>CP139884.1:0-4800000 GCA_034423695.1 Penicillium polonicum | reverse complement strand
CAAGTATTCGATTGTATCCTACACAATTGTTTTAAGAGTTTTGCTCTGGTTTCCGACACGCTTTTAGAACGGCCTCTCAGGATATGACTGAGCTGGCGGGCAATGGAACTCCGTTGTGGCTGGATAGGTCAGTCATCTTTTCATCAGAGCCAGATGAGGTGCAGGTAAAACCCGCCCTCGTAGAGTGTAGAATAGATGGCTAATAAATGCCTCATCTTCTACCTTTATTTTCTAGATACGAAAGTGGGCATGACCTAAGTACTAACTAAGCATACCCTAAGCATCACTGAGTATCATTTGACTGCCAGTACTAGTACAAATTAACCGGATAACCTTTTCAGGAAGTAGTATCTGTGCTGCCCAGATGTGAGATACTCAAGCATAACCGTATAAAGCGGCGACACCCCGATCGGGAATTCACATCCGCGGCCTTAAATCCGGTTGGTACTGCTATATATGTAGGTTTAAAGCCAGTATATGAAACATTTATTCGAGTTCTTTTGAATGGATATTCTGACAGGCAAAAAAAGGGGGAACAGACCAATCAAAGTGAGAGTAAAAACAAAATATCAGACCCTGAAGCTTGATATTGATATACAAAGTAAAAAAGACACATAAAAACTCCACGGCGGTCAGGTTGAGTCACTTAAGTTTACCATGCACTATGACCGAAGAGGCAAAAAAACAGTCCACCATATCATTGGTTTTAAGAGATTAACGGCGGTACCACATGCGTGTGATTCTAGTGTGTCTCATCTTCTTCTGCAGCTGGAAGATACCGTACATCAGTGCTTCGGAAGTGGGTGGGCCTTGGTTTTGTTAGTCAATTGCAACCGCACAAGCGCGAGGGAAGAGGAAATGCTTACATCCAGGCACGTAGATATCGACCGGCACAACCCGGTCACAGCCCCGCACGACCGAGTAACTGTAGTGGTAGTAGCCACCACCGTTGGCACAACTGCCCATGCTGATAACCCACCGGGGGTCGGGCATTTGATCATAAACCTGGCGCAGAGCAGGGGCCATCTTGTTCGTCAATGTACCGGCCACAATCATAACATCGGATTGACGCGGAGAAGCACGGAAAATGATTCCAAGACGATCCTGATCGTAACGGGGGGTAGAAAGGTGCATCATCTCCACGGCGCAGCATGCAAGACCGAAGGTCATGGGCCACAAAGAGCTTTGACGAGCCCAATTGGCAATCTGATCAAGGGTGGTCCTGGGTAATATAGGGTCAGCGGAAGTTCAAGGCGCATACAAGATGAAAGCCATAGAGAGCAAACGAACAAGGCATATTGCATAGCACCCTCCTTCTTCTCCTGGCTGGGCAAAGGCACCTCTCGGCGGGTCTTGCCTGACGCGGTCAATTGCTGGGCGGCTGCTGATGGTTGACGCTCGAGCGCTGTCGCGGATTTGATTGACGAAGTCGAGAGGGCCGCGAAGGGTTGGGCACGGGGGATAGAGGCAACGAAACGGGGTCGCGCAGCTGTTTTCTGTTAGTGAATTGATATTGTCGATGAGGCGAAGAAGATCCCTACCGCACAGAGCGCCAGAGATGGCGGGCCTCGCCATCGGAAGCATCTTGAGAAAAGTCTCTTCGGTAGAGAGGAACAAGTCGAATAAAAGGTCGTGATCCCGGAGGTTAAAGAGACAAGGTAATTTCAGCCTCGGCCAGTGACGACAGGTAATATAGAATTACAAGAGGGCAGAGGTGGCGGGCTCCGGGTAACTGCAAGACAAGGAGAACCCCAAAAAGGTTCCGATTCCAGAGTGGAAGAAGATGATGTATACCGACGGTTTGACAGAGATGATGTAAGCTATTACCTCACAGTTCATTGGCTAAGAGGCTGTAATTTTCAATCACGGAACCTGGTATGGTAAAAGCGGTGAGCTGCTCGTAAATGGAATTGCCTGTGTGGTCATTGGCTCTTAGCTCCCTTTGCTGCCTCGCTGCCTGAACGCGTCTTCTCCATACGTTATGCCGCGGGGGATTGGAGACAACCACTCCACTGCTGTCTACACTTTGATTGCAAAGTACCCGTCCCTTGAAAGGGCTGCTCAATTACAGAGCATTGTGGACATTATATGGAGAGATAATACCTACCCAAATTAGAACTCTCACTCGATCACGGTGTCGAGACAAGGGAATCAGTCCCTAAACTCCAAGAGCTCAAGTGATTGCGACCAGTCCAGATACATTGCCACTTCAAGAGCTATCTCAGAAATGGCTGGTCCCAAAATTGCCTGTATTGGTGTGATTGGGAAAGCAGTACGTATCGCTCTACCAAGTTGTCCCTTTGGAATTGTTCATACTAACTCAATTGCAGGATAACCCTCTTCACATTTCCCTGTTTCCCCCATATTCGGATTCCACTATCGAATTCTCCTTCTTACTGAACTCCTGCCTCGACATTTTCGACATCCGGTGCAAACAAACATCCATTGATCAGGATCTAGGTCTATTACATGCAATTGACGAACGACTTGCGGCCTACGGATGGTTGACGACCACGGGGGTAAAACTATTGATCATTGTGGATTTATTCGGTCAGGAAGAGGCCAGTGCTGGAAAGCAAGCAGGTGCTGCGATTAATGGCTTGAGAGACTCTGATGTGAAGCCGGTGTGTTTTTCCTCGATGCTTAGCGAATGCTTATCTGCCACACGATCCCAACCCCTAACTATTCCACATAGGCATTCCGCGCATTACAGAGTGCATATATCCAGCTTTTGCAGAATCCATTCTATTCCCCCGACGATCACGTACCGATTCCCGGGAATACAGCTTCTTCTTTGTCCGCTTGCCAGCCAATCTCTAACAAAAAGTTCGTTGCGGATGTTAAACATATTGGGGAGTCGTGGGCTCCAGGTACTTCTCTGTAGGGAGAGCACCAGTGTCACACCTTGAGGTTACAGATAAACCCTCGGTCAACCAGTTCCCCCAACTTATATTCGTATTAGACAGCAATAATCTCCCCAATCTGTTCGGACATTATCCATATCATTTCTTCAGTCATTAAGCTACTTTCGATTTCCACTTCGTATCGTGTATAAGTAATGAGGATTCTGAATATAATAGAACAGACAGCTAAAACAACCGGGAAAAAGCATCTAAAGATTGGCCCGGCGGGGTGAAACATTGGTCAGCCTGCTTGCCCTTGCTGGCGGTAGGCTTGTAGGTGGTTGACATGGCCCATCTTCTATCGACCGATCACATTCCCATCGCCATCAAGTGCTCATCAATGGTCCGGGTGGCTTGATCGGTAGTGGCTCCCTTGTTCATTCGCTTCGACTTAGACTTCTGTTAGATTTCTTAGTCTCAGTAACCTAACTTCTTCAACTACTCAATATAAACCGAGCCGAAGCGGGTAGGTACATGCATATGGAACGCAAGAAGTAATCAGAGAAAAGCAATCACCCAAGCCCCCACGTCGACAACGACGGAAGGCTGAAAAGCTCTCTCAGAGCAACGGAAACAATTCATGAATCATAAATAAGCCCAACGCCGACAACAGCAAAAGCTTGCGTGGGCAGAAGAATGTGTAAGCAGTTGAGTGGATCATGTGTAAGCGTATGCGTGAAGAACATGCGTTGGACGACGACGTATGCACTAGGTTGTCTCTTTTCGTAGATTTGTCGTCGGAAGCAGAAGTCGTCTCTGCATTGTCATCAGAGCGGGCGCCTGACTTAGGTTCCCTGGGAATGGGCAGACGAGGCAGGCGAACCACGATGACCAGATACGGGGTAGTTCAAAGGCTCAATGACTGGAATTGAAAAATTGAAATTCCTCTAGTCATTCAGTCGCTGCTCGGCCTCGACAGCTCGCTGGATACTGTCTCACAGTTCCAGCGCAAGACTTTCAGCGCGAGAATTGGCACCTCGCGCCGCGACTCTGGCGGTCTCAGACTGTATCGCATCTTGCTGCTGCAATTGTAGTAGATGGTCGTTATATTGTAAGGCGACATTTTCAGTGGCTGGTGATGGGGCTCCGTGCATTTGGGGGATTTTTCGATTTTCCTATAGTGACTATTAGCATTCATGTAGTACCAACAGGTCTGAGCAACATCCTTCTAACTGTTCTCAATATAGGGGAGGGGGATCAATGTATCTTACTTCTTCGCGTATCTCTTTGAGCTTCTGGCGGTGGGTGACAAAACCAACGACAAGCACCCCGAGCAGGTAGAGGACACCAATGGCCGGAAAAAGACCTACGGTCTTCGGCACATCATGGGCATCTTTCATCCATGAACTGGGTTTGCTGCCGTGCTGCTGCAATTGTAGTAGATGGTCGTTATATTGTTGCAAGACGACATTTTCAGTGGCTGGTGATCGAAAACTGAAAAAGGAAATCTGAAGAAAAGACAAGGGGGAAAAGGGAGGGAAAAGAGACATGAGAGGGAAGAGGGAAGAGGAGAAATTTAAATGTTCACAGTACTGGTGCCTTCCCTTTCGAGCAAACATGCCAATCAACTGGACAGGACAACGTCATCATCAATTGAAACTGAGGCAGGGGAGGGTTTACAGAGAGAGAGAGAGAGAGAGAGAGAGAGAGAGAGAGAGAGAGAAGTGAGATGGAAGGCAGAAATGGGCTGATCCCGCACTCTTTACAATCAGCATCTGTATACTCTCTGAGAACACTATGTGGTTCCAGCTCGGCATTTGGCTTCGAGTTCTTGCTTCAGTTGAATGAAGCGCCTGCATAGTCATACGCAACTAGTTAGACTGCAACAGGTTAATTGAACTCAATGTTCACCAATAACACATACAAAGGCCAGTCTCAATATATTCTCAATTGGTGATTCTCGGCAACGACCACCACAGACCCCTAAGCAAGCTGATAGACTTCATGTACCTATCCCTCAAGTCCCCGTCTCCCGAACTCCCACTGCTCCCTTAAATCAATTAAGAACTCGGGAAGCAGTTGTTACCCAACCCAGCCCTGATGGCGGCATATGCTTTGGAGACCCAACAACAACAGCTAGTTACCCCTCCTGCTCCAAGTCCAACTGTCATAACCAACCAGGAGGAAAAGGTGGAACGGCTTAAGGCCAGAATCAAGGAGTTACAAAGGGAGACCCGAAGAAGACACGAGGAGGTGATGAAACCTGCAAACCCCCTATAGGAACAGAAGCAAGAGCTAGAACAGGAGTCGCTACCCCAGTCTCAACCTCCTACCACTAGGAAGACGGGGCCTTATAAGACCACAAGCAAAGAGGACCTAAAACTAGCTCGATCTCCTAACCAAGCTCAATCAAAACCAGCTCGACTTGTTAACTAAGTTTTACCTCGTCCGGTTACCCTATCCCAAACCCTTTAAGAAGCCCCGCCCAGCTCGGCCTCAGCTAAGCTACCACCACCTCCAATCGCGGCTAGAAAAGGGCTGAATCAGCCTAAGCCAGTCAGGGTTCCTAAACTGCCAGCGAGTCCATTTTCCTCCGATCTCCTCCCACAGCTTAAGCGGCTCAAGTTCAAGCCCAGAGAAATCGTTAAGGACGGCTATCTTATAGCTACCTTGGAAGAGAAGGAGATAGGCAAGCCAGTGGTTGCTTATAGCAGGGAAATAGTGGATTAGAACCGCCCAACCCGATATACGGCCTGGAAAACCTTGGATTCCTTACCAGAGGCTATCAAAGTTAAGAAAGACGATAACAAGCTTGATCAGAAAGACCTGCAAACCCTGATGGAGTATGGACCAACAGTGAGAAGGCTATTTCCCCACTTCTTCGGAAAGGAGGGTAGTCTGAGACGAGCTGTACATGGATTACGTTCAGGACGGACGATTCACTAGGCCAGCTCGGATTCTGAACTCACTGAATCCGAATCTGCCAGTTGAAATGATGAGAAGGAATTAATGTGTCCAATTCTTAGTTTGAACTCAACATCTAACTATAATAAACATAAAGACCACTCTGAATAGATTCTCAGTAGTTAAAAGAGTAGAATAGGTCCAAACGCCCACACAAGGCGCTCTAAAGACAAGTCAAACAGACAGTAAAAAGATGATCATTTTGTCATAATGCTAATTCGGGTTGGTAGTCTTCAGTTTCGACTTCAGTCTGTTCCAGGGCAACCATGATCTCTGACATTTCACGGGGGTCGCAAACAGCCCACACTCCACCACCTTTGGTGTCAACTCTCCCAACCTCTTTGCCAACCAGATTCCTGCCGACCTTTCCTGGTCCAATTCCGATCCACCGCCTCACGCCTCGTTCCTGATCAAGATAGCGAATGCTATCCCACCATCTCACTGTGTCAGTACACTGTCTTGAGAGGAGATCCTTGATGTCTTCCTTCGACTGGAATGGCAAGGCAGAAACATTTGATATGCATGGAATTGAAGCCGGGAATGTGATGTTGGTTTTGTCGAGGGCATCTCTCATATAATCCGCAGCTAGCGCCATAGCAGGGCTATGAAACGGGCTTTCACATTTCAGTCTGACAGCCCGTGGGTCGTGACCTCCAAATTGACGCATTTGGACCAGAAGGATTTTGATTCGGTCAAGACTACCGCTTAGCACGATTTGATTTTTCGAGTTGATGTTTGCGACCACCACTCGTTGAATTGATGGGACACGGTTATCCCTGTCGATTTCAATACCCGGAGATTCGGGCCCAATGAATTCCTGAACCGTTCGAAGCAAACCTTCCAGGTGCTCTGGTTCACAGAGAAGTGCAACCATGCCATATGTTTCACCTGACTGCTCGGTCAACTGGCTCGTACACTGGGCCATCATTTCAGCCCGACGACGAACTAACTGTAAAGCGTCCCCGAATTCAAGATAGCCTCCGGCGACCAACGCGGAGAACTCCCCGAGGCTATGTCCAAGTGTAACATCGACCCGAGATTTAGTGTCAAATCCGAACTCCTGCTCCAGGATACGAAGTATCAGGACTGAGATTGCCATGACTGCAGGCTGTGCATTTTCCGTTTTGTTGAGCTTGGAGTTGGGGCCATCAGATATAATGCTGGACAGTTTGAACCCGAGGGTGCTATCCATCTCGTCCAAAACCTTAGCCGCGGTGTGGGGGAAGCTTTCAATCCAGGTGTTGGCCATGCCAACCCTTTGGACTCCATGCCCTATTGTGTATTAGCGGCCAGTTTGAGGTTCAGAGGTAAAAGGGGGATGGGGGCGGCAAACCTGGGAAAAAGAGGGCTGTGTGCAGGTCTCGTCTGAAGGGAAGGACATTGAGGTTTGTCGGTCTCGAAGGTGTAGACAAAACTTGCGATGCGACATGCACAATGGATCTTAGTCGGAGATGACCCCTGGGATGCGACAAGCGTGAGAGCATCTTCTCTATAGTTGCAGCCCTAAGCAACCCTTTGGGGCCTTGATCTTGACCGTATCAACACAACATATGAGCATGGTTGCTATTTCGTAGTCGCGGGAGTGAGATCCGCTATCCCATGGAGCGAGGGAGAGTTGTTCTTCAGTCCATGCTAGTGTTTATCAAGGGAGTAGTGACCTCCGTGTGGGGGTAGATGTGGGATTCACGTGAGCTCCTTTTTTCGGGGTAAATCGGCTATGCAAAAGATTTCCCCGTGTAACCGTCGACTGTTATGTATACATCCATGGATAGACCTCAATGGAGCTTACACGGTTGTTATATGCTATACTGATTTTATTCATATTCTAAGAACAATCAATAATATATACACATGCTTACCTACGTACTTTAACCTCATGCAATATAGGTAGCTAAATACCTAATTGAGATTGGTGTACTAGTGTATGTATTCTATTGGTATTTGCTCCTATACGGATTATTACCCAAGTATGCAGAGCCCCACATTTCAATAAGCAGAATTGGCTCAAGTCATGTAAAACATTATTCTGAGGTCAATTGAAGGGCTATTTGCATATGAAATATGAATGTACAATAGATTTTGATTGAGAGTACTCTGTATAATGTACACAAATACACAATATGTAGTGTATACAATAGTACATGTAACTTACACATTTATGTACCGACCTGTACAATATGGTTATTGTCTCACCGCCTTCGGACAAACATCCTCGATTGTTATTGACCAACCCTATCGCTGCTATCACCGTGCTCCAATTCAAACGCATCTTTTTGGGAGAGCTTTCTCCTCTCTTTATTTTTCTTTTTCTCTTCTCTCCGACCTTATATCAGCCTTGAAGAGTGAATCGGACCCCCAAGGGTCAGCAATCTTCGAAGCTCTCGCCAGCTAGCGTGTGTTCGCGACTACAGGTTGCGTACATAGTGAAAATGTTCGTCCCTAAAGCCGGCGGTCGCAATACTCGTCGACGCCAACGAACAAGCTCAGATGACTCTGTCAACCCACCAAAGGCCAAGAGACAGCGCTCCGTCTTGCGACGCCCAGATGAGTCCCCTTCCGATACCAATCTGGGGCGTGAGCTCGCAAAATTAGCAACACCCACTGCGCCAAACGGTGACAATATTACCCCTACGGATCAAATGAACGACTTGCATATATCAACCCGAGTTGTGAAACAAGGCGACGGATCTGGAAACAATAACGAGGGGTCAATCGTTCTGGTGGGTTACTTGAATATCTTTGCGCGTTCCTTCAGACCCTCAAGTCAAAGTGCTAACTTGCTAGGTTTAAAGTCAAGCACTGATTTCTACACTGTTGATCAGCTACCATCTTTGCCAGATCAGATTCGTGGCTTACAATCAGGTATCTCAAATTCTATAGCTTTTCCTCACCTTGGGGTTGCGGTTTGTTGACACTCACCCTCTGAACGCAGAACCCCTCAAGTGCTTTTTCGGACCTGGTCATGATCACGCATTAGCTTTGACCCGCTCGCATGCCATCGTCTGGCCCTATTCTGCGCCCGCTTCATCCCCATCTCCGTCGGAGACATTCACGGTATCGATTCCGGAGTCCTGCAGAGATCCCAAAGGTGCCGTCCCACTCGGAGTTCTATTGTCCACGGCTACAGGAGACCACCCGGGGCTCTTGGTGATCATCCCTTCTACAGGAAAGGTCATTTACTGGGAGACTGTGTCCAGTGCCGCGTCACTGGGTTTATCCCGACAAAAGCAGAATGGCATCCAAGGATCCACCCCTGGCATGCTTTCTGGTGAGTATGCCACGGAAATACTCAATGGGGAGCCTTCGGGAATTATCGTCACGTTCTCGTCCGGACGAGTAGCACATATCACTCTGAGGGACCCCCAGGGAAAGCCTTCAGTGCTCGTGAATTTCCTCAGAAGCACTGCAGGGACTGGAGGCGGTGGCATTTTCGGCGGCATTAAGAGTGTCTTCGCAGGTGGGTCATGGAGAAAAGAGGTCACTGCCGTTCGGGCGGGTGGTTCTCATCAACGCGGCCAGCGAGATGTCATTATTGCAACTTCGACGGGATTGGTTGAAGTATGGGACACGCATTGGAACCACGGCAACACCCTGAAAAAACGATACGATCTCAAGGACGAAGTTCAGGCGGCCCTCCCTGAATATCATGCGCAAACGACAAATGATACAGAGCTCAAAGTCGTGGACTTTGCGTTCTCTGTCCTACAGTCTTCCGACGATGCCGTTCAACTTTCCGATGGGTCCTGGCGCCTGTTTCTGGTGGTCAGATCTCCACAATGGTTAGAAACTAGGGCGCTATTCGTGGTTCAAGTTCACCTGTCAGGAAATGAATCTCGTGTTATGTCAACGCATCCCGTGGATCTTCGCCATATTCCCGCCTCCCAGCTCGAAACTTCGAAACCCAAGATATTTGTGCCGAAGCCAGAAGAAACGGCTTTCATTCTTATTGGCCAATCGCTTGTTATCTTGTCGTTGGCAAGTGTCGAAGAGAGCCCATCCTCGCAACTGCTTCTCGATTCCAACAAGTTGCCTTTGCCTTTCCAAGACACTATTCACTTACGCTCTGGCACAGATCACGAAATCCTGGGGTCCACGGCAGAGGACCAATCGAACGATTCCTCTTGCGCAGCATGTGTGCTTATGCTTCGGAATTTCGGTGTAATTCGTGTGGCGGTACTCCCCCGTCCTGGAACAGAACAAGATGTCGAGGAGCCTCAAGTCACAGCAAAGCACAAGCTTGAGCAGGCGGTTTTCTTTGGGACCATGGCAAAGAATCCGTTGAATTTATCCAGCGAAAGCGACTTGAACTTCCCTCCATCGGAAATGGAGGCAGCATCCTTGGAAATCTGCAGGGAGCTGCTCCAGTCAGAGACTCGCTTCATCCCCACCACTGCTATTTCACTAGAGCAAAATCTCCGCTTGAGAGCAAAGGCACTGGATGATCTTGCCTCATTACTATCACGCCAAGGCAATCCTTTGAGTCGACCGGCAAGATGGGGGCTGCTGTGGGCCGCAGAAAAGATTGCAGCACAAAGAGCTATGTGGAAGATTCAAGAGGCCTGTAAGATCAAAAATGGAGACGAGGAGACTTTCCTCGGCCATGTCATTGGATCCATGCACGATAAATTCAAGACTCCAATCAACCCCCAACACGGAGAGACTGATACTGTGCGTCAATGGTTCCTGAGAGACTCTTACCGCATGGAGCATATCATCCCATGGATCAAGAACGCAATCAAGCTCGGCCGGGGCAACGCTTCCAACCCTGCGCGCACATTGTCAGAGAAGATCCTAGCGGCCAGTGAGCTGTTCCTAGCGGTCACGGAGACTGCTTTCCGATATCGCGATGAGCATGCCGCACTTTATGGTCTTACTGGAGACTTCCTGGAGGATGGTGTGCTTTCCGATGGATATGAAGATCTTCCCGAGTTCTGGACATCGAGAGCTGTCGGTTACTCTGAAGCTGGTCATTTACTCGATTTGGAACTGGATAGTTGCCGGTCATGGAAAACACCTGCATCGGCTGCAGATGCCCCTGACACGCATGTTCTGAATCAAGTTGCGAAAAACAGCTATCGACACCTTCGCGTGATCGGTCAAATGCATCTCGAACGAACTCGATGGCTTTCTGCGCAAGGAGATCCCAAACTAATGGATGAGAGTGTCTCGATTGAGCAGGCCCATGTGGAAGACCGCAAATGGCAACTATTCAAGCTGGCTGGTATTGACCATCTTGCCGATGCTGTCGAGCTAGCAGAAAGCTTCAGAGACATGGGAGCGTTGGTCGAGTTGATCATCGAGCTTCAAGACCAAAAGGCAACTCAAAATCCGCGTACAGAACCACAGAATGATGTTTCCACGAATCAAACTGAGATCGACGCAGACCAATTGATCGCCAAGTATTTCGACAAGTTCGGTGCCCTGTGGGCAGATGCATACTTCTCCCGGCAAATCGCGATGGGTTATCCAGGAACCCTGTTTACGATGCGAAAATACCAATCTGCCGTCACTCGATTCCTCCGAAGTAACCCCGCATATTCTCGCCTGAGCTGGATTAACGATGTCATTGGTGAAGACGATTATGACACTGCCGCAACCTCATTGGAGAATCTAGCGATTAGCGGAGAGAAAGACTTGTGGAGCCACCGTGTCGAGATCTCGCTAGCCAAGCTAGGCAAACTAGCGACGCAGGAGCGAATGGATTCCCCCGTTGTGACTTCTACTTTGCAAGAGGATGTGAAGCGTCTTGAGGATTATGTTGAGGTCGATGGGGTCCAAGACATTCTCTACCTTCACATTGAGCAGGTGCTGGAGGGTGCTATTGACCAAAAGGCTGCGCTTGAACTAGCTCTCGGTCAGTATGGAGAACATATCTTCGAAGATCGGCCATCGCTTCATGAAATCCTGAGCGACGCTCTATCGACCTTGATCGACAGACAGGTTGTCGGTTCCGATGGCTTGATTGATATCCTGACATTGATTGGTCCTACTCAGCTGGCAGATAATAGCGAGAGTGAGCTTGCACGGAGCGAGTTCCATCTCGCCTTGCAGGTTCTTGATTATGGACGCTACGGCCAGCGAGACCCATCCTACCTCATGGCTTTGCAGAGGTTGATCTGGCGACGGTGCTTGATCAAAGATGATTGGGTAGCTCGGGGGAAAGCTGCTGAGGGCCCCAACGGCAATGAATACAGCTCGGTCGCCGACACGGCGCTCTACCGTTCATTAACTGCATGCTTGGAAGGTGAGTTTGTTCCAACCATTAACACTTTCACTATGGAAGCTAACCAACGTACTATGTCTAGAACCTCGAAATGCCGGTCTGCACTCTGTTTACAAACCTCTCTCGCCTGCGGAGGCTCTGATGACCGATTCTGATTCCGATATTCTTGTGTCACGGTTCCGCCCCGAGCAAAAGTCTCGTGTGGCGTCTGACCTTCAGACCGAAAATGATATTTTGCGCCAGTGCATCGAGGTCGGAAAGCTTGATTTCTGGTTCCAAAACCTCCGGGAAACTGCTGAGGTCCACATATCGCCCCCCGAATAGAGCACCTATGATTGACGGTGAAGTTGCTGGAGCAAACGATTGCATTTTCTCTACAATTGACGCGGGTTGGGGTTGAAATGGCGGCGTTTTCGATATTCTTACTCGGTTATCCAATGGCCAATGGGTCATAATATGTTGTATGTACGAAATCTCAAGAGATATTTCAATGTCGTATGGTTCAGGCCTTTGGTAAACCCCACAGCTACGTTGTACTTGATCATAGACTCTCATTATTGCAGTGAAATATGAATGTTATGTTTGATTTGGATTGTTTTCGCTGACTTTAATAATAAATATTGCTTCCCGTGTCACTGAGTCATGACCCTTGGAGATTACCTTGTTCATGTTCCTACCTGCCTGACGTCCAGATGTTGGAAATCTCAAGTCGCCGCAGCGATAGCCGAGACTCCCTAATACTTCCTTCCATCATGATCAGCCTCGCTATCGTTGCTACTGGCACTCTCGATCTTGGTCACGGTATTATCATTTCCCGCAGCGATGTCGGCCTCACCAAGGTCTTCTTCCTCGAACACAGGCTCTGGTTCAAAAGCCTCAAACTTGGTGTTGAAGTCAGACAGACCCTGGGTGCTACTGTTGGACCGACGTCTAGCATTGGCGAACGAGTAGTCAGTGTCCTGCATTTCCTCGCCGGATCGACCCCTGTGGCAATGCAAGCATTAGCTGGATGAACACACATGGTTATGATGTGCACTGATTACCAATTGCCTTTGCCACCCCCGTCCTTCTTGGTCTTGCGAGGATCAGCATCGGTAGGGCCGGACTTTGCGAAGTAGCGTGGTATGTTTTCACGTGTACCCATCACACCTTCAGCCTGGTGTTCACGGTCGTTGGATTTGTGTGAGCGTGCCACTAAGGGTTGGTTTGTCGTGTTAGTAGGATGGTCACTGGTGGATTGAGATAGCAAGTGTATATTGTTTGATGCCGAGGAATGGAAGTATATCAACATGAGATGGATGCTTACTGGTTTCAATTTGAATGTTTGATGTGATGGTAGATGAGGAATTGGTTCAAGGAGAGATGGGAAAGAAGAACAAGAAGAGACAGGGGAGACAAGATATCAATTCAAGAGGGGGTATGACTCGTGACCTCATACCCCCTAGAGAGTGCGGGGGTTGGACTAATGGGGGCTCCACCAACCTTATTTCCTCTTTTCCTCTTATAGCATTACCTGTAAACAATTACATCTTCCAAGATATAATAACAATATTGGGTGAAACGAGAAGATCTGTTTCTTGTTTCTTTCCTTGAGAATTGTCAACACTCGAGGTTGGGAAATTATGTCGAGGAATTGGGGAACCAATGCCATATAAGAGCTTCTAGCTAACTTGTCGATTCGGCAAAGAGTATGAAAGAACTAACAACTAGGCATAGGGAACAGTTGCTTAGCCTGCTAGAACCTAGTTGTCTCTACATTTTCCTCATCTAGGATTATATATTTTGTTCGTTGGAATTTGGTATTGATTATATATTTTCTACGGATGACGCTTTATCATGCGTGATATAAGCAAAACCTCAGCAGTATTGTATAAGGCTATGTTAATTTGAATAATTAGAGTCATGTAGGATATAATTATGTCCTTTTATTCCCCCAAGTGTCATATTATATACATGGCTGATGAAAGATCTTAACATCAGGAAGAAGGATGCCGGAGCTTGAGGGATATTCTTGGAGCTGCTCACCTTATACTTCGCACGCAAAACACATCCATTGCTGCTTGTATACAGCAAGCAGTTGAACTCCGCAACAATTATTAGGTATAGAAGACTGACTATAGCCCTTAGGGCTGTAGCTATTTCGGGACTGTGTCTGATCACCCCCGGGACTAAGTTTCTTCGAGCCTAGCGGGGAATTCCACAGCTTAGAAGAGAGAGAGCGGAGTAACCTAGCAGGGACTCATCCTATCAAATGTACTTACATGCCATCACTGTGGTCTAAGGCCACCAATGAATATGTAGCTTAAATACACAACACCCACTTTAATATATTTTTTTCGTTCTTCATGCTCAAGACCTCGAACCATCTACAATGATAGACGGCAGTGCTGTTGTTCCAAGGTTATATATAACGTATCTATCCCAGCCAGAACTTTGGAGCACCGCACATATAACTAGTTACAACGATAATCCTTTGAAATACCAAGATTAGACTGACGATCGGGCTAGAACAGACCTGTCGTCGCTCTCCACAGTTGGTACTAGACACACGGAAGATGAACCGGATATAATATGGGGGCGAATGAGGTAGAAGGACGAAGCAGGTAACAATGGCATCTAGTTGGACCAAGCATCACGCCCCAGAAAAAGCAGGTGGGACTACACAGTGCACCTTTCTACACGGTAGTAGGCTGAAGATGATTGAACATAAATGAACTACAACCCTTGAATTTTTGGGATCATGTCTAAGACTGGCAACGCGTAGCTAAACGCCAGTTCAAATCTGTCATACACGTTTGAACTTTTTTCTTTTCCTATGACCAGAAGACAATGATTTGCCCCGGCTGACCAGTACGTGACACCACTTCATTGACATAACCTTTAAACATTCTCGAGGACGGTCTCCTTGAACTCCCGCTCAACCTTCTGTCCCTTGTCATCAGTCGAGGACTCTCCGTGCAGAGACAGGAGAGCACCGAGATCGAACTTGGGGGACTTGAGGAGCTTAACCTTGCGAATGTGGACCTGTAGACATGTATGTTAGCAAACCGTATATATGTATATGCGACTCTCCAGTCTTGGGGTGAAAAAAACGAACATTCTGCAGGGGGTAGATGCCCTGGGTGGACTTCTCGATCTCACGTCCAATAACCTCGGGGATGAGCTTGTGGGTGAGCTGGGAGAGAGTGCAGGTGGAGGCCTCGCGCTGGATGATCTCGGTCATCTTCTTGCGAATGGCACGGATCTGAGAAGAACGAGCGTAGGTGGTCTTCTTGATCTGGTTGGGGCGTCTCTTGGTGAAGGCAATGGCGAACAGGCGGAGGAGGTAGTCGTCAGTGGTCTTCACGGTGATGTTGGCCTCGATCAGGGACTGCCACTTGCGGACAAGGGAACGGAGCTTGTCGGTGGTGAAGTCGAGACCGTGGAAGTTGGTCAGGCAGTTCTTGCCCTGGATCTCGTCGACGCGGAGCTTGACCTTGCGGAAGGCGTGGTCCTCATCGTTCTGGAGGTCGGCGAGGGAGACCTCGAAGATACGGCCCTTGAGGGAGTCGTTGGCGTTCTTCAGACCGCTGGTGCGGTTGACCAGAGTCTTGCCGACACTGATGATTCCGTTAGTCAATCCATCTCAAAAACTTCGCCATATTCGATTCGGGTGGTTTGCATACTCGCGGGTCTGGAAGGTGGAAGGAGCCTGTCGAGAACGATTAGCATTGCGTCTGGGAGAATGGAAGGAATAGAACACACCTTCACAGAGTACTCGTCCTTGCGGGTGAAGGGGTCGACTGTGCGCTTCTTGATACCCTTCTTACCCTTAGATAGGCGCTTGTTCCTGAACGAAGAGGATTAGCCGTGTGTTCGTGAATTCAATGGATGTCGTAGATGCGCAAGTAATTCGATAAATTGGAAGCAGGAAAAGGATGAAGAATAGGGCGCTTACTTTCCAACAGCCATGATTGCGAGTTATCTGTGTGTTGTTGGAAGACAGACAAAGGTATCGCACCGCGCGCTCAGAGGGTTTCGACACTCGACTGGGAGGGTTGAAAACCCACAGAAAACTCGGCTAAGCGAGGCGCGGGCCCTAGCTGATTATGTCATTCGCTGTGATCATGTGATCGAACATTAAAAAAAGGTCCACGGGATTATCATTATGTCATCGTCTTATGTCATCGCCATACAATGCCCCTGGAGTCCACTGTCAGATCACTCTTTTGTATTAAAATGGAATGTGGTAGATCGTTGGCTGTTACAATTGGCCCTATACTATTGGCGCTAAAACCTTCCTTCTGAAATGTTGTACACTGGCCAATATATGTGTACTTGTATACTTATGTAACTATTGGATTAATTCTATATGTACCATTGCTGAAGTTAATACTCTTTCCTCGATGAATCCGCATGGAACCCTCCAAAGTTTCAAAGTGTCCCAACATAGACCCTTTCCATACAAATTCAGTGTATTGTACAATGTAGATCGCTTTGTGGGAATCGCCACCCATTGACATCACATGTCGGAATATGGAGGCTCATTATTCCGATTCCAAATTAAGCAAGTCGCCTTGGCATCCATGCCGCGGGCCTACTCCCGCGCGAGTCGACACTTCTCATTGCTTTACCTTTCCTCTCATCCCTGCTTCTATTTCAAATCCTGTGTCGCAGGTCAACTTCAGCATGGTATGTGGCAATATTCCCCCCTTACCCAACTGGCCCGATCGCCCCGACCGTGGATAGATGCTGATTTCTACAGGGCAAGCGCAAGAAGTCAAGCTCGAAGCCCCAAGGGCCCCGAAAGGTAAACGAATCACAAGTCGCCAGGTTTTGCACTCAACACTGACTGTGAACCATAGAGGGAGCCTCTTGCTACCACCTTTTCCTGTCTCTTCTGCAACCATGAGAATTCTGTGGTCGTCAAGTTAGACAAGAAGCTTGGCCTAGGCGATCTATCCTGCAAAGTGTGTGGCCAGAAGTTCCAAACTGGTATAAACTGTGAGTTGATAATCACCCCATGGCATCACTCCTAACTACTCTGACTAACACAACCATTCAAAGATCTCTCTGCCCCCGTGGATGTATATTCGGATTGGGTAGACGCATGTGATGCAGTTGCGAAGGACACTGCCAACCAATATGACGCACCGAACCCGAGCCAACAGAGAGGAATCAGCAAGCAGGGTATTTCAGAAGAGACTGGGCAGGGCGATAGCTACGATGATGACTACTGATCATGGGATGACGGCGAACGGCGCATTAAGGCACGATATCAACAATAATTGAGTTGTGAAATTCTTGTATGTACATGGTATTTGATATTCTTGCTACAGATTCTTGTTGCATATGCTTATCATATCTCCCAAACCCCAAGAAGTGTCTCACCCATCTAGACCTCTACCCCACTACCGGGCATCAAGTCAACTCTGAATAGGCGACTTGTATGGCGAAGTGGAAGTGCCTTACGGCATCTGGAACAAACCAAGAATTGGATGGATAATGGAATACTGAATTACTCAGAATTTCCAGGTGACCTTGTGACCGCTGATGTTCCTTTCAACGTGGTAGGAAGCAGCACTTTTACATAGAGTAATATCTATCGCCGAAATCTCCCAGGCCGGGGATAATATACCTATCAATCAGTCAGCATGGCAATCGCAATATCCAAGGGGTGTGATATTCTCACTTTTTCTCATCCAATCCTTGATCAATGAAAGAGGTCACGACGCGGAGCTTAGGGAATCTCTCCGCAAACTCAGCAACACCAGACGGGCTGGCAATGAGGTTAAGGAACAGGATCCGGTGTTCAGGAACGCCCCTCTCGATCAGTGTCTCCACAGCCAGAGTTGCAGAACCACCTGGGGGGAAAAATCAGCTGGGTGGCCATGGGCATTGTAGAACAAGCTCAACTCACCAGTTGCAAACATGGGGTCAAGGAGAAGGACCCATCGGTCAGCAATGTCAGTAGGGAGCTTATCGTAAAACAGTTTGGGCATACAAGTCTCCTCGTCCCGCTGGATGAGAATTTTTCCAATGCGAACAGATCGGCAGCAGTCGCGCAATCCTTGTTCCATGGCCTCGCCTGCGCGCATAATAGAAACACCGCAGATCTTTCCTTCGAATTTGACACCAAGGTAGGACCGTCCAACGGGGGTAGTGATGGACTGCTCAACAACGGGGAGGTGGTTCAAGCCTTCCTCCACCAGCAACCGAATGATGCGGTTAGAATAGAAGATGAAATCGGCACGGCTGGTTCTCTTGTCTCTGATCATCCTGTTTTTGGTACAAAATATGAGTCTAGTGTTACTTTCCACGCAGGGAATGAGTCCTCACGTCAAGAGAGCAATCAACTGGGGTGTTTGAGGTAGCACGTGGACATTCTCGTAGGAGACTTCCTTTGAGACTGTCGCAGTGGGCTTCTCGCCATCGGGCCGATACAGAGGACCAACACCCTGCGCAGGAGAAGGACCGCTCTCTGGTTTGCTAGCCATGATTTTGCTGCGTCCAAAGATGTGTGGGTGTGTGTGGGTCGTACTAGGGAAAAGAGAGAAAAAGAGATGTTAGAATATGAAAGTGCCAGAAGTTCACGCGAGACAAGTCGAAGTACCTTTAAAGGACAAGAGTCCAGAGAGGGGTATAGTATAGTATAAGGACAGGGCCTTTGAATGTCTCAAAAGCCGAAAGCGGGGAAGTATGTAGGGTTTTACTCTTATCTCATTTTCTATATCTGGAAGCTATACCGCAGTGGGTGATTCTGCCCCATCTCACCCCCCTCCGCCTCTTATCACTTGCATCATCTCCCCAATCAGACCTCGGATGTCAATTGTTTCATTAATCTTCTCAAAGGAAATTGACTAGGTAATTTACACATTCATTGCCAATTACCTAGGGGTCACTCCTTTGATGACTGCGCCACACCCTTTGAGCGTGTGTTGAACCTTGGAACACCGCAAGGACATGGATTCATCTCAAGAAACGACTACGTTTTACTCGATGCTTTAATCCAATTGCTCCTCGACATACCTTGATTGAACCAGATTTCCCAGTCGAATCCATCAATCAACGCGTGCGCATCTACTTTCGCCCACTTTGTGAACCGAAGATGGATAACTCACAACGTCGGAATCGACGACTCGTAACCTATGGCTCTGCTGCCAAAAGTCAACCTCCGCCGAATCCCGAAAAACCGGTGCGCTCATCTGCCGCTAGAACAACTCCTAAAGAAATGCCTTTGCCAAGCTCGTCACGTCTCTCACGGCCAGTCTACACCAGATTACAGCGCGACAAGAACGGAGATAAACAACCGTCTGGATCGGCGGAAACGACCACAACTCGAGGTCTTACACAACAAGGACACACCGCAGAATCTAATGTGTATGACTTTCCTTCTTCAGACGATGAACAGATGTCCATGGTTCAGAGAAAGCGAAGGCGATATAGCCCCAATGGAAACAAGGCCGTCCCTGCGATTAAGCGATCTACGAAGCCAAGCGACACAGAGAATGGAGATCGTAACGTGTCGCCACAAACGAGGAAGAAGGTGCCCGTGCCCGGTGGAAACAAGGTCGTTCCTGCAACTAAGCGACCCGTGAAGCCAAGCGAGGCAGAGAGTGGATATCGTGGCGTTTCACCACAAATGGGAAAGAGGGCGCTCGATGGGCGGAGGTTATTGAATAAAAAGCCAGAAGCCGGGAAGCAGACAAGCCCCGTGAGGTCAGCATCATATTCAAGGACCGGGAGATCCGCGCGGAGCCAGACTAAGGTATCTACCCCCGAGCATGAAATGAGACTATCAGCCGAGGAGAGCCCCGGGAATGCAGAGTTCGCGCCAAATAGCTCGCCGGACATCAACCAGGGCTATGCCACTAAAGCGAACATCACCCCTGGTCGAAGGAGACTGATTGACTCGCTCGGGATCACGGAACACGCGGTTGAAACATCTCCAGCGGCTGAGACATCAGCAGAGAGTCCCGCCGATAGTCAGCAGTCCCCGAATCCAATCCCACCCGACCGAGCTTCGCCAAGTGCGGCTGTGAATGAGTGTCCTGCCGAAAGCCACATCCAAGACTCTCCTGCCTCAGTTCCATCTCATTTGCGAGGTTCCCGCGTCACCTATGCACGCCAGCGTTCATTTTTGGATGACATGATTATGTCAGAGGACCTTTCGACGCACAATGATTCCTCTGGTCCAAAGCACCGCTCTCAATCTGTCCAACGTCAGTTGAATTACGAGGCTACTTCCACTGCCCGTTTAATCGTGCCAAATGAGGATACGAATGAGGATGGGTCTGTCCGAAGTATTCATGAACTCAGACAAGCTGGGGGAAACGCTCGTTACCGAGGTGCCGTCGAATCTATCTTTGAGGATATCGAAGATCCGCAAAACTCATTGTCGGGTCGATGCAATGCCTTCCTCCAATTGTGTGGCAAACTTCTGGATACTGGGCTCAAACGGCGGTTTGTCGAATGCAATTTTGACAAAAGGCTTGTGGATTGTCTGTCCATGGACCTTCAGGTGGTCCCCACTATTCTGGCTTTCTGTGCCTATGCACTGGCATCATCAGATGGACACATGTCTTATGTTCTTGCAACTTCCGCATGGCCTAAGCTTCTAGATGCATCGCCTGCTTTGTTGGGCATGCAAGATGATATACCGGTGACCGCAAGAGCTCAAGCCAGCGGCCTTTCTCGGCCCTTGCAAAAGACCCTTCAGAACACCATTCCACAGATAGCTGCCATGCTGTTCCCCGATACTGCATTGTCGAAATTATCCCCATGTACTCTGGCGTTGTATTGCCTGAGGTCGACAATTTCCACGATGCAAACCAAAGGCGAGAACTCTAGCCTCTCCACATCTCTTCTGAAACCGTTGGTTCAAGCGCTCGTGTCCGAAAGCCAACGTTGTGTTTCATTGGAAAAAATACACCCAGAGAGCTCTCAGATACTGTGTATGGGCTTTTCAATCTTGGAGGCTTCTACTGCATTGGCTGAGTCGCTCACAAAAGAGCATTGGGGCATCCTAGACCCGCTCTCTGAGCTTCACAGCCTGCTCTGTTTGGAGTCAGGCACTGCCAGCCAAATACAACCCCTTTACATTCGACTTATCTTGAATATCACCAACAGTAACCCCCCTCTCTGTGATAGATTTGCAAACCCGGAGATGGTCGGTGGACTGGTCCACATTGTCTCTGCAAACTTTGGTGATTTGACCGAAGATGCACTTGGAAAAGCGAATAATTCTCTGGACAGCGTGATATTGGCGCTTGGCGCGCTTATCAATCTGACTGAACAGAGTGAAGCATCACGATCGATTTTTCTTCACTCTGCTGGCTCCTCAAAGCATTTCCTTGATCAACTCTTGCATTTGTTCATGACTCATGTAGAGTCCATCTCCACGGTAAGTTTTCGGTTTTAGGTCCCCATTTTCACCGACGCATTGGACTAACTGGATCTACCTAGGCTCATTCGGTCTTGGAAGTACACCACAACGTTGCTGTGGGATATTTGGCCGTCCTTTTACTAACACTGAGTTTGGATCCTGAGACTCGGTCCAAAATCAAGAGCTCCCTCGCTCCCAACGGATTAATACCGGTGATATCTACCGTTGATGAATTCCTGCAATACCATCAGAAGATCGAACAAGAAATCTCCACTTTTCCAACCCAGGGACAGCCAGCGAGTGGGTTCCTGTCCAGATTGCAAGAACTTATCACTCGGATTCGACTGGCAGAGCAATGATGAGCATCCCGTGCTACCTTACATGTGTCGCTTGACGCGCCAGATAAGAGCGCGCTTGGTCTTTTCTACCGGCGATTTTATTAGACTCGATGACATGAATTTCTTGGTCTGTTGGCAGCTTTTGATACCCCCTTTTCTCGTCAATTTTAATTGAACCATTTACGCTAGAATGTTCCACATTCATATCCACCTGGGCAGATGATGTCCACCACTTATCAAGTCGTCATAAAATAATGACCTCAGGCCAAACCAGACCTCAATGTTCAGAAAAATGACATTTATTAATTTCTGTAATACAGTGCATTTCATGACAAATAACAAATGGATTATCATAGAACGTACCTACATGTAGGCAATTATTTATAGAGCGCCCAGCCCTGGAGTTGGAGAAACTGCCGTTTGCATTGTTTGCAGGTTACAAGGAGTTGGAGCTCCGCATGCTTCGAGGGATTTGCCACCCCCCGACGACCTCGTTTCTGAACAGGTGCCCTTTTGTCTCTGGATAACTCGTTGATTCAGTTCCATCAATCAAAAGACACCGCCTACCTGACTATATCATCGTCATTATCTCCCATTTACATTGGCGGTTTAGCTGAGTCTTACCGCATTGCACAAGATGCCTTCCGCGCCTAAGCAGAGAAAGATCGCAATCGTTGGCAGTCGCTCCGTGGGTATGAGCCCCTTTCATAACCCAAGGCGTTATAATTGCAAAGAACTGACACGTATCATTTAACAGGCAAATCATCTCTCACCGTTCGCTTTGTCGAGCACCACTTCGTGGAAAGCTATTACCCTACAATTGAGAACACATTCAGCCGGATTATCAAGCACAATGGCCAGGATTACGCAACTGAGATCGTCGATACTGCGGGACAAGTAGGTGATTCCTGTGTGAGATGACCGTTTGGTTACTGAGACCATTCTACAGGACGAATATAGTATCTTGAACTCCAAGCATTTCATTGGGATCCATGGATATATCATCGTCTACTCAGTGACATCGCGCCAGTCATTTGACATGGTGCGGGTGATTCGCGACAAGATCCTGAACCACCTCGTCAGTCACCGTTCTTCTCATGACCAGTACTCACGAACCAGCATCTAATCTTTCCTATAGGGAGCGGATGATGTACCTCTTGTTATAGTAGGAAACAAGAGTGATCTCAAGCCCGATCACCGCCAAGTCACCCTCGATGACGGACGGCAATTAGCGGAGGAGCTCAACTGCGCTTTCACCGAGGCTAGTGCCTTCCTTGATTTCAATGTCGCGAAAGCCTTTGATCTCATGATAGGAGAGGTTGAGAAGTCTCAAAATCCATCACAACCAACTGGGAACAACAAGTGCGCTTTGATGTAATATGGGGACCGTCTACTGGAACGCGTGTGTTTCTCTCCCGGGGATGGTAAGCGAAGCCATCTCTAAGATCTCTGGATCTTTTAAGTCAAGAAACATGAAACATCTCTTTTATTGGAGCTGACCACACTATACCTTGCTCTTTTGATGTCCACTCAATTCAGATCTACGGATGTGTTGTTTGCTGACTCGATTATTGACTTAGAGATCATCAACGCCAATTTGATAACACCAACTTGATGGCTTCTCGAGGCCCTCTTCTTTTTGGCTCTATTTCTATTTTGTCTTTCTGGTGGAACCATTGGGGTTTTTGCATGAATAATGAGTTTTAGGGTCGAATTCGGGAACATGGATCGGTACCAAGCATAGAGTAATGAATCTCAATTTGAACAGGCTTCTATAAGTACATACTGTATGCAAAAGTGTTAAATTCAACTGATCTATAGAAATATCCGTGGCCCTAACCCTAGCCTACTTGGAAGTAAAGACCTTGCGGAGCCCTGGAGCGCCTTATCGATTAAGTAATGCAACCCCTCGAAGCCCAAGTGCGTGGATACACGCACTTCGATTTTCCTCGTTTTTACCCCTCCACAATTTGAGTCACCCCTCTACCACTTGGACTCCCCGGAACCCTTAAATCTCCAATCGTCAATATGTTGGACCTAGCCGACTTTGTCACCGAGCGCGGTGGTGATCTCAAGAAGATCAAGGAGAGCCAGCAGAAGCGATTTGCTCCGGAGGAGACCGTTGATGAAGTTGTTGCGCTCTATGAAGAGGCACGACGCGGTATGGATCCTTTTCTTTTAGGGTTGACGAAATTTTACTGACAGGTATAGCCCGATACGATGTCACACAGATGGGCTCTCAGATCAATGGTGTCCAGAAGGCAATTGGAATGAAGAAGAAGGTAGGCACTTTCCGGCCAGTCTAGTTGGATGTGGAGATGCTTATCCATTCTCAGAACAAGGAAGACGCAACCGAATTGCTCGCACAAAAGGCGGAACTCGAGACAAAGAAGAAGGAGCTTGAGGAAGCTGCTGTCGCCAAGGAGGTTCAACGCGACCGAAAGATTCGCACCATTGGAAACTACGTCCACGAATCCGTGCCCGTGAGCAACGATGAGGTATGGATCTTTCAAGTCGGCTGGAGATCGAATGCGCCGTGAGACTAACAAGTGGATTTCTGGCTACAGGCAGACAACAAGCTCATCAAGACATGGGCCCCCGAGAACGTCGAAATGCAGAAGCCAGGTTGCCTCTCCCACCACGAAGTGTTGACTCGTCTCGATGGATATGACCCAGAGCGTGGTGTCAAGATTGTTGGCCACCGTGGATACTGCTTGACTGGATACGGTCTTTTCCTCAACTTGGCTCTGATCAACTATGGTCTGGAGTTCCTCTTCAACAAGGGCTACACTCCCAACCAGCCCCCTCAATTCATGCTCAAGGATCTCATGGCGAAGACCGCGCAGCTCGAGCAATTTGACGAGGAGTTGTATAAGGTTACCGAGAGCGAGGATAAGTCCACCGACAAGTACCTCATTGCTACCTCCGAACAACCATTGTCTGCCCTGCACGACAGCGAGTGGCTCCAGGACAAGGATCTTCCCATCAAGTAAGACTCCCGTGTCACCCACGACTGAAGTTCTTTGCTGATCAGAAAAATAGGTATGCCGGTTACAGCACATGCTACCGTAAGGAGGCTGGATCTCACGGTAAAGATGCCTGGGGCATCTTCCGTGTTCACCAGTTCGAAAAGGTTAGCATAGATCCGAATGCACTGAATTTCCGCGTTCTAACCCCATGCAGATCGAGCAGTTTGTTCTTACCAAGCCTGAGGATTCATGGCAAGCCTTTGAGGATATGATCAGCACTTCCGAAGAATTCTACCAGTCCCTAAAACTCCCTTACAACATTGTCGCCATTGTCTCCGGCGCCTTGAACAACGCGGCATCCAAGAAGTACGACTTGGAGGCTTGGTTCCCATTCCAGCAGGAGTACAAGGAGCTTGTCTCCTGCTCCAACTGTACCGATTACCAGTCCCGAGCTCTGGAGATCCGTTACGGCGTGAAGAAGGCCACCGATCTGAAGAAGACTTATGTTCACGCGCTGAACTCCACTCTGTGCGCAACCGAGCGTACCCTCTGCTGTCTGCTTGAGAACTACCAGAAAGAAGACGTAAGTGTCAAAAGTTCATTGGTGATTCTGACAGTAGCTAACTATTATATAGGGTATCGAGGTCCCAGAGGTCCTGCGGAAATACATTCCCGGTTCTCCCGAGTTCCTCCCTTACACCAAGGAGCTTCCCAAGGATAGCACATCCACCAAAGCCAAGGGGAAGGCCCAGAAGGGCACCGATGATGCCACCAAAAAGATGCAAGGTCTTCAGGTTTAAGGAGATATCCCACGATGTACCTTGAGATACAAATTACGAATTACAATGGTTTAGTTCATGATTTATAGGCATATGTACAAAGATATAGTCGGCCGCTTATGCGGCCTCTGTCCTCCACGACGTAGGACTTTGATGATCTGACCTATTTGGCTCCAGATAGGGAGGTTTGATTCAAGATAACACTCCGATGTTATTGGTAGACACTGTACTCAATTGGAAGGAGCATTAGAAGGCTTTGTTTACTTTCGCTCAAAAAGGGAAGGCACCAGTCCCGTGAACGTTGAAATTTCTCCTCTTCCCTCTTTTCTCTCTTTTCCCTCTTTCTCTTTTCTCTTCTTTGCCTTTTCCCACCTTTCCAATTTCGAACTACCAGTCATTCGAAATGTCTAGCTACAGCAGCAACGTTTCAGAGACCACTTCATGGGTTAAAGATGCTCAGGATTTGCAGAAGACCATTCCTCTTGTTGCAATCCTGGGTATCCTGTACTTGATGGGAAAGCTTCTGCTTGGTTGGGTGAGACACAAGCAGAGGCTCGAACAGATACAAGAAGAGTAAGATTCATCGGTCCCCTTCCCCTACACTAAGAGCAGTCACGAGGATATTGCTCAGACCTTTTGATACCAGACAAATACTAATGGCTAATATAGGGTCAATGCCAAATGCACCGAGTGCATTGAGGCCGAAACCCGAATCCGGGAGCTCGAGCTACGGGCTCAGATTGCTGAGGCCGCAGCCAGAGAAGCCAATTGGCGCGCTGAACAATTTGCGGTGAAGCTGCGAGGCGCAAACCGGCGAGCTGCCAAGGCTGAGGAGCTCCTGCGGGAGAGGAGACTTCGTTGAACGAGATTCGTCTTCCTTGCAGGGACGGCTGGCTTTGGTTTGGCCTGTTCCTGGTGAGTTGACGAACTTGGCCTATTCTTGAAGAAACGGCGGGCTTCGGCTTGGCCTGTTTTTAATAGAATGGCCTCATCCTCCTGCGCGTTTTTGTTGCTTCGTCTATTCTTGAAGGAACGGTTGGCTTTGGCTTGGCCTGTCCATAATGAGTTGACGAACTTGGCCCATTCTTGAAGGAATGGCTGGCTTCGGCTCGGCCTATTCGTGAGAGAATGGCTTGATTCTACTGCGCGTGTTTCTTGCTTCGTCTCTTATTATAGGAACGGCTGGCTTCGGCTTGGCCTGTCCATAATGAGTTGACGAACTTGGCCTATTCTTGAAGGAATGGCTTCGGCTCAGCGTATTCCTAGTAGAATGGCCTAATCCGATTACATTTCGGTTGCTCTGTCTACCACAGAACGGCTTTGGCAGGCCTGTTCTTGATGGATTGACGAGTCTTTCCGGCCTTCCTTGGCCGGGGTCTTCTGGGACGTCTGTCCTGGAAGATCCAACAGCTACGAGCTTGGACCTCTACGTGGTGCTGTTGACTAGTAGCCATCTGGCGAAGCCAACACAAGCTCAAATCACTCATCTTTTCTGAACCTTTTTTGCAATCTCCTGTTCTACACTGAGAACTGTTTCACCAAAAGCAAAGGGTTGGATCTCAAGGGTTACTGTAAGCATAGAACCAGTTGATACATGAGTCTGTTGCTGACACTCTCTAAACGGTGATTCGTGTTATATTTTTCTCTCCCTTTCTCTTACTCTGCTGATCTACCTCTACTCGCTGCTGAGACATTGCTCCACCTTCACCTTCAAACCCTGGTGTGATCCCTCTCGAATGGGGTGATTACAGGGCCTGGCATGGTCGGATTGAAACACTCCACTGCCAATTCAGACCGTGTATCTGATATTCGCCGCCATCTACACATGAAATAATTTCTTGCACTATGCTCTTGGCAGGAGAAAGTGGCCCAGGTTAACCTGTTTTGTGATGAATTCCCTGATGTAACTGTTTACAGAAATTTCTGATCGTCTGGAGGGCAGAGAAGAATGGCACAGACGTGCCTTGGAAACTCGCTTCGACCGAGCCGGCACACAGCATGAACTCGCAGTCGCAACACCTATCAGTGACGAGGATAATCGAGACGCCCTCACTGACCATGCCCCATCGGAACACACCTCTGACGCTGCTCACCACACTGACGATCAGTGAGCACATGAACAAGTCGCTGACAACACGAGAAACAACCACGAACAGGTCAATAACGACGGACAGGCCAATGCCGACCACCAGGTCAATGTCGATGGACAGCCCGACGACCAGCAGACCGTCGAATGACAAAGGCACGGACCGAGAAATGAATGATAAGGGCACAAAACGGAAAACTTATTTCCTGTTTTATTATTTTCTCAAATGGTGGCTGTCGCCCTTTCTACATGGCGTCAACGGGGACGTCGATGACGCTTTTTGTGCGGGCATTGTTAGGGAATCGTCACCTGAAATCCCTCTCGCCGCTTTATGTAATTATCCGCCACCAGATAGTTAGTTAGGAATGGCATCCGTTTTCCATCTCCCATGACAAAAACCGCTGATTGGTGGATTAGGGCTATTTTGATCACCTGATGCCATTCTGGAAAGGATATACCACCTGCCAGCTTATGGACTCTGCAGAGAAGACAAAGGAAAAAGAAGACTATGAATTGAGCTGAGCTGCTGACTGCACGTAACAGAGAAAAAGGAAGAAACCCCATTCCAGCTGAGAAGCGAAAGTTCCTATCTGTCTCAACAAGATCGTCTCGCATAGCTATGAAGATTGAATCAACCATATAAAGATAAACCCATGCTACTAAGCCCCACACTTCATCCACCGACTAGCTAAAGTGTGGCCCTCGGTCCAATACTAGAGGTTATGAGGTTGCCCCGTAGGGCGAAGCTGCAATTCACGATGATATGGAGTCTCGAAAATCGGTATGTAAGTTCGTTCTCTCTCGGGCTCGGGTTGAAATGAGACTGTGCGCAAATTCAGGGCGTTGAGATATTTAGAAACCGACGAGGTTAAAGTGCTTTGAAAGGATCATGCTATGATTGTCCCTGGTTATACGTAGAAAAGTCTCTTGCACAAGGTATGCTTTTTACCGTCTTCGTATACACCTAAAAAGACACTCTCAAAAGAACATTCAAAAAGGCCTCCGCAAAAGACACGACTATTCTTGTCTTTTTAATGCCACTCAGTTTGCAAGACCATGTGTTAACAAAATAGAGAGAAGGCATAGGCAACGTTTCGCCGGAGCAAAATGCCTACAGCTACTGGTTTCATGTCATCTACACCCTTCACTGTCTACATATGGCTACAGAAGAACGAGGATAGGATATGCCCCAATGCACAATGTCGCACAAACAAAGCTCTCATTCAATTTTAGAAAATAAAAGAAAAAAAGGACGGCCAGAGAGAGGAAAAAAGCTTCCTTCACTAGCATATCATATGATGTTAGCATTCTGTTTACCCAGTGGGGGTGCAAAACAATTGAATCTCAGAGATATTGCATTCTGGTTTCAGGAGAAACCAGAGAAGAGGGAGAGGGGTTGCCTTACAGGGCCAAAGTGGGGAGGGGAGTAGGAGGGGGAGTATGGGGGAGAGGAGGGGGCGGGCGAGGCCGGCGCCGGGTCAGTGGGGCCACCCGGTAGTGGCTCAGCCACTGCCTGCTCGGTGGCACCCTGGACAGCACCCTGACCGCCGCCACGGTCAGGGCCACCAAGGTCACCACCAGCAGCAGTGGCTTCACCACTACCGGGGGCGGCAGCATCAGCAGTAGCGCGACGCTCAGTCGCGGCGGCGGCCTATTTGCGACGCACATGTTAGAAACAATGTTCAGTCACAGTGCAATCCCGAGAGAAGACTGGTTCTCATAGAGGGACGACAACGACGGTTTCTTACTCTGTTCAAAGCAGAGTGGGCGACTGCCCACAACCTCCGTACCTCCTCAGCAGAAGGAGCAGGCGCGTTTGCGGCGGCCTCAGCGGCCTGGTCCAGATGTTAGTAACGCTCAGTCAAATCCAGGGCTTGATGGTTCTCTTACCCGCCGGGCTCGTCTCTTCTTATTCTTGCGATTATTTTTCTGGCTCTTTGTGAGGGGAGCCATGTTTTTATTGGTGACTTGGAAGGGGAAAAGAAAGGGAAAAGAAAGGGAAAAGGGAGAAGATTTCACCGGGGGAGCCTTTTGACTACATGGGTAACTGTATCCTAGGAAGGCACACCTATCTAGGAAGGCACCTACCTGCCACATGATATCTCAATTTCACTCAATGATACACAATGCTTCATCTCATTTATAGTCAATTTATTATAGATTAGATTAGCTCCATTATTCATTCACTTTCGACTTAGACTTCTTTCAGATCTCAGGCATCATACATCTTGAAGCGAGGAACTATTGATGTGCATATATTGGCTCCCTTGTTCACTCACTTTTAGCTTACACTCCATTCAGATCAAGCATTGGCATGCAATACTATAGCTCGCAAACAAGCCAATGCATCAAGACAGGAGTTCACAATTCCGAGAAATCGTAGGACTTAGCTAGCCACAAGCCAAAGCAATCTTCAACATTTAGCACTCGAATTACTTTGATACTCGTTTCCACTGCCAAAAGGATCCCTTCTTCCAATACCACGCAAGTGATCTCGCCATTGACATCTTTCCAAGTCCAAAGATACCCGGCTTAGAGAAATAGGCCTCCGTCATTGTCAAAAGATAGGAGGGATTTTCGCTCAGCAGTCTATCCAGTAGATTGTCCACCACCACACACCAATCATCATTGGTTATTGAATAACCACGATTAACTTCGCAGCACCAACAATTCACCGTGCAGTGCCCAATACCCTTCTCCTTGCCAGCTAGACAACGCTTTTCGCAACAGCCACAAGTCCGACCACAGCAGCCACCCCTCTCCATACAATCATTGATAAGCTCCTTTCGGAGATACCAAGCAGGATCCTGTCGGATCCTATCATATATCTTTTTCAACGGCCTTTGGGGAAGCAGAACCTCCGCGTTGTGTAAGCCTTCTGCTATCTCCGGAATCATCACTTCGAATTGCTTGAGATCTTTCTCATACTCGTGACGCATCTTTGTGTCATCCTCAGTGGACTTGTTTAGTGCTCTGAGTTTGATTTCATTCCGTTCTTTCTGTTGTTTGATTGCCCGTAAAAAATGTTCGAATCTGATGATCGTCGCAAAGATTTCCGAAGGTATTTGAAGACCCCTACCGTACTCAAAGAGTCTCCTGTCCTCCCGTTGATAATCCCGAACGGGCTTGAAGTTTCTAAAGGAATCGAACATCTGTGAGGGATCTAATCCCAGCAACGGGATATCCAGTATGGAACTGTAGTCGGGCAATATGGGCTGATCCATATTGGTATAATTTGCGCGCAGCTACGGGCGCAGCGTGTGAATGTGGGGAAATACTCACGAAAATTAGAGTCGAATAGTTGCAGAGTAGTTGTGAGTTGTAGCGGAAGTTGGATTATACATAAACTGGCGAGCTTGATGGAAGTCAAAATTACCTTTCTAGGCCGCCGCCGGAAATGGCTCTTGTCCAACCTTGGAAGTATTTAGATTTAATATTTTCCAAGGTTGTTAGGTTTTTACATCATCGCCTTGCTATATCGATAGCACCGATGTATGTACCTATGTAGGTATGACCTAGGGCTGGCAGTGCATGTTGATTATGTAATGATGGATGCCAGAAAGGACCCAAGGTCTTCAGATTTAGACCTTGTACTATGAATTATATTAGAATGGTTCTGTTTATGATCCTCCTACATATACTAGTCCACCATATCTAGCACGCCATTTTGCCTAAAGCAGATAAGCTCAGCCGATAAACATGTGATCTGCGTCTGATTGGTCAGAACTGGCATTCTTTTTTAAGAAAAAAGCCAAAAAAGAAAAGAAAAAAAAAAGTCATTTGCCCCGCGATGCCCCTCCAAAAAGAATCATTGACTACATATGTAGAGTACTATATCTCAACATCTATTTAATTAAAATTGTTAAGGATCAATTAATGATGACTCAATTTACATACTATGTAGTATATGTATATATGTACTTAGTTGCAAATCCCGAGACCAGAATCACCGAGTCCGATTCCGGAGACCTTGCGGGCTTACTTAATTTCCATTAAGAGTCATCCAGGTGGACCACCTGAGCACTCATCCACATCTTCCCTGACTGTTTCTCTTCAATCTACTTCAACCCTCTATACACCGCAATCATGTCAATCGCAAGAGATATCCGTCCTCGTCAGGACGACGCCGCCTTCCTCGCTACCTCCCCCAGCGCCTCCTTCAACTCCCCATCCAGCCACAGCTCTGCTCTGAACCGTACGATTCCAATCAATGCTAAGCCCTTGAAGCCATTCGCCACAGAAGATATCAAGGTCCTGCTCCTGGAGAACGTCAACCAGACCGGCCGTGAAATTCTCTCCCAGCAAGGCTACCAGGTCGAGTTCCTGAAGTCTTCCCTCTCAGAAGATCAACTCATTGAGAAGATTCGGTGGGTCCCAATCCAATTCCCTCTCTCTCTCTCTCTAGGTGACTCACGAAGCTAATGGATTGTATTTTATTGCAGTGATGTCCACGTCATCGGTATTCGCTCCAAGACCAAGCTCACCGCACGAGTCTTGAAGGAAGCAAAGAACCTTATCGTCATCGGTTGCTTCTGTATCGGTACCAACCAGGTCGACCTCCAATATGCCGCTGACCAGGGTATTGCCGTCTTCAACTCCCCCTTCAGCAACTCTCGCAGTGTTGCCGAGTTGGTCATCGGTGAGATGGTCATGCTGGCCCGCCAATTGGGCGATCGCTCCAACGAGATGCACGCCGGTACCTGGAACAAAGTGAGCAACGGTTGCTGGGAGATTCGTGGAAAGACCATCGGTATGTGATGTGACTCTGTTGTTTCCGGGGTGTTTAGCTGACCTCTTCAGGTATCATTGGATACGGTCACATTGGTGCCCAGCTCTCCGTATTGGCTGAAGCAATGGGAATGTCCGTCATCTACTACGACGTCCTCAACATAATGTCCCTGGGTACCGCTCGCCAGGTCAAGACCTTGGATGATCTCTTGGCCGAGGCCGATTTCATTACCTGCCACGTTCCCGAGATCCCCGAGACTAAGGGTATGATCGGACAGAAGCAGTTCGAGAAGATGAAGAAGGGAAGCTACCTGATCAACGCCAGCCGAGGAACTGTTGTGGATATCCCCGCCCTTATCGACGCCATGCGCAGCGGTAAGGTTGCTGGTGCCGCTCTGGATGTCTACCCCAACGAGCCCGCCGGAAACGGTGACTACTTCAACAACGATCTCAACACCTTCGCAGCTGATCTGCGCTCGCTCAAGAACCTTATCATCACCCCTCATATCGGTGGAAGTACCGAAGAGGCTCAGAAGGCTATTGGTGTCGAAGTTGCCCAAGCTCTGGTCCGATATGCTAACGAGGGTTCCACCCTGGGTGCTGTCAACTTGCCCGAGGTTGTCCTCCGTTCTTTGACAATGGATGAGCCTGACCACGCTCGTGTAAGTTCTCTCTTCAGTTATCTAAGTTTGCGATGATACTGATTTTGTCTAGGTTATCTACATCCACAAGAACATTCCTGGAGTGTTGCGTAAAGGTAAGAATACATTTGATTCAAATGAAGGGATCTTTTAACTGACAATGACACAGTCAACGAGATTATTGGTGACCACAACGTCGACAAGCAGATGACCGATAGCAGAGGCGATGTAAGTTTATCCGTTCTTTTATGCGAAAGAGAAAGACAGCAGAAACTAACTGTTAATAGGTTGCCTACCTGATGGCTGATATCAGCAATGTGGACGCTGCCACCATCAAGGATTTGTATACCAGACTCGAGAGCCTTCCTTGTAAGATCATATCTTTTCTCTCTCACATGAACTCAAAGCTAACATCATTTCCAGCTCGCATCATGACCCGCGTGTTGTACTAAACAACCGATCAAAAAAACAAGCTAGCCTCCGGGTTATGATGCTTTAATCAACTTAAAATAGATGAGCCCACCCACGGCTTAATCTCAATTGCAATAGGACACTCTCAACGAGGTCCTAGGATATTACAAGAATGCAATTGCCAACTCACGAGGGTATATTGAGTTGGATACGACTGATGTAAAAGCGGTTGAGTGTATATTTTGTGAATACCATGCACCATTTACTAGAGAAAAGCTATGACATGAATGTTTTCGTTTCCATTTCCATTTTCATCTGCCATGTCATCCACACGGATTGACCGGCTAAGTAGAATGCATTAAGTGAGAACATCGCTAGACATCATGATCCTAACCTCGACTCCCGTCTCTGAAGCCGGGACTGCGACTCCTCCTTCTTGGTGGAGGATCCCGGCGGTAATCACGTCGACTTGAATCTCGCGAGCGATCATGGCCGCGATCACTCCCGCGGTCATTGCTGCTGTAATTCGGAACATAAGAGTCCAGATTCCCTGATCTGGGTGCTGGACGACCTTGTCCGAATTGATTTCGACGATCATCTCTCCCGTCAGTTCTGTTGGATTGCGATCCATCCCATGGCGGGTTGGTTGGTACAGGTGGACGCGGGGGTAATCCCGTATCTCTTTGTGTAGATGGGAAGGGCCCGCGGCGTTGCGGGTTCCCGTGAATTGCGTGGTGTCCATGGCCTCCGTGCGTGCCTGGTGCATTTGGTCTGCCTCCTCGGACACCGCCGGGGACGCGGCTGTGTCGGGAGTCTGGTCCGCGAGAACCAGAGGTTGGCCAACCGCCATTGCTTGTGTCGGAGGCGGGTGGGGGAACTGGGGGCATTGGGACTCGCTGGCTGCGGAACTTCTTTCGGTCGAGTTCGTGTGAATCTGCGAATTGGGGGATTTCGCCGGGTCGTGCTGGGAGGGGGTGAGTGGTGAAGTATGGATGCTTCAATGCATCCATGGCGTTGATGCGTTTCCTCCAGTCTAGTCGGAGGAACTCGCTTAATAGAGAAATGGCTGCCGGGTTTAGGCTGTTGCATGGTTAGTTAGGGGTTCAAGTCTTCTTGGGCGGGGGGATAAGTGCCATACTCTTTGAAGAATGCATGGAGGTTCCCGCGTTTGAAGGCAAAGTTTTTCACACCCTCACAACCCGGGAGTTGACTCCATCCCGGCATATTCTCCTCAGTGGGAGTGCCCACAAGATTGAATATCAGTTCTGCTTGGTTAAGGTCGCTATTTCCAGCGAGGATGGGCTTGCCCTTGAACATTTCGCCAAACACACAGCTATAAGACATTAGAAGATGATAAATCTGACTAACAGGGATGGGAAACTCACCCAACTCCCCACAAGTCGATGGCCGTAGTGTATTTCCGCAGCTGCAGCAACAACTCTGGAGGACGGTACCATCTCGTGACAACAAGTGCAGTGTATTCTCTTCTGGAGTCTCCTCCTCCTTTTCCGGGGAGTGGAGGGGCATCATCGTAAGGCCGAGCAAGACCAAAATCAGCAATTTGGAGAATTCCTCCATTGCTAATTAGCAGGTTCGCCGCTATTCATTCTGTCAGCTCAGAACTATTGTATACCAGCCTTCACTACTCACCTTTCATATCACGATGTAGGATACGGTTCTGCGAATGTTGTTAGACAAATATTGCAGGGATGGGTGTTTCAAGACGATCGTACTGCATGCATGAACTTGAGCCCTTCGAGGAGTTGCATCAAATAGCATTTAATCTGTGGTTCCGTGAAATGAACTGCCGGGTTTTCCAGTAGTCCTGACAAGTCATGTTCCATGTATGGGAAGACCATGTACATGCTCGGCTTTTTCCGTCCTTCGCCTTTGCCTCGCTCAATTGACATCTCCTTAAGCTGTAGAATGTTTGGGTGGGAAAGCGCTTTCATGAGTTTGATCTCTCGGATGGCGGTAATAGGGAACTAGCATAGCACCAAAGGTCAGTTTATGGCAAACAAACAACAGAGAGTCAGTGGACCTACGCCTTCCTTCTCGTGGTGCATCAGGATCTTTTTTAAGGCCACAATTTTGGTATCCTTCTTAGACCTTGCTTTGTAGACCTCGCTATCAACCTGTCAGTTTGGTTTCTTTCGGCGATACCGCTGCCAGACTCACCCAAAGGTTCCTTCTCCAAGCTTGTCGAGGAATTCATATTCACGAATATTTGAACAACCAGGGAAACGGGCCTGGCCATTCTCATCCTTTTCCAGGGATTTGATCTCCATACTGGCTCGTCGCTTGCGCTGGTCGCTCGCGCTGGTGGAGGGAAGGTCGATATCCGGCGAGTAGGTCGAAATGTCGACCGCGGTCAAGCTGTTCGGTTGCTTTGGTTTGATGTTGGGTCAAGATACACGGAGGGTTCGAGAAGTCTTCGGAGTCAGAGGGCCGTGGTGAAGTTTTTAAGGTGAATTAGCAGGGATCTTCTCGGGGAGAACCAAGCGCGTCGAATGTGTTAGAAGGCAAGTCCATATCACAGGTAAAAGCATGTGTGACGATTTCGCATTGTTCAAAGCCCTCGTGTACGGAGCTCGGGTATGCAATAGATAAAGACCTGAGCAGGAACCAGCCCAGCCAAGGCACAAGTAAAATAAGAGTCAGACGACTCTCCAAAAAGAAATCAAATGATTGTTCTGCTGATTGCCCTGCCGAACAATCCAAACACTGCGCTGCGGTGGAATTCGAGTGCCGTCACGGGTCACGTGCAACCAACCTCTCCGTCTCCGTTGAACCGCAGAGCCCTCCGTCTTCAGATTCGATTCGAGATTGGCGTTTTACCAACAACAGTCATTTTCAGCACACAGTACGTCTTACCTGCGCCTTTCTCTGCTCATACGAATTCCGTGAAACTAATTGCCTCCCAATCTGTACAGTCATGGCGGGCCACTCCTCCCACCCTATCCACATCCACCCGGTCCGACCGCTCTACCGCTTCACTGCGACTGCATTGGGCGCTAGCATGTGGTTCTTCGTAAGGATTACCTCCTTTTTATACCAAGGACTTATACTGACAGGACTCCTCTGGGTAGCTCATGTACCGAGCCAAGAAGGATGGTGCCGCTCTGTTGGGCTGGAAGCACCCTTGGGACCACTGATCCGATTACAATCCTCAATTTCGTTTTTCTTGCGCAACCGCTTCGTCTCTCAGGGCAGCGGTGATGGTTGGGTCACATTGCGTACTATGTACTTGGAGTGGGAAGAGAGGAACAGAGAGCCGGGTGTTGCCGAGCGCATGTCAAAATCCACAAGTGTCAGGTTCACGACAGCCATTTACCAGCCGAATTGTATCATACCCTTTCTTTTTCAATTTTCTAAAATGGTAATTCTTTGGCCTGAGTGGCCGAGGCGGAGCCTCACTAGACGAATGACTGGGTCATAATATCCAAAAACTATGGCAATCTACAGGTCTATGTGTATTCGATAACGTACAATGTGAGTGCTTTGATAGCACACTTCACAGGCGCAGTGCCTCCAATAGCACTTTGTACATCTTGCGCTTCTTGCGGTAGTGCGGCTGCAAGCGGGCACGAGCATGTCCAAGCATCTGTGCCACACGTGGGAATATGTTCTTCTCTGCGGTCCAGGACAGAACGAAGACCCCGAATGCCAGCGCGATTAACCAGGATTTGAAAGCATCGGACATGAAAGTCAGTTGCATCACCTCCGTCACCCAGTCGGATGGTCTGAAGAGCATGTAGCCCGAGATCAGGATATTGACGACGATCGTACATAAGTACGGCACTAAACAGCCACAGTCAGTATCTAGATGAGCAGGAAAGCGTATTGGGCGGTGCGATTCTTACCATTCTGAGTCATTGGTTTCCGGAATGGCGGACCCGCACTCAGAACAATGCTGATGAAGATGTACTGGAAACATGAGAACAAGAACAAAGCCGTATTCTCCGAGTTGACAATGTTGCTCTTTTCCAGGTCCAGTTGTGGCGGCAAGAACCTGTGTAGTTTGTTAGAATTATGTTCCTGGTATATTGTGACGGTTACTCACCATGGCTGTAATTGAACAATCTCGAAGACTGCAAACTGTGACAGCACAACTAGCAAGATTTGCCCGAGCAAAGGTGTCAATACTTTGCGCGAGACAAGATCAGCAGTTGGCCGTTTCCGAGACAGCGTAGGAGAAGGATCAGCCCAGCCCACTAGAAGAGAATTAGCTCATATACTCAAATTTAGCAGAGATAGACCACTCACTGAAGACCGCAATGGGCATAATGAGCAAAAGGTCGATAAAAAGAAACTTAAACCCGTTAGCAATCTATCAAAACTTTGGTAATATAGCCCACTTACCTGGAAATCACCAAGATTCGACCCTGACGTATACAGGAAGCTGACCGAACAGAACTGAATGGCGGAATAAAGACTCATGAACTTGAAACAGGAGAAGCTTGTCACCAGAGCAGCTCGACCCTCCCTAATCACCGTCGGAACACAGGAGATTTCGAACAAGCGGCTAGTAAAGGGCGCAGCAACGGACGCCTCGGCGTCCGACAATGAGATACCAACATCTGCAGCCTTCAGAGCGCCGCAATCATTGGCACCATCGCCGCAAAAGCCACAGCAGTAATCAATAGATTGAAGTTTCTCAACGAGTTCGTGTTTCTCGTCTGGGGACATACGGGCAAACACTTTGCCGCATACAAGCACCTATACAGCACACATTAGTTTGTGAAAAATGGAAATAGTTAGTGCAACGGCCGCTTACCTTGTTGAGTACATCTTCATTCCCGAAGTCAATCAACCACCTAAACGCATCACCAGTGACAGCGACGGAGTATTCACGCTCGACGAGAGTGTTTCCTGGAATTGACAAGTCGGTCTCCGCAGTGTTTATGGGCTGCAATTGCATTAGCTGCTAGTAATTGGATATTGGGGAAAGATATCTTACCAGGAGTGTTCTCGGGTCCAGCTGAAGGTCGGGATTGTCCACACATTCCCATATGAGAGAGTTTTTGGATGAAAGACCAGGCGCTGTGCATCGTTAGTCCTGAATTATGACCTGGATGCGGTAAACGAACCTTCAATAAAGTGCGGGATAAAACATGGTTCATCGCGTCCGAGCATGTTGCATTCACGAGCAACACTGATGGCAGTCAAGATATTATCACCGGTGCACATTACATTGCGAATCCCCGCCTCGTTCAACTCGGAAATCACACCGGCAGTACTGGGTTTCAACTTATTCTCGAAGACGATGAAGCCCAGGAATTCCAGGTTAGATTCGGCTTCCGTTCGTGACATCTTTTGGACTTTCATCCAGCTTAACTTTCGTTCGTATTTGGAAGCGCAGGCAATCACACGGTATCCTTTGTGAGTGTAGTAATTCAGGAGATCCTCATAATCCGAAGGAACTGCAAAAAATTATATCAGCAACGTAAGCTTATGTAGAAAGAGAGAGAGCACTGACGTGTTCCGGGAATACATATGTCCTTAATGCTTTCTGGGGCACCCTTGACAAAGAAACTTGCTCCATTGTCGCCAAACTTCCTGACGACGACACTTGCGCGGCGAAGGTTGGAGACAAATTCGAAACTCCGCAGTACTCCAAGCTCGAGGGGGTTCTGGATATTGTTAGATATGAAGCTGTGGCTTGAATAAAACCAACTCACATTTACATTCTGTTCGTCGCCAGTCTGACGTTGAGGAGGCTTTGCAACCGACGGTGCTATCGTGTCGTATTTGGGGCTTGTCTGATCGGAAACATGATGTCCTCCTTCCTCAAACGTCCAGTTGGTAAATTGGAACATCTTCACATCGAGAGGATCTCCCAACAGCTCATCGTCCACTACCCTGAGGGAATGACACGTCGCCATGGCATACATGATCTTACTTTGCTTTTCGATGTCGTATTCGGAGTTAGCATTTGGGGAAGGACGAAGAAACCCGTCAGACGTCTCAGACAGCAACTCTGAAAACCTAGAAATTCTTCTTCAGCGCCAGCTTAAGGATCATACTTGGAAACAGACAAACCTTTTGCCACGGGTAACTATACGCGCTCCTAGAACATCCAACCCATCTTCTGTGAGGGTTCCAGTTTTATCAAAACAAACAATGTCCAGCTTTCCTCCCACATTGACCCTGGTCTCATGTATTAGTATCGAAGTTAAGACATTATTCAGGTTCGTCCACTCACTTCTGTGGGCTGATACAGAATATGTTCTGTTTTTTCAGCCGTGAAAGCGCAAAATTGGTTCCAATGGTTAGTGTGGCTGGGAGAGCTGGCGGGACAACAATCGTGATCAGATCGAGGGCTCGAATTATGATCAAATGCCAAGCGAGCTGTGTTTCGTTGGGTCAGCTGCCAGAATAACGGGGGTCGTCTGTTGGGGCATTGACTTACACCCAATCGAACAAAGTTAATGAATGAAGCGATGAATCCGAGAAGAGCGACCATCCCCATCACGGCAATGTAACGGAAGGAGTCCCGGTAGAATTTGAATCCAGAAGGCTTTGGGAAAAGCATTGATCGAACTAGAGCCCCCTTGGTTGTCAAGAAGCCAGTTCTCATGACAATTGCCAATGCTACTGCTTCATCGTCGTCAACATTCTGGGGCCGTCTAGCCCGAATCACTTTGGTTCCGCTGAATAGGAAGTGTTTAGCAACATGCGGGTGGATAGAAGGGGTACTGAGATCGAGATATTTGAGGGCGTCATCGGTGAGTGGTGTTTTAGACACGGGGACGGATTCACCTATTAGAGTTAGATGTATAAAAATATCAAAGTTTGGGGTTTTGTACGAACCAGTGAGCATGCTCTCATTCACAATGCAGTCCCCTGACAGCAAGATGCAGTCACACGGGACCTGGCTAAGTGATGGGTCGGAAAATTCATAGACATCACCAGGGACCAGCTCTTGGGAGGAAACGGACCGCCCTGTAGATACGATCAGTTTACATCAATCAGCAAGATGATACATGGAATGAACTCACAGAATCCATTTCTTAGAACGCGAACATCACACTCGAAGAGAGATATCTCCCTAAGCCGACTCATAGTCTGTCATAGCATTAGTTTCGGGGGTTGATCTATTTCTTCGGCTGAACTCACTGATTTCGTCTCTAGCACAGTCGTTGCTATGCTGAAAAACGATATAAGAAAGATACAGACGGCGTAGTAGTAGTATTCATCCATGGACCACAAAACGAGACTTGCAATTTGGAAGATATAAAAAGGATGGAAGGCCTATACACTGTCAGATATATTGATGAAACAACCGGGAGGAAAACTGACCTCGTCGACGAGAAGCTGAGGAATTGTCTTTTGGAGAATTTCGATGGCGTTACTTCCAAATATCTGTTCCCTGCTGTCTCGTTCGTCGGCATCCAATCCACTTCGCATGACCTTGGCATTGGTCCACGATGGATCTTTCCAGCCATTTATCAAAGAAAATTTATCCTCGATTGGATGATAGAAGAACTTCAGGTATCGATAATCGATGAAGTGTAGAGAGGCAATAGTCGGGTCGTTATCTTCATCGTATGAGTGATTTAATGAGTCGGCGAAGACCGTGGAAAGCGGACGTTCATAGTGCTGGCTGCCAACTTCATGGATGGTGAATTGGTTCCATTGGTCCTATCATGGGTTAGACGGTTATTGTATGGGACAGAAAGTTCATAATCTCACCTCTATAGCCACCCATTGACATTTCCCTATCGGGGTTGCCTTCCCGATCAACTTTACCCGCCATCGTGGCAGCCATCGGAAGAGAAGCCAGGCAAATCCACCGGTCAAGATGCAAAGGGCGATATAAACAGCAAACCCTCCCGAACTCGTGGAAAAGCCAGCAAAAACAGCCGTCAAATCCTCTGACGCAATATACACTTTTTGATTCAACCGACTACCGGTTCGTCGGTCTCGGCCATATGAGCTGGCGGACATATAGCGAGAAAGAAGTGGATGTTCAACCGAGTCGCGAGAGGTAGACATCCGCTTAGACACAAAAGAGCTCCTGGCTGACTCGAGGTCTGCATCCTCAATGCCATGTAGAGATTCTTCATCGATCTCGCTTTGATCATCTACCGCATCTTCGTTCGACCATTCTGCGAAGTCTTCCCCGTCCTGGAAGTATGTAAAACTCACCGTAGAGCCTGCTCGATCACGGCGGTGCGCGAACGAGACGACGCTGGATGGGATGCTTTCCGAGATTGGGCCATCGAAGACCTAGTGCGAGTCAACTCCTGCGCCGAAGCCTGCATATGAGAATAAAGATTTGACATACCTCATTACGGGCCATCTCCACATCCGACACGACGCTCATGCTAGAGAAGTATCAGCAGGGATTCAAGGGTCGAGGCAGATAGGAAGGGAGCGTAGCAACCTGCTTCTCATGGAATCGCGTCGCAGTCCATGTCGAGGGATGGATAGTTCCACGGGGCCAGTCCCCGAGGGAGACTGTGGACGGCTTCCCATGTTTAAGAGAGAGGTCAGCTCGGCCGATTCCCCAACAGCCTCTCTGGGTGTCGTATTATGGGGCGTGAGTAAAGTTGTGTTTCACCGACACAGGACCGAAGGAGAGCATTTACCGCGGAGCGCAAGTTCTCACAAAAGCAGGGTGTGTGACCTGGAGCCTATCAGTGCGGAGAGCGACTTATCTCCATGTGACTACCCGATATAGCTTTGGATTATATAATTATATCGGATCAAACTTCCAAGGTTGGAAATCCCCCCATGCAAGAGAATCCATATACAGTTGCATGCAATAAGAGCTTCTATATGCCATTGTATTATATTCTGACGGGGTTCCATAACAATCTAGAAGACTAGATGAGTCTTGGCATCTTATTTCTTGGCTTTAACAGGCATCTCATTGGCCACTAAATCATCTACGGGGTTTCGATCTGAGATACGGGAAGATCTACATGGCCCGACTGAAGGGCCCTGAAGGCTCTCAATTCCTGCATTTATCCAACTGACTAATTCGAGCTACTACTTACATTTCTAACAAGTACTTTATACATCATCAAAGGCTATACGGTTATACATAGAAAAGTCTCTTGCACAAAATATGCTTTTTACCCCCTTCGTATATGCACCTAAAGAGACAGCTAAGATGACATCCAAGAATGACATTGAAAATGAGTACCAAAACGACGTCCCCAGGCCGCATAAGCCGACTAACTCCTGAACGTCATCAAATGTCATGCAAAACGAGCAAAACAAGCAAAACACGCAACCGTCTACGGGTGTAAAAATACCTAGGTTCTATAAATATATATTTCCTTCTATCCGGGGGGCGAATCTCATTCTACGACTTTTTTCTCTCCCAAAAATTAGAAAAAAAGCCACCTATAGAAAAAGACAAAAGAGTCAATAATCGCAGTTATATAGGGAATATATGTTGTAATTCTTCCATTCCTTAGCATATTGGAATTGGAGAGAGGGGTAATGGTCCAGGGCGCCACCGGGAGCGATCAGATTGAAAACGATTACAGAAAGCAAGACATCATCTGGATATCAAGAACATGAAGATATAAGAAATACAGAACAAAGATAAAACGAATGAAAATAGGTCCAAAATAGAAAGAATCCGACCAATCCAAAGTATTAAAAGGTATTGTTGGGAGAATTTGCAGCTTTTGCAGGCTCAACCAGAACCGTCCCGCCAAGCCCCTCGGCCACAGGGCGCTAAGGATCCCACCATCTTCCAGACTCTCTCCCCCCAAAACTAAACGGCGTATCAAATTCTTCCTTCTTTCTCTCTCCTCACCTCATTCTCTCCCCCCGCCCCTTTCCACTACCCATTCATCATGTCTGAGCCCATCAGAAACAAGAAGGCGGACTTCCCGGTCGCACCGTAAGGATCCCCGTTTTATTTTTTCATTATCAAAAGCAAAAAAAAATATACTGACTTGCAGAAGGACCCCGCAAAACACGCCGGCCAACAATGCTCCTATCTCGTCTCACGCTCAGCAGCCTGGTGTATCCAGCATCGAGGAGGGTAAGTCATCCTTCTTCTTGTCTTCACCGACATCTCTTTGACCGTGGTTTCCTTTCTTCTAGAATCCCTTGACAAAGCCGCCGCTGCCTCCCTCTTCGCCCGCAACCCTGCTCTGGTCTCCATGATCCAGGGCAAGTTGGGTCAACTTGTCGGTCGCTCATCAGGCTACATCGAATCTCTCCCCCCCTCCGTCCGCCGCCGTGTCGCTGGTCTGAAGGGTATCCAGAAGGAGCACTCCAAGCTCGAGGCTCAGTTCCAAGAGGAGGTCCTGGAACTTGAGAAGAAGTACTTCGGCAAGTTCACGCCTCTGTACGAGCGTCGTTCTACTATCATCAACGGCGGTATTGAGCCGACCGAGGCCGAGGTTGAGGCCGGAAAGGAGGATGAGGAGAGTGATGAGGAGGAGGAGGAGACCAAGGAGGAGCCTAAGAAGGAGGAGGGTGAGGCCGCGAACGGCATCCCCGAGTTCTGGCTTTCTGCCATGAAGAACCAGATCTCGCTTGCTGAGATGATTACCGAGCGCGATGAGGAGGCTCTTAAGCACCTCACCGACATCCGCATGGAGTACCTTGACCGACCCGGATTCCGCCTCATTTTCGAGTTCTCCGAGAACGAGTTCTTCACCAACAAAACTATCTCCAAGTCATACTTCTACAAGGATGAGAGTGGATACGGTGGCGATTTCATTTACGACCACGCCGATGGATCTCAGATTGACTGGAAGGAGGACAAAGACCTGACCCTCCGCCTGGAGAGCAAGAAGCAGCGCAACAAGAGTAAGTGCACTTGGAATATTGGTATGCTACGTTGAAACTGACAATTTCCCCTCTTTTAGACACCAAGCAGACCCGCGTTGTTAAGATCAGTGTGCCTACTGAGTCCTTCTTCAACTTCTTCTCGCCCCCACAGCCACCCGCCGAGGATGACGACTCAGTCGCCAGCGACATTGAAGAGCGTCTGGAGCTTGATTACCAGCTCGGTGAGGATATCAAGGAGAAGCTCATTCCCCGTGCCATCGATTGGTTCACCGGTGAAGCTCTCCAGTTCGAGGAGCTTGGTGAGGATTTGGATGGTGATGAGTTTGAGGATGACGATGATGAGGATGAGGAGGACGAAGATGAGGACGAGGAGGATCTCGGGTCGGACCGTGATGTGGACGAGGAGGACACAGATGAAGAGGTATGGCATACAACACTCACCGATTTAGATCAACCTACTAACTTCATCCCAGGATGGTACTTCCAAGCCCAAGAAGGAGGCCGCCGAGTGCAAGCAAAACTAAACCGAAAAAAGTTGCCGGTGGTGAATGCCCAACATGAGACTATTCGTACTCTCTGATATTTTGCTTTGCTTTCTGCCTTTTTTGTGCTCCCCCCTGCGTCACCTCTCTTATCTTCTAATACTCAATCAATACTTGACATAATCGGTGTGTAATTTTCGCATCCCACTGTAAGGACTTGCACTCATAGCCGAGACACTTGAACTGTCTTAATCAAATGTGAGTAGTCTACGGGCATGTGACTATTTTAGTATCTATGTATATTTGGTATTCATACCCAGAGACATACATATCTGCCTAAATGTATGTATATTAAATCAGTCTCAGGTAAAACAAGACATAATCTTTTTTTTTTAACAAAAAATGAAAAAATCATTAAATAAAATAAAATAAAATAAACACTCAAGTAATAGAATACATACATGCAGTAAAATAATACAATGTCAATAGTAAACATAAGGTACACAATGCAGACCAAGTAGGATGGCGGTGACAGGTTGTGGGGTGTGGCGCCCCCCAGTATATTCCCTAAGCTCCTTCAGGGGCTCTCGCTAAATGGCCAGCTGTTAGTCTCATTCAAGGGTTTTCCTTCCACCTCCATCTATTTCTTATCTTCGATCTTTTCATTCTATTCTTTCGAAATATGAGATGAGGGGTTGAGAAGTCCCCCTTGTCTTTGGACTACCTGAATCGCATTTTCCCTTCGATGCCCTACCTCCGAAAACACCCATCATCCCCGGAGCTTCTGCAAATATCCCACTTTTATTGCATCAAAAACGATTAACGACCTACATTCCCTATGGCGCACATCTATGAGGTCGGCACACGGGCCTGGCAGCCCGACCCGACAGAAGGATGGCTGGCATCCGAGGTGAAGGAGAAGCTGGAGGATGGAGAGAAAGTGCAGCTAATCTTCGAGTTGGAAAATGGAGAGGTAGGTGCCTTGGAACGCCGGACGCGCAACCCTGTGTCTCTTAAGTTACTTAGGCCGACTGACACGGTTTTGATCGGGGCAGACAAAAACCGTGGAGACCACGCAGTCCGAGCTGCAGGTCGATAACAACCCTAAACTACCTCCACTCATGAACCCTGCTATGCTTGAAGCAAGCGAAGATTTGACGAATTTGTCTCACTTGAACGAGCCCGCTGGTTTGTTTTGCCCCTACGTGTTCGGTGCCGCCCTCCCAGCTGACGGTCCTTTGAAGTCCTCCAGGCTATAAAACTCCGCTACGCTCAGAAGGAGATATATACCTACAGTGGTATCGTCTTGATCGCAACCAATCCATTTGCCCGAGTCGATTCGCTGTACGTGCCGCAGATGGTGCAGGTTTATGCTGGGAAACAACGTGCCTCGCAGGCGCCTCACCTGTTCGCAATCGCGGAGGAAGCTTTCGCGTAAGAATCGTCCACTTTTTGCATCTTTGGGGTTGGCTTCGCTTACACTTTTGATACAGTGACATGCTTCGTGATGGAAAGAATCAGACGATTGTGGTCTCTGGTGAATCTGGAGCCGGTAAGACCGTGAGCGCCAAATATATCATGCGCTACTTTGCGACTCGCGAGTCTTCCGATCAACCTGGAAAATACACCACCAGCCGCGCAGAAGCCATCAGTGAAACCGAGGAGCAGATCCTAGCTACCAACCCGGTCATGGAAGCGTTCGGTAATGCCAAAACTACTCGCAACGACAACTCCTCCCGTTTCGGCAAATATATCGAGATCATGTTCGATGACCGAACGAATATTATCGGAGCTAAGATCAGGACGTATCTTCTTGAGCGGTCGCGACTTGTCTTCCAGCCTCTCAAAGAGCGCAATTACCACATCTTCTACCAGCTGGTAGCCGGTGCTTCCGACGCAGAGAAACAGGAGCTGGGTCTCTTGGCTGCTGAAGACTTTGAATATCTGAACCAGGGTGGCACTCCAGTGATCGACGGTGTCGACGACAAGGCCGAATTTGAGGCGACCAGGAAGTCGCTGGCTGTGATTGGTGTGCCGAATGAAGATCAGACAGACATCTTCCGTGTTCTCGCCGCTTTGCTACACCTCGGTAATGTCAAGATCACAGCAACTCGCACGGATTCGTCAGTCTCGTCGACCGAGCCTGCGCTTCTCCGCGCGTGTGAGATGCTTGGAATCGATGCTACTGAGTTTGCGAAATGGATCGTGAAGAAGCAGCTTATCACGCGTGGCGAGAAAATCACCTCCAACCTGACACAGCAACAGGCTTTGGTTGTCCGAGACTCCGTCGCTAAGTTTATCTATTCAAGCCTATTTGATTGGCTAGTGGATAAGATCAACCGCCGCCTCGCTACCGATGAAGTGCTTGAGCAGTTCAAATGCTTCATTGGTGTTCTTGATATTTACGGGTTTGAACATTTCGCCAAGAACTCTTTCGAACAATTCTGCATCAATTATGCCAACGAGAAGTTGCAACAAGAATTCAACCAGCATGTGTTCAAGCTTGAGCAGGAAGAATATGTCCGAGAAGAGATTGACTGGACGTTCATCGACTTTTCGGACAACCAACCTTGTATTGATCTTATCGAAGCTAAGCTGGGCGTTCTGGCTCTTTTGGATGAAGAATCTCGACTTCCCATGGGCTCGGATGAGCAGTTTGTCACCAAGCTTCACCACCACTTTGCGGCGGACAAGCAGAAGTTCTACAAGAAACCCCGCTTCGGGAAATCTGCATTCACCGTCTGTCACTATGCAGTCGACGTCACTTATGAATCTGATGGATTTATCGAAAAGAACCGTGACACTGTGCCCGATGAGCATTTGGAAGTGTTGCGCAATTCCTCCAATCCTTTCATCAAGGAGATTCTAGATACTGCTGCGGCCGTTCGTGAGAAGGACTCTGCTGCTATGTCATCCAAGCCAGTTGCAGCTGCTCCAGGGCGTCGGATTGGTGTTGCAGTCAACCGGAAACCCACCCTTGGAGGAATCTTCAAGTCCTCGCTGATTGAATTGATGCACACCATCAACAGTACAGAAGTTCACTACATCCGTTGCATCAAGCCCAACGAGGCAAAGGAGGCTTGGAAATTTGAAGGTCCCATGGTTCTCAGTCAGCTGAGAGCTTGTGGTGTCCTGGAAACTGTCCGAATCAGTACCGCTGGCTACCCGACCCGATGGACTTATGAGGAATTTGCCGTTCGATACTACATGTTGTGCCATTCCTCGCAATGGACCTCGGAGATTCGGGATATGTGCCATGCAATCCTCCGAAAGGCCCTGGGAGATGAAAAGCAAGACAAGTATCAACTTGGTCTTACTAAGATCTTCTTCCGAGCTGGTATGCTTGCATTCCTGGAGAATCTCCGAACGTCCAGGTTGAACGAATGTGCCATCATGATCCAGAAGAATTTGCGTGCCAAGTATTACCGCCGCCGCTACCTCGATGCTCGTGACTCGATTCTCACTACTCAGGCCTTCATTCGGGGTTTCTTGGCACGCCAGCATGCCCATGAGATTCGCCGGACCAAGGCTGCTACTACGATCCAGCGGGTCTGGCGTGGCCAGAAGGAGAAGAAACGTTACACCCAAATCCGCAAAAACTTCATCCTGTTCGAGTCTGTTGCCAAGGGATTCCTGTGCCGACGCAACATCATGGACTCTATCAATGGAAATGCGGCCAAGGTCATTCAACGCGCTTTCCGCTCCTGGCGTCAACTCCGGGCCTGGAGACAGTATCGCCGCCAGGTCATCACTATCCAAAACCTCTGGAGAGGAAAAGAGGCAAGAAATTCCTATAAGCGACTTCGCGAGGATGCCCGTGATCTCAAGCAGATTTCCTACAAGTTGGAGAATAAGGTGGTCGAGTTGACCCAGTACCTGCAAACTCTCAAGCTTGAGAATAAAACCTTGGTCTCACAGCTGGACAACTACGATGCCCAATTGAAGTCATGGAGAACCCGGCACAATGCCTTGGAGGCTCGCACGAAGGAACTCCAGGTTGAAGCGAACCAGGCTGGTATCACCGCAGCCCGGTTAGAGGCGATTGAAGAGGAGATGAGTAAGCTGCAGCAAAGCCACACTGAAGCACAGGCTACCATCAAGCGCCTCCAAGAAGAGGAGAGAATCTCCCGTGAGGCTCTTCAAACCGCCAATGAGGAGTTGGAGCGTTTCAAGCTCGTGGATGCCGAATATGAGAAAGATAAGACCGGTCTCCGGCAGCGGATCTCTGATCTCGAGGAACAGCTCGAGATTGCCAAGAGATCTGTACCTTTAAACGGTGTGAACGGCGACGGTCTACCCAACGGCGGCGCAGTCCAGGCCCCTGCACCGGGCTTGATCAACTTGGTGTCCTCAAAGAAGCCTAAGCCCAAGAGACGCAGTGCCGGTGCTGAAAGGATCGAGACGGATCGCTTCAGTGGTGCGTACAACCCTCGGCCTGTTTCGATGGCGGTCACCCCTGCATCTATGGCTGCCCGTCAAAATGCGGCGGCCATCTCTCCTGGTCTAGAGTCGGTCGAGGTGGAGCTCGAGAACTTGCTTTCTGAAGAGGAGGACTTGAACGAGGAGGTCGCCATGGGTCTTATCCGCAACTTGAAGATTCCGCTCCCAACTTCGACACCGCCACCGACTGAAAAGGAGGTCCTGTTCCCAGCATACCTGATCAACCTTGTTACGTCGGAGATGTGGAACAACGGATTTGTTAAGGAGTCGGAGCGATTCTTGGCCAACGTTATGCAGTCCATCCAGCAAGAGGTTATGCAACATGATGGGGACGACGCGATCAACCCCGGTGCCTTCTGGTTATCTAACGTGCACGAGATGCTATCTTTTGTCTTCCTGGCTGAGGATTGGTATGAAGCACAAAAGACCGAGAACTATGAGTATGACCGCCTGTTGGAAATTGTCAAGCACGACCTTGAGAGCTTGGAGTTCAACATCTATCACACTTGGATGAAGGTTTTGAAGAAGAAGTTGTACAAGATGATCGTTCCAGCCATCATTGAGTCTCAATCACTTCCCGGCTTTGTCACGAGTGAAACGAATCGCTTCCTTGGAAAGCTTCTGCCCTCCAACAATAACCCAGCTTACAGCATGGACAACCTCCTCAGTCTATTGAATGGTGTTTACAAGGCAATGAAGGCCTTCTACCTTGAGGACGCCATCGTTCTCCAGACCGTCACGGAGCTCTTACGCCTAGTTGGTGTCACTGCTTTCAACGATCTCCTCATGCGACGTAACTTCCTGTCGTGGAAGCGTGGTCTGCAAATCAACTACAACATCACTCGTATTGAGGAGTGGTGCAAGAGTCATGATATGCCAGAGGGGACGTTGAAGCTCGAGCATCTGATGGTAAGGTCCCTTGTTTGATATTCATTTGGTCATTATACTAACACCTACACAGCAAGCGACCAAGCTTCTGCAACTGAAGAAGGCTACTCTGAATGATATTGAGATCATTCAAGACATTTGCTGGATGTAAGTGAACCCTGGAAGTGTCTTCTCCCACGAGTTCACATAACTAATTATGTGCAGGCTGTCTCCGAACCAAATCCAGAAACTTCTGAACCAGTACCTGGTGGCAGATTACGAACAGCCCATCAACGGCGAGATCATGAAGGCCGTCGCTTCTCGCGTCACAGAGAAGAGCGATGTGCTACTCCTGGCTCCGGTAGACATGGAGGACAGCGGCCCGTACGAGATCGCCGAGCCGCGTGTTATCACTGCTCTGGAGACCTATACCCCATCCTGGCTCCAAACACCTCGGTTGAAACGACTTGCTGAGATTGTGTCCGCGCAAGCGATGGCACAGCAAGAGAAGTTCGAATGGGACCACAAGATGCTTGAGGAATAGATCTGTACTGTTGTATATTAGACTTTGGGAATTTCCTGTGAGCTACGGATTACGACTTGCCTGGATTATCCACGGCCTTTGCGATACAGTGATGCGCATGATTTTCATTTGTTTCAATTGCATATGACGTCTTGGCTTATAGACCAGAAGAGATTACTAAGAGAATTCCTGTAAATGAGTTTTCTAACATAAACGAGCAATCCAATGTTCAAAGCGTTCACTTGACTCCATCCCGAGCAGCTCAGTATTCACATTCTATGGGCGACATTACTGCCTTCTTGAAGCCCGGTTTCATTCCCATCTGTGGATGCTACCTACCGTTGGAGCACCACATTGTAGCTCTCCAAGGTGGAGAAAATATAAAATACGAAATGGAGGAATTCGTTTTCAAGAACCAGTTACAACACAGGTTTCGCGAGTCTCAGAATGTGTTTTATGTCGAACTGGTTTGTATGAATCCCCAGCACCTGGGGTTGATATATGCGGTCAGCGGAAGCGCAGTGGGGCACACACTCTTAATCTTCAACTTCGCAGCATCACCATAACCCATACCAACCAATACCTATCTACATAGCCAAAATGACTCTCACCAAGCTCAACTTCATCACCGGCAACAAAAACAAGCTTCTCGAGGTGCGGGCTATCCTCGGTAAGGTCATCGAAGTGGACAACCAGGAGGTCGACGTCCCCGAGATCCAAGGCACAATCGAGGAAATTGCCAAAGAGAAGGCCAGACGTGCCGCCGAAGCTGTAATTTATCCCTAGACCCTTTATGCTAATTATATCTGCTTACGAAGGAATAGATCAATGGACCTGCCTTGACGGAGGACACTGCCCTTGAGTTCCATGCGCTTAATGGTCTCCCTGGGCCATACATGTATGTCTTTACTATATTAAAGGTTTACTGTGTGATAACAATACTAATGATTGTCTCAAGCAAATCCTTCATGGAGAATCTGGGACACGAGGGCTTGAACAAGATGCTCGATGGCTTCGAGGACAGAACTGCCGAAGCTGTGTGTACCTTTGCCTTCTGCCGAGGCCCTGGCGAAGAGCCCATTATTTTCCAGGGGAGAACTGAGGTGAGGGCAAATACTGTCATTTCAAATCTATATAAATCTAACTGTGATGTATAGGGTGCTATTGTGCGACCCAGAGGCCCAGGACAGTTCGGTAAGTGAACATCCAACTGGGCTTTGCAGAGAATCAAAATCTGATATATGACAGGCTGGGACGCTATCTTCGAATATGATGGCAAGGAGACCTATGCCGAGATGGACAAGGAGGAGAAGGTAAGAACGATCTTGTTTTCCCGTGAGAAAGTTATGTACTAAGAGTCCCGCGAACAGAACAAGATTTCGCACCGGTACAAGGCGCTGGTGAAGTTGCAGCAGTGGCTAGCCGAAGGCCAACAGTAAATTGCCATGGGTATATAACTCGGCCTCGCAAAAGACCATAGAAGAATGAGAAACGAAGATCAAAAATTGTATATGGCTCGACGAATTCCCTCAATCCGCATTCTCCGCGTGCGACTGCTTCCATGAGTCGACCCATTGTGCGATTCTCTGGCAGTTCGAGTCCACATCTGAATCCTGCTCGCTGTTCAATTCTACCACGATCTCTTCGTCGAATGCCTCCCGTGCTTCGTCGGATAGGACGCCGAAGATTTCTGCGTCGACGTTCTCTTCTAGCTTTTTCTCGTGGTAGCCCCTTGGAATAAATATGTTAGTTTGACGGCGTAGATAGATTTGTGAGGTCGATTGTCATACCGTGAGGAAAGTCGGTCATATAGAACATCTGTAGTGGGGCAGCGGAGGACAACGACGAGATCGATCCAGGACTTGGGGAAGAGGTCGCAGGCATGCCAGTCGATTAGGTAGCCGCCATTAGGAATTTCGTCTTCGAGGGCATCGAGGAGCTGTCCCGCGCATAGATTAGCATGTGAACCTTTTTGAGTCTTAAAATCATGGTGGAAAGAGTAGCATTCTAGGCGAGGAAAAAAAACTGTTGTGGGAGATATTCTCACCTTATCCTCATCGACCACCCAGGTCTTCAATTCCTCATCATATTCATCGAAGCATCCACGGTCCTTTGCGACCTGGTTAATGGACAAGTGCTTCAGGCCGATATCTTGCGCGAGTTGTTCGCAGTGGACGGTCTTTCCCACGCCGGGAGTGCCGGTGATAATCACATTTGGAGAGGTGCGCATATTTTCTTATAAGGATTGAGATCTTGAAGTGGAATTGTAAATTGTAGATTGTAGATTGAAAATGGTTTCCCCAGATGAAATAATTCCGTCGGACTAATTTTCGTCCCGGCTATCTTATCGTGGAGGGGTAAGTTCCCGCATTGGGAATGTATAGAAGACATTTATAGTAAATTTCGCTTTGTTTTTAATTTTTCAATTAATCATGATACAAAGGCTATATAATGCAATGTTAATGGAATCGGATTGATTTCATGTGGCTTCAGGTTTCGGGCTGGTTATACGTAGCCTAGTACTGATTAGCATTAGAATATCTAAAAATTGAACAATCACTCACTTGAGAAGCTCGAATATCTTGTACTTTTGCAGATAAGGCGTTCCCCTGCGATATGCTTTGAGAAGTCGAGTGGGATCTGAAGGCTTGACAAATGCCCCGATCAGACGCTCCATTGCAGGGGAAGTCTTGAACATGGGATCGAATACCAGCAGATTTGCGCTGCCGTTGGCTCGTATTTCAAATCCTATAATTGTCATAGAGTGACCTGGTTCAAGTTAGCATATATATGTGCTGAAAGACTTAGAAAGCTGTACCTTGATGTTGGAAGTATATCGGAGGGAGATCAGTCTGGACGATCTTTGACTCGTCTTCTGGGGAGCACGCTGATCGGAAATAGTCGGCGACGTCGATGTAAAGAGCATCACAGGCCCGTAAATCGCTTCTCTCTACCAGACTCCTGGCCTCACATCTGGAGACCGGGGTTAGCGGGGTCAAAACGAAGTAGGCTAGCTAACTCACGGAATTCCTAGGCTCATGAAAAGTGCTTGTGCCTGGGGAGTCATTAGCATATAGAAGATAATCGATGCTGACCAAAAGACCTACTTCAGGCGTTCCAATGAACTTGCGGGTATCTTTGATACCACCTGTCTCGGCTCTTCCAGAACTATTGAACCCCATATCCCAGGCTGACTCAATCATATCCTGCAGCTCAAGGATCGTCGGCCCCTTATTTGGGAAGTGCTCATGGCCAAAGCCACGAGACTTTTTCAGCCAAGAGACCATCATTTGGATATTGCGATAGCCACAAAACCCGCCTTCCCGACGCATCTTGCAGATATGGCGGACTTTGGGGCTACAGAAGAATGCCCGCTGGACGGATGTGTCCTGTTCGCACAGCCGAGCAATAACAGGAATCAGATGCTCGGTCTCGTTTTCTACTGTCTCGTGTCGTGCTAATTTGCCATCCGATGTGATTTGCGTTTGCTTTGATATGCTGCCGCCCTTTTCCAGCATTTTCTTCAGCCATGATGGCATTTTCTTCTCGTGGGCATGAGGACCCAACTCCGAGCGCTGAAAATTGTTAGTACTCATTTCTAAATATTCAAATTTTGGACAAATACCCCTAGTCTCTTTGTGCCATCGGCATTGGTTGTCCTTGGGGGACTGTGAGGCCGTGGTGGCTTGGCAGTGTTTACTCGCGAGGAGTCTCGTTGCATCCCACGCTTGCCTCCTTTGTGAGAGTCCAACATGTCGAGAGGGTCTTCATCATCGAAGGACTCATCATACCCATGGCCATGTACGTCTGGAGTTGATCGTGCCGATGTGGCTCCGATATCATCCAGCGCCATGTCCTCTGCAACATGCAGATCCAGGTGACTCGAGAGCTCGGTACTTTCTATTGTCTCGCCACATCCATGTGGACAGTCGATATATTTTTCTGCGCCATCCTCATCCACTGGTAGTGGAGCTGAGTTTTGACCTGTAAATTCCTGCGGATTGTCCTGCAGGAAACCCGTTGCCCCGGTTTCTGGGTGGCAGAATTCGATGTGTTGGGACACAAAATCAGCATCGGAGTCTGTGAAAGGGCAAAAAGGGCATGAGGCGGTGTTGTGGTCGGCCATTATGGAATTTTCACCCAGTGCTGACGCTGGTGGGGAAAGTGTGAGGTTGATGCTTAGCAGACCCCGCCTGAGAGATGAGAGCCAGATGAATATGTACAAAATGCGGAGAAAAAAAGCAAAGCCAGTCGAGCAAACAATAGAGGTAGAGACAGGAGTATAGACACAGGATTAACTTGATGCCTAAACGAGCAGAACAGTGCCCGTTTCCCGAGACCCACCTACGGCAGAGCTTAGCGTCCAATTCATACATATCATCGTATTATGTCCATACTGCGAAACATCAATATGTTGAAAGTGAAGTACGGCAGATTTTAGATGTCATCGCGCCAACTAGGCTTTTGCCAGGCAGAAATTACAAGGTTGTATATAGAAAAGTCTCTGCCTTCGTATATACCTAAAAAGAGCTTCTAAAGAGAGCATCCAAAAGACATATCTAGAGAACGGGATAGAATATGTCTGCCTTTTACTCCTTAGGGCGTCATTCTTATTAATCCTAGAAAAGAAGAGTCCTTCTATATCCTTCAATATTACCGATCTTAATCTCCTCCGTAATGACTTTTTAGATGGAGAAGCCGAGGAATCAGGTAAACAAATTACATGGGTTGGCGCGATGGCGTCTAAAATCTGCCGTAGTGAAGGTTGAACTAGGAAATAGAGAAACTGTCCTGAAGAGTCTCGATAGAATGCCTTAAAAGCCAACACCTAGAAAACTAGTCAGATATATCGGTTTCTATTCTCACATTTGAGGAAAGACGTTGTGATAACTTCTACTGGGCTAGTTTTAGAATTTGCTATGCAGTTCCTTCCTCTCTCTCCCTAACAAATCCCAACACCTTAGATGAGTTACACAACATAAGAGGCTACATTGTTTTGGCCCCCACGAAGGATACGATACTTGATCATTCTATCCGCTGATCTTAGGCAGAAAATAGTGACAGCACAGCCCTTTCTTATTGCCATATCGGGAAGATGATTGTCGTTGCCAAGATGCTGCCGCTTGGCATCTTATAACATAACAAGGTCAGAGTCCCCTGCCTGGTTTCCCCAAATTTTACATTCAAAGATATTGACACTCCCTATTGACGTGGGAGGGTTGTCTTTCCCGGCCTCAATGACAGCGTGACGGCGCTTGACCCCAAAATGCTTCCCCAAAGGCAACAACACGATGCCGAGGAAACAATAAGGAAGTCACAGCCACTATCGGTTTTTAGGTCATGGTCATGGTTTCCAAATTATTCAAAAGAACCCAAGAAGCAGGTACAACAAATAACGACCGATCCCGATCCTGTTCGATGGATAAAAGGTGTTGTGGTCTGTTCATGGATCATTGGGGGTGTCCTCGCCTTAAACATCATCCTCACCGTCATCGCTGCTGGTCTGGCGTATTCGGGGAATAGTGGGCAGAAGTTCTCATTTGCTTCACTCTATATGGGAAGGTGCTCTACTTCCAAGAATTGGACCACGGGCTTGCACCTCCTGATCAATATTCTCAGCACCACCCTTCTGGGGGCGAGCAACTACTGCATGCAGTGCCTTGCAGCCCCTTCACGAGAACAGGTGGATAAAGCGCATAGTCAAAAGACATGGGTTCGGATCGGCGTCCCGAATATCATAGACCTTGTTCGCTACCAAACAGGCAAGCGACGCCTTCTGGGATCGGTCCTGCTGATCACCTCATTGCCTATTCATTTGATGTTTGTGGTTTAATATGTCTAGATTTTAAGGTACTCTGGCTGATATGAACTTCTGCTAGTTATAATTCTGCCGTCTACTTCTCCATCGGGCCAACGGAATATTCAGTCGTTGCAGCACAGGATAAGCTTATTCAGGAACATGGCAATACCACGGAATTTGAACAATGCTTCACAGAAAATGTCGGAATGGAATTGCCATCTTTCAATTCTGCGATCCGTGATGGGAGTTTCAACACTCTCTCCAAGCAAGAGTGTGTCGATACCTTTGCTCAAGACTATGCATCCGGGTATGGAACTATTGTTCTGGTAACCAAAGACTCGATGCCTCAAAACGAGTCCGTGGCCTGGATAGGAACTGGAAACAGACAAAACTTTGAGGGTGGTAATTCTCAATTCAGCTGGCTGTGTGACGAACAATACCCCTGCACCAAGAGTATAGCTGAAGATAACACCCATAACTGGACCGTTCGTGCATTAACGTGGTCGCGTCCCACCATACGTCTATCGGTGCCTATCCCAGGCGGTATTTATGAGAGTGGAGGATGGTTAGATGTCGGGCATTATGGCATTCCCGAAACCGAGGACTACAACCATCTTGATGATATTCTCGATAAATATCCTTCCCTGGAGGAGCTGCAGGCTGAACTAGATAATCCTTCCGGCTGGGTTAATAGTTCATTCCCGGGTAGTGTGATAGTACGCAAAGGTGAACCTGAGTGCACGTACCCGAGAGTTTACGGTAAACAGACTCCGCGATCATATTCAATCGATCACTGCATGACGCTGCCAGTTAAGGAGACTTGTCAATTATTCTTCAGTCCACCGATCTGCCTGATTGTAATCGGTTGCAATATAGTAAAGCTCATCTGTGCGCTGTTAGCGGCGCGCGAGAACAGAAAGGATATTTTCCTCACGACCGGAGACGCGATTTCATCTTTCCTTACCAAACCGGACCCAGCTACCGAGGGAGTCTGTCTGCTGTCCGGGTCTCTAATCAAGAAGAGATCACAAGGATGGCGGAAATACAAGGGCCGTGAACGCAAGTATCTGGATCTTCTGGAAACCAAACAAGAGACTCCGCTTCGTTTACCTCCAAGAAAACGATGGTTTCAAGCTGCGAGTATATCACGCTGGGTGTATACGATTCTCCTGTATGATATTACCCCATCATGGCAGCAATGACCTCGGCGAGCAGTTGACTTACCCCAATTAGATTTGTGTGCATGCTGATCCCATCCGTCATCGTTCTTCGCCTTGGAATTCTCAATTACAATAAAGCCTCCAAATCGAAGAACCTATGGGACTCTGGCCTGGGAGACGCAAGCACAGGGACTACCCTAGCGGGTCTTAGCATTCCCGGGACCGCAAGTGGAATATTTTCCATGATTTTCCTAGCCAACGTACCTCAGATACTCGTCTCACTAGCCTACTTTTTCTACAACGGCCTGCTTACCTGCATGCTCGGCGCCGTCGAGTACGAAAATTACGCCACAGCGCAAAAGCCTCTCCGTGTATCCTGGCCCCGCGGCGCCCAGCGTTCAACCTACTACCTCAGCCTTCCATACCGATACAGTGTCCCGCTGCTGGTAGTCTCGGCTGTTCTCCACTGGCTCGTATCCCAAAGCTTTTTCTTCGTCCAGGTGATCCCATTCGATCGGCACGGAGTACCCCAAAGAAGCTCACCAGATGTCCTCGTTACATGCGGCTATTCACCCGTTGCCATAATATTCGGAATAATCGTTGGTGGCTTGCTACCCATCGTCGCTGTACTTCTGGGCTTGCGGCGCTTCAGATCGCACATGCCGCTGGCCGGACAGTGTAGTGCGGCAATCAGCGCTGCATGTCATCCCATGACTATGGCGGTTGATCATGCGCTGAAACCGGTGCAATGGGGCCAAGTTCCAGATCGTGTCTTGTCACATGGCTTTTTTTCAAACACAATAACGACGGATATTGAGTGTGACGCTCGATCGAGTGCTGGGAGTGATGAGCAACGGCCGTCTTTGGCTACGGGGCTAGATAGAAATGAGTCCAGAGCAGCTGGTTTCTTGCATTGCTCGTTTACTTCGGAGGATGTCAGTGAGCCGAGCACATCACGTCTCTATCTCTAGCTAGATCACTAGGCTGAACGAGTGCCCAAGGAACTGTATCCTGGAAACAGCTTTTATATCCGTAAGACAATGTCAAGTCCTAGAAACCTTAGCTTAGTGATAGAATGTAGTCTAAAACTTGCAAGTATTCTCAGATTGTCGCATATACTTGCCAAGAGACACTGCCTACTTACTGCAAATATTGTACATCCACACGATTAGCGTTTCTTACAAACTAACACCTGTGTAGACGCTGATCATCTAGTTTAGTCTCCACCATTTAAAGCGGGTAGGGATCGGCTTGGCATAGCGTATGGTTTACCTAAAATAGGATTTTATACTTCGTAGAAACATCTATAATCCTTTCGAGACACTCAGAGCAGCCCATATTTACTTGAATTATAGTTTTTCTTTTGCTAAATCTGGGGCGCAGTATTTGAATTGTTATAACCTGACGATGAAAAGCTGCTTTTGTTTTTTTTTTTGTTTTTTTTTGTTTTTTTTTTTTTTTAGCTGTCGTTTGCGCCAAGTAAATCCCTATGATGTAGTCAATAATCGGAATGCTCCCGATTCCTGAAAATAATCCCTGATCTCTGACTTAAGATAGCAATGAGGACCATTGAGAGCCAATGAAGCTGAACGCTGTATAGCTTACTCACGTTTAACATCTTATACGCACACCCCGACGACTAGGGGAAAGGAGACTAGCTCGGGAATATACGCGGTAATATACGTAGAAGTAATCATAGGTAGGAGTATATGAAAATAATTGCCGGAACACTGAAGTCCCAAAAACAAACTCTTTCCGAGTCCTGCCCTATGAAGCTCATCGTAAGTGAGCTGCCTTTCATGAACACCAGGGATGTCACGGAGGATAAGCGTGGAGCAATTTACGTTCGAAAGGGATGTATGCATCAATGTGAACCCTCGATCGTCGGCCTATGGCTCTTGTCCACCCTAACTGCAGATTTGGAACCCCAAATGCTAGGTGCGCCGTTTCAATTGCGAGGTCAAAATCAAGGAACCGTCTAGTGGTGCTATTATAAGGGAATCGAATGGATGAGCTACTGTCGTTGATAATCCTGCAATGGACTTGATGCATCCGTAAAATAGAGTAGTTTACTGGCAGTACTAGCAATAGGCGAAATGAATCAATGTTGGGAATGAAAGTTAGGATGCAATGCAGATGTATCCCACGGGGGCACCTACACTTTATATACTCCGGAATAACATTTATCCCGATAAGACCAATGAGGGGCATTCAATATGAAAATGGCGTGATTGGTGGGGCCTCCGACATCGTTGGTTCCTGGCCAGAACAGGCAGGCGGTCTCCACTTGGATAACTCTATTGCCAATTGAGTCACAAAAAAAAAATATGCAGCCCAAAGCGGCCCCAATGGTCTCCGCTTTCGCCGGTTTCCCCTCCAAAACCACTTTCACTCCCTTGCATTACATTTGTACACTGTCTTTACTTATTCTTGGCTTGACACTATGGCTACCACCATTCTTGATTCAAATTTGCCAGTGACCGCGCAGGCCCACAGCAATTGGGTCGTGCAGAAATTCGGCGGCACTAGTGTGGGCAAGTTTGCGCGCAATATCATTGAGCAGGTGGTCGAGTATGACGCATTTCCTCGATTTTGCTTTGACTGAATGGAGACTGACAATCTTACAGACCCAGCCTTGTAAATAACAGAGTCGCCGTCGTATGCTCTGCGAGAAGCAGTTCTACAAAAGCTGAGGGCACAACGAACCGGTGAGTCATCGTGATACTCTTCATATCACAATTGCGATACTGATATGATTTCTTTGGAACAGGCTATTACGGGCAGCACGGGACGCGGAAACCCCTCGTTCACGGCAATATCTGACATTGGTGGAGGCTGTTCGTCTGGAGCATGTCCAAGTCGCCCAGGAAGAATTGCAGTCGGCAGAAATAAGAGATCAAGTGATTGCGGACATCACTGGAGAATGTGAACGAGTACTCAGGTTCCTTGAGGCCGCTCAGACCCTGGGAGAGATCAGTGCGCGCTGTGTGGACAAGGTTATGAGCGCCGGCGAGAAGCTGAGCTGTCTGCTCATGGCCGCTCTACTACAAGACCGCGGGGTTGATTCGCAGTATGTGGATCTTGCAGAAATTATTGATTTCCCCATCGGTCCCCACGGCTTGGACCAGGACTTTTATAATACCCTGGCAGCAGCTTTCGGCAGCAAAGTCGAGGCATGCGGGCATCGAGTACCTGTGATGACTGGTTACTTTGGTACCATCCCTGGTGGTCTGCTCGATCAGATTGGTCGCGGATATACTGATCTCTGTGCCGCCCTTGTTGCGGTCGGAACCCGCGCGCAGGAGCTGCAGGTGTGGAAGGAGGTGGATGGTATCTTTACCGCGGACCCGCGTAAAGTGCCAACGGCTCATCTGCTCCCGGCCATCACCCCGGCCGAAGCCGCTGAATTGACTTTCTATGGATCCGAAGTCATTCATCCGTTCACCATGGAGCAAGTCATTCGCGCAAGGATCCCTATTCGCATTAAGAACGTCATGAACCCAAAGAACGAAGGCACTATTATCTTCCCTGACTCTGTGGCCGAACTGGAGAGAACCACGCCAGGACATGATCCGCGTCTGTTCCGGACCCGCAGCCCCAGTCTTGCGAATACACCGAAGCGCCCGACGGCAGTCACCATCAAGCATAATATCCTGGTGATCAACGTGCATTCTAATAAGAGGTCGCTGTCCCATGGTTTCTTTGCGGGCATTTTCTCCGTATTGGACAAGTGGCGCCTATCCATTGATCTGATCTCGACCAGTGAAGTCCACGTGTCCTTGGCCCTTCACTCCGAGATGCCCCTTTTGAATGGAAACGGACGGGATGAGTATCAGGTCATCGATGATGATCTCCAGGGAGCATTGAACGACCTGGCGAAATACGGAACTGTCGACATCATCCCTGAGATGGCCATTCTCAGCCTGGTGGGCAAGCAGATGAAGAATATGATTGGAGTCGCAGGGCGTATGTTCACCACTCTCGGGGAGAACAGCGTGAATATCGAGATGATCTCGCAAGGTGAGTAAATAATTGCTGATCCCCACTCCCCCGCCCCCTCGCTCTACCTTTTGTACCCTTGACTGGGGCTAACTGAATCTTTCTTCCCCCCTCACAGGTGCAAGTGAAATCAATATCTCCTGCGTCATTGAAGAACGAGACGCCGACCGTGCCCTGAATATCATCCATACGAGCATGTTCACCTTCTTGGACTAAACGTCCCACATTTGCATCGAGCAAAAAGTCATTGTTGTTTAAGATATCCCTTGGGTTTTATTGATAGAAAAAAGTTATGCATCCAACAGAAGTTGAAGGCCCCCTTAAAGACAGGGGGCGACTTTTGTTGGGAAAACCAAAAGCATAGGCTTTCTTTTTTTGTGATGCATGGGCTTGGCGTTTTCTCCTTCCATTTTTTTTTGGTTTAGAATAGAAGTCATGAAGCGTTTGTTTCATGAGGGATGGTTTAGTCTAGGTGCTCTGGGATATTAATCACACCTACCTCGTATATATCAGATTCTTCTGCCTTTTTTTTTTACTTCCTTTCCATTATAGTGCTCATCCCTAGCTTTTTTTTTGCAGCCTGAATAGAATTGAGTACACTCCGTATCTCCTCTCGATCTGATCGTGAAAGGACCATCAATGACTGCAGCCTGGTCACTATTATTCCAAGGTTCCAAGGTTGGCCTTTGAAATGACTAATTGCTCGGTCCTTCAATCTCGCTTGACATGCTACCATTTATCAATCGATCATAAGGCACCATTTCAACCTGGCCACCTTGATTGTCACTGTCACATTAGCATGGTCACTAGCTTTAACCACCTAATGTCTCACTCTAGCTTTGCTTGAAAACGAGGGCCATTGCATCGCTAAATTCTCCAATGGCTTGGGAATGGCCGATTGTTACCATTTTGACCAAAAAGATTTATACTGCGACTCTAACCGCCCTGGTGAAAACAGCAAGAAAAGAAAGCTTCGGTAGAGGGCATATGGTACACCCACCGACCCAGGTACGGAGTAAGTGCATAAAATCTGTGACACGGGGTTTCTGATGTACAAGCAAGGGCATGAGGAAAGACAAGACACTAGGGATCTCCCCTAGATTCGAACAATAGATCCCCCCGTTCTAGTTGCATTTCATTACTCTGTATTCCATAGTCTCTGTATGGAGTTCTGATTATTAGGTTACGGAACCTGCAGACTAGAGTGCAGCATATGCGTTGTACGATGCAGGCCTGGAAGATTGATTGGACCTCGATGCACCCGAGAGCAATTGGCCGCTAGTCAAGGGTGTTGAGGATATCCTCCATGACAGCGAAGAAACAAGGGATGAGAAGCAGCGTCCGTTTCAGAGTTACATCGACACGTCCACATACCGGGATGGCCGGGCCAATTGGGGTGCCAATGCTGGGATTTAAGAATAATCGGCATCTGTCGGGTCTAGATGGTTTGAGTCAGGTCATACTTGCAGACTTTTTATATTGCATATATTCTATAGATACCGTATGGTAGCCCAAGACCTAACCCAAGAGCTAAAGATAGAATATGTATTTCAATATACATATAGTATAGTCAATAGTAGAAGGCAATAATGTCGACCTGACATACTCCGTTCATCGGTGGATCAGATCGACGCTAGAAAATGTGAGCAAGGGAGGGGACCCCCTTTGGTACTCAGATATGAATTGATACCAATAATACCACCCCGATATGCCCCACCTTCAATAGTAAAACGCGCGACGCGTCTATAGGTTTACCATACGTGACATGTATTATCACACTATCTCACTCCATCGATCTCCCTCTCTCTCTCTCCTCCCCCCGCCTTTCTTCTGAGAAAAAGAATTGAACATTTCTAGAATTCTATAATAATGATTTAGTATCTTCCAAGGGCTCATACGGAAGTGAAAAAGAGAAAAAAATCCTAAGGGCCTGATATCTCCCTTTGTCCCAAGAGTCCCATTCCCGTCCTTCCCAAGGAAACCCGGTTTACTCTACAGTCTTTCTCTCTATTTCTTCCTGTACTCTCTCTCTCTGTATTCTTCTCTTCTCTATCCTCTCTATCCTCTATCCTCAGCTCCAGCAGTCCGTACCATATTTGGTTATTTTTCATTCCATCCCAAATCTCATCCACATTCATCTGTTATCTCTGCGGCCTGATTCGTGCTTCAGCTGGGAAGTGTGACGCCTTAGCGCCTTGTCGCCCAACTTGTCTAAGCCTGCATGACGGCCTGAGGTTGTTGGCCTTCCCCCTCGATCTACGGAGTACCATTGGCCCAATCGGAATTCTCTGCACAGTCTCATCACACCTAGACACGGCTCGCTCGTTGTCGCAAACTCGGCCGGAGGCCTTGTTTTCAACAGTCGCGCTCTCCCCCCAAGTCTTTTTACGCGTCATATGGTCCCTCTAGTGACTGGTGATATTGCGACTCGGTGTCCTATCGTTTAGGTTATGGGATCGACGCGTTCTACGGGCGCACACTACTCTTCAGTGCTAGCCCCATCAGCCCACGAGATCATCAGATCGCAGCCCCGTCTACAACCTTCACCGCTACCACTCCAGCCCATTCAGAACTCGTCTTCCCATCCGGGTTCGGGCCCGCACAGGCCATCGCCAACAAAAGGACTTCGCCCTCAGGGCTCCCATTCGCGCCACGGAAAACTCGGTTTTGTCCCGATATCTGCTCCCACTCCTCCCATGTTTACCACCGACTCCCCAGCCAAGAAACCGCCGTTCCCCATCTACTCTACAACCTCTATGCCACATTCTGCTCTCTTCACCACATTCTCCAGCGTCAATCCCGAATCATCAAAAGAAAATCACCTTCCCGAAGAGCCATCCAATGACAGTTTCGCGGACTTCCCGGAGCCATCTTATGAATCCAAACTTCCAATGAAGCGCACACTCATGGAGGCAGCGCCACTCAAGGAGCGATCTAATAAGAAACAAAGGCGTGATGACGCGCCAGTTGCTTATCTACCTGAACCACATGACATGCCGCCAGTGGAGGATGATGGCACCAAGCCTCCGTATAGTTATGCTACCTTGATCGGGATGTCCATTCTGCGCGCAAACAACCGGCGCTTGACGCTAGCGCAAATTTACAAGTGGATCTCGGATACCTTTTCATACTACAAGAACAGCGACCCCGGTTGGCAGAATAGTATCCGACACAATCTCAGTCTCAACAAGGCATTCATTAAGCAAGAGCGACCCAAGGATGATCCTGGCAAGGGTAACTACTGGGCCATTGAGCCTGGCATGGAGGCGCAATTCCTCAAGGACAAACAAGTGCGCCGCGCCACTATGTCCAGCCTTCCTCTTCCTGCTGCGCCTCAGAGAGATCTGATTCCTCAGTCGCAAACCGCAAGTACCACGACCTGGATGGTACCGCCGCAGCCCGCTTATCACGCACCACCTCATCACGCGCCTGCCCCCAGGCCGGCCCCAAATGACTTGTCCTCGGATGCCACGTTGCCTGCGTCCGACCCTGCTCTTCAAGATGATGCGGACGAAGTTGTTCCCGTCCCTGCGCCACGCGCAGCGCCTCGTTCCTCGCCACCGCAACCCATCCGGTCATCTCCTCCCATCGCTCCGCCCCGATTCGCCCGCCAGGGTACCCCTCCAACCCCCACTCAATCTGGCCCTACCCCCGTGCCTCGCCCGCGCAAGCGCAAATCGATTACTATGAATGATAGTGGTTATTTCTCGTCCTTGGAGTCATCGGCTCTCAGACCTAATAAGGCTGGACACATCTTGACATCTGATTTGGATATCGAGCCTCCGCGCATCAAGCGTGGCCGTGCCGAAGAAGAGATCGCGCGCATGCGTAGCTCATCTCACGATGTCAGTCCTGGTCGGCCAGCACCTCGCAAAAACCCCAACCCACCCATCGGATCATCGCCTCTCCGCAGCCAGTATGTGAGCATGCAGCCGCCCCCGTTGACGCCTATCATCAAGTTTAAGAAGCCTGCCCGGCCGCCACCATCTGTGTCTCCCAATACCAACTTGCGAAACCACCGCCGAAAGATCCAGCAAATGGTCAACTCGCCCATCAAGCATTTAGGTCTTTCTGAAGATGCTCTTCCTTGGAGCCCGGCTTTCAATCTCCAGGACGAGACCTATACCCCTCACGATCATTTCCACACCTCCTTTGATGTTTTCGCGGATTCGGGATCAGCACAGGTATCCTATGGATCTCCCGAGAAGCGCTCAGTGAAACGCCTGCGCAACGACAGTGGCAACACTGTACTTTCGGACATCACTTCGGTGAACATAAATAGCCGACTGGGTATGCCCTCGATGTCCCGCTCCAAGTCCTCAATCTTCCCCGAGTCGCCGTCTAAGCTCCCAGACACGAACCGATTCGGAGATGCTGGCCAGGAAGATTTCTTCTCATTCCATCTTTTCGATGAGAGCAATGACAGCCCGGGTGAAGTCGATGGTGTTGATCTCTTGCAAGGCTTCCAAAAGATTGGAGGCATGAGCAAGGATGACACCCTGAAGCCCAGGGCACTTCATCGACCACAAATGGGCCACCGCACCAATACGACGTTGTTCTAAGGATGACCTCGGTTCATGATTTGTTTTTTTGTTTATAGGTTGGGATCTCTGGGAGACCCACCTTGTTCGATTTGATTATTCTCCCTACTACCCCCTTATTATCCTCCTGCTTTTGTCGCCCCGCCACCTTTGTTTCTTGAGTTTTGGATTGTATCCTGGAGTTGGTTCTCGGCGATGTTTCCAAGGTCTTGTGGGCGGTGTTTTTCTTTGGGGAGTTTTTGGGCTGCGCTGATGGAGCCGGCTCTGACATTTCCTCCACCGAGCCCGGGATGGCCTGGTTACGATATTAATGACGATGCTAAGATGTACATGCAAGCGATGGTTTTTATGATTTGGATATTGGGGTTGGGGCTATCTTTATGGGAAAACTACCGGAACACACATTGATGGCGTTACTTTTGATATAATGTATGTAGTTAGCAATTGAAAGTCATTATTTGTCTGCTTATCAAACTGTTCCACGAGCCATTCAAGCTTTGAAGGGTATCTGATTGACCCGATGAATGGATCTGATAGAGTAAAAAAGAAAAACATAAACATAAACAGAAATGCATAATACCGAAACGCCCTATCCAATGGATGCGTGTGGTTAATCCACCACTACCTCCCGGGGTCCCCCAGCCAAATGGGAACCCTCCAGTCACACCAACCTCGGCCTCTCTTTTTTTTTTAGTCGCTGCTTCCACAGCCATTGCAGCCACAGCTGACACACTGGATCGTCTGATCCTCCTTGAGCTGCGCCTTGGGCACTCGGCAGATACATGTGCCATTGAAGTTCGTTTCTTTCGTTTGGACACAGCGCAGACAACACAACTAGACAAATCAGTTAGTCCACGTCCTGGATAAAAGTGTTCCCAAGGACAAACTAACCTTCTCATAGCCCTGCTTCTTCCACTTAGCAATCAAGTTGGCATCGGCATACTTGTTCTTGAGCAAGAAATCATATAGCTCCTTTGAGATCGCTTCTTTCTCATAGTAAAGTTCATAAATGTATCGTGAGCCTGTTAAAATAAGAGGGGTGAAAGTCAGCACAACTGTATTTCTCAATGCCGCGGGAGAGGAGCAACTCATACGTTGATGACTGATCTGGAATATAGGCCAGAGAACTTCATATTTCTTCTTTCCTTCATGCGATGCATTCTCTGCATCCTTCATCTTGTTGCTGAATTCCAGCAGGGTATCTTCGAGATCGTCGAAGCCAGCGGGAGGCGGTTTGCGATTGCGGGAAGTGCGGATCGGAGGCATGGCGGATGATATATTACAGAAGATGATAATGAGATAAATGTAATGCGATATTTCAAAGCGATCGTGTTCGATCTGACACTGTCTCGACAAGGTATTTTCTCTTCGATGTTAAATGAGGACGAAAAGAACGCCAGTTGCTATCGATAGGGAAAACTGCGCGTCATTTTTGTGCCGATGTTCACCGCCTTTGAATTTGAATTGCGGACATCCTCCCAGCTACCGTCTATTGCTTTGCTGTTATCTCATTCTCCGTATCCCATTTCACCTCAATTGCTACTCGCATCTCCTATACCGCCATTATGGAACAACAGCTCGATCTTACCAAGCTCTCTGATAGCGATAAGAAGGAGCTCAACCAGGTCCTTACCAACGAGGCTCAGAAGTCCAACATTCAGCAGAGTGAGTGTTCCATCTTTCTATCCGGATATATTAGGGTTCTATACTTCATGATCTATAAGGTCTAGATGGAGTTGTGTCCTAGAGCTTGATATCTCTGCTCTTTTGGAATCGAACTATAGTTAACACCAATCCCTTCTAGCTGTCCACCACCTGAACGAAGTGTGCTGGGAAAAGTGCATCACCAGCAAGATCACCTCCGGTACCCTCGATAAGTCTGAGGAGACATGCGCACAGAACTGCGTTGACCGGTGGATGGATACCAGTCTGTCCATCTTGTCGAAGCTTGACAACATGCGCGGCGGCCCCGGTCACTAAGCGTTTATATATCTTGTGTTCTCGGTTTCTGCTATTACTGTTTCTGATCGCTGTCTGGATATCATGTCTATGGATATCAATCCCTTATTCATAAAGACTGATTTGGAGCCTGTCATGCTCTATATTTGCTTGGACGGCGGTTGGGCAGTTTTGTTTTTGGGGTTTATGGATGGATAGGCGGATTGTGGAACCATCACTTGTATACTAGAGTCAATTTATGAACCATGTTGTCTTGTACACTATATGTTGGATTTGTTGTGGGGATGGTATTTGTAGACCGAGTATATATATATATAATCGACGCTACCATATCCTGGATTATGGAAGGATGGTGAGAATATGCAATATAGCCCAAGCCAGGTTAGGTTGGAGAATTCACTATATGTAGACTGGATATATATAAATAGCAAACGATATGGGAACTGGGGTAAGTGCAAAAAGTCTGGCCTTGTAGAAAAAATGTGTATTCTTTGTCTCAATGCACTACAAAAATTGAAGACCATTTCGCCATTTACACCATATCTAACCTATATAGACTAGAAAAATCTACAACATTACAGCGCACTACTATGTGGTCTGGAACATGTCTTAGCCATTACAGGACCGACAAGTCCGGCGATTCTTCTGGAATCGTGCATTTCACTTTCACAAGTTATGTTCTTTTTGATCATTCAGCCCGGCTGGTATTTTAGCATCACCGCAGTGAAAAACAAAGTTCGCCAAAACCCTAAGAAATCCCTTTTCAAGCATTCCCCGCTTAGACAATGGCCAGCTTGGTGGCGGCAATGTCAAGAGCATCGACATCGGGGGTAAGACGGGCGAAGGCCTTCTTGGTTCCGTCAGGGCTGGAAAGGTGATATGTTAGCTTTCAATCTACTTGAACCAAAAAAAAGACTAGTAAAACATACCGGATAAGAGTGTTGATCTTGACGGTGTCAACATCGTACAGCTTCTTAAGAGCCTGCTTGATCTGGCGCTTGTTGGACTTGACGTTGACAATGAAGACGAGGGTGTTGTTCTCCTCGATCTTCTTCATGGCGCTCTCAGTGTTCAGGGGGTACAGAACAATCTTGTTGAAGTCCAGAGCGGGGCCGTGGTTGACAGACACACGGGGGTACTTGGGGGACCGCGACAGCTGGAGAGTCTTGGGGCGGTGGAAGGTGGCCGAGGTGCGGACCTTGCGGGACTTGTGAAGCTGTTGCCACAACCGCGTTAGCGATAGGCTCCAAAAGGGTTTCTTTGGTCTGCTTCATCTTTTGCTACGTACCGAAGCGCCCTTGGCAACCGCCTTGGCGGCGGCGTTGGCCTTGTTCTTGCCTGTAGAGAAGATTTCGTTAGCCTAGTGAACAAAAAAAAAATTTCCCAAAAAGTTCGTTCCGTAGATTGCCATTTGTGAATTTGCCGGTGTGGATGTGGTAGGTCGAGCATTCTGACGTGGAGGCGCATATTTGAGATCGGTAGGCATATGGTGATGCACAAGTGCTCTGCGACATGTCCTGGTGTGTCCGACTCTTTGCGAGGTAATCTCCAAATATCGAAATTTTTGAATCCGAATATCTTCCTCCACGTGCACACGACGAATTCACAATTGGCAAGGCGGCGATCGCAATAGGAAGAGCGCATAGTTATTGGAACATACCGGTCTTGTTGTCGGAGGGGGCCATGGCTGTCGTCGGTCGCTGTCGATGATGGATTATCGCAGTGTCAAAAGTCGAACGGATTTGGAGTGGTCTTCGCTTAGCGAAAACCCTAGTGTTGTGTGTGGGTCAGGTGACCTGCGGTCCGCTGGGTCTGGTATCTTTGGTATTTTTCAGTACAGAGTAGTACGGTATGGTTACTATTTCGTCCAATCAGAATTAACATCGTATTTATCTCTCTTTTCATTTTCTTGAACGGCTTTTCTTTGCATGCCAGTGACCTCCTCTCCTTTTTGTATATTCAACCCCTCAAGGAGATCCGAAGAGACAATAGATTCTTGATATCTGAATCTATTGTTCATCTTTCGATTCAACGCGATCATTAAGACATGGCTCCCCAAAAACGATCCAAGAGGCCGCTGTTGTTGTCGCATAGTCGGCCTCGCATTGTCAAATCCAAGGACGCTGCTCTTTCAGCAAAGGCTACCCGCACTCTGATTCGATCCCATCATCGACTTCTCAAACTCCGGGCTCAAGCTCTGGCCGCCGGGGACGAAGCCCGAGTCAGCAGTATTGACGCTCAAATCGAAGCCAATGGCGGTCTCGAAAGCTATCAGATCGCCAGTAAGCTAGGCCAGTCGATGGACCGCGGTGGGGATTCGAGCAAAGTCCTCATTGACTGGATCAAGCCGCAATTGAAGCAATGGAACAACACCATTCCAAAGCTTCGAGTCCTTGAAGTTGGAGCTCTGAGCACCAAAAACGCCTGCTCTACGAACCCGGCCTTGGATGTCACCCGGATCGACTTGAATTCCCAAGAGCCAGGGATTCTCAAGCAAGATTTCATGGAGCGACCTTTGCCCACCAGTGACGATGAACGTTTCAATATGATCAGTCTGTCATTGGTGCTCAACTATGTTCCTGATGCTACAGGACGGGGTGAAATGCTCAAGCGTTGTGTCAAGTTCTTGACTTCGAAATGCCCTATTGAACTCGTTCCCAGTCTCTTCCTGGTATTGCCTATCGCATGCGTGGACAACTCGCGCTACCTCAACGAAGAAAGACTAGGGGAGATCATGACTTGCCTGGGCTTCCATCTAACACAAAGCAAGCGGACTTCAAAGTTGGTCTTTCATCTCTGGGAATACACCGGCACCTACGCGCCTAAGAATTTTAAGAAGGAAGAGTTGAGGTCCGGCAAAACAAGGAACAATTTCGCCGTCATTCTCAACAAGAAGTGATTATCTGCATGCAAAAAGACAAAGTGCTATTATACTCCATGTACCATGCTGCAGACGGAAACTAGTACGCAGTGAGCATGTCTTGTGGCAAGAAGGCCCAGACAGTCCCCACAGCTGCCAATATCGAGGAGATGATGAGCAGAATCCAATCAAGGATGTACTCGCCTCGACTGATTTCCTTTCCAAAGATCTTGAGATAAAATGCAAGAGGGAAGATGATGCAGATCGTGAAGCACAAGAACGATCCCAAGAAAGCCATGATACGGTCGAAAGCCGGGAAGATGACCGCCAAAATAACAATCGAGGCCACTACAAAAACGCGGACCATTGCCTGTGAGAATTTGTGTAGTGTCTCCGAGCCATTCCCAGGCACATGGCCGCCTCCGATTCCACAAAGAACTTCAAATGTGGCCACAAGAGGTCGGGCACTATGTTCTTGTCAGCAATGTCCGAGGAAAAATGAAGCATTGGACTCACTTCAAGGGCACTTTCGTGAGCGGGATGATCGAAATGAAGACCACAATACAGACGGATAGGGACTGTGGGTAGCTGGTGATGGTTAGAATGTTCGAAGTGACTTCGTCGCGGACGATATCGCCAAACATGAGCCAGCCAATGATCGCCATTGAGCAGTCCAAAGTAAACTGTCAACTTGTTAGAATCCAACTTTATCCTGGTCACTTGATGTTCTTACTGTAAATAGATAGGTCACCCAGAGGCTCTTGCCGTATTTCTGAGGGTGCCTCATATCTCTGTAGATGTTGGGGAAGACACCGTGGCCACCCCATGGTGCTTTCAAGCAAGTTAGCCTTATGATCATAATTGCTTTTGTCTGTTTACTCACACATAATAAGACCAAAACTCAGAGGGAGGGTAGCCCAGTTCTCAGGAAAGAGGAATGTATTAGCTGGCTGCCGCAAGGAGCCCGGCGCATTTGGCTTGATAAAGCCATCGATGCAAATGAGTACCACAACTTTCGAGTGTCAGTTTTATCTGTCAGCCTCAGTTCGAAAGAAGACTTACTTGATGTGCACGAAATTATACCCAATATGCTGGTAATACTCAGGAAACGTAGGGGCAGGAAGTTGAGCGGAACAAGGACAACACCACAGACGATCTTCCATTGGAGGATGCTCAACCCTGGTACCAGGGCATATAAACTGTCTGCGAAGAGCACGACCAGCGCCACGCATGCTCCTAAAAGTTCCAGACAAAACAGGAAACTGGTTATCAAACGGGCATTTTGTCCGAAACTGATATAGGCCAGATCAGCATACGTGACAACGCTCCGGTCGACATCCAGACATTTAGCCAGAATCTTGGCTGTATAGGAAGTGGTAACTGCCGAGAAGATGAGGAATAGCAATCCCAAGAGCCACCCGGCATGCTTCATCGCCAATGGAAGACTCAGCAGGCCGATACCAATTAACACATTGACCGAGTTGAAGATAGTCTGCGGAAGGGTGGATTGCCCAACGATGATATCCTCCTGGGTCCCATCTTCATGTTGGACATGCTTGACAAGCAATGGACCCCGATCCAAATCTCCAGACCCATCCACATGCACATGGGGATGGTGCTCGCGGTGGAATTGGATCGCATGCCTCCGCGTCGACTCGCTCATCCGTGAGGAGATGGTGCCATACGAAGTCGCAAAGGTCCTATCAAACGACGAGGCAAGCAGCCCAGTGCTAGGGAGTGCCCTCTTGGAAGAGTCGGGCGCTCGGGAGTCCTCATCGTCCTGGTCCGAGTCCGAGTCCCCCCGAAGCAGAGGCCGGTCCACATCCGAGTGCCGACCCCAGGATGGAGAGCTTCTTGCCCCATATTCTTGGCCAGTGGCAATGGCAAATTCATCGTCCGAGTGCGCAGAGACAAACGACGACCGTCGTGGGAGGACTTCTGGGAAGGCCGCGGCTCTCTGCCAAGATCGCGCGAAGTTGTCTATACTGTTGGGACCCCCGGCTTGACGGACTCGAATCGAGTACGACGACGACCTGTGTAGAGGTGATTAGCTAACGGTCTGGCTTTTGTCAAACAGAAATCGCATACCTCTGTCTACCGCCGATCTCCGACTCGGCGGTCGGACTCCCATGATTCAGATGACCATAATCGTAGGAGCTTGGTGTCGCAGCCGGTATCCTCAATGAGCCATAGACCGGTTCACTGTCGTGATCTTCATCTGTTCTTTCGGCCCTTGACATATTTTCTCGTTGCCAGCACGATGGTGGTAGAGTAGGTTGGCCTGGAGATATATGATTTCAAGTTGGGGAGGTTCCCGAGGTAAAGTGCAGGAAGGGAAGTCAAGACTAAAAGGAAAAACTCCCCTCACTCTTATCACAGATAGCTCCAGGGACAGATAAGACGCGAAAACAACCTTCTGCGATATTCAAAAGAGCTTAGCGTCAAAAGGAGCTTCCGCCAGTGTGGGGTGCGGATCACAGAGATTTGATAAGCTAGAGATTTTTATGTGACTAATTGAATGAGCATTAGGAATTTAGGAGATTTATATATCGTTTGTTCTATTTATTTTTTTTTTTTCTCTCTATCCAAGAATAGAGAGTCGCTCATACAGCTTTTATCCTCGACAGCATAAGACTTCAATCCCCAAGGCCGATCTATTTGACCTGAAACGATATCAGGGACATTATATATAACAACACTCAGATATTTTGTTATATATTTTCTTTCAAAATTTTCAGATATATATAAAAGCGGTAAAAAGCATAAACTGTGCAGAGGTCTTTCCTATATATAACTAGGAATATATAATCAGGGACAACGCAGTCATACGACTTTCTCCAAGGCCTAACATGGTGGTTTTAGGGAAATCTAGTACGTAAGAGAGATGTATTGAAGATATTTTGCAATTTACGTATGTACTATGCCTAGTTCAGAACTAGTATCCATGGATACTCGCCTATTTCCATGAAGTATATACTATGGACAAGATGTATAAAAAAGAAGAATGTACCTGTACCTGACCACCCGACTGTTGGACCATAACCGGGCAAGTACCAGATACGTCACGGGTAGCCCTGGCTTACCTCAGCGTGCCAGCCGACCCCTCGAACAAACCTAGTGTATGTCCAACCCCACGAGGAAATTTGCTGTCGCTTTTAAACGTCATATTCAGTTAAGGTATGTACTCTTCTTTGTTGAATCTATGAGTATTTCAGAGAAAAAAATACCAGTCTTCATTTTTTACACTTTTTTTTAACCTACTAACTGATCTTAGGTGTAAAATAGGCAAGTCTAAATCTTTGTTCGCCGACTCCCGCCACCCCATTAACTGAGTCTTCAGGCGTCCGCAGGGCCTCCGATAACTCTCTTCCCTGATCAACTGTCGCCTCGCCAAGATGAGCGCCCCTCCGCCGAATGAAGCTGAGAAGAACATCGAGATCTGGAAGGTCAAGAAGCTGATCAAGCGTCTTGAATCCGCTCGTGGAAATGGAACCTCCATGATTTCGCTCATTATCCGTGCGCTGTCACTGTCCCCGCCACCTACTGTTGCCGCTAACATGTCAATTCAGCCCCCAAGGATCAGATTAGCAGAGCAGCCAAGATGTTGGCTGAAGAGTATGTACGTGAAACCATATCCCTCCGTTCTGTCTGCGCCGAACGCCGCCTAATCGCACAATAGGGTACCGCCTCCAACATTAAGTCTCGAGTGAACCGACTCTCCGTGCTGTCGGCCATTACCTCTACTCAGCAGCGTCTGAAGCTCTACAACAAGGTCCCTCCCAATGGACTGGTCGTGTACTGTGGTGAAATTATCACCTCGGAAGGAAAGGAGCGCAAGATTAACATCGACTTCGAACCGTTCAAGCCCATCAACACCTCCCTCTACCTTTGTGACAACAAGTTCCACACTGAAGCCTTGAGTGAACTTCTCGAGGCTGATCAGAAGTTCGGTTTCATTGTCATGGACGGTAACGGTACTTTGTTCGGTACTCTCAGTGGTAACACTCGCGAGATCCTTCAGCGTCTCTCCGTTGATCTGCCCAAGAAGCACGTGAGTGGCCCCGGACTGATTGAGTACGATGTTCGTCCATACTGATCCCCACAGGGCCGTGGTGGTCAATCCGCTCTGCGTTTCTCGCGTCTCCGTGAGGAAAAGCGTCACAACTACGTCCGCAAGATCGCCGAGTTGGCTGTTCAGAACTACATCACCAACGACAAGCCTAACGTCGCCGGTCTGGTGTTGGCTGGTTCCGCCGATTTCAAGAACGATCTTAACCAGTCCGACCTATTCGATGGTCGTCTGCAATCCAAGGTTATCAAGATTGTCGATGTTTCCTACGGTGGCGAGAACGGTTTCAACCAGGCCATTGAATTGGCTGGCGAGACCCTGAGCAACGTCAAGTTCGTTCAGGAGAAGAAGCTTATTGGCCAGTACTTCCAGGAGATTAGCCAAGACACCGGCAAGGTCTGCTACGGTATTGAAGACACACTCAAGGCAATGGAGCTCGGTGCTGCTGAAATCTTGATCGTCCACGAGAACTTGGAGATCACTCGCTGGGTCATGAAGAACGCGGAAGGCAACACGGTCATCGTCCACACAAACAAGGTCCAGGAATCCAACAAGGACCTCTTCCAGGACAAGGAAACTGGAATGGATATGGAGGTTATCGAATCAGGCTCTTTCCTCGAATGGCTTGCTGAGGCCTACAAGGACTTCGGTGCCAACCTGGAGTTCGTGTCTGACCGATCCGGCGAAGGAAACCAGTTCGTCAAGGGATTCGGTGGTATCGGTGCCATTCTCCGATACAAGGTCAACTTTGAACAGCTTGCCGATCACAGCGATGATGACGAGTTCTACGACGGTATGTTTTCCTTTTTGTTTCCTTTTTGTTTTGTGTTTATGTTCATACTAACTTATCTCTGCAGATTGACGGTATTGCCCCCTCGCAGAGAGCGAGGATGAACGGCCAGAAGCTCCCGCGGCGAGTCTTTTGACGGCTCGCCCTGTGGATCATACAGGCGGCTCCCGCAATGGAACCAAGGCATCCGTAAAGGATAACCAAAAAAGGCCTGGTCCAAGCTCCGTGAAGCTGCTCAGAGGTGAGACATCCAGATAGACCATCGCCAGGGGGTTTGACTAATGTTTGAGTACAGTGTCGTCCAAGCTCCAAGATACGCACACTGAGGTCACCTCGGTGTCTGAGATGAAGATGAGGTTTAAATTGCAATTTGAAAGGTTGGGTGCAGTTATCTGCAACATTTGGTCATCCACCGCTGCTTGCACTGCTTACTCTATGTGAGCCGGATGGCGTTGGATTGTTTTATATTTCTCAGCCAGTTCTGTCGTTTCATCCCCAAATGGCATTATCTGGCACTTCGCTCGTTATTTGCTCGTTTTAAGAAAAGCACCCGAAAGGGTTGATAGAGATGGTGCTATCTATTGTTTATTAATTTGCTGTTTTATCTTGCGGTGTACACTTTGTCCATATCATCGACAGTGCGTACATTTTTATTTCATTTATTCGTATAGTAAATCGAGATATCTTCAACATATATGACATGACGCTTTTAGTGCGTTTGCAAAATCATCAATGCGTTGCCCTCAAAAAGACCAAGGTGAGTCTCCAATTAGAACCAGTCAGTCAAGTCAAGCATTGCTTGCACTTAACTGATCTTTCCAGGTCCCCAAATCCCTACATGTCTCAGTGACGTGGCGCAAATCATTGAGAGCCTTGTGAACGGCCTCTTTGTTCTCATCTGAGGGTGTCCTTCCACACTCAACGAAAAAGATATACTGCCACGCCTTCTTCAGACTCGGCCTTGTGTTAATGCTCGTGAGATTCAAGCCATGAGCCTTGAAGATCAACAGCGCATCTGCCAATGCACCGGGGGATGAATGATCAATCGTGAAAGTAATCAAGGTCTTGTGCGTGGTTTCAAGGGCAGACTCGGCTTCCAACGTAGGCGGGTTCGGCTGGTCGAATTCGAGCTGGGCAGTTCGCTCATCAAGCACATTCCTGAATATCAGGAAGCGGGTAGTATTGTCCGCTCTGTCCTCAATGTTTTCCACGAGCACGTCCGTCCCGTGTTGTTCTGCCGCGAAGCGATTGGCAATGGCAGCGCCTCGCTCCGTTGTCTCCTTGGAGACAATCTCTGCCGCCTTGGATGTGGACGCGACATCCTGTCTCTCGACGCCCTTGAAGTATTTCGTCAAGAAGGTTTCGCACTGGCCCCACGCCTGCGGGTGTGTGTATAGCTTGGTTATTGAGCCGTCGTAGTCTGCCCAACCACCGGGATATGTGCCCTTGTGCACCATTAGGCAATGGTGCACTGTCAGGTAATATTCCCCGCACACCTTCACGTCTTTATATAGACCATCTCGGTCTGCCAAGAGGTCTAAGGTCTGCATCACGGAGCCATTGGTCGAGTTCTCGCACGGAATCACGGCGTAGTCTGTTTCTTTGTTTTGGAGCGCGGCGAAGGCATCTGGGAATGAGAGTTGAGGTTGTAGTTCGGCGGAGAGTTTGCAAAAGGACTCTGCAGCAGCCTAAGACAGGGATCAATAATCAAGGTAAGTTGTATTTGCAAGGGTGTGGGGTAAAGTTTGTACCTGATGCGAAAAGGACCCCAGCGGTCCTAGGAAGGCGACTCTCAAGGGAGCCATTGTGAATTATGGAGTGGTCTTTTTGGTCTTCTCCGCGTGAATTGGGCTGACCCTATTTGAATCAAATCAAATCTTCAGACTGGTCATTTCATCGACAGGCGACATCGGGTCTCCGAGCGGTGAGTGGGCTGAATTCCGATGTTGGGGCAGTTCCGGTATAGGCAATGAGCGACAAACAAACAAATCAAACGCGGAGTCTAATGCTCCAAGTGAAGCTTGCGATTTAATAACCGTCCAATTCAGTGTCTTTGCTCATGAAGACAAATTCACTCCGACCCCTGATCTCTTTGCGAGGCGGGCGTCATGCATGTCGGACTTACTCCTCGCTCTCCGAGCGCTTGCGTCATGAACTGACTACAAGAAAGCTCCCGTTGACTTACGACTATCTACATCCCCAACCCTCGCATCTTCTGAAACTCACACTCCGTGATATTCTTCCACAATCCCAAAGCTCCTCCGATTATGCGACTCTACCGTCATTACAGAACCCGTCCCCGCTCCCGGTCGGTCACCACTTAATCTACTTCCCGCCGCAGGTGACCTTGTCGCAACTACTCCCGGACTGCACAGATACGTTACACACGCCGGGTGAACCATTTAATCGACGCCTTTGGGCAGGTGGAAATCTAAGATTCCCCGTGCGCAGTCCACCTTTGGATGGCAGTCGCGCAGTGTGCATAGAATCCATCCGTAATGTGACCGTGAAGGGTCGCGAGGGTGACGAGAAAGTGATTGTCACCATCGAGCGACGCATTGGCAATGTTCCCGAACAAGAAACGGCCGACGAGACCTGGGACCGGATATGGAAAGAGAACGAAGAGAACGCGGGAGAATCGTCGGTCATTGAGAACCGGGACCTCATTTTCATGCGTCTAAAAAGCAGCGCCCAAATCGAGGCCGATAAGGCGCAGTTCGGAAAGCCTGGTAGGACTGTGAAACGTGAGCACATATTTTCCGCTGTTGAGTATGATGTTAAATGTGCTAATTATTCTGGTGCAATAAAGCCCCCTCCGACGCGACGTTCCGCCATACCATCGTACCTACTAAAGCGCTGCTATTCCGGTTCTCGGCGCTGACTTTCAATGCTCATTCCATTCACCTTGATAAGGGCTATACTCAGAACCAGGAGGGATATCCCAACCTTTTGGTGCATGGCCCGTTGACGCTAACGCTTCTGTTGAGTGTGCTTCAGCAACAGCTGAGTAAATTGAATCTCTGCATCAGTGACATTGAATATAAGAATCTAGTGCCTCTTTTTGTTGAACAGGAGCTGGCGATTTGTGGCAAGCCTAAGAATGATACTGGGGCTTGGGATGTGTGGATTGAAGGTCCGGATGGAGGATTGGCTGTTCGGGGTACTGCGCGGACGAGGTCGGAATAATACATTATATGATGGGGACTGTGATGCACTAATACCAGATCCTTACAGAGTGTAGGTGAAAAGGCAAAATGAGTGTAATTTGTATAGACAAAGTTGGCTACTAAACCAAACTACGTGTACATGTATCCGTGGGTATGATGAATGATGTTGAATAGTACAACGAGGACTATACAGTATGTATTAGAATAAAGATTCTTCTCATGCAAGTGATACTGGGAGGTATCAACGGTATCACCAATGAATTGTAGAGCCTGGGCTCTTCATACTTGGAATAGAAGGTCATGTGTGGACTTCTCTTCTACCCTTGTTGCTACAAAAACCCCTCATACATTTGTAATGAAATCAGAAAGAAGTATGATGACACTGCATTCCATTGAATAAAAGCAGCCTGAATTGAGACACTTTCCTGCGATACAACATGATGCAAGTTATATGCAGAAAGCTGGTGATGCAGGCGTCAAACTGCATTGACAGCCCTAATATTGATTCCGCAGGAGTTCAAGATTCTTGGCAAGCCATAATGTATGCCGAGACATTAGTAGTCGTAATCGAGTGAACCCTGAGCTACTTAGGTAAGGCTATTATAAGATACATGTAGTTAAACCAACTGGCAACTAAAAGATGAGAGATGTGGCGTGGAGTAACCCCGCTATTACCAATAGCTAGGGTTAAGTATACCCGTAGTATATACCTCACTTCGTATACATACCAAACACCAAGCTAGGCAATATACGAAGATATTCTCTCTAACTATTTGCCCTAACTTTTGTCGATGTACACTAGTGAATAGATAGTTAACTGCATAGACATGGGTGATGCAGAGGAACGATGTAACATCCACCTTGTTCCGAATGGATATGAAGTGGCTTGATGAGCATCGGATATGGTCCGAGTACCTTTCATGGCCAGTTAGGTCTATATCATTTCCCTCCCTTAAATCCCGGCTCATTATAGGTCACATATCTAACTTCACCGGATAAAGAAGGTATGGCCTCGATAGTGCGATTTGACCCGTGGACTGTGACGTGCGCCTTGCTTATTCATTGTATACTAGTGTGAGGCCGAAGAGAGCAATGTTACCCTAAATCAAGAAGCTCCCGTGTAGACCACCTCGTGTAGATCGGTGTAGATCATCTGGCGTTCAAGCTCACTCACTTCGACCCGCCAACATTTGTACGGGTTAGGGCCCGACGGGCCGAGTATAGACCCCTGACAAAGACCGAACGTCAAGGAATATCCTTGCGATTTCTTTTTACTACTACTAGAATATGAAGACCTGTGTGGGATTGACGCCGAAAATGACCGCTTGTGAGGCCAGAAACGGCTGCCTTTTCACACATACCTTTGGACGTTCAGCCGCCCCTTGACCACCTACTGCCCTATAACACACTATTCTACACCCGCCTAGCAATATTTAGACTGCCTATAAACTACAGTTAAGGAATAATGTATTTCACAAGCGAGCTGCGCAGCCCAAAACACATAGTAAAAGCGATAAATAACAGCATGATAATACAACAACGGTTGTCTATATGAGCTTTTCCTTGTAGCCTAATGCCTTTTATATGATATCTAGCCACTTGTTAGAGTTTAGGAGAATTTAATAAATTAGTGATCGAGACATAGTTATATATATTCTAGAGTTCAGCGATGTATTTTTCGATACCATAATAATGCAAGTTCTTGATTTATTCAAAATTGATATATGGTACTAAAAATTCCTATCAATTGCTATTGGCATGTAATGAAATTAATTAAAAACGTAGGTCGTTGAAATATAGCATCGCGTTTACTATGTGTTTGGGGCTGCGCAGCTCACTTGAGAAATACGTTGGTATTAAAGTATCCCATAAAAGCTCCTTAATTATATAACTAGACATAGATCTGCCATCCCATACCATGCATTGCCATACGGCCAGATTTCTGTCAGAGACCGCCGGACTTCTCGGATATCGTGAATGCTATTTACAACGAGCCGGGATTATACGAATGCGCCGTTTTTATAAACGGAAATCCGTCCTTCATAGGTATTAAAATGTCGCGCATGCCCATTGTCTATTTGAAACACCATCACATTATTCTCTCTAGTACTGAAAATTGCTAAGCTTGAGGCGAAGAAGTCTCCGCAGATTCTGTGTCTGCACACAGCTTGTCGAATAAAAGTTCGAGGAAACTCCATGGTGCTCGACAGTTGGAGGTCGGTTCTACAACTACATCAAGCCTTGGGAGGGCATAACACAAAATATATGTAAAATATTGGTACTGAACGTACATAATATAATCGGGTTAAACCGAGGCGAAAGAAAAAGTGAAGTAACGGTGCAGATAACAGTCAACCCTGAAAAAAGCGCTCACGCCAAACCACCTATCAATCAAAACCCCCTCTCAGTTTCCCACGCGAGATCAACTGTTGATTGACACACTGGTGTTAGTAAGGGTTTATCTAAATACAGGCGGTCCCAAGCTCAGAACGTGCAATCAATTCAATTGAGGGCACCGCACTCTTAAGAGTGCATAGCAATGGGTCCCGTAAGGGGTTCGCACAGGAGCAAGCAGAAGGCACCTCGGTAAAAAGATTGGCAGCAGAGCTGTCAGCGGCGGTAGTCTTGGTGGAGCTGGATTAAGAAGAGACGAAGTACTTCTTGAGGATAGGAAGGTAGGTAGAGTAAGCAGGGCCGGTGCTGGGCTCTATGCTGAACATGTAAGATCCCCACTTGGGTCCGGCAGCCCACCACTCGGCGCCTGTCCAGACGTCGGTGTTCTCGGACAGATAGGAGAGCATGCCTTCGACGGCGGCCTCGCAGTTGGCATTGACACCACCGGCGAACTCGCCGAGGAAACCCTTCTTCTTGTTGTCCCGCAACCAGGTAGTGGCGGACTGGAGACGCTCCTTGCCGATAGTGGCACTGACACAGGACTCGGAGGTTCCAGAGCTATCGCTGTCAAGGTACTGGTGCATCTCGTAGACAATCTTATCCTCGGAGTCGGTAAGGGCCTTCAGGTTGTCGTTATTAGTGGTCCAGGACCAGGCACCAGTATAGCCGTTACCTTCGACGAAGATATACTGGCTAGTGGCGCCAGCAGCACGGATAGCGTTAATAGCGGCCTGGTTCATGTTTAGCACGATGGTCTGGTCGATATCGTGGTACTCGTTGTCTAGGGGATAATGTTAGTGGATAGATCAATAGCATAAGATTACCATAGGATGATCGCTTACTAGTGTCGAAGATAACCTTATCATTAGAGGCGAACTTGGTAGCAAGGGCCTTCCAGAAGGCCCCGAAATCGGAAGTTGAGGTGATGATATTGCCATGGCTATATAGACCATTAGTATCTAATAAGGATAGGTAATTCTGGCTTTAGTGCACTTACTATCTGCCGTAATTGTGGGGGTCGAGAACGGCGTATGCACCGCTATCGGTAATGAACTTGACGGTCTATCAAGCGGAATTGTTAGAACTTAGGAGGATCAATAGCCAGGATAGACACATCACGTACAGAGGTAAGGCCGGCCAGGTAAGTAGCATCCAAGGGGCCAGTAAGGCTAGTAGGCACCATACGCTCCATCAAGAAGGGCACACGGAAGACATTCATGCCTTGATCTCTCAAGATCTTAACCTGGGAAGTATCGGGCCAGGCGTAATCACTTCCCGCAGTACCGGGAATGTTATTAGTACCGAATTCGGCACCGGACTCGCTCACGCCGAACCAAGTGAATCCATTGGCACGCTTCTGGACATCAGCGCTTTGCTTGGTGGGGTATGCGCAGGCCATGGTTGCAGCGCTGGCAGCCAGAATAATTTGAGCAAACTTCATTGTGAAGTGTAAAACAGAATATCGGACCTGAGAGAATGAATATCAAGCACGAGGCTAGAAGTTTGGATGAAAAAGAATGAATATCAAGCACGAGGTTAGAAGTCTGGATGAAAAAGAATGAATGTATGCACGAAGCAAGAGTGAAGCCTGGGAGGGCCATCTGCTTTATAGCCATGGCCTGTTAGGAGGCACCAAATAGCTCTTAGCCTACGGAGTAGAGTAACAAGCAATCCTTTTGTTATAACAGAGTGGATTCACTGATCGAGATGTCACATGAAAACCAACTCGGCCCTATGATAACCGGGACACGTAGATGAGAGATGGTTAAGATGAAACATCATGCGGCATTTAATAACTATATAGGTTAATGTCTATTGTTTCGCTTGCTCACTTTTCCAAAAGGAAGACGGAAGGTCCGTTGCAAACTTGTACGGCGATCATCCACCTCTGATTAACCCCCGTCATATTTCACGGGCACGCACCTACTTGATCATCATTTTTCAAGAGTAGTTCTACGCTTTTAATAAATAAAAAAGGTCCGCTATATCTCCTTTGATTCTTAAAAGTCTAAGTAGCTAATAAGGTTCTACCCTCTTAATACGTTTAGCTTTTAGAACATCAGGAGCGAATGGCATGGGATGGTTGAATTAAGGTGGTGAAATACGTCCACAAGTTGTATTCGGCATGCCGGGTGTGGGGCTATGAAGATGCTTATGTGGTGTGGCTTTTTGCCATGCTTTTTTGTACAACCTGACAGAAATCTGATTGTGCGACAAATGTATGGTATGAATGGTAGATGTGGCGTTTCATTGATATTTATACCCTAATATACTTCCACCATTGACTTTTATATACCGCCTATCTATTCCTACTACGGAGTAGCGCGCGCGAGGTTACCACCCCTTTTCTCTCTCTGTTTTTTACCTCTCTAGTTCCATCTCTATATTGCCCTATATATGCGAGCTAAAACGTTTGGGTTTGAATATTATCAACGTTCTACCGGCAGGAAATAAGTGGCTCACGGTCCTTGCAAAGGTACTGGGCTTTGAATTAATGAAATATATGACTGTATGTGCAATATTGAGGTTCAAGCCGCTGCTCGGCCGGTATTGGTAGGTAGACCCACCCGTATTCGTTCTAGGTACTCCGTAGACCCACCCGTATTCGTTTTCTCAGCTCTGCTATCTATATCCCTAGTTCCTAGTTCGGTTATACCCTATACCTAATCTGACCAATGAGATATCATCCTCTATTCGAAGCTACTAGATATCTAGCGGTACAACAAATGTATGGTATGGCTTAATGATATATATGACTCTAAAATGATGAAACCCGCTATTTCAACAATTTGTATACATCGCCTGCAATGTTGACTGACCGGTAATTTCACACTGTGGCCTCTGTCTATTCAGTCGAATTTATTACTTGAGCGGACAGCAGGCGGAAGTCCGATTGAAACAGGTAATATAGGTCGGAAGAGCCTCCGCTAGAGTGCCACCAATGTGCCGTTAAAGAGAAGATCCACGGTGCATTACTAACCAAAGAAAACAATCCCAAATGATACTATTTGTCTAACGCCTTGTCCTCTTGCCTTATTAGTTATTTGTATAGTCTGATAAACGTCCTAAGTCCATCTTTGAGTCTTCTTGTTAGTTACTTCCCTTTTCAATTGTGAGAGTATATTCGTCTCCTTTGGGCTGTTGGTTGAAGTCCGAGACTATTGTTGTACCTAAAACTATACAGTTCAATGTAGAAAGATGCGCACGGAACAAACAGGGGGGGGGACTGTTTTGATTCCTTCATATACCATAACGTGAGACATGAGGAAGATGATCCTTTCCAATTTTCACACGGGAGGAGGGTACTGCAATTCTATCATACGGTCCTGCTATCTTAGGCATTGAATTATGTATAGTGTCTGTAGTATCGAATCACTATTATAAAAGGAAGCTGTTAGTCTCGAAGTTTTCAGAGCATCACAAACCTACCAACCAAATTGACCAACAAATATTCATTCTTCTTTGACTTGATAAAAGATGCAGCTTCTCTCTCTTTTTGGCTCTTTGGCTCTGATGACCGCGGTAGTTTCTGCGGCTGATCGAGGCAGCTATACCAGTCCTGGGATCGGGGATCGCAAGAAGGCGATCTTGGATGCTGGTGGTAACACTCGTGATATGGCTATTGCCATGCTGGAGACGTGAGTCTACTTGTTTGGTATCCGTTCCTAATAACCTAGCTTACAACTACTAGCAACACCATGACCACCGACTACACTTACGGTATGTCCAAGAGTTAGCCAGCGAAACTAGGTAGTGGTGCTAACATACACTTATAGGTGATGGAAAGTCAGGCGATGGCACGAACTTCGGCGTGTTCAAGCAGAACTGGTACATGCTGAGAAATTCTGCATCTGAATTCCTGGGTCAGACCGTAGCCGAGGTCTCGAATGGTGCTATTCTCAAGTAAGTTTTGGTATAGCCGATAGGCCGAGGTGTATCAAGCTAATACTCGAGGGCTAGTTCGGACCTGAAAAAGGACATCCAGGCTCGCCACGACGGCGAGAAGCACTTCGGATATGAAACTTGGTTCAGTGGTCACCGCAATGGAGAATCGGGTGTTAAGAACCCGGGCACAGCTGATATCCAAAGTGGGTTTGATCTAGTATGATTTCCTAGTTCACGATCTTTTTACTGACTTTATCGACAGCGTACATCAATGGTGTGTCATGGATTCAACAGCAGATCGAGAGTGATTCCAAGTACCAGGCCGACGACACGCGCTTCTGGGTTGATGTCGTGCCTATCTAAACAAATGATATTTAGAGGCAGACAACTAGTCACACATCCCGGAATAAGGCTACGCGCTTTGTGCAGCGTGGTGTGCTTTGCAGCCGTCACACATCCCTCGGGAGCGCATTCTCTTCGTTCATCTACTCTCTATTCTATTCTATCCGACCTCTTACTGAGGTAGTAGACTTATGAAATTTTCATACAAATACACTCCTACTACCAAAATCTTACTGTTCCTAATAGACACAGATTTCGTCATGTATGTACTTAGAGAACTGCCTATGTCGTGCTGAACTTTGAGCCACAAGATATGGAGCCAGCGGGAACCAAATTAATCTCAACCGTTAGTCACGTAGAAAAATTTGAGCCTTTCCTAGGTTACCACATGATACTCTTAGATAATAGCGGAACAGACGAGGTGCTCTGTATCGTACCTCAACTTCGCTTCATTACTTGTGGGTATTTTATTCGGTTTGGTTATATCCTTCTACAAGTCGATTAGTTGAAGCCACGTCCGAAGAGTTACGACGGGGAGCTTGTGAGGTGGCTTATACTTGACAGTCGGGAGGAGAGTGGTAGTGTTACCGTCGACATAATGGATGCAGAACTGATCAGGTCTCGGGTGGGGTACACTTGACTGTCGGTTGGCATCCGCCTCAATGATATCCTTGTCATTTAGGGAATTCGTATGGTTGCTGAACTAGATGTCATCGCCAAATGCAGAAAGGGAAGACTCAGATTTGATAATACCCTGGAGTCAAGCAACTTTATGAAGGGTGACATGCTTTGGCTTAAAAATTAGAGAGGCATGGATTTGATTCTGCGCAGTCCTTAAGCTGCCACTTCCTTTTTCGACTTAATACAATTTGACCGGAACTGAATATATATCAAAAAGTGTCGCCGGATAGAGTAAACATCGCGGCGTCAAGTAATCTCTTTTTTTTTTCTTTCTCTTTTTTTCGTAGTATAGATGAGGCAGAAGTCTGCGGCTGACTGGCGTGCCGGAACCTGCATCTGAGAAGGGAGACAAGTGAAGTAAGTGAGAGAGGCGGAGGACAAGCGGCGAAGATGGGTCTTTATATCGGGAGCATTGAAAGGAGGTTACGTGACGACGTAGTAGGGCGCTAAATTTAAAACGGCAAAAACAACCTGATATAGTACTTCATAGATCCGCCGTTTACAGAGACAGAGTGGTCAAAAAAAGAGTCATGGTTCAGATCCGTATCACATTTTAAACCCAAAGTTCAAAACCGAAAGAAATTCCCCAAATGCTGGTTTCTCCTACTGAAATTCCAAGTAATCTAACACCGCGTTCAACTCTGCACACTCCCCTAACTCCTGCCCCAATTCTGCTACAATCGCCCTTGCGGCCTTCATATAGATGGAAATTTGCTGCTTGCAATACCGAGCACTCCCGGTGGATTCCATATACTTACGGGCGAAGAGCTTGACGTCGTTGTCCGTGGTGCGTTGTTTGAGAATATGTAGTAGTTGCATATTTCCACCATCCGATTGAATGCTGTGGATGATGGGGAAGGAGAATTTGCCTTCCGTAATATCCTCGCAGAAGCCCTTGTTCTCAGTGTAGGCTTCCGACCAGAGATTAAGATAGTCATCTTTGATCTGGAAGATGATTCCCAATAGATGAACGATAGGAACTAGGTCCCTGGAAAGGTACGATATCATTTGTTAGCCACAAAACGAAAATGAAAGGCAATCGGAAAAAAGCGTACTTCTCTCTCTCACTCTCCAGTTGCAACAATCGAATAGCGAGACGGAAAAGACCTCCGGTCTTATTTGACACCATCTCTAAATACTGCTCTTCGGTAGGGCAATTGAGCGAGTCCCGCCAGAACAGGTCCATTCCTTGGCCCCGATGCAGATTGAGCAGTTCTTCGGTGAAAATCTCAAGTGCCTTGGGACTTTTGAGGGCATAGAGTCGCTGCTGGGCCAAGAAATAGGCGTAGTTGGCCGAATTGATAGTTTGAGCAACCCCAAAGATCCGATGAGCGACAGGACGACCTCGTCGCAAGAGAGACATATCTTGGATGTCATCAATTCTGTAGACCATTAGCAGATACTCGGGAATGGAAGGCGAAAAATAGACCAAACATACAATAAAGATGCAGCGTGCAAGAGCTCAATCACCGAGGTAATGACTTTAAGGCTCTCCTCGGGAACTTGCAGCCATTGATTGAAGCTACCTAGAAGCTTGTTTCGGAAGTTTTTCCCGGAACATGCCAGAAGATAGTCGATAGGAGCGGCAATGATCTGATCAAGAGGATGGGTAACAGGTTAGTTTTGGCGACTGTCACATCAACCTAGATTTGGTTTGACACACGCTTTCATTGTCCCCCGCGGGATGATTGATCATAGCAATCTCGGGTAGCATCTTGATGGTAGCAAAGTCGGGCGCCATCTCAATTGGTGAAACTTCCTCCACGGTTGAGTCCAAACCGTTCTTAGATAACTGTTTCTCGTTTAAGGCCGGGGGACTCGACATCGGGGTCCAATTGTTTTTGTGCGAATCTTGCAAGGCTGTAAACATGTTTAGTTCAAACAAAGCCATTGCTCGAGGTGGTAGGGTTGCTTCCATGATATCGATAGTTTTTTGAGACAATAATCCAAAGGAACAGCTGTTTCTAGTCAGGTAAGCCACAATTCCTAACCCTGGGGCTTTTTTCTTAACAACAACAAAAAAAAAGCAAAATACTAATAAACCAGCGATAACAATATTGATCATCATCCGCAAAGATGTCATCCAAGCACGAGCCAGTTGCCTAAGCTAATCGTGATAACCGTACGGAGTCGACGGAGCAACTGCATGAGGAGTACTCGGTATGTACAATGTACTTACATGCATAAGTCATAGGTGCATGAAGATGTAAGATGCAGCCACATTTCTTCACTTATCGACGTAAGAAGACAGGATCTTCATAAAACTTAATCAGACAGAATTCTGATCAAAAGTATAATTAACGTGAAGATTGACAGTAAATACGTGGGTGAACAATATTGAAGTGTTTTGAGATATCTTGATATTCCTCAGCCAACTGGTACCCTATTTCCTAAAATAGTAACTCATTTACATACAAAGTGGCTGACTATAAAATCTCCACCCTTATCTAGACTAGAACTCTACAAAGAAGTGGATCTGCGCCAGTCAGGAAAATAAAACGAATAAAACAGAACTGATTTGTATCCCGGTTGAACTACCCCAAACATTCCTTTTTGAAATATCCGATATGACTGCATGTATTTGCATCTAGACCTCGTGATCCCCAGATGGGCCAATTCTAGATACATAGATGTATGCGTGGCTACTATTGCATTATCACCTGAAAAAATTCATTGTGATAGCTTTGCATATGACTGATTAGATCTCAATTCCCACAATTTTCAGGAGGACAGTCCGTGATGGAAGCAATGTGAAGAACGATACCTCGATACAGCGCCCCTTTCCATACGTAAACTGACTAGTGTCGATATTGGAATAAGACTTTTTGACGCTATAGATTTGTATATCCAGATACATATCATACATTAAGTAACTGATCTTTTCTTTTTTTGAAATTCGTCTGTGTTACATTCTACAATATAAATCTTTTCTTTGTTGTTTTCTTATTTTTTTTCCTCCTTTGTTCTAATCCCTCTCATAACACTCGACCTGCCAATCCAAACAATTTCACCAAGACGACGATGGCCTTGATAAAGATGATCGATCATCGACTGTCCTTGAATGATTTTAGTCCGGGGGTTTTGGCATTGTTCACTCTACCTGCTTTCTTGCTATTCTGGGTGCTTGGCCCTCGGAGGTCGGAGAAGGTCCCATTCGTAGATGGGAGAACATCCGGCGAATTCTTTCATATTGGGTCCCAACGCCGATTTGCGCATCATGGGGCAGAGATAGTGAAAGCTTCCCAATCGAGGGTGGGTAAATTCTGCAGTTAAAGGCGAAATGGTCGTTGTTAGGTTAATATATCGGTGCCATTACAGGTTGCTCAGGCCTTCTATATCATCACCTCCAGTGGCCGGAAGTTGGTGCTGTCAGGGGAGTATGCTAACGAATTACGCAGCCATCCTCATCTGAGCCATGGGCAAAGTTTGGAAAACGTACGTGTTGTTTATCGATCCCCGCTCGCAATGCCTAACACAAAGTGATGCAGAATATGTGTACTTCCATTCCGGGGTTCGAGCCATTATCTAACGGACGGCGCCATGGACCCATCACCAATGATATCGTCATGAAACTGACCAGGGCTCTCGGTGAGTGTTGCTATTTGCTCTTCTGAACATCCTTTTCTAATACACAAAACTGACTCGTCGGGCTTTATGCCCAACAAACAGCACGCGTCACTGAACCGGTCTCGGAGGAATCCGCATTAACACTACTCGAAAGCTGGACAGATCAAAGAGGTATCGATCTTTTGAGCCTTCTATCTTTTTTTTTTTAATTCTCAAGAATGGAATCACTAGAGTCGCATGATGGCTGCTAACATGAGACCTTTTGTCAGATTGGCACGATGTATCATTACAAGAGACTATCTACCGGATGATTGCCCAAGTATCCGCCCGAATCTTTGTTGGGAAGGAGCTGTGTCGAAATCCCGCCTGGGGGACCGCCACCGCCAACTACACTAGCCTAGCTTTCGTGGCACTCAACGAGGTACAAAAATGGCCCCGAAGCTTGCAGGGAATAGTGCACTGGGTGCTCCCCTCTGCACGAGCGATGCGTGTCGGAATTTGTGAGGTGCGAGCGCTACTAACCCCAATCGTTGAGCGGCGACGGGTGGAGAGGGCTCGACAGGCACAGCAGGGAACCCCTGCCGACGTCGAACAGGAATTTTCCCTCTTGGATTGTATTGAGGATTCAGCTGATCAAGGAACCGGATATGACCCAGCCATTTCCGAGTTGGCCTTTCAACTCGCTGCTATCCATACAACATGTGATCTCCTCGGCAAATTGATCGTTACAGTCGATAGCCATCCGGAAATTCTTGCGCCTCTTCGAGAAGAAGTTATTTCCGTGATAGGCAATAATGGATGGGAGAAAACGAGCTTATACAAACTGAAGTTAATGGATAGCGTCATCAAAGAAACTCAGAGGTTATATCCTGCTTCCAACTGTGAGTAATAACCCAACAGAAGCTAAAGAATAACGGGTTTGAGTGAGCCACCTTTCTGACACTCTCTTTCTCTACTCGGCTTAGTCTTGATGAAACGTGTTGCCATTGAAGATGTCCAACTCAAAGACGGCTTGCACATTCCGAAAGGAGACAACCTCACCGTAACGACCTATCACAACTACTCTTCTGACCATGACCCCGAAATTGCCAATTTTGACGCTTATCGGTTTGTGAAAATGCGCGAAAATCCCGCCGAAAAGCACAAAGCCAACCTAGTCACTCCGAGTGTCGAAAGCATGGGCTTCGGGTATGGGGACCAGGCATGTCCTGGACGATTTTTCGCTGCCAATGAGATCAAGATCTTCTTCTGCCATATGCTATTGAAATATGACTGGAAAGTGGCAGCTGGTTGTTCTCTTGGGCTGAGTAAGAGTGGAGATATGATTCATTTGGATCACGGAGTTCGGCTCGATGTTAGAAGGCGAAAGGAGGAGATTTCGCTGTAGTGTTAGTCACTACAGGTAGAGCGGAGGTGGGAATCTATATCTCTCTATTTCTCATTGTTGTTTTCTAAATTGTTTACGATGGACATTTCGTTGAGCTAGGAACATAGCCCCTAAACAAGAACCGAGGCTTTTGTTATTGTCTAGTGGCACAATGCCCCGTATTTTTTCCCACACATTACAATAAATAGGGTTCCGTACCCCAAATACCGGCCTCGATGTAGGAACTTCACCGAGATTGGTATTCTCTTGCGGTACCTGTAAGACGGAGGCTTGCGTAAAGTGCTAGCTCTGCCCTAGCACACGTTTGATACACAGGCATGTTGAATTTATTTCGTTAGCTGACTGCATATGTGGATATATATTGCATGTAAATCTGACAAATAGTCTTTTACAAGTGTTGCCGCGAGAAGCGTTGTACACCGGAATGCAGATAGGTGACTTTTGGAGGTATTAAATGGACACTTGGGTGAGCTGATCAGGCTCGCCTTGTTATTTCCAATTCCAATACTCTATATGTGGGAGAGAAACAAAATCAAGTAGTTGCAAAATGAAGAATTGACTAAACTATGCAATGTAGAGAAAAAAAAGCACAACACAATATCTAGAAAGGTTCTCCCTTCCTCCTATCCAACCCAGAATATCTAGGTTTATAGAATACTTTGATCATGCCGAAGTTAGCAAAATGGAACGAAGAATATACTTCAAATAATCAAAAATAAACCGAACTAAAGACTCAAATGCATCCAATCTATATTATTTGTTCGTCTGGTTGGTCCGGCAGTGCGTGGTGTAGATCAAGCCCCTGTTCAAACCGATGGGAGCCAAGTCGGAAGATAACGAGGGAAAGATAGAAAGCCTGGAGGGCTACTGACATATCAGATATACCTCTCTGACGCATCATTCCATGGGAGATGAGTCGTGCTTCCACCGGATTCTCTGGGTCGTTTAGCTAAATGCAAGAACGACCAGGTGGAGATCGAAGGTCCAGAAGGCCAGGTAGTAGAAGTAATGATATGTCGATTTGGGGATGTTATCGTTGCCATAGAACAAGAGCTGAACGGCAACATTGCTGGCCCCGATAAAACACAGAACCCAGGTCCAAAACACGGTCGGGTCTTGTTGAGCTGAGCTGGTCACCCAGGAGTAGACGAGAATTGCCCATCCGACCATGATGGCCGCAGTGATGATGCGGAGGGCGCTTAAGCCCTTCGAGGAGAGAATAGTTGCCAACGTCTTTTTGTTAGAAAGGCGATCACCTTCCGCATCTCGGAACTCTTGGAGGTGAATGGTGCTGGAGAGCCAGAGTGCAAGGGCGAGGTCCACGGCAACGGGGAGCTCCAACTCTGTCGCAGAGGCCATGAACACGGCATTGAGTCCACGATGTAATGGGAGTGAGATCACTCCCGTAAACAGGTTTCGGCAGATAACATGGTTGAATGCAGGCCACACATAGAAAAAGAGTGTGACAAACTGTGATACACACGCCCATAGTGCGGCATTTCTCCCGCAAAAGAGATAGAAAATACAAGGAGTGAGAATCCAGTTCAGTATCCAACGTGTGCGAGCGCCATCGACAGTGATTAAGCCGGAGGGGATGGGTCGGTTGGGCTTGTTGAGCTTGTCTTCCAATGGTGACAAGGTCTGCTGGGCGATTTCAAACTGGTACGCTGTGATCAAGCTGAAGGGGAGACAGGTGATCAGGACTTCCACCATTTTTGGCAGTGGAAGCGGCTGCATCAATGTTCTTGACAGGATGGACATGTAGTAGGTGACGACGAAATGAAGCCAGTTGCCTGCGAGAAGTCGAGATGTGATATCAACCTCCTTGTGGAACAACGACGACCATCTAGATCCAGGAATTAACACCAACCAGTCCTGCTGGAGCAGTGCCTCTTACGAGGCCAACAAACGACTCACTTGCGCTGGACGCTATGGGACTCATGAGCCTTGACCCTGCTTGGATACACAGATATATCCTCCATGTTGAGAGTTATTGACGATCCGACTGGGCTTGGATTGAAAAGGAAGAGCGAGCAATTCACTCTGAACTGGAATGATAAACTAGAAGATAATGGCTGAAAAGCTAACATATGGTTCCTTCTCTGTTAAATCTAATACCGGATCCTCGTCGTGCAGCAAACAAACAATAGACCAAAGATATGCAACCCTTGTTCTAGAGATATACCACGAAGCGTGTCCCTAGGCTGGGGATTGGTCTAGTATCGACTCGATGCACGCTGGCGCTGAATGTAACCCAAATATACGGAGTACCTAAATATCATTTACATTATATTTTGGAAGAATGGTACATGTCGTAGAAACATAGGTATGTCCACTACCTTGCAGCGATCGAGACCGTCAAGAGTAGACCTTGGGATGCAACGTTGATGAGCAATCTCAGCTCAATCAAGGATATAGCTGATTGCTTTTGCTTTTGCTTTTGCTGTCTTCTTCTATCCACCTATAATGAACTTACAATTACGTGGAGAGACTCAGCTCCAGCTCGCCGCAATGTCATCTGCAGATGTATACGGAGTACTCTAAGTTGTCATATCGCATATATGCAATGTTATGCACGTTCCTACAACACGCATACCTGAAAATATCTACACGTGCTTATCTCTCTCTAGTAGCTAACGGTGAAGATCAGTGAGTCGGAGTTTGACCGAGTGGTCATTTCTCACACTTCGGATTTCGGCACCTTCGGGATGATCATCTCCAACCCACTGTTTTTCTTCCTGCTGAAGACGTCCATGAAAGCGGGTCTTCTTGCAGGTAACTATTCGATTCTCTTATCTCACCATGACAAAGTCCTCGTGTGGCAATTGCATGATTTTGGCAGCATGCACTATGCAAATAGTAGGTGCAACGTGCACTGTTTACTGGACAGTCAAGGAACCAATCGAACATATCAACCTATACCTGAAAGTACAACTTTCTCTCTTCCTACCTTTTTTCCAAGGAGGATTTTAAGTTCACTTCCCTTTGGTTTTGTTATATATATCTTTCCCCCCCCCCCCAAACTCCATAGCGTCAAGACGAAAGAAAAGGGAAAACATCAAGATGGAAGCATCCAAGATAAATTCCACTGCTTTTCCTTCATCCAGTGCAACAGCCTCTGCGGGTGTTCAATTGTTAGAGGGCACAGGTTTCACTCAACGATGGGGCATAGCAGTGATCATTCTTATTGTGTCTTCTGTTGTCTATCATCGACTTTTCACTTCTGCTCCTCTCAAACCTCTTCCTCCCGGCCCCAAAGCTTTGCCTATTATCGGTAACCTTCACCAACACCCCACTGAACTGCAATGGAAGCAATACAAGGCCTGGCACAATCAATATGGACCTCTCATCAGTCTGAAATTGGCGGGGTTCAACGTCATCATCATTGGTTCGCACAAGGTCGCCAATGATCTCCTTGATAAACGCGGTCTTATCTACAGCACTCGGCCGCGTATGATATATGCGAACGAATGTATGACCAACGGTCTTCAACCAGGCCTACAACCGTATAACGACAACTGGAAGCGACTGCATCGGATCGAGACCGTCTTTCTCAACCCCACTGCCCTCAAATCTTACAGCAAATTCCATGAGCTCGAGAGTTGTAGCCTCGTGCACAACCTGCTCACCGTGGGCGACGATTGCTCTGATATCATCACGAAGTTTACTCAAGGTGTGGCCTTTACTTTGGCTCTCGGCAAGCGGATGTCTCCCGAAAATGACCCCGAATTCCTCGAGCTTGGCGAGTTCGCTCTCCGCAAGTCCACTGGCTTCCACTGGGCGGCCTTTCTGGTCGATATTTTCCCATCGATGAACTGTCTTCCCGCGCCACTTGCTCCCTGGAAGCGCCTCGGTAAGCAAATGTTCGACGAGGAAATCCATTTGATGGGTGGAGTCGTCAAAGCGGCGTTGGCCACGGGCAACTGGAGCTGGTCCGAGGAACTCATGCGCCAAAAGGAAAAAGAGGGTATTTCCTGGAACCAGGTCTGCTATATAGTCGGCGAACTTATGTTTGGAGCCTACCTGTCATCCAATGCCACGATGCATCTTCTCATCACAACCGCCACTTTGTTCCCCGAATGCATCCGCAAGGCCCAAGCACAGCTAGATGAAGTGGTCGGTACGGATCGACTCCCGTCGGTGGCGGATGAAGACCAACTGCCGTACATTGTCGCATTCATCAATGAGACCCTTCGCTGGCGTCCCGTGGCCCCCCTTGGGATGCTTCACGCCGTCTCCAAAGACGACGAGTACATGGGCTACCGTATCCCAAAGAATTCTGTCATCGTCACCAATCAATGGGGATTGGAGCGCGATGATGAAGTTCACAAGGATCCAGAAGCCTTCCGTCCTGAACGCTGGATCGAAAACCCCGATCTCCCGCTAGCCGGCTTCGGCTTCGGTCGTCGCAAGTGTCCAGGAAACAAATTTTCCCAGCGATCCTTGTACATGGGGCTGTCCCGTTGCCTGTGGGCTTACGACATCCTGCCCCCGGCAGGATTTGATCGTAAGGCTGAACTGCTTAACATTGCCTCCAAGGGAGGAACTTTCCCTTCTTTGGCCCCTCCTACCAAGGCGGTCTTCAAGATCCGGAGTCCTAAACATCGGGAGGTCATCAAACAAAGCTGGCTCAATATTGATAGGGATGAGAATCAAATGTTTGCAGATATCGGAGCTAAGGTAAGCAAGTAACTTAATGCCGGTGGTGTTCGAGAAACGCAGATCCGATGAAACGGAGTTCATTGAGGAAAGAGATCTGAGACTAGAAACAAGGTTGATGTCTGAACCCTCAGGTTATAGCACACCCTTTTAGACAGAGACCATATATCACAATTTATTCCGGTTTACATACTATGGAAACATGTATTAAGCCTTGATTAAAACTAGAAACAGGTAATAGCTAGCAGTGTGAGCTGTCGAAACAGATGGAATGCGGATGGACCCAGATGATATATTACGTAATCAACGGACATCGGAGAAACTCTCCCGAAGCTAGCTTTGCACACCTTTTTTTTCTTTCCACCTGTCCTTCTCTTTCTTTCTTCAACCACACAGTAATTTGGCTATTCTGTGAGCGGCTGTAATGATCTAAGCCGTGATCAATTAACCATTCTGCATCTTATTCTTTCTCAAGATGGATGTCTTCTGGGCGGCTCCCCCGGTCATTAGGTATGCACGTCCCTATTCGCTAACCCTCAAGCTCTCATTACTGACTTGTCATTCAGGACCCTTACAGCCTTGACTCTGGTTCAATCCGCTTTGATGTATAGCGGCTTACTGAGCTTCTATTGGGCGCCATTCATGCCGAGCATGATATTCTCATGGCCGCCGCAGATCTTCCGGCTGGTCACACCATTTCTACTAACCGGACCGCAACTTTCTTTCATCTTTGATCTCTTCCTCAGTATGATGCCTCGGTATCACATTGGCCTGGCCTGATCATAGTGCTAATGTACCGATAGTGTACCGCTATGGCAGTGCTGCAGAAAAGAGCATGGCCCCTGGAGAGTTCTTCATTTATCTCCTATTCGTAGCTTTCAACATCATGGTAAGTGACTCAATAGAGTCTGATTTTTTCTTTTTCTTTTCTGCGTTCGCGTTCATATCCAATCCCTCGCTATAACTGCCCGCCCAGCTTCGAAATCTAGCTGAATTCGGTTCCTGAAGGCGAGGGAGAGCACCCCTGCATCTGTGCAACACCATCATAATTCGCAAAATTCAGGTGTTGTGCAGGTGTGGGCATGGTGGGATTTCTTTCGAGCTCACTGGCGTGATTTCGTATCGCGTCGGTATCGGAGGTGCCCTACATTTCTATATACATCATCTATTCTTTTCCAATACCATCCACATCCTATTTTACTTGTTATCCTGGTAGTTCAACACATCTCTTCCAAATTTGCTAACTTTCCTAAGCTCACTGCAGGTGGTTTTCTGGGAGCGCCTTTCCTCTTGTCCCGTAAGCTTGCCGTAATTGGTTCCATTCTCACGCAGACACTGACTTGAAATCAGCCTTGACCATGGCTTTCGTCTACACGTTCTCCCAGACGAACCGAGGAACGAAGACGAGATTCTGGGTCGTCGACATCCCGGTGGTATTCCTGCCATACGCAATGCTTCTTGTCAGCATGGTGATGAACGGGTGGTATAGCGTGCTGGTAGATATCACGGGAATTGTCGCTGCCCATACTTATGATTTCCTCACACGCATCTATCCGACTTTCGGTGGTGGAAGAAATTTCATCACTGTCCCCGGCTTCGTGGAGAGATACTTTACCCACCATGACCCCAACAGCGGATACCGAGGATACGGAACGGCGAGCCGCGCACCACGGCCAGCTGAGCAACCCTCGTCGGCATCAACGTCAGGATCATCCTGGGGCAGCTGGACCTCTTCGGGCTCTTGGAACGGCAGAGGCGCTGGCCGGAGACTCGGTTAGATAGAGAGCCATACAGGCTCTACGTATGTTGTCGCCCTGCATGGGAAATAATTTGCATGTAACAGACGTTCCGGCGTTCATTGTGCCTATATGGACTTGGGACAGATAGTGATAGTTAGTAGTGATAATTGACAAGAACACGGTTTTGGGCATGTATCTGTCCACCAATACAGATTTCTTAAACCCCAATAGTTAATTGTCTTTGAATATCTTTTATTGGATCAATTGGATCTTTTTTCTTCCAATAATCTATAGTATTAGCAAAACGTCTTGAAAGTGGAAGTCCTTGGAACCGGAGGCGTAAAAAGTCGAGAACTCCAAGTCACGTGGTTCCTTCTCCAGGCGCTAAACCACTTTGGGCGCTGGAGCTGCCGCACTCGCAAAATTTCCTTCGACAAATTTTCGGGGTTTTCACCGCGCATCCTTCAACGACAACCAACAAAATGGCAGTCGTCAAGACCTCGGAGATGGACTACGCCATCAAGCCTGAAGCGTCCGTTCCTTCCGTTGATACATCGGATTGGCCGCTTCTGCTTAAGAACTATGAGAAGCGTACGCTTGTCCTTAAAACTCCACGCTTGACCAGCCGACATTGACTTTTTCTGTAGTGCTCGTTCGGACCGGTCACTTCACCCCTATTCCTGCTGGCTCTTCTCCCTTGAGCCGTGACTTGAAGTCATACATCAGCTCCGGTGTCATCAACCTTGACAAGCCCTCCAACCCTTCCAGTCATGAAGTCGTGGCTTGGATGAAGCGGATCCTCAGGTAAATCAAAATCCATTAAATCCCCTCAATGGTTTCGCACCCTTGCTAACCATCTTACCCTCTGTAGATCCGAGAAGACTGGTCACAGTGGTACCCTTGATCCCAAGGTTACCGGTTGTTTGATCGTCTGCATTGACCGTGCCACCCGCCTGGTCAAGTCCCAGCAGGGTGCCGGTAAGGAGTATGTCTGTGTGATCCGTCTCCACGACAAGATCCCCGGTGGCGAGGCCCAGTTCGTCCGCGCTCTGGAGACCTTGACCGGTGCGCTCTTCCAGCGTCCCCCTCTGATCTCTGCCGTCAAGCGCCAGCTCCGTATCCGTACCATCCACGAGAGCAAGAACTACGAGTTCGACAACGAGCGCCACCTCGGTGTCTTCTGGGTCAGCTGTGAGGCTGGTACCTACATCCGTACCCTCTGTGTCCACCTGGGTCTCCTCCTCGGTGTCGGTGCCCACATGCAGGAACTTCGCCGTGTTCGCTCTGGAGCCATGGCTGAGGGCCCTGGTATGGTCACTCTGCACGATGTTATGGACGCCCAGTGGGTCTACGACAACAACCGCGATGAGTCTTACCTCCGCAAGGTCATCAGCCCTCTGGAGTCTCTCCTCACCGGCTACAAGCGTATTGTCGTCAAGGACAGCGCCGTCAACGCCGTCTGCTACGGTGCCAAGCTCATGATTCCTGGTCTTCTCCGCTACGGTATGTGAACATCTTCCACCTGAGTTTTTATTTGTGGACTGTTGCTAATTCTTTTTCTTCAGAGGCCGGTATTGAGTGCCACGAGGAGGTTGTCCTCATGACCACCAAGGGTGAGGCTATCGCCATTGGTATCGCTCAGATGTCCACTGTCGAGCTCACCACCTGCGACCACGGCGTTGTTGCCAAGGTCAAGCGTTGCATCATGGAGCGTGACCTCTACCCCCGCCGCTGGGGCTTGGGACCTACTGCCCTTGAGAAGAAGAAGATGAAGACCGCCGGAACTCTCGATGTAAGTGGCTGAACTGCCTTTGCTTTCGTACAGCTTACTAACTTTTCCTCTCAGAAATTCGGCCGCACCAACGAGGCTACTCCCGCTCAGTGGAAGAGCGAGTACAAGGACTTCAACCTTCCCATCACCGGAACCTCCGCTGTTGCCCCCGCCACTGAGACTAAGACCGAGACCGAGACCCCCAAGGCGGAGTCCTCCGAGCCCGTGAAGGAGGAGGTCGAAGACAAGAAGCGCAAGCGCGACGGCGAGACAGCCGAGGAGAAGGCCGAGCGCAAGAAGAAGAAGAAGGAGAAGAAGGAGAAGAAGGAGCGCCGGAAGTCCAAGCAGGATGATAGCGATGACAGCGACTAGATGCACTCCAGGAAGGCCGTCAGGTCCCTTTCCTGTACCATATTTTGCTATTTCCGGAGTCTTGGGTCAAAAGGGAAATTTGTTCTATTCCAGAGTTTCATATTGAAGGCTGCCTATCTGTTGAATCTACCATTCTTTTAAATCTGAGTAACGTTAGCAAGTGATTTACGTACATGTAGCGCTTTGCTTTGTCCACAATGTTCTTTTTTTTGGTTTATATCCAAGGGTATTAGCTAAACCTCGGGAATATATATGCAGCTATATTGACAGGATAAGGCTTTGTCTTTATGAGGGCGCTTAGGCTCAGGCTCATTGATCACTAGATTCACTACTTCCTAGGTATGCATCCATAACATCATGAGAAAAACTGCTAAACTTCTAGGTAGAACCTTGGGATGGACTCGGGAGAAGGGCCCTGAAACTTGTCCCCTAACGTCTTCCTGTCTATTCAATCATCAAATACCGTCTTCCCCCTCCACACTCATTAGTATCCCTAACTGCCAATATGCCATCGCTCCCCGGACTTTTCTCTTCATTGGTATCCAGATTGTGGGGAAATGATACTCAACTCTTTGAGATCCCCAAGCAGAACACGCTAACTGGACTACCTGTTGAGCTATTGCTGTCAATAGCCGATTTCCTCCCTCTGGTTGATGCGATCTGCATTTCCCTCTGCAATAATCGACTCTTTGATACGTTCCACCGTCGGAACCATTCCATGCTGCCATCAGGAATAGACAAACTTCCCCTTTTGAAGCGTCTGGAACGAGATCTACCAAGCTACTTTATTTGCTATACTTTGTCACCTTCTTCACAAGTATGATGCCTCGCAAGACTTTGGTCCCCGCTCGTTCTTCGAGCATAGAGCCTGGCCTCTTTCATGCTCCTCAAAATGGAGTCTCCATCGGTCATTATCGTTGGAACTAGTGATTTCGTCGCTTCAGGCGGCCTGGTACATAATTAACTTCTTACACCTTCAGCTTGCCATGAGGGGATTCTATCACGGTCCGCAGTTTGGAATTAACACAGAGGCCATATGCTACACTCAAGTTCAACACCACCCCAGAGAGTCCGCCAGCCCTGAAAAAACCACCCTTTTCTCGATTGACGCACAGATTTGTTGCAAGCCTCCGGGTCAAGGTTGTTCTAAGGACTCAAGAAATAATGTCTGTTTCGGGTCATAAGCAATTTCTAATGTATTGTAACCCAAGAGCGCAACTTGAGAAAATAAGGGAATCTCCCTTGACTATGTTTATTTGCCTGCACATTCATCGGAAAAAGCTTGCCGGCTTAATAAACCCCATTGTGAAGGCTTACCGAGCCGGGAAAAAGGCTCCTGAGTCCACTTACACGTGTGGCCGTTGCCATACCGATTTCCGCATTGAAATGTGCGAATACGGCACCGAGTTGGCTCTGATAATCACAAAGTGATTCAACCTCGGTGATGGTCTATCTCCAGATGATCCCCGTTGGAAACGGCATGCCGAGTCAGCGGACCGCGTCCACACTGGCGAAGTGAGACGGAGCCCATCTGATGGGAATAACAGTCCCCGAGACTGTTTTGAAAATGCGTCGCCTCGGTCGTTAGCAGCCTTGCGGTCTTGCAACCTTTTTTATCTCAAAAATGAACGATACAAAAAGGTTATGTATAGACCTTGGATAAGAGGGCTCTGGTATACACCTCACAAATCAAGCTGGTTCTTTTAAGGGATAGAGAGTTGAAAGGAAGGTAGTCGTTATTCGTTAGATGAGGTATTAACTTGATATCAAAAATGGCGAGGGGTGAGTACAAGAATAGTAGGCCACTCATGCGGCCTTATGATGTCCTTTTTCGTTATCTTCTTTGGTAGACTTTTGAATCTTTTTCAAAGCTTTTTAAGGAAGCTTTTTTAGGTGTCTATCAGGTGGTCTTTTTAAGTGTCTTTTTTTTAGATACTCCCTTATGTGGCTGAAAATGTGCCAAATAACTTTTCCATGTATAGCCTTTGATATATGTATGGACTATAATCGAATCGACTAGTGGTAACCTTACAATGTGATGGTCCATTCAAGTGTTATACTGCCTTTAAACTTCTTCATCTAGCCACGACCCTGGCATCACAGGAGGCGGACATCCAGCCCATTCAAAGAACACTCCCACCACGTCCTCTTCTAAATAACACCAGTTTCCCTCCAAATGACTCCATCCCAGCTTCCAGTCCCGAGGAAGAGGCCCAAACTCAATAGATGCCAACCTTGGCCCCTCCTCACCGCATGCTAATATCTTCCAGCAAGCCCTTCGCAACGCATATCCCTCTTCAAACGTCTTCTGCTCCCGCCGCCCATACCTTGCCAGATCCACCCCTGTGCTCTGCAAATCCTCCAGCCAGAACATCAGGGCGGTCTCAAGCCGCCGCTCAGCTCGTCTTACTTCCCGCCTCGACCGCGGCACCGCCCATCCACAATCCATCAGCCCCGAAAACAGTGGTGTTGTTGCCTCCCAGGGCTGATTCCCCTGTCGAACGAGATCTCTCCCGCGCATCCCCCCAAACAGCCACTGCGCGAGCTTCCTCCAATCTTCAAACACCGTGCCCATGCGCTGCCCGACGGGATCAGCCGAATTAGGTCCCCCAGGGACATGCTGAAAGTAAACCTTTGCAAATTCATGCAGCGAACTCGCCGCGGCTCCGTGTAATTGGCGCCGAACGATCTCCGCGTCTACTACGTTTTCACGGACAAGAATATCAAGCAGAACCTTCGGATTGACGTACCGCCAGATAATTGTCGTAAATCGGGTCTCTAGTGGTACTAGGTGGGACTCCGCAGTGACTAAGTTAAAAAGACCAGGGACGCTCCATATGAATCGGTGCAGGGTGCTTTTATCGTAGTAGCTGTCTCGTGGGAGAAAGAAGGTCGCTGCTGCATCGGATAGGTCGTCTGTGGATTCTATAAGGCGGTAGATGTTTAGGACGTCGCTGGCTTGGGCGCTGTTTCGACAGAGGTAGTACAGGGGGCTGCTTCCGTCGGTGCTTGTTTCGTGGATGCTGAGGCCTGATCGGATGAGGTATGTGATTGTCTCGAGGTTACCTTGGAAAGCGGCATACTATTTTACCACTTGAGTTTCTGCAGGATATTATGGGTGGTTGTCGACTTGGGTGTGTTCTTACGTGTAGTAGAGTCCAGCCACGCGGATCGCGGTCGAACAAGGAGGCTTTGCGGTCGTTGAACAGTGGGATAATGGCTGGAAGGTCGCCGTCCAGGGCAGCTCCAAAGACCTCCGCGCCGTGAGGCCTGACTGACCATTGTTGAAGGGTATATGTCCACCCATTGCTGGCTCGTTTTGCGCGTATGTCCCAGACCGACCGGAAAAGCCATGCTGGTAGCTGAATCCGTGCGCAGTAGACTTGAATACGTTAGCCTTCAATGCCATCCTTTACTTCATTGGGGGGATGATAAAGCTGACAGACCTTCATCAGCTGAAGAGAAAGTTCCAGTGGACCTGGACGAGTAGCTTCCAAATATGGAATATGTCCAGGGGAGACGCAGAGACCCTTTGGGTACTATCATTGATGCCGCTGATGTTGTCTGCATACTTTTTCTTGGTAATGTCGAGTTTTGCACAGATGGCCATGTCTGAGGCCCAGCACTTAGGGATCCTATCTGATCTACAATTAACGCCGGCTGCTGCCTCGCCAAGGCTCTAATCACCCCAGTCAGTCCAATTAGTAACAGAGGCATTTTGGAAGCAACGTACATCGCATACGTCTGCTGAGAAATCCCAAGAAGCTGCATTGCATCCCTTATCTCATCCTGCAGCTGGCGAACCACCTCCTTCCCAATAACAGCCTTAACCCTCGCCCTATTCCTGCCAAATCTCCCTTTATCCTCGACACGCTGTTTCAACTCATCCACCAGTGCATCGAGTCTATCTTTTGCGCTATTACAGTACTGCAGGCTTAACCCGATCGCACTGTTGCTTTTGAGCAATTGCTGGTCACGATTAAGCTCGATTTCCATCTCACTCAGTACTGAGTGCACCAGGGCCAGACGGTCGAGGAGGGCATTGATGTATTCTGGGACTTCATGGACTTCATTCCATAGACGTTTGAGGGCGATGATGCCTTTGCATGTCTTGGCTGTGGCCTCTGCTAGGGTTATTGCACTGGATACTACACCTATTATTTCTGCCATTGTGATAGTTAGCCGATGACGGGAAGACTGAAGGAATTTTATTGTGCATGAACTGGTCGAGGGATAGTGCTCGTCTCTCTAAAATGTCCGCGTCCTTTATGAGGCTCGGCTTGGGCATAAGCTACAATCCACCAGGAATTTCTCGTACTATCCTTGTGACTACAAGAGTCCTCTTGGCTGAACTTGAAGCCAACCAGTCCCGGCCCTCATCCACAGCCTTACTCTATATAGTGCAGCCTAATATGACACGTGGGACCATATGGACCATGTACTTATACACAACAGCACATCGAGGCTATGGCCTCGTCTAAAACGGGGCAATGATTGGTTTCATATACTTACCTCCCTAACACAGCCTTTTGAGGCTCATTCTTCTTTAATTTAAAAACACCCTCCTCATCCACATCCCCTACGCTTTTGCCTTGATTATTACTTCCATCCTCAGCCCTTCGTCCCCACTCACCACCATTACTTACTATATCTCTAACCACAATGTGCCACGAAGAATACGAAGTTCACAAATACAGAAACGGCTGCCCAAGCATAACAAAAATAACCAAAACCACCAAATGCAAGAAAGTCGGCAGCGACGCATGCAAGAAGCAAAAACAAAATGCCAGCTGTGTCGGGACAAAGGAATCCGAGAAATGTGGGACGTGCACGAACTGCGACTTTGAAAGGCGGAAGAGTCAAATTAAGGGGACTACAACGCAGACTAGAAAGGCTTCGTGAGTTAAATTATCCATGTCTGTAAGCAATAGAAGCTAATTTGGTGGGATATTGGTAGGCACGGCGGTTCTCGGGCTCGGGGTAGCAGGGGCTAAGAGAGAGAGAGAGAGAGTACATACTGTACGTACATAGAGTGTTATAAGTTTGTTCCAAGAGAGATCTAAATATCTCCCTAAAGGTCGCATAAGTGGCCGACTGTAGGTATAACCGCAAATGGAGGCGGTCAATGCTTGTCCTCGATGTGGACCTCGTGACTGGACTGGACGTTCTCTCCGCATTTCCCTCCCCTCCACTTCATGTCTAGACTGTAATCCTCGACTATTATCCTTCGGACTTGGATATAAGAGCAAAAGAGACTTGAACATCATCAACATGGCAGCAGAGCTGACGTCCACCAAGCTCAATCCAGAGAGTCACATCATCCTGGTAACAATTACTCCGCACCTCCATGATGAAGCGGGTCCTAATCGAGGTGCTTACACAGGACCAACCACTCCTTCGACTACCACATGAACTTGCCCGCAGGAATTTTAAAACCGCACAGCGAGCCGTCGAACGAGAAAAAGAATATGTCATCCCCGCACTCAAAGAGACTGCCGCCGCATCACTCTCCAATACCCAAACGCCCGATCAGACCCTCGCTGCACTCGACGCAATGATATCCAGGATGCAAGGTCTCAAAAGGAAGATGGAAAGTCTGCAGGAGGAGGAGAAGAAAATCCACAACCAATCTCGCAAGCGCATTCAGCACTTGGAGACCCTGCACAAGATCCCGAGTCTAGCCGATGTCAAGTACGACCAGTGGTCAAGGGTACGACTGGACCGCTTACTCGTTGACCACATGCTGCGCTCAGGTTACTCTGAAAGTGCAAAGCAGCTGGCCCAGGATAGGGGGGTGGAGGATCTCGTGGATCTAGGTGTATTCACCCAGTGCCAACGGGTTGTGGATAGCTTGCGGCGCGGGGAAACCAAGGAGGCATTGCAGTGGTGTGGAGAGAATAAGGCTGCACTGAAGAAGAGCCAGGTACGTTGAAACCGACTTATGCTGTCTTGAAACCCAGCTAACTCAACATCTATGAAGCATAATCTTGAATTCGAACTCCGGTTGCAGCAATATATCGAGATGATTAGGACACAAGACAAGTCGAAGAAGATTGAGGCAATAATCCATGCAAAGAAATACCTCATACCCAACCAACAATCTCAGAATTCTGAGATTATGCGCGCCGCAGGATTACTGGTTTTCACACAAGACACAAGAGCCGAGCCTTACAAAGTAAGAAAAACTTGTATTTTTGATTAGTAGACCTTTTACTGATGCAGTACAGTCTCTTTTTGCGCTGAGCCGCTGGAAGTATCTCTCACAGCTTTTCATTCAGACTCACCATGAGCTACTTTCATTGCCATCACAACCATTATTACATATTGCACTTTCTGCAGGCCTCTCCGCTCTTAAAACACCTCTATGCCATTCAGCATTTACATCATCCAGCTCAAACTCACAGTCAACGTCGACATCTGTGTGTCCCATCTGCTCAACTGAACTGAATGAGCTTGCACGCAAAATGCCATACGCTCACCACTCAAAGAGTTATGTGGAAAGCGATCCAATAGTTCTACCAAACGGCCGAGTCTACGGGAAGCAAAGGCTAATCGAGATCAGCAGGAAGATGGGATCAGTGGAATCAGGCAACGTCAAAGACCCAACAACAGGAGAGGTTTTCCAAGAGAGCGAGATGAAAAAAGTGTACATCATGTGAACTTGGGCAGAAGGATGAAACAAGCTAAAATACAACTCAGTTTATACAGATCTATTTTTAAGCATGATAGTATACATTCCAGCCCTTACTCGCTATCACTAGAATCATCATCATCTCTGCTCCTCTTCTTCCCTCCCTTCTTGGTCGGCTCCTTCTGCTTCACCTCAAAGACATACATCCGAGCCTCCCGATCCTCCCCCCTCCATCCTCCACGCTCCCCATCCTTCCCTTCAATATGTCCCGCCGTTCTCGCATGCGAATACCCCTCATAAGAAGTCCAAGGAAACCGGAAACTAGTCACAACAACCAGTCCCGCATGTCTCGCCAAATCCCTAATATTCCAAAGCGTATACGGCTCCCCCTCAAACAAAGTCACAAGAATCTGACCAGGCCCAACCCGGAATCCCTTCCCGGTAGTATCATCATCTTTCCCAAGCTCCTCACCCTCTCCTCCTTCATCATCCTCATCCTCATCATCCTCTTCTTCACTCTCCTCCCCATCAGCATACACCCACTCATCATCATCAGCATCCATAAGCGGCGGCGGCTTCGAAACAAGAGGAACACAAGCCTTAAAGAACGCAACCAACAGCTCCTGATTCGCTCGAACCTGTCGGTTCACGTCCGTAGAGAGTCCGCCCACATGCGGGAAATTGAAACAGATCACATCCCACGGCCCGCCGGGCTGGTACGGTGGTCCTGCTGGCTCGTTCTGCTGGTACCAGGCTGGTCTCTTGCGCTCGCGGCGGGTGAATCCTGTGCGAATTTCCTTGCCGCCACCTGCTGGAGTGCCGAGTTTGCGCGCGTCCACGGAGAAGATGACTTTGGGGGTTTGCTGGTTGGGATTGGGGGTGGGGTTGGTTGAGTCTTGCTCTTCGGGTTTGCTCTCTTCTGGCTTCTCTTCGGGCTCGTTGCTTTCTACTTTTGGCTTTGATGATGCGCTCAGGATATCTGAGATGTTCTGAGGAGTCTGCGGGTACTTGTTGTACAGTGTTTCCTTGGAATCGTAGCATGTGGCGCACAGGTTGCGGCACTTGTATTGCTTTGCCAGAGAACGGGCGAATGAGAAGTCACCTGGTTGGTGTTAGAATGTATGCTTTCCAGATATAATAGACAAGCCGGGGTTGAAGGAGGTTGCATGTTCTTGTTTTTATATAAGAATGCATGTTGGTTCAATCTCATATATCAAAGTGAAAACACAGCTCTGGACATGAACTCTGCGAGGAAATATATGCATCGAAATTGATTGCAACACAATTCTTGTATAAAGTGAAGAGCGAAGAGCAATTACGTCAATTAAAAGAGAAGAAAAAGCTCACCTTCACCAATCAAGAGAATGCGATCCTTCCTCAGAAATGGCACGATAGGTCTCTGGTTTGCTTGCATAGAAGCTTTCTTAGGTGCATTTGCATTGCCGCTACCCTGCTTTTGCCCATTGCCATGCTGCTGTCCCTTGGCAGGGTTGGAAGATGGGCCAGATGGTTTGCCTGGTCCGCGAGGACGAGGGGGAGGGGCACTTTTGGCCTTTTTATTATTGCGAGGCATGGCTGAAGGGAAAAAGAAGCGAGTTCTCTTTCAAAAAGTTGTATGAAATTGTATGAAATGAATATGGAGCCGTCACCGCTGGTATTTGCGGCTGGAAGATGATGCGGAAGAAAATCGACCCGGATAATCCAATATCCGAAGTATACAACGTCCTTGTCTTCACTTTTTTTTTATCCTACTTTTTTTTTTCTCGAATTCCTCTCACTCGTGAGCTTCGGGTTTGTATTTATTTCCTTTGGGATCTATTTGAAATGAACTGTGCCGTAGAAAATAATCTGAGTATGAAATTTGGCTCTAGCGCCGTGGAAACACTAGACGAGAGTCTAGGATATCCTAGCGTGTGATTGAAGCCCCAGAGACCGACTGAAGAGGAATCATGCAGTGAGTTAAATGTCGAAGGATACTAGTATTGCTTTTTTTCTAGGGCAGCCATGTCTATCCCAAAGATCCTCTTGGTCCCGATTGAATACTCCAATCCCTCCTTCTTTTCTCCATAATGGACCCGTATATCATGTTCCCACTATAGTCGATATCAGCCTTGAATTGCTACCAATCCCGTCTGCTTGTATACTGGGATGAGCCGTTCATCATAACATGATATACGGGTCCATTATGGAGAAAAGAAGGAGGGATTGGAATATATGTATGGTATGAATACAACGTAGGATAGGGGGAAAGAGAAAGATAAATAAAAAGAAGATGAAGGGGAATTAGACATATCATAAACCGATAGCGGGAGAAATATATTCCGTATCGGCAATATGCATAACACACTAATTAAAACACCCCTCTTTCATCTCATCACATATGTCATATCAGTCACATCGTTTGAGACGCTCTGGCTGGCTGTGCATCTCAACCAGCCTGACTATCTTCTCTTCAGGAAGTTCCCCAGTCTAGCAACACGAAAAAGGTAGGCTTTGGATATGGGTAGCCCAGTGCCGCCACATCATCCTTCGATTCTGGCTCTGGTTATCTGGTTAGTGTGTGAGCCACATAATGATGTCCTAGGTAGGGAGATCGTGTCTTACTGAGTATCTTTCATGGTCGTAGGAAACGGTTCAAGATTCCTAGCAATTCACGCAAAGGGACTTGGGTTTCCCTTTTCCTTTCTTCACCTTGAACTCTCCACACTGGGGTAAATCACAAATAGCTTTCCCTGGATAGTTAGTCAAGCTTGTTGTGTTGCAACCTGGGTGATTGAAGTGGTTGTTACCAGTCTGCCGATTGTCCTGAAGCTATAAAGCCCGCCACGGTCAGACTGGTGAATGTTGGTGAATTTGGTGATTTGAAGTGGATCATCGAAGTGGGTGATCGTAGTGGTTGATTGTTTGAAGCGGTTGTCACTAGTCTGCCGATTGCCCTGAAGCCGAAAGCCCGCCACGGTCAGACTAGTGAATGCGGTTATTTGAAGTGGATCATGGAAGTGGGTGACCGAAGTGGGTGGATGATTAAATGGGGGTTTGGCCATCCGCGCAAACAGCTTTTGCTAAGACTCAAGCTGCTAGAAATTGCCGAACCAGACGGTCACTTCTGGAAGCGCATTCTGGTATTGGGTCCAAGCTACCCAATACCGGCGTAGCTTGGACCCAATACCGGCGGTCATTGTTTTCCCACCCATAAAACACCTGTAGTCGGTCCCGGGATTTAGGCGGTGGGGACTGGACGTCGAATGAGAAGCCGGACTAGGAGCGGATGAAGACACTAAGAGGAGATATGACTATCCCCTGGTGCAAGGTGGACTGGCTGTAGGATGGTCTCTTAGTGTCACCGCCTGTCTATGATGTGCACTGGAAGACAGGATGACGTGCTGCGGTGGTGTGGATGATGAGGCTATTTCGGTGCGGAAACGTTTCGAGCAAATGTCTCTTTTGATATATTTTCGAGACCATCAATCAGACATCCGTGGTGTTGAATTTCGGGTTTGTAGAGGGTATAGATGAACATATTGATGTGGTTGGCAGATACATTCAAATCTCTGATAGAGCTAGAGACGGACGAGGATGTCCAAGATGCTCTGGTGCATTTGGAGATGGATGATGAAATTTGACGTGAGAACTGGTTCTGGTAGCAGGACGAAAGGGACGAGAGAGATGAGAGTAGGAGGGATGTGTGAGATTGACCTTTTATACTGAATTTTTGGTAACTCGTGACAACAAACAAGGAAGGAACACAAATTGGGAAACAACGACTATCTTAACGACAAACCAGACCTGCAGGTACCCGGCAATTTCTGAGTACAAGATCATGGAAAAGATAAAAGAGTTAACCAGAAGAATAAATCATATTAGTTATCAAAAGACACGTTCTATTAGAGAAAAGAACAGATCGCGGCATAGCTATATACATCGAAACAAAACAGACAAGGATAGATGCTATAGCCGCTTGTCAAAACAAGGGGAGAATTACTAAATCATACTGAAGACCAAAAGCAGGGGGGTCAGGAGAAACCGCCAAAAAAAAGAAGCGGTTTCCCTTCCATAAATGTAAGGCGAGGGGAGGGGAGAAATAACAGAAAAGAAGAGAAAGGAATCAAACACCAACACCGACCAAAGTGATCGCAGGATTTTCCCCATCAGACCAGACAAGACCCTTGAATTCGGCTGCAATGAAACGTGAATCATAATGTCACATGCAAAGGAGCACCGTGGACGCGATTGACTTTTTGGATATGCACTGACCAGTCAGATGCATATTGTCATTCCAAGCCTTTAAGAGCGCAGCGAGTCTCTCATGCTCTGGCTGCTGGCACTGACTGGCGTGGGGAGAACACCGGTGCGGGGCTTGGAGTTCTGCTTGATCTTGGCCACGGCGTAGACAATACCGCTGACGAAGCCGACAGCGATGGCGGAAACACTGGGGAAGGTGACTGGCGCATCGAAGAAGACGAGACCGGACACGGCGATGGGAAGCTTGTTGAGAGCGCCAACCATAGAGTATGTGGTGGAGGAGGTAGTGCGGACGCACCATGCGGATGTGTACGAGATGAAGACAGAGGAAGCACCGGACAGAACCATGGCGAAGAAGATACCGTCACGGTTGGCCTCAGGGAAGTTGCGGGCGAGGTTGGCGGATGACCAGTCCTCGACCAGCAGGGTGAGAACAATCAAAACAGGGATCGACAGGAGGTTGTTGTAGAACATGGCTAGAGAGAAGGTCATGTTAGTAAACACATTTGAACCAAGGCTGGAAAGAACCACATACTGTCGAAATCCTTGAAGTTGGTCAGCTTGATGCGCTTGCGCATGCCCAGGACATAGGACGAGGTGCACAGGCAGTTGATCAACATCCAGACGTATCCAGCGTTCAGGGTGGAGACCTTGCTGGAGGTGTCACCGGTGCTCTCCACAGCATGCTTGATATCAGCCCAGGCAGCAATGAGCGAGCTGAAAACCATCAGACCGAAGGAGAACAGAGTGAGGTTAGTGACGGAGCCACCAAACCAGAGAACCTCTCCATAGGCGATCAGGATAATGGTCAAGTTCTTGAAGATAGTGTAGACGGGGATTGAAAGGAACTGAAGAGCCTTGGAACCAGTGTAGATCATGCCGATCAGTAGGAGCGTAACCGGGAACCCTGATATGGAATCTTGTCAGCTGCCACACCTCTCAGTTTGTGATAATCGGAATACATACACTTTTTGGCCTCATCGGAGTTGAAATCACGGTAGGTGATAAGACCCATGGACTTGCATGTTTGAATTGCAGCAATGCAGACCAAAGACTGGTGATATTAGCAATTCGCCTTGGATCAAGAACTAAAAAAGCCACCACATACCTGGATACCGAGCAAGAGGAAGTTCAGATTGAAATCCAAACCCGACAGAACATACTTGTTCATCACGGTCATCATAATTGACGAACCGCAGTATGCCAGAACGGGAAGAGCGGGGTTGTTGGAGATGTTCGGACTGGCGCGGGGTGAGGGAGTCGGCGGCGGCGCAGCCTCGAACTCCTTGTTCCCTTGGTCGAGCTTGTTCATTTCGACGGTGTAGTCGTCGGATTTCTTGTCTTCGGCCATGTTGAGCGAGTGGTCGGATAGGGGTGCTATCAGCTGTTTTGTTGAAAGGGGAAGGAACTGAAATGACAGATGGCACCCAGAATATATCCAGGGGAGTCGAGGAACAAGAGGAGGTTGTTCGAGAAGGTGACCAAGTAAAAAAAGAGGCCAAAGGAGATTTGACAACAACAGATTTCGCGGCCGGAAACAGGCACGTCGTTACCTAAGCAGGGCAGTTAGGGGGTGCTGAGTCAGGATTTTATTTATAGAGTGAAACATCGGATGTACTATTGGAGTACAATATATGGAGTTATATTAGTAGTCAATTGATACAACATACTGTTGGTAACGGCAGGAAAATACTCAATTAGGTCAATCGATGACAGTATACATATGTAGTTGGTAGTCGCACGTTTATACTTGTATAGTATGGCTATATGCATAGCGTGGATCATTCTGAGGTTCTGAGGCTAAAGAATATGCACAAAATTATCCCACTAACCAAAAGAACAAGAAATAAAGAAATACCTACCTCATTCCAATTGCACACTGTAAAAACCAGAAAACAAAATCTATAAAGCTGTTCACGCGTAGACTACATGCACTCCGTACCGAGTCCATATACCAGTGGAGCTCCCGACCTTCCAACCTCAACCCTCCTAACCACACACTCCCCTGAAAATCCCAATCCACACCTTTACATTGGGAAATAGGGCCCAAAAGCAAAGCCAAACGGAACAACCTATCTCAAACCCACCAAAAAAACAAAAACAACCCAACCTCAAAACTGCGAACCACCCCCGCACCTCCCCCAAAATGCCCGACTCAGACGACGAAGCCCTCTTCGCCGCCCTCGAAAACGAAGATGACACCCTCTACCGTGACCAACGCATCCACCAACTAAACGCCGAGCTCGCTGCCACAAAAAACAACCACTCCGCACGCGCAACAAGCGGCACCACAGGCCTACTCCAAAACGAAGTCTACCCGACACTCTCGTCAGACCAGTCCGTGCTGGACTTCACGACACGCACAAGCAGATGTCTGGTGCACTTTGCGCACCCTGATTTTGCGCGGTGCGCGGTTATGGATATGAGGCTTGGAGAGCTGGCGAGTGTGCACCACGAGGTTTCGTTTGCGCGGGTGGATGTGCGGAACACGCCGTTTATTGCGCACAAACTTGGGATTAAGGTTTTGCCTTGTGTTATTGGGTTTAAGGATGGAGTTGGGCTTGACCGGGTTGTTGGGTTTGAGGGGCTTGATGCTAGGGGCTTTGATGGGGTTGAAGGGTTTGATGTCAAGGTTTTGGAGAAGAGGTTGGTTTTCAAGGGGATTCTTTTGGCCGTGAAGATTGGGGGTGGGGATGAGGATGATGATGTGAGGGAGGAGGAGGATAGTGATGACGGTGCTGGTGGGAGAGGATATGGGAGGAAGAAACGTGGGATTCGGGATTCTAATCCCAATGTGAGAAACCGTGGTGACGATGACGATGACGATTGGGATTAAGAGTCCTTGTTCCTTGAAGCTTATACCCATGGGGAAGGGTATTGGGATGTTGATTCATGATTCTTCCTGTATATTAACGGATTGATGACCTATATTGATGTTCATAGTTGGATATTTAGTAGCATACCCATGCCATATATCCATATATACTGAGGCTTATACAAGCTCTAAACTAGCCACTGGAGCACCCTGGAGGCCTCCACTGAGACTATGCGTATGCCCCGGGAACAAGTCTTGTGCAACTTGAGATTGAAGATTGAAGAATCAAAGTAAATGGGATTGTAGCCAGACAAGAAAGAACAAAGCAGACTGTCATCATAGAATTACAGGCAAAAAATATCAAAGACCGTAAACACAGAGCCATCTCGACGGCAAAGGAAAACCAAAACGAAAAGGAAAAAGCAGAGCAAAACAGCACCCTAGAGTTACAACAAATGCCGCGAAACTGAGGCTAGAAGAAGAACAGGGGGGAATTCTATACATAGAAGCAGAAGTAGAAACAGAAGCAGAAGCAGAACGTTGTCGCACATCCATAAGGTCCACATTGACGCCGGATGCCCTTGAAAAACCGAGACTCGAGAGAAAACAGCATTGTCCGGACTCAAAAAGCAAGGCTTATTCTAAATAGCCACGTTCTTCATTTCGCCGAGGACCTCCGACTCAATGGCGGCTGAGGACTCCGCAGAGTCAGTTTTCTCGATTTTCTCAATTTTCTCGGCCTTGTCGGATTCCTTAAGTTCATTGGGCTTGGGGAACCCTTCATTCTCCTTATTGGAGATCTGCGGGGTTACAACCTCCATGAGATCTTCAGACTGAGGCTCCTTGTCGTTTTCGTGAGCGTCTTCAGAGATTGTAGGTCCTACAGTGACAGCGGGACTTGTCGTCTCCTCAGTCACACGTGCAAGAGGACTGGACACGCCGAATGGCGTCTTGGGACTCTGGGCATTTCCACTCTTGGAGAAACGGTGCGGCGAACGGCCCCGTTCTTCAGCGCGCGTGGGGCTGCCGTAGGGGGACTCACGACTACTGGACCGGTTGCCTGAAGCGTTCACACCCAGACCATTGGGTACAGGGCCCTTCCGGCGAGGTGCACGGCGGCCATACTTCTGATCCGTCCTCCAGCGCAGAATATCCAGGTATGGGGGCTCCACATTTTGGTTCTTGAATGGTTTCAGCTTCAGCTCATCCGTCTGCTCGTCAACAATGACGTGGCCGCTGCATAGATCATCGGCGAGAGTCGCGAGGAATCCAGCCCACGACCGAGCAACGACGTATTTGCAGTCGTAATCCCGGCCGAAAATAATCACCTGGCCCCATTTTCCAGCGGGGCCGGGTGCCAGATCAATGGCCAGGTTGTTGCCGCCCCAATCACGGGCGAGGGGAATCCAAGCGGGGTTTGCGTAGGATTTCTGAACTGCACCGGGAGGCTGGGAGTCCTGACGCTCGAGCAGGTCTGCTTGCCACATTGTAGACGAGGGCTGCTGAGACGGACCGGCCGCGGAGGAGCTTGCCGCAGAGCTAGGTGCGGGTGGGTTTTGCATCGTAGTTGCGTTGCTGAGATATTCGTCGTTGACCTTTTTCCAGTTCCGCCATTCCTGAACGATCTCCTCACAGTCGAGCAGCATGGCGCTGAAGATGACACCGGTGGGTTGGCCGCCACGTTCTTGACCGTCATGGACCATTAACGATTCCCGCACCTCTAGTGGCAGACTGCAGTCGAGTTCATGCTCCAATTCGTTAATGTCGTTCTGGGTACATCCTTCACCGAGCTGGTCAAGGAGTTCCTCATAATTGCTTTCTAGCCAGCGTTCGATCTTCCTCCAGGAGTGAGCGACCGGCGGTGGTGGTGGTGCTCCGTCGTGGAAACTTTGCATCTGAATTTCTGGCGCACCCTCGCCTTGTTCGTTCGATCGCCTTTTCTGAGATGCGACTGACCTCATCCCTGGTGAGTAGGGTTGGGTGGGAGAACCCAACTCGTCGGGGGAGGCATTCCACTCGGATGCTTGTGCAGTTGCAGATCCTTTTGTAGGCTCGTCATCGTAGGGGTTGGAGAGGTCCGGGCGAGACTCGATTGCGCTGGTTGCGATAGATGTGAGCGGTTCGTGACGACTTTGGCTGAGAGGAACGTGTCTCCCGGTACGGTAGGGGGAGTCGTGGGAGGCATGACGGTCATAGGAGGTCATGGTATGCCAAAAGGAACGCCATGTCGAACTCAACCTGCATCACGTTAGTGAACATGAACCTTGCCTTGAAATCCAGATCTAGACATCCAGAGATAAACTAACATATTCGCCATGGTGTCACAGTAGGGAAGGGAAAAAACGGGCGCAGGGGGGTTAAAACCGAGATTCAAGTCGCAAAACCGGTCATTGGAGACGGGGGAAAACGTGTCCCGACGTGGGGATAATCAAAAGGAGAAAATTCAAAATTCAGAGGAGGAAAAGAAGATTGTTGAAAATGCGAAGATGTGAAGATGTGGTAGGGGCAACCTTAGGAAGTCCAGAATCCAGAATTAGGTAAGGAAGGAGAAAAGGTGGAGGGGGGAGAGAAAGAGTTGGTCTTTTTAATTTCCTTGGAAACACAAGGCTAATAAAAGGCTTAGAATAATATAATATGATCTTCTTTTAAAATCTAGAAACTGTGAGGGTTATTTACTTCAATTGTTATGATATGACTCTCTCTCATCCACCCCCCCTGGCCGCATCCAGCGAGGCCTCGACGTGTGTGGTATGTAGATCCTTTTGATATGATGTCGACAACTCATCATAAGCCTTTGAATGCGAACATGGAGTATTCTTGCCAAGGTGTGTTTTATTGTACTGCATCCAGTCAATACATGTCTTCCAGGCTAGTTACATACACTTACACGTGTATCTGAATGCCATTGTCCAAACCCTTACGGCAAAAGCAGTTCAAATTAAGCTTCCTCGGAAGATCTGTGAAATGGAAGACCCCAGCTCCCGATGTGTGGCAAGGTATTTAGGTAAAAGAAGTATACAGGAATAGGAACACGGAATCGGACATCCTGGAGTGCCGAGTTCGGGTTTCCCTTTACTCCGTACTTCCCCTAACAATCTATGTACGGTGTGTCCGGCGAAATTGATAGAAAATTAGCGCCAGGTGAGTGGATCTCGGGGAAAGGAGGAATAGGGTTAACGATAGGGGGAGAGGAGAGGTCCACGTCCCAACGAAAATAGAAAATAATATGCGATGTACTCCGTACCATAGTTATGGGACATTTAACATACATACATGTACTCCGTACTCCGTATTAAGCCTGCGAATCAAACCTTTCAGTGATTCCACGATGTAGATCCTTATTATTAAAAAACTCTTTATATTCCAAATCTAAAATATACATGGAAAAACCCCCGGGGGATATTAGGATCAGCACTGGGCTCTTATAGGCTTTGACTCCACACTGGAATAAGGAAACCTTCCAATTTTGATTCGTTTCAACGGTGTGGCTAGTTCAGGGCTTGGTGCGATATACATCTTGGCATTCAGGAACTTGGTGGTAGGACCTTGGTTCAGCTCTGCATTTACACCGATGACATTATCTCTCCTATACCCGAAATACAAACACGGAATATGAGATCCTGTAGTGATGGAGCATTTAAACTGTTATATCAACCCTCCTGAAGTCTGTATCTGTAGATTTATGGTCCTTTCAAGTTAATCTACAAGGCCGGTTTGTCACGTGACCCAAAATGTTTCCGATTCGATCCTCGAGATAACGCTAATCCCAGTGTGGACTAGCGTGTTTTCGGGTATCAAAGAGTGATTCCAAGGTTTCGATCTATCCTGTAACTGCCCACACCCTCAGAACGGAGCTTATTTAAAGGACTACAGGCAGGTTGTTGATAACCACGATGCCCGTTCTTGTCAATCCACGCCGTTCATGCCCTCATAATTCTCTCGATTTTGGCCATATCCTCCCCGAAGTCTTTACCAAGCCTACGCAGCCTTATTGACATTGACAACATCCGTAAGAGCATCTGCGCCGAGAATATAACCAAAAATGAGAAATGGTGCGGAGGAAGGATCATCAACAACAGAATAAAGACCCATACCCACAATACTGGCTTCATCAGCCAGGGCAATAAGCCGCCCGATACAGGCAAGCCCGTTAATCGCGCCGATGACCTCGCCGCCGATACGAATGAGGGAGAGGAGGGATGAGAGGGAGAGCAGAATCTGTTACTTCCGGTTTTCCGGGTCTATTTTCTCTGCTGTGCCAATGACTTCCTGCATCGACACGATGACTTAAATAAGTTAGGAAGACCGAATACGTTGACAAACATATCACGGTTCGTCTTGGTCCCTGCCATGTCTACGTCCCAGTCGTCGAACCGTAAAGGGTCACACAGAGGTTTGCGGTACCCGTTGCCGCTGGCTGACAGAAGGCCCCAGGTAATGGATGGCCCGAATGAGTAGCGGTACATTGCTATCTCTTTGCTAAATGTCAGTGTGGTTTTCAAAGAACTGATGATGGGCATGGTAAGCATGGCTATAAGAGTATTCTGCAACGAGGGCAATGGCTTGAGACACCCACAGCAACCAAAAGAAAGGAAACTCGATTCGCGCCATTGTGAGATGGCCAGGTGTGTATGATTCCTGCTTGTATTCCGACAAGCAGGTATCATTCTCCTGGCCGAATCCCACCGTTATATACTACTTTTCCTTCACAAAATCCCCTCCACGAACCGGGGCGCCGGCGCGAACAAAGGCCCCATCCCTTCCTCCATAGATAGCCTCACTCCTGATGTCAGTAAGATGGCAGACACGCTCTACCGCGAACGTAAAGGCAAAAAAAATAGCTTGATGAGGCCGATGTGGCTCAGTCCTGCCAGAATCATTACTGGTACTCACTATTCAACCTTGTTAGAGAGTGCTGCAGCAGTAGTATTGGCCATGAAAGATAACAGAATGCTAGGCATGAGAAGTGATCTCGTTCTAAAGGTGACTCGGGCAATCCAATTGATGCTGTTATCGCACAAGACTGACTATGAGCAGTATCGGATGCCAGAGATGGAGCTGCATTTAAGAATGTCAAGTTCGCGACGTGGGCTCCAACTGCAGGCTGAGCCTGACGTGAAGGAAGTTGATCTCTAGGAAACCATTGATCAGAGCCCGAGCGAGGAAGACCTAGCAAAATGATTGATGCCTGGGTGACTTAATACCACAAGGACGGGTCTGAGTGGGAAAACGCTTGGCTCACAACAATGCGCTTAAGGTGGCCAAGAAGGCTGAAAATATTGTTGTCCGGGGGAGTTGTTAGTTCTTATCTTCACTTGCGGCTTGTCCGGCTTGTCCAGTGATAGAGGAAGACGTGCAACCCATTTTGTATGTCATGTTGGATAAAGGGTTGGGGCAGTCCGGTTAGAGTTGCGCTAGTTTATATTGCGTCTCCACCAGGCACAAAGTTGCATTGTTGTGAAACAATACGCTGTAAATTCAATTCAAAGAGTGTTCTCAAAACCGGTAGTGGGATGAATTCCACCCAATAGATTGCTGGTCACGCTCAGCTGGCTTAGGTCCTGGATGTCTCGATCCTGACGGCGGTGCCACAACTTGCAACGTGTGTAGACCTTCCAATACTCTCCTACTTTGAGTTGACCCTCAATTGTAGAAGAAAACGTATGATATAGATACAGAGGAGGGAAAAAGAGTCCTAAAGTAAGAGGGCAACCCTAACATCTCCTTCCACGGCCGGGTGGTGGTAGATTCCTCGAACAACACAAGGTAGCTCGCCGTTGATCATGGTTGGTCGACGCAGCCGTTTTGCGTATCGGTCGATGTTGCCTGACCACGCTGCCATCAGGATCAATAGGTCCTTGTCGACAGTGGTAAGATCAGCGGACAGTGGTTCGCACAATAACTGAACTGCTTTTGGATCAACAGCTCGTGCCCCGGGTAATATGCCTTCGGCGTCGAGCCACCAGTCCTCAGTAATATCAAACATAGGCTGCGGCACAACAGGGAGGATGGACCCTCCTTCGGTAGGGTTTGATCGAACATAGACCTCACACAAGGATCGCCGCTCAAACGCGCTCCAGAAAGTAGGTGTGAGTGTAGACAGCGGTTGTAGTCATTCGTACAGCTCCACCTGGTCGGGCTGTTGATGATGCTTTCGTAAATTGCCTGCTTGGACGTCCGATTATCGTGCGCTTCCTGTGCAATAGCCACGTCGGGTAGCAGGTCTAGCTCCATATAGAGTTAGGTGTAGTCTCCTGCAGCGCATGCGCGCCCGACCTGGTACCGCAATAGATCGTTCCCGGGGTATCGCTCTAGTAGGTCGCGGAGAGTCTGTTCAGCTGGGATGTCTGGATGCCAAAAACAGTAAGGGAAAATTTCCGGTGACTTCATGTTTGGGACCCGATTGCTCATGATCGCACGCGCATTCAAAGCGCGTGTGTAGACAGGAAGATGCCCGTGCAGCTCTTGCGCGAAGCCATCGTGAGTGCGGATTCTTCGCACAACGCATAACCGAGCCTTTCGATACGTCAGATTATCGGGAACTCTTTTGCCTTGAATGGCAGCTAGATTCTCTCCAGATTCGTCCAAGCCATAGAGTTGGGATGGGTGGATGGATGTTATGGCGAGGACTGATAAAACCGAGAGATAGCGAGACTGCCTACATACATCCATGGAAGGCTGTCTTCAAGATTTAATCTCTCTTACCGCCTATTGGATCACTTGACATCCGTGACATTGAATGATTATGTCTTGTCACTGGGTGAAAAGAATATATAAAATAGTTGTGCGAATGGTTTACTATGCAGGCATTAGTGGACTACTAGTACAGATATAGTGCCCGCAACAGCCACTAATCTTGGCAAGGGTCTCACAGCCCCAAAGGTTGCCAAGAGAGGTAAGACTGAATCTCGTAGCGCTACGTATCAATGGCCCAATACCTCATTTTTTTACGATACTATACTAAAAGCCACTAGTAGTACTATATCAGTGAGTGGGAAGCAAGTGAATACGATATTTAAATCCGATGGTACAAAGTACTATAATGGGTAATGGTCGCGCGACCTCTTTCCCGCTTGGCTCGTGTTGACATGCTATATAAGCCTCACTGAATTAGGTATAGCGTGGAGATGAGGGTCCCTCTCTGCCAAGATGCTAAAATAAGCAATTTAATAATACAATGGGGTACCTACGGACTAGGTACATCCCCAAAACCGAGAATCATTATCTCCTACAGTTAAATACTATCAAACTCGGCAGTCTTACGTCCTGTCTGAAGCAGATATGTGAAGTCCACTTTTGGATTGAGTATATCCGACAATTGAGTTTAAAGAGTCTTGGGGGCCAAGTGATCTTCGTACTGAACAGCCCCCTCCTCGGTTGTACATTAGCGTCAGCGCAGGTGGAGAAGGGTAGAGACACCAAATCATTAAACCCGAGTAGTTCGTGGCTCTTTTCTTCCCATCCCATCTTTTGTATTGCCCTGGCTTGCAATATTCAAAACATACCTCACAATGGATCTCACTCTCAACGGGCTATCCTGGCCTACCAAGCACCTTCACACGACCATTAGAAACGGATCAACATGGGGCTATGTCATTTATCGCACCACATATACTCCCCATTCGAACGCCGCGTTCCTCCGAATTATCGATCTTCTCAACTCCTACATGAAACATGGATTATACTCCCAATGCGTCTTCTCCGGAAACAATACCCCAATCAATACAGATCTCACTTCATATCACGAGATCTGGGCGCAGCACCGTTCAATCGTCATGAACCATCCAAAATTTGAAGGGGCATCGATGGACTCCATTCGCGCTCATTTCCAACGCTGGGTCGATGTACAGGAGGATCAAGGTCTTTCTACTCAATATCACATGTGTATGATGATAGATGAAGAGTCTTTACAGACTTTGTTGGATGCTCCGTCGCCCCAAGAGTGCTCAGCTGAAAAGGTCATTGATCCGATGCGACATGTGAAAGTTATACCACTGCTTCCGGATAGCGACGATGAGTTTGATGGATTTATGGGCGGATAGGGAGCTTTTTATATCGTTGAAGATGGCAACTATAGTGAAAAAGGGCGTTTTGGTTATCTATCAAGGGCTGTTACATATGCGGAGTCAAGAAAGCGTATGGACGAGCGCTTTGCTTTCTAGCCATTTTCTTTTCTTTCTTTTCGTTCTTTTTTTTTGCAGTTGGTTAAGCGATAAGCAAGCTGTGCCTACTTCCAAGGCTACTTTCAACCTTGGATTCCTGCGTTCTTGCTTTTTGCACTAAAGTGTTGCCCATGACTTCACGTCTCATATAGTTTACTACCCAATGCTTCTTCTAGTCGACTTTTAGAGTCTTTCAATTGGCAATTGTTCTACTCGTTATGGTATATCATCAGTCAAATCACCTGGCATGATGGAGACTTGGTGATATCCCGGGTCTCAAATCCGCCGCCTTCACCAATCTTGGTTTCTGTTCCAATGTCACCAGGGAAGTCGAGCATTGGTACATAGCACCAAAACAAATTACAATCGCAGACGGAAATGCAAACAAAGTAGTTTATGGGCACGGAGACAAGCTCATCAACTCCTGTGTTGATTCTTGGTCAGTTTACATTTGTTGATATCTAAACCCTGAATGTCTACTAAATATCTTTCCTATCTCGAGGAAGAAGGCTTATGCCTATGATGTGCCTAGGTATCTTTTATATGGGAAGATCATACAGAATATACTAATTTCTAGATTTTGTGTTTGTTAGCATGCACCGTAGTGGACCGTTATATGCACAGAGTAGTAACCAACTAGGCTTAAGGTATCTCATCTCTAAGGATATGCACCTAGGCATCAGATCTACTCGGCTACTATGTACGGCTACTACTTGCACTCCATAATCGGAACCAAACTCTGACCAGTGATGATTATCGAATCGAGTGGCGGGCACCAAAGCACACCGATGTGGACTAGCCAGATATTTAGACAAGTTCAATCCTCATGAAACGAGTGACGAGGATACATCAAGGTTGAAGTGTGAGATCAGCACTAGGTCAGTCTCGAAAGGCTGATCGAGGCCGACCGCTACTTCGACCAGACAAAGAAACAGAGAGTTGAAAACAGCGGCAAGGCCCAAAACAACAAAGAGAAACAAAGCAGAAAAAAAAAATCAAAAACAAAAAAAAAACAAAAACCAGCAAAATCATGCATTTGTTAGCATCCCTCCATGCCCCAAGCCAAAACCAGGCGCGCCACCACATTTGGGAAAAACCACGACGCCAAACGATGGAGAAAAGGTGTAAAACTACCACCTCATCAATTTACCAAGCAGCCAGTGCCGTGCATTATCATCATGGTGAACATTGCCGCAAGAGACGCATGGAAAGAAACAATGAGCATCCTGTCGCGGGAAAGGAAGACTAGAATAAACCAACCGAGGGACCCGAGACCAGTCGAGGATGCCCGTATGAACATGATGCAAAGGAGAAACGTAGTAAAACCAAACTGAATTTAAGAGATAAGAAAAACAAAACTGAGAAATAAAAACAAAAGAAAGAGGCCATTCATTCAACAAAAAGAGAGAAGAGTCAAGACCGTAAAAAAAAATCATAATCTGACAAAGAAAGTACTGAGCCATGAAGAGCTACGCGAAGCTCTGGGTCACCGGAGGTCCCGAGGCATCAAGCTTCAAAACCCGGCGAATATCATTCTCAATTTGTCGGGTGTCCACCACCCGAGAAGGAGAGGGAGAGTTGAGAGGCATCTGGAAAGAAGCCGACGCATGGCTTTGTTGCGGGGAAGCATAGCCAGACCGGTGCTGCTGGGGTGTTGCCATGTACGGATTGCCATACGGCGCCGGGGAACCTCCGTTCGAGGTGCTGTTCGAAGCCGGGCCACGATACGGAGGCATCGAAGGGGCCGGCACGAGGTCAACCTCACGGCGCAGAGGTGAGTGAGAGTGGGTCGGGTATTGGTACTGGGGACGTCCGCTGTTCTGAGGAATCTGCTGCTGCTGCTGCAGCTGGTGGGGAGAGAATGAGCCATGCGACATGGTCAACTGAGGGCCAGACGAGGTTCGCATAGGAGTCGCATAGGGGGGCACATTGGAAGGACGGGGCCCAAAGGATCCGGCGTAGTCGGGAGAGGCGTAAGCCGAGGAAGGCGGTTTCTGTGGAGGTGGATTGAGTAACAGGTGCTTCAACTCCTCGGTCTTGGTCCGTCGCTCCTCCTCAGACATGTCAGAGGACTGAGGGGTACTCGAGGGTCGCAGCGCATTCATACGGTCCTGGTAAGAAGGAGCGAAAGAAGGGCCAATGTGAGAGTTGCGATTGTAATCGGAGTTCCCCATTTCAAATGCAAACATGCCATCAGGATTGGGGCGCACGGCCCGAGGTTCGGTCTGGGGAGACTGAAGGACCTTGTTCACCTCAGGGCTGCTCGTGGATTTCTGGTCTCTGGCTTGCACAGCAGCCTTGAAAAGGAAGTCAAGAGGGGAAGGCTTCTGCTCTTCACCCTTAAATTGGTTGTTGCGATTGCGAGGTTTGGACGGAGTCACCTCTGGTTCGGGGTCCACTTCCGCATCATCACTATCGGTCTCGACAGGTGGGACCAGATTGGCATCAGGAGCCGACTTGGAGAAGAAGCTAGGAATCGGTAAAGCAGATGGCGCAGGCGACGCATGGAACGTCGGTCCCGCATAGGCCGCGCTCGGCTTTGTCTGGGGAGAGGTGACAGCGGGGTGAGTTGGTGTGTGACGGGGACCGCTATTGTACCCGTTGCTGTGGTATCCAGAGTGCGGGGCAGGCGAAGCCTTGTTGTCTCTGGGCTTCTTCCCCGAACGCATAGGCTTCTTCTTTGAAGAGTTGAAGTTGGTTGAGGGATCCACCTGGATGACACCAGGGCTCATGTTATGCGGCGGGGATGATGGAGGAGTGGAGAGGAGCGCCGGTTTCTGGGCGTGAGGAGTCGTATTCTTCTTCTGGGGACGGCGGTTGTTGCGCGAACCCTTAGGGGTGGGGGGATGAGGAGATTGAGCCGACATGTCGACGGTTGGCTTGAAAAATAGGCAGCCTGTGGAGAGAGGTAAAGAGAAAAGGCAACGCTATGACGAAGCAGTAAAAGGCAGAAGATGCGGAGATTGTAGTAAAATAGGTCAGATCACTGCTCAGCAGGTGTCGACAATATTAGATATGGCAACGCCGGGGAAGCAGAGAAAGTGACGTGTATCAAACGGAGGGAGTGAAAGCGTCGCAAGTTGAGTCAATCAGATGTCGCTCCAAGGCAAACATAGACAGTCTATTAAAAGATCTTGTCTATCAAACGAAGAGCGTAACAAAAGTCAAAAACGAAGATCAACTGGAGGCATCTCTAAAGAGGTAAAAAAGAAGAGAAGAAAAGGAAGATTGAATCATTGTTGTTCATTGAAGGGAAAGACCATCGAATGCAGACAAACGAGGGGACCCCGATCTGATCTCGATGACTAAGGACGCCACCTGCTCTTCACGATATCAAGAACAAACACAAGTCAAACAGAACTATCAACTGCTGGACAGGGTCGCATTGTTTTATTGTGCATTGAGTACCTTTGGAGAGATCTCTTGTTTTAACTCCCCAAAAGAAGGTACCTCGTTCGTTCTATCTCGACTTTCATACATTACAATCACCGCCCTCCATCACCGCCCCAACCTAGGCATCGGAGCCTCACTTACGTCAGTCACAGTTCTGATCCCCCCACCACAGCTAGCTTCTGTTGTCTCGCGCCAAGAATTTCAAACCGAGACCATCCAAATTCCGACAAGAACCTCAGTATGGCAGACGTGGAGATGAAGGAAGCCGCTACTGGCTCTTCCAAGGGCAAAGCCGTTGCCAAGGGCTCCGACAATGCCGACAAGAAGAAGTTCGAGGTCAAGAAGGTACACAAAGACCTACTGTTCGCAGCGACTCATAATACTGACTGGTTATTCTCAAGTGGAACGCTGTTGCCCTGTGGGCTTGGGATATCGTCGTCGATAACTGTGCCATTTGCCGAAACCACATCATGGACTTGTGTACGCTGAACCTACCCCCCAAAGTTCCCTTATCTTACAAGCTGACCGACCGACAAAACAGGCATCGAATGCCAGGCCAACCAAGGATCATCAACAACGGAAGAGTGCACTGTTGCCTGGGGTATCTGCAACGTGAGGACCCCCGCATCCCTCCGTCTGACCGTATGATCATCGGCTAATCACTCCCTTTCCATAGCATGCCTTCCACTTCCACTGCATATCGAGGTGGCTGAAGACCCGTCAAGTCTGCCCGCTAGACAACCGAGACTGGGAGTTCCAGAAGTACGGCCGGTAAAGAGGGGGCCACCAGGGGGTTCGAACACATTACACGATACAAATTCACGATTTCTGGCTGATGCCGCATGCTCAATGGCTATAACTTGATATTTTTTTTTCCAAAGACGCTTCTGGATCTTTACGACGGCCTAGGGTTTGGGCGTTCGAACGATTGACATCTCGAGCCAGCTCCATAGTTTCCCATTCTCATATTCCGTAGCAGACGAGAGCGCTGCCCAAATGCTTCCAATGATTATTACGCTTGACAGTTTTTCCAACAATAGCTTATTGCACCTTCACCCCATCCACAGTTATACCCGGAGTTGCTCTCGCGCTTGGTGAGCCCAACCACTTCTCTGGGTTGCGGTTGTATACTGGCCAGGGTGGGACAACGACGAAAGCTGTAAACAGTGTGCCCGCCAAACCGGTCCATAAAGTAAGGTGGATGTCCTTGTAGATGTATCCGACAACGAAACTGGCGACCTAGAGTGGATAATTGTTAGCTCTGGTAATGCAAAACTCAACATTCGTGCAACATACCCCCGAAATAACCAGCAAGATGGTCGACAGTAGCTCTGCTAGGCGTTGGCCGTGGAAGTCCTGTTATCGAGATCTTGTTAGCTTGGATCGCCCGCGCGGAGCAATGACAACGAATAAAGACGGTGCGGCGGGGCGTACAATTTGGCCTTCAATGGCATCCTGAATAGGGGCGAGTAATTCATCCATGATTGAAGCAAGTTATTCAATTTCGAGGTCAACAGGCCAGGTTCGAGGATCCCTTGATCGATGCCGGGTGGCTTATCGCAATGGTGTCATTTGCCTTCTGCCACGTCGGACCGCCTTGCTCTTTACACGGCATACATCAAAGTAATCGTGAACTACGAAGTACAACCTGCAAAATGAATTTTGACTTCAAATGGGGGTTTCCCTTGAGAAATTGACCCGATGTTGAACTTTAATTGTTACGTGGTTGATCATGATTTCATTCGGTGTCATCTGCCATCTATCTCTAGAACCAAAAACAGACAGTCCACCCAAGTTGGAGCACTACTGATGGGAAATGGGAAACCGACCTCGAGAAACTCGGTCTACGATCATGTACCAGTGTACACGACCCTGCAAATCCAGACGTAACCCGATCCCAACTTGCCATGTCGGAACGCTCACATGCACCCTGCGATGCGAGAAGCAAGGAGCGGTGAAAAACGAGATCTTGCATGACCCATGTGGCGGTTAGGGAAGAAATCTTCTCATATCCAACCAGATACGAGTTCCCTTCGGGTTCCAATGCTCCAATGCTGCGTGCTTGTATGTCAAGCACGGCGAACCGCTGACTCGCAGGCAGCGACCGTGTTATGACGACAGAAAAAGGCACCGGGTTTAGTTATAGGTGACAGTTGCGCCATCATGAGCAGGCTCCAGCAGCTTCCATTGGCACGAGATATCATTGGAAGCGAACTGTGCGATAATGCGGTCAGCAATCTCGGTGAAGCGATCCGTGGCCAGTGCCAGGATGGTAGGTCCTGCACCGGACAAACAGATTCCTAGCAGACCGGGTTGGGTGGCAGGGGTCATGAATTGGAGAATCTCGGTCAAGCCTGGGATCAACGTCTTGCGATACGGCTGGTGCACCTTATCCTGCATGGCGAGGAAGATCATATCAGGATCCGGTGGGGAGCTTCCCAAGGCCGCGGGGAGGAGTGCAGCGCGCTGGAGATTGAAGACCTAGCTGGAGATTAGTCTGGAATCAGATGGTTTATCAATTCTGAACATTCACATACCACGTCCGCTCGCGAGTAGGTCTGCGGGAGTACATTACGGGCGTTGGCAGTAGGCACCACGAAGTCAGGGATAATGGCAATGGCCTTGATCTCAGGAGCCCAGTTGAACTTCCTGTAATGACCAATGGCCATGGGTGGTGCGGGGGGTCTGATGCCGGTGTCCACACCACCTGCCGGAGCAGGCAGGACTTCACTGAGAGGGATCTCTTTGCGTGCCACATCCTCGGGCTTAAGCTCATTCAGATAGGTACCCACGAACCCACCGAAGAGGGAAGCAGCCACGTTATCCGGGTGCCGCTCTGTTCGTATGCGTTAGTAAGATGTACGACATACGATTCATAGTGTTTTTCCCCGGGAGACTCAGATGAGGGGCACATAAAACACTCCAACCTACCAATCATCAAACAAAAATCGAGTAACCGTTCCTTGCTCAAACCCAGCTTACCCACCTCATTGCCCAGCATGACACCGGCGACGACGGCAGTACCAGAGGAGCCCAGACCCCGGCCCAACGGGATAGGGTTGACGATATGCACCTTGGTCTCGACGGGGAAGGCCCGCTGGTCATGGCATCTGAGGACATACAGGGCTACACGGGTGATCAGATTGACTTCTGGGTCAAGACTGATCTGCTCAACACTCTTGCTTTGGTCCTCATAGGTGATGGCGCAGTTGAAGGGAAGCTGGGATGAGGGTTTGGCCTCGACGGTGACGTGGAGATCCAAGTGGAGGGACAGTGCCAGACCGATCACATCGAATCCGGGACCAATGTTGGCAGATGAGCAAGGGATCTTGATCACGAAGGAAGACATGATATCGGTGACTATATCAAGTGTGTTACAAGGGTCCAAACACACAAAATGTACAAGATCGTCTGATAGTCCGGTATGTGACTCTGAAACTCTTGGCGCACCAAAAAAAATTGGCCGACGTCGGAAACGTTAAGTGGGGACATTTTTCTTTAATCAACTTGGATTTCTATTCTTTTGGATTGGATTTTGTGTTTTAACGTTTTAATATGGATATCATATCCATCTACATGTGTTTCTTGACTTGATCCATTGATATTCCACATATGGAAAAGGCAAAACATAAGAAACATTGTTAAAAGGGGGTGTTTTTTACCGAGATAAGTTGTTCTAGACGAATCTTATTGGGTCAGCTAACCTGAAAATACCAATTGCCAAGGGCGACAAAGATCCAAAGGGCTAATATGTGCATGGATCGGTAGTATATAAATGGCTATATATGACCGGGGATGTAAGAAGTCAAAGCAATACATTTTGTATCAGAGCAGGCAAATTATTTAGCATAGTTAATAATAATAATAGTAATAATATAATAATGATAGGTGATTGTATAGTCTTATGTTGTACTCGTTCTTACTCGTATAGACCGTTCTTAGTCCTTTATCTGCTGAAACGGGGGGCCCGCTTGCAAAAATTTTCACTTTGTCTCTCCCTTTTCTTCGGGCATATTAGTTTATTAGTTCTAGTCCCCCCACTGTTTTTCTTATTTTTCTCCTATAATCAAAGCCCCTGAGGTGCTTTATATTGAATAACCCCTAACCCTTTTTTTTTTTTTGATATCCCGTGGTGACTTTGTGGGCTTCCGGAACCACCTCGGCATCATCGACTCCATTTGGTCTTTGCCACTTCATTTTATACCTCTTTCCCACCCTTCCCGCTTTTCCCACTAAATTCACCTCACCATTTTACGATTTCAAAACTAAGATTTTCTTTTTCATCTCTGGTGAAACTCAAGAATTCGAAATCGTTAATCGTTGAACTTCCTGCGAACCTTTCGCACATCCCGTCTAACAGCAATTCTGGAGCCACCAAGCTCCTCATCCTCCCACTTCTTCAAGTTGGCGGGACTTCGCTACTCCGAGGCCTCTCTCCTCCATCCTCTTGCAGGCCCTAAGTTCCGGGTCTTCGGCGGGGGCGACACCAGACCCCCCTAACTGGGTTTCAAGAAAGAATTTATTGTGGCCGTCAGACGTTAGTCGGTAACGCCAGACCCTCGTGAAGGGTCTGGCTTATGGATGGAGGGCCGTCACCCTTGAACGAACCTCTTACCGGCTTACGTCTGCTCCGGCCGTCGTGCTATTAAAGAGCAACTCTTAACTAAACCAAACTTCCCGCAAAAAATCTGCCAATCTGGCGCCCTACATCGTTTTCGTCGAATCCTCTTATCGGAGAGCTCACCATGTCTGAGTCTCCCAGATCCGAGAGGTACATGTACCTGACCAGGTACAGCACCCCGGTACCCGAACTGGATGATCACCGCCTCCAGATGCAGACGCCTCCACGAATTGAGGCCCCGGTCGAGCGTTCTTATAGCCCGCGCGATACCACCCAAGGCCCTGAAATGATCGATCGTCCAGACTTGCTCAGTCCGCAAGATGCCCGAAGGGACGGACCAATTCCCCGAGACTTCGAAAATGAAGACAACCGTTCGCTGAATGAGTTGAATGGACTCGGTCGACGATTCTCAGTCGACCATAACGGCACTTACCAGACCCCTCGTCGCATCAGCGTTGTGAACCCGGATCTCGCCAACGCTTCCTGCGCCTCGTCTGTGTCCGCTCGATCATCCTCTCCTCCCAATTCAGTCGAAGCTTTTGCCGACCCGCGTCGCCGTGAGCGCGCCAATACCCTGGACAGCCATGCGCCTCCCGACCTAGAAGCTATTCTGCAACGCACCGTTTCGGGTGGCACCCACAACCGGCGCCCGACTTTCAGCAACGCCAGTGTGATTCGCCCGCAATTGGGTGATGTGCCATTCGACACGGCAGAGGAGGCTTGCTTCGACGAGCCAGGTCGTATTCCCGTCATTGATTACGAGGAACTTGAAGAGTTCGTGGCTCTGAATCCGAGCACCAAAGTCAGCGATGGCGATCGCCGCAAGCACAGCATGAGCTCGCAGAGCAAGAGGCCCCGCGTCTTCTACGACCTCCGTCCTGGCGCCGAGAGCCCTGAGATGGGTCCAATTAAAAAGACCAGCTCGTCTGATACACTGAGTGGAGGTGAAAAGAAGGAGGCTGAGGTCACAGATGAAAAGGAGCGGTTTAAGCCTCTCCAGAATACAACCCAGCGCTCTCGCTTTGGGTTCTTTTCGTCCGAGTCTCAAAGCACAGTTCATGCTGCCGATTTGGGAGATCTGGTGCTCCCTGGCGAAACCTTCCGAGATCTTTTCGAGCTTGGACCGGAGGGAGGTGTATGGTGGTTGGATGTGGTCAACCCTACCGATGAGGAATTGGGAGCTATCTCCCGGGCTTTCTCTATTCACCCGCTGACAACGGAGGATATTCAAACCCAGGAAGCCCGCGAGAAGGTTGAATTGTTCAAGCAGTATTACTTTGTCTGTTTCCGGACCTTCTTCCAAATGGACAAAACCAGCGAGGAATTCCTTGAGCCTGTCAATTTCTACATGGTTGTCTTCCGAGACGGTGTCCTCACTTTCTCCTTCGAGGAGAACCCTCACGCATCCAATGTTCGGAAACGTATTGGAAAGCTGCGAGACTATGTGTCTCTCAGCAGTGACTGGATCTGTTACGCGATGATCGACGACATCGTGGATAGCTTCGGCCCCGTGATTCGAGATGTGGAATTGGAGTCCGAGGCGATCGAAGACCATGTATTCATCGCCCGAGTCGACGATTTCGAATCATTCCTCCCTCGAATTGGAGGCCTGCGCAAGAAAGTCATGAGTTTGATGCGCCTGCTAGGCGGCAAGGCCGATGTCATTCGTGGATTCTCCAAGCGCTGTAACGAGCAGTACTCGGTTACTCCCCGTGGTGATATTGGTCTTTACCTGGGTGATATCCAGGATCACGTTGTGACCATGATGTCGAACTTGGCGCATTTCGAAAAAATGCTCAGCCGGTCTCATACCAATTACTTGGCTCAGCTGAATGTTACCAACTTGGTGTTGGGAAACCACGTCAACAAGGTTCTCAGCAAGGTCACCCTGATTGCTACGATTCTGGTCCCCATGAACCTGATCTGTGGTCTGTTCGGTATGAACGTAGAAGTTCCCGGCATGCACACAGAGGGGTTGGCCTGGTGGTTCGGCATTCTTGGAGTGATGGCAGGTATTGTTGTTGTGAGTATTGGCATAGCCCGCTGGCAGAGGCTGGTTTGATTTTGCTTTTTTTTGATCGTTGATTATGTTGACTTGCTATCTTTCCTTGACTTTTTCCCTGTTGTTTTACATCTTGCATCTTGCATCTTGCTTGTCTGTGATAGTCTATTTTGTCCCTTGTTCTTCGTTGATTTCAAACTACAATATCTATTCGATAGATTTTCATTCTTCTTTTGCAGATGACCTGAGTATAAACTTTGTTGAATTTTTGTGTGGCCTGAAATCAAAGCTATACACATTAGAATCATTTAACCTCATCCCGGTACTAGGAAGCCACAGTTGGTGCTCCCGCAGGGGTCTGGGCTGTCTGGCCAATGTTCCTTTGTTTATTCCCGAGGGCAGCCCTCTTCTACACGTACTCTCGTCCGCATTATAACCGAAGAGTGATACACTTGTGCAACATCATGTATTTGGCAAACACATGAGTTAGCCCGTCGCCTATGACTCTGCCTGATGGGCAAAACGGCAGCTAGTCTCCCCACACAGACAGTTCTTCTTCAGCTTCCCCCAGTAGGAATCCGAATAATCGACCGTAATCTCACTTCCGGCGGTCACTCCGCGAGAGACCACGAGTATGCGTTCTATTCCACGCCAGTAGAACTTCTGAAACTGGCTATTGGGGCGACACGAGTGATTGATGAAGCGAGTAAAATTGCCCAAATGACCTTGGAAGACCTGATATGGTCGTTCTGGGCTTCCGCCCATCATCACGTCCAGACCTTCAATCCCTTGAGTGACCAGACCGACAAACTCTGCAATAGCCGTGCCTCGGTCGAATTCCTTCCAAACGTTAGTGATCACTGTATTAAGGGCGGTTGGCAAAGACCGGATTGGATATCTGCATGCAACGTACACAGCGGGCGATCACCCCGTTATTCTTCCCACTAGCTGTGTTATACAACTGGACAGGAGGGGGATAACGAACACCACCAAATAAAGTCGAGAAACAAGAACAGTGATTGGAGATCACATCATCGGTCTGTTGTTCCTTGCACAGTTGACAAATATCAGGGTCAATTTCCTGCCCGCGTCGAGGGTCATCTCCACCGAACACACTATGATCGATCACGCAGTCGTTCACGAACTGATAATTGAAGCCGTCTGGCAATGTCAGATGGGGGTAGGTGGTTTTAAGCGGCAACGCTAGCCCAGTATCTCGTGTGACCCATTCATGAGGGTGACCAGAGTATCGACAAGAGCCATCTTGGCTAACAACTCGGAGAAGGTCTCGCCAACCAGGGTGGAGAGTATCTGCGGCGACTTCGAGGCTAGAAGCGATGTGGCGCAACCGAGACATGAGTCCGTTATCAAAGCCTATCCTATATTTGCACACGCGGTAAATACCGGACCCAGCAAATATTAGGCTAGCCCAACCCCCGGAATCTTTGATTTCTTTGTAGCCACGCCAAACCGCCCTTGCAGAATAATCAACAATGAGTTCTAACGTGCAGACATAAGGAAAGGGGCGTTTGAACTATAGACCGAGAGAATGACTTACATCCTGTTTCTGAGCTCCTTTTCATGCCACGTTAATGTGATGCAGGCTTCTTTTAAAGCTGCCATTCGAGCTTCGGCGTTCGTATAGCTTGGGAACTCGAGACGAATTGATGCAATCCGTGCTTCATAGCATTCCACCCAGTATGCTTGCACTACTATTTCCAGAGCCCGCGATGACCGGCTCTGGTCATAATATTTCTTGCACAAACCATTGATAGCCCGAAAGACCTATAAATATCGCTATTAGTATATAGCAAAGCCCACTGCCCTAGTGGAAAGAATTCGCACGTACTGCTTGACTGACACCAGTTCCGAGACTGAATTCTGGTCTACGGTCCTGCACTTTAGTCAGCGATGGTGGATCTGACTGGCGTAGACTCAATGGAAAACGCACCGGAAACGAGGCACTCAAAGTGACAGGGGAATGCACCTGCCGCCAGATCCCCGCGATAAATTTATCTATAGAAGAGGGCTGTAGGGTGGGAACAGCTGCGTCTTTCGTGGGCTTCCTGCGCTGAGGAAAGCGGGTATCGCTGTGAAATTGCCGAACTGACGGTTCGATTCTTACGTTGGACGGTCGTAGACGAGTCCCGGTGTCTGCATCGCTATCTGACCCTGAATACTCTCTCTCCACTGCTATGGCAGATAATTTTGACGGTCGTAGCCCACTGACGGTCTTATGCCTGGGATTGTGAAAGCCATCCTTGGATGTGGACTGGGAGGTCACTGGATACCCATGACCGGATTGCAAATCGGACTTTGACTATTCCAAGAATCTCTGTTTCAGTGACTGGTAGTCTCTAATCCATCGTAACCTGTTACACTTACCGATACTGGGGACTTTAAAAAGGCAACCTGGTTCGGCGTTACAGTCTGGGTCTGGTTGTTTTTCACGTTCAACCATCCCTAGAAATAGTGTTATTAATGTAGGTAAGGCTTCGTCCAAGAGGTGTGCAAATCTTTTCATACCAGAGGCAACGAATTGTCATTCTTGGTTATTTTCGATTCAAGACTATTAGAAGCGCATACTACTGCGTCAATACGCAGGCAAACATCATCGTGCGGGCCAAAAGAGGCGAGTGTGGAGGCTAGCCGGTTAGTGAACTCTGTATTCTCGAATAAATCAGATAACTTTTTCACGACTGGGTGGTGCACGATCGGATGCATAACTAGTTAGTTATAGTTAACTAGTTAACTAGTGAGTTGGTTGTTACCTAACGTGATAAGGTGCGCCCCCACAAATGTTAATTCTGCCCGGGCAGAATGAGATGACTCAGCCGATTCCAATCTTCCAAGGTTCGAAGACCCCGAGAGAATCTAGGCTTGGCACGACCTCACGGTGACGTGGTGATAGGCTTTTGGATCTTTCGGCTCTTTCATAGGAAACAGATATGTTTGTGCTGCTGGGAAGGTGAGGAAAACAGATGGAGTACCGGTCAGCGAGCTAGGTCGGACGATACATCGAAAGGTGCTGGCCTACGTAGATAGTAGAAATATCTACCTAGCAAAGGACAGGGGCTTGGAATGCTGGGCGTGCTAGTGGTGTCCCACACACCGAGAACAGATGGGATGAGCTTTAAAACCCGAGAACCGGGTGGATTTGGTTAGGACATTTTGGTTGGGGTCATCAGACTAGCAACTAGCACACCCACTCCTGGTGGGATCTTATTATTATATAGCCGCCCATCCTACTCGCTGTCACCATCCTTCTCTTCGTTCCACTCTCTTATTCATAGCATCCGTGACCGGCTGTCTATAATGTCGACATCCGAGCATCCTGAGGCACCCTCTCTGCCTCTGCCGAGAGTTAAGTCGGATGATTCCTATACTTATGACAACCTCACGGGGTGGAAGAGCATTCGTATCCTTCGAATAGGAAGGGGAATGTACCACGATGTCCGGAGGCGTCTTCCCTATTACTGGAGTGATATCTGCGATGCGTGGACGTATAGAACTGTCGCCAGTATCATTCGCATGTACTTTGTGAAGTGGGTTACCTTAGCTCGCGACCAAACTCAAGGCTAATGCATGTTCTCTAGTATGCTCCCAGCCATAGCTTATACACTGGATATGCATCGGAGAACTGGGCAGTTTTATGGCATCAACGAAGCGCTCTTCTCGTCCGCCCTAGCGGCGATGGTATTCAGCATCCTTGCAGTGCAACCTCTCACCATCGTCGGTATTACGGGGTTGATTTCTTTGTTCAACTACACCATATATGACATTATAAAGATCTACGAGCCCTCTATATACCCCCAATTCATGTGTTGGGTGGGTATCTGGGGCGCTATATTCCATTGGATTGTTGCCTTGTGCAACACGTGTGACTACATGCGCTACGCCACGGATTTCTCGAGCGAAACGTTCGGCTTTTATGTCGGAACTATCTACATCAGTCAGTTGTACTTCCGAGAAATTACCTTCTCAACGTCAAGAAGAACAATAACTAACTCCGAGGCTAGGCAAGGGTGTGGAGGAACTCATCAGCGAGTTCACTAGCAAGGGGTATACCGCTGGGTTTATGAGTTGCATGATCGCAATACTCTATTTCCTAACGATCTACAGCCTGGAGACCATTGGGTCGAGTACCGTCTGGAGGCCTGCTTTTCGGGGTTTGCTGGCGGATTATGCATACGTGGTACGTGGAGGCCAATTATGCTAGACTACCATTCGGAATCACTTACGCTCTTTCTTGTCTTTTCTATACAGATCGGAACGATCTTCTGGGTGGGATTTTCGCACATCCCCGGTCCTCTCAAAGCTGTCGATATATCCCGTGTTCCTATCAGCAAAGCCTTTTACCCGACGCAGCCGCGAGGCTGGCTGATTCACTTTTGGGAACTTGACGCTAAATGGATTTTCGTGGCGCTGCCATTTGGATTTCTGATTATGTTGCTCTTTTATTATGATCATGTATGGGCCCCTATCCGGGGAATGGAGTCTTACTCCTAGCTATGGCGCTAACATTGTAGCTAGAACGTCAGTAGCCTGACGGCACAAGCGCGGCAATTCCCACTGAAGAAGCCTGCTGGGTTCCATTGGGACTTTTTTCTTCTTGGATGCACCACCTTTATTTCGGGCATCATTGGTATTCCTTTCCCCAACGGATTGGTTCCACAGGTATGAATTCGAGTCTTCGACCCTGTTCCGAAATCGTTAATAACCCATACCAGGCACCCGTACACACAGATTCTTTGACAGTATATGAAACAGATGTCCATATTGTGCCAACTGAGGAAGGAGAGGGAGCCGAGATCCGCCGTCCGATAGTCAAGGCAACTTCGGTGGTAGAACAACGCGTATCGCATTTCGTCATGGGGCTGGCTATTATTGGCACCATGACAGGCCCCCTCCTGATCGTCCTCCACACTATGCCTGCTGCGGTGTTCGCAGGCGTATTTTTCATTGTGGGATGGGGCTCTGTTGGATCCAGCGGCATCATGCAGAAAGCGATTTACTTGATGCTGGAGGACCGTTTTGTGCAACGTGACGAACCTCTTCTGAGAGTGCACAACCGCAAGGTCCTGCTGTGGATTGCGTGTCAGCTCATTGGAGTTGCGGCCTGCGTCGCCATCTCCGAGACAATCGCTGCTATTGGTATCCTCTTTCCTCCCGTCTCGCTTCACGAAAACGACTAACAGGTTTCTATTTCCAGGTTTTCCCGTGTTGATAATCGCTTTAATCCCATTTCGGGTGTGGATCATTCCTAAATGGTTTTCTGGGGATGAAATAGGGGTACTGGATGATATAACGGCCAATAATGAAGCCGTTCTAGCAAGCCTTGGTGGATCACCCAAATTCCCTGGAGAGGAGCGTCTTCAGAACTACGGGATTGAGCGCCGGTACTCGGAGCAGAAGAGGGGAATCAGTAGACAACGAGCCGGCAGTTTACATCGTTGAGGTGAGTCAATTTCCCCGGGAACTGAGGACTCGCTTAACTTCGTACGTGTTGAAGATCTTCCCGACGGATGTTAATCTATCACAGTGTTCCAAGGGCAGTAGGCCGAGTTTATCAGAAAGCGTCCAAGCACGCTGAGCCCTTTGCTCCAAATTTTTGTGCCCTATTTGCATAGCAAAAGCACATTATCTTATTGTTCCTTGTCAAACATATCCCAACTCTCTTCCTAACTTACGTGAGTCATTGACGTGAGGTGAATCCACTGCATGCGCTACGAATAAGCAATAAACCTTTTAGATATCTTGTTGCAATAAACCAATTAAACAATTAAAGGCGCTATATAATCAATTGACGGCATCCGGCTGGATAGAATCTAAAAAGTGTTCCAAATAACCAGTATCCTCTAGATCGCCTCTGAAAGCAACATGTTGATCAGGTCTCAAAAGCACAAGACACCCATGAGGCGGGATACCATACTCATCGTATGCTTTGCCCCCACCGACATGATAAGACTCATTGTCAACAAACACCTTGCCATAATCAAACCCGGTATCATCATCAGACGGACGAAATATCTCTGGCAGGTTTCCAATGTCGACTTCTGTGCGTAACGCTGAATGCACCAAATAGATCGAGAGAGACTCAATCGCGCTGTCGTTATTTAGATATCTCCGGGCTTTGATTCTTTGAACGACGGACTTTGGAGAAGACAACGCAAAGGCGACGTTTTCGACTCGCTGCCGTTGCTCTTCCTCGACTATGTTCCCACCAAATATGACAAGATTCCACGCTCCAGTACTTTGAAATATTCTTTGGAGTTCATGAGGCTGGGAATCTGCATGACTGAGCACCAATGCACTAGGCATCCGGGCTCCCAGTCTGATGGCTTTTAACCGATCATGCTGCATTGGCAATGTAGAATGCCCATTGGCGGCAGGATTTACTTTCTCTGCACCATTCGTCTGGCGCGCAATCGGCTTGGCGATTACCATATTAGGTTCGTAAGCAATGCCTAGACCCGACATTGAGGTGTTTTCTTCCTCGAGTGCTTTTCTGTGATCTTCATCGAACGTGTTCACAGCTTCTAACATACCACGACAGATACGTTTATCAAATTCAATCAAGCGTTTGGCAACGGGCAGCCTCTCTTGATGGTAGGTTCGGAGCAGGCTCGGAGGGGCCACTCCATGGATTACGGATGCTAGCTTCCAGCCCAAGTTGAATGAGTCTTGCATGCTAACATTCATTCCTTGGCCAGCTTTGGGTGAATGGGTGTGAATAGCGTCACCAGCAAGGAAGATTCGGTCATATCGAGACAATTCTCTGCAGTATCTGTGACCAACCTGGGATCCAGTATCTCGTTAGCTGTTCGGTGATTCTTCATCATCATCAGGGCTCTTCACTGACAGAATATATTGTAGACCATTCAATTTGCGATGCATGAAACCGATATGGCTGCATGATCTTCCGTACGGCTTGCATGATCACTTCTGGGTCCCGATCACTCGCTCTGTATATTTCAGCCAGACCAGACGATACCTGGACATACATTCGAACAAGTTTGCGCTCGCGTGGGATGATCATCAGGTTCCCAAACTCGGATTTGATGATACTCCTTCGACGAATATCCGCTGATTCCTTGATTGTCAGCAAAACACATAATGATTTGATACCAGCTCCCCAAAGGTGAGGGAATCCGGAAGTGAAAAAGATCACTCACGGAAATCAGTAACTGGAAGTGCATCCAGGACTCCCCAGCTCACGTCTCGAGAGGCACCCTCGAGTTTCAAACCAAGTTGTTTGCGAACCCAGCTATGCGCACCGTCACAACCAAGTAGGTATTTAGCCTCGACGACCTCTCGAGCGTTCTGCGCCGATGTGTCATTGTTCAGAGTCTTAGATGCCTCGGAATCTGAACAAGATATCAACCCAACCCGAATCGGATACGAATTTTGGTCATGACTCTGTATCAAGCTCTCGTCGATATCAAGCGAGGTCGGCATAGTGTTTCTTCGGACTTCGACATGACTAGACACCAGCACTTGCTCAAGCAAGATGGTCTCGATTCGAGATTGGCCCAAAGTAGACTCCTGAAATCGGGACCACCCCGGCTTTGAATTGGCGGAAACACTTTGTCTTTGTAGGGACCCGTCGGGGTATTGACTCTAACATAGAACACTTAATAAGGAAGAGTATAGTAAATATAGCCAAGGGGCTCATTACCCATAGGCAGATATCAGTGGTATGGTTTGACTCGTTCCAAACTTTCTGACCCAAGCCGAAGCTGTCCAGGATTTCGATCGTCCTGCTTTCGAGTCCGTCTGCATGCCCAGATTCAGTTGGACCTGAGTTTCGATCGACCACTAGAGTCCGAATACCAGCACGCGCCATCCAAAGGGCTGCCATCAGCCTGCGAATTCATTTTAGTGGAATGGTCCGAGGTGATATCGAATTCGAAGGCATGGAAAAACATACCCTGCAGGCCCGGCGCCCACGATAAGAACATCAACTTGCATGATATGGCCGAATGAGGAAGGTGCTGCTGACCTGAGAATTTGGCATCCACGGCTAGAAATATTTTGGACTAGGAAATTCCGCTATATACCGGGCGTGTTATGTCCATTTCTACCCAGAAAATCCACACCACATGATGAACGGCAGCATTGGATTTCAGTGAGATCTATCCGAAAATATGTGATAGAGCCCGTGGGAGTTTCCCACATAACCTTGAAATACTGTAATTCGATACCCACCGCTATTGATCGTCAATCGGCAGGTTCCTGCGCCAAGATCTTGCGTGCTGACTTAAGGCGTTGCTAAGAGGTCGATGGCTATCAATGAAGGGCTTCACTTTTCACAATAGAAAGCAACATAGCTGTCCTCGTTCCTCGTCTCAACACAGTGAATATGATCCATGATTGTCTACAATTTAGCAGCCCAGAACCTGATTCTTGACATTATCATCGAGGCGCGATCTATTTGAGCATCTTTGGTAAGGGCCCTGCTGTGTAACCTAGATACGATTGTGATCTACTTCGTATCCATGGATGTATATATGCAACATGACGTGTGACTGAAAGTCGAGGTCCTTCCATCCTTAGTACACACCGAACCCATTTTTAAGATCCATTGGATCCTGGATAGAGCATAGCAAGAAGATTTTGGGGTTTGAGCTACTGTATGGCGTACATGTTACGGGGTTGTGCGGACTAGCCATCTAGGCAATAGGAGCTCCAAATAACAATGACAATGACCACATGCTCGGGCTTCACCGAACTTGGCTGCCTGAAACCCATATCTACACTGAGGAATACATCATTGACAGGCGAGAAGATAGGTCGCAAAGTTAATTGTTCTTTAAAATTTCTATTCCGATTTGTTGAATAGTGCTGCCGCTGCGACCCACTTCAAGCAAGGTATGACTTTCATGAAATAATGATAGAGAAGCTCTGGGCACAAGAGCCCATCACGCCTGAAATTAATTATCTAGGTTTCTAATACTCTAGTCACTTGCTCCTCTGCACCAAGAAACCTCCACTCCGTCCTGTAAAGCGTGAAATTAGAATCTCACTCTTGAATGAATGGCCATTCACTTACCTCAGTGCCACAAGGGTCAAGGCCATGGAACATAGAAGTTTCGTAAATCAACGTAGGATTGCCCAAAGACACATCCCCTTCACCCTGATTGGCCTTCTCTTTCTCGTACCTCTGCTTTTTCAGCGCAGGAGCGTCTCTCACGTATGCCGAGTACTCAGCGTTGCCTTGCCGAACCATGTCATCCGCCATGACTGTGGTGCCCGGCTTCACGAAGCCTAACTCCTCGCATAGTTTCAGCTCGTTGAGGTATAGAACTTTGGCATGGTCGATGAAAACAACATCAAATGCTCCCACGCCCTGCTGTTGAAGTTTCCTCAGGGACTCTCGGCAAGGACCCTCGATGATCTCGACTATCTGATCCAACCCAGCCAGCGCAATCAATTCGCGGGCTACGGACACAAATGTAGGGTTAAGTTCCAGGCTCAGATATCTCTGACCGCCAGACTTGCGAAGCTCATTCCCAAAGAGAATGGCGGAAAATCCTACATATCCGCCAACCTCTAGGAAAGTCCTTGGTTTCTCCTGGGCTATAATGTTGGTCACGACACCACCTTTCTCTCGACCCACGTTCATGAGGAAATCCTTTGTACAGCCGAATTCGTCGATCGCAGCGAGAACTGCTTCCGGAGAGCCTTTCATCTCTGTAAAGTTGGGGTGGTTTCGAATAAACTCGAGAAGTTCTTGTTCTCTTCCATCGTTACACTTTGGTGATAATTAGTTTGAGAAATCCCAAGCACAAGATCGTATAAATGGAGGGGATTTGCCCACATAAATTTCCTCTTCGGGCTTGTAGGGCATATTTGCGGCGAGAAAGAATGTTCAGGGATGATGTATAGCAGGCGTAGAAGGGCAATCAGTGATTGAGATATGAGCTATCGGGGTAAGAGGGAAGGTTTCCGTTTCTATATAATAGGAGGCAGATCACTATTTCTTCCTTGAGGAAGTAACTGGTGGAATTGACATTCACATATCCACTAAAATGCCGATCCTTCTGTTCAGCACCTAGTGTGGATATTGCTGGGAATAGACACAACATGCCCCACTAATTAAGCCTACAACATAATGCCTAGATTCTCTAGCTGCAGCTATGTGAGGTCATCCAACCCGCAGATCTGCGCCAATTACATAGGACAACGGCATGTTCGTGAGTGGTACTGTAAACAATGTATGCGACCGCATGTATATGCTGTCAGACCGAGTTTCTTTTATCCACAGTCAGCTAACACCAACGTCACCAAGCTATGGAATCATCTAGGCTGTGCAATGGCTTTGCAGATCGGAAGCTGAAAAAGAGGTTGCAGTCAAGGTGAAAATTTTCATACTCATGAATCGGCCTTAAATACCTTGAAATACCTTGACCGATACACGAGAGCTCAAGAGCATAGACTAGGTATCGGCCTTTGAACTCCACCCCCCACCCCAGGCCTGGGCCCGGATCTCGTTCCCCGCTTGTCGCATCCCAAGATTATGGATATGGGCAGTGTTTACCATCCACGACATCAGCAAGTCTGCTGGTCGGCAATTCTCGACAAAAAGCAACCAGTGGCGGTTTTAGATGCTACAGACGTGGAGAAAAGTCGAGATGCAGTGACTTATCAAAAAGTTGATCAGTCCACACCGCAGCCGGGGGTCGACCCCAACCAACAAGATATTTCAGTGTATCCAATGTTGAGCGACAAAGGCTTTTTGATACAGCTGCAGGAGTTCCATGAAGCCTTAATTAAAGCCATTATCAATATCGTGGAGCGATGGTGGGACGACAGCGATTCCGATTTCCCCTCTAGAATGCCCCTCGAGCCTCGGGCGGAAGAGATTCTGAAGGTCAGTCCCTCCCCCTACTCCAAATGGGTAAAGACAGATTCAATTGCTTTGATGCACAGAATACTAAATTTAAACACAGTGGATTGATGAACAAAGCAAGAATAAGTCAATGCCTGCTTTCGCAGACTGTCTGGGTAACTGGAGACCGGACTTTCTTTTGACCCATAATGATATTTTAGCCCCAGGGGCAGGGTTCCAGGTCTGTGAAATAAACAGTCGGGCGCCCTACAATGCCATTATCCATACTGCATACAAGCATGGTATTATGAAGGAACTGCTCGGATCAGACACTATCATTGAGCCAACGGGCGATTTCAAGACTATGGTGAACGGCCTGTTCGACCACTTCAACCTTGACTTGCCGATACATCTTGTCAGGGGAAGAGACAATATCGAAAGACGAGAATTCGCCCTGTTAGCTGAACTGAAGACTGGATCACGACCTAGACTAGTGAACGTGTCGGACCTACAATTGAAGGCCGACTCCTCTTCTTCCACTGGTCTTGCTCTTTATTGCAAGAGGTCAGGAGCCGGAGATGAAGAGGCCCCAGAGCGAGTTCATCAGATAGCTCTTGCGCTATTTCCTGAGGAGTACAGTCTTCTTTCGCCAAGAATGCTTCGTCATCTGGCGAAGATATCGGTCAATGATCTCCGTACCAGCCTATTTGTGAATGATCAGAGACTCCTGGGCATTATCTTACAGGAGTTGAACAATCTCGTTGAGAAACACAAAGTTCTCACTTCCGATCAAGCTAGAATCCTCCAGGAAGGAATTGTGCCAACGATATTGCCTGGATCTCCGGAATTGAAGAAGACCTTCCTCAACCAACGCAATCAAGTGGATACCCTGAAAAATGATTTTATGCTCAAGGCAGCTCGCGCTAGCCGAGGCAATGGTCATCTAATTGGAGAGGACCTTTCTACAGAAGAATGGGAAACAGCCTTGCTTGGAATGCAATCTCCAAACCTCCATGCAGACAAAACATCATATGTACTTCAGCCATATGTGCGACAGCCAAAGTTTGATATTCTGGCAGACAAGAACAGAACAGTGGGCGAAAGTCATGTGGTTGGCACTTATTATACTGTTAACGGCCGCTTTGTTGGGTTGGGACCTTGGCGCACGGGGAATGGAAAGATCTGCAATGTTTTCGGCGGTGGATGTATCCTTGTAAACTCGATTACATCTATATAGATGGCCACAAGTTTGGATCAGTCGATCAGTTGGTTTTTCAAAATAAAAAAATTCAACAGACCACTTTGGGAAGGCTTCTGGGATTTCCCGTGCATGGTGAGCCATGAGTCGAGATAGATCTATCAATTAGTTATCCCATAATTTCCTATTCGCAGTGGGGCATGGGCACTTAAAAGTGACGCGTTTTGCACTAACATGGAGCAAAATTACCGCTGGTTACATCGTATGCAGATCTCATATGCAGCTTTCGAGAGCAAGCTGACTGCCCAGGTGCCTACACATGTTCCCTTGATGTCACATTACCCCAAGCGCTCTTTACTGGACGTGACAATGACGAGCGTACCCCAAGCCTAAATCGCCAATCCCTTACTGCTAGATTTGGTGGACCCAAGTATAAATATTTTTCCACTCCCCCGTCTATCCGATACCTCCATTCCAGGACTTCATGATATTGATTCACGATGACTGTCTTTAGTGTGTCATCCCGGCCGCTACAGCTATGTTTAAATGCCTCCAAGAGAGCAGGAACGCTGGTGTCGGCGTCCGGCGCATCGTATGAAGATCGAAAACGCGCACAGGAGGCCTACTATGCTGTTCTTTACCAGTACACCGGAGGGCCCGCCAATCTGCCATATGAACCGCGCTATATGACCCCAAATCCCATATTGATCTCTCATCGATTCTTGGCGGAGCTAAGGCGGTTCCATGAGGCGCTGGAAATTGCATTGAATAACATTGTGCAACGATGGTTTACGGACAAAGAAGCTGCTTTTCCTACCCGCATGCCGCTTGAGCCGCATGAAGAAGATTTGCTTCAGGTATTCTACCATCTATAATATAACAACGATCATGTCGAATAGTGTGCTAACGGCCGCTCAATCTTGACCAGTGGCTATCTGATTACTGTGAAACGCACCCAAAACATGCATATGAAGGGCACCAGGGCACTTGGAGACCAGACTTACTCATCCCTGCTGATGAAAAGGATGGATTCAAAATGTGCGAAATAAACGGCAGGTACTTTTCCCTTGGTCTTGACCTGGCATCTGCGATCCACAAGGCTTTAGCAAATGAAGAAGCCAAGCCCTGTTTCGTGGATATACCTGCAAACGACCATATGATCGAAGCTTTCTTTAAGATATTCAACCCCGACCTGCCGATCCACTTGGTCCAGTCCCCTGAGTTTTTTGCAGCCCAATTTCAACCGGGCATAATGCAAGCGTTTCTCGGTTGGGTCGAGAAAAGGACACGAATGAGGCCGCGTCTGGTGAGACCGGAAGATTTGCGTCTAGTACCTGATGCTGCCTCGCCGATTGGTTATGCCCTTTACTGTACCCGGAGTTCCAGCGAATTGGCCTCTGGTTCTCAGGAAGAGTCACTAGAAAAGATTCACCAAGTGGGTCTTCAGATGGTAGACTTTTCGGCATTGAGCCCCGAAATTGTCCGCCATTTGGCACTCTCCGCCACCAACGACGCTCGCACCAGACTTATCGTTCACGACAAGCGTATTCTGGGGATTCTCCACCAGGAGCTGGATGACCTTGTTACGAAACATCGTGTCTTAACTGAAGCGCAAGCTAACCTGCTTCGAAGTCGAATTGTGCCCACCATCATTCCGGGATCGCCGGAAGCAATGCAGCTTCTTGATTTGTACCGTGCAGGAAAGCTCTCTAAGGATGAGTTTATCGCAAAGCCAGTGCGCGGGGCCCGTGGACAAGGAATAAAGTTTGGTGATGAACTCAAGGAAATCTCTGAGTGGGGGGACATTCTCGAGGGCTTGCAGGCACCGGCGCTGAGTTCGGATAGCACGACATTCGTTATCCAGCCGATTGTCAAGCAGGTAGAGGAAGATTTGTTCTTGGATGAGGAGGTTGGCGTGCAAAGGTGCCAACGAGTCGGGACGTACTATTCTGTGAACGGTGACTTCGTCGGCTTCGGAGCGTGGAGGAGCGTCGTGGCAAGTGAAAGAGTTTGTAACATGGCGACTGGAAAGGCCTGGAAGATGGGAAGTGTGCTCATGTCACACGAATAAGTTTATTGACGAAATCGGTAACTTACCTTGACCGCTATAATGCTTCATGTTACCAGCTTTCAGTCGTGTTTCATTTCTCCTTGCATCATACATTATACAGCGAGAAAGAAGAGAGAAGCGAGAAAGAGGAGAGAAACGAGAAGGAAGAGAACAGGGAGAAGACCACGCCGAAAGACAGGTTCTCGATGAGCCTGAAACTTGGTCAAAATTAAAAATTGTAAAACTGTCTAATCTCTTCATACATAGAAATGAAGCCATATTTATGCCTTTCCTTTCCATCCCTATAGATTTATCTACCCCTTACTGTTAGATTCACATTTATAATGAGGGAAATAGAAAGAAGATAGTAAATAAGCAGTGACAGCGTTAAGCGCTAGGTTCTTCTCGATTCTATAGTTCGTGTAGAGAAGGCGAACATACATTAGAAGCAGTCTGAATTGTAATACTATCTTATGGTTTTAGGATACTCGAATTTGTATAGAAGAATAGGTGATAGAGGCGTTAAACTATATAAACGACACTAGTCCCGATTCTGTATAGACCTGGCAGTGGACCCTTCCGACCCTCGGACCGCCCCGCCACTAGGGCGGTTCGAGGGTCCAGTCTTGGAACCTTCCGACCCTGAGGGTCGTCAAACAAGACAAACAAGCGAACTTTATGTAAAGAATTATGTATATTCGATTATGTAAGTATGCTTATATACCCTAATTAGGCTTAGCGCTATGAATTTATGCACCCGAGGGTCAGGGTCAGGTCTAACTAGATCGAAGGGAAGCCCAACCTAGACTAGGTTAGGTCTAGGTTAGGTCTAGGTTAGGTCTAGGTTAGGTCTAGGTTAGGTCTAGGTTAGGTCTAGGTTAGGTTTGGGTTTTACTAGGTCGTGCGGAAGACTAGTCTTTAGGCCTACCCTCCTCTCTCTATCAATAAGATTCCGTTTAGGTACCTACATCCTACTGACTGGTTAGTCGTAAATTGACACCGTCACAATATAAGGCCCGTAGCCAATGCCTACCCGCCCGTCCATGGGCAATGTCGCAGTCTAGTAAGGCTCATTAGGCAATAGTACGGTTGAGAGAATAGATCGTTAACTTTAGAAGACTAAGAGGCTTTAAGGCAAGTATAACCTGGAACCCTTTTAACCTAACTGTTACCAGTTAGCTAGTGCGCAACAACTAGATAATAGCCTATTGATCGATCAACGGTATAATGGAAGGTGGAAAAGTGTAAAATTAAAAAAATCGTGCTTCCGGCACCAAGGATTAGGCTATGTAGGGTGGTCGTGCAAAGAGACGCCTCGATGCGGCCACTGTGGCGGCCAACATGAGCGAGAAAGATATCCTCCGGGTATCAGAGAGCGCTGCGTAGAATGCAGCGGGAAAGATCCGACTGGAGACTTGCTGTGCCCGACGCCAAGTCCTCCCGAGTTCACCTGGGCGGTTTACCTACAACCTCCCAAGGTTGAAATCTTTCTACAATATAGTTACATGTAACCAACTGCCCGAGACCTCAAAGGTATCCATCTTGCATTTAGCGGGCCATATTTTCCCTTGAGGTTAACTATTCCTTCTTCGGGATACATGATCTGACTGCAAAAGGCCAGCGGGAGAGAGAGAAGGATGAATTTTCTATCTGCAAGAGGCTAGCCAATATATTTCCCTGAGACGAGCATTTTTTTGGGGCCAAGCTCTGGGGCCTCCCGAGGTCCCACGTCCATGTGGACCCAGGCGCTTTGTCCCCAATTGGAAGAGAAAACAAAAATGTGGCCAATGCGGCAGTGGTTTACTTTCCCTCCGAACAATCGGCGTCGACGAAGAAGTGACAGGGAAATAAAGTACTGTAGAGACTAAGGATCGAGAACTTCGAGCGTTAATTAACTTGGAGTTCCCGATAAGTTGCATTCAAACAGAAATCGCACCCTGGTTCCTGTTTCACTTTACTGCGCTTTGTGGCATGAACCTAATATAGAAGCAGACAGGTTTCTGTTCCCTCTATAAGCTGGTGATATCATCCATCTCCCTGAGTCCTTGCTCGTATACTCTTATTCTCCAGTTTTGATACTCATAGTCATTACTAGATATGTTCTTGTCACCGGTCGTCTGGGCTGTACTACTAGTAACACAACGAGCGGAACCCACCACATTGACGTAGCTCGAGCCTGACAGATCAAATTTGGAAAGCTGAGCTAGCGATCTAACTATTGTCATAGATCAGATACCCCTTCTGTGAGAGCTACGTTCGCATATCCTACGAAAATGCCCTGATTGCGGAGCACTAGTTCCTTTTTGCTGGGGTTCCTACGCTTTGAGAGACCCACTCAACCGTACACTGCGGTGCTTCTTCAGGTTCCTAATTATGTGGCTCAGGGGCGAGCTTGAATCTATCTTGCTGTATATTGTACTTTTGATTTATCCGGACGCACTCCAATTAGCGATGAGATGTGCAAGGATTTAACCGGGCCTTCTACGTTGACCTTAGTATCTTCCGAGATTCTATCAATTTCAACATAATGCACGTGAACGGATGTTCATGAAATTAATAGTGGCTGAATCATGAACCTATTGAAAGGGAAGCCCCCACGGTATGCTGAAATAGGGCCGCTCGAGCCTCCATGTTCATAGAGTGGCTATGACAAATTTGGCTTAAACTCGAACCCTTGTTTTCGAGATGGGTCCTTGGGTAATACTTGTATTATACAGGTGTGTGAGATTGTGTGAAATCATTAACCCCGATCACCGAGTTGGTCTGACTACTAAACCAAATACTGACATCCGTATCGAATCCAGAGTCGAAGGATCAAGATATGCTGGGACTTGCATTACCGAGATCTGCTTTCAAGGGACGATTTCACTTAGCGAGGAATATGGATAGCACATTCCTCTCAAAGCAAGGGACCTGATTCGGAGATACCGTATTTGGTTAATGGTATCGTTCACTGAGAGCTCACCATGGTATACCCCACTTTCAAAATTTGGACCCTGTCTCTGAAAAATATAGGTCTAGCTTTCCTACTCCGTACAAGGTCGATTTACTGGCGGTTTACCGGTTCTCACACCCCACATCTACCGTGGCTTATTCGAATCGGCGGAACCCAGGCCACTAGGCACCAAAGTAATCGGAGTAATATTTGATCAAATGTAAGTTGGGCTACTGGGTCATGGCCCCAAATGTCCCATAATCAAGGGGAGCGATCACACGACGGTCACATTCACTAGAAATTTCAATTTTCTGGGTTTTGGACACAAAAAGTGGTCCGCTACCTGCAACATACCCATGTCACAGCCCGCTAATACCCGAAGGGCATTAAGTTGCCTAATTTTGCCAACAGAATGGGAATGACAAGCTGGGCAGGACAATATTCTCCACTCTTACACTTTGTCATCTATCGTATAAAGGAAACAAATGGTATTAGATCAGGTATAAAGGAAAAAGGGAAAGAGAAACACATATTTCCTATGATCTTCTTATTCCATCCTCTTTATTGAGAGCAAAGACTGGCAAAAGTACTCTGTGTGGCGTTGGCATAGAGTGCAAGGGATTGGTTGCGTGTCTTATCACAGGCCTCCGCTATAAGAGGGATAGGTTCCGCACTTTGGCCAGAATACTGTGTCCTCATTTTATCTTCCTTCCATAAGCCTGTATAGGCCGATTTCTCCCTCTCGATGACTACAGTACTCCGTATGCCGACTCTGGTCCTTGCGATCATTTGTCTGGCACTCATTGGTCAATCTCAAGCCACAGTCTGCGCTGCTGTGTGCGAAAAGCAGCCACGGAGTTGTCCATATGGTCAGGTGAGACCTCTTATTATCAACTGACTCAATGATATACTAACCATGTCTTTTTACCCTGTTCTCAGAAGGTCTCAGGATTCGAGGTTTGTCTTCCAACTAACCGATCTTTTACACCCTATTCAACTTTGACTCGGTTTGTCTACACAGGGCTGCTGGGGCTGCTGTCAGTCCTTCTAGTGCCAGTACACAATGAGAGCAACGACCTGTAAGTCAGCTACAAACAAACGCATGCAACCAGCAGCCAGTCTCACGAGCAGAACGAGCCTCTGACATAACCCTTCCATATATAGTTGTCATCGAGATGTTCATAACTTAGCGAAATATATCCACGATCGCAAACACTGGCCACGGAATATCTAATGGCTTGGCGGGTTATCTCTCTTGGCCCTTCTCCACGGTCTCTGGTCGGGACTATATCCTGTGTAGCAACAGTTCCGGAACGGCTGTAATCAGTCGTTCCATGCCCTTCCGGTGTTGGGAATCCACCCAGCAATGGAACTTTTTATCAACATCTTACTATTTACATAAATGAGTACCTACTACAATGTCCAATAAACCAAACTGGCCACAAAACACGTTTTTATATACGGCCGACATTGACGTTCGCTTTTTAAGAGACAAATAGATATTGATGATGGATACACTGGCATTGTACTGGTACAGGAAGAATGAAGCCCACACGACCATCCTGGCAATATAGCAAAGAAACTGGCCTAGCTGATGTAGGGATAGGTTGTATCATGGTCTGGCGTTCATACGTATGTATTCTGAAAAGCTCTCTCTCAATATGAAGACGCAAAGATAGTTACCAGCTAAGTCGAGTCAAAGAGTGCATTTAAACAAGAATATTAAGTACAGAGAGTAAAGAAGAAAGGAAAGAAAACTCAAGTAGATAGGGTTCTTTGTGTTAGACCTACCACAGGCAAGTAAGCAAACAATATATATTATAAGGTTTATCTATCGGTAAGTTGTAACCCTCCGAGGGTCTAACCTCTAGATAGACTACCCTTAAGGTCGTAAGGGTCACCCGCGGGTCACTGCTAGGTCTACCTATAGGAGCAGACTAGTATACCACTCCCATCTCTTAGTACTCCTATACCAAATGATGGGAGTTGGCATCCTTCCAAGGTTGGAAGTTCTAGCCATGAGATAAGCATAACAACGGATCGGCTCAACCCGGGGTCCGACTCGTACCTAGGTAGGTAGGTAGGCTTCCGCAGAACCCATTTTGGGTCTGGGTCGAAAGCTCATAACCCAGGTCCACGGGTCCAACCCAGACCCAGTGACCGGGGCCCCAGAAAACCCAGTTTGGGCCTAGTTCGACCCAGTTTCTACATAAATAGGGGTCTTGGCGGTCATAACCCAGCTAAATAAGTCAAATTATACAAATAACTAGCGTGTTTACATAGTTTATAACCCAGCTTGGGGCCCCAGACCCGTTGAAATCCAATATGTCTGGTTCTTGGGATCTTCACTGCACTCAGGTGTTCTACCCCGCCGGCTTTTTAAGGCGTGTAGAATCCCGCACCTGTAGTGAACCCATCTTTTAGGAAAATATTCTCCGATTTGTTTCCACGTTAATCCTCTCTCTTCCTTCAATTCGATCAAAAGCTTGTCGTCTTTGGACAGAATTCAAGCTGGCCTAACTGATTTTCCAACCTGGGATATTTTCTGCGTTGAGCTTCACGTTCACAATCTGGCGCGGTTCCGCCAGGAACCTGTAAGCAGATGTTCTCTTTTCACTCCTCAAAGGTAACTGAATACACGACCTTCAACAGAAGTATCTCCACTCCACAGAAAATGTTAGATATATTGAATACTAGTCACATATATCCATATATATAGCATAAACTATGGTTTAATACCTGGTTCAACCTCTCCGCATAAGTTATTCAGCAGCTTGCATCTCCTATTCTCGCCTCTAGGCAATCCTCTTATTGCCTGTCACGGAAATCTTCCAAGGTGGGGCCCCCGAGTTGAAGAATTGATCGATCTGCTTCAGCGTGAGGCTAGAAGTCTCAGGGACAACCAGGAATATCAATACGGCAATGACAAACATCTGAAGCAACTGCAGGTGTGGCTGTCGATTGCTCACTTTGGTGTTGTCCGGTAGCCAGGTCATATGTATAAATGCACGTGCTCCCAGCCCCCGCGACTACTCAGTAACCGGGATATTCAACAATTTTTCGATATCACTTCGATCCGTGCGGAGCGGTATGCGCTGTTCTGTTTCACATGACTTTTGAACTTCGTCTCTGTGCTCTTTTTCTACGGCTCGCTGCTGACCTCTCGTATATTTGATGTATCCATCTCTTGCCATTATTCTAACTTGCCCCCTCTCCTACGCACTCACCTAAGTCACCCACAACCATGCATCCTGCGTGTGCACATAGGTGCTAGTGACGTGTCTTGCTCTTGACAACTCATTCATACCCTTGACAAAAGCTTCGTCTATGCCGTGACACACTCAAACTCCGAGGACACATATGTGCATACTGGGCGTAAACCTGGGCACAACCATTGGAAAATATGACCTGTCCTACGGCCTGGAGATCGGTGCTCTACCAGCCCGCGTTAGCTCCATGAGCAAGCCTGCACATGGGGGAAAATTACGTTGGAATCGCGTGCGTGCACAGGCAAGCGTGACAGTCTCCGGGACTCTTCCGCCCCAGGCTTGTTACGGAATAAGGCTGGTGGTGTCAAAGATGATCATATTACTATGGCATAGCTACGTAAGATAACCCCCCCAGAGCTTAGTCGTCATGGGTTAGTCATTCATGATACCCTCCAGGGCTCCATAGTGCCGTACAAAAGACTACTGCCGATGCCATCTATAGCCAGCCACCAAAGTCGGGTGCATATGCTAAGTTACATGCAAGCTCAGGTACGTGGGGATGTACATATAACTCAGAGAAGGATGGAATGATCAGCCCTATACTAACTGCTTCTTGATAGGCACTGTCTCAATTTGATCAGATACGTCAAAGTATGTGCGCCAAGTTCGGGGTGGGCAGGAGGCCTTCAATCCTGACCGCCACTACCTAGGTACCAGTGTCCCGAATTCGCTGATTGATGTAGAAAAGACTACAAAACGAAGTGAAAGGTTTCCTTCGATTGTGGCTTCTGTATTCAGTCTTGTCTATCTTTGTTCAAAGAACCTGGGCAATTTCCAATCTTCAACTTGGCAAATGTGCCTGCTATTTTGAGCATGGCTACCATCCAATATGATTCTGAATTCATGACCAACATGGTCGCGGGAAATGCAATTCCTCCAGTTGCAACCCCGGAGAACTTTGGCATACCTGGCAATCCAAAGAAGCAGTTCGCTGTGATCAAAGATGAGCAGCAGCGACCAGTGGTCGTTCATCTTACTGATGAAGATTGCCCAAAGCTTATGACAAGTAAGTGAAAATAAACAGAGCTCAATGGGTATGGAGAAGACCCAACCCTGGAAGCAATCTAACCTCAAATTACCAGTCCAGCACGATGAGAAGGATGTCTTGCACCTGTTCGACCTTGGTAAAGCTTGTGGAATGCCCTCTGATGCCGTCATTCAAGCTTTCGACATCGTCCAAGATGACTCGCTGAAGCTGTACCTCTCCTTTGCCTGGTGCTCCCGGGGCTCTCACTGGTCTAGCCTGGAGGTTACGATGCCTTTCATGCCGAGTACCGTGATGGGATGCCAATCCAGTGGTAGCCAGATAGACCTACTACCCTGCAAATATGACAAATTCCCGAAATTTGCGTTAGTTGAGCAAATCATGATGGTATTTGCATATCGCGGCCAACCCCAGAATACTCACTAATGGTATATCTTGATGCATCTAGACGCCCCCGAATTCGACAAGCTACTATCCCTCAATCCTCTTGCTGCATAAAATCAAGGAGTCAAGGCCAATGTGGCGCGAGATCATGACCCTAATCTGGGCGAACCCTAACCTGAAAGGGTGGGGTAGAATGGGGGACGTGTTCGGCGGAAAATTTGGAGATATTTTTAAAATTCTTCCATCTACCGGTGGCTCTTGGCATGGTTGGTATATCCTATTTGGTGCTGACTTTGGACGACGGCTTCTCTGGAGTGCTTTTTCAGAACAGTATCCGGCCAGCAAAGAGTTTCCAAAATTCGAACAAAAGGATACTTTTCCCCCCTTGCTAAGAGAAGGTAACTTGGTTCATTCGTGAATACCCATGGATCGACCGACCTCGAGAGAGCTAATTGAAAATAAATAGAGACCATCACTACTATTTGTCCTTTGGTGCACGAAGACAACGCAAGGGGCCCAGGTCTGCTTTTGTCAACTCCAAACGGCCTCACTTGGTTTTCGGGATTGGAAAAGCGCCCGCACTGGGATACTTTCAGTTCCAACGACAACCTCAAGAGCTGTCTAAATCTGCAATGTACTCGCCATGAAAATGGCGAGATCAGCATCTGGTTCAGGAACAGATTCAATGAAGTTTGATACTTCCGTGTCAAGGGTAACACGTACTTTGAGATCCAGAAAAATAGGCATGCACCGCCAACTTTGTTGCTTCCAGCCAGCGACTCTGTATGTGTTGAGCCTCTGGCGCTTGGCGAACATACAAGCCACCATTGGCAATCCTTGATTATTGCAGACCACAATGGCAGTCTCACCCACCTTCAACAGGCCTCTGATACCGGGCATTGGCACCAGAAGCCATTCTACATTTACCACCACGAGGGGCTGCATGAGGTTGATAGCTACACCATCACCATCAGACCACTGCAAGAGAATCAGTCTCCCCTTATAAACGGCCAGGTTCAGATTCGCAGTTCATCTGCAGTGACTGGCTACTTGAATGGACGAAATACGACTTTGAGCCCAACCCCCCAATGGTACGAGACCGATTTTGAGGGTACATTGAACTTCATCATTCCGACAACATCAATGGCCTGCCCAACTCTTGTGATTACCGGGCTTAAAAGCCACACTAATACCCAGACTCACCTGAAACCGACCGTCATTGATCCATCCAAGAAAGTAGGAGAACGGCTGGATCAAACTTTTGACCACATTGGTTCCTGGGAAGGTCTGAAAGATCTCAAAATGCAGAGCGGCAAGCACTTGTTCGACCAAAATGCCAAGCCTCGTGATGATGAATTGAAGGATTCCTTCAACCACCTACAAACCCTGCGAGATGCTCATAAGAAGCTGAGTCCAGATGGCGACAACACGAGCTTCTATACAGCGGATGGTAGCTTCGTACCTCCACCCGGATCATTCTTTGATTCTATCGCCGAGGGATGGCATTACCTGGTGAGGGTGGTTCACGCGGTTGAGGATTGGGCTGTCAAAGCAGCAGGTCAGTAATCTCGATAATTCAGATTTGACGAAACATGTTACTGAACATTCATGGAGCAGGTGATGTCTTAAAGTTTGTTGCCAAAATTGGTGGGAAGGTCTTCGAGTTCATCCTCGATACCGCTGAGAAAATCATGCATGCAGCAACCTGGGTAAGCCACATCCAACGCCTTGTAGGTAGGCCGGCGGTATAATAACACACTGCAGGTCTGGAACAAGCTCAAAGCCGCCGTGAAGGATCTCATCGATCTTCTTGGGCATATATTTAGCTGGACAGATATTTGCAACACCAAGGACACGATTTCTGCTCTCATCACTGCTTCTATTGGTCTGCTGGCAAAGAAAGCTGGAGATGCAGGCGACAGCCTCATCGATAAGCTGGACGGCACCGCAAATCATCTGAGAGATACCCCGAAACCAAGCGGAGTGCATGCAGACTTGTTCTCGCCCAATGGCTCCGACAAATCTCTCGAGTGGCTGTCGTGCAATACCTCGGTTATGTGGGTGGGGGAGAGATTGAAGAATGGCGGGATGGCGGATATGTCACGAGACGACGTTGGTAGGTCTTCGTCACCCACTCAAGAAGGACTTGACCGCTAATACAGATAGGGTCCTTACCCGATCATCCTGAGCTAACCAAATGCTGGAACAACACCATCCCGCATATGCAAAAGATACAGCCGCACCTCAACGACCTCACCAGTGCAATGAGGGGTAGTTGGGCAAATAAAAGCTCCATCTCATCCACTGAGGCTTTGGCGCCCGTACAAAGTTTTGCGGACAACTGTCTTGATGCTCTGAAGGCAATTGCTGCCGGATTTCTTCACGGGATACAATTCCTCGTCGAGCAGATCGGCAAATACGGCAACGAACCGATTTCCATTCCTGTGATCAGTGGCTTATACAAGACTCAGGTTGGCCATGATCTGACGGTGTTTGATGCCATCTCGCTGATCATTGGTATTGTCGCGAATACCATCACAACTATCATCACTGGGGCACCACCGCCAATCATCGATGGTCTGAAGGAGCCTGACAATCGTACGCAATATAAGTCAGATATGCCTGCCTCAAGTAGTTCAGACAAGTTTGTCGATTTATTGGCTGATCTCATTTGCGGCTCCGAAAAACTCGACCAGAAAGTCCTTCGTGCGTTCAAAACGGTAATGAGCGGGGTGACGGTCGCTAAGTTGATCCTCGAGCGAATCATCGGGACTTTGAAATGGCTGAAAAGGGTAGCCTCGGAAGGTCTCGCCGAAACCCCAAGCGTTGGTTTTGAAGACTGTTTCGAAGCTGTATATGAAGGCCTTGATACCGTTGCCTCATTCCCAAGGGCAACGACTCCGAAGATGCCTGGATTCGAGATCCGGGAGGTGGTAAGAATTTTGCCTTATGAGATGTGTCCACTTACCGCGACTGACCTCGATTAGATTTGTTGTTTGAATCTCATCAAAAACGTCGCTCATATTTTCGCCGCATGGATGTCTTCAGTCAATAAAGCTACCAAAGCCCTGGACGTCAGCATGCTTGTGATGATCGTCGATACAGGAGTGACAGTTATAACATCCAGTCTCGGCATATTGGCCGGGGCGCTTGAACTGGCCACGCCGAAGTGGAAGGATTACAACGTTGCAATTTCCACTGCTGGAATTGTGAAATGTGTGTTTTCTGCTGCTGGAAGTGTTGCTTATTTCCTGGTTTACTTAGACCCAAAGAACCTGGAAGTTAGCGTGCCCTGTGCTATGGTATGGCAGGCCACCGAGGCCGGCAAGGTCTATGTGCAGTGCTTTAAGTGGACGCAGGAGCTTCATCAGGCATGAGTCCTGGAGGTCGTTTACTAGCCAGATGGATTACTAGCCTGAGTAAACTCTCTCGGTCTGCCTTCGTTGGTCAGTGGCATCGCTCTTTCGGGTTACTCTACAACCATTTCGGTTGTTTTGAGAATCTCTGTTGTCTCCATCGGCTCTCTCTCGCCCTAATATCAGCTATGACTGTTTCGGACAATTCATATCGCTCTTTTTCACCTAGTACTGCTGGCCCATGAAGCGATCGTCGTATATAACTTGCAAATAAGATAGGGGTGCGGCTGTGGCTTCACCGGCAACCGTTCCGCGCTCCGGGGCTAAATTAGGGTTGCACCGGGGCTAGGCTAAGCCAAAATCATGGCCTCACTTTCTACTTTTCTGAGTTTCTTGTTTTGGCTATTGTTTACTTGTATTCCATGTAAGAGAAATGATTATCATTTACACTTGCACTGAGATATAAAAAATGTCGAATCGAATGGACAAGGTATTAGTAACTCAAAGATGTTCCAAGGTTATCCTCAAACTGGGGGAAAACGGTCGACGGTTTGCCTGCGCCGAGTATAGCTGTCTTAACGACGTTCGTCGCTGACAGACCACCGCTTCTACCACACTGGCTCTTAAGGCGTGTAGAATACCGCACCTGTAGTGAGCCCACTGATCTTTTAGGGAAATATTCCCCACTATAGGCATGCCCACCGGCCCGTCTATAGGCGATGTCGTAGTGGTTTTAGAGAAGCCTAGTACCATGAATGAATACTGTGCACAACCAACTATTTAAACCCACTTTACTATATTAGGCCGAATTGTATACTAGCATTAAAATGAGAGGGTAGAAATTATTGGGATCGACCTCCGCACTCCGAGTGACTTAGGTACGCACGGTCCTACGTGTTCTGAATAAGGCAGCAAGGCAGCCAAATTGATAAGGCTGGCATTTTCCACGATAGCCAGCCTCATCCAAACAACACTCACGTCGACTACATGCAGCCGCTGATTTTGCCTCCAGGAAGAGGTTTACAGCTGGTGTATACCACCGCTTGCCCGTGATATCTTTACTGGCCAACTTGAATTCTGCTCATTGGCTGTGCAGCGACACCCTCCCCTCCGTCTTTCCATGCGACACCAATACAACGCGCTGCAGTGCTATCTTACTGCAACGATTAGCGCGATCTTCCTCATTTTCGTACTCGCCTGCGACTCGGTCGCCTATGCTGAGACTCCCCATGGACCGGATACAGAGAATGCCTTGAACCTCCGAGGGTTGGTTACGAGTGACGGGGCAGGACTCCCACTTGCGCTTGACTCGTTCAATGGGCTGGAACTTCGTGACAGTGTCGACGAAGATGGCGAGTCAAATGGGCTGGACCTCGTGCGCAGATACTCTAATGCCGCGAAAGCATTGGGTAACAATCAGTTCGAGACGCGGGACTCGTTCGAGATCGGCGATGTCCACTGGTTCTACCTGCCCAAAACAGTGGTGAACGGCAAACACGACACCCCAGGCCCCGGTCTTCCTGCATACATAAATTCTACGAAGGTAGATGACGATGACTCGACCGATGTGCTACCGAAACGAGACATGGACTTTTCGAAACGAGCGACAACGACAGTCTACTTGTCGCTCACAACCTGCCAGAAACCATATACCAACAAAACCAGCGCCCAAGGCGCATTCCCGCAGTTGCAACTGTATGTGTCGAATTCGGAGAAACTGCAAGAGCCCGGACCGGGCAAAGACGACTCGCTGCAGGATGTATACACAGCCGTTGGCGGGTATGTGGGAATCACCGTAGACACGGACAGCGACGTCTTCATCGGCGTCGCAGCGCCTAATTCAACCGACTACACGGGAGTTTACAAGTACCAGCTCGCAGCATCCATCGATGCATTTTTCCACAATATCGTGGACGATGAACCAAATCTGTTCTTCATCGACGCGGACGTGTCTGCCGCGCTGCTGGTGACGAACAACCTGACCCAATCCGAGAAGAACTCCACGAATTACAAGCAGTGGATGGACATGGTCCCTCCGTTTACTATGTTTGCCCACAACATCAACGATACAGCACTGGTGGGCTTGGAGAAATCGTTCTGCGCCCTCGATGCGCTTTCGCAGGTGGGCCGGATCAGCAATTCAACCGAGGTTGGCATGACCAATCGGGGACTTGGGAATAAACCCAAAGAACAGTTCTATATTACTGGACTGAACCAGAGTTCATCGTACAGCGGTCTTCTGGCGATGGTGGGCAATTCGACCGCCTCCGGGAATGGCATTATCGGCGGCGGCGGCCAGGTATGGCAACCGATGAATTTCACGACCAAAGCAGGTGAGCAACCCCTAAACAACTCATACAAAAGAAAACAACCCATTCTAACCATCCTCCAGACAACAACTGTGGCGTGCTATTCAACCTAACCTTCTGCTCAGAAGTCGCATACGCAGTCCCCTCAAATCCTAAACTAAGCGTCGACAAGCTCCGCACAATCTACGATGACTACGCCGCCGCCCTCTACCAGAACTTCACCTATTCCCTCCAACAAATTCAATGTAAAACCAACGAAGAATCCATGTTCTCCCTCGCCGTCAGCTGCCAGGACTGCGCAGATGCCTACAAACAATGGCTCTGCGGGGTCACGATCCCCCGCTGCGCGGATTACAGTAGCAATGCCGACTACCTGGCCGTCCGTAACGCAGGCCAGGCTTTCATCAATGGTTCTTCTCTGCCGGATGATAGTCCGTACCGGCAATCCGTGGCGTCGAATACATCCCGCAATGCTATCATTGATAAGCAGATCATGCCGGGTCCCTATAAGGAGATTCTGCCTTGTCAGGATATCTGTCATACCCTTGTCCAGAGTTGTCCGTCTGCGCTTGGCTTCGGGTGTCCTGAAGGCGCGTGGATGAATTCTTCTTATGGATATCGGAATTCAGATGGTATTATTACTTGCTCTTATCTTGGGGCTGTGTATTATTTGAGTGTTGGGGTGAGGCTGGGTGCTTGGAGTTGGATGTTTAGTTTGTTGGTTATGGGGGTTATGTATTTGCTGTAAATAGGCATGATCAATGTGTACTTGAGTTCATTATCTCCTGACAACATCGTGTATTGAAGTGGGTGCGGTATATTCTTACCCTTTTCGGTCAAAAATATACAAAGGTACACTCCGCACCCGGGGACCCCGGATGATGACCCCCTGACAAACGTGTACACTCTTATCTCCGTCTATCTCCGATGTATAGCCTTTCCCCCACTTCCTCATAACTTGTCTTCGAAAAGTAAACTTCTCAGTTGACCACTACTCTATCTTCACAATCTTCACCATGGAATCGGGTCTTCCTCCTACAACTTTCCGCAAGGGCGCTACAGCACTCATCACGGGAGCCGCTTCAGGCATCGGACTTGCCACAGCGCAACGATGCTATTCACACGGAATGAACCTAGTGCTTGTCGACAACAATGCCGCAGCCCTTTCACAAGCAACAGCCAAATTCCCTTCCGACGGATGCAACACCACCACCACAAGCCATATTCTCGACGTCTCATCATTCGATGCATGGCAACAGCTGGTTCCTCAAATCGAATCCCAATTCCCAGACGGTATTGACTTCCTAATGCTCAATGCTGGCGCTGGTATAAGGCCAGACGGGGATAAGGGGAAGTGGGAGGATCCGACATACTTCGAGAGGACTTTTGCAATCAACACGATGGGCTATACGAATGGCATCGTTGCCCTCCTGAAAATGGTAACCCGGAACAAAGATGTCGCCCGGGCTATTGTGATGACTGGCTCCAAGCAAGGAATTACGAATCCTCCCGGTAACCCTGCCTACAATGCCTCCAAGGCTGCTGTACGGTCCATTGCCGAGCATTTGTCATTCGATTTAGATAAAGCTGCTCCGAATGTTAGTGTGCACTTGTTGATTCCTGGGTGGACTTATACTGGTTTCAGCGCCGGGTACTTCAAGGAGAAGCCGGCGGGTGCGTGGACTTCTGAGCAGGTAGTTGATTTCATGGTGGGGAAAATGGCGGAGAAGAAGTTTTATATTTTGTGTCCGGATAATGAGGTTTCGGAGGAGCTTGATCGAAAGCGGATTCTGTGGTCCTCTGGGGATATCCTGGAGGGTCGGCCCCCGATGTCTCGTTGGAGGGAGGAGTGGAAAGAAGAAGCTAAGCGTGAGATTGAAGGTTAAGTTGGGATTTCGATAGACTATAAGCCAAACACAGGTACTGCACTATGCTCTGCCTACTATCATACATTATCGTATTTCTGTCAGATGTAGGACACTGAGCGAATCAGGGTGACCAAAAAGCAAGAAGAAGTGAGGACTGGAAACAAGTACATAGTATGCGTATATGTATGTAGGTAAGTATGTAATAAACAAATCACCATTCCAATTCTTTCCTCTTCGCCAATTTCTCTTCTTTCTTCTCACTCTTCTCTTTCGAGACTCCCGTCCCGTCTTCAACCCCCCAATCCCCCCATCTCTCCCTCCAAATCCCAATCTCTTGCTTCCACAAATCCCTTACACAAGGATCACACGAACTGCCACAACAATCACCCAGTCCTGGTGGAGGTGGTGGGTCGTTATATGCTCGCTCTCCTGCGCGGAGGAGTTGTTTTGTGCGGGTTCTGGTTAGACGGGTCTTGTAGAGGGTTTTGTACAGGGGTGTTTCTTCCGGGGTGTAATATGGTTCTGGGGTTGGTTGTGTTGTTGAGTTGGAGGTTGAGGTTTCGATTGATATTTTAGTTGGACTTTTGGTCTCTTTCTCCTTTTCTTTGTCGTTGCTTAGAGATGTTGTGGTTGTTGGCTCTGGGGACGTGCTTGAGAAAGAGAATGGAGAGAGGAGACTTGAGAGTAGGTTTGCTGGGGAGTAGATTGATGGGTTGGGTGTGTCTTTTCCTTTCTCTTCCTCTTCTGTGGTTGGTGTCTCTGCTGGTGTGGTGATGTCTTTGGCTTTGGAGATATTTTCAGATGCAGTAGCAGACGTTGATGCCGATGAAGCAGTCTTGCTCTCTAGCGACTCGATGCTCATCTTGATATCTGGTATATCAAAATCAAATACGAGTAAATTGAATAATATAGAGACCGATTAAGTCTCAAAGCAAAATCTGGCATCTCGTTAGTGACGTTTGAACATTTATATAGAGCAAGCCCACAATTTCTAGGCCAAATCTAAGCCTCCAAATACCAAATTTCGTAAAGATGTGATGATATTTATGGACATGTCGTTGCAATAAAGAATAAGAAGAGTATGGAGGCCGAAGAAGTACCGGGCCCGGGTAAGAATTGTTTTCGTGCGGTTCCTGTTCATCCCGATGTCCGACTTTATAGTAGCTCTTCTTATACTAATGCTCATAATTGGCAAATTTTGGCTAAAAAAAAGTAATAATATGTCCAGTACCAGCATCTATGATTGTTTTCCGGATAAAAAGAAATGAAACGCCGTTGGAGTCTATGGACTCTGTGGTATCGTGCAGCTAAAAAAATAAAAAAGTAAAGTCATGAATCACCATCACTTTCGCTTCGGTGTAGGCGTTCGCTTCGGTGTAGTCCAAACATTCCCCAGTCCAGACCTCCTCTCTCCAGACCTCGGCGTCCCCATTTGCTGCAACAGCTTCTGCGCTGCAGGCGTAAGCATCTTTCCCTGGGAATGCCCTCCACCATAGACAGAGCCCCTACTAGACCCAACCCCAGGCGTAGACCCAGGCCCAGGCGTAGACCGAGATCCAAAGTCCAAACGAGGACTACTAGCAAACCGCGGCGTCAACGAGACAGGCGTCTTCGTAACACGGGCGGCCTTTTCAGCACGCTTGTTCCGCGCCATGCGATCGACCATGCGGTGATGCAGGGCTTCGCGCTTGCGAGTCTCGCCAAGTTGGAAGGGATTTGGCTTTTCAGAGGTCGGTCCGAGGAGGCGCCAGTCGACTTCCATGTCGTCGGTTTTGGAACTCGAGCCATATGTGAATTCAGGCTCCGGCTCGTCCTCGTCGACGAAGGCGTATCCGTTGACCCTCGGGGTTTCGCTTCCTGCGAAGGCGGATGCGGCTTCGGACTCGCTGAGATGCGGTCGGCCGGCGATGGCGTCTTGGATGGCGGATATTGAGGGTGAAGGGGGAACGGCGCTCGCGGTGTCCGCTGCTGCTGCGGCATGTGGGTCTAGGAGTCTGGTATTTTGGTAGAGAGTTCGCTTGGGGGCTGCTCGGGATGTCATTTCTGCTTTCTGCGGGAGCGTCTCGTGGGTATCCTCCACCGAGGAGGGAAGGAACATGAGGGTGTTGTCTGGGCGGCTTTTCCACGTGTCTGGATTTGCGGGGCGGGCATCCAGGTCTGTTTTGATAGCGGGCTGGATATGCTCGTCTCGTTTGATAAGGCCCATTTGTGGGTTTCCGCCTTGAGCTGTGATGCGCTTGGTTTCTTGTTGGTGGTGTGCAATTTGTCGAGCGGAGGGAATCTTATTCCCGTTCCAAAGCCAGGGATATTTCTCTCGTCGCTTTTTATTCTGCTTGTCCAGGACTTTGTTGAAAGACTCGCTGTCTTCGCTGGTGTACTTTTCCTGGAACGCGACCAGTCCCATATTCGATACATCGGGAATATGCCGGTCTTCTGTTTCAGTTGCCGCTGTGGAAGTCGACACGACAGACATGGGAGTATCACCTCCCCAGCCATGTGGAGTGTCACCCGGCCGTCCCGCCGGGAAATGCTGTGGTGTGCTCGGAGCCGATGCATAGTCTGACTTTCGTCTTGCATTCGACCCCGGGGTGGGCGTGCGCATGACACCTGCTAACTTCTTTTTGGAGCTTGCAATCCATGCTTTGTCCTTCGATTCAAGTGCTTCCAGGTACTCTTGTTTGAGCTGTGTCTCGAGCAAGCCCGGAAAGAAGTCGCGGGCGATAATGTGCGACATAGCGTTGCTGTAGATGTCTTCATCAAGGACAGTCGCGGGGCGTTTGATTCGCTTCGGAGGTGGCGGAGGAGGCATAAGCTGCCCAGCTGATTGCTTGACCAGCTCCTGTGAAGAAGTAGACGCCATGTTTGCAGAGCAAAGGCTTGAGGAGTGAACAAGGAAATCTGGAATGAGAGGTGGATGACTTGGTGGCGATAAGATAGCGGGTCATATGATTTTGATCTAACCGCTTTAGGCAATCATACTTCGGACATCACTATGTAACATATTGCACTGCATAGATCATATTATACCTAGGTAGCTCTAAGATTGAGAAAGGCTGACTGAAACTGGACAGGTTCCAAGGTTGGAATCCGCACCTAGGAAGGGTTCTTGGGGGGCATTAGAAGTTCTGTACCCTTTTAATCGGCTCTCATGTGGTATGTTAATAGGAGATATTCGACTTGGGAAGACACGAAGCGCCCAAAATCCGGTGCATATGTTTATTGTTACAATGTACAGGCTCGGTAGAGGCGTTCTTTTGGACTTGGTGTATATGCAAAGCCTCCAGGGCTGTACGGCAGGTTTTAGACGTCATCGCGCCAGCCCATATAATTTGTTTACCGCCTACTTTACCGTCTTGCTCTCACCTATATTTACACCTGGGCATGATTCCTCGGCTTAGGTATAGATTATTAATTTATTATTAACAGGAATAGTTGGCTGCTTATACGGCCAGCGGCCTTGTCATGTCTTTTGGATGCTCTTTTGGATGCTCTTTTGGATGCTCCTTTGGATGCTTCTTTTAGATGCTCTTTTTAGGTATATACGAAGGCGGTAGAAAAGGCATATTCTACGCAGGGAACTTTTCTATATACAACCTTTTGATTTTCTGCCTGGCAAAAACCCGGTTGGCGCGATCCATGGATGGCATCTAAAACCTGCCGTAAGCCTTCCCCTTTCGATGTCGGAACCCTCTCTCTCGCTCGCTCTCTCACGCTCTCTCTCGCTCTCTCTCTCGCTCTCTCTCTCGCTCTCTCTCTCGCTCTCTCTCTCTCCCATCTCCATTTCCACATATTTCTCAATCTATCTTACTTACCATCCTTACCCACATAGGCATATATACACAATGTTGGTTTCGACGAAAGAAATCCGTCCTATCAATCAAACTCCCAAGACCACTCCTATCACGCCTCCCTGGAACCGACGTATACACCAGTGTCTTAGGCCCAAATTTGGTACCTATCCTGCCCCGAGATATCTAGGCCCGGATTTCCTAGACGCCCTTCCTGTCGAGCTATTACTATCAATAGCAGATTTCCTTCTACTTGAGGATATCTACTGCCTCTCGCTTTGCAACCATCGACTTCTCGCAATATTCAGGAGTCAGACGAAGCCTAGGTACTACCTGGAACGAAATGCCCAGTTGTCTTTCTTACGTCGACTCGAACATGATAACCCGCGATACTTAACTTGCGATACCTGCTTAATCCTGCATGCTGTGGACAGTATACCAGAGCCCTTCGAGTTAGCGGATACCTACCCGCCTCGCGTTGACTGCCCTATAGCTACGTCTGGGGTGGGTTTAATAGGTTTACATGATTCTTTCAGGATGGTTATGCATAACGGTTTAGGTGCATACTCTTATTATCAGCTTCACTTTTCCCATATTCACCTTGCTATGAGACGATTCTACTACGGACCTCAATACGGAATTAGTATAGATGCACTATCCTTCACCGAAGTGACAAATGAATGTCTTCAGGGAGACAGAGTCTCCACCCCGACTACTCTATTTTCCATTGAAGCACAGATATGCCCAAGGCCAGCGAGTTTACACTTGCGAATCCAGGATGTCATGACAGTGGAAAACATACGTCTACTACGTGACGACGAAGACTATTTCGAACTCGACCATAATTACTACGCCATGCTGCGGGCTTGCAAACACATATCGAAATCATTTTGGATGCAGGATATTCCTCTGAACAAATACCCGGCCCGCGAGTATTCCACCTGCGATCAATGCAACACAGATTGTGAGGTTCAATTGTTTGTGCACCCATCAAATGGTCGTATCAGCGTAGTGATGACGAGATGGATTAACCTTGGGGCCGGTCTCAGCCCAGATGATTGCCGATGGAAAATCAACGCAGGGTGTACGTGGGGAGAGTCTGAACTTTGGACACTAGACTTGGGAAAAGGATACACGGACTGGAGTCCTCGACGTACATTTGAAGCCCTTACCAATACCTCGCTTGGAGATTTGACTGCTCGCAATCTATCCTACCTTGAAAACGAGAGATATCAAACCGAGATGGTATCGGTCTCCAGATTGCCTCCCTCCTGGGCATTGTGGAATGGGGCAGCTAAGCCTTTGTGAATTTTTGGTGATATATGGCATTGGTTTTGGTGATGAGATGGATGAAACAGAAAGATGTGCAACAGTTGCTGTTTGGATGTGTTGTGCACTAAATGATTTTGATTCTATTTGTATCTTTACAACAAACAACATTCTACTTGAAGCATTTCTAATATCTTTTTCAAGCACATTATAGTATCTTCTTCCTTCATCTCTTCCATCTTAGCCGACCAGAACAAACAATACTAAGGCGGCTGGAATCCAACTTCCATAGGTCTTTACTAAATCCAACTACACATTCTTCCTATCACTACACCGATACTTGCAAAGCCATGCCAACGAATGGTATTGGAGCAGATGAGCTCCTCTATAAGAATCAAAGTCTATAACAAAAAAAAAAAACAGGGACTAGCGAATGACCCCAAAACGAAATCCAAAATGTCCTCCAAAGGAACCTTTTTCCTTTTCCTTTTCCTTTTCCTCTTTTTCTGTTTTCCCAAATCACCCTTCCAAGACACCAGGCCAGTAAAAATTCGCTATCGCTGAGAAATGCATCGAGGTGAAAGATTGACCACAGCTGAAACACGCAGAACGAAAAAAAAAACATAAAAAAAACGTATGGCTCACAGGTAACGACAAGACAAGTTAAACATAAACACAGAGACACAAGGAAAAACACAGATCGTGGACTCGTTGAGAGAGAGTTGAGGGAGGGGGGGTTCTATCGGATGACAAAGCGAGAGATGTGAGATAGATATGCAGGGGGTTGAGAAAAAAAGGAAAAAAAGAAATCAACACAAAATAGGGGGTTGATAATAACGATAGTGACACTCAGTGAGCGGTTGTTGGGAAGAGAGAGTAAGATGGGGAGCGAGCCTTCCTCCGATTCGGGTTTCTGGGAGGAACAGGAGGCAAAGGAGCCTCGAATTTGATCGGTTGGGACTCGACCTCCGAAATGGATTTGGCGCGGTCATGAAGCGACACGGTAAGATCCGTGCCCTCGAGACCCGTGCTGCTGCCATTCTGGAGGAAGTGTGCCTCGGCCAGACTCTTGGTCTGGCGGTGGGAGGATGATGCAGGGCGGGTAAGGGCCTCGGCGGCTGTCATGCGGTCTGTTGGCATCAGCTCGCGGCTGCTGGACAAGCTGTGGATGAGCTCCGGGACGCTGTTCGTCGTCGAGACGGAGGAGCGGTGCTTGCGCACGATAGAGGCTGCGCGTGAGAGCATCAGGCTCTCCTGCGAGTTGCACTTGCTTATCGGGGAGAAGCTGCTGCGTGGGGAGATGGGACCCATCATGCCCTGCGAGAAGGGGAAGTGGCGATCTGATTCGCCATCAGTCGTCATGTACTCTTCATACAATGGCTCGTGGGAGATTGGTTTGCCCATTGATGGGAGGATCGAAGAACTGACGGGATGGAAATAGTCTGCGCCCCGCGCGATGAACTCCTGCTCGTAGTCTGCGGTTGCCGGGGTGGGGACGGAGTGGGAGGGCATCGATTGCGCTGGGCTGGGGTCCAGGTCTGGGGTTGGTAGGGCGGAGGTGCTCAGTGGGCTTGGCTGGAGGTGTCGGGTTTTCGGGGCCAGCCGCGGGCCCTCACTGGACGCTACGCCGACCTGAGGGCGTGCTTCATCCAGGGATGTGCGAGACCAATCGAAGTTGGAGGTGGACTCGGCTGCGTGCTCATAGCAGTAGTCGATGTCTGCATCCCACGAGTCATACAATTCATCCTCGAATGAAAATCGGTGCAGGCTGGCGACCGGCTCGGGTGGTGTGACCTCTACCTGGGCGCAAGGGGTGTCCGTGTACTGAATATGTTGAGGAAGAGTCGGCGAGCCCAGCGCCTCGGAGAACTTCCTAGAGAGCTCCTCGGCCACATAGATCGACATTGGAGCATTGTGCTCGCTGGCGTTGGGTGACTGGGTATTGGCTGGAGGTGGGCTAGTTTGAGAAGTTGTGCCAGAATGGGGGCGTCCCATGCTGGACTCAGGGCTGTGCCAATACCGGGTTCCTTCCTCTTCCTCGGGAACATCTTCCAAATCATAGTGACTGCCGATGGACGAGGTCCTGGTGCTGTCATCCGCGGGCTCGGGGCTGAAAAACCGGGTTGGCTGCGCTGATTGGACACACTCTGGGTACGTCATCGCAGTGGACAAGCCCAGAATCTCGTCAATGGCACGGGGTGCGGGCTCATTGGTCTCAGGCGGGGGAGCCTCTGGCACAGCAGGAGGTGGGGGAGTGGTGGGGCACGACCGGGGATATCTGGAGACTGGCCGCGAGAAGTTCTCGTTGGCGCGAGATTCTCTGCGTGCGTGGTTCTGGTATGTTTTTGGAGATGCCGGCGGACTTGCGCTGGGCACATCCACCGTGGTGGCAGTTCCAAGTGAGCCGAGGTCATCACTGGAGAAATTCCGGAAATGAATATCCTCGGCGCGGATACCTTTGAGACCGGTCTGGGGCCGTTGAGATGCTCGGATGGCCGAAAACTCAGTGACGAGATCGTTCTCGCGTGTTTGATCCAAAGCCTGGAACTGCGACGGGTTGGTATGAGTCAAGTGGTGGAAGTCGAAAGGATCAGAAATAATGCTTTTCAAGCGCTCGCCTATATCGATTGTCGAGGGTCAATTGGGTCCACAATTTCAGCTGTCAGCTGAGTGGCTGGCACACTTACTGTGATCGGTATGGCGGGCACGGCGGCCAAACATCTCCCTCTCAGGCCGGGCCTTCTCGCGATCGGCCTCGTCTTCCTCGTCCAGCGTGGCGACGATGTTGATCTTGCTACCCTGTCGACGCAGGATGCGGCTTCCCCGCGCCAAAAAGGACCGGGACGGCTTGTCCTGCTTATCGGAGCGGAGCCCCAATGACGAACCAGCTCGCTCGTCAGAGACAATTGAACTATCTGTCGAGGTCATGGAAGAACCCGGTGACCGGCGTGAAGAAGTCGAGGTGGTGGTATTACTTCTTGAACGACCGCTAAAGACAGACAGACGCTTGGGGCTGTTGGCGTGGGCAGTGGACCTGGAACGGATATGTGCGGCATGTTCTGGTTGCTCGTTGGAGGAGTTCGTGGACGGACGGTCACTGCCGTCGTCATTATCCCAGGCTTTAGCCATTGGGGGTGGAAAGGTCGACATGGTAGGAAGTGAATGAGAGAAACTACACCATGATAAGATGAAATCTGGAGATCTCCGCCGACTACAACGTAAAGGAGCGAAAGTGGAAAGGAACGGTTCTCGAGTGGAACAAAAAGAGGTCGTGCCGATGATAATAAATTAATAGAATACTCGATGACGGGGCAATACAAGACACGGAGCAGTGGTGGAGCCGCGTTCAGGGGTATTTATGGTATTTACTTTTCTTTTTTCTTTTTCTTTTTTTCCATTATTAGTATATGTTGTATGTTATAGTCCTATCCTCTCCTATATTTTATGTGTTATTCTGTTCCTATCACTCTCTTTGTTTGAATTAGAACGGTTACACCATGCACTGAGCCGGGTTTATATCGTTTTTTCTTCTCGCTATTGATCATATTTCACACAAACAATCCAAAAAATGAGAAAACAAAAATAAAGCAAATACAATATACACGGGATAGTAACCAAGGTACGTACTTCGCATCCATGTCAAAGGATTTCGGGAATTCCCAGCATAGAGCCAAGTCTACCCTAGTGGCATATACATCGAGCCAGGGGGTTGGTCCTGAACGTGCTGGGGACCCGCCGTGTGGGGAAATGAAAAAAGACTATACCTTGTTCAGCAACTATCAGCCCTCCGATACGCCCCGTTTTGATATTTATTTATTTTATTTTTCTTTTACCCACGGTTCCAGGTTCCAAAGTTTCAAGGTTCCAAGGTTTACCGTTAGTGACCCATGGACACGGGAGAGGGGAAAACCCGTGGACACACCTGGGCACGATACACGCGATCTGGCTTATAGATTGTTCCTACTACAGTAATACTCCATATCCATGCATATTATCCTAGTAACAAGTCAATGTCATTGGACAAGATATTTAATTGAATATCCAATGACAAGATTGAAACAGTTCCATATTGTATGAAATCCTTACTCCCAAGGTAGCAACGTTAGGACTTGAGTGGAGAGGGAGAGACAAGCCCTTATCACGATAAGTTTGGGGCGCACACTGGAAGCTTGGATCCATGGATACAACATTGTCGAAGGGTGGTACATACCTAGGTACATAGTAGTATTCTCTATTTATTTCTGTTTCGGCTTCCCTTCCTACAATCTCTGCCTTGCGCGAGGCCTGAAACCAGAAACGCCTCTTCCCTTCCCCGCGTATAGCGGAGCCTCGGTTCAACGGTTTTCATCACAAGTTCCGGCCCTAAAACTGATTCTAGTTTAGTAAAATAAAACATAGGGCTTGGGAAACAGTTTCAGATCGAAATCTACTTTTTCGGGATCCGGCAGTGGGGTCCCAGAAGTCCATAATAACATTGTATTAGTACAGAGGCAATCAAAATGGTATTATAGCCTAGGTATACATGTGCCACGGCATTTCTCCAGTTTCTCCAGTTCAATGGAAACATCCCTGTAACAAAAAAGGTGGACAGGCAAGGATCTCCCATGCAAGTTTGTTCCTGTGATCTCGCCTAGCTGTAGGGGCTGTTTAGTACTGACAAGCCTCGGGGAGTGCCGGTCTCCTATCTCATGCAAGTTGAGATCCCTTTTTTTTCAATTAAACAAATCAAATAAAAAAGCAAAACAGATCAGACTACATGCAAACTTCACACTGCCTCGGGGATGCAAGATGAAGCTGAAGAATGTGAGTATCCGAGTATCGGGAGTGACCGCTCCCTTACTCCCGTACATTTTACCTGTCGGGGAGTTGCATTTGTCTCAGGGCGGGGTATATTCATTGTGCCTGTACTGCCTGGTATGTGCATATTATCACCTTGGAAGTACGAAGTAGTACATAGAATTGATTTTAGTAGAGTATAGAGGTGAATTCTTACACATTAATTTTTTTTACCGTTGTGGTGACTCGTCACACACATATTCTAATATTCACTTGGGCAAGTCTATAAGTCAACAGTCAACAGTCAACTTCCTAGTGTGGGAGTGGACCTTAACCTGCAGCTAGCAACGATTCGAAACCAGGGAGAAACCCGGGAAAAGTAAAAAAAAAAAAAAAAACAAAAACAAAAACCCAAAACTGTCTCGTTCTATTTCAGAAGTTCAATATACCGCTAGTTGTAGTGTGTGTATTGAAGTTGTAAAGTGGGTTCCTGATGATCTCGTAGTCTAGAACGTTGACTCCGTAATAAGAAATTCGGTTCCTACATTATACATATTTGTACCTGCGTTGTGCGGCAATTGATATTCTTAATTTACTACTTACTTTGTACTCCTGTACTCCGTACGGAGTACTGTTATCCCCTTTCAGGAGGTCTAGCACGTTCCCCATCTCCACCAGTCGTTCGCGTTTCGCGTCCATCGTCATCGAGCACCGATACGTACCTATGTTTATCTTGTAGGCCCAAGCGTCCCCGGTGTTCTTCCTCAGCTTAGATCTGCGTCAGGAATATGCCCCGAAATTGGAGTGTCGTCAACTGTCAGATCTCTTTTTTTGCTTTTTTTGGCTCTTTTTGCTTTTTTTGGTGGCATTGGGGCAACAAAGATGGAAGATCAAATAGAGTAGGAGACCCTTAATATAATGCGGATTCAGTTTAAAGATGGGCCAAGCCCTCAAAAAGCAGAAAGGTGGCTTAATGGTATGATGTAGGCATAATATAAGGTGGGTACGAAGTATAGGTCCACGGGTATACAACATAATAATAAAGATAGGGACCTCGGGACTACTCCGTAGAATAGCACGGCACAAGGTTTGAGGGACACGTTCTAGAATAACAGGGAAAGGTAAATTATGGCTCATTACTCCGTCCCCCGTCTTCCATTCGCATGGTTCGCCTATCACGAACACGTTCCTGTTCATACTTCCCGAAGATCGACGGATCTAATTCCCCTGAAACGAGTTGGTCCCCGACGCCGGTAGTTACCTATGTACTAGTAACTCTGTTCTCCATACCTCTAGAGTCTATTGCAAGTCCGTCATTTTCCCGGGGCGCGACGGCCATAAAATCCTAAGGTGGTAGTTTAGTATCGCGTACCGCGCTATCATCCTAGCCTGGGTATGATCCAACGGTCGCCTATCTGGGTAAAGTACATATGTATGCGCCCGTTGGAACTCTGTATCATGTGGAGAATGGATCAATCTAATATTGTAACTATAGGGGCCCATTGACTCCTACCATATTATTGGGGTTGAATCCTCCAAACCATATTTCATTCCTTTGGAGATAGGCGCGCTGGTGGTCAATATTGAATGTTACTATGTGCGACGATCTGAGTGCCCGGTGATGTAACCTGGCATTGACCGTTAAACTGAGTACTACATGATAACTAGGACATGGTAGGGATTAGCTATGTTGATGGTACTCCATACAGGGGGCTCCTTCCATGGTGCAAGGCATATTTGTGATACATGGGACGGGATCTCCAAGCTTGGACTCTTCGGGAGGATCAAATAGTAGACAAACAAGTGAGAGACTATTGGACATAGTCGATTATCATTCTTCCTTTGTATACTAGGAAATGTGGAATCGAAATATTGAAATATTGAAGCCTAGAATTTGATTCCCAGGCACTAAAGCTCATTAATATTAAAAGGGTGATATCAAGCCAAAGCCCATAACACCAGTTCTTTGTCATTCGAGCCTCAAAACTGAAAAGTCCGCCCAATTCTAAGTTGCATGTTAGCTTTGCTCTTCTAGAGACAAAGGGTGAAATTCCCACAATTAGATCATGAGATCTAGATGGTTGGATGATCTGCCTTATTATCCACCAGATCCTCGGATGACGGCCAGTTCCACAAGCAAGTCGTGGTTACTTCACTTGGCAACTCCGATGGTGTCGGCACCGCCGACATTGACAGCAGCACCAAGCTTGCCGATAACATCAGAGCCGGAGTCATCACCGCCGTGACCACCGTCACGCTTGTGATCAAGAACACCAACGGTCTTATCACCGCCGACGTTAACGGCAACGCCAGCATCCCCGATTACATCGTTCTGATTGGGGACGGGGACAGCAAGTGCTATGGTCGCCAACAGGACGGGAGTGAAGAGATGGTAACGCACTTTGATATGGGTACCAACTAGAGTAGTCGTTAGAGAACTACCTCGGCTCGGTTCTGGTAGGTCTGTACTTACTTATGTTGTATATAGTAGCAGTGGGTCCACGGGTGGATTCAAACTGGATTGCTTTGTAAGCGGACTTAGGGTAGATAGAGGACAATGAAGAAGACTGGCTAACCATATCCCTGGGGAGATGACCAGAGCATTTTAAGTATCTATTGTCCTATCGTACCTGATCTCTGGATAGATGTTTGCGGCATGATAACTGACGTGCTTCAGGAACTTAAGCACCTAAGCACCAGCTTGGATTGTGTTCTACTTGGCTACTCTGTAGACAGTGTGAACATAGATCTCGATCCATGACATATGTGTACTTGTGATGGAGTGGATGCCCAATGAGGGTTACGGATTGGTAGTGGAAAGACTGGAGACGGCAAACCTTAGATGGCCCTGGTAACTGGCCTTGTGATTCACATAGGGATCTATGCCGTGATGGCAGACAATACTAGTAATAGAGATTTCGAGGAATGATCCGTCGATTGTAGTTTTTTGTTGACGATCCTTAACTTGTTTGGCACGGTGATGCCCAAAACGGCGGCTCCCGTTGATATCATCGGCCTCGATGCTACGCTGCACCTGGATTTCTTCTATATTGTATATGGGGTTTGCCGCTTTGTTTTTGTTTTTCTTAAAACGACTGGTGATTTTTTTTTGAAATAGAAATAGAGTCATAGGAGATTTTTAATCGAACACATGTGAAGTGAATATCCTTACTATACTCGTACTCGTGTCCAACTGGAACCTTCTGGAAGCATAACGAAAATAGAGTAATCCCTTATGAGAGCACTAGGTATCTGTTGGAATATACTCCAACCATTACGGAGTATAGATTCAAAGATTTAATGTCTTAAATTTGGTACTAAAAAAAAGTTGGGATCCATTTTCCATGTCGATATAGTGGCTTTGTATGGTGTATTATGGTCCTCTAGGTCTTACTTGAATCCTGAACCTTGACCACAAATAATTCCGCGTGCAGCCGGTTATACTCCATACAAAATGTTGAAATGTTGAAAGGTTGAAATGTTTAATGATTCTATGAGATTTAAGATTCGAACTCCGTACTTGGGTATACTCTGCCGATCCCAGATATCCAAAGGTAGCACGGAGTATTTCGGTGAGTTCAACAACCATCTTACCCAAACACAGACACACAGACACAAAAAGCCCTTCCAAAAACATGCCCTAATAAACGAATTAGCCCCCAAATCCAACTCTGACACAGCAATGAGACACAGCCCCTCCAACCCACCCTCCCAGCATCAGCATTGCATACACCTACCTCCTACCATATGCAGTGACGTGGAGCACGTTTAATTCACGCACACACACAATATACAATATACTCCGGATGGAGTCCTCCGTAGCTGATCGGTGCTCCGTATGGTGGCAGGGGAGCGGGGGGCTCCGTGGTCAATCCCACCAGTGACCAGACGTGTAAATCCAATATTTCCATATTTCAGGATCCTGCGCAAGCCATGTCTGACAATCCCCGAGCACATTCCCCGAACGGAATATCAGCGGAATTCCGAGGGCAGATTAGCTCCAGGCAAGATTCAGATTCGGTCGATGGAAGATGGAGTTACACGTGCGATGGGTATAGATTAATTCAATGCAGGTGTTGCGCTTGGGCCTGGCTTGGTTCCTTTTTAATTTATTTTCTTTTCACCTCTTCCTGTTGGAGTTAGTGAAGTGCACAGGTGCTTTACGTATTTCCCTTTTTGCTTACTGAGGGCCTTTTAGATCTGTAAAAGGCCGGTATTTGGCCGATTTCTTTAGTGGGGACATGTATATTCGGATTTATTTCAATGGTCTTGTTCGGACAATGCACAGGGATGTTCTTTTATTTTGGAGATAACGATGGCTAGTAATTACACAGTTGAAAGTAGGGGAGAGAAATGTATCAATTGTAGTTCAGATGGCCCCTGGCCACAGACGCCTGGATGATAGAAAAATTGGAAAATAGAACTTGGAATAGTAACAAAAAAAATAGTAATGTTGGCATAAAATTCACTCCTGCATCTCCGTATCCTCGGTAGGCTTCGAAGGATCCTCGCCGAACAGTTCATCGTCGTTGTCTTCATGGTCAGACTTCGCAGCTTGAACTTCGGCTTGCACCTCCTCTTCCTCATCCTCATCCTCGTCATCATCAGCAATACGACGAGAGGCCTGGCCACGACGACGCGGCGCAGTGTCTTCGGCCGGCTCGTCGTCATCACCAAACAGATCATCCTTGTCTTCACCAGCAGATCCAGCAGCCTCTTCGTCATCAGAGTCAACAACCATCTCACTGCTCTTGTACTTGCCAGGCTTCTCAGACTTGGCAGCCTGAGCCTTCCCGCCCGACCGGCGTTCCAAGCGGCGACGCTTCTTGGGCGCCGTCTCGCCTTCACTCTCGGCCGCGCTGTGCGCAGCAGCATCGCCTTCATCTTCATCCGCGATGAAATCATCCCCGCCCTTCTTCTTGCGCTTGCTGGTAGCCTTCTTCTTGCGCTTGACACGGTCACCGGTCTCGGAGTCCTGGGTCAATTCGGCCTCCTCACGAGCCCGCTCGTCTTCAGCGCGCTGCAAGGCATGTCGTTGCACTTCTTCGACCATCTGGGCGCGTTCCTCGGCGATGCGCTTCTTGCGCTCCATCTCGACCTCTTGGGCCTTGCGCAGCTCCTCTTCCCGGATCCGCGCGGCTTCTTCGCGGGCTTCACGGGCTTGCTGGAGCTTCGCTGCGTTCTTCTCTTCGTACTCCTTCTGACTCTGCATGGCTCGGTCAAGCTGCTTGCTGATCGTGCGACCCATGTTGGCTCGCTGCTCCAATGCGGCACTGGGGTAGGGCGGGTTCTTCTCCTTGGAAAGAGCCTCGAAGGTTTCAATGGCCTCCTTGAGACCCTCCGCTGCCTCTTGGACATCCTGTAGCGTCTTCTGAGTAGGCTGTAGACCGTATGCGAGCGAGGCGATTTGGTTCTGCACGAAAGCAACGTTGAACTTCAGGTGAAGTTGATCCGGAGAGACATCGCGTGCACGCGTGGCGTAGTCTAGTGCTGTCTTCATTGCGGCCAAGTTCGCCTCCTGCTTGCCTCGGAGCCACCATACACGACCAAGACAAGCCAGGATTTGCACATCGCGCTGGCGATCCTTCGACAATGCAGCCTCGTAGTGTTCGATTGACCGTGAGAACTGGCGGAGCTCAGCGAAGACATGTCCCAAGTTGAGGTACACGCTGGGGTCCTTGAGCGTATCGCGAATCTTAGACAAGATTTGCACAGCAGAGCTGTGGTCTTTCCTGTCGTCGATCAGGGCGATCGCAATACCCTGGGCCGCATATGCGTTCTTGGGGTCCAGTTGGAGAGCCTTGTCAAAGAACTCAACAGCACGCTGGTAAATCTTGCGACGCTTTTCCTTCTCTTGATCTGTGTCTCGGCGCATGTCACGGGCGGCAAGGAGATGCACATTACCCATTCCGGTCAACGCGTAGCGATCGTGCTTGTCGTAGTACTGCAACGTGTGCTTGAAATGGCGTTGCTCGCTATCTTCAGCAAGGTTGGCGACTCGCTTCTTCGCCTTGCTGAGATACCATCCGTAGAGCGACCGGACTTCCAGATTTGTGCTGTCCGCTTCGTAAAGTTTGCCAATCCTCTTCGGGCCCTCATCTGTAGGGCTCTGGCGAAGGGCAATATATGTCAGGCGTGCATTGGCTTCCGTGTAGTCAGCGTGGCGCTCTAGAAGACCTTCATAGACTTTCTTGGCTTCGTCCCACATGTCGGCTGCCTCGTAAGTCCGTCCAAGGTTGTAGCTGATTGTGGTGACGAGCGCATCGGTATCAGTGCCGTCCTCTTTTTCTTTGGATTGCACACAGGCGTTGAGCGCAGACTGGAACAAGCCACGAGCCAGAGCGATCTTCTCGTTTTGGTATAGGAAGCAGCCCATGTTGTTTAGGAGCTGCGGTGGGAGACTCTCTCTAAGAGCAGCGTTCAGCTTATCCTGGTCCTCGATATCAGGTCGAGCATCCTCGGGAATCTCGGCAATCTGGATCTGTTCCAGTTGGGTCAAGCACTGCATGCTCTTATCTGGAGCCGTGCCTTCGTAAAGACGAGAAAGATAAACAAGAACCGACTCGTCAGGGGAGATATTTTGCTTCTCATCCTTCCACATAGAGCGTACTGACTCAAGCAGGGTGATAGCTCGCTTTGCCTCGGTCGACTTGTCTTCCTTGCTCCCTGACTTTTGAGCAGCGAAGACTTCTTCCGCATGAATAGCAGCAAGGAGGGTCATTGCCTCTGGGTTCTTCGATTGCTGAACAATCTTCTCTAGTCGGAACTTGGCACCGTCAAAGTCCTTGTTCGTGATCTGCATTTGCACAGCACCGAATTTGGCGGGAAGATATCCCTTGTCGACTCCACCGCGGGCTTGATCCGAACGGTTGTAGAACTCCGTAGCACGGGCATCGTCGCCTTCGTAGTGCGACTTGCGACCAAGAAGGTACCAGCCGTCACTAGCAATAGACATGACATCTGTGTGCTCGATGGCTTTGCGTGCCAATGTCTCGACTGTGGGATAGGATTTGCGGAGGAGGAAGTAGCTGGCGAACAAGGAGCAGGTCATCGGGTATTCCTTGTCCAGCTTGAATGCCTTTTGGGTGTATTGAGTCATGGCTAATTTGTACATTGACCCGAACATAGGGTCGGTGGTGGCTCGGCGGGAGCTGTCGTGGAGGTAGTAAACTGCGAGCAGGACGTTGGCGACCTTGGACTCGGGGTTCTGCATAGCGATGACAGTTAGTTATATTTTTATGAAAAACAAAGGCTTGCAGTGCTTTTCGTAACATACCAGAGAAAGAGATCTCTCCCAAGCCACCTTGGCTTGATCCTTGAAGCCCAGCTGCCACAAGCAGCATCCTAGACCAATGCGAGGATCAGGGTCTGTGAGGTTAGGCATCTTGATCAGAGCCTTTTGGTATCCTTCGAGCGCATCTGCGTATCTTCCTAGCATGTAATGCGCGCGGGCACGTCCCAGGATAGCCATGATGTTCCGGCCACCAAAGGCCTTGGATGACTCGTCGAAACATTTCAGAGCCTGACGCAGCGACTCGACTCTTTCCGAGGTATCAATCGCGCCTGGACGAACAGCACGAGGCGGGTATAGCGATGCACGGAGGAGACACAAGACACCACGCGCTAGGAAAAGAGGAGGATAAGCAGGGTTGAGTCGCGAGGCCTCGTTCAACGTCGATGTCGCAAGTTGGAGGTAGTGATCTTTGGTTTTGGCTTCCGAGTATAGTTCCCCTTCGGGTGCAACTCGAGGGGCGTGTCGGCTCTTCAGTAGCAGCATCCAGCAGATCCAGCCCAGCAGGCCGAGTTTCTCCTTTGTCGCTCCGTGGGCGACGGAGGCCAGACCCTTAGTCAAGATGTCGATGGCATGGTCGATCTGCTTTCGTTTCGCGTAGGCAAGGGCAATGATCACCCAGAAATTCTTGGCCGCTTTTTCGTTCTCCAAGAGGGTGCAAAGCTCAGTCGGGTCATCGGGGAGCTCGAGCAAGCTGACCTCGACTTCACTGTCGAAGCTGGATGCGGGAATGTCGATAGCATCGGGGATGTCGGAAAAGCGCAGGTTGCTCAAGGGGCTAGCTGAAGGCACAGCATCACCGTTGAGGCCATTGGTTTGGCCATTCTCAAGAGGCGCCATGGTGTGTCCGGGGACGGGGAGGGATGAGGCCACTTTGCGAGTAGGTATGCGATTGTAGGAGCCTCAACTCATGATCAAGCGAGGCGGTCCATCAAATAAATTTCAGGATTAGGACCGGTGAGGTTAGCGACCTCGAAATGGGAGAAAACGCGAAAAAGTGACTCTCGGAGACTAACAGCGCGGCGATGAGAAGGTGAGAATTGAACGATTGGAGTGGCTGGGCTGCACCGCCACAGGCCGCCACACCGCATACATTGAACAATAAGTGCATTCTTACCTTTTCTGGTCTGAATGAGTACTCTCTTCGATTATCTTGGAATAAAATAGAGCAAAATAAATGGAGGAAATTTCATTTGCTAAATTTACTAATGGGATATATAGGTGCGGTATTTAAATCACTGCAACCAGCTTGTTACAAATTTGCAGAAGCAAGCAACACTGATCAGCACCACAAAGATAAGACCGAGCTCACTCCAATGATACAGGCGACCATAGGACTCGACATATCCAGCTGATGCAGCAACCTTCTGGCCATCTACTGCATGGTCGGCTTTGATCGAACCGGCCAACTCGGATGGGAAGCGGCCCGTTTCGAAGTACTGATCCATGAGTTGATCCTTCTCGGCCCAGCGTGCTGTCAACCAGTCCTCAAACTCCTTCTGGCTATCAAGAGGAATCTTTGAGACCTGGAAGCGTCTCCAATGCATGTTGACTGAGGTCGGCGGTCGTCCTTGCAGATATGTGGAGCGGAGAGTGAAGTATTTATCGGGATAGCTTCCCTTTCTATAGATAAATTGTGAGTACTGTCCCAGTAACAGGAAAGAAGGGGGGAAAAAGGCGGGAAGGAAACATACGGTGGGCCTTCATAGGCTATAGTGCAATCATACACCCAGTCTACGGTTCCCCGCAACTGCTGAAGACAGAAGAACAGCCCTGTAGACCGCGGAAGGACCATGTGGTTGAATGAAGGCAGTCCCTGTTTCATTCCCCAAGCGTCACTGCGTCGCTTGGTATTGATGGACAGGTTTGTCCCCTCGGGGAATATTAGCAGCCACATGGGATCGTACTGTGGGCGGGCTGAGTTGGAGCCGGTATAAAGTGTCTTCAGTTTCTCCAAACGATGCTGAAGCCTTGGTTTGTCGGACGTCCACTTGCGAGCCATGAAGATGAAACCGTAGAACATCATGCCCGTACCCACGATAGGGATATACTTAAGCGACTCCTTCAGAATGATGAAGATGCGGCCATGCATCTGGTTGGTGTATGCAACCCACCAGAGGTAGACCCAATCAGTGTAGACCTGGTGGTTCGAGATCAGGACGAGACGCTCCGGGAACCTGGTCTCCAGCACTCCATCTTTCGATAAATGGATTTGTCCACGCACGCTAGCATCACCACTGATCCGGAAAAGCGTTGGAGAACTCCATTGGGTGACAGCACCGAGAACCAGTCCGAAACATTGCTTTGTATATGCCATATACGAATAGTAGTAATATTTGTTGATCAGATACAGCGGGGCGCCGATTAATTGCGTCACGCAGATCGCCATTATACAGCAATCTGCCCACGTTATCAGCAGAAGCGAGCGCAGTAGCTGCATGGGAATGCCATGTTTGAGACGGGGCTCGGAAGGTGGTTTGGTCGAGAGCTTCTGAAGATCCCCGGGATCCTTAGCGGTCGGTGGCTTGCGCTGTCGAACCTCGGCAGGCTCCATGGTGGAAATTTGGAGATCCGGGGGATCCCCGTTGGTTTAGAGACTGAGAGCTGGGGTAGAAAGCCAAGTATTAGACTGGAAGCCAGTGAATACTTCTACAGCTGTACAGAGCCCACACGCAGAAATGGTCTGGTCGGATGCGGAGATAGTGATGATAGATAGTGTGGGCCCAGAACGTAACAAAAGCTAGACAGAAGCTAGAAGATAAAATAGCTTGCCATGCCCCAGGGTAAAGAAGGGGGTTATAAGAAGATAGATTGTGGAATGAAAAGAGATAAGTGTTTGAAGAGCTGGACAAGTAGAGTTCGGGATAGCTGGAGGGGAAAATCAGGCGGATCTTGTGGATCCAAAATGACGGTCACAGCCTCATAACGTCACCTTTGGGTTTCTCATGTGTTTACTTTGAACAACTCTCTTTCTTTGTGATTCATAGATCTCTCTCTGAGACCTCTGAGATACCCCTGAGATCCTGGATCTCTAAAACCAACTTTTGTGTCAGCTCATTACCAGTTCCTATCTTGGGTTGAAAGATGGCGCGTTGATGTGAGTTAACTCAGATCGAATCCCTCCTAGAGTCCTCCTAGCTGATGCACATGACCAGGGTCGATAGGCCTGCGATCCTCCTTACAACATGCTTTGCGCCATCCTCCGCAGGAGTCCCCGCCTCACTTTCCGCCATTTTTCCACGTCTCAACCACGTCACGAGATCAAAGACATCGGCTCTTTGTCTCAGCGCCTAATACCAAAATACCAAGGTGTGGCTTGGAGCCGTGTTGGACCAGTCTTGCTTCTGATTCGAAAACTAATGCATTTTCTCAGAATCCTGCGACGGGGAGCTCCTGTGTCTCCAGTGGCCAGCACCGCCGCGAAATATCTTCCTAGTGCGCAAAGACTGTGCCCCGGCGGTTACCGATTCTCTGATTGAATTCGTCAAGTAAGATTGAGACATGCCCCATGGAAATCAACTTGACCCAAGGCTGACATCTTCAAGTCATGTTTCCTCTACATACCCATCTATCGCGGTGATTCTCGAGTCAAAGACGGCCGCCGAAGTACATTCGTCACTCTCTTTCCCTGTCTACTCGGTTTCTCTCGACGAGAAAACAACCGCGCTTCACGATAAAGTCGACCTCACGGTGACTCTGGGTGGTGATGGCACGATTCTACATGCAGCGTCCCTCTTCGCGACATGTTCCAATGTTCCGCCCGTTCTATCATTCAGCATGGGTACATTGGGCTTTTTGAGTGAGTGGAAGTTCTCCGAGTTTAAGAGAGCTTTCCGAGAAGTCTACATGTCTGGAGCCGGGGCAGGAGATCGAACGCCTGTGTTGGAAGATATCCCGGGAGTGGCACCCACAAAACAGGAAACCGAGATGGGTCCGACCGGGTGGTCCTCCGTCCGGGGCAAATCAATGGGCTCTACGCGCGGGGCCCGCATTCTGATGCGCAATCGGTTGAAAGTAGGACTGTTTACCGCCGACGGAACCGAAACCACACCTATCCGGACCAAGACCGACCAGGGCCAGGGTGTGTATGTGATGAATGAGCTCCTCATCCACCGTGGCAAGGAACCCCACTTGGCTGTGGTAGATGTGTTTGTGGGTGGGCGGTTCCTGACCGAGGCTGTGGCAGATGGAATTATAATTTCCACACCGACGGGAAGTACAGCCTACAGCCTGAGTAGTGGGGGTAGTATTGTGCATCCACTAGTCCCGTCCATCCTTTTAACGCCGATTTGCCCGCGTAGCCTCAGCTTCCGGCCATTGGTTCTCCCTTCCAGTACCCCGATCACGCTGCGACTAAGCGAAAAGAACCGTGGGCGCGAACTCGAAGTTAGTTTGGACGGTGTTCATTTAGGTCAAGGGATGGCAGTTGGTATGGAAGTCCGAGTTTGGAATGAGGAGATGCGTCATGGGAAGAATGAGTGGCAGGGTGGTGTACCCAGTGTGATGCGACGAAGTGTGGGATGTGAAGCCCACGAGGGATGGGTTGGTGGATTGAATGGATTGTTGAAGTTCAATCATCCATTTGGAGAGCTATAACATTTATAATATTGTATAATATAATCTATTCTCTGTTGATGCTTCCTGTTGAAATACTTTTGTATAAAAAACCCTTTGATCTTATAAAGAGCCCCGTGGATCCAATCCCCTAAATGGATTGTTCTGATTGGTAGACGCTTGTTTTCTGTAGATGAACTTCCAAAGTACTCCTCAGGGGACCATCTCTTTCCCCCTTTCTCTCTTCATTCTTCCCCAACACTCAACTTGTTCTTTTTTTTGATTCTTTTTTACCTCTGATATTGCTTGATTCTCGAGCATCCTCGCAGTGCGAGGACCGCTCCTGATTTCCCCCCCAAAAAAAGGTACCGATTTCTACCCCTCCTTCGATTCCCTTGATACGACTCTACTCCCTCCCCTTGTCCCGGGAAGTTCGTGTGTTCGATTACCTTGACAAAGAGAATAACGTGAAACGTTATATAAATCATTCTTTCCCTGAATGCAGTCGCTGATTCCCGTCTATTAGCGCTAGCCGGTCTGGAAGGCCTCAGGAGGTCTCCGCGCATTCGTTTACACCATCCCCACGCTCCGACCCCCCCTAACCCTCCCTACGCGACCTGTGAAGTCCCTTGAACAATGACTTCGTATGGAAAGTATGTAACAGCACTATATCTTACCCCGACTCTGGTGACATCTTACTCACACCCCCCATAGCAACATGTACGCGCCGGAGCAGTTCATGAATCCGGGGCCAGCCCCCCGGCCCCCTACCGATCGACCCCCGAAGTTGACTCTACCCACCAACAGTACAACCTCCTCCTTTGGCCAGATGAGCTTGGACTCTCCAATCACACCAGGTCCATCCTCGGCCAATCTTTCGCTTTTCCCCACCACCACCAACCCTTCGCTGCCCATGACCCGGAGTAATACCGGCCAAAATGGAATCTCGATCATCAAAGAAGGCACCGTCCGCTGCAAAGAGGACAAATTCTTGGCAACCTGGAATACACGTTACTTGATCCTACGTGAATATAAACTCGAATTTTTAAAGAGTGATTCTGGCAAGGTAGTGATTACCTTCCCTTTGTCCTCGGTCACCGCTGTCGCTCGCTCCGAGGATTCCAAGATGGCCTTCGAGGTCACTCGCTTGGCCAACCCCAAGGATGCAAACTCCAAAGCCGCCCTCCTTGCCCGCGACCTACCTACCAAGACCATTACCTGCGAGGTCAAATCCGACGATGAAATCTATGAGTGGATCGACAAGATCTATGAGCGCTGCCCTGGAATGGGCGGCGTCAGCAACCCGACAAACTTCAGTCACCGTGTTCACGTCGGCTTCGACCCAAATACCGGCGCTTTTGTCGGCTTACCTCCAGAGTGGGAGAAGCTTTTGACATCCTCGGCCATCACCAAGGAAGACTACAAGAAGAACCCCCAGGCTGTCATTGAGGTTCTTGAATTCTACTCTGACATCAAGATGCGCGAGCAGAATCCGCAATACTACGCTGGAATCAACTCCCCGCCCAATGGTAATGGTCAACCCAAGGCATACGGTAATAGTGTTGGGAGCTCCATTGCACCCCCACGTCCTCCCCCGCCAGGACCTATGCAGCGCCTTGATAGCAGTCAGTCGAAACAGTCTGACGGGTCTATGCGCTCTGCGTCATCCTCGGTTGGACAGGCGGACCGTGCTGCAGACCACCAGCAGCAAGTGGAACGGATGAAGGAATTGGCTGACCAAGAGCGTCGCCGCGTGGAGGAGGAACGTCGCAACAAGGAGGAGCAAGATGCTTACAATGCATCCATCCCGCAGGCCCGTCCTAATATGGCTCAACAGGAGCTTGGTGGATATGGCGGCGACGAGCCGTCACAGAATAGCCGCTATCAACCAAGCCGCCCGGCCCCTCAGGCTCCAGGCTCTGCTGCTCGGCAGCAAGACCCCCGGCAACTCACCGCACAGCGCCCCGCACCGGCGCCACCGTCGCAGAGTCCCTACGGCCAAAGCGCGCCCCGAGCACCGGGTGCTCCCAGAGCTGATGACCGCCAGGGCTCCCCAAGCTCCCGCTATCCTCCCAGTGACTCTCGAGCCCCAGGCTCAGCGAACCGTCCTCAGCAAAACGGCTCCAAGGGACAGGCTGGGCCCCCTCCAACACGCCTGCCGGCCCCCGTTCAGGCTGTGAAGCCGTTGAACATTGCCAACAAGCAGAACGGGCCCAAGCAGGCCGTCCCCGATGGCGTTCGCCAAGCCGAAGCTGCTCTTACCAAGAAGGCAGATCAGCCTCGCCAGAAGGAGGTGCGCATGTCAGCCATGTCAGAGACCGAGGTCATGGAGCGACTGAGATCTGTCGTCTCCAAGGACAACCCGAACGAATCTTACAGCAAGCAGCGCAAGATTGGTCAGGGTGCGTCTGGATCCGTGTATGTGGCGCGGGTTAAGGAAAGCGCACCTTCAGGTGTTGCCCACGAGCTTTACCGGACGTATGGCCCACGCTGCCAGGTGGCCATCAAGCAGATGGACCTGCGCAGTCAACCCCGCAAGGAGTTGATCGTCAACGAGATTATCGTTATGAAGGACAGCCAGCACCCGAACATTGTCAACTTCCTCGACTCATTCTTGCAGGAATCAAGCAATGAACTCTGGGTTGTCATGGAGTTCATGGAGGGTGGCGCCTTGACTGATGTGATCGATAATAACCCAGTAATTACTGAAGGTCAGATCGCGACAATTTGTGCCGAGGTATGTTTTCCACCCAATGGTTGTTTTTTATCCAGTTACTAACATTTTACCAAAAGACTTGCAAGGGTTTGGCCCACCTGCACAACCAGAGCATCATCCACCGTGATATCAAGAGTGACAACGTTCTCCTCGACCGTGTTGGCCACGTCAAGATCACTGATTTCGGCTTCTGCGCCAAGCTGACCGAGCACAAGAACAAGCGCGCTACCATGGTCGGCACCCCTTACTGGATGGCACCCGAGGTGGTCAAGCAGAAGGAGTATGGCCCGAAGGTTGACTGCTGGTCGCTGGGCATTATGGCCATCGAAATGATCGAGTCGGAGCCCCCCTACCTGAACGAAGAGCCCCTCAAGGCCCTCTACCTTATTGCCACCAACGGAACCCCTCGTCTCAAGAAGCCCGAGAAGCTCAGCAAGGAGCTCAAGGCTTTCCTGAGCGTCTGCCTCTGCGTCAATGTTCACAGCCGCGCTTCCGCCGACGAGCTCCTCGCCCACGAATTCCTGCAGACTGGATGCAGCCTGGCTAGTCTGGCTGAGCTGCTCCGCTGGAAGAAGGCTACCAGCTAGTAAATAACCGAGGTTTCCCTTCTGCTCTTCATTTACCTCACATTGGAGAACAACATCTGGGTCCCATTTACGCGTCTTCGTTTAGATGTCCATATCCCTTTGACATTCTTACAGGAACCACCCTCTTCCCGTGTGTTTATTTCTCGTCTCCTTCACTGCACTCTTCATTGGAGATATCATTGCTGCTCTGCTCTACTTACTTATCATACACAACCCTGGGCGTGGATAATTTGGCGTTTGATCTGTTTTTTTCTTTTTTTCCTCCCTTCCAACTTCTCTTCGACGCTTGCACAAAACACATACCATGTTTCCCCCTATGACGTTCACGATTTTGCAACTTGCACTGTATTATGTGCCCTTGCACAAAAGCGAAGATTAGTTTAAAATCCCATGTGACTTTGACTCGATTTCTTCATCAAACGGAATCGCCTTTTGCGTGCGCTATAATAGCCCTAGAGGTATATGTAACCCTTGGGCTCTTTGCGCCGTATTGGGGTACTCGGCCAGTCGTCCAAAAGGATATTAAGCAAATGCATGTCTTCATATAACCTTATAAGGTTAATTTTATACATGGTTGACTCGGATTCATGAAGTAATAAGCTGCTTATGCGGCCTTTGTCATTGATGATATAGGGCTTGGAATATTATGAATACCAAGTTGACTCGGCATAATATTAGAGAGATCACGTTCAAAATACCACTACTGATCCCTTTTTTTATACCTTCTTCTACCACATGGTAGCAAGAGTGACACGAACATCAAATAGAATCTAATATATCATTGACAAGCGTAAAACTAGTATGTAGCAATTCATATGGAGTAATACATAAAGAACAAAAGAAACCCGAATCCCAAAACTTCTCCCAAGCAAAAGAAAATCAAGGCAACTCATCCCTAACAGCCCTCCCCAATCCCCCACAAGCCTCACTAAACAAAACCCCAATGAGAACACTCTCCCCCTCAGAAGCCGTCCAACGCCCCGCATCCACAAGTGTCTGTTTCCAAACACTCTGCTCAGACACAGAAAGATCCTGCCAAGCTTGCAGCTTCTCCTTATACTGCTCGGACTCGTCCGCAGATGCAGATAAAGCAGTCTCAACAATCACGCTCTGCTCGGCATTCTGTCCTGCACTGCACCGCACAATGACAGATAGGGACTGCGGCGCGATGGTTTCGAGATCAGCGGGTGCGGCACCGGCGCGGTGTACACGGTCTAGGATTTCGCGGAGGGATTCGATCTGCGAGTCTGTGGGGACGATAGTCGCCACTGGGATATCGGTATCAATGTCGCTTCCGCGGGGGGCAAGCAGTGTATCAAAATACGTCAGCTTATCCTGCGGGGGTAGGATGTATTCCCGTGCGATGGCTCCGCGGATGCTCTCTGGGAGCCATTCTGTGGCGCCGAGGACTGGAGGGGTTCCGCCGCGGATCTCGGCAAAGGCGAGCATTGCGACGCAGATTGCGGATATGGAGAATAGTAGGATGATGATGCTGTAGACTAGTTCCCAGATCTCGGAGGGGCCTGGGGTGACGAGGACGTAGCGTGGAGTGCGGGAGGAGGTTGGGAAGGGGGATAGGGGGAATGTGTGTACGACGACTGTGTTGCCCATGCTGACCGAAGCGAGCTTGATGTTCTGTGGGCCGACGTCTGGGGTTACGGGGTGTTGGGGCGCAATGAAGGTTGAGAAGGTGAGCTTTGTCATTGAGAAGGGGTGCACGTCGCGGAGGGTTGTGTAGGGGCGGAAGTTGCTGTAACCGCGGTTTGGTCCGTATTCTAGGGTGAATAGAGGGATGGAGTTGTCGCTGCCGCTGGCTGCGATGACCGTTTGTTGTTGGCCTTGCGGGTTTGTTCCGAGTTGGCAGATATCAAGTCCTAGTCCAATCTTCAAGGTTCGAGGGAGCTTGCGACGTCGTAGGATTTTGGACTTGCTTGATTTAGCACTGGGAAGCTGAAGGAGGACGAGCTCGCTACCACCGCGGTTTGGGGCGTTTAGGAGGAGGAGCAGGGTTCTGGGTGAGAGGAATCGCAGCGCGCGGAACTTGGGCCGTGCTGTGCGGGCTCCGCTGGCGGGCAGAGGAATGGTATAAATAGAGCGGACGTCAGGAGAGCTGTTGGGGCGGCTAGAGGACGAGATCTCGCCAATCATGACATCTGGGCCGTTGGTGTATGCCACAAGGAACCGGCCGTGTGCATCGTCGGTCTTTTCCGAGTCGTGTTCGAGGCTAACAAAGTCCAGGTCCTCGGCCTCTTCGTTGCCGCTTAATTGAATGCGGCCAATGACATCCTTCTCGCTTGGCGTCTCTGTGGCGCGGAAGAACACAATCTCACCAGATGGTGCCAGACCCGTCGCAACGGCGCCGATCCGTGTGTGTTTCTCATTGCCATCCTTCCCTTTCGGCCACGGTGAGAGTCTCGTCACGCGCTGGTATGTATCCGAAGAGCCTGGCCCATTCTTCGTTCGGAAGAGTGATGCTTGCGACAAAGCTATAGCCTTTCCGGGAATGACCTTGGTGTCCTTTTTCCCACTGCCTTCGGTGCTCTGTGTATTAGCACCAGCAACAGCGGTGGTCTTCTGCGGCACCTCAAACCGGAATGCGCGAAGATGTTGATTGTTGTTCTTTTTCTGCTGTTCGACGGAGCTGTTTATACCGGCCAGGGCAACAAGCGAGCCTGCCTCGTCCCCAACCAGCGGGGCCGCAGCCAGCGATGTCACCGAGTCTTCATCGCGCGATAGGTTCAATTCAACGGCCTCTATGACCTCGTCCCGACGCGATGTGTCAAGCAGAGACTGTACAGAAAACAACGATTAGCATTTGCACGTCGGGAGGAGGGTTTTCTCAAAATAGTGGGACTTGCGATCTTGTTTCCAACTCCGCTACGCCCCTCGCCACCCCCGCCGCCGACTAGAAGTCGACCGTTATTGCGAGGGTCGAAGTCTGCAGCGAAGAGTGGACACGAGAGTGTCAATTTGGCGGAGTGTACTGTGGGCGCCATCGTTGGACAAAGTAGAGTGTAAAGAGGACAGATGGGATGACGGAGGTGCCCCGGATTCTTGGCGCGGTGGCCGGATCTGGGCACGCCATGCCTGGTTAGCGTGATGAACAAAAAAAAAACTATATTGTATAGATCTACAAAGATGACACTGCTCTGCTTTGATTGATATAGGAAGAAGATGAAATAAAAAAAAAAGTAAATAATATTTTAGCATGCCTCTTAAGCATTCTAAGCCTCGATTTCCTGGGAAGTGAACTCGGGCAGGCGCTTGCGGATATCCTCCCATGTCTCGTCGCCCTCAACAAGCGACTTGACAGCTTGCAGGATCTCATCCTCGCTAGCACGGACCTGCTTGGTGGTATCGCGGTCACGCAGGGTGAAGGTGCTGTCCTGAACGGACTGGAAGTCAACAGTGATACCGAAGGGTGTGCCCAGCTCGTCGTTGCGAGAGTAACGCTTGCCGATACTGGCGGAAGAGTCATCGACACGGTTGGAGACACCGGCCTTGCGCAGCTTCGAGGTCAGACGCTGGGTCAAAGGCTTGAAGGAGGCGTGGGTGGAGAGGGGAACCAGCAGGACCTTTGTGGGGGCAACAGCAGGAGGGAAAGAAAGGACCTATAGAGAGTATCGTCAGTACCAGCGCTCATGGCAAAAGAACACAGAAAGGGAAACTTACACCACGGGTCTCATCACCGGCGCGGGACCAGTAGGAGTGCTCGATAATACTGTACAGAATACGTCCAATACCGAAGGAGGGCTCGATCACGTTGGGGGTGTACTCGCGGACATTCTCAACACGGGTGCGCTTCTCAATCTTGATCAGGTCCTTCTCGATCTCAACCTTGCCAGATCCAACACCCTCAACATCGACCTCAATCTTGCCATCCTTCTCGAGGTCAAGAGACAGCTTCTCGCGCAGCTCCTGGGACAGAGCCTCAACAGCTGCCTCGACGGTCTTGGCGTCCTTCTTGAACTTGGGACCGAACTTCTTCTTCTCGAGGTCAATCTGGTACTCCTCGATACGCAGAGGCTCAGCACGGGCCTGGCGCACCACGAGAGGGGCACCGGTCTTCTCCTTGTGAACAGTCAGATCGTAAGCGGAGCGGTCAGCACAACCGACACACTCGATCCAGCCGTAGCTGGTCTGCAACTCGGCATCCCAGCAGTCAGTAGCGTAGTGAGCCATCTCATTGGCCATGTGCTGACGGAAGCGCAGCTTAGTAGGGTCAACGCCCAGCTTCAACAGGAAGGACTGAATGCGGGCCAAGAAATAGCCCAGAGTCTCGTTGTCGACCAGTCCAGTCTCAACGGCCTTGCCGATGGTCATCTTGGTCAGCTTGGTGCTGCCGGACAGCTGCACGTTACGGTCGAGCAAGGTCAACTCAGTATCCTTCACCTCATCGAAGCGAGCGTGCTTCTTGCCACCCTCTGGGTCGACATAGTGCTCAATCTCAGCCATGAGGAACTCACGCACACGCAGGAGACCGGCACGGGGGGAGATCTCGTTACGGAACGACTTGCCAATGGAGGCAGAGGCGAACGGCATCGACTGCTGGTTGAACTCCAGGAGCTTAGCGAAGTTCAGGAACTGACCCTGGGCAGTCTCGGGACGCAGGTATCCAGGCATGTTGGCGCTGGGGCCAATGGAGGTCTGGAACATGAGGTTGAAGGAGACCGGAGGCAGCACCTCGCCGCCGGTGACGGGGTTGCGGATGTCGTGCTTCTTGATGAGCTGCTCCAGCTCGGGACCACCGAAGTTGTCAATCTGTGCGAGGGTCTCCTCGTACTCCTTGACCAAGGCATCATCCAGCTTCTTGGCCTCGGTGCCCTTGGCCTTTCTCTTCTTCTTGGCCTCCTTCTCCTCGTCCACCTCAACTTTCTCGCCGCGCGCCTGCTTGTCTCCCTTGAGGCGGGCCTCGAGCACCTCCTCAACCAAGTGGTCGGCACGGAAGATCTCGCCAGTCTTGGGGTCCTTGCACATCCAGTCGGCGAACTTGTCCACATGTCCACTGGTCTTGAGAATCTCGTGGGGGGTCAGCATGGTGGTGTCGACCTCGAGCATATCCTCCTCGAGCACGAAGTGCTTGCGCCACAAGTCGGTCATGTTGGCGATCAGGGCGGTTCCAGGTGGGCCATAATCGTACAGACCGGACACACCACCGTAAATTTCGAAGGAGGGGGTGTAGAACATGCGGCGGCGGAGCATGGAGTCCAGCACCGTGCGGTCGACGGCCTGGCCGGTCTTGGTGTTGACGGTGGCCATCTTGACGTTTCGTTTGAGGGTCTTCGGGGGAGGGGTGTAGGTCCTAAACTGAGTCCGAAAGAAAGACGGAGGGGAAAGAAAAGAGCGGGGGGGAAATCGCAGGCGCGGCAATTGAGTCATCCACTATGCAGCCCCTCAGACACCACCGAGAGGACAAAAAGACAAGGGGTATATAACAAGAGAGAGCGACCAATTGGGTCAATCTTTTTCTTTTTCTTTTTATTCAGGGGATTGATAACCGCACCCTTTGGATCCTCGCACGTCCTGCCTGCATTTTCAGTACCGCCTTCCTAATAGGGTTCAACACTAAATTCTGCCATATTTTCTGCCACTACTATATCAAGTTTGGTTTATATCGTGTTAATGGGTCTATTCCTTCGCAAATGACTTAAGTGAGGGAGAAAATATGGTACATAGAAGTCACATAGTTGTATATACTCCCGAGCCCTAGACAATAGCCTTCTTTATTCATTTTTCTTTCTAAAAAGGAGGTATCAAGAGTCGCAAGATCGAATCGCAGATTGTCGCTCCGGGGAAACGATTGTCCGAAATAATTTATTTCTCGGCGATCTTTACATTTTCCATTGACCTTCAACAGCAGCACTCTACCCCCTCAGCTTTCAAAAATGGTTGCCCCTGGCCGATCTGGACCGCCTCCGGGCGTCATGGGCGATATTAAAACCGGCAACAAGCTGCGCCGGAAGATGAACCATGTTAAGCGCAAGAGAGCCAAAGATGCTGCGCGCCGAGAGGAGCGCTACGCTTTTAAGAAAGAAGAAGCCAAGAACCCCAAGTTGAAGGAAGAACGACTTCGCCGCAACATTCCTCTGACCCTCGAGCGGAAACGTGTATGGAACGAAGCCGACAACGACACCGAAGAAACTGGTCTGGGATTGAGCGTTGACGTTGAGCGCATCAAGCGCGCCAAGAAAGAAGAAGAAGACGAGCTCAATCGGCCATTAGAAGAGGGTGAGGATGACAGCGAGGCTCCGGAATCAGACAATGAGTCGGTCGACAGTATGCTCGAATCAGACAACAGTGGAGATGAAGATGAGGATGAGGAGAAGGATGGAGACAAAGATGCCAGCCGCGGCCGGAAGAAGACCTCTCTCCGAACTGCGACAGAGCGTGCCACAAGTCCTACCCAGTCCACACGCAGCACAAACCTCAGCCTCGCTCCTGAAGCATTGGCCGCCAAGTTCCCTACACTCTTCACCGAGGGACCCCCGCCCACCCCGAAAATCCTTGTCACCACCGGCCTCAACTCTACCCTTCACGACCAAGCCGAGACCCTGACCGAAATTTTCCCGAACAGCGTGTACATCCGGCGTAATGCCCACCGCTACTCGCACAAATTCTCAATCCGCGAGATTTCCAAATTCGCCGCAAACCGTAACTTCACAACGGTCGTTGTGTTGAATGAGGACCAGAAGCGTCCCTCCGGGCTAACGATGGTTCACTTGCCAGTCGGCCCGACTTTCCACTTCACCATCAGCAACTGGATCGAAGGAAAGCGCCTTCCGGGACACGGTCGAGCCACCGAGCACTGGCCCGAGCTGATCCTCAATAACTTCCGTACTCCTCTCGGTCTTCTGACTGCCCACTTGTTCCGCTCACTCTTCCCACCTCAGCCGGAGTTTGAGGGCCGACAGGTTGTCACTTTGCACAACCAGCGTGATTATATTTTCGTCCGTCGTCACCGCTACGTCTTCCGTGAGAAGCGTGAGACAGAGAAGGCTGTCGTTGGTGCTGACGGCAAGGAAATGCTGGGCGTTGAGGGTATCCGCACCGGTCTACAGGAATTAGGACCTCGCTTCACTTTGAAGCTGCGTCGTGTTGATAAGGGCATCCAGCGTGCCAGTGGCCAGGAGTGGGAATGGAAGGGTGGAATGGAGAAGACGAGAACTCTGTTCCAACTGTAAATGTCTCTTTATGTTGTTATTCTCGGTTTTGCATGGGGTTCGAGGGGAGTTATATCCAAAAGCTTGTCTGGTTTCATTGCAATGGACAAAATTTACGTATTCTACAAACCTCCATGGACATTTATACTCTACAAGACACGGAGGCCGCACCGGCTCCATGGCTGGTTACTTATACAAAAACATTCATCAACTGTTCCTCTTCAAGACCAAACTCCCCTTCAAAACGTACAACGAGGATGACCGATGATATATTGTCACATGATATGGCGGTGCCAACGTCTTTTTTTGATTCATTCAAGTTAATCCGCTACATCCATCTTAGTGACAAACGAGACACATTCAATGCATTCGGCCATTGACCTCCCCACCATTGCTGAGATTGAGGCGTCGACCGATATCCTTAGTATACGGACAAATGCCATCAAAGTGGTTCGAGTGAAGGAACACTTTGCGGTCAAGATCGGATATGCAATTCCACCATTAGAAGCAGAGAACATGAAATATGTCGCAGCCAACAGAAAGATTCCTGTGCCAAAAGTTTACGCCAACATTGTCAATCCAAAAACCCAGAAAAGATACATCGTAATCAACTTCATCCCTGGGGCCGACTTGCAAAAATTACTACCATCGCTCACACCAGCCGAGAAGACGAAGGTCAGCAAGCGAATTAAAGAGGCTGTTGATTAGCTACGAACAATATCACCACCGGGGTACTTTGGAAACTTGAATGGCACGCCTTACGTTGACGGTGTTTTGTCAACACCAGATAAGAACCCAAATATTTCCGGGCCATTCAATGACCAGGAACAGATGAATCAATGAATACTCGAAAGACTAGGTCAAACGCAGTCACCGCACTACATCCGCTTATTGCAAGAAATGGTCAATCGCACTCTCAAGAACCATCGAACTGTTTTTACGCATGGGGATCTACAGCCGAAGAATATAATGGTAGAGCGAAGAGAGATCCACGATAATGGAGGCGCAGACTTTAAAGTGACTGTCATTGACTGGAATTTGTCAGGCTGGTACCCCGAGTTTTGGGAATTTTGCAATTCAACATTGTATTGTCAAATGAAACCGGATTGGCTCGAACTCATCCCAGACATATTTGATCAGTACCCGTTAGAATATCTCATGATGCAAATTGTCTACTCGTCTGTCTTTTACTGATGATACCTTGGATGTTATTTCCATGACGATAAAGTGGCGTACCAAGATACAACGAGTCAATTAGGATCGTGGTGCATCAACCGCTCTATAGCACTCCGCTTCAGAATCTGGGGAAGTCTGCCGGTGTAATGGTTCCAATACTTCTCTTCTATGTAGGTTATGGGAGCAAGAGAGCCGCATAGAAAAAGCAAAGTTGCATAGCTAAGCTTGCCGGTAGTTGGTGTTACGTGTTGATCGCATTAACCCAGCCAAGTAGTTTGCCAGTACTGGCTGTCTGCGACAGTGCCTGCGTGGGAAACGACCTGCAAGGACTGCATTTTCATTCCCTCGTTTCCTGTCTTATAACATGCTTAAAACATAGTAAAAAAGAAAGGGAAAAATAAAAGAAAGAAGAGGTGATTCCCAGCAATACATCGCATCTAGGCCATCTGACTGCGAACTTTGGTTCCAAGGGGAATCGAACCCAGGCCTGTGGCTCGTTAAGATGGCAACCTTGCAAGTTTGACATTGCTCTTAACTACTGCACTACCCCGGGTTATTGCTAGGAATAACCTTAACTTTATATAAATCCCCACAATGAGACCAGCCCTAGTAGCGTGAGATTGCCATTTGCGTATACATCAAGAGACTTTTCTCTCTTTTAACATATCTGGTATATTAATTAGAGCTGAGAGGCTAAACTACTTCATGTTAAAGTCCTACCTATGCATGTAATCCCAAGAACTGTACATGTCCACATGTCCACGGGTAGTATAAAACATGGAGATAAGAAGTTCAATGTTGCTTATCTCCGATATCAGCCAAGTCACGAGACGATCTCCCGATCTCCCGATCTCCGTACCTGAACCAATGACAATAGAGAAAAAAAAAAAAGAAATACTCTACTTTGTACATCATACACCACCAAAGGTCCCCTCCTCCCTCCAAATATGAATACCCCCCCGCGCCGTCTCCTCTTCATAGCCTCAATAGGCAATCCAGCCCCCTACCACAACACCCGACACAGCGCCGGCCACCTCCTCCTCGACGCCTTAAAACCACTCCTCGAAACAACCCTCCCAAACACAGGCATCTACCACGAAACATGGCAAAGTCCCTCCCTCATGAACGTAACAGGCCCGAAACTCGTACGTCGACTAGAACAATGGGCAACCGAGCGAGCAAGCCGTCTTGAAAGGATCGCCAACGTTGCCGCCACTCGTTCATCCTCTCCAACAACCCCAAACTTCCCTACCCAAACTACATACCCCACAACCCTCGTCATCCTCCACGACGAACTATCCATCGCGCAAGGAAAGGTCCGTGTCATACGTGGCGGGCCGGAGACGTTTAGTTTGCGCGGCCATCGCGGTCTGATCAGTATCTGTGAGACATTGCGCAAGAAGGGGTTGTATCCCCGCTCGTCTGGGGCGAGTAAGAGTGTTACCGGGCCGTTGGCGGATCTCTCCATTTTGCGCGTCGGTCTTGGTATCGGTCGGCCGGCGTCACATGACACGGCTGCTGTTTCGAAGTATGTGCTCGGGACTGTTACTGATAATGAGCTTAAGGCTTATCATGCTGCGGCGATGCCTGTGGCGCAGACTATTCGGGATGAGCTTTCGAGACCTGCGGGGAAGGTTTGATGTTTGATATTTGGTGATGTGTATAGTGTGGATTTTGTTGGAGTACAATACAAAATATACCCCCTCCTCCAATCATTATTGTTGTTTATATGCGAAGACATGGAATTGAAGGAAGTGATGAAGAGCAATGTCAAAGCCAGCTCGTGAATGTATTAAACATATACACAGAAAACGCCTGGAAGGCAAATGAACACAGGAAATAGCTGCCGATATCGACAGAAGCAAAGAAAAAAAAATAAGCATGAGTCTGTTGTACAGATCTCAGCGCAACAAAGAAACATCCGGTATTATGCTAATAGAGTAGTCGATTTAAAAGAACAGCTCAAACGGTTCCAGCTATGCTCAAATCGCGAATCTCCTGCAACACCTCCTCAACCCGGTTATCCAGATCACCCTTCGCATACTGGTCGCGAGTCTCGGCATCAAGATACTGCTGCACCTGCGCCATGCGGGAGTACGCCTCGGCACAGAAGCGGAGTTGGATCTTGACGAGAGCTTCGAAGCTGGGGTCGAGGTAGGGTACACGTAGGTCGATCAGCTGGGGGAGTTCGTTGAAGAGCTGCTCGTTCAATTGCTCGTAAGCCTGCTTGGCCATCTCGGCTTCGCGCTCGGTCCGCGGCAGCTTGGTAACATCCTTGTCGGGCTTCTCGGCTAGCTTCTTGACCTTGGCGCGCATGGCGTCGTAGTCTAGTAGCTTGTGGTTGCGTTTTTTGATGCATTCGTTCACGTCGGGGAAGTAGGCGCAGAATCGGGAGATGGGGTCGAGGACGGTGGTACTTTGGTCTTCTGTCAGCGCTATTCATGTGTACTCGTCAGTAAGAACAAGGATCTCCTACCGGTATGGCCCATCCAGAGCCTTGATGGTTTCGGCATCAAGATCCTCAACGGCCTGCTTGTAGCTCCGGCTCACACCATCTTTTGTTCCTGCATCGCCATAGAACGCATCAATGGTCTCCGCAATGCGCATTTGGGATGCCGTCATGGCTGGGAAGAGTCAGCCACCAGATCCAACAGTCCGCAAAGCAAAAGGTCACCCACCTCGTAGTGAATCCAGATAACCCTTCGCCTCCTTTTGCAACCGATTCGCCGCGGTCTCCATAGTCCGGTAACGACTATAACGAACAAATTCAGCTCCCATCCCGGTATAACTATGAGGCAGCAGCAAGGTCAACCATACCGTTCCTCGATCTCATAATCGCGATCATTCGTTCTCTCAACATGTCCTATACAATTACCGAGTTAGCAGCTTATTGACTTATTCGCATCCACATGGCGCGGCAAGTAAATCGTAGCGCCTGGCGGGTAGCTAATCCGGGATCGTGTCCGATCGCCCTCTTTTCGATTCATTGCGGGGTAGAACTCGACCAACTCACCCGTCTTCATCATCACCTGTGTCGTCGCACGGTTGACATTCTTCTTGAACCCTATCCATCCAAGCTGTTAGATTCGCTCAAATTGGCACCGGTTCATGAGTCCGAGGGTTTTGGTGGGATGAGGCGTACCTGCCCAAGACATGGTGGCGGCGTGGTTCGGGGGACCCGTAGATGAGGATCGGCTTTTGAGTTGGTGTGGGTTATAGGTTGTGAGTGGGTATGGAATAGAAGTGAGTCGTATTGCAGTTGACTGCTGGAAAGGATCTCTGGAGTTAAGCTGTAGGGAAAGTGAAGGTCCCGAACCCAATGCCAAGGGTAGCCGACTTGGTCTGCCTTACGGGTTTGTGTGGCTGTGTGTGGCTGAGTGATTATGCTATTATGCTTATGTCATGTTTTCCGGATGCGGGTACGTCATGTTTGGTAGGGCTGGAGAGTAATGAAGTACCCACATCAACGTTGCATTATTCAGGTTCTGCGAGGGTCTGTTCGAGGTTTTTTTTTTTTTGCTTTTCTTTTCCTTTTAGGTTTTCTGCAAAGATACATGCATCGGTAATACTAGGTAAATCATGCCAAGGTATATATTGTATAACTATATGTAGGTATCATATCATGTTGGGACATTGAGACATTCTTACTCAAACCAGGTGCATATAGCCACTTAACGCCGGTAGGCGAGCAATCAAGTGAGAGATAATTACCCCTTACCCCTTTCACAGTAGCATAGTATAGGGATAGTGTAGGGCTGGGCCTTACATCCGCTGCAATACGCCTGCATGGCATGTGCATATTGAGGTATTCCACTTAATCCACTTCGCCTAGGCTGTAATGTTGATGCCTAAGTAACTGAGTTATGTGCAGTTCTTGGCAGACAATTTTATGACATTGCCAAGTGGGAATAACTGCAACTTGAGTCCGCTCAAGTTTTACTCCTTTTTGGGGTGGGTTACTTGAATTGGGTATCTGGGCGAGAGGAGTCGGAAAGTTGGAATCCACCTCTTTAGCTGCATATGTTCTGTATTACCGAGTTCCGTACGGAGTACAGACCGTAAGGTATGCAGTAATTAGAAGTTATGAAATGCATGTGGGAATATGGTGAATAACTAGACTGTGCTAATCCGAAATATGACACACTCGATTGCATCAGACCGCTGGGGCTTCCTTTTTTTTGTTTTTGCTTTTTCTTGTCTTTCTCGCTAGCGTACGGAGGATGCATGGATGATTATCGTCGGGAAATACATCCGGATTGAATGATATCACGGGTCCTGATGCGTTGGAAAGATATCGGAGCTAATCTACTACATTGTGCTGATCGTCTCAATGACACTTGTGGGCCTTGCATTGGGTCGATAAGCGCCGATCTTCGGGTTGATGTCATAGTTATTGGGGGCTGTAGATTGTGAACTTGAAGGTTGTTCCTGTTAGTTGTAAAGGGGGAATAGGACTTTGGGACGAACCTGGTATGCTGGGATAATGAATATGCACCTTGCTACGTGGAACCAAGTCACATGTAACAAAATTCAAAATGCCTAAGCCATATATACACAAAGCATCGGTAATATGTACTAGAATCCGACGTCGAAATAAGCAAAGCCAAAGCAGAAAGGTTCAGACAACCCCCGGTGTAGGACATCCCACTTAGGTACCGGTTCCTGTTCCTGTTCCGGTTGCGGTTGCGGGCAGCAGAGCCTCTGCCTACAATCATATTGATAAGGAACCCCAGAAAACAGGACCAGCAATCCAAGTGAGAATATGCCCATATTCGCCCGCTAAAGCTGGGCGCGTCATAGTGGTACAAGGAAGAAAGTTCAAATGGGGAATTTCCTGCCAACGCCAATAGAAACTTGAAGGTATCTGCCGAAACCCCGCAACACGAAAAAAAAAGACCGGACGGGATAAACTCCGAAAGATTGTAAAGGAAAACCAGATCAAAAGAAAAGGGTCATGATTCTTCGTTGCATTGACGTTGAAGACATGAAGATCCAGACAGAAAGACAAGCTAAAAGATGGATCGATGTAATAGAGCACAGGCTGAAGAGGCTGCAGGGATACAGTATGCGCCGGAGCCAACAGGATAAAACGGGAAAAAAAAGTCAAACATAGAACCTTCGTAAAGGGCCCCCTTCTAATTTAGGAGCATTCAAAGGATAAAACTCAGTAAGCATCTCCTTGAATGGGTGTATGATAAACAACCACCCTGTGATGCAAAACGTGAAAGGATAATTTTCGGTCACATTAAACCTAGAGGAGCGGGCTTGTGACCTCAACACCTGACAATTTTCGTGTTGAAACGATCAGAAACCTTCCTCGCCAGCCTTGCACAGCTTGATCTGGCGCACCCATTCGGATTTGAGAACTTGTGAGGCATTGATGCGGCGAGAAGGATTAGGATCAAGGATGGAGTAGATCACGTTGCGACAACGAGCCTGAGAAGTTATAAGTTTTTGCCCCGCAGTCGCAGGAGGGGGATTAGCTGTTCTTACCCGATGTAACGTCTCGATGGGAGCGTATCCATCCTCATGTTTGCGACCGTCTAGGTACCGCTGGTAAAATTCATCTTCGTCCTTGCGCGCCACGCGCCAAAGATGCCGTCCGGTGCGCATGGCCATGTAGATCACTCCGGTCGCCCAGAGATCAACCGCTCGGGGATCGAATTCCCTCTCAATGTATTCCTCCGGGGCGATATATGGAGCGGAACCACAGAGTCCGGCGGTCATATGGGCTTCCTTCTCCCAGGCCATACGGAAACATTCACCGTTACCAAAATCGGTGATCTTGAGTGCACCGTGAGTGGTCAGGAGCAGATTTTCGGGCTTGAGGTCGCGGTGTGCGACACCCATTTCGTGCATATACTCAACACCCCGCATCAACTGCTTGAAAAAGCAGTCGGCTTCGGCGACTTCTAACTTGCCGGCAGCAAGGACCAGGGTGTACAGATCGCCACCAGCGCAGTATTCCATGACTTCACAGTAATCTCCCTTGGCATCTTGCAAGAGGTCCAAAGTGTGAATGACGTTTGGGTGACGAAGTGACGATGAGATGCAAAATTCAGAAGTCAGTCGTTTCTGATACTTCTTGGTCGTTTCTTGGGGCCGGCGACGGAACTCCTTGACAGCATAGAGCTGTTCACACTTGGAATCTTGAGGGTCGACCTTGTGCGAGATGCGCACGATACCGAAAGCACCGCGACCCACAATTTCCTGGCACTTGCCGTACTTGTCAACCAGAGAAGCAGTGGCATTCGGGCCACCCTTCTTATCGGCAGCCAGCTTATCACGCTCCGTCTTGAACTGATCAATCCAGGTCGACATCAGCGACAACTGTTGCTCGTCCACCTGGTCATCCTTTTTCCGGCCACCCATCATATCCCGCAGTAGATCGGTAAGCTTCTCTTGCCGTCTAGCACTTCTGAGGTTATGTGAGTGGTTACCGAGAGCTTCCGTCAGAACCTCGAATCGCTTGTGCACTGCAGCACCGTCTTTTGTCTTCTTATCATCCATCTTCTTCTTGTCGGGCTTCTCCACGGGTTCGCTCTTGAGTGACGGGTTGCGTGATGGTGCTCGAGAATTCTCTCCTCTTGAGGGAGGTCTAGAAGGAGGTCTAGAGGCGGGTCGAGATGATGGCTTTGAAGTCCTGCCGCTGAGAGGCTGGATACTTTCCAAGCTACTGTCTGATAGGTCACGAGGAACCTCGTTATTCTCTCTGGTTGGTGTGTTTTTCCCCGTGCTGGAGAACATGCGCGTGAGGCGAGCGGCCATGGTGGCTTTCGTCGGCTTGCCGGCGGGGGATAATGCCGGAGCAGGGAGGGCGTCCCCGTTTGCGTGGGCGGCCAGATTCATGCCGGCGAGGGCGCGTGTTACCGAAGCATCTCCATCCCGAGGGTCATACGAGTGTTGTGAAGCTGCGGCGGAAGAGACTGCGGAAGGCACAGGTGAAGGGGAAGGTGGAGTCATGTGCGGTGGATCGACAGGTGAAGATTGGAAGAATGAGGGGTGGGACGTAAAATTCTCCGTCCCCAGATTGGAAGACGAACGTCTACAGCTCGCACGAAGCTGCGGCGGATAGAGACGGTCTTAATGGTAAGGATAAAGAGAAGTGAGAGTAGCGAGGCGAGAGAGAAAAAAAAAAGTAGACCGAATTGATAGCCTGAGGCAACGAGGGCAAAAGGTGACGACACAAAGAGATACGGAAATATTGGAAGTACCGCACACCAAATGATGCCCTCTGGCAAAGGAGGAACCCCTAGAGTATATAGACAGAATAAAAGAGGAGAGAGAAAAAAAAAAGAATTAAAAGAAAGAGAAGCAAGTGGGAAATAAGTGGGATAAATTTGGCGATGCTAGAGAACTTGAAATACCACGGGGGGAATCCTTGGTGTATGGTAATATATTACATAGCTTAACTAAAAATTATAAAATAAAAAACTGAAATATTCGAATAACTCCATATCGAGAGAAGGGGGGAAATGTGGGCACTGCAACGGTACAGGTTACCCTCGAAGATTATTAATGCTTGCAAATGACGGTGGCCGCGGGCTCCCCAGGGCTCCAGGGCTCACTTCAGGGTTGTTTCTACGCGATTCTGGTTTTGACCTATAGGGCTACATACTGCATACGGCGACTCCGGCGCTGTGAGACCTAACCTAGATACATCTAACTAGGGCTATTATTCATTGTACTCCGTAGAGTCGAGATATATTTTCGTACACATTCTTTACTAAAAAGTGGCGCATGATACATTACGGGAGTACGGAGGACGGATAGACCAGATGGAAAGGATTCCCGAGGCTCGTTCCGATGCTTTATAATAATAATAAATGTTTTTTTTTGGTGAGAGATTTAATGGTAATGAAACATTGAAGTAATCCATAGTAATTAGTATGATAAGTAATGAAAAGTACGAGTTTTTTTCAACTCTGGAACTGGGTCTCTCCCGAGTCCCTCTTTGGAGAGCAATACATGTATTACTTAATCTTTACTAGTATTATGACGTTGAGTTGATGTGACGTCTTTGCATCTTACTATCTTACTATATATGTGTGTGGTAGGATGCTATTATCCTATTAAATATTATAGAATATTAGAAAATACAAGAGAAAGTAGCTTTGATAGTTCCGCCACCATATCAAAGGAGTGAGGCTGTGCAGTCTGCACAACGGAGCTCAGTCGTGATTCGATCAGGCCCCGCACCAAGCCGACGCGCTGGGTGCACTGTGTGGCGGTAGTCATCCCGAGGCCCTGTGGACTTCCGATGTATGAAGTTGAGGGGTACCTCTGCGAAGCTATCCTCTGGGATCCATTAGGATCCATTCATCCAATATGATTGGGGGGCATTCTCTTGATCGCTTAGCCGGACACCAGTGTGAACATTTTCAGACGTGCTTCATTACTCTATATGGTAGGTGGGGGATTATCATTTGTACAATGGGGCATATAGTTACATAGTAACAAGATCAGACCATTTCTTCTTACAGTATGTATACTTTTACAATATAAATTGACACAGTATGTCATCCGGGCTATGAAAACCCTCCTAGATCCAATCCAGATCGATCCCAGTTTCTCCAAGGGACACTGTCCTCGTTGGTTGCAAATCCTAAATCCCCTTCCAACCAATTGTCATATTCCTCCGTTTATACCCGTGCTCACTCGCTACTTCCAACGTTCAGCTGGTCAACTCGATCATCCCCAAAGCGAAAAACCCCATTTTTGGACACTAAGTCTGCCAGTGATTGCTAGACGATCGCTGCTACGTAATAATAGTTGGTCAATCATGCACATCTCTCTATCGGGGACGTGGGAACCGCGTGGGTTCTCTGTGCGACGGAGCCCCCCCGCAGCGATGTACTACGTACATAATGCTCTAGTACGTTATAGGTGAATACAATAGAGACTAAGAGCAGCTTTCCGCTATCTAGCGTCATTCGGACAGATGACGGCATTTAGGATAGACGGGGAGGGTGCAGGTTGACTAACACTGAGTTGTTCAATTACAAAAGTATTGGATAGAAATATTCGCTCTTTCTTGGCCCTATCATGGCTGCAGGGGGAGGTATACCTAGCCTCATTACTTTGGAATGTAGATGCATGTTCACCGTCTCTTCGGATCCCTGGTGTTTCCGGGTGGGGGGAAATACTTGACACCTAGTGTCTAGGATTTCCATACTAGCATGAGCTTCGCGCTGAACCCGGGCTTTTGTTTCCGAACTAGTACAGGGTGGTAACTAGTGGTATACTCAATAATGTTATTCAATGCTGATTTTACCCCGGATTACCATCGATTTCCGAATAAGCCCGTTATTATTGACCTCGGGACGGGGTATCCAGTAAGAATAATAGAATAATATATCTGTAGAGGAACAAGAAAGCTGAAAATAACGAGTCAATCTCACATGTAACGCAAAAAACAGCATTTCCACTTTCTCACACAAGCTTCCGTATCCAACACTAACAACTACGAGGGATTTTCACTCGCCAATCACAGCCCTAAGAGGAACCCATTTTAATTTCCCACAGCACAAAGTCACCGTGCATGTATATGTACCACGTATAATTTCCAAATGTACCAAGCCTTCTATATCAATGTTATATGCATCTCCACCGAGGCATGTACTTCTACAAAATGCAGCTCAAACACTACCCCTCTTCATTCCAATTTCAATCCATTCATAACCGTACAACCTAGACGCCTTTGTTTACACATACAACATTTGTTTTTTTATAATTCGAATTTGACAGGGTGGTTAATTGCTTCTTTTGGTATGGTCAATACGGTTATTGTTCCATGGTACTCTTGCATGTTGCCCTTTGATCTCTTTTTTTAGGGTTTTCTTTTTAGAAGTGCATGGTGCCTATATCGAGAACAAAGGGCAACATGAATAGAATGGATCTGACGAATTAGGTTATAAGATTCTAGTTCATTACGGGCATGTATCTAGCTTCATAGAAATCATTCTTTCAGATTAAAACTCGTTATCAAGTACGGTACTTCGCCCCATAGCCATGTTGATGTCTCGTGGACCACCTCCATGACCCTGCAGTTCAATCGCTTTTGATAGTCGGCAACATGCACAACCGCTCTGCATATTGACCAATCTTCATCCTATAGACAAATGCGTTCACAACTGAGCTTAGTATGTACACTTTTGTCCTCGACTCCCCTTCCTTTCTTTGTCTTATCTCAAAAACAGAACTGATTAGGGTTGGCTATTTCCAAGTCCTCGACGAAAGCAATATTCAACCAGACCGCGGTGACCCCTTTCTCTGAGCCAATATAGAAGCCATATAATATGTTATCCAATCTCTGACTTGCCATTACACACATTTACGATAGCAGCAGAGGCTTCCCACAGCACATAAAGTCCAACCCTCCACCAACTTATTCGGACACGCTGATTCGGTTCGAATCACTACTCTGCATGCGTATACGAACTTTTGGACGCAGTTGAGCCTAAGAGGAGAGGATTGACTAGACCGTGACATACTTGATAACATGTCGTTGGCAAAGCGAAGATCCTAGGGACCGCATCTACCCAATAAACCCCATGTTCATGGGGTAAAGGATCGAGTCAGTTCATGAGAACTATCCATCACCTCACATGTTTACTTAAAATTGTAAAAAGCAATCACAAAGCCACCCAACACCGGCTGTAACCCACATTCCGATACAAGCCGGGACATGCTTGACCGCCAGTTTGTGGTTGCAGGAAGACACACACAGCCGTGAAGTTATAGGATTGGTCGGCTTTGTATTACGACACCTATCTCTGGGGTTTCTGAATGGTCAAAGCTTGAGATAAGCTGCGGCATAACGCTGTTTTATTCTCTGTGTGTGGGCATGCATGTGCCTATGGTTAACTATGCACTAGTAACTAACTTGATTATATTTTCCGTGTACATATGTGCTACGGATAAAAGAGCTCGGGTTAATGGGAGGGGCTGAGCTTGTTTACCGTTAGCATCTATTTATCCCGCTGTGGATGTACGTTGTGCTAAACCTGTATGTGTGGACGTCTGTGCTTCAGCCAAGTCATGCAGGATGCAGGATAGGGACGATCTGACCTGAAGCTGAGAGCTGCCTGTGGGTATCTGGTTTTTTTCGGCGTTGTAATATGCATTGAGCTTCGCTTTTTCTTTATGTGGAAGGTACAATATAGAAAAAGCAATTGCAGGATCCAATTATTGTCATATGATCTATCTTCTCACTTGATTCTCGAGTCTACACCCATCGGCTTGTCGGGTCAGTGCCTCCATGCAGAAGCGGACGCACTAGCGTGGGTCGGTCGTGCTGCTTGGCTAGAGCTGCTTGGATTAAGGGTATGGTTAGCGCTCTAGACCCGAATCTAGTTTAGATTTTTTTTTTCCATGGCGTCGTTGGTGGCTGCGGCATTTATTTTGCTCCATACAACCTATACCCCGGGTTTACTATAAACAGGCATTTCAAAGGCGGAAACTTTGATATTGCACCCATAATGAGATGATTCACACGGATATTGCGCTATACCAACGGTAATCAATTATTCCGACTCTCCCCGAACACCACTAACAGATAGCTCCGTCCAGTGTTCCCGGTTAATACACTTGATATGACGAAGCCGAGCTATTTTGCGGGCCGGCCCCCGGGACACTCCGCACCGTAATTTCCCCAGCGTACAGCGTACTAGCGGCGCTGGGAATGCCACGTGGGAAGGAAACGGGTCTCATTGAATGGCAGCCACACATGAAAAGGCGGTATGGATAACCCTGTCGTGCTTGGCGTTGGTACTGTGTTCCGATGATCTCGTTTCTCACCAAATGCGCTGTTGTATGCAGGTGCCCGTAGAACAGTGTGCTTGATAACGGGCGAGTCCGCTGCGGTGTGCGCTCGATTGCAGCTATGTCGATCTCACACCTTCGAGATACCTGATTTATATATGCTAGCCTCGATATGTCCCAGCGGTGAGATCCTGTCGCTTTTTCCTTCCTTCACGTGGACTTGGCTCGCGCGAACTGACCTCCAGGTTCCGGGAGGGATGTCCAGATGCCCAGTTCGATATCATGACAGAACTCGAGTCTGCTAACAGATCAGAACACAAGTCAACAACTAAGGCGGTATGCCAGAACTAAAATGCACGCACCACAAACTGTTCCAATGATTCCTCGAATAGCTCGTTGTTCACGCCCACACCGCCGGGATGCTCGGTCGGAGAAAGGGGATTTTTAACCACTAAATAGACCGAACCGAGTTAGCACTGCCTTAGTCCGCCAAACCAGATCACGAACCGTATTCCACAAACAGATTGATGTAGATCTGTTGCAGCGCGATGCGCATGCTGGGACTCTTGAGGTCCGTCAGCATGACGAACTTGGTATTCGTCGGTGTCTCGTAGTAGTGAAGCTTGTACTGGCTGGTGGTGAATGACACAAAGCTAGTTGGGGTTAGCATCGACTTTGCGTGTACATCCAAAGGCCAGCAAGCAGGTCATGCCTGGCTTGCTTCAGGGGCAGTCTTACTTGTCGTCTTCACCTCCTAGCTTGCGCACCATATTCCGCAACGAAAATACTGTTCCGAAGACTAGCTTCGAATCATCGTCTGTCGATCGCACTGTCTGGCCGAGACCGGTCGGTGCTGCGCCGGAGACTGTGTCAGACCGGGACTTCCCCACGGTGGAGGTCGGCCGCGGAAGCCAGCGGCGCTTGTAGATGCATTCCGCTGGATGAACAGTTAGCATATGAAGATGATTCAATTATATAGTATAAGAGTGTTTACCGTGCCGATCAAAGATGTAGAACGAGTAGACGACCATTGTGTATGTGTGACCTGAAACAAGTTGTTGTTGATGTTCAGGGGAGTTCCGAGGCCGACCAGGCGGTGAAATTAGTTCCCGTATCGATAACAAAAGCCCATATCCAAACGGAGCTGCCTAGATTTTCTTCGGGGTTTCCGATTCGACTGGATTTTTCTTTAATTATACCATAAGGCTTAGTACCATTTATTCGATCCGCTTGTGCAATCCTTGCAAAGCGCGGCCTCGTAAGGCTGACAGCCCGCATCCCAACGTTATCGAATGATTCGAATCCCCCGCTCGAACTTCCTTACCCCACACATCTTCTACCAACACTTGGTGATCAGTGTATTTCAATGGATGAGAATGTGGCAACCCCTTTGTCGGATGTATCCGCAGAGCCATCTATTGCCTCACTGGAGGGTATGAACGATGCGCGGCCTCAGGCGAGCAGAGTTGCGTGAGTTTCACTATGAAACACCAGCAGGAGAATGATTTTTTCCGAGTACGATGTATCATGCTAACGCCCAATCTGCAACTAGGTCTACTGCATCCTATGACAGTACTGGGAGGCACCGGCGACGAAATCCCAGAGCAAGGCGTCCGGTGAAGGTCGGTCTCTCAATGCCGTTATGACAGTTTCGGAGAACTGATACTGCGGACTAGGAAACACTGGACGCCCGCTCCGAGTATTATACAAGCCAAGATGACGGTACTGCGGAACATCGTATCAACCAATATGTGATCAAACAGGAGATCGGACGTGGATCGTTCGGGGCGGTCCATCTGGCTGCAGATCAGTTCGGCAATGAATATGTATGAGCGCGAACCTACGAGTCTATCGGATATGAGCCTGGTCAACATGGTAAATGGAGATATGCTAACTGTCAGATAAACTATCTGTAAATTCAGGCAGTCAAGGAATTCTCCAAGTCCAGACTAAGGAAACGTGCGCAGTCGCATCTGCTGCGAAGACCGCGAGGTCCGATTCGGCCAGGAACGGATTTCAACTCGCCGTTACATCGACATCCTTCCGGTGACGATAATGAGACAGCAAAGAATCCTTTATATCTGATCAAGGAGGAAATTGCAATCATGAAGAAACTGAACCATAACAATCTAGTGTCATTGATCGAGGTCTTGGACGATCCGACAGAAGACTCGTTGTATATGGTGATGGAAATGTGCAAGAAGGGCGTTGTCATGAAGGTCGGGCTGGAAGAGAAAGCAGATCCGTATGATGATGAGCAATGTCGATGTTGGTTCCGTGATCTGATCTTGGGAATTGAGTATTTGCATTCGCAGGGCATTGTCCATCGAGATATCAAACCAGACAACTGTCTGGTGACCAACGACGACTTGCTGAAAGTGGTCGACTTTGGTGTATCAGAGATGTTTGAAAAAGATTCAAACATGTTCACTGGCAAGTCAGCTGGGTCACCAGCATTTCTCCCGCCAGAGCTGTGCGTGGTCAAACATGGTGATGTATCCGGCAGGGCGACGGATATTTGGTCCATGGGAGTAACTCTATATTGTCTGCGATACGGAAGGCTACCATTTGAGAAGCATAGCATCTTCGAGCTGTATGATAGTATCAGGGGGGATTCCCTGGTCTACGAAGAAGAGTCAGACGAAGTATTCAAAGATCTTATGGGACGGATTCTCGAGAAAGATCCAGAGAAACGGATCGACATGTTTGGTTTACGAGTGAGTCAATCTCAATTTACTCTACTCGCCAATACTGACTAGGTATAACAGGAACACCCCTGGGTAACGAAGGATGGGGCGGACCCTTTGCTGTCATTTGAGGAGAACACGTCGCAAATCATTGAGCCGCCGACAGAGGAGGAGATGAACTCAGCCATTACAACAAACATGGGACATCTTATGACCGTGGTATGTTACCATTCCTCATTCTGGTGGGATATTCATTAACAAAGCCCGCAGATGAAAGCCGTCAAAAAGTTCAAGCGACTAACAGATCCCACCAAAGCACAATCCCCCATTCAAAGTACGTTCGGTCAGAGCATTCTGGGCGGAGACCACGATGCCTTCCTCGTCGAGCCACCAATGGAAATGGACCCAGACGAGCCATTCCCAGCAGTGGGAGCGGCTCCACAAACACACGACGCCCATGGCTTGCGCGCAAACATGCGCAAGGTCTTCGGCCGGCGTCCTTTTGCCGGGTTCCGAGACGATCCCGGAGTTCTCGGGTCTAGTGATTCAGCCAGCTTTTCATCCCGGCCGGAGCACAGCCCGAGCAGCAGCAAAAGGCCCAGCGGTGTGTTCGAGCCCGAGCGAAAAGACTCCGGCTCCATCCGCAGCTGGGGGTCCCCGGCTCAACCGGATATTGGCCACGAAGCTCAACCCCACTCTCAATCGGGATCACCTCGCATCCTCCTCTCGCGAGCAAGCTCGGGTAGAACTAAGCGCAGCCTGGAGGGGACAAGAGGGCATGCCCGTGATCCGTTGGAGGAGGAGTTCCCCTACCTCTTCATTGGACCATCTACATACACCGGCTCCTCGCAGCAGGAACCCATGGAAATTAGTGACGAGCCGGGATCTATCTTCCAAGAGCCGGAAAATTCAATGGATCCTTCTGGCCAGATGGAGGATGATGAGCCGGTACAGTTCGTTAGTGAATCGCCCGGCGCTGCGGATTTCAATATCTACGAAACAGCGTACAGGAAGGAACTCGACCGCATCAAGGACGACCTGAAAGACCGCGACACAGGCCCAAAGGTGTACCTGACTCGCTTTATCGAGAAAAATACCGCCGAAATGACGAAACTGGCCAAAGAGAAGGAGTTGGATCTTCAAATTGGGAATAATTTCACTCCTTCTACTCTGTCGAGAACACCCTCAGGCTTCGGGTCTGCGGTTAGTGCGCTGCGCTCGCAGGTTCTGCAGAAAAGACAGGCTGAGGGGTCGGAAGAGCAGGGTGGTGACGCAAGTAAAGATAAAGATTCCCCCCAGAATCACGAGCCTCACCCTCATCCTCCGAAACGCCTGTCCCTTTCATCTCAGTCTATACCTGAACCTGAACCGTCGTCTCTAGAGGCGACGGGTGTGTCGTCTACGGAAGGGAGCGGTGCTTCGCAGGCACAGCTGCGGCGAATTCTTGATCGAGTTCGTGGAAAGTCTGATAGTGCAGAGTGATAGGCTGGGCGGACTTCGTTGTGTTGATAGAACAAGGTTGTGTGAAGCTTAGGTTCTTTGTGATGGGATAGCATTTCATTCAAGGCGTCGAACAGCTAGTTTCTTTTATTCTTCTCTTTAACCCATATATGCATTCTTTGAGCTGGCAAACTTCTTTGAAGAGAGTAATTGGCACATAAAATCCTTGCTGCAACGTGTGTGATGGAACGTATATGGCCTCCGAGAATTGCGGTCTTAGACCTTAGACCCTGCTTTGTCGTGTGGTAATCACTCTATTGTTGGAACGTACCAAAATAAGAAGAAATAAAAAGTCATCGCCCGGAGGCGATCCGGCGACTTGAGATCAAACAGCACTCAACCTGAGGATGGACGGGGATCCAAAGTAGCAGTGCCAAATCGTCGCCAACGACAACCGCTAGGCCAAATGCCCGTCCATCCATACATACTTATGTGCTAGTTCTATTTGTCATACGAAGCGAAGAATGTAGAAAGTACAGAAAGTACGCTGTCTGAGTCTGAGAGTTAGAATTCAAGTACCTACGTATCTCTATCTTCCCTATGTATCTCTCTATCTTGGTCCAATTGACTGACATCAGGGCTAAGCACTGGTACCAGTGTAGTATCTGTTTGGAGGTGCATACACAATGGTATAAAGATATGGATTCGAAATGCGTACATTAGCGAAATCCATGCCTGACTTACATGGGAATAAACCAAGAAGAACGGGAAGTGAAGTGATATGTGTGAAATTAAATACTCTCAATTCATTATTAACTGGAGCAAAGAATGTGGGACAACACCGTATAAGGAGAGCCGAGATGGAAGAGAATAAACAGAAAGTCAAAAGCCAAGATTCAGAAGATTCAAAACAGCAACCAGAAGATCATCATATATCAGAAATATAGTAGGATAAAATACAAGGTAAACAGGCCTTAAAGAAAATTGAAAGGCTCAAAGAACCGCCATCGCCATGTAGCAATAGACATAATGCATCGTCATCATCATCAAATGCATAGCACGCTAGACATTGGGCTGGGCTGGAGAGAAAGAAAAAGCAGAAAGGTAGAAAGTAGAAAGTATGACAGCGAGACTGGAAAAAGGAAAGATGCTAGGCATGGAGGGCATCAATTGGCGTAAACGTCTTGTCTTGTCTTGGGTTCGTGGTACTTCGAGTAGGCTACACAATATTGAGATTGTGTGTTTGCCTAGGAGACGAGTGGGAAGCAGGAGCAGAAGGAAAGCAGTGAAAATACTCGCTTGCTTGAATGGGGGCAATGGCGTGAAGATTCAATAGGAATGATCGAATATCAAGAATATGAAGGCCGTTATGTTCATCGAACGTGGGGGGAACTCGTGGACGCATCAATGGATGTATGAAGGTCACTGTCACAAAGAGAGAGAAGGAAAGTAAAAGCATTTCCCATCCCGTGGTCTGTGGTCTATCTGACCTTAGGTATATAGACCTAGGTTGGCAGAACACACGGGGATAAAATGAGAGGGTTGGATTGTTGAGGAAAAGTCGGTGTTGAAAGGGGTCGCTTGAAGAGCTTGGAGAAAAACCACACACAATAAACACAACATGAGAACGCTGTCTATTGTTCATCAATGGCTTGATCATTCATTCATGGCGCTTGGGCCTCAAAAAACAAAGGCTGAAATCGAAAGTCGAAAATATAATCGAGACTGGGGATCGAAAAATGAAAATGACGATATAAAAAAAGAAAATATCAATATCAATGGTCATCGGGGAGGTTTCTCGGCTGGTGTCATATTGATTCGTCCTTCCAAGTACGGTCCTGGTGGCTGCTCAGGTCGACTAGTGACCGAGTCGCGCCGACCACTGTCTGGCGGGGAGAATCGGTCTGCCGCGAAACTGTAGGGCCGCTCGGCTGGGTTGCCAAGTCTAGGGAACGCGTCTGGGGGGCCTAATTGCAAGGCATGTGGTGAAGGGAGGGGATGGCCCATCTCTGTTGGCCGGGGTAGTTCGCGCATATTGGTGCCCATGGCACGGCCTGGCATATCGCGACGCTCCTCATTTGGCGCGGGACCGGGACCGGGTGGTGGAACTGCTGAGCGCATGGTTGAAGTGTCGTAAATCATTGGGTTTGAGACAGGCTTGGGTCCGTGGAATGGTTGAGGTGCCGGCGGGAATGGTGTGGACGATGGGCCTGCCGCGGGGCTAGTCGGCGAAGGAGGTACTTTGAGTCTACCAGACCCTGACCGTCGAGGGGCAGGGTAAGTTTCACCACGGGCCTCGGCTAGAAGCTTGCGTCGCTCGGTCTCTGCTTTGCTTGGACGTCCTCGTTTACGGGGTGGTTCGCCGGGGCCGAGATCTAATCTTGGGGAGAGCTGGGCCGATGCCCCGCTTTCGCTGCTGTAGGAGGCGGTACTGGCTGGTGGCCTTGGTTGGATTGCACGAGGAATTGGCTTGTCGGAAGGATACAATGGTCGTTTGCGCATCGCGCTGGGGTCCATTGGGGCTGGCGGGCCGGTCATATCGGATCGCGGTGGAAATGGAACCATAGAATGTGTTGGAGGGTGCACAGGCTGCTGAACCATATTGAGATAGGCCGTTTTGCACGAGCTGAGTGAACGGCCTTGACCAGGGCAGGTGTTAGCACCATGTTGATATCGATCTGCAAAGCCTTTTCTCCTCTCTTTTTTTTTCTGCTTTGGCCGGCAATTGGACAATAATACCTTGAGGAAGGGGAATATGCTCCCAGCTTGGAGTGATTCCACATTCTTTAATCATGCGTACTAGATAGCTGGAAGGAATTCCAGCTTTCTTGAGGATCTCGGTGAGTAGAGTGTACTGTTTTGGTCAGCATCAAATTCACATTCGGGTAAAGAATCCATACCTTGTCCTCCTCGCTCCATGGCCTATCAGATGGATTTGACATATCCAGACCATGGAAGCGGATTATAGCTTCCCTTTCCCTCCGAAAAGAAAAGTAATATAACGTGAAAGAAAGAAAAGAAGAAAAAGAAAAAGAAAAAACCAAAAACAAAGAAAGCCTCCCAGATTATGATCCCGGAAAAAGGACAGCGAACAGGAGTCGTCAGGGTCGTGATACACAATTCAGATCAATTGATCTCTCATTTATGAGAGGAAAAGCGAAGAGAGTGAGAGAGAAAGAATTAAAAAAAAAAATCAATCAAAAGACACGCGCCAACAGAGAACGAGAGGAGGTCTCTTATGTCCCCATATCCTCTCACGCGGAGACGAAACAAAAGGGATGACAGAGGAAAACGAGTGATCTGACAATTGAAGGCTTTCTAGCCAAAGAAAATGAAAAAAGAGCAGTAGAATCAAACTCCATTCAAAAATCCCTTAATTATTATTTTTTTTTAGGGGATTTTTTTTTTGCAGGAAGATTTTCTGGCCAAACGGACTTGAGCAGCCGGGATCGCGCAGGAGACCAGCGTTCGGGAGGAAAGCTGCAGGGCACGATGCTTTCTGGAGAGTATTACAGTACAGGTTAGAAGAATATGGGTAAAGTACCAAGCATACCAGGTCAATAGAGGGAAAATGGGCGTTTCAGCCGGGACCAGTTTCATATGTTTTCCAGAAGAGTTTCGAAGAACGAAAAAGGGCAAAATTACCACTAAGAAAGACCGGGAAGCGGGGAGACTGGGTTTCTGATTCCTCCGAAAGTACAATCGAGGGGTTAAGAGGAGTGGGGGCTGCATTTGTATCGAACGGATGGGGAGGTCTTTTGCATATGGTCATCTTTGGGGGGGGAAAGTGGTGCCTAGGCAATATACGGAGAGTATGTATAAGATAGGCTTAGATTCAGCCGGATTGCATCGTTGGTTCGGGAATCGGTTGGCCCTGGCAGTTCCAGAACCAAGGGACAGATTGAAGAAGCGTTATTTCTTGTTTTTCTTTTTGGGACCATTTTAGTGCATGATTTTGGTTTCGTCGTGTTCTTTTCCGGTAAACAGTGGATTCATGGAGCCGAGAGTGGATTTTGATAGGTGAACAACATTGGCCCGGGACGTTGGAACGCCAGAAAAAAATGATTTTGTTTGAAGCTAGCCTCAGGGGCGGTTAGAGTGGGCGATCGTACAAAGAAAAAAAAAAGGCGCGTCTGTCATGCAGCGGGTGGTTCTGATGAAAATGGGTTAGGACGATTGGTAGAGACGAGCCGAGTGGATAGGGGGACTCCGCCGAGGTGCAGTCATGAGATTCAAGTTTGTAAAATACGAGTAATTTGGATCAGGGGAAGATTATAAATGTTGTATAAGAAGAGAAGAGAAGAGAAGAGAAGAAAAGAAGAAGAAGTGAGGGAAGGTGAAGTCAAGTAGGATGACATAGAATTATAGCCTCAGGCATATATTCTAATCACATCTATATATCACATCTATCACATCTACGATCACAATTGTATTCTATTATTCTATTATTCTATTATTTTATTATTTATTATACAATGATGGTAATTAAAATAATTGATTAATCGCTACTCCGTACATACGGAGTATACAAGAACGCACAGACTCTTCCACGTTGACGAACAACACATGCAGACGCGCTTTTTCCTGCTTTCTCCTCCAATCGATTTCTCTCTGAACTTTCACGGTCTTCTGTTGTATGCATTCGGACCTTTCCCCTTTTCAGCTCTATCACCTTTTTTTTTTCAATATCACTTGGCTTATGCTGTCAGCCCTTTGAAGGCTCCAGGATAACTCCGGATGCCACCCTTCCCGGATATCATGAACAGAACACGCAAAGACATAAAATGTTAACACAATTGGGATCGAGGAAAGACTACCTGTCACTCTCCCATTACTCTCTACCAGAGTTGTCCATACCTATGCAAGGTATGCTCTTTATGAGCCGCTTGAGGTGGGACTGAGCTCAACCTCCAAGAACTACCCCTATACACCAGGTCATCCAGGTCACCCAGGTCAACCAGGTCCTTACAAGACTATACAAAAACAAATGAGACTAGGCTCAAGGCGGTGAGAGACGTGCAAAATGACAATAGCTTCGAATTGAGTCAAATTAGGAGATTTTTTTATCAATGAGATTGTTCCCTTTACCGCTCTGGCAACCCCCTTGATTCCCGAGGGCATATCCTGGCAGAATCATCCCCGAACTTCGTATTCTCTTATTTTCTTTCTCTACCTACCTCTTTCCTTCTCTCCATATCTCTCCAATCGTAGTCCGTGTCGTCATGTCTGCTCATGACCACGCGGACTCTGAAGAGCCTGCCAAAATGGAGCGGCACTCTCCGATCAACGGCAATCATTTGAAAAACGGCGCGCGTACCTCCTCTCGATCTCCTCTTCCGAAAAAGGAGTCCTCCCCTAACTCCGACGCATCCGATACAATGAAGGAAAATATCGGCGAGATCGTTCTTAAACAGGAACCGGGCCAACCGCACAAGCTGTCTCGCAGCTCATCGCAAAAAGTCGCGTCGCGACCTCCGCCGCTGTACACACACCTGCCCGATAGCACCCAGGATGCGCTCGCCACCTTTGAACAGATCCCCGGCTGTATCTACGCCAACAAATACATGGGATATACTGAACATGCCATGGAATGTGATTGCGCTGAAGAGTGGGGTAAGTTTTGGTTTTCGAGTAGCCTTCGGTGTCTTCCTTGCCCGATTCCCAAGAGGACATCTCGTACTTTGGCATGATGGACCATCCGCGAGCATAATCACTGATCCACTCTTGTAGACCCGAAGCTTGGTCAAAATATCGCATGTGGCGAGGATTCAGACTGTATCAACCGCGCGACCAAGATCGAATGTGCGGGCGACTGCGGCTGTGGCTCCGACTGTCAAAACCAGCGGTTTCAAAAAAGACAGTTTGCCCCGGTCTCCGTTATCAAAACAGAAAAAAAGGGATTCGGTTTACGCGCGGAAAAGAATCTCGACCCCGGTGAATTGATTTACGAATATGTCGGTGAGGTCGTGGGAGAACAGCAATTTCGAAAGCGAATGAGACAATATGATGAGGAGGGGATCAAGCACTTTTACTTTATGTCCTTGAACAAGGGCGAATTTGTCGATGCGACCAAGCGAGGCAACCTGGGACGATTCTGCAATCACTCGTGCAATCCCAACTGCTATGTTGACAAATGGGTGGTGGGCGAGAAGTTACGTATGGGAATCTTCGCTGAACGCGCTGTTCAGGCCGGCGAGGAGCTGGTCTTCAACTACAATGTTGACCGGTACGGTGCCGACCCCCAGCCCTGCTATTGTGGGGAGCCGATGTGCACGGGATTCATCGGCGGACGCACGCAGACTGAGCGTGCGACCAAGCTGTCGAATGCAACGATCGAGGCTCTTGGCATTGACGAGGCCGATGGCTGGGATACTGTGGTGGCGAAACGCCCAAAGAAGAAGAAGATGGAAGAGGACGACGAGGAGTATGTGGACAGCGTGCAGCCCAAGTCGCTGGATGAAGATGGTGTGACCAAGGTCATGGCGGCTCTTGTGCAGTGCCAGGAGAAGTGGATCGCGGTCAAACTGCTCGGCCGTATCCAGCGCTGTGACGACGAACGCGTTCGCAATCGCGTGGTCAGAATGCACGGATACCAGATCCTGAACTCCCAGCTCGCTCAATGGAAGGATGACCAGAATGTGGTTCTGCAGATCCTGAACATCCTCGACGGGTTCCCGCGACTCACCCGGAACAAGATCCAGGACTCCAAGATTGAGACGAACATCCGGCCATTGACGACCTGTGAGGATGAGCGCGTCGCGAAGAAAGCAGTCGCCCTTCTCGAGAGCTGGGCTGGTCTGGAAGTCGCCTACCGAATCCCACGCATGAAACGCGGCAAGGACGCGAAGCAGGCAATCAACCAATTCGAGCGCCGCGAAACTGGGCAGGAGCAGCGCCAGCGATCTCTTACTCGGTCTCCGTCTCCTGCGTACGATCCTCCTCGTGGACCAGTGCAGCAACGAAGAGACAGAGGTCCTCAGCGACCTAGACAACCCAACCGTCGTGGTCCTCGGCCATTGCCTGAGGGATGGTATACTGCGGAGGCCGAGGGCCGCGTTTACTACTACTCTGCATCGGGCAAAACAACATGGGAACGGCCAACTTTGCCTGCTACTCCCGCTACTCCTGCGCCGGGTCAGCCTGCCAAAAATCAACAGAATTTGGCACTGCAGAGTATCATTGATGGGATTATGAACACCCAAGAGGACACACCCTCTGAGCACCGGACCGATACACCTGTGACTCCTCGACCTTCCGCCGATCAATCGGAGAGAAAACACAAAGATGGAGAGAAGTGGAGGAAGCTTCCGTTGGAGAAACAGAAGAGAATCTATGAGAACACTGTGAGTGTTTACGCAGCACACGAGATATAACTAGACTAACACAGCACAGCTTTTCCCGCACATCAAGCCCGTGGTGGATCAGTACAAGCACAAAATCCCTGACCATCATCTGAAACGATTTGCTAAGGAGGTAAGATTGCGGACACTCACTTTCGATTCCCTTGCCGGTGATATGTAATTTTGCTGACATGCTCTATCAATAGACTGCGAAGAAGCTTGTTGAAAGCGATTACAAAAATAATCGCGTCAAGGATCCCACTGCGAAGATCTCCACGAAGCATCAGCAAACCGTCAAAAGTTACTGCAAGACCTTCTTCCGCAAGGCCGCAGCCAAATACATGGACCGCGAGAAGCTCGAAAGCGAGAAGTCGCAGAATGCCACCCCAAACCCCGGAAACGAGATTCAGAGCACAGGTGACGATGAAGCCCTCGCGGGTGCACCCGCGAGTTCTCCCCTGGAAGACGATGACGCCGCGTCCCTCAAACGCAAGCGAAATGGAACCCTGACTGTTGACGGTGCTGAAGACGGATCCGCCTCTCCCTCCAAACGACAGAAATCCACACCTCCACCCCCTCCTCCTCCGCCCCCTCCAGCCGATCGTCCTGAAGATGACGCCGATGGTGATACCAGCATGGGAAACACCGGAGCCGACCCTTCACCTTCGAAAGACGACTCTGGCGCTGGAGTCGACGTCAACATGGAGGTAGAAGCGGAGAATGGACCACAAACGGAGCAACCTCGGCTCAGTATTGAGGGACAGGTATAAGCAACTCTAGCGGTTCTTGTCTTATTTTGTGCTTGTGCATCAATACCCAAAAGCGAGTTAAAAAAGCGAGAGAGTCGGAAGAAGAGGGATTGAAACTGATATCTCAACAGCCTGCATTACTTTTGCTTCTAACGTGTTCTTTTGTGCCATTTTTATCTTTATCTTTTTTTGCTTTCTATTGCTTTCTATGCTGTCGACAATACCCCCGAGCCCAAGTGCCACTATCATAGTTTGCATAAATTCAGCCTGTGTTGAGCTGTAAGCTTCATTCTTCTGAGATCTATACCATACAGAATATCTAAAGGCTATATAAGAAGAACTAAGACCATTCTCAATGATCAATATTCTCAAATGTCAACATCTATATCTCGATTAATCTGTTTAAAAAAAATCTTTAATGCTACACATTCCATCCATCATGCATAATTCATTCGAGTATATGCAAGCATAGGCATTACAGACTCCCAAAGAAAGACCCATCAGACCGAACAGAGCAGAGAACACAGAAGCCGAACAGGCCAAAAAAAAAAAAAAAAAAGAAGAATACCAGTACTTTCAATCAAAAAAATCATTCCAGCGTGAAAATAAGAACAGGACCATGTACCGTAAAGGGTTCACCAGAAAGTGCCAATCAAAAAAAAGATGGCAACATATCTAGTAGAAACTCTCCACAATACTATCCTTATTAACACCGGCACCACCGGCACCACCGGGCGCCATCTCGCCAAGTCGGAACACAGACTCGACAACGCTCAGCTCGGTGGCTGTGGTGTCCAGTCCGGTGATGGCGAGCCAGTCGTTGACGACCATTCCGGCGCCGACGACGGGGGATCCGCGGTTCACACTGCCGGCCACGAGGGGAACTTGCAGGAGGGAGGAGAGCTCGTCCTGGTCGCGGATTGAGGTCTTGGGGTGGACGATTCCACCTTGGTTTGAGAGGGCCATGTAAGAGCCTGTGAGGACGTTGTCGGCTACTGTTTGGCGGAAGACTTCTACGCCGAGGACGTCGGCGATGCTGGGAAAAAAGAGGTATGTCAGTTTTGGAAGAAGGAAAAAAACGCAGGGAAGAAAGTTTCAAATGGAAACAGAATGGGGAGAGCAGGTGTTCAGGGGTGTTGTAAACAACTTTGTTGTTACTCACATCTCCTCGGTCTCACGCTCCAGATCGGGGTGCACGATTGCAACGTGATCGTTGCAGCAAATAACGTTGCCAAGCGCGGAGAGGCGCTCTTCTATGCGTTGGATTTTGACTTCGGCCGGAAGCGTGTTGCGCAGGTGTTGCAATTCTTGGTCTGTGGTGGTTGTGGGGACGAGAAGACCTTTGCGGTTACTGAGGGCGAGATATTAGCATTTGCTTCTTCTTGATAAATGTTTTCCTTTCCCAGAAAAGGCTGTTCCGTTTGAACGGGGTCTGGCTATGTCCGACTCACCCGACGATTAGACGACCGACAATGCGGGTTCCGGCGATGGTTGCGTGGCAGATGGGAATGACATCTTGGAGTTCGGATTCGAAGACACTGGATTTGCATGTTAGCTGGGGTTGTTCATGGGTGTATTGGGGTAGAGGCTAGAGATTGAGATTTGAAACGGCACGGTATTGGCGATGGTATATATGCCTTCACAGCCATCCATTCCTATGAATGCCAGTCCCAAATCCCAATCCCCAATCCCACACCCTTCTGAATGTCTGAATAACACACCTGTAGAAGTTCTCCGAAGCACCAACCGCAACGATAGCGTAGGCATTTGTCAGGCAAGAGAAAACGCCGACCCTAGATGGAAATCGTCAGCCCTGGTCCCAAATATCCTTTGCTTATAGTATCTTACTCGTTGGAGTTCTCGAATTGCGCGCGAACAGCCATAATGTGCAGAGTATCAGAAGATGTTGCAAAGAGCAGGGTTGGGGAAAAAGTGTGCGGTGTGGAGCGGGGTAGCGAAAAGCGAACTAGCAGATGCAAAACAGAAACCCGTGATTCGAAATTAAGAAATCCAAGAATCTAAGGATGTGCAGAATGAAGCCGAGTTGATAAATAAATTGGCAGAGACGTGCGATCCAACTGAAAAAAGACCAAAAGCTCGGGCCAATCAGAACGTCGCCTGAGTTTGCCCCGCCGGAGCCGCAGAGGCGAGGATGGTGGGTTGACACGATGTACTGGTACTTGTTTTATTATGGTAGACTATATGGCAGATTAAGTACCACTACTTCATTCCCTACTGACTCATTCTGTCTCATCTTGACGATGATTCATCCGACTTCATTCGTTCTAGTATTTCGATTTCTATGGATTATTGATTCTTGATATTCCACATGTCAGTCATAGTCATACACAGCCACACATGGCTAGAACATGATGCATGTCAACCCTAGTCATCCCACTCAATCCATACATACCTTTATAGAAGTCATTGAAGTAAACCACCTTCGAACCACCCCTGCACAAGCGCAGCATACAATGCTGGTGCAAGTCATTCGTAGGGAATCCCGACATCAGCCAGCAACGGTGCTTGCAAAGAGGTCGGGGCAATCGGATTCGAGCAATCCGATTATGGATTCGGAACTACAACTTGAGCGATCTTCTTCATCCAGTGCACGATGAATGTTGTACCATGGATCTCATAAAAGCACACATATGTAAGGCGGGGCGAGGTACGACAATCATGTCGAGTGATCAAATTTAGAACGGAGCAAACTGAGCCTCCCAGATCCATTTTGCAATCTCCTCCATTCCTTCCCTTCCTATAATCAAATCGCCTTCTCTGGGGGATTGTTGAGGTCGTAGGAACAGGAGATCAAAAGGGATAGTCAGTGGAGCCTCAGAGACTCGAACTTCATCGCCTGTGTCGCTTTCCCGTATCTCGATACTCTGGGATATTTGGGCTTGTTCATTGGCGTCATCCCACTCGTACTTATCCATGGTGATAAGTGGTCGTGTTCTGTTTGCAATTTAGCAAAGGAAACGGATAACCGACAGATCATATGCTCCCTCAAATAATTTGTCGGGGGTGACATGTCCATATTCTTCTACCGAATGAGCATGAATAGTCACATTCACCATTGCGATTAAGGATGTTGATTCGCTTTCGAAGCTTTTTCGAATCAGAACCAGTCAATTCAAATCCCGTCGAGTCCACGGCGGGAGGGCTTTGAAGCAATGTTGGTGGGCAGGCCCCGTCGACTTAAGTCAGCCGCGCGGGAATCATCTTGGCTAGGCCATTGTTGATATTGAGTGCCCCGGAATTTTTGTCCACGGGGCCTCTGACGCACCATTGGTAGAAGAATTTGGCTGCGTCCAACACTGAGATGTACAGCTTATAAGGTAGCAACCCGGGAGGTACCTCGACCGGGTGCCTGTTGGTATTTGTGGGGAAGAAGGCTGCTCTGATTCAACAGAGGCAAAAGAGCGACATGGAGAAACTGGCCGCTCGGTAGCGAGTGAATTGATATTCGCTTTGCAGGCGGAGCGGCGCTCTTCCTGGGATTTGTTTACCTTTTGTATATCATGACTCCGAGTAGGCAGATGTGGGAACGATTTGGCCAGTGGTTCCGGCATCGTGTGTACGAGTCTGTCGCTCTTCGCAAAATCCAGCAATTCCATGAGTAATGGATGCCTGGCAAATGAGTTGTCGTGTATCAGTTTACGGCTGTAAATAACATACAAGGCGTAACGGCCACGACTGAATGCAACGTTCAGCCTTTGGAAATGGCGCATGAACCCAAGACCTCGAGCCATATCGAAGATCACAATGTCAGACTCGTTCCCTTGGAACGTTTCGATCTTTTGCACTTTATCTGATACCAGTCGATTGGTTTGTGACTGTGATTTTATCACTAGTCTTTTCGATCACACAGGATTGAAAGAGATGGGGATGTGGATGTGAGACATTCGATTTCCACTCCCAGATCCCCATTTGATTATTTCCGTTGACTTTGATGGTGATGGCCACGATTACCTCGCCTCTGACGGGGTCTATCCATACTCTCCTTTATCTTGTGGGATATATCGAAATGAGAGGGAAATCATCGTGGATGGATCCTGTCTTTGGTGGATCGGCTTCGTCTTGCGGATGGGGTTGGTCGATCTATACATATAGTACTGCGGAGTAGCAGAATATAATTAGTATACTGAAATACGTACTCGGAAGACTTTCAAAAGCAGTCCGCAGAAGGAAACATCAGACGAGGATGAGCGAAGCATTTTGTTATGACCAGTCGCAAGTGAGCATAGCGATGCTCATGGCATGCATCCCCTCGCGAACATGTCGAGCATGTACGAAAGTCTCCTGACTGTTTGGCACGATGCCTTGGCTCTGGCGATGGCAGAGTCGGTCGGTGTCATTTTGGAAGTGGCTCTCTGGAGTCTCTTCGAGTTCAGTCTCATCAACGCGAAGCCAACTAGCAGCTTGTTGGTTAGGTTGGCGCCATTCTTCCGGAGACTCAGACTGATCCATCGGTGCACCGTAATGCTCCCGGCAAGCACCATCGCCGTTCCAGTGGCAGCTGGGTATTTCCCGGTGCCTGGATATTTCTCTGAGATGTTGTTCATCTTATTGTTCATATTGTCGACCATGGCATCAGCAGAGTCGTTTCCCGGTGCCCGGTTCAAGAAGGTGGGATGAGACACCGCACTGAATGGCGCTGCCTCAATCTGAGAGATATTGGGCCTTTGCTTTGGCTGGCGTGAAAGAAGGTGAATCAGGAGATTGAGAGATTTTTGGAATGGAGGTTCGGATGTGAATTCCTCGTGAAAGAAGGTGAGATGTGTGGAAGAAGTAAGAGAGGTGAGAAGTGAGAAGATGAGAAGGGGGATGTGGAAAGATTAAATATGACGGGATGAAGAGGCTCCCTGTGGAAGATTGCTTCTGGCGTCTTCTCTTATTAGGACTTCCCTCACATTACTATTTTTTGATTTCATTTGAATCTCTCTCTGTGCTCACTTGCTGCTCATTTTCACTTTCACTTTCAATTTGAACTTGTTTTGTTTTGGCATTCACATGTCTCATCACTTCTTACTATCTCCGTCTTACATCTCACCTCATACAGAAATCAATTCAAACGAGAGAAAAAGCTTTATTCATTCTGATGCCCTCCCCCCCTATCCCCAGTTAGGGGGGAGGACATCGTAACTAAACGTACAAAAAAAGAATTGGTATCAACTGCGGGGAACGCTACACAAACATTGGTACAAGCCGGCGGGTCTAGTACCCGCGCGGCGCGGGCGGGGGGTGCGAGCCGGGCGGAGGCGGCGGGAAGTACAGGGAGGGCGCATGGCCCTGGGGCATGTAGCCCGGCAGGGGCAGGCGCGCGAAGTTAGAGCCCGGGGGAGGGGGCAGCTGCGGCGGCCCGTTCATCGCGAACGGGTCCGGCAGGCCCAGCCCCAACCCCAGCTGCTGGCGGGCGGGGAGAAGGCGCCGCGGCTGCTGGGTTGGGGTGGGCCGTGGGAGGATGAAGGACCGCGGGTCTGTTGGCCCGTGGCCGTGGAGGGAGGAGGGAGGAGGGCCCGGGTGGGCGTGGGTGGGCTGGGGGAGGAGAGCACGGTGGTGGGTGCCGGGGTCGGTGCGCATCATTGGGAGGTGTTGTGGCAGGGGCTCGGTCAGAGCCGCATCTGCCAGAATGGAAAGTGCACGTGGGTGCACTGGGAAATCAGCGGCGCCATCGTAGCCGACGACCTTGCCAGTCGCCTCTTGGTCCTGGATGTAGGTGGATGCATGAAGTATGCTGCCGAAGGCATCCTTGGCATACATTCGCAGAGCGTCTTCGTCGGTCATTTCTGTTGGTGCGATCGTTGGTGCGATCTCCTCGTTCAAGCGGCCCATCCGTGCCCTCTGGACGAATTCATCCCATCCCTCCTCCGCTGCCACAAAGTCAACTGCCCCCTCCGGGTCTCGAACTGCTTCGGCTGCAAATCCACGCTCCACCTGTCTTACCGCCGTCTCGCCGTCTCGGAAAAGGAATTGCTTCACGGATTCTTCTGAATCCGATGTGTCGCACTGGAGACGGGTTAGCTGCGTATTCGTTTTTGGCAAGTCTTTAGTGCACTTACCTCGGTGTGTTCATCATCCTCGGCCGCCCTGCGACCCTCGATCATGGCCATCATCTTGCCCATGAGCATTGTAACCATCTCCTCTTGGACTTCCTCGATGAGTATCTGTTTCCACAGGTTAGAATCCTTCAGTAATGAGATGAGACGAATAAAATCCAAACTTACCCTTGCGGTGTTTTCGATAGTGTGAACATCGGCTTCATACTTTCGAGTCTCCAACTCGGTGTTCACCTTGTATTCGTTGTTCAATCTCTCAATTGCCTTGCGTTCGTACTCATCCAGATCCCGCTGGACTTGTTCGAATTCAGGACAGTCTGTGTGAACATTTTTATCGCGAGCAAGTCTGTGCATGGTCTGATCGGCCATGAAACTCAGCGCAATATGCTGCGCCTGGCCAACCTTCTTGAAGAGCACAGACATTTCCTCCTGGCGAGTTTTTGTCGGCATTGATTCAGGAGTAGGCGATGGGGTGGGACCACGCCAATTTTCGGTGGCGTCCCAGATCTCGTCTTCGATTTTCTTGCCGCGTTTGATAATGGTGGCCTTGGCACGGCCACGTCCTCGACCACCGCGAGGCTTGGTGACTGCTGTAGGTCGAATTGGGCCAACGAATCCACCGCGGCTTCCGCGACCACGGCCCCGGCCACGTCCTCGGCCGCGGCCGCCACGGGTTCCTCGACCTCCACGGCCTCCTCGAGCAGTGGGGTTTTTGTTCATATAATCCTCGGAATCAACATCCGGGGTTTCATTTTGCAGTTCGAGTGACTTCCGCGTGCGCGCAAGTCGGGGTGAAGATACCTCACTGGGCGGTGCTTCATCAACGCGAAGCTTTTTGTTCATATGATCCTCGGAATCAACATCCGGGGTTCCATTTTGCAGTTCGAGTGACTTCCGCGTGCGCGCAAGTCGGGGTGAAGACACCTCACTGGGCGGTGCTTCATCAACGCGAAGCTTTTTGTTCATATGATCCTCGGAATCAACATCCGGGGTTTCATTTTGCAGTTCGAGTGACTTCCGCTTGAGCGCAAGTCGGGGTGAAGACCCCGCACTGGGCAGTGCTTCAATCCGAGAGATATCGGCGTCGTCGCCGAACGGGTCTTCCTCTGCCTTTGTGTCGATTTGAGTAGCTCCAGGCGACACGGGGGCTGAAGCAACCATGCGAGGTTCATCATAGTGGTCAGAGTCCATGTCATCATCTGGCTCGGTGATTTGATTATCAACGGCCTTGGTTGGCGAGGCATCTTCTTCGAAGGCACCATCTCCGTCCGGCTTCAGTCTTGCTGACTGCCGGGTGGTCCGTGAAGACTCAGGAACAGTCCGGGGATGCCGAGGACGCCGAGTGCGAGGGGTCTCTGGGTTTTGTGAGACGTCAATGGCGTTTTCATTTTCCTCATGGGCATCAGAAGCCGATTCAGCATGTTGAATTAGTTTGAGTGGGGAAATTTTTAATTTGATGATGCGCGAGCGAACTTCTGGTCTGCTCGATGATTCATTAGATGGAAGATGGCCAGGTAGAGTGGCGCGGCCACGGCCGCGAGCACGTCCTCTGCCTCGACCTCTTCCACGAGTAGTAGTGGGGACTGGAATGGCATTGGTATCTATACATGAGGTCAGAGATTGGACCGGTAGGGCCGACTTGTATGAACTTACCTTGTGCGGTGCGCCCAGATCGCGTAGAGATACTAGGAGTCCTGGCAGCAGGCTGTGCAGCCGCGCGATTCTTCTTTCTTCCCACCATCGCTGTTGATCTGGAGAAAATCAGTTTTGAACGGGGAAAATTGATCCAGTAGCAGCAAGGGGGTGAGCGGGAAATCAGGGAGAGGGAAAATTGAACAGTAGATCAAATGTAGAACACATCATAGGATTTTAAACACAGTACAGTGGCTTCAAAGGGGGAAAATAGTAGAAAAAGGAAAGAAAAAAAGTACAAGTCGCGTTGCCAAATGCAGAATGCAGAAAGGAAACGTCACTGTTGGTAGCAGTGGAAAAAAAGGCTTGGCAGGAAAAGCGCGAAGTAGAGAGAGGTACACGCGATCAAAAGATCCGAAGATCAAAAGATCAAATCCTACAGGTCCCAAGGTCCAAAGAACCAAAGAACCTCAAGGCCAAGATCAAGGAGACAGGGATTTTGAGGCGTCAAGGATAGGGAAAACAAGGGAAATTGGCAGGGAGAGAGATGTGACAAGCAGTCCAGATTCTCGAAATGACTTACCAAAGCGATGGATTTGGGAAAAAGATGCGAAGTAAAAAGAGAAAAAGTAGAGATCGAGATAGTAGAAACGGAATGAAAATAATAAAAAAAAGAACACGAGGAATGAGTAAGAAAGATGAAAATAGAAAGAAAGTAGAAGAGTAAGAGAGAAGATGAGAAGAGAAAAAAAAAGGTCGAGAGTGTAGAAGAAAGGGAAAAGGTCAAAACAAGGTGATTATGGGATATATAGCTGAACCTTCCAAGGTTGAATTCTTCTCCCAATAGATTAACAATAAGAATCAATACAATCCTATTCGAATTCTCAATTCAAATCTATTCTACTCACAAAAGAATCCATTCTTATTCCCTCTAGTCTATTGAGCATCGGCGACTTTTCCGTGACTCGGCTGAGGCTCGGGCATTAGACTACATTGTACACAATTCAACCTTGAATAGACTATACATTTCATTTCTATTCATTCTATTCTATCCCTGCTTAACAATAGAGTCATGGACACTAGTTAGTGATCATGTACTCCGTACTCCGTACTCCATTCCCTGTATCTCCGATCCCCAGCCACTTCCGGTACACGCCTACCGGAGTATTTGGCCCCGTGAACATAAAAGAGTTTACGTGTCTCGTAACTAGGATAGTATGCTGATATTGTCTGCCTTGTCTGTCTTTTCAACTGTATTATCTTCATAAATATACATTGTACCTATTCATATTCTATATACTAAATATGTACTATTCGATCTTCTATACCCCTTCCCCCTACAGAAAAAAATATACGGACCCACTTGGTCTAAGAGTCGGTGACAGCAACGCATGCGGATGACCTACAATTGTACTCTACAAAGTATATGCTATTGGCTCGAATATTCATTAGAAACATCTCCACGAACCTACTATTTTCAATGGAGAATGTATCTCTTCCAAAGTGCTCTAGTCCACGTCATCCCCAGCTACTAGCATGAAGCGTATAATATTGCATTTTTCGCCACACAATGTCAAGTATGAGGAACATGGGAAAACACTTCATTACAGAATGGAAATAAACTTCTAGGTATCATCTAATCCAAAGCCACAATTAGAAAATACGAATCGCAATCAAAGCCACATTTACGACTCAACTCCAATATATATACTTTCACCGGTTCAGTATATACAATCGCAATAGATTTCAAAATATCCAATCATACCACTTACCCACTCCCTATATACACAAATATATCCAAAGATCCATCCATCCATATACAAAAAGCAGAAGGGCCAAAAGCCAAGGAATAAAAAAAAAAAGGAAACATTGCAAGTCATGCGGATCACGATGTACCGAGGTAGATCAATCACTTTTCATAAGGGGATTCGTTCAAGTCATATCTCTTAGCAAAGCCATCTCGAGTCGGATTCGGTCTCGTGCGGAGGATTTCATCCGACTCCAACCCAGGTAACGGGGAGGGCGTACGCAGCGCCTGGTCGCGGAGGGAGCGGGCAGATCTCATGCGCGTGATCGTCCCTGGGGTGATGGTCTGTCCCGCGCTCGGCGAGGCTTTGACCATTGTGCCCGGGGCAAATATCGGGGATGGACAGGGGCTTGTTGAGCGGAAGAGAGGGTGGATGTTGTCCTCGGCGAATGGGTTGTATTCCCACGTTGAGCTGTTGGAGGTTGACTGTGTTGGGGAGTCGACGCGGATTGTGGACGCTGTTGGTGAAGGCATTGATGGGGGTACTAGACTGTCCAAGGAGAGTGCGGTGGGTGGATTGCGGCGTAGGCTGGGCATGCTGCGGATGCTGTGGGGGCCTCGGAGGAGGGTGTCTGGCCTTCCGTCCCGTGTTGGGGAAGGGCTTGGTGAGGTGTGGGTTGAGGAATTTGTGTCGACGGAAGCATGCTTTTCTTCCTTTGTGCTTGAAGGACAGAGTGTTGCGTCTGAGTAGCGGCTGGACCGCCGAGGAAATTTGCGGAGTGACAATCTTTTGGGTTCGAATAGCTCGGACAAGTCGCATACTCGAGGGGGAGATGGGAGGAAATTGGGGCTTTGTGGGATATCATTAAGCTCCTGAGAGTAGGGCTCTTCGGAGTAGGCACGCGGCCATTGAGGATTGGATTTCTCCTGGGCTAGTGTCATCACGAGGAATCCACAGTACAAGCCTTGTGCAAACACTGATAGTGCCCAAAACACAGAGCGAACCACAAAGACCGAGGCTTGAGGGCTCATGGCCATTGCCCCGGCAGATGCCGCAGCGGCAATGAGTAGATATCCGCCGGCGAAATAGATGCATTGTCGGCGTCCGGCTTGAATGGGTTGGTGGTGCAGCAGACCGAGAGCAATCAAAGCGGCGCAGCTCACTGTACTTAGGATAGTCGAGGCCACATCGGGCGAGGCTTTCGAGGTTGCATAGCAGATGCTATTAAGAATGGTGACAATGAATGTTACGAGTAGGGAGGCCGTCGCCAGTGAGTAAGATAGATAAGACATGACAATGGAAAAGAGAGAAAGACTTGGGCGAAAAGAATGGCCTGGAAGTATATCAAAAGAGAACAAGAGAACAAGAGAGTGTGGAGATGTCAAATGTTGGCAGACTGCCAATCCAAGACGTTTACCAATGCACGCAATGAGTGTAAGGAATCTGCAGATTTCATAAGAGGGAAGATGTCGATATTTATGAGTTGGGCACGCCCAAGAGGGTTCGCAACACGGGACGGGGCGATGCGGATCTCAGCGTGGCTCAAAGTATATCGGGGAAGCAGTCCCTGTCAATTTCTTTTTCCCAGGAATCGGTCTGACCCATCATTCCAGCATGATGGTTAAACTTTGTAGATAAGAATCGGCTTGACAAGGATTATGTCGATTGGCTGAGGTAGAGAAATCCCGCTGGAGATGCATAATTGTGTGTGGATATTGGCAATTGTCGGATTTCTAACCATAGAGGCGAAGCCATGGCGCCTAATTCTGGGGTAAGACCCCTGCCCAGCCCTGTGCTGCAGAGTAGAAATCCGATAGTTTGGTTAATCTCACTATAACAATAGCACTATTCGATCTGATCCATCAGTCTTGTGGCTTAACATCGCCCAGCCGAGGTGGCAGATCCTCTCTCGATCTCAATAGTGCGGACCGAATGTGATGTATCTCTCTCCCTTGCGAGAGAAAATCTCCGCACTCCCCTGGGTCTCGGTTGAGCCGGACAGAGCTAAGCATAGTGTTGAGTTTAGCCAAATTCAAAATGGTACTTTGTAGATTTTATAGATCCATATTCCATAGCCACAGAGGCACAGACGGGATATATCATGACCTGTCCTGCAGGAATGGAGTATATAGAGTGGATTGTCCTGAGGTCTACCTGTGATTTGGTCAATGTCTTTCCGGATGAAAGTCTGCCGCATGCAATTAATAGTATTTGTCAAATTTAACTAATAGATTTAGTGTGTTTTGTGGATTTTTCATATGTATCCTTTTTCTGTGTGGGTATATGTGCAATGTACGACGTCCGTGCTACTTACTTGATAGGCAATAGTGGCGCTTAATACTTACTGTGTTATATAGGAGTTCAACAGTGCCGACTATTCATTCTAAAAAAGCCTTCAATGTCATTGGGACCAAATTGGGACACAGATCTGCATCCCCAGCCTATGAACTTTCGATGTCTGCCTGGGATGTTGTCATCGAGGCGGCCGACAGGCAACCAGCTTGGAATCAAATGGGGTAGACCTGAGTTATTATATGTGAACATGTGCACATGGAGGGAGAGCGGTGCACAATAATAACCAGAATAGCCTCAGATCAAGAGATCCTGTGGACAAGTTGCCCTTGTGAAGTTGTCATGGCTTGATCGTTGAGTAGTCCCTGGTCCCTGGTCCCTGGTTATAGATAAGAAAATTCTCTTGCACAAAAGTATGCTTTTTACCGTCTTCACATTTAAACGGATATCTCAAAAGAGAACTAAAAAGAACATCTAAAAAGAACATCACCAGGCATAAGAGGCAAACTGTGGAAGTAAATCCGAAGGCGGTCACCGCACTCGTTTGCTATCGATCATCGTCACTCTGAATGCTCCCCTCCTACTTTCTTTTCCCTCTCTTCGACTTTTCTTCGACTTCATCGCTGAGAGGATCCTTTGCATCAACTACTCTCCCTTTCTCCTATCTCAATTCGTCATCTGCTCTCCCTACCCTTTTTCTCCCTGGTTTTACTCCAAAGCGGCAAAATGAAGCTCACTTTCAAGGTACGTTTTGAAAACTTGCTCTTGGGGTCCTTACAGCCACAGACTGTTGACAATCATCGACCCATAGGACCTGAAGCAGGAGAAGTTCGTCATCGATGTCGAACCTTCTGAGACTGTACGTTTGTTCCCCCTTCGCTACAACTAGCCAGCGTCATCGAGTGCGGGGCTCATCTGTTTAGGTTCGCGAGGTCAAGGTCAAAATCGCCCAAGAGAAAGGCGAATATGAGGCAGAGCGCATGAAGGTCATCTACTCTGGTTTGTATCTCCCTATTGATAGACAGATTCTCCATCCACGGTGCCATGTCTAACCTCGCTTTTTTTCCCTCTTTGTAGGAAAGATCCTTCAGGATGACAAGACAGTTGAATCTTACAACATCCAAGAGAAGGATTTCCTAGTGTGCTTGCCTTCAAAGGTATGGGATAAGCCTTGTCTATGATTTCCGTAATGACCGAGTCAAAACTGACGGATTGATGCTCAGCAACCCAAGGCCGCCGCCTCTACCGCCTCCCAAGTTCCCTCGACCCCAGCTGCGCGAGCTCCTGTGTCAACACCCGCTCCTCCCCCAGCTCCTCATGCTGCCGCCGCTCCTCCCCCTTCTGTCGCCCCCGCGACCCCCTCCCCGGCCGGTGCAGCTCCTGCTCCAGCGAGCGGTCCCGCCTTCGGAGATCCTTCCGCTCTCACCATGGGCTCTGCCGCTGAGGGAGCAGTTGTCCAGATGGAGGCAATGGGCTTCGCACGCACTGATATCGACCGTGCCATGCGCGCCGCATTCTACAACCCTGACCGTGCCATCGAATACCTTCTGACCGTAAGCTTTTGGTTGGAAGTTAATGCCTTGAATCCTTGCTAATGATCACGACAGGGTATTCCCGATAACATCCAGGAACAGCAACAACAACAGCGACAAGCCTCCGAGCCAGCCCCTACTGGCGCTGCTCCTGCTGCCCCCGCTGCTCCTTCCGGTGGCGACGAGCCGCCCCTCAATCTCTTCGAAGCTGCCGCTCAGGCCGGTGGTGAAGGTGGCCGATCTCGCGGTGCTGCTGGTGCCGGCGCTGGTGCCGGTGCCGCTGGTGGTGAAGCTCTCGGCAGCCTGGAGTTCCTCCGCAGCAACCCCCATTTCCAACAGCTTCGTCAGCTTGTTCAACAGCAGCCTCACATGCTCGAGCCCATCCTGCAACAGGTCGCCGCTGGGAATCCCCAGATTGCGTCAATCATCGGACAGAACTCCGATCAATTCCTGCAGCTTCTAGGTGAGGAACTTGAGGACGAGGAAGGTGCTCTGCCACCCGGCGCGCAGGCCATTTCGGTTACGGAAGAAGAGCGCGATGCCATTGAGCGTGTATGTTGAATAACCTCCCCCCTATCCAGCAGTCTTTTATAACTAACCCCACAATCAGCTGTGCCGTCTCGGATTCCCCCGCGACTCCGTCATCCAGGCCTACTTCGCCTGCGATAAGAACGAGGAGCTCGCTGCCAACTTCCTCTTCGACCAGCCGGACGAGGATGAGCAGTAAAGAATTATATGTTCTCTCTCTCTTGACTTCTTTTCCTCCTCCCTTACTTTTCCCCCTCTAACGTTATGTTCTATGATGAATACCAAGCATGCTGCTGTTTGAATTGATTCCCATCTCTCCTCACCCCGGACCTCTTCCCATGAATACAACTCAGTGCTCAGCTTGGCGTCTCTGAGTTTCTACTTGCTGAGTGTGAACTGGGCTTCTTCGAATCCCGCTGTTCCCTCTCCCTAATACGCCTGTTATGTATCTACCTTAATGGGCAAAATGGGACCTGTTCGCTGCACATAGAGTATGTGAGTAGTTGTGTAAGACTGTAGCTGGGATAAGTGGCGATCTTCGATCTGATCATCTGTTATGGGCTGATTTTCATTGGTGGTCACGCGTATTTTATATGCAGGTAGACTGATATGCAGATGACCTGCGAAGGGTTGGAATATATCCGCATGATTGGAGAAAGTCTATATCCTCACCTCCACTTGGGACTTGGGACCACGAAGACCGCCCAAATCAGAATAATGTATCCCGAGTCCCCATACAGCATTAACTATGCCGTGGCCCGGCCTTGAGTTGATGTATATAGCCCTTATCGTCCCTTATCAGATAGCCTTTTAAAGCTTGCCTGTTTGGTTGCCTTTTTATATGTCATGGGGTTTCTATGTCTTATTGCCCTACGATAGATCCATATATCGTTCGTAGCTATTCGACATTCGAACTGGCTATTACTACTTACATGTAGGTAGAGGTAAGTACGGTAGACTAGAACCCAAAGATATCAACTCAATTCACGCCCATACCCAATGCAAAAGGTATCTTATGGACCCAATAACCCTAACATGCACCGAAAATATTCAGAGAAAAAAAAAAGAGACATTGTAGTTCAAATCCAAATGAGAGTGTAGGTCCCAAATACAGATAAACAAAATACAACGACCCATCCATGAATATAGTACATAGTACAATCCATGAACAAGAAGAAGTAGAAACAGAAGACTTATTTGCAAGATCTCCTCACAGACCAAACACCCAATCCACGGCGCCCGACGACCCGTTTCAGAGTCGGCAGGATCCCATCGTCGCCGAAGTCCATATCATCCAGGTTAAGATGTTTGCGATACGACCAAAGTGGATGGAGTTGCAAGTTCTGGTCTCGGCTCTGACGCGCAGATACGGCATAGTCATCAAGGAAAGCAGCCGATGTAGGCGCGACCAGGAACACAGACGATGGATTCGAGCAGCTAGGTACAACCTGTTCCAGCTGCAGCATCATCTCCACACCTGACATCCCCATGAGATCCTGCGTCTGGATCTCTGTGGTCTGGTTGTCACCACCAAGAAGCCACAGCGGCGGTGAATATGTCTTCCACCAGAACACCGTCGCGGAAGGTATGTGGTGTGTTGTGCTGGATGAGACAATGTCGCGCATCGCTAGCTGCGTCGGGACGACGCCGCCTTGGTGGTACACGCCCATAAGGAAGCCCATGGCTGCGTTGAAGATGACCCACACGGCGAGGAGGAGGCGGGAGCGGCGCATAGGGACACAGCTGAGAAGGAGGGGCACGGCTGGGAGGAGGAAGCGTGGTTCTTGGTGTGGGAAAAGGGAGAGGAGCATCGTTGCGGAGAGCGCAGAGAGCGCGCGCACATTGCGCATCCAGTATGGCACCAGTGGCCAGCTGAAGAGGGAGACTAGCATGGCTATGTAGGCTGGACCGAGGAGTTGGAGGAGGTTTGCTGTGAAGTGTTGGTGGTGGGGGTGGAGGCCGTGCTGGGCTAGGTTGGAAGTGTCGGTGTTGTAGATGAGGTTATTGAGGGGAGTTATTATAGGGTCGCGGACGGTGCTGAGGAGGGATGATGTCGGCCGGTAGAAGGTTGTGTCTGCGTAGACTGCGATAAAGGTAAAGAAGAGGCCGAAGAGGAGGAATGCTGCGAGTGAGAGTGGTCTGGTGCGAACGCGGGGTTAGCACATGTGTATAGGTTAGAGCTGGAGGTGAAATGTATGCAGATTGACGCACTTGCGCTTGAACTGTGGCAGCAATTGTAGGCCCGGGAATAGAAGGAAAGCCGGGAAGGTGATGCGGTTGAAGACGCCCACCACGGCGATGAAGGCGAGCACAGCGTGGGAGAAGAAGGACGAGTGTCGCTGCGACTGAAGTTAGCGCGAATTGTGTACTTCGAAGCTTTATCTCTCGCACCTTATTCTCGACAATGCGCCGAATCAGAACCAACCCCCAGGCAACCAACAGGGTCTCGAGGCTGTTGGAGAATGTGTGCGTCTGATATGTCCAGGTGACATACGACGAGGCCACCAGCACCACTGTTGCACGCCGATGACGCGGGGAAGGCACTAGCTCATAGATCGCCCAGTCCTCCAGTACAAAACTTAATAGAAACATCCCACCGCGCAGCGCATAGTAAACCAAGTGGGGTGGGGGACTGCCGGACCCGATCTCAGTATAGAACCATTTCAAGAGGCTCATCGGAAGCTCGTAGGTTGCCCATAGTGGGAATATGCTGCGGATGGGGTGTTCAACGGTGAACTCCCACGGTAGCTTTGAAGGAAATGAGAATATGCGACCTGCATGTAGGCGATTTTGGTCAATATTATTTTCCCCCTTTGTATAGGGGAGTCGCGGAACTGCCGGATCGCGCTGTTTTTTTTGCTTTGGGAAAAATCGCAACAAAGATTTCCACGCGTTTGCGCAGTCGCAGTATGGTCGCGATTTGTCAAGCGATCATTGGACAGTTGAACACACCTGCAAAAAGCTCTGGGCCTTGGAAATTCTCATCGGGATGTAGATAGCTTGGCGATAGTGCGAAGTAGACACGAATTACCAATAACAATAAATATGTTCGACGCCACATGGTTAGAGAAACCCGGGAACATTATTAGAAAGAATTAAAGAATGAAAAAAATGGTAAGGAATGAAGTAAAAGAAAGGAGTGGAAGGGGATGGGCTAAGAAGAAAGTAAACGCGTATTGGACAATGATATCACTGGCTTCGCGTTAAGCGGTAAATTGAAGCGGAGGGCAATAGATCAGTCTACTATAAAGTACAATACTATACTAGATATTACTATGATATTTTAGTGATATTTTAGTAGAATCTTATTTCCAGTACGTACATATATCTAGGGATACATCAAACTCTTTGTTAATGTGGTTGATACATCTGTTGATATCGTTGTATAGATCTCGTATACTACTCCATACCCTAAGATACCAGAGTTGATAGATCGACAATCTGACAAAGAATGATAGTTGCAATTAAACATCTCCAGATTCTTGTTTCAGCCACTGTCTACATAGGCATCGCCGGAACTAAATAGATATGTCCGCCGTTGCTTCTGGCTTAGTCCAGAGTTAAGCCAGGGCTGCTTGCAGGCAGCATCCTCGGTTCCCCGATTATTTGTCCCCAAGCTAATAGCCTACTAGTACGTTTCTGGTCAATTTCTTGTTCTAAAGGGTTCTTTGAAGTAAAATAATGAGTCAAACCAAGATTGTTTGTTATATTCTAGGCAACGGGAGAAACTAAGACGTGGGGGCTGGCTTTGCAGCCTTGTTGGCCTTATCCACGGATACCGCCTTTGGTAATCCAGAACCTCATAAACCTCATCACCCCCCCCCCCATCTACTCGTTATATTCCCGTCATTTTTCAACCTCCAACAACTTTCTTCAGGCATACTAAACTCTCTGAAGACTAGATTCTTATATCGCAAATCTACTACACCTTTTTTCCTCTCGTCAGTAACATCCCCGCCACTGAACCGCCCCGCACTATTCGACAGCGACCAGCAAAGCTAACCTCACCTGAACATTAGATTTCATCACCATTACTATGAGTGCTATCACCCTTACCAGCTCCGATGGAGTCGACATTTCTGTTGGTACGCATAACCTCCACGCAGGATGCTATCGCGAGTGGCGCTGACTTATTAACAGAGCGTACCACTGCTGAGCGCTCCGTTCTGATCAAGAACATGCTCGAGGATCTTGGCGATTCCGGAGAAGCCATCCCCATCCCTAACGTGAGTGTCTACACCGAGATAGTCAGCACCTAAGTCTAGTCGCTTACGCTTCTTTGTCCAGGTTAACGAGGCCGTTCTTAAGAAGGTCATCGAGTGGTGCGAACACCACAAGAACGATCCCCCCAGTGCCAGCGATGACGACGACAACCGTCGCAAGACCACCGACATTGATGAGTGGGACCAGAAGTTTATGCAGGTGGACCAGGAGATGCTCTTTGAGATCATCCTCGTACGTTTCGTTTTCAGACGCTCTTCGACGCACATACTGACTTCTCCTAGGCTGCCAACTACTTGGATATTAAGGCCCTCCTCGACGTCGGCTGCAAGACCGTCGCTAACATGATCAAGGGCAAGTCCCCAGAGGAGATCCGTAAGACCTTCAACATCCAGAATGACTTCACTCCTGAGGAGGAAGACCAGATCCGCCGCGAGAACGAGTGGGCTGAGGAGTAAGTTGCAACAACATGTTCCTTCGATAGAATCTATGCTGACTTTTCTTTTTACTTTAGTCGTTGAATGATGATTTTGTGTCTGTTGCTTTTTTCCAAAAACAGGAAATGATATCCTCTCGGCTGCTTACGACAATGTGCAGCGTAGCCCTTGGTGTCTAGCAGGGAGATTTTTTTTGGGGCGTTACTTTTGCTATTTTTCTTCCAAGGTTTGATTTGATTTTAAAAAATCACTAGCCTTGCAATGCCATCTGTTACAGAATCCTCCTGAACCCAGTAGCATAGGATAGCGGGGCATAAAACCGACCCTTGCTCATATTTCTACTATGACGACAACGCCAAGTTGAAAAGTAATGTAGCATATAAAAAATGCAGATCCAAGGCTGTACTACAAGGCGTGATACGAACAGTAACACCGTCAGGAACAGACAGCATGGAAATGTTCCCAATGCAACGTCCCGATCAAAAATCTACGGCCATCAGGACCATCCCAAAAAGTAGGCAAAAGGACATTCAATTCGATTCAATCAGATTTTGTATCAAAAAAGAAAATCCCCCGCCACGCCAGTCCTACAAGCCCGCCCCCAGCAAGAAGACGATCAGCCCCCAACAGCAACAGAACCTTTTGCAAACATAATCCGGGCCTGCCATCCATATCGATAAATTAGGCGTGTTGGAAATCCATCATATCCCCACTCGGAACCGTGGAGGAAAAAATGACGACCCATTGGAAGATTAAGAAAAAAAAAAGATAGACACGACCCAAAGCAAGACCCGGATCAAGATTTGATAATTGAATTTTTTGTTTGCAATTGCACTCAAGAGTAGTTCCACAATCCACTAGCGCTCTCAAGTTCATGGTGAAGGCATGTTGTTCGAAATTCGGTTGTGGGCGTCACATCATGAAGAGGGTTTCGAAATAATCAAAAACCCTTGAACCACCCCGCACAGACACACTTCAGTTGCCATATGACATCGCGAGCTGGACTGGGGCTTTTGAGAATGGCCGGACGGAGGGTGCGAATACTGAGGGTCCGCTTAGACCTTCAGGGTCGACTTACGCCAGTGTCGGCGCTTGGCGTTGTATCTGTTGAAAAAAAGTATTGTATCAGCCATGTGTTTCGATTCGGCTTGTGTTAAGCTGTCTCTTCTTTTCTTTCCTCCATTGTTGGGTTCGTGCGGTCGGCGGGTGGATGGTTATGTGGATATTCCCTTTCCTCTCTCGCTTTCCAGTATCACTCTTCCCACAAATGGCGGTCGGATATAAAAAGACGGATATTTGGATCTCGAAATAAAGGTGCGATTTACCTGATGGTGTTGCCGGTGCGCAGACGGATCCACTGGGGGATGGGGCGGTTCTGACGCTGAGCTTTGGCAAGCTTTTGCTTGGTGCGGAAGGTCTTGTTGCTCTGTGTGGAAAATGACGGGTTAAAATTTGGTTTCTCGATTTTTCAGAGGTCTGACTGGGAAGGGAGATGGCGACGATGGCGAAAGTATTTTTCGAGAATGGCGTGAGCAGGGTGGTAACATACCGGCATCTTGAAGGGTTGATCGCGACGGCGAGCTTGTTGGATGGACGGATGAAGTTATCGACCTTCGAGTGTGGATGGTTTGTGTGCGGCAGGGCTTGGCTTCGCTTCGGTTGGGTCAGGTGATGTGTAATGGGTGCCTGAGGTGGTAAGGCAGTAAGGCAGAACTAACTAAATTATGTCTCAGGCAAGAACCCCAAAGTGGGTCCGCGGGTTGGTATGTATACGCCGCACGCTGGCATTATGCAAGTACTACGATACAACTTTGTAGGTATACGATATACATTCATAGGTATGTCCTGCCTCCTCGTTTATATTGGTGCATGTTATAGGTAGCTATTAGGATTATCATACGGAGTATATATACTCGAGGTACAATGCAACCTTGTGTCCTGCAATGTCCTCTCTAGTACAACATACTACGGTATAAGCAAGCTAGCTCTGGAGGCCTTAACTTGGAACCTCGTAAGCCAGATAAAGCTGGTCAGGTATTAGGAATTTCTGTAGGAATTTTCGTAGGAATTTTTTTCATTGATCATCTGTAAAATCACGGAACTGGAGCAATACAACAATCGTAACACAAAGACACAGATTCATGTAAGACGTCATTAAGCCAATGCCGCAGTAATCAACCCATATGTAAATATGTAATTGAATCGAGTTGTCGTTCTTCCTCAGGGAAACGTGGAATAATAGCCAAAACTGCTTCGTTAAAGCCAGTAAAGAACTGCTGAGCCAATAACGCAGCACTTTCAAAGGCAGGGGGATATGCACCAGCATTCGCCCAGTCAATCAACCACACTTCTGCATTGTGGTCTAGAATCAGGTTTCGAGGACTTATGCCCTGATGAGTGAGGACAAAGGTGCTGAATTGAAATGGTGGGATATCTTTGGGACATCCATTGGTTCACTTGCTTACAAATATCAAGCTTGTGATTCAACCAGTCTTGAACTTCAGCACTGTCCCTAAACGGACCGACACTATAGTCGGTGAAGAATCGACCACGAAATGGACCGCCACCGAGGGGACCTGGCTGTGAGATTACGACAGACTGCATCTCTTTGATCATGTGCATAGCGTAGTATTAGAGCCTTGCCTTGCTCACTCGGAACGGGATTCATTGGAGCCGTTAAGTTTGTTGGAGAGCAAGAAATATTTCTTTCGGGAAGATCTTCATCCAAACCCAGGAGTAGTTCCATCTCTATAATCCTGATCTAAGGCTTAGAGTCCGCTGGGTTTTACCCACGTTTCTAGATCCTAAAGAAAACCTTTTGTTTCTCCGGGATAGTAAATTAAATAGACGACAGCATTTCCCGGAACCTTAGAAAGATGTTGAGAATTTTGCTGCCTCTGGTTTATCTGGGGAGAAACCTACCTAGATAGGTACCTAGGATGCTTATATCTCATTACTAGCTCCATTAAGTTATAAAGTTCCTTTCTCTTCGATTTATCCTACATCAACCTGCCATGGAGAAGTTTACCGGTAGGGTGCTCTTGATGTTTTACGTCCTCCTCTTTTTTTGATACAAACAGTATACCCACAGTACTATAGAATCTTTGGGTAGGCTATTAGATGCAATTTGAGGCATCCCGGGTGTCGCTATGCACTGCGATAAAAAGCTTGACGGTTTGCACAAAATGAAGGTGAGATTTCGACATGATCAGGACAAATAGATCTACACAAATATCCATGTTTTTACGTTATCTTAGTCAGACAGGAGACATCCATGGATGGATGCAACATTGAACTAATCAATGCCCTTGTACGAAATAGGCAAAAGGACCTATTCGGGTTGTAGTCAAAGCGTCGGACATCGGGCATGAAACGAGCCGACATATATATAAAAAAAAGTGGGATATGTAATCCGCACCAAGGGTCCAGATCGGGGTGGATCGCATTCGTACTTAGCGGATCAAAATTCGGTCGAAATAATATATACCCCGTACATACGTACTACCCGTGGACACTAGATTATGAGTCAGTGGTCGTATTCGTTTTTCGGGATTTCGCGTCATGATGATGGTAGATAGGATTATGTATGCAAGTGCCACATGCGCGACCCTGCATCAAAGCATTGTCAAGAAGCAAACAGCTCGTGGCTGCCAAGTCGTGTTCCCCAGAAAGGGGCGTGTTCGAGGGATGCCCTTAAGGAATGTAGGAATGTGCAGTCTCACCTGTATAGAAACATTGAACATCAGTGTACTTTATAGAAGTTGACAGAAGAGAGATAAGACCAAGTTACAATCTGTATACCCAAATAGGCAGCTCCATTATTTGTAAACTGCATAAAGACAGGTCGGAGTTCGGACTACCCGACCGGAGAAAAAAAAAATAAACGAGGGGGACCCTCTTAAGGATGATCTAAAACGAGAACACCTGGTAAGCTGGTTAATAAAACAGGACATTTAGCTCTCTCATTCCTTTGCCCCTTTCGTTAATCATTTACTCTTAATCTAATTCCTCTCTTATACATCCCTTAATATTTCTTACGTGTACCTGGCGCCTGGATTCATCTCTTCATATCTCACCTCTTCAGATCATTCATCATATTCAGTTCTTCATGGAGTAGAGATCCAAACACCCAAAAGTTCCAACATGCAGCAGCCCGAGGAGGGTGTGACGGCCGTGGAGAAGGTGGTGGAGGATCCTCAGCTCAACGAGAAGCCCATCAATAAGCGCCATTCCGATTCCGCTTCCACGTCAACAGCAAAGGAACACGAAACCAAGACTCCAGTCGCGACAGACGATGATGATGCTCTCTATGCTCACTTGCCCGAGCATGAAAAGGACATCCTAAAACGACAGCTGGATGCGCCTCTCGTCAGTATCTCTTACTTCGGTCTCTATCGATATGCTTCCCGCATGGACATACTCATCATTGTCGTGAGCGCACTCTGCGCCATCGCCGCTGGTGCTGCCTTGCCCCTCTTCACCATTCTCTTTGGCTCTTTGGCTACCGCTTTCCAAAAGATCATGCTCCGTACCATCCCCTACGACGAATTCTACCACCAGTTGACCACCAATGTCTTATACTTCATCTACCTCGGCATCGGAGAGTTCGTCACCGTCTACGTCAGCACCGTTGGCTTCATCTACACCGGAGAGCATGTCACCCAGAAGATTCGAGAGCACTACCTCGAAGCCATCCTACGTCAGAATATCGCCTACTTCGACAAGCTTGGTGCAGGTGAAGTGACTACCCGTATCACAGCTGACACCAACCTGATTCAGGATGGTGTCTCCGAAAAGGTCGGTTTAACCCTGACCGCCATTGCCACCTTTGTGACTGCCTTTGTAGTGGCATACATCAAGTATGCTCCCTTGGCGGGCATATGTACTTCAACTATGGTCGCGCTGGTCCTGATCATGGGCGGAGGCTCCCAACTGATCATCAAGTATGGCAAGCTTTCTCTGGAAAGCGCCGGTGCCGGTGGAACTGTAGCCGAGGAAGTCATCAGCTCGATTCGCAATGCGACCGCATTCGGTACTCAGGACAAGCTCGCGAAGCAGTACGAGTCTCACTTGCTTCGCGCAGAGCGCTGGGGCATGCGTCTGCAAATGAGTCTCGCCGTGATGATCGGTGTCATGTTCGGACTCATGTTTATGAACTACGGCCTCGGATTCTGGATGGGCTCCCGGTTCCTGGTGCAAGGGAAGGTTGATGTCGGACACGTTTTAACCATCTTGATGGCTATTCTTATCGGGTCTTTCTCCTTGGGAAATGTCAGCCCGAACGCCTCGGCTTTCACCAATTCTGTGGCTGCCGCTACCAAGATCTTTGCAACCATCGACCGCGAATCCCCGTTAGACCCTACTTCTGATGAAGGCATTATCCTTGACCATGTCGAAGGTCACATCGAGTTCCGCAATGTGAAACACATCTATCCCTCCCGCCCCGAAGTTACAGTCATGAAGGACGTTTCCCTCGCCATTCCTGCTGGTAAGGCTACCGCCTTGGTCGGCCCTTCAGGGTCTGGTAAGAGTACTGTCGTCGGTCTTGTCGAGCGGTTCTACCTTCCAGTCGGTGGCCAAGTGTTCTTGGACGGTCACGACATTCAGACTCTCAACCTGCGATGGCTACGCCAGCAGATTTCGCTGGTCAGCCAGGAACCTGTTCTGTTCGGCACAACCATCTACCAAAACATTCGCCACGGTCTGATTGGAACACGCTTCGAGCATGAGTCCGAGGAAAAGATTAAGGAGCTTATTGAGAATGCTGCCAAGATGGCCAACGCTCACGACTTCGTCACTGCTCTTCCGGAAGGTTATGAAACCAACGTCGGCCAACGTGGATTCTTGCTGTCTGGAGGCCAGAAGCAACGTATTGCCATCGCTCGTGCTATGGTCAGCGACCCCAAGATCCTACTCTTGGATGAAGCCACTTCTGCCCTCGATACCAAATCCGAGGGTGTCGTCCAGGCCGCGCTTGATCGTGCTGCCGAGGGCCGCACCACCATTGTCATTGCCCATCGTCTGTCCACCATCAAGTCTGCTCACAACATTGTTGTCTTCGTCGACGGATCCATTGTTGAGCAGGGTTCTCACGCCCAGCTGACCGACCATGACGGTCCCTACTTCAAGCTCGTTGAGGCCCAGCGCATCAATGAGGAGAAGGACGCAGATGCTTTGGATGTGGATGAGGATGACGATGAGGATAGCATCGAGAACATGTCTAAGTCTCACATCGCACGTGTCAAGTCAATTGCCAGTCGCTCGAGTGGTATGAAGGATGAGACCGAAACATTCCAGGACGCCATGCATCGCCAGGAGTCTCGCAAGTCCGTGTCCAGTGTTATTCTCTCGCAGAAGACTGGTGAAGGCAGCAAGAAGTACTCGCTTTTAACTCTGATCAAGTTTATCGGCTCGTTTAACAAGGAAGAGCGATGGTTCATGGCCGTCGGTCTTTGCTTCTCGATTCTCGCCGGTTGTGGTCAACCCACTCAAGCTTTCTTGTATGCCAAAGCCATCAGCTCACTTTCCTTGCCCAAAAACCAGTGGGACAAGTTGAGATCGGATGCCAACTTTTGGTCTCTGATGTTCTTCATTGTTGGTATTGTTCAAATCATCACTTTCTCGATCCACGGTATCGCCTTCGCGTTTAGCTCCGAGAGATTGATCCGCAAGGCCCGCGGCAATGCCTTCCGAGTCATGCTTCGACAGGATATCAACTTCTTCGATCGCGAGGAGAATAGCACCGGTGCTTTGACTTCTTTCCTTTCAACTGAGACCAAGCACTTGGCCGGTATCAGTGGTCAAACTCTCGGAACAATTCTTATGACTTCCACAACTCTCATCGCTGCAATTGTGATCGCGCTTTCTTTCGGATGGAAGCTTGCGCTCGTTTGTATGTCCGTCATTCCGATTCTTCTTGGCTGCGGTTTCTACCGCTTCTACATGCTTGCCGCGTTCCAGGCACGTTCCAAGGTAGCCTATGAGGGGTCAGCTAGCTACGCCTGTGAGGCTACATCTGCCATCCGCACTGTGGCTTCGCTTACCCGTGAAAACGATGTCTGGGCATTCTACCACGGTCAACTCGAACGCCAGGGCCGCACAAGCTTGATCTCGGTATTCAAATCATCGTCCTTGTATGCAGCCTCCCAGGCCTTGGTCTTCTTCTGTGTCGCCCTCGGCTTTTGGTATGGTGGAACCCTGCTCGGTCACCATGAATACGACGTGTTCCGCTTCTTCGTCTGCTTTAGTGAAATCTTGTTCGGTGCCCAATCCGCTGGTACGGTGTTCTCCTTCTCCCCGGACATGGGCAAGGCCAAGAACGCCGCCGCCGAGTTCCTTAGGCTGTTCGAGCGCCGTCCCACCATTGACACATGGTCCAAAGAGGGCGAGAATTTGGACCACTGTGAAGGAACCATCGAGTTCAAGGACGTGCACTTCCGCTACCCCACCCGCCCCGAGCAGCCCGTGCTCCGCGGTTTGAACCTCACTGTCAAGCCTGGCCAGTACATTGCCCTGGTTGGACCCAGCGGATGCGGCAAGAGTACCACCATTGCCCTTCTCGAGCGTTTCTACGATGCCCTTTCTGGTGGTGTCTACATTGATGACAAGAACATCGCCGACCTCAATGTCAATTCTTACCGCAGCCACCTAGCGCTGGTCAGCCAGGAGCCCACTCTCTACCAGGGTACCATCAAGGAGAACATTCTACTTGGTAGCCCCAATGCCGACCCCACCGAAGAGGACCTGGTCCAGGTCTGCAAGGATGCCAACATCTACGATTTCATCATGTCTCTCCCCGAGGGCTTTAGCACTGTCGTCGGCAGCAAGGGAGGCATGTTGTCCGGTGGCCAAAAGCAGCGTGTCGCTATCGCCCGTGCCCTCCTACGCAACCCCAAGGTCTTGCTTCTGGACGAAGCCACCTCGGCCCTCGACTCCGAGTCTGAGAAGGTCGTCCAGGCTGCTCTGGACGCCGCTGCGCGCGGTCGTACCACCATTGCCGTTGCTCACCGTCTCAGTACCATCCAGAAGGCCGATATCATCTATGTCTTCGACCAAGGAAAGATTGTCGAGAGCGGTACTCACACTGAGCTCTTGCGCAACAAGGGTCGCTACTTCGAGCTGGTTAACCTCCAGTCCCTTGGCCGGGCTGGCTAATTCTATTGATTTACTTTTTTTTTATTTATGTACTCATACCCCCTTATTCCTTTCTTGATCCTATCTCATCTCCCTCGCCATTTCCATATCTCACATCTCCTCTTTGGATCTTCCCCGTTCTTGTGATAGATTATTTGTTGTCAGCGGCGAAGACCCTGTAAACCGGGGCACACTGTCTCCCCTCGATAATTTTTTTAAAAATAAAAAAACATCCATTAGGGATGTAGGATTAGATGAATGAATACAATGAATCTCAAATTCAACGCCACCCGATTTCGCTCCAAACTCCATCCACTCAGTCAAATACCTTAACCATTTCAGGTCCTTTCAATCAGTGGAACCCTTGCAGATAGTGTCGCCCTTCAATCCTCCTCGGAAACCCCAAACTCCTTCTCCACCTCAACCTGCCTCACTCCCCTCGCATCAGCAATAAGTCCCATCAACCCCTGCCCAACATCTTTGATATCATTGTACTCATGCAAGAGCTGGGTATAACGCTCGCAGGTGGTATTGGGATTGTCACTGCAAAAAGCAGTGGTTAGAGCTGCAAGATGCAAATATTTCCATCTGCATGCAATTGGGGGAACTTCCAAGGAAGAGTGCTTACATGAGTTGGGTAGTCACCGAAGTTAGGCTGGCTTCGAGCCGTGCATGTTTAGCTTCTAGACTTGCAATCGAAGCGCGAAGGGTAGCCTGCCGTGGGTGTGTTAGTTCTTGATATGATGGGCACGGGTGGATGCAGGGTGGGGGATACTGGGGACGTACTATTCGCTGCTGGTCTCTGTAGGACTTGGTTTCTTTGGTTGGATCCATTTAGATTGCAATTAGATGCATATGCATATGGGTTGTGATACGTGAGATGTAACAGACGAGAGCTTTTGGAAGAGGAAGAAGTTATCCAATGTACTTTGTACCCCAGAAATTATATAGTCCTGACCAATCACAGCCACGCTGAATAATCCAGCTCAAGGCTTCCAAGGATCCATTCTGCTTGCGCGTCCCTAATTTTGCAGTGAGCCTTTTTGAAATTGTTAGTATGTTAATATGTTAATATGTTAATATAACTCTAGGAATGATAAAATAACTAAACCACTTAAATACTCGAAAAAAAAGCCTTGAAGATCAAAAAGGCATTGTTACCTTCCAAGGTTGACTCCGCGCGTTGGTCCCGCCTAATCGGATGCCCCGGATTGGGTTACCTGTTATCCGCATCTGTTCTCTTCTCCCTTTCAACTCCCTACTCCAACCACACCATGGCATATCTTCGTCAGTCCTTATGGACTGTCTTTGTATTGGTTGCCGCCGCTCTCGCCCATGGCGGCCATGAGGCTGTTCCTGAGGGCGAATCTATCTCCCAGGATCCTATCGTACGTGGTACTACAACCATATTCCCCTCGCAACAAATTAACAAGTTGAATTTCAGGACTCAACACTATGGACTCATATGATTCTGATGGGTTTGGCTTTTGGTATAATCTTCCCTACGGGAATGGTTCTCGGGGTATGTACTACTTCACTTGCCCTCTCCGTTTCTTACCTACCATCACATCCATCTCTAACAAAAAGGAAATAGATAACCCGCTCCCGCTGGCACGTCCCCGTCCAAGTCGTCGGCACCGTCATCGCCGTGCTAGCCTACTTCCTTGGCCACGCCCACAAAGGTCGTCAATTCGATAAGAACCTGCACGCCTCCGTCGCAAACTGGCTGATGCTATTGCTCGTCGCGCAAGTCGTCCTCGGAGTGTATCTCAAACTACACCTGGAGAAGGCGGGCCAGGCTCGCATCCGGTGGATCTTCGTGCTGGCCCATGGTATCGTCGGAAAGGTCATGCCCGTCCTCAGCTGGGCGCAGATGCTATTCGGCGGCATTGCCTCGCTCGGCTTCTGTCGCGATGATCATCTCGGTCAGTGTCTGGCCCATTTCATCATGGGCTCCGCATTCATCGGGTACGGTATCTGTTTGACGATCCTCTTGCTTGTTGGTCAGTTTTGGTTGCGCCGTACCGGCCGCAGTCAGGAATTCTTCGATTCGCTCGTCATCGCCGCTTGGGGCTGTGTTAATACTTTCACCGAGCACCGATGGGGTACTCCTTGGGTCCACAATGACCTCCAGCATACTACTATGGGAGTAGTCTGGTGGTGTGCTGGTCTGCTGGGTATGTGGCTCAGCCGGACCCGCAGCGGCCGTCCTAAGCGTAACCTCATTCCGGCCATCGTCATCTTGATGACTGGCTATGCCATGTCCGCTCATCCCCAGCATCTGATGATCAGTACTATGGTCCACACCCTCTTTGGATATACCCTGATGGCGGCGGGTCTGACCCGCATCATTGAGATCTCGTTCGTGCTGAAGGATAAGCCTGCTCTTTCCGAGCCGAACAGCTTCCAATACCTGACTCCCTTCGTATGTCTCCTCTCCGGTCGATGTGGTATATCTAGGATAATACTGACTTGCTTTTCTCTTTTGCAGTTGCTCTATGCCTCCGGCTTCCTTTTCATGGGCGCCACCGAGGAACAGATGCTCCTGTTGGACAAGGCAGGTGTCACCCACGTGGCCTACGTGTTGATCCTCTACAGCGTCGCTTTCCTCCTCTTCCTCTGTAAGTTGATTCCCTAATCTCCTCCACCTTTCTTTTCTTAAAACATCCACTCATTCTTCTCTTCCAGTCGTCAACATCCTCCTCCACATATATGCCGTCCACGCCTGGCCCAACTCCGAGTCCACTAACCAGGACGGCCCCATCTACTCCACTCTCAACGGAAATGCGAATGGCCGTGCGCGCTCAAACTCGCAGCAGATCCAAGATGCCGAGGCATTCGAGCTCCATGGCTTGATTTCTGATGATGAGGAGGGTCCTTCTATGGGACCGCGGAAGAACAGTGATGAGGAACTTGGAAAAGATGAGACCCATCACTGAGGCCTTGCATTGAGTTGCTGATCCTCTCTGCAAGTTATATCGTGCATTTTGTGACATTGTGTTAGACGGCGTCTTGGTTGGGTTGGGTTCGGTTTGAATAGCATTGCAAGCATTGCAGGTTCTAAATTGCCTTAGGTTCGAATAGCTAATATTATATCTGCACAAAAGTGTACATAATTCCCAATTTCATGCAATTATCAAGTGTCAATGGTTGCTCGTGTTCTATCGTACATAATAAGAACCCAGATCTAAGTCCGGGGTTATTGGAATCTGTTGAAAAAAAAGGAGATTCGTTATGATGCTAAACCAGCATATCCCAATTCAATCCCGTACCACTTGTCATCCTTCGTTTTCTTCCAATTGAACTTCCCTCACAAATCCCCAGCAACAGGAACCGTAACTGGGTTCCGGACCGGCGGCACAGCAGCCATCTCCACACCATCATCAGGGAAGAAGGGATGAAGCGAATAAATCGGGCCAACACTCTTCTCGCCATCAAACAGCAACATATTCTGCAGTGGCTGCTCCCTCGCTGAAAGAACATTAATAACATCCTGCGCCAGCGAACCACCCAAAAACGCCGCAACCGGACTCAGCTCGCTGCCCAGGTTCTGCAGGAACGTCCGCAGGAACACAGAGTCCAGTGTGAGTGGCTCCAACTTCAATTCCTGGTGTCGGTCACGCGATAGCTTTGTGAAGAGTTCTAGGTCTTCATGGGTGAAGGTCGGGCGGTGGCCACGTAGTTTTTCGAATTCCCACAGTGCGCGCAAGCAGCTGAGCAGTGGGGTGACTTGCTTGCGACGCCGTGCGAGTCGTGTGTATTCTTCCGGCAGTGGAGAGGTGTTTGCCAGGATCAGCGGTGTGTATACTTCGCGCTTGGTGACTAGTTCGATGATCTTGTTTGGTTCTTTCTTGTTGGCATTGCTTTCTTCTGTCTTGGTGGTTATGTTGATAATGCTGCGGGTGGGTGTTTCTTGGGTTGTAGGGGCCATGTTGGATTTGTTGCGCTCAATCACGAAGTCATGGCTGATTAAATCGGCGAAAACGTGGCCGTAGAAGCCGTGTAGGCCGGCGGCGTAGAAGGGTCTATTGGCTAGTCGGCAGGCGGCGTTCACGGTGGTGTTGGTTAGGAAGTCGAGCTCTGTGGCGATTGTGATGTCGAATTGTGCGAAGAAGTCGGGTTGTTTGGTTTTGACATCAGAGGTGTCGATGTTGAGCTTGACTCGAGGGTTCATTTTGTGGATTTGCGGTCCTGCAACTTGCGCGCGCTGAAGTTGGTTGTTAGCAAATGGCGATAGGTATTATGCTCTGGTTGTAGCTCACGTTCTTTCCAATCACATCCTGCTCATTTTGTGCTTCAGCGATGAAGAACTGCGCCCCTAGATCCTCCTCTGTGACGTCCTGGTGGTCGATTATGGTGAGTGAGCCGATGCCCGCTAGGACGAGGTTTTTGGCCACTTCGTTCGCCAGAGCTTTCACGGTGATAAGGAGGATGTTGGCCGATCGGATCCTAGCTGTTGTTAGAATATGTGGGTGTTTTGGAAGCTGGTTTGCTCACTTTTCTTGCGCATGCACTCCCCACAGCCGGATTTGTCGGTCGTACAGCGCGATTTCATCTAGCAAAGTTAGTAGGAATTGGGTCAGATTCTACTGGTTTGCCATACCAGCGCTGATTGACTGTCCATTATCTTGTTGCTCCGCCATAGTGTCCACGGGTCGATCAAGTGGCTAAGATAAGAGTACCAGGTGCGAGCTTGGCGATTTAAAGCCCCGCAATTGTGTGTTAGGGGGTTTGATGCCAAGGGAAAAGTATTGAATTGGTAAATCCAGAAGATGTGCAATGAAAGTAGGAGTTGTGAGTTGTGAATGGAAGTTTAGAGGTTCCAGAGGTTCCAGAGGTTCCAGAAGGTGAAGCAGTCCAGGAAGTTCAGATAGGTTTAAATGTCAGGTGACCCGGGAGCTACTATGTGGGGCCGTGGGGACAAAGAAGTATACAAACTCGATGCCAACGAGCATATCTCATTGATTTACAATGTATTCAATTAATATAGGATATGCTAGTTAAAGGGAAATATAGGTAAACTAGCAGAACATGATCAATATATTATGAACAAAATAAGTGGTGTGAGTGTATGTTATTTCAAGATTGCATAGATCACTAGTATTGTTAGAAGCTATAGATCAAGTCAGCATGGTAGAGATTTGCCTAACACACGACCCAATTAGCAAATAATACAAAGGTGTATGTTCGTATATTCCAATATCAACAAATAATGAATACGATACTGTCAACCATTTCTGCAGGACTTCCCTTCCTCATGTTTCCATGTTATAGTTATGGGGGTTTGAGTAACAATCAAAGTGAAAGATGCCATCCTCTCTGTCGGATGAGATTGGACATTCTTTGTTGCACCCCAAAAAGGGTATTGATAAACATTCCAGAGGCCACTTTTGTTCCTCTATCGTGGAAAAGAATAGTCAAAAAGCGAGCTAAGTGACACGATTAGCTATCAGCCCATGTCCGATGGAGTGTACACCAAAAACGAAGTGCAGAATGAGAACAGGGAGATAAATGAAATTCGTGAAATCTGAAATTCCATGAAATTCATGAATATAATGAAGTTGCAACTCCCAACTTCGCCAACTTTCACTCCACTATCGATGATCTAATCGGCCATCACGTGTTATCAACCTTGGGCAACTCACAAGGTTGGCAACTCTCTGTAGGGCTTTTTCTTTTCACTTCTCCGTTAAATCTTTTTGAATTCTTTTATTTCTTTGGGGTTGATTGATACCTTGATGGTATTCCTTACCCCCCTAACCCCTGACCCGACATAGGTAACTCCCCACCTCTCCGGTACCAACGAACCTGAATGATGGTATGTCTCTTGTGGCTCCTATGCGTCTGACTTAATGTCTTACGCCTCCCTTTAGTCAGGGAATTACGATTACCCTCGTGCTTCTTCCTCTTCATCCCGCCGCACATCCCGTCCTACTAGGCCTGACGAACGCCCAGAGATCCTCCGTCTCCAGCATCTCCGCAATTTCGTATCGGAACGAAATCGCTCCGGTGCCCACAACACCTACAACACCACCCTTGCCTTGGAAACATTAAACCGAGAAGCCGCTGAGCATTCTCTGGACCGATTTCGTGGTCGTACCAACTCTGAGCAAGTCCGGGCCGACGTCGATCGCCAGATCCAACAACTGCACTCCGAGACAGCTGGCACCGCAGAGCGAATTCGGAGCATTTGGCGTGACCAGTTTCGTTCAGAACGGGCTCGAACTTCGCTCTCCCCGGAGACAAATTCCCTTCGCCATCGTTTGCCCTGGCAAACGCTCAGACCACAGAGCCCGGACGGATCTTTATCCAGGTCACCGTCCCTCATGCCACCATCTGGCCAGTCGGGCCGTGATGGCCAAGGACGGATGAAGCGTCGGAAGCTGGACACCGACGATAACCGCCAGGAATTTCGGGGCTTCAACTACGGTCAATATGGACAAGTGGTGCCGGGAATGCTGCAAATGGAAATCGCCAGCTGTGACGGAGGAAGCTACGATCCGGATAGCGGGTATTCGCGTCCGGAGAACGTTTTGGAAAACAATACAAGTGTCTACTCTACCAAAGAGGCCCGGTGCAACTTGGTCCTCTGTCATCGGGGGGAGGCCCCGTTCTGTTTGAAGAAGATCGTTATCAGAGCCCCTCAATGCGGGTTCGATGCACCGTATGTCCGCCAGGCGTGGCTGTACGTTGGACTGATGGCTAATTATGGCTAATCGAACCAGAATACAAGAAGGCATGGTCTTCGTCGCCATGACCTCTGATGAACTGCTTGCCCGCACCGCCCAATACCAAATTCAATACTCCAGCGGGCGATACCGCCGCAGTGGCCGCCGCAGCGGCATGCAACCATCGCAGGAATACCTCACTGGGTTCCGACCGCCACTCCAAAATCTCGAACGCACAGTCCTCATGAGCCCACATTCAGCCGCGGTTCCGCATACCGCAGAAGACCCGCAAACGCAGTTCCGTATCACCACCGAGTACGACGAGAATAATGAGGATTCTGGAGATGATGAAGACTGGCGCTCTGCATTGCTCGAGAGAACCCAGGCCGAACAGCTGGAAGACCCTTTATCGGATACCGACGAGAGTCCAAGCGATGAGGAGGACCCTCCAAGCAGAAATCAGCGTCGCCGACAAGTTGAGTCCGAACGGCTGAGTGCTCTCAGCCGTGTCAGGGAACAGAGACTGCGCCATAGCCCGAGTCTCGTGCATCCAAATCCCCTGGCTGAGCCTGCTCACCCAACTGCCGAAGTTTTGAAGCCACATGCGCGGTTCTTTATCGAGCGAGAGAAGAGCATGGTTACCATCAAATTTGATCCGCCTCCGTATGTATCATCAGTATTGGATTTGCATAACCGAATACTAACGTCTCAAGATCTGGTCGGTTCATTCTCATTAAGCTGTGGAGCCCACGAGCCCACGGGAATATTGATATCGAAAGCATCATCGCCCATGGGTATGCAGGTCCGCGGTTCTTCCCAAGTATTGCTGCTCGCTAGCGGTTGAAATAAGGAGTTCTCATCTACGTTTTTTCTTTTTGGATCACAGGGATAGAAGCTTTCTTTTTCTTTAGTCTATAGTTTCTCGGCCTAGAATTCCTTACTATAAACCACTATAGTAAGACGACGTTATGAATGATTATGACACAACTTTCCGGTTTACTCCCTGTTCTGTCATGCAAACAATATAGACCATCCGAAGTAGTTCATGGCCTTTTTAGGGACCTTCTCAAAACGTCTGTCTGGATAGATGAATAGACCATCTCTTCCCAGCCACTTCTAGCGTAGCAGGTGGTAGTATTTCGTTTTCAATCAGACTACCTATCCACCTATTTCTTGGGATATTCTATACTGGTTGCTTCAGCTTTCGATTAAGAATAAGTTAAGTAGAAAAATGGTAATTATGTGGGGATATTTCAGGTACTTCGGAATGCGGGGGCATATGGAAGATGCAAGCATAGCCCTAATTATTTGAATGTTTACCTACAATGCGCTGGCTGCTCTCCTAAATACTATAGGCCCGTCACAAACCATCGATACTCCCTATTTCCAATCTCGGTACCTGCATACGTAGCTCTCCAACAATAACCACAGCTGTAACTACCTCTCCATCGACTACAACGTTCACCACTGCGACGACGAAAGCCACCTGGGCAGCGTGGACCTATAAAAGTCCCTCAACCCCACGGGCCTAGACAACATCGTCGCATGCCTACATACCGCCCTATAAATGACAACTTGCAATTTGAATAGAGATTCTGTGACAGCAATCTGATAGAGATGACGTTGATTTCAGTTATGTGGTATGTCAAGTGGCTGAGTGTTGAATGTTGTCTCGGGCTAGATTCCTATCGACGAATTGATCGACGCCAAGGTGGTTAGTGGGGTCGGGGGTCCCCCAGTGTTCCCACGGCTATGCACATGAATAGCTTGCAGCTTGATATAAGTCAAATTGCACCTGTATATTGAAAGGATAAAGCAAGTCGGCGACATTTTCCACCAGTCCAAGGAAATCCGGGTATACACGTAGAAATCCTGCAGGATCTGCTCTGCATTTTTGGGTACGAACTCAAACAGACAACGGCCGTTCATCGGCGCATTCGGGATATCAGCATTACTAGGGGTGAAATCTGCACATTGTCGTCACAACGTCCAGTGAAACTGCATAGCGAATATACACGCTGGCTGGTTTTCAGGATCACGAAGGATGACCACATGAAGCCGAGCCGTGTCTCTTCGTTCTTATATCTCTGCTTGGCGCGGTTAGCTAGAGATATGAAATTCAAAATGCAGATGGACTAAAAAGTCGACCTATAATAGATTTTCAGAAACCGCCCTAAGAAATCCCGAATCGGCATCATGCCTGATCCACGGACATTGGGGTTAATATGGAGCCAATCTGAAACATTAGCACTAATGCACGGCTCTAGAAACGGTTATCTCAAAAACGGTTACCTACGTGATGGTCGGGAACTTCTTGAGCTGGTTGTCCTCAACCCCATTTGAATGCCTAACTGGCGCCTCATCGTTATACGTGTTTAAATCTGTTGCAACGTTTATACCAAAGACAAAATACATGCTCAACTGAGCTGCATTTGACAGCCTCAAAGCATGGGCTAAAGTCCCCTGCATGTGTTGACTAGTGCGGGGGTGAGCCGATTTATATTGCGCGACATCTTCGGATAGCTTGGGGTCTAGTTCGGGGCTGGTCTGGTAGGACAGACACGAACCAATGTACTTTTGGAGTAACTGGTCCAGCCTCGGCGCTCTCGGACAGTGCCTGTGGACTAGGTAGCCCCGCTGTACTCCGCAGTAGATTGACAAAGTACGTATGAAGAAGCCATTGATGCTGGGAATACCCAGATTGTGGGAGATTGGACATGATCCGTAGAGTCAAAGAAAACAAGGCAAATTCAAGGCGCAACTTCTATATCCAACGACTTTCTGAGGCGCCCTCTCCCCTGATGACGCGGATAAGGACCCGTCAGCCGTTAGCCTGTTTGGGGCCATGGGGCAGTTAGTGGAGGAGCTAAACGGCTCAGCGCGGGGCTCATTGCGCATATGCAATAGGTGGGAGAAGATCATGGATGTACGAGACCATGTTAGCTGCAGCACTAGAGTCGGAATAAAAAGTCTATCATATTTGTAATTTGACAGAAATTGAAAGAAATAGAGTGGATGTAAGGGAGAACCTTGGAGAAGAGAGAGAAAAAGAGAGACAGAAGCTCTTAAAAGAGTCAGGTGTCCCCTTCCCGCTTTATTAATCTTTCCTCTCCCGGTCTCTTTCTACTTCGCTCGGATTCTCTCTTTCTTTTCTACTCATTTTCCTCTTCTAGAATTTCACCTACTCTCCTCTATCCCCTTCTTAGCAGACATCCCTGCCACCCGATACCATGCGTATCACCGTCAACGTCATCCGCCCCGAGCAGGCGGATTCGGACATCATCAACCTAGAAGTGGGCGGCGATATGTCAATCTCGCTCCTCAAAGACATTATCGAAAGCGATACTACCATTCCACCCGAAGCCCAACAGCTCGTCTACAACAACCAGCTCCTCCAGAACCCTACCCAGACCCTAGACCAAGCCGGCATCACTGAGGGTGACATGCTCGGTGTGCACGTCACCCTCCGAGCTCCCCAACCCCAAGCCACTCGCCCCGCCGCTTCCAGCTCCGTCGCGCCCAGACAGAACACCCAACCCCGCCCCGGCATGCCGGACCCCGAAACTATTCGTTTACATATTCTGGGTGATCCTCGCGTACGCGAGGCCGTGCGCAGGCAGAACCCAGAGCTATCTGAAGCCGCGGATAATGCTCAGCGCTTCCGAGAGGTCCTGCTTAGGCAGCAACAGGGTGAGGCGCAGCGGGAGGCGGAAAAGGAAGCTCGCATTGCGATGCTCAATGCCGATCCTTTCAACCACGACAACCAGAAGGAAATTGAGGAGATTATTCGCCAGAATGCGGTTACGGAAAATCTACACAATGCCATGGAGCATCATCCTGAGTGTATGCTTTACCTTTTACGTCTTCGAACTTGCCTGCTAGGCTGCTGGATTGAGAATGAACCAAAAAGCTAACCAAAATCTGTTTTTCTAGCCTTCGGTCGTGTGACAATGCTCTACATCCCCGTCGAGGTAAACGGCCACCGTCTAAACGCCTTCGTCGACTCCGGCGCTCAGGTGACTATCATGTCGCCCGAGTGTGCAACATCGTGTAACATAATGCGCCTGGTAGACCGTCGCTATGGCGGTATCGCCAAGGGTGTCGGGACCGCCCCGATCCTGGGCCGGGTTCACTCCGCCCAGATCAAGATCGGCGAGATGTTCCTACCCTGCTCCTTCACCGTCATGGAAGGCAAGCAGATCGATCTGCTCCTCGGTTTGGACATGCTCCGTCGCCACCAAGCCTGCATCGATCTCCAGCGCGGCGCCCTCGTCATTCAAGATCAGGCTGTTCCCTTCCTCGGTGAGGGCGATATCCCTAAGCACTTGACCGAAGAGTTCGAAGCCGAACCTACAGTCAAGGGCGCCGATGGTGCCGAGGTGGGTGCCCGCACCGGCGCGGTCACGCATAAAGCGGAGAACAATCCCAATGCCAATGCCACTCCCAATAACGCCTCCGCCTCCGGGTCACAGCCAAGAATCAATATCCGACCTGCGCCTACTTCGCGGTGGCCTCAAGACTCCATTGCCAGAATCACAGAGTTGGGATTCTCGCGCGATGAAGCCGTCCGGGCTCTGGATATGGCACATGGAGACTTGGAAGGGGCGATCGGGTTTTTGATTTGATCTACATGGCTTCCGGTTTCTGCATTTACATTCAAGGGCGTTTTTTGGGTTCGGGATGGGGACTTATATTAGCGAGATTTTGATCAAAGCACGTAATGATGTGTACGATTATAACGCTGGCTGCATTATAATAGATTGTTTTGTTTATTTTTCTACATTGTACTGTAAGTGTCTCAGTAGGTATGCTGTTTATTCCCGCTTGCTTTTCGGCATTAGTTTGTCGCGTAGACGGAATACCATGTCTAGAGCCATGAACCCGCCTATAATGTGGTTAGGAACCAATTTCGACATCCGATCAGATCGCCCCTTTGGATTGTACATACCTAACGCCATATAGGGAGCATACAGCATGGTAAGCTGCTGCTTCTCGGCGACCGAGCGGTCAGTCCAACTCCACACAACCACCAGAGATGTCAGAGTGGTGATAAAGGCCTGGATACCGAAGACGAGGAGGTGTACGGGGACGAGGGGGTGGTCTAGATGGATTGGAAATGGTGTTAGTTGGGTGTTTATTGCGTTTTTGTTTTTGTTTTCGTTTTTTTTGTTTTGCATTTTTTTTGGTGATGTGATTCCCTATTCGGGGTGAAGAGGGTATGTAGGTATGTAGTCAGATTTCCAGATATTGCATTTGATATAGATATGTAATGGATAAGATGTGATGTAGGGGGATGGACTGAGACTGGATACAAGGATATACATAGTAACATGTACGATGTAATGTATGTACGGAGCACGAGCTTGGGGAAAAAAGGGAGTGTTAAAAATATACCTTTAAGCAAACCCCGAGTAGCCCATATGGAGAGTGGGAGGTGGTACAGCAGCTCCATCCAGATGAAGACGGTGAACCATGTTGGGGGATCTTCGAAGAATTTGTCGCGGTAGGTTGTTATGTAGAACTCGCGTAGGGTGTGGGAGAGGTTTGCTTGGAGGAAGGTTGGTAGGAGGGGAACTGTGTCGATTACTATGTTGAGTGTTAGTGTGCATGCATATGTGAGGCTATTATCAAGGTATGAAGATAGATAGAGTATCATACGGAGAATGATCGGGACATGAGTGACGAAAAATAGGAGATAGGCCAGATCCCGTTTACGGGTGCAGATGGACATGGTGAGATGTGCTGGGTCATATGCAATGCGAAGTCAAGGGATAAGGAGTGTGTGTGTAGTGTAGGTGTTTGTTGATGTGTACGGAGTAGATGGAGATGTTCAGGGAAGATCAGGTGACCTAAGGAACAATCTGGAATATATAGCTACGAAAGTAAACTCATAGTTTGGATAATTGCTTTTTCTGATATTTAGTGTCATCTTAATATTTAGGGTACGTTAGGGTACTTTAAGGTAAACTAAATATAAAAACTAAATATACAACTATACACCATACACCATACACGTCCAACCTCTTCCCATCTCACCGCTTCCTCAATTTTAAGGTGGCCTGACTGACCTCCGTCGGGGAGAAGATGAATCCGAGTTGAATAAATAATATCCACATTGTATAGTCAAGTAAACAAAGGACCTTGGATGTCAGTCATGCATGGACCATACAGGGAACTACCTAGATAGTCTTTGATAGGTCAAGAAGCTAGCATATACCGGCAGACCGCAAGATCGGGATGCCCTAATTAGCTCAGGACAGGGTGTTACTTCCTTTCTCTTTCCTTCTCTTCCTTCGATTCTTTTTTACTTTTGACTTCCCTTTTTGATTTAGTTTCCCGCTTTTTATATCCCGTTTCTCCATGGAGCTTCCTAAATAGTTCGACTTAATGCCGAACATGTGGAATGACCGAATCATAATCTCCGTATGCATAGATCACGGCAGATAATGCAATTGCCATTCAGCCTGCATTGTGCCTTATCTTCGAGGTATTCCCATATTATCCCGTAGCGGTGTAAGATCATTATGGAAGCTTTAGAAAAGGGGGGGGGAAAGTGGACGAACGGTAGTGGAACGGGGATTTACAGTGGATTGACATTGGATAGTGGATTTGACATGGGACATGGGTTTGATTGATTTTTGGGGAATTTTAGTTATATTTTTCTGATATTTGATTTGATTTGATTTTTATCTCTGACCGCTGTTCGCATCTTTCCACTCGGAGATGAAGGGAAGAACTAGTGTTTTAGTTTGACATCCAGAAGTATATAACCAAAACCTGATATATAAAGAACCTCAATCCCACCTTCTCCTTTCTCCTCTTATCCATCTTATCCATCTATACTCTACTCCACCCTTATAGATATCATAATAATTCTATACAATATGCCGTCCTCAGCCCCCCGTCGGCCCAAACAGCCAAAAAAGCAAGAACCCATCAGTTACGACATCAACATCCCCTATGTCGATGTAGACAAACAATCCAAAATCACAACCAAATACCCCCAATACCTTCCCTCCTGGGACCCAATCTGGTTCGATCCCCTTCAACCCTTCGAATATGAAGACCCAGCCCTGCGCGTCCGCAACAAATCAAAACCAAACCTCCTCCCCCCATCCGCAAAAGTCTCCCACATCCAGCCAAGCCTAGGAACAATCGTCGAGAACGTCCAGCTCACAGATCTCTCCGCCGCCGGAAGAGATGAACTCGCCCTCCTCATCGCAGAGCGCAAGGTCGTCGCGTTCCCAGACCAGGATCTCATCGACGCAGGCCCAGACGCCCAGGAATCTTTCATGCGCCATTTCGGTAAACCCAATTACCAGCCCGTCTCCGGTTCAATGACCGATCACCCCGCGTTCCATATCATTCACCGTGATGGAAACAGAGACGAAATCACCCGTTTCTTGCAGCAGCGCACTACAACTACCCTCTGGCACCAGGATGTCAGCTATGAAATCCAGCCTCCAGGCTATGTCATGCTCGGGCTCCTGCAGGGCCCCGATGTCGGCGGTGATACTGTCTTCGCCGCTACCGATCTGGCCTATAAGCGGCTCTCGCCGGCTGTCACGGCTTTCCTCGATGGATTGAAGGTGACGCATTCCTCGGCGAAGATGATTGGCCATGCCCGCATGACCGGTGGTTTGGTTAGGAAGGATCCCGTTGATACGGTTCATCCGCTGATCCGGGTGCACCCCGTTACCGGAGAGAAGTGTATGTTTTTGAATGGGGAGTTTATTACGAGGATTGATGGTCTCAAGGATTCGGAGACTAAGTGGGTGTTGGATTTCCTCATGAATCATCTCGTTACCGGTCATGATTTCCAGGTCCGTGTGCGCTGGCAGCCGAGGACCATTGTCATGTTTGATAATCGGTCGACTATTCGTGAGTTTTTCTTTTTTTTTCTTCTCGGGATTTGGAAGGGAAGATCCTTTGCTAATGAATTCTTAGACTCTGCCATTGTGGATTACTTGGATGATGATTACGGTGCTAAGGCTCGTCATATCTTCCGCTTGATTGCTCTGGGTGAGAAGCCCATTCCGGTGTATGAGGAGGATGAGGATGAAGATGAGGAATTCGAATAGACTGCATAATGTGATAGATGGGATCATGTCGGTGTTTTCGGTTTTATAGATTTGTTTAATTTAATTTGATTCGATTTTAAGAGTGAAAGATTCAAATATTGAAATAGTTCATTTGTAATGTGAAACCCAGGGTTATACTCCCTGCCCATTTGACTGTGAATTCGTTTTCATTACCACCACCCACGCCTAGAGTTACAAAAGAATCCCCAGTAAAAAAGAAAAAGCACCCGATCCCTTGAAAAAGACCATATGTCAAGTAAATCTCAGGAGTCACCGCCACGATCTGCAACGCTACATGGCCGGTTCCGCCACATTACCTAAGAATGTCATCGATCCGTGACCGCAAGTCATGAGCAATCTCCAACTGCTCCCCACTAATGACACCGCTCTGTTGCAGGATCAGCAGCATCTCAGAAACACGCTCGGCAACGATATCAGAGCCGAAAACCATGCCGCCCAGGCGCACAGTCTCATGGAACCATCCACTCAGCAGGTAGAGCAGGTCGTGTGCGATAAACCGCCGGTTTGACCCGTGGAAGGGCGCCTCATCCGTGTAGTACATCGTCTCCAGCACAGCGTACAAGGATTCGTGCGCCACGCCAAGATCGATGAACAGATCCACCACCCAGGTCGCCGGGCCGACGTTGCGTTGGAACTCCAATGCATACCGCTCCAGCATGGGGACAAGCTCGCGAATGGGGAAAATCGTCTCGGACATCCGCAGACGACTGCCGAGACTGCGGACCTTGTCGATCACCGCTTCGTAAGGTTGCGGTGAGCCGCGTTGAACGGTGGCGTCATGGACCCCCTGGATCAGGTGTTGCCAAGTGGACTTGACGTCGGCCGCATTGCGATGGTCGGCTTGGTAGAAGATTTGCAGACAGATGTCATGGTAACTGGCGGAGTCGGCGTATTTATTGAATAGCTTAGAATAATGTTAGTATCATGATTTTAATCTGATTCGCGGGCGGGAAAACTTAGCACTTACTGTACTAATATCCATCACTGGTCCATCGACCTCACGCAAGATCTCGGGTTTCCGCTCGGGGAGAATCCGCTCGTCATCCTTGAGTCTTTGAAGTAGGTCATCTTGAATATTGGCCACGTCGATGAGATTCGAAATCTCTTGCAGCAGTCGCTGCCTTGACTGACGCCCGACGTCCGGTGTGAAAATCGAAGCATTGGCGCGGGCTTGACCAAGGTACTCAATACGACGGCTCAGGGGCAACACGAAAGCACTATTGGCCAGATGGAATTGAACCTGGGCGGTCTCGAAGAATCGTTGAGACTGTGCATAGAAACGCCAGAGTAGATCAGCATGGCCTAGATCATCGTTCGACTTGCGCTGAAGGTAGGTGACCACAAATGGCGACTGAGTCTGCAGCAACCGATCGTTCCAGCCCTGCTCAAGGTACCAGTCGTACAAACTCGTCAGGAACACCTCATCGGTAGAATCGGAGATCACGCCATAGGCCTCGTTCTGGCGTTTGGCAATAGTGGTCAGCTGGCCATCAATCAGACCGGGATCAGAGGCAGCCAATTTGTCAACCGCAAGCACGACTTTGAAGATGAGATCGTAGCACTGCTTGCGGAAATAGAAGTATTCCTTGCGGGGGTCCTGGGTAGGTGTGAGCGTGAGCTGGCGCTGGAATCCAAAGGGAATAAGGGGGATAAGCACCTGTTCGGGACGTTGATCCATGATCCAGGAATAGGCAAGGTTTGACTTGTCGGACCGAGCAGCAACGTTGAGGGCAAGTTGAATGGCACCTGGAAAAAGAAAGAAAGAAAAAACCAAATTAGTATAAGATAGCAAAGACCAGGATCACACAGCATACCTGCAAAGAACTGGTTGACAATGAAATTGTCCACAGCCGAAACCAGATAATCCATAGGTAGGTATTCGGCCACCTGCTGGAAGAGATGCAGACTCTCGTTGAGCAAGTTGCGGCCCAGTTCCGTATTGGCACCGGCCTCAGTCGCACGCTTCAGCATCTCTTGTGCCTTGAAAATCACCACATCCTCTGTACTGCAGAAACTGCCACATCGTCGTCGAAGTGCATCCGCCACGGTCTCGACGTTGGAGCCCTTGGCGATGTTGCGGTTAACAATGCCCTTCACAAGCTCCTTGGCAATGTCATGTCCCTTGCTGGAGCTAAAGAGTTCCTCAAAGGTGAGGCTGAGGAACTTTGCCTTCGATTCAGCTGGCAAAGTCGCCACAATCTCATCAACCCGCTCATCAAATAGAACGAGAATAAATGAGATACCTTCGATCGTGTGTGACACCAATTGAACGAGCGAGTGCAATGCGCGGTGCTCGGCTTGCAGCGCCACTTCTTCTTGCTTGCTGTTTACCCGAGCAAGAGCGTCGGGACCGTTGAGCCCATCGATAAAGGTCTTGTTCACCTTGAAGAACTCTGCCAGTGAGGAGAGATCATGCTGGACAGTCTGCAATTTGCTGGAACTCACGGACGCGGAAACGGATTGTGCGCCATTAGGTCCATTGCCCACCTTGGCAATCCTTTCTTTCCAGATAGATCGCAACAGACGGGCAATGTATAGTGCAATACCCGTGTGGCGGGGAGAGGGCTGCACTGCGTCCAGGGCAGATGTTGAGCCATCTGCAATAGCATTTTCATTCAAATGGGCCCGACCACCTTGCGTGATGAAGGCCTGGCGTGCTGCCGCCAGAATGTCCGGATCGGTAATTCGGGTCAGTCTTTGATCAGGGGAAATCTCCATACCCTGGCCACAAGCCACCGCCAGAGCAGTCGCCAGCATCTCGCTCCGTCCATATGTTCGAAGGAAATTTTGGATCTCGCCGCTCAATCCCTCATGAGGATTGCCGCTGCTGCGGAGCAAAGCCGCGAAGATATCCACGAGACGACGCCGACGAATGATATGAACTCCACCATTAGTCAAGATCGCGATCTCAGCAGCCGGGTGGTCGAATTGAACGGCCAGCTCGTTGGTCACCGGTGAAGGTGCCGAAACCAGACCAATATCCTCAGCCTTGCCTCCCAGGTCCAGAATGATCGCCGACTCAGCGGCTTTGCCACTGACCGAGCTTTCCTGGTACTGAGCAACCCGACCAGAGTCAGGGGTAGAGATGAAAAGGGTATCAATCTTTTGCTGTGCATCCTTGGTAGTAAAACAGAAGAAATAGCCTGGGGAATATCGCTCGGCAAGGCGAGTGGGTGAAAGTGTGTTAATCTGACCAGCAGAAGGGGAAACCGCACCAAGAGGTGAAACAAGTGAGATGGAAGATGCCACCCCGCTCACGCCGGGGGAGATATCGACGGGCGGTGTCTTGACATGCAGTGCCTGCATGCTTGTGGGAGGGCTGGTGTAGGTCGACGCAGGCGCCCAACTGTTGGAACCAGTGGCGCTGAGATAAATCCGATAGCCTGTCGCCGTAGTTGCAACTAAATGATACCGCGACGCTTCCGTGGCTGGCACTGGACTGATCGACACAATCTTGACTCTGGGGTTGAGGGTTTCGTTGGAGGTGATGATGTGCCCAATGTTAGAGTAGATGTCCAGAGAGCGTTTGGTGATTGCAAGTGTCAAAGTGCCCTCAGGTCCCATGTGGAATACGCGAATTGTAGACGCGGAAGAGAGTGTGTAGAGCAAGTTCCGGCTGTCGTCAAGTGCCATCTGCACTACATGCTCGGCAGCACTCTGTGCAAGGTTGGTCAGGCTCATCGAGGGCCTGAAAGCCGATAGGCGCGAGCTGGTATGGTTGACTCTGCCACAGCGGCCCTGGAACCACCTTTCCTCCTGTTGGTAAGTGACCTCGTGCACATCGGTATCAGACGATCCTCCAAAGAAAATGCGTCCAGTGGATGCCGATGCTGCGAAAACATTTATATCCAAGCCACGGACTGCTACCGACATCCCCGTATGATACAGAGAAACCTGTCGACCTCCGCTGGGCGTGTTCTCATAGCCCATCCCCAGCAGAATGATGTCCGCGGTCGTCGCAATGACCAGCAAATGGGTGATCGCAGGCAAGAAAACTCCCGGGCGCGGTTTGGTCAGCTTGACAGCATTGATACTGTTAGGCTGCTCCTCGAATCCCACCAATTGCGGGTTGGGGTGTGTGAAATCCCAAATGTACAGTGCATTGTCAATTGCGACCCACGCGTGGTTTAACTCGGCAAACAGACCCATGCTGGTCGATACTTGTGCGCGGTTGTACTGATCGAAAATCTGGTCGGGGATATCGTACATTTTGACTTTTTGAAATGGTGCCCATGATTGAGATACGGGGATGTTGTACTCAGACGAGGAGCCCTCTTGTTTTTTCTTTGGTCAGTGTTGCTTCGGACAGACTTAGTTGGGGTACCCTTACGAGATAAATAGCTGTCAAGGTCTGGATAACGCGATTCGCTTTGCAAGCTGCTATTGATCGTTCGCGCCCCGCGTTCCTCGGTGCTCACTGTTTGATTTTTGGTCTTCGAGGCCGCTGGAGGGAGCTTTGGCATGGGCGTCTGGGGTTCCGTTTGCAATGGCGACTTGCTGGGAAGAGGCCGTGCTATAGCTGGCGCTGGGGTCTGAAAATAAGCTCCAGGAAGGGGTTTCTGCGGCGTCGCCGGAGGGAGATTTGTTGGAAGAGTCGGATACGACATGGCGGCGGTTTTAAGGAGGGAGAAAGGGACGATCCCCCGCTAGAAATCACAAAGAAGCTGCAGTGTAGGCCGGACGAGAAAAAGAAAGTAAAAGATATGTGGGAGAATGACGATGAGAGAAGGTCTTGGGAGGAGATTGGATTATTCAAGGTCTTTGCGAAAAGAGAGAGTCAACACCTGGGAGCGCACAGACCAATTGGGATCTTCCGCCTTCACGGTATTGATTGTTGATTGTCCCCCCAATTCCCCATTGATCCCTCAATTGAGCTTATTTCTTATTGTCTAAACTGTCAATCAAAATGTTTCAATCCGTCCGTTTCTCTTCACGCCTACCAGCTCGTCTGGTACGGTGGAATTCTACCGGTCCGGTGCTGCCACCCTTGATGGCTACTTTGCGGACTGATCTGAAAACTGCCATGAGAGCCAAAGATACCACAAGGTAGAAATCCTTTCCCCTCATGCTTTGGTGGTTCAGCAAGCTTATTATCAGACTTAACGTACTTCGTGCTTTGATCTCCGAGACCAACAACGCCGCCAAAACCGCCTCGCCGATTCAGACAGACATTCAGCTCTTGTCGCTTATCCGCAAACGCCTGAATGCCTCCAAAGATGCGGCAAAGGAGTTTGATGCTGCTGAGCGTCCAGATCTGAAGGAGAAAGAGGATGCACAGGTTGTGGTATTGGAGGAATATGCTAGTCAGGTCAAGACCCTCCCCATCGCCGAGATCAAGGAAGTTGTCATCAATCAGATCGCTGCCATGATCAATGACAATACGAAGCCCAACCAAGGAACCGTCCTCAAAGCTCTCTTTGCTGCGGGAGGCCCTCTAGACGGCAAGCCAGTGGACCGGAAAGAAGTTGCTACCGAGGTGAAGAACGCGCTCTCTTGAGCCTACATTTTACCAGATTGTATATTAGTGTCACAATAGCCTCAGTCAAGGGCATTCAAATCTCATTTATAATTCACAGAAAGAACGAATTCCAACTCCTATTCAACGCCAGCCCGAAAGGTTCATGAGCAGAAGAAAGCTACTCCTCCAAGAGATGTCATCAGAACACCCAACCACCACCATCGGTCTGGGTTGATCAGCTGTTCTCTAGCGATCAGCTGCAAGCCTGCCTTTGACGATAGTTCTCGCTTTTGCTTGTGCCCTGTTGGCGTGGGGTTCAATGTCGTGGTAGGGAGCATCTTTGGTGGCTGGTAGGCGAGGAACATGGGATGGAGAAGTGAGCCATCAACCCTAGTCAAATCGAGGCGTTTAATGCGATTGAACTTGTCGATATACACGGAGAATTCCTGTGTGCTGTCAGAATGGGCCGGCGGAGAGAAAACAAAAGAACGAAAGAGAGACGTACCTTGAACTCCTCGGTGGTATTAAATCGTGTGTAGTGGCCTAACTCCTTCCGGCAGGGGTCGGACAGTAGCTGGCGACCATCAACGGCAATTGGCGTCAACATCAGTGTTCCGTTTCCGAATATAGTATAAGCCCCATGTTGCCATTGCAAGATCCCTCCGGGGCATGATGGGTCGGCCGCTGTTCAATATTAATACAATGTCAGGAATCAGGATCTATATATCCATGAGTACTGACGATTTGAGATTGCGCGATAGTATGCTGACTCGTAATTCCCATCATCATCAAATGAGTATGAAATGCCCGTTAGATTCGGCTCGAGTAGCTTGTCGTTGAGCGGATCGTAGAATCCCTAAGCGCGTTAGTCTCGTCATTGGTATACTACCTACAGTAGTTCCACATACTGGACCAGTAAGAACATCACGAGATTTGGTGGTCCATGTTCCAACCAAATCATTCGCGTTCGCCAAAGTGGCTGTGATTAACAGACTCCAAATCAAAAACATCTTGGTTGGCAAAGGGAAAAACCGACAGAAAGGGAGTATTTGAAGGACGCCCTTTATTGGGGTGGGGACCAACAACATAGTTCAGCAAGGCCCTGGAATGGGAAGGGTTGATGGGGATATTAGGAGCAACCAACTCACTAATACGAACTTCAAATGTACATTGTAATATCTTAATCTTTCATAAGCTCTGAATTATCTACGGTTTTTATTTTATAGGGGATCTCACTACAGCCAACCGATGATTTCTTCCTTACCACAGACATCAATCTATTCTGTGCCTGAGAAAATTAAAATTATAAGACAAAGATGTTCAAGTTATTTCAGAAATTATATACTCCATAGTAACTTTATGCAAGTAAAAGTATGACAGAAATCTGGGTACGAACAATGTAAATGACTGATATTGAGAACACTAACTAACTAACTACTAACTAACCCAGCCCCACAAATCCTCCATGTAAATTCGAGGATCAGAAGATAAACATAGGAGACTAAAGTACTAAGAATTCCCGCACAAAATCCATAGGGTATAATGCAGCCCAAGTGATGAAAATGATAGGCCTAGTATATTAAAAAATAATATGACAGTTGATACAACGAAGTTTAACAAATAAAAGTCAAGGTTAATAAGAGAGGCCCTATAGCTGGCATAGTCCTAATAGCCCTGGAGGTGGCCCTGGAGAAATAGAAATTGATGGGGTATGGCCGGCAGAACTACCCGCAGACAGTAAGGTGGAATTCAACCAATAAAACAACCCAAAAGGCCTCGAAAGCGGTCTGCAGAATATAATTTTTAACAAACTCGTGCCGTGATATTAACGGTTCGTTTCGCCACTTTCCCCTACCTGAGATCAAATATTGGTTAAATTTTACACAATCAAAAAAATGGTTCTGTAGTGTAGTGGTGATCACTCTGGTTTTTGAAACGAATTTACTTTAAGGTGGATTTAATGAAAAATACCAGAAACCCCGGTTCGAACCCGGGCAGGACCTTTGTTTTTGTTCCACAGTGATATAGGAAGCAATATTATTAATTGATAGTATAACTAACTAGTTAGTTATATATATACATATATGCTATAATAAAAAGCCATCACTTTTATCTGTATACTAGCATATTCTTTTCGCAAATTTATACTTTCCGCATATATATAAGCTATCTATATACCTAAATGCATAAACATATAAATAAGAAGGTATATATACCTCAGTTCTGATCGTTCAGAAAAGCTTGGCTGTAAGTGATTAGTGCATAGATACCTAGAAGCCTACAAGTAAGGATAAACCAAGCCAAGCTCTGCCTATAGATTCCTATCACGGCGTCTTCTAGGAGTGGTTATCACTAGGGTACTTTTATAGAGATTAAGTGGACCTAATCTCCTATTAATAATGTTCAATGGCATAAACGTCGGCTAGTTATACTACCCGATCCAACGTATATAGTAAACCTCTTTCGAGGTAAGACTTCCATGGCATTCGCTTAAGTTTATTTTAATTAAGATACAGATCATTCTCAGTCCAACGTTATTCTACTATCTTAAATGCTTCATCTGAGCTCAGATGAAGCAGACACATTCACGGCTTAATACTAGAATAGGCTTCAGACATGGGATGTTATATACCTAAGAGCATCCAAAAGAGCATCCAAAAGACATGACAAGGCCGACTATTCTTGTTAATAATAAATTAATAATCTATACCTAAGGTGAAAGTGAGTCAAATCTGAAACTGAAATAGTTTAGGGCTAAAACGCGCGGACCAACTATAAAAACTTTCAACCATCAATCCTCCTTCCTTCTTCCTCTCTCTCTCCGCGCACCTCGGGGTCCTCGAGCCAGAAACGGCCGAGAGGCCTCGAATAGCAAGCGCAGCTTGGTTACCAGTATGGGTGCCAGTATGCACAATATTACGAACACGCTAACCGAATGGACAGCGTCGCAGAGAGAAAGAGCGAGACGAATTCGCCGACTTTTTGGCGAGGGTTTCAAAGAGGGCCTTTGACCTCGATCGCCATCCGCATCTCCGCGGGAACGCCAAGCTTCCCCCCGCGAGAGATCACCGCGGCGCTCCCGCCATGGAGAACCTGAGTCCCGGGCTCCCCCACACCCCACCAACCAACATCAGGCACCCGGTCGAGGTACCTCCCGGGTTGCTACCCTCAACTGGCCCCGTGGACAAGAATTCCGGGACCCAGCCGACATGATTCCCGCGCGGCAGATTTGGGTCGACGGGGCCTGCCAGCCAACACCCCCTCAGGCCCCTCCAACCGCGGACTAGATACGTCCCGGTGGAACCCCCACCGACAAGCCCCTCCTCAGGGGGAGGCGAGCCGTGAGGCTCGCTCCGGCAGCAAATCATCAACCACCACCAAGGCCAGCAAGTCGTCGACCACCAACAAGGCCCCCACCTCCAAGTCGTTCACTCCCGACGACGACATCGAGATGCCATCTCTCCCTCAGACCCCGACATACCTAAAGGCACCACTGCCGCCCTCGTCACCTCCGGCGGGGTCGCAGTGAATGAAAAAAAAAGATACTCCAACGGACCGACATGACTGTGTTGTTCAGTATTTTTTTGGTATACTTTCTTTTAAGAAAAAATCAATTATCCAAGGTACCCTCGGGCTACCAGTTTCCTCAATCTTCTTCCTGTTAAAATAGATCATTCATACATAATTTGCTTAAGTCGGTTGTTTTGTACCGGCTATTCGCGAAATATCACGGGGGACCTGAAGCACTAACAGTACAGTGCCTTGGCAAATGTAACAACGAGAGTAGCAATAGAGTATTCTAGACCTAAAGCAGATATTTCCACGTATAAACAGAGTTAAACATCCTCCTAATTTTCTAATATGCAACTCAATCACGTCTATCTACCATCCATCTTTTATAGGATAGGAAGGTGGCTGCCTCTCGTGCCACCGCTTTGTGTACCTCCCCCCTCTTCCTACCATCACCAGGCCCCCTATCGAGACCTTAAGAAACTAGGTCCGGTATTGGAAACAGAAGAAGGTATTTGTATCTATAAGCTTGTTTCCGTAGAAGCTATATTCCGGAGTCTTAAAGGCGAGAGTGCGAATACGATCTCGCTTGACACAACGACCTTCTTCGAACTATTCCAGGCGGGACGTGCTCGGAATTGTTGGGAGATGCAAGATGCAATGGGGCCGGGCCGCTATCCGCGATAGGGTCAGCCTTCTGGGATGTCTTGGAACCAATATTGAAGGTATGCGTTTGATAAGCTTGCTGCGTGGAAGGAGTCGAATTGGGTGTCTCAGATTTGAGATACGACAAAGCAGGCGTAGGTGATCCGGCGATCAAGCCGCGGATGTTAAAGGGAGTAGTAGTAGTAGTGAATACCCCCATCTTAATCAAAGGGTTGAGTGAGGTCATCCGTTCACTGAAGCCCGAAGGCTTGGGGGAAAAAGAACTTGAAGGTACCGGAGCGAGTTAAGCCACAGCTTGCCTCGTACTTGGAAGGGAAAAGTTCCTGGTGGAAAGGCGCCCAAGGAGGTAGGTGTAACATAGTGGTCGACTTAAGATTCGTTTTAGATCCCATAAATATTAATTTAAGATGCTGCGAATGCTGAATAGAGATGATTTAGTAGTTGAGGTATTGAAATTTGATACCTGCGATTGTAAAATTTGAGCGACGAAACTGTAGAATGCTTGAATAGGAGTTGTACCTATAGTGTTGTATAATTGCAAGTGAAGAGAATTTGATGGTTGATGTATTGAGATTGATACTTGCGAAGAGGATCTGATGGTTATGATATCGAGATTTGATACCTATGATCGATTTGAGCGATGAAACTGTGGAATGCTTGGATAGGAGTTGTATCTTCAGTATTGTATGCTTGCAAATGAAGAGGATTTGATGGTTGAGGTATTGAGATTTGATACTTGCGATTCGATGTCTTTGGTAATTGCGAGTGAAGAGGGAGTTGATAGTCTCGATTGAGTTGGCTTGTTCTGGGTGAATAGGATCGAATTTGCGTTCGGTTGGACCAACTCTAAAATGCTGGACTGTCCAAATTCGGGATCAATCGATTTGCACATCCAACCTCCTCCCTTCCCTCGCCCTTCTCTTGAGTGACCTGACCTTTCCTGGCGATGACCCTCATTCAACTGAACACACCTATCCATAACCCAGACTCACCAGATCACTCGCCCTCTTCCCAATCACGACCCTTAATTAGTGCGGTTGCCCCCTGCCTTCTTAGGATGATACATGGTTCTCATCTGTGTTTGCAGAGTATGAATTTGGAGCGGTCTCATGTGATGCCCTATCATGCCGTCATTCAGAGTAAGAATACTGCAGGGGAACTATGTGGGAGCAGAGTGGTGGTTGACAGTAAGGGCAGAGAAGCCGTCCGGTTCTCGTCACATGGTCCTATCAACGCTGGAAAGGCTCCTATCGACACTGCACCCCTCTGTCGACGCTGGAGGCTCCTCTCGAGGCTCTTCTCGATACTGCAGGCTCCTCTTGAAGCTCCTCTCGGCGCCGCAGGCCGCCTCTGTGAACGTTCCAGACTCCTATCGATGCTAGCCCCTTTTTCAGTGGCCACCCAGGAGACCGCTCTGCGAAGGCGAGATTCAAACTCCTCGCCATAATATCCGTTCACAGTGAGTAAATGGGAGCTATTCTGATGATCATAAAGTGCTCACCTCTCAATCTCCTTTGTTCCTCCTCTGGCAAGTTTTCCATTTTCTGTGCCCTGAGTATGCTTACCTCTTGTCGATATATGTCAAACAGAATAACAAGTATTTTACCGCTAGACCATAACAAAAACCAAGGTTTTTGTTTATAGCCTAGGATGGCTTGTATTATACTTGTCAATATACATACCCCTTCAACCACTGCAACCCCCGTTCGTCAAAATTACCAACATATACACCTTTCGTCCCTTTCCCTTTTAGAAATCATTCCTTTTCTTCATCCATCTTTACCATCTTCTTCTCCTTTAGCCCCGCCTTCTCTTTCTCTTATTCGCCGCGGCTATCTCGTCCATCCTCTTCCTCTCTTCTGGGTCCTCCATTTGCTTTTTATATTAGGAGAGGTCTACGTGACGGAAGTCGAAGTGCATGGTGCGATGTGAGATTGGATTGTTAAAGAAGTTAAGTTGTAGAAGCTAAGAACGAGACTAAGAAATCCGACAGGGTCCTCCGTTCGATTTCTATACAACTCCTTCTTCTCACTCAATGTTTGTTTTCAACGCACAGGGACCATAACACACAATGCGCCCCGACATTTCGACGAATAATTGGTTATCCAGTCCATCATTTTCGCCGCATTGAGAACACCTGAATTCATACCCAGTTTTGGGGGGGGGGGGGGGGGGGGGCGACATCTCGTTAGCACCTTTGTTGAAGAACCCCTGTGCCAAAGGAAACCCAAGTTCAACCCCGAAGTGTCTCTTCCCCAAGGAATACCAATCCTCCCTTGGATCTCCTCAACAAAGGACCAAGCGATGGGTCTAACATATCGGTTGGAGAACACCAGCTTCTCCAAAGTCTCCAGCATGATAATGAACAACCTTCCAGAAGATTGAGATACCCTCGTTCATAGGAGTATCGAACGCCGCCAGAACACAAGTATACGCTGTTTTTCCTTGCCGAAGTTTTCCGTGCAGAAGTAACCCCATATTGCTTAACCATGTTTCCGGTTCGTTGTGTGTCCTGATTTGAACCCGAATTTTTATACTCGATCCCACGTATACCTTCAATTGTTTCATCCTCCACCACAACAAACACATATGTTCCCATCCGACCTTCCGTTTCCGCATCAGGCAATTCAAGCCAATCCTCCAGAGTAAACACATCCTTCTCAAACAAATTTTGGACCTTCCGGGGAATTGCCTCATCAGCTGTTGTATGATCCAGTCAACGTCAACGCGACCCAACAGGCGCCAGTATGATAGACATAAAGGCCTTTTCCCCCAGACTGAGCAGGTTGGTGCCTCTGCTGTGCTCCTGTAGATATTGAATTGCAGCTCGCATTTTCAGTTGGAGTCTGTCACTGATAATCTTGTGGTCAACCTCCGGATCATCCTGGCTGTCAGGGATGACGATCTCCTCACGGACGATATCCACGTCTTTGTCCTCCGGTCCACTAGCGACGTCTTCCCACACATCTTCGATCTCATCATCCCTCACTTGGCCCTGTGGATGTGTTCGTCCTCATCTGGTATATAGTCCTTGTCGCTGTCTTTGTCCTCATCCAGCATAAAGTCCACATCCATATCTTCATCATTGTGATTGCCCACGCTGATCCCCAATTCACCTATGTCGCCCTTCTCTGTATTCGCCCCCCCCAATCATCTCTGGGTCATGACCTTTATCATCGCCGTGGTTGCCCATAGTGACTTCAGTATCACATACACCAGAACCCATCGCCTCTGGGTCATGACCTTTATCATCGCCGTGGTTGCCCACATTGACTTCAGTATCACATACACCAGATCGATACTTGTTATTCCTCCTCTCCTTCTCTCCAATGACTTCCTCCTCCACCACTACCGGTATAGTACTCGATGCTTCCCGGAGGAAGCGCACGCAATGAGCGAGACATTGTATATAGGAATCTAGAATTTTGAAACCTTGTTAGTATGATCAATCACAAGCAAGAATCAGATGAAAACACTCAACGAATTGATGGAATTTCGATCGAATCACTTTTAGATGAAGAAGAGATTGTTAAGATGGTTGATTGTTTGGGGAAACGAAGGAGAGAGAGGAAGAGAAGCTACCTAGGTAGCTACTGGAAGCCCTGCCAAACAGGTCACGTCAGGTGATCACAACGCAAGGCTCTGGCATCAGCTACTTAACACAGACGAATGAAATTGGCGGTATTGAATGATCTTGTTGGATTTGGATTTGTATAGTCGAAACGTGGTCTCGGTATCGCCGGAGGTTTCGATGAAATTTCCGTAGGACAACGCGTTGATTTGATGATTTGCACATTGGTGCGTCGAAAAATGCTCTTCTCCTGGGCTAGGTATATTCTCGGGTGGGGCCCGTTGTGGGGTGCGGGGGGTGCCAGGGGTAGCTAAGCCTGTACCTAGGCTAGCTATCCCAGCTTGATGAAATCAATGAAAAGAAAGTGCTCGGGACGAGCGAGGGCTCATAACCTCTTTTATATGGAGAGGAGATTGTTAGGATGGTTGATTCTTTGGGGGAAAAGAAGGAGAGAGAGGAAGAGAAGCTAGCTACTGGAAGTAGCGGGTGATCACAACAGAATCGATCGTTACTTCCTGCGCACATACTGGCATTACCTAGTTGAGAGTGCCCCGCCCGAGGCCCCTCAAGTTACTGTATAACGATACAATTGCATTGCATTGTAGAAATAAATTATATTGAACTTAAAATGACATACAAGTGAGGTTGAAATAAGATGAGTGTTTTTCTTATTAATCCTAGAAAAGCAGGGTCCTTCTATATCCTTCAATAGTACCGATCTCAATCTCCCTGGTAATGATTTTTTTAGGTGGAGAAGCCGGGGAATCATATAGATCTGTTGGACTAGTAGTCAGTAATCTACTGTAGAATACAGTGTACTGGAAAATAGTCGTATTGCGCTAAGGAGAGAAGAAAGGAACTATCTACTGTGCGACTAAAGAACTAGGAGAGATGTAGTCACGTGATGTGACTTCCTGACAAGATCCCTAGGATTGAGTATAATAAAATAGGTTGTAAACAAATTATATGGGTTGCATCATCCTCGATCTCCTCGATTTTCCATTCGCCATCATCTTCCAGCTCTGGCATTGGAAGGGGGTCTGATTCATCATTATGTCTTTTGTGAAGATTGAGGAAACTGGTGGCCCGAGGGCACCTTTACGGCAGGTTTTAACCGCCATCGCGCCATCTCACCTATATTTATATGATTCCTCGGCTTACCTAGTTAGGTATAGATTATTAATTTATTATTAACAAGAATAGTCGGCCTTGTCATGTCTTTTGGATGCTCTTTTTGGATACTCTTTTTGGATGCTCCTTCAGGCATATTCTACGCAAGAGACTTTTCTATAACCTTTTAATTTTCTGCCTGGCGAAAAACCCGGTTGGCGCGATGGCATCTAAAACCTGCCGTAGGGAGGTACTCTCCCTAGTCCAGAGAGGCAAACGACAAGCGCCCTCTTCGATACGGCTCGAGAGAATTTGACCGGGATGTCATACCGATCTGATCTGATTTGAAGAAACACTACCCCGGTTCGAACCCGGGCAGGACCCTTTCTTTTTATTTTTTGCCGTCCTTTTTTCCGGTTTCTATTTTGGAAACAGTAAGTTAACCTACTTTCCCCGCGGATGACTCTAAACTCGTTTATTTACATCTACAACTATCATAGCATAATGGCGTTTCAGGCCGCAAAGCGTGACCTTCGCAAGAAGATGCGTTCTACCCTGCAGAGTCTGTCTGCAACCTCAATAAGTCAACAATGTCAGATCGAATGATGGTCCCTGGGTTTTCTATAACTAACGTATCCCAGCCAGCGCGGCAACAACCAAGTTCTTGTCACTGCCCGAGTACCAAAACGCCAAAAGTATCGCCGTATACCTGTCTATGCCAAGTGGGGAACTCTCAACCACTGGAATCGTAAAGGATGCTCTACAGCGTGGGAAGAATGTCTACATCCCGTATATTCACACCCAGGACAAAACATCCATCATGGACATGTACGCGCTCGGATCCACGTCCGAGTTCGAGTCATTACAGCTGGACAAATGGGGAATCCCATCACTCCTATCTACGCAGATTGAAGGTCGATCGAATGGATTGATACAGGGCTTGGATCTTATTGTCATGCCGGGCATGGCCTTCGACCGTGGGTTCCGACGACTTGGTCATGGCAAAGGGTATTATGATCATTTTTTAACGCGCTACTCAACATCGACCCGCAAAATGCCATTCCTCGGTAAGTAGTCCCAGAAACAATCCGTTTATCCCCGACTGAACTCCATGGTAGTTGCCCTTTCTCTCCAAGACCAGCTGCTCGCCGATGATATTCCTGTGGTGGAGCACGACTGGTTGGTAGACGCGATCGTGGTTGGTGATGGTCAATTCTTGGATCGCAGGGTGTAGCGCAAATCGAAACAGAAAAGGAATAGCGAAAATTCAAACAGGGTGGATCAGAGAGACATTGTCTCCCTTGAGGAGGATCTGGCCTGTTGCGCATTAGTTAGCTGTGTTTCTCAATGTGTCTGTCTTGCATTTCAATTTCATCGTACCGAGCGGCCTGCGCTTCTCTTCCTCTGTCTTAGTTGCCAGGCGTACTTCGACAGCATCGTCAATGACCAGGTTCATGAATTCATCAAAGCCCTAGGACAGGTTAGCTCAGATGACAACCCAAAACGGAATCGTCGTAAAGAAATACATACACGGATCTTCCCCTCAATCCGGAAAGCGAGCTGCTCATAGAGCCAGACGGAAACAGTGCGGCGGTTCTGCAGGAGACTGAAAATGAAGTGAATCGGAGCCAACAATGTCTTGCGGCCAGCCATGATGTGCGGTTATGTGGAAAGTGATAGCTGTCACACGGGAGACGAGGCGAAGAAAGCTCTGGCGGGCCTGGCAGTCGTCCCGTGATTTGATTACCGTAATACGGTTATCTCGTCACGGGCACCCCATCCCACCTTCAACTTGCTCTCCCCCTCTTCGAACCCGTTTCCGCAGTCAGATGCGGATACATTTTTGATACATTGCTGAGCCTTGATTAATCCACTTAGTTCAACATGGCCAGCAAGGAAGCCGGGCAGGCATTTGCCCCGGTCCTGGCGGCCGTCGCGACAATGCAAGGAAATGCGTCTAGGACTGAGAAGACTCAGGCCCATGAATTCCTTGAGAAGTTCCAGAAATCGGTACGATTCTTTCCCTTATAATTGACTGGTATTGTTTCGCTAAATCTTCAATGCAACAGATTGAGGCGTGGACAACAACCCATGCTCTATTGCAGTCCCCCGATGTGCCAGTCGAAGCCAAACTATTCGCCGCGACTACACTGAAAGGAAAAGTAAGGGTATTCTTCCCTGATGTTTTTCCCCGTTTCTAATTGCGCAGATTATATTCGATCTCGATCAACTCCCTCCCGACTCAGTATTGGCCCTGCGAGACTCGGTCCTAAACCTATTGGTTGCATTTGCGCCGGGCCCGCGCCCCATTCAGACCCAGCTATGTGTGTGCTTGGCCAGTTTGGCGATTCAAATGGTCACATGGAAGGACGTGCTGGCGACTGTCGGAGCAGCCCTAGGAAGCAGCGCGGGGGATTGTGTGCTGGAGTTCCTGAAGATCTTGCCCGAGGAAGTCACTGAGGGTCGCAAAATCAATCTCAGTGTATGTTTCTGTATTGGCGTCTACAAAAGGTTGAAGCTGACATCTACAAAAAGGAAGACGAATTGTTCATGAGAACCAAGGAGTTGTTAGAAGACAACGCGGAGCAGGTCATGCAGTTGATGATCCAATACGCTCAGTCGTCGCGTACGTATCTAATGACTATGTCCCACCCTCTTAACAAGTTAGGATTCATAACTTACTGTCAACAGCTGCCGCCGCAACCAACCCCCGTCTCCTCGACTGCATTACTTCGTGGTTACGTGAAATCCCCGCCGCCAAGGTCGTTGAGTCGCCCCTCATGGACATCATTTTCAAAGCATTGGACAACGACGCATCTTTTGACGCCGGTGTCGACTGCGTTTGCACGCTTTACCGCGATACAAAGGACGTGGACGAATCGTTGCCCGTCATTCAAGCCCTTTATCCACGATTGATGGCTCTTCGCCCAAAAATTGCCGAAACTGCCGAGGCCGAAGACTTGGAGGCTTTCAAGGGTATCACAAGAATGTTTGCGGAGGCAGGTGAAGCATGGGTTGTGCTTGTTGCACGTCTCCCGGCTGAGTTCCAGGGGCTCGTTGAGGCGCTTCTCGAATGTTGCGCACGGGACTGGGAGCGCGACGCGGTGTCTCTGACTTTCATTTTCTGGTACGAACTGAAGCAATATATTACCCTCGACCGGTATACCGACGCTCGAGTCGCTTTCCAGCCCGTCTTTGCCCAGTTGGTGGACATCATGGTGAAACACCTCGAGTTTCCCAGTCCGGAAGACGGCGAGGCCGAGGACCTGTTTTCTGGAGACCGCGAGCAGGAGGAAAAATTCCGTCAATTCCGCCATGCAATGGGCGATGTTCTTAAGGACTGCTGTGCCGTTGTGGGTGTGAATGATTGTCTTGCTAAGATCTACCAACTGATCCAGCAATGGGTTGCCAAGTATGCATCGCAGTCAAGCAACGAGCATGTTCCTCATTGGCAAGAACTGGAGGCCCCTCTGTTCGGTCTCCGCGCGATGGGCCGCATGGTCGACCCTGAAGAAAGCACTATTCTTGGACAATTGATTCCTCTGATCGTTCAGATTCCTGATCAGGAGAAAGTGCGGTTCCAGGCGATCATGGCCCTGGCACGCTACACTGAATGGACAGCTCTCCACCCCGAAACTTTGGAAGCTCAGCTCAACTATGTGATTTCTGGTTTCCACCATTCCTCCCAAGAGGTTGTGCAGGCCTCAGCTCTTGCCTTCAAGTTTTTGGGAACAGACTGCCAGAAGTTGCTTGGTGGTCATATCGCCCAGCTCCATACCTTCTTCGAGTCGGTCCTTGACAAGCTGAAGCCCACCAGCCAGGAGGAAGTCACTGAAGGTGTTGCCGCGGTGGTTTCAGTGCAACCCCATGAGAAGATCTACGATTCATACAAGATGTTCTGCGACCCGATCATGGCCCGAATTATGAACCTTGCCAATAATGCGCAGACTGAAGAAGGCCAGCGAGCCGTGGCCGATCATCTACAGCTGATTACTATCTTTGTGCAAGTGGTGACTCCGATCCTTGCACCGGGAGAAGAAAACCCTGCCGTTAAATACTGTGGCGAGGTCCTACCTATTATGACTACGATTGTCATGAACTTTACGTCTTCTACGCCTATCCTCGAACGAGTGTGCCGATGCTGGCGATACATGATCATCTCTTACCGCACTAGCATGATCCCTCTTTTGCCAACTCTGGCTCAGAGTATCGCGAACGGATTCCAGGCCTCACGCGAGGGTTGCTTCCTTTGGGCTACGGATGCGGTAGTGCGCGAGTTCTCCGATGGTGCTGAGTACGTTGACCAGGCCACCAGTGATGCCGTTTTCCAGTTCTATGAGCAGCAAGCCCTTGCTTTCCTGCGGATCTTGAACGACCTTCCCCCACAAAATCTGCCAGATGTGATTGAGGACTTCTTCCGTCTCTCCTCTAACGCTGTTCGATACTACCCCAAGAAGTATATCACTTCGTCCCTTGCCATTCCCATCTTCTCCGCCGCACTCAGTGCTCTCACTCTTCAACAACTCGACCCTCTCATCGCTACGCTGCATTATTACCGGGATTTGTTCGGCTTTGCATTCGACAAGCCTATGGTCTCCCAGTTCACCAGTCCGGAAGGCCAGCCTTACGTTACCCCACCTGAGGTTCGCGAGGCCGTTAAGGCGTTGATTATCTCGCAGGGCCAGCCTTTGGCACAGCGCGTGTTGACGGGCATGATGTTCACTTTCCCAGGTGACTGCTTCGCTGATGCCTCAGGGGTACTGATGACGATGTTCGAACTGCTCCCCCAGGAAACTGGGGCATGGCTGCAAACCACACTTCAGATGTTGCCTAGTGGCACGATGAAGCACGGCGAAGCCGAGCGACTGCTGAAGAATGTCTCTGACAAAGTCCAGTCGGGAGAGACCCGCAAAATCCGTGTTCTCCTCCAAGGTTAGTCCCCCGTCCCCCTTGTTCTTTGTTGTCTCATCTAACCTTCTCCCCAGACTTTACCAACTCGTATCGCCGCCGCAATGTAGCCCCACGTGATGGCCTTGGCCGTCTGGAGGCCGCCCGATTCCGATTCAGCGGATGAAAATGTCGCTGTAAATTTTTCGGTGCTGATCAGCACTAAAAGAAAGAAACCCCCGGAAGCATTTACACAAAATCTGGCGTCAGTTCCTTGCTATTGACGTGCCATGTGGTACGATACATGATGGGATGGCATGAACTCGGTGTGATGATTAATGACCTGCTGGTACGCCGGCCTGACCAGAACCTCTGGCTTTGACATTGCTACCATTCAGGTGTTGTATGAGGTTAACCTGTATTTAGGTATTCAATAGTCGCGACTCATTTCTGCATTGAGATGCAGCGCACTTTCTGTGTGTGGTCATTTGATTACGAGTAATGAATCTATTGAGCATCAACATTCTAGTGGGATATGTATATATACCTGGTTAGGCGTAGGGATATAGTAGAATAGACCTACAATTATATTCCTTACAATACTATAACTCTATACCCTACTATGCATATACTACTTTGGGATACTCTACGCGGACAGACCAATAAAGTCATCTCCGCCACAACCCCACCGAGATCTCCGCACTTCCCCCGGACAACCCTCTCCAAGTCCCCTTTGAGCTTCATTCTTTGACTCATTTCTGCTCTCTATTGGACCCTAGTTTCGTGTTCAGACATTCTTTCCCGATCCACTCTCTAGGTGATCATCGTGCCATGGCATGAAAAATGGAGATCGACGGTCAACCCTCCAAGAGACGGCGACGCAGTCGCAAAGTTCTCTCCGATCGCAAGTTTGAATGCACCTTTGAAGGCTGTGGGAAGAGTTATTCTCGCGCCGAACACCTGAGCCGACATGCACTCAACCATACCCCGAAACAAATTTATCGCTGCGACTTCCCCAACTGTTACCGGTCCTTCGTGCGACAGGACCTCTGCACGCGCCATCGTGAACGTCACACCACCAGCGGTTCCCAGCTCCAGAAACGAGATCATTTCACCGAGAATGACACGAAAGCTTCTCCGCCTTCCTCGCCTGCTATCACCGCGTCCGAATACTTTGCTGGCTCGGAGGAGCGCAAACTTTCGGTGACAACATACCCCCTCACCACCGGAGTGGAGAGCAATGAGATACCAGTGGACCAATACGCGGATTTTCCAGCGGTGCTGGACCAGCCTGATAATCTCATCGACCTCGACTCCATGTCCTACCCGATCTTTGGCGGGGAAACCTATAACCGATCACCATTCGCCATGGCAGACGATTTTGCAGCGTGGCTATTCAGCGAGCCACTGGCGCCGTTGGGCTATGGAATGGTACCACTTGTTCAGAATCAGTTCTATATGAACGAGCCTGCATATAGTGACAACAATTTCTGCTCGGTGATCCCACAGCATCCGATGAGCGTGACGAGTATTCTGGACTCGGGGGCACCTCCGGCTGTCATCTCAGAAGCCAAGCGTCAGGAGCTGCTGCACTTGATGTCAACGAGATTCAATGAAGCGGCGTACGCGGCGGGCACTAAACGCAAAGATGCGCTGATGGACGGGGATTTAAATAATGACCGACATGCCTTGAGCTTGCGCATGATGCAGACGTACATTGGATCCTATTGGTACCACTTCCATGCACAACTTCCAATGTTGCATCAGCCGACATTTAGCGCTGATCGTACCCCGAATTTATTACTACTAGCGATTATGGCGATTGGCGCGGCAACATTGGATAAAATTCATGGCCAGGCTGCTACCGAAGCAGCGGCTGAATTGGCTAGCTTCATTGCCTGGCATTTGCGTTGGGAAATCTTCATGGATGCCGACTTTCGTCCGCCAGCTAAGCTTTGGGTTTTCCAATCTCTGTTATTACTTGAAGTTTACGAGAAGGTCTTTTCTACACGCGCATTACATGAACGCGCACATATCCACCACGACACAACACTCACACTCATGCGTCGAGGTAGTTCGCTCATCGGTAACTTTTCATTTGCTACCCCGGAAGCCAAAGAGGAAGACGAGTCATGGGCAGCCTGGATCAAGGCTGAAGCGACTCGGCGCGTGGCATTCGCCGCCTTTGTGTTGGACTCAACGCATGCCACTATGTTCGGCCACTCGGCCAAAATGGTGGCCCATGAATTGCGGCTGCCATTGCCCTGTGATGAGGCGCTGTGGGGTGCAACAAGCGCTGCCGAGGTCGCTCGCGTTCAATCTAGTCTGCAGTCGCACGGTGTGCGGCCAATTATGTTCCTCGACGGCCTCAAGCGCACACTCAATGGCCAGCCCGTCCGGACCAACGCGTTTGGGCGAATTGTTATCATGTCGGGCTTGCTGAGCGTCTGTTGGCATCTAAACCAGCGAGACCTGCAGATTAGCTCGCTTGGAGTGGGCCAGACTCTCGGCGGACGAGATAAGTGGCGGACAGCACTTCTTCGAGCATTCGATAACTGGCGCCGCGATTTCGACGAAGCTTTGGGTCCGTCGACCACATCCGAGTCGCGAAACGTGCTGCATGGACTGGCCCATATGGGCTCCCATGTCGATATAGCCGATCTACAGATCTTTGCAGGTGCTGGCCGGTTAATGGGCCGGTCGATCACAGCGCGTGACTACGGCGCCGCACGAGAAAAGACCGAGAAATGGGCAACAAAAGCTTCGGCGCGGGATGCCACATTCTACGCTCTCAAGTTCCTAGCTGCCTGTTTCTTAGATCCGGCTACACCGCCAGGGGAGTATGCTGCACGCGATGACTATCTGTTAAACCGGCCGTGGGTTATGTACTTCGCAGCGCTGGTGGTATGGACCTATGGGTTTGCGTTGGATGGACCCTTGCGTCCTCTCCCTATTCTCACGACGGTGGCCGACCGGGAGCGCGACATGCAGGCCTTTTTGCATCGCATGGGCGAAATCCAGGAACCCAACGAATTGGAGGCCATGAGCGGACGCAATGGGTGTCTCGGTCTGTTAATGATTCTCCGAGACTCCTTTGCCAAACCGCGGTGGGAGTTGTTAGGAGAGGCGGCGCGGCTGCTGGACAGCTGTATCGCAAAGCTGCAGTCTTAGCATGTATGATGTTATTTATATACCAAATGATTATGTTTCTATTATTTTATGATTTGGCCTAAAGTATGCATAAGTATACAACCCCTGTAAATAGATTGAAGCGTTGCCCTAACAACCACCGTCGATCCCACACCAAGTTCCCCCCCAACCTTCACCTCCTAATCTGCATTTTTGTTTCCAATCTCCAATACTCCAATTTCTAAATATCCAACCAAAATGGTGAGTTTCTTAAATTCCTCACTGTTGATGGACTTCCTATTCAAGCGGCCCCTTCCAAGGTTTCCGCCTATGTAACCGCGGAATTGCCATCCCTTCGGATCTTCCCCCCTCATCTACAACCGTGTCATCTCAAGGCATTGTATCTACATCTTCATCATGGCTAATACACACGATCAGGCCTCTACAAACTACAAGGAAGCGTTCTCGCTCTTCGATCGCCGTGGTACCGGCCGTGTCGCTGGTGACCTCCTCGGTGACTTGCTCCGCGCTTGCGGCCAGAACCCCACGCTGGCTGAGATTGGTGACTTGGAGAAGTCGGTCGGTGGTGACTGTATGTTTTGATTCCACGACTCAGTTAATCCATGACAGGGGAATCCCTGGCTAATTCTCTCTATCTAGTTGACTTCGACTCCTTCCTGAAAGTCCTCAACCGCCCCGGTGGTTTCCGTGAGCCCGGTGAGCCGGAGGAGTACTGTCGTGGATTCCAAGTCTTTGATAAGGATATGACTGGATTTATTGGTGTCGGACAGCTGCGCTACAGTATGTTATGTCCCGGACAATTTGGATGCGCTCGGAAGGGGACATATTGCTAACATTCGGCACTTGCAGTTCTCACGAATCTGGGCGAGAAGATGTCTGACGATGAAGTCGATGAGCTGCTCAAGGCTGTTGACACTAGCTCCGGAGAGATTAACTACACGGGTATGCCTGAGCCCAGAATGGGTTATATATGTGAAATTGCATCTGCTAACTCTCTTTCCAGATCTTGTCCGTACTATCCTCGCCAACTGATACCCCGATATGATTAACGTTCGATATGGAAATGGCTTTGCCTTGAGGGATTGAAATTCGGCGCGTTGGAACCTTTCGTCTTGTATGTTTTTATTATCAAATACACTGTATTATTCTGCTTCCGGGGGGTATCGCCTTTCGTAGAAATCTAGATATACACTGTACATCTAAATAGCCCACTCCCTCCACTCCCTCTCCCCAACCCCCTCACCCCCCAACTTCTCCGTCTCCACAACAGCCCCAGGAAGAAGATAAACAGCCGGCGGCCGTTCCTCCTCTTCTCCATCTCGCGTCCCCGCTCCGCGATCGCCAGTAGACGCCCAATGCACCCGATCCAAATAATACCCCACAACAACCTTGCACCGCCCACACCTCAAAAGAATTCTCTTCTCAATCCCGTCTTCGCGTCGGATCACCGTCGCCCGTCGGTCCGGGATCGTAGTGGCTAAGAGTAGCGTCGTGTGGTTAGAGGCATGTCTGGCTTTGCGCGATGGCGTTTCTGTTGCTTTGGCTTCTTCTTCGAGATCGGCTTCCACTTCTCCATCTGTTGAGTTCTTGCGTTCGAGTGGTAGGATCAGCGCTTTGTCTTTGCCTTCCCCGCTGCGTCGGGGGAGTGTGCTTATGTTGCGTGTTGTTGCTAGCAGGAGGTGGTTGCAGAAGCGGCAGTGTTGGGTTTGGATTGGGAGGCGTTGGTCTGTCATTTTGGGACGTTGGTGGCGTTGTGCCGTGGTTGATTGTTGACTTGACACTTTGAGCTGATAGGAGTGGAGAGTCTCGAGCTGGTGCGCACAGCCAGATATCGATTATTATGTCGGTGATCCGAGTTGAAAGCTGGGGTCTTGGTCAGTTTCTTGCGCGGGTTTGGGTCGGGATTATCTTTCCGCTAGAGGTTACTCCGTAGGCACTTACCGGTGATCGGAGGGATTTATTTAATCTGAGACTCTGTGCTGTCTTGTGTGCCAAAGTTCTAACATGAGGAAAAAGAGAGCTGTTGAGTTGCGAAGAATTGCAGAATGGAAAGGCGGTGTGCTTATCAGTATATCAGACACATCTAGAGGTTCAAGCTTGTTGGCTACAATATATTTCCAAGCTACATAGAGTATGAACATGCTGACCAGCATTCATGAGAACGAAATATGCATTCGTATAACTCTGATATAATTTAATAAAGATATAGTATAAAGCCGTTCATAAGCTCCAATAGCTGTAAATGCTGCGCACCACTTTATGCCAGTCCCAGGTCCTTATAGAATGCATCGGTCTGAGGCTCACGACCCAAGAATTCGGTCAGAGTCTTCATCTCATCTTGGCTACCACCCTTCTCCAGAACCTGGTAGCGGTAGCGACGGCCAGCGGCCTTGTTCATGGGATCGCTCTTGAAGACGGTGTAGAACATGTCGGTGGAGTAGACTTGGGAGCTGTAGAACAAAATCATGAGTATTTGAACAACATTGAGAACAATCCGATAGAATCAACTTATAAACTTACCTCAGGTATCCGTAGTATCCAGCGTCGTAACCTCCGATCAAATGTCCGAAGGTTGCCTCGCCGTGACCCCACTCGCTGCCAGCGCCCTGAACTTCTGGTCCGTCCATCTGGGTAATCTCCTGGCGGAGACGGTTGTACGTCGCAGACAGAGGAAGAGCCTCAATGTCGGCATGGGTCTTGGGCTCGTGCACGGTCATGTCGAAGATGCCAAAGTGCAGTTGGCGCAGGTTGAACAGGGAGTCGTTGACGTGCTTGGTGCGGATTAGGTTCTCGATCACATCGTCGGGGATGCGCTCAGAAGGTTGGCTGGCGGTCTTGCTCTGCTGGGCCTCCTGCCAACTAGCAAGGTACTCTGGGGAGAGGGTTGAGTAGTGTCGGCTGAGAGCGCGCAGCTGTGAGGGTTCCCAGCACCAGTTCTCCAACATCTGGCTAGGTGCCTCGACAAAGTCCCGCACTGTGCTGGTGCCGTGGAAGCGGGAGTAGATGGTTCGAGACACGAGGTCGTGGATGCCGTGGCCTAGTTCGTGGAATAGGGTCACGACCTCGTCGTGCTTGAGCAGACTGGGCTTCTTAGGCTGGGGCTTGGTGAAGTTGCACACCAATGCGGTGGCAGGGAATCGGCGGTTGCCATCCTTATCAACGAAGCCTGGCTGCAGGTTGAAGTTGGCTGCATGGCCATACTTGCCCTCGCGAGGGAACAGGTCCAAGTACAGGTATCCAACGAACCCACTACCCTCGCCCTCATCGTTCCACACACTGAACACTTGGACATCCTCATGCCAGACGATGTCATTGCCCTGGCCAGTCGGGGCAATGGCTGCCCGATCCTCACCAATGATCTCAACAAACTCCAGACCGAACAGCTCCTCGAAAATCTTCAGCATACCATCAATGGTTGTCTGCAAGGGGAACCACTCAGCAATAAGCTGTTGATCCAGCGAGTAGTCCTTTTCGAGCATGAGACGGTCATAGAACCGGTGGTCCCACAGGTAGTAGCGGCCATCGGCCTTGGGGTCTGTGGCGTTCTTCAGATCCAGCAACTTCTGTGTCTCCTTCTTACCGCCAGCGGTCAGTCTGTCCCGAAGATCACCCAAGAACTTGTTAACGGTCTCTGGGGTCTTGGCCATCTTATCCTCGATACGGAAGGCAGCGTGGTTGGGGTAGCCGATCAGACGGGCCGCCTCATCACGGAGCACAATGGATTCCCGGAAAAGTGGCACATTCTGGTTGCACTTGTTCTCGTTGGCAATCATGACTTGTCGGCGGGTCTCGGGGTCGCTGGCGTATTTCATGGTGGGGAAGAGGTCCGGGTACTTGAACGACAGCCAGAGCTTGCCGGCGTTCTCGCCCTCGCCCTTCTTGAGGCCGTCTAGAACATCCTTAGGCACACCAGCCAGCTGCTCGGGGGTAAACCAAATGCCACCGTTCTCCTCGTTCAAGTTCTTCTGGAATTCAATACTCAGCTGACTCAGTCGCTTCTTGATCTCCTTGAAGCGGAGTCGCTGAGGGCCAGCGGGCAAGCCAAGTCCATTGCGGACGAAGTCCTTGTGTTCCTTCTCCAACAGACGGCGTGACTCCGGATCGAGAGACTCGTTGCGGCGCAGTACGGCGTCGACCAGACCGAAGACATCCTCACGCATGACCGCCTCAATAAAGAACTCGTCCATCAGCTCTTCAGCCTTGGAAGAGGCATCCCGCAGCTTCGAGTCGGTTGACACAGCTTGGTAGAAGCCCAGGATGTGCGACTCTAGTCCCATCTGGTTGTCATCTTGGGCAAGGGGACGGATAACGTTGGCAAAGGTTGCGGCTTCGGGTTTGATCTCCGCCACCACCTTGTCCTGGATGGCACGCGAGCTTTTGATCAAGCGCTCGGCATCAGCGGCCAGTGACTGCGGGGTTGCGGTAAAGATGGGCGGAGCCTGTGGTGGCGTTCGGAGGTGGGCGGGGGCCATGCTGGAGGTCGTCAATAGTCGTGTTGGTACGTTGGTACGTAAGTGGCCCAGCACAGATGAGAGGCGGGCGGGGAGACGGAGGAAGGGCGCCACGATGATGGCTAAGAGGAGAACAAGGAGATGGAAACGAGCGGGGAAAGCAATGATGGGCGGGATTGGATGCGGTGTAAAGTGGGAGGGGACACTTGAAGATGTGGCACTTGTCAGGTGATCTGAAGCTGATGAGCTGATGATTGCGGGGACCGATATCTACACTCTCTTGGCGTTTGTTTTCTGCAACGTCTTTACATATATGGAGTACTTCTAACTAGTTATCTAACTACTGGTATTATATAACTAGATGGTTGAAACAGTTACTTGTAGGGATATATGGTCTGTCATAAATAGGTTACTGACCTACAGATGCTTTCTAACAGCTGGCCGTAATGAACCATATCTTGCCATATCCTTTACCTACATCTAGACCTCTGGAGCAAAGGATTGCTTGGTAATTGTGCCAAGTTTCAAGACAATGCAGACTAACTACATCGTAGTAGACTAGTAGATCAGGGGTCTAACAATAGACATGTAGGTGAGGGACTTCGTACTCCGTGGAAGGATTGACATGTGAAAAGGGACCAAGCGCCCCGCACTTTGGCCAAGGTGCATTTTCTTCTCTCCAACAGCTCTCAACCTCAAGTCTACAATCTAACAATCTAGGAAGATTCCAAGTCCAAATAAATATATTCATTTAAGGATGAAAATTCGTTTCTAATTCATGATTATCTATGAAGTGCGTCACAGGTCGCTTTTGATCAAACAGGAAACAGATGGGAAAAAAACGCCAACTCCGAGCAACCCACAAATGCAAAAAAACATGTCATCAAGTTCAGTTTAAGCTGCATCTGCAGTGGGGATCGGCTCGGGCATCTTGGTGACCTGCTGACCGGCACGGATAATCCGCTGGCCTGTCTCATCACGCACATATTCGGAGTTCTCCTTCTGAGCACGCTTCCAGATCTCAACTTCACCACCGCCGCGGATGACTCCGACACGCATGGTGGAAAGCAAGTTGTGAGCACCGTTGGAGTGGTAGTAAACACCACCGTTGAACATGGCCGTCGCATCCTTGCCAAGGCCAGACTTGATCATCGCCTTGCCACCGGGGTGGTCCTTGATGAAGTCGGTCACGTCGTGAACAACACCGGCAATGGAGATCAGGCCACGGCCGTTCTTGGTCTGCTCGACATAGTCATCCCACTCCATAACGGGAAGCTGGTCGAGGGGAGTACCCCAGTCGAGCTTGGCGCGCTTCTGGTCGATCTTCTTCTGCAGCTGCTGGACGCGGCCCTTCTCGATCTCATTGGAGCGGAACTGCTTCAAGTCGTAGGCGAGGCCGAGCTGCTTGCAGGTCCAGATGGTCCACTTGGTGGGGTCGTACTGGTGCCACTCAATGGCGTTACGGTAGTCGGAGGGGAACTCGTGGTGGAAGTTGTGGTATCCCTCACCGAGGGTGACCAGGGCGGTGATGATGTGATCACGGGGAGAGTTGCGGTCGTCGAAGGGCTGGTCGCCGAGCCAGTGGGCCAGCGAGTTGACGCAGAAGGTAGCCTGCTGCACGAAGAAGATGCGCAGAATACCGGCGTACACAAATCCGCCGTACCAGTCACCCCAGCCGAGACCAGAAACCAGCATGGGGACGATGAGGCCCATGGTGAGCACGACCTTGATGTAGTTGCGGTGTTGCCAGACAACAACGGGGTCTTCGTTCAGATCGGTGATGTCAGTGCGACCAATTCGCTTGGGGTTCTGCTTCATGACCATCCATCCCAGGTGTGAGTACAGCAAACCCTTACGAACGGAGTAAGGGTCCTTGTCGGTGTCGGTGTAACGGTGGTGAGCACGGTGGTCACGAGCCCACCAGCGGATGGAGCCCTCGACAGCACCGCCGCCGACCAGAGCGAGCCAGATACGCAGAGGCAAAGTGGCGGAATAAGAACAGTGGGCCCAGAGGCGATGGTATCCTGAAAATGGAGTCAGCTTGTGTTCTTGGGTGTTCAGTTCTCAATTCGGAATTACTTACCAGCTGTGATTCCCAGTCCAGTGAAGAAGTAGTAGATGACGGCCCAGATGGCGGTCTTCAGCTGCAGAGGGACCCAGAAAGCCTGGATACAACCCGCGATGGGAATGCCGATGATGAAAGTGACGTTGAGCCAGTTGACGTGCTTGTACCAGTTCTGGCGAGTCATCTGAGTATCGGCAATATGCACCTTCTTGGTGTCAGCCGCCCGAGGGCGTGAAGCATCCGGCTTGGACGACATGATGGGTGTGTTGAAGGTTGGAAGTTCAATCTAGGAGGACCAAAGGGTTTTTTATACTTGGGCCCACTTGCGACCAACGTTGGGGAGCCGGGGCACTGCCGGGGCACTGATCGCCAACGTATATGGGGAAGATAGGCTAAAAGACGAATCAAATGAAAGCAAAGATTGAGCGTCACAAGATCCCGAGGCGAAAAAGAGACAGAAGAAGAAAATAATTGCCTTATAAGCTTGCGCTGGTAGACTTTTGCGCTTCCCTTTGATCGGGAGTGGCGTGCCTCATCGCTTTCCGGCGAATGTTGGGTCCAGCCAGCCCCAACGCTTTGGTGCCTCAGGCAGTTAGTGGCCAATCAACGAATCAGCACTCGATGGCAAACATGTTTATGTCAGCATCTTTCCCAGCAGACCCTGGAGCCATCTAGGGCTGGCCGGGCTCCACACAGTGGATGTTACTTACAAGGGTTATATTTTGAACCTCGGGATTTCTAGGGATAAATCGGTGAGGTCCAATCATGTTTCAGCAAGAGATCAGCGTTCCTTACAGGTTACATTGCTGAACGGTTTTCCCGAGCCCCCCGGCCGGGGCCCTTCTCTGAATAATGGCCGGATTATCGTCCCATATAAATGATGCAGTACAATATACACCGGAATGTGTGAAAGATGTACGTACTTGACCGAATCTTATCGACTTGTGAACCAGACGGTCTTCTATCTCTGTGTACAGTTTCTATACAAAAGAATTACAGTCTCCATTTCTGGAATCTTTGATCTTACAGGCGATGTAAAATCCAGCTATGATTTAGGTGACTCGGAAAGCGAAGGGCACCTCCAACCGCTCGGAGGAGGCGATGACTCTTTCGTCCGATTCGCCGCTATCTTCCCTCGGGACCTGGTCGTTCCCCGTCGGTTTGTTCGTTTCGGAGGAGGCCAAAATCCTCACAACAAACTTGCACATCTTGATCAACATCCTGATTCAAGAACCCCTCAAGAAATCGATATGCTGAGTCGTCGGTGGAACCGGCCAATAATAACCTTCGACCACGCCATACAGGAAGATCAGCCACACAGAAACTATAGCTTTCGGGGCTGATATTGTTGGGGAATTCTCGGTGTCAGTTCTATCAAAGGAGCGTATCGGCTCCATGGGCACTTCTCGGGCGTTCACATACAATGTAGTCGCGGGTACTGCGGCGGAGAAACTGCGCTTCAAACTGATGTAATCATGCCCGTCTATTTCATGGCTACGCTTTCGGGTCATCTCTAGCAGGCCTCGAGAAAGGCGATCCAACACACACGAGGAACGCTCAAGTCGCTCATTGATCTCGGTCTCTGCATGTGGTCGCATCTGTAGTTCATATGGAAAGCCCGGATCGTAGGTCCTCGAGCCATGAGTATGCTATCGCATTCCGGATTAGTATTGCTTGCTACCAGAAAAAATTGGGAGTCGTTAAGAGAAACAATTGATCTGAGAGCAGCTGGTTGTCTAGATCGATAGAGCCAAGGATTTGGTCAAACAGGTCATCCAACCCCTTGGGCATCAAGTGAAGCTTCTTTTTCAAGTCTTTCTCGCTGCCCTGGCACCCTACAATTTTCAACAGGGAGCGCATAACCAGCCTTGCCCAGAGAAATAATTTCCCCGTCGGAGGCCTCCACAACCTCATTCACCAAGTCGTTATATATGTCCTTGACGCGATGGAAGTTGGGATCCTTTTCAAACATGGCCACACTATTGAAGATATTCCCCCCGAATGAGCTCGCGAATACTAATTTGATGGTCCAAGTCATCCGTAAATGACTGGACAAAGGGGATATGAGGACGACTGCTAACACAAAGCTTGACATTCTCCGCTTGTGCTGTCCAAGACTTGAGATCTTGGGAAAGCCGTCAGTGGTCGATCTCGTCACCTTCAAACTCGTCTAGACCATCAATAAAGAAACAGAAATAGCTTTCCGAAGACCTTGCTTCCTGGATCAGTCGATGAAACGCTTCCTTCACTTCATCAAAACAAATCGGAGCTAACCCGGAATTAGAACTCTGCCAGAACTCAGGGAAGAGCTGAGGCATTATATTCGGGAATTGTCTGCATATTTCAAACAACCTCGACACAGGCCCCCGAGAGACATCTGTACCTTATCCCCTGAATTCCAGAAGAAGAATCGAACAAAAATCAAGGGTCGACCCCCAGCCCAACTTTCTAATTATTTCTAGGTGAAATAAAAATGAATAACACAGTGAGAAGCGAATTTGGAAGAGGTCATAAGCCAAGAAATAAGAAATGATGCTGTGCCGAGGAAGATATGATGACGATATATTATAGACATCTGCCGAGTTTAACGTTGCTAGAAGACAAGAAAACAGAGTCGGATATGAAGCCCGCCTGAATGCTAGTGGGGATATACTTTCTGAGGTTTCTGGAGCAATGCGGGATTTCCGAGGCTCTAAAGTACCTAGTACGCGCCTAACCATTACCTCCATACAGGTATGACCATGGGAACAAGCCAATCGCCGAGACAATCGCAGCGTCTGATCCTATATGATCGCCACAAAGTATCGCATATCACAGTATCTAATGACCTAATGGCAGTTTGATAAGGGCGTGAATCTCATATGAGGTCGGAGTGTTCCACCTCCCGTACTGTTCACGGCACCCTCCGACTGTCAGATCTCGGATAAACCCTAAGATAGCAGAGAACGTTCGATCGTTTCCGGGTTGTGGAGGCGGGATACATGCATTTGGTACATAGTTTGGTACATAGGAGACAGCCGGTATAATGCTTTGCCAATGAGGTGTCTTGCATTGGCTCCGCTATCCATAGAAATCCATACGGATGCATATGGATGCATATAGGATACACAGCTCTGACGGTCTCTAAACACATAATATGGCTAAACATTGTATATCCTTATCTTTCTCCACTTGGATAGGTCGATCCTGGGTGCTCCATAATTGGCTGAACCCCCGGTCTAGATAAGGCGGGGGCACTAACCAGATACAGAGAAGCGGCCAATAAGTTATGCGATGCTCTTGGTAATTGCCCTTTTGGCCCTTTGATCTTTTGAATTGCCTATTTGCCCGATAACAGACTGCCCAGACTGCCCAGCTCTGGAGTGGATTCGTTTTTTTGTTAGTCATCTCCCCAAATCTGTCCATATGGGTGGACTTGAATTTTAGAGTTACCGAAGTTCGGGGTGTTTTTTTTTTTTGAAATCTTTAAATATAAACCCGACGTCTATCCCTGATAGTTCAATATCTATATTCATTATATTGGACATTCAATATGGACGGTCCAGATCAGATTGGCCCCGATCATACGCCAAAGCGCACAATTAGCGACAAAGTTCGATATGCCGTTAAGACTTTCACTACTCGGTATGACTTTAAATGCTACGTTATGAGGGAACCTTGACTAACAATCAACAGAGAGGGCCTACTAGGCGACTACGACTATGGATACCTATTTATCCCGCGACTACCTTTCACCAAGCGAGCTCGCAAATCTGCCCCGTTCTTCGGTCTCGATGATCGCGTGCCAGTCGTGCTCGCATTGATTCTGGGCTTGCAGCATGCGCTTGCAATGCTCGCGGGTGGTGAGTACCAGAGACCTACAGAGTATACAAGCAAATTCTAAACAGAACCAGTGATTTCACCACCTATTTTGCTCGGCGGCTCAGGCGGTGCCCACTTCGGTGATGAGCTCTACCAGTACCTAGTTTCAACTTCGTTGATCGTCTCGGGCCTGCTGAGTGCCGTTCAAATGTTCCGGTTCCATATCAAGGGAACTAAATACTATATCGGAACGGGACTACTATCAGTCGTTGGTAAGAGCTTCCTCTACATGAATTCTTCAGAAACCCCAGCTTCTGATGCTGATTGGTTCAAACAGGCACATCTTTCTCGACAATCACAGTCGCTCAAGGCGCCTTCGCCCAAATGTATAAATCGGGATACTGTCCCTCCCTCGAAGATGGAACTCAACTCCCTTGTCCAAAAGGCTACGGCGCACTCCTTGGCACCTCATGTCTCTGCTCCCTTCTCGAAATCGGCATGTCCTTCATGAGCAGCAAGATTCTCGCCCGCGTCTTCCCCCCACTCGTCACTGGCCCAACTGTTCTCCTGATCGGTGCTTCGCTCATCAAGTCCGCTATGCAGGACTGGGCCGGTGGCTCATCCTGTGGTGTTGACCCTTCTGCTCGCGCGATGTGCCCCAGCGCCAATGCCCCCCACCCTCTACCCTGGGGAAGCCCCGAATTCATTGGCCTGGGATTCCTAGTCTTCGTGACGATCATCATCTGCGAGCGATGGGGTCCTCCGATTCTTAAGAGTTGCTCCGTCATTGTTGGCTTGTTGGTTGGCTCGATCGTTGCTGCCGCGTGCAACTACTTCGATTCTTCCGGTATCGCTGCTGCACCAGTGGCTTCTTTCGCTTGGGTGCACACTTTCCCGCTGTCCGTGTACCCCCCGCTCATCCTGCCGTTGCTCGCATTATACATCGTTATCATGATGGAGTCTATTGGCGATATCACGGCGACGTGTGATGTCTCCCGACTCCAGGTCGAGGGTGGTACCTTCGATTCCCGAATTCAAGGCGGCGTCTTGGGTAACGGCATCACCTGTCTCTTGGCCGGCTTGATGACCATTAGCCCTATGTCCGTCTTTGCACAGAACAACGGTGTGATTGCGCTGACGAAATGCGCTAACCGCACCGCTGGCTACTGCTGTTGCTTCTTCCTGGTTATCATGGGAATTTTCTCCAAGTTCGCCGCTGCGCTGGTTGCAATCCCCAGCTCCGTCCTTGGTGGTATGACTGCTTTCCTCTTCAGCTCCGTGGCAGTTAGTGGTCTGCGCATCATTGGGTCTGTCGATCCCACTCGTCGTAACCGGTTCATCCTCACGGCTAGCTTCTCGATTGGAATGGGTGTTACACTCCTGCCGGAATGGTTCTCTTACTTCTTCACCTACTCGGGTGACAACCATGCTCTAGAAGGCTTGATCAATGCTGTCGATCTGGTCATGGAGAACGGATTCGCTATCTGTGCGCTTCTCGGCATCTTCCTTAACCTCTTCATTCCCGACGAGCCTGATGATGTTCCTCCCATCTTTGAGTCGACCGACTCTGATGACGGCCGTGCACAGGTCAGTGGTCCTGAGCAGTCGTCACCGGCTATTAAGAGTGCTTGATCTTGGGGGACTTGGATAGTTCTGTTATATATGGAGTTTGTGTGGGGCTAGCTTTGCCCTTTTTAGCGATTTTTTAATACCTATATTGCAATTTTATGTTGATATTCCCTTGCGATCTTTTTCCTGCACTCTATAAATGAGGTCTAGCAACCTCTCGGTGGATCCCACCCAATAACAACAGTGATAAAGCTACATATCCTTTTCAAATCGGGTTATTTTTTGATTGGTAGACTCCTCTTATGCCGGATTCTGTTATTATGTATTGAGTTCCTCCGGGTCTGTCCTAACAACATCATCCATGATACCGAGTGCTTTGAATGTATGTAATCCCCACTCAGACCCATCACCATATCAAGAAGAAACCCGCGACTTGACGACCGGACGAGGCTGCTCATTAGCACTAGCCGTCGCACTATGCTCATTCCCAAACTCAAAACAATCCTTCTCCAACTCCCCAATATCACAGTGCACAAACCCTTCGTCAACAAGTATCCGCAACACCGTGAGTATCCACACGCGACACGTAATCCCCGGAATCGAGTTAAGAGACTCATCGTAGCTCCTCATGATCTCATCCACACGCTCGTGCGCCGATGGAGGAATCGTTGCGATCTGAATTATCACGCATAGGAAATTCTCTGCAAATATCCCCGTTGTAGTCTCGTGTCCGGCAATCCACCCGCCGCCGATGCCTCGTGCGTGGTATTTGGTCCCGCCGGGTGTGGAGCTGGTGCCTTTGTGGAGGTAGAAGGCCCAGTGGAAGTCGTTTGGGAGGGGTGGGTCCGAGCGGATATAGAGGCTGATGTGGAGGGTGTTTGGGGGGAGTCTTGCAAGACACTCGGATTGTTTCTTTTTGATGTCTGCGGCCTTTTGTCTTGCTTCGGTACGAGAGGCTGGCTCGGACATTTTGACAATGGATGGAGGGAATTCGTGAAGTAAATGGATATGAGGGATGAGTTGGAGGGGACAACTGCCAAAATTGATAACAAAGCTTGGATTATAAGGGGATGTCGGCTGTTACGGTGGATAACTACAAACAACTATGTAGTATACTCGATCTACTCGGATCATTGTATCTTTTCGATTGTTGATGTGGCATACCCCGCCATCTTGGTATTCGTACAGATCTGATTTGATCACCTCGAAAACTGCACTCACAATGAAACACTGCTTAGTAGCTAACCTTGGAACGGCTGGTCTACTAGAGATCCATGACAGGAGACCTCCTTCCAGGCTTGGATCCTTGTCCAGATTAGGAAGCAGCGATGCCTGGAGTTTCCCCGGTTTCTGCCTGAAGATCACATAAAATAGAATGGTACGGAGTACATATACTACTATTGGCTACACTCCCTCAACCTTCTCCCCAGGAGCCAACATCTTAATATACTGGTGCTCCCCGGTCTCAAGCACCTCAACAGAATCCCCAACCCTCAACACAAACTCCTCCTTCGCAGGAACAAGCTGCATCCCCAAACACGCATTGGTCCGATCCCCATCATCAATCCGCCGATACGATTTCAGCGTCCGATCCGGCTCAGCCTTATGTCTATCCCCAGAAAGAGGATCAACATTAGGAAGTCGGCACCGAACAGTCCGACAAGAAGCATGAATCTCCGTGCCGCCAATAGCAAGCCGCTTCCAGTAATCTTCCTCAAAAGCAGACGGGCCTTGGACGATGATGTTCGCACGGAAGCGGCGGATGCTCAGTCGTGGGATAGCGTATGCACAGCGTGCTGCTACATCCCGGTGACTGGAGATGCTGAGCAGGTGGATTGGATACGCGTCTGCAAAGGCTGTGTTTGGCTGGAAGCCTAGGTCTGCTTTGCGCGGTGCGTTACGGAAGATCTGCCGTGAATGGGGTGCACTGGCGCGGAAGAGGGTCAGGGTGTTTTTTGATGGGTCGGACCCTAGATATGCGTGTAAGGATGCTGGAAGCAGTCTGCCGTAGTCATGGGCTAGAGGCTTGTCTTTCCAGATCTTGACTGGGACCAGTGGGAACTTGGAGTCCGCGGGTGGAAGCAGCGGGACTTGGAACGTCTGTTGGCTGTTGAGGAACTTGAGTGCCATTCCCACCTTGGTCGGGAGACCTTTCCATCCTGCTGGCGGCATTCGTGGATACGATATCAGGAGCACACCCTGCGACTTGACTTCCGGCACGTCTGCATCATAATCTGGGGCAGACGGGTCAGGAACCCAGATCTCGGGATGGATCAAGGCTAGGCGGTTAAAACCTGCGTTACGCAGGGTGCGAATGTTCCATTCGTCATTGTTATACTCTGCAAAGACGAATTGTCTATCAAATTCAAGCCCGGTTTGTACGACGTTCGAGACTTGCAGCTCGACCGCACCGCAGGATTTGAGCGGGTAGCTGAACAGTGCTTTTACGCGCCAGGACGGGCGGCCATGGTCATCTTGATCGCTGGGTTGACCCTGGCTGTACTTTGAGTCGAATTCATCGTCTAGGTTGCTTTGGCCTGGTGGGAGCCCTAGGCGGCGACATCCTTTGGGATTGATTGGTGTTTTCAATGTCTTCAGTGTTTTTAGAACAAGAACAAGCACAGACAGAAGGAATAAGATGATCGAATTCGAGAGAATACCTCCCCCGAAGGAAATATCGACATTGGACATTGGTGAAGTATGCAGGACTCGAGATGGAGATCGAGATCGAGAAGGGAAAAAAAATCCCACACTCGGATATCCGACCCGTCAACATCCCACTGCCCTGCCCAGGTGCTTTATGATGGCATTTTATGTGTCATTTTTAGGATGAGATTGAATGCAGCATTAGAGCTTGAATTTATTTTCTTATTTTTCTATTAAATTGTCTTTGCATTGGCTTTGCCAACCATCCTGATGCGCCCATGAGCATCAACATGGACCTTCTCGGTCTCGACGGTCTCGAAGGGTTTGACGAAGACACGCGTAAGTAATTTCTCCAAATGCCTTAGGAAAAAAAACAAACAAACATTAAACTATTATCCCAGCGCCCGTGGTCTCGATCTCAGCATCGCAGTCCCTCAACGCGTCGGCCGCCACCCGTGACCCGATCGCGACGGGTCTGGCGCGTCTGGACGAGGCTCTGAATGACCTCCCAGACCAGCCCAACCAAGGCGGCATCCTGCGTGGACATGTTACAGAAATATTCGGGCCTCCAGGAGCCGGGAAGACCTCGCTGGCGTGAGTGCACCCTCCGTCCACACCGCCAGAGTCCGTTCTGATCCATTTACAGGTTGAATATTGCATGTAATGCTCTACGCGACGGCAAAGTAGTCTGGATTGGTATGTTCCTGCCAGTTCCCCGAGTCAGTTGCGCTGTCCTACTCACACCGTTAGATACGGGATGTCCCTTGCCCAGTCCCCGGCTCGAGGAGATGTCCGTCAACCTCGATGACTTTCTCTATTTCCGGGCGCATACACTAGCCCATCTTATAGCCCTGCTGGCACGTCCACCAAAGGGGTTTCCACCGTCGGAAACAAACCTTATTGTTGTTGACTCTGTGTCGAATTTATTTCCCGCTTACTTCCCCAGCGCCCAAGAGCTCAAGGATCAGCTTGCCGAGGGCAAAATCACTGATAAAGCACATCTGCAATGGCTGCTCAATCGCAAATGGAACATTGCCAGCGAGCTAGCCACGCATCTGGCCAGACTCGCCGCGAGGAATATTGCCGTGTTGACTATTAACCAATCCCATACGAAGATCAAGCCTCAGTCTCACGCGGTTCTGCAGCCGCTCTTGTCCGGCAGCGCATGGGAGGCCAGCGTGCAAACACGCATTGCGGTCTATCGTGACCTGCCAGATGAGCGATTTGCAGAGGTTGAGAAGCGTGCGGGTAAGTCATTGCCTGAGCAAGCTGAGGAGCTACTCGTTGCGTTTCGCATTGAACCGGTATGTCGGATGTCTCTGGTCTGTTACATGCGATTGTGCTTCTAATTTGCATAGGATGGTCTTTATGAAATAGAGAGAAAGGAATCTCTGCCCTCCGAGCCTTTGAGTCCCTTGGCAAAGTCTCCTCCCGACTTTGAGTATTATGATCCTCCTACTCCGACCCCTTCGCCTATATCCTCTGTGCTGTCTTCTGCACCACCATCTCCAGAATTGAAGTCTCCAAGCCCATTACCATCTAAGCTGTCACCAGAACAGCCTGTGCAGGCACCAAGCAAGAAACGGAAAGTGGATGAAGTAGCCGACAGTCAGGATGAAGACTCCGAGGAAGATGTCCCATGGACAGCCGAGGCAACTCTGAATACGAATCAATAGCTAGTAGAATACTTATCTTTTATTGGACATCTCTTTCATCTAGATGTATCTATTTTTGGGTTCATTTATGGATGTCTTTCTCACATGCAAGGATGAAAATAGCCCCAATCCCTCGAATCCTTTCCAATCCCTACCATTTGGAATTTAATTAATCTCGGAAGTTCCGATGCCGGACCATATTGAATGGAATTAACGCCTCCCCCTTCCCCCATACCCCAGACTTCCTAAGGTTTTGACCCTGGGCCCCGAAAACACATCCATGGATGAGGACCTTATGATCCTGTTCCCTTGAATACCCATTTCTTTCGTTTATTTTTCTTTCACTCGAAACGAGTCCAAAACTTGGTCTGCATGACGCGGAATTGACCTGTACGACCAGTCCACATCCCACACTTGACTCTTTCATCTTTTCGCGTTTCTTCTTTCCTTTTTCAAAATTCCTCCATTCCCCCGTTTGTCCATAAGAATATGTGGACATACCAAACAGGGTGAACCAGACTCTCTCCTCGAGTCCGGTCGCTCATATACCTCCTCCCGCCCAAAAGCCCCGAATGAGTCTCTTCTACAACAATGTCCAACGTTCCCCAGGACCTGCGGGATGGGATATCCGGCTCCCTTGCGAAAGAGGGTGAAATACTACAGATGATCCTCGTCACGTTCATCGGGTTATCATGCTACAACGTCGCTGAGCTGGTTATACTCGTCCCAGCTACCTTCCGCCGGTGGCGCGGGCTCTATTTCTGGTCCCTGCTTATCTCCGGAGTGCTCGGCGTCGTACCATACTCAATTGGCTTCCTGATGAAGTTCTTTACTCAGACTGATTCCGTGCTGTCGGTTACCGTCCTGACAATCGGCTGGTGGACCATGGTGACTGGCCAATCCGTGGTGCTCTACTCCCGACTCCACCTTGTGCTACGGGACGAGCGCATGCTGCGCCGTGTGTTGCAGCTCATCGTCGCAAATGTCCTGCTCTTGCATGTGCCCACGACCATCCTCACGTACGGCGCGAACATAGTCCACACTGGCGACGCCGCCTGGGTGGATGGATACAATATCATGGAGAAGATCCAGCTGACTGGGTTCACGATCCAAGAGAGTCTGCTGTCGACGCTATATGTGATTGAGACGGTTAAGCTGCTGCGTCTTGGTGCAGACGTGTCTTCGCGTCCGGATGCACGGAGCATCATGTATCAGCTGATCGGCATCAACTGCACAATCATTGGGATGGATCTGCTGCTTTTGAGTCTCGAATACGCTAATTTATACTCCGTGCAAATCACCCTGAAGGGATTCATTTACTCGCTCAAACTCAAACTTGAGTTTGCTGTGCTTGGTCGTCTGGTAGATCTCATCCAGGGTTCCAGACATCCGATTTCTCTCGCTATTGCCGATACATTGCCTCTTCGCTCGATGCAGAGGCCGCCGGAGACGCCGGATCGCAGTGAAGATTCGCCTTATGAGCAGGCTGAGCCGAAGGACTTTTTGGCGCCGCCGGTCGGAGGTCAAGTTGTTCAGAGGAGGATGTTTGTGGAGTCTGGGAGGGCGACTTCATTAGCAATATGACGGTGTAAAATATAATGATAATGATATTGAGGCAAGCTTGGAACTGCATATTTGGAGTGTAAAAGTCCTATAGGATAGGCCGTATAAGCGATTGTAAGGAATGGAAATAAATTCGAAATCAGGGGTGGCTCGGAGCATCACCTGGCGCTTAGAAGCGTTCGGCTTTCGCCATCAAGATACAGAGTATGGTGACATGAAGTAGACATTAGGTAGGTAGCCGTCTGTGGCCATGCGATTTGTAATCGGAAAACGTCAATCACCCGACAAAAAGGAAATGTTTCATTCGAGTCTACATAAATTATGTGTTCTCGTTCATAGATTGGTCAGGTAGTCCTCGATCTGCTCCTTGGTCAACTTGCGGAACCGTGGTCCCTGAGCACCCTCCACTCCCTCGAAGCCCAGCAGGTGGTCCGCTGGGGGACCGACAATGCCTAGAACGGTGTTAGTAGATATTCACCAGACCCTTGGATAGCCCAAGCAGCCAGAATGGGAGAAAACGAGGCAGAAACCCAAAACTCACCAATTTCTATTGTGTCACCATTCATCTCACCCTCAATTGTTTCCTTGAGTGTCAACAGTGCGATATGGATGGCATCCTCCAGCTCTAGTCCTTCAGTGTACCGTTTCTCGAGGAACGTCTTGGCGCTTGTTGCGTGTTTACCGATGGCTGTCGCCTTCCACGGGTAGTAGCTGCCGCTGGGGTCGACCTGGTACAGACTGGGTCCACCCTTCTGGATGCCACCAGTCTTGCTGGAGATCTTCTGCTCGGGGTCATCCTTCTTAGCCTCTTCTGACTCAGGCTCCACGCCCTCGTCCCAGCCTGCGACCAACAGACTGACACCGTACGGCCGCACACCACCGGATTGCGTAGCTTCTTGCACTACCCGAGCGACATCCTGAACCAATATACGAGTAGGAGGGTATTCGTTGTAGATGCGCTTGTAGCCTGTGTGTGAGACCTTGCGGGCCTTGTCGACCAGCACCCGGTAGTCGGGGCCCATGCCGGCGTAGACCATACCGATATCCGGCGTGATCAGGGAGATCTTGGACAGCGAAGGAGGGTCGATCAGAGGCGATGAGGACTTCTTCTCAGTCGCGAGCACAATGCCGTTCGTAGCTATCACGGGGGCGGTCAGCTTGGCCCTATGTGGGAGAAGTTGGGGCGTTTGCGTACCTTTGATACCAAGGGCAGTCACACCCTGGTTGACCGCATTCAAGGCATATTCTATATTAATCAGTCATCGATGCCTAAGCTCAGAAACGATGGTTCCATACCAATTTGCACCAGCTTTCCGCTGTAATGGAGCTGAATTAGCACGTTGTCAATTCCATAGGACAAGTCGTCCTTACCTGGGGGAGAATGTAGTCAAGGAGAATGAGTATCTGTCCGCCATGATTCGCTGTCAATAGGAAGAGAAGAGGAGAGGATGGAAAGATCGAAAGAAGGGGAGCTGTGTTGTAGGCAGAGATGGGTGACGTTTGGCGCGGTAGAGCTCACGGAAGGCGGTGACCCGATCGGGATTAGCCGTGGGGTTTGGGACACCTTCGGCTTTTCTGCTTTTCCTTCTTCTTCTTGTCGTATCTCTTTTTTTTCCGACACCTCAGAAAAGAAACAGTAATTTTTCCTCGGCCTTCTCTTGTCAAGGTTCGAGTAAATCTCGATGTGAGACTCAATGGCAGACACTCAGCATTATCCTCCACGGGTCTGCCGCATCTGCCTAGAAAGCGTGCTGCCTACTTTCCAACCCTCAGAATTCCTCCAGAAGCCTCGAGTGGTTTATGAATCGTCCGATCCAGAATCTGGCCGTCTGTTAAGCCCTTGTCAATGCAAAGGTTCCTCGCGTTATGTCCACGAGGGCTGCTTGCAGTCATGGCGCCATGCCGACCCCAAATATGGGACGAGAAACTTCTGGCAATGTCCCACCTGTGGCTTCCAGTATCGCCTGGAGCGATTGACTTGGGCCCGGTGGATCAGTAGCGCCACTACCCAGCTAATCCTCACCCTCGGCATCCTTTTGTTAACCGTATTCCTGCTTGGATTCATTGCTGACCCCATCATTGACTTTTACTTGGGCCCCGTGGATGTTTATACCGAATTGGTCGAGGAAGATGTATCCTGGTTGGGGCACTTCCTTAAAGGACTCGCGTCTTTGGGCCTGTTGTCCTTCCTCAAGGCAATATTTGCGCTGTCGCCTTTCCCTTGGAACCTCCGGTCTGTCGCATCAGGGCGCAATTCGGGCCGTAATCGGGCCGCCCAGTTAAACTGGCTAGTGGTCATGGTTGGCATCGGTACTTTCCTTTGGGTATGTGTAGTCACATTTGACTATATTTGATTTGACTAACCGCAGACAGGCTGTCTACAAAGGTGTTCGGTCATGGAGTAGACGAACACTGGAAAAGGCTGGCGAGCGAGTCATGGATGTCCCCCTACCAGGTGAGGACAATGATACGGACGTCCCAGTACCGGACGACGCTGGAATGAAGGAAGAATAGTTCCAATGAACTCGCACTACTTAAGTTGCCGTCCTCCTCTGCCCCATGAGACGTCGATTAGTCAATGTGCGAAGAACAATAACTGCCTTCATTAACTCTTGATTGTCTGCCTGAGAAGCAGATGATTGGCTTGAGAACGTCTTGTTCTCTCGTCATTCGCTACTTCACCTAATCAGGCAGCGTTTTTGGGGAAGGCAGTCCACCGCTCAATTCTAAAGGAGCGTTCTGACCTTTTGAGTCTGACATAATAGCGCTTCCGGATTGAGCAGCGGTAAATTCATGCATAGTCCTATTTCCTATTCAGGCTTAGTACCATCTTATTGTCATATTGTTTCTTTGTCCATTGTTACGCGCGTGCCTTATTCAATAACTTCAATACATTATTATGGCAGCAGTTTGTCTCGTTTTAAGACCTCGTCTCTTCCCCCCTCTTCTTCCCTCGTCTTCCCCTCATGTAACTCAACATTCATCCCATCTTCGCAAAATGGACGATCTCCCACCAGGGTCCCGTCTCGCGGTTGTCCGCTCTCAAGTCGCGATGGACTCTGAATCCGAGGAATCCGGATCTACTACTTCCACAAACGAAGATGCTTCAAACACAGAGACTGAACCATTCCCTGATACCGAACCATTTCCTGATACTGAACCATTTCCCGAATACGACGAGTCCGAGTGTGAGATGCTTGCATCTTGCATCGCAGCCGAGAAACACCACGAAGAAGCATGGGTCCAGGCTTTCGGCAAAGCTGCCCAGCAAGAGATCCGCATGGTCCATGTCGACCCCAACATAATTCCCTACGTCCAAAGTGACCCGTCTCAGCGCAGCCAGGTTGTCCTCGAACAGCTTCGAGACCTTCTCGCCGACCCAGCAATTCTTCCTGAGATCCGCAAGCAATTCATTATTATGATCAACGCCACCCTCAAATTCAACCTCGTCATCTTCCACCAAAGCACAGAGTTTCTGGCTCCCAAAGAAGTTGAAGACGCAGCACTTGACCTCGAGACCATTCTCAACTACGTCGAATTCATCGAAGAGATGCTCAGAGAGCAGTTGGAGACTGCCGAGCAGGTTTCTTTCGCCCTGGAGGACGTCTCAATGGAGGCTACCTCGACCTACGAACGTCTTTGCAAAACTTCGACTGTGTTCGCTAAGTAAGTACCCCGTTACCCTTTGTTTCTTGTTTACCCTTTGCTTCAGCACTAATACGCAATGAACAGGGCCATGAAAAACACTCGTTACCTTGAACGCCGACTGCTTGCTTTGTACATGGACATGTACGAGGAATGGGTCCACAATCCTTTCCTCCTACGCAACCGTCAACTCTTGAACGAGCAAAACCCTACCCCCGCACGCACAAAGCTTTCGCGTCGTGTCCTTGCCATCTGGGAACTGATGAATAGCTGCATTGAAACCTACGGTACCTTGACCTGGCTCACTCTTGAGATCAAACGACAGTACTTTACGCCAATGATGGGTTATCTTTGTGACTCGCCAGAGATCTGGGAGCACTGCTGGGATCGATACCAGGCACTCGAGAAGGATCGACGCAAGGCAGCCGAGCGGGATTTGTCTCGAAATGACACCGCCTGAATGATGATGAAGCCCAGTGAACCATGGAGTCAATAATATCTAACACAATACATTGTTCGTACACTTGATTTCTGTCAATTTATTATTAACAGGAATAGTCGGCCGCTTATACGGCCTTGTCATGTCTTTTGGGTGCGCTCTTGGATGCTCTTTTAGATGCTCTTTTAGATGCTCTTTTAGATGCTCTTTTAGATGCTCTTTTAGATGCTCTTCTAGATGCTCTTCTAGATGCTCTTTTGGATGCCCTTTTGGATGCTCTTTTTAGGTATAAGAGACCTTTCTATATATAACCAGGTGCTTCGACTAACCTTGAGCCTCCCCTCCGGGAATCTCGTCTTGACATACGAGTCTTCGGGTCAAATGAGCACTGTCTCACCAAGACCCTGAAGGCAGCATTAAACTGGCTCCCAGAAGGTGGGAGAGATCAATTCGCCCACATCATCATTTGCGATGATGACCAAATTCTACGGGCATCGCATGGAATATGTTCTCAATCTCTACGATTCTACAATTTGTTTTTACTTTTTTTACTGTTTCAAATACCCCCGATGCAATGTTTCAAGCGAGTGAACAAAGGCATAACGAAATTCAATGTGACAAATTCTCTTAACCTAATCCTCGTAACCTCAAGCCGTACTATCCTTATAAGCCCCAAGCTTAAACAACTTCTTCGCATTCTCCCTTCCAATCTTCAACCGATCCGTATTCGACATCTCCGCCGAATCAAACCACTCACACGCATCCCCAAACGTCTCAAACGGATAATCAATCGAGAACAAAATCCGATCAGCCCCAACTTCCGCCATACAAAAGTGCAACGTAGTAGTCGAGAAATGTCCCGACGTCGTAATCCACAAATTCTCCGCAAAGTACTCCCGAATCGTCCGCTTACACGTCTCCGCAAGTCCAAGCATCTTCTTCCGATCCTCAAACCAGTGGTTAATCCGCCACATATCAAATGGTATATGCTCCCCCAAATGTCCAAGAATCACCTGCAGTTTCGGGTTCCGGTCAAATACCCCGTTCGTCACCATCCCGAGAACATGTAGACTGACGCCGTGCGCAAATGACAGCGGAGGTCCGATCAGCCATTTCCGATCTGCCCATAGCTTGTCGTAGATCGTGCCGGTCGGGTTGCGTGGGTGTAGGTACAATGGCACGTCGAGCTCGGTGCAGGTAGCCCAGAATACGTCCCATTTCTCGTTGTCGTAGAAGATCATGTCGTCGCCGTCGACGCCCGCGCGCTGCGTGTCGTTCACTAGGGCACCTAGGAACCCGTGCTGTGTTACGCAGCGTCGGAGCTCGGTTGCTGCTTCTTGTGGGTCGTGCATGGAGAGAGTGCTGGGTGAGTTAGCTTGATCTATACCATATTTATCATGGGTGGGATGGGATGTTGTAATTTCCATTCTGGATTTAGGAGCTGTAACTTACGCAAATGCGGCAAACTGATCCGGGTGCGCTTTCACTTTCTCCGCGATGTAGTCATTGATCTCAACCGCAAGCGCTTGGGCATCCTTTGCGTCCCAGATATCTTGTACGCCAGGTGCTGTGTAGCTGAGGATCTGGAGACCGACACCGTGGCGCTCGGCGAAGTCCAGTCGAATTGGTCCGACGTCATTAATCTCTGCTGTGTGCTTGTCTGTGTCGGTTGCGAACATGCCCGCCCACCATTTTGTCTTCTCGTGGAATCGGGGGAGCGCAAAGGCTTCTTCGAGGGCAATTTTGCCGAGCATTTTTGGTTGTATAGTAAGGGAGAAGAATGGTTGAGGATGTAGACAATCTCATATGTGTATGATTCTCAGGTACTTTATATCATTTGCGGAGACCCCGCACTTCGGAAGCGTTTCCAGGCATTGCTGTTACACTGGATCATGAGCCCTTTCCATCGGAATGTTCATCGGATGTCAAAGTATATTATGTATGCAAGGGACAGCATCCGATGGCGGTTCGCTGTCGGGGCGGATGCGGGAGCGGTTGGCAGCCGAGATGGACATCTTTTCTATTCGAGGCCATCTATATACTACACGCTAAGTCTAGTCACTGATCGTAGTCCAATTCCGTGAGTAGCCGAATCCCGTTTAGATTGCACGATCTCAATCGCTTCTTCATCGATCAGGCCTTTGGCAACCAGATGGCGAATGAATTCCATAGTCCATTCTTGACACCGCTTGTTGGTGGTCTGGAAATTCGAGTGTGAGCTTAACCCAGATCTTACAATACCTCCATAAAGTATCATTTTCCTCACATCATTGACAGGCGCCATGAAGTTCTGATTGATCCCCGGAGTTGGGATTTGTGTTGCCGCTAGTTCGATCTTCCCTCGGGGGGTGGAGTCGATGGATGGAGCCGCATCTGGGGAATCAACGATGTTGGACGAGTGGACTTGGCCAATTGGAAAGGTCTGGTCGTGAGGGTCGAGACTGGGATTGTAATTTCGTTTGAACTCCAGAACATAGCCTGCCATAGGTGCACCAACGGCGTGTATTTTGGTTCCCCGGTCGGGATTGGCAGCTGATGGGACAAATATTGAGAAGTGGGCTCTTTGGAAGGATGTGTTGCGAGCAGAGATGAGATACACTGTTCTTGTGGCCATACTCGTAGTTTATTGTAGAGAGAGAAAGAAAATATACGGTGAGATGGTCAAGCCGCGGTCAAGCGGCTGTTACAAGTCATGTGGCTAACCCCAAGTATCTAATGCTTGATGGGAGAATTATAGCTTGGGTACATGGAGTACATGGAGTACGTGGATTTTAATGAAAATAGATATCAGAAGTAATTGATATGTTCAGACGGCCACTAATCCATATGGTCACGTCGGCTCCGAAAAAGGAGATGTAATGAGACGAGTCTCAACCATAGCAGTGTAGAATATCACTTCTCAGCAAACTTGATTCCGCATTCCTCCTTTGGGCGACAAGTCGCAGGATCATTCCACTCGGGAAGGGGAACACGGTTGATCTTTTCGCCCTGCCCATCAACCATCGTAATATCAAACTGTGTGAAAGCATAAGCAACCATGAGCTTCATACTCAATGTAGCAAGTCGTTGGCCTTTGCAAGCATGCGCTCCCGCACCCCAGCCAATAAATGGTGTGTCCTTTTTCAGTACCCGAGACGGATCCCAGAGGGTTGGTTCCGAGTAGTAGTTCGGGTTGAGCGCTGTATCTAAAAATGGATACACAACGAGAGATCCCGCGGGGATAACGTATGTTCCAATGGTAAGATCTGGACCGGTGTTCTTTCGCACTGCTGTGTATGGCTGTGAGGTGCGCAGTGTTTCACGTATGCAGAGGTCGAGATTGGGTGTTTGGGATTCCCAGGCTGCGAGGGGGATTTCTGAGAGGGCTTGGATGAGAGCGTTCCCAGAAAGAGGGGATGATGAGGATGTATGAGTAGATATGAAGGTCTTGATCTCCTCTTGCACATTCGAGGACCAAGTTGGATCCGAGGAGATGTGCATGATCAGCCATGTCACTGGAGGGGGATAACCGTCAGTATTATTATATTCGATGTTGCTGAATATCAAACTCACCAATTGTTCCAGTGGCGCGAGCTCCAGCCAGCGATAGTCCTAGCATACACTTTTGAGAGAGTTAGACCCCCGATCAAATAGTTGAATAAAAGTGTGACAATACATACCCCAAAGATTCGAATTGTGCCATCTCCCTCGTCAATCATCTGCTGCAGCATATCGTCCCTCTTGATTCCGCTCCTCTTTCTGGTGCGAATGGCCGCCTGAACGATCCAGTAAATTTGCATAGAGGCAAAGAACTTCTGGAACAAGGCTGGGCCAGGCAACCAAGGAAACCAAGTCGAGTATGGGTTAGTGATCGAGTCGACAGTGTCGACAAGGGACTTGAGACGAGCTGAAAGCGCCGGGTCATTGGCGATATCAAAGGAAGCAATGGACATGACCAAGTGAAAAGTGACCTAAGGAAAAAGCAATGTCTCAGTCTCTCATCTCCCAAAGATTGAACTCAGATCCACGCACCTCGTGAAGGGAAGAGCAGGGGTCGAGAATACGCTCGCTACCCCATGTACCCATTTTCCGCTGGCATTCTGACAGAATCAATGGAATCACTGCATGTATGTTAGTCAATCTTCTAACTCGATCAAGAATGACATTATTAACGTTTCTGGAGATTATCAGGTCGCTGAATCGAAGCCATTCGTTTGACCACCCCGCCGACTTGATGGGGATCAAATTGAGCAGCACTCTAAATGCGAGAAGTTAGTTATTGCTGAGAACAGAATCAATGAGTAGGGACCTTACACTACCCATCATGATGGAAAATGTGTCATATAGACAGAGACCCTTCTCCTTGAAGAAGACTTGTCGGCCTTCATCCCCGGATAGAACGATGGCGGCATGTTGGAACAGTCTGGTCTGATAGATGGAAGACGATGTAGCCCTGAAGCCATCCTTGATGAAATCAAACCTCTTCTCAAAGAAGAACCGGGTGACCTTCCAGCTAGGCAATTGCAAGCGGGGAGGGGAATGATCTTTTCGAGGTGAGGGTGCCACGGGCATGCACATTACTCGATAGAGCAAGGCAGAAATCAGGAGGATCACTGAGGCCAGGCTCCCCAGATCTCGAAGAGTAAACGAGTAATTGCATGAAGCAAGTAACAGTCGAGTCAAAGTGCTCTGCAGCATTGTGAAGAGGTGCTCAGAGAGAGGAGGGCTCAGAGAGAGGAGGGCTCAGAGAGAAGAGGTCTCAGAGAGAGGGGTGCTCGGAGAGAAGAGTGCTCAGAGAGAAGAGTCCTCAGAGAGAAGAGTCCCCAGAGACGCGTGTCAGAAAGAAGTAGAGTGCGGAACTGAAGCTGAACAAGCTCAACGCCTTTATATGCCGAAAAGGATAGGCCCCGAAGCGGGGGGAATTCAACGACAATGACATACTCTCTTGCCGAAAGTGATTGCGCCGAACCAATGGTCAATTCTCCATTGCTCCTTCACATAAAATGTCACTGGCTCTAATGTCCGGGGGTTTCAGATCGGGTCGACTGCGCTGATTCACACCCATGATCCACAGTACTAGAAAAAGAACTACATATGTAACCTATTCTGGTCTAGCCCGGTTGAAATTAGGTGCATCTTGAAGCCGCTGTTGGTTTCTGTCTCGGATATTGTTAGCATTAGCGCGATGCATACCGGAATTTTGATTGAAGCGGACTAGTAAGGCGGGCCGTTGAGGCCAAATTAAGGCTGAGGCTTATAATCCTATTTTAATTTTTATATCAATCTCCTAAGAATCTCACCCCGGGCAGAGTTCAGAGCTGAGCCGAGAGTTCTGATGCCTCCATACATTGGGGGCGACATCGGGAGGCCTCTTTAGATTGGATCAGGCATCCAGGGCTTTTAGAACCCTATGGACAATTGGATCCCACATTTCCAGGGCTGAGACTGTATAGAGATTTTGAAGAGCCAATTAGGAATTGAAAATATAGTAGGAAACACTTATTCTCTCGATTCCTGACTCTCTCCTAATTCGGTCCTTCTACGGTGATTCTAAGAATGCCAAATGGGGGGGCCCAATCAACGTCCGATTCTAGATATCATGCCATTGTGTATGATGGGTGTTCATAATAGAACAATATCTTACATGGATACGAACTCCTCTCATTATTATCTCGTCGATCCATTTATGTCTGACTCATATAGAGGCTTATTTCTTCTCAATTAACAACCCTCATAGGCTGAGATCAGTTGCCAATTATTTTCTGTGGTTGATGACAATGATACTATAGAAGCTATCCACTAACAATAACTTTGCGGTCTCCCCCGATTGGCTGTGTTATTAGTTTGCATACAAGCGCAGCCATTTATATGTCGTTTAGCGCTGTTGGATGCGCCACAATGCACCCGTGGAGCTGATTAGTTTCGGACCCCGACCAACCTCCGGGGCTATAACCAAATGTAAGATAATCCACTTACTAATTCGTCACGAAAAGTCTATGGACTAGAATGTTCGGCGCCCAATACGAGAAACATAGGAAGAGGACTCCGCCATCGCTACATGGGAATTGTTGAAAAGTACCATTCCAAGACCCTGGGTGAATTTCAACTATCCAATTACATTGCTTCGCACAATCTGCATGAAAAATCATCTAGACTTAGAGACATTACAATTCAGGCCAATCCTTCTGTGTCCGGGGGTTAGATTGGGATAGAAGTCTTGTAAGTATTTGTTCATTAAGAATACCCAATATGCTAGAGTAGATCTAGATCTATGCGAAAACAGAAAACAAACTGATCTAGGGACATTTTCCCCATGAATCCCTCTCTTCAAATGTGGACCCAATTTTACTCCATACCCATCTCGTCAAGCATTAAATCCCACATCTTGAGCCTTAGCCAATTCCTCCCTCTCATAAAGAACCTCCGGTCTAACATCCCTCTGCAACAAGTATCGGTTAAAGAAATACCCAATTTGCCTCAACCCATACCGCGCATGCAACCTCGTCGGCACAGAAAAGACCTGATCCAACTCCTCAAGGGTCTTCCCTTTCGTCTCAGGCATGAACAAAAGCACCATCCACCATCCAACCACACACCAGCCTGCATGCCAACCAAATGCCCCCTGTATGGTAAATGCAGCGCGCAGAGACGGCCACGTCACCCCCAGAATGAAATTACAGAACCACATCGTGGCCGTGCCTAGCGCCATTCCGTATGACCGGACGTATAACGGGTATACTTCGGCCGTGTATGTGAACGGCACGGGTCCCTCGCCCGGTGAGTAGACCACGCCGAAAAGATATGTCCCCAAAGCAATGCAGGCGAGGCGTGCACTGTGGCTGCTCTCTGGGATCCAAAAGCTGAACCCTGTGAATAACATCGCCATGGACATGAGTGGGAAGGTGAGTAACAGGAGATTGCGTCGACCGAATGTGTCGATTGTGTAGATTGCCGGTATTGATAAGATCCAGTTAATGAGTCCCCAGCCTAATGAGGCGGCTAGAGCGGCCGCTGGAGAAAATTTGGCCTATGATTTCTGTTAATGTTCGGTTAGAGAAAAAGTAGGATCGGTAGCTTAGACTGACCTCGAGAAATATCTCGGAAGAATAGTATGAAATAACGTTGACACCACAGAACTGTTCAAGTCAGTTCTCTCTGCAATCACTTCGGTATATCTTGCTGAAAATCCACACTCACTTGCTGCATAAACATGACAATCTGAGATGCCAACATTGCTCGCCGATTTCGCGGGACTTTAATCAGTTCCAGCATCTTGTTACGCCCAAGATCCATGTTATTCTCAGCCTCCAGCAGGGTATGCATGTAGTACAGGTCACGAGCTGCCTGGATTTTATGATTCCGCAGCGTACATATTGACCTGTAAGCACGGTAATACTGCTTCTGACGCATGTACCAATGCGGCGACTCGGGACAAGTAAAGACAAAACAGCAAACGACCAGAGCCGGGAACATCGCCGAGGCCATCATACAGCGCCAATTCAGGCCGACGATAGTACTCGAGTTGACATTGTAGAAGATGAGGTCCGCCGCATAGCCGACCATAGTCCCGAAAGCTGTCCACACCTGCCACTGCATGACCAATGCACCACGGATGGACGGTGGCGCCGTTTCGGCCGCATATATTGGCACTGTCGCTGATTTGGGGCCGATGCCAAAGCCTAGCATGAATCGTGCAACAAACATCGCCCACCAGGTTGCGACAAATCCCTGCCAGAGACAAGTTATCGCGGATAAGGCGCATGCTATGAAAATTGTGCCGCGGCGTCCGAACCAGTGGTTGAATGGGACTGTTAGCCAGGAACTGATTAAGGCGCAGCAGAGGTATGGTGCTGAGTTGACTAGACCGACGAGCCAGGCACTTCGAGAGGAGTCATCACCAATGCCGAATTGGTGTTTGTAGAATATTTGGGCTCCGTTGACAACCGTTTGGTCTGTTATTATCAGCAAGGGTATTCTTTGGGGGTTGGGAATTTTGTCGGACTCAACTGCTACTTACCCATCCCCTGAACTGTAGCGGATAAAGAACACAATGTAATGACAGCATACATTTTCCATGGTTGTGACCAGCGATGGGTGAATTCCCGGCCCAGTACTCTCTTCTCCTGGTTTGTTAGACCAGTGACATTTGCATATCGTTCCGGAGACTGTGCCAGCACAGCACCCAGCTCGAAAGCACGGATATCGGACTCATCGCCCATCTCGTGAAGTTCAGCAAATGTGCGCCCTTGATTCCGTAGTTCGGTATGGCTGAACCCAGCTAATGGATTGGAGAGTTTGGCATTGAGACTGCGCCGTGCTCGCTCGGCAGCTGTCCCGAATGGCGGTTGGGGTACAGCTTTCTCAGACAGCGTAGCCTCAATTTTCTCCTTTTCTATCATACCTATATCTTTGGGAAGTATATGAAGGAAAAGATTGAGGTGACTATGATTTACTTTTTAGGGTTGGAAGTACTGAGTTCGGGGAACAAAGAAACTCGAAAGCAAGCAAAACACATGACTTTGGGGTCTCGACTTTCAAGGATATGTATGGAGTACACCAATGCACGTGCATAGGAACATTCAGGTTTAGGTGGGTCTATCTAAGAGTCTATCAAAGAATGGGGCATGGGGTTGGGGCAAATTACTAGATGGGGGTGCTCTTGGAAGTATTGGCAAGGCTAGTGCTGATTGCAGACAAAGGATCATGATATGCTGTTTGCCCCGTTTCGGGCTGTGTCTGCACGGCTTATTGGCAATAAAGCCAAGTGGAGTAAAGGGCTGAGTGAATTAAAAACTTGATAGAGATGGTGGGAACTACGATGTGCGGATTATAGTTATAACATTGTAGTCCCCATTCATCAGCGCTTCCATCTAGGGCACGATATATCCCTTAAGTACTACAGGGCTACAATTCTGCAGTGACCAAATATTGTAGACTGATGATGTAACGAGATATATACCTAGCTTTTTTTTCGTGAATTTGGGAAGCTGAATGCACTACAAAATGAACAAAACAATGGAAGAATATGTTTATTAGAAAGGTAGTAATTATATTCGTGGTCCAAGACCTAGTTCTATATAAAGAGTGATAATCTGGAAGAATCTGTGAAAATCTGAAATCATGTTAGCAATGATCGCATAAGACTCAAGAGAAATAAAGTCAAGAAGCTCTGTCAGATAACATTTATATAACAATTTTTATCAACAATATAGTTCAGAACAGGTCTGTGTGAAAAGGTCACTCATCATAAGAGCGGAGGTTTAAAAAAAATAAACCCAAAAAAAATTCAAAATTCAAAACAATTCAAACTCACATTTTGAAATTGAAGCTGTCCCGTCGATGAAAATTCATCATCTCGGGACAGCTGGGCATCTCGGGAGATGTATACCCTTTGGTAGAAGCTTGGCAAGCCGAACAAAGCTTCATCATGCTATGGACTTGCCATGTACAACCCCAAGGTCAATAGGGTCGAAATTTCAAAGGAAACAATCCATTGAAACTGTCAAAAAATAATAAGAGATGTATTTAATGAAGATGAAATGAAGGGAAGAAGAAAAAATGAGAGCGCGTTAAATAGTAAGTGGATGGTTAGTTTGCACTGTTTGCACTCTCAAAAAAAAAAGTGGAAGATGCAATTTACCAAGGTCGATTCTTCAGTTTTTTGGTGAAATTATTTTGGTATAACTGTTTACTCAGAATATCTTTTCGCTACTGAAATCCTATCTCAAAAATTATGAATGATACAGAGAGCCCCCGACTGGAGGAGCAACAGAGTAAGATCGTCCTGAAAAAATACCCCAAAGAGTCTCGACTAATCGATATCTACAATATACAGCTCCTACCAAGTCTCCCTTTGCAAATGTCCGCACCGATGGCCGAGCCTTCAGCTCCCCCAATTGGCGCATGAAGGTTGAAAGCCCAACACCATCGCGTACCAATGCTAGCCCAAGCGCGAGCCCCAACCCCAATACCTCCCGCGCAGCCTTCAGTCGGCCCGGAGCGCACGTCCCCCAAGCGATTAACGATGGCCGCCGCCTATATGTTGGCAACATGCCATACACGGCTAAGATGGAGGATGTGGAGGCGCTGTTCATAGCGGCCGAGTTCCCTATGTATGCCTGCACTTGAACCTGATGGCCCAGCCGTGAATCGCCAACTGAACTCCCAAAATAGCGAGCGCATAGATATTGCCATTGATCCTTTCACCGGCCGGAACCCTTCCTACTGTTTTGTCGACTTGCAGAACAAGGAACATGCCGAGCGCGCCATGACCGAGCTCGATGGCCGCGATATGTTGGGTCGCCCGGTCAAGATTAAGCCCGGTGTGGCCAAGTCTCAGGAGCGTACTCAGAACCCTGAACCGTTCCGCGTTGATCGTTGGCGTCAGCAAGAGAGACCTAGCTTTGCTAAAGTCAACAGTGACTCTAGCAGCCGCGTGTATGTCGGTGGACTGCCGCGATTGACCGACCATGGGGCTGTGCAGAGCAACATAGAGTTGTTCTTCAAGGGATTCAAGGTGTAAGTTTACATGGCTTGGGTTTCTGTCGCGTGATCAGTACTGATGACCCCTGTATTTGTAGTGAGGATGTCAGCAAGGTCTTCGCCCCTCACCCCGCTAAGCGGTTCGATCCCGGCGAGCACTACTATCTGTTCGTCGATGTGGGTACTCCCGAGCAAGCCCTGAAAGCTATGGATACACTGAATGGTCAGGAAGGACCATGGGGTGGTCCACTGCGTGTACAGTTCGCTCGTGGTCCCAAGGAGACCTAATCTACGTACATGGGCTTGCCTAAAAAGGAAAAATAAGTATTATTAATGATAGGATGTGTCACATTGCATGAGCTATGATACCTGAATAGACTACAGAATTACATGCAGAATTATCTAATTCTTAGTGCCTGCTGTTCCAAGGTTTATTTGTTTGCTACAAGATTAGTCGGTTGACCACGTAGGGCTCCAGGGATCTGAATATCTTGGTTTGGTAGCGACAATATTGAGGCTGTTATATATCGGATAAAACTATGACACATTTGTCACCCATAGCCGGACTGGGGCCACTTTTCTTCTATAATTCGCTCATCCGCCTACCCGAGGATGATACCACGCCAAGGAGGTATTCATTCGTCAAGCCTGTGGGAAATATTGCTCATGTTGTGGCGAAGACCGGCAACTCGATACTATATGGGTATATCTCCAACACTAGCTCATAAAGGACACCGGTGTGATGAACTCGGGAAGAGAAGTGTATATCCCAGCCTTTCCAAGGTTGGCCGATTTTCTCACCTTATATCGAACATCTGTGTAAAAATATGTAGTTAATTCTCTCTGGATTGCCTAATAGGTCCGGGTATAAGCGCTCGTATAACAGCTGCCGACATCATGAAAGGTTAGTATGCATATATGAAAGCCGAATATACATCCATGGATATTTAGTGTTTTATCTGTTTTTGGTGTATAGTTTAGATAAGAGTTAGCAATATGGAGTAATAGATGAAGAAATCTGTAAACTGGGTCTTCAATATGCATAAAACAAGGCCTATCATCGATATCATCTCCAATCTCCAAGAAGACCAAGTGGATAGATTCACGATGAGATGACGTTAGTGGGGAATCCAGACTCACCGCATTATGCGCCTCCCTGAATTCTGTCTCTTCTGTTTCTTCTGTTCTGTTTCTTTTGGTTCTGTTAATCTTTTTTCTTTCTTTTTTCTCTATTTGTGAATTCAAATTATAATTCATTCCTGCAGGTCATATTCTCATTCTTCTTTAACACCTTCATGTTGGGTTAAGTTCAGTTCTTTGCTTCTTGGTCTTCCGACTTCGGGTCGGAATTGCCCCTAATCTTCCCGACATTTCTCGTATTTGTCCTTCTCTTCATATAACATCAACCTCAAAATGTCTTCAAAAAGTGTCCGAAGCCAGCATAAGGCATTTGTTGCAAGTGTGAGTGGAATCCCTCTCTGTTTTTGCCCTTTGATATTCGGGTTGTTATGTTATGTATTGCCTTACTTTGCCGAGGTATGGCGTGTATGTGGGCTAGATTGATTTACGATTATTGATCTCTTGGAAGTATGAAATGCTTCAAATAGCCTTTGCCTGGATATGCAAATGCGAGCAAGTAGAGGTGACTGTGCAAGTACTTTCTCCGCAATTCTACAAGTTTGGGTCTATGATACCTTCTATCTTGTCTACCTTCTGTTTTCTTCTCTTTCCCACATCCCCGCTATCAAACATTCTTGCAACTTCATTTATTTTTTTGAGGCAAAAAAAAAAACAAAAAACACAAAAACAAAAATGTCAGCTGTTAACTTTGCTACGCAGTCCGACGACTCAAAGATATGTGTTGTCATGGTGGGCCTCCCGGCCCGAGGCAAGAGTCTCATCGCCGGCAAGGGTAAGTGAGCCAGTCATCCCGTAAAAGAACTTGTGAGACTGACTCTTGAACAGCCATGCGGTATCTGGGTTGGGTCGGTGTTTCTGCACGTGTCTTTAATGTGGGAAGTTATCGCCGCTTCAGCACCCCACAGCCACAGGCGGCCTTCTTTGATCCTCACAATGAAGAAGGCGAGCGCATGCGCCGAGCTGCCGCGGAGGCTGCCATGTCGGACATGCTCCAGTGGTTTAACGCCGGGAAGGGTGTTGTGGCTATCTTGGATGCTACAAACTCCACAAAGGATCGCCGCAAGTGGATCTATGAGAAATGCACCGAGGCTGGTATTGAGGCTCTCTTTGTTGAGTCGATTTGTGATGACGAAGATCTGATCATGACCAACATCAAGGAAGTCAAGACGACATCTCCAGATTACAAGGGCCAAGACCCTGAAGTGGCGGCGCTTGATTTCCGCAACCGCATTCGCAACTATGAAAAGGTGTACGAGACCATCGATGATGACGAGAAGAAATACACTTATGTCAAGCTTATCAACGTGGGATCGACGGTCATCATCAACCAGATCAAAGATTATCTGTCCAGTCGCCTAGTCTATTACATCCAGAATATCCACATCAAGCCTCGTTCAATCTGGCTATCAAGGGTAAGTCAAAAGATCAGAATTAAGGGTTATTTCGAAGCGGGACTGACGAAAATAGCACGGTGAATCCGAGTTCAACCTGACCGGCCGGATTGGAGGTGACGCCAACATTTCCGAGCGTGGCGAGGCCTACGCTCGCGCACTACCCGAGCTAATGCGCAAGTCTGGTATCCCAGACAACACCAAGATTGTGATTTGGACCTCAACTTTGCGCCGCACTATTCAGAGTGCCCGCCATCTCAAAGCAGCTACTGGCTATGAGACACTGGAGTGGAAAGCCCTGGATGAGCTGGACTCGGGCGTCTGCGACGGTTTGACCTACGAGCAAATCGCTGAAAAGTACCCTGAGGATTTCGCCGCCCGTGATGAAGACAAGTACAATTACCGCTACCGCGGTGGTGAGTCCTACCGCGACGTCGTCATCCGCCTTGAGCCCATCATCATGGAGCTGGAGCGCAGTGAGAATGTGATTATTGTTACCCACCAAGCTGTCCTCCGCTGCATCTACGCATACTTTATGAATATACCCCAGGAGCAGAGTCCCTGGATGGAGGTGCCTTTGCATACTCTTATCAAACTCACGCCCCGCGCTTACGGTACCGAAGAGCAGCGCTTCAAGGCTGATATTCCCGCTGTGTCGACCTGGCGTGGGAAGGGAACATCGGCGAAGCACCAGGATTTCCCTACTGAGGGAGAAAAGAAAGAGGACACGGAAACCAAGCATTAGGGATGTGTTGATCTGCATCGGCGTGGCGTCACCTGGATGTGATGGGAATTCGGACTGCATGAGATATTCAGATACCAAAAACATGGGTTTTCTTTGATTATACGTTACATACTTAAAATCTATTCTTCAAGTCGTGTTCGCCGGTCTATCGTAGTACTCATGCCTCAATTGGAAAGAGACGTCCAAAACAACATAGTGATATCTTCTTTCTCAGATACAACCCGCTTGTAACAAGCAGCTACATTTTTATTTCAGGCACAAAAAACTCGTATGAACATCGAAGCCAAGATCTCATTCTAGTTGCCTCCAGGGCCCAGCCCAACCAGATATATGCTGACTCAGAACTGACTCAGCTCCGGACGTCATGCGGAGAGCTCCAGTACCAGCGCCCCTCGAACCTCCAGCGGAAGGAATTGAAGACAGCACGCCCATGTTGTCAGCATTTACCGCGCGGCCGCTCGTGGAGCTCAAGCCGCGCGACAAGTCCCGCATCGACTCGGTTCTAGCCTACGGTGACCGCCTCCTCGCTGGGCTCAACAATGGCAACCTCCGCATCTACCGTGTCACCGACGACGGCAAGACCGAGCTCCTCCGCGAATTGGAGAAATTCTCCCGATACAAGATTGAGCAGCTCGCCTTGATTAAGGAGGCCAATGTGCTGGTTTCTCTTTCTGGTGGTTATGTCTCGCTCCACGATGCGCAATCCTACGAGCTTGTTGAACAGCTATCTCAAACGAAGGGCGCTTCTGTCTTTGCCATTACGTCGAACGTTGTCAATGATGCCGATACAAATGTGCCTGCTATTGTTTCCCGCTTGGCGGTCGCTGTCAAGCGGAAGATTCTTATGTGGGCGTGGCGGGATATGGAGCTGGAACGGGATACCGCTGAGCTGAGCTTGGTTAGTGGGGTCAAGACTCTCACCTGGGTTGCGGCTACACGGCTAGTGGTTGGGCTGAACTCGAGCTTTGTCATGGTTAATATCGAGAGTGGACAGTTCACGGACCTGGCTGGGCCGGGCAGCATTGAGGAATCGGGCCGGTTCACGGGCGTTGGTGCCGCGAGCATGAGCTATATTGGTATGGGAGGCATGGTGCCGCGGCCACTTGTGACGAGACTGCGTGAAGGCCAGATTCTTCTGGCCAAGGACATCAACACCAATTTCATCGATGTCGATGGCCAGCCTCTCGGTCGGAAGCAGGTGCCTTGGAGCCATGCCCCGGTAGAGCTTGGATACTCGTACCCGTTTTTGTTGGCTTTGCACGACTCATCGAAGGGTGTGTTGGAAGTCCGGAATCCGGAAACCTTGTCGCTACTGCAGTCGATTCCATTGCCGTCGGCTAGTATCTTGCACATTCCGCAGCCGAATATCAGCCTCGCCCATGCTGGTAAGGGGTTCCTTGTGGCGAGTGACCGCACCATCTGGCGCATGGAAGCTCTGAGCTATGATACCCAGATTGATGCTTTGGTTGATGGTGGCTATCTCGATGAGGCCATTAGCTTACTCGGCATGCTGGAGGATGCCCTTTTACGGGATAAGCCTGGTCGACTACGTGCGACAAGACTTGAAAAAGCGCAGAGCTTGTTTGCCTTGAACAAGTACCGGGAATCTTTGGATCTTTTTACTGAGGTTTCTGCACCGCCCGAGAGCGTCATTCGCCTATACCCTCGCTTGATTGCCGGTGATCTTTCTACGGTTCCGGAGCCTGAGGCTCCGAATGGAAAGGCGAACGGGTCCCAGAGTGATGGGTCGTCCGATGATGTTGCTGCTGGACAGACATCCGCGCACGCAGCCTCTATTATATCATCTGTGCGAAAGCCTGATGAAGGAAGCGACGCTAGCAGTACCCGCGGAGACGACAAAGGTACGTCAAGCTCACATTGCTTTTAAATTCCTGCTAACTAATTATAGGTCTTCGAATTGCTGTCCGCGAGCTACAAGGATACCTGGCAGATGTTCGCCGACGCTTCCAGCGTTTCCTCAACCCCGATGGATCTCTCAAAGCTGCTGCACCAGTCGAAGCCACCGATGAGGCAAGTGACTCGGTTCTTAAGCTTCTGGATTTCCCCTCTCCCGACGAGTTTGCCACACAAATTTGCGCCAAGGCACGGTTGGTTGACACCACTTTGTTCCGTGCACACATGTTCGCGACGCCATCACTAGCTGGATCCCTCTTCCGCATTGCCAACTTCTGTGACCCAGAAGTAGTCATGGAAAGACTCGAGGAGACTGGTAGATATAACGACCTAATCGATTTTCTTTACGGCAAGAAATTGCATCGACAAGCACTTGACTTGCTCCAGCGCTTTGGACAGACAGATAACGGTCCTCTGAGCGGTCCGACCCGCACAGTCGCGTACCTTCAAAATCTACCGCCAGACCAAATTGACCTGGTTCTCGAGTTCGGAGAATGGCCGCTTCGTGCTAATCGCGAGTTGGGCATGGATATATTCTTGACCGACACCGAAAATGCCGAGACATTGCCCCGTCCACGAGTCCTCGCATTCCTTGAAAAGATAGACACCGCGCTTGCCATTCAATACCTCGAGCATGTCATTAATGAATGGAACGACATGACGCCGGACGTACACCAGCGGCTGCTCATCTTATATTTAGATCAACTCACATCCAACAACGAGCAAGGAAAATGGAAGGAAAAGTTCTTGACGATGTTGAAAGAGAGCGAGCAATACTCGCCAGCGAAGATGTTAGATCGGCTCGATCGAGAGGGTATGTTACCCGCTACTCCTGTGAAACAAGCCATCACTGACATATCCCAGATCCAAACTTCTACGAAGCCCGAGCTATCCTATTTAGCAAGATGGGCCAGCACCGACAGGCGCTCGAGATCTACGTCTTCAAACTTGAGGATCACGAGAAAGCGGAAGAGTGAGTGATATATCATTTCTCCAAGAGCAACAATTGCTAACACCAGAAAGATACTGCAACCAGGTCCACCTCGCCGAAAAAGCCGAAGAAGAGAATTCCATCTACCTCACCCTCCTTTCCCTCTATCTCTCCCCACCCCACGGCTATGAGCCCCAAAACGACCCCGCGATTGACCTGCTAGCCAAGCACGGCTCACGCCTCCCAGCCGACGCCGCTTTGAAACTCATACCGGACACACAGGCTGTGCAGAAACTTGAATTCTATTTCAAGGGCCGCATGCGCGCTGCAAACTCGGTTTTCAATGAAGCGCGCATCGTGGCAAACCTGCGTAAGGCACGAGATACGCAGATACAAGCCCAGCTCGCTCTTGGCGAGGGCATTCGTGGTGGAGGCACGCGGGCTCGCCACGTCACTGTCACCGAGGAGCGAATTTGTGGCGTCTGCCATAAGCGTTTGGGTGGGAGTGTGATCAATATTTTCCCCGAGTATGTCATTTCCGGTCATTTGCCTTTTTGGTCTGTTCATTGCTGACTTGTTTCCAGTGATACCGTGGTTCACCTGGGGTGTGCCAATCGAAAAGCCAGTGTTCGAGCTAGGTAGGTAGTGTGCTTGATCTCCTGCATCTGCATTCGCGGGGTTGGTCTTGTGTCTTCTTCATGTCCTTGGTTTTCCTTTTTTTTTTTTGTTGTTGTTGTTTTCCGGCTCGAGTTTCTCTTTTCATTTGGTTTGTTTGTGTCGACGGAGGCTATCCCAGCGACTTTGATACCCATAGCATCTGCCCATTTCAAGATACATCCTGGTCATGCGATCATGCATCGTCCTCAACCACCTCCTCTCCGTAATTTTCCTCCTCTTTAGCTTCCTGTGCTGAGATCTGGCCCTGCACCTTCTTGTCCTCTTCCATGCGCTCCGTAAGGAAGATGTTGATCTGGTCCTGCAGCTTGGGTACGAGCGACTGCAGCGCTGATAGGTGGGCTTGCTTGTCCGCTAGTGTGCCGGTTGTGGTTGAGATCACATGCTCAAAGGTCTCAGTGGATTGAGGGGCGGTGTAAACTGCATTCAAGCTCGTATTGGAGGCCATTTTGAAATGAGACAGGGAAGTTGGGGAAAATATTGGTGGAGGGGGGAAGGTGGCAGAGAATAATGTCCCCAGCTATGCTACCGCCTTTCTTACCGCCTCGCTGATCTAATCCTCACAGCCGACCTCGGGACTTGGCACTTGTTCCCCAGAGGACTCGATCCAGGTACGGCTGAATACCAAAATTATATATTACTTGATGGTACTTTGGTGATCATACGGTAGCATTGCCGAGACTAATCTCTGTTGGGTTCTAGTAAGGCAGTAATACTTAGTCTGTATGCCGCCTGGATAGAACACTAGTAACTGGTGGAAATATGGAAAAGAGGAAATCTGTTGGATACAACATAGACCAATACAGGTGCAAAGGACGACGTGAAGCAGTAAAATGAATCTCCAAATATAAATTGCAAAGCTATAAACTCCGATGAGTTCAGCTCATATCAAAGCTTAGCCAAGTCTCCGCATCTTTTGTCGATCTGAGATTCTGCCAGATAGAGGTAGAGGAAAGGATCGGCAAACTGCCCAGATGTGGCTTTTGTAACGTTGTAAGGGAAAAACCTCGAAAGATAACTTGCCTAAAAGAGAGAGAGAGAAAGAGAGCATGGACTATTCGTTATGAATCCCACCTTCCGATCCCCCAACTCACCTGGGCGTCAAGTACCTCCTGCCCCTCGATACCCCCGACCTCCTCCGTCTGATGACGAAGAGGAAGACGATTCCGATGAAGACGAATTGGCTCGCCCCGGATCCTCTGGTAGTGACGCCTCTTCTAATGTGACCACCGTTTCCGCCGCTCCTATCACTCCGATCAATACTCAACTACCCCCCGGGGGTTACTTCCCTTCACAACCACGCTCAGCCACTTCACCTCATCACCCTATGCCGAACCCAACAGCCCGAAGGCCCTCCGGCCGGGGTCCTTCAGTCGAGCTACCCCGGCACCGATCACGGCATCACTCGCAGGGTTTCTTTGAGCCTTCCTTGCCGACCGCCTCCTCCGACCAGGTCCCTACCGTGTCAGCATCTCGTATCGCCGCACAGGCAGCAATGCAGCAGACAAAAAAGCAACACAATGCTATAACCCCGATAGAGGATGGTTCTCGTCCCAGGCGCAGTGGAAGCGGCTCACCTCCTCTTATGCCTCCTCCATTGCGTCTTAATCAACCCTCCCCACAACCGCCTCCGCCGTCAGGGAACGCGGCCGCGACAGCTGCGAATGTGGTCTTCCCGCGAGCCGGTGCTCCACCGGTAGAACAACAGCCTGAGAAACAGAAGAAGAAGAAGCTCTTCTCAAAGCCAAAACACATCGGAATCAGCAGCCATAAAGATCTGGGCAAGGACCGTGGTCTTCCCTCTCCGAGCAAGATCAGTGGGTTATCGCGCATGGTCAGCGGCTCAACTACAAACTTGGCCGACCTGTCCTCGAACAACTCGTCGATGTACAATCTCTCCAACGCCTCTGTGAGCACAGTCGTCCCCGCAGATCGTCCGCCGCTTCCAGAGAAGGAAAAGGATAAGGACAAAGACAAGCACAAGCATCATTTCCTGTCGAGGCAGAAACTCAAATTAAAAGATCGGGTCGAAGACCACTTCAACCTCCCTCTATCATCGGCTTCGAGTAATTCTCGTCCGGCAGACCCCAATGCTCCACAATCTTTATACTCATTTACACCTGCGTCTCCGGCTCCTGGAGCGACGTTTGGCAAGTCGGTCAGTGGGTTGGATCTCCTGCATGGCGGTCGAGCACTGCGTGAGAAGAAAAAGGAGGAGAAGGCGCTCGCTGAGTCGGAGCAGATGGAATGGCTGGCCAATAATGCTGGCGGACCCACGCCACCCGGTGGCTTCCCAGGCCCGTCTTCAGTTGGTAGTTCGGGGACATTCCCCGACTCTATTCTACGGGAGACCTTGCAAGGGTTTGGGTTGAATAACATGACCCCAGAGGATGCGTGGGACTTCCTTAAGGCGAAGCTGCTGGTCATCTTCGATGGTGAAGACGTGCGCATTGCCATTGAAGATCTCAACAAGCTGGTGCTTGTTCATTTGCAGCGTTGTGTCGTTAAGAGGGCTCCCACGTCTATTGTGATGGACTTGCAAGAACTCCTGGAGACTGGATTTGCGACTCTGAATCACAGTTCGCTGATTGGCCTCCCAGATGAAAAGCTAGTCCCGCATCTGGTTCAAGTGTGGCTGCTGGTGTTTGGCACGATTCTGCCCTTCATCCAGGCTGTGTTTCTCCCCTTGGATCTCGAGTTCAAGGGTTGTGGATCCTTGATGACTAGCCGAGAAGCCCGTGAATTCTGGGGTGCACTGCCTATTGGTGGGACACTCGATGTACGAAGCCTAGTCTTGATAGCCTTCCGTGACTGCATGATCCTGAATCGCTACGATGCTCTCAAAGCAACCTTCTCCCGGCTCAGTCTGGACTCCATCAACTCCGGATTTCCAACGCTCAGCGTCACGGCCAAGAGTACCGGCACTGGAGGCCGTCCTGGCACTGCAGCGTCGCTAGATGCCGGCTTCGGTAGCTACCACTCGCAGTCATCCACGCTTCTCAGCACCGTCGCCGACAGTTATTCCTCCGACGGTACTAGCGCCCTCGCCAACCACCCACGTCCAAACAGCAGTGACTCTCGCAGTCGTGCTACCTCGAACACATCTTCCAACGCAGATCCCCTCTTCTTCCAGTCTATCGGATCGCCTCCAACCTCTAACAAACGGCCCGGGCCCACCATCATCCACCGCGGCAACTCCGCCGACTCCTCCCACATCATCACAGAGACCGTCGGCCGCATGCTGCAATGCATTAGCGTCCTAGCCAGCGTGCAAACAGACGACCCTGCCCAGGAGCGAATTGAGGTTCTTAGCAAAGCTCTCAAACACAACTGGCTCGGCCGCGGCCGCACAGGCCGTGACCGTCGTGGCTTTGTCGGCGCCAAGATCCGGCCTGTGATGGTCGGCGGCCCTCCTGTTATCGATGATGCAGATTCTCTCAATACAGCTGGTATTAGCATCGGTGCTAGTACTAGTACCGGTGGATCCCGGGGCCGAGGTGACTCGTCCTCGTCGGAGTGGAGTTCCAATGTTCCGGGGCCCGGCATGAGTGTGCGTAGTGGTGGTCGACGAGAATTAGTTCTCTAGCTTTGTGTTTTTCTTTTAGCTACTCGTTACGATTGTATGACGGCGGGCGGGTGCCTTGGCAATAAAGGGGCGTTTCTATTTTATTCTTTCAAAGAAATTGATATCCTTTCTCGGGCATTGTCGAGCATCAATGCGATTCTACTCTTCACTGTAGGGGAATGGTGTAAATCTTACAATCTTTTTTTTGGGATTTGTACTTAAAGCTAACTTTTTTTTGGCCGTTTTGGTGTTTTCCCATTTTTTTGTCCTTTTTGACTTAAATGTGAAGTCATATCCAACAGTAAATCCAACAGTCAGTTGTCGCATATGGCACCCAGGGCCCGGCCAACTAGCCACTGGGTAAAATCATCGATATGCACATTCATATCCACATCGACCCGAAGAGAATGACGTCTCACCTCGCCATTCATCTCAAATAATTCAAACTTTCAAGGACAAGGACCAACGGCTTACTTCCGTGCCCTCCCCTTACCCTTCACATCGATCTTGCCAGCCTCCTTGAGGGCCTCGTATCGAACATGGCAAGCCGCGCTGGAAACATCCCAGCCAAGCCCACTCGAAACTTCCTCGGCAATCTGCGCAAAGTCATCGTCATCCAGCTTCGGATCGAACGTTCCCAAGGTATCCAGAAGAACCTCCTATTCAAACGTTAGCCACTCGGATCAATAAAAACGTGTATCCATCCCCAACCAGAACCCCCAAAGGGCATCTGAGACTGAGGAGGTCAAAAGAGTGAAATGAATACATACGTCAAAACCGGGCCAGGGACCAATTCTATCCTTGATTCGTCCCCATCGCTTGCTCAGTGCTCGCCATGTCATCTCGTCATCCGATTCATTTCGATTCTCATTCCATGCATTAGTGATATCCGTCCACGACATTGACGACTCTTTCATCTGTGACATCATCTTGTCTGCGGTAGGTGCTGTCTCCCATGACTCGGGCGTTGCGTTACCCTTGGTGGTCTTCTTTGTACTGGAGCTCGGCATGACATCGGAGCTGCGCAGACGGCGTGGGGAGACGGTCACCGGGACCTCTGGAGTAGCGACCTCGGTCTTTTTCTTGTTTTTGGAGCGGCGTCGAGATGATGCTGAGGTCGGTGCGGGTGGTGTCGCGGCTTGGTTCTTGGAATGACGGCGTGTTGAGATTGATGCAGGTGGAGGACTCGCGGTCTTGGTTTTAGATGAGGTGCTGCGGCGCTGGTTCGAGACTGAAGTTCTGACTGAAATTGTGCTTGATAGCTCTGGGCTCGAGCTCTTTATTTCAGGTGAATTGTGTCGGGCACGCTTTTTGGCTGAGCCTGGTTCTGCTTCCTCCACTGACTGCAAGGTCTCGGATGCCGATTGAGCATGGGCGGGTTGATTGGACTCAAGTGCACCAGGTTGAGATGGACCAGGCAGATCGCGGCCGATGGCAGCCCAATATTCAGGCTGTAGAATATCTATGCCAGTCGAGGCAGCTTCCATCTCAGCAAAGATACGGTCCAGATCGGCAACTGTGGTGTAATGCTGCTCGACTCTCCGGCCATACACATATGTTGGAGTATCGGTATGGGGGTCAGCCATTTCACGCAGGACCTCCTGCTCAGACGCCAGGATTCGTGCATACTGCTCCGGGGTGTACACACCCATGGGGTCAATGGGTGCGCTGCTGTAGTCAGGAGTCTCTTCGGGGTACGTGAATGTGGATGGGAGGACATTTGGGTCTTCGAACAAAGTGGTTCCTGGCATAACTGCTGAATCAGTTGGCTGGTAAGGATCCATATAAGGGTCCATTGAAGGATCCATGGATGGATCGAGTGAAGGGTTCATTTCAGGGTTTGGGGGAGTAGAAGGGACGAAATTCAATGGAGACAGGTAGCCAGCGTCGCGGGACGGAGCTTCGTCAGAGCTTGAATGGGGCTTGGGAGACTCGCTGGTAGCGGGGACCTCCGAAGTCGCATTGATACTAGTCGATGCCTCGTAGTCAGAAGAAGACTCATAAGAGGTGCTTTCAGCACTAGGTCTAGGGGGATCCATATTGGATGATTGATCTCCGGGTTTGGTAGGGGACGAAAGATGCTCGCTGCTAACGGGGTCGGATGGAACAGTTGAGGGAATAGAGTCCGCGTCAGTCTTCGGTTTGCAAAAGAGCCTTAATCTTCTAGGACGGGCAGTGGGTGTCACGTCCTTGGGGGATTCACTTGCATCCGTAGAGTCCTCACGGGGCTCGTTGACAAGAAGTTTTAATCTCGAAGTGCCAATGGGAGTCACGTCCGTAGGAGATTCACTTGCATCCGTAGAGTCTGAAGTGGAATCAGACTCTAGCGTAGAGTCCTCACGGGGCTCGTTGACAAGAAGTTTTAATCTCGAAGTGCCAATGGGAGTCACGTCCGTAGGAGATTCACTTGCATCCGTAGAGTCTGAAGTGGAATCAGACTCTAGCGTAGAGTCCTCACGGGGCTCGTTGACAAGAAGTTTTAATCTCGAAGTGCCAATGGGAGTCACGTCTGTAGGGGATTCACTTGCATCCGTAGAGTCTAAAGTGTTATCCGACTCTAGGGTAGAGTCCTCACGAGGTTCGTTGACAACAAGTCCTAACTTAGAAGTGGCAATAGGAGTCACGTCCGTAGCGCGTTTATCTGCATTGGTAGAACCTGTATTAGTGCTCTGACAATCACGAGTTGGGATAGAAGAACGGGGGGTTATTACCAGAAGAAACAGTGTGACTCGCTGTAGGGAAGTATTCCTCGGAATCCCCTCCCCCTGGAGTAGAGGGCACTTCCGTCGACCTAACAGGAGGCCTCGGAACTTGAGTAGTGGTCCAACGAGAACTGGTGTTCTGTCGAGGAGACTTGGGAGACAAAGCAGGAGGATTTGAAGCTTTGTTCTCTAAATTAGACGGAAGCAAAGGTGGATGAGGCACAGGGGGCACAAGAGACACGGGCGAGGTAGGTTCACCGTCAGATTCGTGGCCGTCGGTGGTTAGCTGAGGGAAGAAATGAAGCTTGTAAGAAGAGAGGTTGGTATTGGAACTAAGTTAAAAGACTGGAAGGATCGAAACTTACCGAAGAGGGGTGAGTGGTGGTGAATGGATCAATATCAAACTTGGGAGCATCACAATCCTGGAAAGCAGCAGAGACAGAGCCCTGGGCAGCAACAGAATCCTGTGTTGTGTTGGCCTGTGGTGTAGGGCTATCGTGCACAAATGCCACGGCAGAATCATCTGATTCAATGGATGGAGTTTCGCTTGTTATCCGTTCCAATTGCACAGCCATCTCAGCGAACAGATCCCTAACTGTTTTGTCTTGCTCCATCTTCAAGTTCAAGGCTCAAGGGGTGGCGACGAGGGTAAGACCGTTCACTGAGAGGCCATCCTTTATATACATTTGGCCTGCGCATATCCGATATAATTCACATCTCTGGCGAGGTAATCACTGCTCTGTCCCGTCGACGATGTAATCACTGCCCTGTCCCGTCGACGATGTAATCACTGCTTTGTCCCGTCGACGATGTAATCACTGCTTTGTCCCGTCGACGATGTAAGCAATTAGTGTTGTTCTCAGGTGCCGGTATATAGTATTCATGCTTGATATCTCTAATTAGCCTATAGTTTGGCGCAGCCTTTGTGTAGGGCTGCTTCGCTCGGCCTTGTATACATCTATTGTTCATCTATTGTATATCTATTGTATATCTATTGTATATCTATTGTATATCTATTGTATATCTATTGTATATCTATTGTATATCTATTGTATATCTATTGTCTATCCATTTTATATCCATTGTCTAACTGTTGAGCAGAAGATGGTGACCAAGTATATAGTGTGTTTGATCTTGATATTCGGTCTCGACTTCCATGTAGTGCATTAGTCCTAGTACTACTATATCTGCATATTACTAGTATATGTATATCTGTATACTACCTGCAACTTTTTTAATTGAATTTATTTTGAACATTTCCTTTCATATACAAGACTAAGACAGTGTTCGTTTGACAGGGTAATACCTAACTATGTATATACATGGAGGTATGTATTACATAGCTGTCCAACCTTGCTTAATAGGCCAAGAAAGAAAAGAAAAATAAAACAGGTCTAATTATAAATACTCATATGTACTCTGTGTACACCGTATATTTCCCATAGGCAGACCAGCACATCAATTCGTGGGGTCAACTGATTGGCTTCAGGCCTGCAGCCTGCGTGATGCCTCTCCTTTCACATAAAATGCGTCTCACCCACAGCGCCATTCTCTTTCTTCTTTGTATTTTCTCTGCTCTTTTCTCTGTTCTTTGCTCAACTCTTGGCCCTTTTATTTATTTAATCTGTTTCCCGCCTGCAATCTCCTAACTCTCTCCAACTCTCCAACTTCCCCAGCTTACGGCTTACGGCTGACAGCTTACAGCTTGCCGCTTGCAGCTTGCAGCTTTGCAGCTCACCTGAGCTATTATGGATCCCACTTCTACCCCGGCCGAGGCCAAAGATGAAGTTGTTCCATCAGAGAACCTAAATGGCTCTGCCCAGTCTACAGAAGTCAAAGAAGTCAAAGACGCTGCTGTCGCCCCCGCACCCGAGACTACCCCAGCCTCTGCCCCCAAACTGTGCAAAAAACACAAAAAGAAGAACAAGAAAAAAGATGAAAGTGATAGCTCCTCTGATTCTTCTTCTTCGGAATCCGACAGCGATGCCAACTCTGAGGAAGAATCCGATTCCACAGAGAGCGACTCCGATACTGAGAAGCGCAAGCGACATCGACTACGAAAGGCACGTGCAAGACGTGCACTCAAGGACAAGAAACGTCGCAAGAAGAAGAAGCAACGGTCGCGCAAGGCTGAGACATCCGATTCGGAATCTGACTCCCCCTCTGAGTCAGATTCGGAGTCTTCCACGGACTCCGATGACGAAATAGATGACAAGGCCTTGCGGAAATTAGTCACAAAGCTCAAACTTAGCAAAAAGAGAGCGAAGAAGCTGCGGGAATTGGCTGCGGATGATTTGGCCGCCAGCGATTCCGTGGGCGAAACTCGCCGCGAGAAGCGGTCAAAGAAGAAGAAGCCCGCTTCCAAGGTGGCCTATAAGCGTGTAGATCAATGTGAGTTTCCCTTTTTCCTTCAATCTCATGCCCCGGAATTTTTTGGTTTACTGACCGGTTATATAGTATGGGATACCACCATCCACAAGTACAAGCTCACTGAGACCGTGGATGACCCGGATGCCGACGAATGGGACCAGTATATCTTCAACATCCGTCGCAAGTTCAACTGGGAGAATAAGTACCTCGAGACTGTTGTCGATATCAAGAGCAAACCTCTCCGCGATGCCCTCTCCAAGATCATGGATGGTGTCAAGGGCGTCAGTCTCGTGCAAGAGCCCGCCGTCGTCGATCCCAACATGCTGTTCCTGTATCTGGAGGAAACAAGGCAGTACATGAAAGACCTGAAGAAGCAGTCGCGCAGCGAGAAAAAGAAAAAAGCCAGAAAGGCTGCTGCCGTCAAAGCTGCCCATCTGAAGGTTCTCATCAAATATCTTGACACCGACTATGCAGACATCAAGAAGACTCTCTACCCACTACTCGAGGCCAACACTATCACCTTCGATCTGTTGTGGGCTCTCTACAAGCCTAACACCATCGCTTACACCCCGACCTATGGTAGCACGGATGAACCACGTGCTTTCAAGATTGAGTACGCCGTCAAAGAGTCCTCCTTCATGAAGGGCCAGTGGTACAGTGTCGATGGCCGCTACCTCGAGTACGACGGCAAGGATTACGGCTTCGGCACTATGTCCGCGGAAGTCGACGCCTTCAAGGGCGCTCGCAAAATCACCAGTCTCGCTTGCTACCCGCTGAAGTACCACCGTGACGCCGAGGGTTTGCGTGCCCGTCTCGTTGAACGCGGCAAGCGCTTCGTCTCCCTCCGTGGTATGAACTACCGCTTCCACAAAGGTATGGCCTTCTACAAGAAAAAGCGCTCCCTCATCATCAAGGTCAATATCAATGGCCGCGTCATGATCGACCCGGCTATCCACCGTCGCATCAACCCTAACTATCCCATCTCCACCGTCCGTCCCAAGGATCCAGATCTGATTGATCCCGAAGACCTTGGGATCAGCGGTGACGAGGGGGATGATAGCGACGGCTGCTGCTGTGGTGGATCAGACTCGGACTCCGAGCATGGCGGTGCCTCGGATACCCCACGGACGATGTACAAGGTCGTTGAGGATACAGATGGATGTCCGCGTGTTGTGGAGGTCGAAGTCGACGAGAACGGTGCTGAAATCCAGAAGGAGAAGATGGATCGCATTGAAGGTGCCGCGGCTGATACCAAGGAACGCGAGTTCACCGAGGAGGAACTGCTTGTTGCTTCTCCTGTCGTTCTGGGCTTTGCCTTCAGCGAGAAGCTCTGGCTTGAGTTCACTATCTCCGGTATCAGCGATATCGAGTGGGATAAGGAAGCCTTTGGCTCGCTTGTCCTCCCGTCCAACCAAAAGTCCATCGTCAAGGCCCTCGTCGAGTCGCATACCTTCCACGCCGCCCAGAACATTGACGATGTCATCCAGGGCAAGGGTAAGGGTCTTGTTGCCGTGCTGCATGGCCCGCCCGGTACGGGTAAGACCCTGACGGCAGAGGGCATCGCCGAGCTACTCCGTCGCCCGCTGTATATGGTCAGCGCCGGCGAACTGGGTACTGACTCGCGGACCCTGGAGGCTGAGCTAAACAAGATCCTGGATATCGCGCACTCATGGGGTGCGGTGCTCCTCCTCGATGAGGCAGATGTTTTCCTTGAGAAGCGCACTATCCACGATATCCACCGCAATGCCCTTGTCAGCATCTTCCTCCGTCTGCTAGAGTACTTCCAGGGCATTCTGTTCTTGACTACCAACCGTGTTGAAACCTTCGACGATGCCTTCCAGTCGCGTATTCATGTCGCCTTGCGTTATGGCGATCTGACTTCCAAGGCGAAGAGGAGTATTTGGAAGATGTTCTTGGAGCGCGTGCGCGCTATTGAGGGTGTGCATATTGCTTCTTTCTCTGAGGAGGATTATGATATGCTCTCCAGGCACACGCTGAATGGGCGACAGGTATGTTGTGCTGAGCTGCTTTTTCTTTTCCTCCCACACTATATACTCCCTTTTGATCCACAAACTAACCGATTTACGATCAGATTAAAAACTCCGTTCGCACCGCACAAGCCCTTGCCGTCAATGAGAACGCACCCCTCTCCATGGAGCATATCAAGAGCGTGCTAGAGGTGGCCGAGACGTTCGATCAAGACCTGCGAGGTGGAACAGGATACTTAGATGCCATGCGGAGCTATACTTGATTTATACTTGATTATTTCCAATCATCTCGGGGAATTTGGGTGCTTACTATGGATATCGGTGCAGGTTTGGTATTCAGCTCGCTATTTGGTTTTCGTTTTATCTTTTGTTTTTGGTTTTTTGTGTTTGCTTACTGTTTTCGGTTCATCTCAGGTACAGAGTATTTAGTTGCGACGTCTTTCTTTTTCTTTGTTGCATTGCGGACATGGAGCGAAATGAGTTTAGCTAGTTCCAATACATGATCTAGCTCGAAAATTGGATCAAGCTACAAGTTGAGGATCGTAGTATAGACCGATTTATGGATTAGAATGGATTATCGATCTAGTAAAAGAACATTGTCATACACTTTCATTATTACAAAAAAACAAAAGTCACGACGAGATACGGATAGTTGTACAGGGAACTTTTCAAGGGTTGGCCTTGACGAAGTCAACACCCTTCTGGATGTTCTTCTTCAGGTCAGCCAGGCAGGCCTCGAGGAGACCCTGCTCGTACTCGTTGATCTCGCCAACGGAGTGGATCTGCTCAACACCGTTGGGGCCGAGCTCGACGCGGGAAGCGAAGAAGTCGATACCCTGGTCCTTGTACAGAGGGGAGTCGACGAAGGTGGGCTCAATGACACCCTTCTCGCCCTGGGCGGCGCGGAGGAGAGACTCGGCGAAACGGGCACCGGCCATGGCCATGGAGAGGGTGGCGGAACCGGCACCGTCCTTGGCCTTGACAACCTCGTCACCACCGAACTGGATGCGGTTGACAAGGGCATCGCGGGCCTGGCCGGCGATGGAGGAGTGGTTGGACTGCGAAAGCAGGGGGACGATGGTCACACCGGAGTGGCCACCAACGACGGGGACAGCCTCGCCGGAGGGGTTGGTGTTCTGGACCTGCGAGATGAAGCGCGAGGCACGGACAACGTCAAGGGTGGTGACACCGAACAGACGCTTGGGGTCGTAGACGTTGCGGGCCTTGTAGACCTCGGCGACGATGGGGACGGTGGAGTTGACCTTTAATGATGGATGGTTAGTAAAGGCACCTAATTGTTGAGGCGATTGTGATTTTTGCGACTTACGGGGTTGGCAATGACCAGGACGTGGGCCTTGGGGGCGGCCTCAGCGGCGGCCTTAGCGAGGTCGCGGACGATAGAGGCGTTGGTGTTGAAGAGGTCATCACGGGTCATACCGGGCTTGCGGGGAACACCAGCGGGGATGAGGATGATCTCGGAACCCTCGAGGCAGTCACGGAGACCGGAAGCATCGGGGTTGTAGCCAGTAACAGTGCTGTTGGTGTTGATGTGGCTCAAATCAGCAGCGACACCTAAACCAAGGTCAGTATTTTTCGAGGTTGAATTGAGTCGAAATCTTCATTCATACCGGGTCCACCACGGATATCGTAGAGAGCGAGCTCGGAAACACGGGGGTTGAGCTTCAGCAGCAGGGAGAGAGGCTGGCCAATACCACCGGCAGCACCGAGAACGGCGACCTTGGAGGCCTGCGGGAGGAGTTAGCTTTTCAATTAAAAGGTAGAAAGGAATAGACACGCACATTGATAGCGGAGGCCGAGAAGGCACGCTTCTGGAAAAGGTTGACAGTACGACGAGCGGCGAACATGATTGATATTTGGGAGGAGATATGAAGAGAAGAAGAAAGAGAAGGGGAAGGAGGAGATTCCGGTGAAAGAGATTGGCTGGGGGCTCCACCTGGGGGGACACACGCTTTCCGAGCTCCCGATGCTCGGCTGAGGTTGTTTACTTTCTTTTTATTAGTCTCGATACTGTTGGAATTGTATTCATTCTTGGTTTTTTAATAGATGAGAAGAAATAACAATGTCTTTACCATCTAGATCATATCTGATTCCCTTGCTACATATACTCCATATGTAGAATGTAGTTATAACTATCCCGTTCCCGGAGCAATGGATGTACTGCATGTGGTATCGCATCATCTTGCCAAGGTAAATTATTTTCATGTGTCAAAAGTACGAACTATTTACGGAGATATTTACTTTAGCATTGGGAAATATATCTAGGGAGACTTGACAAAAAACCTCAATGTTATATGCAATGAAGGTGTGACTACCTAAGTATATAACTGGAGTATAGTAGGTACCATGTACATATAGTATCCCGAGGGCATACAAGAAGTTCCAATTTCACCAAATGCCTATATTGTACAATGTATACCTAGGTAGTCGATAGTTGTGATCAAGAATTCCCTAACTACACTCAGACCCATGCAATGTATTTGCATATTGCAAAGAATAATAGCTTTAGTGATGGACTATAGTTGCACCTCCAGGGCTAGCATATACGAGCACATAGATATATATATACATTTACAATTATCACACTCCCAGCTAAACATAGACACTTGATTGGCAATAAGGTCATCAATTGCAAAGACCAAAACGCCGACGCTGATGAACCCAATACAAGATACACGACCACATACCATACCCAGGTAAACCCCGAGAGCCTTCATCAGCTCCCAAATATACCCACCCAGGCAAAGACCAATAACACGTAGCGATATAATCTTATCTCAAGAAGTGCAGCACTGCCCAGCAGAACAAGAAGAAAATCACCACTCCGCCCCAGAAAATCCACTTATCCTGACGCGCCCGCCGCTCCACCATCCGGATTGTATCGCCGCTCACACCAAGGGTGTTCGCAACGCTGTATAGTCGCCGTTGCGTGCCCTTGAGTACTTCACGCTGCTGTCCCAGGTCGGCGAGGACCGCTCTTCCCCGGTCCAGGAAATCATCGAGTTGGTTGTGTGAGTTGGAGAAGAAGGATTGTTCGCGCAGCGCGTTGGTTTCGCGGTTGTAGTCTGCCGGGCTAGCACCAAAGCCGAGACCAGAGGATGATGGTGCAAAGGCGGAGGTGCTCTGTGGGAGTGAGGACTGCGCATACGGGTTCTCTGGTGTTGCGGCGTGGTGTGGGCGACGGCCTAGGAGTTCATTGTGGTTGCTAACCGATTGCTGGTATGGAGTCAGTATTGGAAGTACTCCATGGAAATGTTTGCTGGGCACATACTGCATCCTCACGTTCTTTGCGGAGTCGATCGAATTGTGTCCGGTAGTCTGCAAGCTCACTTCGGAAGTTCTTGATGCGGTCGAATGCCTTTTGTTGTTTCTCGGGAATCAGTTCCTTCTTGGAGAGCGCGGAGTAGTCATCGACAGTGCGGGAAAGTGATGCCAAGGAGGCTGCAAGCTGGCCTAGGAGCTTCAGGTCAATATATTGGGTTGCAAAGAATCGGTGGTAGGAGCGCACCTTGTAACGCGGGTGATGAGGTGGTTGGTGACTGTGAAAAGGTGTCCAGATCACGGCGGATGGACGAGGATTGCTTTAAAGCAGAGTTGAATAGCGAGTTCTGTTCATGTCAGCGGTGTAAACCTATCGCGGGGAAGTGCAATATACCATGTTGTGAATGCCCCGTATAGATTGGAGACTTGGATTGCTTCGATACTCGGTAAGTCGTGGAAAAGGGAGCACTAGGGCTGGTAACAGGATGAGTAAGGGATAACAAGCTCCCGAGCTAATGACTTTCTTTTCACAAACACCCAAGGTGGTCATCAACTGATCCAACCGGAGGCCAGATGGTCTTGTTTGGGCCCATTCTGACGTAGTTCACCGCCTTCAGGTACACTGCATTCTATACTCCGTACGTACATCTGCAATGGATTTGAGATATGTTTGGATTCTGCGAGGTATCTCAGATTGTATCTCAGGTTCGAATATCTAACTTGATAAGAAAGACGCCTTAAGGAGTAAAAGCAAACATATTCTATCCCCTTCTCTAGATATGTCCTTTGGATGCTCCTAGGTATATACGAAGGCAGAGACTTTTCTGTGTATAACCTTTTAATTTTCTGCGTAGCAAAAGCCCGACTGGCGCGATGGCATCTAAAACATGTCGTGGTCTTCTGTGGGAAGGAGGCTCTGGTCCTCGAGGTAAGAAATGTTCCTTGACAACAAATTCTCAAACGACCAATGCGACCTATTCTCAAAAGAGACCCGTGGACTGCCTGTACGATCATTTGGATCAAGTGTCACACCCCGATTTTCACGACTATGGACTTTCCATAGAGGGTCATCGGGCGTCAACCCAGGGCCAAGATTAATCCATGTTGTAAGGACTAGGGCTAAATGAGAACCATATTCACAGACTTCAATGCAGAAATCTGTATTGCATTGGTTACAGGTATCAGCGGAATAGGGAAATTTCTCTCCATCGAGATAGGCGGATACCATGTTGTTTCGTAGTTCGACTCGCTGTCGATATCCAATATGCGGGCAAATAAATATAATATGCGGAGGTTTCGCGCGAATTCCGATATTATTTCGATCTAGCAGTAGTTCCGATCTGCTACTACTATGAACAAGTATCACATGCTGCATTCTTAAACAAAGTCCCGGGGTCTCTGAACAGATCTGTGCGTCGGTCGAAAAGAGAGAGGTGATTTTAGGGCACGATGATTCTTCGGGGTAAATCCGGACTTGGGTATAAGATAACGCATCAGTGCTAATTCCATACTGGTCTCCTAGATAGAACCTCCGCATAGCAAGCTGAAGATGTAGAAAATTGAATCTGCGGTATACATCGGAGAAGGGGTTTCCGCTCAATTCTAATCCACAGGGGATCGTTCTCCGAGATGGGAGGCATCGGAGAGGACAACTATCGGTTATTGGACTAGATAGACTAAAGAATTCCGAGCCGTTATACTTGTGAAGGATAAAGCAAACATAGCAGGTAAAATATTTCGGTAGATCTCGTTCCAGTCGGCGCAAAACAGGTAGTTTCATCTTTTCTAACGGCCGGGCGGAATTGTATCGACGGTTGAATATGGCGAAGAGTCGGCGATTGCAGAGTGAGATGCAAATCCAATCATCCAGAGGGAGGAAGTCGGCTATTGATAATAATAGCTCGACCGGGAGACCGGCTAGCGTATCCATCTTCGGGCCCTCTAGCACATTCAGATTGAGAGTCGCAGACGGTGGACCAGATCTTCCCGACAGTCGAGATATCACTGGCCAGCAGATATTAAGGGGCCACTGCATTTTGGGGATGTTTAGCTCTCGCAGATCGAGAACAGAGAAAAAAAAAACCACTAGAAGTAGCTAGCTTTGTGAATACGCCAAAGGAAGCTGACAGCTTCTGTCCAAGGAAGGTGAACTGATCGCGGCCTGGCAGATGTGAAAGAATAACGACAGTGATGGGGATGGGGATGGGGTGATGCTAATTCGAACGTCTGGTGCCAAAGAAGGTCTCGGAATCGACCCAACGGTCTCACTTTGCCTAATCAGGGTAATCCATTCCCCGTCATAGTCCCTCTATATTAATGCTTCTATTAAATCATACGTATGATCTGTATAGGGTTGATTTGCTAGGGTTAGCCGAGTATCCTAAAATGAAAACTCTGGATATACAATTATCTAGAATAATTCCGATCTATAGTAAAAGCTTCATTCTTTTACGATTGAAACCTTTTTGGTCCTACAGGAGTTGGTAAGGTCTAGTATAGACCTGAAACCGGACCTGATCCGGCGGTTTAAGTCCGGGTTTTACTGGGTGCGACAGTCTTCTGCTACTTGGCTACCTATTAGTACTCTACCATTGATACAGGTGCTCCTATGAATACTTTTTTTCTTATCTCCTAATCAGGCTTTGGAGGACTACCGGTGCTAGGGAAATTGGACAAGTCTGCTTGGAGATTTACGATACGTCCTAGGACACAGAGTAGTAGAGAAAGACCAGTAGGATATAGCATTCTCTCGCCAATAATTACATATATATCAAAAGGCAGAAATTCTATAAGCAATTGTCATTCTTTACGCTAAATAGACGACGAAGTGGACAATCACTAGTAAAGACTTTAATAACTACTAGGAGCCTAGTAGAGTAGTTCTAGATTCAAAAGGAAAATGATATCGTCGTTAAGGGTACTGGTACAGTCAATCCAATCCGACTCCATTTCCGCCAAATGAACAAAATGCAAAACCACAGAAGAGCTGGGATGGTATATCAAGAATAAAGCAATTAGGCAGCACCAAAACGAAAGAGATGAAACGCTGCACATCTATTTGGGGGGGAACTTGTTCTGCAGGAACCACCTAGGCCATAGATTAGCATCATCATCGTACTCAGATCACTGCAGAAATACACGTAGAACTTACTTGCTGACGAAGTAGTCCACCGCACCAAAGATCCCAACAGCACCGGCAGATAGTCCGACCAGCTCCCAGGAGAGGTTGCCCCGCGCGTGTTGCTTGTAGGCACCGAAGCCGAGGCCTGCGCCGACCACAGTTGCGATAGCGGCATTGGCAAGGAAGACAGGGTTGCTAGTATTTTCACAGATGCCACTGCTCTTCACCTTGCGGGCCTTCGTCTTCTTCTTTTCCTCGTCCTCTCGCTTCTCCTTCTCCTCGGCTTCGCGCTCTTTCCGCTCCGCTTGGGTGGTGGTTTGAACATCTTGCTTGAGGAAGCCGGAATCCACAGTCTGCACATGGGGGCTATCAACGTCGATCAACGAGGCCGTGCTCTCAGATTCATCGTGGTAGACTCCGCCCACAGGGGGAGCGCGGCTGGAGTATATGTTAGTTGTGTGCAAGGGATATTTGATACTATAGACAACTCACGCCTGTCATTTGTTAGTACTGTAATTTAGACAGAGGAGCTTGGATACTTACGTCCTCAGGGGACTGCTTGGGGCCCTTTGCAGCTGCGTCGGCGTAAGACATGGTGATGCGCGTGAGGTTATTATAAGGTAACGATTCTGGGGAAATCCTGGTCAGCACCTAAAACACCTATCTAGGCAGAACACCTAGAGCAGAAGGAGATATAGACTTACCAGAGACGAGATGTGGGAATGAAGGGAGTTCGAGGGGAAAAGGAAGGATTTATACCAAGGAAGCTGGGGGGGTGTGACATCACGTCATTGACCTGGGCCCACTACCAAGGTTCCATGGGGTTAATTTCCGCAGAGATGTTGATCTCATAACTGTATGCTTGTACACATGTATATATATATGACCTTGGAATATATTAAGATATTCTTCTATTGAAAGAGTTAGTTCAAAATAATAACACATTTAGTATATCTTACGTTAGAAATGATCCTGACCTGAGGCTTCAGCCACCTACGTGATCAGGTATTCCCAACTTTGCCAAAAACATTTAAAAACCGATGTAGAATAAGTCGAGGAAAATTCCATTGAGAGGATTTAAAGCTGCTAAAGAGATCAAAAACAAATGGGACCTATGTAACGGTCTAATGGGGGAGGCAAGGTGTTTTAATACAGATTACAGATAAGTCAGAACAAAAAGAGCTTTGCTGTTTACAGCAGAAGCTCCAGAGGGTTCTCGACGACCTTCTTCAGCTCCTTGATCCATTCACCACCAACGGCGCCGTCAACCACCTTGTGGTCGAAGCTACCAGTCACGATGATCTGGTCGTCCCACTCGGTAATGGTGCCCTCCTCGGTCTCGACGGGAACAGCGACCTTGCGGGTGGTGCCAACAGCCAGGATACCGGCCTGCGGGGGGTTGATGACAGCGGTGAAGCGCTCGACAGCAGCGTTCATGCCCATGTTGGAGATGGTGAAAGTGCCGCCCTGGTACTCCTCGGGCTTAAGCTTGTTCTCGCGGGCACGCTTGCCAAGGTCCTTAACCTGCTTGGAGATGCTGGAGAGTCCGAGACCCTGAACATTCTTGACGACGGGGGTGATCAGACCGGAGGGGGTAGACACAGCGACGCTGATGTCAGCGGTGTGGTGCTGACGGATCACGGCCTGGCCGTTCTCCTCGCGCCAGCTGGAGTTAACCTGGGGGACCTTCAGAAGGGCAACAGCGCATGCCTTGACCAAGAAGTCGTTGACGGAAAGCTTGTACTGACCCTCAGCGGAAGCGTTAAGGGCCTGGCGGAGCTTCAGAAGCTTGGTAACCGAGAGAGTGGTGGAGACAAAGTAGTGGGGGTTCTCGGCCATGGACTGCTTCAGACGGCTGGCAATGGTCTTGCGCATCGAGCTGACGGGGATTTCCTCGAAGGAAGCCTCGGCGGAGACAGCAGTGGCGGCGGGCTTGGCCTTCTCAACGTCCTCCTTGGTGATGACACCACCACGACCGGTACCCTTGAGGCCCTTGATGGACACACCCTTCTCGAGGGCCAAGACCTTAGCGGCGGGGCTGATAGCGGGCTCACGGTCAATGCTGGGCTGGAGCTTCTCGCCCGAGGTCTCGGGCTCTTGGGCGGCGGGTGCCTCCTCAGCAGGGGCAGGGGCAGCGGGCTCAGCGCTCTTAGGCTCCTCCTCCTGCTTAGCGGGGGCAGGCTTGTCACCGCCGGCATCAGCCAGGGTGAAAGACTCGAAGGCGGAGACATCGGCACCCTCCTCAACAAGGACGGCAATGGGCTATATCAAGAAAGCCAGTTAGATTGACAAATCACTCCCCACGGAGAAAACCGGGAAATTTCTTACCTGGCCAACAGCGATATCCTTCTCGCCGCTCTCCTTCAGAACCTTGGCAAGGACACCCTCATCCTGGAACTCAAAATCCATCTGTGCCTTGTCGGTTTCGATCTCTACCAGGACATCACCGGGCTGGAGGACATCTCCGGCATTCTTCTGCCACACACCGATGTTTCCGGCAGTCATTGTCGGCGAAAGAGCCGGCATGCTGATGAGTGTGTGGGGAGGGAAAGCTATGGATAGACATGTTAGAATTGGTGTTTGGGAGAAAGGAATAAATCAATTGTCATACACTTCGAGGCATAGAAGCGGGAAAGGGCAGAGAGCGCAGGCACCTGGGTCCTAGTGGAAACATCATTAGCATCAAGCCGCAATCGCAATTGATATTAGTGGAACTTACTGAATCACCTCCTGGAGCTTAGAGGAGACCTGGGGCCGGCGCATAGCGGCGGCACCTCTGGACATGAACATGGCGCTCGGGGTGCGCATCCGAATAGCTGACGCAACCATGGTGCCGGAGACTACTTGTGATTATAGAAAAGAAAGGAAGAAAGGCCCTTGACGCTGAGATGAGGAAATAAAACGAGCCCGGCACAGAATAAACGTGAACGGCCGAGAATGGATAAGGTTGGGGTGGAAGGAGATGCCTCTAAATCACGAACTTTTCTGTTGAGCTACCTGTGGCTCCCGGTGAGAGGAGCGGCAGCGGCCTCTTCCGATATAGTCACGTGTTGTAATTTACAGTCTTGAGCTCCGGGTACGTGTATTGTTGTTTTTTAGGGGGCTAATGTCGATCTCACCGCCTTAACTATGCAGCTATGCAGGACTTTGGAAGGCATTTAAAAACAAATTAGATCAAGGAAATACTTATTCAAGGTAAATCTGTTTTAACACCATTATCTTGACTTGGATATCCCTACATTTTCTACTATAAAGGGTACATAATACATATGTAATATGCATAGTACAGACATACACAGGTTTACAGAATCGGACTGTCAACATTCTGCTGGGCAAAAAGAGCCGGTGAGAGCCTGTGGAATCTCCGGCTCCAGCCAATCCTTGGATGAGGTAAGCATGCATTAGTCCCGATTCGGAGAAGACACGCAGCCCCCGTCCTTACATGTCATCGCGATTGTTTCAAGCTTCCCCACGTTTACTCGTTCGATGTTTCTGATCTAATTAGATCACTCCGCCCGGAGTCTCCTTGACCATGGCGGACACCGAACTCGGCTCTGAGCCGACTCAATCCATTGAAATGCCTGAGAAACCCGTCGAGACCCCCGACGTACCTCCTACAGTAACAAACTCCGACGAGCCAACACTGCCCGAGCAGACTGAACCGCAAGAACCAAACCAGAAGGGCGACGAGGAAGTCGCCGAGGGCCAGGAAGATGAAGAAAAACCAGACGTGCCGCCCAAAGACGAGCCTGAACAGACTGAACAAGAACCCCAAACAAACGGTCCGCCCACGATTCAGGAACCCCCCCGGGAGGACAACGATGCGATAGAAAGCAGGCTACGATCGGACTCGCGGTCAACAACTGCTACGTTTATGACGCAGCGATCTAGCCCGGTTAGCTCGACAGTATTTATTGTCACGGCTCTGGACAACATTGCTGCTTCGCGGGACGCCCGGAGGGACAAAAAGCTAGAGGATGCCACACAGGTGGCGCTGGCTAATATTAAGCAACCCGATGGGCAAGCAATTGATCCGGAGCTTATCTTCCGTCCTCTGCATCTAGCAAGCAAAGCCCTCAGCATTCCTCTGCAGGTAACTGCATTGGACTGCATTGGAAAGCTGATCACATACTCCTATTTCGCATTCCCATCCGCCGAGACAGAGAACAATGCCACCCGCGAACAACCTCCACTTATCGAGCGTGCTATCGATGCGATCTGCGACTGCTTCGAGAATGAAGCCACGGCGGTTGAAATCCAACAGCAGATCATCAAATCGCTGTTGGCGGCGGTCCTGAACGATAAGATTGTGGTGCATGGAGCTGGTCTCCTGAAAGCTGTCCGCCAAATTTACAACATCTTTATCTACTCCAAGTCCAGTCAAAACCAACAGATCGCTCAGGGGTCGCTTACACAAATGGTTAGCACTGTTTTTGATCGAGTGCGGACACGGATGGACCTCAAAGAGCTCCGAGTGCGAGAGCTGGAGAAGCCATCCTCCACTCTCGATGCATCGGCGAGTGATGTGGGCCAAACCTCGGAGGCGGCCTCCGTGTCTGTGGCTGATCAGCCCGTAACCAAAGAGCCAACCGGCGAGAAGCTCACCTTACAGAGTTTCGAGTCGCCCAAGGAAGTTACCACTGTCAACGACAATGCGCCGACTACAGTCACGCGCGCTAAGCGGTCAGCAACGAGGTCGATGTCGGGCATTCCCGAGGAGAGAGACGATGATAGCTCGGCCGAGGACGACGTGGACGAGATTTATGTCAAGGATGCCTTTTTGGTTTTCCGAGCGCTCTGCAAGTTGAGCCATAAAGTTTTGACTCACGAGCAGCAGCAAGATGTCAAATCCCAGAACATGAGGTCGAAGCTACTGTCGCTGCACTTGATCCACTATCTCATCAACAACCACACCGCCACCTTTATCTCCCCTCTGGCAGCAATCAAGAACAGCTCATCCAGCGTCGATGGAATGAATCTTCTTCTAGCTGTACGGCCCCATTTGTGCCTGAGTCTAAGTCGCAATGGGTCGAGCGCCGTTCCTCACGTTTTCAAAGTTTGCTGTGAAATTTTCTGGCTGATGCTGAAGGACATGCGAGTTATGATGAAAAAGGAACTCGAAGTGTTCTTGAAAGAAATTTATCTGGCTATCCTCGAGAAGCGCGGGGCTCCTGCATTCCAAAAGCAGTACTTCATGGAGATCCTGGAGAGGCTAGGCGGTGATCCACGTGCCCTGGTTGAAATCTATCTCAACTACGACTGTGACAGAACCGCACTGGAGAATATATTCCAAAAGTATGTATTACTGAATTATTGGCCTTCTTCGACATGAATTAACCTTCTTAGTATCATTGAGCAATTGTCCCGGTACTCGAGTGTGCCGGTTGTAACATCATCTTCTCAGCAGCATCAGTACCAAGAACAGCACACAAAAATGTCATCTATTGGTTCTGAATGGCACCACCGAGGAACTCTCCCTCCTTCCTTGACAAGTGCCCACATTATCCCTACTCCGCCGCCCTCAATGCCTCACATCCCATCGGAGTACGGATTGAAGCAGCAGGGTCTGGAATGTCTTGTGGAGATACTGCGCTCACTGGACAACTGGGCCACACATCGCATTGATGAACAGCCCGAGGCAGCCATCCCCTCTAAATCGATCGACAACTCCCGCGAGTCCTTGGACACAAGCGTGCTTGTTTCACCGCATCCCGAGTCCTTCGAGAGTGGAACCGGCCGGTCCACACCTATGCCCGAAGACGATCCAAACCAGATTGAAAAAGTCAAGCAACGAAAGATTGCTCTCACAAATGCCGTCCAACAATTCAATTTCAAGCCTAAGCGTGGCATCAAGGCCTTCCTAAAAGAAGGCTTCATCAAATCCGAGTCTCCTGAAGAGATTGCCAGCTTCATGCTTCGCACAGACCGCATTGACAAGGCCATGCTGGGAGAGTATCTTGGTGAGGGAGAGCCGGAAAACATTGCCATTATGCATGCTTTTGTCGATCTGATGGAATTCACTAAGCGACGCTTCGTTGAATCCCTGCGCTCGTTTTTGCAGCATTTCCGCCTGCCTGGTGAAGCCCAAAAGATCGATCGGTTTATGCTGAAGTTTGCCGAACGGTATACAACTCAAAACCCCAATGCCTTCGCCAACGCTGACACTGCATATGTGCTTGCGTACTCGGTGATTCTACTTAACACAGATCAGCACAGTTCGAAAATGAAGGGCCGCCGTATGACCAAGGAGGACTTCATCAAGAACAACCGCGGGATCAATGACAACCAAGACCTGCCATCCGACTATCTTGGGGCGATTTATGAGGAGATTGGAAGCAACGAAATCGTGCTATACACCGAGCAGGAACATGCTGCCAACCTCAACCCTCAACCCCCCGCTCCCGCTGGCCTTGCCACCAGAGCCGGACAGGTATTTGCTACCGTTGGACGAGACATCCAGGGTGAGAAATACGCACAGGCTTCTGAGGAAATGGCGAACAAGACGGAACAACTCTATCGTTCCCTCATTCGAGCCCAACGCAAGACAGCAGTTAAAGATGCGCTGTCGCACTTCATTCCCGCAACGTCAGATCGTCATGTTGGGTCAATGTTCAACGTCACGTGGATGTCTTTCCTATCTGGTCTGTCTGCGCCGATGCAGGACACGTCGAACCTGCAAACCATCCGGCTCTGCATGGAAGGACTCAAACTGTCCATCCGGATCAGCTGTGCCTTCGATCTAGAGACTCCTCGTGTGGCATTTGTGACCGCCTTGGCAAAGTTCACTAACCTTGGAAACGTGAGGGAGATGATGGCCAAAAATGTCGAGGCCCTGAAAGCCTTGCTCGATGTCGCCTTTACCGAGGGCAACCACCTCCAAGGCTCGTGGCGGGATGTTTTGACATGTGTTAGTCAACTTGATCGGCTCCAACTATTGAGTGATGGTGTTGATGAGGGGTCGCTGCCTGATGTTTCAAGGGCACCATCATCAGCAGATACCTCCCGCAGATCTATGCAAAGTACACGACGCGCTCGCCCTCGTTCTGTGAATGGGCCAACTGCTTTCCGTCCAGAAATTGCCATGGAGAGCCGTTCGGCAGATATGATACGTGGTGTAGACCGTATCTTCACCAATACTGCCAATCTGTCGCATGAGGCCATTATCGACTTCGTTCGGGCCTTGAGTGAGGTCAGCTGGCAAGAAATTCAGTCTTCCGGTCACACCGATTCGCCCCGAACATACAGTTTGCAGAAGCTCGTCGAGATCAGTTACTACAACATGACTCGTGTCAGAATTGAGTGGTCTAAGATCTGGGACGTCTTGGGTCAGCACTTTAATCAAGTTGGTTGCCACTCTAATACCATGGTTGTCTTCTTTGCCTTGGATTCGCTCCGGCAACTTTCGATGCGCTTCATGGAGATCGAGGAGTTGCCTGGCTTCAAGTTCCAAAAGGACTTCCTTAAGCCTTTCGAGCACGTGATGGCAAACAGCACCACTGCCGCTGTCAAGGACATGATTCTGCGGTGTCTGATCCAGATGATCCAGGCACGTGGCGACAATATCCGTTCGGGATGGAAGACCATGTTTGGTGTCTTCACAGTCGCAGCACGGGAACCCTATGGTAAGCCTTGCTGCTCAAATTACTCTGTCGCTCTCGCTAACGCATCAAACAGAGGGAATCGTAAACATGGCTTTTGACCATGTCACCCAGGTCTACAACACTAGATTTGGCATAGTGATCACCCAAGGTGCCTTTGCAGATCTAATTGTATGCCTAACTGAATTCTCAAAGAACTCCAAGTTCCAAAAGAAATCGCTGCAGGCAATTGAGACCCTCAAAACTACCGTCACCAAGATGCTACGGACCCCAGAATGTCCCCTGTCACACCGCGGTGCCTCAGCGGCCACCTTCCAGGACAATGGAACCAACCTTGCTAAACAACTTACCCGTCAATCACAAGAGGAGCAGTTCTGGTATCCGATTCTCATTGCATTCCAGGATGTACTTATGACAGGAGATGATCTCGAGGTCCGCTCACGGGCACTCACATACCTCTTCGATACGCTAATCCGACACGGTGGCGATTTCCCAAGGGACTTTTGGGATGTCCTCTGGAGACAGCTTCTCTACCCGATTTTCGTGGTCCTGCAGTCTAAGTCTGAAATGTCTAAAGTTCCAAACCACGAAGACCTTTCAGTTTGGCTTTCCACGACAATGATCCAGGCGCTGCGGAACATGATTACCCTGTTCACGCACTATTTTGATGCTTTGGAGTACATGCTGAGCCGATTCTTGGAACTGTTGACACTATGTATTTGTCAAGAAAATGACACGATCGCACGAATTGGCAGCAACTGCCTGCAACAGCTGATTTTGCAGAATGTTGCAAAGTTCAAACAGGAGCACTGGTCCCAGATTGTTGGGGCCTTCGTGGAGCTCTTCAGCAAAACGACAGCTTATGAACTTTTCACGGCTGCTGTATCGATGTCTAAGCCAGCAGAGGCAGTTAATGGGGACCTCACGCAGTCTCCAGATGCTGCTGTAGCAACAACAGATTTGCCTGATGCGTTGGAGCCCAACGGATCCCCAAGCGCATCTTCGCTCCATGAAAGTGGAGATCCTCCTGTCCAAAGTGAAGCCCGCGCTGAATTAGAGGACTATCGCCCTCAGTCAGACCAGCAACAACCTGCAGCTGTCACTGCAGCTCGGCGTCGTTACTTCAACCGCATAATCACGAACTGTGTTCTGCAGCTCCTCATGATTGAAACTGTCCACGAACTTTTCTCGAATGAAACTGTCTATGCACAGATCCCCAGTGTTGAGCTCCTCCGGCTCATGGGGCTGCTGAAAAAGAGTTACCAGTTCGCGAAGAAGTTCAACGAGGATAAAGACTTGCGGATGCAACTCTGGCGCCAGGGATTCATGAAGCAACCTCCTAATCTATTGAAGCAAGAGAGTGGCAGTGCCTCCACCTACGTGCATATTCTTTTCCGAATGTATCACGACGAGCGAGAGGAAAGACAGAGCAGTCGCGCAGAGACTGAGGCTGCACTCATTCCGTAAGTTGATTCTCCCTGCTTTTTCCTCTACCTTCCCGTTCATTGCTAACTCTACTAGACTGTGTGCGGACATTATTCGCAGTTTCGTCCGCCTTGAAGAAGACACCCAGCACCGCAACATCGTCGCTTGGCGTCCGGTAGTGGTCGATGTCATTGATGGATATACCAACTTCCCGCAAGATGACTTTAATAAGCATATCGAGACCTTTTACCCGCTCGGAGTTGAGCTTCTGAGCCGTGATCTCAACCCGGAGATTCGCGTTGCTCTCCAGTCTCTACTGCGCCGGATCGGCGAGGTCCGACTGGGCATTGCTCCGGCCAATCCCCTGGACGTCCCTATCAGCCCGCGCAGCTCCGTCTCCCAAAAAGCGTCGCGCCGCGATAGCCAGGTCTGACTTACTGCATGATTTTTTTGGATATCCTCGCCGCGGGCTTGATTTTCGGCGTTTTATAACCCGACTCTTCGGGGTCTTGTGTTGTCACACGAGCATTTTGTTCTACTTTAGAGATGCATAGCTGCTGTATTGATAAGAAAATATTTCTTGATTTGTCCTTTTTTTACTTATTTTGCACTTCCTCTGAAGTTGGGATCTTACCCGACTCATAAAAGGATAATACGCTGTCCATGTCCTTTTCGGTCATCTGTACAAGCTCATCGAGGCTCCATGTCTCGCAGACACCAGACATCCTATGATCATTAGCTTACACTTTATTATTGAAGAGGAACCGGGATATTGTAACCCACCATTTCATTCTCTTAGGGCCTTGGTCAGGATTCGGCGCAACCTCCCGGAGCTTCTTCCGGAGCTTTCCCACATTCTCAATAGCTGCCCCCATGTTCGCTGGCAAAGTCTCCGCGATCTTTTTCCGCACAATACTGGCCAGCTTGGGCCCGTTCCCATTTGTGCTGACCATGACCTGCAATGGCCCATCGCGGTGGACACTCCCAAAATAGAAATCACATTCAGGCGGGACATCAGCGATGTTGGCAGTAATTCGCCTCTCCTTGCAGAGTTTCCAGACCTGTGTCGAAGCCTCCGGGTCGTCGATAGCACAGAGCACCATGTCCACATTATCGAGATCGGATGGCTCAAAGTTTCGATCAACGTGTGTGACTTGCTTTTCTGTCACCCTGAAGGCCACTTCTTCGTTTAGTCCAGCGGCTGGACAAACCACAGTGACTCGGGCATCGGCATTGAGAGCGTGGAGGATGCGTCCTGCAGCAACCTAGCAAAGATATATAGATCAGTCCCTAGCCTCAAAAAACCGGGATATAGCTATTATCAATGTCAATCACGTACCTCTCCACCGCCTACGACTAGCACATGCTTGTCTTTAATTTGCCAAGCGAGTATCAATGACCCTCCACCTTGTACTTCTGGGAACTTTGACATGGTGGGATGTGGGAATGATGCAACTTTCCCCCCCGTTTATCGGCCCACCCGATAAAGAAAACTTGTACGGTGGGCGACACAAACCATCCCCGCATTATTCCCGAGCTTTTCCCTTCCGAACTTTTTTTTTCCTTTCCTTTTTTCTCTTCCTTTCACGTCACTCATGTCTTTTTCTTAAATCATGCGGGGCGTCCAGATATTTTCGGGGAATTCCCACCCCGGCCTCGCAGATACTATCTGCGAGCGTTTAGGCACTGTGCCTGCCAAAGCTAACCTAGGAAAATTTGCCAATGGCGAGACCAGTGTCAATATCGGTACCTCAGTGCGGAACCAGGATGTTTACATCATTCAGAGTGGTAGCGAGAAGATTAACGATAGTGTTATGGAGCTCCTGATCATGATCTCAGCGTGCAAGGGTGGCTCAGCGAAGTCCATTACAGGTATGTTGCCGATGACTCCAGATACAAAAGCTTACCCCACTAACTCGTTCTCTAGCGGTCATGCCGTATGCTGCCCGTCCTGTTTGACTCAAATCACAGACAATGCTGACTCTCAAATGAGATATTTCCCATACTCGCGCCAATCCAAGAAGAAGAGTCATCGTGGTGCCATCACGGCCCGCATGCTTGCCAATCTCCTCACGATCGCTGGCGTGGACCATGTGATCACCATGGACCTGCACGTATGTTTCTATGCGATGTTGAGTTTTGTAATATGGATATTGATGGGCTCCTAGGCATCCCAGATGCAAGGATTCTTCGGAAAGCCGGTCGACAACCTCTTTGCCGAACCCTTCATTGCCCGCTGGCTCCGGATGAATGTTCCGGGCTGGAAAGACGCCGTGGTGGTTAGCAAGAATGCTGGCGGAACCAAGCGAGTCACCTCACTGGCTGATACTTTGAAGCTCAACTTCGGTATCGTGACGACGGATCGTCGGCGTCCAAAGGTTCCCGTGGCCACTATGTCCGATAGCACAGTCTTCTTCGATGCCGTGGATGAAGATCCCATTTCAACCAAGGAAGCACGGCCTTTCGAGCTTCATATGCACAGTTCTAACAGGACACCTGCTACACCTCCCATTCCGGAAGAGCCGGAGCCAGTCACTCCCCCTCCTGCGCGGTATCTTCTACGCCCGGAAACCCCACCTGCGGCTCGCCGCCCATCGGAGCTGGAAGCAGCATACGAATACACAGACGTGCGTGTGCGGGATGTGATTACCGGTCGCCTGGTCCAAGGTCAATTGGTTGATGATGATTATCGTATCAACGAAGAGTCACAGTCTGGCGGCACCACACCGGGAGGTGGCAGCAGCAGCCATGACAACACAGAGGCTATTCCTGATTCTATGGTTAACTCCATGATCTCCAACGCCTCATCGCAGCCTCCTGATCATGCGCTTGGTGGCTCATTTGATGCAGTAGAGTCTGACGACGAAGCTAGTGTCTGTGACGGCCAGGTCGATGAAAGGACTATCACGCTGGTGGGTGAGGTGCGCGATCGATCTGTCTTCCTTGTCGATGACATGATTGACAAGAGCGGATCGTGGATCGCGGCTGCGGAGACTGTCGTCAAGCGCGGTGGGGCCAGCAAGGTTTACTGTATTGCCACCCACGGATTGTTCGGGGAGAACTCCTTGGATCAGATGGAAGCTTGTCGCTCAATCGACCACATTGTCGTGACCAACACTTTCCCGATCTCACCGTCGATGTTGCGGAGATCCAAAAAGTTGATTGTCATCGATGTATCGAGTCTATTGGCAGAGAGCATCCGGAGGCACCATTATGGCGAAAGGTTTGTTTTCACCGACCCTGGTGTCGTGTGACCATCTACTAACAACGAGCAGCGTCTCGGCTCTCTTCCACCTTAACGACTGATGAGGCATATGGCAGTAACGAGGAAAAAAAAAATAACGAAATCAAGCAAAGAGAGCCCTAGATACTTTCTCTAGGGCGTTCTTTGCTTACTGATGTGCAGGTTCCCTTGCAACCGTTGATGACATGATACCTATTTCCTATCAAATGAACGACCCGTTCTGGGGCTTTCCCCCTTGTCCCCCGGTTGTCCTCCCCGTTCCCACTCTGCCGTTCTCGGCCTCGTAAAGTGATCATGTCACGACCCCTCAAACCAGCGATGCAGTCCACTCTGGGTTCTGCAGGAGCATCTCGTTTTCCACAAGGTGTTCTTAACGGAGCGTTGGCAGATTAAATCGGATCTTGTTTTCTTACTTCATGTTGTGTTCTCTTCGGAGTCTACAACATGGAGACGTCACCCCTTTCTCAGTTCTTCGGAATGATCGACCTTGCGGTTGTGGAAGTGGTGCAAGAGGCGATCTCGAACATCAAGTAATTTGAATAGCAAACAATTACACCATTGACATTTTCATCCTGTTTCGATTATGCAAGCAAACTTCCCGGTACTCCGTAGGTAGAGACAGTAGACATCTGGCAGTGCCGAGGATTTCCTTTGCAGCGATGCCGATTTTCTTGTCATGTTGACTTCATTTCCGTCTCACCGATGCGGTTGACCGTGAATGATTCTGGAAGCCGGTTTGTGATTCGGTCGTGGTCTGGTGATCGCCGAGCCCAGAGTGTGTCCATCACGGGAGTAGAGGGATCTACGGAGTACTCCGTACACGCTTCCAATATGGGAGTGTCGGTGTGCAGGTTTCCATTGATCGACCGTGAGACAGCTGGAGCTGAGTTCCCACCTTTTCCCAATGTTCTAGGTCACTTGGCGTGATCAATTGGTTCTTAGGGTCTCTAAGCATAGCCCATCTCATCTCCCGAAGAGATCTCGAACGGCTATGGCTGGCTCGATTTGCAATCTTCAGGTGACACAGATGGACCTAAGGTCAACTCAAGCATTCCTTGCAAACCCCCTCGGAAGTGTAGTCTTTCTCCGTTGAATCCCTGTCCATGTCCCTTTATACAATATAGTTTGAATACCCCTTTTAAGTTGATCGTTGCAGAGAGGACTCGACCCTAGGGAGAAACCTACCGTTGTGTCACCCCAACTGGGCTTTCCCCTCGGTGCTTTTTGGGTACTCTGTACTCACCTCATACTCTTGTACTCTTGTACAATGAGAAAAAGAACTGGAACTGCCCCATCCAGTCGCTGGAGAAAGGGCTTGGCTAGACTGTGGTAGAATTCCTAAACAAACATGTGGATTTTACGGATGTGACAGAGACTATCCTAAAAGATTCAAACAATTCCATTTTCTTTAGTTTTTGGTTTTCGTTCTTTTTTTGGGTCTTTTTTTTTTTGTTTTTTTCCCAGGGCCTTGCGGCTATTCAATAAGCAATTGGGCCATGCAAGCGCCAAACCGGCACTGCACTAATGCCGGGGGGTATATCCCAATCGAATTTGTCACTTGATGTGACCAGCTGAGAGGTAAATAGTTGAATTGGTTGCAATTGTTTCAAAACTGAAACTGGAATTGAAATAATACAAATGACAAGAGGAGCATTATGTGGATCTCTCTTTGGTCTAAGCGTCTGGCGAAGTTGATGTATCCAAAGTTGATATTGGGACTTTCAGGGGGAATTTCCTTCAAAAAGAATAAGGTAAATGTATAGAAAAAGGCTATAATAAAACATACAAGAGGATATAGTAGGATATAATAGGATATTATGCTTCATTCCGTGGATTATATACATGGGTATCGGGATATCCTCGTATATCCTACTCCGTACTATATCCTACTATATATAATATGCACTCGATCGGAACCGGGTTACTGGGATGCAAAGGTCCGATCGAAAGAGAAAAATAGGGAAAAAAGTACTGTACTCCACCGTTAACTACATAGAAACCTCCGAATCTCAGTTTAATCCAGCTCGTCGGGACAGGACATGTCTCGGGTCCTATATTCAGCTCCACTTCTCAGTCTAGTCGGGTTATAGGATCATACCTATCACTTCTATCCTATTTCTGGGGCTTCTTCACTTCCAATTAAGTTAATTTTCCTTCTTTTCTTTTCTTTACTATTCCCAATCCGCTACATTAACCCAACACTAAAAAAGCAATTCAAACTAATAATTCATTCGGGTCTCTTCCGGTTCCCCCCCCCCCCCAGCTTTCTCGGAATCGTCCTCTGCGTCGAAACTTCCAATCATGTCTCTCCGATCTCCATGATCTCTATCAAAGACTCTATTGTCTCTTTGTTAGACGAGGATCAACCTAGTTTCGCCTAGGTTGCTATGCAAGATACGATTTCGGTACATCTATCCATTGGGATTTCTCATATACGTAAACACCTTTCTCTTTATTTCTTTACTTATTCTTTTAAATTCTGCTTTTGTTTTTTCTTTTTTTTTTCTTTTTCTTCCCTTTTTCTTTCTTTTTTCTTCTTGAGGAATTCAAACAATCCCGGTTACATGCGTCATCGGATGTGTGCATTTTTCAGTTCTTGAGTTGTTGACTAGACTGGTTGCATCTACGATTCTTTCTCACCGTTGTCTCTAGAGGGAGAAGTATATAATGATTGATTTGTCCAGGCTTTTGAGTCTCATCTTCACTTCATCTTATTGACTTCCCTTTGCAAACTCTCCAAACTCTCTTAAATCCTTTCTCCTCTTCCTATATCCTATTGGTTTCCCCAATCCAAGTACTTGGAACCCTTCTCCGCTTCTCCAAGTGATCGCCAGTTTCCAGTCCCTCGGGTTATTGTTTAATATGTGAGTCTCGGGAGTTGAACATTATAGGAACCACATCCTAACTATACAGCTTTTTTCCCTCAATTGATCAACATGGCCAACCAATGCTCCGGTCACGTCTTCGCCATTGTCCAGGCTACCAATGGCAACATCCTGACTTGGCGCTGCTCCGACTGTAACTCGGGACCCTTTGTGGCCATTTGGCGCTGCAAGATCTGTGGTCATTGTCGGTGCAATGCTTGCCACACCAATAAGGGATGAATAGGATCACGGTAAGATCCCTTGTGAACTTTATAATTTGAGATTCTCCCCTTGCAAAAGACTAACTTCCCCATAGAGACCTCTGCATTTGCTTTCTCGCCTTTACAGAACTGATCTACTCTGCATGAACCCTGTGCAAGGGTACTTCCCACCCAACCCCTTGGGGCTGGATTTCCCTTTCTTTCTTCGTGGCCTCGTTTGGCGTGTGTTTATGCATTTTGATGTGTTCCAAAAAGTCCCCAAAAGTTTTTGATGCACTGCATCTCGCATCCGGAGGAGTTATACTTAGACCATTTTTTTGTTCTCTTTTCTCTTTCTTTATTGTTTTTTTAACTCTGTTTTATTCTATCACTTTGTATTCTACAGGTTTTGAATCTAGATTTCCTTATGGAAAATGTGACATTATTGACAATCTTGACATTATCATTATATTGTATGGATTTTTATATCAAGTCGTTTATGCTACCATTATGCACCCCACCTAATAAGGCCACCCTCCCGCACCTTCTGACTGTATTGGGCTAGTTACAGTATGTACTATGTGGGATCTGGTGAGCCCTATCTGAATGTACATATATGTAGGGCTCTGATCTTCCCCCATCCTACTATAAAGGGAGGTATGTTCGAAAGTGTCGGTCTCGGTCTCGGTTTCGGTTCAGCTGCGCCCTACAACGTAGGTGAAAAGAAAAGAAAAAGAGAATAGACTAGGTAAAAGTAATAAATGTGATAAAAGTACCTAATATTCATTGCCAAGAAGCAAGCTAGTCCATTTCTTTTTTGAGGAATCCTTTTCCGATTGCCAATTAAAATGACAACGAGATGTATCTCTTTTGGCGGAAGGCGGTTCAGCGAACCCGAAGCAAAAGCACAGGTACTACGGAGTAGTCCCGGAAGATCCCCAATAATCCCAAAGAATAAAATAGAAATAAATAGAGTCGAAATAGAGGATTCCCAGGGGGCTGGGACAACTTTATTGCTTCTCCACTACGGACCTTTGGGAGATTTGGTTTTTGCAAAAGTACGTCTATTTAGGGCTTGGAGCTTGGAAGGGATATACGAACGGTGTACTCCGTTATCGGACATGTTTCCTACTTTTCATTGCTTTTCATCTCTCTTTTTATTGTAGGTAGTAGAGACTAATGGATATAATTTGCATTTATTTCCTGAATACCAAAATAAGTATGGAGTACTAAAATAAGAACATCCCCCCCTCCCCCTTCCCCTCAGTAGACTTAGGTGTAGATACTCTATCGAACAATTAGCAACCTCGTAAATATAACCAAAATAAGAAACCCCAATCAATCTCACCTCTGTAATCTGATTCACAGCCAACCCAGGCTCTGCCATTTCAGCGTCGCGCAGGAAATCCAATGGCAACCAAACAAGGTGACCTTTGATGAGATCCAGCTTCTCACGCACCTCCTTGGCCGGCATGAACGGATCGAACAGATGTCCTTCCTTGTGGGTGCCCCGTGGACGGAAATTGTCATAGTCCTCAAAAGTCTTGATATGGTCGTCAGGGTCCGCCCGGAACAACATCCGATACGCCTCCGTGTTCCCGCTCGCCTGCGACGTCCAGGTGTTCCAGACCCCATCGCTGAGTGGATCCATCACGAACTCGTTCTCTGGCCCCTCGTCGATCTTATTCAGAGACTCATCGGGCGGCTGCGCGTTCGGGTCACCCGAGGCGTCGTATTCTTGCGCCCGCAGTAGGCCAAGGTGTTCCCGCCAGAGTTGCCGCCGGAGCGTTGCGGCCAATCGGGATGCCCGGTACGGCTGTCCGTTCATGTGACTGTCGATTAGGTCTTGGTCTTCCATTACGATGGCCAGTTCGCTATCGTGCGAGCCAAGCTGGGACTGTGGGGAACATTGAATATCAGCTGATGAAATACAGACCAGAAAATTGAATGCGTCACATGTGACGAGGGATGAGGCGCTGGTGTCTACTTACCCGATCGTTGATGTTGGCGCTGCCGCAAATGATCGTGCGATCGTCGACGATACACACCTTGCCGTGCACGTACAGCTCCTCCTGGACGAAGTTGCCCTTTTCGGCCTCTGGGTCGCCCTCCCAGGCCTCGTCGGACATCTTACCCCCGTTCAACATACTACAATGCGAGACTGAATCCTTGCTGTGGAAACCACCGTCGGTCTCTCTCTGCTCGACCTTATCTTGGAAATTCTGGAGCTTGCGCAGAGTTTCTTGCTTCGCACTTTGATCGGCTGCATAGTCCTTCTCGTTATCGTCGCCGTCCTTGCCCACCGCTGGGTGCACACTTTCACTCATGATGGTCTCTGCGATACCGCGCTGGATATCCTGGTATGTGACATCGGCTTGCTTCTCGAGATCCTCGAGAACGGGCGTTTTGTTGATTCGATCATAAGCGCGCAGGGCGAACACGAAGACGTGTTCTGAATGTGCTCGTTAGACATGCAACTGAAACCGAAGAACAAACAAAAAGCAAACAAAACTTACCTCTTGGGTCGATGCCCTCTTTCTCGATCTGTCCAAAGATCGAGTGCTCGCCGCGACAAATCGACTTGTACTGGTAGTCCATGATCGCTCGAGTACCCAACGCAGCATTGTCGCGCAAGTCGCCAGCGAATCCAGGAATCGCGGGGATGACAATGATAACCCTGAACTTACGGCCCTCTTTGCCTGCGCGCACGCAAGCCTCGACGATCGCTCGGCCGATCGTGTTGAAAATCGGGCGCTGTTGATCACCAGTGGCAGTGACTATGAAGGTTAGCGAAGTACACTGCGAGAAGAGGATTCGGACATACTAAAGAACTGGTTCTCAATGTACACATAGTGTTGGGCATTGCGGATGGTCTCGCAATACGCGTTTTGGATACTGTGCTCGTTCAGAATGCCGCTGCTCCAGTCGTCACTGCTACGCACGATTTGAGCGCGCACCGTGCCCACGTTACCACGAGGCTTGGTCGATAGCGGTGTCAGTGGGTGTTGGATGTAGTCTCCGCAAGGATACTTGGGTCGCTGCACGGCGATGATATCTTCGTCTTCGCCTGTGCGGCCCTCCATTAGCAGCCAGTCGACATCGTGGCTGCGCTTGTATTTATCGCGCTTGATGAAATTCCAGCGCAGAACAAAGTGTTCGGCAATGTCATACACACAGTCACCCTGCAAGCCCATGGCCACGTCGTGCCAGGGCATGCGGCCAAAGTCGACTTTGCTGACTTCGTTGCTTTGCCAGTCCTCTACACTCTGGAAGTCCATGATCCGGTTGTTGTTGAAATCTTGTCCCGGGAAAATGTCATCCCGCAAACCTGTTGGGTGGACATCGGCCAGTGGGTGTTGGTTTGCATCCCATCGCCCGAAACAAAGATCAATGCCTCCGATGAAGCCCACATTGTAATCAATGACGATGAATTTCTCGTGGTGTGCCTTTTTTGATTGTTAATTCAGTCCCACCTAATGGACTTCATGCACATACCCAGTAAAGAGTCATATCAGCTGCGTTCTCGAAGACATTGTGGTCGGGGTGGCGCATAACTCGGATATTGCCGTAGCCAGGAGTTCCCTCGGGGCAAAGGTTGCGCAAGGCATGTTTAGTGTGTGCGGAATTACAAGTGAGGGCTTGGTTGACCTATAGTATAGATGGATTAGTCTAGTTCTTTTTCTTGACAATAGGAGGATAATTGCCAACCTCTTTGTAGACAATGATGTAAATTTTGACACCTGCTTCCGCGCGTCGCTTCAGGACCTGATCCAACCGCCATTCCTGGTGTTCGACCGGAGGACGGCGCAAGAAAAGTTCGGGTGAGAGCCACCAGTCGGCGATGTAGATAGTCTCGGTGGCTTTCTCCAGAGCCTCGGAGACTGCCCACATGTAGTCCTTACCATCGACATACCACTTGACGCGATTACCATCGTGGATGGGTGCAAAAGACTTGAAGCGGTGTGAGTCTGCGATCTCGGAGCGCTTACGGTCTGTCGCTTGTTCGTGCTCCTCGTCATGGCGATGGTTTGGGTTTATGATGTTGAAGAACTTGCCAACTTTGGCCTTTAAATGCGTAGCTTCAGCTTTGACATCGTGGATATGGGCATCTTGGGCGATTAGATCAGTTCTGAACTTTTGATAAAAATATGTGGGGGTTCTCAGTTTGCCAACCTTTGAATGACCCCTCTAGCTGATCAATTCCTTGTTCAAACTTCTCCTTGAATCTCTTCATGATTGGGGGTCTTTGGGGGTAGAGTTGGAGAAAATGGGGGGGGGGATGTTTGAGAAAGGAGGGGGAGGGGGGAGATCTGGAGATAATATTTCCTTAATTAGTGACATCACAGCCCTACCTCTGCCTACAGAGTAGACGCCATCTGATTTGTCTCTCTAATTATGCCAAGGAAAATGTTTCAGATGCCGATCCAAATGTGCTATGCTTGTATGCTTGTATGCTTGTATGGATTCTTCCTATTTCTGTAGGCCGCGTGGAGCCTACTATTTCCGTGGTTCCTAATGTCGGACCACTCGCTTCTTTCTTGGCACATAAAACTTCATATCAAATTATGTAAAAAAGGACAGCAAACTCTTGGAATCCATGGATATAGTAGTAAATACCAAATAGCAGTCTGGGTAGTGTCGATCATGTAGAATGTTTATACGTTTGTAGTGGAGATATATACATCGTACCTGGACAGCATTCGAGGAAATACGAAGAAGGCGGTCAGTTGCTCGAAGTAGATTGTAGTGGTATCTTAGATGTAATGCATCTTACACCATCTCAAACCAACTACATGACACATATGTATGTCTACTCCGTTACTATATAGTTATATAACTAACTAGTTAAAGGTACCGTACATTAATGTCGAAACTAATGATGTAATTAGATCCAAAGGGTCCAACATGGGGATTACAAGGGTTCCTCTGCACCCACCTTAAGAGTATTTTGTTGACATATGGGTAGGATACATGTAGAAATAAACGACTACCCGATATATGTTGTCCAAAGTGTTTGTTGTTTTGGTCTTCTAGGATCTATATAAAGCCCGAGACAAGGCAGTGTTAATATAGATCACGTGATAAAGAACAAACCACATTCGAGCTCTAGTTCAGAACATAGACATCTATAATACAGTAACTTGTATACAGCAGTAAGTATATTTGTGAGAGAATATTATCCTTGTCCTCAATAAACCCCAAGCCCATGTTAAAACGTGAATCATTCCTCCGCTCATTGTTAAAAAAGTTGTTTTGTTTGGGAATGCTGACCGCAAGCACGTGACTGGATGGGAAAAACAACGTTGTCAGAGGAACGGGCCCTTTTCTGTTTATCCTCCCTCGACTCACACAACGCGGCTAGCCTTTCAGAGCCCAAGGCTCGCAACAAGTCGTCACTTTTTGGTTATTATTCTTGGATAGTTTTGGATTATATATTTTGTTTGTCGGGTGTGCCTGCCTAATTTTGGATTTGAATGGTCTTGTGAACGTTGCGAAACGAGACAAACCACTGGCCATCGCCCTGGTTACCGGCTCCTCCACTTACTAACTCAAACGAAGCAGAGCATGATGCCGCCAGAACTCGGTAAGTGCAATGGAGCACAAAAAACTTAACCCTCTGCGGGTCATTTGGTTCCCCATGCTAACGTGCTTGCAAGCCCGAGCTCACTCCCAGGGCAGTGTAGTGTCCCAGACAACACAGATTGCCCCTCAAAGCCGGCCAGGTACTGCAGACCCTGTGCGAGCACGCTCCGAGGCTATTTCAAGGGCTAGTCGTCGTCCTCGGTCCAGAGGATCAACAGCAAGCATCCACTCGAGTACCACCCAGCAGACCCAAGACCAGCAGCTCGACGGGTTCCCACAGTTTATGCCATCACAAGTCGGAACGGGCCAGCATATGTTCAACAACCCGGAGGACATGCTAATGCGATTTGGGCACCAGCTTTCACACCACAACGGCGCACCGCTGGATCAATCAATGCAAGACACCCATACCGGGATGTCTCGAGGCGAAGACTTTCAAAATAACCCGGCGCAGGGCCACCCGCTTTCCCACAACCCCATACAGGCTGAAATGCCAAGCAGCTTGCCTGGTGTATCTGTCCCGCAATACCAGCCAATGTATGACAGTGGAGTCGAGAACCACCTTCCGGACCACATCGCCGAGGATCAAGATATCTCGGAGCCAGGGGCTAAAAAGAAAAGAGGAGCTAGCTCGACCGTGGCAAACGACAACGAGTTGAGGAAGCTGCTTCGCCAGTATGAGGGATGGAGTCTCAAGCAAATGGCGGCTGAAGTTATGAAGAATGAGGGTGGTGGGGGCAAGGCTGAGAAAGTGAAGCAGGTCTTCGCGATGATCTGGTAAGGCACATTGCCGCAAATGCCCTGCAACCATTCGTCTAACAGTGTGCACAGGCTGAGAGAAAATTGCCGTAAGAGCAGTGGTTCAGTACGCCGTGACCGGGTCTATTGCTGCTATGCAGAGAACTGTGGAACGGAACGCGTCTCAGTACTGAACCCTGCATCATTCGGAAAGTTGGTTCGCATCATCTTCCCAAATGTACAGACTCGGCGTCTTGGAGTTCGAGGCGAGTCCAAGTATCACTACGTCGATTTGTCGGTCATTGAGGAAAAGCAACAAAAGCTTGCGCCTCTCAACCCACAAATTGCCCATCATTCCAATGGCCCTGCTTCTATGCCCTCCAGGGCTGCCAGTGCGATGCGCTCGAGAAGGTGAGATATAACTGACATCAATCTTCGTTTGCTCTCACTAACAAATGACTAGTGCTAGCGTACAGCAACCGACTGCCGACACTGCCATATTCCCATCTCCCACCACTTCCTTCGCTCCTCGCTTCCCGAACAATGCCTCTCCTACCGACTGCAATTGCCAAGGCCACACCCCATCGGGGCCAGATGCGACGATCACTCGCGAGAATGTAGCCCAGCAGGCTGGGAAAATGATACACCAGATGCTTCAGTTCCCGATGGATGAGAACATTTTGGTTGATAACGATACCCTTCAACTTCCCGATATCCGTGCCTACTTACCTGCAAACACCGACTTGAAAGTTGCTGCAGCCCTTGCAGCCCTATATCGCTCCCATTGTATTTCGGTCATCGACAGCTTCCGATATTGCAAGGAAAGAAATCTTATGAAATATTTCTCCGCTTTCCATGGAACATTGACTGTTCCCGTTCAAAAGTTGTTGACCCATCCCAACCTTGCTTCTTGGATCAAGGAATGTGATTGGATGATGTACCAGAAGATGATTGCGTTTGTGGCGCCCCTAACAACCCAGGTGGTGCCCAAGCCAGTCTTAGACGCTTTTAACTCTATCTCACAACGGCTTTGCGGTCATATCGCTGAGACCTTTAAGACTCAACCAACCCATGTCTCTTTAGCACGCTTGATTCCCGCCCATATCTTTTGCAATCTCCTCAAGCACATGCTTGATGTGAACCAGGCTGCCAATGCCGCTGCCGCCTGGCTTTGCCATCCGGATAACCGAAACCAAATGTGGACTGACTTTAAAACGATGGTCAATCCTAGAGATATGATGACTAAGGCGAACATCCCAACCTGTGCTGAGCCAGCGACAGAGCAAATTCTCAAGCATGACATCCGTGCGCTGTTGACTCCACTGACTGATGCCGACCCCTCCGCAAGCTTGCTTTTCTTCACGCAACCTGATAGCCCCGATTCTGTTGAGGCTCACAAGTTCCCTGTGGAAAGTGCTCCCGGGGACGAGTACAACTTCCCCGACAAATGGGTTCAGTTCATCCTCAACATCCCCGCCGCCTTTGCCAATCACCGCACGCAGTGTGTCATTGAAAAAGTCGATGCCTTGTGGGATAGCGTGTTGCACCGACTTACCCTGGCTGGCGCACCAAGCTTTAGTGCCTGGTGGATGACCAAAGTTTTCTTCCACGAAATGATGGTCTGGCAAGCAGAGAAGGGTGGGTTCATGCGCAATACCCCCGGATCCCTGCAAAGTGCGACGTTTGGCCCCGAATCACTCGGCCACTTTCAGATGAAACAAGCGTCTGTTTCCGAGACATCCCCTTTTGACGCATCAAATGATTCCCAAGGCAAATCCAACCCGAGTCCTGCTGTGGCTCACAATGGCCATCCAAGCCACCCTCCAAGTCAGCACCCAGAATTCAAACACCCTCCCAGCGAGAAGCGACTCTCTCTTCAGGATCAGGGCTTCCAAGGTCATAACAATGACGACAGCGCAATTGACCTTGAGGATGATACTATGTTGCTGGCAGTTGGTAAATACGGTGACATGATGGTCTCCGATCCCGCAGATGCTGAAGGTGATGTCGTCGTCATCTAGTCTAATTTTTGATTTCTGTTCATGAGTTGGAGTTGGATATCCCTTGTTTCTCTGGAGGCTTCTCTGTTGGTTGTGGATGGCGTTCCCACGATTTTCCTTTGTTTTTCTTTTTTCATCTCCTTTGTTTGCATGAAGCGATGAGACATGAGCAATGAGGCTCTCGAGTCTTCCTTGCATCCCCGGCACGCCGGGTGTTTTCTTTCCAACCTACAGCATTTAATCGGCGTGGCGGAAATCAGTACTGACATGGTTCTTGCTTCTCCTTTTCCTGTTTGTTTACTTTCGGGTCTCCTATCAGAGTCCCTCTGTACATATTCCTTGTGGACGTACCTTGATCATTGATGCAATACGTTAATGTGCATGAATAACTGTTGTCACCCACATTTCTCTGTGACCTTTAATTGTATTCGCTCATGGTTCTCCAAATCCATGTACATCAGAGACTACTCATATACCGTTGAATTGCTATAAACATACGAGTATTGGAGGTATGTATCCAAGCCATCTACGCGGGCTGAAAAGACGATCAATGTGAGAGAGAACCAAGGGTGATATTTGCAATAATAGAACAAAAAAATGACATCCAGTTATGATCAAGTACACGATAGATAGGATGGATATATAAACAAGTACACGAAGAAGAATCGCTTCTACTCCGGACGACATGCCAGAATTGTCGGGAGCTCACGTCCTGAGACACACGGTGTCTCATTCTCGAGACTGACTCCGAACCAAACGATCAACGTAAGGCTTCAAGATGAAACTGACGAAGCTATGCTCGGCTTGCTCCCGACCTCCATGTTCGGGGACCACCAATACTGGCGGATCCCGCCATAGCGGGGCATTGTCGCAAACCCAGAGTGCCCATCCCAAGCAGACACTTGGTAGATGAGGCATGCAAGTATTAAGATAGATGAGATATAAATAACGATTCGCGGCCAAGTCGGTTTATGAGAACGCTTAGCTTTTGTCTTCTTTGGCCTCTTCTTTGGCCTTTGGGGAGAATCTCCATCGGTCCCAGTTCTCCAGTACCCACCAGTTGGTGACATAGGATGCGTTGTAGAGCCAGTTGAGAACTTCTTCATCATGGTACTCCTTGTCGACCGCGGCTGCTAGATCGGCCAGGCTGAAGCGCTCGATCGGGCTCAGCTCGTTCGGGTCCTTGGACACATCGGAGAAGCGCCATTCCACGTCGTTGACTAGCGGGATCACCAGGCGGAACTCGGGCCGGGCGGCCGACCGAACAGATAGCCATGAACCACCGGTGTTCATGACGGTGAAATGCCAGGCTTCGCGTCCGTCCTGCTTGACGACCTGTGGTCGGATCATGGATTGACCTTCGTACAGCGAGCGAATATCGCGGGCAGAGCGCGTGCTGTCCTGGCTGAGGGATGCCGACTCGATCAACAAGTCGATGATGGTGGGGACGATCTGGGTGCTGATGACTGGGGTATCGATCTGGACGGGAGGGAGTTGAGGGTGTGCAATCACAATAGGGACCTTGAAGCTGCCGACGTGGGGGTTGTCATAGGGAGTGATACCGCCGTCGTTGGGAAGGGAAAGGCCGTGATCTCCAGCCATAACGAACAAGGTCTCATTGGCGACTCCTTTCTCCTCCAGGATATCGATGAGCTCTGAGAGCCAATCATCCACATAACCAACCGAGTTCAGGTATCGATTCATATCATTGTTGGCACCGGATTTTGAGCCCATCATATCTTCATAGGCGTCATTCGGAACTCCCCACGGATGGTGAGTGGTACTGGTGAGGTGGCTGAGGAAGAGACGCTGGTGGTCACGTTCCGCATCATCGATGGCATCCCGGATGTACTCTCGAAGCTCAGATTCGGGATAGCCATAGTAGTTGATCTCAGCACTCGTAACAGGATAATGCTTGGCCTCGGGCTTGATGATGGTCTCCTTGGTCTGCTTGTCACGGAATCCCAAATGGGGAGTCAATTTGTTCTGGTTGTCGTACATTTCGGTGACCGACATCATGAAGGTCGAATGCCACGGCCATTTGGTAAAGTCATCGGTCTCGCTGGTGATATCGGGTTGCTGGCTGAGCATGTCGAAGACGTGGGGCAAACATGGCTGGTAAATGTGGTGCTCGAATTCGCGGTTGAAATCGGCGACCATTGGGGTCACACCACAGAAACTTCCTGTCAAACTCTTGAGAGTATATGTGGAGGAGGTGATGGCATCCTTGGCACTGATGCCACCATACGCTTTGCGACCGTTGAAACGGGCATCGTCGTGCTCAAATCCAGTGGGGAAGTTGGTGAAAAGCTCGGCAGTCCGGGTGAGGTTTGCCAGGCGGTCTACAACCTCTGGGGGGATCGTCTTGTTCTTCCAGGTTTCCGCGATGCGCTTGTACATGAAACTGTCCTTTTGCAAGGGGAAGATATCGGCACGGGCACTCTCGAGTTTCAAGAAAACGACATGCTTGATCTTAACATCGCCGCTAGCCAATGCGTTATGAATCTCCTCCAGCACGGGCTGGTCGAGGTTGGAGATGTGCAATGGGTCATCGTGCGGGTTGTAGTGCAGGGCCAGGGGGTCGGATTGATCCCAGTCCTCGAAACCGGCGATCGGTTCCTTGGACATCCAGCTCCAACGGGGCGCCGGGCCCAATGAAGTGGCCTGCTCCAAATAATCAAAATGAGCCGGTGTGCCCGTGGTATCGACGGGGGAGTGACGCTCGGCGCCCTCAATGACTGTCGTCAAGGGCAAGGTGGTAGACATGTACATATAGACGGGGTCCCAGGGTCGCATAAAGCGGAGGAAGAGGAAGAGACTGAACAATCCCAGGATGAGGGCTCGTTGGGGGACGCCATCGGTGACTCGCTTGGACTCCGGAAGGCGGTTGGGTAGTTGAGCGGTATTCAAGAGATGATCCCCTTCTTCATGATCACTAAGATCATCATTGTCATCCATGGAGATTTGTTCGTAGATTCGAGGGTCGGGAAGGTCGGGTGTTGGGGGTTTGGCTGGCCAGAAGCGCTCGATCAGGGGCTGCACGTGCGGTCGCACACGAGCAAACAGCCATCGAATGGGCCAGGCCCAGACATGCAGGATTCCTCCAGTGATTGCATGAATGGGATGGGCGGCGAACAATGAAAGTGTGAGAAGGATGCCCTCGACAATCAAAAACCCGGTCAAACCGGTGAGCAGGGTATGAATGGCAGCGGCATCACCATTGAAGGATTTGGCTTGGCGCCAGTGGATCTCGGCACCGGTGAAGACATAAAAGGAGGTATTGGCGGCAGCCATGAACGAGACGAGTAAACTGCATCATTGTGTTAGATATCCGATCCATTTGATTTCATTCCAATGATAATTCAGATTGATTAACCATCCAAAGTAGAAGTTGGGGAAAAAAAGGGGGCACGTGGACACCTACCTAGAGGGGATAACCAAGATTGCCAGCAGGGCGGCTCCCGGTCGCCACGCGACCTTTTGGACGAGAATGCGAAACAGCAACAGAATCATCACATCTTGAAAAAAGAAGGTAAGACCCCAGAGGAATAGTCGGGGCAGAGGTAGAGAATAGATATGAGCATAAAGATGAAGTAATTTGGCCGTGAATAAGGATAGAAAGGCCAGAGTGAAAAAATAACGACGAGAAAAGTCCCAGACGGCATCCAGGGTCTCACCAGGTGAAAGACGAACCTGCCGGATGCCGTGGCTTAAATAAGCATGAACCGCGTGAACGACTTTCATGATATGTATATATATATAAGGGTTATATATATAAATATATATACTTCACACCCCCGGACATTTAAAGAAAAGAAGAAGAAGAAGTAAAGAAGGAGAAGGTCCCAAGGGTCTCTAGGGTCTCTTCATTCTCTATGCCAAGGATGTCCACCTGGTGGGATTTAGGTGGAGACGGTTATACTACCTAGGTAATCCTTTTACCGTGTCTTACTCTTCTTTTCTTTTATGTGTTTTATGTGTTTTATGTGTTTTATGTGTTTTATGTGTTTTATGTGTTTTATGTGTTTTATGTGTTTTATGTGTTTTAAGTTTTATGTATGTCGTATTTTGATGTTATAAGAATACGATTGGATTGAATCTTCTTTACGTATACACTGCTAATATGCCTATGGTTAATATGATATGGTTAATATGGTTCACGGAATAGCCCCCAATCTTAGCCTCAAACTTAAGCCCCCCCCCTCCTTATGTTACAAGGCCCCCCCTCCGAGCCCCTCCCTCAAACCCCCAAGGCCCCCCAGGCCCCAAAAAAACGCCCACCTGGGCAGCCAAGAAAAAAAAAAAAACGAGGTCCCCGCTCGGAAAAAATAAAAATAAATCAGGTTTCTCCTCTTCCTCCCCGTCCCGTGGTCGCATATCCCACCATCATGTTAGGGATCTCATTCGGTTGGATTTCGCTCCTATTTGAGCCACTGGCTTTTCAAGTTCCTCTAATTGAACCTCAACCCAGACTCAAGGCAGAAAATGGTATAACCGTTCCCGTACAGGGTCCCTGGCAAGACATCATTACCGGGCATTATGGGATTCCTCCCGTATTGAAAATTCATGACCGGAATAGTGTGGTCAAATGGAGTTGGCAACGAGAAGATGTCACCCAACCTATACCTCCTCTGATTCAAAGTGGTTTATATAGCGGATTCAACGATGCGACTGATATGAAGTGGATGCGAGGTGGTAAAAGCGTCGCTGCTGTCTACAGTGGTCTCATCGTCGTCATCAACCATACCCCCGACCAACCCTCCACCGATAAGAAAATCACCTTCGCCCTCAACAGAGCGAATGATGTCCTACACAACGCCCATACCATCGAGCCGTTACCCGGTGATCGCCTCGCGGTTGGAACCACCGGACAGCGACCCTGGGATGGTATTTTGGTCTACAACATGAGTGAGGCCCTCCCCCTCGTCGATGAACCTCCTGTATTGCAACGGATCGAAGGTCTCCGGGCCATCCACGCCTTGATCTGGGATGAGCAGGGCCAGATGTTGTGGGCGGCCGGCACCGATGCCGCCGCCGATGGTTCCGATCCCGTTCCGGCCTACGGCGTCATTCAGGGATACCCCTTCGATTCCGAGACCGGTCTACTCAGCGTGGATGAAGCCTATCGATTCCGATTTCCCGAATACTATGATATCGACTTTGAATGGGGACACGGATACAGCTGGTGGTCCGGGCCCCATGATCTCGTCCCCGTCCCCAATGAACGAGTCTTCCTCGTCTCCAACGATATCGGTCTCCACGCCTTCGATATCGATCAAATGAAATTCACCGCGGCATACGAGGAAGTCATCGAGAAATATATGCCTGGCTTCGAGGTTACCACCAACGATCGTCACGGCCTTACCCGCCAGGGAGAATACCTGGAGTTCCCGCAGTCGGACCTCAAGGGGTTCAGTCTCGCCCCCGATGGAAGCTTTCTATACACCCAGTCTCTATGGCGGCTCTTCCGAGGGAACCATACCAGTCTCGTGGTCGATGGGGTGCGCCACCAGATCATGAAAGGGAATGAAATCTATCGGTCGCGATGGTTCGGAGACATCGATGGCTGGCCCAAACCGAAGACATAAATGTTTCTTGAAGAAACCCAGTTCAGTTGTACAGCACGCCCTGATGGGCCCCCCATACCTAAATCTTGATAATGAACGGTCAACCCATGGCACAGCTTCACCAGCTTGTGCTCATCACCTCGGTTTTGATTTCCCACGCTACCTCCCACATGCGCCAACCCCAGTCATATGTATTTGCCCTTTGATCCTCCCTTTACGTTAGAATAGAGTTTTTTTGCCAACGGGAAAGGCGTCTAGTTACTTTTTCTTTGTGCTACAATATGTGAATACCCGACATCAGATATAATGTACATACGTATGTACCTACAATAGGTAACCGAATCTATCCGTTTCAGGAAAGTTCCATTCAAACCCCCGTACTCGTATTTTAAAAACAAGGTCCGTATTCGTATTTCGTAAATTTCTTCCGCCATAGCCCCCTGGTTCCCCCCTATTCAGCCCTAGAGGGTGACGCAAGCCAAATCCCCACTAAAATGACATCCTTGTCTGATCACAGATTTGTTGTCAATTCCCCATAGGTCAATATGCCCATAGCCCCCTGGTTCTGTGCCGTCTGGGTTTACCTAGTGTTGCAGCCTCGGTTCCCCCAGATAAGGCCATTACCACGAGGGGACGATGTTGTACAAAGTACTTGAGAATTCAATATCTGGCCTCTTTTAAAAATAGGTTCGGAATTCTAAATTCATTTACATTATTGTAATTGGGAGAAGCTTTGAGACCCACTCTGGAACAAGCGATGTCGATCGCGGCGCCCTATATTATAAGGGGCTACGCACAACAAAGTACGGAGTATGTAACACGGGGACCTTTTCCCTCTTTGTACATGTCCAGTTCGTCGCGTGCCCTATTACGGGAATTGGACAATAATACCGTGACACCTCGTTAAAATGGATCCCGCCAAGACTATTCCGGACCGAATTACGTTCCAAGGTTAGTATCCCTCTATATTACAAACCTTGGTTGAATTCTTTTTTAAGCCCACCGCCCACGTGACTATTCTTATGATATTGGCTGGATCCTTTATCCCGCCTTCTGGCGTAAAGTTCTGCCGGTTTAGAACTCCCGACCTCGGGAGGACTCCCGAGGTCCGAAATAGGGTTATATAATACAAAAATGAGACCTTACATAACCAAGAATGCCAAGGCCCCATCTTTCCATTTTAATGAGGACTGTAGCAGATAGGTAGCCATCGCTCGCCACTGCCAAGACTAGGAACAGGAGTGGTTTGGAGTATAAGTGTGACAAGAACTAAAATTTGGTTATCAATTGAATGAATTCAACAAGAACAGTAGGCTTAGGCGGCCTTCCAAGGTTGTCATGTCATTTTGGATGTCTGTTTAGAAAAAAAAGTATACGTTGTACTTTGTGCAAGAGACTTTTCTATTGATTATTGCGACATAATTTCGATATTGATGCGACGGATAGTCATGTGGTTGGGAAATAGGGAATTTTGTTTCATTTCTTAAAGCTATGACCTAAAAGCATATCCTGCCTCATCTCGCAACGGAAGCGACGAGATAATATCAAGTGAAGAGCAAGTCCAGCTAAGCAAACTCGAAGCAAAGCTGCTGGATATCTCATACCGAAGAAGGCAAACACGAATCGTTCCAGATCCGCAAACCCCCGACAAAGCTCACGCATCAATAAGACCTTGTCGCTCCAGGAATGGTGGGATCTCAGCTATCATCGCTGCATACGAGTAGACTGTGCTTTGCGAAGGCTCGTTTCCGTAAGCGATATGGCTAAGAGCCATCTTTTGGTGTGCCGGAGAACCGATCCATGTGACTTCTGGCCTGCTTTTGCCCGGCCAAGCCCAATCGAGTGCTTGGAGCGACGACTATCCCACATAAGTTACTCGATCCTCCAACTGATCACTTTGATATTCTGTACTTACCTCTCCCTCTTCAGTCTCCATGTTAAGGGCAACGTATGGATGTAGCTTATCTCCAACGCGCACTGGAATTTGTTAGCAGACTGACATTCCATTTCGGGTGGCATTGCTCACCTCTCGCAGATGCACCTTGTTCCTTCTCGGATGCTCCTTGATCTTTCTCAGACGTTCCTTGGTCTTTCTCAGATGCTCTTTGATCTTTCTCAGATGCTCCTTGGTCTTCCTCAGATGCTCCTTGATCTTTCTCGGATTGCTCAGAGTCATCCTCTTCTTCCTCATCCTCTTCATACTCAGCTTTGTAGTCATCTTCCATAACCACTGGAACAACATTAATTTGTATACCAAGGGATTTGAAAACAGAGTACAGCACAAGGTCAGCACCCTTGAGTGCCCTTGGAAGTAGCATTGGAGCCTCATCGGATGTATGAGGATAAGCGTGAGAACAATAGAACCCGAAAGCGCCGCCTAGGGAGAGTTAGTTTGATACTCTGTGTTCAAATGACAAATGTCTGGATATAGCAAACACACCCTCTTTCATAAAGCCTGGCTCCATGACAAGTTCTTTCAAGAAGCTATGCAGGGACAAGCTCTTCGGATCAACAATCAAGCTTGGCGGAATCGATCCCCCTACTGGCTCGGTTACGTAGAGGTTGTATGTCAAGGTAATGCGCTCGCCCTCCGTGACTGTTTCGATCTGGTGCTCACAGTCACTATAGAATGCTGCCCACTGAATCGCAGACGCACTCTGGTGACTCCAGTCAAACGCAACCTGTTTTCCCTCGTGCTGAACAACCAAGTTGCCGCCTTTGAAAGGAGAGGGTAAGCAAACAACCAGCGAGCCGATCTGGCTCTGGGATCGTGGTGTGTCAACATGTTGCCGGAAAAGGCCAGATGGTCCCGAGTAAACCTATCGTTAACAGGCACATTAATATTTGTTGCAGAATAGGTGTTTGGCTAACATACATTCAGTTTGTATAACTCGGCACTCAGTTTCCGGAAGGGTAGACAGTTTTGGAACAGTGTGTTGAAGTTTGGAAGGAGAATTTGCTCCACATTTTGAAGGATTCCGAAGTCCGATGGATGAAAGCTGGTAAAGAAATGTCGGGGCTCCAGCTTTCGAGCTTTGCGATATCGAGGATCCATAACATCCTCCTGACCCCTGCCAAAGCTCGCAGGATCGCAACCCACCACCAACTGATGCAAATTATCGGATGCAGATTTGGAGTCAGCGTTCGAGTCAAGAGGTAGAGTTAACACTCGCGGGTTATTGTCACCATCTGTATACCAGCAGATTTTCACTGGCGGCGACACGGAGATGGGCTGGGAGGATGTGGAACCAGCTACAGCTTTTGTATCAATGGAGATAAGACCCCCACAGACAAACGATGCAGATGCCTTTTTTCCGACGACGAATGCCTCTAGCTGACGACAAACCTCTTTGAAGGCAAGGCTTGTCAATGATGGAGCTGTAGACTGAGTGCCATCCTTTTCAGAGACGGAGCCGATGGAGGAAGCCATGGTTAAAGATGGGAAACACTAGGTAGAAAGAAGAGAGGTGGAGGTGGAGGAGGAAGAAGAGGAAGAGGGAGAGAGGGAGGAGAGGGAACCAGGAAGGTACAAACTTGGAACCCGCAGCTGGAAGTTTCCGTTGTCAGAAGGTGTGTAACATTCGTCTACAAACATCAAACGCCAAACACTACCATGTAATACCAACATCTGACAGCATCATGACGTGCAAACAAGTTGCTCCTGGTACCTATTAAACCCCGACGACAGAGCTCAGAATTTCACCTGTTGTCTCCATCACCGACTTGTTCATAGTTCTGGTAGTCCATCCTGATAGCAGTACCAACTCAAGGAAACGACTGTCATGAGATACGAGAATCTCCAAGACCTTCTCGCCCGACTTTCCTGGTCGAAGCTTGGCTAACTTTTTACCAGTAGCATCCTGCAATTCCATATTCCTTCCCGTCAACATATCTGGTTTCCATTTCAATTGACCTGTGGCAGGTGACTCGAGAGTGAAGCTGCCTGACAATTCGTTTAAACGCATATGTATTGACTGGCCGTAAAATGCTAAACGTATTTTGGAAGACAGCGTTGGAAGTCGTGCATCGCCGATGATATCACATGGACCCTCACCCCAGCCTCGAAATACTACCACATTGGGAGAACTGTCTTTTGATGCGATCGAGTACATAGGCGGTGCCTCTGTCGGGTATCCTGAAGGGTGAACCAGAGTCTTTGTTGGGTCCCATGACGCTGGTCGTAACGAGAATGAGACAGAAGACTGTCGATTTAAAGATTTGGTATTGGTAGAGAAGGCAGAAAACAACCCCATATGGTTCATTGTTGTAAGGAGCACTTGATGTAGGGCTTCGGAGATAGGAGGCGAAGTATAAAAAGACCAGGTGAAAATTGAGGTTCAAGATTGTGGAAGAGTAGTTGTAGCTTTTTTTTACAGTCAGTTTTCCATTGTTTTATATACCCCTTGAGGTGATCTTTGAAGTTGTAATGATCGTCAGATTATGCATCTTGATCTATGGCTATACCTATGTTCCTATTTCCCAATCGGGAATGATCGTGCGCCGCATTACGGCCCCGCGGGGGTTGTGGCTGTAACACATTATGATTGGCTCACTTATACGAGAACTCAGCTGCTTGCCAAGCAACCTTCGTCTTCCACCCCTCCATGCAAAGTACATATGGAGTCTGGGCTGAGACAAACCGATCACGTCACATTTCCTCGTCGCGCCATCCATCCCATTTGGTGAGTCTACCTCAATATATTCCATTCCTCCACCGTTTATACCCGGCCAAAACAAATGCAATCTCGCCCTAGTGACGCACACACATGCCTGGGGTTCCATCTAGTCGGGGTTGCGATGCGTGTCGCAAGGTGAAGAAGAAGGTTGGGTTCTTACCACAAGGCTAGCTTACTATATCGTATTAATTCAAAGATCAGTGTGATCAACTCAAACCGACATGTTCACGATGCGCACGTCTGGAAATGACGTGTGTTGGGGGAGGACAGCAGCGGTATATGTTCAAGAATCAATCGCTAAAAGTGATGCAAACACAGAGTGGAGCGGGGAGTCAATCAAAGCTTCGATCATTTTCCTCTGCTGGCAAGAGAGTAGTGTTTATCGGGGGACCGACACAGGTGCCTAGCACTGACACAAGTATGATAGCAACAGCTTTTGTAGCAGCATTCCAGGTGACCGATATTCGATATGCTATGGCCTACTATGGACCTTTCCTGCGGGATATTCCACGGCGATTGGGCAACAGCACCGTCCTAGATTCAGCCGTGAAAGCTTTATCAACCGCTTACCCATTTCTCCACACGCGCTCTTACCCACCAAATGCACTCTTTCTCTATGGACAGTCGCTGCGGGCACTAAGAGAATGCTTGAACGATCCAGCCGAGGCCCGAAGTCCTAACACTCTATGTGCTGTCTATTTGATTATCATCTGCCAGGTAAATTTCCACTTTTCCTGACCAAGTCGAGATGTTTAACCCCCAAAAGCGATTTCCATGGGATAGGAGCTGATTTGTCAGAGTTGGCTAGGAAAACACGATGATTCGCTCACTAGCCACAGCGAAGCTATTGCTCATCTCCTAAGGGCTGCTGCACTGCATGAGTGGAACAGCACCTTTGAAATGGAGATGGTCATTACACTTTGTGTGCCTATCGTATGTTTGGATCCCGATTACTCTCAACAAACCCAGTTAATGTCACGAGAGATTACTTACAAATACTGGTTTGGATAGATACTCGAGGGGATCGTCAACCCTCGCATTAAGATGGACTCAGAATTTTGGGAACTGACCTCAACCTTCAAACGTCGTCTATCTACCTCGCGGGACAACAATCAGCCGCAATCAACCACCGAGCTGCAACATCTCGCCAGGTTTCCTAAATTCGTCCAAGACCCCGAGCCACATCTTGCCGAAATTGCAAAGACGTACATGCAACTGAGACTTGACGCACAGAAAATAAAACAACATCTTGACCAATTCGCAAAAGCTGCTCTTGGGTCTTTTTCATCCTCTGAAGTTGCGATACATTGCCGTATCCAAGCAGCTTATGTCATGATCTCTACGCTGGCCGTGCTATTGAACAGTCTTCTTCGAGTTTTTGATCCCTGGAACGCTTCCCTGGTGAGTGAGGCTGTCTTTCTCTGTGATGAGATTGCAATCCAAGCCGAACTGGCATCTCGCTACAGGCCGATTGGTGCAGGGTATATTCCTCTTTGCTTAGTTGTTGCTTGGGTGGCATCGGATAATCTCGTCCAGTTGGCAAGAATAGAGGCTATACTTTCTGAATACCAGTCTGATTTTGCAGACGTGCCATGGATGAGCCGTGCTATATGGTTAGCCTCTACGTTGGATAGCCACCGCATACGAGTCATATCTGGGGAAGAGTCCCCAGAATTCCCTTTGGATACTGTTTCTCTGGCTGGTTCAGGACGCAGTCGTCGCACTGGTACAGAAAAGGCTCCAGTGCGCCCGGAGTCTTGCTGCATTCTCTAGACTCAAAGAAACGCAAGAAGCTTTTTTTAAAAAAAGATTGATCTATTGCATACTTCCTTGTCTTTGATAATGTTTATTCTGTTTCTCGATGTACCGAAAACAGAACCCGAAACGATGACCACCCTTTCGATACTATTCTATCATAGCCAATCTACTAGGAACCAGTATTTCCATTTAGCGATTGACTGTAACACTTCACTCGAAATGCCTTTTACCTATGGCGATTTGGGCCTGAATGCTTCCTCAATCCCATCGAATGACTGATGTTTTGTTTCTGGCATGAAAAAGGCAGAATGGCCATTGCAATAAAGTAGCTACCGAACAATGTCATGCACCATGGCTACCCTATGGCAAATAATCGGAAATGTCAACGCAATCACACAATCGGGACCTCAGTCACTGCTAACTATGGGCCAATGGTCGCTGACCCACTTGGTACACACTTGGTGCGTTCGTTGGTTCATACTTCGGGTAAATGCCGGCTAAATGGAACAATGCGAACTGTCCAATGAATGTATAAATTAGATGGTACGTCTGCGATGAGAGGAAAGATAGAGCAGAAATGAAGAGAAAATCAAAGAGCCCATAAGAATCCGTTGTTCTCCGCACTGTTAATAGCTATCGCCAGCAGAGCCAATGCTCTCGACCCGAATACCTAACTGGCTCATCTTCCTGATCTCAATAATGCATCGCCCATCGAACAACCATTTCGGTGTTGCCATGCTATCCGCAATTCTCTTCCAGTCAACCTGCTGCTTGGGAAGGTTGTCGTTGGGTTTATCCGCAGGAAGCTCGCTACCATTTTCTCTCTGGCAGTCTGGGCAATCTGCAGCACAATTAGGCTCGATGTGAAGTTTCTCTTGTGCGTAGGTGGCATATAGTGGACTAAAATTAATCACACCACCTGTCCCAGGAATTACTTCTTTCTGCGAGGAGTCATGCACATCTTGGCTCAAGGGCAGATGTCCCGGTGGGAGGTATGATGAACGAGGAACGGCAACCAATTCAGTATTTCGAAACTCATCAAACTCGGTGACAATGAGTATCGCGTTAGATGATGCACAGGCTTCATAGACATTTGAGTAGACTCTCACGGCTCCACCATCATCTCTGAGAGCGGGAGGTCCGTATCCGTGGAGCTGACGGATCTCACTTTCGATGACATAGGGATTGCAGCAAGGGTCAAATATTGCGATTTCTCCGGGGTTTTCATCAAGCAAAGTCTTGATTATCTCCAGGGCAGGTGCCTCTCGGGTATCCGATGTGTCCTTCTTGAAAGCATATCCCAGTAGAGTGATCTTCTTTCCAACCAGAGTATTGTTCAGGCACTTGATGACACGGCTGGTAAATCGGTTGCGCTGATATTCATTCATGGTCACCACCTGGCGCCAGTACGCCCCAACTTCCTTGAGACCCAAGGACTCAGCAAGATATACAAGACTGAGGACATCCTTTTTGAAACAGCTACCCCCGAATCCGATGCCTGCGCGGAGAAATTTGTCACCAACTCGGGAGTCCATTCCAATCGACGCCGAGACCTCATTAACCTCAGCCCCTGTGGCCTCACAGATTGCCGAAATACTGTTGATGCTGCTGAGTCGTTGGGCCAACATAGAGTTAGCCACGAGCTTCGCCAACTCCGATGACCAGATGTTGGTAGTGATGATGCGGGCCCGGTCAACCCAGGCAGCATAGACTCCAGCTAGTGTCTCTGCTGCAGCCTTCCCCGCCTCTGTTGTTGCAGAACCTATGATAACTCGATCTGGATGTAACAGGTCATGAATTGCAGTCCCGGCGGCGAGGAACTCAGGGTTGGACAGAATCTCAAAGTGCCCGCCGGGCCGACGTACAGAAATCTATGATGATAGAAAGTATGAGTGTGCTTTCATGGTCGGAGGGTATGGTATGACGTACCATCTCCTGGATCATTTGGGCTGTTTTGCACGGAACTGTGGACTTCTCGACAATAATCGATCCGTTCCTTGCATGCTGCACAACATCTGCAGCGACAGCCTCAAAAGCTGTCATATCTGTTGCACTCCCTGCGCCAGATCCTCGCATTTTGGTCGGAGTGTTAACCGCAATTATGACAATATCCGACTCTCGAATACATCTTTGAACGTTGGCAGAGAAAAACAAGTTCGGCATCCGAGAGAATGTAGTTTCTCCCTCTTGTTTGTCGTGCACTTTGTGCGATTCATGCGCTTTATGCTGTTCAACGACGTGTGGGATTACTCTTGCATTAGTTGACATAGGTGGGGTGGGATAATCTCGGAGTCCATCTCGTGCAATCCGAACGATTTCAGCAAGCCCGGGCTCGTATATAGGTAGATGTCGAGAGTTCCATCTTCGAATGCGTCGCTCGTCTTTGTCAGCGACTGTGACTCGGATATGTGGGTTTCTAAATGCAATGACAGCAGCAGTTGGACCGCCTGTTGGTGATTAGTCTGTAGGTTACGAAAAAGAATATCAGAATCACGCATCCGCATAACGTACCGACATAGCCTGCGCCAACGCAACAGATATTTTTGATTGGTCTTGTACCAACTGGGACGTCTAGATCACTATCATCCCCCACAGTGGTTCTCGTACCACTCGACTCTACGTCGAGTCTATCCGCGCTGCCATTCAAACTTTGATCTGGAGTTGTCGGCACACTTGATAGTCTGGTTGAAAGGATTATCTCAGAGTCAAATTCATGATCAATAGTGGATGACATAGTTATCAAGTTGAGATCCTATCGAGTCGGAACTCATGCGCTTAAAGAGAGCCTAAGTGGAATGTGTGACAAAGGCCAACAAATGTATGTAAACTGCAAACGGAAGGCTTTCACCCGGATACATGCCTACTTATTAATTTTGGCTGCTTCAGATCCCAAGAGGACTGTTTAAGAGAGATCTACATGGACGTCGAGATGCATCGTGCGATGTGAGATTGATTGATTGGAGAGATTTTGAAGCTAAGTTCGAAGACCATGGGATTCGATACCACCCAGGAACATGGAATTATAGAGCTGAGTCTCTCGTCTCTCTATAAAATTGCAAACCTAGTGAGGGAATAGGTTGTTGTAGCGCACGATGGGGTTACCGGTGACGGCATTGGCTGTAGTAAGGGTGCGCGCGGATCGCTGCTTCCCACGTGTCGTATTTCAATGAGGTCAGTGAACGCGAAATCTGGAAGTGAAGGCATCGGTCGCTTCGAACAACGGGAAAATGAGGATCGTTGAACCAGAGCCTTGACCTAAGCCTCTTATTAAAACTTCAGGATCTTGTTCTGGTTGTGAATTTCACGTAAAAGCGTCGATTGTGGCTGTGAATTCGGTGCGAAGCTGATCCATGTTGGCCGGTGGATTAAAAGAGGGTTGTTGAAAAGAGACGGGAAAAAAAAGAGTTCAAGAATAAAAACCGATAATAGCCTTTCGCACGTAGTCTTTTTAAAGCGCTGGAGAAACTTGATCTCTCGACACATTGAGGGGAAGGCTTACTTCTGGAAAGGGCTGCATAGCAACCTTGGAAGTGCCTCCCACTCAGGCAAACAAAATAAACAAAGATAAACAAAACAAACAAAACAAACAGGTAAATAAAGAATGCCCAGTTGATCATCCACGATTACAATCGGTTGAGATTAGTGGAGATGAAGTTTGCGCTATTGGGCCAAATGTAGAAACAGAGGGGAGTGGCTGGGTATTAGGAAATGCACGGACCTCAAGCCTACATTATTACATTATAGGTATGCATAGATGCTTTAATAGAGACAAGTAGCAGAGGCAAACGGAGCTATTACAAGGTATTTCGCAATTGGCATATGCCCTACAAAAAAGTATGAATATACACTCTCGTTCGAATTCTATCAATAGTTTCTCATTTGAAACTCGGCCCGATGGCCCCTTCCCGCTTCGCGCTAACCATATACATAGCACCCAGCGGTTAACCAGCGGTTAGCCTCCGGGGCTGAGTGCCCAGGTGGATCAGGGGCATGTAATCAGATAGATCCTCCAGGGCTTCCCTCTTCTCCCTCTTCTCTTTCACTTTACTACACAGTGAATGCACCATACTCTTTCTCTCTACAAACATCTCCCATTGAGTGACATTCCCTAGAGCACTTGCATGCAAAATACTTCCAAGGTGCTGAAGCCACTATATCTCGCGTACGCGCTTGCCACGTCTCCGAGTTGCAATGACATCTACCAGCCCTCCTGCGCTGACCACAACATTTACACCCCCGCCATCGTGTACGACCGACACGTGCATGATTGAAAACCTGTCAGGTACAGATTACTACACGACCACTGTAACAACAGGCCTCACTGGCTGGTGGCTGAACCTTGGTCCGACGGACTGGAGTACTTGCTTCCCTTCGGGGTATGCACAGGCGACTGACTTTTACTACTCTCCTGGTATTTGTCCATCGGGCTATTGGACCGCCTTCCAATCAGCCTATACTTCTAGTGGGGAGGCTGCTGAAACGCATGCCACCTGCTGTCCAATGTGAGTGCAATCATCCTTAATCGTTCGTACATATATTATGGACTTGTTCTTGTATTAACTTTATCTCCCCCTGATCAGAAACTACAGCGTCCAGACCCGAAGCGATCTGCTTTGGTTTACCACGAACCAGTGTACCTCCCGACACACCGAGCTGAGCGTTTGGACCTACACTCAAGGGGGAGTAGTTTCTAGCTTGACGACCACAGCAGACGGTATCAATGCCAAAGGAGTCTCTATTCGCTGGCGTGCCTCGGATCTTATTACCGTCACTACGACGAGCTCATTGCAAACCACAACTAGCACAGGAATCCGTGGTCCAACAGCACCAACATCGACACCAACATCGACGGCCCAGGAAACACATTCGTCCATCAGCGGGCTGTCGACCGGAGCCAAAGCAGGCATCGGTGCCGGTATATCCGTTGGCGCTCTTCTCATACTCGCGGTGATAGTTCTGATATGGATGTTGCGACGGAAGGCCAAAAAAGAAGACCCTTCTCCCGACAGCACGGAGCCTACAAATCGCAACAGATACATGCCGCCCACAGAACTTGAAGACAGCCAATTAAGTAAGCCAAGGCCACCTTATGAACTCGATTCAAGCAGGTCAACGTCACTTCATGAACTCGACTCAAAACACATTGCTGCGGAGCTGCCCGCGCAATGATGTAGTTGATCGCTAGTTTTCGATACGGATCGTCCAATTCATTTGGTCACGAGGGAGTCTCGCAACATCTGCCTCTATTTGCAAAAGATCGCCTCTTCTTTCTTTTTATGTTTGGGATCGCTTCTTTCCGGTTGAGTGAAAGAGCCCTCGATTGTTCACATTATTTTGATACCCCTACTCTCTCCAAAATAACTTGGGATTTTGGTTTTCCGTTGATTTTTTGGTCGCTTCTTTTTGACTGCCTCTCAAAAGCCCGAATAAATGTTATAATATTATATGATACGGCATCAAATGTGAAACTAACGTGGTTGCTTTGCTACCACCCGAATGACACTACTGTCAAGTATTGAGTATCTTAACATATTGAAGTTCATTGTCAATTATATTATTAGGCCGTCGCTTATCCCTATTTGATACATCATCCTACGAGGGCGTACGCACTGCTGGTACATGGATGGATGTTGACGGCCAGTGGCTAACATGGAGAGAGTTATGCCAATCATTCGAAGGCGACAATTTCGGAGTGAACTAGTATCATTGAACAGCAATCTAGCGTTGGAGTTGAATTATTGTATGTTTATCTTCATTGGGCCACGATTTTCCTGTACTAACTGACCATCATGATCATGCAAACATATCAACTGGCTGTATCAAGTCTGAGATTGAGATCAATCAGGACCCCACATCTTATGTATGGTCCTTATTCACCTTTCTGGCAATCTGGACATCCTTATTTACAAGAATAGCGGCGAAAAATGCTCATGAACAACCCAAAAACAACATAGGATATCAATTAGCAAAGCCCCCAACACCTCATATTCACTGGATCAAGCTGCACCGTCATATTTCTGCCGTCTTTTCATGGACTTCCACTGAACAAGTCCAGCACCAATAAATGAGAGAAGTGCGGCAGCAACAGACACGTAGAATGTCTGAATGATGGCAACGTTGTAGGCATATAGGACAGAGGGCAGCATATCTTTGGGCACGCGGTGGGATAAATTCGCAGCTCCGGCTTTTATTATTGCGTTTGAGTTGAGGTTGGGAGCATTAGCCGTTATGCTTGCCACAAGGCGATTTTCAAAAACTGTTTGGGCTATCGAAATAAACATTGCCCCACTGAGGCTTTGTGCAAAGGTGATGATGGCAATTCCGATCGGTATATCCTGTAATGGCAGTACAGTCTGAAGTGCGTTGATCGATTGCTGGAAGCCAAATCCTGCTCCAATTCCAAGTATGACTTGGTATCCAATCCACTGTGGATGTCCGCTGTTCACTTTGAAAGTTGTACACAGTCCAGAGCCAATCGCGAGAAAAGCACTTCCAGCGAACATAAGTGGCGTATAGTATCCAACAATATTAATCAATAATCCTGCTAAAGCAGAGAATACAATCATAGCGACCACCATCGGAAGATTGTTGATTCCAGATTCTGATGCGGAATCTTCCTTGACTGCTTGAAACCAGATAGGGAGCTTGGAAACTTATTAGCAATGAAGCCGGAAGGATTGCATTCGGAACCCACATAGTATCCAAAGATAAAAAAGGAGCCCCCTAGGAAGGTAGCATGAATTACTGCCCCGAGCACATTTCGATTCTTGAGTAAACGAGGCGGTACCGTGGCGTTGTCCTGCTGCCAGACCTGGATAATGCACCATACAAAACCGAGTACGCCAAACAGAACAAATAGGACAATGATTCGAGCATTGCCCCAGCTGTATTTGGTGCCACCCCATTGGAGACACAATAGAAGGGAGACGACCGCGGGGATGAATGCAAGTACACCGAGAGGATCCATTCGCTTTAGCTGCCCAAGTCGGCTTATTTTCGGTTTCGGCGATGTGGAATCCTTGAAGAAGAGTAAAATGACAAGGCCAGTGAGAACACCAAAGGGTAGATTTATCCAAAAACACCATCTCCAACTGACATGATCAGTTAACAGTCCCCCTAGCCTATTGTAGAATTAGTCGCCATTCCATGCGATTGTAACATCCAGACTTACAGTGGTCCTGTGATCGTCGCAATTCCACTAGTGCTGCCGATAATTCCGAAATAGAGGGCACGTCGGTGAAGGGGCACGCTATTTGCGAGCACAAGTAGAGCACCCGGTGACAATCCTCCCGATCCAACACCGGCAATTGCTCGCCCAAATATCAATCCCTTCGATGTTGGTGTGACTGCACATATTAGGGACCCAAGTTCAAACAAGCCGAGAGCAATCATATATGTCCACTTTGTCGAATAATATGTGTATACCTTGCCAAATGGCAGAGTGACGGCACACGTGGTTAAAAGGTAAGCACTGGCATACCAAGATAAGTCGCCTAGTGAGTTGAATTGTTCAGTGATCTTGGGAACCGCGGTTGAGAGGATTGTGTTGTCCTGATAAGTCGTCCAGATTAGCTCATGAAATCGTAACAATAACTTGAAGCTTACTTACCAAGGCAATACAAAAAGATTGAAAGCAAAGTCCTATCAAAATTGGAGCAAGCTTTGAACTCGGTGGATAGACTTGCTTTTCTTCATCATCATCACTATTCTCGGTTCCAGCCTCTTTCAGTGGGATGTCATCTCGACTTGTGTTATCTTGATCCCTGAAGTCATTCATGCTTGAACCGTCTGCCATGAAACTTCAAGTTGAATTCTGTAGTTGATATTGAAATAGCGAGAACTCATAAAAATGTGTTTGGTCCAATCATCCAGACTGAGGTCTGAAGGGTGTGTGAAATAGGCAGGGTAGAAACTGTCACATCAAATCTGATGTGTGGACGTACAGTACTTTTCTCGTAGGACATCTATGGACCTACATTACTACAGCCGGATGTAACCCGATAAAGTATGCAAGGGGCTTATATCTTGATTTATGCTCGGGCTCTTTCACTTTCACTTCACATTCTTGCTACGTTGATTGGTATGCAGTATCTTTTCCTTGACAAGATGACAAGATAATCTATAGATCTAAGCAGCATCTGTATCTCTGCTCAAAGAATATCTCATTCTCTGAAAATATAAATTGTTCGATTGAGAAATCAATCTCATGACAAGGATGTGTCATTTGATCTCGTTCGTTACTCGAGGTCGATCAATTTCGGCGTGATTATTCTCGAAACCCTACATTCCAGTGAGACTGTAACTTCACCAACACAGATCCTATGATTGCTTGTCAATTGATACTTTGAGTAATAAATAGCTTGGAAGCCTACCTAATATTCTGGTGCCCTCCCAAACAAGATTGAAGGTACAGAGAATCGGTCCCTGTACTCCGTAAATGATAGTTCACCCCGGGACTATACACAATTTGGTTTTTCGTTTTTGTTACGATGATACCCATACGATCAACTGATTCAGACGTAGCGTTTTTATAAAACCAACGTTTCTATGAACATACCCATCAAATCAATGTGCCACCTCTGTATAACCGACTGACTCGCACAAAGCATTGTGTGTGTTTTATTATTATCAAAATTACCGTTTTTCTCATAAAACACGAATGGACATTTCAACGGGGCTATTGTTCGTATACGATATTATATATATTTATGCGGTGCTAATTGGGTAGCCACAAGGCCACGACGACACTCATCAAACTACAGTATTGAACCAAGCGAAACATAAGATTGCCTTTGGCAAAAATATTCGAGACTCGGCAGTAACAAATACCCCAAGACTCATTTCGAAGGGATAGATATAGGGGGTTCCGGGTAACAGGTTTCTGGCGCCAGTAGATCTTTTAGGAATCCTGATTCATCGACGATATAAGTTGGACAAGTGAATATTATTCCGAGGAATGCACGTGAGTTATCGTCCAACTTTATTCCTCTTCAAGGTATGTTCTTACCAATAAAAAGGAGCTCACAACTGGAAACGCTTCTTAGGCTTGATCATATTGTTTCCCCGGCCTGCTCATTACCGCGGCACTGGTACTCGCCGGCTTGAGGCTTAAGTTAGAAGTTATTGTTTTTGTGCAATTTCGGTAGGGGTTAGTCCGCGACGATACGCATAGAAGACAATATGGAGAGTTTTATGGTAACGGGTTATATGTGATTGATGAATTAGTGAGATAGGCACTAAGCAGTAAAAGTAATCTAACATCGAATATAATGGGTTGGGTTTTGGGCCTATCTTCGGACCCACGGGTGGGCTATGGGCCCGGGTTGAAAGCCCACTGAGGTTTTGATGGGGGCCCAATTAGCCTAATACATAGGCACCAAACAATACAAATATGCCGAGAAATCGAGATGCCAAGTAAAGTTGAACCCCCCATTTTAGTTTTTTTTAATTACTTTATGTTTAGCACCGTTTCTTACTATTATACCGAAGGTAATATTTTATTAATTTAAGTGCTTTAGAATCAGTTACTGGTTATCTTTCTATATCACGTTTAAAAACGCGAAAAACGCGTTAATTTAGATAATTTAAAATTATAGAGGTTTTAACTAGAAAGTGGTAGTGCTCCTATATGAATCCCAAATATATATCTACATCAAAATATCAACATTTACCTTTTCCGTAATATCTCGACTTCTACCAGGCGGATTTCGCTTAAAATTAAAATATATAGTCCTAATAGTAAACTATTGCGTACTCTGGATAATGTTGAAAATGATGCTGTCCATCGTGCCAGCTTCCTAAACCAGGAGACTCGAGAGTAAGGCTCACCATCAGAGCCACACCCAGCATGCGGAACAATACAGTAACAGAGTCACCAGCAGGGAGAGATCCACCCGATGCCCTTGTTACGGTGGACGATCTCATTCTTCCATAGTTCTTTTGATTGAAACCAATTTGCACATCAAGCGTCTCCAGTGTTCTAGCTCCATTAAAGGTGCCATGGATATTACATTACTCCTGTTATCTCCACCTTGTACGGCGACACTTTATGTGACCTTGAGGTCTATGCTCAATATATCCACCAATGAACGTGGATGCGACATCTCTAACGTCAATATCTTGTCCATTGAATATAATAATCGTACAACAAGATATGATTATCAAATGTCTCAGTTCGAGGTTCGGGTATTCGTAAATCATATATTTCTGGCCGACTGTGTTGCTTACGGAGCTATCACCCACCGTTGATTTAGACCACTTCTTCATGGGTTGCACCACTATCCGTCTTGGCACCAAGCTCCTTGCGACGTTCAATCTCTTCTCCAAAGAGATCTCCGATCTCGTGAGTGCGCCATGGCTTGATATCGGTCTCGAAGACTAGGTCGATCTCCTCAAGAGACCGGCCCACAGTCTCAGGATATGTGAAGAACACATGGAAAGTCATGACAGTGCAGAATACCCCGAAGATAATATAGGTCTTCCACTGAATATTGTGGAAGGCCGGTGCCACGAAGTAAGCCAGAGCAAAATTGAAAATCCAGTTGGTGGCGGCCGACAGGCCGACGCCCTTCGCTCGATACTTGAGGGGGAAAACCTCGGCGGCATAAATCCATGCAGTTGGAGCCTAGAAATGTTAGACGATGTTTCGGATACAAATATAATTGAATATAGCATACCCAAGTCAGGCCGTAGATGCCAGTGAAGATGTATGAAAAGGCGATGACTGTCATTCCTGCACTGCCCTTGATCTCCCACGTCAAATTGGCATTGCCGTTGACATTTGGAACTGGGTTGCCTTTACTGGCCATGACAGCAGCAATGATAAAGTGCACAACCATGCAGGTGACAGATCCGATAAGAAGTAGGTTTCTGCGCCCAACGCGATCGATGAAGGGAAGCATAAAGCCTGTAGTCACCAGGAAGATGACATACTGAATAGCGGAGGACCACAGCGTTGTGTTCCCGGTCTGTAGTTGATGGTCAGCATAACCGCTCCAGCTTCCTTCGGTTCGTTTTGAGGAGAAACTTACCATGCCAGCCATTTCGAAAATGTAAACAACATAATACATGGCAACATTACCGCCCAGAAGTTGCTGCCACATTTGAACACTCATTCCGCACATCGTGCGCTTCCAAACACGAGGTCCAAACAATGCCAGGAATGAGACCTCTTGAGATTCATGCGCCACACGCACAGCCTCTCGGACTTCCTCGAATTCAACCTGTACAACTGGGTCATGGCGATCACCATTGGCGTGAATAATTGCCAATGTGTCCAATGCTTCTTCCCAACGCTCCTGCGAGGCAAGCCAGCGAGGGGACTCGGGGAAGAAGAACAAAGCGATGAACAGGATGAGGCCTGGTACGGCCTGCACACCCCAGCAAATCCGAAAAGCAGCCGTTCCAGATACGCCAACCACGCAGCCGTATGCAATGAGGTACATGATCAAAATACCCCATTCGATTGCCCATTGTTGAATGCCCACCACGCGACCACGGATACGAGCGGGCGCTAGTTCAGATAAGTAGACGCATGTTTGCGAGGAGGTCACGCCAACTGCAAGCCCACTGACAACACGTCCGGCGACCAAATGCGTCACATTTTGTGCACTGCATTGGACCATGGCACCGACAATCCAAACCAGAGAGGCAATCATTAATGCATAGCGACGACCAAGAATATCCGACAACCAACCGGCTGCAATTGAACCGGCGAAGGAACCGGCGGACATCGATGCTGTAATCTATTGTGGAATATTAGCACATGAATCAAAATTAGAGACTAGAGATCACGTACTCCACCTTGGAGGTTGGAGTCTGGCGAGCCGAAGTAATCTGTATATGTATCAACGCCAATCCAGGCGCTCATCGAGCTATAGCTTGTATTAGTCTCTATGTTATCATATGTGGGAAAGGATGTAGATTGTACACACCTCACATCGAAGCCGAAAAGAGCGCCTCCAATAGTACCGAAGGCGGCAAGAACTGTGGAATATGAGCGTCATGAACACTCTCAAAAGCCAGACTAGACATACCGTAAATGTTCGTTATAGTATACATGGTTGGATTGGCCTGTGAAGGTTGTCAATCGAAGCATTGGGCTTGCGGGAAGGCGTTTTTATAAGTAAAGTAGTAGGCAGATTGATAGGTCAATGCACGTTTCGGCACGTCGACTCGGGGTATGCGACGTTGCATGGTAGGATTCCGGGGACCGGCATTGACTCTGGAACGGGAAAGGATAAACGGGCATATGAATTGCGGAGTGAGGAGAACCCGGGGGCACAAATGTCGGGGGTGGACACGGGGGTGGACCCGGGCGTCATTGGCGGGTCTATCCTTTTTATCGAACCAGTCGGGACATTCGAGGTGTGCCCTTATTAACCGAGATGTTATTTATCCGGGTCAACCGCGGGATATCCCCGGTTTTAGGGGACTCCCAGCCCAATCTCCCACACGGATAATTTGGAGATGATTCCGAGACGGTTTGCATTCTGCCTATTATCAGGTATACCTTCTTTCTTCCGACGCTCTAAAAGCGAACAGGTCGGCATACCGACGTCATGCCCCCAGACAGTTGACATTGGTAATTAATTCCATTAATGCACTTTTTGCCAGATGCCGTTGCTATTCGATGACGCCTTCTACGTTAGGTTATATCGCCGAGGTGAGTACGGAGTACTCATTCTCAAATGTCATTTTGTCGGCCCATTTCTTGTAATATCTTCCGAACACACCCAAAGATGTTATCTTTACTAGTACCATGAATACGCCCATTATATCGACTTGTCGAATATGCCACTGTCTGTGAATGGCGGTGGTTTGATAGAATCAGATCGTATGAGCCTTTTGCATCGGAATGGCTTTATTCCGAATCAAAGAGCCTAGGCGAGCTCATTCTATATCGCATACGGATTTATGAGAAAGGTCGGGTAAATTATATTCGCAGAGCTGAATTCGGATCATTGCCTATTGGATGCTCCATCATCTGGGTTGTCCCCTCCTTGTTTTTCTTTGTCTCTTCCCCCCCCAACTTTTCACTTGCATTTAGCTGATTGAAGACTCTGGTCAAAATATCCTTTGCCAAGTTCGTGGAAGGAAGTAATGTGGCATGCCAGTACACGGGTCCATGGACATTCAGGAGTTGGGATGTGAATCCTCAGCAATAGGCTCTTCAGCATGGAAAGTCTGATCTGGGTATCTGGGTACCCCATTCAAGTACGATCACTATCTAGACGAATTGCAAAAGCTTCGTTAGAGAACAAGGTGAGCTAATAAAATAAGTTTCTGACACAATCATTGACCATTCTATGAGATCTAGGTATATGGCTCATCTCTCTATGGTCTATTCTTCAAACTAACAAGGCATAAAAATTACATCAGAACACGTCTATCGCAGAACCAGAAAATTTACAGCTTGCTCTTGGCCGGCTCATTCTTGAGCAATGCCGAATTCCATGGGTAAGGGTCGAACACCAAGTCGTTAACAGGGTTCTCCTCGCTTGCTCGGCGGAACAGATCCTCGTACACCTTGCCGTCATAGCGACCCAGGCTGCTATCCAGCTGCCAGTCCGGAATCGCCCAGGCATCGACCAATCGGACAGCGTGCGGGCGGATCTCATCGAGCAGCTTTAGTACCGCAGTAGTACGAGTCAGTGTGATTTGTCGCACAGTGACCGCACCGGAAGAGAAGAACTCAGCCGCTTCGCGCTCCAAAGTATGCAGCGAGAAGAGTCGGAATAATTGGTGCATGAGGCCCTTGGTCTCTGGATCCAAGGCCGCTGAGAGTTGGGGAGAGGAGACCGCCTCGTAGAAGTTCTTCACCATCAGGTACTGAGAGTGAGCTGTAGATAAGCGCCAGAAGTCAACCAAGAGGCTGTTCCAGGAGCGCTGCTCAGCGTCCCGATGCTTCAGAGCCTCAAAAGTCAGGTGGGCCGTGCGCCATGCAAAGGCAGCAACAATGTCCTTGTCTTCATCGAGCACATCGAATGAAGCTCCCTTGTCGCGTCGGTCAAGGTATGCCTGGAGGATCTGGCTAGTGTCGTTACCAGCCGGCTTGCCAGCCAGGACGGCTCGGGCAGATTTAAGAAGCTGTTGATATTGTCAGTCTAAAGTGGATAGAATGGAAGAAAGAATTGCGACGTACATAACGTGCAACCTGCTGGGTCAACATATAGTTGTCACCTTCCCAGGTCAGTGTGGGCAGATAGTCCGCATATGCCGGTCCAATGCCGCTGTAGCTGCTGTATCCATGGCCACCACATGCGCGGCGGCAGACCTCCAGACCCTCACCAGCAGTGGTACTGGCCAGAGCCTTGAGACCACAGGAGGTGGCATGTAGATCCGCCAGGAGATTCGCACCGGCGCGGAGCTGCTCAGGTCCAGCGCCCCGCGACTCCTGGTCCGGCGAACTGGCTGCCTTCATGCGGCTTTGATTCTCCTCATACAGACGCATCATGCCGCGACCAGTGAAATGAAGGGCATACATGGATGCCAAAAGCGGGAGCAAGCGCACTTGGACCATCTTATAATTTAGTACTTGGGTCTCACCGGCGTGTGGATCCGCATCGCGATCCTGGAATTGTCTCCGAACTGCACAGTACCGGGTCGCAATAGTGACACCGCGAGCCAGAACACCACCGGCATCGAGAACAATATTGGCGCGCACCCAAGTCATAGTACCAAAGACAAGAGATGGCATAGCAGGCTTAGCATAGTGGTTCGTCTCTTTGTCGACCTGACAGAAGCGGGCTAGCATGTTGACGTGGGGTATCTTGACGTTGTTGAATAGCAGGAAACCATTATCCATAGTGCTAAAGTAGTCATTAGTTCTAGCGCCAGCCAAATAGTGAGGACGGACTTACTTGTAGCCAAACTTGGGACCAATATCACCCACATATACATTATCCAATGGCTGATGGGTTTCGAGGTCACGGACCTGCACAACGAACGGGTGAGGACCGTAGTTCTTGCCATCAATAAACAGCTGGGCCATAACCACCGCGTGATTGGCCGTGCGACCGAGAGATCCGATCCACCACTTCGAAGCAGTCAATGTTGGGGAGTTGATGGTGAATGTCTTATCGTTGGAGTTCCAGGTGGCGGTGGTTTCCAAACCGCGCACGTTCGATCCGTGACCCAATTCTGTTTGCGCATAGCAGCCGATGATCTCGTATTTTTCTGCACGTTCAAGGAACAGTTTGTGCTGCTCGGGGGTGCCTTGTTCCCGGAGAGTCACCTAGATAACGATCAAAGCGGTCAGTTGGATTCTTGCCGGGGGATGCAATCTACTTACCAGGAACATGCTGGCGTGCAAACCATATGGAGTAGGTTCACCGATCAAGTCATTGGCCGCATGGAGCTCTGTCATTGACCATTTGTGCTCTTCGGCGAGCTGCTGGAGGCGTTTGGCCTTGGCCAGCGACCGCTGGAGCCGCTCTACGCGGCCCAAAGTATGATTTTGAGACTTATCAAACACTTTTTCGGGTTGCAAAAGAGCTAGGAGGGATGCTCGTCGCTCTAGGGTTTCCTTTGTGTGCAGCAACTCGGATAACCTTTCCACGTCGACATTCGATTGAGCACGCTCCTGCTGGAGGAGCTCAGATCCCTGCGGACCCGACGGCTTCAGGGCCTTAACCCAATTAGGAGGAGGTGCTGGCATTGTGAATAATAAAGTGGGATATATTGGAATAGATGGAAGAGAAAGAATGGGGAAAGATGGGGTTATGAACCCCAGAGAGAAGGAGGAAGCTTAGAAGGGCCGAGGGTCTAAATTAGGAAACAGCCTCGGCTTAAAAAAGCTGACTAAGTGGGAAATGGCGGAGGGCCGGGGAACTTCCAATTTCGGAAGGTTCGAATTCCCGAGGTTGACTGCCTTTTACACCTGTTAAGACCCTCTTTTGAGTATAACATGTATGTATGGAGTATTCCATACACAATTTCTTTATTCCCGATCATTTATTCCGTCCCAGGAGTCAGCCCCGCACATTCTATCATGTACTAATTTTGATATGGGGAAGCGGGGAGAACATACACATTTCGGTTTGACGGCTTTCACGGCTTAACCAGTCCAGTCCCGAAATCAGCTGACCCCGATCATCGGGTCTGAGAGAGTGATGAGATCACCCGCGATCGGCACTAACTGTCTACGTTCGGAATACATATAATGGAAATGTTTTGGGGAATGACCTCGGATTGGACGTGTTAAACTTGCAAACTATCCTGGTCATGTGGTCAGGTTGTTAAGATGAAAAGAAAAGGTTCACGTGAAACAAAGTACATTGCATACGGGATGAGCGAAAAGTCCGAGATAAAGAATCGGATCTGATAACCAAAAAAAAAGTTCCCGAATGATTCTCACATGTCAACATGTGAGTTTTGATTTTATTCATTGTGTCTGACCTTGGCCACCCGCGGCAATCCCAGCCACGTGATGAGAATGGCACCAGATAGGGCGATGATAAAGGGTTGCAGCACTTTCACTCCCTTGGCTTGTGCAAGCACACCGACTGCAAAAGGGAGGATTGCCGCCCCGCTACCCCCAAAGGCAGCGACAAACCCTATTGAGGTGACATGCAGGTGCCGAGGAAGAAGCTTGGTAACGATGACCACTGCCCCAGGGAAAAGGGGTCCAAGGAAGAAGCCTTGCAGAGACACTGCCACGGCCGACGCATAGAACTGGGGCACAAACCATAGAACCAAACCAAATCCTATAGAGCACACAATATATACCTGTTGGAAATCAGTCTGGTTCTATCGCGAAAAAATCGCGTGACGCTCGCTCACCGAAATTGCGATTTTCTCGCCCACCCGGGGTGTCACAAACCCCAAAACTACCCGTCCAACCGTGATGCCCAACCAGAATCCAGTGGCCGTCATACCGCTAGCAAAAGCACTACCTTGTCGAACTCGGATCATAAAAGTAACAATCCACCCTCCCAGCGCGACCTCTACTCCCACGTATCCCAATAGGAACAATGCGCAGAGCCAGGTTACCCGGGCAGCGGGGCGCTTGAAGAGTGCATCTCTCAAGCCACCTTTTTTGTTCTCGTCCGATGACGGTACGTTGGATGCGCGGAAATCGGCGGCGGTTGATTTCCAGAAGCATGCGCTAGAAACCACCAATTCGATGGCCGCACACGCGATCTGACCATCAACTCGTGGTCAATACCTGTGAGAAACCTTCCAACGTCCAAGCACTTACCATGACATAATAAAAGTAATACCACGGCAGACCACCCTTAGCAATCATTGACGTTGCGACCAACGGACTTATAACTGCACCAGCTCCATAGATCCCATGCAATACTCCCAGCACCTCATTTGCATTAGCCATGTTACCAATCCATGCATTCCATGCAGCATCCTCTAGGCCATTTCCCAACCCTGCAAAGATGAATGCGACCACTAGTACCGGATACGGTGGATGAACGCAGTTGATAACATAGGCAATGAGATGGCACGCTGGCCCGATAATGGCCACACCACGTTGACCGAACGCATAGTGGATGCGGTGATTGAGAAAAGCGGCGACTGTATAGCCTACTAGAGGTGACAAGAAAACGAGAGACACAACCGTGTACGATAGATGGTAGTATGATTCTAGCTGTATGCTAGATGAGACAGATTGTTGTCAATTGCAGGGGTTTCGTCTTACATATGGGATTAGAGCCTGCGAATAGTCAGCATATATCCCGCAACATTGGAATCAAAATGTGCTCCTTTTGGGCCAAATCAACTTACACCATAGGCTGCGTCATTCGCACCCATGACTAGGAATGACCAGAATGTTGCAAAGGTTCGATGAATATTGACGCGAGGCTGGTTCCATTTCTCCAACAATGGAAAGCTTTCAGGACCCAAAGGTGAACCTGTATCTGACTGGCTATGAGGCAAAGCCTCCAGAGCGATGAGATTCGAATCGCGCGTTTTTTGAATCACACGGGTAGTTGCCATAGCGTGTGATTCAGTGGCGGTGCGAATTATGTTTGCAAGTAGAACCACCAACAGCAATGGCAGCCCAAAAATCCGTTCTTTCCTTGGCGCGGGGGAGTCAACCCGCATTGCAGATGAGGGGATGGTGACGTCCCCCACACTGCTTCGGCAGAACTTCGGGCGAGGATGATAGTTATCGACCCTGAACGGGTTATTAGACGCCTTTCTTAGTTTCCCTTTGCTCGGATAATTCTTGTGCTTGTTACATTTATGCGCTGAGAGGTCATGGACCGAGATACTATTTTGGTAGATAAACTCCATGTTGTGAAGCGTGTGTCAGAAACACCCCTCAATTAGATATGAGAATTGGATTTCGATTGACGGATAACGTCTGTGATCGCTTATGGTTTTGTCGAGTGCATTCAGCCCAGTAACATCTATGTATTGGACTCAGCAATTCCACGAAGAACAAAGTACTATAACCATCCCATATATACTCTTATATATCGTAATTTACCACCAGCACTCCATTTGAAAGACCTTCCTTCCGACATCGCGCCAACCGGGCTTTTGCCAGGCAGAAAATTAAAAGGTTGAATATAGAAAAGTCTCTGCCTTTGTATATAGCTAAAAAGACTACATAAAAAGAGCATCCAAAAGAGCATCCAAAAGACTTGTGTAGAGAAGGGGATAGAATATGTCTGCCTTTTACTCCTTAGGGCGTCTTTCTTATTAATCCTAGAAAAGAAGATTCCTTCTATATCCTGCCGTACTTCCCCTGCAATACGAACTTAAGCCACATTTTGGATTCTACGGGTGGTTTTTTCCACCAATCGGAGAATATGCATTTATATATAAGCCCACTCAAAGGCGCTGTTAACTCGACATATTTTAACAGGAATGAGTTATAATAATCCCATCATACCCGGGTTTAATCCCGACCCATCAATTGTTCGTGTCGACAAGGACTTTTTCTTGGTCACCTCCACCTTTGAATACTTTCCCGGAGTTCCCATTTACCACAGCCAGGATTTGATTCAATGGAAATTGATCGGTCATGCGTTGACACGACCCAGCCAGCTTCAAATTCATACGCCAGAACCGGGAGGAGGTGTCTGGGCAACCACAATTCGTTACCACGAAGGGGTTTACTATATCATTGCCGCGAGCTTTCAGCGTTATCGTCCTCAGCAGGATGACCGAGTTTGGCCACAGGGATTTTATGTCAAAACAACCGATATATGGAATGAGAAGACATGGTCTGATCCAATCTATTTTGATCAAGTTGGCTTCGACCAAGATGTGAGTTTTGACCACTCCCATAAAAGAATCGCGGGAATGACAGTTGAATACAGCTTTTTTGGGATGACGATGGAACCGTATATTTATCGTCCACTTACAGAAAGATTCAGCCAACTATTGGCGCTAAGCTGAAGGATTTTGCGATTCATATATGTACTGTTGATCTGGCCACCGGGAATTCCACGTCAGTGCCTAAAATGATCCGCGAATCTTCTTCTGGTGTTGCCGAGGGGTCACATATCTTCAAACGCGGTCGTTATTGGTATTTGTTCACAGCAGAAGGCGGTACTGAAAGTGGCCATAGCGAATGGGTGAACCGCAGTGAGGTCAGTCCGTTAGGACCGTGGGAGCTCGGGCCGAACAACCCGCTATGGCGCAATGGCGTTGAAGACGAAGTGCAAAACACGGGACATGCCGATCTGGTTGAGGACACCAAAGGGCAATGGTGGGCAGTTGTTCTCGGTGTTCGTCCCTCAAGAAAGGGAGATACGTGGGAAGACTCAGTGCTAGGTATGGCGACCCACAGGATTGGTCGGTTATTATACTAACCTTCCCAGGCCGAGAGACATTTCTAGTCCCTTTGGAATGGAAAGACGACTGGCCTGTGATCAATGGAGGACAGAAAATCAGTCTCAACTCCCATGGACCTGGTCTTTATGAATTTGATACCCCGGTTTCCTGGAGAGATGAATTTTCAGACCCACAAATGCAAGTTGGATGGTATCGAAAAAGTGAGGTCCAAAGAATGAACCTGGCTGAGCCCAGCTGACCAGAAAATAGACACGCCCTTCGTGAATGACTACTCACTTACTGAGCGCCCCAATTACCTTCGCCTCCATGGTGGGTCTTATAACCTTTCAGTGCCGGCCAGTCCAACTATGTTTCTTCGCAAGCAAACCCACCTCGTCTGCAGGTGGGAGACAAGGCTCTCCTTTCAGCCGACGGTAGGTGAAACGGAGGCTGGCACTGTGGTATGGTTAAATTATTTTACGTATAGCAGCATCGGTATCAGGAAGGATAGCAAGGGCCGTTTCATTCGTTTTCGACCATCAGAGGGCGATATCGTGGAGCGTAGATTGGACACAGAAACTGCTGTCACGCTCACAGTTGACTGTGGTAGCGAGTATCGATTTGGGTATCTTGAGGGGATAGAATCTGAAATCCACTGGATTGGATCGGTTTCTAATAGTGCTGCTACGGCAGCACCGCCAGTTGGGGCCAATTTTACTGGCATGATGCTCGGTCTATATGCATTTGGAGAGCGCCAGCGATGCCTGACCCCAGCTGATTTTGCGTATGCAGAATTTAGATAAGTCAATGGTGTTGGGGTGCCAGTTCCGTGAGCAACATATATTTGCAAAATTTGAAATACACAGAACGTTGATATATCCAACATTTCATCCATCTGTAAAGCATCCATCCACTGTTGCACTGTTGTGACCATACGGGAATATCATCTCTTAACTCCGGCATAACTCCGATCGCCAAGGAATCTGATTGGGTTCTTCCTCATGGGGTGGCGGGCTCGCACCTTGAAAACTGCCCCATAAGCAAGGCGAGACACCCTAGCGCTGACAGTCAGAATGACCGAAACCTCGAAAATTGACCATCTAATCTCCATCCCTGATGTCACCTCGGATGACACCGAGCAAGTGACAGACAACTGGTCTGGATTGAGTGACCCGACCGAACGCCGTCGGCGACAGAACCGCATAAACCAGAGGGCTTACCGTACGTCACTTTCGATGCACTTTGTTGAGTAAGAGCTAATATTTACCAGGGAAGCGCAAGCGACTGTCGTCAACCAAAGACATCCACCCCAAGAGCCTAAATGTAGTACCATCCGCTCGATCGACCTTTACCGTCCAGTCACAAGATCGTTCTTCCCAAGACAAACCGAAACTCAACTTCTGCCGCAGCCCCGAATCTTTACAAAATATTTTAGAGAGATTCGCCAAGTCAGCTTTTGAAAGTTACGCGCGAGGAGACCCGGCCGCCGATCATCTTATGACGCTAACGAAAGTGAACGTGTTCCGTGCATTCGCCCACAACCTACGATTAATCGGCTGGTCGGAGTACTGGATGGAGGACGACGCCATTTCACCGTTCAATACAGCTCTGCCACAAAGTCCCTCTGTCCCGGACAATAACAGCCTCGTTCCGACCAACTTACAGCCTACTCGAATTCAAAAATCGATACATCATCACCCGTGGCTGGACTTCTTTCCTTTACCTAAGATGCGCGATAATCTCATCGAAGCGGGGGATGACTGGGATGACGAGCAACTCTGTCACGACATCATGGGTTTCTGGGGTGAGTCAACGATGGATGCAGGACTGCTAGTTTGGGGAGAGCCTTGGGACGTGCGGAACTGGGAGGTGACTGAGCCATTTCTGAAGAAATGGCAATGGGTTGTTCGAGGGTGTCCTGAATTGATGAACGCAACAAATAGTTGGCGTGCCCGTCGAGGGGAGAAACTAATATTCCGCTATATTTAAATCAAATGGAGATCTCGTACTGGAGATGAGCTTGTACTTGGGGATATGCGCTTTCCGCTCCTCTTTAGGAATTGGCAACGAAAGTAATGTGATGAATGGCTAAACCACTTACCATGCAAGCGCAAACCACTAGCTCGCATAAGATGAATCCACCATATGTAAGGACTGATGGCCCCGAACATCTTCTGGGCGTGGCTTTGAAAGAATTTGGGGCTACTCTGCCGCAGAGACGACCGAGATCTGACATTTAATCATTCTCCTCTCGCGGGCGGTCCTCACTCAAAGGTCGTATAATAAATGTATTGTGTTCATGTGGTGGATGATCCCATTCACATTATCCTAATTGAAATACCGTGACAGGACTCGCAATACATGTGTCCATGAATATACACGTATCGCGTAAGCTCATGCCTTCAAATCCAGTTTCTCCTTTCGACCCCATATTTCCAGCCATTCTTTGACCGAGGCCCCGGAGTTAGACAGTTCATTCATGCATATGTTCCGCACATAGTCACATCGAATTACTTTCATGGCATTGCGAATATTGCGGGGGGACGGAGATTCCAAGGCCTCAGTCACCCAATGACCGTCAGGTGCATCTAATGCTAACACGATAGGGTATGTCATTTCGCGGTTGTGCAAGTCTTCGGCCACAGAGCCCTTCAGCTTTGCATACTCCGAAGAATAAACATTCTTGCAGTCATTTTGGAGCTGCGAATGCCAGCTATACAAACGTCAAACCTGAATCATAATGAATTCCTGGGGAAGGGACCCACTTACGCAACCCTAGTTAAAGTCTCATCCATAGAATCATTCTCTAGGACAATGTGGCCTAGTAAACGGAATAAGGAACCGGTTTTGAGAGAGGCCATTCTTCGATATGCTGCAATTCTTTCCGTGGGAGCGATAGGAAAACCACTAATTCCGTCCCTGCGCCAGACGAGGGATATATCTTGACCTTCAAGAATATCCTGGAGATCCTGCATGAGCCATGGCGCGAGGTTTGGGAAGTCCTTGGTCGTTTTGTTCAGAATTTGGGTGACTCTGTAGTAGGCGCGGTTTGCTGTCTCTGATGGGCCGTATATTTTGTGAGCAGCGGGTCGTCCTTTGCGGTAATCACTCCCATCGGAAATCTAGGAACCTGTCATTCAGATGCGTTGTCCTGAACCTATATCGGGAGGAAGGAGAGGGTTCTGGAACTCACATCATCAACTAGCATCAGGCAAAGGTGTATAGCATCCATGATTTCCAACACCATCCGGTACTTGGGAGGGTCGTCATTTTGAAGGGTCGGGGATAACTTGTGGACAAACCCTGTCCAATGATACTTGCCGTATATTTCCCGAAGATAATCATAAGGGCATTCCAGTGTAGTTATTCTCTCGGGGTTCTTTCGTCCGACCAGGTGGGCCTTTTTATCCCACCATCGAGGAATGTGGATATGGTCAATAATTAGATAAAGGAAACCACTCACAGCAACCATACCCAGCATGGGGCTGGCTCCCTGAACAAAAAGTCCGAAAAGACTTTCGAAGAGGCTCATGATGTAAGAGGGATATGAATCGTAATGAAGAGAGCAGGGCATACGAATGTATAACCAACCTTCAAACATCAATACTTTTAAAGCATTCCCTGTGGTGATATTGTTGTGCTGCTAGATCACCAGGTGCTAGTCCTCATGTGCAGAAAAACAACACGGGGAGTTTTACATCCACAACCGACGTCGCATTTTCTGCGCTTACTCCATTACTATCTGGTTTACGCATGCAATATATTTTGGTCACTGACCAGTTTACGGGATTTCTGCAGGTGGACTTCAAACAGAGCGGGTGGAATCTACGAATTCTTGTTTCCGGGGCTCCGAAAAGGATGCATATGTACCTCTGGTAACTTTCCCTTGTATCGTGTGCATGCAGGAGTTGTGTCAGCCCAAAACGAGGTTCATTATATTCTGTAGGGTTATATTAATATCTACATTATAAAATTTATAAAACATGACAGTATAATTGCGTTATGGCAGTGCATCCCCACCATTGGAATTGCCGTTTCCTTAAGATGCGTATAGCTTTATTTCAAGTCCCTAAGTAGGTACCTAGATTTGTGGTGGACCATGGAAATTCTATTGGAATATCATCTGGTCTTTTTGCCCTACTGATGCTTGGGAGGAGGGCGCTGAAGCCTTATTTCGACCAGGTAACAATAATCATCGCGACGCAAAAAAATACCACAGACCAAGAATCCTGGTCATGGGCACTGAGAGACTTTTTGGCTTAGTGCAGATGGTAATTTGAGAACTGACATTTCCTATCTTACTGATCCTCGTCATGTGCTTATTATAATTGAATTGGAACTCACGCATAATCACCCAGTTTGTGCATTGCAGGGCGCAGGGAGCGAGCTCATCGAGTAACTTGGGCGTGGTATCTCTTCCTATGCTAAATGAATAAATAGGCACGCATTTGATGGGCCCTGTTTCCGCACTTAGAACACTCCTGTTCAGAAATCGATTGATTCGTTATTTGGATCCACAAAATTCACCACAATGGACGGATTCGACGCGTCCCAAGCCCCGATAGAGTATCAGGCTGTCATGCCTCTTGCGGACTTATTCCTCCTCGGGGTTACAATTGGATGGGTGACTAATTATGCCTTGATGGTCTACACGTCGTTCAAGGAAAGGACCTACGCAATGGCTATCCTGCCGCTTTGTTGCAACTTTGCATGGGAGATTGTCTATGGCCTGATTTATCCCTCCAAAAATCGGCTTGAGCGGGGATTGATTATGTTCGAGTTGCTCATCAACGTTGGAATTATATATGCTGCAATTAGCTTTTCGCCACGAGAATGGAGCCACGCGCCACTGGTCGAGCATAATCTCCATTGGATTTTTGGCATCGGAATCATCGGCTTCCTCACTGGGCACCTCGCTCTCGCAGCTGAAATTGGCCCTGCATTGGCGTACTCCTGGAGTGCGATTGTTGCCCAGCTTTTACTGAGTGTTGGTGGTCTCTGTCAGCTTCTCTGTCGTGGAAGTACCCGTGGTGCTTCCTACACTCTATGGTATGGGGTCCCGCTTTTTTGACCCGTTTCCCCTGCAATATTATTTCCTAAGACCCCGCATCGACAAATGCATCAAACGCTTACGCTGAGACATTTTAGGATTTCTCGCTTCTTGGGCTCGTGTTGTGTGGTTGGGTTCGCTGTTCTGCGTTGGATGTATTGGCCGGAATCATTTGCATGGCTCAATAGTCCCCTCGTGCTGTGGAGTGTGGCTGCTTTCCTAATTCTTGATAGCTCTTATGGGCTATGTTACTGGTATATTAAGCGGTACGAAGAGAGCTTTCGTATGGGACTGACAAAAAAGGTTAAATAATGTATAGATAATGGGGATAGGACTGCATCGGTGGTGACGGTATCGAAAAAACGAGAAGAAAATGAGATTACAAAAAGAGTAAACCTCTTTTTGTTCTAATCTCTCGAAATGTCACAGCACTATCCTGTAGATAACCCTGCAGTAAGATACGTAAATTGATCAATATATGTAGCCCCCTTCTAAATGGCACTGGTGAGCATAGGATAGTAATTTAAAGAGAGCTTGCTAGTCCCCTATCCATGTACGTCGACAGGGGTATGGGGCAAATAGAAGTTAATCGGTCCGAAGAATGCGCATAGCAAGGCCTTTATATTACACATATTTTAGAACCAGAAGTGTATATTGTGAATAGCATACTAGGAGTTTATCTTAGCGGGCGCCCCCTCCATCGAAATATCCAAAATGAGCAAGTCAGAGTTCCAAGTCATCATCGTCGGCGGATCAATCGGAGGCCTGACCTTCGCGCATTGCCTACAACGCGCCGGAATTGACCATGTTGTCCTCGAAAAAGCCAGCAAACCAGCACCCCAAATTGGGGCATCCCTCGGCATTTCCCCAAACGGAGCTCGCGTTCTTGATCAACTCCAACTGTACGAGCTGGTTGAGAAAAACATTGAGCCATTGACTATAGCAACCATCCGCTATCCCGACGGTTACAGCTTCAAGGGGTCTTTTCCCAAGGTGATAAGTGAAAGGTTGGTCTTACTTCATCTAGTTCTTCTGGTGAGAGTATTTAATAGTTCTGATGGCACTGCACAGGTTCGGTTATCCAATAGCTTTCCTAGACCGACAGAAGATTCTTGAAATACTCTATGAAAGCTACCCAGACCATCGAAACATTCGCCTGGGGGAAAGAGTGACAAAAATCGAAAGTTGCGGCAATGCAGCTATAGTGAGAACGTCTAAGGGATCTGTCTACCGAGGTCATCTCATCGTTGGGGCAGATGGCGTCCACAGCAAAGTTCGACAGGAAATTTGGAACGCCCTCGAGAGGACCAGCCCCGGAGTGGCAACTGAGAGATCTAGTAAGTGGACACAAGCAGCATTCTCTACTTCCCACGGGGACTAAACGCCGCACAGGTCTCACGGTGGAGTTTCGCTGTATCTTCGGCATCTCCTCCCCCATCAAGGAGTTGGTTCCAGGAGAGCAAGTAAATGCGCTATTTGACGGCTTTACCATCATTACAATCCATGGGAAAAATGGCCGTGTGTATTGGTTGGTCATACAGAAGTTGGACAAGAAATATACTTATCCGAACTGTCCCCGCTACATGAAAAGCGACATTGAAATCGCGGCAGAGGAACTGAGAAGTATAGTATTCTACAAAGACCTTACTTTTGGGCATCTCTGGGAGACTCGGGAAACAGTCTCCATGACAGCCTTGGAGGAAAACACCTTTGAGACCTGGTACCATGACCGGCTAGTTCTTCTGGGTGATAGTGCTCATAAGATGACCCCGAATATTGGACAAGGTGCCAACATGGCTATAGAGGACGCCGCAGTTCTGGCAAATCTACTCCAAAGCTTAAGGAAGGGGCTGGGCACCTGGCCTCCTACGGATGGACAGTTGCAGACTCTGTTGGATCAATATCGCAGTATTCGCTATGGCCGTGTCAACTCAGTTTATAAAAGCTCCCGCTTTCTGGTCCGCCTACACGCCCGAGATGGCCTACTGAAAACTCTCTTTGGCCGATACTACGTACCATATGCAGGCAACTTGCCAGCGTATATCGGATCTAAGTCTATTGCCGATGGGGTGTTGTGTGACTTTCTGCCTCCTCCAATGCGCAGTGGAGGCGGATGGGAGAGGTATCGGACCAAAAACTCAAATTGGAGGTGGGTGCCTCAAGCTACCTTGTATGTCCTCGTTTTTGCTATTTTGTATACATACATGGATTGGAGGAGGGTGCCTGGACTCGATAGTGTTGAATCGTTGTGGCGTGGATTGCTGTAGGACTTTGTGAAAAAACCACAGTTCGTGTGTTTGCATTATTCTACCCAGTTAAACGCAAGCCCTTTTAGCATGGAGATTCTTTTGTTCGGTTGGTTATTCTTTCCACGACTTTTTCAGTAGAAGACATAGGTCGGTGTATTTGACTGCACCATAGACAACTACATGGTGGTTTTAGAGGCATTGGGAAGGGTTAAATTTCATCGAGCACATGTAAAGGTCGAACAGCAGCCTGCATATTATTCTCATCATCCCGCATGGTGGACTGCGAAGGTGTATAGCGGCCTCTGTTCAGTTTCAATTAAAATATGCATGTCGCTGGTGATTTTGCAATAATAGAAAAGACATCAAAATTAGAGACAATTATTCTTTCCATTTGATCTGGGAGTCTTCCCCTGGTGCATGCCGCTTGGTTATCATGCCTCTCGTTTATCGTGGTATGAAAACGTCGCGCTGTACCAAGCGCATTCATTGGTCGCTATCTATAATCGCCGGGAGCGCCTTAGCTGAAGGTCGCATGCGATTTCGTCTTGGCACGTTCTACTGCTGGCTAGCTCCGGTTGATGCATTTTGGTATGCGGCGTATAGATCGATATCATGCTATCACTTGGCCCTGAATTGCCTCCTGCTTGCGTTAGTCACGGTGTTCATTGGGGAGGGGGATTGCAGGTCGATCCCACCAAACCGGGATGTCCATGATGCCTCGGGTGCCGAGAACAAGTATCAGTTTGTTTGATTTAGAGGCTATCGGTTGACCACTTGTACCAGGTCAATTTCCCAGAGCCATGGATTGCAGCTATGATACCATACGGGGCGGTCTCCCGTTGGGGGCTGATGGGGGCCATGCTCTATAGCTAAGGATCTGGGCGGACTTTTTGAAACTAGCTACATTGTATTGGTTTGACGTAAAATTGACTTTGGCAGGCAGCCTCGAGATCCTTTGGGCGCATAATTCGGAAAATTTAATAAATGATGTATGAGTTTACCCAGGTGATAGTGTTTCGCTGGAGCTCTGGCGCTAGTAATCCCAGGGATGGTGGAGATTGATATGCATGATGGTATGCAAGCTCAGCCATGCTCATTGGAGCGGGGATAGCCACACCTGATTGTACGTCCGGCTCGGTCCGCTTGGGCGATAATGATTCTGCTTCGGTGTTTCGTCCTTCGAAATTCCCTGTTTCTACAAGGACAATGTGGGAACCTAATAGATAATGTGTACTTGCCTAGTCATATAGTAAATCACGGCAGCGAGTGTGACTTTTCATCGGATATCGAGGTGGGGCTTGCTAGCTCGATAATGATGCTATACTCCTTTGGCTATGATATTATAGCCTTTCTAAGAGTTAGATCGTTAGTGCTCTATTAGCTCTATTCTATATAATGAAATCAGGGGAAAATCGATATTATCGTCTGAATACATGGCTCTATCTACTGGATGATAAATTGGCCATTATGAAAGAAGTGATTAATTGGCTACATTTAGCATCGCTACTGTGAGCACCAGGGAGGGTTTGCGGTCAAAATAGCCCAAATGGGCAGCCCATGGGCAGGGGGTACCCGCCCATCTGCCAGATCTACCCGTGGCCAGCCACCCAACTATTGAATCAGGTGATATTCAGAGATAGACATGGTGTGAAATCACAAGGAACCGCGCTTGGTCCATCGAGAGTGAAGGGAGCTGTTTCTGCGCGCTTGGTAAGTAGCCTGATTACCATTGCTATAGCCGCGATCAAATGCCCAGACTGCCTGGAAGCAATGCGTATCCACCTGGGCTTTCTGGTTGTTGGCCTGGGCGTTGTACGAGCTGTTGGCCGGGAAGAGACCGATGATGTTGTAGAAGTAGGCCTTGTAAGGTGTTAGCATCTCATCGACGATCTCCTAGGTCGTAGCAAATAATCATTAGGAAACCCACGTCAACGGCAGTTTGCAAGATGCGAATTTCACAGGGAAGTTTGTTCTTGGTTGTTTGGTTGATGGATTTCAGCTGGGCTGCGCTGCTCGATAAGGCGTCCATGAGCTCGAGAAGAGATTGTACCAACTAGCGTAATTAAGTATAAATGACTCTGATTGAGTTCTCTTTTTGGCATCAACCTACATTTGAGTATCCTTCGTAGACATCCTGTTCCTCCGCCTGATCGGTAATGATGGGTGTGTTCGTCATGAAGTTTACATCTGTTAGAACCACAGCGACCATTGTGTCCATCTTAGTGTAGATATCCTGAATTTTTATTATGAGGTATTATTCGTGGACCTAGAAAAGAAAAACGACTTACCGGAATAGGACCGGCGTCCGCGGTGGAATTGATTTCCAATATGAGATTTTTGGCAGCGAATCCTTGCTGAGCTAGTTCATTGAGAGAGTTGGCAATTTCACCCGAGGTTAAAGCAGCGACCACCCAGTGCGTGTACAGGCAGAGGGCCACGACGAAGGATGAAACAAGGCGGTGCATTGGATGAGAACGAGAGACTGGTAGATGGACGGAAAGAATGGAATAAAAGAATGAATGAGGGTCGTGTTATCTTGAAAAGAGTGACAGGAATAACAAGTCGAGCAGATGCAAATTGCAAAACCAATGGACCATGATAATTATATGATGGTATTCGGAATAATCAGTTCCCCTGACTAGGCCTAAAACGGACTCTCCCACGATGTCCCCGCCCTAGTCCCATCTTAGCGTAGGGCTGTACTGCGCCCCCGACAGAAAGTTAAATCGAATGGGAAACGGCTTCAAGGTAAAAGATTGAGGGATTTGATTCGGGATTGGGTTCCTATTCAGCACTGTACACGAACATTAAGTTTGAACACCGAAAGAACCTGTAAACCAGTATGTAGTCTTTTCATACACTATATACATATCCAAAACATGGGGGGCGACCTTTACAAAGTCTATCGCACCCCCGGCAAACGCACCCCCCTATAGTATGATTAAAGCTGTAGTCACGATACTTACCCCCGCAAAATATAAAGTGTATGCAAAAAAGAAAAGAAAAGGAAACCTTCGCCAAGGCAGGAACAAAGTTCAAGGTTTGGCGAGTTGTTCCTTCCGAAAGAAGAAAATGCAGAGCACGTTGATGGATAGCATGAAGAGCAGGCAGACCCAGAAGTCTGCCTTTGCCAAGCCAGCTGCGATGCCAGCGGAGAAATCAGGGAATACATCACCAGGGCCTAACTTATCCGGTGCCGTCGCGCGGGCGAGGATAGTGGCAATGGAACCGACCACCTGCGCAGCTAGAAGTGTGAAGGTGACATGGAATCGAGTCATTGTGTGGAGGAGGATCATTCCAAACCCTGTAGTGGCAGGAATCAGTTTGTGTCACTTTTTATTCGCTGAAAGAGGAAACTTACCAACACCCTGAAGGGAATCCAAAACTCCTAGCCAGAGCCATAGTGCTCTACCAAGGATAGCTCCGGCGACGGGACCACCGGCCCAGGGGATGTACGTGGCTATGTTGGAGGTTGCCCACAGGATCTGGGCCCATCGAGGAGCACCAAGACCGACGGCAAAGATCGGGATGAACCAGGCGTGTCTTTTGGAAAAGACGTGAAAGACCCACAGAGCTGCCGCCCAGACAACGATGAAAAAGAAGAGGACAAGGAGGACGATTTGCCACATCTGTGCGTGCTTGCTGGACCAGAGATAGAGCCAGTTTCGTCCGTACGGTGCCGATAGCCAGTAGTTTGATATAAATACCATGTAGAAAAACCACTGCGAAATACAGTGTCAGAATCAAAATCAGCTTGAGGGAGGATTGGAAGAGACATACAAGAATGATGCGACGGCGGAAGAGCGATAGGTAGAATGTCGGCACTTGACCTGGCGCTTGTCTATAATATGCAGGAAGTCCAAAGAAGACCAGGGCTCCCAACAGCCACAGCAGACAGGCGAGTCCGAGTCCGATCCCGAGCAAAGCGTGTGGATCGGTCATGGCAAGGCTGAATTGTGTGCTACCCTTTTGATTGAGAGTTGCCATCCAGCTACCCCAGTACCAAAGGAAACTAATGAACAACTGCTGAGTGCCCTGGATGACGGTGGCTCTATAAATCCAAGACCTCAGAGGTGCCCCGCCTGGAAAAGAAAGTCAGATAAGTTCCATACTTCCTAAAAGGGGTTGTTGCGTACCTTCATCTCCAAAGTTGAGGGCAAAGAAAATCGAACCACTCGAAGATGCAAACGAATACAAGCCGGTTCCCACGTTCTGTAGCCATGTTTGACTTGTGCTGTTGTGGATAGGACCGGCAAGGCCGACAAACAGAAAGGCAAACCCGTATATCTGCGGGTAGTTAGCTTGCAACCCCGTAAACTAGATAGAGAAACGTGAACGTACAAAGAAAGGAATCGTCAACACATAGACTGAGGGGACTAGACGGAAGACCATCCACCATATGATCGAAGAGGCGAGATATATGGATGCCAGGATGTATAGCTTTTCGGCCGTCTGTCCAACTTCACCGTTAAGGAGTGTAATCTGGTACGAGTTCAAGGCGAGAATTTGGCCCTAACAGAATGCTGTCAACAGGTGCAATGAAGGTTTGGTAAGGTTCCAACTCACAATGGCGAGGAAGATGGAGTACACAGGCCAATTACCCAGCTTCATCAACATGAAACGCTTCAAACCAGTGGGGGGAACATAGTCATTTGGGAGAAGGAATTGCCCGGCATCTGGGCCTGCACCTGGACCAGTAATTGGCGGGGTCTCTGATCGACCGGTTTCATGAACCTTGAAGCGCAAGACAGATGGAGCAGGAGACGGCAAGGGGGACTTGCCCAGTTTGACGTCGCGGTATCGATTGAACCAGTCTTTTTCACTCTTCTCGAGAAACTCCTCGATGCAGAGCTGGTCTTCGGAGTTCTTGCCATTCAAGTCCGCAAGCCTCTTCTCAAACCTATCCGCATACTCGTTATTCGCATCCGTGAAAAATGGATCAACTTTCTGGAGGTTGTAGTGTTGTTTCTCCTTTGTGATATCATCGACACTGACCAAGCTCATCATGGACGCCCTTGCGTCTCTTCGGCCTAGCACACCGTCTTCTGATCCCGCACTGGGAACTGGTGTGCTGGCACCGGATCGAGCAAAATAAGCACTAGGTGTCCCAAATGGCGATAGACGAAGAGTTCCATCCTCTTGGATGGCCCCAGAAAAAGGCTCGAGATCTTCTCCATCGCTCACCGTAGAGTAAACGATTCGCGATTCTGTGAGAGGGTTGGAGGTCAAGGGTCTGTGTCTTGGGTCGGTCTCAGGATCGGGCTCGTTGTCAGACATGTTGAGGCTGGAAGACAGATTTGTCGGCGAGAAAATGTGGTCATGGCCTGGTCGAGGTGCAGACGGTCTCATATCAGCCGTAATGGGGCTGCTCGGGGGGACAGACGCGGTCGAGCTGCGTGATCGGCTTTGTTCGCGGCTGTTGGTTGAGCTCGACGAGACTGTGCGAATATTATCTGGGACGAGGGTGCTGCCACGGGAAATCCTCCATGAACTGCGATCGTGGCGTTTGGAGTACTTGGCGTGCTTCTCGATTGAGGTAGATTGTAGGATTTCCAGATCCTCAACCCACTGTGCTACGGGGAAGCGCTGCTTGCCGGATCGTGCACGCATGAGTGCTCGTGTCTCCTCAGACGATTTCAGAGCGTCGTTGATGGCCATCTTGAATTGTTGGATAAGATGTTTGGTTGTCATAGACTCGCTAGAATGGGTTAGTGTGAACATATCGCGAGAGGAGGAAACTCACACTGTGTACCACCATCCTGGCATCTGCCCAAGGCCACCAACACTAAACAAACATAGGTTAGCACAAGTGGTAGGTTTAAGCCAGGTCAGACTCACCGTGATCCCACGCCCAACGCTCCTTTCCGCCCGAATTCCACGGCCACCAGACCGAAGGGCTCATCACGCGAAGGAATTAAGGCGAATTCAGCGCCACTGAAAATGAAGGGCGGTAGTGCAGTGAACTCTGGTTTAGAATAGACCCGCCCAGGGTAGAGCTCTGTGAGTCGATTAAGTTTCAATGCGGCAAACCTTCCATAGAGATCGATGACTGGACCAATGCACATCAACTGGACCTCTGGGTGAGCGTCTAGAATGGATGGGAAGATGTCTGCAATCAGATCAACACCCTTTTGCATGGACCAACGACCGACAAACACAAACAGCTGGGCCTTTTGGTCAACTTTGAGCCCTGCCCATTCTTGCGCTTGTCTCTTAAGCGTGGCACGAGTGGCTTCAAACTCTGCGTCGACGATCACTTCTTGGAGATTGGCGTTTGCATTGTGATTCCACTCGGCGATGTCAGATGGATCTGGATTGGGCAGGGCTCCAATGTTCTTGAGACCCCAGAAAATAGGGTATCTGGCGTACGATCTCTTGCCATATTTCTTGGAGACACCGACAGCGCCGAATCCGTTTTGGTGGATTTTCAGATAGCTGGCAGCTCCATGAAGAAGGTTGAACACCTCGCCGAATTGTATATACTTCTTCACTAATGCATGGTCAAGGTTATAGACACTGCAAACCTCTTGACTTTGATTTGGGGTCTGCATTGGCCAAAGTCCTTGGAATTCAGCATTGTGTAGAGATAGGCAGCATGGAATCGTGCGAGGTAGAAGATAGAGAGGGGCAGCGGCGCCATGGTAATCGTTGATGTGATAGAGGTCGATAGCCGGGAATCTCCTAACAGCTTCAGCAATACATTGATTCCAAGTAGAATAGAATATAGCTGAATCCAGGTCATCCATGCGGGCAGGATACGGCTCTGATTTAGACTGAGCTCGGAACACGGGCGCGTCTAACAAGACGTAGGTGATGTTTTGCAGTCGATGATATTGGACCTCCACTTGGTAGTTATTCCCAAGAACGGTGATCACCATCGGCTCACCGGGATCGTCCTTAGGGTAGTCGACTCCTCCAACACAGGGGACTACCCATATGAGGTCCTGCTGGGTCAGGTTTTTCCCCATCAGCTGGGCCATCACACCAAGCCCACCGATCTTGATTTTAATACCCCAGTCCTCAATGTCGTATTCCATCGTTGCAATGAGCACCGTTCGTCGGGGGGTGTTTACCGTGGCACTGACGACGCCTGCACTTTCAGATGGGAACGGGCCCACATTGGTGAGAGCGAGTCCAGGATTGGATCCCTTGTCATCAGATCGATGAGGCACCTTTTGAAAGACACCCACCAGTGGAGCGAAGCTTGATCTTTTCTCAGTGACACCAATTTGGTTGAATTTGACCTGGTAAAAGGCCTTCAAGTAAACATAAACCGCACCCACAGCGGTGGCGACAGGTACAATTGCTAGAATGATAAAGATGGCCAGTTGAACCCACCTGGATCCTGTGGGTGTAGCGTAGACCTTCAGATCACTGTCACCCACCGACAACTTGAAGGAAAGATAGGGCGAAGGGGGTGGGATGGTGACGTTGAATACATTGCTCAGCAGCGTGACTGGAGGGACCTGATCCAGGACGTTGTCTCCATCGATGTCTCCAAATACCTGTGTTTGATCGGGCAGACCGTCTTCGTTTAATCCCCAGGCGTTGAATGCAACCTGCACGGGCCATTCCCCCATGAAGTGGATTTCCCACAGGCCAGTGTCATTGCTAAGAGCCATTTTGTTGGAATAGCCAGCGTCATATCCGAACTGGTTGAACTCGCCTTCGATGAAGAGGTTCGGGAAGCGACGTGGGGGCTTGTATGCCCATTGCGTGTCTCCGTGCTGCCAGTGAGCACTACTTCCGGTCAACTTGCTCCAGTATTGGGCAAGGATGTGTTCTCCATCCCAGGCCTGCTCCGCAGGGCCGGTCCAGCTCTTGCCGGGGATCGACACGTTGAAGCCGCTGTATGTCATCCAGGGACTGAAGGTAGCTCCAAAGTCCAGCGAGTATCGCCACATGTCTGCACCAGGGGCCTGTGGCATTACTGATAAGGGCTCAGTCTCAGAGGAGGGGTTGTCGAACAGTAGTGTTCTACTGTAGTTGGCCAACTGTGGCCAGACCATCGGATTGTTTATCTGTCCGACACGGAAAAGAAAGTGGTCGACTGACTGCCACCGACTTAATTAGTATCGTGACTTTCTCGACCTGTACAGCGAGGGATTAACTCACTCCGGTGGATTGATTCCCATCTGATGTCGTCACATTGCTAAGTGTCACTCTGTGAACCCCTGGAAAGACATTGCCCAAATCCACCTCGTAGCTGAAAACGCTAGTGTGTGCCCCCGGCCATGTCACAACATCAGTCTCTTCAATAGATTTACAAGAGACCGAGGTCGTGTCTAGCTGCGGGCTCTCATCGTTAAGCGCTTTGGACGTGATAGTCAGCGAGTTGGTGATATCTCTGCAATCCATCTGCTGGGAGAATTCGAAGCCGATTCGCACCGTTTCCCCACTTGTTCCCTGGGACACAAGTCGAGCGTCATGCCCTGGAGAGAAGCGTGTTATATATGGTGAAGGCTGAACGAACTTATCCTTCGGAACAAAGGCTTTGAACCCCCAGGCCGGCATTGTGAGGTTGGGATAACACCCGTTGGGAACGTCAGACCCGTCGAATCTACTCTTTGTCAGCAAGACGAATCGATGTTGTAATAGAAATCATACCCAAGCATAGTCGAGCTGTTAGCCAGCGTGAATTCCTCGAACGGCGGGAAAAGATTTTTGACCGTAGTTCCCGTGGGAAATGGCGAGATCAAAGCTTCCTTACTGCTGCAGTTGAATTGGTGTTCGACTGTTTTGTTATCATTAGAATACACCAGCCAAACGCTCTGATTGCCCTGGCCTTGGCCATCAAAATTCTGCGCATCCACGAAGCGCGATCTCATGACACTCCACATGCCCGTCTCAGTCGGTGTCCCATCACTGCCTGGAAGGTAGATATCGAAGGTCTGGTTGGACAATTGCTGCAGGTACCAGCCATCATTCAGAGTAGGATAGTTTTGACGCATCTCAAACATCATCTTGATAAGGCCTCGGACTGGGTGAGAAGGATCGCGGTGATCGAGACTGACGGAATCATCTCCACATCCGGTCAGGGAGCGGTCGAGCGGGAAATCAACGTATTTCGAAGACCCCAGCTTGTAGCATCCGTGCAGCTGCCATGCTTGAGCAGATGACATCGGTCCACGACCGAAGACATAATTGTCAGCCTGGTTGTCTAATACGTAGAAATCCTGTTCCTCGCCCCAGGAGAGGATGGGAATTCCAGGCATAAGCAACGAAGCAATGTACAGACCCAAATTCTGCTTTTGGGTCCCGTTTTTGATCCCTGGCCACCTGAAGACGTCCTGATTTGTGACACCAAACAGGTGACGAGGGTCGAATTTACCGGTGTTTGTGTTGACCATATCGTTGGTCTCCACAAGACCATTCCAGGTGTCCACAAAGTTGACTGGTGGGTCGCCTTTGGCAGTGTAGATACCGTCTAGTCTGGACGGCACGATGTTAGCTCGAATAGACTAAATGTGGTGAGAGGGATAAACTAACCCTAGAAACCGGCTCAGACCACGATACAACGTGTAGTGGAACGCCGCCCCGTCCAACGCGGACCTCTCCGCAGGTCTTAGGAAGAGATCCTCATCTGACTTGTCTGTCTTATTTGTCATCATAAACGCTTCCGTCAAATTGGAGATGGTTTGATTCGTCTGGCGACCGCGACCCATATAAACCGAGCCAAAAGAGTTTCCCGCCACAATCTCTCCGGGTATGTAGAAATTGTCCTTTCCCACCTCCTTGGCGCAATCCCGCATATACTCGGACCATTCTCCAAGAGAGTCAAGGGTAACTTGCAGAGCCTTGTCAACACGGAATCCGTCAACGTCAAGCATGGTGATGGTTAGGCACGAAAAGTGTTTTATCTTGGCTAGCACGTCCGGCCGCCATCCGCGTAGGCGATCCTGCACAAATGCGAATTTCGATATCTGTCCTTCCCATTCACTGTAGTTTCCAAAGGCGGCAATTTCTCCATACTGTCGAGGTCAGTCGTGCTCCGTATCGACAGAAAGGGAATGTTACCTGATCAAATTCACTATTCCGACATGAAGGACCAAGAGTTGTAGTTGTCAAACCGGTGCCGTCATCATTCCAGAATCGAGGATACTCCCAGGGACATTCACTCTCAACTTCATTTCCCGGCTGAAAGTCCCAGTATCGACGGCCGTACTTCCATACATAGTCGTACTCGTTGGGATTGATCGGCGCAGACTTGTTCAAGAAACCTTGAAAACCGATAAGATCGCCCATTCTATCAACAATCAGCAGATGACATCGCAGGTGGCGCAGATGGATCTCACATACGTTGCAAAGGTATTATCAAAAAGAACATAAATCCCCCGTCGATGCGCCTCGGATATCATTGTGCGCCAGTCTTCGATCGTACCAAAGTGATGGTCGAGCAGAGTCAGGTCAAGCGGCGAGTATCCATCCGCAGCCCAGGGGAAGTTAATATACGGTGTTCCAGCGAGATAGACACCCTGCGTATGGTCAATATATTCTTCTCATCCAGTCTTCCTGAAGCAACAAACGCACCTTGATTCCCATCCCCTGAAGATAATCGAAAGTGTCAACCAACCCAAGAACATCGCCTCCATGGCGGAACTCGTTCGAGGTCAAGATGTGTTCCCACTGTGTGCCATTCGCATTATCGTTACTCGGATTGCCATTCACAAACCGGTCGAGGAATATCGTGTAAAAGGGGAATCGCCAGTTCTCTGGGGAGGGATTGTATGTGTGGCCATCCCACCGACCCGAGTAGTCGAGGGGGTGTGTCGCTGTCTGGTTTTGATTGAGATTCCAGTCCGCTTCCTCTGGAAGATATGGCAGGGACTGTCCAATGCGTATGAATATTGCAACAATGACAAGGTAACGAGTGATGGAAGTGAGCAACTCCATTCCGAATAGTGAATGCCACTATGGTGACATTCACAGAACACGCTGTTCGAGCCTCGACTGCAAAAGAACAACCACAGGGTGCATACCAGGGAGAAAGGTATAACTCATAGAAGCAGAGACACTGAACGATTCATAGGGCACAGATATGCAAGAGAATCATGTGAAAGATAATAATGAATATTTCGGAGCCGGGCAGGCCAATGCAATAATTGATTCCGAGCGAGAGAAACCAATCACTGATTTGTAAACTGGCATAGACGCATGAATCAGGCGAACGGCTGGAGATCCGAGCCAGCTCTGCTGTACAGCCTCAACCCACAGCAAAGCATATCCATATTATCGCTAAGCGGTTGGGCGGTGCTAATTTTGAACGATGGATCTCAAGCTGACATACGGCATAGTTGGTAGGCCTTGGCATATATCAGGTTCCAGGCCCAAGCCGGACAGACCATGTCTCATAGCAATGGAGACGATCTGACATGCATCGGTATAGCACCTTCGAAGTGGTGTGGTCTACTCCGGACACGGGTGATCGAATATACGAAGCGGGTCTTTGTTCGATAGCGTATGTTGTATAGGGTGGAGAACGATTCATACGTGTTTGCTGCAAAGCTACTCCGTATACGAGTTTTCAAGACTAGTGCTGCCCGAAGTAAATCATTGATCATAAAGTGTAAATCTTGCTAGATCGGGTATACCGCCTAATATACGATAGAACACGTCATACCTGATACAGGGCTGACCTATGAGAAAAGGTGAGAGGTGGATATGATATGCTATGATAAGGGTGTGTCTCGTAATCTTTTTTATTTTTTTTACTTTTGTTCACGGTCAGTCCGTCCCTGCTGCTAGGGCTGTGCGGTATGGCGAAATTGATAGTCGGCAATTTATGCACTTTATGGTTGACTTGGCTTCGCTGAACCTACCAATAATCAAGGGCCAACAGCTCAACAGCTTCAAATGCACTTCTCCTTACCTGACCGCACTGATGGTTTCCAGACCCGAATGGAACAAATCCCGGCTGTCAGGTTCAGATCCCCCATGTGGACCCGATCGATAAATCTCGCGGAACGACAAGGAACAGAGTACAGAACGGGAAATAACCCAAGGATTTCTGTAATAATATGACACCCCCATGAAATTGGGTTAGATTAGAGTCAACAATGCGGCTCTTCTACTCAGTAGCATATCAAAGAAACACAATGATCGTCAATTATCAGGCCCCCCATGTCGGAAGCCATGCCGAGGTCTGTGCGCTCGGTTGGGATGACCTCGGGAGTTCAAAGGCGGCATTGTGTCCTCCGTAAGGAATGAAGGATCAACTAAGTTCGCCGATCGGGCCGATACATTACATGACCGGAACAGATACATTACATTTACGGTATAATACGTACGTACCTTACCTAGGTACTGTACATCATTTTCCATTTTCTATGTATCTATATGACATTCAAATGTTGTTCAAATGTGAATTTAAGTAACCTTTTCATTGTCTCTGAAATCCATCGTCATTTGATTCTCCTTCCGCCTGTCATGCAAACGCCACCGACAATGTGGTGGTGGAATGTCTTGGTGGTTGCTGCCATTGGGACAGTACAGGCGGCTTCCCGAGACCAATGGCTCGGTCGGTCGGTCTACCAAGTGGTCACCGATCGCTTCGCTCGATCCGATAACTCAACCACCGCTACTTGTGATGCAGGACTGGGGGAGTATTGTGGAGGGAGTTTTCAGGGCATCATCAATAAGCTGGATTATATTCAGGAACTCGGGTTCGATGCGGTTTGGATCTCTCCAGTGCAAAGCCAGGAGGCAACTCGCACGGTGAATCTCGCAGGTATAATCATCTCGACTGTCAACGGATATAGAGAACTAACGATAGATGGATGATAGCATACCATGGGTATTGGCCAAACGACCTGTATTCCATCAACTCCCATTTTGGCACATCCGATGACCTGCAAGCATTATCCGCAGCGTTGCACGCCCGTGACATGGTGAGTCGCCAGCTGCGTTGTCTACTGACGAAACTGACATGAAAAATAGTACTTGATGCTGGACATTGTCGTCGGTGACATGGCCTGGGCGGGAAATGCCTCTACTATCGACTACAGCACATTTAATCCGTTCAATGATCAGAAGTATTTTCACGACTACAAGCTACTTTCTGAGGACCCCACAAATGATACCTGCGTCCTGGATGTAAGTCTGCCACCGCATGTTATCAGAGCATTGCTAAACCTTCCTCAGTGCTGGATGGGAGACAACACCATATCGCTTCCAGATCTGCGAAACGAGGATCAGGAAGTCCAGCAGATTCTGGGAACCTGGGTTTCGCAGTTGGTTTCGAACTACTCCAGTATGCATATACGTTCCCTATCTATCCAACGGAGTTATTAACCGTTATCCATGGTAGTTGATGGCTTGCGAATTGACAGTGTCTTGAATATTCCCCCCGTCTTCTTCTCCAATTTCAGCAAGTCAGCGGGTGTTTTTACTATGGGCGAAGGTGCCACAAGAGATGCATCCGGTTACTGTTCTCTGCAGCCCAGTCTAAGCGGACTTTTGAATTATCCGTTGTGAGTAACTCATCGAATCAACAGAGGGCGTGTTGACACCTTTTAGGTATTATATCCTCTCAGAGTCCTTTAACACGACCAACGGAGACTTGAATAGGATCATACAGTCTATCGACTATGTCAGGTCACATTGTGAGGACGTACTACCCCTGGGGACTTTCACATCGAATCAGGACGTTCCTCGCTTTGGCTCGTATACGTCAGACATATCGGTAAGTCGAGTGCATCGAGGATTTTGTCTGCATGTATTGACTTTGTCACTCCTGATTAGCTGGCTCGCAACATTCTCACGATCAGCATGCTCGCTGACGGTATCCCCATCCGTATGTTGCGCCCCCACAAATCGAAACGAAAGCCAAGGATACTAATAAAAAGAATACAGTCTACTATGGGGAAGAACAACACCTGTCAGGTGCATTCAACCCTGTCAATCGGGAGGCCCTGTGGCTTACCAAATACTCGATGAACTCCACGTCCCTACCATTGCTAGTCCAATCATTGAATCGCATTCGATCCTATGCGAGCGGCGACGGAGAAAAGTCCACGCTCACCCCGAAGTCAGGTAGCGACTATCTGTCGTACCTCTCATTGCCAATCTATAACTCAACAAATATTTTGGCCATACGTAAGGGATTTACCGGTAACCAGGTTGTGAGCGTCGTATCCAACCTGGGAGCCAAGCCAGCCACCAAAGCCACCACCAAGATCACGCTTGGCTCTGACGGCACAGGATTTTCATCCGGCCAAAATGTTACCGAGATCTTGTCTTGCAAAACATTCGTGACTGATTCAAGTGGAAATCTCAGTGTCGACCTCAGCTCGGATGGAGGGCCTCGGGTGTACTATCCTACTGAAAGCTTGAACCGAAGCACCAGTATTTGTCCAAATCACACTCAAACATCAACAGCCTCCTCGGCAAGTCCGAAGGCTTCCACCGGCGCCGGCATTTCAGTATTTGGTTTGTCGTGGGAGATGAGGACATTGATACTCACAGCTGCATTGACCACGCCCTATATTTTCATCTAATTCCTTCTGTTTCGATTGTGTCTCCTGTACTCCGTAATATTTTTTTTTTTTTGTTTTTGTTTCTCGACGTTTTGTTGGATGGTTTCTGCAGTGGTTTTACTATAGACGAAATACTCCGTACATTCAATTCTATTGCTTTCATGTTACATCTGGTGAATGACCACGCAAAAGAGGAGATACGTTGAGTAACTAGAGACTCCATACTTGGGCAAGAATTCCGGCAGTCGCCTTTGCATATTGGGCACGGTAAGACGGTATGCAGACCTACATGTAGCTTATCTGTTGAATCTTACCAGTCATGACCGGTATTGAATCCCGGTTGTAAGTAACGATACAATACGAAAATAGATGTCCAATTATGATAACCTCGATTTCCAAGCCCTGTCGGTAAACTCAGTATTTACTGCACTTCTCAACGCTAACCTAGCGCTGACATGATACTAGCCCGTAGTTGGAAGTTTAATCTTTTATTGGAAAGCACAACAGCACACACTCTGTTTTGGACGCTTGATTGGAAAGATAAGGTGCAATGCTCACTTTGATGAACCCAACACAACAGGGCGGGTCGCTGATGCATAGCTGATCCTAACACCTAGCCAGTGCCCGCTCGTTGTTACCCTACGTGGGCTCTCGAATCACCACTGGATTTTTTCCAGTCTCTCCACAAGAGGCTCGGCTCATGTTGGTTATCACATTCTGCTTCTATGCAAGGCTTAGACTATCTCGTATGCTCAATGCGCTCGCCTTCAGCTGAAAGTTAATGATTTCTGTACATACATATGTTGATCGTTCAACAAGCTACTCCGTAGTTCCCTGTCTATCGACCAAGAATATATAGTCTTTTCTTGGGAAACATAGGAGCATCTCCCTCACCCCCCTCTCCAGTGATTCAATCATTAAATTCAGTCACAATGCGTTACTCATTCACCATCACTGCTCTGAGCCTCCTCTCATCGGCTTTCGCCATCACGGTAACCACCCCGTCATCAGACACGGTGTGGGATTTCTCCGCTGCCAAAACTATCAAATTCACTAGCGATCCCAGTGATCCTTCAGTAATCAGCATCATCCTTCGAAGTGAGGATGGCTCCTTCCAGACCAAATTGGCGGATAACGTCAAGACCTCTGCTGGCGAATACACAACCCAGCCTAACCCAAGCATTTCCAACGGGTATGTAAAGGATAGAGTGCATGAACAGAAAAGAACAACACTAATACCGCTCTGTGATGCCTTAGAGATGGCTACGAGATCCAAATAATTGATTCTGCGGGCCAGCTCGCCGTCAGTGACATTTTTACTGTCAAGAAGGGCGCTTCGGATGATGGTACCACATCCTCCTCTTCTTCCACCTCCTCTTCTTCCACGTCTTCTTCCACCACCAACACCTCCTCCACTTCTTCTTCCGCGACATCTAGTGCGGCCACTTCTGCATCCGTCACCTCCACCCTTACCTCCTCGGCAGCTTCAACACCCACGTCGTCGACTAGTACTTCTTCTTCCTCAGGCATGATGCAACTCCACACAATGTTGCAAAGCGATCATACTAACACCTTTTTTCATCGCAGGCTCCACCACCTCCTCTTCTACCTCTTCTTCCACGACAACGACTTCCACCTCTGGCGACGCTTCATCCACCAGTGCCTCCGCGTCCGCTCTGCAGTCGACCGGTGCCGCGTCGTCTCAGTTTAGTGGCCCCAAGGGAGCGATGGCTCTACTCGGTGCTGCTTTTGCGCTCTTCCACGTCTAGATCATATCCACCGGACAGTATTGTGCCGGAGGCGAGTATCCAATGGCCTTTCGAAATAAGAAAAATCAAGGGACATGTGTGATTGCTCTATTGCATTCTCTTATTCTTGAAAGCTTGTGTCGGGTTGGACCGAGAGTGTATAGACTAGGATGACATAGTCAAATTGTGACGGGTTATATCTATATTCCAAAACGAGTTGAGCGATGCTGCTAGTTCGTAGAGCCGTTGTACAATCTAAACGGACGCTTTCCTTCGAATGTTATACAAAAATAGTATTCACTTATTTTATAGGCGAGTCTGACTGTATCGCCTTGTGAGCTAAGGTGGTAATCGGCTAGTTAAGTACAATGGACATGTATAGAGCAGAGTTGCTAGGGCACTACTGGGTGCACGTCGAAGTGCATTGTGGAATGTAAGATATTAATTGAATTGTTGAAGCTAATAGAGGCTAAAAAATCTGACACCTCCTCACGAATATAGAACCATGGACGTGTATCCCCTTACGAAGAGGCAAACCTCGTTGCTAAAGAGGATATTGTAGCGTACGATGGGGTTACTAATAAGATAATTGGCTGTAGTAGGCTTGTTGGTGGTGGTAGAAACTGGACCGTTGATAGCTAGAAAATTGATTGTGTTGGCTGACTTGGGATACTACTTGACTTAGATCCTGAGTTAAAATTTCATTTTGTTGATTCATAATAATATCCGTGTACATTTGGACATGAGTAAAACTTAACTAGCAGTAGCTGCGATCAACCATCAGCTTTCCTGCTACTACTCGAAAAATTAATCAACGAGTAGTGTATCCACCGTTGGCGAAAATGGTTTGGCCAGTAATCCAAGCACCATCGGTGCAAAGGAAGCGAATGATAGGAGCAATGTCCTTGACCATGGTGAGACGGTTGCCCATGCCATTTGCTTTGTGGAATTCCACGGCTTCGGGAGATTCCTGGGGATAGAAGAAAGCTGTTGATTGTTAGATCCCTAGAACGAGCAACATGTCCACTTATTCTTCATGTCGACTTACGTGTATCCATCGGTCCAGGGGCGACATTGTTCACACTGATGCTGCGAGATTGAAGCTCCTTACAAACACCCCTACAATATTGTTAGCTCATGACTTCGGCCGATAGTGAACTTGCAACATACCGAGTAAAGTGCTCGACGGGAGCTTTGCTACCAGCATAAGAGGTATAGTAGCCAGTAAAGGCTCCTAGAAGCGCAGTGACAATGGAGATGATCTTTCCGCCATCAGTCACATGAGCAGCAGCTTCCTTGAGAACGAAAAATGCAGTTTTAGAGTTGACCCTAAAAACGTAGTTAGTCAACCACTCTTAGAGCGTTCGCAATATCCTTCCCCAACACAATACTTACGCGAACATCGTGTCATATTCTTCCTCGCTAATCTCTGTAATAGGCTTCTTCAGCACTCTGCCGACCGTGTTGACCACAATATCAACATGGCCGAAATCACGGACAACATCTTTGAACAGTTTCGTTACTGCAGCTGCAGAGGTCAGATCGCCCTGGTAGAGGGAGACCTTGATCGAAGGGTTCTTTTCCTTAAGGGAGGCTACTAGCGAGGCACCCTCCTTTTCGCCGCCGGATGAATGATAGTGGAGAGCAAGATTGGCGCCCTCTCCAGCGAGCTCGAGGGCACTTTGAGCACCAAGGTTCTTAACACCCCCGGTGATAAGGGCGACTTTACCAGAAAGAGACATTTCGAAATTGTAGGTAATAACAACGAGGGCTTGCGATAATTGAGTGATAGAACTGCAGTCTTTTATCGAGAGATATTCATTACTTATATATTCACGAGTAAGAAACCGAACCTATTGTAATGTGAGCGTAGTATGCAGCATGCCACCTAGATGTTGCAATATAATGCGTTATCTGAAATAGGAAATATGTGGAGCGTAGGCACAAATACTCCATTTCATTGGTGGTAAGATGTGGGTCGGACGTCCCTAAGTTTGGATGTGGTATCCCCTTCAGGAAGTCCCCATCAACAAACTCTATAAGCTTCATGATGCGCGATGTCGTGTCGTCATGCGGGTATTTGATTTTTTGATTGGTTTTCAAGAAAGGATTTGCATTGTCCATCAGGAGCTACCCAGGAATTGACCAGGATTCGGATCTGGTGGAAGTTCATCCACAAAGGTCATAGCTGATCCATGCAAGAAAGCGGAATTGCGGTCAATCCAAATCACCATCCGATAAAGCAAACCATTCAGCCCTAGTGTTGTGAGCCCCCCTCGTAAATAAATCACTCGTGCGAGACCCTGCATATGGATACTATAATTCTCGAGACTGCCGAACATGGCTTCATAGCTTGCCATCTTTGCTATTGCCCCTATCAAAGCATCATTTACAGTCCCTGGCTGCTGAGCCTCAAGACAGCAATTGATGGACAGGATAGCTTCACAGCGAAGACTGAGGAGGTCGACTCTCATACCGCTAGGGTCACTTTGTAGGGCGGCATAATGCGATGCAGCAAGAAGAATAATGACGGAGAACAAAGCGGGCTCGGTCATCACTAGTGGAAACCAACTGGTCCTCAGGAGACCGGGGGTCCCCGGCTGGTCAAGCTCAGGAATATCAACTGCCATATTCATCAAGTCTTACGATGTTAACAAAGTCCAGATTTGCTAGATCAAATTCAAAAAGTATATAACTTACAGTGATCGACCAGTAGTGGAGTCCAAGGCTGGACCGATATAGGATAAGACTTGAAGGGGTCCACCCTAAGTCCGCCGATTTGAGGCGATATCAAGGCTGGTGGGGTGAAAGAGTCAAATCCGGGGCGGGTTTGAACTTCAGTCGCTTTTACATGTTGTGCAACACCCAGCTCCGCTGCACCCAGCAGAAGCCTAGTCCGGATTCGCTTATCTCGTCGGGCTTGCTTCCATTGATAACGCGTCACGTGAGACCGAAACTCGGGCTCTTTGGCTAGCTGAAGGGCGTCACTTGGTTTCTGTACGTTGACGAAGACAAAATCCATCCCCATGATTCAATGTGTGATTATAATTCGCCTTGGGTGGCATCTCCAGCCGTCTCTGACAGATCTCGGGAAGTCAAGAGATTGACATAGGTAAGGGTTAAAACTCGACCTCGGATTTATGGATTTTCCGCTGCGGCGAGAAGTGGCGTAGCTGAGTCCGCTATTCCCTTGGGCCGATCATTTGTTAACTGTTGTAGTTCAAAGGAGGATTGATTGTTGAACTAGAGGGGGTAACCGAGGCTATATATACAACGAGAAGATCCTGTTGATTGAAAATTGACTTGGTTCTTCGTATAGACAATGCGGCAATGAATTCCGATGGTGCGGCTTGATTCCTGGCCTGCACCAGCCTCAAATCATGACATATCGTGGATTCCAACGGTTGCCAGACCCCTGTCACTGATCTACTATATTACCAATTACGCAGCCAAGGATGATGTTTCTCCATGGCAGATGGTCGCAGAAGCTGCCTTACTCAAACAGTCGCTTGAAAAAGCAAAAGTAGCGGCTCATCCAACAGAAGCTGAGCGGTATGAATGACTTTACACTCCGATACTTCAATATTCTTGCACACCACGCAATGATCCAATGGGTGAGCCGGGCTATTGAATTGTCGATAGGCTTTGCTGATCGCGCTGTCCCTCAAGTATCGGACAGAAACCCTATGGCTGCGGGCCGGATGTCAGCATTAGAGTTTCCGTTCACGTTTGCGAAGGGGTGGAACGGATTAAAATATGCATTGCTGCCTTAAAAATGCCTGAACTATGCCTCATTTTAGACCGCTTTCGCCAACGCTCTATACAGCGTATCGTAAATTGAAGCTATTCCCACCACGCAAATCACCAAATTGAGCATATCCCTGGTGTTGACCCGCCGTACAAACCATCAAATTGCTCAGGTGAGACTATTCCCACCCCACAAATCATCGTTTTCATCAAGTCTCACGCGTTGAACCTCCCTTCGACCATACAAATCATCAAATTGAAGCTATTCACACTATACAAATTTCAGTACAAACAAAATCATTCATATACTGGCTGGTGAGGGTACCCCTTCTTCAGAGCGTACTGTTTGTAGGATCCGGGCTCTGTAATAATTTTCTGCTATATCTAAATAGGGCACCAAGGGATTTGAAGGCAGCAATGCATATTTTAATTCGTTCCACACGTTACTCTAACTCGTCGCCACTTCCATAATCTCTAATGTTGACAGGATTGTGTCTGTTCAGTTCGTCAAATTACGTATATTTTAAAATTGAACGGGACTGATACATAGCCCCACAAGCAGTTTCCCAAAACAAGTCGGTTTCTCGCTAACTATATTGTACTCCGTACACCCGTTGTTATTTTCTCCTTTACTTTTCATATTCCCTCTACATCCACAGCCCACGCAGTCGTGGGTAATCAAACTGCAACATCATGACTGATTTTCCAAGTAAGATACCTGTATAATGAAAAATCTGTCAATTTGCATTCTAGTTTCATATAGTGAAGAATGCACTTTGGTTTTGGTTTTAATTTAATTTCAATTGCAGATAAAAATGCAGGTAAAAATGCAGCTTTTATCATGGGAAACCAGAATGCAAATTGACAGAGCTTTCATTATGCAGAGTTTTTATCTGTGCGGGGACCCGGGTACTCGACTAACCCTAGCAAACCAGCCCTAGTTATACAGATTATGTTCTACGGAGTACAACATAGGTGATTTATGAATAGCTTTATATTTGTGGATACAGATTAGGTGAAAAGGGGGAGATCAACATGGGGCCGATCATCCAAGTACTCTGTGGCTGGGGTTGTTCAGGGGCTGTGTCTTTTACTAAGGCAGTACCATAGAAAATGGCAGACTGCTAAGGAGGGTTCTCCTAAAGGGGTAGACCACTGTGCCAACAGTAAAATCACATACACCGTCATACCCCTAGAGACGACAACTAGCACTATAGTGCAGTTAGCTTCGCCTCTTTTTTGTCTTTTCTTGTCTTCCTTTTCCCCAAGTCGGCGGTCAGACATTATCAATTATATTACTCTCTATTATATTCTGTAACTTCCTCTCCAATTATGTATGAAGCGTAGAAACAACCTCTAGACCGAGTAAGTCTAGTTATACGCTACAATAACCTGCCGGCTGACCACAATATCAGCTTCACCGGGCCGTTGACCATTGTCAAGAATCTCCTTCTGGCTGTCTCCATCGCTCACACTTCCCGATCGGTTGTGCTGAATCACCGAGGTAGTGGCCGTATGGTTGGTGCTCTTCCCGATATCGGGAAGCTCGTAGTTTTGTGAGACATTTCCCCTACCCGTGCGGTTGGAAGTGTTGTATCCAGGCGAGCGGTTGTAATTTTTGTAGTCCGAGGTCTTGCCATCGCGGAGGATCCGGAATAGCGGGCGGAGGGTTGCCACATTTCCAACGATCATGCCGATGCTATTTTCCGCGAATCCCCAGATGACCACGTCCGCGACACTGTAGAGGTAGTCGACTTGGTTTGTCAGGGCGACAGTGTACTTGAGTCGCACGCATGCTGATAGTGATGCACTGGAAGAATCAAACGTCAGCTATAAGGGAGGGTAAATACGAGGGGGATGCGACATCACGCACAAGATACCGAGACCCATCAGGCCAATGATCGAGATTTTGGTGTTGCGGTTGATCTGTACGTTCCAAAGCAGAGGAATCGGCCTATTAGTGTGGTCAGCCTTTTGTCATTCACACGAAATAGATGGGTCTTATGTCCGTACAGGAAAGCTGTCACCCAATCGGTAAGGATATTGACAGCCGTGCATGCGTAGTACACATCGGCAAGGACGTGACTAGGCTGGCAATGACCTCCATTTTTAAGGGCAGCCTCGTCCCAGGCGGCTCTGCAGCGGGGTCAGCATGTAGCTCCTTGCGAAAATAGTCATTGCGGGGAAACTTACTCTACGGGGATGCAGTTGATCAGAATGAAGATCAAAGCAATGATGTTCATAAGCACGAATGTAGCAATGACCACATATTGTGCATAGAGGTACACCTTGCGCCCTTGTGCCACTCGAATCAGCATCCAACTGATGCTGAGCTTAATTGGAATAATGGCGGCGCAGTAACCGACCTCGAAGATAAGAAAGAACTTATTGATTCATCAGTGCTATGTGCGTCAATGTGACAAAAGTTGCGCTCACCTTCTTCCCCTCCACCGCGTACATTTCATTGCCAGGCTTTGCAAGTGTCGAGTTATGTGCGCCAATTCCATTGAAGGCACCTCCAATGCATCCTGCGACAAGCACGGCAAATGGTACCTATCGTTTGCGTGTTAGTCAAGCCATGAGAAATTTCTTCTGTCGTACGAACAAGTGCTATTGTCATAATCCAATCTTCTATTCCCCATGACTTGCGGGTCAATCTGCAGTAAACCCGCAAGCCGTAGGTCAGGAAGGCCACTATCGTCAACATGATAGTGCTGCCCGCTAGGGACGGGGCCGCATCGGCGTAGACAACCATGGCGTCAAGGTCGCAATATTAGAGTCAAGCTTGCGGTGCCGTCGATGGCTTCTGAAACATTCGAGGCTCGAATTAAGCCGGTGGAAATTTCAGATGGGGTAGCGGGTATATAACAAAAAGGACCCCAGCAATACTGAAGTAATTTAATGCCAAGTGGAGATAAAGTCCGCTCGAACCCTATGCCAAGGGTGGAGTTTGCCGGTACCAAGGTATCGGGTTTCCGGCACTTGAAGAAGCAGTCTTGGAAAAACTTTGCAGGGCGCTAGCAAAACCTCACAGGGTATAAATGAACGAGGGCGACAGGACCACCTTCTCAGATCGATCTACAAAGAATGATATGCAGAGGTCCCATAATTTTTATGTAAAACTCTACCCCTATTCTCTTTGCCCCATAAATTGAAACTATTTTTGCGAGTCGTCTTCCTTGGATTTGAGTAGCGCCTGCGTTCTATGTAGCCACTTAATTTCCGACCACCTAGACCACTATTTAGCCGCTATTTAGCCGCTCATCGATTTTCTAGACCAAATACATAACGTATTTTATTTAACTGTAGAACACTGCACTGTTTCCCTACGGTGCTACCTAGATTACTCGTCCTGTATTCTCCATTCAACATGTCCAATTGACAGGAAATGCCGGATCCTATCGATCCTCAATTACTTCCCCGGATGTTTTTCACCTTCAAGTCTGCTGATGGGGAAATCACAAGACGGAAGATCATTTCCCACAATTTTTTCTTCAATAAATAACCGTGCCAAGCGCCCAACGCCACCTACCGGGAGTTGAGCGCTTGGCACGCTTAGCTGGACTGCTAGAAGAAATTAGGACAGACTTGACCTAAGCTGATAGGCTCCAGGCCTGTTCACCTGGGCCCTCATCGAAGGGTCTGTGCGGGGAGATGTGGGGAAGCCGGTATTTTGTTGACGATTGACTGCCGAAAGCCTTGTCCCGGTGAACTCATCTTCCATCCCAAAGCTCATGGAAGCACCACAGTAATTCGCTATTTGGGCAAGTATATGTTATATGTAAATACTGAGTCAATCCTCATCGCTTTCGTCACTCGAAATACCCAATATCCCCTGATAATCCCGCCAATTGAGTGAGGCAAATATAGAGTGTCCACTTTTGGAAACGAATCGATATGCTTGTTTTTGGAGTGCCTACCATACATGCATGCACTGCATGTTTGTTCAGTGCATGTTTGTTTGTTTGCCAGATTGAGCCTTTCTTCAGATGGGTTTACAGGGTATATAAACCCTGCATCTCTAGTTTCCAATAGATAGTGATTCTTCTTCTGCTTTCTCCCCACCTAAGTTGTAGTCCTCCAACACTTGTTCGTAAAATGTCGACTATGGGAGCCAGGAACCTTGAACATCTCCTTTCCGAGGCCTTTTAACTGAGGATATGCAAAACGACGCATTTTCTAAGGCTGCCCACGGCTCCTTGATGTATACGCAGTCCTATGGTGTTCAAGGTTCAACCCATTGTGGGGAGGGGGGGGTTGATGCCTGAATGCCTGAATATGTAAACCATTGGACAGAAATCTAAGGGGACTTTTACCCTTTTGTTCTACTGGAGATTTCTGTTGTCCGTGAGTCCCCCTTGGGACACCCGTGTTGCCGCTTAACAGACGTGCCGCCCCAGCCAAACTCGATAGAAAGTATTCTCCTTATATATTAAGGAACTAGGGGAAATATAACCCCTATATCGGTATAACACATAGATATTATAACGGACTCTATATATACATAATAAGGGGGACTAAGTAACAGCGTGCTTTATAACAATTTGATAGGATATAACTTACTTCTTTGTATATAATATAAACGTTAGGAGGAGCCAGTTAAATTCCTTTAAATATAGGCCCTAACAAAAATGGGTTAGGAGTGATATATAGTTATTTTATATTTTGAAGGAGTATTAACCTTGGAAACGACTTTATATTAATAAACTTATATATAGCCTCATGTGTATGTCCCTAGGAAAGGGGAGAGAGACCGCGGAGCGCGCGGTCGGCAAACCTTGTATATATATAAAGAGCATAGCAATTTAAATGAAAAACCCAAAACAAACATAAGTAAAAAGCTATCCGTTGTAGTGAATACTACAGCGGGGAAAAAGTAGAAGGAGAGCCATGATCTATTGGAAACTAGAAATGCAGGGTTTATATGCCCTGTCAAACAAAGAATCAATAACAAAGGATCAGTTTGTCAAGCACAACAAAGGCTCAATCTGACAAACAAGCATCTGTCAAACATGCAGTGCATGTATGGGATGCACTCTAACAGTATCTTTAAAAATGCGAAGACATATTCTTTATGTATTTTTTATGTATTCTCTAAATTTTTATCCAAAAATAGGTTCAAATAGGTTCCAAATTATTGGGTTATTAGGTTACACCCATTGGGTTTTGGGTCAGAGGGTTCTGCCGAAGTCTAGTTCCATGGCGTTGCCCAGGCGAAGTAAGATATACCTGCCATTTCAGAAAGCTGTCTGAAAAGCGGGGTGTCTATCGCCTATCCAATCCGAATTCACGATTTTCGGCTGTATCCGGGAATCACATTGCAAGAGTGTGGAGGTATTACTGATTTCGAATACTACTGCAACCTTTCAAGCGGGATTGAGGTCCAGCTACCCGCTTCCACATTGGTGGAGCATAAAATAGAGAACGTCCATACAAAATGGTAGGAATTAGCCAGGTTCTCCTAGTGGGTCTCGATCAAGCCTGAAGCCGTTTTCAAGTATTTGCATCATAAATTCCAAATGTGGTCGGGCTGATTCTACGGTAGAGCGTCAATGCCTTCCAATCGCCGACACCTTATTTGGGCCGCTTACCTTCTTCCTTACAGATAGCGGCTGCTCTACACCTGGACATGAGCTCCTATTTCTAATCGTCTGGTTTATCTTCATGATCCTACTCTTCCTTTTTGGTATGTTCAGGCTTACGCTCTCGGGTTCGGTACGTTCCGCGGGCCGACCGGTGACAGTTCGGGAGTGGTGGGTCGACCGTATGTGAGAACCTTCCAAAGTGCCAATGAAGCATTGCTGATTGCGATATGCCTGACGATTCGACCTTGACAATTGGTAAGTCAAGCTTTTCATATCGCTGAGAAGGTTTCATCCGGATTCTACCCCAGGATTGTCCGAGACTAGGTGCCCGTGCATTAGACCTCAATTGATTCACTCCCGAGGTTATAACACCGATATTAGTTGGGAAGTTGGCGTAAAAGATCTTCCTTATGGCAGGAAGAATGGGGAGATAAAGATGGCAAGGTCATATATACCATCTACATGACGCCCTTCGGCGGATGGACCGTCCGTCTGCAGTGAATGCAGGACAGATATCAAAGATGATACGCTGTAGACTTCATGACATCGTGTTGCATCGAGTTTGTCCCATATCAAGCTTTCTCTACTTGATCATCCGGCTTTATAGTGGACCTCAAGTGGTATATACGATAGACCACCGTAGTTTGTAGTATTGGAAATTCAGTCACCCAATAAGATTAGAAATGTAGTAATACCACCTGGGCAGTAATATCAATGACCATTACACATAGCTAGGTAGGGTAAACAATACTATCTCAATGTAGTAAATTATGCAAAAATCGATGCTTTCAATCACTGTCATGATATCACCCGATGGGACGGACCCCGACTCACCAAAGCTACGGGGGCTATCAGAACTTGCAAGGGTTGGGATATTTAAGTACCCTGGCCTTTGTCACAAACTCATCAATTCTCTCTTTTGTTGCTAAGAGTACTCCAAATTCCACCTGCCTCCCCAATCATTCCGCCTCCCCTCCCGCAAGTATGGTTCGAAACCTGTCCGATGTGGCCACCCTGCCCGGCTATATTGAGCCGCCGAGCAAATTCCCCAGGGAGACGGAAGAAGAGGACCTAGAAGATGACGACGAGGAACCCATTGTTAATGACCTGGACACGGGTGCTCTCGTCAATGAATTGATGCGTAGAGATCTCATGCCGAAGAAAGTTGATTTGAACCCCCACGAAAAGAAATGTGCTGTGAACAACCCCGAGAGCCTGATTTGGAAGTTTTCCGCAGTGGAGGAGCCAGCGAGCGAACAAGAAGTTTCCTATCGCGGAACTCAGCTGGCTTTGACGAAGGTGTATGATCTCATAGAGCAACGGTAATCACATCCTCTCCTGTACCCCGGGTCTCCATTTTCACTAATGTGCCGTTCAGATATATGGCCTTTACAGATGTTACGGGTATTGAACCCTTGCTTCCATTTGCTGCGGACAGGGTGGAACGAAAGGACTACTTTGCATTCACGAAGACCGAAGATGACGGCTATCCCCCTCACCTTGACCTTGGTCTGAACAAAAAGTGGCCAGACATTGGCGATGAAGATCCGAATTGGCGATCAACCCTTGGACAAAGGCAACTTTTCGATCCCACTTATCTATACCAGCTGGCTGCTATCATGAGCAAATTGGTACTAGTACCAAGTCTTGTTCCGGGCGTCGGCACTCCCGCCAGTGGCAAGACAATCGCGGAAGTGGAAAAGTATAACCGTGATCGAATTGCCCGCAACCGAAATAAAGAGACGCGGCAGAGGTTATACGATATTTTCGACCGCCCTAACGTGGGAGAGTTGGAAGATTGGTACAGCGATGCTCGTTTTGCCCAGCAGCAATTCACGGGAACAAACCCTACAACCATCGAGCTGGCTAACGAGGATTGGCTTACACGCTTTTCTCAAGCTGCTGAAAAGGAACCGGAAGATGCGGTCGCCAAGGATACCATCGACAAGCTCATTGGAAAATATCCGGAGTCGTTATATGTGCAGGATTACAGCTACTTCCGCAATGCTGCAGGGATCAAGACGAAGAAAGCTGAGATAAAATGCCACAAGTGGTTCCAAAGCCCTCGTTGGGGCTGTGCTGCAGTGTGTCTCTTCTTCCTTGATAGCGAAGGACTGCTTCATCCGCTCGCAATTGTCACGGATTGGCGAGACAGTATGGAGACTTCTGTAACCATCTTCAACCGGGAACTATTCAAACGAATGAATCTCTTAACCGGAAAGTCGAAGGATCCCATTTCGACGGAAAAGAGGATTGACGAGGCTGTTGACTGGCCGTGGAGATATGGTATATTGCCTCTCAAACTCTGTCCGGCGCGCTATATGCTAACTGCCTTTTCTTCAACTATCAGCCAAAACCTGTGTCCAAGTCAGCGATTGGTTCCGTCATGAAGTCACTGCACATCTTACTCGTACGCATCTAGTCGAGGAGGCTGTAATTGTCTCTGCGAATCGACAGTTCGACCCCACACATCCTGTTTTTATGATCCTTCGTCCGCACTGGCAAAAGACACTGGCTCTTAATGCGTCTGCCCGGGGTATTCTTGTTCCATCTGTCATTCTTCGCATCGTTGGGTTTGAGGACGAACAGGCCTTAAATTTCATCCAGAGTGAATACAAGACCTATGAATTCGTGAAGAGTTACGTGCCAACAGACCTCCGCAATCGGGGATTCCCTCCGGAAGATCTCGACTCGAAGAAATTCCGCAACTACACCTATGCCAGATGTGTCAATAGCATGTGGAAGAAGATCAGAACCTACGTCGAAGAGAGGCTGTTACTGGATTATGGACGCGGCCTTACCGAGACGGAGTTGGACAAAAAGGTCGAGACCGACATATCCATTAGGAAGTGGTGGCAAGAGATGCAGGCGCCAAGTGGTGCCGATCTACGCTCATTCCCCAAAATCCAGACCTTCGAGCAGCTCGTCGACTGCGTGACGATGTGTATTCACATTGCATCGCCGCAACATACAGCGGTCAACTATCTGCAAGACTACTATCAAGGATTCGTGATCAACAAACCATCCTGTCTTTTTGCGCCGCCTCCAACGTCCCTGAAAGATCTGCTTGCATACACCGAAACGGACCTTATCAAGGCGCTGCCCATCGGTCATACAAGGGAATGGTTGTTGTCTTCGCACGTTCCATACCTCCTTAGTTTCAAACCAGACGAGAAAAAGGAAACGCTGATCGGGTGCATTGAGTCGGCTCGCGCATTGGTCCATGATAAGGAGAGTCCTGAATATAAAGTGCTTGACAATTTCTGGAACGAGCTTGGTAAAAGCGCAAAGGAATTCCAGAAATACGCCGATGAAAAGTGGGACGCCAAGGACATTCCTTACACTGTCTTGAAGCCAAAGTTCAATGCGGTGTCGATTTTGATTTAGCCTTTGCAAGTCAATACTCCGGGCCCTGTCAATTACAGAGTCCGGAATTCAGCGGTATTGGAGAATCCCCCCTGGATGGGATGATTCTTTATGTTATATACATGATCTGGTGCAGTATTTATAAAGAATCCCACCCATCATAACTTGCTTTTGGAAAGGCTTAGTCTCTGCATAGAGAATACCTATTAGATGATTCTTTGTTTGATAGGGGATATAAACCCTGCATTTCTAGTTTCTAATGAATAACGATTCCTACTCTGCTTTTCCCCCTCCGTAGTATTCACTACAAGAAATATCTCAATAGGATAGCGCGGTAAACTTGAAAACGAATCACCACCTAAATTTATCTTGAATCGAACGCTTTCATCAGACCGGATTTATTCAGAGGATCCTTTTTTTAGCTTGGCGCTCAATATATGCGCATACAATTAGTACATACATCTCCTGGAAATGTAAAGAGTTAACACGGTAAGCGCAAGGCCGCTCTCCATGAATTACCGTGCTTTATCCGCATATTATCATTTCCACAATTGGGAACATGCACGAGCTCGCACACTTACCTCGTTCTGGTATTGTCCAATTCCTTTCGGTGGACATAGTGTAGTTAGGTGGGGGCTGTTTGGGCGGCCATCTAGAGCCAAGCATTCACTCCCATCAGAAGGCCCCAACAAACAAAAGTTGGAGCCATCTCTCCATCTCTCTTCCCTTCTAATCAACGATGCCCCCCTCCTCACCATTGCCCCAACCCCATATGGGTCCTGAAACGAGTCCGCCGACCGAAGGTCGAACCCTCGATCAAAGAATGGCGAAAGTGGGGCCCTACAGATCTCCTGATGCGCCTGAGCGCAATGATAGCAGGAAAGATCACGATCCGGCCGATTACCCTGAAATCGATAACATCGACCGAGCTCAAGAACAAACCTTTCTTACAGGCAGCAGGCTCCATCTCGTGTCAACTGCCTTTGGCATAGCCAATATCATGGTCGCCCTAGATAGCAGTATTATTGGTAGGTGGAAGCATGCCTCACCCCCATCCATCTCTGAGGCCCAGGGCGTGAGACTCACATTATCCTTTAGCGACCGCGCTACCCACCATAAGCTCAAATTTGGGCTCCACCAATGATATTGGATGGTATGGCAGTAGCTATCTGCTCGCTCAAATGGCATCGCAGCCAATTTGGGGAAAGATCTACACTTGCTTTGAACCGAAGCGGACTTATCTTCTATCCCTAGTGATGTTCGCGGTGGGTTCGATCCTTTGTGCAGTATCTCCCATCTCAGCCTGCCTCATTTTAGGGCGCTCTGTCACTGGCCTTGCCGCTTCTGGGCTGCTGGCAGGAAGTCTGTGAGTACATTGTGTCACCATATCACGTCAACTCCCCGCTCTACTCGGGTCTTGTTGCGATTTGAATATAACATGTTACCAGTTCTATCTTTGGCCAGGTCGTGCCGCTCAGGCAACGCCTGCAGGGTATGGCATTGATGGTCAGCATTAGCAACATTGCTTCGATGATGGGAAGTACCATTGGAGGTATCATCACCGATTCTATTCTAACTTGGTGGTTCTGTTTTTGGATTAACATGCGTAAGTATGCCTAGGCGCATCCATATACTTAAATTCAGCCAACTAACTTGTGAATAAGCACTTGTGATTGGCTGTGCTGTGGTTGTAGCGTTAGTCCTAGAACGCAAGCCACATCCTGATCAGGGGCTTCCTCTGAGTGATAAGCTACAGAGAATTGATTTGTTCAGCTTTCTGCTGCTATTATCGAGCTTAACCTGCCTGTTCCTGGGCTTCGGATGGGGAGGTCTATCAGTGTCGTGGTCCAACCCGAAAGCATGGGGTTGTTTGCTAGGCTTTGCCCTTCTAGGTATTGTCTTGGTTGTTGTACAGGCGTATAAAGGTGACAAGTCAGTATTACAGCCCCCATATTTAGCCGAGTGGATCGTAAAAGTCTGACAAGCAAATTTCTACCAGAGCTGTGATTAATTTGAAGTTCATGCGCCAACGCACCATAGTGGTGTGCTATCTCTTCTCGTTTTTCTACGGCCTAGCTATCTCCACACATCAGTGGTTACTACCAACATATCTGCAGGGTATCCACTATACCTCAGCCGCCCTTTCCGGTGTAATATGCTTAGCATTCTCTGTTCCAATGACCATCTTCAGTTTATCCACGGGATTTTTCACCACGCGATTTGGTTACTATATTCCATTCATGTGGGTGGGGTCTGTGGTGTACGTCGTGGGAAGCGTGCTACTCTTCCGACTGGATGCAGAGAGTAGCCCTGGTCATTATGTTGGCTACCAGATCCTAGCTGGTGCAGGCTGCGGAATGGCTATCCAAGTTACCTTTATCGCTGTTCAAGTCGTCGTGTCACCTCATGACATGGCCCATGCCTGCAACATGGAGGTGCTTTTCCGCCAACTCGGGAGCTCCATTGCTATTAGTTTGGCGGAGAATATTTTCCTGACCAGCGTAAACTCGCCCCTTGCGAAAATTGCGCCTGGAGAAAGTTCATCGATTCTAACTACCGGGATCCGTGCATTCGTCCAGATCGCAAAGAAGCTGCCATCGGACGAGCAGGTGGAGGTAAAGACCCTTCTAGACTATGGTATTTCGCAGGCTTTCATTCTACCTCTCGTCGCCACGTCAGCGGCGGCAATCGCCAGCTGGGCAATAGAGTGGAGAAAGATCGAGGAGGACAGGGAGGCCCCAGTTCTCATGGAAATGAGTTGAGTGCCTTAGCTGACACTGGTACCATCTCTGATTGCTATACAATTGTCTCAACTGTGCTGTGCTGTATGTGGCGCTAAACGATAGATCATCAATTTAGATTGGTGACTGCCTGAACGCGCCCCCGGGGTTCTCTGGGATGAAAGCATTGACTGAAATAGAATCTTATTGAGTACGTATATTGTATTCGAATTTTGCACTCATTCATCCTTTCGTTACGTTCTCAAACGGCGGTTTTATAATCTTTCAAAGTGTTTCTGTGGCCAAAGACGATAACCGAACTTGTAGTTTTACGTCTTGGAACAGTTACATCCGGAGCTCGCTTTAGCTACGCGCAAGAAGACTGTTAGCGAGGGATCTTGGACCTTCGTCCTAGTTTCCTAGAGATCATGACTTGGAATGATTCAAGTATGCTCGCCACTCATTTTACTCTTGAATTACATAGTGAGCGATTGAATACGAATATCAGTCCTTGCAGCTGTAAATATAATGCGTCAATTCGAGACCCCACTCGGGGTCCGCGGAGTCTATGTAGCCCAATGGAGATATGCGGGTTTCATTCTTGTAAACAGTGAGTGAACCCTTAGTCTGGGGTTGTTACAATTACAATCAGGAATATCCGAAAGACATCATAGAAGACTATACAATTGTCATGTGAGGAAAGATCGAATACCTAGGTACGGAATTCTAGTGGGAAACCATAGAATCCACTAGGACTTGCAAGCCCCACTGACCTGAGGCTCGCTCTCAGGGACCTCATCATATTCCGAACTATGGTGTCCTGAACTGTGGTGTTCCGTGCCGTGGTGTCCCCAGCCATGGCCATGTTTCCGCCCATGACCCCTGGCGATTCCGGTAGGAGTGCCGCTCGGGATCGCACTGACAACACTGCTTGGAATTGCGCTCCAGGCATCAGCGGGCACTTCGCTCACCGCGGGAACTCCACTGGGGAGGTCGGGAGTATAAATAGTAGTGGCAGCCGGAAGTTCACTGTCTGGTCCACTTGCAGTCACATCCACAATGCCACTGGCCGCGGAGCTAGTAACAGCCGCTGCGATTTCGATTACCGAACTGTTCGGTGTGTTCCCAGATCCGCCTCCGATGGCGGCGACGCTCCCACTTGTAGCCTCGGCTGCGGGTTCGGTAGTCTGACTTGAAGGTTCGACTGTGGTTGCACTTGAAGCGGCTTCAGTAGTCTGGCTTGGGGCTTTAACCGTAGTCTCACTCGAAGCAGCCTTGGGGACTTCACTCGCACTTTCGCTGACGGCGACCTTCGCGCTCGCGCTGGTGGTGAGACTAGCAGCCGTAGTTGTCGAGGAATCTGTTGTACCATCCAGGCCTAGGCAAGCAATGCTCATCTTTTTGCCAGTCGCAGAGGACGAGGAGTCATCAATGGACTGCGAGAGGTCCCAAGTCATGTTGACATAGGGCCAGCAGATTCTACCATCTGACATAGTCACCATGTCACCAGCAACGTAAACATCGTCAGCGCTGAAAGCTTCACCTACCTTGGAGCCGGTGGAGTCAACTTGCTGGAAGTAAGTTCCAGCAAAGGTACCACGGCATCCCATGGCAATGAAGTCACAAGTCGGGTTCGAGATCTCCTCCCAGGTGACGAGGGCATTGCTACTTCCAAAGGCGGCAGCGTGAGCATTTGAGCAATCGTTCGATCCCGAGGTCACCCAGTTGACCTGGCTATCTCCATCCTCGGTGCCGACCTCAGACGTGGCCTGGGCACCAACCTTGGTATACTTATCAGAGAAAAGCGAAATAGCAACATTGCGACCGTTCGTGCGGTTCTGCACGTTCGTGTAGCCAGTTCCCATCCAGGCGTTCTCTGTCACATCAATCGCGCCGCGTGAAACCCAGGCGAAGATATACTTGGTGGTATCTGCAAACCGAGCCAACGCACTGTAGCTACCAGACATACCACCCATAGGCTCACCAGACGCGCCGTTTGTAGTGTTCTCGTTGGAGATTTTGACTCCGTCGGTGGACATCCCTTGCGTCTTGGTGTTCAACCAGATCGCGCCCTGATCTTCAGCGCAAATACCGGCGAAAGGGGCGTCGTCGGCTGCTTCGAATGCAATGCCGGTGTTGTGGCTGCAACCCCATGCACTGCTAGCACCAGAGATTGTTTCCAATTTCCCGCTGGACGAGACGTACTCCACGCTGTCACCGAAATGGCCCGATGCGTCACCGGAGTAATCAGTGACGACAAAGTATGCGCCGTAGAGCTCTGCACTCTCGGAGTAGACCAGGTCGCCGTTCATATCGGGAGAGGCAGAAAGTCCTTCGGACTCGTGGACGCCAGGTCCACCCAGCCAGGTCTTCCATGTCTGTTTCCCTGAGGTGTAGCGGTAGAGCACGGGAACAGGGGTATCACTCGGTGGTGCATTGGTGGTGCCAGAGGGCATGGCCTCGTTGGTCAGAAGAGCAAATCCATCATTGTGAGCCACGAGACCTCCAGCTATACCATGCATTAGTGGTCCCTCTTTTTCATTGGCTATGGGCAAGCGGGGAACACACCTTCTTTTCCACCAGAGACGGTCACCGTTGTGCCCGTAGCAGCAAAGGTGGTAGGATCCAGCTGCTGCACATGAACATCCGTGGCACTGGAGTCAAGATAGGCAATGTACGCTGATTTCCCATCGGGCGACACCGCAAAGGGAGTACGACGGTGGTGAGGATATCCAGTCCAGTACGCCGCCTTGACGGGGTTAAAAGCGTAGTCGAGTGCCAGCACATCGACATGAGTCTTGAGATTAGACTGAGAAATAGCAGCGCTAGCGCCCAGCGCCGCTGAAAGCAAAGAAAGAATGAAAGTCCCACGCATGCTGGAGTGGTCGGTGTTGCTTCTCTGTCTGCCATGTTGTAAAGTGGATCGGCGCTCTTTAATACCCCAATTCTTCGGGAAATTTCTTGAGGGCCAATTCAAACTGAGAAATCAGGAGTTTGGTGAAAGTGGATAGTTTAGCACCCCCCCCCCTGTCTGGTTTATAGTAGTTCCGAACGGAATGGGGTCTTCATCCGGGACACAGTGTTTCAGCCTCGTTATTCCGAACCTCCTGTAACGCCACTTCTTTAATTTCTCATTAAGCCGGACCATCCCACCAAAACTGTGTGGGTAGAGAAAATTATCCACGAGTCAAGTTGATGCTCCGGTAAAACTGGGACCCTCAACGGGGTTTCAATCAGTCTCAAGGGGCATACAAAGTACTCATAGTTGTCGCTACTACTCCGTACTTTGGATACAACACTCTCTTCGTTCACACCTGGGTCTCAGTGCACGGCCTCTACCATTAGTATGGAGAATCTGTCATAGCTTTGAGTTTGAACAACTTTGTTGAGGACTGAGCTTTTCCAACTCATTGGTTATACCGGTACCCGAGAGCAGGCTGCCGTGACAACTCATTGATCCCGTACTCGTGCAATTGGATAGTCATCTGATTTATGTAAGTTGCACACCTGGGCCATCTAGGCAGCTCCTAAGGGGTGTTTTTAACCAACCTTGGAAGGCCTCTTTGACCGGAATTGAGTTCCTGAAGTTGAGTTCCTGAAGCCCCTGGGTTATGCCCTGGTGGACCCTTCGGACCTCTCGGAAGTCCCGGGGGTCATGCCGGCTGACTCAGCAATCTTGGCCCCGATCAGCCCCACCTGACAGGTCAGGTGCCCCTGGAGGTCCACGGGTGCTGACACTAGATTAGTCATCCATGATTTCTAGGTATACCTGGACAAATCACCTGGACAACAAAAACAAATGGATGTTTTTATGAATCGTTAATATTATCCATGCTTTTAGGTAGTTTAAATAATTTGTGCTATAGGACATTATGCTATCGTTTTGACTTTCAATTTATAAGGAATCATGAGTGCTTACCATGAAACCTGCAAGTTTTTAAGCGCTCGTTACTCGACCAAAATACCTCCCTCGAATTGGCGTAGAAAACAAAAATGTAATATGTATCATGAGATTAGAAGGGTTTTCCGAATGCATTAATTCTATATTTTTAGTCCATAGAATACCAACCGCATTACTTGGATTTTCCTTTGCAGAAATCCCATGATACTATATACCACATATATATATATCTATACACACACACCAAATCTACTCCAACCTCTCCAAGCTCTGCAACTTCACCAACTCAAAATACCTCCCCCCAAGCTCCATTAACTCTTTGTGCGTCCCCTGTTCCACAACATTGCCTTCATGCAGCACTAGCATAGGTTAGTCTCTACCACTATAAAATGGAGTATTGGTTTCTTACCATAAATACAATCGGCCTTCTGCACCGTGCTTATCCGATGCGCAACGGCGACCGTTGTTCGGCCTTGAGCCGCCGCATTCAGGGCATCCTGGACAACCTTTTCAGACTCAGAGTCGAGTGCAGAAGTGGCCTCATCTAGGAGGAGGATACGTGGATCGCGAAGAAGCGCTCGCGCGATGGCTATTCGTTGTTGCTGCCCGCCAGAGAGCATGCCACCCCTCGCTCCTATGAACGTCGAGAAACCATCACTGAGCCGAGTGTTAGTAGATATTCATCTCAAACAACCAGAAAATATGGAACAACATAAGCGAGAGAAACGTGCAAGCGTGCAAGGGTGCAAGGCGAAGGGGTGGCTTACGGCAGAGATTGGATGAAATCGTAGATATTGGCATCTTTGCATGCTTTGGTGATTTTCTCCTCGGAAACATCCTCGTCATCGGTCCCCAGGGTGATATTCTCCCTAATGGTTCCTTGATACAGTGTCGGCTCTTGGCTAACCAGCGCAAGGTGACTCCTGTAGCTTTTGACATTCAACTTAGAAATATCTTTCCCATCAACCAAGATCTGTCCCTCTTCAGGATCAAAGAACCGCTCCAGCAAGGCAATAAGCGTGCTCTTCCCACACCCACTCGCCCCCACAAGACCTATGTATTGTCCCGGTTGAACACTCAAGCTGAGGCCGTTAACAACCACCCTCTCCGGCCTGTTGGGGTATCGGAAATAGATATTTCGCATCTCCAGGCTGCCGTCAATTTTGGTTAACCGCTCGCCAGTTTCTTGGCGGGCATCAATGTTGACAGGTCTGTCCAACAATCTTTTGATATCCTGGGCCGCCTGGCGGGATTTGCTCATATCTGGCGCGAAGGAGAAAATAGCGCCGGCGCTAAATGCGCCTACGACAATAGCTGCATAAGCGATGAAAAACTGCACCATTGAATAGCCTTCGTGGATGATGAGACTTCCTCCATACCAAAAGGCTAGCGCAATGCAGAGAAAGTTGGCTGACTGTGAGGCTGCATAAAACGTTGATGATTTCAGCGTTGAAACGACCGACTTTCGTCGCTGTGCTTCCAGTATGTTGTGATACTCTTCCAGTACATGGCTTTCCAGATTCAACGATGCAACCGTCTTGATGGCAGAACTTGCCTCACACGCATAAGTCGCGGACGCTGCATACACAGCCTTCGACTGTCGAGCTATTTCACCGAGAATTTTGAGTCGGACGAGACCACAAGTAAGAACAACTGGAATGGTTGCGGTACAAACGAGTCCCAGCTTCCAACCTATCGCAATTGATACAGCAATGCCAGCAATCAAAGTCGTTGAGACAATGAAGATAGACCCTAGTGTCACACCACTCATGCCGGCAAGGTTGGTTGCATCCGTGGATAACGAGGACGTAAGCGAACCGGCCGAGAAACCAGCTTTGTCGAACATGGAAATATCCTGATGGAGAATTGCTCGAAAAGAACGATCTCTGGCACGGTGAATCAGGCGCTCGGAGCAGTAGGCAAAACAGAGACCCGATGCTCCCCAGCCTAGGAATGCAGTACCTCCCAGCATCAGATACATCGCACTCCAGAAGTTGACATCATGGCGTAACTTCCCATACATATTAGGGGGTAACGACATTGCGGCAATTGCCTTACCATAGAACACAGCCTGTCTAGCGGAATGCTCAGCATCAATATCTGCGCAAAGTGTGGGAGTGGAGATTTACGTGGGATTTCCGGCGCCGGTGACGATTGAGAAAAGCAGACCACAAATCATGGTAAGCGTCTCTTCCTTGTTGAAGTTGGCGACGAACTTAATCAACGTCCATAAGGAGTATTCACAGTCACCGGCCTCCCCCTCGGAGCCTCTCTCGGGGTCTTTGGTTCCGTGGTGTTGCCCTATATTGTACGTGTACTTATTGGACTCATTCACCTCATCTTCCAAGTCAGGAAGCTCGGGACTTGAGTCGAGAGGGGAATTTGCTTCGCAGGCGACGATACGCCTTTCAGTCGACATGCGCTGCTTCTCCACTAACTCGTAATACACCGATCGTTTCTCAAGTAGCTCGTTGTGGGTTCCTTGCTCAACAACACGTCCGTGAGACATGACAACAATGTTGTCCGCGGCTGTGATAGTTGATAGTCTGAGTCGTAATGAGCTTGTGACTCTTAAAAGTAATTGAATACATACCGGTGACTGATTGTGATCGTTGTCCGACCTTTAGCGGCAACATCAAGCGCCGCCTGTACCAGCCGCTCGGCCTGGGCATCTAGAGCTGAAGTAGCCTCATCCAACAGTAAGACCTTTGGATTGCTAATAATAGCCCGTGCAATGGCAACCCGCTGTTTTTGCCCACCCGAGAGTAATGAGCCCCTTTCACCAACACTGGTGTGGAATCCTTGCGACAAGGCAGAAATGAATTCAAAACAGTTCGCTTTCTTTGCAGCGTCAAACACAAGGTTTTCCAACACACTATGAGGGGAACCTTCGTGTTCAGTGCCCACCAGACCAAATCTGATGTTTTCGAATACAGTTGTGTCGAAGAGCGTGGGCTCTTGTGTGACAATCGCTATTTGTTGGCGTAACCATTGCAAATTTAGAGACGTGATGTCGTGGCCATCGAGCACTATCATGCCATTGTTAGCACCGTTTATCTTTCACGGGAAGAGGACTCACATATTTGGCCACTTATTGGCTCGTAAAACCTTTCAATCAGACCTGCCAATGTGCTTTTCCCACAGCCAGAAGCACCGGCGATGGCAGTCGTCTTTCCAGCTGTAAATAGAAGATTTACCCCATCTAAAGTCAGTACGTCTGGTCTGGAGGGGTAAACATGGCGAATGTCTTTAAGTTCTATTGTCCCAGACACAGATTGTAGCTTGCTTCCTGTGGAGGATGATGGATCCAGTGGTGACTCCCTGGACACGGTTGCAAGAATCTTTCCTGCTGCTGCCACGCCCGTTGCAAACGCTTGGAAATTGGGTGCTATGTTGCCAAACGTGAACGCTCCAGTCAGCGTAGCAAGGAGAATGGTTATAAGCGCTCCCAATTCGATATCGCCAACAACAAGATAACGAGACCCTTGCCAAAACGTCAGTCCGTAGGTTAGGAATATGACACCGTTCATTATGGCCATCATGACCGCAAGAGCAATGCGACTTCTCAGACCATAAGCCTCCGCCTTGGTCAGAAACTTCTGATACCGATCGGCCAGCTGGTCTTGGATCCCAAATGCAGTGACGTGCCTAATTGAACTGATGGCCTCTTCGGCAGCTGTCGATCCGTCTCCATATGCTGATAAGGACATGTGGGTATACTTGACCATGAACGAAGAGCATACACTCATAGATCCAGTTTCTGCCACGATTGCGGATACCAGGATAAGAGCCATGCGCCAGCTTTTCACAAAGCTGATGATGAAAGCCGTCGCAAAATTGGAACAGGAGTACAAAGTCAGAGAAAGTTTGCCCGTCAAGGAATCCTGGATCAGATTCATATCCGCAGTAATTCTGTTTGTGATTTCTCCAGCCCCCAGGACATCAAAAAATGCGATGTTTTGGCGGAGGATAGCGGCGAGATATTTCTCTCGCAGTCGTTGCGTTATATTTTCCCCTCCTATCATGAATCCAGCGGTCGAGATGTATACCGAAACAAACTGTCCAATGGCGATGTATACATAATACAAGGCGAATCTTGCGACCAGAGATGAAAGGTGAGAGCCGGAAGACGTTCCCAGGAAGAACTCCTTGAATGCTTGGGCCAAACCCCCTAGGAAGAGCTGTATAAGATTAGCTTGGGAGATTGAATGTCTGTGAAGAGCATACAAAAGATATGGGTTGAAGGGCCCCTCCAATAATCGCTGCAATTGAGCTGATGATAAGAACGAATAATTCATAGGTTGTTGCACATGCGTACAACAGCTTCAAGCGACTGGTCTGGAACTCCGAAGTGTGTATTTGGCGCTTGAGAATCTCTTTCTCGTGTTCTTTTAACTGCCGACTAGGCTCTACAGGGGAGGGAGAGCCCGCGCCTGCGCCTTGGTCGGACATTTCGATGGTCTGGCGCTCGAGAAAACACGGGGAGTTTAGTGAAAACGATGGCTGCTCCAGAAGATTGCAACAGCATGGTGAACCAGGTGAGGTATAAGTATTGTTGTGTTCGTTCTCTTGATATAGTTGTCGGCCCAATCACAGGTGACACCTGGCTACTCATCGTGACTCATATCACACCATTCCTATCTGGGCATAGATGGTTCATTTTGCCCTGCCAGACCTCACAAAAAAGGAACATTGCAGGGTTCTTTAATGTGGCTCGAAGGATGCAAGAACGGCAGCGAGAGTTGCGACATCCAAGGGGAAAGTGTGCCAATCCATAGGGAGCGAGATGGAATCTCTAATCCGCAGCCAATCCCGGGTCCCTATTGAGATTAGGGATCTTGTCCACTAGTATATGTATGGGGTAACGAATGTGCGGACTTTTCAGTCTCCGCTGCATTTCTTTTTTTCGGATGCCTGAGCGCTACTAGCCCTGGAGGTGGACAACATCCATGTAGTGTACAGACATGATCGCGTGCCCACCTACAACATAGGCAGGGAGTCCGTGGACGCTGGAGTTGTCAATCCTTTTAGTCAGCCGGTCTGTTGCATGGATTCCCACCTAGGCACCTGGGCCAACAAGATGAGTCAGCCGGAAACCAGGCCCCGGGGGGCCTGGGCATTCCTTGGGGAATTCCGATATCTTGTCAGGGGCTGTGCGTTGATCAAAACATCTTTTTTGAGACTTGGTTAGTCCTATTGGTCCTGGACCACCAATATATCAACCTGAAATCCGGGATCGACACATAAGGTTTAAAGTTATAAGCATGCCAAGGCATTATAAGCACCACAACGGCATCGCTTGGATATAAGTACAATAGCGTATCCACCGACTATTAAGGTCAACTGCGCAACAAAGGCAGCCATGTAGCTTACGTGGACAAGGTCCCCCGATGTCTTCCATCTTAACCTATCCCATTCAACCTGCACCAAATCATTCCATCATAGTCCCCTCACACCATCCCACAATCGACTCCAATTTCAAAACTGGGCAAACACCCGATCTTACCACTTTCCCATACCCAAAAAAAGAAAGAAAAAAAAAGAAAAAAAAAAGGTAGTGGCCTTGCTTACTTGGGCTCGCTCTGGGCTCGCTCTGGGCTCGCTCTGGGCTCGCTCTGGAGGCATTGGGAGTCAACCTCGCTCGACTCTGCCGTAGCCAGCATATTCAATCATGGTCTACTGCGGGCGCCCCTCAGCAAGTTGTGCGCTATGTCGCACCAGCAAAAGACGAGTGCGTACTTTGTTCATCACATATAGCTTGTCCCATCACCACTGACCGGCCACTACATCCAGTGCGACAAAGCGGTTCCATCCTGCGGACAGTGTACGTTGCGATGCCCCCGTTCCCGATTCCATACGAGCCCCACAACTCACCACATTCCCCCGCATCTCAGGCCGTCGGACAGGCCAGGATTGCCCAGGCTACCACGATGCATCAAGCCTAATTTTCCGCGACGAGACGACCCGAGTCATCGACCGCGCTCGCAATCGCAAGGCGCGGCGTGCGAATTTACCCTCTAGCCAAAGAACATCTGCCACATCATCTCCCGCCTCCATTGAGTTGTCCTTGGTCGGGTTGCGGCCCCCGGCTTTATTGTCTCATGACTTCGCGAGCAGGTCCACACAATACGTTAACGATAACGATAACGATGAGGATAACCACAACGAGGACGACAATGACCCCAGCATCCTAAAACCCTCGAACCGACAGGATGATGGGAACTATGGACAGGACAAGAAAGATAGACCAGCATACAAATGCAAAGACGTCGCAGACGATCTCATTGATAGCATCATAGCCGATGATAGCCCACTTGTGCCAGATGACATGAGCATGTTCTTTGACGACACGGGCATGTTGTGGGAGCCAGGTCAGCTGATGCCCGTATCATTGTTGTCGTCTGGCAGATCCGCGACGCCGAGCCTCGACTTTGACGGTCAGGTTCTGTCGATGCTGGTGTCTCTCCCAATGCCGCCTCAGAGCCTCGACGAGCTGGGGATAAACTACTTCATGGCCAACTACGTCATAAAAGACTCTGGGCCGTGCCCCGGCGTCTTCAACTATGCCAGTAACATCCTCGCCGGCCCGGTCGGAGACGCGGAGCTGGCACGCGTAGCCATCCGCGCAGTAGGCCTCGCCGGGCTAGCCAGCACCACGGGCGCCGACGGCATCATGCGCAAGGCGCGTTCCAGCTACGCCGAAGCTATCGAGAGGGTCAATGTGGCGCTAGTGGACTCCCATGTGGCCAGGAACGACAGCGCCATCTTCGCTGCAATGGTTCTGGGACTGTTTGAGAGCATCACCTGCTCGGGCGACGAATCTCTTGAGGCGTGGAAGTGCCACATAAACGGCGCCGCTAGCCTGCTAATGCTTCGCGGCACGTCCCAGTTCCGTACACGACAGGGCCTACAGATCTTCGGCGAGGCTATCTCCCACGTACTCACACTATGCTCACGATACGACCAACCTGTTCCGCCGCGCCTACGCTATTTGCGTGTCGAGATGGAGCGTAACGTCAATAGCAAGAGTCCGTCTTGGATACTAAGTACTGCGCACATCGAGGTTATGAATCTGTACAACCAAGTGCAACCAGAACAGGAGACACCCTTCCTGGCCGGAGAGTGGGAGACGCTGTTCGCCCACGCCGCCGAGCTCAATCAGCGACTCGAGAACCTCTTCGCTGAGCTGCCTGTGAGCTGGCGTTTTAAGACGGTCAGTGACCCTACGGCGAATCCACGCCTTGTCTTCCAGGGTAAATACCATATCTACTACAACACGTGGATAGCCAAAGTGTGGGATGGGATGCGTGCATGCCGCATTATCTTGAACCAGGTTATCTATTGCCTACTGCTACGCGAGGGACTTACATGGGCACCGCACGAATTCTCAGACGGCGGTGCTTACACGAGCCTACTACAGAGGACATCGGACACAACGACGGAAATGCGCGACGATATCCTCGCGTCGGTGCCTCAGATGCTTGGCTTTATCCAGCACGAGGCCACAACTGGCGCCTCGTATATGGACTGTAGCAGCACCGCCGACCCAACACGCTTGGTCCCAGCCTCGGGCGCGTATTTTGTCGTCTGGTACTTGTACCTGGCCGGGAGCCTCCCGATCAACACGTCAGAGACACGTGAATGGATCGTGGACCGGCTCCGTGCCATCCGCTCTACGACCGGCATTCAGAAAGCAGCCTATCTGGCCGACATGATAGAGAAGGATGCTGGCCGTCTTACTGCTATGCTGCCGACGAGCGACTTTCTGCTTCCCGCCTTTTGATATGTTCAGTTATATTCTTGGTTATTGCATGTGTTAAAATCTAGGTAGGTAGCGGTAATTGGTCTTGTGTATACAGCAATGGGAATCTAGCGGATATCAAGCGATAGGAAGTAAGCGTTTGAATATCCACAACGTTGTGGACATAGTGGACGTAATGAGATAAATTCCATAATCTTTTACAATTTGTGACAGAGCTATGTATGATGGATATATATCTGGACTTGACGCACAGCAAAGATGAAAACATCCAAAAGTTACTAAGTTGAAATCACTAATCGTAATATCTCATATAGACTCTCTTTGATACATTTTTGCCTAGCGGGTAGGCACTCTATGGATCTCGCATAGAATCTTGATCTATACGGATTGAGGCCAACTCCTGAGGTCCCAAAAGTGCAAAAGTTCCTGAAAATTTACTGCCCATTTGGTTGGGCGGTATCTTCACATCTATTCCACGTTAGGATCAGCGTGAAGTATAGATCGAAAGCTCTAAACACCGTCAACGGTCCATTTCTCTGATAATCAATAACGTGTATGTATGTACATATCCAGGAATGTCACGGCCAGTATCTGGCTTAACAATTCGCTTGTGAATCCAGGCATCCCAACGGGCATCGATCTTTTGAGTTGTCTCATCTGGGATATGTAGATCATGCATAACTAACTACATATAGGTACACACCCTTGGCCCAGTTGCGCTTAGCGTCCAATATGTCCTTTTGATCTTCGGCTGCATCTGGTGTTCTTTTTCGGCTATCTCCAACATCTACACGTTTGGTTTTCCTTTCTGATTACCACATGTTCGTACTTGAGAGTCATGCAATTTCCAAGGTTGCAACTATTAAAACTGCACACTAATCATCTCGGAAGGGAGACCTTCGATATTAAAGGATCACCGGAGATCTTCGCTGCTGATTATGTCTATATTGACGATGTCAAATGATGGCTCACAACCACTCCATGTGGGACCCCAGAACCTGCATAGTCGTTTCCGCCCCCATACACCAGATTCTCGATCTAGTATAGGGGTGTTTAGAACGCTAATGCCATTTGAGTGAAAGGTGTCCACAAGTAATTAAAAGAGATTGTGGGGCGACATGTTGGAATTCACCTTCCATCTAACCGAGTTGAGTTACATATGGAGGGGAAACATTGGACACACCTTGGACTTCGGAGTCCGCCGGCCTAAACCGCATATATGCCCACGAGCTTGTAAAAATGAACGGTCTATTATGCATGCAGTATCCTGCAGGATGCTGACTACGTGCATAGTATACTGACGTGTTCGTATGAGGGATTTAATATCGCAATCCTTACCCAATTGAGCTTCTTTCACGGATGGATCCGTAATAGTTATATAGAAGGCTTGGCTTTGCTTAACTATGCTTAGCTATGTTTAGCTGGCCTTGGCTATCCTTGGCTGTCTCCCTTATTCTTTGGGCCAATCTGATTGATCACTGTGGATGGCTCGCTTATGTTCATTCCTCACTGCATTAGCTGTTTCACCTTTCGCGTCCTTCTTCTTCTGCTCATACCTACCTAGGTAAGTGTTATACAGTAGTTGGCCTAAGCGCTTACTTATCTTACCACTAACGTCCATCTACCCACCCAGGCCCACTTCGTAAGCCCATTAATGTGGCAACTTCTACGGTCTTTTTTTCCAAATGCACAGACCTACGCCTTACCTGCAGTACGCCTCGTGGGCGTTTGAACAAGCCTTCTGCGATCCTTCGCCCCGTTTCCGACGGTAATCCCGATCCAAAAAGGACATCGAAATGAGGCAATCCTCTATATACCTTGGCATAAGGCCGCCTGGGCACATACGTCCTGTCTGTCATCAATACAGCCATACTTCAAAGCCGTCTCCAATCCACCTCTCCCGGACCCCAGGTACCTCCCAATTCCGGGGTCAACCGTATGGACGACTCATCACTATCTATGAGGCTATCGTGCGACCGGTGTCGCGTGCAGAAGCTCAAGTGTTCTGTTCCTGCCGGGTCAGATACGTGCCAGCGTTGTACGAGGGCCAGAGTGTCGTGCGTCTTCGGACGACGCTCTCATTCAAAACGTCGATACAGGAAATATTACCAGACAGCGAACTTTGTATCAAATCCAGGCATCCAGGAAGGCTACGTCACCGTCGCTACAACCAATGAACCTCCCACACCGCCATCTAGCTCGGCATCGGGATCAGGCTCAGCACAGGCGGCATCTGCATCTTCAATAGAATCATCATCATTATCGACATCGTCAGAATCAGGGTCCATACGTCCAAGTCAGAGTCCAAGGCTGCCAAACGGACAGATAGACTTTGATCCTGTGCCGCTAACTGCGACTGAACTCGATCAAGGATTCGGCGACCCATCATATACATGGGGAACTTCGGTAATGGGGCATCTCAGCATGACTCCCGACATGTCTGAATATCTCACCAATCTGTCCGGCCACAATTGGCTATCAAACGGATATCCCATGTACGACGGGAACACCTCTGACTTCAGCATCCCGGATGCCACGCGGTGGCCACCACTGCCCACCCTGGAGGCTACGTCGAGCAACCCGTCGGAGGGCATAATGCTGGATGCTGACGACACGACCAACAGTATCAGAAATAACAATACAGTTCTTACTAGCCAGAAACTCACCTCCCTAATATCAGAAATCCAACAGCAGCTGAAAATGCTGGAGGAGGGTCCATGGAACACAGACAATACAGTCAGCCTCGACGATTACCCGGTGGGCACTATTCTGGAACTCTCGCAACAGTTCAGCACAGTCGCCGGCCCCATACTCAGCAACGCCGTAAATCTGAATGGGAGCACTGAGGACGCTGAGTATCAAGATGAGAACGCCCAGGGAGGGAGCACTAGCAACATGGTCGACACACCGACCATGTTGCTCGTTATGTGTGGCTATATGTGGCTGGTCCGCATTTACAGCGTCGTTCTAGGTCACTTTCAAGAGCACCTCAACAACATGCCGACCAGCCAACATGGCAGTACCATGTCTGGCTTCCCCGGCCTCGGCCCCTCCCTTTCTGGCCCCAGCAGTGTCGCGCCTGGAACATCGGCTGGGGCGCGGTTACGTCTTGGTGAGCTCCCCTGTGTGGACGCGGATCTCCGGTTGCACCGAATTTACATGGCTGTGCGCATGCTGCTCGATGTTCTACAGGACATTGACGGCCAACTCGGTGGTGGAGCCGTTATTGCATCCAACATGGCTGTCGGGCTGCTGCTCAACTCAAGCAGGCAGCACGGCAGTAGTTCTCGTAACCTAGGCAAAAAGGCCATGATAGTTAAAGAGCTCCTACGAGAAAGAATTGGATTCTAAACGTCATACTCATGTACATAAGGAAATGCTGTGGGACGCTGTCAATTATTTGCTTATTGTCTTCTCGAAACTTCTATATTAAATGGCAACTTTCTTTTCCCTGTGGCCACTATTCAACTTCTACCCGTGCCCCGCCATATAGCCCCCACTTGATCTTTAGCTCCCGGTATTGTAGATCTACTAACGCCGTCGATGTCAAGGTGCTCAGTGGTCATGAGGATGGCCCTGGTGGTGCCCTCCTCCCAACCATCGGTGAGCCAGGGGGATGGAAAGTCGGCTAGGTTGACCCAGGCTGTGCGGCCTGTAATCTTACCAAATAGCGGGTGGTTGGCGTGTCTGGTCTCGTTGTTGAGAAGGCGCTTTTCGGTGGAGCCTGGTAGGCCGGATCCACTCTTGGAGTCTATGGTGAGGTGCGTCAAGCCGGCCTCGTCGGTATATTGCTTGATGGTCATAATAATGCTGCCCACGTTGACGACCTTGCGGGTGAGCCAGTTAACGCCCTGGATCTTGAGGATGGAGTCATAGGAATCCGATAGCTGAAGGTTCTGGGGTGAAGGGTCAGCTTTTTTTCGTTTGTTTGGAGGAGCTGTTGGGGACGGGAAGCTATTGGCGCCTTGTGTATTGCACGTACCATGCTCCACGGGCCAGTGAGATCATCGATGATGATTTTCCTGTTTTGATTTGGGGTGAATGATTGGAAACTGAGAAAGTCTTATGTGATTTGGAAAGGACTGGTGAATTGTGAAGCAATTGATAGTTGATACAATTGATTCTTGTGTGCATAGCCTTACATGTTATATATATCCATAGATCCATCCTACTATTTCGTCTCAATACTTTCCGAATCGGTGTAAGTCGGAGCTCAGGATAGTCAGGCTGAGTAGTTACAGGGTTTCCATCAATTTGCCTCTTAGGGTGCCGAGAGCCTTATCGAAGGTGGTCCAACACGGCCCTCAAGAGGGAATTTGTGTTCGCCTTCCCAGAATAACTCAAACCTTATGAAACGAAACAAGCTTCTGCCGATCTGCGTATGTCTGTCCAGCGCTGAGTAACACGAACCTGTTAAGGCACCGAGACCCGTACCCGATATCAAAAGCAAACCATACAGCACTGCTTGTGGGTAGAATGTGGCAGTATTGATGATCGTCACACATACTTTCCCATTTGGGTATCCACCACCGCAAGCCTTCGCGGCAGGGGCCGTAAGGCATGTGGGGCGCTGGTGGAGGCTCATTGGGTGCCCATAATGTGGCTTAACCGTTCCAAGGTTTCCTTGGAAGATTGTCTCCACCGGTGCAACTCCCGAGGTCCCGGTTTAGGTAGTGTCACAACGGCCTGAGCACCGAAGGAGCCCGTAATACAGTATCGTCAAGGGGAAGTTTTTATTTTTATTTTATTCTTTTTTTTAGCGGCCATCACTAGGTTAACATCAAAGCTACCTAGGTAAGTGGTGGAAATCGTTTTCATTTAAGACTAAAACTTGGCCAAATAAACAAAAATCTTAAATTATAATAATATCATCTGATCAACGGGAAGTATAGAAGTGTACACATAATAGTAGGTTAGGCTGCAGGCACTATCGCCATAAGCCTTTATCGGATGTATCAGTTTACTCAAAATTGGGTTCATCTTCACTTTCAAGCCTTATCCTACGTAGGAATCAGCGTGTGGTGACTCTAGATAAAACAGGGGTCACGGTAAAGCAAATAAGTCAGAGTATGGGCGGATTGCCAATAAGACAAGTAGATCAAGTAAAGCCGCCTTACAGGAGTGTTATAGCACCGAACAAAGCGAGAAAATAGCAGCAAATATTGAGTTACTATGCTCTGTAAATGAATGACTACTAGTTCTACATAGCATGTATGTATGAATATGAGAGAATTGAAAGTTCAGAAGTGAGGGGGAAGTAATCTATTGGGGCGCTATGCACACAATTCGATGACTGCTTCTGTGCTCAAAATATATTCTTCAAGTCTCTGAACAAAATGCACCAAATGTTGAGAATAAAACGCAAAAAATACTAACATAATTACAAATGCGCTTTAATGGTTAGATAGTCGACTTATAAACTGATATAAGATATATACCCTCGCTAGCTAAAGCCCAAGCCACTTAAGCCTCGTTACTCTTGCGGTTCTCTTCCTTGAGGGCGGTTTGAGTCTCGCTCCCAAGCTCTACCGCAGTGAGCGATAATGATGTCCGTGGTTCAGCCAACTCGTTAGTATCATCGCTCTCGGCGTCCGCAATGCGCTCCGCGGGTACGTCTTTCGGCAGCGGCGCGAAATATACGGTAGTATACATGATAGTGATGGCAATAATCTCCATGAGCACGTCCATAATGAGATAGACAGTATCGTTGCCACTAATGGAGCTCCATAGTTCCGCTCCGGTAAAGTCACCGAGGGCGCTATAAAGCAGACGCACAAGCACAAATGGCGCAGCGAGTCCCACGATGACTAGGATACGCGCTTCAGTTCCAAGCACAGCTCGCTTGGCGGGATAGCGTAGTACGTCCTGGACCAACGCAAAGTACCCGACGAGCATCAGAGCGAAACCGGTAAGGAAGAGGGTCAATGCGGCCGTGGTTATACTGTTCAGGTGGATGTCGTCCGTGGTTTTTGCTTCCTCAAGAGCCCTATCCGTTCCAACGATGCCAAGAATCAGGCCCAGTAAGGAGAGTAGAGAGATACAAATGGCGGCCTTTCCAGGGAATACCTTGGCCGTCTTGTTCCTGTCCGCGTAGTGAATTAGCAGAATGTCCGTCACAGTGGCGACTCTTTGTGATAAATGTACTTACACTCGACCGACGAGAGCAACACATACGAGCATGAGGGGTGCCAAGCCTGAAAGTTCACAGACGACGACAGATACAATGACATTAAGACCAGGACTGCTTAACGACACAAAGTAAGAAATACCACCGGCTACACGCAGCAAAGAAAGTGTCGCGATAAATCGCCATGTGCCTGCGGCTTTAAGGCCATAGTGGAAACAGAGCCAAATGGCGTAGACGGCGGAGGGGACAAAAAAGATGAATTGAACGATGGTGATAGCGGTGCGATACGACACAGTCATTGCGGCGATTGATGGTGGGCCAGAGGGGGGAATAGAGACAGTTGGAATAAATCAGATACTCATGAGTTAGGCATGGTGATATGAAGGAATATTAAGGAATTAGGGGTGTATAGCTGCATACCACGAGTGTATGCCCAAGTGCCTGTACAGCTGCATACCCTAATGGGACTAGCGTGTGGCGATCCTTAGGAATTCCATGGTTCAGCTGGGGGGCCGGATAAGATGAGTTGAAGACGGGGGCGGTGGGCCTGGGCTGGGGGCACCTTCCCGGTGACGGCGTTGGGGGGGGGGGGGGGGGGGGGCCGCTGCTTTCGATGGGGAGTACATCTAGCCGTGGCCCCTCGGCCCCGGCATCGAGAAGGGGTCCCGATACCATCGGCGACTTGATTGACACAGTCGACAAACAACGAGCAAAGGAGACACTCGCCGCCGCTCCTATGGTAGTCCACGAGCCTAACCCTGAGCTCATCGTCCCAGCCAGGCCTGCTGCTACTGTCGCCCCTCCTGGTGGCATTGACCCGTCGGTAGCCCGCATTCCCAAGACCGGTCCGAAACTTGCTCACGCGCGCATGGGCGTCGATCGCTTCGATAGTATTCTGCTGGTACAGGCGCTGACGCCAGAATAGTTGCATAACCCGCTGCGTCAGCTACCGGGCTTCAATTTCGACGAAAACCTCATGGCACCCTTCAAGGAAATTGACGTTGGCTTCCCTCTCACTACGGAGCTGTGGCCTGGTAGCCTGCAGTGGGATGAGAAGATGCTAATCCGCTGCGCGTATAGCCGAGCTCGCCACGAGTTCCTAACGCACGATTGGGTGCATGGGGCCTTGTCGGCAACATACAAGAGGGAGGGGCCTTGTAGGCAGAAAGACCACGCCGGTTCCTGCAGCACCCGCCGAGTTGTGCCCAGTGCTCGGTGTTAGTTCGCCGATCCGGTGAAGTCAAAAAAACGATTACAGACAGCGCCGATAAAATGCAAAAGCTCGCAGTCCTCTCTTCTGTCAACATACTTCATTGTTCATAATTAGAAAAGTGCCGAGCGTCCCTCTGTTGCCCGCCTAAAATTCGACACGCGCAAATCAAGCATGGCAGTATAAACGTCGTGACTGTCTTGGGGATGACGTTGTCTTCTATATATCTATATAGAAATTTTCAATTGTATTCGCCAACACCAGCGTTATTCACGCGATTGTCGACCTTCATGGCAACAGCTTTGCAATTGTGCTGCAGCCTGCATTAAGCGGCTTTCGTGTTCCCGGACCGTCTTCATCACCATTTTGATTGCGTTATTCATGCTGGATGGACTAGACGGTCGACTGGTGTCGATTTCGGCGTTCTCGCTAGATACAAAAGGCGCCGTAAGTTTGTGCACCGAGTCCCCCAGGCTGTCTAATAGTCGCAAGGCTGACTGGATCACCAACTCAATGTGACTGGCTGGATCATCCACGGAAAACGCCCCGAGTTGTAGCGAGGGTAGTGGAATGGGCATGCCTTTGGCCAACGCAGCACCGAACTTTTTAGCGGTCTGCGAGAAAGTATTATAATAAGCTTCGATCAGCCGCATGTACGTAGATAAGGCATGCAACAGCGACAGTTGATCGAGCCTTGTTCCTGGCTGTGGTGATTCCGTATCTGAAGTTCCAGTAGAGGATGCGGAAAGCGGCATTTGCCAATGCGTGTTCTGCACAGCGGGCGACTGAACTGAGGAATTTCTATTTAATCGCAAAAGCTTGATCAATCGTTGCGTGAGAAGGAAAATGATGTCGATCGTACATTCTGATGACGAAGGGGAATTGGAGCTATCTGGTTCGGTAGTCATCGGGGCTGGGTTATCTAGCAGGGGTTCCATCGACGTGAGCCGAATTAAGTCAATGTCGAGCTCCAAAAGATCTTCCATAAACTTTTGTAGAAACTGAGTCTGTGAACCGATCTTGCGATGGGAAGTGGGTCCCAACGATGGCTCCGATTTCTGAGACGATAGTGGCGGGATGACTGGGCCGATTTTGTTTCCAGACTTGGGCACAGCTGGCCCGGGAAACGATTCGAGTAGAGACAGCTGATGATCAGTGATTTGAGCGTAAGGAGCCGTATTGTGGGCAGGAAAACGTGAGAACATGCTAGATCCCGAAGGTGCTCCGGGAAGATTCAGAGGCGGTGTCAAGCTTTCCGGGAAGGAGATGTCCTGGTCGACGCCCACGCATAGGTTCGACAGCGTCGGCTCGGGGGTCTCCGTACCGGAAATCGGGGTTCTGTCGACGGTGAATGCTTGACGATTATCTTCTGTATATTCCCTTTGCAGCAGACCCCGGTATTAGTGGTCAGATTCCGTGTGTTCTAGGGGGCCAGGGGTACTCAACCTGTTCAGCAAGTCAATATCCCCCAAATTCGCATTCGGAGAATAAGGCATCTGGGACGCCAGTCCCATGGCCCACGGCCTGTCGCTGGTCCATTTGGATATGTGGGAACCGTTACGGCGATCCTGACGGTTGGGCCGACGCCCGCGGTTCGAAGGACTAAACAAGCAATTTGCGCCCGCTCTCACACAGCGGCTGCATTGCCCTAACTCGTTGCGGTGACACCGTAGTTTGAGGTCATGACAGCGATCGCAAGCCTGTCGCGATGGTTGCTCGTACATTTCGAGAGCCAACCTCAAAAAATACTTTGGGTGGGGGGGGGGAGGGGGGGGTTCGAATTCAAGGCGGTTAATCCGGGTCGGACCGAAGCTTGGGCAAAAAAAGGGAAGGAATCGGGTACACAAGTACGCAGTACACGAGTAAGTAGAAAATCAATACGCAAGTCGGAGGGAAGTTGCACATTTATCACGATATTCAAAGGCGGAGGCGCCCCCTAGCCGTGAGTATTTTTTGGGGGTCCTCTACCCGAGCCCTTTTTTCTTGTGTTATCCCCGGCCAACATAACAGCCCTTTTGGTGAAGGAAGCAGAACTCTTCAAGTCCTATGGGCATTCCCAGTAGTGTTGTTGAATAAACACTTGCAGGCTATCCGATGAACTGCTACAAATTCCTTGGAACCCTTTATATTAACAAGCATTCAGAATGAAGCACATCTCAATATCTACACGTCTCCATCGACCCCACAATCTGTAATCAGATCGGCAACCTTGGACCAATCATAGGCCAGACTGCCCAATGGGGAAGTTGACTTATACAATGACCGAACCCATTCGGCATCGGCGATGTTGACAAAGACACCTCCTATTCTTTGAAATCAGTTTCTGACGGCCATTTACTGCAATCAAAACTTCGATTTCTGGCTTCCGTACTTCTCAAGCAACTTGGACTTTGTGCTCCGTACTCAACATCAACATGTCCGATTCTGTCAAGAAAAAGCAGGGTAGAGGATGGCGCTTCTGGGCAATTTACTTATCACTATGCGTGTCAATCCTACTAGCTGCGGTCGAGTCAACGGTCACGTCGACCGCGTTGCCGTTCATCGCGGATGAGTTGCATGCAGGCAAGAACTACGTCTGGTTTGTCAACTCCTTCTTCTTGACGAGGTAAGTCACATACCATCTTTCAATCCGAGTCAATGAAGAAAATAAATTAACAATACATCCAATGGCAAGTGCTTGCTTTCAGCCCCTTTTCGGACAGACTGCGAATTTCTTTGGTCGACGATGGTTGATGATCGGCTCGGTGGCCTTGTTCGTCCTCGGCAGCGGCATCAGCGGCGGCGCGATCAATTCTCCCATGATGATTGCTGGGCGATCAATTCAAGGAATTGGGGGTGGCGGTATCAATGTAATGATCGATATGATCGTTAGCGATATGCTTCCATTGCGCGAGCGAGGAAACTTCATGGGTATGATCTTCGCCGTGTTTGCCGTCGGCACCTCCCTTGGTCCATTTATTGGGGGAGTGATTGTACAGCACAGTTCCTGGAGATGGGTTGTAAGTATCTAATCCCCGTTTATATCTGAGAGAATGGCAAGGCTAACACCGTTTGATCAAAGTTCTATCTCAACCTTCCTATCGGCGGAACTGCGATCATCTGCCTGTTTTTCTTTCTCCGTGTCAACTACCAAAAAGAGCCATGGCAAGAAAAGGTCAAGCGGATCGACTATATTGGCAACGCACTTCTCATGACTTCTATCGTCTCTATTCTCCTCGCTCTCACCTGGGGCGGTACTACCTACGCCTGGTCAAACTGGCGGATCATCGTCTGTTTGGTTCTCGGTCTCATTGGTATGATTCTATTCCACGCGTTTGAGGCCAGTCCATGGTGTCGGGAACCTATGATGCCACCACACATAGTTCAACACCGTACTTCATTCGTTGCCTTGGTTGTATCCTTTATTCATAATATGCTTACCTTCTGGGTGATCTACTTTGTACCGGTGTACTTCCAGGCTGTGAAGCTTTCTACCTCTACTCGCGCCGGCGTACAGTTTCTACCTAGTGTGATTCTCGCCGTGCCGACTGCCATTGTCGCAGGTGGCCTCCTTACTAAATGGGGCCGCTATAAGCCTATCCACATCGTCGCTACGGCTGTGATTCTCCTAGGATTAGGTCTCTTTACTCTATTCGATGCCGACTCTAGTCCAGCAGAGTGGATCATTTTCCAAATCATCACTGCAATTGGCTTGGGTCTTCTGCTTACAACCACTCTAGCTGCAGTGCAGGCTCCCCTAGAAGAGAAGGATGTTGGACTCGCGACGGCGACATGGGCGTTTATTCGCAGTTACGGTGCCATCTGGGGAATTGCAATTCCAGCTGCTATTTTCAACACCGAGTTCGCGCGCTTGTCGGGCCGTATTTCAGACCCCGCTGTTTCGGCACAACTTGCGGGTGGGGAAGCTTACTCTCACGTCTCTTCAACTTTTATCGAGTCACTTGCTCCTCAAGTTCAACGGGAGGTAGTCAGTGTGTACACTGATACCCTGAAGCTGGTTTGGTATGTCTCGCTGGCTTTTGCTGCTCTGGGATTCATCATTACCTTCTTTGAGAAGGAGATGACACTACGGATCGAATTGGAGACGGAGTATGGAATCAAGGATGAGAAGGAAGGCAAGGAAAAGGAAACCGCCGTTGAGGTATAGACAAGGGTGTTCGAAGATTGAAGATGAAGGGTTAGAGAGTGAAGTTTAGGAACTGGTTCTATATAATCGCAGATCTTGTTTTGAAAGTTCAAATCCCCAGTACAAAGGACACCTAATTGTTTTTTTATCATGAGAAAATCGTTTATAGCGAAGACTAAAACCAATGAAGCCCCGGGGCCATCAAATCCTTGCCGTGAGCTTGGCCTACACCCCCTGTTTATAAGTCTTTACCCACTGCTTTGTTTACCACCAAAAAGTGCCGATTTCAGGCCTATTTTCCTCTACGAATCCAAATAGTAATAAATTTGTTGTATCAGATTAACAATTGCTTCGAATCACCTAATATAATCAATTCCAGTTTCTAAATTGAACCTCAATTATATATAGTAGCCCCATAGTTAACTGTCGGCAAAAGTCGATTCCAAAACTTTAACAATTAGCAGCTCGATACAAAAAGTACTTACAGATATAATTAAAATATATCTTGCTTTTAGAACTAGCAAGTAATTAACATGAAAATGATTTGAAAATAAGTTACTATATAAATATATAGAGGAAAAAAGGCCTGAAATCGGCACTTTTTGGTGGTAAGTAATTCGCCGGCTGTTTCCTTTTTCCACGTCAAGTCGTCAAATCTTTAAGGGAAAGCGAAATTTGTCTATTGTGAATTTCTGCGAGTAACTATTTTCCCGTGACATTATACAACTATATGCTCCGGTGAATCCCCAATTGCCGATCCAGAAACGCAAAGGTCCGATGCTGCGCCAAGCTAAAAGCGCCAGCCTTTTGCCTGGAGTCCTCGGCTATCTCCTTGCCAACCCAGATATGTTTTCGACTCTCGGAAAGATGCTTCAATACCTATGTAGTTGTAGGTAACTAGTTAACTAGTTAGCAGTTATCATGTACAGTACATCATATGGGCTCATTTGATTAAATGTCATCGCTTAGAATTATTTGGATTTTCCGAAGTTATGAACTTTTCTTATTTCCCCTATATTGTACATCATTAGTTATCTTTGCAGGCTACATCTCCTTAGGAAGCAACTAGTAGTTCATTAGACAATGGCATACCTTTGCCGTTATTTCCTAGGCTTCCCCAAGGTCCTACCTGATGGTCTTACATAGATCTGATTCCCGACAGTGAAACATTCTCCAATGTTTCACCCCCAATTCGTTTTCGGGAAAATGTCTCACCATCTTCCCTATTTAAAGCGATCAGCTTATAATTGCCATGTAGGCAACAAAACTGTATATTGTACATATTGTGTGCGATATATAACTAATCCGAAGATCGATGGGACATGAAGAAACCCCACTGCTAACAGGACTATATCTAAAGCAGTAAAATGAGATCCACGTAGCAGCAGTACAGTAGCGACAGGTTGGAATCAGCTATTAAATCGAGCACTCGAAGTGTCAGCCCCAATAATATTGTCCAAGTCACACACATCCCAACAATACCCTTGGAATACGAAGAGTGCCCGACCCCGCCACGGGCGGGGGCCTTTGCTTCTTGATCTTCGAAAGTCTCCGGCACAACGCTATTTTTACACATTTGCGTGTTCAATCTTGGTTTTCGAGAGGGAAAAAAATAAGGCGTCCAATGATCCCGTTTATCAGATGGTTGGAAGGTTACATGCGGAGAGTTACCTAGGTAACGTTATGAGCTGAGCCCTTTGTCTCTCTTTCGAGCTATCAGAAAACGCCCCACTAAGACTGGGCACACGTATGTGGGAGCAGAATTGTTTTCGAAATTTGATTGTTCGACATGGCACGACTTCAGCTGTAGTGAGACCTGCTGTGGTATAAAACCCAAGTTTGGCCCTGGACTCAGGTTCTTGAGATCACAAGAGCACTTCTTACAGTCTTCACAACCCCTGACGGCTTCTTTCGCTCTTGCTAAAATACTGCCAAAATGGATTTTATCCGAGTCATTGCTCTGTTCTCTTTCTTATTCACTGCTGTCGTGGCATTCCCCCAGCAGACTGCCGCGGGTACAACAACGGCAATTCCGGCGACCATCACCAAGGCTGCGTCGCTCAGTTGCTCAGCCGGCGAGACCGCTGTCTATACGACAGATTGTACGATGGGGACTCCTACATCGTACTGCGCTAGACCGGTGCCCCCCATCCAGTGCTCGGAGGGGTACTTCCCCTCGGTTTGGCACCCAGGTCATTGCATGGAGCAGTCGACCTGTTTCCCCGTTGATGCGTACTGGATCACGACTGAGTGCTCGCATGGGGCAATTCCTTGGACAACCAAGACCATGTATGAAGGCACCTTAGCGGGAGGAGAGTCGACCATTATCAGTGGTAAGTCCCCCTCCGGTTCATTTTCCTTGTTCAATTTGCCCAGCAGTAGACAATGAAGCTGATATACCTGATATTTTTAAAGCCGTTTCCTGCTCCTGTGCCATGGACCAATGGTATAGCATGACCATGCTCCCAGGCGAATCCACCGTCGACACTTTCTGCATGCCTTCAAGCTCCTGTCCAGCAGGCATGACAACCTCAGTCTCGACCAACACTTTCTGCGCAACGGCGCCGGCAAGTATGTGTTCAGGTGTTCCCCTGGAGACCAACCACTGCAAGTGCGAGTCCGCAGCGCAGACACCCGTATATCCCGAATCTGTTGGGGCGGCCCCAACCGGATGTAGATCTTGATCAAAGAGACAATGGTTCTTTACCTAAAGCGCTATTAATCACAGCTAGTTGGCTGCTTAGATGATCTTGACCTTGAAAGCGGGAGACAAATCCTCCCCCAAAGATTAAATATATGTACCTATTGAAGAATCTCTTAATAAAACCAGCGGAAGTCATCGCAGGCAGGCCCATCCTTGAGATATTCCGTAGGGATATCCCTTGCCTTAATGTGAACACCTTGCAATCGGTCTCTTTTCTTATTATCCGCCATCATCCAAAGCCCAAGACAGAGTGTCAAGACAATACCAACCCCGCCAAATGAGGCCGTGGTGATTAAGGCAGGAAGATATTTCGGTGCATCTTGCTTTCGAAAAATGTTCGAGCTGACAACCCCCATCAAGTTCGCCAATGGGACTGCAATGCTCGTCAATACCACACGGCGCCCCTCATTAGCAGTGTTGTTGTTATACCAAGTATCGAGAAGAACGGAAGGCGCAGAGGTTCCCCTATATAAATTTGTCAGCTTCTATCTCGTGAGTGAAGGGGGAGCGAACCAACCAAGTCATCAGAAATGAAGCAAAATAGGCTACATTTATATCGTGCTCAACATCGATAGTCGCATAGATCACGAACCCCACGAAGGTGAACAAAAAGCCGAGTGCAATAAATGGGAATCTCCATCTCGTCCAGTCACTACTGAATGCCAGGATGAGGAGAACTACAGCTCCTGAGATGTTGGGAGCCACAGTGAATAGGTTGGTTTTCACAGTACTATATCCAAGGCGCTGGATTATCACTGGAAGGAATAGCTGAACAGCTTGCAGAGGAACACCCAGGCAGACTTGAATCCCCAGGATAACCCAACTAGTTCCGTGCTTAAACACTTTGAACGCATCGCGGATGTCGAGCTTTTCGTTGACCACAGAAGAACTATCAATTTGCAAACGAAGGTATGCGAGTTCTTTCTCTTCGGGTGTCAGAAAGCTTGCCTCTGAGGCCGACCGAGGTAGATACCACAGTGCGAAGAGTGCAAAGAGAACAGTCCCTGCGCCTTCGATCAAAAAGAGATACCTCCAAGGCGCCAATGGTCCCGTGTGGATGCGGAAAATTCCAAATGCCAGCAACCCAGAGAAGGCAGAGGCGATGGTTTGAGCCGCGTAGAAAATGGCGAGTCGGCGAGCTAGCTCACCTCGACGATAGAAGCTAGGTTTGAATTAGATGTGATGCAAATTCAAAAAAAGATTGAGAGGATGGGCTTACGTCGTTTGGTAATAGATCACCAACGGGAAAAACGCGCTCTCTGCCATACCCAAAAACCACCTAATGGCGAAGAGACCGCTAAAGTTGTAAACTGCGACAACAAGAATCGTGCAAACACCAAAGGCAAGCATCATGCATGGTAGCACAATGTTTGGTCCATATTTCTTTCCCAAAAGACCGAGAAAAGGTGCAGTCAACACGTAAGGGACAAAAAAGATGCTCAGAAGAAGATTATATTGATTCCCCTTCAGGGAGAGTGTTTCTGTTATTGTGATTCATGTCAATGCGGTACTCTTCAGTCATCAATCCTAATAACGGCATACCTTCCAGTCCAGCTGTCTTGGCATTGCCCAAATTGGATTTGTCCAGGCTGTTGAACAGGTACATGATGGCCAACACCGGAAGTAGCCGAAGATCAAATTTCCATACTAATGCTCGCTCTGCTCGAGGGTCGATGTCGACGCTCGCGATAGTGACTGGTACATCTTGTTTTGAAGGGAGTTGACTTGATTCGAAGTCGGTAGGCATGGTTACAAGCACGAATGAATGTAATGATTCCAATATGACGATATCTAGTCTATTTAAAAGAATGTCCCGAGAGTATATCCCACCATCCCCATAGTTCTATATCGATAAGCACACAAAAGATAACAAATCCAAGCTTAAACAACCAGTTCTTGGCTGATAAGCAACAGAGACGGCAGATTCCCTATCTCTTGATGACACACGGAAGCTTATAATTGGAGTGGATAAGACTTGAGTACTACTTGAGTTACACAAGTATAGGAACATCATTGGAGGAAAGATGAAATCCCGATTTCTTCGCAACAGTAGATACACACCTGGACTAATTTGTCTATTCCGTAGTTAACTAGTTAACATACATCGAGAGAACAAGGTAATGGAGGGAAACGCACGTTTTTAGTACTTGCGACCGGGTCACAATCTTTAAAAGTGATTTTAGTCGAGGCCGTGACACATCGTTATCAGAGTGGAGATCATATTCCATTAATGGAATAGTATTGGAGTAAATCTATTATACTTAGAGGGGGTAGATCGCGTCTGCCCGCCACCACGATCTCAATGTGGTGAGGTTGTTCCTTCAGCCAGTTGAGTGTGGCTTGGAGGCCGGCGAGTGATCCATCTGCTGCCATATCGCCGGCATGGATTAGGATGTCACCTGGCGGTATCTATGGTCGCCCGTTGTATGTGTTTGAGATGTACACTACAGTGACTGGGTCTTCAGGCGGTTTGGGAAGGTTAATTGGTCGCCGGGCAGAGATCTTACGGGCCAGGAAGAGACAAGGTCCATGTCGGAATTGTTGCTAGACTGATGGTCCTTCTGCCTCTTGCGGCGGCTCTTCCGGTGGTATCTGGGTGGTTGTCGGGCTTTCGTGTCTCGGTATCTCTATGGCGGTGGACCCCCATCCGATGGGGCTGCAGATGATTAAGCTCTCAGGAAATGCGAGAAAGGTTGAAGAACGAAGTTTACGGCCTGATCTTCTTTTAATTTGCTCTTGTCTGAACGAACGCGCGTTGTGCCTCGAGCTTTTAGGACGAATCGCCGTTCGTCTCACGGGGGTCGGTTTATGTGAGGTAGTACATTATTATTCTAATATTATTTAATATTGTACGAAATGACACTTCTTTTTTATTTTTCATTTTTTATCTTTTATCTTTTTCGAAATTATCCGGTGAGACTCGAAAATTCGTCCATTTACTTGTGTATCGAACTGCTTCTGAAGGAGGCTTGCCCCTCTCGCGGAATGTTGCCGGTAATAGGGGGAACTGGGGGAAATAGGGGAACTGGGGCTATCTGGTAAATGGTCATTCCAGTAATCACTATTACTGTACGATGATTGACAGAACTCCAGAAGGAAGGAGCGAATTGGTCCTATCCCCCAGTTTCTGGGGACCGAGGCAGAGTCTGGGGTATGAGGGGTTTCATGTGGATTTCCGACGATCATCGACTTTGTACGCGCTAGTTTTTGACTAGAATTTTATCACTTCCACCATCAATCCGCTTTTGGTTTTTCACGATGTTTGGAAAAACGACAGCATACTCCGCAATTTAAACTCGTCCTTTAATCTCAACTTCGATCCATTCATTACACGTCACGTCCGAACCTCCCAAGAAAAATGGCTGCCGATGGTCCCACACCCGGCTTCTTGGGCAACCTCAACAAGGATCAGGAAGCCAAGTTACAAAGCCTTTGGTCAGTCCTAATCAAGGCAGGTCAAATATCCCTAACCAGCGAACCTATCAATGGCTTCGCCGAGGAGCCTTGGAGTCCAACCCAACCCCAGAGACGGTTGTCGCTTCTTGGCCGTACACAGAGCAACGTCTCCGAAAACGCCATGCCGACCCCGAATACACCATATCACCAAAATATTATGAAATGCCTGGGAGAAATGGGGGCTGGTGTGGCTGAATCCAACGCAATCAAGAAGGCCTTCTTGGAGATCACACCCTTTGAGCTTCGTACGGGGGTACTTGACACTCTCAAACACGACCACCCCGATGCCGTGCTTTTACGCTTCCTCCGCGCTCGCAAATGGGATGTACCCAAGTCATTTGCCATGATGATGGAAGCAGTCGTTTGGCGATTAAAGGAAATGCAGGTAGACGAAGATGTGATGGCAAAGGGAGAGTTATATGCCCTCAAGCAGACTCAAAACAAATCCAGCATAAGTGAACGAAAAGCCGGAAATGACTTCATGGCTCAAATGCGTATGGGAAAGAGCTACGTGCATGGTATTGATAGGTCTGGTCGCCCAATTGTGGTGGTGAGAGTCCGCTTACACAAGCCTGGGGCTCAGAGTGAAGAATCTTTGGAGCGACATATTGTCCATCTGATCGAATCGGTCCGACTTACAATGGCTCCTCCGGTTGAGACTGCAGTATGTATGTTGCTTTTGACAGCGAGGTGAAACGGTGTCGCTGACTCTAGGTTAGACTGTATTATTTGATATGACCGGCTTTAGACTGTCCAATATGGTATGTCACTGTTTTCCGTCCTCGCAGTATCGCCGTCCTTCCTTTACCTTTATATGGCTAATGCTTTTCTTTGGGGGCAGGAATATCCACCTGTCAAATTTATTCTCAGATGTTTCGAACATAATTACCCCGAATGTTTGGGAATTATGCTTATTCATAATGCCCCGCGGGCCTTCTCAGGTCAGTAAATCCTTTTGATCGGGGGCCAAAGATACCATATCTGGCCTATCTCCCTTTCTTTGTTTTAGTCGCTTGGAACTCACCATTTCCATATTCTAGGGATTTGGCGACTCATTCGAGCCTTGATGGATCCCGAAATTGCAGCCAAGGTTGAGTTCACAAATAGTGTCACCGACCTCGAGAAATTCATCCCGCGTGATCACATCGCGGAAGAGATGGGCGGCGACGAGAAATGGTCATATAAATATATTGAGCCCAGTTCTACCGAAAACTCAAAGATGGATAATACTACGATACGGGACGCCCTGAAACGCGAGCGACACGCTATTGGTGAAGAGTTCTTGGTTGCTACATCTGATTGGATCAATGCAACTAAATCAGAAGACGCGACGAAGCTCCATTCTAGCGAAAGCGAAAGAGCTTACCTAGCTGAGCGACTGCGTGTCAACTACTGGAAACTTGATCCCTATGCTCGGGCCCGTCTTCTCCTAGACCGAACGAACGTCATTCAGGATGGTGGCAAGATTGAATTTTATCCTAAGACAGCTCCTACGGACAGTGACGTTGAAATAACCAAGGCATTGGCCGTGAAACATTTAGAGCGGGTTGGGGATGCTACTCTCGTCATGCTAAAGTAGATATATTTATAAATTCTAGGGGTTATACGTTTACAATTGAGGTATTCACCAGTGCAGTCGGCCATTTAGGTATAGTCGCCCGTAAATATGGAAGAAAGTAGAAAGCTATAGTAGTATCGTTTGAAAAATTACAGACAATTAGATTGCAAAAAAGTTAAAATGTTAAAATATATCGACGGATATATCAGTCAGTTGTAATTCATGGCATTTACTATCTCTCGGTGGTGAAATACGTTAGTTACATGTAGTTGTGTACATAACTAACTATGTACAACGTGCTTTGTACCCCGGGCCCCCACCCGAACCTTAGTCATCCAACTCCGAGCTCCGAGGACCGAGCTCCGACAATTACATCCATGGATACATGTAACTAACACCTTCAACTACTTCCAAGTTTGCCTTTTGACTGCCATCCCCTGATTACAGGTGCTCGTACAATGGCGACCCCTCGCCGTAATGGTCAATTATCATCCTGTGAGCCATGTCGTACCTCAAAGTTGCGATGCGATCATGCAAGTCCCATTTGTGGACGATGCGAGCGCCGCAGTCTTCATTGTACCTATCACCCAGCACCATTGACGCAGCCCCTCACTGGAATACGCCCCAAAAAAAAGCGCCGTATTGTTTGCGACTCAGATCACCCTAGTACCGTCAGTCGACTTCACAATGAGAACGATGTATGGACTCGGAAAAAAGCATCAGTCTCGACCCCTGGATTTTTGGGGCAAACTAGCTACTTCGATGCGTTCACAGATACGAGAACCGGGCTCCTCGTAGGAAACCCATACGTTACAGGCCATGATAACTTTCCCGTTGACCAAAAGCGGATCAATCTCGGTGCTCGGGTCCTAGCGCTTCTGGAGAACCTCCCATTTTATAGGGAAGTAGTCACCGCTCGATTCAAGATATGGACGGGATGGAGTCTTGGCTGGCCAGTCACGAACATGGTTTTCACTCTCGCCGAAAAGATGTGGAACTCCCTAGAAACTGAGGGCATGGACACAAACCAACGAGCTTTCTTCTTGTCAAAGAGACTTTTTGAAACGCATAACCGGCCACTTGAGGTGCATCCTTCAATGACCTGGGAGGACTTCCAGTCCGCTGCTGCCGGGAGATGGGAGTTGATTGGGTTACTATTTACTCTGACAGGCCTAGCCACGGACTGGGTCCCTCACAGTGACCGCATCTTCATGCGTCCAAATATGATGGATGCGAAGAGTCTCGCCATAACCGCTACCGCTGTAGGAGACATATGTCTTCAGTTCTGCGATAGCACTGGAATTGTGAATGATATTGTGGCCTGGCTTCTACTGCATCATGTCACGCTTTTGGCAATAGTCTATGGTGAAAGTGGTCTGTTATTCTTTTCTTTGCTTGCCAACATTGCCTAACGGTGTTCCTAGACTTTCGGCCGTGGAGAAAGTTGGGAGAATTATCGACAACGGTGTTTGCGCTCGGGCTTCACCAAGATTCTAGCGGGAAAGCTCCATTCTTTCTTTCTGAGATGCGAAAAAGAACTATGGTCGCGGCATATTCAATGGACAAAGTGCTTGCTACTTTCTTGGGTCGCCCGCCGCTCATAAGCTGGCGCTACTGTGATATCCAAATGCCACTTGACTTGAGCATTGAGGAAATATTCGCCGATCCAGTCGTCCGTGATGCGGCAATCGCTCGACTGGATGGGAAAGAGGGATGGAATCTAGAGTCAAGCTTGGTGAAGGGTACGTGGCCTCGAATTGCCTTGACCACTAGTGTTCTCCGTGAGAAGGTCTTGGAACTTTCACTGAGTTGGCAACTTGAAAATCTCAGCCAGAGAGTCGAGTACGTGGACAGTTCAATTTCCCGTCACATCTAGGAGATAGCTGACGTTTGCAGGGAGCTTTCACGCGAATCCCGTCAATTAAGACAGGGACTACCAGAATACCTCCGTTGGAAACCTGATATTGACGTGGCAGCTGTTTCCAGAGTAGAATATGACATCCTTTGCGATGTTCACATAGAGTTTCTCTATAACGAGTTCCTGCTCTACCGGACCCTAGGGAAAAATACCCAGACACAGCCTGAGGCAATCATTGACATCGCTCGAGAGATACTCAAAGCATTGGTCATTATGATTTCCGAGAAAATTCGCTCTGGCCATCCCATAAAATATACTGCGTTTAGTGTAAGTGGAGCATATCTTGGATTGTGGGCGAAAAGCCGAAAAGCCGAAATCTCTAATGGCCAATAGGTATGCTTACCGGGTCTTCCTTCTGCTGGTGTTCTCTGTGCAGAATTACTTCGCCGATCCCGATCGGCAGTGGTTAGCTCTTCACTGGAGTTTCCTCGTTCAGAAATCATTCAAAATTTGACCCTTTTCGCGGCACATCTGGACACCATCGTGAAGGCCCATGACGATAACTACGGTGTCGCACAGCAGGGTCAGAAAGCAATCCGCCATGTCTTGGACCAAGTTCTCTCCGTTGATGGTCTCTCCTCTGTCGTAGAAGACACTGGAACGAGTGACAAACTGATTGATGATTCCAGCCTGCTTGACGGTGTGGATTTCGACGATCATGACTTATTTCTTGGTTGGCTTGATGGCAATATGCAACACATGTCCGACTCTTGGCTGGCATGGGTCAATTAGGCATCAATGCGACACATTAACTACAATCTCATTTCAACAAACAATTTCATGGCATAGCTGTACAATTTCCAACATTGCAGATACATAAGCTGCTGGATAGACCTCCGCAAAGCCCATAAAACCCAAAGCCTAACCCAACCCAACCCACTAATGGGTTGGGTTTTGGGCCTATCTTCGGGCCCACTAGTGGGCTATGGGCCCGGGGTAAAAGCCCAGTAGGCTTTCAATGGGGGCCCAATTGGGCCCAATAGGTACTAATATACAAAGTTGAACCCCCTTTTTGGTTTTTTTTTAAGTTACCCTACGTTTAGCACTGTTTCTCACTATTATACCTAAGGTAACATTTTACTAATTTAAATGGCTTAGAATCAGCTACTAGTTATATTTCTATAAACGCGAAAAACGCGTTAAGTTAGATAATTTAAAAATTGTAGAGGTGTACCTAGAAAATGGTAACCCTTCATACGATCAGTAGAAGGTTGTAACACAGCAATCACAGAGGCTGATTTATTAGGTACTGATGGGCTTTAGACATCGGGCCCATTTAGGTATATGGGCTTTGCGGGGCTCCAGCCCTGGGCCTTCCAGCGGGTTTGCCTCGAGGCCCCAGGGGCCCATGACATGTTAGGTAAGCATTTTCAGCCGCCCGCCATATCTGAGATGTAGCACGTGATATTATGTGCTTCAGGTCGCCTTGGTTTCCTGTATCTGCCACATAATCTCTCGGATAGAATCCCGAACTGTCTATGCTTCTTCGTTCCCAAAGTTCCTTTTACAACTGCCATCATGGACCACTCAGTGTCCAAGTCCCAACCCAGAACAAAACGCCGGAAGATTGCCGTTGCCTGTGATGATTGTCGAGCCAGAAAAGTTCGCTGTGATGGGATACAACCGGGTATGTTCCTTGCGATGGGTGCGGACGGAATGCGACCCGTGCTGACTCAACGAAGTGTGTGGGCCATGCAGCAAGAGGACCGACCAGGGCCCCCAATGCGTCTATACAGGGGAGTTAGAGAAAAAGCGAGCAAGGCAAACGTAAGCGCTATCAATTCTACGGTTAAATCAGCCTTTGCTTGCTAATCTCTGTTCTGATAGTTATATATCCAAGCTAGAAACTCGGATCCAACAACTTGAAAGCCCACAATACTCAGAGAAGGGTCATGGACGAGAATGGACGCCGGTTGGTGTATGATACCGCTTTAGTTCCACTATCTAATGGGTCTGATTATAGCAGACAAATCTGCTATCACCGACACCTGGTAATATCCAGTCGGAAACGTCTGGAAACTATACACGAAACACCCACAGTCAGGCTGACATGTCCACACCCACGGGTCAGCGAGACGGGGTGAACGCTATGATGGGAGCTGTAGAAGAAGAACGCCCAAGTCAAGGTTTCTTTGGAAGCTCTAGCGCAGCAGGATTCATGCGTCAAATTAGAACCGCGGTCGACAGGAGAGTTGCATCACCGCACCGAAGATCTTCAGTTCCCCATCTGGCTGTTCCTTCAAGCCTGATGCCAACGCGGAGCGAAAGACATCAGTCTTCGGTCGCAAACTATGTGCTCCCCCCTCGAAAAATGGCCGATAACCTCATGGAAGTTTACTGGGAATACGTCTTCCCGTTGTATCCGTTCCTCATCCCCGCTGAGATGAAAACTGAGTATATGAAAATCTGGACTGGTGATAGTCTGGAATATGACGAAAACATGCTGATGTGCACGCTGAATGTTATATTCGCCTTGTCTTGTCAGTTGGCCGACTTTGTCCCACCAAAAGAGCGAGAAGCGTCAGCAGATGCTTTTTTCTCGCGGGCGAAAGGCCTGTTTCAATTTAACCTCTGGGATACTGGATCAGCAGGTTTAATTCAATGTTTACTTCTCATGGCCCAGTATCTGCAAAGTACCGATTCTGCACATCAGTGTTGGATTGTCACCGGACTCGCGATCCGTAACGCTCAAAGTTTGGGACTCCATCTTCCCCAGAACATTGCCCGCCTTCAAAGCTTCCAAGAGCAACAACTGGCCCGCAAAATATGGCACGGTTGTATTCTAATGGATCGGTATGTTCAAATCTATGCCCTGACCGGCTAATCCCTTGCATGGTTCTTATTTCAATGTTCTCAAAGGGTGATATCTATGACATTTGGTCGCCCCGCGATGATCTCAAAGGCTTCTAGTGGGGCGGTTCCTCTGCCAGCCGCTGTTGACGATGATTATATTCCATCTGGGTGTAGTAAAGAGGTCTCCCAGCCTCCTGATCAGCCTTCAATGATGGCATTCTACGCTAAGTCATTAGAACTTTATGAGATCATGAACGATGTGCTTCTTAGCCTTTACAAACCAATTTCCGACGATCATGCGGAAGATGTCCATAACTTCTATTTCGACAATGTTGCAAGCGAGGGAGAGCGGACTATCTTTGAGCTCGACCGTTCTCTCACTCGATGGACACGAAGCCTTCTCCCACACCTGCGTTGGGATTCCTCAACGGTATCCACAAATCCTGTATTTTACCGGCAAAGCATTGTCTTGCGTGCGAGGTCTGTGTTTTGTACTGATATATCCCAGGCATTCTGCAATAACTAACCAATGTGTTCCTACAGATTTCTACACGTGCGGATACTGTTGTTTCGTCCAACTCTCTCTAAATACTGTGCTGTTCGAGATAATGCCACACCAGACCCATTAATCTCGACGAATGACTCCTTCCCCCATCGTGTCGCGCTACAGTGCGCTATCATATGTGTCAAATCGGCCCAAGAGTCTATCCAACTAATCCACAATAATGTCCCTGCTGATGGGACCGGTGGACCCCTGCCGGCTTGGTGGTATAACATTCTTTGTTCGTACAGACTTTCCCCGGTGTGCTACTTCGAGATTCTGACTTAACCAGACGTTTATACTTCTGCAACTGTCTTAATCGCTGGCCGCCTATGCTCTGCGATACTTGACGAAGTCACAGAAGCCTCCATCGCGCAGTCTTGGAACTATGCACTAGAAGTTCTTCGAAAATACCAAAGTTATAGCACATCCGCTCGTCGCTGTGTAGCGGCCCTTGAAATTCTTTATGAGAAAGTTGCCTCTGAAGGTCTGCTGCCAACCAACCACGTGCCTAGTCATGAGATAGGTTCCAACGCAAGTGCAGTGAATGATATGTCCTTCGGCGAAGGAATGAATGCGGCTATCTTGGATAGCTTTGAGTTCCCTGATTTTCAAGATATGTCATGGTTGAACAGTGTTCCGAGCAACCTTTTCTAGATAACTAAAGCTTTGGGTCTACAAACTACAGTGAATTAAGAGAACATTCAGGAAATACACTCAATTTCGTCTATTTAGCCGAGACGATGCCTATTCCGATGCTGACCGGGGGTTCCATTAGAGCACCAGCCGACTAAGGGCCATCATAACTGCGAACAAATTAATTCCGCGCTGATATTGCCGACCCAGACCTGTGTACCAAACCGAGGTTAGAGGTATACCATCGGACCCTAGCCCAGAAGGCCTTCGGGATGTGACCCGAACCCCCAGATATCTTCCCAATACCTACATCTAGCCGACTCTACCACCCCCATTGAAGTGGTTCAGAAGGTGTATCAGGGCAAATATGGAACTTGGGAGGTCCACTGGGTAGCGCAGGTGTCAAACTTGAACTGGATTCCATCGGAGTTGGACTTCCGATGGAGGTCGGGAGCTCAATCGGCAGTTTTCATGGCTGAATGATGGGTTAGCGATAGTTTTGGTGGAGCCAACGATACAGATTAATGTGAATAATATATTTAGTTCCAAGATTGCTTGTTCTTGTTTATTCCAGTGTTAATAACGTAGTCAGGTAGGCAGCTAACTAGTTAGCTAGTGTGTGTGGTGCCTAAAGTCGCCTTTTGACCTCCAGGCCTCTCATCCTTTTCCCTTTTCCCTTTTCCTCATTTGTCCCATTTCTCTCCCACTGTTGTTGATCAAATACTCTCACAGGTGAGAATATCCCCTTTTAGAACAATCTCGGGTGAACAATGACCGAGCAATTTCTCCGTTCTCCACCCCCCGCATCCCCAGACTTCCCCATATAATCTCCCCCCGGTGGGGTTGATGTGCAGAGAGTTTTCCCCGTTTTAAACTTGAAGGCTATTGGTATGATCCATGACGGATTTCCAATTCATTGGCGGATCTCAGAATCCGTGTGCAAAGAGAAATGGAACTGTTCTTTGCTTCCATAAGCAGTCGGCTTGTTCGGGGCATTGATTTCCCGACATGTTGGGATCATTTATAAAGACAAGGTAGCACTTCATGACGACGACTATATCAAAAAAGGGCACCAATTCACAACGCCCCACATGCGGGCTTCCTTTTTGACAGCCTTGACGGCGGGGGCTGTTGCTGCCACGGCACTACACGTCGCAGAAAACCAGACCTACATCACCCTCGCCAATGATCGTCTCACAGCCGTTCTTCAGAAGAGTGTTGGTCAGATCGTTGATCTCACTCTCGATGGCCAGGACTTATTGGGCGCTCAGTCAGGATCTACTGGAATAGGGCCCTATCTTGACTGTTACTGTATCCCTTCGGGCTTCTACACAGCTGGTACCACATCCCCGAGCATGGAGGTAGTCCAGGGTACAGATTCAACGGGGACCAAATATGCAGGCATGATTTTGAGCGACACATACACTCCCACGGGTCAACAATTCCAACAGTACTGGTTCCTGCGTGATGGTGAGACTGGATTGCATATGTTCAGCCGATTGGCCTACCACAATGAGACCACACCTTACCTTCGCAATTTGCAGGAGTTCCGAACCTTGTTTCGTCCAAATAGTGATCTTTGGACGCATCTGACGTCGAGCGAGGTCCAGACCGCGCCCCTTCCAAGCAAGGACGCCATTTCGAAGCAGATTGTGGTTCAAGATGCAACGTGGACATTCAACAACACGCCAAGCGATGCGTACTACACCCAGTTCTCTGAGTACTTTACTAAATATACATTCTCAAACCGTATGCTTGATCTCCTGTCTTCTTCGGTTACTGATTGGTGCATTGGCTAAATTATGGTCTCCTTTTAGAATGGAGAAACAATACTGTTCACGGTCTCTATGCTGATGGCAGCACCTCAAATGGGGCAACATATGGAGCATGGCTGGTGATGAATACCAAGGTTGGTCATATTGCGTCAATATTCACCAAGATCGAATCCCATCTAACAAATTTGTTCCAGGATACATATTATGGTGTAAGCGATATCGAGCACGGTGGGACGCAGGAGCTGACATCTCTTAGGGTCCGCTTCATTCTGACTTGACAGTGGACGGTATTGTTTATAATTATATCGTATCAAACCATCATGGAGAGGGTACACCGAACATCACAAATGGATTTGATCGAACCTTCGGTCCGCAATTTTACCTTTTCAATGGCGGCAAGGGCTCGGCATCTCTCCAGGAACTGAGATCTGAGGCAGAGGAAATCGCAAATCCCCACTGGAACGCTGCATTCTATGATTCAATTGCAAAGCATGTCGTTGGGTATGCACCCTCGAACCAGCGAGGTAGTATCAATGGAGTTGTGAAGCTTCCCAAGGGCGCCGTTCGCCCAATTGCTATTCTCACTGTCGACGGCCAATACTTCCAAGATAATAGCGCCGTTCCAAGCTCCTACCAGTACTGGACCGATATCAATACAGATGGAAGCTTCAGCATTGATCGTGTTAAAGAAGGGAAATACCGACTCACAGTCTACGCAGAGGGAATTTTTGGTGACTTTGTGCGTGACGGAATCATCATCCGTGCAGGAAAGCAGACTGCACTGCATGATATTTGGAACCAGGAGTCCGCAGGGACCGAGATCTGGCGAATTGGGATTCCCGACAAGTCGTCAGGCGAGTTCCGACGTGGCAATGCGAGAGATCCAACCCATCCGCTTCATCCTCCCGAGTATCTTATCTATTGGGGAGCTTATGACTGGCGTGCCGATTTCCCTGATGGTATCAACTACACCGTCGGTACTAGCGACCCTGCGACTGACCTTAACTCTGCCCATTGGTCGGTCTTCGGGCCAACGGCAAATGATTCCGACATCGAGTATGACACAACAAACGACTGGAACATCCATTTCAAGCTCAACTCGAAACAATTGAACAAGCGTAAAACAGCCACATTGACATTACAATTAGCGGCCGCCAAGACCGCAGCAGGCAACACAGATGTGTGGAACCCGGTCGAGCCATACAACAATTTGTCACTAGAAAGTTATATCAACGATCAGGCAGATCCCTTGACTCTCATTATTGGGTTCAATCAATCCAGCAGCTGTATTGTGCGGTCTGCTGTAAGCTGCTACCAGGTTGGGTCAAGAATGGAGTTCCCTGCGGATTGGTTACATGTCGGAGACAATGTGTTGCGATTACATTTACCTTTCAACGCAACGGATACAGAGACTGCCATTCTCCCGGCCACTGTTTATGTACAATATGATGCTATCCGGCTAGAACTCAAGTAACACAGCTCTGTCATGACGTGCTGTGCTTTCAAAATCAGCCGAATCAAACTCATATCCTTTTTTTTTACATTGGCCATGGTAGTTGGGTTTCATTGGGACTCTTGCCTCAATCAGTCAGCAAATAAAGCAATCCGTGTTGCCTGAGATACTTGCCCACAGTAAGTCTATTACATCAAATGGAATAATGGTCGAGTGGATCTTTTCGGCCCACAGAGATGAGTGGTTTGAATCAGGTTCCCTCCTCAGTATGAAGACACTTTACACCGAATATATCAATACAAGGACCTTCTATTTTCGATAGAAATAAATACATAATGGCTAAAAGCCCCAGAGACTGGTGATAAACGAAAGGCAAATGAATGGCAAAATCCACTCTCGAGAACAGCGATCTCGCAAATTTGAGAACGATGGCCTAACAAGACCGGATAAGAGAGGCCCCTGAAGATGCAAGTGTACATATATGTGCTCTGTACTGGCGTCCATTTTAAACCTTTCCCGCAGAGACCGCCGCAATTGACAAGTTTGATGGTTCTCGTTGATATTTCCATGGCGGAAAAGGCTGCACTCGACGAAATGCAATTTACAGAAGGCTGCCGAAGCTGACACAAGGGGCAGCGACACCGACAAGGTTACCGTTCTATTAAAATTAGTGACTCTGTTCCTCTTCCATCGTCTTGGGGGAGCACATACAGCCTGGGAGTTGGAGTTCTGGCAGCAGGCAACGCTCTGCTGGCAGTTCTTCTTGAGGAAGTCGGTCAGACCAGCAGCACCAAGGACTATAATATGGTCAGTCTCGCGCTTCAATTCGGTGGAGTAGATATATCACTTACCAGAGACGGGGATGTCAAGCTGAGTGCAGCCCTGGCCAAGACCGAGACCCTCACTACCAATGGCACCGAGGACGTTGGAGAGGGCACCAACGTTGTTCTGGCTGATACCCTGGCTCTTGTTGATCTTGTTGCAACAAGACATATGGGCACCATCACCACACTTGTTCACTGCATCCTCGACCTCGTTGTTGGAATGAGGAGCAACGCCGGCGGCAGAGCCCGAGCCAGGCAGGGCCATGGCGGTAGCAGCGAAAAGGAAGGCAGGGACGAAGAACTTCATTTTGATAGTGATTCCGAAGGAGGCGTAAAGCGATTGAAGAAGAGAGTGGAATGACTTTGAAGACGAGAGAGTTGAATGATGGATGAAGAACGATCACTGGAAAGATCATGCCTTTTATAACTTTCCTGGTTCTCTTTCTGCTCTCTCTGTTTTTCCTTTCATGCTTCTGAGGCAAGAACCCCCGATTGTCTCCCAGCATCTCAGCTCCTCACACTGCAGGGAAGTGGATTCCCTCGTGAATTATTGCTTTCGGCCAGCAGAGTAGGGCTTGGCCAACATGGGTTATCGACTTCCAGGCGATCCATACTCAAAGATAGGCGTGTGTATGGAGTATGTATGAATGTAGCCAAGTTTCCCCCTGCCGATCAACGGACGCTGCCGGTATGTTCCCCATATGCCGACGGGAAGGGATACGTATAGGTGCATATGGAGGTCGGGGCAACCTAAAAGTCGAAGTCGCTAGTTTTGATCTTCGGCATTTGGAGTAGTGTATTTGCTTTTTTGCCTTCGACCCTGCGTGTGACGTCTCGGTTCTTCCGGGGAGTGGATTTATCGGTGGATGAATCTGATCCATCACTTCTCAACACACCGATATTCTTCTTTTTGTTGAGTGCATTGTTTCTTTCTGTGTTTAAACATTTGACAGGTCAGTTTAGCATTATTGGTTCCGATTTAAAAATCGATAGTGGCATGCGTGGCGCAGGAATCTCCTGCATTGTGCATGACGCACCCCCTTTCAGCCACCTACAACCGTAACTGCTTCCCCAGATCTGTAGGTCGAATCACCATTCAGTAATCTCTCGAGTCTAGAGAAGCCCATTGGCGGAAACCTAAAGCCATCAAACCCCTGTCCGAAGTTGCCACATACAACTGTACGGGCAAAATATTCTATATGTGCATATCTAACAAAGAAGAGGTCAATTTCTGACCTTGGAAATATCTACACAGTTCATCAGTATATGCATGGCGTCGTAGATCCATCACAAATTTCACATATGGCCCCTTGCCTACCACGTAAAAGACTCCTCCACAAATTTAATAGAGCGGTAGCCTTGTCGCATCGCAAGATGTGTGGCAGCGCGTGCTTCATCTGCCATTCTAGATGGGCCACATACGAGGATCGCAAGGCTAGTACCAGCTGAACATGCATCGCAGGCCCGGCTCATGATCAGGGATTGGAGGTGGGGTCGACCTGACTGGATATCGACACCAAAATCGGTAGGATCTTCGGCAGATGCGGTGGAATCACGCGTAGCGTAGAAGGAGGCATTGAAGTCCTCTCGTTTGAGGGCGTGTTTCAATTCCCGTCGAGAGACATCTTGAATGAACGCGGCCTGTTTAGTGGTCCAAACAAGCTCCATGTCTCGTACTCTTGTTTTCTCATTTTCAAGCCTTCCGTCCCAGTCTTCAACAGACCGGCGGAGATGATCTTGAATATAAGGCACAGCCGACGCTATTCCCGTCCCACCGACGATGATCAAGACTGATTCATACCTCCACAGTGGAAACGTTTCTCCATAAGGGCCTTCAAGAAGAATGGTTGTTTCGCTTGTCTTGTCTGGTGAGCTCAGACATTGCTGGCGCAACTGTTTAGTCCAACCGTCATACGGGCGGACCCAGAAAGTCAATTTCAACTTCAATTCTTCTTCACCGGGAGAGCCACTTTCTGAGTTGCCTTGGTAATCTCGGTCGGAGGCACCGCCTGCAAGAAGTGGCACATGCGAAACATCGAGCGAGTTGATCGGGTTTCCCTCGGATTTTGGTACCAATGACGTGCAGTCCCCTATTTCGTAAGACCAAGCTCCAATGGTAAACGGATGGCTCTCCCAGCCGGTAAGCCGGAATGGCTGGTATAAAAAGTAGTACTGTCCTGGTGAAGGTTGTAGCGAGGGTATCCCTGGTGTGACCTCCAACCGCACCACGTCGGCCGTTTCGTCGTAAACCATGCGGCTCGCAGAAACCTTCACAAGTCTTCTGTTTGAAATACTCACATGCAGGTTGCAATAACACAACCGCACAATTCGAAGGAAGCGATCAATAACCCATATCGCTACCGAGGGCCACAGGTACTTCCAGTATTCGTTGCCTTCAAACACAATCGTGTGGCTGCCAAATGTCAGAAATATGTGGGAAAGCTTGGTCAGGGGTAAGTACTCACTAGAAGCACGCTACAAGAGTGAGAACAGAAAGCACGACATGAGCAATCAAGAAGAGCTCATATGTCGCAATGCGAATCCGATCCAATGAGGCGATCAACAGCAGAATCATCACGAATGTGCCCTAATATGACGTGAGCATTAGAGATCAATCAACTTGAGATCAGCCAGATTGGCAGCCTACCAAAATACCCCATAAAACATACGTCTTGGATATCCCCCTCCAAGCTTTGCCCGCTGCGATTTTCAACTGTAAGTATACTGGCCTGAATTGAAAAGTCAAGTGGCCAGGACTTACTTTGGATGAACATGACAACGTAAAGGATAGAGTGCACTATTGCCTGTACCGTAGCCACCCGGGCCACATGACGATGGAATATATTGAATGATGCAAAGCTCCATCCGGTGGCCCAGAGGAAAATATTATTGCGTCCCCCAAAGAGCCATAAAAGAGGCAAATTCGCAAATGACATGATCCCAGTACGGTCTGCAGAATAACGTAGGATCTGGCTCGGGACATCAGGCCAGCTTGACTGTCTGTCAGCATTTTCCACATCTCACTCCCACGGGCTAGGTACGTACTAAATATTTCCAGGAAATGTGTGATACCCCACGACACTCAATACGATACTGATCACCCAAAATCCCACGACTATAAGCGCCTCCACTCTGGTGGAGAATGTAAAGCCTAGCAGGTGTCGACCATGTGTCGTTGCTAAAGGCGCTGGAATCATCAAATGAGTCTGGATCCAGTGAAGACATGTCCCCACCAATGGGATATTTTCTAACACCTTTATGAGAGGATACACATTGGATTCGAGTGCACGTTCTGCACGGCGTTGTCGGCGGTGGAATAACCAATCACTCAGGCGATAGGCCATCCCCAGTGACAGTATGCCACCCCAATATGCGTAGCCAATATAACTGAATAGTCAATATATGAATGCTTTCCTTGCCAGCTTGAACAGACTTACCCAAATGCATGATGTGACCAAGTTTCAAATTCCCAAGATTTCTAGGACGTCAATAATTTAGTACTGTTATATTCCAAATGGTTCCAGAGGGTCTCACAAGTGTATTGAACATTAGGTCAAAGTAAGTCGCAGAAAGAAGGACAGGCGCATCCGCCGGTTCGCCTCGGGACAACTGTTGATAGTCAACCCTTTTCATATTCCTTATTGCATCCTCTGTCAGATTTTCGGCGACGGCTTCTCTCGGCAACAGCTCTAGGTTCCCAAATTCTTGGCACTGCTCAGCCAGCTGGGCCAGACCGACCGCCCGTTCCCGCTCATTGCAATAGATTTCGGATGCAGCGTATATTGATGCGACTTTGAGCGGATTCCGGCATTGCGATTCCCATTTCCCTTTGCCTGTTGTGGGAACTCCAACAAAAGATATGTAGTTGTATGCTGTGTAGACAGCTGTCACACACAGCTCATCCTCGGAGTTGGCCCAGACACCATGGGCGAGTGCGATTACCAACCAACGGAGCAACATGATGAGTCCCCAGATCGCAGGCCGGTCTGGGGGTGAGGGAGGAAACGGTGGAAGAGGAAACGCGGAGCACCGGCTGTAAACCGATAATCGCACTAATCATGTGGACCCATGTGGATCAGCGAAGTCTCTGAGCCGTTGAACCCTTGGATTTTGTCGGACCAAAATTCCCAAGGGGACCAAAGAAGGGATAGTTTGGATTATGGTATAATCTTTCCTAATAGAACTAGAAAGAAAGAAGACAAAAAAAGAGAAACCGAGTGAATGTGTGGGGAATTTCGGAATCCCCCTAGAACTTAGACGTCTTATCTGATCTGATTGATTAGACAACAGCCACGTGACACCATGATTGGCTTAGCCCATTTCAGTCGGAATTTCAAGTGAACAGCCGTATATTTACGGATTACTCTGTTGGTATTTAATTTTGTTTTGAAGTAGTCTAAACACATATTTACTCTACTTGTGGAATGTGGTTATTATCTTTTTCTGTTGTATAAATTTGTACATACAGTGATAATGTTTGAGATATATAACCTTCTATGAGGGGGTACAAAGTCAGCATTTGCAACACCAGTCAAATGTTAACCACTAAAGCTTCCATAGCCACACTCCCTAATAATTGATTTGCGTACAATGTGTCCCAAATTTGAAATCAAATCAAAGAGTCTTCCTTGAAAGAAGTTGACTACGAAAATAGATCATGTGATTTGCCATGTAAATAAAGCCTTGACACCTAAGGCCAAAATTAATGCCTTGTCCGCTGCCAACAAGAACTCCATTATCCTACGATGTACTCGATATATCCGACCACAATGGATTCGAATGGACATAGAAGAGACTGGAATGAAATATGCCTTTTAAAAAGCTAACATCAGCACTATTTTTGAACAAACATAATGTACTTGGAAGCTACTCCGTACATATAGCACATCCCCCATTATGCGGCAGAACAGCGGGCGGTCGAGAATGATGATGTCACGCGGGGCTTTTTTCCACCTGAGCTATCCGTACCTAAAATCCAGCAGATGTACAACGTACATCCGAGCAAATTCAACTGGTCGCCTTAATGGGAGGAGGAAGCCGAATTCCAACAATGAATGGCCAAAAGGTGCCATCTGATCCAGGGCAGAATGTATACCTTCATGCGGTGGTCGATTTGGGCAGGTAGGCAGACAAAATTCACCCTTTCGTTGCCCTTTCAAGGTGCCCGGGTGAGACTTGTTATTCACTGATTGAAAATATTACAGTAATGGCATCCGTTGTTCGATCTCGGACCTCTCACCCCCAACCACCCGTATCATCCCTACTGTACATTTTCATCGGGTCAACATCTCGCTCTACGAGGCTCAGATGGACCCCGACTCAGGCAACCGAATCCCCATTCCACAGCATGTCATCGACCGGATTGTCAGTGCCATAGTTCGTTTCCAGATTGTCTGCGTGGAGATTGGAGTTCCTGCTCAGAACATTCGGATCATCGCCACGGAAGCAACTCGAACTGCTATCAATGCTTCTGCGTTCATCGGCGCCATCCACCACGAAACCGGGATTTCGGTGGAGGCATTACGAAAGGAGGAGGAGGGAACCATCGGGGCATGGGGTATTGCCAGCAGCTTTTCAGACGTGGAGGGACTCGCCCTTGATTTGGGGGGTGGGAGCATGCAGATGACTTGGATCACTTCGCATGCGGGCAACGTGCATATGAGTTCCCAAGGATCAGTCAGCTTTCCCTATGGAGCAGCTGCATTGACCCAGAAACTGGCAAACCTCAAACGAGGCAAAAATAAAGAGGAAGCGCACAAAGCTCAGGAGCAATTCCGCGAGGAAATGGCAGGCAACTTTCGCGCCGCTTTTGATACCCTCAATGTTCCTGACCACCTCGTTCAAAGGGCCCGAGAGCAAGGGGGCTTTCCTCTCTATCTCTCAGGTGGAGGATTTCGGGGATGGGGCTATCTTCTGTTGTACCTGCACCAGACAAAAGGCCAAAGTTACCCTATTTCGATTATTAATGGGTATTCCGCGCCTAAGAAAGACTTCGAGGACACCGAAGCCCTCAAAGAGGTGGCTCGGACGGCACACGAAATCTTCCGGGTCTCCGACCGGCGACGCAAGCAAGTGCCCTCGGTGGCGTTCTTAGTCAATACCCTGGCTGAATCGTTACCGCATGGAATCAAAGAGGCCCATTTCTGCCAAGGTGGAGTACGGGAAGGAGTGTTGTTCCGTGATATGCTCCCGGTTATCCGCCAGCAGGATCCCTTGGAGGTTGCCACGGCCCGTTATGCGACCTCGTCGGCCGAGGCGCTGGCCGCTTTACTGTTGGCGGCCCTCCCTCGACCATCCGCCAGCCGATCGTTCCCGTCTTCCATCACTCTTCACCTTATCCAGGCTTTTGCCAATGCCCTCTATTATCACGCCACAATGTCCAAAGAACTCTCTTCTAGTGCCGCACTATATAGCACTAGCACTGGGATCCTAGCCTCCACGCATGGTATTCCACATGCCCACCGTGCTATTTTGGCACTGATGCTCCAGGAGCGTTACGGTGGAGAATTGCCACCCAGAGACATGGATTTCAAGACTCACCTTCAGGGAATTCTGACACCGGAGGAGGTTTGGTGGACCCGCTACCTCGGAAAAGTCGGTCTCGTCCTAAGCCAGCTGTACCCAACTGGGTCTATCGACACCTCCAAGCCTCGGATTATTCCCTCGGCGCAATGGAAGAATGGGTTAGGGAAGAGTGGCGAGAAAGAAGGCCTCGACTTGACAATTACCATTCAGGAAGTTGCATATGACCCGTCTCACCTGAAAGAAGAGCTCGAAAATGACGTGCAGAAAATCCAAAAGGTCGGAAAGCGGAAGAATTGGATTGGTGGACGAAATGGCTGGGGCATCAAAGTGCGTGTCTCAGTGGTAGAAGAAGATTTATTGGCCCGGTGAGTGGAAAAGTACAGGCTGTGGAGTTGGCCCATTATATTTTACATACTGCTAGGATTTCGATTTGCCCTGTGACCATTCAATTATTCTAGTCCATACGGGTGGTTAACGAAGAGGCCTTGATAATATCTTTAAAGACTAGACAGATTACGGGCGCCGCGACTGATATCTTCCTATATAAACCCACCGGCCCGGAGAATACCGTCCTACTGGGTGCTGAACCTAAAGAGTCGAACTTGGTAGTCACTCCTTATTCTGCATGGTTTATAGCCAACACTCGTCTCCTTGAATCTATCGGCCCGAAACCATACATTAGAAGCTTATGTTTGGCTAGAAGTGTTTTGTTAAAGTGTATCTTGTGGTAGAACGAAATAACTTCACACAAATATTTTGTACAATACGTAGGTAACTTGATATATGATTACATGTAGGTGTATTAATTAACACTAGCTCTAGCCATTCGCACACCAGAGTTTGTGATAACTGCATATACTCACATACCCAGCCTCATAGTTCAAGTCACACTTCTAATTTGAACATTGCTGAAACTACCACTGCCGTGGCTGCCAAACAATCCCGCCATACCCCGTCCTAAGCCATCATCGGTGACGGAGAAGCTAGTCTTTGCACCTCCACTTCCGGTCACGGTGGCAACAAGGGTGGCAGACTTCACTGAAAGAGATAGGTGATATTTTTGATTGGCCTCGATGCCACCAGGAACAGGCTTTGAGCTTAAAGTAGTTGCTCCTTTATCGCCCACCCGATACAAGGCGAAGTTGCCACGGTTGATATCAATTGCAGCAGTATATCTTGTGATGTTGTTGGGGGCAGTGTATAGATGAGAAGCCCGCGCCAGGAGGCCCACTACGCCGGAGGAACTCGTCACGATAGCATCTGCGCTGATCTCGTAGTCTGTCCATCCCGACGAACCGGTGAGAACAATCGTGGCTGGGTCAGTAACCGGTGGGAACTTGTACTGATCATCTGAAACGGACCAGATCTCGTCGAAGTCAATCCACCCAGCGTCACCGGTGACTGAAAAGTCAGACTTGGATGGTAGAATTCCGATGGCCGCTGCGCCAGTGCTCTGTTCGCACTGTTCACCTTTGGGGGCCGGTGTCTTTGCCGAATACAAAATGGTTCCATTTGGCATTGGCAACAAGTTGGGACTGTAATTAACGTTGCAGTTATCTGCCTTCGGAACATGCCAAGGTGCTGATGCCCAGTGCCAATCGCCACTGCCGTGATGCAGATTAATATGGACGGCATGCCGATCTTCAACGAGGTAAGGAGGGTTGTCGAAGTAGGGAGCATTGGAGACCCGCCGTTTTGACTGGCTAGATACGATCAACTGCTTCCCCACAGGATCCCAGATACTATACGGGCTCCCGTACGCTTGGACACCGTCAGGCGAAGAAACAAGCACTCCCTCGTCACTTGCATCCCATGTTACACCGTCTTTGGATGTTTTCCCATGAACGGGGCAAGGCTTTGGGTAGTTTCGGGTATCGCACCACTCATAGCTCATGAAATACTCTCCATCGTCCATCTTGGCGACGGTCGCCATTCCAGGTCGGAAGGTCTGTTCAGAGCCAAGGACGATATCCGTAACATTGCCCCAGGTGTCACCACCGTCTTTGGAGACAACCTCGACTAGCTTTTGAGAATGGACTTCGTTTTCGCGTTCATCCGAAAAAACAGCAACGAGGTTGCTCTGGCTATCCAAGAACAAAAATGGCTCCCAAATACCGTGGGAACCGTTGACATGGCCGGGAGCCCATCCCTTCTGCCAAAGGCCCACTGGATCCCATGTCTTGCCATGATCTGTAGATCGCCAGGAATAGAAGTCGGTGGCATTTTTTCCCTGCAAATTTCCAACCAAAAGAATGGTACCTTCGGCATACTTCCCAAGCTGCCGGGGGAACTCGAAGAGGAAAGGCTGGTAGTACTTCTCGGTTGGAAGGCCACCAGGGGCGGTCACATTTGTCAATGTGTCCCATGTTGTGGCGTTATTGGTGCTCTCCTGAATGATATAATGACTCGGCGTATCGGTGTACCAGTGTTCAAAGGTAGCGAGGAGCTTGCCATTTGCGCCACCTGCATGCTGGAGCTCGATTACACGTGAATATCCAACTGATTCATCGTTTCGCGCAGGTTGCCAGAGTGAATCGTGAGCTGCAAGGGTGGATTTCGCAAATAGTATAGCTAGTGGAATGAGGGTGCGTGCTGTGACGCTACTCAATTTAGCCATAGTGAGTCAGGTCGGTCTGTGAAGAAGAATTGGATGCCAAACCTTCATCCTTTGGATCTTTCCGCGACTATTTATCAACACTGGGAAGCTCATTGTTTAGAAATTTCCAATATGTTAGGCATTCCAAATCGTCCCCATTAAGTGTAGATCGACATCTGTGTCAATGTGAAAATGGTATGTGTGATGAGGCATTTTTAAGACTGGAGGCCTAAGATTCAAAGCATCAAGCAATAGCACAGCATGTGCAGAAAATGCTTATGTTTCACTATTCAGGGGCGATGTCGGCTCAAATGGAAGACCCGTGCACATGCCAACCTATGAGAACGGAGTATTGCTTAGCCTGATGGGGCGCCTAATAATGGGGGGGGGGGGGGGGCCTCATCTCAGGGCTGTGTTGGGTTTGCGAAGTGTATTAGGATGAAGAGGGGTACATCGCAGTATTGGAAATCGACTGAGAATAGTTTTGTAAGTGAAATAAAAAAGAATTAGGGCTGAGTTGAGCCTGTTCTTAGAAACTGTTCTGTTATTTCTATGACCTGCCCACGCGTTGGCGAAACAATAAGACTGATCTCCCATACCGAGTTTGGTCTTATGCCTCGCTATACGATTCTAATCAATGTCTCACGAGGGTCCTTGATAATACACATAGCATAGTATGCCTATGGACATCTATGAACATCTATGAACATCCATTGACTAGATCCATGATCCTGCTATGTGTCGGGAAAAGTCGGGAACAGTCTCACCTACGACCTTAGATGCGTGGAGTTGTGGGTTTCTCAACCCGGTCATACCGATGGAAAATGGGGTTTTCTGCAAAAGCTTGTTTCCCAAAATTCCATGGCCAAGTTCAGAAGACAAGTTCCAGTTTCGATTGAATTATCACTAATACCAACCTGCAACATAGGTACATACCTAGGTAGGTAATGTACTTTGAAAATCAACCAAAATGGAACTTTTAGGCAGACAAATAAATAGGAGGATTCAGTGGGCCCAGGCGGGGTCTCTCCGCTGACAGCCCTATAGGGCTGAGAACCATGGACATTCCCAGGACATTCCCAGGATATCCCCACTTGTGGGTGTTTTCCCACGGATTCAGTCCGAGGTTGCATCCGGATTACACGTTCTTTCTATTTCTGCATCTTATCTGATAATCCCCCCATTTATCTGATCCTTTTATCTGATCTTCTCCTTTATTCCCTTTCCCCTTCCTCATGTCCCTACCTCATCATGGACGCTAAGGAGAACAAAGACATTAATGTTCTGGAGAAATCTATTCGGGAAAAGGAAGTCCAGGATGGAAACCATACTGATTCCGGTAAGTCCGCTATTGTCTTTTCCCCTGTCTATTCGTTTGGAGGTTCTCATATCACTACAGATGCAGATTCACAGACGGAAATCTTGCGAGCTGCCGGTATAGGCATAGCCAAAGATGATCCTACTGAGCCCGTTCTCACGCTACGTATGTGGGTGTTGGGAATTGGCTTTTGCATGATCGTTAGCGGATTGAACACACTTTACACGCTCCGTACACCTTCTTTGACAATTTCAGGCTCGGTGGTACTCTTGCTGGCCTATCCCCTGGGAAAGCTTTGGGAGAAAGCCGTCCCGAACTGGACCGTTCCGCTAGGGCGATTGACATTTGATCTCAACCCGGGCCCTTTTAATACAAAGGTAAGTTCTCTGGCAAAAGTCACAGTGATCAGTCTAACAATGATTGCCATAGGAGCACGTCTTGATCTATATAATGTCAAACCTCAGTATTTACGTTCGTCTCGGCGCCGATGTGCTGACAGAGCAGCAAATGTTCTACGGCTACAAGGCAGGATGGGGATTCCAAATTCTCATTACGTTCTCCACATTCCTCATCGGGTTCTGTCTTGCTGGGTTATTCCGGGCAATCGTAGTCGTTCCCCAGGAGCTGATCTGGCCTGGAGTTCTGGGTGTTACTGCGTTGACCTCAACTCTTCACCATGTCAACCAGGAACAAGTGCAAGTGCGGTAAGTCCTGTGGGTTTGTTTACCTCGGTACAATGGAACTGATGAATGGTAGTTATAATACTTGGGAAATGTCTCGTTATGCCTTCTTCACTATGACATTTTGCGTCTCGTTCTGCTGGTACTGGTTCCCAGACTTCATCTTCCCGGCACTTAGCTATTTCAGCTTTCCGTGTTGGATCAAGCCTGAGAGCAAAGTAGTCAATCAGATCTTCGGAATGAGTTCCGGAATGGGACTGTTACCTATTACCTTTGATTGTGAGTGTCACGACTTTGCAAGTTAACTACCGTGCTGACCGGGCCTGTAGGGAGCCAAATATCTTACGTGGGGTCTCCCTTGCTCATCCCCTCGTGGGCAGTTCTCAACGTCTTCATTTCCCTGGTGTTCTGGATTTGGATTGTGGCTGTTGCTCTTTACTATACCAATGTGTGGAACACAGCCTACCTACCTTTCCAAAGCTCTCAAGGTACATCCCACCCGTTCAAGCTCTTGGGCCGTCCACATCTGACTTGTGCACACAGTATTCGACAATACTGGAAATATTTACAAAGTCAAACAGATTGTCAATGCAGCTTCAGGCTACAAGCTCGATGTCAAGAAGTATCTTGCTTATTCACCGGTATTTTTGCATGTTCTATAAAATCAAAAATTGCCACCCAGCTAACTTAAGGGGGAAATTAGGTCTATATGCCGGTTACCTACGCGTTGAACATGTTTGGGCTATCGTTTGCGACCCTGAGCGCTCTTCTTGTTTGGGTCGTCCTTGAAAAGCGTCATGTCATGGCCGATGCAGCCAGAAGGGTGCCTCGGCTGGTTCTGGAGTCCCTTCCCGGTCGCTCCAGGGCGTACAGCGAGGACGAGAGGGGAGACCCAGATGTGCCCTTGTGGTGGTACTTGGTTGCATGTGTCTTAGCCTTGTTTATGTCAATGTTTGCCGTTGAGTGGTGGAACGTCGAACTGAGATGGTACGGTGTTTTGCTGGCATGTGCTGTAGCACTGGTGTTCTATCCTGCGGTGAGTCTACCCAATGTACCGGTTTATACATTTGACACGTCTCTCTGACGAATCTTAGTTGGCTTTGGTCTATGCCACTTCTAACCTCAAGATCAATATCGACATTTTCTGCCGTATCATGGCTGGTTTCGTGTTTGAGGGCAAGGTCCTGGCCAATATCTGGTTCTTTGATATCGGATATATCACGACCATCAAAGGTCTTTACTTTGCCCAGGATATGAAACTGGCTTACTATTGTCATGTAAGCCCTCCCTTCTTACTATAGTTAAACCATGCTGATACTCCGAAGATCCCTCAGCGAAAATTGTTCTTGGTTCAATGCGTTGGAATGCTGGTTGGCACACTCTCCTCACTGGGTGTCCTCAACTGGGCCATGAATCACATCACCGGCATCTGCACTAGCACTGCTGTGAATGGTTTTAGTTGTCCTTACAGCAGAACCCACTTCAATACTTCGTTGATCTGGGGCGCAGTGGGCCCTCGTCGCTATTTCTCGAACCAAATCGGCTATTCCGCTTTGCTTTATTTCTTCATCGTCGGTGCCATTTTACCCATTCCCGTCTATTATCTGACCCGCCGATACCCCAAGTCGCTGTGGAGAAGGGTTCATGTTCCCCTATTCCTTGGGGGCCTGAACTACCTGCCCCCTGCGACCGGAATGAATTACGGCAGTTGGGCAGTTGTCGGGCTCACCTTTGGCTGGCTCATTCGAAAGCGCCTGCATAGCTGGTGGAGTAAGTATAACTTTGTGCTAAGCTCTGCCATGGACTCATCTGTGGGAATTGCTGGTGCCTTGATTTTCTTGACAATTTATTTCACCGGAGCCAGCAAACATTTCAAGTGGTGGGGAACCGATGTTCACAAGGTGTGTTTGGGCTCTCTTGCATTCACTCACTCATACTGACTATTAGCAGAACACTTGCGACTGGAAGGGCTGTGCACATCTTTCTATACCAAAGGGCGAAAAGTTCGGCATGTAGAATTCCACGTTTTCACGTGTCGTCTACCTGAGATATATCCATGTCTCGTGATCGGTGCTTCGGCTCAGAGTATGCCAAAGATGAGCGCTTTTCACCTGGTTGTCTGTTAATCTGATCGTATGGGGAATCTTTGTTTTGTTGACAAGCATTGATAAGACCAGTCCACTGTTAACAGCTGGACAAACAGCCCAGCGAGAGAATGAGCTTATAAAATAATATAATTTCCTTCCAGTTCCAGGCTGGAACATTCATTGAATCTTGCAAGTGCCCAGGTGGTATGGTATTTATGGTATGTGTGGTATTTTTAGGTGGGTCCAATACGAAACCTTGGAAGTCGCCGATGTCGGGAATGATTGATTAGATCAGCCCGATTGATTAGATTCGTGAGGTCAGCACATTCGCACAATATATATATATTTTGAGGAGAGTAGAATATTAACAAAGCTGAACGTTGAATTATTACATTATGCGCTCCATACTAGGTCTTCTAGGGCTGCAGTACCTAGCAGGAATGGTCCACACTATGTGTGGCCCACCTGGACACTGTCCCTCGTCTTCCGACAAGCGAACACTACGACTTTCGGAATGGCGAGACCCGCCAAGCGTCAATGTCTGCAATTATTCACGCCAACTCGGAAGAGTGTCCCGGGGTGTCAGAATATTACTTACTTTGTACATCGTAGAGGGCTCCACTCAGACATCTTCCCAACTGATTGATAAACCCCCGTCATTAGCTTCGGCGGCCAAATTATCAGATCCTGAGTGGGGTCCAGTGCCACGAGGATGTATTTTTTTTTCTCCAGTGCCGGTTAGATTTTGACACCATTCCTAGACTATACTACCGTGACGGGAAAGTTACCGAACGATCCCCGAGGAGATGACCGAAAGAAATTTTGTATTTCGAAACAGACATATTGTTAAAAAAAAAGATTCAGATATCTCATATTATCTGGATATTCGCAATTTCCGGTATCAGTCCACCCCAAAAAACAACATTGGCATTATAAAATAGATTCTCCCAAGTGTTAGTTAGGCCAGAGTTTTGCAGCCTTTCTGAACGATCGACATTCGCGTATTACATGTGTCGTATAAAAAGCATTTCCAAAATGTACTACTAGTACCTTGCATATGTTCTGGCTGTCAGATGCAAGAGCAACATGTTAACACTGAATACTGCATATGCAGGGACCAAGATTCGATGTACTCTCCGTATACTCAGTATTCCGTACATCAACTTCAAAGACAGAGCTTGCGTATCCGGCCAATGTTCCAAGGTTCGCTTGAAGTTTGAGTGGAGTCTTGTAAGATGCCAAGATCTCGAGCCAACCAAGCATAAAAGCCAAATCCGTGAAATTACCAATACAGAACTTCCGATGTGGAGCCCCGGGCTATCTGATGGAAAAGGAATTAATGCAATTTATGTGCGAAATTTGTCGCGGTATTGTCGGCTACATCTATAAACCCGCTTTGCCCAAGGGATTTTTTTTCCCTCTGGTTTTCGTTTTCCCCTCAACTTTCATCTACTAACCATGACGGCCCCGAGAAGTGTACAGCGCTTGCAGCAAACACTGTCGCATGTACAGCCTCCTGTTAGTCCGCAGCTGTCTCTTGTCGCAGGCCCGACGGAGCCACAGCTGCTGGATATTACCTTGGGTGAGCTGCTGACACTTCAAGCACTACAATATGGGAGAATTGAGTGCTTGGTCTTCCCCTGGACCGGTGCGCGATGGACCTACGGCCACCTAAAAGATGAGACCGATCGTCTAGCTCGAGGAATGTTGGCCTCGGGTATTCAAAAAGGCGATCGTGTCGGAATTATGGCGGGCAATTGTGAGCAATACATCTCGGTGTTCTTTGCAGCCGCGCGTGTGGGGGCTATTTTGGTCGTTTTGAACAACACGTACACCCCCTCCGAGCTATATTACGCTCTCAATCACAGTGGTGGGTGATATCCACTTCCCGTATTATTGGCCCCATGCTAATCTCGGCCTTTTGTTCTATTTTCATTCAGAATGCCGAATGCTTTTCATGACACCACGCATTGGACGTCATAACCTCGAGGAAGTCCTGGACCAACTCGGCCCTAACCCTAAAAAAACCGCGACATCGGAATCATTGGAGGAAATCGTCATTCTCCGCGAAAGCTACAACAACTTCACCACCTATCACGATGTCATGGAACGCGGCCTGTCGCAGGCTGCGCATGTGCTCCAAGACCGCGAGGCCGAATTACGGCCAGATGATGTCTGCAATCTGCAATTCACAAGCGGTTCAACAGGCAGTCCTAAAGCTGCAATGTTGACACATCAGTATGTGGACCATGTACGACAATTCGCTTTTAGAATATAGCTAATTCCTTCGCAGCAATTTGGTTAATAACTCGCGTTTCATCGGTGATCGCATGAACCTCACGTCTTTTGACGTTTTGTGCTGCCCGCCGCCGTTGTTCCACTGCTTCGGGCTGGTTCTGGGTATGCTCGCGGTGGTCACCCACGGCTCCAAGATTGTCTTCCCCAGCGAAACATTCGACCCCAAGGCGGTTTTACATGCCATCTCCGACGAGAAGTGCACTGCTCTACACGGTGTTCCAACCATGTTTGAGGCGATCCTTGCCGTTCCCAAGCCCTCCAACTTTGATACCTCAAACCTCCGTACAGGCATCATTGCTGGGGCCCCAGTTCCACGGCCACTCATGAAGCGGCTCTTTGCGGAATTGAATATGACCGAATACACTAGTAGCTATGGTACTGTCCCTCCCACTGGCCTGCTAATCAAGTGCTAACCCAAGTTCTAGGTCTCACGGAGGCCTCACCCACTTGCTTCAATGCTTTCACCACAGACAGCATCCATACAAGATTGACCACCGTCGGAAAGGTTTTGCCCCACGCTCGCGCGAAGATTATCGATGCACAGGGAAATATTGTTCCCGTCGGTCAGCGTGGTGAACTTTGCATGGCCGGCTACCAGCTCACCAAGGGATACTGGCATAACCCGGAAAAGACGGCAGAGACATTCATAACCGATGCCGAGGGTGTGAAATGGCTCAAGACTGGCGACGAGGCTTCCTTTAACGCCGAAGGGTACTGCACCATCACTGGTCGCTTCAAAGACATCATCATTCGCGGTAAGCTTGAACCCACGACATGGACATTGATGGCAATTTCTAATTCTGGCATCTGATAGGCGGCGAGAATATATATCCTCTCGAAATCGAAGAACGATTGACCGCGCATCCCTCGATCGATTTGGCATCTGTGATTGGTATTCCCGACCCAAAGTATGGCGAGGTTGTCGGAGTGTTTATCGCGATCGCATCGGGCGCCGGTCGTCCGACCGACGATGAATTGCGCACATGGACACGTGAGACATTGGGTCGACACAAAGCCCCGCAGCATGTGTTTGTATTTGGAGAAGAGGGGGCTTCGAGCACGGTTCCTGTGACAGGGAGCGGCAAAGTTCGCAAGGTGGAGCTCCGGCAAATGGCGATGGCGGTTCTGGCCGAACGCCAGAAGGCATGAACAAAAGAAGAAGAAAAAGGAGCACAGATTGTATAGTTCTCGTGTGTTCGGCTAGTATAGAAACTCTAGAGTTTGAAATAATACCCCAGTCCCAAACCAAAAATCTTCATTTGAGATAAATTATGTAGGTAATTAAATGAGGGGTGAGACTTATCAGATTCTATTGTGATTCGCCCAGTCCAACGCTTGTAACGCCGAGTAACGATGACTAAAAGTGGGCCCTGTAGCGAAATGCGGCATTTTCTTTTTTTGTTACGTCGGCTTTACCTGAGAAGTCCGCCGCCTGGGCACTTCCCAGAATCAGATTAGATGCTCATCTTGTCTGATCGATGATCGTTGCCATTTTGAGTCGAGTGGCTGTATTGAACCATGGAATTAAGCCTGTATTGTACTTTACACGGATTACAGTCGTCGGGTCCAACCGTGAGGGAATTCCTGGTCCACACAAAATATTCAATATTATTGTGATCCTATCATTTCTCCAGGTCTCTCTTCTGCATAGCACAAAGGGAGACTTGTGGATCCACAGACGCAAAAAGACTTTTGCGTATGTACTCTAGGTATCAGCCACCATGTCAGTTCTGCCAAAAAAGACGACTTGGCATGTCCCGGAAAGACCCTCACGGAGTAATCGGAGTTGATGTCAAGTCAATTACAACCGAGGGATGTTTCACCGTGGGCTCCCATCGGATCTGATAATCCGAGCCAAGGACCCTGGAAGGAGAAGCCAAGGAAGCAACCATGGATACACTATATCCGATGTCGGTTTCAATCTGATAAGATCCGGCCCCGCATAATCCGATGATGTGACGGTATGTTTCCTTTATTTTTGTTCGGCTACATAGCTCAGTTCCTTGGCTTTTTTTTCTCTCGGTTTTCTTTCTTCATTCTCCTTTTCGCTTTCCTTTTGGTCTCTTTCTTCGGTTATTGCTCGTGTCACATCTCTCCTTCTCAAGTCATCATGCCCTCCAACGACTTTGTCCGAACTGTATCTCGCAGCTTCCGAGTACTTGTGATCGGTGGCTCTTATGGCGGTCTATCTGCTGCATTAGCCCTCATTGATCTTTCACAGGGTCGCCTCACCCGTTTCAACTACAATGCCGATGCTGAAGCTCCTACACATCGCATTCCGATACAGATAACTGTAGTTGATAAGCGAGATGGCTATTGTAAGCTCTCTAGAAGATTAACCACTCTTCCACCATAGCGCCTCCGCTCACATGTGTAGATCACCTGATCGGATCTCCCAAGGCCCTGGCCTCCGAAAAATTCGCGTCCGAGGCGTGGACTCGTTTCCAAGATATTCCCGGGCTCAAGTCTCCGAATCTCAGCTTTATCCAGGGAAGTGTCAGTTCGGTCGATTTCAACGCCAAGGAGGCCCAAATTGTCGATGCAGAGACCAAGAACAGCCGGACGGAGCCCTATGACTACTTGATTGCAGGTTCAGGGCTGCGTCGGTCATTCCCCACTGTTCCCCAATCCTTAAGGCGAGAGGAGTTCCTCAAGGAAGCCAGAGAACATATGACGGATGTGAAGAAAGCCCAGGATGGGATCGTTATTATCGGTGGAGGTATGTGTTATCCATCACGCTCTGCTAATTCCACTCCCGGCTAATGTCTCTTTTTCGTGGATAGGCGCTGTAGGCGTGGAGATGGCTGCCGAATTGAAGATCCTTTACCCAGAACAGAAGGTCACCCTGGTCCACTCTCGAAAGCGCTTGTTATCTTCGGAGCCGTTGCCGGATGACTTTGCCGAGCGCGTGGATTCTATATTGCGCGATACCGGAGTCGAGGTCATCCTAGGACAGCGCGTTATCGACACAACCGCGGTGGACACGAAAAATGGGACGCGAGGCTGGAACCTCACGCTGAGCGATGGCCGACAACTCAAAACCGGTCATGTTCTAAAGGCCATCTCTCAAACCGTTCCAACATCGACATATCTGCCGAAAGAGGCATTGAATGAGGAGGGATACATCAAAGTGCACCGCTCGTAAGGCTGCTTCCTCGACCAATTTGTTGATCGAACGTTTCTAATATCCGTGCAGACTACAATTCTCCGGTGCCATCCCTAACCCAGAGCATCATTGGGCGGTAGGAGACCTCACTGAGTGGGAAGGTATCAAGCGCTGTGGCGGTGCAATGCATATGGGCCATTACGCGGCGCTTAATATCCATCAGCATATGATGGCAGAGTGCACTGGTGGAAAGCCGGACTATCAGACCTTGCAGCCATTCCCTGCTGTAATGGGTTTAGCTCTCGGCAAAACGGCCGTCAGTTATACGCCGGGCGAGGGCACACGTGAGGGCGAAGACTTGATGAAGACCTTGTTTGGCAAAGACATGGGACATACCAGTGCGTTTTTATCATCCGAAAATTGTGTGAATTGAAAAGCTGACCCGAATTGCAGTTTGCTGGAACTATATGCGTCTCGGTGAGGCGTGCTAGGCGTGGCCTAGTATCGAATTGACAATGAAAAAAGAATAGGAAATAGAGAAAGAGATAATAATCATCTCACTGGAGTCGTAACAAGCCTGGCTTCACTCTTCGACACATACCCAGTTGCCTACCACTTTTGGCTTGTTCACCAAGTTTGTTTGAGGATCGGGGAATATAAAAAAAAGGCTGAATGTACGTTGTTTGAGAATATTTGAGAGTATTTAAAATTATTTGAAGCAAATTGAACTTTCACACCAAAGTACCAATAAATAGTATACATTGCACATCTCTATATCTCCCGAGGTCTCATAGGACTAAATTTATACATTTATAACATTTAGTAATATTCTGCATGATCTTAGTCAAATTCCTATTTTCAATTCATTTGCTTAGAAATCCGGGTGTACGGGTTCCACTTGATTCTGCCCCATTCCTTGGCTTTCATATAAAACTAACTCCCGTTTATTTTACTATGTAGATTGTATATATCACCTCATTCATATCCACAATGGCACCATTCGGCACTATCTACTCCTATCAGCCCAGTCCTCGGGTCATGAAGGTAAGCAAACCATGGTCAATACCCCCGAAATACCCCTGAACCCTGAGCTAACCCCCACTACTAGGCCCAGGCTGCGGCCAACCTCAATGGCCTGGAGATAGCGGTTCCGGAATTCGCCATGGGAAAGACCAATCGCACCCCGGACTTCCTGTCCAAGTTCCCTTTGGGTAAGGCGCCCGCTTTTGAGGCTGCCGATGGAACAACTCTGTTCGAGTCGGATGCCATCACTCAATACATTGCCGAGAGCGGCCCGGCTGCCGAGCAGCTCGTCGGAGCTACCCCCGCCGAGCGCGCCACTATCCGGCAGTGGATCTGCTTTGCACAGGGTGAGATTCTGGACCCTGTCACCCAGTTGGCGCTGTGGCGTTTCGGTCTCCGGCCCTACGATGAGAAAATCGAGGAGGCCAACCTCGCGCGTCTGGAACGCTCGCTGGAATGCCTAGAGACTCACCTCAAGGACCGCACCTGGTTCGTCAGCAACGAAAAGCTCAGCTTGGCTGATATCACTGTTGCCTCTGCCCTGGTCTGGGGTTTCTCCCTGGCCATCGACGCTGAGATGCGCCCGAAGTTCCCCTCTGTGGTCACCTGGTACGAGCGGATCCTCGAGGCCGAGGGCGTCAAGCAGGCCTTTGGTGAGAAGAACTTCATTGAGAAGCGTCAGGGTCCCCAGGCTTGAAGCTCAACGTGTTTTTCTTAGAAAAATATACATATAAAATCAGCGCCCGATGGGAGAAAGAATTAAAACATCATATTCCGCTTCCTGAAGCACCCGAATCATATAAAACGGAAAGACCACAGAATAGTGCTAGGGATATCATAACGTATAAACAGCTAGCTTTCAAGCGGTCCAACCGAAACAGTACATATTGACAAACCTTGAAGAGATCTCCAACGGGCCATTCCATCAAAGACGAGCCATCACACTGCCCTCACCTTGCACCGTTCCCATCGCCCGCGCGAGGTTTCGGCTGGCCCAATCAGCGATCGCCATGTTGGTGACCATTGGGTTCACACCGCTAGCACTAGGGAAGACGGACGCATCCACAACATACAAACCGTCAGTGCCCCAGACTTGACAATCCGGGTCCACCACACCTAATTTAGGTGACTTGCTCATGCGGCAGGTACCCATCTGGTGTGCACTGGCAAATAAACTACGCTCCGGGTTCAAAGGCGACTTCTGACGGAGCTCGGCAATCCAACTCTGCAGGGCCGCGTCGTTGATACCTTCAGGGCCCTCGGGGTCTGAAGCCTCTGGTCGGATGAACGGGGGAAGATCGCGGTAAGAGGTATGGAACTCTCTTGCGCCTGTGATATACGCAATCTTGGCGCTGGCAATGAGGGCTTCCACGATATGTTTTCGGTCAAAGGCAGAAACCGCGTAAGAAATCCGGCAACGTCCATCAACGGGATCCGGGTACACACGACCAGAATCGCGGTCTTTGGTTAAAGTGATGAAGCTCGTGCTGCGACGCATCTTGGCCGCCCATAGCTTGTACTCCAATGAGTCTCGCCAGGGGAACATGGGAATGAACAGCGGGGGCATCATTGAGAGAGACTCAATCTTCACACCATGTCCATCTCCATCAAGGTCCTCAAACTCGTTAACAACCGTTGTCAGTGCAGAGCCCTCCCAGGGGTGGGTCTCCTCGTCAAAGACAGCACTAGCTCCCATAACTGCATAAAAAAAGAGTAAGTGCCTGTGACATGCGCTGTGGGGGGAAGTGAAAAGTGCTTACCTGGGTGAAGATAAAGGTTTCGGCCAATCTGGGGGTTCTTTAAACCACTACGCAGCAGCAGAAGAGGGCTCTGCAATGCGCCAGCTGATACAATTACTTTCTTGGCCTTGATAATCACCTTACGCTCCACAGCCGCAATACCACCGAGGGCCAAGTATGAATCCCGCGACTTCCATGTTCCTTGCACGCCAGAGGCAACCTTTCTGCCGTTGATCTGGGTGAATAGCACTTTTTCGACACAGAACCCTTCCATGAATCTCGCGCCAGCCTGAGCAGCATCCACAAGGAACGACTGCGTTGGGCCTTTCTTTCCACCCGAGGCGCATCCCAACGTGCAATACCCACAGTAGTGCTCGCCGTGGCCTGTATTTTGGGGCACGGTGTTGGCGGCATAGCCGAGTTTCCTTGCGCCTTCAAGAATCACCCTATTCTGGCGATTATGCTCAACGTGCTCCTCGTTAACACCCATGCGATCACAGACACGGTCCAAACTTTTCTGGAAGTCGAGGGAAGTGAAGAAAGGTAGACCAGTATCCGCCCATTGCTGTCGGACATATCCCTGGGTCTGTAGAGATGCCGACCAGTTAATGGTACCACCGCCGCCCCACGTTGAGCCCGCTAGGATTGCCATCGAGCCATCATCGCTAGAGATAGCACCCCCGTTCTCAAACAGGCTGAGGAACCCCTCATTCGGGCCCATGGGGAACGTGTTGGATGGATAGGAATAGGACTTTTCCACAACCAGCACTCGATGGCCCGCTTCAGCTAGGTTCTTTGCGGTCACGCTGCCGCCGCAGCCACTCCCCACGATAACGACGTCGGTTTCAATCGTTTCTGGCTGGTCCCCAGGAGGGAATTGCAAGAACTCATACTGGAAACCGTCGGCAGGCTTGCCATGAACAGGAATGCGTGGGAAACCCAGAACCGGGCCTATGGTTGGACTGCTGATAACCCAACATTTCTTAACCATGGCTGTGAGTCCTCGGTAGATGGCGCGGAGAGGGGGCAATCGAGAGGTATCCCATCCATGTAAAACCTTTTCCCGGAATTCCACCGGTTGGTCCTGGATCGGAGTGGTCGAGCCCGTCATAATCAGCGAGCCCGTACGGGTGTTGAGCGCTGTCATTATGAACCCAAACCCATTCCTTCCCTGGTCATGCACATAGTCACCCATGAGTCGCTCCACTATGGCCCGGAATTGCGGGTTCGAAGAAACATTTTCTTGCAGATACTGGGTGGCAATGTTTACGGCATCGGGTCCAGAAATGTTCGTTGACAAGTTCGACACGGCAGAATTCCACTCTGCATCTGAAACAACTCGGTCATTTGATGATTTGGCAGTTTCCGCAGTGCGGATGGAGGGCACGATTGCGTCGGCCAACGCATACAAGGTCTTCCACTGTAACTCCGAGAAGTAATTGGCTGAAGGCGCTGGCGGAATAGGGACATCCCTCGGCGTATATGTGGATACCGCGTGGATTGACATTGTTTGCAAGAACCAGAGCAAATAATGCTCTTGTGGATCAAGCTCCAATGGTATATATAGGTGGAGTTGGAATAAGAATAAGAGTAAGAAACGAGATGGTGGGGTAAAGAGAGAATCAGCTTGGACACGGGGTGACAGATTATAATATGCTAGCTCGACAAGGTTCCACTATGACAAGAGGTCAATAGTCAGAGTTTAAAGTGGTTCATATTTCGCATGGACGATCATGGAGAGAGTATAAACCTCTCTATCACTGTCATGCGCGGCCCCTTTCAATAAGCCAAACACAACCCATAATCCGGAGGTGAAGCCTCGGTTGAGTGGAGAAGTAGTTGAGCATGGTTATTTGATTTCTTGCGACGGTGGAGTCTTTGAATCTCCTGTCAACCAGTTAAGACCGTGCAAATCTTCATTGCCCAACAATTTCAAAGGCCTAGGTTCCCACCTAAATCTCCTAGCGAGGTAGATCCCCCTCTTTCTCCGAAATCAGGGCGCTCACGGGCTCATTTGCGGGGGAATTTGCCGAGTTCCAGCGCCATGTGAGAGAATCAGTGCGCTGATGAGACTCGAGTTAATCTTGATCATAAGAAACTTCAGATCAAATCAATTTCGATTTTGTGGCATGCCATGGGTAGTTGTTGTGTGTATTGTGCATTATGTAGTAGTAGTAGTTAGGTGGCAGTTGTGTTGTGAACAGGCAAAATGGTTAACTTCTCCGCTTCCGACACCTCGACCTGTCTCATCACACGATGGAGAGGCGCACCATCAGTCGCTCTAGCAAATGTAATCTGCCTTCAGAGAAAGTCTTCTCTATCCAAATTGGTTCTGAGATCTTTCGTCTCTCGGGTGCTTCAATTGCCTCTGACGGTAAACACGCATATTCTTTCCCCCGTTCAAAATTGAACTGACCCCTTCCAACAGCTCCATCCTACTTTTCACGCTTCTTCGAGGATCAGTTACTTCAGAGTCAAGATGCTTCCAACATCAGGACCCTCTATATCGATCGCGACCCTACGACGTTCCGCGAGATCGCTAGGCATCTACAGGGTATGAGAGTCCATGGATAAGCACAACGTGAAGGAGGCTGATGCGTACATCCAGGCTACCATGTCCGGCCCCAGGATGGCGCGCAATTCGTGAAGCTATTCGCAGATGCACAATTTTATACATGTGAGCATCCCTTTTCCAGGCACACTGGAAGTAATTGCTGACCTAACAGTGCCCCGATTGATGTCCCAGCTGTTTGAGTCCGAATGCTTTATTCAAATCGGCGACCGACACTTCCAGATCCCTCGCGATATCTTCTCAGGTCCCGGTGATAGCCCGAATTTTTTTACCCTCGGATTCGCCGCCTTCTTTGCTAGCCCGACTGCAGTGTTCCCTGGCCTGGACCGCCAGGGTCTCTTGCGACCTCCGGCCATCGTCCCCCCAAGCGTTCCAAACCGATCTGCGGATGTCTTTGATGAGCTCCTGCATATGCTGCGCGGGTATCCGCTACACATTAGAAATGAGGATCATCGGGCTGCGCTCCTACGCGATTGTCGTTATTTCCACCTGCGCGGCTTGGAACAAAAGTTGATACCGCATCAGATAACGACGAATCCCTTCACCCATCGGTTGGAAATCGTCATCCGGCTCGAGGATGTGCGGCCGTCTGGGATTCAGTTTGCCTTTGATACGGCTTCTGGGTCGCCTGCACTGGGTGGCATGGTCACATACACGCGCCCCTTTGTAGACGAGAACGCCGCCGATCTAGTGGTTGAGATCGGCGACGAAACTAGTCTGATCCATCGGGGGAGCATGCGCGCTGACTTCCTAGGCCTTTCAAAACAAAGAATTACCAGTCTATTACAGACGGTAGGGAAAAAAATGAACCTGCCTGATTCACATCTATCATTGGGCCAAGTTCCAATCAAGGTCCGTGTCGACCATGAAACTGATCTCACGGTGGATGGAGAACAAGACCCTCAACATGTGATGATATCGAGAGCCCAGGCCGAAGCTGGCGCTGCTGGTGTGCCTCCTGCTAAACGCCCACGAGTCGATAATACGGACGATGGGCCCTGGGTGGTTCGGACAGGGCAATGGCGATTGCAAGTGCAGCGAGGATCTACCGGGGCATACGAGGTTGTCTTGGTTGCTGTCAAATTGGACATATATACCAGTTCGCAGGTCCGAAACCGGTCACGGAAATTCCTTTAGTCGCCTGTACGTCTATTCGAGTCTTAAATTGCATAACACGCCACAAGACTTGGATGTATGATATCAAACAGAGGCCATCGGGAATTGTTGGAGGCCGTGCAAACTTGCATTAATATAATTTTGTCTAATCGGAGAATCCTCCCCATTCTTCATCGTCTTCATCTTTTCCATCTTCGTCACTCTCAACGCTCTCGCCGTGATCACCATGCTCATTATGTTCACGTTCCTTCGCCGGAACGGCCGTGACAGCATGAGCAGGGTCACGAATGAATCCAGCGACGAAAAATCCTCCAAGCCCTTCTGCGTCACCTTGCCAGGATCGAATGCACGCCTCTAGTGCCTCGTCACAGAGATCTACCGTGCCCGATGGCCCTGTCTCTCCCTCGGCTGGCCGCTCCTCTCGCACGCCTCGTTTGGACCATCGACGCAAGCCCTCGGGCTGCTCATCGCGGCGCAGGAGGCGCCAGCCGCGCTCTTTGGCAACCTGGGAATTCAGAATGCGAGCCACGACGCCCTCATTCTCAATCAGGTGAATAGAACAAGTACTATATGTCACATGGGTAGCATTCGAGAAACGCAGAGCGTGTTCCACGATCCGCGCTTGGATGCTTGATAGTTTGGTCAGTCGCTCCGGGTCGATCGCCCCATCCGCGATATCATTTTCATCTGTGGGCGCTGCCTGTGGGGTCCCCATGGTGGCTTTTGACTGCTCGCCATCTGCTTCATCGTCATTGTCTGGGCGCTTCCTTTTCTTTCCATGTGACTTGGGCGCCTTGTATGCTGCCGCGACAGGGAGTGTGAACTGAGGGACATCATCACGGCCGATGATTCCGCTACCAGAACAACTGGGATCCAACAACAACCCAGTAACCCTCTCAAACTGCTCATCTTCTGGGTCAAGGGCGAGGAAATCCTGACCTTGCAGCACAGTGACCGAGTCAGCCCCAGCTAGACCAACCATTTTCTGCAGCGTTCTGGAACGCATGGTAGATGCATCCATAGAAAAGATTCGCTGATTGCTGTTTTTGTTACCCTTTTGTTGTTTGGCCAGAAGCGAAGCCAAGTGCGTAGTCTTGTTCCCTGGCGCAGCACAGCCGTCAACCAAGTCGCCCTCCCATGGGTCGCTAGGCCCACGGTCCCCCAACAGGAGATACGCTGGGAAGCAGGACGCTTTGTCCTGCAGAATGATTTCTCCATTTTTGTACGCAGATGAGGCAGTAAAGTCTGCGCCGAAAGGCACGGCCACCAGATCTGGAATGTTAGGATCGATGAACAATCGAGGCTCTGGCTTTCGGCTTTCCAGTTCGTCTTCTGGGGCCAATTCTGCAAGGGTGTCTACCCGACGGTAAGACTTGAACGTAGTGCTCAGCTGGTCTTCGAGGGTAGTGCGAATGTTATTGATCCGCACCCATCGCGGGTAGACGAAATGGCTAGTTCCATCGGCCAGTCGTTTCTCACGCATAACAACAGCCTTGAATTGCTCGACGGAGGCGCACCCACGACGGACACGGGCCTTGGTGAACTCAGCCTTTAGCCTGGCCTTGTGACGCTCGACGGTCTGGCGGAGTGTGTGGGTAGCCGGCGCGGCAATGCCCTTCTTCGCGAGTAGATGATCATGAACGAGAAGGAGAGCGAGGAGGGGGGAGAGCTAAATGGAAATCACTTAGTCAGTCAGTAGGTATCTCCAGTGGTTTCTCTGGGGGTCATCTCACCTTGCGCTCCAGGGCGAGAATGCCTGATTTGTCAATGACATCTGCTAGCACGGTGTCCCATTTAGCAGCCTCGGTGGTCAAGGCATAGATCTGCGCTGGAGATGCGCGCAGGTTCCGAGCGCTGTAAACCCGGGACTTAAACGAACCCCCTGAGGAGGGTGCGGTCAAGATAGCGACCGCATCAAAGTAGAGGGACATTGGGAGTATGGAATGTTGGTCGGAGAAATTGAGGATTTTCGCGATCAAATTGATATTTTGACGTTGTTTGTTCTGTTTGCATTGGGTTATATAGGTTGAACCATTGAGAACGGTTATATGGCTTATTATATTGGCTCGTAGATGTGATAGCTTTGCTACGATAAGACTATAGATTCCTCGTCTGTAATTATATCCAGATCAATGAGGGGTATCGTTCAATGTTTTGCGGTTGATCTCAACGAGATTTGTTATAACATATAATATATAGATCCGCCTTCCGCTATGGCCTTCCACTCCTCACCATCATTTCCATTGAAGACTTCTAGTGTTCAATATCACATTCCCGACCAGAATGGTATCAAACCCAACGCTCAGCACTTTAATACAGCCGCCTCCAGGCCCCCGTGCAAAGCTAGTACTTCCATCAGACACCAGCACCAACACAAACACCAACCCCACTATCTTCAACGATGCAATGATAATCCGAAAGTCCGTCTTCATCGACGAGCAGCACTGCACCGCAGACTCCGAGATAGACAGCGACGATGCCCGCAGCTGGCACTGGGTACTTTACGATAACTCCACCGCGAGCTCCACGCCCGTGGGGGTGATCCGCCTGGTACCCCCACCACAGGTGCCACACGCCCATGTCACGGAACCGCCATCGGCAGTCGCACAGGGAGCGCCCGAGTACGACTGGACACATGAACCCTGTATCAAGCTGACTCGGGTGGCGATCATGCCGTCGTTCCGCGGTCTCGGACTTGGGCGACGATTAGTGGAGACCGCCTTGGAGTGGGCGGCTGTGCATGCAGCGGAGATAGACGAGGCGGCGGCGCAGATCGCTGCGAGGGGGGAGTCACCTATTACTCCGATTCCATGGCGGGGGTTGGTCCTCGTGCATGCTCAGGTGGATGTGGAGAGGATGTATACTGGGCTTGGATTTGAAACCGATCAATCGATGGGTCGATGGGACGAAGAAGGGATTGAGCATGTGGGTATGTTCCGACGGGTGGTTCTGGATAAATAAGGATCTACAGAGAGAGAAAATAGAATAGGGGGCAAGCATAGTCTACGAGTAGAGGAAAAGCTCAAGGTTCAATATCAATGGATTGAACTAGATCGAACTAAATCGAACTGGAAATCAACTTGAGATAATGGCAAATCTGCTACATTCCCTCATGGATCAGGGACCAGTAAAGAAGAAACATCAAATGAGATCGTCGCGCAATAAAAAACCGACGGGGTATCCTGATCAACGCAAAGAACAAAAAAAGCAAAAACAGAATCAGGAACAGAAATCAACCGGACCACTTAAGGACCGGTGAGTATCCTGATATCAACGAGAAACAAAAAAAGAAACAAAAAAAGCAAAGGAACCGGGTCGCTAAGGACCGATGAAAACCCCCTAGGCATGCAAAGTCATAACATGACTGCCGAAAACAAAGAAACAAAGCCCAGGGCCCGGGGCCCTGTGAGAAACGCCAAAGCCATGGTCGCCAATAGAGAGAAAAACAGGTCACGCGTGAGCATGACTAAAGTGAGAATATTAAGATAGATCAAGTGAAACGCCGAGCTGCAGCAGTCGTGTTGGCCACAGTAACCAAAGGAAACAGGGCAATGCATTTAGAAGGTACTCCAGTTCCAGTCACGAGGAACGGAGGCAGCGACCTCGCCAGTCTGGCCCACAGTGGACTCGGGATCCTCTGCATTCATGTCCTCGGGGACAGACATGCCAATCTGCTGAGCATCGATGGTGGTCTGGATCTTGTTCAGACGGTCGGAGCGGTTCTCTTCCCAGCGTTGGTGGGCGCTCCAGCACAGGTCGCAGGCACGGGAGGGGACACCATCGGGGTGGAAGCGAGCATCCTGATCAAGGGGAACGAGGTGAGGTGTGTGGGAGGCGCAGAAGACATGACCGCAGTGACGACAGTGGTGACGACGGAGAAAGATGCCGAATGAGGAGCGGCAAGTGGGCGAATCACAGTTGGAAGAGGCAGAGTCAGCCTGGATAAAGTTAGCAATTGTTGTCTTTGGAAAGTGACCAATGTGATCAGAGGATATGTGGCTGGGATGCGACAGGGCTGAGGCGGTGGACTGCAGCACGCCATTTCGGAGAAATGACGAGCTCACACGACATTTGCTTTAACAACTGCGCAATCCAAACTGAACCCAATCCCTATAAAGGCGCCGAAGGAAGGAAAAGAAGGAAACCTCTTTTTTTGGTTTCTCAAGATACTCACTTTCCAGTGTGTGCGGGTCGGAAGGCCGGTGACCGCACCCAGGTGTTCATTCTTCAACCACTCATGCTGGGCGCTCTGGCTAATTTCGCTGGACTGGCTCTCCATGGTGGAGCGGCGGCTGATAGGTTCCGACGAGTCCTCGTTCAAGCTGTCCAGAGAGCCATGCACGCTGCGTGGTGGGGTAATAGGAGACGATTTCTGGGGTCGCTCAGTGGGTCGGAGAGCTGCAGGGACATAGAGGGGACCCTTGAGAGGACGCAGCTGGCGCGACTGCAGAGGCAGTTGGTGCAATGTAGCGGTCGTCATGCGAGGGGAGGTGGGTGAATTATTGGAGGGAGTGTTGGTGGTGGAGTTGGTTGGGGAGGGCTGACCATAAACCGAAATCTGGTTGGTAGCCGTGTTGGTCATAACATGAGTTGCCATGATGATGAGATATGTTGGGTTGAGAGAGGTGGAGGTGGGAAGAAGGGATGTTAGGATATTAGGATATTAGGATGTTATGACGGATTGGAAAAAAGGTGGCGGAATGTAGAGTTTAAAGTAATCTCAAGCTCAGCGGCAAAAAGTATCCAGATACCGAGGGGCAAAAAGGAGGAGGTAATCGAAGTACACACAACCGTTCAGCCGGGGAAGAGGCAAGAAAAAAAGGGTCGACTGTAAGTGGCCAAAGCCAGTGGAGACAGGAACGTTGGAGCTAAGATTTGTGTCCTTCGTACGCACAGAGTGGATTTTAAGTGGATATTTTTGGAGATGAGAACGGGTGAACAGTGTTGAGAAGGGAAGAAGCCTACATAGGAGAACGGGACATTTAATATAAAAGAGGAGGTGAAGGAGATGAGACGAGGCTAATAATATATAGTATGCTTATACTACAGACACTACATAATTAGTACGACTCTAGGAGTACATGACTGTGATACTGTTACCTTCTTGGAGTATCGTATTTGATATGTAATATGGAGTAATAGAGTACGAACTTGGCTGCCTTCTACTTTTGGGTACTTGGTGGCGGGTACTACATATGCGCAGGGGCCAGGTAGTGCCAAGTAGTCTCAAATAGCCCGTGTGTCTTTTCCGCGTCGAGTACATCGTTCTTGTACAACAGACGTACTTTTGGTTTCAAGGGTTTTGATTTTCGCACATTCAAATCTACTTCCCCGAATATGAAATCATAATCTGGACTAAGCGATCTGGAATACCTCGACTTTCTTTTGACCGCTATTTTGTGATGATCCAGGATTCAGACCGGTTTCCATGCCCCAGTGACGGGTTTCCTTTTGCGGTCCCTCTCTCCACTTAAATCCGCAATGGGTCAGCCTTTGGAAGGATATTCCGATCTACTTTGTAACCATAATTATATTATGTTTAAGACTCTACAATTCTCATTTATCCTCTCTACAGGCACTATAGAATACTGCATGTAAATAATCAAATAATAACAATGTAACATGCCGGCAATATGCAGTTCATTTATCTAAGACACTGGAAAAATGAAAGGGAAAATGTCGCTCCTTCCTCGGAAATCCTTAGGTTCACTAGCGTGTAGTTAATGACCAATTAGATAGCTCGTGGCGTCTCTTCTTATCATCGAGCCATGATTGGTCCATATCAATCTCCGTCATCCTATTGGCTTTTCAAGGTGACTCTCCATCGGGTACCGGAGCCCCGCGGAAGTCTGAGCCTGGTTATATCCAATCAAATCGTAGAGAATGGAAATAAAATAAAAATGGATTATCTGGATGGTCTGCATGGCTGAAAAAAGTAATCATCCAGAAGACCTCGGGAAGTTGTGGGCATTTTTGGGTTTGGCTTGCCGAGGTCAATGGTCCATTACTCCGTCGATCTTCAAGGTTCAATCTTGAAGAAAATAAGAAAATAAGGTAAAATTAGAACTTTGGAAGAGAACTGGAAGTTACCAAGTTACCATTAGAACTGCATTACTATTTTGCCTGCTCCTGGTTGATGCATACTACCTAGGAACAAATCATTACCTAATTAAGTAGGAGGTAGCATATTCCAATGTTGTATAGGTCAAATCCCGGGTTCAAGGTTGAAAAGACCAATATAGGCTATGTACATAGGGTCTACACTGGAATGCGGGAGGTTGCAGTAGGAAATCTGGGGAAGTACCTAAGTAAGCGTGTATACTAACCAAAATGGCCGCTTGCAGGCGTCATACGAAAACACCCATGTCGTCATGACTTTGCAATTATAGTTCAAGATCCAAACCCCCAGATCACAGCACATATGATTGCACAATCATGAAGCTGGCGGTATTTAGCGCAAAATCCTACGACCGCACGTATCTAGACCAGGTGCGCGAGCAGCACTTTCCCCAGCTGTGCACCATTGAATACCATGCCTTCGCACTGTCCGAGGAGACCGTGCCACTAGCCCAAGGTTGCGATGCGGTGTGCGTCTTTGTCAACGACACCCTAGATGAGCGCGTACTGAGAGCTCTCCACGCCTACGGGATCCGTGCCATTCTGCTCCGCTGCGCCGGGTTCAACCATGTCCATCTCGCAACTGCCGAAGAGCTAGGCCTCTTTGTGGCGAATGTCCCGGCATACTCTCCCGAAGCTGTGGCGGAGTTCGCAGTCGCCCTGATCCAAACCTTGAATCGTAAGACTCACCGGGCATACAATCGGGTGCGCGAGGGCAACTTCAACATCGAAGGTCTCCTCGGAAATACTCTGCATGGTAAGACCGTTGGGATCGTCGGCGTGGGGCGCATCGGGCTTGCAGCCGCGCGCATCTTCCACGGCTTCGGGTGCCGACTACTCGCGCACGACCCCTTTGCCGGCGAAGAGTTCCGCCAGTACGGGATGCTAGTTGACCTCGACACCCTGCTGAAGGAGAGTCACATCGTTAGTCTGCATTGTCCCCTCACGGAGAGCACGAAGCATCTCATCAATGAAGAGACATTGGCGCGCATTAGACCAGGGTCTCTACTGGTCAATACTTCGCGCGGCGGACTCATCGATACCGCGGCGGTCATTCAGGCGCTGAAGACGAAGCAGTTGGGCGGGTTGGCATTGGATGTCTACGAAGCAGAAGGCGAACTTTTCTACAACGATCACTCCGGGGAGATCATCGACGATGATGTGCTGATGCGCCTGATGACCTTCCACAATGTTCTGATTTGTGGTCACCAGGGGTTCTTCACGCGTGAGGCCCTCGCGGAGATCGCCGAGGTCACACTCAGCAATCTATCTGATTTGGTCTCGGCCCGCTCTTGCAAGAACTCCTTGGTTACGGAGGGACATGTATTAGTTCCCGTTGACAAAGAGCCGGTCAGGCTCTAAAGGAAGCCCAAGAAATATATCTACATATGAAGCACCATGCATTGATAATTGAGCAATCTACCAAATCGAACGCTTTCAACGTATATATCATTCATCATCAATATTAAGTATGTGGGTATGCGCTTGAGTATAGTCGTGCACCAATATACATTTCAACTGCGCAATGGACGAGTCCCTTGGAATTGACCCTGAACAGCTCGCCTGGCTCGGGGAAGGAAACAGTTTCCATGAATGATCAGTGGGACCACAGATATCAGCCACATAAAACAAACAATCCCCACAGCAAGCATCAGACAGAGCTGCTCGAGGACCCGTCCAATCACCCCTGGTCGAATAACTCGCCGAGCACCCTGGGATTCCTGGTCAGTACATGACAATGCCTCGGCCATTTGCCACGCTGCCCGACAGTTGATCTTCTCCCAGGTGGTATCATCCGCGTACTGGCGGGCTGCCGCCGCCAGTTTTGCTCGGCGTATTGGGTCGAGAGAAACCTCCTTGACCAAATGAACAAAACATTCTAAATCGCGCGGCGGAACCAGATAACCAGTTTGTCCATGACGAATAATATCAGAGGGCCCGCCCTGATCTCGCGCGATGACGGGGACACCACTAGCCATGGCCTCAAGAACCACCAACCCAAAAGTTTCCGTGATAGAGCAATGAAGGAATATATCAGCAGAGGCATACGCACGAGACAATGCAGACCCGGTGAGAACTCCAGTGAAAACGACGTGGTCTCGCACCCCGTCAAACAGGCGCTGGACTTTATCCTCAACAGCTAGATTGCGATTCCCGCCGACGACCAGTAGCTTGAAGGGCAGCTTGTCTGCAGCTAGCCGTTGGACGACCTGTGCGAGAAACTCGAATCCTTTCTCTGGGGCGATGCGGCAAACGCATATCAAGATGATCTCGCCATGAGGTGCAATGTGACGGCGGTATTCCTCGTCGCGCTGTGTGGGTGAGAAGAGAAGCGTATCAACGCCGCGACCCAGCTGAACGAGTCGATCGACCGGCACACACGCATGCTCTAAATATGTGCGAATCGCAGAGCACGGATAAAAGATTGTGTGTACAGCGCGGGTGCGGAAGAGAAACCCCTGAACTGTTGCGAGGAGCCATACGCCGAATCTGTCCAATGGTGCAGGCAACATGATTTCCGCATAGGCGGACAGGTCAGTTTGGAAGTTTAGTAAGACCGGCGGAGGACAGCGCAGTTGGCGGATTTGCAGCAGTATTTGGAAACCAAGCGAGGCCGGGCTGGCGAGGTAGATGATATCTGGCTGGAAAGAGTGATTGAAGAGGTTATCCAGATGGAACGGATAGACGACTGTGAGATCTGGATTATAGGGCAGCGCACAGCCAGGAAGACGATGCTCCCAGGTCTTCTGCTCGGACGATTGACCTTTGAAGTTGGGCGCGACGAGAATGAGGTCCACGCCGTTATCGCGCAGATACTCGACCAGACTGCGCGTCGTGCGACTAACCCCATTTACAGGGCCCCATGATTCTGTTGCGAGGAGGATCTTCTTGCCACGCAGGGTATTAGGGAAGTCTAGATGGAAACCTTCGCCCTTCTTGCCCTCCGAAGAGAGGAGAGGCGTGTATTCGGTCATTGTGAGACATGAATACAATGTTCGAATATCTAGGGAGTGCAAAGGTGTTTTGAAGCAAACAGTTTAAAGTCATGAGCAGTGAACAACCCCTTTACACATCCAAGTGCATACACCCCGTCTGATCTATACGCTGATCTATGCACGTGCCCTAACCGCCCGCTGAGGATCGTTGCTTGGTGGCCAGTCGCAGTTCGTCAAGCGCCGCGTGCACCAACTGGACCTTCTGGTGCGAACATCTTGAATTTGGGGAATGCGAGAGACAAGTGATGATTGAGGGTCATGGGGTATCGAAGTGAAGATAAAACTTCATTTGAAAATCTTCTTTTAACTATACTCCTTTGATAACCCCCCACTTTAACCATGACTTTTGACGCAACTCTGGAAGAGGGGCCTAAAAGCTTTATTATAAGTTTGAATAAGTTTGGATAATTATATCCTCATAGTTTAGATTCAAGACCTACGATTTAAGCTTGATACATACTTTTGACCACCACGGATAATTCTGAGGACGCTTCTCATGCGGCTTCTCATGTAGATCGGATTGCAAACTAGCCTTGCGCTTCTCTAGATGGAGTTTAGGCCCTCCTGTCATATGTGGAATATACCCGACTATAAGAAATGTGAAGCCTCGGGCGATTTAGGCCTTCTTTATCTGCCAACGTGAATAGTTTATATATGTGTGTGTGTGTGTGGGTGTGTAACCGGTGAAGCCTCGGTAGTGCGGGGAAAATCAACACGGACATGTATGTGGCCTCATAAATGGGCCTATTCTGGTTGACTTAGCTCTATTCCGGAGATGCTAAGTATGTATTATCTGTGATATTGGGGAGCCATGATTGTCACCAAGGTAGATGGATGGTAGTCGCTACACCAAGTAATATGTTTCCACGCAATATAATCATTGTAGAATGATCTGATTGCTTTTGTTATAGACCGAGACTCTTGCATCTAATCAGACTTGTTCAGGAACTGAAGATCTGCAGGCCTCGGGGCTTTATCCCTTCTGGGAGATAAATTTGGAAGCCTCGGGCCATCTTGACATCATCCACGTGCGGGTACTTATAACTCTTGTTTTCCTCCTTATTAACTTGAAGTTTTCCATTTTCATATCTATAGGATTACAATATTATAACATGGCTAACAATCAGGGTTGCAAGATTACTCTCTATTGGTACGCTCTCCTCGCAGACTCTACAGAATCATATTAACTCAAATTCCAGGCTCGAGCAATCTAGAAGTCACCGAATCCTTTGGCTTTTGGAAGAACTGCAGTTGGAATATGAGCTTAAGATCTTCAAGCGTCGCGCTGACAAGCTCGCCCCTGCTGAGCTGAAGGAGATCCACCCGCTGGGCAAGTCTCCTGTGATCACCATCCAGACACCCGGCGCCGACAAACCACTAGTATTAGCGGAGTCTGGTGCGATTGTGGAATATCTCTGTGACCACTTTAGTAGCGCGCGACCGACGCTAGTACCACAACGGTACACGCCCGGCAACGAGGGCAAAGTGGGCGGAGAGACCGAGGAATGGATGCGCTATCGCTACTTCATGCATTACGTGGAGGGTAGTCTGATGCCTTTCTTGGTGATGACCCTCGTCAACGACTGTAAGTCACTTTCCGTTTAGAGCGTCCACCCGTAAATTCTCGCATGGCGTTGGTAACCCAACCTTGGGAGCACACCGTTGACATCCCCAACAGCCATTCGGAATGCCCCTCCATTCTTTGTTCGGCCTATCACCAGCATCGTTGCCTCGCAAGTTGAGAATCAGTTCCTGACTCGCAACGTTGAGGGTAACCTCTCCTTCCTTGAGGAGCAGCTCCGCACATCTCCCGAGGGTGGCGAGTTCATTTGCGGCAAGGAGCTGACAGCTGCCGATATTCTGCTGAGTTTCCCAGTCATTGCTGTTACCATGCGAGCGCTGAAGGATGAGAAGAACAAAGGGAAATACCCTCTTCTTGTCGAGTATGCCAAACGCCTCGAGAGAAATGAGGGGTACCAGCGTGCTGTGAAGAAGATTGAGGACGTTGAGGGAAAGTTCTCAGCTTCTATGTAATTTAGAAGTCATGGGAAATGGGAAACGGCGCAATGGACCTTTGTAAATTATCAATGACTTGGGGTCTCTTTATACCCTGTTGTGTCAGTGCTGAGATATGGAGGACATTTGGTTGGCGGATGACCTCGGATATGCTTGCACACCTTTGCAACCACAGACATCGACAATGAGAATATTCAGCAAGTACAGAAAGAATGAATGAAGATAGGAACACAATAATATGCATATTTTTATCTTTTGAAAGGTACAACTGTAGCTCATCGAAGTATAAAGAGTGAGAACCCCAAAATCTGATTACGTCATTCAGCTGATTCATCATCATGTGACCTTCAACTTCAATCCCGGCGACGCTTGCAAGCGTTGTCTATTCTGTGTCCACGCTTCAACGCTTTCCGCAACAATGGCTGGTCCTAGCAAATGTGAGTCTTGAGATTCCCATGAGTGCAATGACATGGATTGCTAACCCATTGTCCCAGCTCTGATCCTTGACCCGGCCCTCCAGAAATACTATGGTACATCCCCCCCCAACCCCATTTCCCAAGATCCAGGATTCCGGATGAACCTCGCGCATTACGCTAGCCCAAGCGTACATACGAGCTATTTGGAGCAGCCCTCTCGAATTCAGCACCCCGCGACACGACATATACTCTCGATTGAAGATTGACTAACGGACCCACAGAACTCAATGCCAACCGTTACAAGTACTGGCGCTGGACCCCGCGCCATGCCATGCTCTCGTTCGTCTACATGGGCCTGATTCCCGGCGTCCTGGGCTACTTTGCCTACAAGTACGAGGTATGGAATGACACATTGTGGCTGGATTGCGATTGTGGTCCAATCCCGCGGAGAAACACGCGCTAACAATATGCAGGGCAAGTTCGAGTTCCGTGGCAAGCGCAGGGGAGATACAATCTCCGAGTGGTAGACGTTTAGCGATGAATGCCATAATTCAATTCCTATTTTGTTATCAAACCCGTACCGAGCAGCGACTGTGACATGACGCGACATGGAGAACTACACTGAGAGGTTGGAGATACTCGTGTGTTGAGGGGATTTCACCCGACTTTTTTCTTTTGTGCCGGTGCCCGTTGCGTGGGCCGTGTACTTTATTACAAGCATATACCGCATGGATTTCTTTATTTTGTTGACTTTGTTCACGTTCGTGAAACTTGGGGTTTACTTTCAAGGCCAAACATAGAGCCCCGGAGTATCCCACCTAGAAGACGGTTATCAGCCGTTTAAGTGACTGTCTGTTGCTATTCGGGATTTCTGATAGGCTTCTACCTGCCAGGCTTGCCAGCCCACCTGCCTGGAAGTTATGGTAATAGCTGGTAAGCATTTACTAGTAATTGCTAAATACCCCAGCTTTCTCGCTTGATAAGCTCCTGACTGGTAGAATCCCAAGGTGCCATATAGAGTTGCTTGTAGAATGAGTATGTGTATTTGTAACGACTACAGAATGAATGCCTGTCACCCTCAGCTACTCACAGCGGTTGAAGAGGCTGAATTCTTCAAAGGTTTAGTAAAGTAGATTTCTCCTAGAACATATAATGTTAAAATGCTTTAAGCTATAGTCCCCTCTTTGGCAGTGGTAGACCACTGAGGAAGGAGGAACACCATTCTTATGTCTTCATGGCACTGCATGTAGTAGATGGCACTCATTCCATTGGTACTAAACTTGATAATCATACAATGTCTCAACATGGGTATTCATCGCCCTTTGACAAACTTGCTTTTGAACTGGATTTCTCTTCGCCCTTCTCAGTATGGTGCCCATCCACGACGGCCTCCGCGTGCACCTTCCGGCAACCGCTCCCCACGATGCCAATCACCTCGGGGCATATGGGGAGGACCACCACCACCTCCTCCTCCACGAGGACCACCACGACCAGGCCCACGAGGATAGCCATTATCCCGGAACGCACGCATGCCGCCTCCACCCCCACCTCTGGGTCCCATGATCGGGCCTGATGCGCCATTGAGCGGCGGTGCAACAGATCCATCCTCGAGCGGTGCGAGAATTGCACATTCAATGTAGTCTCCAACGATGAAACGAGCATCCTGTAGGGGTCTGTCGGCTTCGGAGCCCTGGAAACGGAGCGGGCCAGGGCGAGGTCGTGCTTCCTTATCTTCCTCCTCTTCTGCGCGCAGTGCACTATCTCTCGGACCAACAATAGCACTGCCTAAATCTCTGCTCAAGTATCGGCCACGCGCATCGGGGCCACCCATTGCCGCGCCGCGCGCGTCGGGGTAAATGAGTCGGAAGCAGAGACGGGTGCCAACGGGCGGATCAGGGAGTAATGATGGAAGAGCAGAGGTGAGAAGCTGTGAGAGCTCGCGAAGTGTGCATGATTGCCATGTGTAGATCTCTAGATGTGGTGGGAGCGGCGCTGCAGATGCGACAGGTGATGTTGGACGAATGGCATTTGGTCCGCTAACTGGTCCTCCGCGACGAGGTTGCACGGGGATGCTATAGTCGGATAGAGGGTTGTAGTTGTTGACTCGGTAGAAGAGCTTCAAATGGAAAGGCGCAGTGGTCTGGCGGTTGATCGAGGGTTTGGGGCCCTCTCGCGATGGAGCGGCCATGATGGATGGTAGGGTGAAAATTAGAGGTTGGAGACCCGAGGACGGGGAGAAAGCAGAAGAGAATGGAAGATGCGATGACTGGAATGTAAATTAAAGCTTGGATAGAGGTCCTCGAAGGTAGATGTTTGGGGTATTTTGGGTTGAGGGGGGAGTTGACTGGAAGAGACAAATGCGGCGTCGAAAAGCTGCGGGTTCTCTCTGACGTGCCGAACATTCTTTTCCTGCCATCTGCCTCCACATCCCATCTTCGTCATTTGACGCAACTCTACCTTATTTATTTGTCTACATATTTTTACCTTGAGCTTCAGTCGCATTATTCAAGCAGCTCGCTGCATCACCCCGCCACCATGGATTTCGCCGCGTTGATGTCCAAGGAAATTTCCAAGGCCAAAGGTAGCGATTCCTCCAAGCCATCTGCCAAAGATACCGGGAAAGGTTCCCCCGCAGTACCAACAAAGAAATACCTACGACGAGCCGATGTCGAAGCTGCCCGAATTGAAGCTTACAACGAAGAGCAAGAGCGACTTGCACGCGAACGTGAAGAGCGCATGGCGAATAAGCGCAAGCTCGAAGATGAAGAAGCGGATCGAAACCGAGAACGGGAGGAGAAGAAGCGAAGATTAGCCGAGGAGTCCAAGACGAGGAGAGAGGCAGAAGAACGAGCCAAAGAACGTGAACGGCGGCGCAGGCTCGGTCTACCTGATCTACCTGAGGACACTCCAGCCGACGGTGACGAAGAGGAAGATATCGAGGAGGAGGAGCTTGTTGCAAAATTACGAGAGATGAATGCGCCAATACAATTGTTCGGAGAGGACTATCGCGCCCGTCTTCGACGATACCGTCGTCTGGTTCAACGAGCCGCTATCCCCAAGAAGAAGGTGACTGACGGACCTATCCCCACCACCTTGGAGCCCGTGTCTGGTGGACAGATGATCATTCCGGCCAAGATTCCGAAAGACCAAGAGAACCGTCTGTTCCTTTTCCGGCAGTTGGGATCTTACTTCAACATGGTTTTGTCGGAATGGGAGCTGGCACTAGCAAAGCGTGACGTCTCGGTGCGGGAAAGTTTCCAGGGAAAACAAGCATTTAATGCCATGACCCAATCGCGCGAAAACATGACACCGTTGTTCCGCCTCTTTGAGAAGGCCGAATTGGAGGACGGACTGTTAGAACCGATTGTGGAGATCGTGCATAAGGCGCAGCAGCGGCGATACGTCGATGCAAATGATGCCTATCTACGAGTGAGCATCGGTAAAGCGTATGTTGATCCCCCACTTTGGTAAATTTGGGAATGATGCTAACATGTCTATAGAGCCTGGCCCATCGGTGTGACCATGGTTGGTATTCACGAGCGATCTGCACGAGAGAAGCTGCATCAGAGTGACCAGCAGGCACACATTTTGAGTGACGAGATTACCCGCAAGTATCTACAGAGTATCAAGCGCTGCTTGAGCTTTGCGCAAGTCCGCTGGCCCCCAGAGGATCAATTGCAGATGATGGGTTAGCCTGTCGAGAATAGTGTCCGAATATACCCATAGCGTTTCGAGAAGAAAAAAGATGTAAATTCATAGCCCGCAATATTTATTCCGCCATCAATTTGAACCTCAATCTGAACCGATCTCTTTCAATAACCCGGAGACTGTGACAACGCGGTACCCTCTGCGATTCAGCTCCGGCAACACCTTCTGTAACATATGCACCGTCCACTCTCTCCGATCGTGACAGATAATAATACTCCCTGGTTTGACCATACTCAAAATATGACTCGCGTTGAGTTTCCAAAATGGCACCTGCGGGTCATGCGGATACACATCGCCGAGCACCAGCCGATACCCCAGCCCCTTCACAAGAGCTCTCATCCGAGAGCTGAAAAATCCCGAGCCCGGGCGAAAGAGCCAATGCTCAGGCTGTGAAGTATTCCCAGCTGCGACATATGCTTCCTGGATTCTGGCATGGACTGCTTGGATCTGATCTGCCAAGACGTCGTCGCTGAGCGCACGCGATGGCTCATCATACATTGCATGGTTGGCGAGTTCATTGCCAGCTCGGACGAGATCGGCCAAGACGGATTCGTGTCCTGGGATCTGGGATCCTATCAAGAAGAAAGTTGCAGCTGCATTGTGTGATTGCAATAGACGAAGAATTGCAGGTGTGTGTATGGAGGGCGCGTCATCGATTGTCAACGCAACCACTTTTTTGTTTGTGTCCACGCGGAAGAGCACGTCGGGCCAGCGACGTTGACAGTAACGAATGAACAGAATTGGTGGTTTGTAGATGAAATAAAATGGTATGAGGAGAAAGAAGGTGGCGAGGATGGCTTGAAGCATTTTTGGCTTCTTTGGAGGATAAAAGTGTCTTGTTGGAGTTCACGGGAGATATCTACACACTATGTAGGATTGGACTTCACCCATCTCTATACATCAACTGGTCAATTTTGCTATTTTTGAGATTCAAATAAAGCAAAATACTCATTTTTATTGTGCTTTTCAATTCCACGATTGTCGGTGTTTATTGTCAATGGCTAGGAGCTCTACGAACTCCATGACAGGCACCAATCACGCACACACAACTAGTCCTCAAGAATCCTCGAGACACCATCATTCATAGGGTGCCATAAGAGTATTTCCTAGCACCTTATTGGGGAATTCTTCCTCGCCAATTGTCGTTGTGTGTGCCCAAGGCTTGAGCCGATTCTCTTCATGAATGGTACTAGCGAAGCACCCACTCCATTTCAGACGAGGGAAATGGCTGGAAACATCTTGGATGGTTGAGGGATGAATGAGATTGGCATATGAGCCAGTGTTGTCTGTTTTCCAATAAATTAGTCCAGTAAATAGTGGTGTGGCATTCAGTCGTTCAAGGTGTCAGAACAATCGACTCTGAATCCTGATAGAGGTGAACATACCGAAGATTGTTGCCAGCTGAAGCAGTTGACCGAGAGCTGTGATTTTACCTTTTTCACACAAGTCTTGATGCCGGATGACTGCTTCTGCCACACTCTCTGCCTGATCTTTCGGGGCAACTGCGACCGAGCCTCCTACAAAGGAAGGTTGTAGGTTCTGCAGAACTTCCAGTGCTTTCAAGCCTCCAAAGAACTCGAAGCTCATTTTAGTGCCCTCTAGGTGACCTTGGGTTGTTCCGATATCGTGAAGCAGACAGGCAAGGAAGTATGTTTCATCGGTGAAGGCCCATTCAGGGAACCTGTACCGCTTAATCGCAAGCCCAAAATGATAAACGCGAAGAGAATGATTGTATGTCGGTTCAGGAAGATGAGACTTTGCATACTCATTGATCCGCTGGGCGAGGGGTGTTTCTGGAGTCGGAACTTCGGTCACTGCAATGAATGGAGCACCCGTTGCTGGGGGATCTGTTGCGAGAAGAGTAGTAGCTGACGATAGAACAGCTGTGAGGCCATAGGCTGAGATTGGGTTATTGGATGGCCACATTTTTTGATATTGAATAGAGAGAAAGTCGAGTCAGGAAGGATAACTCTGCCACCTGGGGATAACTCTCTCTCTCTACTTTTTCATCAATATTAGGTATATTAGATATAAATAAATATAGATTATTCATTATAATAGTAAATTGATAAGCACATCACCCCAGACTATGTAGCCTCTCGGGCTGAAGATGTAACTATGACTCGTTTGCCACCGAATTGCTGACCGGAAGAGGAAACCATTTCATGTTGGCGATAATTTGTGGAATTCGAGAAGAGCATTTATCAACTATTTAATTATTATTGGACAGTGTAAGATACATGCTTTTCATGTAGGGCATCTCTGTACATCGTTACGGGATAGTTCCCGCTTTGATATCTGCCTATACATCAAGTATATCAACGACTATGACCGGAATTCACATTATAGATCAATTTGGCAATTCAAGTAGAATTTTTCAATGCTAAAATCCAATGCTATTCGTTTATAAATATCCAAACATAGAATCACAACACAGTATAAACCACTCCAAAGCTCAAACAACCTCCCCAGAAGCCCGCCGAATCGCAGTGACTTCATCAGGCTTACTGAGGAATGGGCTATGCGATGCGTCCACCGATTCTGCCCTCATTCCAGTTCCATTCGCGGTTCCTTCTACCATTCCCTGTTGAACCACTAGGGGAATAACAGCATCTTGTGTACAGTACAGGTAAGTACTGGGTACATCTTTCCACGCCGGCATAGGTGCAAGGACTGTGGAGAGTCTGATAACTGTGAGGCTTCAGGGCGGCAATGGAAGCCTCAATCTGGCCGGCATCACAGTCGTGGTAGAAGGTTTTCTCCGGATCGGCAGGATTGATTTTCCAACTTGTCGTCACTAACGATGATGGCAGGTCATTTCCACCGAAAGTGCCCATCAGCGAATCTCCTTTAATGATAAAGGAAGTGCAGAAGAATAAATGGGTGACACCTCGAATCAAACCATTCTGCTGGCGTGTCTTGATCTAAGCAAATCTAAGCTTCGGGTCTTCTGGGGCTCCATGCGGAACACCACCCGCCTTTCCTAGTTGGTACTAGCGTCCACGGGTATGTGGGTCATCGAAAGCCCTACCCTTTTCGGAAATCCATAAGTTCCAAGGTTCCTAGTATGAACGCCATGAGCCATGACTCAACAAATCCACTCCCTTAATACGGTTGCCTTGATCTAGAAGCCTTTGAGACTTATGAACTTAAACTCACTAAAAAAAAAGATTGTAGGATGCGTCAATTGTTCAGAGTTGGTGACGCTTCGAGGCTGATTACGGTGAACTAGAACAGTGGAACTAGATGTGTCACAAAATGAGCCATGTAGCCTGAGAAAATAATCTATATGTGCCAAGAGAGCCAATAGCTCTAATTCATGAATGTCTACCAGGAACTTTGGCTTCTTCCTTTTGAGAGCTCATGAGTATGTTATCATTGATTTATTTCGTCCCAATTGATTTGGCCTTGGGAGTGTCACCTACCATTGACCCCGGTTATAATTGTCGCCCAGATCAAAAAAGTTGGCCATCATCGAAAGAATGGCGAAAGTTCAATGCGACCATCGATCTATAAAGCCCGCCACGGTCAGCCTGATGGGTTGGTGATTTGAAGTGGATCATCGAAATGGTATGTATGCATGTATTAATTAACGTCCGGCGAGGCACAGGCGGAGCCTGTGTCCCTAAGACCTCCCTTGGGGTATGGGGACGTGCTGAGCTGTGACTAATTTCTAAAGTACAATGTATGTCCTCCCACAGAAAGCAACTCGACATCGAAATGAGGTGGTAAAAATACCAGTTGACTGCGTATACTTCCCGACGTGCAGAATGAACAATAGTTGGGATCCAGGACTGGAGAGTCCAACGTTCAGGCCCAGAGGGGCCAAACCATCGAAGTGGGTGGTTGATTGAAGGGGCTGTTACCAGTCTGCCGATTGTCCTGAAGCCGGAGCCCGCCACGGTCAGACTGGTTGAGATTGAATTGGATAGATAGTTTATCGAGGTGGATAGTTGACCAGTCTGCCGATTGTCCTGAAGCCGAACCCCGCCACGGTCAGACTAGTTGTGATTGAAGTGGATGATTGAAGTGGACGGTTGATTGAAGTGGATGGGGAGGGTATGAAGGTTATTAGAAACTAGTCAGCAATGTTCGTCTTTTGGGAGGAATAGAGGGATGTCACATGGAATGCTTATAGTTCAAAGTGGTCATGATGGACGGCTATGATGTAAGGACGTGTGGGATGACCCAGGTGGATGTAGTCATAATAGACAGTAGTCATGGTGGACAGCCATGATGCAAGGAAGTGTTGGATAACCCAGGTGGATGTCCACTGGTCACAATGGACAGTGGTCATGGTGGAAGGTGCATGTCTTGATGCACGGCAGAGATGGAAAGTCCATGGTGGATGGGTCCAAGGTGGAAGGTGCAAGGGGAAACCTTGAAAAGTGCCCAGGTAGGCATTTGTATGAGATTGTTCCAATCGCGGCCCCTTGTTATAAAAGCTCTCTTCATTATGACGAAGCCGCGTGTTGGGACGTGGAAAACTACTTGGTGATACGTACGATGCGGATGTTCGAGATGCCTCCCACATCTCTGCGACTCCAAGATTTGCACATGCCCACAACATTCGCATCAGCGTGAAGATCACTGGCCACGACCTTTTCGGACGATCATCTGTTCCCAGCACGCTCGCCGTTTGGACTCACAATCTCGTTCTATTGCATTCAGCTCTAACTTCACTGCAAACAACTGCCCCCTAGCCAACAGTTAGAATGTTGGGGAGCTGGGAGCTGGAGTCATCGCAGACGACGCATATCATTTCTTCAGCTCGAAGGGAATGGATGACACAGGAGGGTACGAACAGTCAGTCGGACTGGCCGGTGGTTTCGCCCAAGGTGGTAGTGCCGGGTCATTCACCAGAGAGAATAGTCATCTCAATGGTGTTGCTCTATGGCGATAATGGCTCAGAGTTGAGATCAGCCAGCGCCTCGTTTGCCGTTTCCCTAAGCAACAGAACCGACCTTTCTCTGCGAATGAATATACCTCTTACCCTGACTATGCCAACTATCTCACCATCACTGCTGCCGATGCCAAGGTCACGGAACCGTCGGGGATCTTCTCCATATTGGCATCGCGATTGGTTCCCCGCACAGTGTTCGATGCCTCTTGAGACTATCGATGAGCTTGTGGAAGGTGTCATACAAGGCATCGCAACAGGTAGAAGTTACCTGAATCTCACTGGAACCCAAATCGCCTTGGAGACGCCAGTCTCAAATCTCGATGAGAACCAGATGTCACCTGCGCATTTGGCTTGGCGCGATGCGCTATGCTACTCCTGCTATTAGCGGTTTCGGTGCATGTTTCATTCGGAATTCAAGGGAAAATTGGAGGGTTGATTGTGAACTCCAATCAAAGAGTTTGGGGGAGGGAGCAAAGCACAAAATTTTCGAAATAAGATAGATGAAACAATATATATGATATATGCCTTTTCATGGCATTTCTAGAACTTTACATTGAGGATCACGATATATATGCAACATATTCCGGTCGAAACACTTATCGTGTAAGACCATTCCACATGCGGGAGAACGTCTTCCACCAACTATGTGGAGTAGACTGGTCTGTGACTGTTGACATTTTGCTGAAGGTATCTTCACGAGTCAGGTCCGATGAATCGCTAGTTGGATAGACAAGGTGACCATCCATGCCGTTCATCACGGAAAGCGAAGAGCCATGTAGTTTAGCAGACGACGTGAAACTACTGCAGACACTGCGGTTGTCCCGCTCGCCATCTATCAGATGCCCAGCAGTGTAGATACACCCGCCGTATGAGAATCTGACCAGAGAATCTCCAGTCAGGCTGCCGATGATGTAAACTCCCGGTGCGACCTCAAGGTCCTCGATTGCTTTCGCACGGAGGGTCTGGCCGGTGACTGCTGGATCCTCTTGATTGCCCTGCCCCAGCACTTCACAGCGGAGCTCGGAATCAAGATAATCAAGCTTGCCTCGCCGACCGGCAGCATATACGAGGCCGCCCACGGTTCGAGAGAAGACAGTTCCATCTTGGCGGCGAAATGTGACCGTCGCCAGATCGCCGTGAACTTCGACAGCTGTCACTTCAACATTAGAGAGACCTTCATAGAGATCTTCCCAATTCCGGCTTTCAAGGAATGACGTTGAAGCCGCGCGTCGGTACTTTGGGCGCTGGTCTTTAGCAGCAGCCTCGGCTGTGAGGGCAGCTCGTTTCATAAGACGGTAGATACCGGCATATTCCGGATATGCTTGCTGATGACAGGCCCGGAGAGGCGATGGGCGGTCATTCGGAGACCATTTGTATAGGTGCAAAATCTTTTGGTTGGGGGAGGCGGAGATGATGGCATCCGCAGCGGAGAAGCCAGATCCAATGACGAGCAGGGGGACATTAGGCGAGGACTTCGTTTCAAGCAATGGACATAACACCGGCTCTGGTGAGAGGATCTCGGAAAAGATTCCACTCGCGAGGACGAGGCGCTTGCAGTGGAGGTTATGAGAACGAACATAAAATCCAGTGGCGGTGCGGGAAATGCCCTTCAATTCTTCCCCACACCGAAAAGCATCATCGATGTGCGCAGCCTCCGGATAAGCAGCAAAATAATCGGCGATCTCGCGCCGCGTGGGCCTTGTATATGATGGTAGGTCCTTGCCCGTGGTCTGTTTGTGATGGTCGGCAAAGGAGTATCCGGGCAATGACAGCATTGCCGCATAGCTCAAAGTCTGGATATCCCAACTTGCACCCCAGGGATCTTCAGACCATTGGCCTCCAGGCTTCAAGGACTTTCCAAAAACCAAATGTGAGACAGCCTTTTCAGGCTGTGAACGCCAATCAATATTTGAGATGCATCCAGGCTCATCCACATCAACACTTGGCCGTACAAGTGTGTCCAGTAAGACGTTCACGGGAAGAGCCTGAGTCGAGTATGAGAGGCGTGAGGCATCAAAGTGCGCTGTGAGAGCATTCACATCGGCATTCAAAATCTCTGGCGTAGCTTTCAACTTGGCGTCTAATAAATGATCGGGATGTGGAGGATCAGATGAGTAGAAAGGGATGTGTCCATGGAGGATGTATGAAAGGATCATGGCCGACGGCCCATTGCCTGGTCAAATCGATTCAATCAGTTGCTATTTCCCAAGGACGTCTGAACGGTGCGGGGTGGAATGTGGGGCTCGAGCAGAGCAAAAGCCCTGAATGGCCTCAACATGGGACGCCGACCATGATAGACGTACCGACGATGATAGTGTCAACCTCCATTGACGACGATGTATATCAAATAAGTGATGGAGCGTGTGGCATACTGGTATAGACATGCGACAGGGTTGAAAAGAAACCAAGGTAGATCATCCAATCAGAGCAGAATGAGATCCTTGTCACACTGCCTTCTCATGAGAGGTCGACAGCAAGGCCATAAGGGAATGTGACATTTGTAGCCCAAGGAATTCAAGGAAAATGAACGCCCCGGACAAAATGGGGGGCACTTCGTATCGGCACCGATCCATGCATAATCAAAAGCTGACAAACCAAAGGAAAGTGCCCGCAGGTGGAGTTGTCCAGTGGAGAAGAGGAGAATCAGGAAAGTCGACGATTTTCCATTTGCCGCTTTTGCAAATGACCTGGGAAACCGAACCCGAGGGAAGTATTTGCGGGAAGTGCGGAAGTGTGGCGTCCATCATGATAGCGTCATATTTTCTGAAGTTAAAAAGAGATTGAATATAAAATATATTTGAATGCTGAATGTGAATGTACAACATACAGGGAAATGTCCAATGTCCGATGTACAACATACTGTTGTAGTTCGCATTGCAACATCCCCAGATCACATTAAGCCCTAAGCCCTAACTTCCCAAAATGGATGAGGCCTGCAACGCGGCCCCGGGGAACATGAGCGGTTCAACGTCAGAGAACTGACTGCGATGTCATGATTTCTGTTTCTGATTCTGTTTTTCTATAACTACAATTGCGCTTGGCCTTGAGCTCCCATAGGGAACGCGATCATGTATCACCTGGCCAAGTCGCTGTACTTAGCCGCCACGAGCAAAGAAGGTACCTTCTCTCTCCTATCGCATAACCTTCCACGCTGACTACCCTGAACTACAGAGTATTCGGTTATCCTGCTTGGGTTAGATAACGCCGGCAAAACAACACTCCTCTCCCAGATCAAGGCGCTATACCAACCCCGCTCCGACGGCGCCCCAGCACCCAACCCCGGAAAAACGGTCCCCACCGTCGGGCAGAATGTCGCAACCATAGCTCTACCAGACATGAACTTGAAGATTTGGGACGTCGGAGGTCAGATCTCCATGCGCGGACTTTGGCAGAGCTACTACACTAGCTGTCACGCGATCATCTTCGTGGTCGACAGTGCCGACGTTGGTCAAGATCCCGATATCGCGCGGCTTGCTCGGCGCGCAAGCTCCGTGGCAGGTCCAGCGCGCAACGGCACACGAGGGAGCACAAGTGCCGAGGCCTTTTCAGAGCAAAACGTCGGAATCAACGCGGCTAGCAGTGAGTTCGGCCGATTAGACGAGTGCCGGCAAGTGCTCGAGTCGGTCTTACAAAGTGCCGACGTGGCTGGTGTTCCTATCCTAGTATTGGCAAATAAGCAGGACCGTGAGGACTGCGTCGAAGTGGTTCGCATCAAGGAAGGCCTTGTCCGGAAGGTGTTTGAAGGAGAAACAGGAGGCGGCGTCCGTGACAGCCGTGTGCTGCCGGTCAGCGCGCTGCTTGGGTCTGGTGTACAGGCGGCTGTGGAGTGGGTACAAAGTCGTGTCAAGTGGAATAAAGAGGGCAGGCCTCCAGTGATGCGCTGATTCGAACTTGGGGCTGTCAACAATTCTCGTACATGATATCGAGCGCAGCATAGGATGCATAATGGCGTTTGTTCATGATAATTACACTTTCTGTTAATATACCAATGGAGTCTATTCGATATCAAGTTAAGTTAACTATCAGCCACCCATATCATTTAGGCGAAACCATTGCAGGGATGATTCTAGGCAGTTTATTCCGCTAGGTAGACATTATGTATGTGGTATTATGGATGAGAATATGTAAAAATGGGCCGCGGAGGATGAGAGGACATGAAGGGGGTGGGGGAGATGGTTAGATGAGGTTAGCAGCCATCCAAGACAAGCAGGAGAGGCGCAGAACCGAGAGTGGGCCTTCCTGCAGAAAGAATTGGCAGGCCAGTGCTTTCTGCGCCGAGGATTGATTTCTTTTTCATTCATTTTTTTTCAGCGAACACTTCTGGTGGTCTGGGTTTTGCTCGCCGGTGGCTTCTTTGGCCAGCTTCGTGCGATATCAATGTTGGCTCGTGGAAACCACATCTCAAGGAAGACATAGATCAAGAAGTCAATCACGACACACAGGCAGAACAGCTTGCCTGCCCAGACACCACAGCCGTAGTAGCGTTTCAACCGGTCAATAAGCGCAAAGCTGCGGACGCGATCTCCACTCGCTTCCCAACCCTGGCCTGGATAGTAACCGTAAAACTCCTCTGGGCTAATGTCGCCAATGATGCCTTCGTACACGCGCTCTGTGCGCGCGGCCACGTCCCGCCATGAATACATCATCTTCACTTGATCATGAAATCGGTCCGTCCGTACTTTGTTCGAGCGCAAAGCCGCGATTGCCTTGCTAGTTGCAAGCACAATATCGTCCTCTTCCGGTTTCGCAAACGTTGTCATATGCTGGGGTAAAACTTCTGGAATGCCTCCAACACGGGTACAGACAACGTAAAGACCGCAACTGGCAGCTTCAACAATGACCGTTCCGAATGCTTCTGTCAGACTAGGATGGAGGTAAATGTCACCTCGCACCATCACATCTCGAACCTCCTCGTGTCGGACCGAACCTAGAAGTTCGACTTTATCCTGAAGCACATTGCGTTCCAACATCTGCTCCAGGTCGATTGCTTTGGGACCTGATCCTGCGATAATGAAACGAGTGTTGGGATTGGAGGCAAGAATCCGCGGAATAGATGCGATGAGAAGATCGGTGCCTTTATTGTAAAAGAGTCGCGAGATGACCACGATTGTGATCGGATCGTCGGGTCCAATTGGTCGGGGGGACATTGGAGCATCGGCGGGTGAGCTCAGGCCTTGATCAGACGCACGAGTAGTATGAGACAGAGGGCAGAAATTCTCCGCTACCACAGCGTTTGGAATGACCGACACCATTAATGGATCCAACGAAGCCCGAAGTACCGTGTTTTCCTTGCTACAATTTGTTAGTTGAGTCGCGCAGTACATTCGCGGGAGACCTACCAAGTGTGACTAACGCAAATCGCATGATCAACATCACTCAAAGTAAACTTTAGCAATTTGTTGGTGAGAATTGATGCTGCGTCAGCGAATCCGAAGAGGGAATGGTCTGTGAAGACAGTCCGCAGTCCCATAGTTCGGGCATGGAGAATAGCTTCTCCACAGAAGCTACTCAAACTGGCATGGCCATGAACTATGTCAATCTCCTCTCTGATGACGATATTGCGGAATATGGGGAAGAAAGAGAAGACGGTAGGGAATGTCGTTTCGCGGTATATGACGAAGAATGGAACATGGTAGATCTTCAGTCCATTGGTGAGGTATCGGACTCCGGTGCGTCCTTTGTATGCATGGGTAATAACAATGACTTTGTGTCCCCGATCGATGAGTTTCTGAGAAGCAATTAGGAGAAGCGCAGACGGAGCAACCAGGTAGAGTGCTTACGGACGACAATTGGTATATGTGACTCTCAATTCCACCTAGAAAAGTATGAGTAATTGCGTAAACTGCAGGGGAAAGAACGAGACATACCTGACTGGGGAAAAAAGAAGTCACTGACCATTCTATAACCAGAGCGATGTTAGCAAGTAATCGCGACTAGTAGATGGAAGAACAAATACTAACGCGATGTTATACGGCATCGTGGCTATGATTCTCGGGGCGAGAACTCCGAGGTATCGAATTTGCTCGTGTGAAATTCCTTTCCATGGCTAACAGATCTGCTGCTCAAAACACCAGTCCATTCAAGCGAGTAAATATAGGAGACCTGGAGACAATCTGGAAGCTGTCCCGATAAGCAGGGCGGTGTTCCGGGCGGTGATATTATTATGTCTTCTGCCGGCATAAAAGATTCAGAGAAAAGGAATTTGATCCCCACGAGGTATCCAACGCCAACTCCGACATTGGGGGAATTACATGAGAATGGTCGAAAAAAATTCGGGACTCGAGTCCTCTAAGAAGGTTGATGTGACTCCAAAATCCACAAAGTCTCAGAAACGCAAGAGAGATCCCCATGGCTCTCAGCCTGCAGCGACTCCCACGCCGACGAAGAAGCACAAGAAACGCGAAAGCTTGCCGATCGCAGAGGTCACCGATGATAGCAGCACCAAGAAGCGCAAGCATCTCAAGGATGCGCTTCAAGGATCGAATTCCCCGGAAACGTCCCGGAAAGAAAGTACTCTCTCGTCAGACCGCAGAAAAGCGACTGTTGCAGACTCACGCAACGGTGTCAGTGAAGCGACAGGGAAATCGAAAAAGAGCAAGCGAAAGAGCTCTGGAACGGACGACACATTGGATGATGCGGCTGCATCTGTGATTACAGGAAATGATGATGATGATGATGAAGTTGAAGCGCCGGAAGTCGAACAGCGCAAATCGAAGAACAAGCATTCGGGGATTATGTCAAAGTTCGAGCGCACCAAAACCGTCTCCAGCACTAAAGCCAAGAAAGTTGAACCCGAAGCCGTTGAAGATGAGACACCTGCTGTCGAAGCTGTCTACGCACAGGGTCTTGAACGACTACCTCAACCTGAAAACCCACCCGAGCCAGAGCAACTCCCAACATATTCATCTCTACCCCCGTGGCTGGCCAATCCGTTGCGTAAATCAGCTCAGGATACGAAGAAATTTTCCGAGCTCGGAATCAAGCCAGATCTTCTGAAAATCCTGGAGCAACAGAACTACAAAGAAGCCTTTGCTGTGCAGTCTACTGTCATTCCACTCCTTCTGCAAGGGGAGCAAAACCACCCGGGAGATCTTTGTATCTCTGCGGCGACTGGATCCGGAAAAACCCTTTCCTATGTTCTCCCACTTGTCACCGCCCTACCGCCGAGACCTGCCTCCAGGCTTAGAGGATTGATTGTAGTTCCTACACGAGAGCTGGTTAAACAAGCTCGCGAATCCTGTGAACTATGTGCTTCTGGATCCAGACTTCATATCGGAAGCGCAGTCGGTAATGTGGCGATAAAAGACGAGCAGAAACTCTTGATGCGCGTGGACCAGGTTTACAATCCGGCTATTCAGAAGCAACAGCGTGACGGATTGAACGGAAACGACTGGATGAACTTGAGCCTGGAAGATTGTGTCAGTGAGGCAATTGGCTCTAACGGGTCTCTTCCCGGTCACATCCAGCGCTCCGAACCGAATGTCGACATCCTTATCTGTACTCCTGGCCGTCTGGTTGACCACATTCGCTACACCAAGGGATTCACCCTCAAGCACCTTGAATGGCTTGTGATTGATGAAGCAGATCGTCTCTTGAATGAAAGCTTCCAAGAATGGGTTGATGTCGTCATGAACTCGCTGAACAGCCGAGAGGCCCCCGAGACCTTTGGGCCTGGTGGAAAGCTTTTGTCTGAATTGGGACTTTCGATTGATGCTAAGCCTCCTCGGAAGGTGGTACTGAGTGCAACAATGACCCGCGACATTTCCAAACTCAACTCCCTGCGCCTCGCTAACCCCAAGATGGTTATCATCGGGTCTGAGGATGCTGCCGACGAAGAAGACCCCTCTGCTACTCATCCAGATGCTCACTTCGCCCTACCACCCACTCTGTCTGAGCACATTGTTCAAGTTGGCGACGGATCTCTCAAGCCGCTTTATCTGCTGCGTCTTCTTCTTTCTCACATTGAGATTAGTGAGGACCGAGCGCCAAGCGTGTCTGATTCATCCGACTCTGACAGCTCTAGTTCAGATGATGACACTAGCAGCGACGACGATACTAGCTCCGATGATGATACTAGCTCTGATGAATCATCTGATGACGACACTTCATCTTCTGGGTCAGATTCGGAGTCAGACTCGGATTCTGATTCTGATTCTTCTGACTCATCTGACTCGGAATCCGATGCTATGGAACTCGTCCCCTCGCCCTCGCGGAAAACTGTTCTGATTTTCACCAAATCATCCGAGTCTGCATCCCGACTTGCACGTCTCATTTCGCTTCTGCATCCCGCATTGGCCAAGCGCGTGGGAACTATCATTAAATCCAACAAATCCTCTGCATCTCGCAAGACATTGACGGCCTACCGACAAGGCCGCATCTCAGTGATTGTGGCTACTGATCGTGCCTCCCGTGGTCTTGACCTGGAATCCTTGACTCATGTCATCAACTACGATATCCCGACCAGCATCACCACCTACGTCCACCGAGTCGGACGTACCGCCCGCGCTGGCCGCGCAGGCTCTGCGTGGTCTCTCGTTGCTCATCGCGAGGGTCGCTGGTTTGCCAACGAGATCGCGGCCGCCGTGGACGGCCGGATCACGCGTACCTCGAACATCGAGCGTGTTCAGATCAAGACGGACGCATTAGACTCACTCAAGCCCAAATACGCCAAGGCTTTGGATAAGCTTGAGCAAGAGGTCAAGCGTGGCTAGTGTGGTCTGATATGTGTTTGCAATTTATTGTATTTTATGAGTGGTTACGTGTTGGTCTGCATTCATAGCGTGTTCTTGTATCATAATCCGTTCACGAGTCTTGCAGTCTCATGGTTTACGCACTACCGTCCTTGTCTTGCATGTAAACCAACGTGCTAGTTGTAGGATGTGTCATCACCCTTTTAGGCTATGACAAGGTTGTTATGAGCCTCGTCCACATTCCGTATCTTATTGAAACTACAACATTCTGGGTATTTACTTTTTTATTCAACCAGGCTCCACTGGTTTTTATCCGCTTCGAAAAAAGGAGAGAAGAACATTGTGTACTTGGATGTTTTTAATTAACTACAGGCAGTTCGTCCCCCTGGCTTTGGGCCATTGACCCAAAACGGCGAAACCTCGGAGATATCTCTATTAGCCGGCCCTGCGGGGGTTGGGCCTCTGATGAGAAATGCAATATGCTGGAGATGCGTTCATTATTAACTTGAGGGGGTCATTTCAGGCTAAACTGGCCGAATCCTATTATTTGTTCCGCGGATGGCTTATGGCTTGAATAGCTTGTTCTGGAGGTTAATTATGACTTCAGGTATCAGGTCTTTCTAGGTAGCGCCGCTTTCTGTAAGGAAAGCATTAATTCAGATGCTCAAGTGGTTGTGGAAGTTATTATAAAGCAAAAATGGAGTTCAGGGAAGATGAAGCCGGCTGATGTCTACCCCTGGTGTAGAGCTACCCCTGCACCTTGACCCCCCTTGACCCCCTTGCACCCCTAAACAGCCAACGGGTGGTCTGATCAACAGGCATCGGTAAATTGAAAGAATCTCAGGCTAAATTGTTCACTGCAAGCATCTGCCGAAACCCCGCGTGGGATTCCCTGGGATCGGCCGTGAAGTTTCCCCAAACGTGTGGGGGAATCTCTTACCCCAGACTATAAGATGTTACCCCCATCACGGGAAAAAAAAGTTGGAGTATTAGTTTACAAAGGCAGCCTTGTACAATGCCTGTCACTTCACTACTCGCCTTGCTGGCGGCCTTCGCGCCAGCTGTGTTGTCCCAGGACAACTCCAGCTATGTGGACTACAATACCGAGCCACAACCGAATCTTTACCCCGAAACGATGGCAAAAGTCGATTTCTCTTTCCCAGACTGCTCCAATGGTCCACTCAGCAAGACAATGGTCTGTGACACCACCGCAAAGCCACACGACAGAGCGGCTGCCCTCATTTCCATGTTCACCTTTGAAGAACTCGTGAATAGTAGTGGAAACGTCATTCCCGCAATTCCTCGGCTGGGCCTTCCACCTTACCAGGTTTGGAGCGAAGCTCTACATGGTTTGGATCGAGCAAATTTCACCGAATCCGGGGACTACAGCTGGGCTACCTCGTTCCCATCCCCCATCCTCACCATGGCTGCCCTGAACCGTACCTTGATCAACCAAATCGGTCAAATTATATCAACTCAAGGGAGAGCATTCAACAATGGGGGTCGGTATGGACTCGATGTGTATGCGCCCAACATCAATGCCTTCCGCCACCCAGTGTGGGGCCGTGGGCAGGAAACTCCAGGCGAGGATGTCCAACTCTGCTCGGTTTACGGACTTGAGTACATAACAGGCATTCAGGGTGGCTTGGACCCCAAGGATCTGAAACTAGCTGCGACAGCGAAGCATTACGCTGGCTATGACATCGAGAATTGGGACAACCATTCAAGACTAGGAAACGATATGAGCATCAGCTCATACGACCTAGCTAGCTATTACACCCCTATGTTTGTCACGGCAGTGAGGGATGCAAGAGTTCACAGCGTGATGTCATCGTATAACGCAGTCAATGGCGTTCCCTCATCGGCCAATTCTTTCTTGCTCCAAACTCTGCTTCGCGACACCTGGAACTTTGTCGAGGATGGCTATGTCTCTTCTGACTGCGACGCTATCTACAATGTCTTCAACCCCCACGGATATGCCTCCAGTGCCTCCCTCGCTGCGGCAAAAAGTATACAGGCAGGGACAGATATTGACTGTGGGGCGACATATCAACTCTATCTGAATCAGTCGGTCTCCCAGGGCGAGATCTCCCGCAGTGAAATTGAACGTGCTGTCACTCGTTTCTATTCAAACCTCGTCAGTTTAGGCTACTTTGATGACAACAACAGCAAATATCGAGATCTTGATTGGTCTGACGTTGTAGCCACCGATGCATGGAACATTTCATACGAGGCTGCTGTAGAAGGAATTGTCCTTCTCAAGAATGATGGTACTCTACCGCTGTCCAAGGACACCCGCAGTGTTGCATTGATTGGACCATGGGCAAACGTGACAACTACATTACAGGGGAATTATTATGGCCCAGCCCCCTATCTAACCGGTCCTCTCTCTGCCCTGCAGGCCTCCGACTTTGATGTCAACTACGCTTTTGGCACCAATATTTCCTCCGAGTCCACTTCTGGGTTTGAAGCTGCTCTGTCGGCTGCGAGAAAGTCTGACGTGATCATCTTCGCCGGTGGAATTGACAACACAGTCGAAGCAGAGGGCGTGGATCGTGCAAACATCAGCTGGCCTGGTAACCAGCTCCAGCTGATCGAACAGTTGAGTGGGCTGGGCAAGCCTGTAGTTGTTCTACAGATGGGTGGTGGCCAAGTGGACTCTTCGTCGCTCAAGGCCAACAAGAACATCAACTCTCTGGTTTGGGGTGGCTACCCGGGGCAATCCGGGGGTCCTGCAATTCTGGACATTCTCACTGGAAAGCGTGCACCGGCTGGTCGTCTCACAGTTACTCAATACCCTGCTGAGTATGCTCTTCAATTCCCTGCCACGGACATGAGTTTGCGCCCCAAGGGCAACAACCCTGGACAAACCTATATGTGGTATACAGGCAAGCCAGTTTACGAATTTGGCCATGGGCTGTTCTACACAACATTCAAGGCATCACTTCCCGAATCCCACGGAACCGATAACGGGGCTTCCTTCGATATTGCGAAACTTCTCTCACGCTCAAAGGCCGCATACAATGTGCCCGAACAAGTCCCGTTCATGAATTACACCGTCGAAGTGAAGAACACCGGTGATGTCGCGTCTGACTATACCGCTATGGCCTTTGTCAACACAAAGGCTGGACCGAGCCCGCATCCCATTAAGTGGCTGGTCGGCTTTGATCGCCTTGGTGGAATTGGGCCCCAAGCCACTCAGACCATGTCAATTCCCATCTCACTAGACAATGTGGCTCGCACGGATGAGAATGGTAACCGGATTGTGTATCCCGGCAAGTATGAACTTGCGCTGAACAATGAGCGTTCGGCCGTGCTGTCATTCACTTTGACTGGTGATGTTACCACTATTGCTGCTTGGCCAAAGGAGGAGCAACTTGTTCTTCCTTCGTGAAAGGTGTTTTTCGTCAGTGTATATTGTAGTTGAACATGATATAACTAATTATGGAGAAAAACATGTTACTTGTTTGGTGAATAGTAGCAATGAGAAAAGGCTCAGTTAAGGAATCCTCATATATACAGTCCCCTAACAAGAGAAACCAAAATAAAGGCCAAGATAGCACATGGTCATACTTCTGATCGATCTGGTAGCCCCGAGATAACCTCGCGCATGGCGCTATCTGATGGAATGCAGCCGATTGGCTGTTATTTCATCTCCCAAATAGAATGTTAGGGTTTCTGAAGAGACAAGAATGTTCTGTGTTTTGTTATTCCACAAAGAAGGCAGTGAGACTGACTATATACATATCCTAATTTGGAAGGCGAAAAAGCAAACAGTTAAAGCAATCATCGACTTCGCCGCTCTTGTCGATCAATTGGCAATTCCTTTCAAAGCAAGTCTTTCTCCTCGGCTAGCTTTAGCTTGATTCAAGTAGGCTTTCTCAAGGTCAAGTATAACTCCAAGTACTCGTTCACGACTTGCTAGACCATTGGAACTGAATCTAGTTCGATCCACAACAAGACACATCAAATTCAGCCGCAATTGCCAACTCACTGGAGATCTCGCCTTCTTGAGTTTATCCAATTCAATGAACAAGTGGTCGTCCATTCTTCCTTGCCAAAACCAATCAGGTAATTTCCACCCGAACACCAAAAGCATATTCCCTGTGTTCTTTATATCATCCAGGGTATACTTGACAGGACAGATCCACTCGGCGATCAGAACGGCAACTTCTAATGGGATGCTGCTAAAATGAGAAGGTAGATGCCGGCTTCTTGATTCCCGCAGACTTTCGACATTTGCGCAATTCATGGCTTTTTGAACTTCGGGCACGACTAGTGGATTCTGATAGATATCGAAGCCATACTCAAACTCCGATAGGACCTCGCGAGGAAGAATGAATTGCACGTTGTAGTCTCCTAAGTTCCACAATTTGTTTTTTCGCCAGTGATTCCGACAGACTTGGACGAGTTTTGCGAGTTTAGCCTCTTTAAGTTTCAGCCCTTCAATTCGGCTGAAGAGCACCCAGCAATGGGCATGAATGATATATCCAAGCAACTTCCCTTTGTAATGACTAGGCTGTCTTCCAATGTTTGCAGCATAAAATTGAGTGAAATCATGACCTTCGTATCGGTTAATTCTGCTCCCATCGACTGTGTTATTATCTGGACATTTCCTCCCACCGATTCTTGCCATTGCTGGATTATTTGGGGTATAGTAGGGGTAAGCTGCATGATGCTTCGCTATGTGAATGCCCGTCAGGCGGTACTTGGTATCGGACTCCTTGATTACTGTGCTAGTTAGAGAATCTGGGAAGGTTTGATCGGAGGCCCCTTGTTGAGAACTTACTGACTCGACAAAAGCATGCCCATAGCCGAGGGAAATCGTTGAAGTATGCCTCCTCTATCTCATGAGATGGTACCATCACATGGTCTAGGTTGGATTTCCAAATCCCTTTCCATTGACTTCGTTTGAGTATCTGGTCATGTTCATATGTATCTGCAATCCCAGACGCGTATGATTCTGGGACTTCCATTCCACATAGGAGACATACTAGCGATGGATTGACACCCGTAGTACTAGCATAGGGGCACAGAAGTACCATGTTGACACTCTACTGAAGGGCGTAGAATAGAGAGCGAGTCTAATGGTAAACTTATAATGCAGGCTTTGATGGATATGTTCATAACATGATGTCATGGTGAATACTTGATTCACACCTGTAGAAGGCTTCCCTTGTTTGATAATCGGACATTAGTATGATATTGTATTGTCTCATTCTAACTATGCATCGATATTTGAAGGTAATTAGATAAATTCAACATAAGGGCTAAATGGAACACACCTTTTCAGTATATCACCCTGTCCGGACGGAAACACCACCATTTTACCTGAGCAAACCATGATCATAGTCTTTTCATCACCTGCATCTATAACATAGCTTAGCATTGATTTGACCTAGTTTCTGCTCCATTTATAGTGGACAAAAGCCATACTGTATAGTCGTCTCGGGTCGTCTGAGGAGGTCGCAGAATGAGCCCAGTTGGCGCTTGACTCCACTGTCAAGGGTTATACATAGAAAAGTCTCTTGCGCAAAGTATGCTTTTTTTTGCTGCCTTCTAAAAAGACATGACAAGGCCGCATAGGCGGCCGACTATTCTTGCTATATTTACATCTACACTTCGCATGCCATCAACTCAGAGGACAATGGCAACAATGGAAATTACTGGATCAAAAAATGAAAGCAACCTAACAACAGCGAATACCATACATTCTACTGCATCTTAAACGAACCAATGATATATTCCACACAAAATCAAGTTCAAAGTTCAGACCCTCAACTGCTGCCTATGTCTTTTGAGAAGTGCAGCAACCTCCCCATGACCTCCCATCACGGCTGCACGGAGGGGCGTTTTGTAAACACCAGCACGAATGGTGCTGTCAGCGCCCCTATCCAGCAGCATTTGCACTATCTGAATATCTCCGCAGAAAGCAGCTGCATGCAATGCGCATCCTTGGACTTTACCACGGGCATGAATGTCGGCACCGTTTTCGAGTAACATCTTTACTATATGGCCTTTTCCCGTTTTTGCAGCAACAACCAATGCTGGACCCAGATAACTGTCCGCGTTAATGTTGGCACCGCTTTCAAGTAGCATGTGCACTATTTGCTGATTGCCGTCCAACGAAGCTACTACCAGTGGGCTGTTGCATCCTCCGGTTTCCGCATTCGGGTTGGCACCATTATCCAGAAGTATTCGTGCTGTTTGCTCATGCCCGTTGCGACAAGCCGCTATGAGGGCAGCTCCTTCTCGTTCGTTGACGTCAGCGTGGTGATCGAGCAAGATTTGTACGATATCTTCCTGGCCCTGTAATGCTGCTGATTCCAAAGCGGTTTCACCTCCATCCCCTTGAGAATTGGGCGCAGCGCCCTTTTCAAGCAAGAAGGTTACTATACTCCAGTTCCCCGCTTCTGAAGCGGCAGCGAGGGGTGTACCGTATATCTCACTCTCAGCATTGATATTTGCGTTACTGTTGAGGAGAATCTCAGCAACACTTAGATGACCGTTGTAACATGCTGCAATGAGTGCGGTTTGGTGCGATCCAGTCTGGGCATCAACGTCGACCCCACGCTCAAGAAGAAGTCTGACAGTGGCCTCTTGACCACACTGGGCAGCAAGTGAAAGCGGGGTGGTGGAATTATCCTGGCTTACTCCGTTTGGATCCGCTCCATGGGAAAGAAGTAACTGGATGACATTCGGATGACCACCTGAGATGGCGTGTTTCAAAGCAGGCCAACCACCGTTACGACAAATATCCACGGGGGACCCATGTCGAAGAAAGTAAGACACTATTTCTTCCATTCCATAGTATGCAGCTAGATGCAGTCCCGCTCTTTGCCTCGGAAAATACTGGCTCCAATATTTTGGGATTCTGTGCCTCCTAGCAAGGAGTACTTGTTCTGAAGCATCAACTTTTGGCTGATCTTTCAAAAAGTCAATCACACCAGGATGTAAAGTTCTGGTCAGTCTTACATGGTGGTCCCAATACCATACCACATAACGGTAGAATGGGTAGGATTGTAAACGCTCCTCGAACGCTTCATCGCTTTCACAGATCCCAGATCCAAACGTGTCAAATGAAATGTAAGTGACACACAACCTGCTGATGTCATCTTCGACGCTGGGAAAGAGTAAATCTTTCTTCCGCTCGAGGTATTCTTGCGTCGTATAATGAACCAGTCGAATTATCCCGCTTTCATTTTCAATGGTAACAAGTCCAGCACACACAGCAAGGATGCCTTCGACTTCCGGCATGTTCTCCTCATCAATGCTAGATTCATCTTTCTCTATTGCAAGCGCATGCTGGAGCTCTAATGAAGTAAGCGGTCTTCTTGCACATGCGAGCCAGGACAAAGTTTGCATCGCCAACTCGGTCTGCTCTCCTAGCTGCCCTTGAATGCGGGTCATAGCATTTTCATAGGCCTTGTCGTATGCATGGTCATCAAACCCCTTCGACAGCTCTTTCAGAGCAGTTCGAGTAGATTTAACTGACCTTCTACCGATCAGCGACTCAAAATAAAGCTGTGCAAGGAGGAACCTGAAGGTGGATGAGCACTCTAATTATTAAGCAGAAGAACAAATTCCAACGGAGACTCACATTCCCTGCACATGGTGTGAGATTACAGTGATAATCTCCTCTTGCAATGTAGTATTTCGGCTCACAAATCCCGGGAGTCGGAACATGTTCCCCTCAAGGTACCGTCTAACGTCCTCCTCGTGAGCCTGAATCTCCAGAAAGAAACCCCCTGCAAACAAATCGTTCATTTCTGTGGGCCGTGACGTGGCGAAGACATTTGCTCCAGGCCCGGCACGAATTTTGATAAGCTCATTCAAAACTCTTGTGCGGCAAGTGGTTTCACACTCATCAAGGGCATCGATGATTATAAAGACATTGGAGTACATGGAGATAACGGAGTGCAAGGCTTTTGAAATTTCATCGAATCGCGGCCGCGTCGATGCAGTTTTGTAGCGCTTGTAGAGGCCATTGACTGCATCCGGGACAGATATTCTCTTCTGGCTCAATTGCTTCAACAGATTTGAAAGCAATTCTTGGGCTTTCTGTTCGTCTCGTCGATTAAAGTTGCAATAAATGTAAGCTATGCCGACATCTGGATTATCCTCAAATCGCGTAGTCAGATCATCGACAAGGATAGCAGAACATATGGTCTTTCCCGAACCCGGAATTCCCGGACAAAACAAGGTGGATTGGGGTGTGTGAATCCATTGTTTATACTGTTCCGAAGCGAGAAGCCATTGTCCAGTTCCTTCTTGCTGTCGAGCGAGGAGATCGCTCTGCTGCAAAGTGTAATCAACGGGGGACAGCCAGTCGAGAATACAAGATTGTTCACTGCTTTCTTGTCGCTCGTTGAGTTGCTCCAGTGTCTGTTTCGTCGCAGCGATCGTTTGACTATGAACGTTAAATGTTGGTCATTCTCAGGTGCCCAAGTGCCAGGTGGGGTAGAAGGGGGGAAGATATACGATACCTTGATATAGCATTTAAGAATGACTGGAGCAATGTCACATTAGATAATAATCGATCCCGAAGCTGACCTATATCTTTCGGCTCCCAGGTGACCCTCTTCCAAATACTTCTAGCTTTCTTGTGAATCGATGTACCGCAATATTCAACGACTTTATATTTCCCAATAACATCTTGAAGCTCGTCCAGCAGGGTCCCACAGCCGTGACTAATTTCTCCTAGTTGTTTGCGTTGGCGATCATCAATATCGTAACCCGGTAGTTGAACATCAACGTCTTGGAGGATAATTGTCAGTGCTCTGACCCTATATGAATGAAAAAGATCAGTTCCTGGCCAATGACCTATGGACAACATGCCCGCACTCTCTAGAAATACTGTTGAATTCTCTTGGAGCACCAACAAAGTCTCGTCGGAGCTTATTGGCCAAAGTAATAACAGAAACGAAGTCCCCCAGGCTGAATCCGAAACTCATCGTGGATATTATTCCACTTCCGATGTAATATTGCCTTAGGAGGAAGTATGTGGGAAATGTTGGATTTCGAATATGCCAGGCTTGCTATTATTCTACAGAAAGTCCCAAGTTCTGGACTACTTAGCCCCTTTTAGGTCCCCGGGTATGTACATCTGCCTGGCGTTCGGTTGTTAGGATTGATTGGCTGTTAGACACCCTCTTCAAGATGGTTCTTGCATTAGCGTGTGAGTTGTCTATGTACTTCCGTTTTTGTGACAGATGGGTCATCTTAGTGTGCGAAAATCCATCCAACGAAGATCCTGTATACGTATCTGCCAATAGCAGTGGGTGGTTGATTGCAATGATACAGCGGCGCTTAGACACAATTCTTGTTTCGACTATTTTTAGTTCCCCGTAGAAATGGTATTTTTTTTTGCCCCTCTATGTTTTATAGAAAGTGTGACATGTTGTACCAGCAATAAACGATCGAGTGTTGCTTCTTGATCTAATGTAAGGTTTTCTGACTATGTAGTATACAAAATCCAAAGCATCGAACTGCTTAACCCCGAGGAGCGCATTAGATTGAAAATATCTTACTCCGGGTCCTTGTAATAGTAGCCGAAATCTTTATAGATCCTACAATATGTAGCGAGGACTGGACACATGTGTAGATATATTTGGATCAAGTCCTGGTAGTAACTATAGCAAGAAGAAAGTGAACAAGGGGAAATCAGATTCGTGCCCTCAAATTAAGGCATAGTTCAGGCCGAAATAAGGCATAATTCAGGCATTAATGATGACCTCGCGATGGAGTGATATCATTGGCCGTCCCCTTGGATCTCCGATAACGTCAGAGAACCCCCGCAGTCGGCGAGGCGCCGTTTTTTTCTTTGCGCGTATTGTTTCCATGCTAACAGCAATTTGATATATTTCCATGTCTTGCCGGGGACTATGAACCAGAGCTCGCCCAGTGCTCAGCCCGTACCGGGTCCTTCCATCCCTGGCAACTCGTTTGCTCCGTCATCGAGGGGACCTTTACTGGGAGGTCGCCAGATCACCCGAAACCGCGCAAGCTACAGCTGTCACACGTGTCGGCGTCGAAAGGTCAAATGTGACAAGGTAGATTGATCAGATTGCCACTAACACCGAAGTCGTTCCAAACTAACCTATATATCTCCTTTTAGATACATCCGATATGTGGAAACTGCGTGAAGAACAACACCGAGTGTATATATGATGTGTCATCCCAAAAAGATGACGACGCGCGCGATGGCTCTTCTCAAAATGCACATGGCGTTAAACGAAGAAGGGAGATGCCCCGGACATTGGAGGAAGGTGTCGACGAGCTCCAGTCACTTTACGGACAGTTGAGGCGGGCGGAGTCAACAGGCGAAAAGCCAGACCCAGGCGCCATTGAATCGCGACTCGACAAGCTTATGTCAATGATTGAGCGCCTCGGGGAGACCGGTCAAACCCTCGAGGATGTGGGGATACAAGTCGCGGCCTTGGATACGAAAGTGGAACCCACAGAGTTAGATGGCCCACGAGCGAACAATGATCCGAACGGAAATAAAACACCGTCAAGATCTACCAGCCCACGTCGCATTGCTTCAGAGTCGAGCAGTGATGAATTTCCGATCCCATCCGGTCAGGCCACCGATCTAGTAGATCCGGTTGGCAGCCTAAACTTGGGCCATTTAAGCCTAGAGGACGGTGGAAGGTCAAGGTTGGTCAGAATTGCTTTGTTCGAAATGTAAAAGTTTCTAACTATAACTAGATATGTTGGCACCACATATTGGGCTTATATCTCAGGCGAAGTACGCTGTCCGCCGGACTTTCCTACTGGTAGCCCATTTTGACTAACTCACATCTAGATCAATGAGCTGAATCAATTGTTGAGAGACCAAAATAGCTCACACGATCAGTCTACTTCTGAAAAGAATAATGAAAACATAACAGATTCGCACGCCGATGGCCGACAGTCCTGGAGAGAATCAATAGGCAGCTCGACACCTTCAACCGCGCCCAGGTCTCGTTCCTTCCAACAATCTATAATCTTCCCTTCGGGTGACTCTCCCTCGGTCAATGAAAAAATGGTGGAGCCAGAAATGCTTGATCACATTCCAACGAGACGGCAAAGCCATATTCTTTACAAAGGATTCATTTCTGGCATACACGCCATCAGTCCTATCATTCACCCTCCAACTATCCTTAAGCTCTACAATTCCTTCTGGGATTGGTATGACTACAGCAGCTATTCAGGGGAGTCGTGCCCCAATCCATCATTCATTCCATTGTTGTACGCGATATGGTACGGTGGATCAGTGACGATTTCGATCCGAGCAATCAAAGCTGAATTCAATGTGTCCTCCCGGTCGGCCCTTTCAACAATTTATACTGAAGAAGTCACCAGATGGCTTACGAAGATCAAATTCCCGCGCAGCCCTTCACTTCAAGGTCTCGCTGCTTATCTTCTCGTGCAGACAATTGTCACGAAGGAAGAAGAGCCTTTGACCACTAGTCTCTTTGTTAGTCTCGCTATGAGGGTTGCGCAAACCATGGGATTGCATCGAGATCCAGCTAAGTTTGGCATAGAGCCATGTGAAGCTGAGTATCGGCGCCGTTTATGGTGGCACATTATGCACATGGATGGTGTCGTCGCGATGTCAAGCGGTCTGCCTCCACTTGTCAACGACGAAAATTATTGGGATGTGTGCGAAACGAATGAAATCAAAGATACGATGTTAGGTACCCCTGCTGCAGAGTCCTACATGAAACAGGTTGCTTCGCGGGAGCGGCTGCCTGATAATCCAGATGATCCGACTATTTGCGGCGGACCATCAATGGTCAATGTCTACTACCTGACCGCAAGAGGGAAATACACCATGGCTCGTGAGTACCCCTTTTCGTTTCGAAATCCACTCGCTAATTGTTACCAGGCGCTATTCGCCGAATATTGAAAATCCAGCTTGGAATAAAGCCTCTCACCAGGCAGGACATGGAGGAGCTCCGGTCCATACTTCTTGACTTGCAGCTGAAACTGAATTCCATCATCAACAGGATTCCAGAGGGCAAGGATGTCGATAACCTATCAACGCCAGGCCGGGCTTTTTCTATGTCCAAATCTCCCGATGGCCGCTCTTCCGATACAGAGCTTCCAGGCGAAGGTCCCACCGGATGCCCAGAACAGTATCATTCACCGGTTCTTGTTTGCTTTCATAAATGGGCGAAGATCATTCTTTCTTTGTATATTGACAAGGTGCGCTTTATCTTAACCTTTACTTTCGCACCTAACTGACCTTCCTATAGGCCTTCTGCGTGGCCTACCAGCCTTTTCTAAAGAACGCTCGTAGCCGGATTTGGCCAGCGGCACGCCAGAGGTTTGCACACACCATCGGGAAATGAGTCTATGTGCTAATATTGACAGTGCACTTCGCCATTGCCATGGTTTCATGGAAAAATTCATCCAACTCGCAACGGATCCTGATTTCCAGCCCTTTCATTGGAGCTGGCCTGGGTAAGCTTTTTCGATATTACAGTAACCAAGAATCATAGGCAACTGATATTTCTTTTTAGCAATCATCAACCAATGCATGCCACTATGTACGACTCCATCATCAAGTGTTGGTAACCACGCTAATGAGATACAGGATTATGCTGATTGACCTATATGAGCGACCTTACAGCCCTGAAGCATCCAGGTCCCGCGCGTTTATTGACAGCATACTCGCACTTTCTGGCCCAGATGGAGGGGTCGTAGGGGGTGAAGACGGGGTCTCAACACAACGGCCGTTGAAGGACGGTGGCCGTGAAGCCTGGGATATGATCCGCCGCCTTCGTCAGAAAGCCTGGCAAAAGGCTGGCCTCAATCCGCGAATGCTCTGGACCGAACAAGACCAGATCCAGGCTGGGGTCGCTTCGCTAGTTGACACACGCGGGGATTGTGACTCTCCTTGCTCAGACCCCTCTCAGGACGGATCTACAGGTTCAGTATCGTCCAGCCATGCCTCAGCACACGATTCCCAGCCCAACGATTTCGTCAAAACATTCTACAACCTCACCCGCTCCCACACGCTGTCGAATCCCGGTACCCCGGAGGCTACTAAAAGTCCCTTACGATACCAATACCAACCCCAGGATAAACCCTTACCCCCAGTTTCACATTCCCACTTGCATCCTACCCCCGCCGACAATCCTATACCTCCCCGCATTGGCGCCTCCTCGCCCAATACGGACTCCTTGTTTGATGCACCTCCACCGGCACAACATTCTGCATCCACCCCTCCCGCCCCACATGTTCAGCATTCAGATCCTGACATTACTGCTGCTGGTGGAGTATCCTTAGTGGATCCCGTGTCTCCTGGTGCTTTACCCATGGGCATTCCTACACCCCCGTCGATGGTTGACCCCAACCTCAACTTCGACTGGGACCAGTGGGATGCTGTGTTCGGGCAACATCTTCCTGTCGCAGATGATCTGATGGAATTGGATCCCGTTTCGGGTCTTGATTTCACCCATGTTGGAACAGCCTCAACGTTTAATGGCATTAATCCCCTCGACATGTCTACTTCATATGCCAATGGTCTTCCACTTCCAGGCTCCTCCCTAGAAGGGAGTTTCCCGTCATGGAATGGGAACAATGAAGCTGATTGGCCGGGATATTCTTGATACACTCAAGTGTAAATATAACATTATGGATAACCTGTCCATCGAATCCGCAAAATATACATCCATATAATGATTATCCTTTTCTCAAGTCAAAGACTGTTACTGGATCAATAAGGCTGAAGACAGACTACATAGTACAAGCCAGAATATAGGACATGACAGATAATTTCATGAAGCGTAACTCTTGATGATCCAATAGATCACTAGCTCGGGATAAAAGAAAGAGCGAGGGGGTTATTAGAACAGACAGGCCCAGGGAAGGGGAATAAGTAGCCACTGCGTCTGAGCTGTAACTCGCAATTCTTCCAAAACGTATTTGTTCGTGGAGGGTGCGCGTATTTTTACTACCGCCTGATTTGGGAGGACAAGAGTTGCTTAGACCTTGATCTCCTTGAGACCGTCAGCCCAGACGGTAGCGTAGGGGGTAACACCATCCTCGCGGAAGTCAATCAGGACGTGCCTAGGAACAGTCAGTTTCAAAATTCGAGTGTAAAGTCATAATATGGAGAGGCATACATAGCATCACCGTCCATGGACTGGCCCATGAGAACATCGTAGTTGTCCCAGTTGGAAATGATCTTCTTCATAGCGCCGGCGGCCTTGGTCTTCCAGGCCTTCTCAGCGGCCTCGGGATCATCGGCCTTGGCGAAGCCAGGAGCAGCGTTCTTGTGGAGCTTCTTGAGGTAAGCTGTATTGAGGAACAAAAGTCAGTGATTTGCGCAGACCAAGCAGAGATCAAAGGGTGAGCATACACTTGATGTGGCCCTTGTAGCTCTCCTTGGAGGGCTTGGCGCCGTCCTCGGCCTTGAGCCAGACCAGACGGAACTGGTCCTCAATATCGTGGACCATGGTGGCCTCACCCTCGCCACCCTCATCCTCACCCTCCTCAGCGGAGGGGTTGGCACCCTCGAGCTGGAAGTCCTCGTTGGCACGCTTCAGGTACTTGCGGCAGTCACACTCCCAGAGGAGATCGAACTCCTTGTTGGGGACAAGGTTAAAGGTATCGGCGACGATCTCGTCACCGGAAACGATGTCCTAGTGGGTTTTGTCAGTTGACATTCTGCAAACGAAGAGGGATAAATCCAACGATCTGATATTGAGAAACATACAGTGTAGATAAGCATTTTGGCGGAATTATATGTTAAGAAGACGAAGGGTGTAAGAAAGTAGGGTGGCACGGGAAAGGAAGAAAAACACTTTCAAGGTGGGGGGACGAGGTTTTTCTTAAAAAAAAAAAAAAAATAGAGCGGGGGACTAGTGTTTGTTCAGTTTGTACCCGACGGGTATCGGGGAGTCTGGGCCACCGCCACTGGCTCTGTGTTAGCGCAGTATTCGGTACTTCAAGGTACTTCTGAGGTACAATGTCATTGTTGGGGGAAAAATGGCATATATGAAGGCCAACTAACTTAGGATATATTCAATTGTGCCAGTAGAAGCAGAATAAAATAATTAATTAAGATCAATCGATGTTCGTGTTCACTATTGCAACCAATTCACATCCTTTCAGGGCTGTCCAGGTCGAAGTATATAACTTTAGTCAGCATCGATCTATGGCATACCGTACCATACCGTATTATTCATTTTCTCCAGCTACCTAGGTACCATATACTATAAAATACCGTTAATACATGTATTGTCCTGGTTTTGTCTTGGCGTCGGGCTCCGCGCCACCCGAATCCGGGCGTCTCCTGATCTGAACGTTTATCTTTTATCTTCGAGCATTCCTACGTTTCTATTCTTTCCTTCATTATTATCTGATTCTCTTTTTTTCTTTTTTTTAAAAAACATACCTCCTTTTGTATGTACCGGCCTGCGCCGAGAGGTCTCTGACTGATCGGAATCATTCTTGCTTCGCGCCTACCCGTCATCATCCGTACTTCGGCGTGGTGGGCAGTTGCGAACATTCACTCTCTTTCCTTTACCTGATTTCTCTACTCGAGGCCATTTCAATATCCAAGATATTGAATTCTGAGATCCCTTTGATCGTCGTTATTAGATCCTTTGAGCTACTAGAAACTCGACGCATCACTATTCTTCCGTCATGGCTGTGAACGCATCCGTCGCGTTCGACCTTCCTCCCCTACCAACCTACACCTTGACCCCGCGAGAGCATTTACTTGCTCCTCTTCCTGACAATGTCCTTTCGCTCATATTACCCGTCATCGCTTATTGGGGCCTGTCCATGATCTATCATTTCCTCGATGTCAATGATTACTTCGTCGAATACCGGCTCCACACCCCCGCAGAAGTCCAGAAACGAAACAAAGTGACCCGCTGGGAAGTTGTACGGGATGTTGTCTTACAACAAGTGATTCAAACCGTGGCCGGTCTTGCGTTCGTACACTTTGATGCCGCGGAAACTGTGGGGAGAGAGGAATATGATGTGGCCGTGTGGGCGCAGCGATTGAGGATCGCCCAAAAGGCTATTCCATCATTATTAGCTCTTGTTGGAGTTGACGCTATCAGTCTTGGAAAGTCAGTATCCCAAAACGGTTATACCATGTTGGCCGGAGCTCTGGCTGGTGGATCATACCCCGGTGTGACCCAGTCCATAATCCTCGACAACGGAGCCAAGGCCGTAGCGCCTGCGTTCACGAGCTGGGAACTTGCAGTTGCCGGTTTCATATATTGGTACTTTGTACCCACCCTCCAGTTCATCCTGGCAATTTCCATTGTGGATACTTGGCAGTACTTCCTCCACCGCGCTATGCATCTGAACCGGTGGCTCTATGGTATGTCTGACGTTTCGAAGTTGATTCATGGTTCCATACTAACCAACTATTAGTGACTTTCCACTCCCGCCACCACCGTCTTTACGTTCCTTATGCTTTCGGTGCCCTCTACAACCACCCAGTTGAGGGATTCCTCCTGGATACGGCTGGCACTGGTGTTGGATTCTTGGTCTCTGGCATGACTACCCGCCAGGCCATGTGGTTCTTTACAATGTCGACTATCAAAACTGTCGACGATCACTGTGGCTATGCCTTCCCCTGGGATCCACTCCAGCATTTTACCTCCAACAACGCCGCCTACCACGACATTCATCATCAAAGCTGGGGTATCAAGACCAACTTCTCCCAGCCTTTCTTTATCTTCTGGGACCGTCTTCTTGGCACTCAGTGGACTGGTGAGGTCAAGCTGCGCTACGAGCGAGCCCGCGAGAATGCCCAGAAGCAGATGGATCTGGATGCTGCCCAGGTGCCTAATACAATTCCGGCTGTGACTCTGACCGAGGAACGTGAACATGAGCGGGTAGTGGTATCACCCGAGGGACCTGCGACCCGCACTCGGCTGCGCCGAAAGACTGTTGATAGTCTCAAGGGCCCGAGTCATGGGGTTCCTGGAAGTGTTCTCCACAACTAAAGCCGATGAAATGAAGCCTGAGCATGTGTTGATTTTTTTTATGCATCCCCCAACCCCGTCCCTGGAGCTGCTGGCCGTCTCCGCCAGACCGTGGGGCTTTCCGTCATTTCTTGTATATGGGATCAATGGCCCAATGTATTAATACTTCAGAATGCGCCAGTCAATGCTTTGTACATGGTTCGCTCTATGACCTACTGTTAATAATGTCTATTATTTGCCATTTACATTTTCTTCTGAGTATTCGGTGTTTACTCGACACTTTTGCAAATATCATGAACTCTCAACGATCTTGGCGTACAACAAAGAAAACACAAAATGATATTCAGATACAGCGCCAATCTTAAAGGACATGTCAAAAAGGAAATGACGACAAAAGAACACAAGAAACAAAGCGCCCAGACGAGATGCGAGGTCAAACAAATGAAAGTGACCAGGAGAGATCAAATCATATTCGACTGTTCACACACCAGATTCCAAGTAGTTCTCGCTGCTGAGCCATTTTCCGGATTTCCCCGGTCTTCATCTTCATCACTCCACTCACTATCGGTGGAACAGATCGATGGGGAGCGACGCCGTAATGGGACGCTGCTACTCCCCTGCATTTGGCAGTAATCCATGCTTCGTGAGTTAGGGTCCGTCCCCGTGCCCTTGTAAATCTCAAGCAATTCGTCGATTTCCTCCATGGTTCTCGAGAAAGTGCTTGCACCGCAAGGTGATGGGGAGTTTTCCGGGGGACCATAGGCGGTTCTTGCACTCCCCCTTTCCATGCTTATTACTAAGCCTTTATGGTTGTCATCGGCGAAATCCATGAATCTAGTGGTGCGATCCGGGCTCGGAACTGAGCGCCGGTCTCGCTTTACGTGGTACGATGATCTCGAATCCTTCCGGGAGGGGCTCGATGTCGGATGATATATCCTGCGCCCTTCAGCGTCAGTGTCAGTACATTGGGAAAACGAAGAAGAGGATTTGGAGACATACCTTTCCGCGGGGTGGGATAATGTGATTGGAGGTGGTGGCTGGGGATACTTCTTCCTTGGGTTATACTCACTAGCCGGCTTTTGGCTACGTGCACTCTTTCCACTCTTTTCGTTTTTGTCACCCTTGTCCGTTTTCCCAATCTTGTCATGATCGGTGTGCCTTGGTTGTGGGGGTCTCGAATCCGCATGTGCTGGGTCTTTAAGCCAAGCCTTGCTGCAGGCCTTGCGGGTATCCTTCAGGATGAATGCAAACTGGCTAGATGTGCCATACAACTCATCCACATCATCAGGGAATAGGTCAATGCAGGTGTCGACGAACTTCATAAGTCTTCGTGGGACATGGTTCAAACGAGTCTGCGTACGAGAAAGCAGGGCGATTCGAAGATTGCGCAATGCATGCTTGTCACTCGCAACCCGAGCCACCATACACCCCTGACAACCGCTGGGCTCATAGTGCCAAGCTTCTAAGACAACCGGGCCTTTCGGGTCAGGTTTCTCCCACATGCCCTGTATAGCGTGTAGTTTCTGCAAGATCAATATATCGAGAGGCTTGAGTAAGTCTGGGTACGCGTGAAACTTGCGAAGGTGGTGACCGACCTCCCTCTGGATAAGAGTGAACACGTCATCCATGAGATATGCATTCAGACCCTGATGGGCATCACACAAATCCTTGTTCGTTCTTGACCAGCGATCACGGCGCATATTCTTTGGCAACTCGTGGATCATACGCTTGACGACCTCGTCAGTGTGTCTCGCCATTGTGATATCTATGTGCAGGATCTCTGTTAGCTTTTTAAGTTCGGCCCTTCTCAGGTCCGTGACAAACCGGGTGTCTCTTTGTCCTGAGAAAAGGGATCTACGTCTACCGATTGTGTCTCGTCTATTTCCGAACCACCCTCCATCGTTTCCCATTGCTTTTGGTTATCGCGGGTTTGAAGGAGGATTGGGTGGGGGTAGCCTGGTAGACTTTGGATGATATATGCTTGTCCTAAAAGAAAGCAATATAAGGTTAGAAGGTTAGTTTCAAGTTATACCTGTTGGGAATGGGATGGAGTCACTAGACTGTCTTCGTTCACTCGTGTCACAAATTTTGCGCACTATCGCTTTACTGCGTATGGGGGAGGTCTTGATATTCCGTTGGAGAAGAATTCCGTCTTAACAAGAATATTTATATACTCCGAATGAAGTGGGGGGATGCTCGGTGTGCTTTCATAAGTGAAGATCACTAAACAATGTCTTTTCAGTTCTCAAAGAGAACAAACGCCTTATTCTCTATTGGTGTCCTATTGGTGTCTATTTCCGTGACCGTCAAAGGGAATGATCCTATTGATCGATCTATGGCGAACACAATGAATTGTCCACGGGTGCTATTAATGAACTTCGTCAATGGTCTTTGTTCTTTTCGTCTCATTCAATATATTAGGCTTGCCCTGTCTCATCTATCCTCTTGTCTCATTTCTTTCTTCATTTGCTCTCATCCCAATCTCTATCTATCCCAGACATTCCACCATGGGAAACCAAGTATCCACCATGGGCTCCTCTCGAGTCACAAAGAAAGCAAAGAAGCGCATCAAGCTTCGAGGAATGTTCAATTATCCAAACGGACGAAACATACCCGAGGAATACAATGTGACCAAACCAAACCACTGGGTGACTGTCTTCTTCAACTGGGCGGACCACAAATACAGCGACCGAGAATTGATGGATCTTGTTGTGGCTCGCATCAACGCCCGCGACGGTATCATTTCGTCCGAACCGGTCCATCACGATGTCAAATGGTGTCTATCCCTACGTGTCCCAGGATACTGGAATCCTACCGATACTTCGGTTGCCGGCGCCGCCAAGGTCGTGGCACAATGGCATCAGAGTGAAATGCGCCATGCCGGTATGAAGATCAACCGACGATATCTTTTCCGCAGCAACAATCGCAAGCGTTCCAACAAGCGTCAATCTGTTCGTTAAGATTCTCCGTTCTTGTTCTATCATTGTCTCGATATATATCTAATCTTGCTTTGACTTTTAGCCGAACACCCCCATCCCTCACGATACTAAGGTCGATACTCGCAAACTTGTCACCTCAAAACTTGTCGCCCCAGATGCCTTCCCTTGACAGAAAGATGTTTCATTCCATGAAGGAATCAATGAAAGGATGTAAAACAATAATATTTTAATTAATGAATGTGAAAGTGAACAACCAAGTGTTAAATCCAAATCAGCGGATGTAAGTCACAAGGTCACAAGCCCACAGAATCTCAGACAGCAGGCGCCAACGGTATCACATGACGAGGGCTTCCTCTTTTGTTTCTTTTTATTTTTCATCTCTCAATGTTACACTTCCTCCCCTGACTAGTTATACGTTTCACAATGACTTGTCCGGGTAAGGAGGGTACTCCGTTGCCCTACACTGCCTCACCCATCAAGTTACTCTGGAGCGACTTGTCCTTGTTTGTTTCCAAGCTATGGGCGCTTCCAGGCATCTTACTGCCCCTGGATCTAGCTCATACCCGTGAGTTGGACGAGCTCTATCCATCGTTACGCAATGGAGCTACCGTGTTGATTCATATATTTCTCGTGGCTTATCAACTTATTTTCCTGCTCTCGTTGCCGATCATGGTTATCTCTCTGCTTCCAGGCCTGTGGATCCTTGCTTATTCAACTATTGCTTTCACTATCAATTATGCGATTGTCATGTTGATGTTGAACGGCTTCGAGCAGTTTCTGGTATCCCAAGTGCCCGTGGTTGAGCAACCAGGTCATGAGCGGGAGCGTTGGCTATATATAAATGGAATAGCAGCTGGGTAGGAGAGATGCCTCCTCTCCCCTTGTTTGCTTCCTTTCAGTTGCTGACTCAAATTACCTCTAGGCATCACTGGGCACAGATGAACATAGATCAACTGTCATACATCTTTGGTCGAAAAGTGACGGGTGTGCATAATCGCACGTAAGTGGCGTCTTGGATCTCAGATTCACAAACTCTAATGATAACTAGCGCAGGCATTGTCTTTGATCTCATCGAATGTCTGATTCAACGGGATTTCGCTTACGCAACTGACGATATACGACGATCATATGCCTTGGTCAAGGAAGCCCTCTTGGACCCAGAATGTGACAAAGTGGTTCTGCTTCTTCACAGCCAAGGCGGTATTGAAGGGGGACTTGTCCTGGACTGGCTGCTGGATGAGCTACCACACGATCTTCTTCATCATTTAGAGGTATATACCTTCGGAAATGCCGCGAATCACTTCAACAACCCGCGATGGACAAAACTACCAAGGTCACAACGGATCTCAACTCCTGATCTAGTGCATCAATATGGCCAATCCATCGGCCATATCGAGCATTACGCCAACGCGGCTGATATCGTGGCTCTCGGAGGAGTTCTCCACTTCGCGGACATCCCAAATCGATACATGGGCCGGCTGTTTGTGCGCCCGGATTCAGGCCACCTATTTAACATGCATTACCTGAGCAACATGTTTACCCTAGGCCCTGATATGAAAGTTCTTGACTCCAATCCATTCATGGATATGGAAGTTGAACCATGGGCAACTGCCGGTATAAATGGATATGATGGCCCTCCGCATCGAGTCTGGTATCAACCCACTATAGCCGGAGACGAAGCGTTTCTCCCCGCCACATTGAGCCGGCAACGATCACAAACGAATGGCGTGGATCGAGTACTGCGTGTCAAGGACTTCAGCCGGCTATGGCAGTATAGAAATGGAGGACGCCCGAAAGAGGCAGAGGTACTACGACATAATACGTAGTGACACCCACGAACATGTCTTCTTTTAGTATAAATTAACCCTTTGCAGGGCATATGATATGTCTTTCTTTGTTCTCTCCTGGATGAATCCCACTAAAGCAAAACCCACGAACTCAAATCAGAACTACCAACGTAATTACATGTGAAGATACATATGAGACACGGGTCATCGAGAGGGCTCTAAGTGATGGCTCTAGTATTTCATGGTGGTCTGCATAGCCCTAATCAATTTTGGCCCAACGGGATAGTGTATAAGTCGGCTTATCTGCTTCTCAAAATATCATTATGGCGTTGAAATTATACAGCCAAGCATTTGCATAGCATAAACGCAGATTTTCATCGCGTTTACATTCTGAACCCATATTCCATCTAGGTTCGATAAAATGTAGGATGTATACAAGATACTGTCACAGAACTACCAGGTAGATGTTGGACACGAATTGAGGATGTACAATGAGATCAATTCAGATGCAGGTCTGTGGTATCAAGGAAGTATCCTTTCTCGAGTGCATCAAACATTAGGGAGAAAAAAGCAACGCCCATCGCCATACAATGCAAGTGGAACACGGAATAAAGGACAAAGGACATGCTAGATCATGCCCTGATCACCTTCTTCTTTTCCTTCTTTTTCTTTTCACCTGCCCCTGAGGGCTCACCACCCATTCCACCCATTCCACCCATTCCGCCCAATCCACCTAGTCCACCCAACATATTGCTCAATCCACCCATTCCGCCCATTTGACTCATCATTTCCGACATGTTAGGCATTCCCTCCATACCCTGCATACCCTGCATCTCGGCCATTGCGTCCTTGAGGGGGTTGTCACTGACACCACCGCCGCTGTAGGCAGGCGAATGGATAGGTAGGATCTTCCCGATCTTCCAACCCCGCGGGGCAGCGGGAGCTGGTGGAAGCTTCTCAGGCATAGGCAGACCACGAATTCGTAGCCGGTAGGGTGATTTTTCGGTAGTAGGGTTAGCCTTCAAGAACTGTGCGACGAGAATATAGAGGTGGTGCTCTAAACAACAATGTCAGGTCGAGTCCAACAGAAAAAAACCCCATTCACTCCATCAAAGGTATCAGCCACGTACTGTTCTTGATCTTCGGGTTGGGCAATTGACCATCCTCGTTCTTAACCTGCACACGCACACGACCGGGATTCGCCCAATCCTTAGGATGCAGCTTCTCAGGCTCCAACCCCGCATTCAAGCCAAGCATCTGGACGGCATCGACGATATCTCGCGCCAGAGGGTTTTCCACTGCGAGCGCTGCGCCCACTTTGCGGCCTTCGGCGCGCGATCGGGTCTTGTCGAAGTACACGGGGTACAAGCATGAGAAGTGTTGGGGAATCTCGCGCTGGGGCTCAGGCGCCGGCATCGATGGCATGGGCATGGGCATCTGTTGTTGTTGGGGTTGAGGTGCAGCCCTGGTTGGGATATTTACGGGTGAGATGATGGCATTGCTGGGGAGGTCCTCGTCGGAGTCGTAAGAGGGGGCAATCTCTTCTGGGTCGGAGTCAGAGACTTCCTCGATTTGGGCGTGATGCGACATTGTGGGTTGAATATGTGGAATGGGGGAGTTGTCTGGGGAAGGCCGCGGGAATTGTGGCCAAGTCAGAGGGGCAGAATGCAGAGTATGCGGGCGGTGGAACGTGGGGATGTTCAACGTACGATATACTTAAGTGCACATCAATTATTGTTAGTATAGTACAATTATGTCTAGAATTTGAAATAATCGTGAATCTAATATTCAACTCCATTGTTTCAATATGAAAAATAGGGACCCCATGCTATAGGCAGGTCACAGGCCTAAACTTTGGCCTGCGGGCTGCTAAGGAAGCCCGTAACCTGGCCCGGGCTTTGGCAAGGTCTAGTGGTGTTGTGGTCTAGGATTATTCATTACTCTGATTTGCTGACCTACAACTTATGTCCATTCTGTGCTTTCTGTAATAGCTTTACCACAGGCTCATGGCCCCTGTCTCTTGCGGCCATCAGGGCAGACCCGTGATGCCCTCCCTGGTGCTGTATATCAGCCCCCTTCCTCAGCAACAATTCAACCAGTTCCAGATTCCCTCGCGCAGCAGCAACCTGCAAAGCACTATGATATCGACCCCCCACTAGGTTTACATTAGCACCTTTGCCCAGTAGCCACTGTACCATCACGATATCACCACCATAGGCTGCAGCGTGGAGGGCACTCCCATGCTCGCCAGATTGCGCATTGATGTCGGCCCCTCGTTGCACTAAAAGCTCGACAATCTCTCTCTTTCCACTTCTCACAGCTGCCTGTAGCGCCGCCCCATGGAAACCAACAGAGCTATTCACCACCGCGCCTTTTGCGAGAAGAACTTCAACAACCGCCTTATGACCCGCGCGGGAAGCTTCCTGCAACGCAGTCCCCCGAAGGCCCGCGTTCAAGTTGACATCAACTCCATGTTGCAACAGCCACATGGCAACGTCCACGCGGTCGCCACTGGCTGCAGCATGAAGCGCACTACCCGAAGGCCCGCCGCAGTCCCCGCGATATTCGGCGCCCGCTTGTACCAGCTGCTCGAGGACAGAGAGATGGCCCTTGAATGCTGCCGCTATAAGAGCATTTCCATGAATTCCACCCGGCGCATTGACCTCGGCGCCGTGGTCGATTAACCACCCCACAACACTATTGTATCCACCCGCCGCAGCGGCCTGGAGCGCGTGTCCATAGTATCCATTATAACAGTTGATGTCAAGATTGCCTTTGCTAACAAGCCGCTGGACGACAGCAAGGTGACCAGCGCTAGCCGCTGCCTGGAGCGCACTCCCGAAATGACCCCCCTCCTGTTGAGGACAAGCGTTTTGTGAGAGGAGCCAGGTGACTAGGTCGAGGTGGCCTTGGTGGGATGCATAATATAGAGCGGTGGCTCCTGTATCATCTGGCTCATTGATATCGCAGCCCATCTGCAGGAGATGCCGTACCACATCCAAGGATCCCCTGGCTGCGATTAGATGTAACGAGCACAGAGGCAGCGGGAGGTGATTCCAGCGTTTGTGCGCCCAGGGCTCGGTCCATAGTTGAGTATTGAGCAGTAGAACCCTAGCATTAAGGGACTGAAAGCTCGGCTGAAAGTCTGCCTGGCAGTCCTCCAACAGGTTGTCGTCGCGAAGGGTGACCATTCTAACCTGCAGGATCGCTTTGAGAGCATCCTCATCCTGATTTAATAATGCCACGAAAAGATCCATTACGTTGTCTGGAATGCTTCCATGAAGGAGTGACAGGTGATGATCAAAGTTTTGGGCGCTGTAGAGGAGGAACGGGTGAGACTTCAAGCGCACGTACAGCTGCATGAAGTCATCACAGAGACCTTCACCTAGAACATCCAGGTGGAGATATGACAGGCATGCAAGACCAAGAGTACAGTGAGCTGCCTGCGAGTCCCGAAGTGTCGCCGCAAAAGTACTCTCTGCAGAGCCAGCACTGGTGAGTTGGGGGGTCTGGAGGAGGAATTCCTGCACTGAATGGTGGATAAGTCTAAGTTTTGTATCATCTCGGATAACAAGTCCTGCGCACGCCTCCAGGATCACCTCCTCGGAGTCAAGATCGAGCTCCTGGCGGCTTCTCAGCTGCTGCGAGGTGGGGGTCGCGAGAGCTTCTTGGAAGGTGGTGAAGTCGAGAGGCTGCGCGTTCGCATAAAGGATCCATTGAAATGTGCGTAGCGCCAGTTCCCGCATATACTCTTCTTGCTCTTCTATACGAAGCACAATCCGGCGATATGTGATGTCGAGTCCTCGCGGCAGTACGCTGAGGGCCGATCGAACGATTTTGTCTTTTCGCGCTTTACTGGATAATCTTAGATGCTCGAGTTGTAAATTCACCCATAGGAACCTGAATTGCGTCGAGTTGGGTTGGTCAGAATAGTGCGCGTTATGCAAACTTCAAGTCACCGGGGCATCGAACTTACATCCCATCCGCGTTATTAACGAGTTTTGTTTCGATCTCTTCCTCTAGCAGGTCGCTCTGAACATACAGCTTCTTTCCTTGGTAGCCTGCCCTGAGCCTCTTTATCTCTCCGCGAACATACAGTCGAATATCATCCGCGACGTCTTGCTCGTCAACAGCCAGTTTTGGATAACCCTCCAAAATGTCTGCAATGCCTGGCTCATCACGACTCATCAAAAGAATCCTGGTGCATCCGGTAGTACCCACTAGCTGGGTGAGGAAACCCAGGATGCTGTATCGGGCCTCGCCTGGGCACTCATCTAGTGCATCAATAACAATGAATGTCTCCTTGAATGAGTTGACGACCGATGTAAAGAGCCTTTGCAGCGTTAGGAAGGACGGCATCAATGAATTTCGCTTGCACTGAAGTAGTTCCTCGGGGACTGTGCTTTTCTTTTGGCATAGTTGTTTCAAGAGAGCCGAGAGGACGCGTGGGAGATCGACTAACTCGGGGCGGTCGTAGCTGTAGTAAAGAATGCCAATCCCGATATCCTTATCAAGTCCAACTTTGGTCCAGATGTGCTCGATAATGTATGATCTAGGTCGGGTGATCTTGGTCAGAATGCAGTAGGCAGCTTACCTCGAGAGAAAGAGGCTATCTCACGTCAGAACCGACTTGCCAATTCCCGCTAGAGAACGAGCGTCAACCATCGAAACTAGATATCTTGTTTTTTTTTTTGGCTCTGAGCAGCCGATAGGGAAGACCGAACACAACTTACGCTTTCCAACACACCAAAGTATTCGGGAATGATTACTCTGCATCCATTCCCGAACCTTGTTCTTGCGCAGGAACCACTCGCACGTCCCCGGGAATCGTTTCTCCCAAATTCTCTCCTGTTCATGTTCAAAATTATCCCTCGAGATCCAATTCAGGAAGGCCTCTCGCTCGGCAACCTCCGCCTGCCGATGGTGCATCACCTGGAGGTCCAGGGAAACAGCTCCAGTGGCGTGCTGCAACACATTCAAATGGTGCTGAAAGCGACGCTCTGTATCCCCGAACGTGACTTCGAAGGGCTCCCACATGACTCTGTAGAAAACTCGCAAGGAAGATGATTTTCTCCGGGCTCCGCGGTAGTCGACAAAAACGAGTCGCGCGTCGCGAATAAACCGGAGCAGTTCGCTGTAGATGGGGATGAGGGTCTGGATAATCAGATCTGTTGCGCTCCCCTCATTCTCAGCGACAGTAGCATATCGTGCTAATGGATGTAAATAATCATTGAGTCGATCTAGCATCTCTGATAATCGGTCAAAGAACGTTGTGAATTCCGTCGCAAGCGTGACGAGGATCTGGGCTGCTCCCACAATAATTGCCGCAGGAGTTGGGTCGACTTGGATTGCGGTGGCAAGGCCGGACATGCACTTTGTGAGAAGATCTAGGAATCGAGATATAACCTTTGTCTTTGGTCGAAAGCGTGATGAGTGTTTATGTGCGTCATCATATGCTTTCACGCTAGCGAGGATTGTGGTTTGGTCGTTTAAAGCTGTCGCTTGCTGTTTAAATGCGGCTTGCTCTGCGGCCGGAAGACTGCATATAAACTCATCTATGGCAAGCTGGAGTGCCTTGTTTGTTCCTTGATTTATACCAGGAGCAATAGACATGGTTGAAGGGGCTTTGGGGGGGATAAGTAAAAGTCCATAGGTTGTTCTTGGGAAATGGAAGAAATATAGATTCAGCTCCGCAGCAGAGGTTTCGGAGTCATCTTAACTAATTTATCAGGTCACATGTTTACTACCCTGTTGTTAATAAGGAACGGACTATGAAACTGTCTGAAGTCTCCTAGATCATGAGTCTATGTGTGTTGATCTAGGTTTTCCATGTTCTTTGCGTTGATCATAATTTCCTTTTCTATCGTAGTTTCATTATGATGGACCCCGTTTAGTATGGTCATAGCCAGAGACATCATGGATTCCAATTGCATGAAGTAGGACTATAGAAGGTCTGAGCTACCCATTTTCCGTCAACCACGTAGCTGATCGACACGATTGCATCATAAACATTTCTAGAGCATCAAGGGAGATCCGGTTAGCCACAAGCTGATTTATCCGGTAGAAAGAAAGGCTAGGAATACTAACGTGATACACCCCGAGACCGCGCCTTTGGGTGCACGCCTTTTGGCGAGAGATTTCAGCTTATTGATATCGGCATGCGGGTTTGTCGTTCCATTCGAGTTAGGAGAGAGATAAATGTTGATTTTTTTAGCCATTTGATGTAATTAGGCAGGAAAGACGTTGGACTCGGTGGTATTGAGTGAAAAGCGGAGGGAATGTGTTTGTGCGATCTGTATTGGGGAATTTTTGAGAGAAGCTGAGGGTGATGAGTTCCTATATAAATGCAAAGCACCTCCGCCCGGTGTATCAGCCTCACGAGTATCTACTACAGACCACTGGTGGCTACTAACCCAGAGCTCTGTCGTGTGGCCGTATGATCGGGCGCGTCTTACTGTCTCTGGATGCGTGTCGGCTCTTCATTGGTATTCTAAGGCCTTTGCCTACAGCCTGCCTAACGAACCGGGGCTACTCTCCTGGATTCTCCACGGCGTGTCAGCCTCACCTAGTTCCACCAACGCCAGCCCAGGGGTGTTTTTGAAGTTCGGCTTCTAAATAATACACTAGCGAGTCAAGCTAAAAGTGAGAAACAGGCAGTTTTCAAGGCTTTCTGGGTAGCCTTGGCTACATTATTGGGCTTGAGCTAGGTTGATGGCTCGGGGATCTGTGCTCCAAGACCATCATGGTTGCCTCCTCGGCGACTCGGAAAATGATCTTCCACACGAACGCCACGTATGGTGAGGCTGCTCGGGCAGGCAAAACGAGGCTTATGCAAGTTGCCATATCTGAGCCTGTCTAATGGTTGAGGGACTGGTGGCTGCTTACTGTCTGATAACCTCGGCCCTGCGTTCCCCGCACGCACGCGGGCGACTGCAGCACCCACAGCGGACCAACCAGGAGGGCGGAGACTGGGATGGAGGTGGATCCTACGGGCTACTACTAGAGTATAGGCTAACCAGGTAGAACTGTTGCTTGAGGCGAAAGGATCCTAGAGAATGCTGCTACCTGGTCCACTTGGTATAGTCTAGGCAGCATTGCCGCCAGAGGTTCTGTAGCGCTTAGACCTCTGCATAGCCCATCAATGGGCCCGACCCCCGGCCCAAAGCCCAACCCACGGCCCATTAATGGGGGCTCAGGGAGGGCTGGGGGGGGTGGGGGGGGGGGGCGGGCTTAGGGAGCAATCCGGGAGCAATCCGGGAGCAATCCGGGAATAAACGATAAGACTGGTTTGATTAAGATCACGTGGTAAAGAGATGAGTAAGATTCTGGTAAAATGAACGCTTAAACTGGCGTCAAGTGTAGCCGTTTTGGCGTTCGATTTACCGTCACTCAACGATTCCCTAGCTATGAGTCATTGCCAAGCACCAATCTAAAACTTTCTGCTCGAACAAGATAGACCAGATAAACCAAATTGGAAATTATATCGGCCAAAAGTCCGCCTCCCGCCCCCGGACCAATTAAGGACTCGGCTTCTTCCCTTCGGCATGCCGAACCCACTTAGCCCCGCAGGGCCATTGCCTCGGGTGAAACGTCGAAGAGATATCCACGGCTATATATAACGCTTTTCGTCTCTACAAGCTTTACTTCTTTCGACTACATTTCTCTAAACTTCAATAATGACCAACGGTATGTCCAATGCATGCAATATCTTGGCATATTCCTCATCCTGATATACTTCCCAGAAACCAAGACAAGTGCCATTCTCCACCGGGACACACGCTTTGTCCCAAAGAAAGCCATTGGTGGCAAGGGGTGCTATATCTTTCTGGAAGATGGGACCAAATTCCTCGATGCCACCGGTGGCGCAGCTGTATCTTGTCTAGGACACGGTAATGAGCAGGTCACTCGGATCATCAAGGATCAGATGGACCAGATATCCTACTGTCATTCTGCCTTCTTCGGGACTCAGGTAGCCGAGGATCTTGCCAAACTACTAGTGGACTCTACTGGAGGGAAGCTATCCAAGGTCTTTATAACCAGCTCGGGTGAGTCACGGCAGCCTTCCAAGAACCGAAAATTCAGGCCACGCATACAGTGCTAATACTATCCAGGGTCTGAGGCTGTTGAGGCTGCACTTAAGCTAGCACGCCAATATTTCTTGGAGCTGCCCACTCCCCAAACTGAGCGTACCAGGTTCATTGCACGTCTTCCATCCTACCACGGCACCACGCTCGGGGCTCTTTCAGTTAGTGGCCATGTTCAGCGTCGTGAGCCATTTAAACCACTTCTCTCCAAGAATGTATCGCATGTTTCCCCATGCTATGCATACCGTGGGAAGCGGGAGGGTGAGTGTGATGCAGACTATGTGGCACGTCTAACAGCCGAGCTAGACGCTGAATTCCAACGTGTCGGACCCGAAACCGTGTGCGCATTCGTTGCAGAGCCGGTTGTTGGCGCGGTATGACTTCCTATCTTCTACACTCCCAGGTCGCACAACTTATACTCGTTAGGCTCTCGGCTGTGTCCCTGCAGTACCAGGGTACTTCCGTGCAATGAAAGCCGTTTGCGAGAAGTACGGCGCTCTGTTGATCCTTGATGAGATTATGAGCGGCATGGGTCGTTGCGGGACCTTGCATGTCTGGGAACAGGAGGGTATTGTTCCCGATATCCAAACTATTGCAAAGGGTCTAGGTGGTGGTTATGCGCCTGTGTCGGCCGTCTTGATTAATGACTCTATCGTGCAAACTATGGACAAAGGCACCGGGCAGTTCCGTCACGGACAAACCTACCAAGGTCATCCAATCTCATGTGCTGCTGCATTTGCTGTGCAAAAGACTATTCAAGAACAGTCCCTGGTGGAAAATGTCCGGACCATGGGTGCTTACCTTGAAGCACAGTTGAAACAGCGATTCGAGAGTCATCCTTACGTGGGAGATATTCGTGGGAAAGGATTGTTCTGGGGTGTAAGTTGCATGTTCCTGTCGTCGATACTGCACGACCAAAAAAGCGTGTTGCTAACCTTTTCCAGCTTGAGTTTGTCAAAGACAAGGCCACGAAAGAGCCATTTGACCCCAAGGATCGTGTATCATACCGGCTCCAGGAGAAGGGTCTAGAGCCGGAGCACAGTGTCTCACTGTATGGCTGCTCTGGTACCGTGGATGGAATTCAAGGAGATCATCTTATACTCGCACCACCTTACATCGTGTCGAAAGAGGAGATTGATATTATTGTCAACACCCTGGACAAAATTATGAAGGAGGTTTTTGCCTCGCTATAGAGCGCACTTTATATATATTTCCACACTCCACTCTAACCCACTTTCATACCCTTGGAACGTGCAATCAACTAATCAATTTCATTTTGTTTACAAAAATAACTACCAGAACCAGAAGAAACATTAAATGACGAAACAGACGTAGAAAAGTAAAGGCAAACCAATGTGAATGCCGGGATATTTCATTATTTTACAAGTACATGAGAGAGATCAAGTATGAGCATCGATGGCAGCCGATTTCTTCCTATCAGCCAGTTCAATCCCCTTTGGCCCGTTGGCAGAGCCACTAAGCGCCGCGTCCTGATGAATGGAGCTCTCCGCCCATAGTCCAGCAACAGTCTCAATGGCCCGCTCGACGACTACGCGAATGCGGTCTCGTAGAACAGGGTTTGCACACTCGACTTCCAGGTCCTCAAGCCACACACGGGCAATATGCTTGTCCACCCTGATTTCAATACCAGGGACGGGAACACCCATTGTGATAAGACGATTCAGCTCCGCAGCCTCAATGTCGGCAATTCGTTCTTCGTTCATCTCTTCGCCATCTTCTTGTGGACCGAGTGCGAGATCAGCCGGGACTCGCGGGCGCTCAATGGGGCCGATGTTGTCACCGCCGAATTGAGCCTCGAGCATCATCAGCATACGAGCAAGTCGCTCTTGGGGTCCAGATTGAGAATGAGGGTTTGGGAGTGAGGGAATTTCCATGTCGTCATCGTTATCACCATGGTGATGGTGGTGGTGGTGGTGCTTGTTTTTGGCCGATTCTAGAACGGTAGTGGTTAGCTTAAGTAAGAGGTGAAAAAGGGATAGGAATCCGTACGCTTTACGGAGGCCGGGCTGCTTTCGACTGTGAGCAGAACAGCCATAACTGCATCTGCCACTCCGTCGTTCATCATGTTACCTTCCCATTCCAACTCAACTTCGCGGGTGCGTGAGTGATGGCGAAGATACACACATCCCATTACAAGGAATGTCTGTGTCTCGTCCGATGGAATCTCCTCGTCGGCAGCCTCTTGCATTGGGGTGTCGTCAGTATCCATTTCTTTCTTGCCATTGGGCTCAGTCTTCTTGCTGTTTCCAACTTCTTCAATGGCCCCGAAAGTTCCCTCGAGGGCCCATCGGATCAAGTCCATACTCGCGGAGCTGAGAGTGATATGCTGCTTGCAAGTAATAGTCGTAGTTGTCAAACCCGCGTACTCCTGTAAGTCGTCAGGGGCCATCAACGACAAGTTGAACCCATTTTGAACTAGCACTCCAGCCATGAGCTGGGCATCATCATTCTCCGATGGAGGCGCAAGCTCTGCGAGCTTGCCGACGACCTTGGCAATCTTGTCCTTTTTGAAAGGGATGCGAACTTCGTCGCAGTTTGCTGGGGTGTAGACTTTAACTTTGACGGCCTTATCTGCGTTAAGGCTGAGCAGTTTCGATTTCAACCTCATCATCTGATGTTTTTCGCCGTGAACGAGGATCTTGGGGGAGTCAGTCAAATTGCTAAATAGCCCGTTGGATGTCGCACTTACCACAACTGGTGCTGCTACCTCCTCGATGAAAGTACGATTTTCAACGCCATCAACGTGGGCTGCAAAGCTGACCTCGTCAACAGTGCAACGGCGGGGGATCATGACTTTCTGATCCTCGTCATTCACTCCGGGAACACGGCCACGACCATGCCCAGTGGAAACCTTGGACATGACAGCCGGGATCTGATCAGGTTCATTAAGCAACCCCTTAGCCATGGTTCCTTCGACGCTGTAACCGGTCATAACAACACCGTTGCGATCACTTGGTGCCCATCTTTCCAGCAGCTCACGACTTGTTCCTGTCTGCAACATACCGGGGGAGGCAAGCATGACACATCCTCCAACATCGTCGAAACGCTCCAAGCTGCGGAGACTTCGAACGAATCGGAAGTCCCACGGTCCGACACTCACGCTCTTATTACCGCTGGCCTCCGCCTCGGCCATGCGCTGCCGGAAGAGTCGCTTTATATTATCGTTCATGGCACCAATATAAGTTTGGTACACGACCATGCATCGCCGTGCCATGTTTCCGATGTAGTAGATAGGGAATTTCTGGAGTTCTGGGTGGGTTTCCCAATATTCATCAAGGATAAGTAGCAGCTCTTGGGCACGTCCGAGAGCAAACACAGGCATCAATACTCGACCTCCGCGGTTGAGAACGCTCGTGATTGACTTCATCAAGGCGGCCTCGCGTTCCAATCGAGGCGGATTGGATGAAATACCGAATGTAGATTCTGTGATGAGAACATCGATCTTCGTGCCACTGGGCACCGCGGCGGGAATCAAGTGTCTATCTTCCTCGCGAGAGTAGTCTAGCCGGTTGATTAGCAATTTGATTGATAATTCTTCAATATAGGTGAGAAGAGGTGTAACAAGGCAAGCTCACCTCCTGTAAACAAAGTCACAAGTCCCGCAATATCAATTTTGAACATGGCAGCTCCGAGAACATGCCCTGCGGGATACGGGGTAATACGGATGCCATTGATCGTATGTGTTGTGTAAAAATCGATGGTTTCAATCATGGGAAGTGTCGACAAGTGATCACGCTCGGTGTATAATGTGGTGCGTTGATCGGAGGAAGAGGATGTGTTGCTGACTCGGACATTGTCTTGAATGAGCCATTTGTAGATTGCTCGGGTGGCCGGAGTCATAAAGACTCTTCCTTTGAAGTTTGTCTTGCTGAGAACATATGGGAGGGCGGAAGAATGATCGACGTGGAAACTATACAGATCATACTGTTAGTCGAATGCAATAACCATGAACACACACGCTGGAGAAAGCACTTGAATTCGAGACTCGAGAAGGTACAGTGATACAAGAAATATATGCATGACATTGAATTGTATTGGGCTTTCTCATATATATGCAGGGGAATGTGTTCTTCCATCGAGGCAGCTGAGGCAGTAGACTGCCAAATAACCCAGGTGCCTCATATGGGCAAGTGCAGAATGATCTCCCGTCGTGTTTGCCACGATTCCGTATATAATGTAAAAAATAAAAGAGATGCACGTACTGGCTGATTAAAAGAACATCCACAGTGCTCAGATCGAACTCATCGAAGAAAGGTAGTGCGGAGAAGCCTTCTTTTGCCGGGTGCATGCCCGCGTCGAGCTACAAGAAGCCAAGGGGGTCAGTATTTGCGAGTTTATTCCTTGTTCTAGCTTGAGGCTTACCATCACCGTCTTGCCCTTATATTCCAGGATGTGGCAACTCCGTCCAACTTCATTGCCGCCGCCGAGACAGTAGAATGCCAGTTCGTCTGATGGGTCAACGGGCTCATCGTCAACAGCCGTTCCCATTGCTGAAGCTTTGCGTTTGGACGTCATAATGTCGAGAATTAATTGGGTAAGATGTTAGGAGAAGATTGACAGATTTCTTGTTATGAGTTTGAGAAGCCTAGTTGAATGGAGCACCGGCGCGTTCGCACGATAAAGCCTAAGATCTCAATATGATCTCAGCGCAACACCCATGACTTGCGCAACAAAGGCTATAATATGTGCAGCTGGTCCAGGTATAGAAGCAGGCCGTCAATGCACGTGTGACGACTGAATGTGATTCAATAGAAGAGTGATCTCTTTCACAGCAAGACACCCGCAGATTTGGAGAGCTTAGTCAAGCTTAGTCACGTGTGTCGCGATCCGCGGAGCAGAGTTCGACCACCTAGAAAGCTCCTTACCACATCACGCATCACTGTCTCCCCGATTACTGTTGGATTTTGCGCTCGAGCCAACTATTTTACGATTCAAGTGTCGCGTACATGGTTTAAATTCAATATTGAGATGGTCAAAGGTGGTGGAAGCTGGTGGTGCGAGCAATCCGCTCAATTTAACGACCGCGCGTGGACCTCGATTCATCTGCAAGGCTACGACGGCTCGGCGCAATAGCCTTTATCTCATTTGACATTCAATTTTGGTCTCAATCGGCATTCACAATGGCACAAGCTCGCCACCCACAGCAGCAGGCACCCCCGCCGCCGCAGTTTTCCTCCCAACCTTTCTCCCCACCTGTCTCGTCGCCATCCCCAAACTCGGTAGCATCCCCCGTGAATGGAGGCGTTGCACCCCCTCCATCCAAACGACCTCGCCTCTCTCCTCTGCCGCCTTCCCAAACCCAGTCTCCTTACGGTTCTCCAAGCTTCAACGCGGTGCAGCTACCACAAAATCCCTCTCCAATGAACGGAGCACCGATGAATATGAGCATGAACATGAACATGTCTGCGACGTCTGCCCCCGCTCCTCCCGGAACCATGGGTCCTCCTTCTCGCCCAGTGGATAAAACAACAGATGCTGCTGAGCTGACAGACGTCCTAGCGTCGTCTGGAATTGATGTGAGGGAAGAAGAAGCATTTCTCACACAGAGCTTTTCAGGGCAGAATGCGCAGGCGCAGCCTTCCCATCGAGGACCACAGTCTCAATACCCGCCACCTATCAACACCTCTTTCACGTCTCAAGGCTCTACCCCAGGAACTCCCTCGGCTTCGACCAGCTTCGGTGATTTACCTCAAATCAAACCGGCGATCACGCACGATTCGTTCGCCGGCCCGTCCTCTCAGGCCCATGTTCCCTTCAAAGACCCTAATGAACCGACTCGCGAGGACACTATTGCAGCAAGGCGATCACAGTATCACATCCAGGAACCATTCCTGATCACAAAACTCCTCGAACAGAAGCTTCAGAAGCGAGGCTTTGACCTGGGCGTTCGAATCCCCTCAGAGGGTCTCTTTCATCCCGTACCTGGCCGACCACAGCCGATTGAAGTTACTGGTCCGGATGGCTCTTCTGTGGTGCGCACTGGTCAGACAATTCTCAACCAGGAAGGTGCTCCTCTCGTGGACATACTGAATCTTCTATCTATTTCCACCGAAGAAAGATTCAGGGGCGTCATCGACTACGCCTCGACTCTTGCTCGAAGTCGCCGAGCACATTCTCATGGCGTAGTTCCCACTGAGTGGAAAGATGTCGCGAAACCCCTTGGGCAGGCTACGGGGAGCACTCAAACCCCTGTGAAACGTACGATTTTACTCATCATACCCACTCAACTGACTTGATACTAATTATTTCGGCAGGTCCTCATGGTACCATTGATTCCTCCAACACGAAGTCTAACGCGGCAAGGTACAGAGCATTCATCCACCGGGAGAGTTCGCAAGAGGAAAGACGCGCAGCAAAGCGTGCCAAACGCAACAGCAATGCTATTCTTGATGAGGCTGGTCGAGCTGAGTCTGTGGATCCAATAGGATCTGCACCCTCGACGCCCCTTGGCGAAAGGGCACCTAGTCTCGATAAAAAGTCAGTCAGCAAAAAAGACGCGAAGAAAATGCAGGATTCCAAAGCAACCGAAGCCCAACAGCATGCACAGTCTGTGGAGACGGCCCGCATGGCTTTGTCCGGGGGCGGCCGCAGTATGTTCGGCGCCAAAAAGTCATACTCATGGCTGAAGCCTGGTGGCAAGTCCAGTGGATTCTCGTCTCCCTCGCGTCCGACTCCTTCTACACCCACCGCCGGTCCTGAAAAGTCCGGTGCCGGTGAATCCACACCAAGTCAGACACAACGTCGCCTCGGAATATGGCGTGAAGATCAAGAGAAGGGTTTGGGTATTCAGGTCAGAGATGTTTTGTTCATGCTGGAGACGGATGGACGGGCGACCCGACATGTGCAAAGGGGTTACCTGAAGGACCCCAAAGAGGATCGGGATCGAAACTGACCGGGTCATAAATGTTTGTAATCTTATTTTCTTGTGCCCCTAATTTCTTTTTTTGGCCCATGGGAGCCCTGTGGCTCCGGGCATCTGGAGTTCTCGCATTCTCTGTGTATGGTGGCGTTGGCGGGCTTATGGGGGTTGTCCGGTTGTCAAGCCATGATCTTTAATTCCATTCAACTACAGGATGAGCATACGTCTCTCGTGGGGGGATAGAGGAACTAGCAACTTTCTTGTACCTCATTACATTATCCTTCTCTCGTTGCGCTTGAAGATGTTTATTATATTTCCTGCCCACACGTACTAGTAACTGGACCATGTCAATACCTCTGCTGTGGCTCTTCCATATTATATGTGTCTGATTCTCGATTATAAATTCCCAAGTCCAGGGGCATGGTCCTGGTGAGTGTCGCTACTTTCTAGTTATCACAGCCACACGCTAGGCCGGCGTAGATATATCCTGTTTAGGCAATACGAATTGTTTAGAGCCAAGGCAACGGTCAAAGGTATTGGAGTAGTATTATTTACTATCATGTCAAATCAATTGGATATCATCAATGTATATATATTGGTTGTGATATTAGTGAGTTTTGTTCAATTGATATATATCTTGTTACTATTTTCCTATGGTCCCCATACAACCCCCTTGTCTCCCGTTTCCTTTTTTTCTTCTCTTATATTAAACCATAGTTCTGCCTAGGTATTATTTTCTATTTATACCTATACGCAAGCCCATGGCGTATTTTCCAAGTTAAGATGCTGACTCAGTTGGAATGTCAGGTGCCCAGGTGATATACCCGGATGGCGGGACTCCTGACATCGGCGATTTCCTTTTCTTAAGATTTCCTGGTTTCCTGGTTTTCCTGATTGTAAGGTTTGATATACTTTTGGATCTCGGTATTCTTTGATATATATTCTTAACCATCGAGGTTCTTGTGGACTTCGGCTAAGCCAGGGCTTGGACGCGATGCTCCATTTCCGCCCCCCTTCTCAAGGCCCCTCAAGGCCCCTCTAGGGCTCTAAATCCTTTAATTTATATTTATTACATTCATGTGTTGGAATGAGGAGATCATATTCTTTCTCCCTAGAGGCGCATGGGCCTCTAGGTTGAGGTTTTCCCCATTGCGCATGTATAGCACTACACCAATAACGTATAACATGCGTATTTAATGAGTTAGGGTGGTGAATCAGGTCTAAAAAATGAAGAATATAAACATTAATAAGATTAATTAAGTGTATTCCAAGCAACGAATTAGAATTATATTGAAAGATAATAAGAATTCATAGGCCAAAATGCAAAATCCCAAGTTGATCGGCAACGGGTCCCATCTCTCCGACTCTTCCATCATCACTCATCTTTGCCTCCAGGCCCTTCCCTCCCCACCTCGTTTACAACAGATGTCGCCAAGTTCTCCAATGATCTCTGCTTCACTTCCTTGTCTTCAAATTGTCGAGGAAATGCAACGCATTTGATACTATCTATCCTCTCTCACCGACCGCCTCAGCCCGTCATCTTCACGTCTCCAGAGAATCTCCTTCCGGACACGCTTGTCAGCCTCAATCTCTGTCGGCTTGGTTCCTCTCTGGCTGGCTAGTCCTGCCTTGAGATCCCCGTCTCCACCGAGGAAGAGTGACGCGCGATATCGACTATCGGTCATAAATTAGGACCAATCTTCTCTTCTCTCCACAACCTTCATACCGTTCGTGTGACGGGATACCTTCGTGCACAATGTCCACCCCGTCCACGGCGACTGCAACGCATCCTTCTCATCATCAGGGTTACGGATATCCTCACCACCCTTCGTATCAACCGAATACCTCCTACTCGACTTCGACTACGGCCGCAGGACCTCGCCTCGCGAACCCCTACGCCATTCCTGTCCCCTCTCCGACAATGACCACCCTTCCTTACACCCAACCGCCGAGAATGCCTCCCGCGACAACAACTCCGTCGGCTACGACCCACCAGAGTGGCTCCAGTGCGGCTCCCTCTGTTGGGGGTCGGAGAAAGAAACCAGACTGGACCGAGTTCTACAAGAATGGCCTTCCCAAGGAAGTCATTGTGATCGATGACAGTCCCGGTCCAGAGCCATCCAATGGTGCCCCGGCTCCTCCTGCAACTACATCTGCCAGACCACCTCCTGCGGCTCCCCAGCCCGCCGGAAAGAGGCGACGGACGGGGATTGAAACTGCCTATGACATGGGCCACTATGACCGCCCGTCCTTTTCAATCAATCCTCAACATTACGGCGAGGAATCCTCCGCCGCGTCCTTATCGACCGATCGAACCGCATCTTTACACACAACAGCCCCAACTTCACTTGGTTCACAGGGCAGTTCGGGGGCGAGCAATGGCGTATACTACGAGGATGGCTCTGTCGGTCAAAAGCGGAAACGCGCCACTCGGAAATCCACCCGCGACGAGCAGAAGCGTCGAGAGCTGGAGACCGCAGGTGATGCTTTCCTGAGTTATGTCCCACCTCCGAAGCCGCCGATCAAGGCAAAGGATGTCCCTGTCCCGGTTGTTCGCGATGTGAGTGTTTTGTCCTTACCATTTCGTTCGTGCGAATCCACTGACAAGATTTGCTCGATCAGTATACCAGTTCCCAGAACAAGAAGTTTGACGATGACGATGGTCATTACATTGTCACGCCCGACACACCATTGACAGATCGATGTAAGTAACAGAGATATCTCTGGTATCTTGTTGACTATGCTAACCTCCTCTCGAGACTCTGTGATCAAACTTCTCGGGCAAGGTACGTTTGGCAAAGTTGTCGAAGCCTATGACAAGCAGCGCAAGGCTCGCTGTGCAGTCAAAATCATACGCTCGATCCAAAAGTATCGTGACGCATCTCGAATCGAGCTGCGAGTCCTGTCAACCCTGGCCTCTAATGACAAAAGCAACCGCAACAAATGTATCCACCTTCGGGACTGCTTCGACTTCCGGAATCACATTTGCATTGTCACCGATTTACTAGGACAAAGCGTATTCGATTTCCTCAAGGGGAATGGCTTTGTGCCATTCCCCAGCAGTCAGATCCAACAGTTTGCTCGGCAGCTGTTCACAAGTGTTGCCTGTATGTTCTCCATCACTTTATACCTATATCTCAGACGACTGACCTATTAGTCCTTCATGACTTAAACCTTATCCATACCGACCTCAAACCCGAAAACATCCTCCTCGTCAGCAACGCCTACCAAACCTTCACTTACAACCGCACCATACCATCCTCTTCCCACGCCACAGCTCGCAACGCGCGGCAACGCCGCGTTCTCCTCGATGGTGAAATAAGACTCATCGACTTCGGTTCGGCGACCTTCGATGACGAATACCACTCATCTGTCGTCTCCACTCGTCACTACCGGGCCCCCGAAATCATATTAAACCTGGGCTGGAGTTTCCCATGTGATATCTGGAGTATTGGGTGTATCCTGGTGGAATTCTTCACCGGAGATGCCCTGTTCCAGACACATGACAACCTTGAACACCTGGCGATGATGGAAGCCGTCATTGGCAATCGAATCGACACCGCTTTGGTGAAGAAAGTCATAGCAGGCCGAGGTGGTAGTAACAATTCTGCTGCCAAGTAAATATGGCCCCTCCAATCCTTCTGTGACAGTGACTAACTTTACCAGGTATTTCAACCGAAGCAAGATCGACTATCCCAACACTGACACGACCCGGGCCTCGCGGAAATATGTGCGGGCGATGAAATCTTTGACAGTAAGTGTTTCGCATATCTGCCCGTGGGGCTTTAACTGATTTCGCCTACTATAGGAGTTCATCCCTACCACCACACCATTCAACCGTCAATTCCTGGATTTGCTGCAACAGATCTTTGTCTACGATCCTAAGAACCGGATCACTGCCAAGGAGGCATTGAAGCACCCGTGGTTCAAGGAGACACTCGTTGATGACGGCACGGAGGCTCACCGGATCGGCCAAGGATTGCATCGCCAAGGACGCACCTAGCCCTCAGATCCAATTTGCACAGCTACGGCCAATATTCGGCTTTTTCAACGGCATCAGGAGGGAATTCACCGGCGTGAACAGGATCCAGCTACGGATAGAAGGCTCATATCTTGAGGGTAATCTTTTTCTCTATCGCGAATGGGACGGAATGGTGTTTGCACTTCGGAAAATCATGATCACGATGTTTTGTTTTTTTTTCTCTCTCTTTTCTCTTTTCAATTTCTTTTCGGTCCCTGGGCTTTCCCCCCTCTCGACTCCTGCAGGTGGTACCTTATGCAGGCTTCGGCTGTCTTTGTGACACCACATGGCAGGGGCATTGGACCCTTGACCCTTGAGCAACCGCAATCGCTGCATGTATCCTTGAGGGACCTACCCCCCTGATGCTACCCGGTCTTACTTTTATTTGCTTTTATCTATCCTTCTATCTCATTCTTAAAGGCGCCGGTTGCATGCTATTCTGCTTTATCCTGTTTATGGAATCCGGCTTTGGGAGCCCTGGAGGGTTTAGGCTAAGTCTGGATGATTATACCATTTGATTGTTTGTGGCGTCCATATGTTAACCGTATGGTGTGTGTATATATGTGTTTCTTTCGCTTCAACTTTCTAATTCTCCTCAGATCTGTACATGCCTCTGCTACCCCATTCGTCTCGGGTTCTTTTGTATACATCGGAGCGGAATAACCCGAAGCCGTGTCCACTGAGAGGGGTATGCATCTATATCGAAGTGACAAAGTCACTTGTTCTGTTACAATTAACCCAATTCAGGGCCAAGATATGCACCTGTGCATTAGCAAGACTTGATTCCATCAATCAAATTGCTGATCCATGTATGGCGTGGATCAATCGAGTCGATCGCTATATCAACATTCGGGGAACTCCAATACCAATTTTCCCTCTATTCTCTAATCCATGACTCAATATCAACACCATGGACTCCCCAGCATGGCAAACAGAAGAGATGACAATCACCAAATTCCATAAACTACTCCGTATAGACCCCTCCATCGGCCCAGAGCTGGTAAACAAATATCTCTCGGCAATCAAGCAGCACGACGGGACCCTCAAATCCCTCATCACAATAAACAGCACAGCCCTAGAAACCGCCATATCAAAAGCCACCGAAACACTCACATACAACCAAACCAACAAACCATACCCACCATTACACAGCGTGCCCATAATCCTAAAAGACAACTACAGCACATCAGACCTACCAACCAGCGCCGGCGTCCAAGCCCTCAAAACCCTACAAACAAAAGACGACAGCGAAGTCGTCTCCCAGCTCCGCGCCGCAGGAGCAATAATCCTAGCAAAAGCCAACCTCCATGAATTCGCTTTGCAAGGAATAACCCTCTCCTCACTCGGCGGACAAACACTGAACCCATATGACAAGACCCGCACACCGGGCGGATCCTCTGGCGGGACAGGCGCAGCGCTAGCGGCGAATTTCGGGCTCGCGGGGTGCGGGACAGACACGATGAACTCGCTGCGATCACCTGCGTCTGCATGTGGGATTGTGGGGTTTAGACCGTCGACGGGGAGGGTATCCTGTGTTGGGATTGTACCTGTTTCGCGGACGCAGGATGTTGCTGGGCCGATGGGGAGGAGTGTTGGTGATGTGAGGATTTTGTATGGGGCTATGAAAGGGCCGGATGGGGGGAATGGACGGTCTTTGGAGGTGGTATCTGAAGGGATACGGAGTGGTCGTCAAGTTCGAATTGGAGTTTTGGAGGATTATTTCCAGCCTGAAATTCATGGAGATGAAACTGGGGTATCGGAGTATATCGTCGAGAACAAGATCGTGCAGGATATTATCCGGTCGAGTTTGGATTCGATACAGGAACAAGATCCGGATATCACCTTCGTATCTATTGACCCATCCAGTCATCCGGACTGGAGTTATGGAACCATGTCTGCGAAGGGGGATACGCAGGCTTTTGAGTTCAAGCACTATCTCAACGAGTTTCTGCAGTCGCCGCTTGTTTCGTCTACACCGCACCGATCACTTGAATCTATTGCCCAGAGCGGCGAGTTCGATCTACAAGCCATGACGCATGTTTTCTCTGCGGCGCTGGAAGATCTAGAGACATTTTCACTGACGAGCGAGGCATACCGAAGTCGACTAGAGTATATTGCTGCTCTCAAAGAGTCTGTAAAGCAATGTTTCGATAGATATGATATCGACGCGCTGGTATATCCGCACCAGAGACAGCTCCCTGTGAAGATTGGTGCGAAGACGCAGTCTGGACGGAATGGTGTTTTGGCTGCGTTGACGGGGAGGCCTGCTATTTGTATCCCCGGTAGGTGATTCCATTCGATATTTAGTATTGGACTAATATAGAGAATGCAGCTGGGCGGAGCCCTACGACTGCGTCTGCTGTGCTTGGTGTTCCTGTTGGATTGGAGCTAATGGGCCGGCGTTGGGGGGACGATGAATTGCTGGATATTGCCGAGCGGGCTGAGAGGATTCTTAAGGGTAGAGCGGTGCCTGCTCTATATTGAGTGGTTTATAACGGACAAAAAAGTATTGACATTTAAAACGGAAACCGGGTCTATATAATTCTCTGACCTATGCAAAGACAATGTAATATGCACGCTGCGAAACGCCGAAGATCCAAAACTTACATTCCGCGATTGAACTCCACCATGCCGAGATCACCGCCACGACCCCGGAACTCCTCTTCAAGGCTATCAACACTAATAGCCTGGCGAGACGGGAAAGCAGCGAGCGCAAGCGGCAGTGCAAAGATGGAAGTACCCAAAATGAGCGCCAAGTTAATGGGCATGATCATGCGGGGACGGGCACGGAGCCAGTTCGTCTTCTCGAGACGAACGAGGATCAATGGCGGTAGGACCATGATAGGTGTAGCGTTCAGGACACGGGAGATAGCCGTCTCACCGACGGCAAGGGTAGCAGCCTTCTTGCTCTTTCCGATGCTCTGGACTGGCTCAGCGTCCTCGCTGAGCTCACGCTTGGCACGCTCAGCCTCTGACAGGACGGGGTAGATATCAATACCCTGACGGATCTCCTCGCCGCGCATGAGGAAGACGTTCAGGGCGGAGGCGGAGGCGACAGCGGCGAAGGGGACAAGACGGGAGAGGATGAGGCGGGTGTTTGGGGTGATGCTCTTGAGGCGGGGGACGAGGGCGTTCAGGCCGACAGCGACGGAGCAGGAAGCTGAGACGGCCATGAGGTATGACTTGCCGATTTGCGACAAGGAGAGGGGGGTAGATTTGTTTGCGTTTGCGTTGTTGACAGCGACGTTGAGGGACTGGTTACCGATTTGCCAGAGGAGGGTACCGGTTGTCTATATTGTCAGTATATTGTTCCAAAGTGTGTATATTCAGATATATGTGGAAAGGCGCTCACCTGCAATCCTGGGGTCAACATGCCTGCTGTGACGACCAAGTTCGTGAGCACGTAGCACGACATGCGGAAGGGCAAGAAAACGGGCGTTCCAGTATCTGGTCGGTCATGAGTTAGCCAATGGGTATTTTATAAAAGATTGGACGAGTCCATACCAGGGTGCAATGTCGCATCAACCACTTTCTTCGCCGACCACAACTCCGGTGTCATGCCCGGGATGCGGTTCTGCTTGTAAGAAGCAATGAGGCTTTTGGCGCTTTCCAGACCGGTGGGAGAAACGAATAGGGTCCTAATATAATTGACATGATTAGTATATGTTGGACAACCCTCTCAGTGCGACCAATCTCTTCTCTGTGAACTTACCGAGGATCAGCAATGTCGGCGGCATGGCGCACGCGACCCCAATAGGTCTTCAGGTCATATTGCGACGGGGGAAGGTCCCGACTGCCAGGGAGAGAGGCAGACATTGGAGCGAGTGAATGACGATGTACAAACTGGAGTGAGACCAAGGAGAATGAATGGCGCGCCAAAAAAAAGAGGGAGGGTACTCTGACTCCGCGGGGAGAAAAGCACTTTTTCGATAAAAAGGGCGGTGAGCCGATAAGTGTGGATGGGCCAATCAGACTGCAGTCCGATCTATACAATCTCCGGTACCTGGAAGGGAATTTCTTTTTCTTTTTCTTGTTTTGGAAAGGGCCTACTCCAAACACAGTGAGGTTCGGTCAAATACCTAGGCTAAGCATAAAATCGAGCGATCAAGGAAGAGGGAGCGATGTGTATTGTGAAATTAAATCAGCCGGGTCTTCTTAGGGTTAGACAACCCGGGCCGGCTCCTCTGCCGAGACCGGTTCGCTACCCCGATATGCGGGGAGTTCGGCAGTTTACATTGAATGCCCAATATATATAGTAGCGCACATAGTTATGACAAGGAGGTGATCCTACCCTTATATACTTCTATTAAGCCTATATTTCGGACTAACTCGCACTTCTAAATTTTTGACTAATTTCCCTTTTGAGCCATAGAAGCAGAAAGAGAACACTATTGCCCATAATATACTTGCAAGAGCTTCTCTAATGTTATCTCAAAAAAGGCACTTCATTACATTTGAATCGAGTTTGTATACGGAAACGCTTTTGGTTATAAATTCGATAATCACACACATCTGAGAAGATATCTTATTCTAGATAGTTATCCAGCCGATTTATTCATGAGGCCCCATTTCGTTAACCCTCGGCATCACTGTAAATGCAGAGAACAGAACCTCCTCATCCGCTGCCACATGTCTATGAGATGTCTCCGTTCACCGATGAGGTGTCCTTCCCGAGGATACGTCACCATATCAACAGGCACATTGCTGCGAACACATGCGCGATAGAAGGCGATGGCCTGTTCCACAGGCACACGCACGTCGTTCTCGCCATGAAGAATCAGGACCGGGGTCTTCACATTACGCATGTGCCATACTGCACTTGCCCTGCGACCATTTGTGTCGTCGATCCACTGCTTCTCAGGGCTTGTCGAGTCTTCCCCGGGTCTTGAGTTCCCATCCACATCCCATGGAGCCCCGCTAGCTATTTCAGCTTGCATCGAATAAGCATCGCTCGTCATCACCATGGAGTCCCAGTCTGCTATACCTGCCCCACATATAGCTCCTCTGAACTGGAAATCATCGCGGGTGACCGCAAAATAGGATAGGAATCCGCCCTGCGACCAACCGCCGATTACTACACGCAAAGGGTCCACCCAGCCCCTAGTGATAGTATATCGGAGGATGTCAATACAGTCCGTATAGTCGACCGTGCCGGCCCTTCCCCGAGCGTAAGCCGCATGTCTTTCACCCCTACTACTCCCACCACGGTAGTTAGGACAAACAACGGCATAACCCATTGAGACTAGTACCGGAACCTCGAGACAATGGCAGACGGCAAAGCCGGTGGTTATCCGCCAGTATGGCCCTCCGTGCGGAATAAGAATCGTGGCTAGTGGTCCGTCTTCAGGGTTATATGTGGAGGGAACATATATCATTCCGTCGAGGTGGTAACCATCCACCGCGCGGGTTGAGATTGCCCTCGACTTGGATATGTTTAGGGCGGCGATAGAGGAGTTGTGAGCGGACAGTTTGACTGTACGTTCTGTACCTGCTGACTTCGAGATAGTAAAAACTTCTTCAGGATTTGACCCGTCACCCTTCGTGATGGCAACGATAGTATCATCTGAAGTCTTAAAGACGTCAAATGAAACCATCTCACACTCATTGCTATAGACCTTCGTATGAGTGCCATCACCGATTGAGTAAAACTCATCGGCTAGGTACCTCTGCACACGGTAGGATAGACAAGATTGATTCTTCTGAATACCGATGCAACAGTACTCCTCATCACCGTCTTTATGCTCTCTATACGACCCGCTCTCAATGTCAAGTTCATACAATGAAAGCGAGGTCAAGACGTGAGTCGGGATATGACCCGCAACGAAATAGACGCCACAGTCTCCCCATACGATCTGGCTGACTGGCCCGGGGAACTTGACAATTCTCCTCGGATCCGTTCCGGATTGAGATATCATCCAGATCTCTGTACCGTAAAACGAAGCGGAGTTGATATCGGGACCGCTATTTGCAACGAAGCAAATCTGTTGGGAGTCCGGGCTCCAAGTAAAGTCATGCACATGCCTGTGACCTCCAACGACGGTGTCGATTTGGCTAGTTGCTATATGAACAATTCTCAGGCGGTGGTATTCCAGGTCTTGCCCCCAGACTGTCGGGTCGTCTTTCGCTTTCTCCTTTGCAACCTGCCGATCTGTCTTCTCGTCGGCGCTAGTAAATGCGATACTGGTGCCGGTAGAGTTCCATTGAAAGGCTTCAATTGGCTTCTCGTGATCCACTGGCGTTATAGGATATGCGTCGCCGCCCTCGACTGACAACACATATATAGCCGAGCCTTTCCCGGCCCGGTGTCGATCTGATTTGAACGCAATCATTGTTCCCGTCGGAGACCATTGGGGCTGTTCATCATTGAATAGGCCCGAAGTGAATTGGCGACTGCTGTTTTCTTCGCCCACTTTGGCGATCCATAGTGCGGAGGTGGCATGCTCACCCTTCTTGCTGTAAGCCTGCAATGTATAGGCAATTTGGGTCCCGTCGGGAGAGAGGCAAAGATCACGAGGAACTTGAAGGTCCGCGAGAGCCTCCAAGCGTACCTCGGACTTGTCGGTATAATCAGTGGCCATTTTTCCTTTTGTCTTGGGCGTTAGTTAGCCAAAAGGAAGTCCATAAGAGAGGAAATCTCTAGACGGTAGCGAGGACAGGGGTACAAGAGATTATTTCGCTGCCTTGACCGGCTATTTCCGATCAGTCCGGAGTCCGGTGAAGATGGGCCCTATCCTTGAATAGTCTTAGCGACTGCATGACACATTCTATATCATAGGATCTCGGTCCTCCCAATTGTGTCGGTGTAGCGGCCTAATGGGCCTGTATCAGAACATGTTCCCCACTTGGTCCATGATGAGCGCTTTTTTGTAGATTGATTCCCCTGGCATAAGATCAGCCCGAGGCGTTGGATGAGGCTGTCGCTAAAGGGTTCTGTCATGGACTATCGGATTGGTTGAAATATCTTGGACATGGAAAATAAATAATCAGTGTGGGCGCAGTCTAGTAGACTGGAATTGGGATTTTCGCTTGCTACGAGTAGACTGGAATACTTTTTGTGAGTAAATTGGAACTGTAACCATGCCAAGCGCGCAACACCATATCACGATAAGAATAAAAGGTGCAGAGAATTATAGAAATGATTCTATTCTGGTTGTGTCCAGGGTTGTGAGGGAATAGTACATAGGTATCATAAGGGGGATAATGGGGTCTCAGCAGGGGGTTCTGAGAAGGGAGATGATGAGATGGGGCAGGGTGGCCCGGCTAATACAGAGTATAAAAGAGCCCGGATGGGGGAAGAATCACACAAAGGAAATCAAGAGGCACCGGTCTTTCCAAGACATATATGCATCCAAGACGGTAGTCAATACACCAGGGTTACCGGAGACGGAATGACTTGTGGGCCAAGGGAGAGGGAGGGGCTTGCCCCGTGGGAACATAGGTTGTTCGCGCACGATTTTGGCGGGATGGTGTTTGAGCACAAAAGACGCAGACATAGACGGAGGGCAGGTTTGCACGCTCCAATCCAACACATCTGGTATGCAGCCAGTGTGTACACGATTCACTGGGAAAGTTAGCACAATCAACTTGGGAATCAAGGCCGATGGAGACTAGGACTCACCATTGAATCATGAGATGGCCACCGTTATCCATCGAGCGGCAGACACATCGTGTACCGTTACTGGGGTTGCTGTGACGATCTGTGCTGGGGGTTGCCAGGTCAGGGTCGGTCAAGGTCGTGGGAGAACCATTGTGGCGGGGATGTATGTCAAAATCACTGCCAAGGCGGGGTGGTGATGAGCGGAGATGAGTAAAGGTATGTGATGACCGAGAAAGTCGGTTGCCAAACGCGTTCGTGGCGGATCTTGGTCCCCGGCCACGTTCTTTGAGAACCTGTCGGAGCGCAGATTGGGCATCACCACTTTCGTCCTCCTCGCCGGGCAACAACTCTGATGCTACGCTACTCCGAGTATATGTCGAGTCCGAGTGCAGCAGAGAGGAATGCCGTTTGGGTGTCCGCTTAATATCAGGAGATCCACGATACGTTGCTCGCCCGCCTCCCCTGGAAGAGCCAGCCCAGGGTGACATCCGACCCGAGTGTGATGAGCCGACGGTGGAAGCATAGGAGCCCTTTGAAGGAGGCCGGGAGCCTGAATCACTCCGGGATAGTGGACGCCTTGAGCTGTCATAAAGTGAAAAGGACGACTGAGCGCGATGCAACACGGGATATTCCGAGAACTCGGCTGGGTCTGATTCACTCTCGGTTGAAGAGCCATCCAGATCAATCCCGGTCAGGGGATCAGTCAAGCCTGTAGAAGCCTCACTAAGTGGCTCCATTTCAGCCTTTGCACGGCCATCTCGACCGATGCGAAGCACTACAGACGACGAGCGGGTCAAGGAGCCGGTGGCTGTCGAACTAGATCGTGTCAAGGGGGCTGGACGCATGGGCTTTGCTGGAGACGAACGCCCTTTACATGGGCTCTTTCGGATTCCGCTGGTAGATGCCATCAAACCCCCAGATTGACTGAGCTGCCGGGATGAGCTAGGCAGGCCGTTATGGGTCATACTACGGGTCAGACCTGGTCGTATTCCCCTCGGTGTGTAGTCGTCATCCTCCTCGTCGCTCTCGCTCGGGAAGGCAGTGAAAGGATCGGATCGGTGGCCATTTGGTGCCTGCGAACGGATAAGCTCCTCCCGCCTTGACTCTTCTGCCTGGTGGTGATAGGGCTGTCGAAGGCCACGAAGAGACCGTGTCTCTGGTGTCATTTGAGGCCCTCCGAATCTCCGAGCCGGGGAGCTGAGAAACAGAGCCGGATCCTCAGCCTTGGTGACCGGAAGCCGGGGAGAGGTCGAGAATGGCGCAGGAAATAAGGCAGCATCAGTGGGTGGTGGTGCTGAAATTCCAAAGCCGTTGCCAAAGTCGGGAATTGAACCACTGATGGTTGGTAATTGGGGGATTTGATGTGGGTTTGTAAAGGCAGAAGTCTGACGAGCATTGAAATTGGTCCCGTTGCTAGGCAAGGGAACCTCACTCGCTGTGTTGTCTATATCATGATCCCAGAATAGTCGTTGCTGTGGGAAGAAAGGCGAGCCCGTGGGATCCAATGAAGCCAGTTGGAAAAGATCGGGCGACGATTGGAGGTTGCCGAACATTCGAGGGGATGCTCCAAGAAGACGACTGGGTGTTTCCAAATGACCTCCCATGCCCGGCGTTGCTCCTTGTGTATGTTCATCGGGCTGGTCAAACTCGGGGATTTTTCGCCTTGATGCACTTGTCGGCGGCGGGGTTTGCATTGAGGCTGCTGACTTGGCCGATCCCACTGTCCGAGGGTAATCCTCGCCCATACTCGGAAGAGGCTTCACCGAGCGAATGCGTCTGGCCGTATCGGTTTGGTCCGAAGACCACCCCCTGTAACCAGTAGTCTCCCCATTGTGACCTTTCAGTGAATTCGACGAGCCTAGACCGAAATTCTGCGGTGTGCGAAGGAGCTCCGGGCTGGAGGCATATGGATCGGAGGTATCCCAGGTTACCCGGGGGTCGAAAAAGCTGGATTCGAGTTTTGGGGTGTGAAACGAATCGAAGGTGTTCGGAGTCCTCGTTGGAGTTTGAGGTTCACCGTTGGGATAGCTGAAGCTAAACATAAACGAATCCATGAGCGTCCTTTTCACATAGGTATGTAGTATAGATTGGTAAAAAAAAGAAAAAAAGAGAAGACTACAAATGTGATACCCCCACACAAGGGGGTCTGTCAAGGGAGAATTGCATACCTGTGGACAGGGTGATCCCAACTCATGTCAGCAACACAGACCCAGTAACCATTGAAGATCAAGCTGCCAGGCAACTTTAATTGATTGAGAATGACAGAGATTGGAGACAAGTAAGATCATTAGTTAATTCATATTGTGTGTAGAGTTTATAAATGGAGGAATGGGGTATTGGAAGGAGAGTCGGAGGGGAGAGAGAGAGATGTTTTTCTTTTGCTCTGTTTGTTGGGTTCTTTGTTTTTTCTTCTTTTCGCTCAAGTAAAAAATACCCTTTTTTGAAATTCTTTTTTGGTCTTTTTTATCTTTTTATTTCTTTCATTTCTTTTATTTCTTTTACGTGGGGACTCAGCTTTTTTTATTTTTATTTCTAACAGAATCCACTGATCCACAAGCTCTTTCATGTTCCGATCTTCGATGTTCCTATGTACGAAGTATGTTGTGCTTCATGCAGGAACAGAATATGAATCATACATGGTGTTCAGTTCATCTGAGTTCAGCTATCAACCTGGCACACCGAACTATACTAAAGAATATGAGCATGGCGTGTATATCAGGAGTCGGCGATAAAATGGGCCAGTTTTTCCCTCTTTGCTTCTCTTCTCTAGATCCAAGTCTCTCATCGAAAACACCACCGTAAACTTAACTCATCTCTTTCTTCGTTTTCCTAGTATACCTCCGAAACGTTCGATGAAGCGCATAGGCGATTTCGATTAGAACAATTTTGTTCATCAGATTCGCCAGTTAACAATACATTTACCAATACTACAAAGAGACATCTCAATCGGATGAGAGATCATTTTGAAAAGTAATTAAAGTAATTGTGCCCGATATTCTCCCCTTAGCCACAATTACAGCGAAAACAGGTTCCCTCTGGAGTCCGGACACTCACGCATTGTTTCTCGGCCCGTACCTGAAACTAATGAGTTGATGAAATATCCAGGTTTAATGGGAAGCCCAAACCCAAAAGGGTCGCCAAGTCCTCGCATGCCTGTGGAAAGTATGGCGGGCCTGCGTCGCTCCGATGAGAAGGCATGGCAAACGACCCAGGCTCATTTGGATCGAAAGACGTGACATCACTAGGGCGCGGCCAGTCCTCCCACACGGGCCGTGTCATTTGATTCATATCTTCTTCACGAACTAAGCCGAAAGGGTCCAAAACTGAAGAACTTCCCTTCCACATGCTTTCCCATCGTTTGAACTGCGTAAAGTTCGAGTCACTAATACAACTTTCGTTCTGAGTGACATCTAACTTGAAAATCACTCTTTCAAAAGCCTCTATGAGTGATGCCTCGGTACGCGCCAACTCTGACCAGGCCGCCATCTCTTTTAGCATCGTCAAGCCTTCTCGAAGATGGTGCCGAAATCTGCATCCTTTCGCCTGGAAGCACTGAGTCGTAATAACTAATAGAGCAGCCCGACATGAGCTGAATTCGGTATACGACGCGCGCGCTAGGCCGATTGTGTTTCGCAGAAAGCGACACGTCTCGATCGCCGAAAGCGCAGCGTCGACGCAGTCGGTGATGAGATGAAAGTTTGAGGTGTTGAGACTGGTAGGGGAGGAGGCAATCCCTGGCCCTCCGCTCTCAGTTGAGCTCATGTATTGCTGTTGGGGACTTTCTTTTGGGAAGATGAAGAATCGTCCAATAAACATGCGTGCGAGGCAATATTCAAGCTTGACATGTGACCTGAGTCGAATCTCGGGGGATAACGAGGCGCTCTCAGGTCTAATTAAGATGCTCGGGAGACTTTCCCACCAGACCACAAGCTCACTTTGAAATTGGGTCAATCGGTGTAGGCTCCGCTGAGGCTCAACTGGTCTGGACAATGTTCTGAGGGGTGATCTTCCATTTGCGAGTCAGCGATCGGGTAGAATTTGACCTATGAGAGAAGGACGTACATCTCACGGGCCAGCCGGCTCAGCATTTCGTTCAAGTGTAGAGTGGCATCGAGGCATGCGAAGAATGAAGTTGTCGAAGTCCATACATCGCAACGATCAACAGGAAAGTCTGTATCTATGTCGGACCTGGATATTGAGGCTGGCCGACCGTGAAATATGCCAACACGTCTGCTGCAAGTTAGTAATTGATGAATCTGGCAAAGAGGTGCGGTAAGGGAGTTGAATGGTAATAGCACAGTGCACTAGCCTTTCCAGAGCATAGACAGACCACCAAATTCGGTTTCTGGTCTCCTTAGTTTGCGGGTCAATACAGTCTTCAGAGCATTTTCTGTGCATGCCATTCATCACGGCAAGCTTGACAGCAATTCCGAGATAGGTCCAAGCTAATCCAGATGCATCAAAAGGTAAAGCGAATACACCCAAAATTAAGCAGGCTTGAACGCTTTCTACGGATGCTATCGTGATAACATTAGGCAATAGGCGACAAGCTTGATGATAAAACGCCAGACTAGCGGACTCCCCTGTGAAAGGTCCTGGATTTTCCTGGTCATTCGTCAAATTCTCCTCAGTTTCATGGTTCGTTGCTTCCAAGTAAGCATAATGCGTTCCGATGGCAAGGATACCAAAAATCATGCACATTGTACCGGCATCACTTCGGCCAAGAGATGCAGGGTTTGCGTAGGCAATCTCAACTTTAGCTAAAAGCCAGTCCCGGTCAACGTAAAAGTAATTCGTCACCGCGTGTTTGAAAAAGCAGTGTATAAGGAAAGTAGCGACGAACCGAGGAGGCAATGAGGAAACTGCCGCCATTGTGCTAGAAAGGCATTGCAAGTCTTTGGAGCGATAAAACTCAGACAAGCCTGCCATTGAGCTTCGAGCCTGCTGTCACGTATTAGATCAATGGAATCAACACCTCATGCGGGGGGAAGACCGTTCGGACGCACATCCTGGGAGATGTTTTGCTCAATCCATTTCTTGATACGCATGGAGAAGTTCCAATGGGAAAACTCCCCAGAGTAGTCTGTATCGCAGATTAGCTTACCAGTCAAGTAAGGACTGCACCAAAGGGCTCACGGGCGACGGTATTTTCGACTGATTGAATGCTGCATTTTTCATCGACTGCAGGAGTCTCATGGTCAGGAGCCGCATTTTCAGTAGGACTGATCGATTCATTGTGCTTCTCTGCTTCCTCGGACAATGCCTGGAGAGTTTGCAAATCCAGGTGGATAGGACCAAGTTTGTGTTGAACGATCTTTTCCAGATAGACAACCCTTCGCGAGAGGACGGAGGGCTCTTGGTCCTTATTCATTACTGGGGTAGGAGGCTGAATATGGCGTGGTGATTGAGATCTTGTGGAAGATATTTCATCCGCCACTTCAGTAGTAGGACTCAATTCGGCTGGGCGCCAACTGCTACGTCGTCTCGATAATATGCATTCGCGATGTAGCCGCGAGCACCTCAGACAAGGTATCCCCCCTTCACATTTCTCTTTTTGTTGGCGACACATGTCACATCTGCGAAACATCAGATATGCTCACCGACTGACGTGAACAATACCTACGCGCGAGCAACGCGCTTCCGATCTTTGTCTGCGACGCGGCGGCGTCTACACCTGCGGGCCCCTGGAGAGCTCATACTTGTTTCTTTCCCAGAACCAATCCGAACAACAAGGCGGTCATACGTAGCTGAACAATGTCGGGTAGCACATCGTACCAACAAGCAAACTTAGGGGGTACATTCACTCAGCTGGTCTCCGGTCAGGTTCCCCGCACCCCGCCCGACCTCGGGAGGGTTGAAGTAATTAATCAGCATAGTGGCGACCTCCCATTGGCTGCCTCCAAATGAGACCCACAATTCTCGGTGGCCCTCCCGAGGTGGCCGGCTTCTGCTCCCGTTTACCCCGTTGCTTGAGTCTAGGCCAAACATACTGACGGCATTGGTGGATGCTATACAAATTAACGAGGTATATGTAGACTAAAAACATAAGGCTTCAAGACCAAAGTCTAGCGTGGCTCACTGAAATTCACCAATGATCCTGTTGGAGAAGCGTCATTCTGTTCGCCTATGCTGAGCTGGTCTGATCCTGGCTATCTAATTACAAATTACCCTTGAGGTAAATCTCTGCTTCCGGTAGATGGGCAAAGAATATATGAAGAATCAACTAAATTGCTTGTACTGTCTCTTGATGAATAACAAACTTGCCCCTTGCGAAGGATAGAATTTCTTTTGTACCAAATGTTCTAGCAGAATAATAGCTTATCTTCGATGAACATTTAAAAAGCCAATGAGCGTCTCCGAAAGCTTCTCGGGCTGGTCTTCTGGTGAAAAATGTCCGCAATTTTCGATTATTTCCAGCTGAGAGCCTGGGATTGATTCGTGGAGCTTGTAACCCCAATCTTTAATCTGCCACGCATCCTCCGCACCCCAGACCAGCTTCACAGGCAATTTACCAAGCTCCGAGAGGCGGGAAGAGATTTCCATGGTATGCTTAGGATCGTAATGTTGCACCTGGTGTTGAAAAAGACTCCCTTGGCCGATAGGACCAGATATGTAATAAAGGAAGGTATCAAGACTGGTTTTTTCGAAGGTTTCTTTGTCGAGAACAGCGGATAGCAGCCATTCTTTAAAGTGCGAGAGATGAGCCTCGTCCGTGGTCTTCATGAGGGACTCGAGACCCATATCCATCTGCTCCTTTGTTCTTTTCGATGGATAACTATCGAAACTCACCACGTCGATCATCGTCAAGGAGCGCAAACGGTCGGGGTAAAACACCCCAAAGCGCTGCGCAATGCCACCGCCGATATCATGTGCGACGAAGTGGAATGTATCGAGTTGCCAGTGGGCGAGCAAACCCTCTAGAATGGGCACCTGGCCAGATATGGAAGTATCCACGGACGAATCCCACGGGCGTTCTGAAATGCCATAGCCTAACAGGTCGAAAACGTGGACTTTGAAACCGGCTTCTGTGAGGCGTGGAATAATGTTACGCCAAATAAGTGATGACGACGGAGTCCCGTGCAACATCACTACGGGCTCTCCCTCACCGAAGACTCCGTATGATATCCGAGATCCTTGGATAATAACGTGCTCGGTAACAAGAGGCGGTATCATTGGTGATATGATATTCATCACTTGTGTATGGGTCGGATAGGGAGGAATATATGAGCCGTTGGATCTTAGACAATTGGCGCTGAAGTTGTTGCCCCGGGAAGCTGCCGCTGTACCCGGTGTTGTAGTTTAGAGGAAAATGAATTGATTATCCTTATTTCTGAGGGGATTGAAGAGGGTATATATAATGTGGGGTCCAAATTTATTGTAAATCAACTTGGCTCTTTTACAATCAACTTGGTTCTTCGTATAGATTGTGAAGGAATTATTTTCCGGTGATTGATCTGCACCAGCCATATATCACAACACCCGGCGGATAAACCCTGACTTGTATCCGGTTGATAGCCCCCGCCTTGTTAAGCACGGACTTTTTCAGGCCCGGGGATGTAAGACATATTGACAGAAATCAGGCATACGAACAATGTATTGTAATGACAGATTGTATTTTCTCTATTATTCTAATTTGACAAAATCCGCTTTTTATGGCTTCTGTGCGGTAATTGCTTATTTAATAAAACGATCCACTTGTATGACAGCCGAATTGTCTGGTGTACTCGGCCTTAGTATTCGACACATATCTCTATTTTCGGAGTTTGGGGGCTTCAATGCAACATAATATTCGAAATATCTTTTCTGAAATCGACAAAATACTCATTCTGATTCGGGGAAACTATAATGCTTTTGGGCTTCGCGTAGGCAGTGGTAGAGAAATGCTCCTACAACTTGGCGCTGTCCATCCACAGTGAACTGAATGATTCTTTCATGGGGTTGGCCTTGGACTCATTTCTTTCCTTGCTGGTTTGAAAGGCTCCTGGCAATCCTGTCTGTTCAAATGAACACCCATCACGCACCATGGCAGCTAGGCCTTTGCTAGAAAGGAGAATCTTAGGCATTCCGTATCCTGTGAAACCAGCAATAACAAATTGGCCAGACCTTCCTGGTACTTCGCCAATATGGGGCATGAAGTCGGAGCTGTAGCCTAAGACTGAATTGCGGGAGGAAGTTATCATTAGCCGTATGCAAGTCAAAATACTGGGTTGGTTTGTCTTACTTCCTGTCCAGACGCTCGTGGCTTTCATTTGACTGTCCTCCCATCCTCGGAAATAACGTTGCATATAGCCAGAGAAATATGGAACTGCCTCTCCAATTATTTCATTGTCTTGAACGTTGTCAAACCATCGATCTTTCTGGTGCCAGAAAGCTTGTCTAGCCCCACCAACTATGATACTCCCATCTGCACGAGGAATCAGGTAATCGTTGTTCACTTTGTCAAATCGTATTCCGTACGTGTTAACCAAATGAGGCGTGTTGGTGCCTTGGGGGCTTTCGATGTGGCAGCAGACTCCTCGGACTGGTGTGATAGCATTTGTGTACTCCGGCAAGATTGATGATGCATAAGCATTGGTAGCATGCACCACCTTCGTTACTTGAATGTTTCCACGCGGGGTACTGATTGAATATGGATATTTTTTATCTTGGGAAGGTGACACAGATGAAACAGGTGTGTGAGCCTGCAGGTTCAGCCCTTGGTTAACTAGCTTTGCGAGTAGTTGGTGCACAAGCTTAGACGGCCAGAGATGAGCTGCAGTATAAGACACACAGCATTTCGCGTTTTTGATTCCGGATATCTTCGCATCATATATGTTATCAGTCACTGAATCACCATGCAGCTCGTACAGTACCGGGGTAATCGGTACTCACCCGTTCCGCATCTTTCCCTGAGGTCACGGTGACGTCGCGTAGATCGACAGTGCCAAGTTTGTAAAGCGATTTATATGTGGATTGAACTTCATTTGCGTGGACTGCATCCAGATAGACGTCAAGAGCTCGGGTCATGTGAAAGTCACACTCTAAGTTCTCTGTCTCAACCAGTTCTTTGATAGCTTGAACGTGCGACGCTTCGAACGCAGCTAGTTGGGAAGCCGCTTCTACGCCAAGAAGCTTTGTGAACTTAGGGATGTCGGAGTATGTGTCAGGCTTCACATGCCCACCATTCCGACCAGTCGCACCAGAGCAGATCTGTCTTGCCTCAAGCAGCACGATAGAGGGAGGGTTGGGATTGTCCTTCAGAATGAAGTAGGCTGTAGCAACGCCGGACAGGCCTGACCCAATAATGACGATGTCAGCTGTAGAGGGCAATTCAGGTGTACTTTGATAGTCATCAAGCTTCTTGGGATCCGCGTTCCAGAATGACTGCACGGGGCTTGGAGCCGGCAGACGAGATCCTTTAATAGCATCCATGACCGCTAGTTTAAAGGAGTCTGGAGAAAGTTGCAGGTTACAGGTGAATCGATCTCAGAGTGCGCTGCGAGACATAATATAGCCTGTATACCCCTCTCTCGAGAGGGGAGCTTCTAGTACGGGCGGGGCCCGTCGCTGAGACTTGCAATTCCGCAAACTTTGAAGTGCATCTACCCGAATGGAACCCAGTCCCGGAACCTGATGTGGCAACACTCGATCTAGAGACCCTGTAATCTCAAGAAATGATTGCACACAGTCGGAAAGAGGCCGAGCGAGTCTTTGACCCGGTTACCGGATAAGTGACCATAGCCCGGATGAGTGTCCACCATATCCCGGATAATGCGCAAAGTTTGAGTGTCTCCACCTTCAGGCAAGGTGGCCAGTCTCGATAAACAAAACAAAAAAAGAAAGCAAGAAAGAAAGTCGTTTTCCGAGGCGAAGTCGTCACGCCCCAACGCTGGCTGGGATCAACGTGGGATCCGGACGCAGGGCCTCGTCTGCGTATCAGGCTGAACCCCATCTTTACTCCCCGGTCAATGGACCTTTAAAAAAGGGTGAAAGCCCCCTTCTCGAACCATTGACTTACGGAAAATTTTTATCATTTGATACACCCTCAATTCACGAATCTCCCAGCTGCACAAGTATATCACCAAGATCAAGAGATCATCTCAGTTATCCTTGCGAGCTTGAAGAAAAGTCAAACCATGGCTTCTCTTTCCGACTATCGTCTTCTATCTTTTGATGTGTACGGTACACTCATCGATTGGGAGACTGGAACCTTGAATGGCTTCAAACCTCTGATGGAAGCTAGTGGGATCCACCCCACTCGAAGCCAGATTCTCGACGCTTACTATGAATGCGAGCGGGCCCAACAACGCAAAACCCCGAAGATGAAGTATGCCGATCTGGTTGCTACCATCTATCCACAGATGGCGGCGCGTCTTGGGCTTCCCGAGCCGACCCCGGAGCAGAGTGCTGCCTTTGGCAAGTCTGTGCGAAACTGGCCTGCGTTTCCTGATACTATTGACGCTCTTAAGCGGTTGAAGAAACATTTCAAGCTTGTTTGTCTATCGAATGTCGACGTTGAATCTTTCAAAGGTTCCAATGCGGGCTCTCTTGAAAATTTCCCTTTTGATCTTGTGATTACTGCCGAGGAGGTTGGAAGCTATAAGCCGGACCATCGCAACTTTGAATATATGCTGCGCGAGGTTCAGCAGAAATTCAACATCACCAAAGATCAGGTGCTTCAAACTGCTCAGAGTCAGTTCCATGACCATCATGCGGCGAGAAATCTGGGCATTAGCTCCAGCTGGATTGTGAGACCTGGATCTATTATGGGTAACCTGGATGAGCATGTATACGACTGGAAGTTTGACACTTTGGGGGATATGGCGGACGCACTTGAGAAAGAACTTTCACTGTAATCAAAAACAAGTTCATTCTCGGCCTATGTTGATCTGTGATAATCAACTGTATCTAACTTTTGTTGTTGATATATCTATCTCTCAATTATATGGAAATTTCTTCACTCTAGATTGGATCTATTTATGCGTTTTTTTGACTGCCTCAAGAGACGTCAAGCTGAGGAAGCATCCAAGATATCTCAATTCCGATTTACATACCAGCAGATGCTTGTAGACCCTCTATTTCTTGTGTGTGTGGTAGCTTCGAGCATTAACAACTCTCGGTTTCACCTCAGTCCATTCATCGGAAGACTGAAATAGTAATTAGCAAAACGACGAGGTAACCATATTCGGGTATGAGGCAATCTGTCCGTATTCGTATATTCGTAATTGTGTTCTTCGGAAAATGCTGACGGAAAAAGTGAAAGTGTGGATTTCTTGCATAGCTCTAGCGCTGCGGGGTAATCTCACATCAGCCCGTCTAGTTTGGGCACATTGTCAAATCCTACGAGATACCAGGTAACAACGTACTATTCACACACTGCGTTGAATTCTTGATTTGATTAAACATACCCAACGAGCCGGTTTTATTAGAATTTCTGAACAGCTATGAAGGGAAAGTATAACGTATACAAAGTGTTTCACATGCCAAATCTCCCAATTCAGTGTTTGAGTAGAATATCCAAACATCAGTTAATTACGAAGGGGCATAGCGGCCAGTGATAAATGGACTGTGTTGTGTCAATTTTCGTCCAAATTGGGAATTATTGCCTGAATTTTAGACCGCCTTCTACACCGCCCAATACCACATACTATATACATTTGCATTTTCGCTACTCTCATCACTATGCCTGCTTATATTGATATTGAACCTTACAAAGATGAGGTCCTTAAGCTTCTTATCCAAGGTAATACGCATAACAACATTCGCATCTATCACCATGATACACATAATGTGAAAATCACCATCTCGAGAAGTATAGTAGTATAGTAGGTAAGCGGTGGTAGGGCAAGGGTACGGTAGTAGTTAACAGTAAGAAGAAGGCGTGGGTAGAGAGAGAGTAAGAGAGAGAGAGGAATTTGAAAGTCAACTTCCTAAAAAGGTGATGAAAGGTGATGATATGCGGATTTGTATAGCAGGAAAAGCTTCATTTCTTAAAGTGACATTTTCGCCTGATCCAGGGGGAACTGACCTGGAGATACCTAGCTTACTAAGGAATATGTAATAGTAATTCAGGTATTTTAATTTTCTGCCCGTTTGAAATCAGGCACCAATGACAAAATACAGTCCATTTATCACTGGCCGCTATGCCCCTTCGTAGTTAATCTCTTCGCGGTCTCTAAATGGCCATCCCGTCCTCAGGAGATCAATATCCACTTTTAGGGATTATTTCTATTTCTATTTTTTTTTTTTTTTTTGATAAGAGCTAGAATCGAACCCGCATTATACAGAATTGCTATTGGCTATTTACCTATTGAGCTATCTATCGCAGATCGGTATATATCACGTGATTGGTCCTACCCTAGTAACGTGACGAGTGAATGTTTCGACCAATCAGAGGCCAGATCTCAAATCTGAGATTGCTGGAAGGAAGCCTAGTATATTTGAAATTTAATGTTCTGCTATTTCCTTCGCTTCGCTCAGCAAAATAAAACAGGACAAACATGGTTTTCAACCTCATTTCTGACACAGGCATAAGTCAAAAAGATCGGCAATTCGTGAGACCTTTTTTTGGTAAAGACCCACCAAGATAATGGCTTTCTATTGGCTCTCGTACCTTCGTACACTAAACCTAATTTGCCCGAGCAATGCCCTTGACATAGTACAGATTCGGCCCACTCGAGCGCAGTTGATTGAGTATATTTATAATGGTTCAGGAGATGCCAATGTCCATTTCCTGGATTTGTTTGACTATTAAACTAAAGTCATACCCAGATCTGATCCAAAGTTCCACCTACATCTGCAACTTTACATTCTTTTCTTTGCCATCACTTTTTTTACTCTTCTCTGCCACATTGCTTGATCATAATCCACCATGACTGCCTCCGATCAACACATTGATTTTCAACTCTACCGATATACGCCTTCTGTCCCCGCTGCTGTGATCTTCATAGTCTTGTTTGTCCTGACAACTCTATACCATTGCTATCAGCTTACGAAAAGCCGCTCTTGGTACTTCATTGCATTTGTCCTAGGAGGCATCTGTGAGTGACTCTCAGCATCAGGTTCTGCTTGTCGGGTTGCAAGCCTACAATATTAAATGCTTACCAGAACGCTCAAATAGTTCAGATAATCGGGTATATAGCTCGGGCTCTGTCACATTCGAACACCAAGAGTGTCCCTATCTATTCAATCCAGACAATCCTCATCTTACTCGCGCCTCCTCTATATGCTGCATCAATCTATATGGTTCTCGGGCGATTGATCTCGCATCTTCGTGCCGAATCTTATAGTATGGTACCATTGAAATGGATGACACGTATTTTCGTGACTGGCGATGTGGTTGCATTTGTGATGCAGGCAGCAGGTATGTCTCACGCTCTCCCACTGGCTGCCTATTCAAAATACAGCGTAATAACACAAATCTTTTATAGGAGGAGGAATCATGGCAAGCGGTACAATCAGTGCAATGAAGACCGGCGAACACATCACGATTGGCGGCCTCTGTGTACAGCTAGTCTTCTTCACATTCTTCCTGCTCACCGCGGTTATTTTCCATAAGCGGATTCGTTCAAGGCCGACCCAGCAAACAATCGAAGCGAGACAAGGTCAAAGCCTATCTATGACCCACAGCTGGGAGTCCGTTCTTTGGGGGCTGTACATTGCCAGTGCTTTGATTTTGGTGCGATCGGTTTTCCGCCTCATCGAATATGCGCAAGGAAATGATGGCTATCTGATTAGCCATGAGGCCTTCATGTATGTTTTCGACTCAACGCTCATGTTCTTTGCGATGGTGGCGATGAATGTGTTTCACCCCTCTGCGATCTTGTCCCCGGTACACAAGGAGGTTCGTGATTCGATGGAAGCTTTGAGATCTATGTCACGGACGCAGTGAAATCCTTGAGTCTGGTCCAAGCGATTCAATGGGTCTAAGATACTGGGAGGAGGGAGTAGGGGGCAGAAGGTTTGAGTTAAATGTTTCATTTCCTGTCATTAAGGCAGGCCTGGTTTGGCTTTTGGACAGAAAGCACTTCTTGCATCCACCCAGGTAGTATATATACTGTTTCTCTAGTCAGCTTATTAGATCCAACAATTCAATATTCTAAACCAGACCATAACCGGTTATGTGGATCGAAAACTCACAAACTGTTTATTATTTTGCAGGCCTCACTCAATCAAGCCACAGACCTTCCTTGGCCAATGAACCCACGCCTTCAAATCTAAAGGCAAAATCTCTGTAATTTCGATGAGGAGTGCTTTGTGCCAACCATGCAAAAACCAATAGCCATCGAGATGATGCAGAATCACACAGTAGTGTGCTAATAGCACTAACGGAAGAGGCGTCAGCTGCGTCAAGAGACTGATGGAATCTCGCTGCAGCATAATGGGCCACACAAAAGCTGCTCCTGGCTCCAATGGCTGGTTCGCGACACACATAAAGTGAAATGCCGTCTCTAACTTCATCAAAGCATCCAGGTACTCGTTTTGTTCCAGACGTTCCAAATTTTGACTCTCAATGAGATTCACTAGGTCAGAAAACCGTGGTTCTTCAATCAAGGCTTGACTGGTATTTTGGGGACTTCGGTAAGCGTTAGTCCTCGATTCAGATCATAGTTCATTGAGCATCTTGTGTTCGTGGTACCTTGAAAAATCATTGATGAGGCGGTAATCCTCGTGAAGTAAAGAACTTAAGGAGCTCTGTTGGATCTCCTCCCTATATGGAGCAAGAATGGTCCTTACTCCTCGGCACATATTGAAAATTTTCATCAGCATTTCAATATGTGATGTCGGCCTTTCCCGAGTTGATAGTTGATCTCTTTCCAGAGTACGTTGCGCACAGACATGAATTACCATAAGAGACGAAAGGCCAAACAGGGGCACGCAGTTCTGTACTGATATGTTGGCGAGCCTTTCCCTGAAGCGAGCGAGAGATTTGTGCAGATGAAATGTAGATAAGCCTGTATAGTCATGTCTTTTCTGAGAAATGGATGAACCCAAATGCAAAGCTGAAAGCGCAAGCAGGCCGTGCATGAGATAGTCACATGAATAAGCCTCCTTGGGAAGTTCGATACCCCAGACATCCTGAATGTCCTGGCGATAGGATAATGTCTTGGCAACTGTCGTGCTGAAGTGATGCATCAGCACCAGGTCTCGAGCTTCGAAATCTGCCGTTCTACCCAATTTACATAGGGAGGGTCCTGCAAGCGACTCCATTGCTCCAATCACAGAAGTGGAGACTGTTCGATCTTCTTTGGACGGTGATGCCTTCGTGGGAACTGACCACTGCCGTTTCTGTGATAGATCTGTCCGAAAGACGCAATCACTCTCATACTTGATGCAATTTTGACAGGGTTGTTGTTCATTACACTTCAAAAGAGATTGGCGATTGAAACAAGGCGAAGATAGGGGGGGGTCAAATACCTTTACTCTGCGTCTCTTGCATTCGGTGCAACCATTACGTGATTTCCGATGAGGTTTTCGAGTTGGCATGGTGACTTCTCTGTTTTGACCCCGCAAGGCAGCGCCGAGTCAATAAGGAATATTCGACGCGAGCACTCCAACCTTCCAAGGTTAGAAGTCCGAGTATATGACTAAGCTTTCAGGCAACAGCTATTGTTGCCTACTAGTTCAGGCATCAATAATATGTCGAGGTAACGTAATTCACTACCGAGTGGCGCGCACTACCGAGTGAGCCGTCGGGGATCCCGGTCCAGCCTTTCTAGGCAGGTGAGATCAAAGACCAATCTCACCAATGACGACATGGGAGCTGTGGAGCCTCCGAACAGCGATATAAGTTGTACCTGCAATGTTGTATGTTGTATGTGGTATGGAGGAGCCAATATTGGAGCTTCGGAGCTTCAGAACATCAGACTATCCGGCTGTTCCACTTTGAGAACCCCCCCTCGTGGATGAAAGGGGGAAATTCAACCCCGTGCTCAGCTGGGGTAATCGAGATTATTGAGCAAGCCCCTGGTAAATCGTCTTGGCGTCTCTTTGTCCAAAGATTATACGTTGGTGGCTCCGTGCTCCACGCCTTTCCCCGTACTCGCTTTTCCTTGACTCTGGTAACGATTGTCTATACTCCGTACGTCAATAGTAGATACAACATATGGAGGACATTCGAGAGTGTCTTGTGTCTTGGATTAAACCTTCAACAAAAAGTCAACCCCGATCTCACAATCTAGAGATCTGTTGATCCTAATCTTATTCTATAGAATCTGTCTCTAGGGTGATGGATCCGACCAATGAGCCCCGGACAATCGGTTCTCCAGTTTATGCTGATCGCATGTGTGATATCACCATATTTGACCAGTCCATTCATATCGGGTGTACTCCATAGGACCAACGGCAATAAATCGGGATCCTACTTGTACTTTTGGAGAGTACGGAGTAGATGTATCAAGTTCGTCTAAAAAAGTAATAGCCGGGTTCTAGGGTGGAGACCAGAAATCGCCTATGTGTCTATGTTTGTAGTATTCGTGTATGTTGCACTAGACAGTTGTGGTATCATGGTCTACGCATCTAATTACAATTGGTTTCTTATACTCCGTAGATGCCAGAAAGAACAAACTGTTCTTGATGCAAATTGAAGGCCTGATTATACAGGCACTAAAGCGAGGCTCCACACAGCCACAGTGCCACAGTGCCACAGCCACTGTTCCTGATCTGCTTTGACCGTAAATGGTGGAAGTATCAAAGACCCCGGTCTTTCAGGTCCAAAAATAACATTGACCAACAACCAGACCTCAGTGCTTCCAGAAAGTCTCCATAAATGGAATCGATGTGTGAGTGGCATCTCACCACAGTGTCATTCATCAACTCATAAACCTCCTTGGCTCCATCAACACTCAACATGGCACCAACAACCAAACCCAAAGTTCGAAAACGCAAACCACGTATGAGAAAGAAGAACCGTGGTGTCCGCACTCGCGAAGGCCATGCACGTCCGATAGACGGAGGCTCGCCAGTCCAACCGCTGGGCGAAGTACTCAACGAGACAAAGCGTCGTAAACCCAAGAAAACATGGGCAGCGCTCATTCCTGTCTTTGATGATCCACTCGAAAAGGTGAGTTTGAGCTTTATTAATATTGAAGAACACTTCACTAAACATATCACCCAGAACATTGTTGAGCAAGTACCCATGCCAGATGGCTACATTCTCGTCCCCAAGGGCGATGTCTACGTCACTCGACACTGCCGCAGTAAGACCAAAGAGTCCGAGCGAATTGTCTATGTCGTCTACGTAAGTCGTCACCCAAACCACCAGTTTCAAGCCAAGAAAAGGACCGCTAACAGCCCCAGAACCGCACGGGCAAAAGAACCCTGGGAATCCGAGTGCCGGAAGAAATCCACACAGAAGTTCTGGAGTCAGCTGCCGCAACCAAAGAATCACGCGCTAATGCTGTGCAAGTGCGCGATGCCAAGGATCTCTCCAAATCGCGAGAACTCCTCAAGGCCGAATTCCCGCTTATGCCCAAGGAAACCCTCAAAATCGTCCTAGAGCATGCCTTCCTCAAGGGATCGGGGCGTGTCGGGCGGACAGGGATGATCAGCGATGAGAAAAAGACGCTCTTGGCTGTTGAGGCGCATATTCGACATGTTCATACGCCTTATGAGAAGTTGCTAGAGGAGGGCGTCAGCCGGAAGGATGCTCGTGAGCAGGTCTGGTCTACTATCCAGGCTGTTGAACGGGCTTGGCAGGGGTGTGAGAAGAGGGAGACTACATTGGTGTTACGTCCAGTGGATGATTGAAGGTTAGTATTTTGTTTTCGATGGGATTGGGTGGTAATTGCATTGCGGGAGTTTGTCATGGCGTTCTAGAAGCTATGAAGCTATGAGGATATGGTGTTTGAGATCACTCGAAGTTCACTAGTTAGGTTTGTAGAACCATGGAATGCGTCACTGGTTACTCTGTTCTCGATGCCGTAGGCTAGGTAGATAGGTTTATCTGGTCCATGGAGTAAAATCACTAAGAATAGCATTTGTGGCTATCTGGATGTAAGAATGGGGAGAAGTAGGAGAACGAGAGAAGAGACAGAAGAGAAGGAACGACAGGAACGATATCTAACTAACGGATCTTGCTCACCCAAGACCATATTGGTTGTCAAAGTACCTCAAATCCCTCTCACTGAACCTTCCATACTAAGCTCATAAATCCCACTTCTAACCCTGAAACAGTGCTCATAAAGCTCAGAGATCCATTCAGTCATAAATCCTCAATCTAGAGGCGTCGACCGCGAAGAAATTTAACCTCGAAATGGGGGTGGCGGTAAGGCAAACCCGAGAACCAGCCGAAGCCATCGCGAATCATGTCCTGCATGGTACCCATCCGAAGATTGGCATCAGTCAGTGCATTATCCCGGTTTGGCTGGTCAGTGTCAACACGAATGTAGACATGGGGTCCAGGTCGCTCGGGTAAGGTCTGCAGAACTGGAAGTCCGGTTCTCTGAATGTGAGCCACTTCAGCGCGAGCGGCGGTCAACACGTCCAGGTCGAGAGTCGGCATGGGGCGAGAGCGAATGGGAATGTAGAAGATGTGGCTGTGAACTTCATTCTCTCCAGATTGCGCATTCGTGGGAGCTCCGACGGTGGCTGGTGCAGGTTCTTGGACAGGAGTGTCGATTTCCATCGGATCAAGTTCCATAGGGTCAGGTTCCGAGGGATCTTGCACGTCATCTTGAACAGTGGCGAAGCGGCTGCTGCCCATACCAGGCCTGATAGGGCTGTGATATTGGTCAGATCGGGAGTTTGGTGCGCCGGAACGTCCTGTTGTACGGCCTCGGGTTTGGTTTTGTTGCCTAATTTGTCTTGCGACTTGTCTGGGGATGCTTGGATTGTTTGCCATCGCACTAAATGGGATTGTAAGTTCATGCTCGTCTCATATTTCGCTTATTGGAGGTCAGACATACCCGTACAGGCCTTGCTATCTCCCTGATGGAAGACAGCACATACGGCGAGGTTTGTCTGAGGATGAAGGCTTGTCGAAGAGAAAGAGAGATCCGAGGCATTTACTCGATATCAACAATACTTGCTTAGCTGTTGTGGCACGTGATTTCGAAGTTAGAAGTTTACGCGTTTTGGGGCGTTGGGGACTACAACATAGCCAGATGGAAAAATCGAGGATTATCAAACTAACCCAGGCTATATTTGCTATTCAAAGAATTGTAAGAATTGGATGAATTAGGATGACAGCAATTATAAGATTCACATGGATTCTGAATATATCAAATAAACATTCTGATACTATACAAAGCATAGCCAAGCTTTCTGGAAGGGTTCTTGCTCGTGCCTTATCGCTCCATAGTTTCCGATTAAGATTGCCAAGACTGTGCCAAGACATCCACACGGGTTGACCCCACAATTAAAAGATGCAGGAATGTTCAGATGTTCCATTTTATATTCTATCCTCATCTTCTTATATTGGGGATAAATGAACTTTGAAATCAAAGAAAAGAATCACAATACCTATTCACAGTTCTATCTACCTCTAGATCTCCAACTATCACAATCAGCACTAGCTAATCTCCTTAAGCCCACCATTCAGGGTCCATCGCAGTTACACCAATCAGCTGAAACCAATGAGACGATCCCGAGGTCTGTTTGGGGGCTAAAGCTGACAGCCCAAAGAAAATTCACCCTATCTCACATCTGTTATGGATCGTCCTCTCACCACGCATCATGAGGAATCGCGTGTTTCTAGGCTCTCCGAACCGGCATAAATATGTCCTGGTGGCCGCGATACTGACCCTATTCATTCTTTTCAAGTCCGTGCCCACGCCAACGTCCAGGCTTGACCCCCGCAATCAGAAGTCATACGGGGAAGACCGACCACGATATCTTCACCAGTCTACATTTCGCACGAACCCAGACTATGAATACGAGATCAACCTCTCCAATGCGCTACGCGATATGGAGATAGAAAGGGAAATGCGCCACGATGAGGATGCGACAGAGACGCTGTGGCAGATTATGCTACCAGGTGTCACCGAGCGAAGTGACGATTCCATCCAATTCGAACAAAAGAACTCAGAATGGAACTACAAGGTAAGACCAATAATGAAGAATTTATACCTCGATAATTAAATACCAACTTGAACTACAGCGACTGACTTTATTATTTTACAGCTCGTCCAAGCCGACTGGGCCGACAAATTCATTTTCGAGACTCTGGAATCCATCCCAGACATCGCCCGCCTCTACAAATCATACCCGCACTCCGTCCACCGGGGCGATCTCCTCCGCTACCTGATATTATGGTACTATGGCGGGTACTATGCAGACCTCGACGTCTATCCCGCCCGAAGCATCAAGTCCTGTCCCTCACTACGTGACTCCCTCTTCAAAGACAACACCGCCAACGCAAATGTCTCACTAGTCGTCGGAATCGAAATCGACGAGCCCTTCGCATCGCCACAGAAGATGCGCGACTGGCACTGGGCGCGACGCTACGGCTTTATCCAGTACACGATGTATGCGCCACAACGGTTCAGTCCGCTATTGAGAGAGATCATCGTCCGTGTCCTGTCGCATACGAAGAAGCGAGTCGATGGGAGCCATTTCTGGAGCGGGAGATACAATGAAATGGATACGCTGGAGATTACCGGTCCGGGCGTGTTTACAGACGCCATTCTCGATGTGCTATCGGATACATTGCCATCTACGCATCGGTTAGTTCAGCAGTCTGCGGATGCGGACGCTAAGTTCTCGTCTTCGGCTTCGTCTATACAGCGTGTGACGTGGGCTCCTTTCCACGGGATTCAAGAGCCGGTCTGTGTTGAGGGTCCCGAGGCCAAGGCTGGCAAGCTGCTGGGAGGGCTGTGTGTTCTACCGGTCAACGCTTGGGGTAATGGACAGCGGCATTCTGGATCGGAGGGCTTCAATAGTCAGCATGCTTGTATTAACCATCGGTTTGGGGGGACCTGGAAACCTTGGAAACAGAGCTGGCAGAAGTATCTCTTTGGTTGAGAGGATGCATGGATATGACTTGAATGTTTACATATGGCGTTCCTGGGTGTACAGTATATGGCGTTTCACGTATCTTCCACTTCATTTGATCTCGAGGATTAATACCATCAAGGTCTTTCTTTCTAATGTTGATATCCCAGATTGTATTTTAACATGGTAATATGTACCATTTAATGTTCAAGCGCCATTTCCTTTGTTTCTTCTAAACCTCGCATTCTAATCTAAAGTATCTCGACTAGGAGCCTTGCATGAGGCATGTGCGTTAGGCAACCATGCAATTGGACCAAGTATTTACATAATATATGCAACTTGCTCTGTTTTCTTCGACTCTCATCTATCGAATCCAACATAACGTTATCTACTGCACTACCTATTCTCTACAGTTTGCGAACTCGTAACAAACCAAGGTAGGGGAAACTGGCAAACTCCTTGTCAACAACACAGCTAAGATGCCGAGCCAAGCAATAGGATGTCTACGAAGCTCTTTGTTGTATTTTACCGACCGCGGTACGGAAACTTCCTACACTGGGCATTGCATATCGAGAAGGGCCAGGAGCACCACATTCTCGAAGTTGATGGCGAGTATCCCCAATTCAAACGCAATGCGTTTATGGAAAATCCCAAGAAATCTAGCACTTTCTTACGCCAATTCTTCATTGCTGTGCTTGGAGAGGACGATGTTGAAAGAGTGAAGAGTGCTGCACAAAGTGTGCCTGTGGATAACGAGACTGTTGAGTGGGATTGTCAGGATTATGTGCTGGAGATCCTTGATAAACTACAGGAGGATTTTATTTTGGACAAGGATGATGAAGATTACATCCATGTTAGGGAGATATTGCTGGAAGAGAGAGGAGGAATAGTTTGGGATGTACCAACATTGAACCCTTCCGGGTCTCCGAGGTAGAGGCGACGGCCGACGCGTTCATCGCCGCCGTCAAACTTGGTAGGCTGATCGGCCAGTCCTCCTTTGGGCGTAAAGACACCCAGGTGGCGTTCTAGCTAGAGAACTAGAGTGGAAGTACACGAGAAACTGGCATGAACAAGATCCGGTGGGAATATGAAATGAAGTCAATGGATTGGATGATGGATCAAGATACCTGTGTTGGTAAGGGGCCACCGTAGCTACCCTACATCATTATCTTCCCCTCTGCTTTCAGTGCTCACACCAGTGGAAGCGCCCAACCAGCATCTCATTCTGTTTCTGTCCAAAAAATCGCCAAGTCCAAAAAAGACAAACGAAATGGCGAGGGGTTCATAGGCTCCTTATCTAGTAGTGGTCGCAATCGCCGTAGACAAAATTTAAAGGTTTCGCCCAAGAGCTACGAAAGAAGGGTACGGCTCCCTTAACCAAAAAGCAGTCTTATCTAAAACCTCTATGCCTATCGCTGAGGCTAAGAAGATAATAGTCGCTAAGATTACCTAAACTAAAGAAAGTAAGTAGAATGAATAGAGTAAAGCTAGTTTGTTTAGACTGTTGAAAATGTCAAAGCTGAAGTATTAGGGCCTGGCGGGTTTTGGAGGATGCAGTTTTATCACGAGGAACAACACGAGCCGATAGGGGTGTTTCTACTATATAGGGTCCAATGTGTGCATGTGGCTGGTCAATGGGAACAGTATGAGATGGAGTCAATGTTGTCACAGGCGAGGATGCATCCGATGTCTTGATAAACGGAAAGCGAATGGAGGTCTATTCGCACCGTATTTTGGGTAGATATACTGTTAGAGTCCGCAGTAAAACAAAATAGCAACAATTATGTCAGCTTTAGATAGAAGCTCGAGTTCTACATACTAAGGATATAGCGTCACAGCGTTGCTTTTGCTGACTAGGCAAATGTAGGCTTCGTACGAGGGCCTATTCTTGAGAATATTGGATCGTGGTCCTGTCGAAATTCGTTGGACTCTATCCTTCAACGGAAAGGATCATTGACTTGTGAGATCACTTACCAGGCGTAGGTCATCAAGCATAGTCTCAACTCCCCTGGCTTATACATGTGTATACTCTGAGGCTTGGATCAACTACTATGGGTGCTATCACTTGATGAACAGAGATTTTACTTCAAACCCAAGGATAATGAGGAGCCATGATTGTTCATTCTTTAAAAGTCTAGGAGAGTGTCAGTTCTGGACTCTACGGTCCATCCGACACTCCTCCACAAAGTCTTTGATAATGTCTGGCAGAAAAACTGCCAGTTCCTCCACGTTCACATCCGAGAGAGGAAATCCCGGAACCAAATCGGCCAGGGTGGTAGTGCGGGCCAGCTCCCCAGATATGGGAGGGAAGGGGGCCGGAGAGGAGGGAACCTGAGAGGAGGGGGCCCGAGGGGAAGGGGCCGGAGGGGAGGCGGGGCGGGCAGCGACTTCTACTTGTGGCATTAGTATTCCTCTTGGTAAATGGGGGTAGACAACATTAACGTGTCGTGGCATACTAACCGGTGCCAGCCACAGAGCCAGCCTCCGCAGCGGCGAGGAGGGCTCTTTTGGCCTCTTTTGCTAGAAGCAATATCAGTACCTGTCTTTCTCTCTCTTGGGATGCATGAGATGCATTTATCCAATCCGGAGACTTACCTCGAATTGCTCGAAGTTTATTTCCCCCACGGGAACGTTGACGCTCGGTCCCTTTTTGGGACTATACGCATCAATGTATCTCCTTATCATTATACCATCTCAAAGATTGATTGTTCACGTTGGAGGGATTGGTGGGGGCCACGGTAGCCTGAGCAGGGCTGTCAGTTGACGGCATCGCCATGGGATAGCACACGAGACGCGGCCATCAAAAGAAGATGAGACTTACAGGAGCTTTCTGCTTCTCGGACATCTCGACTCGATAAGATGACAATAAAAGCAAAGAAACAAGAGATTCAGATCAATGAGGATGTGTTTCTGTTGCTTGTCGAGAGCAAAGAAAGAAGAAGAAGAAGAAGAGAGAAAAGGGAAACAACCCCAGGGAGGAACACACTTAACGGCAGGAGCACTACACACCACCACACACTACCTCGAGGGCTGCTAGTATGCCCATCTGCGAGTATTATTCCTCACTTATTCCTGACTTATTCCTCACTTATTCCTCAGTTTATGTTCATAATGTTCATGTTCAAATGTGTCTGTGTCTGAGTAAACACAGGTACCACTGACGAGGATGTCTCCGGGATTTCCTCTCTCTGATGCAGATGTAGAGGAACTGGCAAAAGCACTGCCAGACATAATTAAAAACATTGTCGAGGACTGTCGGCTGGACCGTAAGGTCGAGAACTGGTCACTATAATGACCTAGATGTTTTCAAAAATGAACAATTATGGCTCTTCATTATCCATGGGTTTGAAGTAAAATCTTGATTCATCAAGTGATAGCATCCATAGTAGTTGATACATGTATATGCCAGGAGAGCATATATACCGAACCGTATATCCCTAAGCCAATGGTAGATGAATAATTGAGTAATACTGTTGGATATCGCTTATGTGCTGTTACTAGCAAGTAGTGTCCTTGGATGTAGTGCTTCTAGCCTAATTGCCAACTTTCTGTCTTGAGCTCCAAGTTCTTTTCAGGAAGTGGGACACTCTTGTAGAATCAAACAACTCTACATGTAGCCTGTATACTGTTTTGCGAGGCTCAATGAAACCATCCAATCTATAACCACAGTTCAGCCCCCGTTCAGCCCCCGGTGGTTGCCCAGGGGGCCGCGGGGTAGACAAAGAAATCAGCTGACGCAGCTTGACTTCAGCTTTAACATTTGCAACGGTCTAAATAAACTCGCTTTGTTCCTTTCTACCTACATCATCTAATCCAACTTGAACTCATCAATACACATTGTTACCATGTCCAACAGCAGTAAGGACAATGCCACTCTATCCACTCCCAATGAAGAGATTGATCCCACCCAACTGGCCCAAATAAAAGCCCGCTACGAGGAAGAAAGAAAGAAACGTCTCCGCGACGACGGAAATGCACAGTTCATCGAAGTTGCAAAGTCAGCCCAGTATGAGCATTTTGCCGATGATCCGTGGGTTGATCCAGCAGTAGTCCAACCCCTCCGAGCCAAGTTCATCAATAACCGAAGCGAAATGCTCATCATTGGTGCCGGATGGGGTGGGATACAGAATGCCGTCCGCATGATAGAGGCTGGAATACCAGCCGAAGACATTCGCATCATCGACCCGGCTGGTGGATTTGGTGGCACCTGGTACTGGAATCGATATCCAGGGCTTATGTGTGACATTGAGAGCTATACATATCTTCCATATCTGGAGGAGATGGGATATGTACCCAAGCACCGGTATTCGCAAGGCGAAGAGATCCGGGAGTATGCCAATCTTGTTGCGCAGAAATGGGGATTGATAGATTGTGCCGTTTTCCAAACCCAAGCACAGAAGATTGTTTGGGATAATGATGCCAAAGAATGGTCGGTTAATCTAGTCCAGCGCCGCAAGGGCCAATCTCCAGATACTCTCCAGATTCGCTCCAGGTTTGTCACCATTGCTGCTGGTGTCCTTAACTGGCCCAAGCTGCCGAACATCCTGGGGATTCTGGATTACCAAGGTGATATGTTCCATTCTGCTCGGTGGGCATACGATGTCACTGGTGGATCTCCAAAAGACCCAGCGCTTGCCAAGTTGAAGGATAAGCGGGTTGTGATTGTCGGCACAGGAGCGACAGCGGTGCAAATCGTTCCGCAGCTCGCACAATGGTGCAAGCACCTCTATGTCGTACAGCGAACGCCGGCCTCAGTTGACGTTCGTGACCAGCGAGAGACAGATAAAGAATGGTTCCATAAAGAGGTTGCGGGATCGAAAGGATGGCAACGCGAGCGAATGCGGAACTTCCACCAACATTTCACGCTCGGCAAAATGCCAGCAGTCAACCTGGTCAACGATGGATGGACCCGCGCTCCTGGCTTAGTTGGTTTAACTGGGTATACAGAGGGACCCAAATTACCAGAAGAAATCCCCGCATATACGGCGAGATTAGTTGAGATTGACACTCCCCGTCAACACCGCATCCATGCTCGCGTGGATGAAGAGGTGAAGAATCCTGTCATCGCAGAGAAACTGAAGCCTTGGTATCCTGTATGGTGTAAACGACCTTTATTCCACGACGACTACCTCAAGACCTTCAACCAAGACAACGTGACTCTTGTCGATACCGATGGCAAGGGTATCGACCGGATGACGGCAGACTCTGTGGTGATCGGTGACAAGACCTACCAAGCCGATGTAGTTATTTTCGCAACAGGCTTCCTCGCACCACCGGCTGGCACTCCATCTGAGAAAGCAAACATGTCAGTCATAGGCTTGAATGGAGTCACCATGAGCGAGGAATGGCCCCGCTCGGGCCCCACAACGCTGCACGGCGTGATCGATACCAAGTTCCCCAATCTCTTCCTCTCCGGGCCCCAACAGGCGTCTACAAGTGGAAACTATCGGTTCAACCTCGACGAGTACGCGAAGCACATATCGTACATATTGACAGAAGCGAAGCGTAGGGCCAATGGTACAGACTTTGTTGTTGTGCCGTCCACGGAGGCGGCAGAGGCTTGGGGCATGCAAGTGATGATGCATTCTGCGCCGATGGGGGTTGCAATTGGATGCACACCAGGATACTTCAATCTGGAGGGTGACCTTGATCGTATACCATCCGAGCAACAGATGGTCTTAGCGCGGTCTGGTCTTTGGGGCTCGGGAATCGAGCATTGGCTTGGAGTTATTGAAAATTGGCGAGCTGAAGGCAACATGAAGGGTATTGTGATACACATGCATCAGGCATCAAGGCAGTGAGGCTTTGCTTCCAAGATTGCTTGCCTCTAGTTATTCAGACCTTTCTTTGTCCCCATGAAGCATAAAAGGGCTCTATAGCGGTAGATAGACTCGTCACCTTCATCAATCTCTCTATTTCTTCTTCTTGCTCTACGTATATCACATCGTGATGCGTTGAGCAAGGGCCTGACATGAAAGAAACTTAATTCGTAGGTGGTATATAATGGGTAACCGCCTCACCTCTATATAGTTATGAGCTAGGAGAGTGTCCATCATAAACTACCCATTCCCTATGTAGTATCCCAAACGGTGAGGTTTATTGTCCTAGACTCTAAGGCAAGTCATCTTGATCGATGCCTGATCAGCGGGTGAATGGAGACTGACCATATGATAGAAAGATGATTGAGGATGAATACTCTCAGGTATCGTTTGATATGCTATCACTAGCCTGGAGGTAGTGTCCACGCGTGTGATGCTCTCTTGCCTAATCCTTCCTCCTCATCCTCTTCTTTCTTCCTTTTCCTCTCCTCCAAATTAGAGAGAAATAACATCCACCCCAATACCTTTTTTGATCTCTCATCATATCAACTTGAAATCCTCATCAATATTTCCGACATGTCTGATCAAGGAAAAAATCCAGCAAGTCCCATCTTTTGTTGATGGGTCGTGTCTCAAGTCGCGTGTGGTCACCCTATGCCCTCACCCATCCCATCCCATCCCATTCCCCATCGATGTGACAATCATTTGAGAATGTGATCACCTTACTCTATTGATCTGGCTCGCACTTCTTGTCCCATGATGGACCTTTCTGCGCTGTGCCGGCAATGCCTGATCCTGCCAAGTTGCTCCTTCTACCTCGCACACGACACCCAACTCCTACTTGCACGAGGAGACCACTTAACATAGCCAACATGGCTTGTCTGAATGGATCCACCGATGAAGAAAATCCAAGCTTCCATCGATATACCCTCTCAATCCCCTTATGTCTTCAATGAAACAGACCTTGGGAGACCCCATTAACTACCAGGATGTGGATACAATCTGACAACCGTGCCAGGCCACCGGGCAGCGCCCGGCTGCCCACGATGCCGCCTCCCTCACCACGTCGAGTAAGTCGAATACCCTCGCATTCCAAGTTCCGAGTCCTTCCCCGGTCATCCTTATAGGAGGAAGCATCTCCACTATAGCCGAAATACGTGTCATATTCTTTCAGCTTCCCGCTACAGATATCAACACAGTGAACCCACTATTCCAGCGTTTTCTGAAAGACTATCTGGCCAGCGCAATCGGCAAGGACGTTGTGAGACATGCAGGTTTTGATCAGTAACTATGCTAATATTTGGACGGACGATCCCTACAATCGTCAGTTCGCGACACAGATTCCGTCGCCTGTCGACTCGGCCAACGGGGACTGGGGGGATATGGTACGCATCGTCGGATCAAGACTGCAAGGACGCGGGAAACGCAAGTACTATCTACCTCGCTGGCGGAACTTGGCCCCGCATGGGACGTCTGGCGACCAGCTGTCGACGTGGAAGCATACGTGCCCGAGCTCGTCAAGGAATATAACGACGAGCAGAGGGATCGAAGGAACAACTAAGACTCAAAGAGGTGCTTACGTTGTCGACTATATCGGCAAACAGATGTAGACTTGCCACTGTACCTTTACTTAGTTCTCTCTTCGCTACCTCAATAACATTCCTGCGCGGGACAACATTATTTTTACACTCCCGCGTTCATCCATATTTTACTTCTCTCACACTCCAACATCTCCTGTTCATCAATACCTTACCTCTTTCACACCCCATCATCTTGTGTTCATCCACACCTTGTCTCTTCACGCCCGAACAAGTCCTCCGTCACCATGCCGATGCCCGGAATCTGCCGTTGGTGAAGCGTCAATCAAAAGCGAGGTTTTGCGAGGACCAGGAGCCCATCCGAGAAGACACTGATCATATCGCAAAGACGAATAAGAACGCCCAGGCAGTTCTGACCCTGCGACCTAAACACCCGGATTCTACTATGACGAGACCAAATTCGAAGAAGGCGGTCGACTGGTCATCCCTCCTTCCGACAGGCGCCTCTCGGATGCGCTGGTCTTCCTGATCGCCGGACAATAAATATAGGCAACACTAGCGTGGCCGACTCCGTGGTGCGCCCGGCGCATGAAAGAACCATCGCTTCTCTAGTCCCGGAGTTGGTTTTGACCAACGAGGAGGCCCAGAAATTGGCTGATTATTAACCCAAGGTCATGAATGACTTTGTTGAAGGCCATCAGGCTACCCTACAGGTGCCATGGGACTTGTGGGACTAGGTATGATCGCTATGCGGTCTGAGGTTGTCTATAAAAGGCCCCCCTCCCAGTCGATATTCTTCCTGAAGCAAGCATCCCCATACAGTCAATATCATCATCCTTGGCCCTGTGTGCCCTTTCATTGTTTTCCTTTTCGTAACATCGCGCTGTCCAATCCTTGACAGGATCGGTACCAGGCGGTCTGGGTTGTATCCCAACCTTAAGTCCTGGTCGTCCTGGTTCCAGTTCTTCTTCCCTCATGTACTTTGCTACGACTTGAACTCAATGATACGTATTACTCCTCATTATCCTTGGTTATGAAGCACTGTCTCGGTTCAACGAGGGATGTTATAGTAGTTTATAACAGACCTTAGATGATTTACTTAGGTATAAGCTAAAATAATGCCCTTGATGGGGCATTGCAGAGACAGATGAAGGGTCTAAATGACGCTTTGTGCGGTGTTAATCATCAGAACGGTGGAGGAACCATCATATATGTAGCATAGGTCTTCTTGACCGTTCTTAGAGTAATGTCAAAGACTGAATCCGCACCGTAATAGCACCACTACCGAGAGCAAAACAACCAAGGGATCGACGTGTCCCAAGCATTTGAGTTGAACTTGGTAATATGGGAAGCTGATGAAACCTCCAGCCTTTCCGAAAGGGAAGAATGGAAGGTCGATTGATCAGCATAATGATGCGTCCGGAGAATGTGTACAATAGGGTGGTATCCTCGCTGATGAGCACCCCGAAGATCATTTCTGTAGTGTCTATCCCGGGCGTTGACAGGCTCCTTGTTCTTTCAATCTAGACCTAGAGACCATTCCATGGTCTGGACCAGTATGGTAGAAGCTCACATCTTCATTTCCTCTCCGTCCCTTTTGTTCCATACGAATCAATTACGCTGCTTTTCTTCTTTGATCTTATCATAATACCATTCTGAATCCGCTTTTAGGGAGCACGCCTTGATAAACGCTGTAAGATTAGGTTGTATGGGATATTCTTTGTGACGCTCTTAATCAGTACTTCCATGGTTAGAGAGCATGTCATGACAAAACATATCAAGATCAGGTTGCATAGGATATTCTCCATACGGCTCTTAATCTGTGCTTCTATGGTTAGAGGGTATATCATGACATGTTTGTCATGATTAGGTTGCATAGGATGTTCTCTGTGCCGCTTTCAATCAGTGATTTCATGGTTAGAGGGCGTATCATAACAAACATATCAAGATCAGGTTGCATAGGATATCCTCTGTGCCGCTTTCAATCAGTGCTTCCATGGTTAGAGGACATGTCGTGACAAACATGTCAAGATCAGGTTGCATAGGATATTCTCCGTGTTGCGCTTGATCAATGATTTCATGGTTAGAGGGCATGCCATGACGAATATACCGAAGGCTAGACTTGTTCGCATATGAAGTGATTCCTTGTAGAACCAATCGTACAAATATATAAGGGCACCCTGTCATCCTTTCCAATTGCCGTCACCATCACTTCCAACCATTGAACATTTTTCTTCTACATCCTGCCTGTCACATAAGTTTGGTCTCTCTACGACCGTCGGAACAATGGCTGCAACCTATTTGAAGAGCGTTGCCGGGATCCAGGTTGATAACAGAAGTTATTTGTTCTACATCAAGGAAAACCAACGACTCGCTTACTACAAAAGCGAGGAGTCTGCAGACTACGATGGTCCATTTGATGTCAAGCTTGATCACAGCCGTGATCCGATTTTTCCTGACGCGAACACGCCAATCTCCGCTGTGAGCTGGAGGGCACCTTCTCACAAATATGAGGTATGTTTTTTGTTCTCTTCTTTTTAATCAGATAATTTAACGACTCTACCTGCTGACTATCACTCTAAGATCCGAGTCTACTATATCCAAAATGGCTATCTCCGCGAGTTAACGTCAAACACCGGGGATGGGAAATGGCATCAAGGACAGCTTACCGAGCAAAATATTTCGGTGGGGCCTGGAACTGGCCTTTCTTCTGTGTTCAATGACTATTTACAAGTCTATTTCACAAGTGCTCAAGACCGGAATAACCTCGTGGTGTGGAACACCAAGCCAGGCCATTGGTCGCATGATGTGGTCAGTAAATAGAGATTATTTGTGACTTCCGTTCTTAGGATGTCTTGTGTGGGTTTTGTTTCCCCCCGGAGAACTGGGGGGTTTTTCCCCACATCACGCCGCAAATGTGGAGATATCAAAGTTAAAGACTATACTATCTATACTATTTATACCTTGATAAATTCTAAACTGTCACAAAAGTAACAGTGCCTTAAATATGCATATCTGGGCATATTTCTGGTCTTGCATAATATATGCGATGGTTGCACTCGATCCCACGTTACATTTGAGGGTTTTCAAGCTCAAGAGAGAGTTCCATCTCCGACTAGTCACAATAGTGCCCACTGCGATCGCCTTATAAACTGTCCAGGACTAGACATGTTGTAGGCCGATACTGATAACGGCGAAGTCCTGTTGGACGACAAAAAGAAAGTGATCTCCCCCTTGGCTCTGGTACCAGGTGGGATTTTTTCAGCCAAGAATGTCCTATCTGGAATGTGGACCTAGCTAGAATGCGGGCCTCTCACGCTTGTCGATATATAGTTACGCCATAGCGGATCGGCCCGTGCTCCCGGACCTTTGGTCCAACCAATTAGCTACATTGAAGCTCTGTTCCATAACGACGAATCCAGCTAGTATGCACGCTGGCCCTCGCTTGTGGGCCTTGCCTATACCTACTCCTATGGTCAGGTCATACAGCTCCAACATCAAAATTGGGCTACACTGCTATTCTGGTCCAAGGGAAATAATTCACCCATCAGGTGACATAACGGAAGAGACATATTGACATGGACAGACATGCTTATCTACAGGTGGATGATTTGGCAGCAGCAATGACCAGGTACTAAGGTGCATACACTACGATGTGAATGCGGCTATTGTACGCTTAGTACTTTCTGCTAGGTAAATAGGGCGATGTAGCACAACCATATGCGCTGTGTACTATATCATTCTGGTGCAACATGCGCTTGTCAAGTTGTGTGACATACCGATGGGGTGTCATTAGGCTCCCCGACAGCAGGCAAGAAATCGTGTATCACCCGCTGCTCCATTTTTGAAGCAACCCTTGACTTAACCAGCCTCGTGCGATTCAGCCCATTTTGTACATACGGAAATGTCATTCGACGAGTAGGCATTGACATTTGGATGTGGCTGGCTGAATATTCTGCAAACAGCAATTACACATATGTGTGCAGTCATTCATATGGACCCTTATTAAAACCTGCCGTAAGGGATATGCTCAATTTGATGATTTGTGTGGTGGGAATAGCTTCAATATACTGTGTAGAGCGGTGGCGAAAGCGGTCTAAGATCAGGTATAGTCAATTCGAGGCAGCAATGCATGAACAGAGGCCACTATACACCTTCGCACCTGCCGTACTTCGCACAAAGAGCGTGAACTTGTATCTTCTTCCATTCTCACCTGGGAGTCTACCACTCTTATCATATATTTTTATTTCATTCTCCAAAGAGGGGTATCTCTAGTTCTTATACCGCTGAGCCAGCTTGGCAGAGTTCATTCGGCATCCAAGATGACCGAAAAATAGTGTCTCTGCCTGAGAGTACGTTGACCAGAGAGAAGGCGCCTGCTTCATTCTCTAAACCCTTTGATAGGGCGATTACCACCCGGATCTCTCAGATGCTGGACGACATCCCGGCGTTCGATGCATATCTCCGCCACATTAAAGAAGGCAAAAAGGAAGTCCGACGGTCGGATACTAGATGGCTTTCAGCTGGCGATGCAGGCATAGAGAAATGCTGCAACGGACCACAATCTATCTCGAATCATCTTCCGTTGTCATTCAACGATCTGCTAGCGTACAGAATCAGCCTCGCCCCTCCACAAACAGAACCATCACCCGCGGAGGTGTCAACGCAACAAGCGATGCACCATCGAAAGGTGTAGCAACGAGCGTTGTTTCAGCTGCTGCTGATTCGGAGATTGCATTCCTCAATTGTCATCATCGATCATCATCACCCCTTCCTTGTGGACGACGAGAACCCATCTTCATAACATCACGAACAGGCCCAGGCCGTTCATATTTGGGCGAGAGGAACTAGGAGCCGGGCAGCGGCGAGCTGAGATCTTCCAATTCCTCCTAGAAAGCCTACACTATATACAATTGCAACACAACACAACTTATGACAGTGATGGATGGCAGCCGCCAATGTTCTTTACCTACATCTACCCCGCGAATAATATCTGGGTCTCACAAGCCAATCATACCCTCTTCGAAGTCATTGCTGAAGCCCAACAGAAAGGCTGCCCAGTGATCCTTGTTGTGTCCGGCTGGGCTGGCCTGACCACATCCCCAGTGATGTTGGACCATATCCTTCGTTGGTTTGATGATGCTGGTGTGGTTGTTCACATCCGAGTATTTGCTGAAGTTTCCCGACATTTCTTCGATATCAACGTGTAACAGGCGAGGTCAATTATACTGGGAACCCTGGTCCCTGGTCAGGATGGACTAGTTGTGGATGAGTCTACTTCGCTATTCATTCGCAAGTGGAAACAATATGGACGCCGTCTGTTTCAAGCTCCCGTTGGCCACTAGTGGCCGGAGTGTCTCTAGTAGCAGAACTAGTAACGAAACAAGAAAGACGCCATCATATATAATCAAAATCCAGAAGATGACCCTCCATCCTAGAGAGTTCAATACAACTTCACCAATTTGCACACTTCCATTCTTTCTACGCCATACTATAAAGATCATAGCTTATGAGATGGGCAGGTCTAAATATAAAGATATATGTAATTAGATTCAATCAAAAAGAAACTTCGCCTTCTACCTAGGAGTTTCACCTACCATCGCATTGCCTTACTTCTTTTCCGCAGCAGTCGCAGCCTTCGCCTTATCATCAATGGTCTTTGCAACAGCCGGGCGAGCCTTGATACGGTTCAACCAGGAATTAACATGTGGGAAGTTCTCTTCGAGTCCTATTTCGTTCGACCAGAGAAGCCCAGCCACCTCAAACCACGGCACAAAAGCAGCATCAACATAGCTGTACTTGCCGCCAACGAGATACTCCTTGTTCTGGAGGGATCGGTTGAGCACGCCGGAAACACGACGGATCTCGTTAACATAGCGCTCGACTGCACTGGGCACCTTCTCGGGGTGGTATATCGTAAACCAGGCGGCCTGCCCAAAGTACGGTCCTTGGCCGGACATCTGGTAGTGTAGCCACTGCTTGCTTTCGTAGTACTCCTTCGAGCCGGTGGGGAAGCTGATGGTGTGTTCCTTGTCGTATGTATCCACCAGGTACTCGAGGATGGCGCCGGATTCCCAGATGGTGATTCCGGTGTTCGGATCCTCGAGGGCGGGAACACGACCGTTAGGGTTGATAGACTCGTAGGGTTCCTTCTTTAGGTCAGTGGCATCGACCGACTTGGGCTCGTAGGGAAGCTTGAGCTCTTCCAGGATCATGAGGACCTTCCAGGGATTGGGCGTGCCCGCGTGGCCCTTGAGGGTCCAGAGAGTAAGGGGTTTGGTGGACATGGCGAGTGAATTAATGATTGATTGATTGGGAGAAAGATAGTTCGATACAGAGACATCAAGGATCGAGGGTTGGTCTGCTTATAAGTACCGGTATACTCCAAGGCGGGAACATCAGGACATGAATTACTCAGTTCGGCACCCGAGAAGACCGAACGGTTGGTAAGCTGGAGAGTTAATTCTCTTTATGGTTTTCATCAGCGTTTATTAGGCCTTGCCCAGGTGGTTATCAATACAAACCACGGACTATGCAGCTAACACAAACAGCACAAACAGTCTAAACCACGATGCAAACAAACTATGCAAACAAAACTGGTTTGTGGGGGGATTAATAATTGCGGAGCGACCACCTAGTTAGGCATTGATCCCGAGGTCATCAACACTGCAGTCTAAGCAGATGACCTGAGTCCTGACTGCGCACACCCTGTTCACTGAGTATGACCTAAGTACTCAGCATAATCAGAGCATGATTTGAGCATTATTAAGCATGGCCTGTCATTCTAAACATAAAGCGGGGGTGCCTCAATCGGGCATCGGCCTAAAATCCAATACATACTACTACATATGTAGGCAATTAAATGCATAACCATGGAATAAAAATCCAGTGCCGTATATAACCTATGGGCAACCATATGATATACCTTACTCCGTGAGCAGAAGCGGCGATACAACGGAAGTGGAAAGTCAATTAGCTACTAGTACATATACGGATGGAAATATATATAATTACTATATACATCTCTCTTTTCTATCTCTCACTTTTCATCTCTAAAATACCTGTACGTCTAAACTATGAACTATGGCCTCCAGTGACTCTTGGATAACTCCTCTCATTCGATACCGCATAAATCGGGACTCGCTCAAGCAAGACATGCAAGAAGATGCAGATATTGAGTTGGGAGAGCTTGGCGATGTTGATACTGATTTCGGCGCTACCTTGAAGGATACCATTAACGTTGTCAACAATGATAACCATCGTACTCGCGAAAACAAGACTGTTTTGGTACTATCAGATAATAATCCTCCTCTCCGACTTCCGAAATTTTTGAAGATTCGAGTATACTGGGCAAGATTGCTAGGTTGGTGATTTTGATATAATCTGGGATCTATATTTCGGGATGTAGGGATATATTAAACGTTTGGTGACCGTCCTTTTATATACAAAATGTGTCTTGTTGGCTGGTTGCTTTATTTTTTGTCTGTCATTTAGTTTAGTCTTAGCTCAGGTGATTCCTGGTAACAAATACACTGATTATTTTAGAGCATGACATCTACCGCCTCTGCTGGAGTAGACCCTGAAGTTACATAACTACAAACCTGATTATTAGAATCTAAAAGTATGAAATAACGGTCTTGGTAAGTCACATTCACTGCTCTGCAGGTGGAAAAAGGTAATGATACAAGACAATATGGTACAACATAGAACAACAGGGGGTATAATAAAAGTCTGGTAAAAGAGACCGGGCCGATTCCAGGCCCCGGAAACAGGCAAGAAAACAAAAGGCCATGCCATGCAGTGGGTCTTAACAGAAGGAAAACGAGAAGCGAGAACCAACAGTCTAAGCACCGTACATCCGCACATCCTCTGCATCAACTTCCTCGCGGCGGCGGAGGAACGTAGCTTCCTCGAAATCATCCATCTCCATAGTGGGCTGATCAACCTTGGAGTGACGCACAGCAAGGATGCGTCGACTTTGGCCCAAATTTGGAGACAGGATGGTTCGTCCATATGAGTTCTCGCGCCAGGATGCGCCGAAATTGTTGAATGATTCATCAGCATCCTCATCGACGAGAATATCACCATCTAATTCCAAAGCCCGCTTTTGACCGCCCAAGGCCAATGACACAGTCGAGTCCTGGCTGCTTGGTGGGATCGAGTATGCGTCACCATCGTCGGTGACGAGGTAGTCATCGTGGCTGAAAGAGGATTTATCAGCGCCAGAAAACGGCGGCAGCTCAGAAGGTCTGCTGCCATGGTAAGGTTGAGCGCGAGGGGTCTGAGCGACAGGTGCAGGGAGTGGGGCCTTTTCTTCTGTCTTGGACATGTGGGTTCTATATCCATCTGCGACAGATTTCCGGACCCGCATTCCGACGGACAGAAGCGAGGATTGAACTTTGGCAGGCACGACGGGGTGGGCAGAGAATGTTTCTGCGGCGTAATGATGGTGATGCGATACCACGGGTGTATCTGAAGACACTGGTTCCGAGGCAGATGTGAAGAAGGTTGTGATAGGAGGTTGGAAGCGTCGACGCTTCGACAAGTCGGTGCTGGGTGGCATCGGCATTTTGGCACAGGGGTTTGGGACACGGGAGATAGGTCTTTGAAGGGAACGAGGTATGTGATTTTAGATCACAGGGTAGTATTCTTTCAAAAATGCACAGGGGAGTGACGTAGTGGAGTGTAAAAAGGGAAGAAAAAGGGAAAAAGGAAAATCGAGGGCTGCTCGGGCAACGGGACCGCCACTTAACGCGGTACGCGTTGATCGCATATTACCACCCCACTTAGATCGCGTCTTGGATCTACGACTTTTAATTAGTGGACTTGGGACTTCTTTATACAAAGATACTAGTCTTTCGAAGTAGTCTTTCTATACTGGTCGGATTAAAATGTAGTAAACCATGGTCATGAGGGTAATGAGGGTAGTATATGCTCTTTATAATCTATCCTGCAAGCCTGCAACAAAAGTAATGTACTGTATATAACAAATCATTATTTTTTAAAGGACATAAAAGGCCGATCACTGGCCAACGTTTCCTCTGCGTCCACCTCTCTTGCCACGGTCGACATGAGCCCGAAGCACAGCACGGGTCTCCACCAAACTTCTCTTGTTCTTGCTACGCGCCTTACCCAGCGTCATGAGGAAGTTCTTCTTGCGAGCCTTCTCCTTGTTGGTAGTACTCTTTCCTTGCTCCTCCTTGCGTTCCTTGCGACGAGCTTCCTTGCTCATATGATCAGAGCGGTCAGTCTTGCCCTCCTTGGCATGGGCAATACGTTCCTCACGAGTGGCCTTGGCGGCAGATAGGGCAGCAAGACCCTCAATCTCGCCAGCGGTCAATGGGTCATCGGTATGGCGGGAGGTCCATGGGGCAGCGACGCGGCCCTTGTTGCCTGGAAGAGTGGCCTCAGCTGCTGCCTGGGCGCGAAGCTCCGTAAGTTTGGCGAGATCAGCGGGAGTGAGAATGCGGGTGGTGGCCAGTTTCATGAAATCAATGGCTTTGTCGGTTTCCGCTTGTTTTTCGGTCTCCTTCTTGGCCTCTTCTTCCTGTTTGGCCTTCTTGGATGCCGGCTTGCCTTCATCCTCGGAGTCGCTCAGTTCAATCTCAACATCTTCCTCCACATTGATCCATTCTCCATCGATATCACTGTCCTCGTCATCTTCGACGTTCCAGGCTGCCCAGTCGGCCTCGTCATTCTCCTCTTCGTTATCCTCGGCATCAGATGGAAGACCATTCTCGATGTTCTTCTTGCGGCGCTCCTCGTCTTTCCACTTGGCTAAGAGTTCTAGGCCCTCGATTTCGCCAGCCGCCTGCTCACCGTAACGTCTCTCTTGTCTGTCACCAGCGCGCAGACTCATTGCGGCCTCCTTGCCACGGTCACGCTTCTTCAGCATCTGCGCACCAACATCACGGTAAAGACTGAGCAGACCCTTGGAGGCCATCATGACACCCTTATCCTTACTCTTCTTGTACATGACAAGGTCCTGCAACAGAGTCTCTTCAATAGCCAAAGGCTGTCTAGCACAAATCTCACGAATGGCATTCAGACCAGCTGTCGCAACTTCACCTGCCGATGCTTCGGACACGAACTCGTTTGCAATCTTCTGAACCAGAGGCTCGAGAACATCAGGGGGCACCAAGTCGTGGGAGGCTTGGGCCAGGGATGCCAGGAATGAAGTCACGGAAGGTTGGCGGGGTGTAAGGAACTTTTGGAAGTATGAGTAGAGCGGCATGATGTGCAACTTGTGCAAGCCGACCAGGCGGGAGACCAGCTGGAGCACTTGGAGCTTTTGCTCCAAATTCAACTTGGACTTGCCGTTCTGGAGATGCTTGAAGAACATGTTATCCGCGAATCCCTGGGGATCGTGGAGCAAATGAAGCGCGGAGAAGTTGAGGGGAGCAGGGTTGCCCTTCTTGCGCTCCTTGTTCCTGACCGCTTTGATGGCCTTTTCGGCGACACGAGCCTTCTTTCTGGTCTTCTTGTTGATGGTAAGTTGGTGCTTAACCTGGCCAACATTAACCTCTTCGTCACTGTCTTCATCCTCCAATTCCTCGCGCTCTTTATCGCCGCCAAGGAAGAAACGGACTCCACCGATGATGACCTTCTCATTTTGCGACAAGGCTGCTTCCTTCATGATTTCAACAGCCTTAGCCTCGGTCCAAATTTGGCGCTTCCATAGCTCTCTGGTGATCTTGATCGCCCACAGGCCTTTAGCCGATGTGCGGTCTGATGTGACCAAGTTGAATAGAACGGTTTGCATAGTTCGGTTCAGTTTGTGGTTAGTGGTCTTCGAATTTGCGGTTCGCAGCTCAGAGAGAATCTTCTGGAAGAGCAGAGCGCGCAGGGTCTTGCTTGGTGTAGAGATGAGGATGGGGAAGAGAGTGTGGAGTAGCCTGGAGTAGTGGTTAGAATCGATAGTAGGGAAGTAAGGACAAGTGGGTCTTCGTACGTTGCTGAATCCATAAGGTCCTTCTTCTTCAAGAGCACCAAACTTCCGACCAGCTTCTCCCGCAACTCCGTCTCCAACACCAGGTGGTGCTGCATGAGCATGTCAATGAGCTGTTGCGGGAAGTCCTTACAGATCCCTGGGTAGCAATCGGCCACATGGGAAATGAAGTCAATGAGATCCCGAAGAGAAATCACACCGGTATCCGTGGCGGATGAGGGTGCCGCCATGAAAATCTCACGGTGGGATTCATATTGGTAGTGTTGGGCGCGGAAATCCTCGATATAAGACCTGAATAGCGCAAAGCGGCAATTAGCCCCCGATCGAGTGCAATATACCATAGAAAATCTCTGCGTATAACTTACTTGGGATCCCTGCGAATCTTGTGCTGCAAATTGGGCCTGCAAATCGCAAAGAAACGATGTTAGCATCACGGTCTGAAGCCTCTGATCGATTGATCATGGGCGCATCGGTTTAGACAAGATGGACATACAGGTCAGCCTCGACCTTTTCCAAGGCTCCAAGCTTTCTTTTCACCATTTTGACGGTGGTAATAAGAATGTGGTGGTTGGGAAAGGGTATGTTGGAGGTCCGAAACTTTTTTTTCTCCGTATTCTCCGTATCGATAAGCGATGGAAAATCTCAACCTTGGCAATATCTGATTTGGCTAGAACTATCAAAATATCAAATTGTAAACACTTAAGACATTAGATATTTGATCATTTATTACATTCTACATTCTGATCCACGTTCGATCTATATTGCTAGATCCATTCAAAAACGAGAATAAAAGAAATTTTTTCTTTTTAGGAAATAGGCCTTTACGACCCAAGGTCTTCATGATCGCATCACAACTACAAAGAAAGCCGTCCGAATGCGTTCCCTTTTAAGATCGTGCTTCCTCCTTGACTGTATCACATTATGTACAGCCTTGCAGATGCATGCGAATCCACTGAATCCCGGTTAAAACCCCGTCCACTCCAGTATACGCAAACAGAGGACCAAACGGAGAACAAATCCAACACAACCCCTTTACCGGTTGCTCTTGGCAACACGCTCGAGCTCGTCCTTCTTCTTGATAGCGTAGGAGTTGGAAGAACCCTTGGCGGCGTTGATCAGCTCCTCAGCAAGGCACTCAGCAATGCTCTTGATGTTGCGGAAAGAGGCCTCGCGGGCACCGATGGTGAGCAGAGAGATGGACTGGTTCACGCGACGGAGGGGAGACACATCGACGGCTGAAATGGAGTTAGCATTTGATATCAGTGGCGAGATAAGACTTTTTTTTTTTCACATACCCTGGCGACGGACGGTACCCTGGCTACCGATACGGGTGGAGTCCTCACGGGGACCGCAGTTGACAATGGCGTCAACGGCGACCTGGAGAGGGTTCTGGTCGGTCATGATGTGGACCTGTAGAATTGAAGATTAGTGTCTGAATTGGATAGTTGTAATGGTTGATTTGGTCGGAGTGGGACATACGATCTCGAAAGCGTGAGCGACGATGCGGACAGCGAGGAGCTTCTTTCCGTTGTTGCGGCCGTTCATCATGAGAGAGTTGGTGAGACGCTCGATGATGGGGCACTGAGCCTTGCGGAAACGCTTGGCGGCATAGCGACCGGCAGAGTGGGAGAGGTAGACGGGGGAGCGGATCTGGATGTAGTCGCTATGGCGGGTCAGCACCTCTGTAAACCTGATAGTCGCGCAATTGCCGGTCCTTGTGTGCGCTGTTGATTTCCTGCTGTGTGCGAAGAGAAAACCAGTCCCATGTCGTGTTGTGTTTCCTCCGATACAGAATTTCGATATCCCCCTTCAAGTTGTCGAAAAAGTCTTGCCATTCCACCAATTCAACTCGTTTTTTTCTCGCACACAACAGGAATTCACTCGGCGCATAGAGGACCTGATAGAAAGACTCACGTCAGGGAAATGTCCCGGATCTCGACATCATCGTAGCTCCACTTGTTGAACAGCTTGATGCTGCCCTGCTCGGCCAGAACCTCCTTGGGCAGGACAGGGAAGGCGGCGACCTCGACGTCCCCGTTGTCGGACATGTTGACTGTGCGGGAGGGGTTCGTGGGAAAATGACCGGGTTGTCGTTTGGTGGTTGAACGTCGATGAGGTTCCGGGTATCCAAGAAAGAAATTGGTGTGACTCGCTTAGGTTGTGCGGGGGTCATGTGATTAGGGTAGGCTGAGAGTGGAGATCACCTGATTTCTGCCTTGTGGCCTTGTAGCCTTGTGGCCCTGTTGCCTTACCGCCTGAAGAATCAAACTTTATTATGATCAGCACCTGACACCGGGGAAAACCAAATACTCACAGCCTTATATTGCTCACATTGCTTGTCTACTAATGCTACTGAACAGTACTAGGATTTGATTCAATATAAATCCTATGTATGTGCAATTCGAGACAAAATTATCTGTCTGAATACACAAGCCTAGTCCGGAATTGGTGCAAATTGGTGTTTCTATTAGTTACGAGCCTGGACTAAGACACGCGATACACCCAAGTCAGACAGTACCTGAGCAGCCACAATTTTCATCGGAACTCAATGTAATAATAGGCTTTCATAGTACTCCGTATAGATGTACATCATATTATGTAGTCTTCCTGTTCTATATATAACTGAGACAGCCATACCTGTATGGAGCTATAGTCTCTCCATCGCATGTCTCAGGCTCTCGGCTCGCCTGACCGCCTTAGCGGGTGACGTTGCCGGTGTCTTGCGCGGAGACTAGAGACACGACGGATTGACTGTTGTTCGACTTACACCCCGGTAAATACAATCTGCGGCTATCAGGGCTGCACTTGGCAAATCCGCCACCCCTCTCTTGCGCCCTCGAGACGCGCATTGCGATGAGGTGTTCTTGACTTCGTACCCCCCATCCCTCCCCCGCGCTTTTGATACGTTCCCCCGAATTGAGGCTTTCCGACCCTCCTTCCAAATGGCGGAAGAGTCTCCTGAGATCCAGGCCGCTTTGCGGAACCTAGATCGCGAATTGGAGGTATGTACACTCTGTGCGCTTATTGTATCCTTTTTCTCATGCATGATCCATGACAGGAGGGCGATATCACCGAGAAAGGGTAAGCGACCTGCCTAGATACACCATCCCAGGCCACAAGCAGTATCACAAGCCAATTGTTCCGTGTCTTAGATACGGTTCTTTCGACAGGGGCTGTTTGGACCAGCAGATACATTGGAAAACTAACAACAAGAAGATACCAGAAGCGACGTACGGTCCTACTCTCGCAATATTTCGGTCCCAACAAGCCCCTTGAGATCAATCAACAGGCCGGTCTTGGCTACGATGCATCCCCAGCTAGCCCTGGAAGGGCCCCGCCGGCCATTTTGAGCGTTCGCCCACCAACTGCCGATTCTTCCCTGCCACACATCGCTTCCCCCGTCTACGCAGGCAGTTACAACGGCTCGCAGGGCAGCGGAGCCGTCGGATATACCCAAGGCCCCGGTATACATACGCAAGATCAGTCGCAGGCATCGCTAGGGTCTCATAGCAGAGAAGGCATGCTCCAAGCCCATGATCGCGCGCCTTCAGGAAGCTCTTACGACTCCCTATTCCTTCCTAAACCCCCGATCCCAGTGTCGCAAGGCCAGGATGGCTCCAGAACGGCAACCTTGATGAGTCAGAACTACGCGTTCAACCCGAATTCTCAGCCCGAGTATATGTCTCAGCCCGAGTATACTCAAGAGTACGCCGAGGAGTACGCCCAGGAATATCCTCAGGAGTATGTCCCCGCTGAACACGCTCAGCCTGAGTATGCGGACGACGGCGTGGCACCTTACGATCCAGCATCTGGAGGACCCACGCGACAGTCAACAATGCTTGATTCCCAGCAAGGCTACTTTTCCGACTTTGCGGGGCAACAGCATGATGATTATAGGGATAGCTATGGCGGTGGCTTCCACCGCTATTCTCAGTCCGGGGAAGCCTTTTCGCCAACAGCAAATATGGCCCCGCCATTGATGCCCGCCGCGGCGGATCTTCACCATGGACCGGCTATTGAGCATTTACTTCCCCTCGAACCTCGGGAGATTCCTTTCGCATTGAACGATCCGCACGACAAAAATATCCCAATGTCCAACTTCGACAACCTTCCCACGGTCTTACGGCACCGTGCTCGAGCTCACCCCAAGCAGGCAGCATATTGGGTGCTGGATGCAAAGGGCAAGGAGGTTGCGTCGATAACGTGGGAAAAGCTGTCTAGCCGCGCAGAGAAAGTTGCTCAAGTCATTCGTGATAAGAGTAATCTATATCGTGGAGATCGCGTCGCTCTCATCTATCGCGAAACTGAGATCATCGAGTTCGCTGTCGCGCTCTTAGGCTGCTTTATTGCAGGAGTTGTCGCCGTGCCTATCAACAGTTTGGATGACTACACAAGTCTGAATATCGTGCTCACCTCGACCCAGGCACACCTGGCTTTGACAACCGAGAACAACTTGAAGAACTTCCAACGCGATATCACAGCACAAAAGCTCAGTTGGCCGCGAGGAGTTGAGTGGTGGAAGACGAATGAGTTCGGCAGTTTCAATCCAAAGAAGAAGGACGATACGCCTGCGCTGCAGGTCCCTGATCTGGCCTATATTGAGTTTGCAAGAGCCCCGACGGGTGATATGCGTGGTGTTGTGATGAGCCACCGGACTATCATGCACCAAATGGCATGCCTGAGTGCGATAATTTCTACAGTTCCTGCGGAGTCAAACGCCAGGCAGTATGGCACTAAGGGAGAGACTATCATCAGTTACCTCGATCCAAGACAAGGAATTGGTATGATCATAGCCATTCTCTTGACCGTTTACGGTGGCCATACGACCGTTTGGCACGAGGACCGGGCGGTAGAAACGCCTGGTTTGTATGCCCATCTCATCACCAAGTACAAGGCATCAGTCATGGCGACCGATTACTCTGGCTTGAAGATCGCCACCTACAACTACCAGCAAGATCCGATGTCGACCAGACATTTCAAGAAGAACTCGGAGCCCAATTTCGGCAGCGTCAAAATTTGTCTCATCGATACCCTTACTCTCGACCCTGAGTTCCATGAAATCCTGGCAGACAGATGGCTTCGTCCAATGAGGAACCCACGGGCTAGAGAAATTGTGGCCCCGATGCTTTGCTTGCCAGAACATGGAGGTATGGTTATTAGTATGCGTGATTGGCTCGGTGGTGAAGAGCGAATGGGATGTGCTTTGACCCATGAAATGGACCCAGCCAGTCGTGATGACGCTAAAAAGGAAGAAGAGAGCCTTGCCAAATCCGAGACTAAAACTGGCTTCGGAAGCAGTCTTCTGGGCGGTGGATCACGAGTTTCTACAATCAAGCAGAGCCCCAAGAACGAGCTTAGTGAAGTCCTCTTAGACAAAGAGGCCTTGAAGAGCAATGAAGTGGTTGTGCTGGCCATGGGCGAGGATGCGCGAAAGTACGCCAGCAGTATGCCGCACGCTGTACGCGTTGGCGCTTTCGGCTACCCAATTCCCGATGCAACTCTCGCCGTCGTCGATCCGGAGACTAATCTCCTCTGTACGCCAAATGTTATTGGGGAGATATGGGTTGATTCGCCCTCTCTTTCTGGTGGCTTCTGGGCATTGCCAAAACACACAGAGGCTATCTTCCACGCTCGTCCCTACAAATTCGAAGAGCCTAACCCGACCCCGATACTCGTGGAACCTGAGTTCCTGCGCACTGGTCTGCTCGGGTGTGTGATTGAGGGCAGACTTTTCATACTTGGTCTCTACGAGGATCGTCTTCGCCAAAAGGTCGAGTGGGTTGAACACGGCCAAGAGATTGTGGAACATCGATACTTCTTCGTTCAACATTTAACTGTGAGTATTCTTAAGAAGGTGCCGAAAATTCATGATTGTACTGCGTTTGATGTGTTTGTCAATGAAGAACATCTTCCGGTTATTGTTTTAGAGTCTTACTCGGCCTCGACGGCACCAACAACTTCTGGTGGCCCGCCAAGGCAACTCGACTCGGTTCTCCTTGATTCGCTCGCCGAAAGGTGTATGGAGGTATTGTACCAAGAGCATCATCTGCGAGTGTACTGTGTTCTACTTACAGCCCCAAACAGTCTGCCGCGCGTCACCAAGAACGGCAGACAAGAAATTGGCAACATGCTCTGTCGCAAAGATTTCGAGTCCGGCATGCTGCAAGCGGTGCATGTCAAGTTTGGAGTTGAACGATCAGTGTTGAATCTGCCCGTCGGTGTTGACCCCGAAGGTGGAATCTGGTCCCCTACTGCTCTGGCATCAAGACAAGAATTGCTTGCCTATCAAGAAAAGCAATACTCGGGTGTGGATTATCGCGATGTGGTGATGGATGACCGAACTTCCACTCCATTGAATAACTTCAAAACCATTGTCGACCTTCTTCAATGGCGAGTTTCCCGCCAAGCCGAAGAACTGGCTTACTGCTCTATCGATGGTCGTGGAAAGGAAGGAAAGGGCGTCACCTGGAAGAAGTTTGACCTAAAGGTCTCTGCAGTGGCGACCTACCTCAAGAACAAGGTGAAGGTACGACCAGGAGATCATCTTGTGCTGATGTACACCCACTCGGAAGAGTACATCTATGCCATTCATGCTTGTCTGTGCCTGGGTGCCGTTGTCATCCCGATGGCTCCTATCGATCAAAACCGTCTTTCAGAGGATGCCCCTGCATTCTTGCACATCATCAGCGACTTCAACGTCAAGGCCATCATCGTCAATACCGAGGTTGACCATGTCATGAGGCAGAAGCTTGTGTCGCAACATATCAAGCAGTCCGCCCAAGTTCTTCGCATTGGTGTGCCTGCTATTTACAACACCACAAAGCCCTCGAAGCAGTCCCACGGATGTCGCGAGCTCGGCTACACTGTGAAGGATACCTGGCTCCAGGCCAACCAGCCCGCTCTGGTTTGGACTTATTGGACCCCAGATCAGCGAAGAATCTCGGTCCAAATTTCTCATGAATCCATCATGGGCATGTGCAAGGTCCAAAAAGAAACCTGCCAAATGACAAGCTCGAGGCCAGTACTTGGAAGCGTCCGAAGTACCCTGGGTCTCGGATTTCTACACACCTGCCTGATGGGCATTTTCGTCGGTAAGTTTGCTGTTAACCTGTAAATATCTTCATTCTAACTTGCTACCCAGGTGCACCTACATATCTTGTTTCGCCAGTCGACTTCGCTCAAAACCCAATGACACTCTTCGTAACGCTGGCTCGGTACAAGATCAAGGACACTTACGCTACCAGTCAGATGTTGGACTACGCGATGAGTGCTATGGCCGGAAAAGGCTTCCAGCTTCAAGAATTGAAGAACCTCATGATTTCCGCAGAGGGCCGCCCTAGAACGGATATCTGTACGTGTCATCGCCATCACTGCCATGAAGAGAAGCTAATCCGATTACACAGATGGAAAGGTACGCCTACATTTCGCCAATGCCAGCTTGGACCGTACTTCAATCAACGTCATTTACTCGCACGTTCTCAACCCGATGGTTACCACACGGTCATACATGTGCATTGAGCCGATCGAGCTATGGCTCGACTTGCGAAGCCTCCGTCGAGGTCTTATCTACCCGGTGGACCCCGATGCCGATCCCACCGCGCTTTTGCTGCAGGATTCGGGCATGGTACCAGTCAACACACAGATTGCTATTGTTAACCCGGAGACCTGCACTCTCGCACATGTTGGAGAGTACGGTGAGATCTGGGTCCAGTCCGACGCTTGCGCTCAGGGATTCTATAAATCAAAGCAAGAATTTGACTCGGAGCGGTTGAACGGCAGAGTTGCAGACGGCGATCCCAGCGTGCCTTATGTCCGTACTGGTGATCTTGGTTTCCTTCACACCGTTACTCGGCCGATCGGTCCTGGCGGCCAGCCTGTTGATATGCAAGTACTGTTCCTCCTTGGCAACATCGGCGAGACCTTCGAGGTCAATGGACTCAACCACTTCCCTATGGACATCGAAAACTCCGTAGAGAATTGCCACCGCAACATCGTGACTGGAGGATGGTAAGTAAATGGCATTCTTCTCAGATCAGACATAGAGGCTAACATGACATTCTCAGTGCTGTTTTCCAAGCCGGTGGCTTGGTTGTCGTCGTTGTTGAGGTTACCCGCAAGGCCTATCTAGCCGCCCTTGTCCCCGTCATTGTTGATGTTATCCTCATGGAGCACCAAGTTGTTGCGGATATTGTCGCATTTGTCTCCCGCGGCGACTTCCCCCGCTCCCGTCTGGGCGAGAAGCAGCGCGGAAAGGTCCTCGCCTCGTGGGTTACCCGGAAGCTGCGAACCATTGCTCAGTTCAGCATTCGTGACCTGGAGGGCGATAGCCCATTTGCGGACCTGCCTCAGCATCGTATGAGCAGAGTTTCCAAGCCTGGAAGCACCATGGGCACCAGCATGCGACAGTCTACAATGAATCCGGATATCGACGCGGGTGTCCCTCGTTCTCCAGCTGGGGTGACCCTGGTGGAGACCAGTCATCCCACGGCTAGTTATCACGGCGACCGTGCTGGGTCTATGCCGCATGAACTTGGGAGTGCCACTGACAATAGTGTGGCTGCCACTCCTGTTCCGAAGCCTAACCCTGGTGTGCCTCACATCAAAGAGCCACAGTCCGCTACGATTGTAACCGAGTTTGACGATCATCACTATGACACATTGGATTCCACCGCGAGTACCGCCAACGCGGACCGGGATTTCCGGTTCAGTTTTGATATGGCCGACAACCCCGTCCAATCTCAATCGTACGGATATCCTAGCGGTGAACACCCTTCGATGGGACGAGAGCAACTTCCTAGCCAACAGGGATGGAACCAAAACAATGGCCAGCCTATTGGCACAGCCCATGCTGAGCCAGCACGTCCAGGCACACAGGACAGCGGAAGAGTCGATGATTGGCCCCAAGAAGCTCTCATGTACCAGTCAGCACTAGGTGCAGAAAACGGACATGACATGCACCGCAGGGGCAGCAACAATGCTGCACCTCATCGGCAACTACGAGGCTTGAACTTGGATTGAGCGCATGCATTGTAGATTTGAAATGATTTGTTGCCATTGAAAACGCTGCCTATAGCGTGTTTGCTTCGCAGTTCTGATGGGTTTTCCAGCATTGCGTCTTCTTTATCCGGTTTATCCCCAATACCTTAGCCCCAATACCTTAGCTCTATGATTGCAATTTGTACATACTCAGTATATCTTTTCTTCGAATATTGTAGATAAAATTCTTTTGGTTGATCATTATCTCGACCCACCCTAACACCATCGATGTCCGCAAGCTCGCAATCGCCGATCATTTTTATACTCCGCGTCTGTCTGTTGTCTGTTGTATTGTACTCCGACTGATCGACTTCCCCCGTATCTTCCAACCTATCACCGACACGCCGATCATGTACGTTGTACAGCATTACCATGTCTATCTCGATGATCGATAATATGCAATTCTATGGAGAAATCACACAACTCTTTTAGCTTCACCCATGACGCAGTGCTTGGAGACGCTAAAGAACTAAACCGAGGTATATAGCTGCCCCCAGCTCTCAAGCTGAACGAATAACATCAATTCCGCAGCCATGAATTTACTGAGATTGCTGTTGTTGACAACTCTGGCTGTTGCTAAGCAGCCTAATATTCTCTTCGTTCTAACAGACGATCAGGGTAAATATGTGGGTGGCTTAGAGCACATGCCCAAGCTGCAGGTGAGTCTATTTCCCATTCCATCCTAGCCCTACTTTGTCCAATCCTCCCTAAATCTAATATCTAACACTCCGAAGGAAACCCTCGTTCAACAAGGAACAAGCTACTCCAAACATTTCTGCTCAATCGCACTATGCTGTCCCTCCCGAGCCAACCTCTGGACTGGCCGCATGCCACACAACACCAACGTAACAGACGTCGGACTTCCCTACGGCGGCTATCCAAAAGTAGTCTCAGCCGGCTGGAACGACAACTACCTCCCACTATGGATGCAAGAAGCAGGCTACAACACCTACTACGTGGGCAAGATGTGGAACGCGCACACAGAAGACAACTACAACGCTCCCTACGTACGAGGGTTCAACGGCTCAGACTTCCTCCTAGATCCGTACACATATCGATACTGGTACGCACGGATGACTCGCAACGGAGCAGCGCCAGTCAAGTACGACGGGAAATACTCGACAGATGTGATCTCCGAAAAAGCAGAGGGTTTCATCGACGAGGCAGTTAAGCACGAACAACCCTGGATGCTGACAGTAGCGCCGAACGCGCCGCACTCGAATGGGTCTCATGATTCAACGCGGAATGCGAACTGGTTCGGTGAACCCGAGTTTGCGCCGCGACATGCGGATTTATTTAAGGATGTGCGGGCACCGCGCGACGAGAGCTTTAATACGCTGATTGAGAATGCGGTTAGCTGGGTGCAGAATGTGCCTGAGTTGAATCAGACGCATATTGATTATATTGATGAGTTCCAGCGGTGTCGACTGCGGGCTTTGCAGGCTGTTGATGAGATGATTGGGAGGCTTGTTGAGAAGTTGGAGAAAGTCGGGGAACTGGATAATACTTACATCTTCTTTTCGACTGATAATGGGTATCATCTTGGTCAGCATCGGATGCAGCCTGGGAAGAATTGTGGTTATGGTGAGTTGGTCTTGGTTGTCTCAGGTGTGTAGCTATGGATGCTAACTCTTATAGAAACCGATATCAACGTCCCTCTGATCGTCCGAGGCCCTGGTATTGGCAAGAATCAGACTTTGGACGCTATCACTTCGCATACGGATCTTGCTCCTACTTTCTTGAATATAGCTGGGGCGACTCGAGATGGATTGGACGGTAAGAAGATTCCTACTACCCTTGCTGCCAGCACGGCGGACAATAGGACCGAGCATGTTGCTATTGAATACTGGGGATTTGTGAGTAATTTCCATAAAAGAAACATAGGAAAGCAACCAGCTAACATTCACACAGGCTGTACCAGAAGGAATCTACGGGTATGCCAGCGACAAGCTCGACCAACCACACAACAGCTACCAGAGAAACACATACAAGGGTATCCGACTGGTTGCCGATGACTATAGTCTATACTATGCAGTATGGTGCACAAATGAGAAAGAATTCTTCGATCTGAAGGTACGCCATCCATCCCTTTCGATCCCTCAGTGTGTCCAGCAACAAGCCCTAACACCCTAAAACAGGGCGATCCCCATCAAACCGTGAATCTAGGCACACACCCAGCCAAACACCCCAACTACAAGATCGCAAATCGCGAGCTGCCACAAATAATAGCGCGGCTAGACGCACTGATGCTCGTGCTCAAGTCCTGCGAAGGCGATGCATGTCGATACCCCTGGCGACAGCTGCACCCAGCCGGTAAAGTGAACAGTCTTGCCGATGCGCTAGATTCCGGCTTTGATACTTTCTACGCGAACCAGCCAAAGGTTTCGTTCTCGTCTTGTGAGCATGGGTATATTATTTCGGCGGAGGGGCCGCAGACGTTCAATTCTTATGGGGCCAGTACGAAGAGGGGATGGGGGTTGGATGAGTTGTTTGGGTGGTGAACTTGGATCTCTCTAGTATTTTATGGCTTGACATATGTTGGAGATATCTGTTGATATGCATAAATAGCGGCAATGATCATGACTCTCTCACTTTACGAACTATAGTCATCTGAGTAGATCTGATTATTGAAGGAAACAGCTTGATTCGAATTGATCATGGTATTCACATTATTGCTATCACTTTTACTCATTGGCTTTTTTTTTCCAAAAAAAATTAATTTACATCTTTCCAGCCTGTGCTGTCAGCTGCTCGATGTTGACCTTGGCACTCAGGCCGCCATTGGATGTGGCAGCCTCGGGAGAACCGGACAGCTGCTCGAGAGCCTGAATGTCCTCGTTGGTGAGGGTGTTGGAGCGGATGGGACGGAAAGGAGCAGGAGAGCCAGCGCGGGAGGCGAGGAACTAAACGCATGTTAGTGGTGAAATGCAGACAAATCTCAAAGATCAAATCTTACCGAGCTGGCGGCGCTGAGTAGCGCAATCAGAGAAGCCTGGACCACATCTTGGTGGATACCAACACCCCACACCTGTTGATTGCTGCCGGCTGCTGTGCACTGAATGTATGTAGCAGCCTTGGTATCACGACCGCGACCAATGGAGTGTTCCTTGTAGTCGCGAACATCGAGATCGATACCGAGGGAGGAAAGCGCAGTAGCCAGGGAGGAGATAGCACCTGGGCCGACACCGGTGATGGCATGCTGAACGTTGTCGATCTCGATAATACCGGTGAAGCGACGCTTGAGGTTCTTGGTGTTGAGGGCCTTGCCAGGCTCGGGGGGAGCAGGGGACTGCGAGCGGTCGGTGGTGATGCTGTAGTCGACGAGGGTGAAGCGAGGGTTTGACTTGAGGTGGTAGGCCTCCTCGAAGAGGTTGACGATCTCGGTAGGCTTCAGCTCCCGGCTGACAGCCTCGGTCTTCTCCTGCACGATCTTGCTGAATTCGACCTGCAGAGCGCGGGGGAGATCCAGCTCCAGGCTGCGCAGGATAACCCAGGCGGCACCGCCCTTGCCACTTTGGGAGTTGACGCGGATGACTGCCTCGTAGGTACGGCCGATATCTTGAGGGTCCAGGGGCAGGTACGGGACTGTCCATTCGGTGTCCTCGTCGGCACCCTCGCCATCTTGGCGCAGCTTGAAGCCCTTCTTGATTGCATCTTGGTGGCTAAATTTCAAACCAGGTTAGCAAAGTTAACGAACTTGGGGGGAAAAAAGAAAACAAACCTTCCAGAGAATGCGCACACCACGAGCTGACCACCATATGGCGCACGCTCGTTGACGGGAATCTTGTTGCTCTCCTCTACCACCTTGATAACAGCGTTGATGTCCGAGAAGTCGACGCCTGGTGAGACACCTTGTGTGTACAGGTTCAGGGCAAGGGTGACCAGGTCCACGTTTCCGGTACGCTCACCGTTACCGAACAGAGTACCCTCTACACGCTGGGCACCAGCCATCTGTGCCAGTTCAGCTGCAGCAACAGCGCAGCCACGGTCGTTATGCGGGTGAACTGAAACAACGAACTTCTCGCGCTCAGTCATATTTGTGCAGAAGTACTCAATCTGATCAGCAAAGACGTTGGGGGTGGCCATCTCTACTGTGGCGGGCAGGTTGAAAATGATGGGCTTCTCCGCCGTGGGTCCCCAAGCAGCCTTAACAGCCTGGCAGACCTCCACGGCGAACTCGGGCTCAGTATCGGAGAAAGTCTCGGGGGAGAACTCGAATTGCCAATCTGTGCCAGCCTGGGAAGGGTCGTCCTTAGTGATGGAGCGGGCGTACTTTGTGCATTTGACAGCCAGCTCCAGACTCTGCTTGTGATCCATGTTGAAGATGATCCGACGGAAACAGGGACTCGTTGCGAGGTAGATGTGGAGAATAGCCTTCTTGGCACCCTTCAGGGAATCGACTGTGCGACGGATGAGGTCCTCACGGCAGGGCGCCAGGACCTGCAGGGCGACATCATCGGGTGTGAGACCGGGCTCTTCGACCAGACGGCGGGTGAAGTCGAAATCCGTTTGGGACGCGGACGGGAAGGACACTTCGATTTCCTTGTAGCCAATCTCCACGAGCATCTTGAAGAAACGGTATTTTTGCTCGCCATCCTATAGATCCAATCCAATCAACATGGGAAAACAGCGACGAAGAGTACATCGTATCATACCATTGGGTCTGGCAGAGACTGGTTGCCATCACGCAGATCGGTTGCCAGCCAGCGAGGAGGCTTATCAATAACTTTGTTAGGCCATTGGCGATTTGGCAGATCCAGCGGCTTGAAAGGCTTATACTTTCTTGAGGGATCCTTGAGCCTTTTGAAATATTAGTATGTATAAACACCAAATTCGAGCCAAGAGTCATTCCAACATACATCGGCATGGTGTTGGCGGGGTACCGCGGGGGGCGAGTGGATAAGAGACGATAAAAGGTAGGGTGTTCGTTATAGTTAGGCCAAGCAGACTCAAGATTGATTTGATTAAATGCAAAAATTGGCTTTCAAAATATGGACACGAGGATTCTTTTATAGCGAAAGAGAAAAAGAAGGCCAATTAAGAATGGGGAATATGCTGTGACTCAAATGGGCCCGTCAATGACGCCGAGTTTTTTACGGCGCCGACAGCGGAGTCACGTGATATGTACATTTCTCGAAGGGCGTGAGGGATTTGCAATTATTAACTTGATGCTGAGCTGGAAATACTGCTGTTAGATTCCCAGTGTTGATTTATCTCATTTAACTTCCCTTTCCTTTCACTTTACAGCTATTTGCGACGAGTATCTACTCTCCCTGTCTCCATAGGGGACCCCGAACATCGGAGATATTTCTGCCTTAAGGCATCTACTCCGAGGATAGCCGCAGGCATTGTTTGGTCTCAATCGATTGATGTGCATCGGTTGGAATGAGAACTTGAATTCGGGGAAAGATCGGTTTAATATACAATAATAGGAGTAAAAAATAGTCAGGCACGCTCAAAATGCCAACACACATGTTATACAACATACAGACTTACACAAAGTTCTTCTCGAGTTCAACCAATAGCGGATGAACCTCGTCCAAACTAAGTTTAACAGCTCGGGGATTCTGTAGCGCATCATCACCTAGTCTGGCTTTGATCAGCGCCTGTAATGTCTGAGCGTCTTTATCTGTTTTGCTCTGCATCTGGCCAGTAACATCAACGGTGATACCACCTTCGGCCAGGTCTCGGGATCCGAGAATGAAGATGAGGTTATACTTCATCTGCTTGGCTCGCTGAATCTTCTTTCCCAGGGTCTGTGCGCTAGTATCAACGTCGACCAAGAACGTAGAGTCGACGGAGGACAGTGGACGAGGCGACTCAGCGGTACCATCATTCACCAATGCACGGAAACCAGCAAACTTGGCAGCCGCCTCCTGGGCCTGGCGCACCACGGCATCATCTTGGTTAACTGTCAGGACAATGGCCTGGCGCGGAGAAAGCCAGAATGGCCAGTGGCCACCATGCTGTTCAATCAGCAACGCCAAAAACCGCTCCAATGAGCCGAAGATGGCGCGGTGGATCAAAACTGGAGTTGCAACTCCGGGTGTGGCTGGATTGTAGTCTGGCTCACCCTCTGCAACTTGATACTCCAGCTCAAATCGCCGTGGCAGGTTCATGTCCAATTGAATAGTAGACAGCTGGTGGTACTTTCCAGCTTGATCCTGGAGCTGGATATCGATCTTGGGGCCGTAGAATGCACCATCGCCCTCATTCAGTGCCCATTCGCGTCCAGTGCTATCCAGAGCCTCGCGCAATTGCATCTCGGCATTGTCCCACATCTCCAAAGTTCCAATATAATCCTTCTCGGGTCGAGTCGACAACACCAATCGGTACGGGCCGAGTCCGAAGGTCTTCATAGCCATGTCCACAAACCCCAATGCGGATGTGATCTCCGATTTAATCTGCTGCGGGCGACTGAATATATGACCATCATCCTGATGGAAGCGCCGTACGCGCGTGAGGCCTGTAAGTGAACCGGATACTTCGTTGCGGTGCAGCGGGCTGAAGTCTGCATAGCGCACCGGCATGTCGCGGTAGGAGTGATTTTGCGACTTGAAGAGTAGGCAGTGGCCGGGGCAGTTCATTGGCTTCAGGCCGTAGGATTCGTCTTCACCCACTTCGCCCTCAGCCTCACCACTAGCTCCACGGCCGGTGACCTCATACATATCATCCTTGTAGTTCTGCCAGTGGCCCGATATCTCCCAGAGCGACTTTTTGTAGATGGTTGGGGTCAAGACTTCACGGAAACCGTATTGTAGGTATTGGGTGCGGAGGAAGGAGATCAGTTTGTTGACAACATGTGTGCCGTTTGGAAGGAACAGAGGAGATCCGGGACTATAGACTGAAGATGTGAAGAGCTCTTGGGCTGTTCCGAGAGCTCGGTGGTCGGTGGGAGGTATCGTTGGAGCTTCGGGTTTGTCAGAACACGAGCAATGGCGAATCGCTGTGTATGACAGCGGTCGCGATCGTGTAAATTGCCATGGCAGAGATTTAACGCCAGGCGTTAGGGACGGTCTCAGGCGAAGCAGTGAGCGCATGGTTGCTGAAGATTCGCAAGTCCTCGGCCGCGGCGGTTTCTCCGATCTTTCTTCCCCACCGCTTTACGCGCGCAACGGTCTGCTTGAGCCAGTTGCATTCAAAACATTTGTTGAAACACTTCGAGTGAGATATTAACTACAGAACATATTAACTATTACACAAAGTGCATGTCTTGAAATGTTTACGCCATGTCTACAGAACAGCCTACCCCAGATCGCCCGGCTCTTGGCGAATCCTGGGTGATAGCATCAACTGCTTCTCTGAAGGAAAAAGAAGACCCCACCAAAACTCCAAATGCCCGGCATGAGAACAGCAAAGCAACCACAAGGACAGCTGACCCATCATCAGAGTCGCTGGCATCCTCATCGTCATCATCATGGACCATATCAGGTCCGGAGCTCATCATGCCCTCTATCTGCGAAACGCCTAATTTGGAAGGGTCATGGGTAGAATATGTACGGAGTCCGAAGCAGCAAGGCTCAGAAAGCATGAGAAAACGACGCAAAGTTTCCATGCCGAACAGTGCAAAGCAGCGAGAGAAAGACCGGACCGGCGCTAAAGCTGGAGGTGCAGGCGCTGGTACGTCTGCAGAGACGACCACCAAACAGGCAGGCCTTGTTGTGAAATCCAAGTCCATATTTCGTGGCCATACTGCCCTTGTCCGCAAAGCAATCAACGCGGTCTTGATCGCCATCATCCTGCACCTCCTGGTTCTTCCCGAGGTAGTCTACCAAGCCAAAGACCTCTGCCGAATCCCAAGCATCAAGACTCTATACCCCAACAGCTGCATTACCTTCCCCGCGACATACCCACCACGCAGCACCATCCACCCATCTGCAACACCCCCAGAAGAAACTTTCGCAACCTCCCAGCGCCAACTGGAATCCATATTCGATACGGCCCTCGAAACCCTCACACCTCTATCCGCCATCCTCAAACAAAGCGAAAGCATGCTGGCGGACCTAGAATCACAACTAAAATCAACCTTCCCAGACGCTCGCAACGCACTGGACCTCGAATTCACCGGCAGCAACCAAGCCGTGCAAACAGCCGTATGGGAATTCGACTCTCTACGCGCAGACCTGCGTTCCGCAATCGACAGCCTCCTCGCCTCACGACCAACAACCGAAATAAGCGGCACAGCAGCACTGGACACCCGACTCGCGATCCAAATGCGACGACGCGAAGAGTACCTCGACCGACTGCGCTCACAAATCCGCACCAAAGCCGACTCGCTCAACACGCGATTCACAACACTAGACGACCACCTCGAAGCGGTAGACGGGATCGTAGCACGCGAAGAACGACGAAGCCCAACATTTCATAAATACCGCTCTTCGTCCGACGACAGCAGCAGCGACCGACTATATTCCGTGCTCGATTCGCTCCCGCTAGGACCGTTCGGGGCATATTTGTTCCGGGGACGATCGTCAGAAGATGCAGATGCGAATACGGTTGCATTGACGGAGTCGTCATCTTCTGCCGTGGCCTCCACTGCATCCACCGAACCCACTCACACACCCCGGCCCACGGCAACCCTTGCTTTGCTTCGGGTCGCGGCCACGCACCATCGTCCCGTTGCTGACTCGGTGTTGCGGTTATCACGCCAATTGAGGGATGTGCGACGTGCGAATGGGTCTGGGTCCACTTGGTGAACTGAGGTCCCCACAAGGGGGCTGGGGGCGATGAGGGGAAGCTCGGATTTTGATCAACGTCCGAGAGTTTGGATTTTGAATTCGAAGGGTTTTTATTCAGGCTGTTACTGTAGTAACCTACATGCAGGCTGGGTTGGGGAGTCGAGTTTTGGACTTGCTTTTTTTTAACTTTGGGCGTTTCTATCCGAGAAGATGAGATGAGTTAGATGCAATAATGAGCCACGACCGTATTTTACCAAGTCCTTATACACTACGATATACAGCATAAACATACACAATTCATATCGAAAGCAAAACCAGTACGGAGTGATGTAAATTAGATGTACACACCTGTATGGATGGATGGATCCAACTTTCGATCATCCACGGTTCAGCTATACAATTGTCGCCCGATCAACCAATCCGACTACAGACATCTCATTAGGGACAACTCATCATCGGCCAATCCAAGCACAGGCCCATTACAATCTGGATGTTCAATCAATTGCCCGATCCACGGTTCACAGCATATCCATTTCTCCGGTGTGAAGGTTTAATATAGATATTCGTGTCCGGGAAGCCGATAATCCACGGGTGGATTATATCTAGTGGATGTGCATATGTAACCCGCATCCAAGGATAAAACAAAAACCAACATGCATATGATCGGTGCGAATGCGATGCGGATGTAAGATAGGCTTCTGGTATGCGAACACAATAGAGAGGCGGAGAGACATATGTTGTACAGCAACAGGAAATAGCGGTGAAGAGATCTAGATCGTAGACTACAATGGAAATGGAAATGATTTGAAGTATTCAGTAGAGTCAATTGACTCGATATTATTGCATATTTGCTCAATGGCAAAGGTATGTGGGACGCTGATAGATACATGATGTCCGCCCAAATAAAATTGCCCACCGGATTATGCCAAATAAACAAATCCGGGCAACCGAAAGAATAGATTGCAGACATATGGGCACCAAGGACACCGCAAAGGGGAAAATTGGTACAGCCAGAAAAAAAAAGAAAATCAAAATCCATGAACCATTACCATACCCGGTCCAGCCAAGTATCCTCTTTCGAGGCGCGTTTCGTAAATGATACGTCAAAAATCATTGCGCTGAAAGGGACATTTACAGCTGGAGCATGGCGGTCAACAGACCCAAAAGGGACACGGGTGCCAAGTAGCTGGCAGCGACAGAGGCAGCTGCGTTGAAGCTAGGGCTGGCGCTAGCGCTGGCACTGGTGGACGAGCCAGAACCCGAGGGGGAGCTGGAGCTGGAGCCAGTCTCAGTGCTAGAGCCGGAGCCCGAGGCGGATCCAGATTCAGAGCTAGATCCAGAGCTGGAGCTGGAGCCAGAGCCAGAGCTGGGGCTGCTAGACCCACTGGGGGAGGCACCGGAGCTGGAAGCACTGACGGCACCGGAGCTGGAGGCGGCAGTGGTCTCGGCGGTGGACTCGGCAGACGAGGAGCTGGAAGTCTTGGTAGCCAGAGTAGTGGCAGCGGAGGAAGTTCCCTCGGTGGTGGTGGAAGGAGACTCAGTGGAGGAGGTAGCCTCGGAAGAGGAGCTGGTGGCAGCGTCGGAGGTAGTGGTGCTGCGCGAGGTCACGGCTTTGGAGCCGGTGAACTGGATGCTCTCAGCGGAGCCAGACTTATCGGACCAAGTGTAGGACTCGGCGGGGTTGGCGTTCTTGACGCTGATGCTCTTGATGTACATGGAGAAGGGACCCTTGGAATAGTCGGTCAGACCACCAGCCCAGTCAATGGTACCCTGTCCGTTGGTGGGAGCACCACCGGCCCAGATACCAATGTGGATGTTCATAGGGGTCTGGGGGAAGCGAGCGCCACCCTGGGCATCCTTGTAGTTGAGAGTACGGACAATGGCACCATCAATCAGCCAGTTGACGGTATCCTTGGACCATTGGATGGTGTAGGTGTGGAAAGAGGTCTGGGGGGAGCTGACGTCGACCCAAGTCTCACGGTCATAGGTCGTGGTATCACCCTTTCCGAAGTAGTTGGTCTCAATGGTGTTATCCTTTCCACCCAGTGCTTCCTGTATTTCAGTTAGTAATTATTCGCTGCGTATAGTTGGGGAGTAATATATCACGTACCCAGTCAACCTCATCCAAGTCATCAGATTGCAAAAAGGCGGAGCTGACAATGCCTTGGCCAGGGGCAGCCTTCATCTCAATGGACAATTCGCCGTAGAAGAAGTAGAAGTCGCTGACAATGGTAGGAGCATCTCCTTCCTTGTTGATAGTGAACTCGGCACCATTGGAGCCGGTGGGGACACTGCCACCGCTGACCTTGAACTGGTCGAGGGCACTAGCCTTGGTGAAGTCAAAGTGAAGGTTGGACTCAGTGGAACCCTTGTTGGCAGGGCATGTTGCCTTCATGGGGTTGCACTCAGAGTAAGTCTGAGCCGAAACGAGAGGGGTAGCCACGGCGAGAGCCGCAGCAGCAAACTTCATGAAAGACGGCATTTTGGGTATAAAACACGCGCAATCAAAGAGCAGTGGAATATGTAAACAAAAGAAGAAAGGGAAGTCAAGGGAACGACCCTGTTTATAAATATATATATCAAGTTAACGAGGAAAGTGGAAACGAAAGTTGGATTGGGGAACCTTGGGCAAGAACGACTGGGAGGCACCACTTTATCTATCGTACCTTCTCCACTATAACCTACAGAATATATTACACGGCCACGCTACACTAAAAAAAGGGAGGCGGGAGTGACTGGAGATGGGATGTGATTGGATCTCGGGTGACAAGGCCGGATACACTGAGACAAAAAAAGGTCAGACTGTCCAGTCAAGTGGACCCCTTGGATGGTCCATTGGGGAAAAGTGGAGTTTAGAGATTATGCACCTTGGATGTGCGGGTTGTGAGACAAGGATGAGGCTGGAAATACCCATGGGTTGTACATGGAGTACGGAGTACTCCGTACTCGGTGCATCCAATATATTCATCCCTATGTACCTAGGTAGGTATACATCTAATATAATGCTAAAAGCGTCTAGGTATATTGTAATATTGTACGGAGTACAATATATGGTGACTCTGTACGGAGTAGTTGATCAGCCGACCCGGACGATCATGTGTTACAGCGTATTTATGATCACATACAAAGTACGCCATACTCCGTACTGTTACATCAGGGCCCATAAAAGAAAATTCAATAGCATAATAACATACATCATAGTATGGATTGTATCTGACACCTTTCGAAAATAGCTGAACCAGCCCTAGAGGAACCTAAGCGACCGCCAAGCTATTGCCTTATTATGGGGTGTTTTTGTTTTCACCTTTTTCTTTTTCCATCCCAAGGTCTGATTTTTATATTACAATTCCAACCATGACATTTATTACACCCTCACATCATATCATCCAATATGGCTTCATTATTGGCTAGCATTATTGTATGAATCATCCTGGAAATCCCTTAATTAAATTAATGTCTATCATCACTATCACATCCATGCAATCATGAAACACGGGCCACTCGACCACTGTAGTCTACAGTATGAGGGTTTTATCTAAGACCCTTTCTTGTACAATAGACGTTCTAATCAATACAAAATACAACTCTCCAGTACTCCGTACAGCTCGCATAAAATCGCCCAAACTCGATACTAATAATAACCAATTTTTAATACGAAGTTCACGGGTCCACAGGTTTCTCACTGGCAGATGACTCAGGAACTAGCGGCCTGTGCCTGAACTAGCGCCAATACCACCTCACTCGGGGCTGGGTGAGACTTTTTCCTTAGAATAGCCGGCTAGTACCTGACTGGGTGTACGGAGTAGAATAGTGCTCTATTAGTCTCAGTCGGATGGAGTTATTCTTGTCCTTGCAAGAATTGAAATTTTCATTGTTATCTCAAGGACAGTGTCTTTTCCCCCTCCTGGCCTCCCCTCTTATGCAAGGCCATGCGGCCATGCAAGGGGTTCTTGTGTTAAGGTTTCTTTTTCAAAGGCTCAATGATTTATCGTTATACATTTATACAAAATACAATACATCATGTATTTATACAGGCGATTGCTAACTCGTCTGCTTGGCTATGGGGCTCAGATGCAGGAACGTTAGTTGGTGCATCCAATCACCGTTATTCATTTTACCCCGAGTAAAAATACTCGCTCATATCCATGAATCAGAAAGTAAAATAAAAAAAGAACGTGGCGTTCAGACTTTACCTAAAGAATGTGGTGTTCCCCGGAAAAAACCTTGGAATAACCCTTCGGGCATCCATGGAACCGCAATCTAAAAACAGCCTTCAAACTAACTCGACCATAATCCAACCATAGCCCTAACACTCCCATATCGTAAACTCACAGAGTCACCTCAGCAGGCCCGGTCAACTCAATCCGAACCTTCTTCGTAATACTCTGTCTCTGAGCATCATACCCAACATCCCGACGCTTATTCTTCTGCCCAAGCAGCGTAACAGCCTCAACAACCACATTGGGACGATACCCAAACCAACCCTGAATCTGAAGCTTACCATCCCGGTACTTAAACTGAATCTCCGCCGCACTATCGGGCTGAATCGACTCGCCATCATCAATATACAGCTCACCCTCCGCAGACCCATCAACACCCGGCGCAATAAGAATCTCAAAGCCACGCTTGCGCAGATCCGTCGTCGTCTTAGCACTTTCCGTACGGAGTGGAATGATACTCCCACCACGGATATGAATCGGGATATCGGTAATCGCGAGATCAGCAATCGTCTTCACAGATCCATCGCCGTGCACAGCAACACCAGTGAACCAATCATAGAAGATATCATCCGGGAAATAGGCGTCGACAGAGGTCGCGCCCTCTTCCGAGACAGGCGAGACGAGAATGGAATCACCGTAGAAGAACTGCAGCTCGTTGTCAAAGGTCTCGCTATCCTCGGGGTAGACATAGAAAAGCGGCTGGAGGAACGGACTGCCCGTCAAGGTCTGACGATGGAAGGAAGTATACAGGTAATCGAGAAGACGGTATCTGATATCGATTATCTTCTTCGCGGCTTTTGTCACAGTCGGCCAGCGGTAGAATTCCTGTGACACGGTACCGAACTCGTTGTGATTCCGATAAAACGGATAGAAGCCCCCGAGCATTGCCCAGCGCGCGCAGAGCTCTTCGGTGGTATTTCCGCCGAAGCCGCAGACATCGCTGCCGACCATTGGGATCTGGAAAATTGAGGCGAAGGCTAGCATCTGCGGGATTGAGACGCGGTATTTATCCCATTGGCTGAAATTGTCGCCGAGCCTGTTGGGGGGGAGGGGAATTGGGTTAGTATAGGTGATTTGGAGTTCGATTTTTTGTGATCTTACCAGTGACCGACCTTGGAGCCTGCTCCAGCGAAGGTACTACGTGTGATGATCAAAGGTCGCACGTCGGGTCGACGCTCCAACATTGCTTGACGGGAAGCCGAGCTCATCACTAGGAGTTGGTGTTAGAAAGGTTCCGATAATGAACACGAGGGACTTACTAGTTCCGTAGAGATTGTGCGTGTCATACTCAGCGTAACCCTCACCGGCATGGATGATATCTGTATCAATAGTCTTATTGCTAATTGAACCAGCCTCGTTTGCGATCTGATAAGGCGGGTTAATAAGGTCTCGACCAGACAAGCCGACCTTCTTTCCTTTTCCACTGCGGCTCCGTTTCTCGCCGACACTACGCGTCTCGATAACAGCATCACCTCTCTTCTCACGGTGCGACAAAGAAGCGCTAGATGAAGAAGACCCAGGCTGGAAATCAGCTGGGAAACCGGGGATATGGCGGGGAGGTGCTCGGACTGGAGGAGGCGCTGGGGGTAGGTTGTTATCCTTGGCGTACTCTGCCGGGTTCTTGCAGGGATATGGGCAGAAGTTTGAAGCTTCATTCATGTCGATCCATAGACCGTCGATATCGACGCCGTCTCTTGCGGCGAAGAATCGCTTGAATTCTGAGTTCCAGTATCTCTGTGTGTCTTTGTTGAACCAGTCTGGGTAGACGGTTAGGCCGGGCCAGACGGCACCTGGAGATATTCTGTTAGTAATTTTAGTATTGTGCTTCTGTTGGTGGACTTACCTTCGTAAAGTTCGTTCTGTTCATGGTCACGGTACAGGAAGACGCCCTGGTCGTGGCCTCGTTTGAAAGCACCGTTGTCTGGTGACGCACTCGCCGTTAGAGCGGATCGAGGGGAACATTTAATTCTCACACTTACCAGAGTTACTAACGGCTGGATCGACCATGACAATGTAGTGCTGGTCATGCTTGTGAAGGTACGAAACCAACTCGCGCATCTTGTCGACAGGGAATCGCTCATCGTCTAGAGTAAATACTCGTCGAGCACTCATATAATCAATATCGGTCCACATGGTCTCGAGTGGGATTCCAGCACGGCTGTAGTTGTAAACTACCTCGGCGACATCGAAGACATCCTGGTAGCCATATCGGCAGTTGTGATACTAGAGGAATGTTAATTAGAATACAATTCCAAAAATTCAGTATGAAAATAACATACTCCAAAAGTCCAGTAGCTTTGCATAGCAGGAAGACCAACAACCTCGGAGTACTGCTCGCTGACTTCCCTGGGGGTCGGACCAGCCATGAAGTAGAAGTCTAGGACTCCACCGAGGGTGTTATACTCAAGATACTGTTTGCCATCGGTAGTCTTGTCAATCTTGATGTCCATGCCGTTCGAGTTCAAAAAGAAGACCCCATGAGTGCCCTTCTCTCCGCGGTGATCAACGTAGATAGGATGAGTACCGTAGAGGTTCGAGTTGGAAGGAATACTATATGCATCACGGTTCCAGATAGTGCGAGTATAGTTAGTGGTGGGCAGACGCAGCGAATCACTGTGTTCGCCCAGACCATACAGGTTGGGATCATTGGGAAGCCAAGTGCGCAAATTCAAGTATTGAGATTGGAAGATGATGTTGGTGTCAGAAGTGTCGAAAAGCACTTCATCCCCGCGCAGAACTCGGAATGAAAAAGGATTTTCTTCATAGTCGAAGCGAAGGACTCCGTCCTTTTGATGGCCTGTTGCGCTCTCGGGTCTGGGAAGAACAGAGTCTGGTACTTGGTAGACCTCCTCATCGGTATCGTAGATCATGACATGGAGGCGGGTTTCTAGTAGAATGGTGAGTATACATTTATAACTGAAAAATGAAGTATGGGGATATAGTATACCAGTTTGTGCCTCCACAAGGAGCTTCAAGTTTGGAAGATCCGTGCCATACGTATTACAGGCATCCCCAGCAAGATCAAGGTCAGCCGTCAATTTTTGACCCAACTGCTTCACATTAGAAACTTTATAGCCAGGACAACTGTCAAACTGTGATGTCGATCCCAGGACAGTGGCACCCACGAGGGGAGCCAGGAGGAACAATGTGCCTTTCATGTTTAAAATCGGGCGAGCATTGAAGCACAAAACAAACACAGCATGCACACAGCAGGATACACTGAATATCGTAGATTGACAAGAGGGACAGTGCACCCTTTTAAGGGATGCACTGGCCCAGATCAAAATTGAGGGGAACTGTGGGGGGATACGACATCAAGGGGATGCTAGAGTGAGATGCTAAAGTGAGATTCGTTTGTTGGCCACATGATGAGTGCATGGACATTTGCTCTGTCACATCGACCAAGTCCTTCCCAAGGTTGTTGTGCAGGGAAACGGGCAATTATGGGATGCCTGATTTCGGGTCTGTAGGTACAGTAGCTCCAATAGCTCCAGATTCATCCTGCAGGGTCCTATTTTTAGTTCACTTGCGTTTCTCAAGTCCGAGAACGCCGTGAGAAGGTTTTGACTTGCAGGGCCCCCAAGGCTGTCTGTTATCTTATTGATTGTCTCCAGTTTCTCTACCTACGTTCAACCAAAAATTGTGTTAAATAGCCATTTCATGGGCTTTCTATTCTGCCCAAGGGCATCCTCTAGGCATCATTCATGAATATAAAAAGAAAATCGTCAACGCCAACAGCTCTTGATCCCAACCAGAAACCCGCTGATGTTCTCAAATACCGCTCATCTTTTTCACTCTCAGCACTCAAAACTTCTGCCCAGCGGTGGCGGCCTTGACATCCTCCTCCGAGCTCATAATCTGCACCTTGATGGCACCCGTCTTAGGATTAGCGGCGGTCTCAAAGGCCTTGAGAGCGTCCTCGATAGAGTAGCGGTGAGTAACTAGCTTGTGCAAATCGATCACACCGTTCTGAACCAGGCGAATGGCCCGAGGCCAGGTGTTGCAGTAGCGGTACTGGTACTGCAAGTCGATCTCCTGGGTGCTGAGACGCATGAAGGGAATGGTCATCTCGTTCTTGCCGACACCGATGACAAACACCTTACCACCGAACTTGACACTCCAGATGGCGGAGTTGACACTGCTCTCGACACCGGTGCACTCCAGGGCCAGCTTGGGGCGCAGGGCGTCAGGGCCAGAACCCTGACCGTCATTCAGGGCATTAATGATACCATCGGCACACTCTTCAGCCGACTTGCCAATCTCCACCTTGTAGGTGCGCACTTCAGGAACCAGAGACTTGGCAAAAGCCAAACGGCCCTCGTCAATGTCAGTGATGACAATAGGACAGGCACCAGCAGCGCGTGCACTGAGCAAACTGATCAGACCGATAGGACCGGCACCGGTGATAAGCAATGGGTCACCGAGACGCAGACCACTGCGCTCGATAGCCGCCAAGCTCACACTGAGAGGCTCCAACATAGCACCGTCCTCATAGCTTATATCACCGATCTTGTGGCACCAAACGGCGGGGTGGTTAACGTATCGTCGGAGCAGGCCATCGACAGGGGGTGTGGAGAGGAAAGCGACATTGACGCAACCGTTGTAGCGACCGGTCAGACAGGGCTCGCAGGCGTTGCAAATAACGTTGGGCTCAACGGCAACGCGGTCGCCGACCTTGAGGTGGGTGACATCAGGGGCGACCGCGAGAATTTGGCCGGCGGATTCGTGACCGAGGACATGGTCTCCCGTGACGATCATGGGACCAATGCAGCCGGCGTGCCAGAAGTGCACATCGGATCCGCAAATACCGGTGCTGCGCACCTCAATTGTGACCTCGCCAGCCTTCAGGCCCTTGCCAGCATTGATGTCCTCTACTGTCGGGTTGGACTCGGCGATCCAAAGGTCATGTTTGGGGTTGGTGTAGACACCGATGTTGGTCTTGGTGACGGTTGCGGAAGACATTGTATAATATAGGAGGGGGGGAGAAGGAAAATGATAAATGCATCAATGCGAGGGAGCCAGCCACTTTAATACTTAACCCCCCAAAAATTTGTGTCCTGTGATCTCATATTGTTCAACCCCACGTTGATAGATGGAGTAACGAAAAAGTGGAGTGGAGGGGCCCTTCGCATTTAACCGGGGGAATTCAACTGCTTTTTACCGTCTGAATTAGGCAACCCTTGCCCGCTCTCTCAGTCTCGGGCCGAATTCTTTGATCGGCTATCGGTTAATATTTTGTTCTTCAATTTCCTTCAGGGTTATTTCCTCATGTTATCTTTTCGGTTCATACTGAACAATCTGAGAAGTGTTTCTGATTTCAAGTCAAATATGGTACTATGTATACCGTGTGAGAATTGTGTCAAGAAGAGGGAATTCTCCGGTGGAGGTGAATTTCAAGTGGAGCAAATGCTTTTTTCCGAGACAAACAGTGCAAACTTATTTTATAGCCTCAGGCACTACTCCATAGTTATTCATTATGAATTATTCACACGCCTGAGGATGGATATCTCTCTACTATGTACAATAGTTACCTAAATGTACAACATAGATTTGATCTGTCTTACCATGCATGGGCTACTTCATTCCCTGTTACAAGCCTATAGGGATCCAGCAACCAAACTCTCGGATATTTCAAGGCAGAGCGAGAAGCTGTGTAACAATTATTGTCATCTGACTGACTTACATCCTTGGATGTAGGTAGGACTGTGTGAGACAAAGTATAGGCCCAGTTTCATTCTGTACAATTGTCCGTTAGACTGACTGCTACGATTGTTTGGTAGTGTCACAGTTGTGAGCTAATGATAAATGCCTAAAGGAAAAACCTGTATATATCGATCCAATTGAACATTATTTACTGTAGCATCATTCATAACCACCTGGGATGGATTTCTCCTTACATAGATCCCTCCCTAGACAACTTCTACGTTGGTCGAGCCGTTCTCTCTTACCTGCATACAACACAGAATCGCCAGCCGCTTTTTTATAGTGAATTCGAACGTACTCTGTCTTTATTTTTTGATATATCATTTATCTATGATTCTTGGTGCATGTTCTGGGTCATATTTTACTTTTTCCTACTCAATTTTGTTGATCACGAAAAACAAATAGTGCAGCTTTACGGAATATTGCATTATATATATATTGGCTCATAACAGCTTCAACGTGGGAAATTTTCTGCAAGTCAATTCCGCAGAGTATTCCTCAAGACAAAGAAGCCTTTATACTTATTAGTCCCCCGAGAAGGGAAAAAAGATATCACCTTATTTCTCCTATCCGGAGTATAGTTCCAGGTTGTGATTCATCTAATGGGGTCGGATTCAGGTACAATGCTATAGCATATTTCTATGCACTTTCAGATTCACATCTCCAAGCAAGATGAGTTTTATTATGTAAATAGTAAGCTTATAAATTCCTTAAATCCTTTAATTCATCTAAACTCCCTTTAAAATCTGTAGAGAATATATTGTTTATTTGGAAAGGTGACTCACGTGACCCTCAATTCCTGAAGTTCCCGAGCGTCAAATCTTCATCTGGTTCTGCCGTTGCGCGAAACTTCAGATCATTAGATCATACTGCCCTCCTATTAGCGATTGCTTCGGGTGTCTTTTGCTTACTCCTTCTTTTCCACTCATTTCCTCCGCAGTATACAAAATGCCCGCCGCCACCCGTGCCGTCCTGCGGCAATCGCAGTTCCTGACCCGGAGAACCGTCGTCAGACACGCCTCGTCCACCTCGGAGGCTGCCTCCAAGGCTGGTGAGACTGCTTCCTCAGCTGCCTCCAAGGCCTCTGAGGGTCTCTCCAAGGTCTCTGCCTCCGCTGGTCCTGCCATCTCCAACGCCGCTGGTGCCCTGCGCAAGGTCGGTGGACCCGCCGGCAAGGTCATCTCTTTCGTCGATTGTAAGGGACACTCTTGATTTTTCTCCTGTTGGATGGCTACAATGGAGTGTTGGACATTGGGTACTCATATAAAGAGAAAGCCAATGATTGACCGATCGATCCGGTTGAAATTGTGCCACCCAATCCCAACCTCCTTGTTGACTTGAATCCGCGGATTACATTTGCATAAGGTGCATAGCTAACCATCAATCAATCTAGCTCTGATCCCCCCTACCCTCTACTACTCCAAGGTCGGAATTGAGCTCGGCAGACTGGTGTTCCGTGGCCAGAACATGGCTCCTCCGTAAGTCGGACTCGGTACTCGACCCTTTTACTCCCCATCTAACAGTTCCTCCTAGCAACCTGGCCACCTTCCAGTCCTACTTCCAGCCCTTCATCAGCAACCCTGCCGCTCTCAAGACCCTCCCCTCCCCCTCGACTGTCCTCGCCTCTATCCGCAACGCCAGCCCCAAGCAGCTGGCCCTCGCCGGTGTCACTGCCGCTGAAGTCATTGGTTTCTTCACTGTTGGCGAGATGATCGGTCGCATGAACATTGTTGGTTACCGTGGCGAGCCTGCGCACGCGCACTAAGTGGATGTGGATAGAAGAGAATCGTCCTTTCCTTTTTTTCCTATGTTAATCTTCCCGCGCTGTGTATGATAGACGATGGAATTTAAACTGTTGTCTCTGAGATAGACCTTGTTACTGCAATTTCATTCCCTGTGCTGTTTGTGCTCTCCGAAAGTGTAAAATCTATTGTTTGTCCGGTCAATTGTATTCCAAAGGACCATTGTTCTCGACTGGTTTATCCTTATTCTTCTTATTCTTCCCATTTCCCCCCTAAACCACTCTGTAATCATGCGGATCCCCTGGGTACGAATAGTAGTCCTGATCTGGTATGTGTATTATGTCCAGACTATTCCATCGATCGAAATTATTCTTCTCTCGTTGTTTTGTCCTCCACCTCGGCGGTGATATCGGATGGACAACGCTGATTGGCCCGGGAGGAAAATCGGCGGACCACTTTTTTTTCTTTTCGAAATATCAACGACCATTTTCGACTCAACCAACAAAAGATATGGATGCGTTCAGATTGTTGACTAGGTCAACAAAATTAAAGCCCGCCTCATCGGCTTCAGACTCTCGTCTGCCGTCCACTGGGAAAGCAGCCAACCCGCAGCTCTTCCGGACCGCGGAGACCGACAAGCTCGAGTCTGCCAAGAATGGCAAAAAAAGAAAAAGAAGCGCTGCTGTTCAACAGGATGAGGAAGATGTCCCCGATCTCGACTTTTTCAGTTCAAACAAGCGCCCTGCAGCTAGTGTGACGGAAACCGCTGTTGCGACCGAGGACGATGAGAAAGTGTCTGCTCAGGATGCCGTATCCGATGACGACGATTCCATGGATGAAGTGGAGCGTCGCACTATCTTGAACTCACACAAGATCAAGGTTACAGATATGCGCGACTTGGAAGAGATCCAAGTCCAGCCTACATCTACCACAGATTCCAAGAAGAAAAAGAAGAAGGCAAAGAAAGAAGAGGCGCCGACTCTCAGTAAGAAGGAGCAGAAGCGTGCCAGACGCTTGTTCCCGGAGCCCCTGCTTAACTTCAAGGAACTTCGCTCTAAATACAAGATCTCCTCGCGACTCGCAGAGAACGTTGCAGAGCAAGGATTTACCGTACCTACAGAGGTTCAGCTTGGAACCCTACCATTGCTTCTTGGAGAGTCTTCCGAGCCAGATCTTTTGGTTGTTGCGCCCACTGGCAGCGGAAAGACATTGTCATTCTTGATCCCTGTGATCAACAAAATTGTTCGACACCACCACTCAAACCCCGACGAGCATGGTATTTTGTCTCTGGTTGTGGCACCCACCAGGGAACTTGCGAGCCAGATCGTCAACGAGGGCCGCAAGCTAGTGGCTGGAACTGGCGTGAAGATCACACTGATGAGAAAGGGTATGCGTGTTGGAGATGATGGTGATGCTGGTGCCAATGTTCTTGAAGAGAACAACGAAGAATCATCCGGGTCGGAAGATGAAGAGGCCGAGAACAAGCCAGCAAAGGAGCGCGCCAACATCCCGGTCACTAAGAGTGATATTCTCGTCACTACACCTCTGATGCTGGTTAATGCTCTATCCGCGAATCGGACGACCACCATGGCAACATTACCTCTAGTGCGGAGTTTGGTTATGGACGAAGCCGATGTCCTCCTGGACCCGTTGTTCCGGGAACAGACCCTCGATATTTGGAAATCATGCTCACACCCCGACTTGCGTGTTGGCCTTTGGTCAGCCACCATGGGATCGAATATCGAGGATCTCACCAAGTCAACCATCAGAGAGCGACTGGAAGATCTCGGACAAAAGCCAAGCGAGCCGCATGCACTCCTTCGTCTGGTTGTAGGGTTGAAAGACTCTGCAATCCCCAACATCGACCACAAACTCGTGTACGCAGCAACAGAACAGGGTAAACTGATGGGACTTCGCCAACTTCTTCGCCCCGCTGCAGCCTCAGCATCAGATATCCGCCTTCGCCCTCCCTTCCTCATTTTTACGCAAACCATCCCCCGTGCAGTGGCCCTGCACTCCGAACTCAAATATGATATCCCCGCCGAAGCAGGTGGATCCTCCCGTATTGCAGTTCTCCACTCCGATCTCTCAGATGGCCAACGGTCCGACATTATGCGCGACTTCCGCAAAGGCGAGATCTGGATTTTGGTCACAACAGATCTGCTCGCCCGTGGCGTTGACTTCCGCGGTATCAACGGCGTAGTCAACTACGATATCCCCAACTCGGCCGCCGTCTACGTCCACCGCGTGGGGCGAACCGGTCGTGCTGGTCGCGAGGGGGGTATCGCTGTCACCTACTACACCAAGGAAGACATTCCCTACGTGAAGAGTATTGCCAACATCATCGACGTCAGCGAGAAGCTACGCGGCGGGGAAGAAGGCGACAAATCCATCCAGAAATGGCTGCTCGACGCTCTGCCGAACCTGAGCAAGAACAGCAAGAAAGATATGAAGAGGCACGGTGTCAAGGCGCGCCAGGCCCCGAGATTGACTGATAAGGAGGAGGATGGAAAGGGCGCTCGCGGCATGAGAATCAGTACCAAGAGTGGCTTTGAACGTCGCATGGAGAATAACAAAAGGGGTGCTATCGAGGCCAGTCGCAACAGGAAGGCTGCAGCAGCGGCTAGCGGCAACGTCAGCGATGCTGGTAGCTGGGGTGGATTGGATGATTAAATGCTCAAATTTCTACTGTACAATACACTATTCCCAAAGTTGCTACCGCGGTATTCCCATAATCACGATCATATCATAAACGCATTAACTCGTCTCATGAAGTATATACACATAAAATTCCTTTGTCTTAATCATGATATCTACTTCTGGCTCTGACTCTGACTCTGACCATTCCCCTGACCCCGAGGAGCTGCAGCCTGAGCAGGAGGTGGCGGCGGCTTCTCCTCAACAACCTTCCTCACCAACTTGACAGGCACAAAAGGACAATCCAACAAACCCTGCTCCTCAAGAACGCGCGCAAGCTCATCTCCATCAAGATCATAATATAGCGCCCATTCACCCTCCTCCTCTTCAATGGCTATGAAAGAATTCTGCTTCCCTTGAAGCGAAATGAACTTCTCATTCTTACACCAGTCCCACGGTTCAACTAGCTGCTCCACACTCTGCGATCGATTCCCGTACCGCAACTCATGCGTTTCGGTATCTGCATAGATCCAGTTGAGAAGGGGCGGGTTATCTTGGACGTACGTCGGGAGGCCGAGGCCACGCTCGCGCTTGAGATATTTCAATTCTTCAGGTTCTGGGTACTCGATATAGAAGGCCAAAGCTGTGAAAGCTGGTGGGGATCTTTTGGAGGGATCTGGGTCGGCGAGGTAGACCTGCGGGGAGTAATAGTGTTAGTCCACTCTGCGATTTGGGCTCTGGTTATGATGTTCAGACTGTGATGTCTGTGGAGGCTTCATATGATTTGCATTTGGGTTCCTTACCTTTTCATCTCTTACAACAACAGTCATCCCGTTTAATTCGCGGTCATCGTCTGTGTCCCCATCGCATTCTGCTATGATGTTGAACTTCACCATGCGACGAGCCTCTTCTTTGCGCTGGTTTGCTTTGCGCTGCTCGCTGGACGCGAGGGATACGCCTGTCACCGTTGGGATGGAGGTCAGGGCTAGAAGTCCGATCATTGTGCAGGTGTTTGGTGGTATGCGATATTAGGTATGTGATGTTTCCGTACTCCACGGTCCAAAGGTCGAGGGCGAAGGAATGAACCACAGTCGGTATATGGATGGTAGAATATGCAATTATATTGCGGTTTATGTCCTTGAATTGGTCGACTATGAATAGTATTTTGATATATCCGATTTCAGAATTTGTAGCTGCTATTCTGGCGTTTTGGTCTGGACTCAGGTCTGTTGTCGCATTAGGATGATTTGCTTGATATTGAATAATGTTGAGCTGTTGACTTACCACACGGAGATAGAGAATATCTGTTTTCTGAAAATCGATATAGACACAAGTCATTGTTCTTGGTAGGATTCGTGAACCCTTAGAAATACACCGGATAAAGTAGAAATCCAAGATCCATCGAAATGGTGACACCGACGTCATCGCCACGTGATGGGCCAGCTCCTCTTTTCTGTCGACCAACAATGTTTCCTCATTCATCAAGTTGATTTTTACCGAAAAAAAATGTTAGAGATTCATTCTAAAGGTTTGACCTTGCAGGGTTGCTTGCATTGCTCAATAACCAACGTCTAGGAATTCCTATTCTAATCAATCGTGTATCGTTATTATTCGTCATTTCGTTTGGTCACCATTCCCAATATGACCTGGCAGTACTGCCATTATACCCTTTCACTCCATCCCCAAATCGACCACCAGCAGTTGACGGCCAATGCGCCTCCATCCGCACTCTCCCAGTCATCATAACCAACTTCCTCGCCCTCCTCAACCACAGCCAGCCCCAACTCGCCCATCCGCTGCCGGAACTCCTTCACCTGCGGCAGATATGCATCTCGTAGCGGCATCTCCACCACGACTCGCGCACCAAGCCCACGGCTAAGCCAGGGATTAATGGTATCCACCAACCATTTGGGATGGTTGGGCGAGTACAATGGATCCGCGGCGAGAATCACATCAAACTGCTCTTCCGCAGTTGGAAGGGGCGACGGCGTGACCGACCAGTCAAGCAAACCGGTGGTCACTTTCCCCCCAGTTCTGTCGAGGAGTTCTACGTTCAAGGCAGCATTGTGGGCGAGGTTGGGGACAATCTCGGGCAAGTCAGTGAGGTGGACGGTGGCAGATTCACCCTGCAGAGCTGCAAAGGAAAGCCCGACCAAGCCTGTTCCGGCACCGAGTTCGAGTGCCCGCAGAGGTTTCTGGGGGTTCGATGTGGAGGGAGTAGCCGACGCCGAGGGAACAAGTGCTGGTGGCGATCCAAGGTTGTGAAGCCGGCGCGAGAGAAGATAGGAAGATACCCAAGTCTTCATACCGAGGTTGTCCGCCGTGATTGACGGTTCATGGAGGGTCAGTGTGTATTCTTCGCCGGAGCCGGTGGGCACGTTGAAGATTCGAGACATTGCCGGCATAGCTGGTGGCAGATGAGTCATGGTCAGCGGGATCATGTAACATAGCTGGATAGATGGTGGTCTGCTTACCGGTTCGACCGGACCGTTCACTTAGCCGTGCAGCGGCCGCATCCCAGATTGCCTCCCGGAGTTCCTCGGTATCGAGCCATGCGAGTGGACTGGCGATGATGGATGTGAGATACCGAGTCACCCCGGTAGGCTGGACTGCGGGGCCTTTGACGACATCGGCGGTCGTGCCAAATGTGCGTGGCTGCAAGCTCAACAGAGCTAAAGCTTTCACGAGATCGGTTCCCGAGGGCTTCTGGTAGAGTTGCGGGAGGTCAAGCACTGCGCTTATCAGTTCCATTATCTTTTGTGGACCGAATTGGACTAGAGGGGTAGATTGTGGACTAACCATGTAGAGGCTCATCTGTAGCGCTGATCATGATGATAACTGTATATTCTCTATGTATTGCTGGAGAGGAATGTAAAGCAACGAATTGGCCTCACAGCCCGGAGAATCGCGAAATGTGGCGGAGAAAAAAAAAAGAAAATATTCCCAAAGAGGAAAGGCTGGCGCTGCCGTTCCGCGGGTTGACCGTCGCCTAGATTATCAGGCATCAAGATATCAACAGAAGAGCAGGATGATCTCGAATGCTGTTCCTGTACAAGAAGACTCAATCAAAATACAAGCCAGAGTGGGTATATTAAGCTAGCAATCACTAATGGTCATGTTAACGCATAAAAAAAATATAATGGTATCTCTACTGTCCATATGAACGCCGGTGCACCAAGTAAATGACACCCCAAATCAGTTCAGAGTCGCTTTGAAGCCCTGATAAGCTTGTTCGATATCAAATGCAAGTTCACGCGCTTGGTCTTCGCTCAATTCCTCAGTAGCTCGCATTTGATTCAATGCGATCAACCACTGAATGATCTTGCCGCGGTCTTCAAAATCGGTATCTGTTACCTTGTTCACAGACTGAATCACCTCCGATAAAAGTGGATGTAGCGCATCTTTGGATACCATGTTGAGTTTCAATGCATCGAGGAAGGTGATGAAGTTCTCAGTTGCAGCCAGAATAAGACTACCCGAGGCACCCCCAGCCGGTCCCGCCGTTGCTGCGCCCATGTTAGATGTTGGTGCGCCGTGAGAAGCTTGCTCGACTGTGGCCGGGAGACCAATGCGCAATCGCTCTGTGGCTCGTGGACATTCTAACTATATTGTCCATCTGGCGTCAGAAATGTCTTGGAGTTTGCGGGGTAAAACGAAGAACACTCACACCCCACGTCCGTTTGAAGGTTTCTAGATCCACGAACTCCTGCGATACTGTCTCATCTCCAAGACTGGACTTGTATTGCTTCAATAGCCGTGTACATGTCTCGGTATATTCTGCCTCGGTGACCACATCTTTGATGTATGCTTTCTCGAGTCCATCGAGGGTGATGATGATGCTGTAGATTTCGGCTAGTGATTCGTATAAGTCACGTTCGGCGGAGCTGGATGCTAGTTTAACTTCCTAAGACAAGGGGCATTAGTCAATATGACTATGAATGCGGAGACAAGGATCCATACTTCATCGAGGTTGATTGTGGCCGACCGGGCGGGGTTAGGTGTGTAGCTGTAGGGGGTCGGCGCATAGGAAAGTGGGCGTTGGGAGTACATTTTTGGCAAATTCGCAACATGTACAATAATCGTCAAGTCGTTAGTCGTCAATTGTAATTGAAGGTTGTCTTGTTGTCTTGTAGATTGTCTGGACGTTATCGCCCAATGCCAAAGGCGGTCTGAAAGGCGGACCCGCCGATTTTCTCCCCAAATTTTTTTTTGACCAGCCATTTCCCGACCAAGCTACATTTTGCAGACTCTTTTCTGCATTAATATCTCAAAATGGTTGGAGGCAAAAAATCCACCAAGAAGTTCGTGCAGAACCGTCTGCCGGATGTCCTTGAGCGACGCAAGGCCAATGCCAAAATCAAGCAGAGACACCAACTGAACGACAAGCGCAAGGAAAAAAGTGCTGCTCGCCGCGCCGAAGCCGAAGCCGCCGCAGCAGAGAACCCGGAGCAAGCGAAGAAAGAAAATGCCTTTTCCGAAATGAACGTCGACGACTTCTTCGCTGGCGGCTTTGATATTCCCGAAGAGAAGGGAAAGAAGGCCAGCAAGAAGGATACCACCCCCAAGATCGGCAAGCGCAAGCGCTCAGAAGATAAGGCACAGGCGGACGCTGAGGCCTCTGAGGGCGAGAGTGACGACGACAGTGTCGATGCTTACGACGAGCACAAGGACCAGCTGGAGTCATTGAAGGACAAGGACCCCGAGTTCTATAAATATCTGAAGGAGAACGATTCCGAACTGCTCGATTTCGGTGACCAAGGCGATCTTTCCGAGGTTGACGCTCTGAGCGAAAGCGAAGAACCCGAAGACGAGGAACCGGCCAAGAAGAAGAAGAAGAAGTCCAAGAAGGAAGAGGAGGAGCCCGAGGATGAGACCTTGACCATTGAGATGGTCAAGAAGTGGCAGAAGTTGATGGAGGAGCAGAACTCGATCCGAGCCATGCGCCAGGCTGTGCTTGCTTTCCGTGCGGCCGCCTATGTCAATGACCCCGATGCCCCCGAGCAAAAATACACCATCTCCGACAAGAACGTGTACCACCAGGTTCTCGTCACGGCCCTCAACACCATCCCCAAGGTCCTGGCCCACCATCTCCCCGTTAAGGAGAGCGCTTCTGGCAAGATCAGGGTGTCATTGGATTCGAAGAAGTTCAAGACCCTCACCCCTCTGATCAAATCGCACACTGCTTCAGTTCACCAGCTTCTGATTAACTTGTCCGACGCATCGACACTCAAGTTGACCCTCGCATCAATTGAGCCCATGCTGCCTTACCTTCTTCAGTTCCGCAAGGTGCTGAAGACACTCGTTAAGATTGTCGTCGGAATCTGGGCTGATGTGTCCACGGCCGATGCCACCCGTATCACAGGTTTCTTGATTCTGCGCCGCCTTATGGTTCTGGGAGATGCAGGTATCAGGGAGAGTGTGCTCAAGGCTACTTATGAGGGTGTTGTCAAGGGTAGCCGCAACACAACGGTACACACGCTAGCCGGCGTGAACTTGATGAAGAACTCCGCAGCCGAAATCTGGGGCATTGACCAGAACGTCTCATACACAGCAGGATTCTCCTTCATCCGTCAGCTGGCTATGCACCTGCGCAAGAGCATTACCAACACCTCCAAGGAGTCCTACAAGACCATCTACAACTGGCAATACGTGCACTCGCTGGATTTCTGGTCCCGAGTGCTTTCACAGCACTGCGATGGCCTTGTCGAAGCTCAAATCGGCAAGCAGTCCGCTCTGCGTCCCCTCATCTACCCCGTCGTGCAAATCACCCTGGGCGCCATGCGCCTCATCCCAACCGCCACGTACTTCCCTCTGCGCTTCCAATTGACGCGCTCCCTGCTCCGCATTTCCCGCGCCACAGGCACCTATATCCCGCTCTCCGCTTCACTTCTCGAGGTCCTGACCTCAGCTGAGATGCGCAAGCACCCCAAGTCCAGCACGCTCAAGCCCCTGGACTTCAACACAGCGATCCGCGCGCCCAAATCCTACCTGCGCTCGCGCACTTACCAGGACGGCATCGGTGAGCAGGTCGCCGAGCTCCTCTCCGAGTTCTTCGTCCTGTGGTCCAAGCACATTGCGTTCCCGGAACTGTCCGTGCCCGTCATTGTCTCCCTCAAGCGCTGGCTGAAGCAGGTCTCTGCCCGCAGCGGTGGAAACAAGAACGCCAAGATCAACCAGATGATCTTGTTGCTCGTGCAGAAGGTTGAGACCAATGCCCGCTGGATCGAGGAGCGCCGTCTGAACGTTACATACGCTCCCCGCAACCGCTCTGGTGTCGAGTCTTTCCTTAAGGATGTTGACTGGGAGTCTACTCCTGTTGGTGCGTTCGTTAAGACGCAGCGCAAGCTGCGTGCGGAGCGTGCTGCTGTCCTCGAAGAAGGTCGTATTGAGGAAGAGAAGCGGAGAGAGGAAGCGAAGAAGAACGGTGGAGAGGATGAGGATATGGGTGGTGTTGCTGGCAGTGATGATGGCAGCGAGGATGAAGATGAGGATGAGGAGGAATTGGAGAGCGAGGAGGAAGCCGAGATCGAGAGTGAAGATGAGGACGAGCTGGAGATGGAGGACGAGTAGATCGTCTAGTTTTGTTTTTTAATTTGTATATCTCCTTGTCCACGTCCATGTCCATCTACTTCACACGGTTATTGCATATGTCTGCTTTGTTTACCAGGATACACCATGGGTAGCTAACTCAGTCCTACAAAAGAAAATCATTTATCTTAACAAGCTTCATATCATCATAGGTCTCATAAATCTACGCTCTGTAAAGCAGTCCAATAAATCAGCTAAAAAAAACGAGGGGGGGGTATATCAAAAAGAATGCACCATCTAAACAGACCCAACGGGCCCATGCTCCTGAGCCCAAGCCCTAGACCTATCCCTCCGCATAGCAGCATCCTCCTCCTCAGCCCAAGCCAAAGACTCACTAGGCAACATAATCGCCTTATCAATCGCCACGGGCAAACCACGATGTCTACCACGCAACGCCACAGCCGCAAGAATCAACTTGCTAATAGTATGCCAGGCACCACAGAACGAGTAATTCTTCCCGGGGAACCCAAGACTAACACCCACACAGCCGTAAGCCGAGACGACCTCGAAGATGATATTGAAGGTGGAGAAAGCCACCGGCAGGGCTTCGTAGTGATCAGACTCGCGGATGGCGATAAAGAACACCGCCAGCGCGATCCACCACAGGTCATGGCTGAGCTGGGAGCGGAGCTGTTGGTGCACGAAGTAGCCGCGCGAAGTCTCGGATAGACCTGGGCGACCGAGGTGGTGGCGGAATAGATCCATTACTACGTTGCTGCGGCTTGTGTTTGCTGGTGAGTCTGGGGATTCGTCGTGCGCGTAGATTCCTAGCGAGCGTTCTTCGTAGACGTTTGTGTTGCTGTGTGGGTGTTAGATTGGGGGTTTGTTTGGCGTGGGTGGGTGTTCATGGGTTACTTACCGCATTGTGAGTGTTACTGGGTACGCGGAGACGTACTGGGTGAGGTTTGTTAGTTTTAGGTTCGGGGTTTAGTGTATACGATATGAGAGTAATCTGTCTTACCATCATGAGTACTAGAGGTTGTGTTAGCATGATTATCTTTCAGTCCGGAGGGGATTTTGAAGGCACTTACCATAGAGAACCAAGAGACCCTGGTGAAGATCGGCAATGGTTACAACGTAGAATCCACCAGCGCGTACCGCTTTATTCGAGATAATTTGTTAGCTTGATTCAGATATGACGGTGTCGGTGTCGGTGAGATTGATTGACAAACCTAGGGCTTGGAAGAGTCCATCCAACACACGGTACTCGGTAGGAAGACTCTCAATGTCCTTGTTTCCAATAGACAGCAGCTCAAATGCCGCCCAGTCGATACCGTTCAAAATGATGATCGTGCCGAGTAGATACCAGGTATGGCGAGCGGGGAAGAGATTCGTATAGACCTGGGTTCATGATAAGTGTCTATTTCTGCAAGCTATTAGGGTGATGTATACCCTTCGAGGATGCTCCAAGATGAAATCAAGGGTAATACGCCACGACTGCCACTTCGGTCGATCCGGAAGCATGATCCTCATAGTCCAGATGATGAACCGCAAGAAACATGGGAAGAGGGTGTTTCCCGCGAGAATCAGTAATCCCATTGTGAGAAGCGGGTAAGCACTAGAGATGGTCAGCAAGCTTGACAATGAAACATGAGGGGCCTAGGCCACCTACTTCAACTGCAAAGCAGTCATATTAGCGTCCAAGAGCGACATGCCACTGTTCACAAAGGCAGAAACAGCAAAGAAAGCACCCGTCCAGAAAGGCGAGAGCCCGTTCGTGCGTGTCACGGCGGGATAATTGGCTTCCAACCAACCACCGACACCAACCATGCCGAAGATAATAAATAAGATGAAGTAAAGGAACACGACCACAGACAGAAACGAGACGGCCTTGTACTCCACACCACCTAGTTCGTCGCGCTCGGCAGGAGTGAGATCGTGGAACTGGGAGTTGCGGGACACAAGACCCTTGGAGGCCATGTACTTCTGTGTGCCGCGGAGCATTCCCTTGAAGCCAGACACCGAATCCTTTACGACCAAAGGTACATTGGGCACTGCATCACGGGGGTGGTTATTCAGATCCGGTCTCGCCCCGATACCAGCCATAGGGAAGACTCGGTGGTGATGATGACGGGGTGTTCCGCCGATGGTTATTTGGTCGTCGTCCACCCAAAGCTGTTCTTCACGGGATGAAGACTCTCCCGGCTTCACTTGGACCAGCACGGATGACTTTGGGCGTGGTTTACAGCCATGTCCTTCGCCGTTCTCGCCAGAGAGATCAGCCCCGGTGCTTCCCTGAGCGGGTTCCTGGAGCTGCAGTTCAACTTGCGAGGGGTTACGAGTAGATCGCTCCCTTTCTCGCTCATCGGAGACACCTTTGAACTTTGCCTCGAAGGCCCTCTTACGTACTACAAGTACGGTGAGAGAAATGAGAATGGCATGGCCCAGGATAAGCAAGGTGAACAAAATTGCTTGCTGGAAGGTGTTCAGAGTTGACAAATCCACCTGATCATTGGGTTGTTAGGTTCAGTACGATATCGCCATGAGATTCTGTTCATACCGTATTCAATCCAGCACCGGTCATGGCACTGACACACATGAAAATGGAGTCCACATAGGCAACGCTCTGCCATGGGGTTGATGTCAAGTAGAAAATGATACTGGCGATCATGCAGGTAGCAGTGAAATAGAAATAGTGTAGAGTCAAGAAATTCAAGGGTGGGAGGACTGCCATTATGGCGTTCCCGATGTGCCTCCACCAGTTGCGGACTGTATCAAGTGGTTAAAAACAGTTGGGCAAGTAGACCAGGGGCACCTACAGATCGGCAGTGCATGCATTTTGATTTGGCGACAAAATTCGCCAGGAGTCGTTGATAACGCGCAGTCCTTGCTGTGTGTTGAATTATTTGCCGTTTGAGGCGTTGAGGCGTTATCGATGCTGTAATGGATTTTTTTTTTTCGTAGGATTTTTCAAGAAAACCCACACAACTCAAGATATCTCGAACACTATTAACCTCAAAGGGAAGAATTTTTAAGAATCTTAGATATCAAAAAGAAGTAAAAAGCAAAAAAAGAAGAAGTGAAACCTCAACGATCGAAAAGCTAGGCCAATTCGAGTTATGTGGACTCGAAATTTCCTAGGCCATACAGGATTGCACAAAGTAGAAAAAAATGATCGCCCCCAGGTATATCAATAAGATATAAATACATAAAAATAAATATATAAATATATAAAAGATCATTGGTCAAAGAGGAAAAAAGAAATGAAAGTACGGTGAGCGGAGAATTTAAACGGTTTGACCCATAGGGCTGATTCTGTATAGAGAATCCCCCATTAGGGTTAGAGATAGTATATCCCCTTTCCTACCTATCTATATATGTAGAATATAATACATGTATAACATAAAATATGTAGCTACAGTACCGCATTTAGTCAATGGATACTACGTCGTATCCCATCCTTTACACTAGAATATAGAATATTGCACTGTCCGATGGGTCACGTGATGTTCTATAGCACAGAGATTTATGTTGTAGGAAGAACCCAAGAGAGACACAACACAATTAAAAGGCAACTACCTTCCTAGCTCTCCTTTGAACATTCATCCAAATTCGGCATCCTAACCCTCAGCCAGCATAACCCAACGTTGAAATATATGGCCAGTGTAGTGGATTTCGGGTAACAATAAAGTCCAGCGGGTAGTGCTGCCAAGAACAGAATCTGGTTATAGTCAAGACGATTCAAGGGGTTTTCAGGAAATTTACCACTAGTATAAAGAGAAAAAGAAACTTTGAATTTCCAGCTATGAAGACTACTATTTATAGGGTTTATACTACCTAGTATCCTTTTAAACAAGTTAGGGCTAATACTACAATTAAGGATGACACGGTGAATACCTGTGCTTCGGAAATAAATCTATGGAAACATCGATGTTTGTGTTTGCTTTGGACAAAGAACTTTTAGGGAAGGAGCGACTGTACACTCACTTCTGAGGCACCCCTGAGGAACGGATGGCTCTAAGGAAATGTGAAAGCCAAGTTGGTTTTGTTAATGAACTCGATGTGCTGTTTCTACAGTCTACTTTCTTTGCTGCTGCCCTTCTCCAATTTGAGTCCATTCATGAGCCTTCACATCTTGGAAGTCCATAAGTATACCAGGACCTCCAAAGCGGTTCTGTGTAGACTTCCAGTCTCGATCGACTGCAATTTCCGGTCGCCACCGGACAAGACCCTTCAATTCCTTTGGTAATTTTCCTTCCAACACATCTGAGATAAATCCCCCAATGGCGGGCATCTGCATAGCCCCATTTCCCGAGCCGCCGACAGCCACCACGAGAGATCTATACTCAGGGTGTCGATCTATCAAAAACGCACGATCCACCGTATCGGCATCCCAACAGATACGAGCGAAAGAGAAAGGTCGATTAGCAAGGTGTGGCATGGTGTCACGAAGAAAATCCCTAGCCCGCGCCTCGGCTTCAATTGGAATCTGTTGTTTGGCGAAAGGGATACTTCTCTTTTCGCCTTGGTGATCGGGATCCGACACAAAGTTGCAGTACCCCGGATGCTCATCGCAGATCTTAAGCTCATTGTTCTCTTCATCCGGCTCCATAAAGAAGCCCTTTGCGATATTGAAAAGAACAGGCAGATTGCGATACTTCGTAGCCTCATCGGGTGTCATAGGGATGTGGCACAAAGTCCAAGCAGTTGGGCGTAGCTGGTTTTTGAAATCTAGCAGTCGATCGCTACCAGCTCCAGCCGCGAGAATTGTACGCTCTGCATAATGTCCCACGCCATCTGCAGTTTGGGCCCCAACCACGTCCCCATCTTTGTAAACCAAGTGTTCAACGTTTCCTCGGGGCGAGCCTGTAACAAATTTTACACCTAGACGTTGCGCCTCGGTGTATGCAGAGACCATGGCCTTACGAGCGTGGATCCATCCTGCTCCGGATCGGCTGATCCAGCCTTTCCAGTTGGGGAAATCTCCTGTCAATACACCCGGCGGCATTGTTTGGCGGAAATCCTCGGCCGAGTCCAAGGCCACCCAGTCGCCTTCGAATTGATCGATCTCTTCTTTTTTGATGTGTTCCATGAGAGCGGGTGTATGGCCCGAGACAATGAATCCCGTTTCGTGGAAATATGGTTGGAAGACTGGATCCGTCTTCCAGCCTTTCAAGGCAGCCCTGGTGAAGGTTGCAGAGGCGATGCTTCGGGAATCAGGATTCGGGGCTGATAAATATTAACAATTGCTCTCATCCTGGTAGCAGGACGATGCATACTTACGTCTTGGTTCCTTGTGCTCCATGATTTTGTTGATGTCGTTGCCCGCAGCAATGGGCGAGGGCACCGGGTGTGGATCCAGCACTTTGACATTTTTGTATCCTCGGCGGGCTAGGTGAAGGGCAGCTGAACATCCCCAAGTCCCGGCGCCGACAATGAGAATTGAAGAGTCGGTGAGTTTCTGTGTTGCCATATTGTTTCGAGAGTCCGCCGTAGAGACTGTCAGAACTATCAGTGAAGAGGGGCCGAGGGGACTTATGTGTACGCAAAGTCATGTGGTACATACCAGTTTCCATCGAGCTAAGCGGTTAAAATGGCCAATACTCATCTTAGCCTTAGCGGGTTATGTTCCGACGGCTGGACCTTCCCACGACTTTCACTTCCGAGGGGTAAGCTTCTCCGCACGGGGACATATTTGGTCTTATCGAAACTAGTCAATGGGGAGATGATCTACGTGAATGTTTCCTTTCCTTTCAATTCTATCAATGCGATCGCTTGCAGCTTCCATGATTTTATTCCCCTCATGGCTTATCTGGACACGTGGATTGTCAGTAGGGTCGGCTATTGCCGACCCAGGATGATCTATGACTTGAGAATTCGAATATAAAGGCATTAAAGCTCCCACTTTCCCTTATAGACTCGTGCTGTGATATACCAATATGGCTCACTCAGATGATATAGAGACCGACGTGCCCGGCACGGTTTATTTGGTTGACGGTATGTTTCAGTGAATACCTCTCTGGCGAAGATCGTAATGCTAACAGTGAAATCCTAGAATCTCACAATCTACGAGATGCTGCTCATGCTGGGCAGGAAATTCTTCTGATTCCTCAACCCTCCAAATCACCCGCAGACCCTTTGGTAAAAATGATAGGCCCACAATGTCAGCGAGCATATCCTAACCATAAGAAATAGAACTGGACACGCGTGAAAAAGTTCTGGTCGTTGTTCCTCATCTCCTTCTATGCCTGTGTCTTCTCCTTTGGCGAGAATAATAATGGCGCAAGTTGGACAATGATATCGTCCGACACAGGAGTCACACTCAACAACATGAACGGTGCATCTGCTCTGAACTACTTGCTGCTTGGATTTTTCAACATAATCTGGATCCCGTCCGCCATGAAATTCGGCCGCAAAATTGTCTACATTCTGAGCTTGCTGATCCTACTTGGTGGCTCGGTTTGGGGTAAATTCTATCACGGGACGGCTCAGTACTATATTATGCTTGCAGTTCAGGGGGTTGGCACCGCGGCATATCAGGCCTTAATCCAACTTACTGTGAGTATGTCACCTACATATTCTGCATAACCTCACTCATATAAAATAGATTTTTGACATGTTTTTCGCCCACGAGCGTGGTCGAATGGTCTCGATATACATATTTTTCCAGCAGCTCGGATCGATCCTAGGTTTGATCTTGGGTGGATATATTGCCGATGGCATTGGGTGGCGTTGGAGCCAGCCCATTGTAGCCATTGCATGCGTATGTTATTCTACTTGATTGACTGATTTATTGCCGAGCTAATAGTTATAGGGTGTTTTGATCCTGCTCTTTATCTTCACCTTTGACGATACTATGTTTCCCCGATATCGATTCAACAATATTCTCGGCTTAGCCCCTAGGGATGCACCTATCAATGGCTTAGATGAGCCAGAGAAGCACCGAAGGGTTGGGTCACCGGTATCTACTACTATAAGCAATATTTCAGAAGAACAATTACCCGCACGGACATTCTGGCAAAAGGTCACACTGGTTCATTACTTCCCGGACGATCAAACTACATGGCTTCAATATTTCCGACGGCCATTTTACCTTTTTGCATTCCCTAATATCGTACTCGGTGGGATCCAGTTCGCATTTGGATGCACAGCTGGTATTGTGTCTTTTAACACCATCTCCGAGATCATGACTGAGGCTCCATATAACTGGAGCGCGGGGTCTACCGGGCTGCTATTTCTGTCTGCTCTTATTGGGAATTTCCTTGGGTTGGACTTCACCTATTTTCCCGATTTTGACTTGAATCTTACTAACTATATTGGCTGGTAAGAATGGGCGTTGGCTCTCTTTCCGATTGGCTTGTCTTAGTGCTCTCTCGCCGAAACAAGGGGTATAAAGAGCCCGAAATGCGCATCTGGGCCTATATCTTTCCCTTCATATTTGGTGCTGTGGGGTACTTCACGTACGGATGGGCTGCTACAAATGGTGAACATTGGATCGCAGTTGCTGTAGCTCTGTGCTGCCTCATTGCCCAGCAGGTGTCGATGACGAGTCTGGCAACGACATATGCAATGGAATGCTTTGATGGGGTAAGTGGGTATCTAATTAGTGGCCTGTGTCCTTCGCTAATTATATTTTAACACTTAGATCTCTGGTGAACTTGTCGTGGTGCTTGCTATATGCTCGTCACTGATCAATTTCGCCATCTCCTTCTCCGTTCAGTATTTTATTGAGGCGACTAACTACGGATGGGCCTTTACTTGCTATGGCATGTTGGTTGTACTGTCTGTGTTGATGGGTATTCCTATGATTATTTGGGGAAAGACATGGCGTCGCAAGTGCAAGGGACGATATGAGCAGTTCCTGGCTGAGACCGGCCGTTATCATAATCCAGCACTTTGAGGTAGTACGTCACCTCCAGTTGAGATTCTTTTTTTTTTCGCATATAGCTGGGTAACCCACTAGGGCTATGTATAGGTCTTTACATAGCTATACGGATGTCCTTCTCGATATAACATTTACTATAGCGGCCTCAGCGCGAAAAGAATTACCATAAGGATTTGATACAATGCTTAAAGAGTAGAGCTAGTTGTCTAGATGATGGTAGTGCTTTCCTGTAAAGGATAAAGGTCCTTTGTCATGTATGGAACGGGATCGGGGGACTGGCCGAGTCACATGAATGACAAGACCCAAGCGAGAGGGCTTCATAGGGTGTATTTGTATACTGGGGATGCAGCACCACTTTGTCGTCGAAGAGCAGGCGCTGGAACGCTATCCCAGCATAGCAGCATGTATGTAAAGCAAGTTACATCGAGTTAATGAGATCATCATTATTATCATCAAGGTATGGAAAATACCATGGATATTTAGATTGACATAGAAATTATATGACAGGGAAACCAGAATGAATGACTTGGAAACCAGGTCCCAGGCGTGAGGCCATTTCCCATTTATTCGCATAGGGTGCTGTTGCTTAGCAGACATCATGCCTGGGGCAAGACACTCTAGCATGTATATAATTTCAGAACATCTATAGCTCAGTTGTTACAGAGCTTGTTATACTGTTTAGTATCACTTCAGATTCAAGGAGAGGATAGCTTACACAAAATTTTCTAGAGCCCTGCCATTCGCACGCTTTACCGTCCTCATAATTTTTGCCAACGCACAGCCAGCCACACTGCCCCGGCACCCAAGCGTCGATTGGGCCATAGACTCCAGCACTTTCACCACCAACCTAGATTATAAATTGTTAGGGAAATCCATGCAATAAAGGGTTGTTGTAGTGTATACTACGTAGGGGAAAAAGCAGAAGAGGAATCGTTGTTCATTAGAAACTAGAAATCCAGGGTTTATATCCCCTGTCAAACAAAGCATCCATAAACAGAGAAACATTCAAGCAAAGGCTCAGTCTGGCAAACAACAAACATGCAGTACATGCATGCATGGGAGGCACTCCAACAAGGGTTAATGGGAAGATCTAACCGGGCATTTGACAGCCGCTGCTGAAGTAACTAGCATCACTAAGATTCCGAAAAACTTCATGATTGGATTTCTTTTGTAAAAGGGTACAGGGGGGTGTGTATAGAGAACACAGTATAAAGATCGATTCAGTAGGAGTATAAATTATGGACTTTTTTAGGGTCGAAGGGAAAGTCTCTTTATAGGTCTCTGCGGGTCCTCACATAAACCATTGAAAACACTTCAGTTCACCAGATATTCAATATAGAATGGAATTCGACAGATTATTTGTTCAGCTGGCTGATGCGTCGGACTCCAATAATAATGTAAGGATTTTGCTGGAGATATGTTGTATAACAGAGTTCTGAGCAGCCAGGTCTAATAAGGTTATGCATGTTATAGTATTACCTAACTACATATCCCCTCGTAAATTTATAGTCACCAATCACAAATTATTAAAGCCCGTCTTCGAGCCGGCGCCGCTCCCTAGGGGGGTTGGAATGGAGTGGGCTGGCTCAAAGGCGATTACATAGTGCATGGGTCCATACAGGTCGGATCTAGCGATCGCAGGTCTCAGGTCGCCACTAGAATGATAGATGCAAGCCTGAGATCACATCAAGGGGAGGATTACCCCGGTCACACAGCTTTCTGCAAGGTTCTGCACGCATCGTATCAAATCAAAGCAATAGGAACCCGATGGGCAGGCGGTATAAGAAGCGGTCAATAGTGGAGGTACTGTGCAAATACATGCTCATGCAACTGTATTGGTGATATCACTTTTGTAATGACAGTATTTTAGCAGGTACCATTTCAGGAACCTTTTGTGGAGCTGATGGTTGCGCGGCCTCATAATTGACGCTAGCAAAGCCCAATCTAGTTCCAACATCTATCATCACATCACAACACCGCAACACCGCAGGTTGCAGGAACAAGTGGGGAGATCAGGCGCCATGTCCGTTTACTTGCCATCCTCAATCACTATTGCCAATATTTCGACATCTCCTTTACATACCTGTGTTTCCGTGAAACTTAACATCAACATAATGAATACATTTAGGTGAATGGATTGAAGAGGCTGAAGCGTAGGGCCGCAACGGCATTCTCCTCGTAAAAATAGCAAAACAAAAACATACAACAGTGAGGATTCGCTGGTGGTCACCCACCCAACTACTAACTCACCGGCGTGTGGCTTAAGTACGGCTGAGCGGACGGGAAGCCCTGTTTTCCACACCCTATGGTCGTATGTATCATCTTATATGTCGAAGAGATTTATAGAGTGTAACTAGGTTGAAAGGAGAGTGTCGTTGAGAGGCGACAAGGGTGCGGGTCGGCACGATCACCGCACAGGCTAGAGTTTAGTGCTCTATAATTGGGTATCAGCGTTGAAACATTGGTTTCTTGGCAGATCGAGATGACTCGGGCAAACGTGGGATATAGGAACGGAATCGTGGTAGACTGGACGATTTGCTGGGTTCACCATCCTGTATAGACTCCTGGAGCGCGATCAGCTCGTCGCGTGTGTGGGCATATAACCTTGAAAATGGGTGTCAGAATGGAAGTAAGAGCAAGAGTGGAGTGAGCGTACCTAGTGGACTGTACCAAACTAGCTAGGGCAGAGAGGATGGCGAAGTGGTAGATGCAATCGTGCACACGAGATTTGGCCGAATGTTGGGACATCAGAAGAAACGTAGTGATAGTTTGTTCTTCTTAGATGTCTTTTTAGATGTCTTGTTGGATGTATACGAAAACGATCAGCACGTGTCTGATTTAGTCCAAATGTTATATTTTACCATGAACTTTAGGGACCGTATAGGATATGCTTCAAAAGCCTTCGAAATTTCGCTGCCAAAGACCCTCGGCGCAACCGAATCCCTAGTCAGCCTCGCAAGGTCCATATTTCATCCAACGTGGTCTAATCTCAGCATAGTTACCTCCACACGCTGCCTCAACACATCTGACAAGACTACCAAAATAAAACATCTTCCCAGTGAGACCAGGGCCGTAGTGTGCATATTTCCCTGAATTTGTCATGATAGCATTCGTAGATTGGGGAATGGTCGGTTCAGTGATCATACACCAACAGGTGTCCGTGATAAATTGAGCTCCAAATATCTCCAGTTCATTTACCAGACCAGCTCGACAAGCCGAGGCATATGTCGCTCGCCCACATGTTATCATCACCGCAACTCGGCTGTCTTTGGTGCGGCCCTTACAGAGCTCCGCGAGGGTCTCGATTTCAGACAGTGAGAAGTGCGGATTACCCAGAGATATCAAGTCAACTGATTGGCCCCTTGGCGCACTGTTTAAAGAGTCCCAGCATCTGACCAGATCACCATGTTGTACACGCATGGAACGCACAGTTGACCCCTTTACTATCGCGGCCTCGAGGCTGGGTGCCTCGGGGGTCACTCCGACAATATGAAACATTGGAGCACTAGAAACAGTCGCAAATGCTGCTCCAAATGCCTTCAAGTCGTCTTGAGTTGGGGCGAGTGACTCGACTCCCACCACGACTGGAATTTCGCTCGTGGACAATGTTCCGACTTGATATCCCAGCAGAGGGTAAAATGAATCATCAACTTCTTCAGGTGAAATCTTAGGAATCTCCACAATCACCGAAGCTAATCTGTTGATTTGAACGTGCGGACCTCCCATAGGAGCCCGGCCAGTCAAAGCAATTGCGATGTCCAGGAAGTCAGGATATTTCATGGTTCTTGCGCCGAGCACACTATTGGCGTAAACAACCGCATTCGACTCGGCCCAGGCTATTTGATCTCCATACTTTGGCGCACTGTCAAGTTGATAAGGTGCACATGTAAATGTCGGCTGAGCCCCCATGTCGGTGTATGCGTCAGCTAGTCTTACCGCCGCATTGTTGAAGTCTTCACTGATACCTTGAACGCGTCGAAGATTCTTGTCAACCGAAATGGAGTTCATCGATGTCGGGACTCGAACCTTTCCACCACGATCCCGAAGATTCTCTGCAAAGGCGAGAGACCCTGGACCCGTGTAGCCGCAGCCATCGATATGAACTTGTGTGACATCCATTAATTCGGTGACACCCAGAACTTCTGCTAGTCTCAAAGTGATCCGCATTGCTGCACGGGCGGCATCTCCGTATAGGTTATTGAGAAACGCGGTGTCAAGATCCGTGAGCTTGATGCTTTTAGTCGAAATGCTAGGCTCAGTTGCGCCAATCACTAGTGGGACCTTGGTCGGTGTATCCTGAAGCTTGTGTGTGGATACCTGGCCGTCGAGGACATGAAATTCACGCCCGTTGAACTTGATAAGGTGCCGAAAGTCAATCGGATCAAGCGTCACGACTGGAATGGCCTTTCCAAAGATCTCTTCCGCAACAATCACTCCCAGGGTGAGAATGTCTTCCCTCCGCTCGAAGATCAGCGCTGCAGGTGCTCTGCCATTCAGTAGAAGCTCCAGGATGACTGTGCTACCGGTGCATGAACCACGTCCGCCGGGGATAGCGAGGATGGCTTCTTGAAGATGCTGTCCGCTCAATGGATGGTGTTGATCGATAACCTCGCTCGTCCGAGGGTTAACGCCACCCCAAAAGCTCAGCTCTAACTCGCTTGCAATAAGCTTCCCTGAAGCCTCACCGTTGACATATGGAGTGCCATGGAAGACACGAGTCGTGTCGAGATCGCCGGTTACCATGCTGATTGCCTGCACTAATTGAGCCCACCGGAATGGATGATGCGCAGCGAGAAAATAGATTGGAGTAAGTGAGGGATGGAGCGATTTCCAACGGGTTGAATTATAGAATTGCTAGGTTGAGAACCACTGCCCAGGTGGTAGTAAGTGGCAGCCAACTTAGAGACATCTTGTCACAAACCAAAGTGTTTTATTTAGTAATAGAACCACATGAGCCAATAGATTGACGAGAACAGTCGGAACCCTCTGCCGATAATCCTGAAAAGGGTGAAATACGCATTCAAGAAGGCTAATGGAGATGATGATAGTCTCGGAAAGTGTTTCTAATTCAGGGTCTTATCAACTGGGCCTTGTTTAGCGTCCCGAAGTTATCAGCACCCCCGCACAAATTATGAGATCATCCTGGTATACTTGATACTGATTAGGGTCAAACTTGGCTGCTTTCATCCTTTTCTTCCCTTTTACAAATAATATGGCCAGAGATCGGACTAATAATCCTTGCTCCAAGTCAGGTGGGTTTGGTGAGTATGTAAGATACACAGGGGCGTTCTCAGTTTTACTCGGTTGTTAAAAAGCGGCAAGAACTGAGCACTAAAGCGGAAAGGGCAAGCCATGAAGTGAATAAGTATGCAGATATACCTAGGTAGCAGTCGAATGTTTACTTTATACCAACGACGTATACTCATTCCCGCACCCAATGCCCACTTTTCCCACCCTGTTTCTCCAACAATCGAACAGAATCAATAACCATCCCCTTATCCACAGCCTTAAGCATGTCATAAACCGTCAAAGCCGCACCCATAGTAGCTGTCATAGCCTCCATTTCCACCCCGGTACGACCAAAGCAGCTGACCGACGCCACGACATGCATAGCACCATGATCGCCGTCCGGTCCAGGCTCAACCAGTTCCACGCTAACCTCGACCCCGGTAATACCAATGCCGGGATGACAAAGAGGCACAATATCAGGCGTTCTTTTGGCAGCCATGATACCCGCGATCCGGGCAACGCTGAAGACGTCGCCTTTGTGCGTGGTTTGGCCTTCGCGGAGGATTTCCCAGGGTCGGGGGTTCGAGAAGGAGACGGTGCAGGCGGCTGTGGCAATGCGCTTTGTTTCGGGCTTTTCGGTGATCTGGGTCATGTGGACGGTCTTGGATGGTGTGAGGTGAGGGAGGTCGGCGTCTGAGGTCGTGGGTAGAGAGGGGGATGGGCGAGGAATACAGTCTTTGGTCTCTGGTTTAGAGCGCCCGGAGTGGTAGAGACGGGTTTGGGAAGATGTAGAGAGATGCGAAAGCATATGTACTGGTATGGTTGACCAAGGGTGAGACCCTGATCCCCATGGTTTCGGTTTATTATCTAGTTCATCTATCAGCTTGATGATTCAATAAACAATATCCAAATATATCAATTTCATGTGTACATGGTATCAAGTAAGATCTCGCCAATTTCATGAAATCCAAAAGAAATGTTCATCTGAGATGATCTACAGGTCGTAAAGCGTTTCCAATCATGAAAAAAGGAACAAGAAAAGGAAAATGGCTACCCACCAATCAAGATCATGGGGCGGTTCTTCATATCCTTTAGTTGCGCCATGCCGGCGTGTTTCGCCTTCTTTCGTTTCACTGCCATGCCAATGATATCAAGAATCTCACGTTCTCGCTCATTCACCAAGCCGCCTTCATCACTGAGGCGCGCTGCGTTTTGTACTGTTTCCAACAGTTGCAGGTTGTTCATTGCATCCACGTCAATTGGGCTCCCACCATTCTCCTTGCGAATGATATCCCGCAAGGAGACCTCGGAGTTACCGAACAGGCAGACTTTGAGATTCCCGTCACTAGTAATGCGTAACCGGTTGCAGGTACCACAGAAGTTGTGCGTCATGCTCGTGATAAATCCCACACGGCCTTCGAAGCCAGGAACACGGTATGTCTTACTCGTATCATTCTTGTGGTCGGCCACTTTTTCGAATGTGGGATACTTCTCTCGGATGACATCTAGCATCTCCTGATATGAGAACATCTTTCCCTGGTTCCATTTGTTCCCTCCGAAAGGCATATACTCGATGAAGCGCACTTCAACCGGTTTCTCGCGGCCCAGTTCCACGAACGGGAGAATCTCTCGATCGTTCATCCCCCTCATAACAACGCAATTGATCTTCAGCTTGATCCCTGCACCGACCTTATTCATTTCCAGAATGCGGTCGATGCTCTTCATTACAGCGTCGAATCCCTTGCGTCTTGTCATGATCTGGAACTGGAACGGATCCAGCGTGTCGAGACTGAGATTGACTCCCGTCAGCCCAGCCTCCACCATCGAGTCCAATTTTCGATGTAATGATATTCCATTGGTTGTCAGACACAGTTCCCGAAGCCCATTCTGTCGCAGCTTGCCAATGTCCTGCATCAACGGCACGATGTCTTTGCGGACCGTCGGTTCGCCACCCGTCAATCGGATTTTGGTCACTCCTTGTGAGACGAATAACGAGGACAGGTATAGAATTTCCGGGGACGTAAGCAGTTTCGCAGAGGGCGAGAGGTCTATGCCTTCCTCGGGCATGCAGTACAGACACCGAAGATTGCAGCGTTCCGTGACGCTAATTCGGAGGTAGTCATGTTGGCGATTGAAGGTATCGGTGAGGAATTCGGAGAAGGGCTTCGCGGACTTGAGTGTTGAGAGTTTAGAGGGTTTAGTCGAGGGATGTGGGGGAGATAAATCAGGAACGACGACGGTGGCGTTAGCTCTTGATGCGGCGTGCGTGCTCTGAGGTCGAGTTTGTACGCTCCACTGGCGGGCAGCCCTAGGGCAAGACCAGAACCGCTTGCACAAGCCAGCCATGAGGAAGTTGTTTCAAGGAGTAAAATGTTGCATGTTGGAGGCCAATATATATTGCAAGGCGTACTCCGCGGAGGAATGAGGGGAACGTTCTCTTATCGCGCTTGTCTCTCGGCGGGCTCCGTGCTGAGTCATGATATCTTCATCATTTCAATTGGTCATGGAGTCAACTACATCAACTAATCTATACTCGGTAACAGCTTCTGCACCCGTTTCACCAGGCTCTTTTCGAACTGCTCCACCCCATTTTTCTGTTCGTTCATCTTGCCTTGTTTAATCACATACACCGACCGACGTCTTGGCGTTTCTTCGATCTCTTCCTCCTCCAGTCCTTCAAAATCTTCATCAAGTTTGTGCTCGGTGTCTCGCTTGCCCTCGATTACAGAACGAACAAGGAAACGATCGTGTGAAATTAGAAGCACAGCGCCATTGAAGGAGGAGAGAGCCGTAGCTAATGCAGTGACAGTGTGGAAATCCAAATGAGTGGTGATTTCATCAAGAATGAGAAGCTGTGGTGCACTCCAGACAATTCGAGCCAATGCAAGGCGGACCTGGATTCGACAATATCATTAGCTTGTCTTGAATGTTCCGTTGACCTTTCACAGTTCACATACCAGTTGTCCACCTGATAGTTTGGCAACAGGGACATCAGATGCAATACGACCTGCTAACCCCATCGAAGAAAGTAGACCTCTGATAGCGCCCTCATTCAGGGATCCTTCGGTTTCAGTCGTCAATAATCCCAGTGCAGTTAAACTAGGCTCGCCTCGGCCACGCTCTTGCAGCTCTTCCACGGAGTGTTGGCTGTAGTAGCCCACCTTCAACCGGGAGTGAGTCGAAACCTTGCCCTTAGAAGGAGATACCTGTCCAGTCAGAACACGGAGCAGAGTCGTCTTCCCCGAACCATTGAGACCCATAATCCCGACACGATCTCCCAAGTGAACGACCAAGTTCACGTCGTCCAGGATGACGCGATCGGTTTTCTTGTACTGGAAAACAATACCCTCAAGTGATACCAACGGTCCGGGGAACCGCAACTCCGTCGCATCGGGCAAACTCATAGTCGCGCCCTTTTCGTCTGTCGGGACTTCAATCTCAGCTCGGTTGTGGGCATGCCATCCGACTAAATCACGGTTCAGCTTGAAACGTCCCCCGTTTGCGCTGACTTGAAGACCCATGCGGTCATCGACCTTCTTCTGCCGCGACTTAGCTTGTCGCAGCTTATTTTCGTCATTGGTTTTCTTCCCGATCTTCATATTCTCCCGGATACTAGCTTCCATATGCGCAACCTGCCGCTCTTGAGCCTCCTTCATGCGCCCCAGGTAGAGCTTCTGTTCCTCGAAATCTTGCTCGTATGCAGATAGGTTCCCTCTGAAATATGTCAGTTTCTGGTCTCGGAGGATGACAATCTCCTCGCAGACAGCATTGATGAAATCCCTGTCGTGTGAGACCAAAACAATGGTTGTCTCTGATGTGTCGCGGAGTTGTTTCAGGTAGTTCTCCAACCACACTACTCCAAGGAGATCCAGGAAATTGGTCGGCTCGTCGAGGATCATGATGTCGGGACCTTGGACTAGAACGCTGGCTAGCATACATCGCATACGCCAACCACCTGAGAGCGTAGAGACTTTCTTCTCGAATCCGTCTTCTTTGAATCCAAGACCGAGGAGAACACGACGAGCTTGTTGCTCCATATCGGCAAGTTTCATCTTGTTTCACGTTAGTGGAGTAGATGAATTGTCATCGTACAGAGACTTACATCTTCGAGCTGAGACTGCAAATTTTGTAGTGTCTCAACGGCAGCTTGGGTATCCGACTGGACTGTCTCCGCATCGATGGCGTCTACATCCTGGGCCAACCTGGCAGAAGTCAGATATAGTCTCTAGCGCGAATTAATGCAACTGACATCTCTGATGTAGTCTCGAGCTTCCCCTCGGCAGCCTTCAAGTCTTTCCGTGCTTGTAGACCTCGAGCACCGCTCTTCAAACTTGCGTTCTTGTGTGCTAGGAAGAGATGCTTTTCTGCTTTCTGGTGTCGAATTTTGCGGATCGCCCGCACGGGTTGCATTGGGTCTTCGGTTTCAAAACTCTTCGATAAGACTTGTAAGGTCAGTCAAGTACAATTCCAATTGAATAGGTATACGAACATTCCGCCATCCGAACAGCCTCGTTCCTAGTTTCATCGCTGCTGAGAACAGCTTCCAAAACAGTTTTGTCCTGATTGGGGTCTTCGCCAAAAATTTTATCATCCTGTTCGTCCGTCTGCTGCAAAATTGCCATGCGAGTCGCATGCGGGATGCCAGGGATGAGTTTCTCTGCCATTGCCCGGAGGAGCGCTGGTAACATTAATATACGAGCTTTGTAAATGGTACTTGCGGGAGTCTATCTCACTTGACTTCCCAGTCCCATTGCGACCTAACAGCCCATAGTGCACACCTGCCTTGAGTCGTAGGTGCGCGTCTGAAATGAGCTCTCTCCCCGCAGCCTTGGCCTTTGATTTCCCTTTGGTCTTTGATTTTGATACATCTTCCGTGGATTCAGGTGCAGATGATGTGACAATGATGTTGAGTCCATCCACATCAATCTGACAATAGAAGAAATTTCAACGTCAGTGGTTATCTGGGTCATTGTTGTGGCTACCCATACCTCCTGCGAAGGATTATCATCTAGCAGATGAAACCGTGTCTGCTTACACGTTGCCAGAATTGTCGGGGCGGATGTCATGGCTTCAGCAGATGAGTTGGAGTTCTTGGTCTTTGTGTGCTTTTCACCAAGATCCAAGTATTAGATATGTATCTGAAGTACAATAATAACCGAAGTCGGTTCGGGCGGGTTCATATAGAATAACTAGCAAGGGCAGCCACGGCACTCAAAACTGTTTGCAGAATCAAAGTGCGCCACTATGATCGCATTAGACTTCTTATTTCTCGAGTCATTGAATCAAATGTGGACAAATGTGAACAAATTGGATGCCATTTGACGAACATTCTGGGGTCGGGGTCCGAAAGAGGAATGGTTCGGTGCCTGAGGCGATTACTCACATTCCTTGGCGGAGTTCATTGTGCTCGTATTTTGCTACATGGGGTATTGAGTAAATTATGAGAGGTCGTACCTCTATGTGTGTAAGAGATATCCATAAGTTTCACTGTGACTCATAGTTCTTGGATTCTGTGGGTTGTGGTTAATTCACCCAAATATATATATCGAGAGAATAGTGTCTCTCTGCACCACGAGAAATCGACAAGAAAAAAGTGGAATTCCATGCAAAACAAAACGAAAAAGGGGATCTATAGCCAATATACGACAATATGTAGTGCTTATTTTCTAGGTTAAATTTGAGAAAGGACGCAGTACAATCATGCATTTGGCAAACAACATTGGCATCCAGAGTCTTAACAAATAATATGATATCATCTATATCATCTATATTCTGTTAGTCCCCCAGACACCTTGGATGATGTCGGCATCTAGGCTCTCGAGGCCTAGTTCTAGAAAATGACTACTACGTTATCAACCGTCTCTCGCCCAAATGCCAGCGACATGAAGAGTAAAATTCTCAGCGACACGTGGGTGTGCTCCATTCTGCTCCAGATTCAAGATAGAAGACCGGGGAAGACCAGACCAGTCCTTGAATACTCAAACATGCAAAGTCTAGACCGACCAATCGAGATCTCTAGTCAATTGAGATCTCTAGTCAAGTACCGGAGTTGCGACACAGCCAAAATTCTACTTATTTGTCTACGATAAGGTGCAATCTAGATCTAGATCTAGATCTTAATTTCTATATTTCCACTGGAGCCTTGAAGAGTCTCGAACACGCCCACGTTTATTTGAAATTTGAGCGAGCCTAGGCCGAGTCGTCAGACAACCAGAAAACAGACTCGTTACTAGAGTTTATAGGGTCTTAAGGCTAGAAGAGCCTGGAGATCAGGGCATGGCGGGTCTTGATAGTAGGAGGCGTCAGACAACCAGAAAATGGGGGAGGGAAGGGATTTAGTCTAGTCTAGACCTATGTGATTGCATTAGGAAAATTGAGGCGCAAATAGCACACGTAAGTAATGCTCGGGGGCAAATATATCAGAGGCTCAGTTTTCATACCGACCCATGTCACAAGTATTGGTTGTATGTACTCCGTAGCTACCACCGGGAGAATGTCATCCTTGACAAGGGAGTAATTGTCGGAACGTAAATGGAGATCGAGCCAATGGCCTAGATCCACTGTTCGAGACTCGGGACAGTTTGATAAAGGTTCCGCACAAGAGGCGTTCTTGCAGAAACTTCAAAAAGGAAATAGTTCGACTCCAAGTCAGTTATTATCGTTTATGTATCGGCATTATCGACATTATTGAAGTGCCGCACCTGAAGTTTTGTTTAGTGTCTATTTTTAAGAAGCAAAAAACCACTGTTAGTGTGGTTGTGAGGCGCAGAACTTAACTCAGCCTCTTTGCACGCGGTCACTGGACAGTGGACACGCTCGGGGATAAATGGTAACCCGAGTCAGCCCTACCATCGAGCTGATCGCTGGTCTCAAAAAAAGAAAAGCGTGCCGAAGAGTCGAGACTCAGGGGAAAGTTGGTTCTTCGAGAGAAAAACCGGAAAGGGGTAATAAGTTACTCCACCGTGTCCGCCCTGTCTACCATGGTGTTTCGCCTTGTTAAGGTTCAGGGGCAATCCAACTAGGCAAGTCCATAGAAAGAAAGGAAGACTTTGAAGTGCCAAGCTTGGAATCCATCCATGGACACGGAGTAATGCACCTCGCTAATAAGACCTCGGGTGAAGGACCTCGGAGATCGACTGGAAAAGATTTAGTGTTGAGTAGAGACGGACCAACTAACTTGATTAGGAATAGACTACTTCATCACGTGCACGGAAGTCCACCGAGCCTGAATGGCTCATCGTTTTTCCTTTAGGATACTTTCTTGCTGACCCGCTTGAACTTTAGAAAAGCTTATTGGAATTCTTACGCGGAAGCATGAGAGGACTAACTCCCGAATGTACTTCTCTGACTGGTTCGCCGTGGTTTGCCCGGAACAGGGGGCCTGGCGAGACGCTGGCGTACGTACATCCCAGTTTAATTGAAACAAGGGATTCTAGTCGATACATGGGAATATGGAAAATGCACCCTGGATCACAATCTATGTTTATGTACACTATAAGTATATCATTATGGGTCAGGGAGTCAACCTATATTGTATGGTATACGAAGTATTTTGCAGAAAGTATGTTGTACAGAAAGAAAACTGTTTGCGAGAACCCACTGCTTAGGGCCGAAGCCACTCGAAATAATTGGCTTCGCCCCGAAAGCCGCTAGCTGCGGTGATAGTCGCTTCTAGTCCAAACGAGGTTGGTAGGTTATTTTCTTGAAGGTTGAACCTTCAGGTCTTAAATCCGCTAAGATATTCTCGAGTACCTTCAGGTGGTTTGTAGTCCAACATTGAAGTCAACAGGAATGCCAAATTTACCAAAGCGGGCAATCTTCGATAAACAGACCTGGACAGGCATGGCACAGCCACTGGCGTCATAAAAGCGACTAAAAAAGGTACAATTACAATACCATACGGTTGCAGTACCCCCGAGCCCTGGCAAGTTTTCCCCAAGGGCCAATGGGAACAGAGGGTTCATGCCCTAAGATTGGCCCACTTCTAATGCTTTGACTGGCAAAAGAATACTAGTATTAATAGGGGAGTAATGTAACTATTGAATGTCTAACAGACTATCGGCCATAGACCTTAGATAAATACAGTTTTCAAGCAATTGATTTATCACTAGTAGAGATTAAATGGGGCATTCATAAATTTGGTACGGGCATCTAGAGTATAGATCTGAAAAATCGTGAAAACATTCCCTGGATACGGTATGGTAAACAATTCCCGTCGAGTGGTAATTCAACCAATCACGGGATTGCATTCCTCAGGCCCCCGCTGACTCAGAAAGGACGCGCAAGCCCCTGTTGCTATTCCGGAACACTTTGTCCCTTTCCCCATTTCCACCATCCAATTTCATGATCCATCTAGATCCAAATCCATATTCTATTAGACCTTCGTTTTTGGGATCCTTTTTATCCTTATATTTTCCCTCTTTTTTTATTATCTCTTCAATCTACCTCATTTATACCCCCCGCATCCCCTATCTGACGCTATATCTCACGCTATATTTACCCTATTCCATTTACGCTATCCCTACTCCGTACACAGTCGAGAGACAGCCTTATCCAGATCACTATGGCGACTCTCGCAGAACATCCGATGCAACCGGTTGCAAACTATGACCAGGATCTCGACTCATTCATCAACTTCGATCAACTCACCTACACATCCGATCCCTCCCGCTCAAAGGTTATGGTCAGCCAACCGTCGGTCGCAAGCACCGAGTTCAGTACCAGTGACGCCCGCAGTGCCAGCTTTGCCTCAAGTGGCCAGTCTCCCCTGGCATTCCAGGCCCCAAGCCACCAGTACGATGAACACAGACAGCAGACTGGTCTTCCACCCGGTGCTTTGTCCATGTCCTACAGCCAGGTCCCGATGGGCTTCAACAATGGTCAAGGATTCCCCGTGAACGCCGAGATGTATGCTGGTCATCACATGAAGCGCGAGGACGCCCAATTCGATTTCAACACCGCACCGGGCCGGAACCCGTCGGAGATGGAGATTGATCCCGAAAACATGAACCCCTCGCCATACTTCTATCCGGCAAACCCTGGGAACAAGAGCCAATATGTCGATCCCAACGCTCTCGGCGGCCATGAGCTGGCTCAGGCTGGTCCGTCTACACAGGTCGGTCGCATGTACCCCGGCATGCATCAGCAGCAGGCTGCGATGGCCAAGGCCCAGCAACAAAAGCAGAGTGAGATGGTCCGCCCTCAGATACAGCAGCGTCCGGATCAAGTGCCCGATGCTATGCCTCAGGCCCGCGGTCCCCGCAACCCTGACCCCGTGGTCGAGGAACGTATCTCTCGTCTACTTCAGCAGATGCGACAAAACGCTATGGCCAATGGCGAAGGCTCCCCCAGCCCCTCCAACGGCATGCCGCAGATGGCCAAGGCCCGGAAGGACGAGGCTGATATGGATGAAGATGAGCGCCTTCTCGCTAGTGAGGAGGGCAAGAAGCTCAGCAGCAAAGAGCGCCGCCAGTTGCGAAACAAGGTTTCCGCTCGCGCTTTCCGATCTCGCCGCAAGGGTATGACTCTCGGAACACTTGAATACATACGTAATGTCCGTTTTGCTAACCCCTCTCACTAGAATACATTGGTCAGCTCGAAAGTGAGGTGGCTGCTAGAACCAACGAGGCCCACGAGGTTCGCCTCCAGAACCGCGCACTTTACGAAGAAAATGCCCGCCTGAACGACTTGGCCCGCATGCTTCTGGGATCTCCTCACTTCTCCAACTTCCTCAACGACATGGGTGACACTATGCCCTCTCAACCCCAGCAGCAGTCTCAACAGCAACCTCAGCAACCTCAGCAACAACAAGCCCAGCAGGCTGCGCCCCAGCCCAACATGCAGGCTATGCCCAAGGACACGAACGCCAACCGTGGCCAAGAGTTCCAGATGCAGCAAAACCCCCAGGCCAATATGGTCATGGTTCCCAACCAGGGTATGGACCCCTCCAGTATGGGTATGAACAACGCCGGCTGGAACTCAGGAATCGACATGAACTACGGCAACACTCCCGTCTTTGCTGTCATGGAGGTTCCCGAGGGCCCGGCCCTCGATGCCGAAGTTCTGTCCGGAAAATCCTCTTCTTCCTTCAGCATCCCCGAGAGCTCCAAGAGTGAGGCCCCTGTTGTCGACCGTCCTGTTAGCGACTCATCCAGTCAGTCTGACATTGGTGTTGCCAACCCTGATGTCGAGATTGATGAGTCTGATCCTGCCTTTGCTCTCTTTGTTGATTCTCCTGCCCCCGCCGCCGACATCACCTTTGAAGGTGTTTCGACCGAGAAGACTGGTCAGTTCACTCTCGTTGTTGACAACTCTGAAGTTAGCGATTTGGCCAAGAGAACCTTCAACACTCTCTGCAACAGCATTGACGCTGCCTTTGAGCGTGTCTCAGCTGTCACATCCCACCTTCAGTGATTCCCCATTAGCGTCTTGCCCTGTCGGCTTCCTTTTCTTTGTATATGTGATTCCTCATTTCTTCGCTATTGCCATTGTCACCGCCTTGTGACTATACACCCGCGGTGAAACCTCCTGCCATATTTTGCGAATCATGGGGGGGTGTTTCTTCTTTCTTTTGTTTTTTCTTTTTGTTTTTTTTTTCAAATGTCCTGGGGAGTTTCAAGGCGCCTGTCTCTTACTATATCGTGTATCTCCCACGAAGGACCATCTCGATGGAATTTTGGAGCTTTAGTGGCGTATCTGAAGGATCTGTGGAGTAAAAGCCCAACCCTTGATATTTATGGCCATATGACTGTCTTATTTTATTGCATAGCCTGTACTCTGGATGTAGCTTAGCCAAATAGAATGCTTGTCAATTTATCAAAATGATGCTATAGTAATGTGTTGCATTTGGAAGGTTGTATATACATCATGCGTTGAGCATAACCAAAACATGTAAATTTGTTGAACTCCAGGGACTTTAGGGAACTTATTTGAATAGTCCAAATATGTATGAAATGAACATTTGCAATTTAAAGACACCTTAGCTATCTATTGTGCTATGTATTTGAACGAGTCACTCCATGGCGGTCCAAACGGATTTTCTGCCGCAAAAATCAACCGTCACTTTTTTTTCTATTAACGTGGGGATCCACCAATTTCCTACTTGACATTACTACACCCAGGGGCCTTTTATGATATTTCCCTCTTAATACCCTTCCTTCTAGACAAGTTGGCTTCCTCTTGCGTGCGCGGTGCCTTGTCAACCGCAACCACTCGCGCAGTCGCCTGGAGCGCGTTCCCTCGAACCTCGATTTCGCCATTCACCCTACGATCGTATCGCAGCGCCATAAACCGTGACTCACGAAACCCTGTTAACTCCAAACTGAGTTTGAAGAGCTTCAAATACCCTAAATCATTGTCGAAACTAGCGGAGAAAAAGAAATCCCAAGAGAAACCTTTGCCACTTCGAATCAGACAACCTACAATCAAACCAAACGCATACTTTCTTCCGGTCTCGAGCAAACGACGGCCCAATAGCGACGACTACTTGATTTGTGAACTATCCAAACTCGAACTCCCTTCACGGCCTGTACCTGTAATAGGAACTGCCCCAATGAAATTCTTCTACCAGGTCATCTCGACCCCAACGGCCGATACCCCCGGCACGTCCGTTTGCCTCAACTTCCCGGACAAGCGATACTTTTTTGGTCAGCTATCGGAAGGCACACAGCGCGCATGCACAGAGCGCGGGGTTAAGCTTTCTCTCCTCACCGATGTGTTTGTCACTGGACGGACGGAATGGGCCAACACAGGCGGGTTGATTGGGATTGTTTTGACCCTTGCTGACACGGTGTCAACCTCTATGGCAGCCATCGAGGAGGAAAACCAGAAGAAGGCTGCCCGCAGGGCGCAAAGGGAGGCCGAAGAAGGCAAACAATCCAAGCCCCGTGAACCTAAGGAGCAGGAAGGCGAGGGGGTCTCGCAGAGAGGTAACCTGACGATTCATGGTCCTGCGAACCTTACACATACACTAGCTACGTCTCGGCGGTTTGTTTTCCGGAAGGGCATGCCGGTGTATTTGAATGAATATGACTCGGAGACACTGGCCAAGCAAATGTCGATCGGCGCCGAGGATCCCTTTGAGAAGCCCTCATGGTCAGACTCTAACATCAAAGTCTGGGCCTTGCCCCTCAGCCCTCACCCATCGGCTCGTTCTCAAGTTACGCAGCCGCGGTCACAGAGTCCACGAAAGCGGAGCTTGGATGAGTTCCAGGAATCTGAACAGCCCGAAGATCATATGGACCAGCGTACTAAGAACCTGCTCGTGACGCAGTCCATTGTGCAGGATATGTTCAACTCAACATGGAAGATGGACGCCCTCCATGAAACCCCATTGGCCCAAGTCAAGATGCCGGCCGCTATATTCATTCGCAACCCGGAAACCAAGGACCTTGAGCAATACAAGGGTCCAGTGCCAGGCGGCCCAGACGCGCTTCCAGATATCAAGGTGCTTGTTCGAAAGCCCTGGCCCGGTGCGACCGTCGAGAGTCTCCCAACCACTTCTCCCTCAAAGGAAGCAATCTGCTATATCGTGCGGAACCACGATATCCGCGGAAAGTTCGACCCGAAGAAGGCCCAAGAATTGAACGTCGAGAAGGGCGTTAAGTACGCAAATTTGACGAAGGGCCAGAGCGTTGAGTCTCTGGATGGGAAGACTATTACCCCAGAAATGGTTTTGGGACCGACCCGAGCCGGAAAAGGCACTGCTATCATGGAAGTGCCATCCTCCGAGTATGTCGACGACCTGGTCAGTCGGGCCGAATGGAAGTCACCAGCCGTAACGACCGAGTTGCAAGCGTTCATCTGGATTCTTGGACCAGGTGTGGCCGAGCATCCTAAATTCCAGGAATTCGTTGCCAGCATGTCCCACTGCAAGCACACTGTGTCGAGCCCGGACCACTGCCCGAACTACCTGGCGTTCACCAGTTCCGCTAGCTCAACTGTTCGACTTGCCCGTCTGAAAGCTGATAGCTATGCGGTTCCTGTTCACGACAATGTGTCCCTTCCCCAACCCGGCACTCCCAACGCCAATTCGGAATCTGCGATTGCTGCTCGCCAGAATTCTCCACTGCAGCCTCTTGAACCCGGATTCATCATCAACATGGAGCCCAATTTCGGGTTCAACAGCGACGAGGTGATGTCCCGCTTCAACCCATCGAATGCATTGGATAACATCCCGCGTTCTGTCCAGCACCGGATGGAAGTCATTCGCAACCGCGTCGCTAAGCCTATATTCCAGAAAAAGTTGCATGAGCATCGGACACAATGGCCTGGAGCGGATGCAGAGATCATCGCGCTGGGTACAGGTTCCTCTATTCCATCCAAATACCGAAATGTCTCTGCCACGCTGCTGAAGGTGCCTGGGTATGGCTACTACTTGCTTGATTGTGGCGAGAATACCCTTGGTCAACTGAAGCGAGTTTTTGAGCCTGAAGAACTTCGTGAAGTGCTTCAGAACCTGCGAATGATTTGGATCAGTCATTTGCACGCTGATCACCACCTAGGAACAGTCTCTGTGATCAAGGCCTGGCACACGGAGAACTTCCAGAGTGGATCTGGCTCTGCTGCTAGACCTGAAACCAATATGGCCAAGATCCTCCAGGAGAAGCGCCTGGCTCTTGTGTCTGACGATGCGATGATTTCCTGGTTGGAAGAATATTCACAGGTCGAGGACTTCGGATTTGACAAACTGCTTACTCTTTCCGCCCATCCCGAAGTAAACGGGCCTAAAATCACCACCACGTTCTCACACCGGCCACCTAGTCATCCTCGTCATTCTGTTACCTTCACGGACCAATATTCCCCCCTCACTCCTCTTCTCAAGTCTGCCACTGGTCTTGCAGACCTACTCACTTGCCGCGTTAAGCACTGCAAGGGTGCGCTCGCTGTGTCCCTTGTCTTCTCAAATGGATTTAAGGTTTCCTACTCTGGCGACTGCAGGCCATCGGACAAATTTGCCGTCATTGGACAGGATTCGACCGTGCTCATCCACGAGGCCACCTTCCAACCCGACATGGTCGGATCGGCTAGGGCCAAGCGGCACTCGACCTCCTCCGAGGCAATTGAAGTCGGCCGCCGCATGCAAGCGCGTGCTGTCCTGCTCACTCATTTCAGCCAGCGCTACCAGAAGGTAGCCTTTGTAGATAAGCGAATCCCACGCAAATTCGAATCCAACGGGGACGCAGCTGCAAGGGAGCCCGCAGATGCGGATATTCCATTCGACGACCCTCAAGATGAATCAGCGAGCTCCAACGACGTCCTACTGTCCGACGACATCAACACGGCGACATCTCGACAAAAGCCCGGCGTTTATACCGGCCCCGTCGCGGGAGCGATGGACTACATGCGTATCAAGGTCGGGGACTTCGCCCTTGCGCAAGCATATGCACCGGCATTGGAGAAGCTCATCGAGCTCTTGGAGCGAGCGGCGAATGAGGAAACCGAGCGCGTGAAACAGGCGCGTCAGCAAGAGGAGAATGCTCGCAAGGCAAAGAATAATAAGAAGTGGGCTAAGCAAATGGCTACTGCTACGGCTGCGGCAGTTGCAGCTGCAGCAACTGAGACTAGCGATGTCCAGACGGCGCCCGCTCGATCTATCTGGAGTGCCAGTGAAAGTGAGGAGGGATGGGAGACGAGTGACTACGAGGAGTGTTCCTAATTGTATATATTATACCATGTCAAATATGCATAGCTTGGAAGAGCTTTTCCCATGTCGGAGAATACTAGTCCGAGGCCAGTACCCTTCGGCGAACTTGCCGAGGTGCGGAGACCATATATCTGCCGTTGTATTCTTTTGGGTCAGCTTTTCCTAGCTTTCCCCATGTTATTTTAGATGTTGATGGGTGTAAAGAGAACAGATCTCCGCACATAATACCTAATGCACCTAACCTATTCCTAACCTATTCAATAATAGTACAGAGAGTATCTAATTCAATGTCGACGTGTAAACGGCTTATCGGGCTCTACCCCAACAAATCCACTCCCCTCACCGCCCCCGTGGGGGACCGTTGATTTCGTTGACTCAATTCCATTTTATAGATTCCTGGATATCTCTGGATATCTCTCAATTGATTCGAGATGACCACTCTCATTCCCCGTGATCCCTATACACAGGATGAGCTCGCCCGCCTATACCCGGCAGCTCTGAAGCTGCAGCTCGTGCAAGTGGTAAGCGTTTTAGTCCCCACATCGACCAAGACGTAACATAGCTAACCACTACAGTTCCTTCGTCATGGTGAGATATTCATTTACAATGCTACCCCGGAGAGCATTTCTAATTGTTCCTAGGCGAACGCACACCCGTCTCGTCGCGATTCACAAATGTATGTCGCAATTGACAACCCCCATTCCCTTAAACCCGCTCTCCGACGGTTTCCGCTAACACCTCCTAAAGACAGGGCTAAGTCCATGTATGTTAATCTTCTGATATCGATATCGGCCAATCATATGCTAACATTTCCCTTGACAAGACTGGCCGTATTGCAGCGTCGCAAGACGTATGGTGCAGATGGCATCGAGCAGCAAAGACCTCTCGGAATGGAACGGGTTCCAATGGCGCCGGAAAATGGAGTCATTCGGGAGCAATGACCAGTCAGTGATCGCGACAGCACCGGGAGGACGAGTCGAGGCGATGTGGTAAGTTGCCGTGGAGCTCTGAATAGGCACGTGAACAAGAGCTAAACAGTGCCATTTGAAGCTTGCATGGCGAGCTTACAGACAAGGGCCGTGAGACGACATATGCGCTCGGACAACGACTGCGCCATCTATACGTCGACCAGCTCGGGTTCATGCCCCAGATAAAGAGCGATTCTGAGGATATGTACCTGCGCGCCACGTCGATCCCCCGCGCTCTGGAGTCGCTCCAGGAGGCGTTTTGGGGCATGTATCCGGCTAGCGCGCGCACGCTCGACTTCCCACCGCCGGTGATTGTGGCTCGCCAGGTTAACGAGGAGACACTATTCCCCAACGAGGGGAATTGTAAACGATTCCGGCAGCTGTCACGGCTTTTTGCTGACCGCGCCGCTGCACGATGTATGGGCTTATCAGTGCGAGATGCAGATAAGGGTTACGGCTAATGACTTCAATGCAGGGAACGACTCTGAACAAATGGCGTACTTGAACAGCCTCTGGTCAAAGCATATGCCCGAAGAATCCCCCAAGGTTGCCGTCGATGCCCACCCTCGCCTTTCTGGAATCATGGACACCATCAACGCAACCGATGCCCATGGCCCAGGCACTAAGCTCCCATCCGAATTCTACGACAAGAAGGGTCGTGCTGTCGTGGACCGAATTGCGGTCGAGGAGTGGTTTGCTGGCTATGGCGAGAGTAGCGAGTACCGTAAGCTGGGCATTGGTGCTCTCATGGGTGACGTGGTTGACCGCATGGTCAGCACCGCGGTGGAGGGTGGCTGGCGCAGTGAGACCGCTGCGTCCGGGTCAGGAAACCCGGAGACTGGCAAGGCTATCAAGTTTGCTATGAGCGGCTGCCACGACACCACCCTGGCAGCGATCCTGTCCAGTGTTGGTGGATTCCAGAACCAGTCATGGCCTCCATTTACTTCCTCTATTGCCGTTGAGCTATTCTCCCAAGCGCCCCGCTCCGATTCCAACGCTGGCATCATGCTCGAGGAGTTCTCCAACCCACCCGTTGCATCCAAGAAGCCTGGCGTCCTTTCCCAGCTGTTCGGTAAGTCCGCACCGAAGCAACCCACCACCTCCGATACTGCACGCGCACCTCTCGAATCCCTCCCCGAAGGCGCTCGCGAGTCTCTCCAGAAGCACTATGTCCGTATTCGTTACAATGACCAACCGGTCCTTATCCCCGGTTGTGCTGCTAAGCCTGAGAACCACCTGCCTGGCGATGAGACATTCTGCACCTTGGATGCCTTTAAGGAGATTGTCGATAAGTTCACGCCCAAGGACTGGCAACTCGAGTGCACGGCGAACCTTGGCGCAGGGCTCCACGGCCCAGACGATCGTGAGAAGGCCCCGGCTGGCTTCTAGACATTTTATAGACTGTAATGCTGTTATTTCTTTTTTCTTTTTGTGTATCCCCATATGTTGTGCATTGTGTATATTGTGGGTGAGGAGTAGAGAGCTATAGTCGGGGGTATCATAACATTAATAGCTATCTTAGCTGCTCTTCGCCTTGGCCTCTCGATCCGCCCGGATTGCCTTCAGCTTCATCGCAGAAATCTTCATCAACATCCAGCGCGGTAAATACTCAAACGACAAGCCCTGCAACCAATGCCAGAAATAAGCCCATACAATCTCCTGCCCACACCCAACCCGATCCAAGCCAGCAGCAGCGAGCACTCTTGCCTCAGGAATAAACAAGTTACTTTTAACATCATACCCGGCGGTTCTGACTTCCGCAACTCGCAGCCCCATAACCTCAACCTTCTTCCCTTCGGCGGCAAACTCTGCGCGGAGCGACTTCGTAAAAGAATCCATAAATCCCTTGGTAGAGCTATAAATACTGATATACGGCAATCCAAACGCAGCAAGCGAAGAAACATTCATCACAAGCCCAGGCGCATTCTCTTCCAGCTGTGCCGCCAGCACACGCGTAATCTGAATAGCGAACGTGGCATTCCGCGAAACGGTCGCCTGCACATCCTCAAAGGTATACTCCTTAAGGAGTGTCGAAGGTTTCGTCTCACCACCGACATTATTAATAAGCACAGTCAATGTGCCGGTATCACGCTGGGAATCAGAGCCCGCCGTGGTATTACAGCGACGAATAATATCGCGGACCTCGGCATCAACGTCATCGATATCGGCCGTCAAATTCTGCGCATCGCGAACAAGCACAGCGACACAGACTTCCGGGAAGAGAGTCTGTAAGTCGCGACGACGACGGTCGAGTTTCTCGGCGTTTCGGCCATGTAGGATAACATTGAACCCGCGGGCGCAGAGTTCCTGACCGAAGCCGAAACCTATTCCGTCTGTTGCGCCGGTAACGAGGGCCCAGTTTGTTTTTGTGGAGTTGTAGTGTTGGAGGGTACTTGGGAGGAGGTAGGTTGTTGCTTGGCGGGTTAAGAAGAAGGCGGTTTTTCCTAGTGTGAGGAGGCCAAGGTAGGCTAGGGGTTTGGTGTATGTTCCCAGGTCGGTCATTCTGGGTGGTTGGAGTGGGGTTTTAGTTGTATTTGGATGGGGTTATGAGGATCAATGGATGTTCAATGTGTGGTAATTGATAGATGAGGTTATTTCCTATTGCTGTAGTCTTTGCTGTCAGTGTAACCCCCCTTATTTATAGGTTCGAGGGTGATGTTGTATCATCGGCGATTTGGTAGGTCATCGGCCCGCCCTTCGAGCCGAGCGCCGATTGAAATTGGAGTAGGTTGGAGGTTATATCGGAGGATGTTATGTCTGTGTGAATAAATTAATATTAAAGTCCTCTTGGATAGAATAACTGAAGCTTTACCTTGTTAATGTTATTTCATGTGGATTATCTCGAGTTCCAAAAGTATGTCATTTATCCAATCCCAGCTCTATATGGTCTAACCCTAGTTCTACCGCTAGTACTCCAGGAATGAGCAATCAAGAAACAAGGAACCGACCAAAGCCCAATCACAAGTCCTCTAATACCGATTTTCAAAATCAATATCGTCAAATGAGGACCGTGAAAGTCAACGGCGCCAGCCAGGTACCTTGGGGACGATTCACGCCGGCCACTTATAACACAGCAATTATCATCGCCATTTCAAATAATACACTTCATTGGACAAGCGATGGCTCCACTGGTATACTATCAACCTTGGAGGACCTGTATTGACATTTGTACTACATCAGAAATGCAACCGGCAGCGTTAGGGCGTTAGGGCGTGAGGAACTTGGAGACGGTGCTCTAGGAAAGAAAGATGCTATATAATGTGATACCCTAGAATTCCTAGAGGCTTAGCCTATTTTCTTTCTCTTTCTTCTTCCTTGCTTTGTATAACCAACCCCAAAAGTTACCCGCCTTCATTATGGTCATCGATTCCGGAAGAGACTCGGTCTCTTACAATGTCCCGGCTCCAGTGGAGGAACAGCCCAAGACACGGCAGATGCCTGTCACATTGCTTTCAGGCTTCCTGGTATGAAACAACAGCAATTGTACCAACTTTGAGTCATGTCCAGAGACACTAACACCCATGTATAGGGAAGCGGCAAGACAACACTCCTCAAACACATCCTCAAGTCCCCTGACCATGGGTTACGGATTGCTGTCATCGTCAACGATATGAGCCAGTGAGTTCCGCTTTGGTGGAGAACATAGGATGTAAGCTAATTGCTTCGTTCCATTAGGCTGAACATCGACGCTACCCTCATCCAAAACCACAAAGTCTCTCAGACAACTGAGAAGCTCATTCGACTTCAAAACGGATGCATCTGCTGCACTCTTCGTGGAGACTTGCTGGCTGAACTGGCGGCTTTGACCAAACGAAATGAAGTTGATTATGTCATCATTGAATCAACTGGTATCAGTGAGCCTATGCAAGTGGCCGAGACTTTCACGGCCGAGTTTAGTTCGGCCATGTTGGAGGCTGAAGATCAGATTGCCAATGATGATGTCGATGCAAGGAAGATCTTGGACGAAATGTATTGTTTCCCCACCACACACGTACTTTTACCGTGGACTTGCTGACATGTCTTCATATAGTGTGGAATTAGGTGGCTTGCACACAATGGCTCGGTTAGACACTACTGTCACTGTCATTGATGCCTTCAACTTGCTCTCCAGCTTCGACACAGCAGAGTTCCTCTCTGACCGCTATGGAAAAGAAGAGATCATCCCCGAGGATGAGCGCACAATATCTGATCTCATGGTGGATCAGATTGAGTTCGCCGATGTGTTGATTCTCAACAAGGTCGAGACAGTTGACCAAGCAACACGCGATAAGCTCATGCATTTGCTGAAGCTATTGAACCCAGTCGCAAAGATCATCGAGTCAAGTTACTCTCAAATAGATGTCCGGGAAATCATCAACACAAACAAATTTGATTTTATCCGTGCTGCTTCTGGGCCTGGGTGGCTGCAGAGTTTGCACGAAATGACGATACAGACGACAGGCAACGGTGACCGGATGGCACCGAAACCAGAGACCTTGGAGTAAGTTTGCCAGTTCTTTATTTGTGAATAATTTACTCACCGATATAGGTACGGTATCAACAACTTCGTCTACACTGCTCGTCGACCCTTCCATTCGCGCCGCCTCTTCGCTCTTCTCCACGACAAGTTCATTATTCTCCAGAACAATGAAGTGGAAGAAGAAGAAGGCGACGAGGAAGATGAGGAAGACGAGGAAAACGAAGATGCAATGGACACAGACTCTGACTCCGAGTCAGTGGAAGACTTTGAGCAGCCTGACCCTGCGGTCATTCTGAACAACAAACGTACCAACCCGGCGTTTGGTCCAGTTCTCCGTTCCAAGGGTTTCTTCTGGCTCACAACCAGGCCTTGGCAATTTGGCGAATGGAGTCAAGCAGGCGGTATGATGACTCTTGGGTGCGGTGGACCTTGGTTTGCCGAAGTCCCCAATGCGGAATGGCCAGAAGACGACGATGTGCGGAAATCCATCCAGAATGATTTCCAAGGTCCCTGGGGTGATCGTCGCCAGGAACTAGTGTTTATCGGAGAAGGTATTGACACTGTTAAGATCAGTGCTTTATTGGATGAGTGTCTTCTAGATGATAAGGATATGAAGAAGTGGGAGAAGGTGATGAAGAACAAGAAAATGAGCAGAGACGAGAAGTCCGATAAGTTAGCGAAGATGTGGGAAGATGGTTGGGAAGAGTGGCCTGCACTTGAGGCCAATGAAGAGGAAGAAGAAGAGGAGGAAGAGAAGCAGGAGCAGGGGAAGCATCGAATCAGCGATTATCTGGGTCATCAGCATGGGACTAAACATGCTCATGGACACAGCCGCCGGATGGTTGCCGCGTGAACTTGTCGAGGTTAATGATATAAAAAAAGTTATTTTTTTCTCAATTCCAACAATATGTTTCTTAAGGATCAACCCTCAATTCTGGAGTAATCTATTGAGCCATCTTCCGCGGCCTTGGCCAAGTATCATAAATGGAGTTAAGAGGTTGATAGCCCTGGCGCCCTGGAAAAGGCGGTAATATAGTGGCAGAATATAATAGGCGGTCTATGACAGATTAGAGATAAGATAGAAGCTCAAAGATAACGGCTCCGCCTTCAGATCACCTCCGCCTTGGTCCTGCTCTTCCTCTTCCATCCTCTCCTCCTTACAATTCCATAAGAAATATTCCTTCAAATCAAAGAAAATCCTACATATTTTGAACAAACTCTTTTAGATCACTTGCCGCGCTTTCGTGCGCGTTGCATATTCGGCCCGATCGCGCTTCGTCTCGCTTCCAAGCTCCGAGCTACTCCAACCCCCGCACTCCTCGGACAGCACAACGGTTACTCAACGATCGCCCCAACCAACCCTTCTCCGCCGCGAATTGAATTTCCCAACCCTGAGACAATGATACAGGTCTGACTGCAGATATCCGACTCTGTACCACCATCCCAGGCAAAAATCTGGGAACCTTGCGGCTTCCGTCCTAGGCGAGATTAGCACATGCAGATGTCAACAGTCGCTCTTTGCCGTTAAATTGAGCTCGACTAGTTCCTTTTACCATTCTCCTTCGTGATAACGGAGAAATTTTGACCTTGCATTGGCCTGATTATCCCTGTCTAATACAAAATAAATTGCATAGTAAGTACACCCAATCCACTCTTAACGCATACCGCAGAGTCTAACATCCTATATCTAGATGTCTGCCCGTTCAATGGAGGTAAGAAACCCTTTTCCCCCCCCCCCAAACACATATCCTCGAACCTTCCTCCCTATATTGCCTCGAACCACGGCTGGGTCATTTGGTGAAGCTCGGTTAGTGACCGCTTTTCGCTGCATCCATGCACGGGCCGTTGTGAGACAGCTGCTTGGTTCCGGACCCTTTTTGCTATCTCCCAGGGGACGAAGAAGCACCACGGACCTTTCCAGGCAGCCAAATCGGCCCCGGGGATAGGCAAGTAGCATGGAATTCCAATTTTGGTCTGTCGCGGCTGCTGTCACAGTGGGCCGTTGCAAGATAATGCCATCTACGGGTCTCCGGCTTCAGCCTCGGGCCTTTCCTTGTTAAGGGATAGTAGCCTGATTGGGTTCGCTGACTGCCCAATGCCTTATTCTCCCAAACATGTGATGCGTTGATTTATTCCACAATGCCCCTCGCTCATGAATCTTCCACTCCTGATAACCATAAGCTGTCTCTTGCTTCACCAATCCCAAAATGCATGCCCCTTTTGCTTGATTAAATGTCCGACTCACCGGTAGCCCGCGTGAGCCGGCCTCATGGTCCTTTTATAGGACGTGAGTTTAATTCTTGGAAGCGACGGCGTGAAATTCCATCCCGTAAGACTGAAGCTGAGCTAAGCCTTCTGGATAATTTACAGGGAAACAGCCAAGTGACTGCGCCAACTCGGGCCAAATCGGCCTCTGTGCCTAACACCAAAGGCCCTGATGTTAAACCTCGTCTTCTTTTAATGGGACTCCGCCGGCAAGTTTTCTCCGTCAGATCTCACAACGGAGATATTAACTGTGTACTAGGAGTGGTAAGTCATCCATTGCTAGTGTGGTATTCCATAAGATGCCGCCAAACGAGACACTCTTCTTGGAGTCCACGACCCGGATTCAGAAGGATTCGATCCAGTAAGTTCCAAAGAAAGGACATACTGAATGCGATTTCCACTGACATGGAGTCGGCAGCTCTTTTATGGACTTCCAAGTCTGGGATTTCCCGGGCCAGCTCGAATACTTTGAGTCCGCCTTCGACCTCGAGGATATATTCGGCAGTCTGGGCGCCCTGGTTTGGGTGATCGACGCACAGGATGACTACCTGGACTCGGTGGCGCGGCTCAACCGCACCATATTGACTGTCCAGCAGTTCTATCCCGGCATCAACATCGAAGTCTTCATCCACAAGGTCGATGGATTGTCAGACGAGTACCGCACCGACACATTCCAGGACATTGTGCAGCGCATCTCCGACGAGCTCAGTGATGCTGGATATGAGAATGCGCCCGTGCACTACTATCTGACTTCCATCTACGATTACTCTGTCTTTGAAGCCTTCAGCAAAGTGATTCAGAAGCTGATCCCCAATTTATCTACACTCGAGAACCTCATCAACACCCTCGCCAACAACTGTGGGTTTGAAAAGACATACCTCTTCGACGTTCTGAGTAAAATTTACATCGCTTCTGACACTCGACCTGTGGACATGGCTTGCTACGAGATGTGCTCTGATTATATCGATGTGATTGTCGATATCTCTGAGTTGTATTCTTGGGATCACCCAGTTCGCAAGCGATTGGGCGACCAGATCCAAGAAGCTGAAAGCCATGTGGTGTTGCATGATCAGACCATGATCCATTTGATGGAGATGAACAAGTATGTCTTTCAACGAGTGGTTTCATTATGTATACTGACCTTGTTCTATAGGTATCTCTGTCTCGTGTCGGTGATTCGCAACCCAGAAGCCAAGGACAAGCGAGGTCTGATTGACATGAACTGTCGTACCTTCCAAGACGCCCTGAACGAAGTTTTCTCGCGCAGCTGGGAAGAAGGGTCCACGGCCCAAGAAGGGGAATCTGCAACTGCAAGCAAATGATGGAAATTAAATGGAGGCAAATTTGACGTTAGAACTAAAAAGCTGGTATTTTCTTGGCTACGTTATGAATTCAATCCTCTTGTATCTTTAGCGCAGCTTGGAGAAATAATTAGAAATTGGATTGATAATGCCACATTAAATTCCATTGTAAATGTGAAGTTGTGGATATAGTCCACTTGAGGCTGGACTTCGGTTTTTGTCAGCCAAGTCCTCCACCTGGGCACCTGGGCACCTGAACGGCAGGTTTTAGACGCCATCCAACCCATATAATTTGTTTACCGCCTACATATTTTATTATACTCAACCCTACCAAAATCATTAGGAGATTGAGATCGGCAATATTGAAGGATATAGAAGGGCTCTTTTCTAGGATTAATAAGAAAGACGCCCTAAGAAGTAAAAGGCAGACATAATCTATCCCCTTCTCTAGATATATCTTTTGGATGCTCTTTTGAATGCTCTTTCAGATCTCTCTCAGATCTCTTTTGGATGCTCTTTTAGACTCTCTTTTAGATGCTCTTAGGTATATACGAAGGCAGAGACTTTTCTAAATATAACCTTTAAATTTTCTGCCTGGCAAAAACCCCGGTTGGCGCGATGGCGGTTAAAACCTGCCGTACACCTGTGCAACTCAAATGGTCGTCATATGATCTTACAACTCCTCAGTCGACACACACGCAGGAGAAATGTCAGAACTCCGCCAGCGACCAACAGCCACGTCAAAGTCCAGCAATGGGCCGGACAAAGAACCAAATTCCAAACCGCACTCCGGCAATAATGAAACCGACCAAGACCGTGGCATAAGCGTGTTGGACATAATCCGCGTGATTGTGACCATACTGATTGCTTGCGGCGGTCTCTCCTATTACGTGACTTCCTCCGAGTCCGTGCTGTGGGGTTACAGACCATGGTATACACGGTGGCCGGTGGTGAAGCAGTGGGTGGTATGAAACTCCCGGTCCTTTTGAGTTTATTAAAAAAAAAAGTCATGTCACAATTCAAGCTAACAAACATATTTCAAAATGATACAGCAAGGCCCTGTTACCCTGACACCAAGCCAACTATCCCTCTACAACGGTACAGACACCAGTCTCCCCCTCTACGTCGCCGTGAACGGGACCGTCTTCGATGTCTCAGCAAACCGCATGATCTACGGACCAGGCGGGAGCTACAACTTCTTCGCGGGACGGGACGCAACACGGGCTTTTGTCACAGGATGCTTTAAGGAGGATCTTACGAACGACATGCGCGGTGTCGAGATTATGTTCCTTCCCGTTGAGGATATCGAGGAAGAAGCTGTGACGTCTGCGGAGAAGAAAATCCGTCGCGAGAAAGAGTTACGGGCTGCCAGAGCGCGGGTTGAGGCGACTGTGAAGAGATGGAGTGGATTCTTTGCGAATCACGCCAAGTATTTTGAGGCTGGAAGAGTTGTTGAGGATGGAGGTGTTGAAGGAGAGCCGTGGCCGCTTTGTGAGAGTGCGCAGAAGCAGCGACCGAAGAGGAGTGCGATGGTAGAAAAGTCGTAGGATTACTTTGTGAGATTTTTTTCGTGCTGTGTTTGGTGTGGATAGTGCAGCAGGTAGATGTCGAGAAGAAGTCTACGGAATATGACGCATGTCCTTTTCATGAAGTTTTGTAGATTTTTTGATTCAGTTCGCACTACCTGACGTAGGCCAAGAGTGCGAATGTTCCACACTCTTCAAGAGTCCGACGTTAATCCACTATGCATCATGCCCAGCCGGGCTTCCCATGGTAAATGATATCATTCGTAGCAAGGAAAAGAAAACCGCGAGAAAAGACGAGAGACGAGACGTTTACTCGGCGGTGACGGCACGGGCTATTAAATAGGTAATCAGTATTGCAGGTTCGAGATGGAGAGGATGCTGAAGAGGAACGCACTGTAGATGCTCAGGCTGGAGTGACCGACGACCTTCTTGATCTGGCCGTTAGCCTCAAGGTCGTTGAGAGCCTGGCGGGCAAGGCTGCCGTTGATCTTGAGACGATCGACAAGGGTGGCGACGGTGATCAGACGGTAGGACTGGACATCCTTCTGAAGCTTGTCGTTGGTGGCCTTGTCGAGAACGACGGCGTGCTGGGCCTTGTCCTTGACTGTAGGGCGAAAGACATGTCAGTAAAATGTTGCTTCTCGGTGTTTTCATTTCGTATCCCCAGCTCGTCCAACGATTTCTTTCGTGTCTTGTGGGAACTCGGCGGAAATCGTCACGATCGCATGGTTGGTGGTGATTGCGTACCCTTGCCCTTGGACCACTTCTTCTTTTGCTTCTTGCCTCCGGTTGCTGCGGGCGCCTGTTCGTCACATTTCGATTAGTATTGGTGTCTTTCGGTTGTATATTGGGATGCTGGGGAACTCACCATTTTGTCGGATGAGGTGGATGTTCAAAGGAAGAGGGCGACGTCCAGAAGCCGCTCAAGTGCGAAAAGGCAGTGGGGCGTGACTGAGGTGAGCCCTAAGCCCTTGATCGGTTAGGCTGGATGTTGTCATTGGCTGACGTGTTTGATTATATAACACTGCTGACATCATCCCCAGATATGCGGGCCCGCCCAGTCCACTTCTGCCTGAGGTGTCTCTTACATTTTACGACAAACCGTGTATCATTTTGAGGTGCTACTAGAGAACAGAAGACACGATCTGGGAAGAAAGGAAAGAACCCAATCTTTGTTTTTCTATAGCTTTCATCCAACCACCCTCGTTTCTTCTTCAACAACAATAATGATGCTTGACAACTTCAGTATTGAACTCATTGTGCATCACTACATACGTCGAACACCACCCGCGCATAACTTCGAAGTTAACTAGGAAAATAAAGCACAAAATCCCGCCTTGAGAAGCTTTTCTTGATGCTCACATAGACCATATTTGTCCAAAGCCTGGATAAATTCACAAATACCAAATTCATCTTCTTCATCTTGTTCATCAATGTCTGCTTCGATACCACCATGTTCCGCTTTGTCCTCGGTCTCCTCGGGTGAATTGTCATGGCCTGTCGCATCCTTTTCCTTGGTACAGGCATGATTGCCGCTGTCATTGTCGTCCTTTTTATCGATGTTGGATGGGTTGAATGGCCTGATGTTATCATGCTCGTTCTTCCCCACTTGCTTCATAACTTCGTCGAAGATTTTGGAGGTCCTGCCCAAGCTAAACATCGATCCTTCCATTGCCATCATCAAATGTTTGAAAAGAGGGGAATTGCGGGTCAATTTGGCGTTCTCGCTTTCTGGCCGCAGATTTGCGATACATTGCGCGTAGACATTTCGATAGAACTCCAGCGTGTCCGGGGAGTCTTCGTATATCCGAAAGTTATCGGTTCCCTGTTCCATCTCTTCCTGTTCCATCTCTTCCTGTTCCATCTCTTCCTGATCCATCTCTTCGATCCAAGCGTATGCGGTCTGATCCCAGTCGCGCATCAGCCATAGTGGATACGCCTCATTCCCTACACTCGGTGGCTGGGCTTGTGTGAAGTGCCAGTCGAGGATTGCCCGCACAGAACCATCATCTGAAACAAGGAAGTTGAAGATGTTGGGGTTTGGATGGGTCATAACGAATGATTTTCCAGCAATTGGCTCTGGAGTCCAGTCGGCGAACATCCGAAGAAGCTTCAGCAACTCCTTTTGAAGTATAAACTCATCTTTCCCCCACTGGTCCAGATGACTAGTGTAAGCCACTTTGAGGCCCGAGAATGGGTCTTCCTTTACTGGCACAACACCAATAAGGCGATCTTGGTCGTCAAATTTCAAGAGCTTTTGTTCGTTGAACGTGTATTTTCCAAGTTGGAGATACGCAGCAGCAATATCCTGCAGACAGCGTGTGCGCCGAGCCTGTACAACTTCTTTTGGAGATTCGCGGTCATACCATACCTCCATCAAAGGCCGACCGTCGATGAAATCCATGAGAATATAGGGAACTTTGAGCTTGTTTTTGCATGTATTGTCGTATGAAAAGACCTCGGGGATTGGGATAGTTGTTTCACGTCGCAACATGATCATTGTCAATGCTTCCGAGCGAAGGGCCTCTGCAGAGTCTTGGCCGAATTGATCAGGGGTTCCGATAGCTGGGACTTTGAGCATCCATTGAACCCCATCGGCAAACTTTACCTTATAGAGAACGTCGTCCATACAGAGAGAGAGTGTGTGACACCCAACCTCAACGACAGGAATCTTCTTGTGATTTGGTTGAAGCTTCGCGCGAATCGCGGCCACGTGTTTGCCGATATACTTCACTTTCATCCTTTCCAACACTGCATCGAATGCATCATCATCATCATCATCATCCTCATCCTCGTCCTCGTCCTCGTCCTCGTCCTCCACGTCAGAATTCTCATTTCCACGTCGTCGTCTCAGCGTGACACGATCCATGATTGAGGATGACATTGAAGCAATTGCCTGAGCGATTCCCCGAACGCGTTCGGAAAGAGACGAAAGACACCCCATAATCACCGTTGTTGGACGTTGCCAGGGGAAGTCCGTGTAGTTGTGGTTTGTGACCTCTAAGAAATCAGAGTGAAATTGTATGGGAATTGGTAAGATATATTGTGAAGAGAGGGCTTTCCAAGTCGAAGTCGAGCAATGGGGAAGATGCCGGGCGCAGTCAGGCATTATATGGGGAATTTCTTTCCTAAATCTCGTTCTTTTCCCATGCCATATGTCACTCACATAGAAGCAATAGTTGAATGCTAAGGGGATCGGTGAAAGAAATTCAGTGTTGTTGTATCTTCAATGAATGTGTTCCAAGAATAGATTGTGGATTACTCCGTGGACAAGAAGAATAGCAGTTGTCAAAGCCCGCCATTTACAAATAGAATCTTTTTTATTAGCGAGGGTTTTTCTTTAACTCGGGTTACTCTTCAATGATTCTTTGTACTCAAATCCTGGGCGGATATACGCGAAGGAGTGATTAGTAGGTACGGATGGATAAGCAGATGTGAACAAAGAAATTCGAGTCACAGCAAAACAATGGATCCTGTGGACGCTAACCAGGTTTATAGTATGAGATATAAGACATGAAACTGGATTTTAAAGTAAAACAGAAGCTAGGACCTCACCTCAACATTGTACGGCTGCGTTTCCTTCGAGTGTAATAATGATCAAAACGTCTTAACACCCCTAAAGCTAAGGTATACTAAAAATAAGTAGTTTGAATGACAGGACCTGGCCGGCCATCTTTTGACGCTGATCCAGGCGAAGCTGGTGAACTACCTATGTATGTTGTACCTACGCACTTGGTTCCCTCTGCCACTTCTTGCCCTTCCCTTTCCGTTTTAGTGCTCAGGCCTTGCCGCTTTTGGCTCACTGAGAATTACATAAGCACGCTGATCTGCTCACTGAGTCTGAAATCAGCGTAGGGGCCCGTTCCGGATTATTCACTTAATTACTTGAAGGGTCTATGGTGAATGCGAGACGCTAGCCCTATCCACGAAGATACCGAATATTAAGACAGAAAAGAGAGGAAGAGCTGGACCTCGGGAGGATATGGCTCAGGGGCCAGATAAGCTTTGCCAGGTCCGGCCCCGGGGGCCTTGCGGGCCTGGCCCCGCTCTTGGCCGCCGAGGCCGACGTACATCCGATACTTGATGTTGCTCTCTTGATGTTATTGCTCTGAGGAAACAAATCAGGTCTTCACGCTTGATGTTGCTCTCTGTGGGTTGTTATTGCTTTGAGAAGAAGAGCCTTGAAAATCCTTTTGGTCCCATGGGAGTTGGCAAGGTCTACTTGGATCTATACCGTTACCTAAACAAGCACCGAATTCATGATTCTGCCAGCACATAGATATAATAATATGCTTGCACTGGGCCGTATACCAACTAGGCTACGGAAGTGCGTACCGTTCCAAGGTTGCGCGGGCCAGCCCGCACGACTAAGCTATTTTAGGCATGAACTTGCCCGTACTATATATGGTCCCTCTGACACTCTCCTTTCAATAACTCGCCTTTATTAGAACACGTCTGTCTTGAATTATCATCCTAAAATAGAACCGTTCCCAAATTTCACCTTTCGATATGGCTTCATCACAGCCGCATAAGGCTTTCTTAATAACCGAAATCCTTGAACTGATCCTGCTTGAAACTGACACGCGCACTTTGCTCACATCCGCCCAAAGGGTCTGCCGCAAATGGCACTTCCTGATTAAAGTCTCGAGAGACTTACAGGCTGCCTTGTTTTTCAAACCCGTCAGTTATACTCTCCCACGCGGGACGCCGGGTATTCGCAACCCGTTACTAGAGGAATGTATATGGCCGTGGTTTTGTGCAAGACAAGCACGCAATTGGAGAGCACCGCCAGTACAAGGAGGGGCGAAGATACCTCAGATTGATCCTCAGAGAGATGAACTCTTTTTCCGACAAGGCGCAAGTTGGAAACGAATGTTATTTCAGCAACCTCCTCGATCCTGTATTGGATTCATCGAGAAAGATGGAAAGGCTGTTAATGGTCCGGCATATACGGAAGTGGAAGTTCAAGACCATTTACGAATACGTGACGTGATACTCCCCAATGCGTATGTCGTAAATCGGGTTCACCCTTTGCCCGAGGAAGGACTGCTCTGGTACGGATCGATTCGTAAAAAGGAATGGGTGTTGTATGCCTCGGGGTTAGAATATTCAGCAGATGACGAGAAGCATGGAGAAATCCCGAGGAGCCAGGTAGCATACACTGGCTCGATATACCTGCGAGACTGTGACATTGTGTTTTTCATTCTAGAATGCGGGCGCGTTCGAGGGCAGTGGGTTAGCGACAACCATGGGGTTCAGCTATTGTGCAATTGGCTCTGTGCTATTTGGGGTTTTCTCGTCCCTGGGCAGACTTCTATTCCGATGCCGGCGACCTAGCTTACTAACAATGTTCAAATGGCTTTCTGGGGATGTGCAAGTATGGAGCCTGATCTACCAGAACATAGTCTAGTATGGAACCTGATCAAGTAGAACCTGATTAATTAGAGACCAATATAGTAGGTAACTTGATCTGGTATAGAAACCTGATCTAGTATTGAACCTGATCTAGTACAGCGCGGGGTCTAGTATGGAGCCTGGTCTACTAGAATTGACGAGGAGGCTAAATAATATTTGGATTGAAAAGCAAAGTAATAGCTGGTCAACAATGATACGTCCCCCTATAAGTGCCATGGCGATATTTTCACCGGCCGAGCTACTGAATTGATGGCGGGAGCTAGGCTCACGGGTATGGGCCGGGGATTGAGCAGACGCCAAGTCAATGAGCTGGAGGAGCAGGTGAACGATAGTATGGTTCTCCTCGTTAGTGTATCCCCAGGTCAGGGTCTTCGAATACCACTTTTAGGATGTCAGAATATAGCCATAGTTATATATAACCAAGCATTGTCTAACTCACCTTGCTCCTTTCGTTGATTTGGTAGAAGTTAAAGGTCATACTATCCGTTGAGATTCCATATACCGTGGTATTGCCCTTTCCCCGCTCAATACGCCCTGCGTGTACAATACCCATATATCCAAGATGCTGGCGTTCTCCTTTACCCAGCTCATCCCAGGTCTTCGCTTCCACAATGACCAGGTTGGTCTCGAGGTTAGCTTGCGCCCCGTACCGCAGCCAATAGTCAGGTCGGCCTCGCAGAATTTTTTCCCGGGGCTTTATCTGGACTGTCTTCCCGAACGGGGTTTCGTCCAGCTATTTACCTTCCACCACCATCCGGTTTTGTGTCTGGGCATTGAGGGCCACAGAATATAGCGGCACCCTGTCTGCGTCCTCCAGAATGTTACTTGTCCGGATATCACGAAGAACCAGATAGAAGATGCCAATGTTGCGACAGGCGTAGGTGAGCTCGCTCGCTGTCCCAGCGTCGCCATCAATGAGCTTGGCAAGTGACAGAGTTGGCAGCAAACCATAATCAATAATAGAGCGTTTGTGGCTCATCGTTGTGAAAAAGAGTCTCAATCCCCGAGGTCCATGTATCAACCAGCGCATTGGGGACTAGGACAAGGGAGGAGCGAACGTACCAGGGGGCATCGACCGTAGGGAGGAATTGATTGGTGATCCAGATTAGGGAGAGGGTAGTCAGCGTTTTACGGAGACCACAGGTGTCGCCCAGGATACCACCATGGAGGGGACTAGACTCCTGCAGATGCATCCAGCCCAGAGCGGTCACCTGCCATGGTTTGAGGTAGGTAGGGGCAAGCTTAAACGAGTTGGCGCGGGGTGAGAGGCAGGTTAAGCGGTGGTGTCGAAGTGCGGGGGTACCTACTTCAGTAGGTACCTAGGTAAGTAAGTATGCCACGCGGGACATAACTCTCTCATTGGTGTATCTTTACCTTTTGAGATTTCAATATCTCTTTTGGCGGGTATAGATGGTGCGTAGAGGAATAAATCTTCGAATGGGATAATAAGAGGGTCGTTCACATTGGGGCACACCTTCCTGTTTTGGGGGGGGGGAGAGGGGGAAGGGTGACACTCTCTTCCACCTTCCCTTGTAATCTTGGGTCAACTTAGGGTAACTCCTAAGGGATTATATAAGAGCATTTGAGTGCTCAGCCAAAAGATCATAAGGGCAAAACAGGAACATCTGAAAAGACATCTGAAAAGAACATCTGAAAAGAACATCGAACTATATGGGGTACGAAGCTCTGTCCAGCCAACGGTATAGGGAGACGAGTTTGTCCTAGCATTGATGGCAATGCAAATGAAGGTATTGAGCTTGCTCTGAAGTGTTAGGACTTGGATGACTTGGATGCGAAGAAACTTTATATATTTGTAGTAAAAGATGAAGGATTGGGCAGTGGAGTTTAACAATTTGAACCCATAGCAAAGAAAACAACAAAGCACCAGTAATGGAAAAGGAACCAACAAGACAAACTCCAAACAAAGCAAAACGAGATACGGGGGAAAAAAACAAAACAAAAAGAAATAAGAAAACATGGCGATAGCTGGTTCTCTTCCCCGACCTCCCTGCCATATTGATACAGTAGTTCTCCAAGCTTCTTTCCACCATCATCAACACTACCTCTGTGCGACGATAAAAACATAGATACAGACAACTCTGTCAATCAGGTTCTGTTCCCCCGTCTAATGTCACACGTGAGAGCCAAAAGACAGAGATACTTGCTACCTCTGCCTTTGAGCCTCTATGGCCCACTTGGCATAGTTGACGTTCAGCTTATTCATCTCATCTCGGCGGCCTTTGGCTGATGTCCTCCTTCCCGCGACCTCTCCATCGTGGGTTTGAAGGGCCTTTTCATCTCTGTACGCTTGCGGATACTTGTGGACAAACCCGTCACGTCCTTGAACGACACTAGAAATGTCATGTTAACCTTCCGATGAACGTTTCTGCTGTTGGCACTTGTGGGTATATTACATGTTTGCCCTTATCACCAAATCTTGAGCCGCCTCAATTCCCGTTTTGATAATTGGGCCATTGGCTGGGTTGAACGCATGTCTGGGCCCAACTCGTGCATGATTTGCAATGTGAAGGTTGGCTTCGTTTTGACGGGTCTGGGCATCCTTTCTGTCACCTGCGATGTGATATATGCCGTGCTCGGCAGTCATCTGTTTTGACCACTTCTGTGGCCTGGTATCAAAGGGGTCGGAGTATGCATGATGCTGCCTGGGTTGGTGGAACGTATGGGCGCGGTCACGGAGATCTGGATGGCCTAGGGGAATTCTCTCGCCGTTTGCCCTTCGGTCGTATATCTCTTCTTGTTGTGGTCCCTTCTGAAAGTGTGGTCCATATTTGGTCGGTTTAGGCTGATCCTTTTGGGGTATCAACGCTGGCTGTTGACCGTATTCGGGAGTTTGGTACGTGGGCTCGGAGAGCTTTCTTTGCGGTTTCGAGCGAAGCTTTCCACTGAGAAATCCCATAATGGCAAAAAAGGATGTGAAAAGGTACGCTTGTGGCGAGTAAAGGATATTGAACGAGCTTGAGAATAATGCATTTCTTCTGAGGTATAACACAGGATTATATAGGGAGTCGACAGACATGCAAGTCATATGCCTTGCTAGGGGTCCGGCGAACTTGAAATAGCCCAAACATTGAAGGTTTCACACTACCACTTACGCGCGACACTTGGGGTAAAGTGATGGTAGCAATTGAGACATTTTTGGTGACTGGCAAGGTTGTTGTTGTTTCGCTCTTGCATTAGCCCTACCACGTGGTGGGCATGTAGGCAACAAACAGAACAGGGATGATACTCAAAAACAGCCTCAAGATAGGCGCCAGGGAGATACAGCTGAAGTTCCTTTTATTAGAAATAAGCACTGTAAATAGACAAGTCCGAGCATATACGAATCAAAAATCACAATTGATATTCATAGCTGGCGGCAAGATGGTAGTTGCATACCTAGTAGTTTCAACTATAATACATGGTGCCGCCAGAATTAGATTAATTGGCCCAGAATGAACTTCCATCACATCTCATTAAATGATTGGATGAAATACACTTGATTTTTCCAAGGTTAGTCGCGCGGCTTAGTTCAGCGGTTGGCTAAAAATACATCGTGAAGCCGCTTCCTTATGTAAGACCCCGCCACCTCCACCATGTAGATATCAGGTGAACCAGTCTCCCTCTTTTCCTTCTTCATAACATCGGAAATTTATGATATCCTGATAAACATGGTAAGGTGCAAGCTCCAATTTTAAAGAAATATTATACTAATGTTCTCTTAAGGGCAAACCGACACTAGAAGGACTCCCAACGGAGCTGCTCATTCTCATCTTGCTTGAGATACCCGATCTGGCTTCTCTCAAGTCCATCGTGCTTTCATCGCCCATATTTCACCAAGCCTATCTGGCAGTGCGACAACAAGCTCTCTGTCGCATTGTCAAAGATCAATGGGGAGTGCTTCTGGGAGATGCGGTGGCTGCCACACGGTCTCGTGGTCTCCTTTTCGATAGCCAAAAACAGGAGGCAATCGCATTGTTAGACACCTGGCGTCGCAAAGAGGAGATCAGTAAGCTCAGCATGACTTCGTCGAACCGGATAGATGAGCCTAGCAGTGTAGAAGAGATCCTGCATCTATTCTATCTTCTGAAAGTGTTCAATTTCTTCCTGGAAGATTATGCGAAAAACTTACCGCGACCTTACGTGAAAAATATATGGATACCCCAGTGGATGAAAAATGCCAATATTCAATGGGATATTCAATGGGAAACCTCAGTTCTCCCTATTAACTTGTCGCACACTGAAAAGCACCGGTTGCTGAGAGCTTTGTGTCGACTGCAAATTTACGCCAATATTTTCGGGGCACCTGAACGCACCGATGTGGAATGGCTCCGCAACGATTGGGGTTTGAAGAAAGAAACCAACTCCTCTAAACCTGCCGATGAAGAGGCATGGCGCGTGTTCTTTGGGACGATACCCCCTTGGGAATACCACGAAATGGGTTGTGTATGGATATACTTCACAATGATGTTCGACCCTATTTACGAGGAAATGACGGCTGGCCTACATGACCTTGTGGAGAAGCATATGAGCAAAGATGATCCGATGTACCCATTTTTCGACTGGCTTCCTGAGGATGTAAGGCCTCCCTTCGGTGGTATGGAGACCCTTGAAAGTCTTAAGGATCTTCCAAATCGGTCCAAGTCACTTGCTTCAATGGGACCAGAGTTTGTTTATCGCCTTCTTCATGGGACGCCCTTGATGCAGCGTGATATGGTGAAACTTAATGCACAGGAAGACGTTATGAACAGCTTCCCTCCCTCCAGGCTGTGGGAGGAGGACAAGCTTCCTTTTCTTTATCCCGCAGATCGACATGCAGTTCAAAATTATGAACAGCTTTGGTCAACATTACCATACATCGAGCAACCTAACTTTGGGTGGAAAAGGATGCACTTGCTGCCTGAAACACCGGAGCAAACGTTTGAAGATGCTATTGAATTGGAAGAAGAAGAATTTTTGTGGAGCTGGGGTTTTGCTATATTTGATGATGAACGATTGACGGCATGGAAAGCACCTTTATTGGAATATCGTTTGGCTCAGTTTCCCCACATTCCAGTTTAATGCATTCAGAAATGCTGCTCTGTTACCATCACTTCTTTTTCAACCATCTGTATCGTATGCTTCCCAAGGGTCCTAGCTAATCTTTTCAATCATTTACGGAAGGAGATAGCTGCCTTAATAACGAATTATTACACTAAGCTTTTATCTACTTTATGGTACTCTGTCCACGCACTTGTACTCCACGAAGAGTGGAAACTAACGCGTGGAAATAACCTGAAGTTGTCTCCACACTGCTTTGGTACAGAGGGGATCTGCAAAAAGCGAGGAGGGTAAGGAAGACGACGAGGAAGATAATCCTAAGTGAGAGAACAACAAGACTGAAGATGTGATTGAAGCAAGTTCAAGTGACTTTTATGCTGAGCAGATAGCTGCAAAGTTGGCAGAACTTTCAGTTTAATTATTTTGAAAGTATCTCAGCAAGTAGAGGTTTAGAGTTGAAGTGATATGTAGCATAGATACTATATTGTAAGCCCTGAGAACCTGAGGCTCTCAGGCAGATCTTGCTTTGCTCCTTCCTCTCCTTCCCCTTTCTCTCTCTCTCTCTCTCTCTCCTCTCATCAACTCAATCTTTCCAGAGACCCAGTCTCTTCCCAACAACGCCAACCCATTTACTACCACTTCATCTATACCCATCACGGCTACTCGTCAGATATATTCCGTCTCCCAGTCCCCGCAGTGACGTTCAATAAGACACGCGCCATCCAGCTGGGTCTACAAATATACAACCCGACGTAACCTCCAACGCTGTTCGCGTCATTCTTAGACCGCCACAACAACGCAACAGCCTTTACAATCCCAAATGCACTCAGTTCAAGGGTTTTATCAGTCCTCTGCACAGTTTAAGGTGGGACGATTACCCATTGTTTCGACAACCCGAGCCCCATGCTCCCGTTTGTGCTGGATTCACAGTCTCAGATTCGGAAGACCGTGGAAAATGTGGTGTATCGGAAAGGCACCCAATTTCCCCACGGGAACTCCTTACAGCAGCCACCTACTTTAAATTCCTCGCATTCCACTCCAACTTCCTCTTCTTATTCTTCTTCTTCACCTCTCTCTCTACCACTCGACCAGTGTTAACCCTCCTTGCCACCTCCTCGAGAAACACAAAGGGTCACAGCACCAGTTCCTGTTTCTCTAGTTGACTCTCCAATCTTCGCGAAACCCTACAACCACATAATCCAACGAGACCCTGCTCTCAAAAGAAGGTTTCAAGAACTAGCTCCCTCCCAATCACTTGCTGAAACTTTGGTTCGCGATTGGAACGTGGTAGTAACAATCCTCTAACCACACCCACATTCCAACCTGCTCTCTCCGACCACCCACCCCACACAACACTCTGGGTTTAGGGGAATGACCATGCCTCTCGATATGCGAACCAAAGACGAGCAAATCGTCAATGATGCTTTGCTGCACCTTTTATAAGCTTGAAGAAGAACGTACCAGATTATGCTGTGGCCCTCAATGCCCAAACACAAAACTGGAGGGTGGTGGAGGGACAAAGGCAACGCCTGCAGTGGCAAATCCGGTCCTGCTAGGAAGTGAGTATATCTGGGTGCTTACGCGCAACAGGTGCTGTGGTGCAGACTTCTATAGCGGAATGAAGAAGAGTATTCTGAACCGTCAAAATCAGTCAATCGAACTATGAATACGGTAATCCCTTCAATTGTAAACTAACTAAGCATGCGCCTCTCTCCGTAATACCCCTATTCCTATCTAAAGCAAAACATACATTACGCGTCAATTTGAAGCTTCGGTCTGTCACCCACTAGGTCCAACAGCTTCCTAGTAGGACAGCTCTCTAACCGATTCGAGCGATCATTCAACAACCCCAGAATTGTGCTCTTATAGTTCTTGCACAAGTCTTCCCACACGAAGTTCGGATTAAGAGCCTTAACGAAGACGCGCATCGCAGTAACAGGAACACCAAGCATACGGCAGACAATCTCAGCCGAAAGGTCCTTCTGCATTGTAGTGATGAAGCTAGACTGCATAGACGAGTTGAATGGTGTGAATTCATCTCCTAGTTTGGTTTCAATCACGGCAGTTATCTCTGTTTCTAATTCCTCGCCTGGCTCAGCGGCAGGGAGGAATTCTGACTTCTCTCCCGTCAGGATTTCGTGAAGGAAGACCTCATCCAAAGGTTCGATGTTATTGCCGAATTCGCCTTTCTTCCCAACTTGCCAAGGAATACGCTGTTTCTCTGCGTCACCAAGGGCTTTGCTGATCAGTTCGAGATTCTTGGTCTTCGTAGGTTCATCAATATCGTCCCCGAAGTCTGCGTCTAGAAGATCCTTGTACACCTTCATATTTTGAACCTTCAAGATATCAGAGTCGACCTTCCAGAGACACGCAATTTCGGCATGTTTGTCCATAATTGCTTGACAGGAGTGCTTTATCTTGGCCCATTCTTTCTTCTTACACGCTTCAGACACTTCGATCTTGAGTGACCTAAAGGCCGCTGAGCGCGAGGTGTAGGTACTGGCAGCAACGAGGTCGTCGTAGGCACGTCGTTCGCCTCCCTTCGAGAGATGTTCAAGATAGTGGATCATGTGGGTATAGCTCGAACTCTGTCGTTTTAACTGTCGTGGAAGCTGCTCTAGTAGACGAGTTGCGATGGCAGCGATGTCAGACCCCTCCACTGTAAGCATTCGGATAAAGACGGTAATGATCGTCCGAGAATGGCGAAGCTGAATGTTCCGAAGCTTGGAAAATCTGATCCCCTCATCTGTCCGGCGCGCTCTCACCGCATCCACCTTTTCGTTCTTGGTCACCACACGGACAATAACCTTGTCAATAAGCTTTTCCAGATTTTGATTGAACTGCTCCAGAGGCCATCCGGTGTAGGGATACAAAGCGACCACAGTTTCGTACCAAATCCACTCGACATCGGTTCTGGGAACGTCGTATTGAGGGTGCAGACCGAACAGCTGCCAGACCATGCTATGAGGACGTACTCCCGCACCTGCTATTGTCAACAAATTACCGAAGAGCCCTCGCATTAATCTCGTGACAGTATCCCCAGCCTGTTGTGTCACGACCGGTGCAGTTGTCCTCATCGCCGCAAGCTTCGACATAGCGGCCATCAACAAGGCGGCCATCAAATGGGTAGTTTCTGCGCTGTTAGGTACAATGTGATGTTCTCTGGCTGACACTGCTTGACTAAGAGTGGATCTCATAATGATCCTTAGTGCGGCAATGTGCGGCTCATTGCATTTCTCCATCCATCTGATGCTGTAGGGACTTTGGAGGTTAACGAATTCGTCCCAACAGACCCAAGCTAACATTGACCCGGTTCCCAATTCTTGGCTTAGGTACGGCAGCGCCAAAATTGGGTGGGAGGGACCGTCCTGACTTTGGAGGGGGCCGTTGTGCTTGGACTGTGACTGCTCGATGATAATTCCGGCGTCGAATCCTTCGAGATGTAGAACTCTCGGGTCAAGGTCGCAGCATGGACTATAAAAAAACATGTTAGCACTATGCGATATAGAGTTGTTTCGATGATGAAGGATATTCGAATTGGTGGGTAACATACTTGGCATCGATGGTGGTGTTTTTCAGATTGCTCAAGAGCTGGGAATAGGACGATGTGTCAATATTCAATAGCATGACTCCCATATCCCCCGCATATGTCTCAAGGTATCCTGCCAGAGTGTCAAAAGTCATCGACTTAACGGCATCGACATTAGCCTGAATCTGAGTTTGGCGAACAAGTCTCTTCATATCGTGTGTCCTCTTTGAAGTCATCTGAGAAGACATTATGTTTGACAAGCTCGAAATGAGCGGCTCAAGTGAAATCTGTATCTCCCTTGTGAGCTTTCTTAATGTTCCAAGCATAGCATTCCTCTTCTTCGCGGACTCCGGATCTGTGCTTTTGTACTCCCGGGTTAGGTAGTTGGTGTAGGTCTCTCTCAATGTAGCTGTCGAGTTGCTGATTTTTGATGAGAGTGAAAATACCAAGCTTTTGGAGAGTTCTCGTAGGTCCTTCTCGTTCAAAAGCATTTGGAGCTGGGGAACCGCTGACAGTATGTCCTCTTCCAGCTCTTTGAGTTGGTCGACCGAAAGCTCTTCGAACATGTTCTGGAGATGTCGAGGCTGGACCAACCGACCTGAAGTGGGCAGGATGATCGGAATTGCATCGCCGAGGGTAACAATACGCTCAATTCTGGGATCGAGGATGGATGCCATACCGACAGACTCGAGTATGGATGTCACCTCGGTGCCAAATTTGATTGTGGACGTGTTCAGGTGTGCCCGATTAGCAATGCCTCGGTAGAAGTAATACCTGTCGGAGATTTGAATTAGAACCAAGGATTGTGGCCCAGCGAGTGCTGTCACAGCATTGATATTTGCTGAGTCCATCATCGACATGATGTCGTCGGTATTCTTGGGCTTGGTTTGCGAACTAAGCTGCACGATGAAGAGTGCATTGATTCTGTAGATAGTTGCGAGATTGCGGGCGTTATCTGTCATCCGATCGTCGACAACTACCACGACATTCTTGAGCTGCTTGTAATAGTCCCGCATCGCAATTTCGTCGAAAAAAGGAACATTTGAAGGGACCGTTCCTGTTGCCAATAAAAATGGGCCTTGAAGCTGGGAACCAAAGATGCATGGCAAAACAACGGCAGATGGCTCAGTCTTCGCGGGAAGCTGTTCGCCTGGTAGCTCGAACTCAATGCCAGTCCCGAAACGTATGATTTGGGTGTTTTCTAAATCCAGGAAAGAAGGGAGCGTGACCAAATCGGTGGCAAACACCGCATTTTCTTTGGTGATCTTGTGCATGCTTTCCAAACTGGAGGTATCTTTCTCCTCAGTTGCATCACCTCTTGGGGCTACATCTGTATACGTATTAGCTTATATAGGTCTGCTTTCTTGATATTGGCACGACTTACTTTGTGTAGCAGTTGGAGAAGTAGCGCAGATGTTGAAACTGGCGCGATTAATCGCCTCCTGGAAGCAATCGCTTTCCAAACTTTTACCTTGGCAGCTTTTCATTACGTCCGTCGTTGCCGTTGGCAAAACCGAACAGATCAGGGAGTCCGCATCACGTTTGATTACCAGTGGGCAACATATGGTTGCGTCTCCGATTGTCGCTGCATCCAAGGGCACCGGGACGATATAAAGGACCTACCAATAACGATTAGCCTCTCGCCGAAAGGAAAATTGATTTGGAAACATACCTTATCCACATGATCGGCAATGAGCAACGCAGGGTGGGTTCCTAGGAATTTTGTTATGGGGATCAACTCGTAGCCAGATATGAAGACGCAGAGTTCTTCCTCTGTGAGAGTCTCCTTGTTGATCTTGAGATAATGTGCGAGATCCTGTCCCTTGGTAATATCGCCGCTATGGGTAATTCCTGGAAAGGTTTCTCTTGCACGCCAGCAACAGGCGTTGTATGATGCATCCGCGACGCAGAAATCGTAGTAAGTTGGCGTTCTTTCAGAAACTGCCAGGATCATAATTTCATCGGACACTATCGGGACCTTGAACGTTGAAGCCGGCGCTTGCAAGATTTGGAAGTTTTCAAATATTCCTACAAATGATTAGCATTTACTCTTTGACAAGGTAGAACGGAAGACATACCCAGATGAGACTGGAAGGCAGCCATGCGTCTCAGAAGGATCTCACCCATCTCCCCCATGTCCACGGCGTTGAAAAAAAAGTCATCTGGATAGGAGGAGATATCAATTTCGTTAACGCCAGCCTCTGTCCGATAAAGAAGGAGGCGCTCGGGACTGAAAGGGTGTGCTGAGCCGACTGGAAGTTCATCTAGGATCTCTCGAATCCGAACCTTCGACGTCGCGAGCGGGTCGAAGAAGATTTTCCTTACTCGTTTCATGGCTAATAAGAACTCTGGCCACGAGTTGTGAGGTGGAAGGGCGTGGAGAAGGAAGAGGAACTAGCCTAATAATTTAAATAATAATTTTGAGCCTAATATCTTAGATAATAATTTTAGACCAAATATTATAGATGATAATTTTAGGCCAGATATTTTTAATTCTATAGAAGATAATTTTGATTTATCATCAGATGGTAGCTCTATATTTAATGAGATTATAGAAGATATAGGTATGGAGCCATTAGATAATGGAGCATTAATTAATCAAGTTACATATAGTGATCAAATTCGTGCTGACGATATCATATATAATAATTACATTTATATGTGACAAACGGGGCCTAAGCTCAGCTAGCAGGCTGATCAACGAGTTACCTTTCCCAAACATACCTAGGTACGTTTGTCTTCCTAAATCCCCATGAGTCACCTAGGTAGTCGTAAAATACAGCAAACTCGGAAACCCTAGTGAAAAGATGAGTCACAAATAACTCTACTGAATTGGCGAAGTATGAGGCTCAAAATAAAGTGGGGTTGGGACCGTGCGTCAGGCCAAATACAGACCCCGACCAAAAAGGCCTTCTCTGGCGTCTGAGGTCCTTTTGGGACCGAATTATGCGCTCAGACAAGGGTGATAAATGCTATGTGTCGTGACTTGGCATGGAGACAGGTATAGGGGTAATTGGGCTTCTCGATCTTCAAATCTAAACGAAGTTGAATTATTTAGGTGATGATTCAGCGTGGGACTTATAATTGCTCCCCCGGTCCCTTCCCTTTGAAATGAGTAAAATAAAATTCAAGGAGGCGCTGAGGCGTGTTTGTATTGGTGAGGGAAAATATGGAAGACCACACAGCGCTTAATATTTATTCCTCTGTTATCGTTCGATTAACAAGAGATCCAAGCCCGGGCGGCCCCACCGCGGCCCGCTGGGGCGATCGGCTTTGCCAACCTTGGAAGATTGCAAACACCGAGCGTTTCGCATTCCATGCAAGCTTGTTCTGTATGCGCCGTCGAGTTAAAATAGGACTGAGAAGTTTAGCCAGCGCAGGGAATGATCTTGAGAAGTCGTCACCAGACGACCGCTTGCATATGTAACATGACAGCATGCTGGAGGTAAAATGGTTTAAGTACAGTATCCACAATACCATCCTCGACCCAACGGCTTTGTCAGTCCGGGTGATACATAGCCTTAATATATTCCCAGTACTCAGGGTAAAATCCGGCCATCTCCCAGTCGAGTATTCCAACAACCCGTTCGCCTCTGACAATGATGTTCCGCGGAGAAAGGTCCGCGTGGGTGAGCACTGTTGTATGGGATGGCATGGCTCGAATGAGCTTGGAAACATGGCCAACCCAGGAGTTCTCTTCGTTGATAGTCATTGCGCGGATCAACCCCTCATTAAATTCGTTCTCTGTCTTATACGGGCCAAACCCACCCTGCTCGGCACAGAAGACAGGATCCTCACAGGCCGAACCATCAATGGAGCCGATAAAATCGCCTTCAATAGATCGTAACTCGGACATGAACTTTTGCAATTCCGAGATGATCTTTTGGCGCCGCGTGTCATCCATGTCTTGAATAACATCGCGAAGGACTTCTCCTTCAATGTACTCCATAACAATGACTCCACGGTCGATGGTTTCATCAACATAAGCGTTGTAAACCTCTGGAACCGGAAGAGAAGTTTTAGAGCGGATGGACCTCAAAGCTTGTGCCTCAGCGAGGCGGTTTGGGTCGCATAATTTGACTACCGTCTTATCATCCACACGAAAGACATTGATCATGTTATCCGCAACGAGACGGTTTGAGTCGGTCAAGTCTGATGGTGGTATTCTGCGGTCCATGGTAGAACAAAATGGAAGCTTTGTGGCTAGATGAATAGAAGCCTGGATATCGCAACTGGCGTTTGTTTTTCGGCGCTCACATGATACCCGCATGGGACTCAATTTATAGATTAGAGCGGCTCTAGAGAACCTACCTGTGTACTTCAGCAATTTGCCAGGAATATGTACCTAGGTATATCTTCAAGATCTTAATTGTTACGCGCGATGGAACCGACCACTACCAGATTATAGTACCATGATATTTCATGTATAATAATAAGCATGAGGGAGACCTGGATTTTGATATTAACTAACACTATATGCAGCATTTGATACTTACTAGTTTTAGTAGTTTGTACCATAGTGTATGACCCTGCATCGGGCCCAATACGTCGTCGTGATCCCGGTCCCGAGGAATAACCTTTTTGTTCGATTTTGATCTGCAAATATAATGATACAGCATCACGCACTACCTATTCCATCTGTGAAAACTCCTCCAGCGCCTCATCTAACCTTCCAAATACACCGCTATGCCACCCCTTCAGCGCTTCCCACTCCTCCCCCGGCAACATGCCTCGACTCATTCGCAACCACCCCCCAACAATAAAATCCCCATAACTCGCCCTACTCCCCAACAAAAACGGCCCACTCGAATCAGTCGTATACAACTTCGCAAGCCCACCTAGAGCCTCCTCAAACGCCCTCAATAACTCCCCCCTCTCCTCCGCACCAACCGCCAAAGCCTCCCACGGCACTCCCACTCTCTTCGAGAACATCGCCTTGCACTCCTCCGCAACAGCAGGATCAAAATGGAAACCATGCACCATCAAGCGCGCATTCGCACTGAACACAGCATCAACATTCGTATTAAACTTCACGTACGCGGCAGCAGGTCCCTCCACTCCCTGCGCCTCTGCAATCGGCGGGTTCTTTCCCAAGTCGTGCACAAACACGAAGTCCAGCTCCTGCGCTGGGAACAAGTCCCCCGCCCCCGATGACGGATATTGTTCCTGCAGGTATGTCGCGATTTCAAAGGAGTCACCCACTATGCGTCCTGTTGCAGGGTCGGAGAGAACGGGGAGGGTGTGGTAGGGGGATCCGTCGGCGAATTTGCGCGAGACGGGGATGTTGAGAGGGGCGCGGACGGAGCTGATATCGAGTAGGGGTACCCATGTTGTTTTGTAGGGGATGTTTTTGAAGTTCAGGGCGAAGCGGCTTTTCCAGGGATTTGGGGAGGAGGCATGTTTTGTAACTGGGGGTGCGAGGGCGATGTCGTAGAAGGTCATTGGGGTCGTAGTGGGTGACATGGTTGTGGTTGAGGTTGTGGGTGTCACGGTGCCCAGAATTTTAGAGGAATTGAAGTTGGAGGGGTTGATGTTGTTCGATATACTCCGTGGAATGGATTACACTGTGCTGAGCTGTTAATTGATCCTTGCAGATTAGTTATATATATAATGTAAGGCCAATTGGTGTGGAGAGCGGGCCTGGTTGTCATGACTCATGAAGACTCATGCGGAATGTGGGGAATGGTGGCCGGGATGTGGATATGCAACACGATGTACACCATGTGTGCATAGTGACTCAAATCTTTTGTCTGCTACATTAAGAAAATTGTAGTAAAATTTGTCCGATTCACGCAAACGCCGTTCTACTATGAAGAAATCGACGAGGACTGGATCAAAGCCAGGAGGGAGGACATTTATCAGTGGCTGGTGAGCAGTGAGATATAGAAACATATACACCGCCTTCCCTATCTGTTATAGTGCAAGATTCGAACCACAACAGAACCATGGCACAGGTACGAATCTCGCATCCCAAAATAACATAATCGCGAGATTTTGTTTTGAGGTTCTGCATCATCGGAGTCCAATGTATAAAATACATATGATTTGCGGGTTGGACAGCCAAATTGGCCCTTACCCCACCCCTGGGCGCCCCAGAGCCCCATTTTCAGGGGTAAGGATTGTCGCTTGTTTTGACAGCCAATGATCAGTGACACTGGCAAGTGAGTGGATAGTACAGTCACATTCTCAGCCCTGGGCTAGTATCGGACCCCTGTTATGACGGGCCGAGCTGGATCGTCATTTGGTTGGGGCAATACATAGCCCCCAATGCTGTTCGATTGTCGGTGGGCTCGGTGCGGAAGCTACGTATAAGCCCCTCCAGGGCGGGGTTCAGGTCGATTTTATAATTTCCGTCCTGTGACCTTGGAATCTTCTTTCCGTTGCTGATTTTCTCTCCGTCGTGTCTTTCCGTTGAAAATTCACAGATTTATCTCAGTTGAACACGCCAACTAGCCTCCGCTATCATGGAGCCGCCCGGCAGTGCCAGTGTTTATAGAAAAGCCGCCGAAAGCGCTATCGGCACATTTGTGATCTTGTTCGGCGCCAATGAGATTTATCAGTACATGCAAATCAAGGATCAATACCCGACGGCGTGGAGCATTGCAAACATGCTGGTATTGTTTACCTTTTTTCTATCGCACAGCTTTTACAGAAACCCACCGAGGCCCAGAGAGTCATGCAAGGGGCAAGTCGAGCCTGCCGAGCACGAGAAGAGCCCTTCAGTTTGAAGTTACTGAGAAACATTTTGTTCCATTCGCTGCCGCACCATCTCTCATTTTACTCGTGCTCGCAGTCCTCTCAGCATTGAGTCCTCGGGCCGTCAACAGTTCTAGCACGGCATTCCCTCTGCAATAATGCGTCTTTTCTCTCTGTCTCTCTCTCCTCTTTCACTTGCTCAAGTCGGATCCCACGCCCAAATTCCCCACATTCTTTGACTCCTGCTCCTTATCCTCCACACGCTCTAACTCCAGCGCTGTGATAAATTGACAGACAAGGGTTGAAGCTGTTAACCGTCCGACGACCCCCAGTGCATCTAATGTTCCAATGAAAAGGACCGAAGAAAACATCACCGTCCCGAATAGAACATGGACAGCACCAGCGACATTTGATAGAGAATAGAAGATTCTGGGCCATAAAGGCCCGCCTTTCAACTCACTCCGAGTATCCTGAGATCGCTCGACCGACGTAGCCACTACCGCCAAGCAAATTGGAACCAATGTGGTGGTAACCCACAAAAACTCGAGATATGAGGACGTGCATTTCCAGCTGACAACCGTTTGACGGCTTAGAGTCCAAGCGTTAAGAAAAACGTTGACGGCTGCACCAGCCGCGATCGAATATTTTAGTAAAATAACCCATATTGACTGTGTCGGCGGTTTCGTTTGTTGCGCAGGCCTTTTCATACGGCGACAAAAAATGCAATTAAAAGCCCAGCTAATCCAACTAAAACACCACATCTCCCCAGAAGCAAAGGCGTTTGCGTCAGTAGGCTTGATAGGATTCGTCTTTGTCCACGGCATCCCAAAAGCGATCGAAGGCGCGCCTAGGACACACAAAAGCCCGAGGATGGGGCTCTGAACACATACTTGAGCTTTGTGGTTCAGGGTTGGTCCCATCTGTCCTAGAACTGTTGGCGCAAGGCCGAGTAGAACCAGCGCAGATGACATATCCGCCTTGTCGATTTCTTTGGTGTTGTTGTAAATGCAGCTAACCAAGGTTTTGCATGTCATTGAGTTTTTTGCTCCCAATATCTCGACGGCGTCCGCATAATCTTTGAGGCAGGTGGGGGCCTCTCCTTCTTGTGTTAGGGTCCGTCGGTAGAACGGATACCAGTGCTCGAATTGCTTGGCGTTACTTCCATGGAGCAATAGAGTAATGACACTCAAGAGAACTAGGAAGACTGTTAGTGAAATACCCCTGGAGTTCACTACGTAGTATGTGTTGCCTAAGCATAATTACCTGGTAGCCACCGCATAGTGTTTGACTGCGACCCACAATCCACAATAGGATCCACTAAAATCAAGGTCTATCCCCAGGCCTATAAATCTCACAAGGGGCTGAGAGAATTAGAGTCAACATTGTCAGGGAAAGGCGGGACGGACCGAATCAAATATCCCTCGGTGGGGTTTGCGGCTGAACAAGCTAATGCCAAAAGTAATGCATTAGGACGCGCCACAGGCGCTTACCTCGAATCCTGAAGCAATTACAGAGTAGCGCGACAAAGAATTATTAGCGAAGATGGCGCTATTCTATCTGTCGCCTCCGGTGACTGGGATTATATACGAAAATAAAAATTATAATAGATATATGGAAGAAGGTTATTGACTATATCTTTGGTGTAAAGTTGCTAACACTTTCAATTTTTGACAACTTTAAGCAGGTTCAAACCCCAGTTTTAGGGGCCAACGTTAAGGCACTCAGGTATTGTCAGAGATATTTACACCACACTTTACCACTAGGCCAAAAGGATGCACACCTCCTTAGTACGTACAGTGACTGGACATAAGTTTTTGCACCCCTGGTACCACACCCCTATGATTACATAATATTCTGCCATCCAAAAAAAAGAACATATATTATAATTATCTTTAATAATAATAGCATATTATCAAAGCATTCGTTTTAAAGGTTTAGAAATGAAGAATACACCGTTTTGTTCCCTAAAAATCAGCTTTACGTGCTATTTTATGGTGATCCTATTCCTAGATACTACGCGTTTTAGGTAGGCGGTATAGATTTATATTGGCGGTGAACTAGATGGGGCTATAGGGGGTGCAAAAACTTATTCCGCGGGTCCGTACCTATAGTCGCCCGTAGTGGCAGCCTAATTTCCCGCCTTACAAGCCCCACCAACCCCTCTGCTCCAAAAATATGGAGGGGCTAACTACCAAGAGGACCCGGAGAGCTGTCAGAGCTGCATATTGAATCCACCCTCTATTTCCTCTTTGCAGGGAATTCAGTCGACCGTTCCTACCATGGACACTCACCCATTTCCAGCAGTCGATATACTTGTTAGCATATTTATGGACGACAAACAACTCGCACCCCTGTACAGAGAGGGACTTTTCGAAAGCTGTATCACCCCTTCACGCTTCGTCCGAGAGTTAAGACGACTCCTCAAGCGATTCGCGTTACGGTTGAAAGAAGAATCCGAGGAGGCAGTTCATATTGACATCGCAAACTTTGTTGCGTCGAGAGCTGGCCTAGTGGCTGCTAGGATTGGAAGCCAATGTGAGCAGCAGCGCTACAAACTAGGCCCCGCATCTATGCAACCGCAAGGAATGGAAGTGCAAAACGAGTCCCACGCGCAACTGAACAAAGACTTGAAAGATATGAGTAGCGATGACGAAGACGAAGAAGACAATGAGCCAGAGGGGGCACTTGATAAAAATAACGCTGCAATAGTCTTACAGGGCCGCAGCCTTATCAAGGGGAGTGCAGCCTTTCAGAAGCTGCTAGAGGAGCTTACGAATTTGGTCAAGCTGTGGAAGCTGGATCAAGGGACTGACACCAAACCCACTGTTGAATTTCCATTGTCGCTCCAAGGATTTATTGATTTCATATATTTTATATCTTTGAAGACATTGAGGGTGGAACTGAGGCGTGGGCCGGTGGGGTGGGATCTAAAGGCAGCCTTCCGTCTGGAGAAGAGTGTACCCGAAAATCACCAGCGGTTTAGGTGGATGACTGTGAGTATTTCCTTGCATCACATCTATTTACACTTGGTTAATGGTTGATAGCGACACGGCAAAGTTCTTTTCGATGACTATGTGGAACACGAGCCCGGAGCACTCCAAGCTCTACAGGAGTACTTAATCACAACCACAGTCCCGACCAAGGCCACCTCCGCTAGCAATCGAGGCCAAAATTTCCCTCGTGCTCCATCAATATATTCACTCAACACTAGACCGTTATCTATAAGCGGGCATACTTCTGTTGACATCACGGAGCAATCAACAAATAACCCAAACTTTCCTCGAATCGAGCTTACTCAACACGATATCGAAATCGGTAACTCATCTTCTCGTCCCCTGTTCCTGCTCTCTTGCATAGAAAGAAGAGGAAGGCCTGTCAAATTGCACCAAGAGCTTATCACACACGTCGCGGATGATCGAGAACTATTCCACGCCTTACGTAGGATATACCATAGCCATAGGAGGCCGTTTGAATCATTCTGGTCCCTACGGACACTACACAGTATCCATTTCATGAAGGTATGTCAGGAATTAACACTATTCATGGACCCTTATATGTAAACTATATGTAGCCAGCTGAAGCTTCCTACTATAGCTACCAAGCTGTCAATCTTACAATCATACGAAATAGTTCGGTTACGGAGGTCAGGGTCTTATTGACGTCCGGTGCCATCCCGAGCCCTGCGAACGAGGACAATTCTGCGCCTGCATCCCCCCAGCAGATCGAGTTTTCCCCCAAGGAGACGATTACATGTGCCAGCCGATTCCCTCCAAGCTGTCGCCGCCGTTTGGTCCTCGATTAATGATGGAACTTTTCAAAGATCCTGACAGTCGGAGACCCCACGCAGATTTCATTTTACGGCAGTTGCCTAAAAAGGTAGACACAGAGCTGGACTTGAACGAGGTGGAAATGATGGATGCGTGGGGGATCTTTTACCGAGAGGATTGGGATTGGACACGGATTTGGGTTGTGCTGGGTCTGGCGTTTTTCCCCCCGAGTCTTTTGTTTGGCATTTTGTGGGGGATTATGAGACAGGACATTCACGGGGCATTCGGAGTGGCCAGTTGGTGGATGGCCAGTGCGACAATCGCGGTTGGCATTATTGGAACTTGTACATAGTGTCAGGATATGCACTTTAAGATCATCGACGGAAAGCGCTAGGCGAACAGAAACGGAGGTCAACTAAGAAAGGGCCCGATAAGAGGAAAATATTTTGGCCAACAACCTGAATTTTTTAAGGTCCCCGGTGAGTGCCCTCTTCTCTTGCGAACAGGCAGTTTACTCAGACAACAAGCTAGAGAGAGCCCTTGAGTACCTGGAACTCGCTTATGATGGTTCCACCGAAGCCGAAGCGCAAGTCCGCGGACGCCTCGATATGATACTCGGATTAGTTCAGGGATTTGCCGAGGAAGACGGCCGGATCATAAGAGGAAATTCGGTGTCGCGGGGGAAGGAAAAGTGTTGGTATGAGGTCGCTCTCCAGTGTATTCCCTGCTGGAAGGATATGGACGTCCAGCCCACTAGCTGTGATGTCGGGGACATTGTGTACCGAAGGGTGAAGTGTTGATATATACGATGGAGGCTTTCGATAGGGATCTATGATACGTCCGGAGGAGTGTCCCGTTGTCCCTTATGGTCGTGAGCTCTAATTCGGCTCTTAAGCACGGCTGAGCGGACGGGAAGCCATGCTTTCCACGCCCTATGGTCGTATGCATCAGGTTATATTTCGGACAAAATATAAGATGGTTATAGGTCACAAAAACTGCGCAATATGTACCATCTACACTTCTGCTTATGCATACAATTTCGTCAAACTAGGGCTCACTGTATCCAACGACGTGAAGCTACAGTGTCCATGCTGGTCGTCAATGCCGTGAAATCTTTCCATCACCCAAGCTGGTGGGGAGATCGTCTCCCCCCACTTCACCAAACCCAAAGCTGCCGTGTCCAAGTCCTCATCCTTGGGCGGATGGCACGCAGCACTAATAGCAGCACTAGAAGACGCCGCCAGCGGCATCGTGGATTTGAATTTGCGGAACGCCAGCGCGAGCAACGTAAGAATCATGATGGCTCCAATCAGAATGGATAGAAAGATCGGTGTGGATGAGTATCCAAGCGAGCTCATCATATTTTTAGGATTTGGTTGGTCGTCAGGCAGGTATTCGATCAACATCAGATAAAAGAGGCTCTGCGACACGAGCCAGTGGAGAACCATATAAAGCGCCAAAATGGGCGCAACATATCGATACGGGACGCTCAACCAGTAAGTCGATCGCTGCTGGCTGTCCTTGATAGGCCAAGTGACGCGAAGCGCTTTCCGTTTGACTCCGTACGAGCTGTATTCGGCGGCGGCCAGCATGCTTGTCAACACCGCATTGTAGCAGTAATAGCTGACGCTGATGAACAGTTGTGGGATGTTGGCAACCACCACAGCGCTCAGCATACTCCACTGGAGTCTTCCTCCAATTATACTGTAATTACTAACATCGACAGCAGAGCTGAACCATTGTTTGATATCGTCTGTGAAAATTGAAGTAGAAAGTTGGTGGGCCATATTGGAAATACAGAAGAGGACTATTCCTGTTATTATGGGCGAAAGGCACCTACATTAGACCGATAAGCATCGCGCAAGTGATGATTAGGCAGGTCAGGTATGCTGTCCAAAACCTACATGAAAAGTGTTGCTGTCCAACGCCAGCGACTTGCTGCTCTCATCCAGCATTTCCGCTTTGAGAGACGTCTGTAGGTGGTAGACTCGTCTTGGCTATTTTGTGGGATTGCCGTAAAACCACCCATTCTGCTAGCATATTTCCACTGATCCTTGCGAATATCGGCAGCTGTGACCCAGCACAAGCCCTTTGTGGTGGGATCGGGGTTAGTTAAGAATGATGCCACTGCATCGCCAACCGTCAAAAGCGGCGGCGAACGACCACGACCAATTCTGGCCGCGAGAAACATTGCCGCTACTTTTGCACAACCAGCCAACATGATAATGATGCAGATCGGTGGGCTATAGAGCAATTGACAGTGCTCCGGAGCCTTGATTGCGAGGCATCCTGTAATATCATACTTCCCGCCAATATAAAGGAGAGACTGCGAGAAATTAGGAGACTGGCAGGTGATGTTAGAATCCAGGCCAGCAGTTTGATTGAAAAATGGGGCGGCCAACAGGGGGATACCGTCAGACAAGTAGGGACCGGGTTCAATGATGGAAGTGGTCATCCCTGTCAGAAGAATGGAGGCGTCACCCCCATCGCTGACAGTCAAGTTGTCTGCAAGCGCCACGATCCCCCTGATTCCCGTCTGGGGCATGTAGGAACTATCGGCACATTGCTCAGTAGAGATTCGCTCATAATTCCCGCGGGCGATCTGGGAGGCAAACTCATGCCAGCTTAACTGTATAGGTTGAGGTCTCGAGAAGCATTTATCCAATGCCGGGGTCGTAAGATTCCAGATATTTGATGAATCCAAATCATTAGGTCCAACCACCACGACAAATTGATTTGTGGATAAAGATTCAAATACCATGGAGTTGTACCTATAAGGGATATTAGTTTTAGATATTCAGCGGCGAATTGGCTGATTCATAGATCTGTTGTACCGTACATACATTAAATGGAACGGCGTTGCCGTAAGCATCAATATCACCCACAAGGCTAGTCGATGGCGCCCGATCGTGAAGAGATTCTTGACACTCGCGCTCCCAATATCAAGGGACTTCCTTTGAGCGTGATGCGCGTCGACCTCCTCCCGGGTCGGGGCGACAAGCGTCTGCATGCAGTAGTTGCTTGCAGCAAGGATGCACGTGCTGAGCACGTTGATAATCAAATGCAGAGCAGTATTCCATCGTTTTGTCAAACCGCAACTCCCTCGATATATCACTGCAGTGGTCGAATAGCTACCATTTTCCGGGTATCTACTGGCCAGTCCAGCCGCAATGGAGACAAGGACCAGGTTCATGAGGAGTATAAAGGCCCCAGCTCTGGCGCAGAGGTACACACCATCGATCCATCCTGTCTTCCGCGTGTGATATATCGGGTCAACGATCTCCGCTGTCGTTGCTGGTGTTGTTTCTGCATCGCCCCCGCGTGGTTCTAGCAGGGTATCGTTCTCGACAACCGGAGCAGGTTTCGCGATCGATGAGTGGCTTTCTTGCCGGATTGTCGAAAACGAGGACAACAAAAATGCGGATGGTTGAACACGGACTTCCACGAGCTCGGTCTGGCTCTCTTGGTTGTCTGTGACTCCGTGATAGCGTTGCCGAGAAAATAAAGATAGAGGGTAGCCCCACAGCCGACGGACTCCGGAGTTTCCCATTTTTGGGGCTCAATCTATTTCATTGGGGGGTTGATGATACCAAAAGGTGTTGGGGGCCGGATACCTAGCAACATGAGAGATCTCTCGGAGGCAAGTAATGATCAGGGGAAATCCACCTGATTTAAGGGCCCCGGGTGGGGGTGTGAACATGAAAAAGAAAAAGACCATTGGGCTGGGGTATGGAGCTGTCTGCAGCTGAAAGATAATATTAGCACAGTTAACACATGGCGCGCATCATTGCTTTAGACAGTAACGATATTCGCTCGGTTGGTGGTTAGCGTAAGGCTCATTAACCGTGCCAAGCAAAGTGCAGGTCCGTGTGTTTCACAATACCCTCGTACCCCCGGGGGCCCCTAGGTCTCTAACAAGGATTCATTTCAACCTACTCGTAAGGATTACATCCGCTCTATTCCCGGTCTTCGGGCGAGGGATAAACAAAATCTACCACCCAACCGGCGAAGCCGCCGCCTCAAAAGTCGCCAGCGAGCTCAACCTCCCCTACAAAAACATGCAATGAGTTGGTAAGGATTTGCTACTCCTATAAACATTGGGACTTTCCTCATTCAATACTAATACAGAGCCAAACTCCATGTACTAAAAGCCGGATCAGACATGCCGAGCCAAAGCCTGCTGCTAGGTCAAGTCCATAATGGGAGTCACACCATTGTTGAAATGCAGTTTCGAGAAAGGCAAAGCACCTTATTCTTTAATAAGGTGACTTAATATCTCGCCCTCCACTGCCAGACTGTGGAGTTTCGATGGTGATAGGGATTAGTTGGGCGATCGAAATAGTGGTGTATTCTCACGAGATATACCTCGTCCCCTGCTTGGTGTTTGGGGATCTATAGGAACAGAAATAGAACCCCCATTGGAGTTATCATCGCTGTATCCATCTTCACCACCTCCTTGCATGCTAGCGCGTGACAGGTTCCACTTCAATTGTAGCAGCTCCGTTGAAGGTAGTGGTCGGGCCCTTGGATCGTAGCGTACCACTTCTTCTTCTGCATCTTCTCCAACCTCTTATGCTGCTTGGCGGCGTGCTTGTCCGCTACTTCCCATCGGCGCGTTAGCAGCCCTTTGGGGGTATAGCCCTGCGGGCGTCTCGTTTAGTCAGGCTGCATATATCCTTGATTAGCACAACACACAATCCAATACAAAAAAGGGCAGGGTTGACATACTAGCGCCAAAGAAAGACGGCGCCGACTAGGGCAGTCTGCCAATCTGAGGAATCGGTATCCGTCTCCTTGCGGGGGAGTATCGCTGGCATGGTAGATTCTTTTCGTGGTGATGTTGAAAACATACCCAGATAGGATCGACTTCAGCGTCTGCGGGTGGAAAAGAATATTGTTCTTCTCGGGATCCTTAACAGGTCTGTAGTATGGGTGGATCAAGTTGAACACTTGCTCCGTGCTGATCATCTCCCCCGTCATCAGCCGGGAGTTGCTCGGCCGTGATGAAGTAAAACGTAGATGGGAGTTTATCGATAAGTATGTGTAGATGATTATGAGTGACAGAGGAAAGAAAAGAGAAGAGTGGGGAGCCTGCAGTTGAAATATTGTAGGTGCTGTTCCTGGGGATGCCACGACCGTGCGGTTGCCTTTTTGGGAATTGCTGCCTTAGCCGGCTCAAAGACTGACCAGGGCAAGTCCTTGATATTATACATAGAAATACCATTTTGCACGGTTCATGCTTTGTACCGAATTTGAGTATATTGGAAAACAGATAGAGGTGCTTGCACCTTTTCGTCGACATTCGAATCTGCGTGTTAGGACATTGTTCACATCCTTTACAGCCATTTGATACATACTGACTCTGGTACGTGCTGTGGGCTGAGCGACAAAATGTTAGGGTATGCTTAAATAGTACGCCATGGAACTGTTTTCGATTTTATGGTACATATATCGGCCTGCCAAGGGATTTAAAGGCCCATGGAGGCTTGGGTTTGAATTTGTTTGCTTGAGTTCGGGGTTTCTCCATTTGATAATGAGATTGACGTCTTTGTATCTTGGAACAGGTACTTTTCATTCTTCTCAGCCTAGTCTTGGTACTTCTTTCGCCAGTAGAAACGGCGTAGAAGTGGTAGCACATCGTCTTCTGCCAAACGTTCTTGTTGACCCAATTCTGCCTGCTTCTCTGCCTCGACAAGCTTCTCTTTCAATTCCTCAAGTAAAACTATCCGCCGCTCTAGAGCCTTTAGCATGATTCGCACTAAATTAATGGACCCCTTCCTCGCTGCCTGTCCTAAAGGGGTGGTGCCAAGGGTCGTATGAGTTCGCAGAGGGTCAGCTCCTCGATCCAATAATAGCTGGGATAGGTTCGACATTCTCATGTCAACAACATCATGCAGAGGGGAGTAGGACTCCCCTTCGACGTCAATTCCATGTGCAATAAGGGTGTCCAGGGTAGCAGCCACAGCATCCCAGTCTTCGCTTGGTGAATCTACCACTCCCATCAGGCTTTTGTTTTCGATTGTGGTTAAGTTGCCGATTAGTCCTCTCTCGAATAGAAGGGTCAAGGATGACGTATCTGACCGAGACAGTATAGTGTGTAAGGCCCTCCCAACTTGGGGACTCCCGGGCACGACTTCATAGTCGCCGTCAAGAAGATATTCTATCATCGCCGCTCCACCATAGGCGGCCCCCTCAAGGAATGACGTAGGGTAAGAGTGCGTACCCAAGCGGGGCTCTATGAATGAAGCCCTCTGTTGTAAGATGTGCGCTGCGGCCAGACTTCCAGTGCCTAACGCTCTCATGAACACCGATTCGTAGTGAACCTCCTCGACACCATACTCTCTATTTAGTCTAGGGTCCGCTCCACGATCGAGCAATAGTTCAAGTATTTCCGGCACTTGGACAGCTTCAAAAAAGACCGGCGTATTGTGTGGGGGGATTCGGAGATTCGGATCGGCCCCATGGTCCAGGAGCATACTGACAATCCGCTTCTGGGAGCCGTCAATTGCTGACAGGAGCGGGGTTGGATGTATTCTATATAGCAATGATTGGTCTGACTCGATTGCATGGTTGAGAAGTAGCTCGAAAGCGCCGTAATGACCTCGATGGGCTGCCAACGCTAGAGGCAATGGGTATCCCTTGATGGAAAGATATCTTGGTCCCCAGAGCCTTCTTTCCATGCCCCATTCCCGAGCCTCGGAGTCAACACAATCGGATGAGCAACCTCGGTCAAGCAACTCTTTAATTATATCTTCCCAGCCACACGCAGCGCTAACTAACAGCAGCTCTCTATGGGTATCGTCATCAGGCTCACCGTGTGCGATGAAGGCCAGAAGATCCATAGAGTTCCGAAGTACATCAACTACCGCATAGTGTTCGCGTTCCGCCGCCTCGATCAATGGATGTAGACGCCAGCCTATCATAGTTGGTATCGGAGTCGTCCCATGCTCTAGGAGAAGCTCGACTGTCTCTAAGTGTCCTCCCCTAGCTGCCATAAGTAGGGCAAAACTAGCTTCTCGAGGAGACTTCTCTAGATCGGGATTCGTCTCTAGTAAGAACCGAACAACTTCGCAATGGCCTCCACCGGCCGCACTAACGAGAATATTCGCGCCCCACCACGCCCCAATGTGGACATCGCAGCCAAGGGAGACGAAGAGTTTAACAAGCGACAAAGAGCCATATTGTGCAGCCTCTGAAAGTGGTGAGATATCAAGGCCATCAGGGCGTACGAATTCGACACCAGGGGGGACCCCATAAGAAAGCAAGAGCCGAACGACATCTTCATGGCCACGACCAGCCGCTAGTATCAACAGACAGTCTTCGTCATACCGATATTCGTCATTAGAAGGGTCTTGAAGCCAGCTTCCAGTTGAATTTGGATCGACTCCGTATTCCAGTAACAACCGCACAACAGGTTCATGTCCATAAATGCAAGCGAGCGCTGTCGGAAGCCACTTTTCGTAGCGAGTGGCATGTGGAGAAGCGCCGGCTTCCAGTGTATATCGCGCGGTTGCTTCCGAGCCTTTTATCGCGGCCCACTCGAGAGCACAGGCGCCCGAGTAGCAGACGTTAAATCGGTACAGGGAATGATTCAGTAGTAGGTAAAATCGTCTGCATGTTTGAACGAGTGCGTTGATGCAATACTCATCATCGAGAAATTCGGATATCAATATTAATATCTCGGTTGGGAAATCCAATATGTGCATGGTGGAGAAGAAAGGAAAGAGTCCCAATCTAGGTGCCCAAGTTGTATGCTGATGGTTGGAGGGGTCGGGTGTTGGAAACGAAAGAAGGACGGACAGGTCACACGTCTGCCACGTCTCCCAGGCAGATGAGGTACAGTTGCTGTTCCCGGAAGAGTGAGGCCGTGGAAATAGGTGTCGATCGACCTACAACCACCAAAATACTGGTAAAAGGTCAGGTGGTGAGGCTATCGTCAGATGATGGCGATGGCGATGAACACAACGATGAAATGGACCAATGAATGGGGTGGATAAAAGACGTAGGATATGTAGAGGTGAAGAGAGATGTTGAAGGATGCAAGGCTCATTTGTGTGGTCTCGAATTGTAGCGGTAGCCCACAGATAGTCAGCAAACGCAAGTTTGTAGGCCACCTCATTATTGTTTTAATCCTAAGGTGAGAGAGCCTGGCGAAATAATCTACGCGAAGAGATACTTGGCTCTGTCAGGAGGTCCAATAGCGAGAACAAGTCGCGACCCTGGTGTTATTCATACTGCCCGAATAGCCAATTTCTTGTAGTGTATACTACGTAGGGGGAAAAGCAGAAGAGGAATCGTTGTTCATTAGAAACTAGAAATCCAGGGTTTATATCCCCTGTCAAACAAAGCATCCATAAGCAAAGAAACATCTAAGCAAACGCTCAGTCTCTCAAACAACAAACATGCAGTGTATGCATGCATGGGAGGCACTCCAACACAATTCCCTGCCTTGGCGGGAGGTGAATATTAGATTGCGGGTCCCAAATATTTTCACACATAGGAAAAGCTGTTGCTCTGCCTACAGCCGTCATTCTCTTTTTCAATTTTACTCGGACAATTCATCTAAGTACTTTGGTTTTCTGAATTCTTAGGTAAATTCACGGGTCAAACTTTCAAGAAAGAATATATTAATTTAATGGTCGCATGTTTGCGCAAGTCAATGTGCGCAGGTTTGGGAAGCTGACCACCCTACAGTAAAGATGGATATCCCTTAGGCTTTTAAGACTGCCTCGGGTACGCTCCACAATAAAAAACTTGTAAAATAACATCGAAATGAACAGAAAGCGGGACGGAAGCTATTTTGCACATCCCAGACGGCCGGGTATACCAACAAGTAACACTAGATCCATCGTATAAGATTGAACCCTAGCGAAGGGTGGCTGGCTGTTCAACATCATCTCGCTCTCCCCTTGTATTATGTTAGAATCGTGAAGCACTCGATAGCTGTTAGGAGACTCACTTGTTTTGATTGCGAGTCCAAAATGTCGCTAAGTCTCCAACCGGCAAAGAGCATGGGAATCCTATGGACTCAAACAGTTGAACAATTAAGAGGTAGAAGCCGAGTAAACTAGCAACAAAGAGCGAAGCCCCAGCACCCTGTAAAAGAAAAGGCTATGTTAGAATGCAGTCAAAATATCAACTAAATCACAAAGGCACGGATTAATACTCACTTTCACACATCTATCACCAACTGCTGCATGGCCCTGGCCTAGCTCCCAATAGGCCGACGACAGAAGAAGGAAAACCAAGAGCAGGCAGAGGAAAATGAGTGTGTATACCACATTGATGCGCGTTGCACATATCATGAAGATCAACATGAGAACAGCCATAGTTATAAATAGAAACGCTGGTGTTGTCAGAGCCGTTCATCAAATTGCAGGGGCTTTATTTGCACTTACCGTATGTATTTAAGAAGCTTTCACTGGCTAGCCCGGCAGCTGTATCGGTCGCGGATGAGGAATAGGGGGCTATGAAATATGAGCAAACTGATAACTCCACCGGGATGGAATGATGTATTTGACTGGGCAAACTGACCGGCTGCATTGAAAGCGGGAATCATTGTAGCTGCGAACGCAAACCAAAAGCCGCCTTGGTGAAGTATAAGCAACATGAACGAGTGATCGAGGCTTCTCTCATGAGGTAAGAAAACATACCAATAGTGCCAAACACAACACAGGGAAAGGTATTTCCGATGATGAACTCAAGAATACTCGTAATGAGCAACAAAAGACCACCAAGGAAGATGATAGGTCCACTGTTAAGTTCATTAGATGAGGCTCCCTGGCCGAGTTGTTGGATGTCTCACATGAAAGCGACTCCGTTTCCACTAGCTCCTCTCCAGGCCATCAGACAGCATGAAAGGGGGGTGGTGGTGATAACGAAACCTCCTAGTGCTCTAGATATTGAACCATGAAGTTAGATCGAAATGCCATGTTTAAGAGGATAATGTTTGAAAACTCACAATGGTGTCGGATTTCCAACCTTCCTGGCTAGTGGTGATTGGCGAACCGTCATGGGAGTCAAATAAAGCCTTTCAAATTGTTCAGATGACAGTGTCACCGATGTTGGCACTGTAGTGAGACCATTGTGAGGGTTCTCCCTGTTGTGAAAAGTCCCCTTTGACTCGTCAGTTTGGCTCATGTCACTGTCCATTTTGTTCTCGCTGAGATGGATATCCCTAGTACCAAAGTGCAGAAGAATATGCAGTAGGAGGTAATGCGAATGGAAGCTCTGAGAAACGAGCCTTGTAGGTCTTCAACATCCGGGGACCCTGGGACTTTTAACCCTTCCCCAGACTTATGGCTGGGGTGAACTATGGGGTAATCAATCTTGGCTCGTTCCACCATTGAAAGGGGGAAAGCATAATCATACTCCTTTCCACCGCGTCCAATCAGATGGTTGGTGTGGGATATATTGACTTGCAGCAAGGTCGAATGAGCCCAGAACGGGAAGTGAACCCAATAAAGGGTCAACGTAGACAGTGGATCCACTGGCAAGCTGATATGGGGCTGACCAATGGGGAATATCGATATGCTGTAACCCGTATGCAGCAGGCTTCTAACCATGGTGATCTTTACTTGGCTGAATCGCTTTTCTTCCCGCTCGCAAGGTGGCCATTGAAACTCTCGCGTCGGGGCTTCGGATCCCCAGAAACGCGAAAGAGTTTCATATTTGACTTTCTTTTTGTGTGGGGAATGTAGATCAGGGAGCTTGGATGGAGTCGAAGGATCAGCTTCCAGGTAATTTTAGCCGTGCGGCTCCGCATGAAATTTCGGATCCGCATGGGCCGAACCATACGTGTCGGCTCTTGGCAAATGGTGATCCAAGCATTTTCCAAGGTTGGTGATCTACCCCGCATTACTTTGAAGTAGAAGACGGCTCAGATATTCTGATCTGGGGAACGGACCCAACCATTGTAAATTCCAACTAGGCTGGTCATAATGCGGAGCCGCTCAAAATGGCGTCTCGAATTCCACATGGAATTAGATATACATAGTACCTATGATGAACACCTTGGTGACCGTATCTTTTGGGGACCCTTGGTGTTAGCGACTTTCATAACGAACCATTCACCTCGGTATATATAAAACCTAGTGCCGAGTTTCTTGTAACGATAACCGTGACACTATCTCGCTTCCCTTGAAGACCCCACACAGCGCAAATTCATGACGAGTTTGAGCATGGCATCCCGCAAAGAATTTCAGATCCCGCACCCCCGCAAAAAGGCTAGAAGATCTTGCTTATATTGCCAAAAGGCCCATAAAACATGCGGTAAGCTCGAGATCCTGCCGTGTTGTCCCGAAGAAGCATATTTTGTGAATAATAAACTGACAAGACACGGTAGGAAATGAACGCCCTTGTGGGCAATGTGTGAAGCGCAATATGCCATCGCAATGTGTCGATGGAATCCGGAAACCGCCCAAGTATCTCAATGAAAATACGAAGCCCAAGTATCTCAATGAAACTACGAAGAAATCACGCAAGGCTGGCTTGTATCGCGGTGTTACTTCTCCGCAGCAAACCCATTTTCAACAAGAAGATATTCCCAATGCCACAAGTTATGGGTCAGTTTAATTATCCTCTAGGGCTATCGCATCATTATATTAATGTCGAGTGTAGCAACGAGATCATTGAACAAGAAGCCAACGATGAGGGACATACAAAATACTACAGAAGCGACTCATTTGAGGAAGTCTTCGATGAAGTCATTGATTCAAACTTTTTCTATACCGAAAGATCGAGTTTCAAATTCGGGAACCAACCTTCTGAGCGTACTATTGTTAAAGGGAATGACAATTTCGTGACCTTTTTCTCAGATACTGAATTTGCGACGTGGTCAGAGAGATCTTCCAGCATATCTGAAGATAGTGAGGTAGGGACGTCATACCAAGCTCCAGAAGATGGCTTGGGAGCCAGCTTGGTAGAGTTACGAAGACATGCAAGAGACGAACCATATTCCGGATTTGCTATCAGCAGTGGCTGGTCAAGCACATTCTTTCCGCACGAAGTTGAAGAAGAACCCAATAGTTGTTGAATATGGCAGAGAGAGTTGGCTTTTAGGTGTTCGATTTGCGGGGATTTGTCTTTGCGAGAATTTTCCAGCTCGCCATCTTCCTCTTTACTTGTATAACTAACAATTTGAACTCCAAAAATGTAATTATACCAATATTGCTTATGAAAAGCCACGGTCGCTAAGGCTAGTGTTGAGCCTAGTCAAAATATTTTCAAATCTCTCTGTTGTATTGCCTTGGGGTTCAAGCCCAACCCCCACCTCCTCTAGTAATTTGAACCCCTTTTGGATGGTTGATTTCTCCACGCACCATCACCATCCTTCATTTGTTTAGGCTCCTGAATACCCTTAAGCGCGTTTGTGAACCCGAATATCGTCCCGAATCCGGACAAGAGAGTATTTCGGTGAAAACCTTGCATCCAATCATATTCGCTACCTGTGCGGCTCCGCATGGAGGGCCGTGCGCGATCCCCGCAAACCTTCCCCGCATTAACCTTCGAACCTTCGAACGTCGCTACGTCCCAAAATCGAGATGTGTGACGTTTGAGGTATAGGTCAAACACATTCGTTCCCGATCAATCTACTCCGTACCCACTGCGTATTCTGGGTCTTCCTAACCATTGAAGGATTCCGGTGGGCCGATCTAATTTCACAAACATGGTAGGAAATCTGGGAATAGAAGCGACAGGCCCCACCTCGCCTTCTGTTACCCCAGACATCCCCACCCGACACATTTAGCTATAAAGCTGCAATTGAAGCCCAGAAAACAATCATCAACTCACCAAAGAACATTTCTTTATTCTACACACTTACTCATCCCAAACTTCATTTTCATCTCATCAACATGTCCATTCCCGAGACTCAATGGGCGCAGGTGGCCGAGAAGATCGGAGGGCCACTTGTCCTCAAGCAAATCCCCGTTCCTAAGCCAGGCCCTGATCAGATTCTGGTCAAGATTCGTTACTCAGGAGTTTGCCACACCGACTACCATGCGATGATGGGCCACTGGCCCATCCCAGTTAAGATGCCCCTGGTCGGTGGCCACGAAGGAGCTGGAGTGGTTGTGGGCAAGGGTGATCTCGTGACCACCTTTGACATCGGTGACCACGCTGGAATTAAATGGATCAATGGCTCGTGCTCTGAGTGTGAATTCTGCAGACAATCCGATACCCCTCTCTGCGCTCATGCGCAACTTTCTGGATACACTGTCGATGGTACTTTCCAGCAATATGCCGTTGGAAAGGCCACCCATGCTGCTAAGATCCCTAAGGGTGTTCCCCTTGATGCAGCGGCTCCAGTACTCTGCGCCGGTATCACTGTTTACAAAGGATTGAAGGAATCCGGTGTTCGTCCTGGCCAGACAGTTGCTATTGTTGGAGCAGGCGGTGGTCTTGGATCACTTGCACAGCAGTACGCAAAGGCCATGGGTCTTAGAGTAGTTGCTATTGATGGAGGTGACGAGAAGAGGGAGATGTGCGAACAGCTTGGCACTGAGGTATGATTCTAAAAATCACTATAGGCTGATATTCCTCCACATCGAACGTCGAAGCTAATGAAAACAATAAAACAGACTTATGTCGACTTTACCAAGTCCAAAGACCTGGTTGCCGATGTGAAAGCGGCAACCCCCGGTGGTCTTGGTGCGCATGCCGTTATCTTGTTGGCTGTTTCAGAGAAGCCCTTCCAGCAAGCCTCAGAATACGTTCGCTCCCGAGGAACAATTGTTGCGATTGGATTACCACCCGATGCATTCCTCAAGGCTCCTGTGATTAATACCGTCGTCCGTATGATCACTATTAAGGGAAGCTACGTTGGAAATCAACAGGATGGCGTTGAAGCTCTCGACTTCTTCGCCCGGGGCTTGATCAAAGCTCCATTCAAGCTGGCACCTCTGAAGGATCTCCCTAAGATCTTTGAGCTTATGGGTATGCCACACTCTCCCACTTATATATGAGACTCAAACTAACTTCAAATAGAACAAGGCAAGATTGCCGGCCGCTATGTGCTCGAGTTGCCGGAGTAAATGGTGGTTAATGATTGATGACTCGTGCTACGGGCACAAACTTTGGACTAGGAGTATGCTGTATATAGGTGCGGAGAATTGGGTGCGAGTTTATGTGATATATAAATTGAGATACTGGAAATTGAGTCACTTTCAACGATTGATACACCTGAAACCGTTTGACACCGTATTTTCTTGCTCTGCAATTCGAGATAAGATAGACGTCGGCTTTGAGTTTTTAGAGATCTTCTTTGCATTTCCCTGATCTCCACACACCCTCGGGAACTACAAGCTTGTCATCGAGTTAGTCAGCGCAGTCTGACGCCCCAGCTGTGGACCCAGCACTTGGAGGCCAATGGGATTATGCTGTACTTAACATGTGTTAGATTAAGAAATATCAACCGGAGACGGGGTGCGATTCACTGTGTATGGGCCTGCTAGATTGGAAATAATACCGGATATTGAAACATAATACTAATACGAAATAAACGGTTACAGTCTACTAAAATCAAAAGTTAAAGTGAAACTTATTTGAGTATGTGGGAATAGTTGGGCGCGAATTGTGATGGCCAAATGGTGATGTGAAATGAAGAGGATTGCATAGGACGTCTCACTTCCTCTGCAGACAGTCCCCCACATTCATTCCCGGAGCAGGACACTTCCAAAATACGGGGTTGATTGATTCCCCGCTTTTAGCTCCTGACCAGTGTTATTGGTCCGGACGAAGGGAAGTGTAAATTAATGGGAAAGCTGGGGTACGGGAGCGGAGCCGCACCCCCCACATCGAGAAACATCGGGCCGGCATTTATCGATCTCAATGCTACTTCCCCCGCGCTGTGCGGCACCGAGAATTGTGGCCACCAGGGTCCTTCTCAGTAGCCATATAAGAGTGCCTATGGTATCTCACATTCTAACATTCTCACATATCTGAGATATCTCACATCCTAGTAACACCTCTTATCTACTCTTATTCTTCAATCATGTCACTTTCTCAAACCGTTGAGACCCCCGCGCTCACATATGAGCAGCCCTTGGGACTGTAAGTTACCCCGAACAACAACAAAGCTCACTGCGTGTATTCGACGATCTAACATAACTCATCAGATTCATCAACAATGAATTTGTCAAGGGTGTGGATGGCAAAACGTTCGAGACAATCAACCCTCACAACGAGAAACCTATTGTAGCCGTCCACGAAGGCACAGCAGATGATGTCAACATTGCTGTGAAAGCTGCTCGCACTGCACTGAACGGAGAATGGAAACAGATCACTCCGTCCGAACGTGGTCGTCTCCTTACTCGTCTTGCGGACTTCCTGGAACGCGACATTGAAACGTTGGCCGCCATTGAAGCCCTTGACAATGGCAAAGGATTTACAATGGCCAAAGGCGATGTTACTGCCTCTGCCGGGTGTCTACGCTACTATGGTGGCTGGGCAGACAAGATTTACGGTCAAACGATTGACACTGATACCAATAGCTTGACATATACGCGCCACGAACCAGTGGGCGTGTGTGGCCAAATTATTCCCTGGAACTTCCCGCTCTTGATGTTCGCTTGGAAGATTGGTCCTGCTCTGGCTACGGGAAATACAATTGTTATGAAAACGGCCGAACAAACACCCCTGTCTGGCCTCTACGTGGCTAAGCTTATCAAAGAAGCGGGATTCCCTCCCGGGGTGGTTAATGTTATCTCTGGGTTTGGCAGAACTGCCGGCGCGGCGATTGCCTCTCATATGGATATCGACAAGGTCGCTTTCACCGGATCGACTCTGGTCGGACGTCAAATCATGAAATCTGCGGCCGACAGCAACTTGAAGAAAGTGACACTCGAACTAGGTGGCAAGTCGCCGAACATCGTTCTTCCTGACGCAAACCTAGAGGAAGCAATTGAATGGGTCAATCTAGGCATTTTCTTCAACCATGGACAGTGTTGCTGCGCAGGCTCTCGCATTCTTGTTCACGAAGCTATCTATGACAAGTTCCTCGAGCTTTTCAAGAAGCGCGCAGAGCAAAACAAGGTCGGAGACCCATTCCATTCTGAGACCTTCCAGGGACCACAGGTGTCTCAGATCCAATATGACCGGATTATGGGTTATATTCAGGATGGAAAGGGTGCGGGTGCCACAGTGGTCACAGGTGGCGATCGCCATGGCAGCGAAGGATACTACATTCAACCCACTATCTTTGCCGATGTCACTGAGAACATGGCGATTGTGAAGGAAGAAATCTTCGGACCCGTATGCACAGTGCAGAAGGTCCAGAGTGAGGAGGAGGCTATTCAGGTCGCCAATGACACAAACTACGGTAAGTACTACGCGATTTCCCATATTCAATCTGGTTCCCATGGTCTGACGATTGATAAAAAAAATATTAGGCTTGGCCGCAGCTGTCCACACCACGAACATTAACACTGCCATCAGAGTGTCCAACGCCGTCAAAGCCGGGTGAGTCAATTCAATTGAGGAGCGGTTCTCCAGGACGCATAAACTTACTGACATATCTCTTCCAACAGAACTGTGTGGGTTAACAACTACAACACCCTTCACTACCAGATGCCTTTCGGTGGTTTCAAAGAATCGGGAATAGGCCGAGAGCTTGGCTCATACGCCCTGGAGAACTACACCGAGGTGAAGACCGTCCGCATCCACCTTTCCAAGTCATAAGCGTCAGATCGCCAGAAGGATTTCTAACTGCTGTTTTACGTTTCCAATTTGTACATACCATGGAAAATCAACTCTACAAACATACCGAGTGCACAAAATGCGTATTTTTGCCTATGGTAGAAGTAGAAGTCATCGTCGACAGTGATTCGACCAATCGGCGAAACATATACCAATCAATTGGTTGGAGGGCTTGTTCATTAGATTGGGATAAGGAGAAATTAAATTGGCAGTCTAGTTTGTATGGGGGAATTCTACTAGTATCCCTGTATGTCGATCAAAACCCCTTGGCTGTCTGGGACATTCAATTGGGCGATCATATTGAAGCTTGATCTCCGGTGAGATGGTAGGGTAACTCTGCGCCGGACGAGCCCGAGACATACTTATTGGGGGTTTCATACGATTGGCTCGGTCTCGGCAACACAATTATCCGGTCTACTTTCAGGACTCCGCGTCATCCTAATAATGCGCCAAGATCTGACCTGTCGTGTAACATTAGACGTTGATCTACATGCTCTCGGATGCTTGATCCTTCAATATAATTATTTCACAATAAGGCACATCTTGTAGTATCTGTCTCAACCTAGGATCTCATCACACATAATAGCTGAGGTAGACTCGAATTATAGTTCCACTGGACCGAAAATGAGTCGTGTCGACCTGTGGACGGATGATGCGATAGCTTCTCCACTTTTACCCCACCCAAACTCACTCCGCACTCCGCAGGGTTCACGTGGCCCCCGGGGAAATTCGAAATATCCTATCATGAAGACTCTTTTCGTACTTTTCTACATATTGGGGTGACACGGCTTTCTTCTTTTTGCCAGGCACAGCTCACCAGTAATACATGCAATAGCTTAGCATGGAAGACTCTCGTCGACGTCAGCTTCATAGCTGTGACCCTTGTCGCAAGGGCAAAAGAGGCTGCGACGCACCTGTTCGTTAATATGTTCCCGCGTGATCAACGAATGCTGACTTCGATATTTAGAAAGAACGACAACAGAGCACATTCAGTTCTTGCTCCAACTGCACACGATGGAAAAAGGAGTGCACATTTAATTGGATCTCTTCAAAACGCGTGGACTCGAGAGGGAGTCGAAAACGAATCAAGACCAATACCACAGGCACAACGATTATACGCTCTGACGACGAAGCCCTTGACGAGATACTGCGCTCTGTGCAAACGCATCCGGCCAATCTTGGAGGATTGCTTAGCCCTCCCGAAACCTCGGATTACGCCTCGTCCTCATCCTCTTTGTACCCGGAACATCACTTTCCCGATTCGTTCCAACTCGATAATCCAAGTAGCCGCCAGCCTCAATTATCTCCTTGGACGATGGACATCCCATATGATTTGCAACCTAGTAGCTCAACTCCACTTGCATCTCCGGACTCTTCCGTTGAATCCGACGCGCAGTGTGAGATTTTGAATTTGGCACCAACCTTTGTCGAGAGCACCTTTGACTTAACACCGCAACATGAATATGCACCCAGCTCTCATCTCATACCAACGGTTCCAGCGTGGAAACAGAGTCGAGACAAACATCCATCAGAGCCTGCGTCTGACCGCAGTTCAAACCCACAGTTACGATGGAACTTCTGTATCGCTTCCGAAAATACAGCCAAGCAAAATGCTCGTGCGACAATGTCACGCAACCTGGTCCGCATATACCACGACAGTATGGAGAATGCTCTGTCATGTTGGTTGACAGAGCACAACTGCCCTTACAGCGAGTCAATTAGCCAGGTGGTTCCGCACCGAGAGATGAAAGCATGGGGACCGAGTTGGTCAAACAGAATGTGTATTCGGGTCTGTCAGTTGGATCGTGTGTCATCCTCAATACGCGGCAGAGCTTTAAGTGCAGAGGAAGATACGAAGGCGGCTCGAGCACTTCATCTGGCGATTATGTCTTTCGCATCGCAGTGGACTCAACATGCACAGAAGGGCACCGGCGCGACGGTTCCCTCGGCAATCGACCAAGATGAGAGATCAATCCGAGAGAAAGTTTGGAACGAAGCACGCCAGGCTTTGGAGCATTCGAGCCACATTCCCTCTTTTCGTATAGCCTTCGCAAACATCATTTTCTCTTTGACGCAAAGTCCGCTAGACAAAGGACAGGAAGCAACCTTGGGCGAGCTTTTGGAGAATGATCGTGCGCCAATATTTCTAGAAACGGCCAACCGCCAAATTTTCACTTTTCGGCGCAAGTTCACACGGCTGCAGCGAGAGGCTGCTCCCAAGGTGAGAGAGCTTGGGAGGGGTTCGATAGACTCGTCAACGGCAAGCGTTCTGGAAATGCCACAAATTTCAGAACCTCTGCAGCTCGATCCACTTCTGACTAGCCAAGAACACCGCACAACGCTAGATCTCATGTTTTGGTTGGGTGTTATGTTTGATACCCTAAGTTCTGCAATGTATCAGCGTCCATTGGTGGTATCGGATGAAGATAGTCAAATTACATCGGCGTCGCCGTCAACAGCTGACCCCAGAGATGAAATTGACCTTGATCACTGGGATATTACAGCAAGCAAGACACGTGGGAAACAGGATGTGTGGGGTGATTTATTCCTTCGTTCTGCGATAGAACGTCAGGGGTCGAGCCAAGACCAGCCGAGGTGGCCATGCTCATACGAAGAAGCCGCATCCATACTTTCGGAAGCGACTCCTGTGAAAGTGCTGCTGTATCGTCGAGTGACACAGCTCCAAACTTTGGTTTACCGAGGCGCAAGTCGTGATCATATTGAAAAGGTCATCCAGAAAACCCTATCGGTCTGCCAACACTGGGATTCCACATACCAGAATTTCATGGTCGATTGCGTCAATAATCATGAACTGCTTCCTTCTCGCATACAGTCGTGGTACGTCATCCTCGATGGACACTGGCACCTCGCTGTGATGCTTTTGGCGGACGTGCTCGAGAGCATTGACAAATGCAGGCTCGGGTCTGATGTTGCACGTGAGGCTCGGCAAACTACACACTTGATTGCCACGCTTCGAACGAATAATGCCTTGGCAGTTGGCGGACTTGCCCGAGCTTCAATACAAGGGCAGGACTCATTCATGAACCGTCATTTCCATGATTCTCTCAGTGAAGTGGCCTTCCTAGTTGAGCCGTGGACGGCCGTGTTGGTCCATTGCTTTGCCAAGGCGGGACATCTCTTGCTTGAAAGCTTGGATATTTCGGGAGATCAAAATGTGTATACTGAGTGCGTAAGGCAGAATTGTGAGTTCTTGATCCGTGCGCTCCAGTACCTCGGAAGAAAGTCCGACATGGCCTTTTTGGTGGCTCGCAGTTTGTTAAGGTCTTTGGAATCAAAACTTGCCCTAGTATCTTGAGAGATCCATTGGGTACGAACCACTTCTATGTCGAATACGGGGTAATTTACCCAGAGGATCTTGGGACTGTCAATTGGCGATCCAGCCTGCCCTACAGGTCCGCTCAGCAAAGGCACCTTTCCACGGGGTGATATATACGCATCCTCCTCGCTGGCTGAGATTCAGCTCAAGTTCAGTCCATGTTTGAGATCCCCCACTGTTGGGCATGTTCATTATCACATGGGCTTATCAGAACAAGTGTCTACTACGAATGGATCCCATCATCCGATGGTCCTAATTTGGAGGAGCGGGTCCTACCTAACCGGAACCACCCGATTCCATAACAACCCCCCAGGCGTTCCCACAGAGACATTGGACATGTCCGCGCCCATTATTTTTTGATGTATCATAATATTTGAGTACTTTTCATCTTACCGGTGGGGGTTAGATTCAATTGAATGTTGACCAAGTCAACCTGAGGCCATTATACTGTACTATATGTGTAACACATACTGCATGTCTTACGTGAAGGAAAGTTCCAGGCAAGTTCCTAGTATTGCTAATGAAGTCTGACAATACTCTAAGGCCCAGTCCACCCTGTACGCTTTAACCAGTCTTCAAAGCTACTGGCACTAAGACCAAGATCATCCCAAGAAGGATCCTCCGTCGGATCAAGGGCCCCATAGCAAATCTTGTCATCAGGCATGATTGAGGCCCATTCCATCATTTGCCGGATGTCTTCTTTGAACCCAGGCCCGAGTGCTTCCGATGCCATATCAGCCCATTCATCCAAAGTTGTCGGCGAATAAATAGCCTGACGACCAGTGATGCGTGTGAAAATAGTAGCAAGATCTTGCATGCGCATCTTCGGCGCTGCCACAACATAGTTTTTGTTCTTCGTTTTCGAAACTCCGAGGGCGAAAACCCCTAGAGGGCTGTCAGCTTTCGGTCACTCGCTTGCCAAGCTATATCAATGCCGATACTTTGAGCTACAAAGTCGATGGCGAGGGTGATATAATTGAGGTGTTTTTAGAGAAAATAATAACTTACGTGCTGCAAATATACCCATGTCATATACCGGATCTAACCATTGCACAAACTTGTCTCCGGGAATCGGCGGACAAAAACGGACGACCCCGTTTTCCCGACGACAGTACTGGGGCCAGTTTAGGTTTGTGAGAAAGAATCCTGTCAGTCAATTCACATAAATGTTAGTTGCATGTTAAAAGCTGCTTTGTCTTGGAATAGAACAACCTGGAATAAGACAAGTGACGGCGGCTAAGTCTCGCTTGGCCCATTGTTCAATTATATATTTATGATCCATGTGAAATAGTTTCTCGAATCGACCCCCCGTAACTTCCTTCATATTAGGCAAGCTACTGAAAACGAAGTGTTGTATCTCGCAGAGCTTCGCAGCAGATATGATATTCAAACCAGCTTGAAGTTCATGCTTCATGTCTTCTTCCGTGTCGATTCTCTTGGGACTGCGTTCGCTGGTAACTGCAAACACGCCGTATGCCCCGGTAAAGGCATTTTGAAGGCTCTCGGTGTCATAAACGTCGCCTGTGGCGAGACTAAGGCGGCCATCCGGGGTTTGATAATCTTGCAGTAATTGCCTAGCAGCAGGGGATTTGATGTCCCGTGTAACGGCACGGACGAGACATGATTCCAAACCAGGCTCGCGAAGAAGACCTTCAACCACGCCACTACCTTGATGGCCTGTAGATCCCAGGACGACAATCGTTCGAGGCTTCATACCGAATATCGACAGACAGAGGATTGAGGGATTGATTGTGGAAGGGATTAAGATGACCTGAAATCTACACCTGTGAGACCATTTATGCTTGAATTTATGTAAAACACCTTAGTTATCGTTTCGTGACAAATGCAACAAAATGTCTCCGAAGAGCAAAGAGAGCTTGGCCAGTCATGCGGTGCGTCGGCTGAATTATTGAGCCGATGCGCAGGAATCGGTGACTTCCCTTACATAATCTACAGGGTTGGTGGTGAGTAATTGTATTGTGCTGTGTTACTCCTACTGCCCGATCAATCGGCGGTTGTGGAAAAAGAAGGAGATATTGTGACCAAGGCCCTTGGTAAGACGGGACCAAAGTGTCAAAGAAAAGGATAGTTATCATGACCGCATCGCATCATTCATCGACCGGGATAAACTTCAGCATCAGCTTGCGCCCGCGCGGCAGCGAAATAAACGCATAGTCCTGCTCGATGCCCTCGTCATCCACGATCGATGTGGTGTAATTTGAATACACAGCCGCCATGACCAATTTGATTTCTACGCCATTAGTCTCTTCTCCAAAACCCATACCTGGGACACATACCTTGCAATGCGAAATTACTCCCAAGACACATGCGTCCACCGCTCCCGAACGCCCAGAACAACCGCCTCATGTCGTGGATCTTGTCGCCTGGGTCGAGCCATCGTCGTGGCAGCCATTCCAGCGGGCGCGGGTAGACATCGCTGATGCGGTGGAGAGAGTAAGAGGTTGAGCTGACCCTGACGCCGCCCGGGATGTTGTTGTACCCGTGTAGGGAAGTTCCTTTTTCTGTAGTAGGGGTGACGCGGGGGAGTTGGGCTGGAGCTGGAGAGTGAACACGGAGGGTCTCGCGGACCATAGCGTCCAACAGGGGGAGGGCGTCGATCGCGGAAGGAGAGGGAAGCGGATTCTCTCCGTCTGTGTCTGGGTGTCGGAGAGACGGAGACAAGGTGAGTAGTTCCTTGCGCAGCTCGGCCTGAAGCTCCGGGTGCTGCGACAGCTCCCACATCATGTACGTGAAGGTGATACCTGATGTTTCGTGCCCTGCAACCAGGTGGTCAAGCAGTTCAGACGCGATTGCTAGGTTTAGCGGACGCGGATCGTGTTCTTTCTGAGCTAGGAGGCTCTGGCGCAGCTGGTCATAGACGACTGGGTTCGTGACTGGCAGCTTCTCGTCAACACTGAAGATCTTCTGTGTTTTCGACGCCTCTATCCGGTCACAGAAACCCAGGCACCACGTCTCAATGAAACACATATAGCGGTCATCGCGACTCATATACTTGAACCGCTCATACTCCTCCAGCCATATCTTCCAGTCGGGAATATTAAACAAATATCTCGTTCCTTCTCTCAATCCAAACAGGAAAGAGGAGGTAAAGTCCATCCCAACTGCCTGAAACAGCGGCAGCACATTCAACATCTCCCCGCCCTCCCCAGCCTTCTTGAGAATAGGCATAATCCTGTCCCACACAATAACTTTCGAGATCGCGCGCAGATCACTAGATTCCTGGAGGAAGGACTTGGAGTAGGTTTTGCTCAGCATACGCTTCTGGTGCGCGTGCGGCGCATTGTGCATCATGCCGACCAAGTTTTCGGTGTTGAAATTGACGAAAACATCGTTGTAGAAGGTGTGTTTTTCAAACGCGCCCGTATATATTACTCTCAACCCATGGAGAGAATTGACGCTCAGCTCCTTCGGGCCGAGACGAACGATAGGGCCGTGCTTTTGGTGTAGGGCGTAGATGGCGAGCACTTCCGTGCCCGTGCTGCGCTTGCGGTCGATCCAGCGGCCGGAGAGTGGGGATGTGAAATGGGCATTGGGGATAGAAGATAGTGGAGAGAGGAAGTAGGGGTTTATAACATGGTGGTATATGAGGTAGGAGGTGAGGATGAGGAGGGCAACGGGAATGAGGGGGATCATGGTGATGGGCGAGGGTAAAGAGAAAGAAGACAAAATGCCAATCAGACGACTGTTATTTCAATCGATAGTCTCAATCATCCTTTGTTCCCATGCAAGGAGTCTGGTCCCCCCACCAAAGCAATGTGTCTTGGATAGCAGGATATCCGTACGGGCTAGTATTGAGGAAGCCAATCATTGATTCTGAATTGATTAAGCTAAACAAAAGCGATCTAGGGGGTACTCCATACGGAGAACTCTGTTGAAAGAGATTCTCGAGTCTTGGCATGTTGATCAACGTGATATTCCGAGCAGCTGCATAGGTACCGGACGGCATGTGTGTCCGTTTGTCGTGGACGGCTGTGGAAGTTTACCCGCTAAATCAACAGATCATCCACGGGTGTTAACGTACAGTCAAAGGCCGTTAATTTGATCAAATTATTGCCGGGGCAAACCTGGAAGAAATGTAATTGGTAATTGTTAAGAAATACCGGCAGTATATTAAGTAGGACGCGTAGGCGGTAGGCCCAATTTTGAAGGCTAAGCCTAAACTAGGTAGAAGCGCTGAGTACTAAAGGGGCTTGGCGCCAAAAACTATATACTATGCAATGCAATGCACATAAGTTATTTAATTTTGGCGACCAAAATTGGACGAACTATCGAGTCAAGCTAATCCAGTATTAAAGAGATCAAAAGTCCAAATCAACCGGATTTGATTGTACCACCGTTCGGAGTATAGGTCAACACTCCTGGCGTGGCAATACCAACAAACAGTGGAGCCACTATCAGCACGAGGCAGGCACGGTGCGTTGAACTTTGCTGTTGGCGATTAACCGATTATCTTGTTGCCGACATATCTATGTGCTGGCAGAAGCATCATGAATGCTGTGCTTGTTTAAGTAACGGTATAAGAAACCTTGGAAGACGTGTTGGCCTGGATGGCCCGATGTCTAAAGCCCAACCCAACCCCAGGCCCATTGATAGGGGACCAATGGGCCCCCATTAAAGCCCATCGGTATCTAATAAATCGGCCTCCGTAATTGCTGTATTATAACCTTCTACTAATCGTATGAAGTTCAAACTTAGAATATTGAACCATAGTAGCTATATAAGTAAATATTCCGATTTTAAACGAAATCCAATCGGCGGAAGTCGGGATATTATAAAAGTTGATATTATGATGCTGGATATATATTTGGGATTTGGATTGGAGTACTACCACTTTCTAGGTAAACCTCTATAATTTTTAAGCTATCTAAATCAACGCGTTTTTCGCGTTTTTAAAAGTAATATAGAAATATAAGTAGTAACTAATTCTAAACCATTTAAATTAATAAAATATTACCTTAGGAATAATAGTAAGAAACGGTGCTAAACATAAGGTAATTAAAAAACCCCAAAAAGGGGGTTCAACTTTATATATTTGCATTGTTTGGTGCCTATTGGGCCCATGACCCACCAGTGGGCCCGAAGACAAGCCCAAAACCCAACCCATTAGTGGGTTGGGTTGGGTTTTGGACCTTATGGGCTTTGCGAAGGTCTAATCACAACCGACTTGGACTTCCGAGTCGAATTTTCGAGCTGAACAGAAATTCAGATTCCAGAAACACCTGAGGCTCCCAGTACTCCACTTGGGACATTCTACACGGCACAGGAGCTCCTCCCGACATCTCAAAGGCCTAGGATTTAGGTCTCGCCAAGATAGACCCCAACCTCAACCAAAGCACGAACCCAAGCCCTGACTGCAGCGAACGACAATTGAGATTAATAGGAGTTTTGAACATATCTGACATTAAACGACTGGGAAGTTAAGATATAGTCTATACGACTACATAGCCAACGAAAAGTCTCCAAAGAAATCCTGCCAAGCAGTAGGAAAATAAAACAAATTAAGCCCCGGAAAGTCCCACTCGGAGACAAACTGCTCAGGGACAAACCACTGAAGATCCGCCTGAGCATCAAACAACTCCCAGAACGGCGATGTAGCCGTAGGGCCATCCGAGTTGGGTTGCTGTGTTTCCATCAGTGCACGCCCATACTTCTCAATACTGACCTTCAAGATCTGGAGATAAATATTCCCAGCTCCAGACTGAGTTCCACTAGCCCCAGCTTTGCTCAGCTCATCGACCAGTTGATTACCTTGTTCCAGCAGCTCTTGATGTTCCTCGTCGCGCTCAGGGATGAGGCGGGATAATTTGAGAAGCAATAGGAAGGAGAATGCGCACTTGGCCCAGACAAAATCCATTGCGTATTTCAGTTTGGCGAGATAGAAGTCTGGATCGACAATGATGAGCCGGAGATGACGGCGGGCACTTGCTTTGGCTGTGAGGAGTATCGTTCTTTCCGTGGTGGACATGGCGCTTCATAATTGTGTTAACTTGTATGGAAGAATATTAGGCGGAGTAGTACTCACGCTACGTTCTCGACGCCCATGGATCGTAATGCTTTACAGTTGAGCATCATTTCTGCCCAGCATTTCTGCACTCGGAGGGCGACTAGTAGAGACGGCTTCTCTTCGGCGGCGGCAACACAACTTTCTGCGAATTGTTAGCAAGTTTTAGCGAAGGATCCAATTGGTGTCATACCGATGATGCGCAGCCAGTCACTGCCCACGGTTAGCAAGTTCGGTAAGATATGACAGAGGTGGAAAGTTTACTCGAACCACAAATCTAGCTCAATTTTCATATCATGCACGTAATCCGCGATGCTTTGCCTATCAAGCGATGTGTTTCCTCCTACGGCATCGCCGACATTGGCTATAGAAGTTAGCTTAGGCATTGGGTCTAGATTCATGGAATTGGTAATACCTCTGAGGATGTTTAACTAACAGTAAAGATCAGTACTTCTCCGAGTCTATCTTAGGCAGTCGACATACCTCGACCTGAGAGAACAACCGTAAATCCAAAATTGTCGATGATGGATGGCTGAGTAAAACCCGACAGCGGCGAGCATTCCCTTTGAGCCGAATACCAGGTGGCTTTCCTCCATCGACGCGAAATCTACATTGCATCAGATTAGCCTAGAGTCCCAATAAAAAGGGTAAAGGGCATCTTACATATGCTCGAGGACCAAAAGCCCGAACCAAGTCCGGGCGTTCCACATAAGAGTTCTCTCCTCTTCAAACATCTGATGTGGCAAGGCATAAGCCATATCTTCATTTTGAAGGGCAAGCCGCTGGATCAATTCATCAAAGGCCTCGTGCAATTGTAGGTCTAGGGCCATGCGAGTGGCAAATGATAAGATCAGCGAGCGTTCCGAGGAATAACAAGCAACTACAAGCATTGCCTGGACTGATTCTAGACAGTTTAGTTCCTTGTTCTGAATTATGACGTTGATCCATTTCTTGAGTTCGGCATGGAGAATGTCAGACATTGAACCTCCGGATCCTGGAAAGAAGATTTAGTACATTAGCATTCTACACAAATATATAAAAGGGGAGGGGATTCACTGGTCTCGACCATGCAGCCAATGGTACATATTGCGTTGAGAAGGATACTACTTCGAGATCGAATGGAATCGAACGTATCGTATTGAGGGTCGAAGATCGGGATATACCTGTCCTGTGTGATTCGCAAAACATCAGCATTTTAAGCGTGGTAGACCGAATAAATACATACACATCCTGCAAAGAAGCTGGAATATTCTCAGTCAGCGATAATCCCCAATCGCTAAATAACTCTCAGCTCATACATACGTATTGAAGTATGATACAGCACATTCAAGCGAGATGAGTCCTTTATCAATAAAGTCGGCAATCGGCTCATCTCGAATCTCAAACCCAGATCGCTTTCTCTTGGGCGGTCTAGTAACTATCTGATTGGATGTGTAGAGAGGTTGAGCCGAAGTCTCATTTGGAGAAAGGGTTGGTATGGACGCCGGCATGGACCTTTGGTATCGGTGACTATTTGAATAGCCAGCGGAGTTTGCCACAGGTATACTTGGAAATTCGTCTTGAGGGTGATCCGGTGGATCAGGGTAATGAGAGCCCGAGGAACCACCAGCGCTGTCGCGGCGTACGTGCGGCTGCTGATCACGGAGGTGGGTGGGAGATTGTGTTAGTTGTGGTTTTGGGGTGGGGTGCGAGCGGCTCTCTTGAAGCAACTCGCGCATTTCATCCAGCTGCTTTCGGAGATGCTGAACCTCGGATTCGACGCCTTCGATCCGTCTAGGGGATGTTAGTCTTGGCTGATAACTGCGTAAGACATGTTCGTACTCTGAGACGGGGTCTTTCGGTATCTCGAAGAAGACACATTGTTTCTCCAACTTCTGACACCTGGTTTAACAGTATCAGTGTTTAGGCTTCGTGTATATCTGCTGTCGAGGAATGTAGCTCACCTTGTGCATGGCCTCTCTCCATCGCATTTTACCTTGAAATGATCAGTCAAAGCCCCCGCAATGCTCAGGGTCGGATGGCTTGAGCACAGACCTTCGATTGTCGACAAGCACCGCAGGCTTTCTATGCATCAAAAAAGCCATACATCGTTAGGGCTTGTCCCCTATTGTAGGGTCTCAATCGGTTGAATAGCGACGTACCGGAATTCTCTTTTTCCCTGTTGGTGGGATAAAGTGCAGGGTTCCATCCTCTATCACCGGGCTGTACGGACTATGCCCAGGTTGGTCGGCCATGTAGAACTAGGCGTTTTCTACTTGCACCGATGATTGTCGGGGTTGACGGGAAGGGGAAAACCTGGAGAAACGCGGGGTTCGGCATTTTCTCCGAGCCGGCTATACAATCAGCCAGGTCCCACAGTGAACTAGTGCAGTAAAGGAAAAGCTAAGTCTTAGAGGATTTGGGTGGTGTTGCTTTGATAAATTTAATTGATAATAAATACAATATATTCCGAGTTAAGCCAATTCAAATAAAACCAAAATCACAAGTCCTGCCCACTATAACAAAGACTCACTAAACTGACCAAATCTTAGAAGACAAAGACAAAGTCCTCATTTTGCAGGTCAGTCAGATCTTTCCACGCATTGTCATCTACAGCTTGTTGAGGCAAATCTTCTTTGGCGTCGTCGGAGACAGCTTGAATGGTCTGCATCGACTGGTCTACAATTTTAGCGTCCTTTCCGAGAGCCACACGTCTCTTCTCATGCTTCTTGTTCAGGAAGTGCAGATATGCAACGTTTGCCCTAATGAGTCACAATTAGCAAAATATCGACTACTTTCAATTTTGTGAAACCTACCCAGTTAGACCTATCAAGACACAAAACATCGCAAGGCTAGTCGAGCTTTAGTTATTTGATGCTCGGAACTTGTGTCTTTATAAACTTACTTTGAAAGAAGGCCACGACGATAAAGCGGCGCTTCATTTGTGGTATAAAGGTTCGGTCCAAGGACCTGGATAAGAGGAATGTTAGTAGGAAACCCGATATAGGGGCTCGGGGTTCTACATACATTACCAGCACACTGTCCGACATACAGGATAGCGGTAGTAACCTTCTTTTTTGTCTCTCCAGCTGTGTTTCCTGCAGACCAGGAGTAGATCAATGGGGCTAGATAAGGTCAGTTGGGTCCACCTTCTGAAACTAAGTAAACGCTTACTGATAGCTGGGTACACAGAGATCTGGATAAGACTGATTAGTATTGTTTCCACGGTTGCGTTTCCGTTTAGATTTAATACTTACAATGTAGTATCCTGCAAGAAGAGGCCCCTTGTGGGCATTGTCATGCGTAATCTGCAACAGCATCACACAACCCGCGATGGGTGGGAGACAGAGCAATGCTAAGACTGGACCTTTCATTTTCCAGACTGTCGCTAGCCAAGCTCCTCCCATTGTGGCGACAAGCTGGACTGCACCGAAGGGAATGTTGAAAAGCATAGTATCATATTCACTGAGGCCAAAGGACTTGATAATCAAAGGCCCGAAAGTAGTGATGCCGCCACTTGGAACACTAAAGTTCGGTTAGTAATTCCAATCTACTATACTCCTTTTACCTGGGCCAACTCACGAAATTGAGAACATTAACGCAAACCAGAACCATGATTTGGGGTCGAGCAAGGCCTCTTTTGCGTGGTCCCATTTCCACTCTTGGCTCTCGACACCCTGTTGGTTCATTCGCTGTCTTTCAATAGATAGCAGTTTGTCCTCCTCTCCAAGAAACTTGGCGGACACAGGGGAATCGGGCATGAAAATGCTGCGTAAGACTGTGTTAGCATATACACACGAAAGGGACAGGGTGAAATCTTACAGAATAACGGCAGAGAACCCAACAGTAACTAGACCGAAAAATAAGAAGATTATCTAGTCGGTGTTAGGTGTGTATATATCTCGACAGACAATACCACGTTCTAACTCACCTGGTAGGGTGCAAATATGGATGAATTGATGTGACCCAGTCCAAAGGCAATCAAGCTTCCAAACTTTCCTTCGGTGTCAACTTAAGCGGCGAGAAAGGAACATGGGAAAGAACCCACCATATTCACGACTCCATTCATCGCATACCAAGAACTCAACCTCACAGGCTGCTCCCGACGGCGGTACCACATTTGAGTGACTGCAATAAAGGCCGGCGCTGATAAAGCCCATCATTAGTAGGGACAGTAAGGTACGATCGGGAGACAACGAACCAATTCCAGCCTCAAAGATACCAAGGAAGATCCGGCAAGCAAGCAGCTCTCCAAAATTTGTAGCTGCAGTCATGCACGTTAAAGCAATACCCCATAGGAGGCAGGAGGCAGCCAGAAATTTTGCTAGGGGTACTTTCACCAAAAGATAGGCGACCAGGGGCTGGAAAACCAACTGAGCGAGGTATATCGAGCCTCCCAGCCAGGAGTACTGTTGGCCATGGAGATGAGCTTTCTCGACGATTCCAAAAACTGAGGCGTATGAGATGGTCGACTTATCGAGTTGCTGGAGGAAGTAGATTCCGAGGAGAATGGGAAGAAGACGCAGATCGATCTTTCGAAGAACTTTGGCGTTGTTCTCAGGGGTCAGAATGTTTGAATGCCCTGCCTCTTCGATGAGCTGCAAAGCCTGATCTCCTTTGGCCTGACTTCCTGTGGTATTATCATGAGGCGCCGCCCGTGACACCTCGGGCTCAATTGTCTCCACGAACTCCTCCTGCTGGCCCTTTGGCTGTGACATTGCTAATCACTCGCAGAGGCACGACGAGAAAGAATAACAGACCAAGTGTCTGTATGGGGAGAATGAGTCGAGCTCAAAGGCAAAGGACAACTCGAGTTTGGATATATATAGTGCAGGTTGTACATATGCAGAAACCCCGTGGGGAAGGAACTATAATACATTCCCCGGACAAGACAATCAAACCCGAAGTGTCACCCCACAAGTAGGGATTTATCCTTTTTAGCCATTAACATAGTTTCGGATGAAACTTTGTACAGTCCACGGGGTCTGTTGATCTGAAAACAAAACGGCAAGACACGTTGCTACCCGTGGCCGAGGTCGGATGTTTTATCCAATCAATTCACTAAGACAAGTACCATGAGAGGGGCGATGAGAAGAGGTTGAGTTATGAGAAATGCCGAAAATCGTTAGTTTCGGGTTTCGGTGAGCAAAACCGAGAGAAAATTTAGCGTGGGACCGACTATCTGGGGCCCCGGGATGTCTTTTTGTGGGGGAAAGACACGGCAATTCGGAGAGTTGCGGCAGAACCACGTCGGGACTGGCCCTTGCACAACCTTCGCGTCTCCGCTTCTCGGTGATTATCCCCGATCTCCGATTCTATACAGCTACAATGCATCATTGGAACAGCGCGGGGTACACGATGAGATGGGATCGAGGGGAGCTCGACAAGCATTCAAATATGCCACCATGTCAGGCAATATCCTGGTATTCTCTCCAATTCCCCTGAATCAATTGCATTGCATTGTCTTTCACATTCATCATGCCTCAGAAGGAAAGCTGCCCTAAGGGCTACTCGCAAGTGCCCCAGTCCACCAATCAAGAAGCTTCCGTCCACGTTCGAAGCAGCACGAAGAGCAAGAGTGCCTTTGATTTCACCTTCGAGGCTGTTCGTCCCAACCTATTCCGAGCCACTTTCTCCTCCACAGAGCACCCTATCCCTCCCTACCCTAGTGTCACCAAGCCCGAGACCAACCTCCAAGGCGCTAACGTCTTCACCAAGGAGGGTGCCTCCTCCAAAACAATCGATGTCGCCGGTGTCACCGCTTCCGTAGACTGGGAACACACCCCGGTGGTGAAATTATCATGGGCCGGCTCTGAGAAGCCTCTACACGAGGATCTGCCGTTGCGGTCTTATGTCGCAGACGGCGAGGGTGTTGCCAACTACTCCGTGCATGACCGCGAATGTCTCCATGTTGGACTGGGCGAGAAGGCGGCTCCCATGGATTTGACTGGCCGTCAATTCCAACTCTCGGCCACCGACTCTTTTGGATATGATGTATACAACACCGATCCCCTTTACAAACACATCCCGCTCCTGATCAAGGCTTCCGCAGAAGGATGTGTGGCCATCTTCTCGACGACCCATGGCCGCGGTCTGTGGTCTGTAGGAGCCGAGATTGATGGTCTATGGGGACACTTCAAGGTGTACCGCCAGGACTATGGTGGTATTGAGCAATACTACATTGTTGGCAAGACCATCAAAGAAGTTGTCCGCTCGTATGCCGAGTTGGTCGGCTTCCCCATTCTGGTGCCCCGCTGGGCTTACGGTTATATCTCCGGTGGCTACAAGTACACCATGCTAGAGGAGCCGCAAAAGGCCCATTTGGCCTTGCTGGAGTTTGCAGAGAAGCTGAAGGAGCATGGGATTCCCTGCTCAGCACACCAAATGAGTTCGGGATATTCCATTGCTGCGACCGAGCCCAAGGTTCGGAATGTCTTTACTTGGAACCGGGAGCGATTCCCGGATCCCCAAGACTGGATTGCCAAGATGCACCAGTACGGTATCCGACTTCTGACCAACATCAAGCCGTTCCTGCTGGCTTCTCACCCCGACTTTCAGAAGCTCGTTGATGCCGGTGGCTTCTTCAAGGATGCCGAAAAGGAGCCTGGTTACATGCGTCTGTGGAGTGCCGGTGGTGCTACTGGCGGCGACGGTGCGCACATTGACTTCACCTCAGCGGAAGCATTCAAGTGGTGGTATGATGGTGTCCAGAGTCTGAAAAAGGTTGGCATTGATGGTATGTGGAACGACAACAACGAATACACCCTACCCGACGATGACTGGACCATGTCTCTCAATGAGCCCACCGTATCCGACGCCGCAGCAAAGAAGGTCAAGAACTCTGTCGGTCTCTGGGGTCGTGCGATCCACACCGAGTTGATGGGCAAATCCTCCCACGATGCCCTGCAAGATATGGAACCCAAGCTGCGTCCCTTCGTCCTGACCCGCAGTGCAACCGCTGGAACTCTCCGCTACGCCGCATCATCCTGGAGTGGCGACAATGTGACCAGCTGGGAGAACATGAAGGGCGCTAATGCCCTATCCCTTAACGCCGGCATGTCCCTTCTTCAATGCGAAGGCCACGACATCGGTGGCTTCGAAGGCCCCCAGCCCTCCCCAGAGCTCCTCCTTCGCTGGATCCAACTCGGCTGCCACGCTCCCCGCTTCGCAATCAACTGCTTCAAGACTTCTCCCAAGGACTCTGCTGTCGGTGACGTCATCGAGCCTTTCATGTACCCTGAGATCACGCCTCAGGTCCGTGCCACCATTAAGCGTCGCTACGAAATGCTGCCCTACATCTACTCACTCGGTCTGGAGAGCCACAAATTCGCAACGCCGCCGCAGCGCTGGACCGGCTGGGGCTACGAGTCTGATCCCGAGGTGTGGACCAAAACACTCAAGGCAGGGGAGGACCAGTTCTGGTTCGGAGAGACCGTGCTCGTTGGTGGAGTCTACAAAACAGGCATCGACGTCGCGAACGTCTACCTTCCCCGCAAGTGTGGCGTCTTCGACTATGGCTACGTCAACATGAATGCCCCGTACCAGTATCTTGCATCCGGGCAGTGGGCCAAGATCTCGTCAGAATGGCAAAAGAGCATTGCGCTCATTGCGCGTATTGGTGGTGCCATTCCCGTCGGCAAGAGCGTGCACACCCGTGTCCCTGGCGATGAGACCGCTGCGTCAGTGGCCGTCCAAGATATCGATGATTATCGTGGTGTGGAACTTTTCCCGCCCAAGGGGACCTCACACGGTACCGTATTTGTTACGGCTTGGTATGAGGATGATGGTATCTCGGTCCAACCTGGTACTGCTACATACACGATTAGCTACAGCTCTACCGAGGAGAAGGTGCTAGTTAAGTTTGAGCGTGATGAGGCTGGCTTTGCTCCTGCTTGGAAGGATTTGGATATCATTTTGCATAACGGGGATCAGCGTCGGGTTGTGTCGAGTACAGGTGATGAGATCGTGCTTAAGGGTACAGACTCACGTGGTCGTGTTGTGTATACTCTTAAGGCTTAGGTCTTTGAGTTTTTCATATAGACACGGGGATATGGATATACCGGGTTAGATTGAGAATAGACGAATTTACATGTGTTTCTAATGTTCCTAATGTGGATTCTAGTATGTAGAATGGAGACTTAAACACGTAATTTGGAGATTGTACCTACTAACTAGTAAGGTTATTCCAATCTATGGATCATAAAACGCTAAAAGGTTCCATGGATCAGGCCCGGGAGTGGGGTCGGCCCGGGAGCGGCAGTATCGGCTGGCCCATCTTACCGGCCCAGGTCCCTAGCCATGTCGTACCCAAATTTATGGCTGAAAAATAGGGCGAAGTTAGGCATCAATGATTTACACAGCGATGCCAAAGGACCTTTTGTGGCTTTCTGGAAATTCCCGATACCATGCAGCCAATCATGGTTGCCTTGTCTTTTTGTGTTTTCCTGTCACCGCTTGGGGACAACAGCCAACCACCCGTGGACAGTGTTTAAGGTCCCTGCAACTCTAATTGGCTGTGTTGTGAGGCTGCGCCATCTTTGACCATAAGCGCAAAGCCACACGGCTGTGCAAATCCTGGTTTCGTCAGATGCCGAGAGAGATTTCCTTCGAAAGAAAGTCCCATGTCCGTAATTTCTTATTCCGTTCAATATCATCACCGCCGCGAGAGCAAGAATCATGACCCAGTTCGACTTCACCGGAAGTGAGACCCAAAGGCGAGGTTGGGACCAGTGTGATGCTCTTGAACCTAACGACCAATGCGAACCCGACCCCAAGAGACAATGCATAGAACATTCAGGGACAACCCAGGAATTTCTTCTGGATCAATACTCATCATTTTCCAATGTTGGGTCAATAACACATGCTCAGGATCCTGAAGTATCCCTCAGCTCGGAGAATATCTGGGCTGACATCGAAGATGTGGTGCCTGCTAGCAACTTTGATCTTATGGATTTCTTCAACGTCGAAAGTGAAGATTCTTCACGTCTTGCGCAGAAATCCTCCGGTTTTTATCTTGAACCTCCACAAGCGCCAGATCCAACTCAATCCCTCCCTACGCCAAACTCTGATTGTGACTCTCCTGGCGTCAAGTCGAACGTGATTGCCACCCCCGGTACACTCTCAGAGACCGTAATTTCTACCCCTCAGAGCTTTCTTTCCAAGCCTTATGATACATGTTTCGGGATGGTCAGTGAAATCCCCATTTGGACCCACAACACATCTGAAATTTTTAGATCATTACGAGCGCATCTTGCCATAGCTTACCTAATGACGCTGGGGCCTTCATTTCAGTAAACATCCGAGTACTTGGTGACGTTTTGAAGCTGTTTGGCGGCAAGGCCAATCGCAATATTGGTTTACTAAATTCACCAGCACTGGGAAAACTTGTACGGGAGTTTACTGTCACTTTCTCCGCCAAATGCGAGAAGACTAAAGAAAACAAACACAAGAGGCAATCGCTGGGGTATCAAGATACGCTGGTACATATCGTCATATACGGACTTCAGGAGGAGATGAATGCAATTGGAAACGCTCTCTCCGAGGGTGGTCTATTTCTCCAGCATCCAAGTCAAGGCGACGCCTCCGTCCCTTACCGAAATCCCCAGTTCTTGATGTCCCCAGGGACCGAGATGCCGCAAGTCGAGGACCTAGCCAACGGATCCCTTTTGACTGTAACAACAATGGACCAATCCTCCGATGAAAAATGGGCCAGTGAAGTCTTCCAAGCTTTCGAAACTGTGGATGGTCCAGCCGAATTTGACCCCGTTGAACCAAGCCCGCGCTTGAGGACAAGGCTCAAAGAGTAAGTGAAGTGGCCCAGGTCAAACCTTATCACTCTACTAATAACTTAACAGGCATCAGATGAAGGCGCTTTCTATGATGGCTGAAAAAGAACGCGGTGTCATTGAAGAGGCAGACTTCCCATCTCTATGGGAGGTTCATCGCGACTTTGAGGGTAACGTCTGGTAAATTGCTGCAATTTTCATAAGTGACTCTTTGAATCTTAACATATCTATTTCAACAGGTATCGACATGCTGTTACTGGAATAACACAGAATATCCGCCCACGGCCCCCCGCAGGCGGAATACTGGCTGATGTTAGTTATACCTTCGTCATGACCTCGTGAAGATCGTTCCCTCTTACACAGAACAGGAAATGGGGCTAGGTAAAACCCTCAGTGTGCTGGCACTCATTGCGTGGTATCTGGATGGTTTGCCTTTGAAACGGACGGGGCCGAGCACGACACTTATTATCACGACCCTATCTAGTAAGTCTCCATGTGTTATTATTTGGGTATATCCCACTAACTATGAGAAGCGATCTCCGGATGGCAACAACAAATTGCAAGGTTCTATGGATTCTTTTCACTCTATAATTTTTCGCCAACTGACCATTTAAATAGACATTTTCGGCCAGGGCAGATCCGCACAGTCGTCTTTCATGGCCCCAATCGACAAAAGCTGATACCGGCACTATTCAACCAAGATATCGTCATAACAACATATGATACCTTGCGTAGTGATTGGTCCAGTGGGGCAGAAAACAGTGCCCTCTTTTCCAACCCAGAGGGATGGGCTCGGGTGGTTCTTGATGAAGGTCAGGCTTGTTTTGTGTTAAAGAGATTCATATGTGAAACTTTCACTAATTATTGGAAGTTTAGCACATCATATCCGCTCTCATACATCCCAAATCTTCAAAGCTACATGCCAACTTCACGCTCGGTACCGTTGGTGTCTTACAGGGACCCCAATTCACAACAGGTTAGACGACTATGCAGCACTGATTTCCTTCGTTCGAGTATCTCCATTTACCGGTCCGCATGGAAAGGCCGTGTTTGCACAATGGTTGGACAACCCCGTACATACCTACGGCAAGAATGCACTAGGAATCAAGCGCCTGAGAAAGTTGGTTGCTGCGACATGTCTCCGACGAACGAAAAGCCACGTGCAGGATCAACTAAAATTACCACTGCGCGTGGAAAAGGAACACCTCGTTGAGCTGGATTCGGGAGAGCGGAGTATCTACGATTTCCTTAAAGCCCGAGCTTCTTCCCTCGTCGTGGGAAAATTCACTCAGCGCTCCCAGATGGACAAGGTCCGCTGGGGAACTATGCTTTCTCTGATCGGCTTTTTGCGGCTTATTTGCAACCGTGGAGAACGACTTCTACCTGATATAGCAACGGATTTATACCACAGTCAGACTTTATCGGCTGTGGATTTTCGGTGTGATGCACCTGACTTTGAGCTTGAAGGATTAAACGATTATCCAAATAGTCTCACCCCTGACCTGCCAATGACACCAGTACAGCCATATGTTGAGACCATCAAGTATGATTATCGTCCCTCATCAAAGGTCAACGCACTATTAAGGAACCTTCAAAATGAGCAACGCGGCAATAGTTCATTATCTGATGAACGGCCGGTCAAGAGGTAAGAATAAGCTCTTATAATGATAATCGATCATATTTCCTCGCTTTCACTTCGCGCACGGGTTTGACACCCGAACTGACATTCTTCTTGGTATTGCAGCGTCATATTTAGTTTCTGGACAAAGATGCTGGACCTTCTTGAAGTCGCACTACAAGCAAACAATTTTGTCTTCCAGCGCATCGATGGCAAAACACCCCTGGAAAAGAGGTCGCTGGCTCTGACTAGGTTCAATGAGGACTCGAGGTATACAGTAATGCTCGCTAGCATTGGAAGTGTGGCAGAAGGGTGAGTTATCTGCCAATCGTCCAACTTATTCCCTATTGTAAAAGACTGATTCCGTACGTTATCTTAGAGTCGATCTTACAGCTGCCAGTTGTGTCCACATGGTTGAGCCTCAGTGGAACCCCATGGTTGAGGCACAGGCTCTTGATCGAGTGCACCGCATCGGTCAAGATCGTAACGTGACAATAACTCGCTACATCGTGAAAGACTCCATTGAATTGGTACGTTTATCTTCACTCATTTGGCCGTATCTTTTTGTACAATCCCTTTTCTTCTCCTCAATTATTTTAGCAGCTGACATTGGCTTGTCATGGAATAGTACGTTCAGGCGGTCCAACAAACTAAGTTGCAGCTGGTTCAGCAATCGTTCACCGAGGACATTCCGGATCAATTAATTTTGAGTGAGAAGCGATTTGGAGTGAGTAATCCGGTAAATCATTATTGTTTCCAAGGGTCCCACTGACAAGTAACAAGAAATTGCTAGAGCTTCTAGAATAACAACTGGTTTGTAACATAGATGACGATGGAACAAAGATGCCAAGCTCCATAGAGACCAGATAAAGCCCGAAAATCAAAGATGTTAGAGACCAATAATCTATTCCTCATTTTTGCTTCAAAATACATACAGCGATTAGTATGAATTATTACGGGCTGGGTCAAGATATGGCTCACCTTGTAGATCTGGATCGCTGATCTACAGCCCATTGCACAAGCTCATCCCAAGTCATTCCTAGCCATTTTGAAACATTTTGGGCTCCCCTTTCCATCCCAGCAGTTGTTGGTTCCAAGTTCCTTTTGTGTTGATAAAGAGCATTTGGGTCCGCTCCTGCAAGGATGAGAAATTTCATCATCTCAGCTCCTTCTCTAGTCCTTTTTGCTGCCGCTAACATCAATGGAGTCTTGCCCGATGTATCTTTGCGGGACTTTGAAGTCCTAAAGTCGACAACTGCGCCGTATTCAAGTAACACTTTCGCTATTGGGACTGAGCAAGTCGAGGACGCTACTAGCTTCAATGAATAGTCCAAGTCACTCGTTGTTAGATGACCAAGCGTAGCCTGTTCGCTCAAAACAGTTGCAAGTCTTTCTTGTTTGGCAGGATCTTTCACAGTGGTAATCGCGAATGTGATCGCATGTCCTCCATCCCGCTGGTATGATTTGAAGTCCATTTTCCATACTTCAAACACCTCAGTTGACTCTGCATTTACACAGGTTTGCATGAAGGTATATAGCGCTCTTAAATCCCCAAACTGGGAGAATTTGGGAGCCAAGTGTTCATGAATCAACCATTTCAAAGTGTCGATATTCTCGCCTTTGATTGACCCTAGGATGCACTCCACGAGAAAGCTCAAGGGAAAGGGTCCTAAAGTGTGATATTTCCGTTCGCATCGATTGAAAAGATATTGAAAAATCCGCAATGTTCCAGAGAATGCAGCCTCGTGGATAAGGCTTCTCTGCAGATTGACGTCCAACTTTTTAAATCTCGGATACAGTGCCTCCACTTCGGTTATCATGCCCATTGCAATCATATCCGATAATAGTGGTACAAGTTCATCGTCATCGGGATTTTTGATCATCTGGATGGATTTCAGAGGGGCATCAGGATGGCAATTTGATATATGTCGCATGCGGTCACTCGAGGAAGAAAAACCCAACGTTGAAAAGTCGCATGACGGGTACGTACATTTGTATGCACGATCATGAACTGCGCAATGCGCTTCGCGAGCTGATTTTGTCTGGAATGAGATCTGTTGAGGCTGGCAGATATGGTACTTGCATCTGAACAGACGGTCCCCGTAAAGCCTCTTCAATTTGGGACAGTTGCAGTTAGCAATGTGATTATCTTTCGGGCATAGAAGTGATTCGAATTGCTCATAGATCCCCAGTGAAGCATATGTCAAATAGAATGGATCTAGATTTGTCCATGAATCATCTAAAGCGGGAAAAGTACTTAGCACGGCTGTATCATGTTGTCCCTCAAGGACAAGTGAAAATGTTGGATTGCGAATACCTTGGTCTACTTCTTCCAGCTTCCAATCACCCACATCTAAACGGCGAAAATGAAGCTCTTGGTGCAGAAGCTCGTGTATGTTTGGTGCGCTATCTCTGAATATTTGAAACTCGTCACTTTGTTGAGAGTCAAGTTCCATTATTGTTTCGTAATTCCCGTTCTCGCATTCGTGGGCAAAACGACTTAGGGCACGAAGCAGGTCATCCGGGGGAGAGCCGTTTCTCAATAGCTTTGCGCAGTTTTGAACTAACACTACCCATTGAGTGGCAGCAAACCAGTGCAAGCGGTATGATCCTGAAAGTATGTTTTGTTTGATCGTATCTGGTTCCGAGTCGACTTCAAATATGTTCAAAGACAGGTAGTGAAGGCATGTCTTGGCCATGTCCAGGTTGGCTTCTAGTTCTCGAACAAACTGGTTGTCTTGCTTGTCAAAGAGGTACCTTGACTAGTTAGCTAGAATCTTCTCACTAACACTTCAACGGTGAAACTCACTCCTTGGCGGTGAAGTGTACGAAGTACACATGATCATCAAGTGTTTCAACGATAGGTCCACAAAGCCGAACAATATTTATCACGTTCTCGGAGCGAGGTAGTTCACCCTCCCCATCAGGGTTAAGGCTCAAGGCAAAGCTGAGTTCCTGGATTTTGATTGGAATTGGAGAGCATCCAATCCACCCCAAGGCTCGTCGAGACATTTCTTTTGACGAATGTGGCAAATCATTAAGGCGCTGGAAAACACGGGCATAACTTGAATTAGGTTAGTGGTAAAAGCTTGCACTGCTTTATTTGGTAGTATCTTACGCTTCATCCAAACTCTCTGGGAGAACGGCCAATTCATTTTGAACTTGGTCAGCGGTGTGGCACATTTGAATATTGTCCATCACTACCCTTGCGTAGAGAAACATGCCTAGAACCAGGGACCAAAATCTTTAGTAATTTCATTCTGGAATTTAGAGATGTGGAATTACCTTTCGCCTTTTTCGCTAGCGGGATTAACAAACTCCTGATCTCTGAACAAGCATGCTCATCAAAACCAGATTCGGTGAGCCAACTCTCACTTTTGACTGAGACATATGCCTGGATACAGCCACTGTTGTTGTCATTAACGCGAATGATCTTGGGTGTGGTCTTTAACACTGCAGCTATTTCATCTTGTGCTCTGCTGCTAACCAGTAGTCGTGTTTCCGTCGACACCTTCAACATGTCAAGGAGCTCCTTCAGGATTTCCACCCTACGGTCGCTCTCGAGAAGTTCATCAAGACCGTCAATGATTATGTAGGTCGGACCAACACATGAGAGTAATTCTGTCAAGGTTTCACGAGCAAATCTGGTGTTGCTTTTTAGGTTCCTTTGACTTGACTGGAATGTGTGAAAGAGCTTGGCTCGTAAATCCTGTTTGAGAACTTCGTCAAAGTGCTCCATTCCAATAACAAGCTGGAATATTAGGGAGTGTATGATCGAAACTGTCGACGTGTTGCCTTGCCTGTAGCTAAGAAATGCAAATAGTGTCGTGTGTGATAGACCTCTCAACTTGTCCACGATCATGGATGAAATGTGTGTTTTGCCTGCTCATAGTCCCACATCTTCAGCCACTTCTACTTAACCATTGCGGAAACTTCGACGTACCCGCTCCAGGTATCCCTTGTAGCCAAACAACCTTTGTTGATCCATCACTTGTATCAGTCCACTTTTTTAACGTTTTCTCCCTTTGAAGCCAGCGTCCGGTTCGCTCGCAGATCGTCCGTTGCAGTCTGTCGAGCTCATCATCGTATAATCTCGGCGAGATGTAGTCTTCGACGCTTTTGAAATCTTGCCGTTCATGGAATTCAAATTGTCGTTGCCATCGTTTCATGTCTTCGACTCGGGCTCTATACGCTCCACTGATATTCTCCAAAGTGACTTCATCTGTCATCAATAGACAGTGCTGCTCAATACTGCTCACGACAACACCGATTTTGTCTTTGTGTCTTGGCCAGACGGAATCGAATACAAAAACCCAACCTAGGGTAGATGGTAAGCATTTCGATTACTTTATCAAGTAAGGGAATCTTACGTTTTGCTGAAAAGAAATTCAACACAATTTCATAGAAGTCCAAGATATCCTTGTAGAACAAGACTAACACCTGGGCAACTCGATCATTCTCCTTGAAAAGCATGGTGTAGGCTTCGAATAGTGGTAACTTGTTCCCAATCACAGCCATAGCTTCCACGATAGCATCAAAAGACTTCGTCAAATTATCCGACATCTGAAGGAGAAACTTGATTGGGCCCCAGATTAACGCCAGAATCTCGGGCTTAGCTGAAACAAGCACGTCGATAGCACTAGCAAACTCTTTCAGTCGATCCAAGAACGGCTTAATTTTGAGAAGATTCCGTAAACCATGGCGTTTACTTTGATCCTGCTGGAGTTGAGTAGTAAAGGCATAAACTTCGTCTATCGAGGTAACGGTCGCGATACTGTTGAATAGTGAGGGGTCTTTGAGTGAGGTCAGGAAGTCTAGTTTAGCTTTGTCAAAGGCATCGGATAAACGCGTCGGGTTAGGAGACGGCATGGCGTTACTTCGACCATGGTTGAATTGTGTTAGAAGGCAGATGGTTTATCCTTTGCCTTGTTTCCCCTCATTGCGGCTGAGCTGAGGCTGAGCTGCGACACACTGCGACACACGTGGCATCCCTTGTTTTGGCCCGCATTCATTAGTTTTCTCCATTCTGTGGCCGACTTCCGAGTGCTGAGTTAGTTTCTTCGATGAAGGAAGTGGAGGCCATGTTGTACTTCTTTGATGAATGTTTCTTCTTCCTTTCACTGTTGGTGCTCACATGTTCTTCGTGATTCGCTGAGTTCACTCACCCGCACCACACTGATCACAACGAGAGTACTCGATACCGCACATCGTTCGTCGCCTCCCTCTCCTCGTTCTGAAGGGCACGCATCAACCTCGGAGGAACCAAGAGCGAAGGGGCATATATACAAATCAACGATTTATCCGGCACATGGATCTGAGACATTATCTGCGTCGTTTGAAGTTCTACCTATCGCCATAAACCCATTCACACAGCGAATCCTCGCATTTCCTCCTCATCGAGTCCAAGCATCCAATGAGCAACTCATCAATACAAACCATGAAACAATCATCAGTGGTGACGGCAATCCTCTGGGTCATCCTGGTATTCACGTTGAACCTTGCCTCATTCCAGGAGATTGCGAGTACATACTCTGTCTTGCAGCCCATCAGCTGAATGTGACTACCCGAATTTTGCCTCCCTCGGAATCTGCAGTCAATTCCAAGGCTTCATGATGGAATCAATACCAACTTGTGTACCTATCATCGGGAATTTGGTCCTCTCAAACTACAGCTAAACCCCACGAAACGGCGGGAGCCTTTCACGGCGAATCGTAGTGATAGTGAAACACTTCGGTCAGTCCAAATCAGACATGGTTGACCTCTTGACCCCCACAGAGCATCGCTGATTGGACAGCCGTAGAGTCAAATGCAACCTTCCAAGGTTGCCTACGCAGTTTGGGCCTGACAGCCTGACCATGAAAAGAAGCAGACACCACGTAAGTTGTCGCTACTAATGACCTGTTGATTTTTGGTACTAGTCAAGGCTGTGATTACTTATTCTATTGAACAAGTTCAAACCAGGAAAGTAGAATTAACAGATTTAAATATAAAAGAGTATCCCTTCCTTGTCTTGGATATATATACACGCCAGAAGCAGTGTCATCAGTTCTATCACGGGAATATTGACATATCCACATCAAAAGACATTAACATGAACAGAACGTTAAACAAAAATTAGACAACATCGAGTTTCAAATATATCACCACCTTCAACCACAGCTACAGCACGTCCACCAAAAGAGTGCCACTATTTCTCTCGGACCTCCTCGATCTCCTGGCCACTGTCACTGCTGAGGCCGAGCTCGTTCTTCTCAGGTGCGGCATGATCGTTGGTATCCAAGCCCAGGTCGCGAGACTGCTGAACAATCTCCTCGAAAGTGAGCTTGGGCATGACGCTGGCAACCCGGAATGGCATCTTGCCTTCGACATGGGCTTTGGCGTAGATGATGTCGATCTCTTCAAGCTCACGGCCGGCAGTTTCAACATAGAAGAAGAAGCCGAAGATCAAGCCGAGGAAGTTGAAAAGTGCGAAGAAGAGATAAACACCCCATGGGCTCTGGCCAGCGAAAAGGGGCGTGAACATAACCACGGCAAAGTTGCAGATCCAGTTGGTGCAAGTCGACGCGGCCGCACCCACAGTACGGGTACGGAGGGGGTTGATCTCGGGGGGGTAGATCCAGGGCAGCGGTAGGAGAGTAAATGCGAAGAAAACGATGAAGAGGAAAATACCAACGGCAGCACCCTTGGCGTTGTTCTCGTTCTCCTTGATCAAGCAAGCAAATGTGATAACGAAACTGAGTCCCTGACCCAGGAAACCAATCAAATATAGGTTGCGACGGCCAACTCTCTCAATCATGAAAAAGGATGGGATAGTCGCAATAGCGTAAACGGTAGCGAAAACACCACCCATAATGAGAGATAGGGTTTTCTCCATATGCAGGTTTTCCTGGAAAAGTAGGGTTGAGTAGTAGATAGCGGCGTTACAGCCGGTGAACTGCTGGAAGAACTGGCCGGAGCAACCAATAAGAAGACGCTGGAATTCTTGGGTCTTGCCGAATGTGAATACCTGCTTCCAGCTTGACTGGGAGCTCTTCGAGGATTCCACGTCCGTCTTCAAGAAGTTGAAGTCGTGGAGGGTCTTATCGGAATCGGGAGTAGTGCCATTGAGCTTGGCGAGAACTTCACAGGCCTCCTTGTCATGTCCTCTGCTCACAAACCATGATGGGGAATCTGGGAGCAATAAGGCACCGGTGGCTATCATCAGAGCAAAGAAGATCTGGAGGGCAATAGGGAATCGCCACTGAACAGTATCGCCGGCGTGCGAGAGACCAAAGACCACCCAGTAGGCAATGAAAGTGCCACCAGCGATCATCGCACCTTCGAAACAAACCAGGAAGCCACGGTTGTGAGCACCGGAGCATTCCGATTGCCACACAGGGATCGTAGCTGTGTTCATTCCATTTCCAATGCCTGACACGACACGGCCGATGACGAACTGACCGACTTCCCAGTGGCCAGTAAAGCACACGGTTGTAATCAAGGCACCAACGACCAGCACATTAGCACCGATAAAGATCAGGGTAGTGCGGCCGAGCTTGTCACCGTAGAACATGGAGAACAAGGCGCCGAAGAAACAGCCCAGCTCATAGCAGGATGTGATAGCACCGCGGATGACGTTGATGTAGTGTACTTGTGCCGGAGTCGCAGGGTCGGGCATTCTGATGATCGGGAAGGAGTTTACGAACTCGTCGCCGTTGAGCAGGCCAGCCATCATGCCCTGGTTGTAACCAAAGAGCGAGAAACCCATGACAGCGGCGATGGTGATGCTCAAGCGGAGCGGCCGACCACTCAAGCCGCTGGTGGTCGTCCACATATTGCCGGTGCAAACAAAGTAAGAACCGTCAGTGTGGGGAGGCGGGGGGAAAGAAAAGTTGGGGAAGAACTAGTATGGAGAGATAACGGGGATGAGCTCGGGGTAGAGGAATTGGCCATCTTATAGCAAACGCCTCCATGGCGAATTTAGGACAATTTGAAATTTCGGACTTATACTCAACCGTGGTTAGACCCGAAACTGGCAAGTCCACCGAAGGCAATGTGGTTCCCGAAGCGGAGTGACGCGGGAATCTCTTACCTTGGCACTTGGCGGGAGACTTGGCGGGGTTACATGGGGCACATGGCTGGGGCACTTCCCGGTGGGGCTTGGCTGTGGTGGTTGGCGGATCCACATGGCCGGTTGCAGATGACTAATTCGGAAACCCTAAGCAGGGCCGATCTTCAGTGTCCAGTATAGATACAGCCTAGGCCTGTGTCTCCGTTATTGAATTCTACCATACTTTATTCTATGTAGTTCATTTCACTCTCCTCTCTTCGGCGATATACATATTATGCATACTCGTGTTCTACTGTTATGGTATATGTTCAGCCGCCAAGGCCTTTTCGCCCCAACATGACGTCGGAAAACTCTTGGCCCCCACATGATGTCGAAAACTTTTCGGCGCTAGACAAGGTTGTCCAGGTTAGATCAAGCTCCGGGCCAACAACAGTCGAATCCATTGCGGCGCGGGACAAGGGTACACAGACCGGTGCAATCTGGTTCACTTTCCTTTGTTTCAAGCCGGCTTTCCGACCACGCCGTGGGAGTACCAAATAGCACGTGTGATCGGGGCCGACTCGGTATCGCCATATCCTGTCACATGAGAATGTATTAGTATTATCATTTGTATGAATCTATATTCAACAAACGCTTTCCGGGGGAACAGTCGTTCGATCATGGTTCCTGGGGTATCTGGGGGCCATTCCAGGGCCAGTGCTTTACTAGGGGGTGCATATATCCTTGTACCATGGCTTCCTGGTGGTGGCTATAATTTTTCAGCCTCGGCCTTTATCTTCTCCCCACGCCAAGAATTAGAAAATCTCAATCCCCCTTTTAATCTCGCGTAGTACCTCGTTATCCATGGATATTAGTAGGTCTATGACGTAGTTAAATGCGGCTTCAATATGTAAACAGCCGAATTCGACCCGAGGGTCCACAAACTTTTCTGGTGCCATGGATTGGCGTGTTTGCCATAAGGAAAACCTTGGTGGATGAAAACGGTTAACCTAGAACAAGCAATATGGAATATTCCGCTTTCAGGAACAAGCCAAGCTTACATAATGTATATTACCGATGGATCACATTGGAACTCGGTACACTTTCCAATCTCCACGGCTGTGCCTTTGAGGGGTCGGACTTGCCGCGCCAAGAATGACGAAAGTGGCGCTCGGTGATACGGGTGAATAGTGAATAGTAAAATGCCTCACCATCAAATCAAGGACAAAGGGTAAGAAATGTCAAACATATAGACAAAGGAAGAATTATAAACCTACAGACAGGAACACACCAAGACAGCCACAATCCCCCCGAAGGTCAACCATCTAGTGGTCCTATAAAATAAATGCGGTCGCGGTGACTGTATCTCCATTTGAATACCAAATGTCGCCAGACTTTCTAGATAGGATGTACTATGACCTGAAACAAAGATAAGCGTCTATAGGATGTGGACTAGACGCAGTCGCCCAACTTGCTTCAATCAACTAACCGATATATGTTGTACATTGAGGTCCGGGATTGTAGCAAGCGCAACAATAGCTCTCTGAGAGCGGCAAATTACAAACTCGAATCTCTCTCCACAATTTCTTCCAAGGACTTCATACCTTTGACCCTTTGGTGTGTTGTTTAGCTGCTTGGAGAATTCTCTGGTGCTCATGCAGACCACGTCTTTATACAACGTAGAAATATATATTGAATATGCCGTCCTGTCGTCATATCCACTTTCCAATGTAAGCGTTCTCTTCCTACATGGCAGCTATATATATATTAGGCTTTCAAATATATATGTCGTTAACAAGAAATCCAGTCGCCGTTGAGGACAGGCCACAACATCAGCCTCAAGAGGTAATCTTAAGAGAATAATTTCCTACTCTCAGATCATACAAGTTCGAGGCCCAAACGCATCACTTTCGTGTTCATAGAGTGTACAAGTGCAATGAAAGAGTGGATGGAGCAGAGTATCACTAGAACAATGGTCACCTATTGGGAAACATCTGACATTCTTGTGAACTCGTGCTACCTTCCTTTCCCACGAAGTCATGACTCCCAGCAAACGTAACGTACCTTTGTAACCACCTGGGCACCCCATGTTTTCACCTCACGTGGGAGTACTCCGTTCGCAGCCCATTTTTCTTTTAAAAAATAATAACCCGCTGCCTCCCCGCTGCCGGCTTGGCAGATGCTCCGCCCTCTCCGCATGTAGAACAATTGCTGCACCTGTCCTGCGAAGGTGTATAGCGGGCTCTGTCAATTAAAATATGCATTGCTGCCTTAAAATGCCTGAGTGCCTGAATTATGGTTGATTTTAGACCGCGTTTGCCACCGCTCTATATACCCTCGAACGAGCCGAAAAGCTATTACCACTATTCAGTATAAATAAAATCATTTATATACTAGCTAACTAATAAGGGTACATCGACTTTAGAGTGTACTGTTCGTAGGGTAGGATCCGGGCTCTGTAATAGTATTTCAGGTATCTTAACTTCCTGCTGGATTTAACTAAGGCACCAAGGCATTTTAAGGCAGCAATGCATATTTTAATTGAAACTGAACAGAGGCCACTATACCCCCTCGCAGATCCCCAGTTCTCAATGAAATAGGAGTCCCATGCCTATGGTACTACCAAGCCACAATTCAATTATACACTGATAAATGCCCAGAATGAGAAAAGGCTTTCCCATTTACATGGTCTGATTTCGAGCACTGTCAACTTTAGAGTTGAGAATCCTACTCCTAAGACCCGCGGAGGTCCTCCAACCTCAAAAAAGACAACTTCTCTTTCTGGCAATCAATTCAATCAACCCATGAAAATAGGGTTTTTTGCATCAAACACAAAGAAGATTTCAGACACCAGAACCAGACGCAGGGCGGGGTGGGGATGATTTCTTCGCATCTGCTGCATGTCGAGTCCGAGCCGCCCGGGCGAAACTCTGTACCTTATCAGCGCGTCCACAGGACTTCGTAAATACCGTGGATGATTTGAGGTTGTGTGGCTTCCCCCCTTACAGGGGCTACTAGTCAACAGCGCCGCGAAGAGGCCCACGCTCGTTGCTGGTGCAGATCGACGTACGGCCATTACAGCCGCTCATTTCTGGTTTTTGAAGTGCTAGTGACGGCACTATTTTTGTTAAGTGTGCTCGTGGCAAGCGAGGTTGTCGGTCACATCAACGGCAACACTCAGGATTCTCCTGGCCGATCCCTTCTGTGAGATGCATGGTTGATGTTCCAAGGGCCGTAGTCTTCCATCGTCGGAAATTATGACTTGGTTTCTCTCGAGATGTTGATATTTTTAAGGCACTTCACATATCGAGGTTTTCATCAGGAAGATTTGGTGGTCATCCTGTGAGATCAGGAAAAGTCTGTCAGATCATGCCGTTTGAGCACGTTGCTTTATCAAACTCACCGACAGACGAGGGATATTCGGTGGTGCGTATCGTCCATGCTGTAGTATCTTCATGTGTTTCCATTTTGGCGATTTTCGAGGCCGAATGCAGAGATCAGGTGGTATGTGGAGTCCTTGTTTGAAGCTCTGGGTCCCGTGTAGGTTCGTTCCACTGTGAGTAGTGGCCGGGAACGTTGGCTTTCGATGTCTTGCGTTTTGGTGGGCCCCGCAGGCCTTGGGGAGGAGTGAAATATTCTTGAAGGGTATGGCAAAGTGATATGTGGAAACTGGGAGAGAATAGAGAAAAGCATTGCGAGGTTTTACGCAACTGTACCCTCCGCTCCTTCCCCCGGAGCCCAATGTTTACATTTTGCGCATGGCAGGTCCATCCCTACTATACGCTATACGCGCATAGAAGGAAACAGTCAACTGTTGACTGCTGCGAGGCGGTGTCAGCCTTACACCCCACGCTTTTTCTACTTCTGTCCAGTTTTCATCGTTCACAGCGACTTCAAAACTCTTGACTTGATACCGATTAGATTCAAGTAAAGTCCTAAACGAGAACATTTTGATGGGCAACGCCCAATACATCAATCAACAACCCCCCTGATCTTCTGCTGAACAATCGGACCGAATCGAGCGGGATTCGCTTATCCGGACCAACTTTTGTGTTTATCTGCTTCAGTCGTCACACGGGGTTCCTATGGATCCCCTTTCAATTGCAGCCGCCGCTGCATCCATCAGTGCTACCTGCTTCAAGCTAGCAAATACAATATACGAGTATGTAGAGGAAGTCAAAGACGTGAGCCATGATATATCACTTTTTGGAACAGGACTTGAAAATTCTGTCTACCTGGTGCTAAAAACAATATTGAGGGTTTTGAAGAAACATAGTGTGAGAACTTGGTGGATTCTCCTAGAATTTCCGTGAAAAAAATGATCAAGATCCATTTGCTGAAGGGGGTTGAATGATCCTTTAAAAGAATTGGAAATACAGAATGATGATTGTTGATGGTTTTCTTCGTTGCTGATGTATGTTGTATCATGTTTTTCTTTTTGGTCTCCACGTTGTCTCCCAGGGTAACCTAAAGATAACTTACTTAAATAAGCCTTGTTAATTGAAACCAGCCTATTAAATGTCGGTATCTATTTTTTTGATTATATATCTTGCAAAGTAAATCTCTCTAGGCAGATTAATTAAACAAGGCAGCAGTGTTGTTTCCCCCAATTTCGTGCGTGGCAGGGCCGGGGGCCGTCAAGCCAATTGCTAAATAAATAAAAGCCTTCAGTTTCTCGATCTCCACAAACCTCATGTTTTCTTATTCTCCCGGAAAGCCAAGAAAGTAAACATTACAATGAAAATGTGCCAAAGAATGTGTTCCTCCTCCAACAAACATCCGTTCTCGAGAGCTCGCAAGGCACAGGTCCTTATCTCGGTAATTTCGTGGCCGTGCGCCCTCGCCGCCATCTTTACGACTCGTTATAGCCCTCTCGCATGGATCCAGTTCATTGCAGTGAGTCCTCCTCTCCTACTATAATATAAGACCGTCTAACAATTCGGAGATCACGATCTCTAGCGCTATACCTGTATTCATACTCTTCCTGTATCGCAAATCCGGAAGTCAATCCTATTCGCTCATCGAAATCGCCGTTGATGGATTCATGGCCTTATTCCTGCTCGCAGTATACATTGCGGGAATGGCCATCCTTGCTACTCACGATATTAGCAGATGGGATTCTCCCTGGGACTATCGGCTTGCTCTCGGTATTCCGCAGATCTACTCCAACCTCTCATGTATCCTCCTCAGGTGAGTCGGTCCCACAATTGAGTATCACCTGCTCATTCAAATACACTAATCCCGCTAGTCCGTTATATTTGCGCTGCTTTGCTCAAGGGTTCTTACATCGATGCATCAAGCCTAGTATGCTCAAGGCCGGCTGTGTTAACTACACCCTTTGCCCAGCCTGTGACCAATCCGTGGATGCTCCTATGAACCAGAGTCAGGGTATTACCTTGACCGCAGCGGAACAGGAAAGATCCTCCGTCTCGACAGATGGTTTCCGGGGTTTGTACACTGAAGACGTTGAATCCCAGCCGTTACTACCCGAGATCTCCTTGGGCGAGGAGGGTAAGCAGACAACTGGCATCGTGACCAATAACTGAACCTTGAACTGGGAGGTTCAATCGTGCGGACACTTTGGGATGGCAAAGTTTTGAAATGAGATGGTGTGATACTTCTTTGTCTGCCTGAGCCTTGACTGGATTGTCGTCTGCTAAGCTTCGGCTATGCACAATCTAGGACATCGGGAAGATTTAGATCTAGACTATGTTGGAAGCGATAGGACATCCATGTTACATCGATGGTGGCTTGTCTTTTTCTACGATGAATGATGGTCTTTGGGTTCTTGGCGTATGATGGCTTCAATACGATTATGTTAACGATTAGCTGTGGCCGCTCACATGCCGCCAATATACTGACAAATAACCACAATGTATGCTTTATGTCCAGTTCGTATTGTTGTATGGGTTATTCTATTCTTTGTTTTAGTCATGACACTCACCTTATCTGACACTATTCCGTGCTCACTGACTGATGAACATACTTCGTGATTTCGCAACCCTTACCGGGTGGAATGGAGTGGTTTGTTTATGTTGATAATAGACGTCATAATACCTGCCCACTAAATGTATAAAGTATAGTACATATGAACACAAGTCTTTTCACATGCATACAAAAACGGCCATCAACGCGCCTATCTTCTTTCCACTTTCACGCCCGTCCCAAAAGGCCTTGAGGGGTTTGGGTCTTTATAACAAGGGCAAGCAGTCCTCCGAGCACACATGCTGTGCCGCTCAATATTGAAACCTCAGAAAATCCATGGTACTTGTTAACAAGTGCACCATTAACTGGGGGTCCAATCAGAACAGCCATTGAAGAAACACCCAATGCCATTCCCAGATAGGTGCCACTTACTCTGGGATCTGGAATCAAGACGGAAAGTGCAGCGGATGCACCAGAAATGATTGTCCCAGACCAGAACCCGAAGGCAATCGAATACACTATCAAAGCTGGATTGGACTCTGCTTTGTTCATGCAAAATATAATGATGCCAGTGATGGTTCCACCTAATGACAAAGCATTCAATCGACCGAATTTGTCTGCCAGAACACCTGGAATCACACGACCGAAAGTCGAAGCAGCGTTGAGAATCGCAAGTAGATATGAGGCGAGAGTGGCATCCATGCCCCGAGAAACTGCATATGTCGGAATATAGAATAAAGGCGTGAAAAATCCAAAGAACATGAAGAACATTGCTGACACAAGGAGGCAAAAATCAACTTTTGTAAAAGCAGAAGGAATGTAAAATGTCGTTTTTCGAGGTGGTAATCGGGCTTTGACTGTGAGGCATGAAAAGGCCAGAAGTGGGGTCACAACAAATGCAATGATTCGGACGGACCACCCAAATCCTAGCGATGTGCTATTCAACATTTTCGATAGAGCGATGGGAATAACCACACCACCAATGGACGATCCAGCAACCGCTATACCCAGAGCTGCTGCAATATTTTTGTCAAAATACTGCATCACTGCCGCCAATGATGGGAATTGCAAGAGACCCATAGAAACGCCCAATAAAACGCCTTGTGCAAGCATGAACTGCCAATATGTCTTGCATAAGCTTGTCATCATCAAGGAAAATACATATAGTATTGCTGCAGGTCGGATAACCTAAGCCCTTGTTAGCTGGTGTTTGAGCTAAGATAGATTGTGGGAGAACATAGTTACCCATGCCCCATATCGATCGAACAATGGCCCCCCAACGGCGCCTGTTGCTAACTGAAGGAAAGCTGATAATGATCCAATCCATGCAATTTTATCCGCCGGTTCATCTTTAAGTTGGTGTGAAAGATAGTATTCCTCGAAAATACCGAATGAGTTTGCAAAACCTAGAGCTGCAAAGAAAGTGCAAGCAGCTCCGGCTGTTGTGAGCCATGCTCGAAGACCTCCATCTGGTGCTTTATCGGAATGACAGGCATTGTCCTCGTTGTTTCCACTGACTTCGAAAGCTCCATCTGTCAACTTCTCTGATTCCAAGGGTGTAAGCTGGCGATTGTCCATGGTAGAAATATATGGAGGATGAGAACGTTCAAGAATTCAAGAAAAAGGTAGTTAGTCCACCAAGTGAGGAGTTGCACGGGGAGATGTATACCGTATCAAGACCCAACCTACCTAAAATCCGCCTGTTCTTATATATTTTCAAAAGGAGCTATTTCTTTTTAACGATGTATACAATCGGAGCGGAATCGGAGACGGAGACGGAGAATTGCAGACGAGACGGACCAAACGCGCAGGTCCGACGGAGTTAACTCACGATATCATGATCATCTTCCAATTTCCCGCCCCGAACGAAGATTCTCCATTCCATCAAACTCGGAGATCTGTGACTAGTGATAGCGATGGATATCACGGAAACAAATACTTCGTCGCGCGCCTTATCGGTATCCGGGTTGAACCCTCGGCGCAGAAGACCGCCCCTGTAAGTAACAAAATCTGATCTGATTCGCGCGTTCTAAATGAGACCATAGGTCTTGTTCTCTTTGCCGTCAGCGCAAAATTAGATGCAATAGGCAGACCCCTTGCAATAACTGCATTCGGACCAAGAATCGGAATTGCGTTTATCGGTCCTCACAGCCGCCTCCGCAGAATGGCAATGGATACGAAGAAGGACAAACACATGAGCTTGGATCGATTCATGCACCTCAACAGGTGAATCGAAGCTTGGATAATTTTGTGGATCCTTCACCTATCAATTACAGACCAGCGATCTCAAGTGGGCCGTCACAAACGGCAACCATCAGTTCCACTTCCCCTTCAACTCCAAATAGTCACTCGTCCACGCACGAAATTGAGATGCTGAAGAGCAAGATAAGACAACTCGAGAATCAACTGGCTAAATCAACGAAAAGCCATACTGAGACTTGCGCCCCAACTCCGGTTTCTGACATTGAGACAACACATTCTCACTTGGCTGGGACATTTCACATCCACAACGCAAGCCTTCCTTCAAATCAAGGCCAAATGGTTAGACGCAGCTTCATTCATAAGAGAAGACTTTTTGGCCAAAGTCATTGGATTAGTACCATGTCATTGGTAAGAATTCCTACCACATATATCATGCTCAAACTTAAAATACTAAGAAACATCAGTTTCGCGATATTGTCGAAATAATAGAGCCATATATCATGGCCGAAGGGTCCAAGGCTATTGTGGGCCTTCAAAAGTGCAAACACCTCGGGAAAAAGATCAAGGCCCAACGGACACCTCAATGGCCAGCACCGATGACCACCGATTTGCCCTCGAAGGATATCTGTGATGCGCTCGTTGATTGTTATCTTCGGACATCTGAAAGAGTTTACAGAGTATTGCACATCCCATCATTCAAAAGAGATTATGCCACGTTCTGGGATTCTGGAACCCGATATGATCCCATATTTCTGGTGCAGTTGAAATTAGTGCTCGCCATTGGGTGCACAACTTATGATGATGAATTCTCGCTACGTTCCTTGGCAGTCCGATTAATTTACGAAGCTCAAACATGGTTTGCTGAGCCTGAATATAAGGCACGTCTTGGAATACCATTCTTGCAAGCACACATCCTGTTATTCCTGGCCAGGGAATTGCTGGGTGTGGACGGAGGAATGAATTGGATCGCAGCAGGCACATTGATCCGAACAGCTGTGTACATGGGACTACACAGAGATCCAGTTCAGATACCAAATCTATCTGGATTTGCATCGGAGATGCGCCGCAGGTTGTGGAATACGATTTTGGAGGTTTGCCTGCAATCTAGTATGGAGTCCGGAGGACCTGCACTCATATCGGTCGAAGAATTTGACACAGAGCCCCCGAGGAATTTCGATGACCATGATATCGATGCCGAGAACCCTATACCCCATCCAGAGAGTCAGTTCACTTCATCGTCAATAGCGATTGCTTTCCGGAAGACGTTTCCAATCCGACTTGCCATTGCCAAATTTTTAAATGACCTCGGCTGTCAAGGCTCGTATGAAGACGCTGTCCACCTAGATGCAAGACTGAGAGCTTCTTATAAAGAAATGCGTCGGACAATTCAGGGATATTCGATACAACCTTCTCAATTCGAGGTCCTCATGCTGGACTTTGTCATCCGTCGCTATCTCCTTTCAATCCACATCCCATTCTTTGGACCGTCGTTTCTCGGGACGACCTACGCCTTCTCCAGAAATGTTGTCATCGATACTGCAGTCAAGTTGTTCAACTGCTCTCGTATATCATTACCTTCAACAGCAGGCTCATCATCGAACCAAAGCACGTCACCAGATCAAATCGATTTCGGGCGACTGACAATTTGCGGGTCGGGATTCCTTCACACGCCATTATTGCATTCTAGCTTCATAATAGCCATTGAATTAAAAAGCCAAATTCTCGAGGAAGAGGGATTGGGACCTGTCTCCATAAGACCTGATCTTCTGTCTGCGATACAAGACGCCAAAGCTTTGAGCTTGCAATGTATCAAGATCGGTGGAACCAACATCAAGGGTTATTTGTTTATATCACTTGTTTCCACTCAGCTGGATGCTTTGGTTCAAGGGGTCTCGGAAGATGAACTTCCGAAGTTGTTAATCAAGGCTGCCGAAGATGCCGAAGATAAGTGTCTGTCAATTCTCGAGCCCATGGCGGCCAAGGGTCAGAATGAGAACATCGGAAATGTCACTGAGCCTGAGTCTACGACATCACTTCCTGATATTGGTGATGATTGGGATTCCATGGTAAGCATCAATTTCCCTCTTTTTCTGTCTCTCATGCTAATTTAATACGGTTTAGATGACTGATGTGAACTTCGACTTCGCTGACATGGAGCCTGTGAGCTGGATGTTTAATAGTATACCCTACAGTATACCATGACAGCATTCCATTCATAATTCACAATTTGAGAATATTCCGGTGTAACAATAGAGTCATGGTGAGGAATCATTCGATTTTTGTTGCCCATGCCTGTTGGGGTGATAGGGAGGGCTTTATAGAACCACGCACGGCGACACATAGACAAAGAGCTAAGCTTGAAAGTCAGAAAAGGATTAAATTTGCATCCAATATCCGATATGATATAATCTAGGGCGATGGGAGTGGGAAGACTACACTCGTGGGTCGTGTTTGGAAGGTTAGCCGTAGTGTTTCGTTATAGGCAGTTTTACAGGTCTAATTGGGCGTAATATGGTGAGATCTAGAGTACGCTTATATGATTATCCCGATACGCTGTATATGACAGCTTTATCATCGCCTAATAGGCGAGTATTTTTTAGACTTTCGTATAGTTCTTACTGTTAACAGATTTGAAGGGAGAAAAAAATTTAAATTTGAAATGGGTGTTTCGAACCCAAAAAACTTGGGATGGCGGCGTGATTTATTTTTGTTTGTCCTGTCACTCATGCCATTCAGCCATCTGACCCGCAGGTCGCGACTGATGTTATTCTCTCTCTTAAATACAAAGTAGGAAATACATGTATATATGTGACATGAGCCAACGGAGATTCAATGCTGTCAACGGATTTATCGCTGACGTCATTGTACAGTATGAGATTGAGCCCGGACCGAACCAATATCTCCTGTGGCATGTTGGGATACAAAAAGGTATAAACGATTGGACCTTTTGAAAGTTAAAATGGAAGTTGAGAATTGAGAAAAATCCATGGCAAGAAAAGTATTCGGGGTCAAAGCCGCAATATCAAATGTTTACGCCCCACAGTGGATGATCTACATAGTACTACTCCAAGAGCAAGTATTTTGGTCTCCGATCACGTATATTAGGACAATTCTGTTTGGATTTGTGATATGCAATCAGGTCTGCATTAGATCGATGTCCACCGCAATCGTTAAAAATATGTCATTTGGGTTTAGTCTAATATTGTGGTGTGGAGTCGACTATAGTAGCTCACTGTGCACTTCCGTTTCGAAAATCTCCTATCAATTAGTACCTCAATCGATCGTCTCCACTAGGCATTAGCATCTGAAAAGACGAGATCAAAGAGGTATTCAGAATGATCCCTCTGTTCTACATAGACCCGAGATCAAAACTCGAACTACTACGGACAGAGCTTAAAGCGGAGGGACGAATATAACTCGAAAGCACCGCATATTTCATCTGATAGTTGAAATAATTACTTGAAAGATCTCGAAGACAAAGAAGTGGATATATCAGTGACGTTTTGTATAGTCGAGGTCAACGTATATTGATGTCTGTTTATTCTATTCGAACACATTGTAAAGTAGCATGGACGTGTATAATAGAACCCTGGTTAGGCTGGTCTTCTGAAAGGCCAACCCCTAATGGTTCTTGAAAAGGAACTCGGACGTTTGGAGTCCACTAGCACAATGGTATCTATTCTGAGTCTCGGGTGCTTTCAACAAGGACTAGCTTGTAAGATTTGCTAGCATACAAGATGAAACCGTTTGCCCGTAGTATTGTCAGACATCAAGCACCGTATTGACCAAGTACCGTATTGAGCAGGCACCGTAGCAACAAGCACTCGTAGTCAACGAAACAAGCACGATATCTTCCAACAAACACATCATCCCACAACAACTACTCAGATTCAACAACTATCATCACAATGCAAGTTGAAGACCTCGCTACCACGAACTTGTCGTGGGACCTTTCAAAGGGACCTGTGCCCAGTTAGCTCCAAAACGAAGTCGTCGATCACTCTCTGTTGGAGATTTTGCAGTATGATAATGGGGCTAACCATGCGATTCTGAGGTTGGTTTTTCAACACCCACAAGTGCAAGCATCTCCGCACGCACCTGCTAACACCCAGGGTATCAGGATGGAGGTCGAAGTGCAAGGTCATACCGGACCAGGTCCAGTGGAAGGTCAGCTGGCCGTTAAGACTTTCACTTTCACGGGAGCTCACAGAAAAGCCCGTGTTTCCCACAAGTTACTCGTTCAGGGGCGAAGGACCGTTCGCCACTTTGTCGATGCACCTAGGAAAACTTAACACCCTGTGACTTCAACTCAGTGGTTCTAGACACCGTCAGGTGTACAGACTTTGTGTAAGTCTCCTTTGGATTCTTTTATTCTGGGCACATGCTAACGATTTCGGTAGATCGCACGTCATCTACCACCTAGATCGTCGTAATGCTCTCAACCTTTGGGCATGATATATTCTATGGAAATACAGTGCTGGTGGTGCGTCGAGGGTACCCAGAGCCAGCTATGGTTCATCGAGGGTACCCAGAGCCAGCTATGGTTCATCGAGGCTGCTCAGAGCCATCCATAATCCATCATGCTGCCTTCGACCGGAACTACCACCATGTCAAAATCACCGGATGTGTTTACAACGCGCGCACCTAAGCTGGAGATGCCGGAGCTCTTGGGGTAGCCAGAGGGGCTGGAGAGGCTGTAGCAGCAGTACAATCACATATGGTCTTTCATTGGATGGTCAATAACGATAGGAAAGGAATGACAATTGTTTTGGTTCATACAGTGCAGCAGGATGGTTGTTTATGGCAGCAGAAGTAGAAAGGGAAGCTAGCTAAAGTACCTAATTTATGGTTTATTGGCGAAGAGCGCCTGACCTACGAATACAGGTGAGAAGTGGTGTCGATGTCGCTATCCACGGGTCTGCGAGAGGGTTGGGAGATAGGATGACAGGGTATCCGAAGGCGATATGGTTTTCCATTTTAATAGCTTAGGCAGACATTCCACAGGCGCATATTAAGGCTTGGATGGAACGGATTCCCTGGTACGTCGAGCAAATTGTCTAGCTGGAGGGGGGGGGGGGAGGTGGGTGAGTATAAGGAAGGCAGGAATCGCGTTGAACAGGCTGATGACGGTGACGGTGACGGTGACGCTGAGGCTGAAGGTGCATAGTAACCAATAAATTTAAAATTCAAGAATAAAAGATAGTGGCTAGGAAGGCCTTACTAAACTAGACCTAGTAAGCGCATGGATTATAAGCATTGGGGTCCGAAGTGTTTGGATCAATCAGTGGTCATACACGGTAGACTGTTACATTCTCCCTTCACAGTTCTACGCAGTACACGTTGTCTACAATACAACTGTATTGTGCCTTCATTATCTCATCTACTTCGTAGATTCTAATACCAAGTTCTGAAGCCGCATAATGATATATACGCTACATCTTAGATGAAGTTCTTTTAAGTAGGATCTTAGAAAGCACCCGGCTCAGAACTATCCTGACATATCACTTGCACCCTTAACACTGCTTAGTCTGCTACACCCTAAGCCGTGGGGCTTCACACCCCTTTATCTAAACTTCGACTGATCAGGTATACAACCTAGAGAATCTTATACTGGGGTTCATAGATTTGTAGTCGGTCCCCATTCGATATCTTTGGATGACCATAAGTTTTGTTATCAATCATCGAAGTCTGTTCGCGGATTAATTTCAAAACTAGACTGCTTAATATTGAGAGGTTCCTTGTGCTACTTGTCATCCTATATCCCTTGCGGGTGGATGGTTATTTCTACGTTCTCACTGAGAGACTAGGGCGCCGGTACTTTCAGGCGGTTGCCAGCATTAAGGTGCCATAGGGGCTGTGACCCAATGACCATCACGTGTAAGTGGCTCAACATACCCCGCTCAGTCACCGTCTTTGTAACAGAGTCCTGATTAATATCTCGTTCAAATCTGTGTTGACATTCAGTTGGGCCAATATAATCTCAGACAAAGAAAAGCTTGAGACCTATCTTCGAGGGAACGGGCAAACTACCTACATCCGTCTCCAATGGATCGACTTCTCTGGAATTCTGCGCGCGCGATTTGTTCCCGTTTCTCGATGCCTACAGATCGCTGAAGGAAACGAGGAATATATCATTCCACAAGTGAGCATGATCATCCCAGTCTCAACCGCACCGCAATGCTTTCCGACTAGCAATGATCTTGAGGTCTGGGTCCTGCGTCCCGACTGGTCTTCGCTACGCATATGCGGCTTTAGAGAGAGCAATGCTTCTGTCATGTGTTTCTTAGAACACAAAGGGGCTGAAGAGATATTTGACAAGTGTCCACGCATGCTATTGTCTCGTGCACTCGAGCGATTTGAAAGAGATTGGGGCACGAGCATACTAGCCGGATTCGAGATTGAAGTCATGCTCCTAGGCGAGGATTCGCAGCCGATAAATCAACTAGATCGATTGAACAGCTACCAAACGACTGCTGGTTTGCGCGGTCAGACAATGGATATCGTCGAGGAAATTCTCCGCTGTTTCACGGCATCATCCATCAATATCCATCACTTCCATACCGAGACCCATGATCAGATAGAATTTGCACTCAGTCCTGAACCTTTACTCGACGCTATAGACTCGCTTGTCCTAGCACTAGAGACAATCCGTACGGTTTTCGTCAGACACAACATCAAGGCAACCATGACTCCTAAGCCACTCCTGGACGGGCCAACAAATGGAATTCACCTGCATATGTCCGTGGACAAATTGGCACCACCGCACACAGACCATTTTCTAGCAGGAATTATGAATCACATGAGTCCTCTTTGCGCTTTCGGGATGGCCAACTTTGACGGGTATGTTCGCACCGCCAAAGACGCGGCTGGTGCGTGGATCGGCTTTGGCACCGAAAATCGCGACTTGCCAGTTCGCAAGATAAGCGAGCAACACTGGGAATTTCGCATGCTGGATAGCACTTCAAATCCGTATCTATTTGCCGGGACTGTTCTACTGGCTGGCTTGAGCGGGCTCACCGAGAATACCAACCTAGCTTGGGAAGATTGTCACGTTTTCCCGCATTCCCTAACCGAAACAGAACGTGTTAAGTATGGGCTCAAGAACAAAATGCCGAATAGTTTGCAGGAGGCTTTGGATTCGCTCAAGACAGACCTATTCATGAACGCATGGATACCCCAAGCCTTGCTTGACTCTTACATTCCAGTGAAAGAGAAAGAAGTTGAGGTGTTTCGAAAGATGACAGACGATCAAAGGCGCCTTCGGTTCTTAGAGTACTTTTGATCCCTTTGTTTACATGCTATCTGCTAGTAAAGAATTATTTTATCTGAATGATCAGTATATCTTCATATGTTGCTTCAAAATAATCCACAAATCCCAACTGCAATTATTCTCTTAAAGTGCCTCATCTACAAGCTGCTGGACAGGTCCTTGGTGCAGTATTTGAGGCCCAATCAATCAATATAGCACTAGGGAACTTCAAGTCTACTGGACTTGCATACAATAAGACCCCTGACGTGGTCGAATAGTCGGCAGCTTATGCGGCCTTGTCATGTCTTTTGGATGCTCTTTTGGACGCTTTTTTTAGACGCTTTTTTAGACGCTCTTTTTAGAAGCTCTTTTTAGAAGATCTTTTTAGATACTCTTTTTGATGCTTTTTTTAGGTATATACGAAGGCGGTTGTTTCCATATTCACCACATCCAGCCGTTGATATCTTTGATCCAATCCCCCGTTTCGGGTGGTGTTCCTTCCAAGTAGAATCGGTTATCGGAGGGTTGGATGAGTCCGTATATGAAGTAGTCAACATCATCCCACTGTTGAGGTTCGTCAAATGGAGCTGCGAGTCTGAATCCACAGATGTGCCTAGAGATAGATGTTAGATTATCATAGTCCATATAGATGATCGCGTATAGACATACATTTGACCACTAGACTTGTCATAAATAATCTTCGATGGACCAGGCATACATGGCATATACCCGCACGGTAAAAACCTTCTGCTCTCTGTTAGCCTAGTGTTTTGATGTGGGCACTATGTACTCATACGTGTAGACCTCGCGAAACTTATCGCGGATGGCCTGACGATCGGCAAAGGGGAGCCTCCAGAATTCCGTTAAATTAAGAGACTCGCCGGCGACTTTTTCCCATAGGATATACGTGATGTATCCTCCAGGAACCCCCTCGTCGTGGTCTTGCTGGCGCCGTTGATAGCCTAGTAGCCGAGGAACAACGTCACAGTCTAGGTTCATGAATGTCCGGAAAGCGATCAGTTCTGGGTGGTCAGGAGGGGTGTCGACAGCCTGCCTAGCTCGTATAGCGGCCTTCTTGGCTGCAGTTCCAGCTATAGGAACCTGTTGGTAAATGCGTAAAAATGCGCGCCTGTCGTCGTCTTCCTCACCAGCAGGTCGGCATAGGAATTTCCCAGATGTGTCAGACCGCCCGAGCTCCACGACGATATCTTCTTTTGTCAAGCAATTTGACTCTTCGCTGAGCTTCTCAAGTATTATCCATTTCTGGGCAGGGAAGTTGAAAGGTGGTTCTGCAACGGCATCAAACGTGACCTCCGTTCCTTCGAGATCGGTGAGATATTCAATTGATGAATCCATGGCAGGCAGCTTGGAGATGGTAACAAAGGGTAAAAATAATGTGAGGGTGGAAGAGTAACTTGATAATGATCGCACGTTGACCAGCAAAGTTTAATTTCTCCGGTTCTGCGGCAAAGCTTCCCACATCAACCTTTCTTTCTTTCAGCTACAATTTCCAGTGTGTCGTTCGAGCCCGCCACCTCCACTGAATCTCCTTGACTACGAATCTTTCTCCACGGAACCCAGCTTTATGCCTTCTCGACTGCCCCTCTGACCACCAAGCAGCCCAAATACATCGCTGCCCTTAGGCCACTTGACCTGTCCAACAAGGCCCAGCCGAGTAATGATGAGATAGTTCAAGTGCTGAAGGGAATGATAGCATGAACCCAAATCGATTTAACGCGGTATTGAATCGAAGAACCGTGATATTTTCACCTGGACCTAGACGCACCTGGCTATATAATCAAGGAAGTCACCGAGATACTGTCGTCCAACATGGTCCAGGTCATGATTCCCCACACTCTCCCTCTACTGGGACTCCCTGGGCTGTCAAGAGTTGGTCAACTAGACGACGGAACTCCGGCCCAAACTGCAGTAAGTTCTTCCACTCGTCAAGCACGGCTTCCTCGCCATCCCTTGCCCCTAGTAGGCCACCTGCAATAGCAGCATTCGTGTCAGTGTCCCTGCCGAGCCTAACGATATCGATAAGGACCTGATCGAGTCTCCGCTCATCCAGGACGGCGGCAATAGCGAGCGTCAGCGAATCGAGCACGAACCCACTACACGACCCGGGGAAGTCAATCCCTCTAGGGCCCTTATCAGCCAAATCCTGGAGGGCGAATGTGCGCCCGATCTTAATGGCAGCGTGGACGGGCCCATCCGCGCGGCCACCTTCGAGCGAGATGGCCACACGCTCGCCCGCCCACACGGCATCCTCGACGGACAGACCGCCCACGACTAATGCGGAGACGATGGCGTTGTATGCGGCACACGCTATGGTGCATCGGCGGTCATTGTGTGTGATGGCGCTGATGGATTGGCTCTCCTTGACGAGCAGCTCCGGGTCGGTCTGGAAGAGCCCCGTGGAAATGCAACGCATCAGGCTGCCATTACCGGCACTGCCCTGGCCTGCACCCGAGGAGGATGGATCACGGGAAGATGCAAACGAGGATAGACCCCGCTTTGTGGTACCGCCGATGTCGCGGGGTAAGGTACCGGGCCGACGACCGGGCCAGTGGTCGCCTCGATACCACGCCAGAGAGTGCTCGGCCGCCCTGGTGACCACGTCATCGCCACTAAGGATAGCATCACGGTAGGCAAGGAGAACGGCGCGTGTGAGGTCAGTATCGTCAGTGGCGGCGCCAGGGGCCCAGGAGAGGAAGCCGCCCCCGGTAAGGGTCCGAGGGAATGCGGCATTGGGGCCGGGGTGGCGGGAGCGGATGACAGCGTGGGGCTTGAACTCGAAGGGTGCGCCGAGGGCGTCACCGGCGTGGAGAGCGAGGAGGGCACCGAGGGTGCGGGAACGTCGTGATGGGGCCATTTTCCCTGTTTAATTGACTCGGTTCGGGGAATATATCCTGAATGGCAGGTTGACTGTCCGACTTATATAAAGTGCGGTGATGTCCTTGGATGAAATAATTATAGGATAAGAGTAGTATATATGGTGGACATAGACCTCAGCAAAGCCTACAAAGCCCATAGCCCAGCCCATCCCCCGCAAATGGGCTGGGTTTTGTGTCTTCGGGCCCAATAGACATACAAAGAAAAAATTACTCTATGTTTAGTACCGTTTCTCACTATTATATGTACCTAAGGTAATATTTTTTTAATTTGAAAGATTTAGCATCAGTTACTAGTTATATTTCTATATTACGTTCAATAACGCGAAATACGCGTAAATAAACGCGTAGATTTAGATGGTTTAAAAATTATACAGGTTTACTTAGAAAGTAGTACTCCTCTTCAATCGAAATTTTGAATACAACAACACACTTCGTACACCCCATTGGTTTATTCCAGTACTAGGACCGAAGTGTGCCTCGCCGATATTTTGCTTCATTCGTAATGATGAGCCGGCTTTTGGTATCGATTAGATCGACGGTAAGCAAATCCACCCTCCAAGCGGTCCTGCATGATAAGCCCAACTGCGCCTTCTTCGTCCTGTATTGCCTTCGCTTCACTCCAATCAACGTCATCTGCATAATCCTTGCGAAAATTGCAGAGCGCAAAGTCAATCATAACCACCTTGCATCCACTTTCCGCCCGCGTGTCCTTCTTCACAATAAAACTTCTCGTCTTGACATCCTCGTTTAATATCCCATGATCACCCATCCGATGAAGTATTTGTATAGCTTCTTCGCAGATGCTTTGCCAGCACTCTCTTGGTGTATGGTCGGCGATATCGGTCAAAGGAAACCCTTCAATATACTCCAAAAGGATTCCAGAAATATTGACATACTGGCTGGCTGGCTGTATTTCCGCTACACTACAGCCTGGAATTGTGACGCAGGCAAGTAGTTGAGGGATATCATGTCCTTGCATATCCCTCAAGGTGTCATATACCCGAACCTCTATTTCATACAGATCGGATAAATGATCATGAAGATAGGCTTCATCCTGGGAGCTATCCCATGTTTCGCCTTGCTGTGCTATATCGCCGTTGTTGTTGAGCTCAGTGATGAATTGAGACGCACCACCATCAATGACGAACTGATGATAATCCCTCTCAATGTCTGAAGTCCAGGGACGAAGTTTTTCATCTTTCCGGAGCTGTGTCGCAAAGCGTCGATCAAAAAGCTTCAATACCATATCGCCTTCTAATGCCAAATCAGAACAGGCTATTCGAACGACCATCACGGAGGAAAGGGTGAACGGTTCGAATAACTTGATGATTCTGGCATCGGTCGAGATCTCGTCATCTTTCATTTCGAGGTGTAGTTTGATCGTATTGCCGACCACATAAGGACATCTAGAATAATCAGTATATCTCTAAGACTCGACAGGCAGGCCACCCACTGGTTTTCTTGTCGATCCATTATGATCGGGGGTTAGGAGTTCACAGCCCGTATTTCGAAGAGAGAGGCTCAATCAAATCTCGAGTCTCAAGGTATTCCTCAAAGACCTTCGAGGCAAATTTCATTCAGGTGCGACAAAGAGTTTGGGGAGTGAAGGATAGATGGTAAGAAACAACGGGTATATTCCCCGAATATTGATCCGCGGAGATGGAGCTCCCGAGTATTGATCGACGGAGACAATGCTTGTAACGGGTAACTTATTCGCATGGATTGTACGAGCTGAAAATCCCAGAGTTAGTATTGTTGTAGTTGGATTGGCTGGGGCCATATATACGAGAAGATCAGGTTTATTGAAAATCAATGTTCTTCGTATGGACAATGCGGGAATTAATTCTGATGGTGCGGCTTTCATTCCCTGGACCCTGCACAAACCGTCCGCTAGCGCAGGTATTGGTACTTTGTCACCACGACCGCGGGCCAGTGGCGAATCTAGACTCACGAAATAATAACAAGGCTCCGTTATGTTGCAGTGTATATAAGTTTGGACCAAGCACAGGCCCAGTATTGCGGTAGCACAACAGGGTGAGAAGAAAGACCAATGCAGTATAAGATCATCGGTTTCAGATGACCCTTGTAGATATATATTACCTTTTTTTTTACCAAACTGGCAATCCCCTCACAAACCCCCTCCTTTCTCTTCTCACTTTCTGTTCTCATTTTCTCTTCTCTTTCTTCCGAACCCATCAAGTTATCACAGGGTCCACGTGCTGCTCACAAAATGTTGGGATCTAGTACTACAGATCACCTCACAGGGCTCACATACGTGTTTCTCGCGACTATTCCCGCTTGGTATTTGATATCGTATCTACTCTCCCCTTTACGCCGGTTTCCAGGACCCTTTGTCGCCGGTAAGCGAATCGTATTCATAAATAGCCTAGATAATGTTTCGTGTTTATCGCTAACATACGTATAGGATGGACGAACCTGTGGCGAATGTTTCACCTGCGACAGGGAAACTATCAGCTAGTGATCCAAGACCTGCACAAGAAGTACGGTCCAGTGGTTCGAATCGGGCCAAACGTTTTGGACCTGGACTTTCCGGAATTGACCAAGACAATTTATAACGCCAAAGAAGATTACCTCAAGGTCAGTCCAATCAAGCCTCAAGCCTCAACCCCGAGTTTGACTAACACTTTATTAAAGACGGAATTCTATCATGGTAGTAGTGCCAAGAGCGATGGAAAAATTATCTATAATCTATTCAGCGAATGTACTCCGGAGATCCATGCTCAGCAGAAGCGACCTATCTCCATGCACTATTCCCTCAAGGGAATACTATCGCTTGAGCCCCATATCGATGTGATGATTCAGTATTTCTGTCAACGATTGGAAGAAAACTTTATCAATGCACCAAACGGCACTCAGATTTGTGACATTGGGGAGTGGATTGCATTTTGTAAGTCGAGTCACCTTTCTTATTCGACAGGAAAAGTATTCAGAATTTCAGACTGATTTGGAGCAGATACCTGGGACGTTGTTGGCCAGGTTTTATTCAGTCAACCTATAGGATACCTGGAAAAGGGCTGCGATTTTAATCACACCGTACGGACTGCAGATATTGCGATGGACTACTTTTCATTAGTAGGACAAATGCCAATCCTCGACCGCCTACTTGACAAAAATCCTATTTACCGGCTTGGGCCGCCCTCTTTTGGCACCATCACGAACATCTCGATCCAGCATCTAGTAGATCGGCTTCAGAACAACGACACCGACTATCATGACCCTAGCAAGCCTGACTTCCTTGACAAGTTCATCGAAGCGAAAGAGAAATATCCAGACGTGGTCGATAATACGCAAATTGTTTCTTACCTAATGTTCAATATGATTGCGGGAGCCGATACAACGGGCATCACGATCAACGCAGCGCTCTACTTCTCGCTGAAGCACCCACATGTCTGGCAACGCCTAAGATCGGAGATAGGGAAACCAACAGAAAGTTCTAGTTCGGGACCAGCGGTGGTTTCTTACAAAGATACGAGAGAATACCCATATTTGAATGCCATTGTTCGGGAGGCAATGAGGTGTCATCCCGCTGTTGCAATGCTTCTGGAGCGATATGTTCCCAAAGGAGGACTCGACCTTCCGAACGGACTCCATGTACCTGCTGGTTGTGTGGTGGGAATGAACCCTTATATCGTCGCGCGCAATAAGTCTGTCTGGGGCGAAGATGCCGACGTGTTTCGGCCGGAGCGTTGGCTACGCAATGAAAATCTCGAAACTGAGGAGGAATTCGAGAAACGTCTTCGTCTGATGAACAATACCGACCTAGCATTTGGAGGTGGAAGTCGTATCTGTATCGGCAAACACCTGGGTCTTCTTGAGGTGTACAAAGTGCTTGCAACTCTTGTGTCCCGCTATAATATTGATTTGGTTGATCCTAACAAAGATTGGGAGACCCACAACAGCTTTTTTGTTAGACAGAGTGGTATTAAAGTGAGACTATCCCGCCGTGAATGAAGGGTGCTCATTGATGTTGGTGGGGGTGTTACATTACGATGAACTTCCAAATCATCTACGACCAGCCGATATAACCCACTCTTTTCGGCCGTTTTGACAATACATGTTTTTCTCTCTCTCTATTCCAACCCGGAGGTCAGTTGTAATTTAAGAATTACCCAAGAAAAATTGATGGGGCTTTTCAGTATCGCATTTCCGAGTTCAGAATTCGAATTGTAGCTGGCATACAACCTTGATCGGCTAGAGCAGCTGAATTTGAGCATCTCCAATATGAACCCTGTCCCCTTGGGGGCCTTCGGCGATTCTCTTACCTAGTTCATCGGCACTAATTGTCATGACTTCGTCGTTCTTCAATCTCATGACCACAGGTGAGACTATGACCTTACGAAAGGAATACTCCTCTACCATATGTCAAAGTATTTGTCAAACTAGCAACGCAATTACTGTCTGCTATGAGAGCCATAACATACATCTCCACAGATTAACCACGCAGAGGATGGTAAAAATTGATGATTTCCACGTACTCATCTTCGGAAAAGTCATCGGGCAAACAAGAATCTGCTCAGCTGGAGACAAGATGTTTCTTTGGATCTGGAAGTCAAGGCCCAAGCCGTAAAAGCAAATAACTCCCTGTAGATATTATTACCCGGCAAGCACCTTCCGCCAAGCAAGACCTCCCTTTTCTGCTCCCCAGGATGTTCTCTATTCGCAACGGCACTCGGAACTTCCAATCATTTTTTCGATTCACCTTACCTCCAACTGAAACACACAAGGACCATTATATAGTGACTCTAGGCTTAATGTGATTTATCGAGTTGGTGATCGGCGTGCCCACTTCAGCCAGCCAGTTGCACCCCAATAGGTAGAATGACTGTGTTGGCGTTCTTTGCGAGAAACCTAGCTTAGATTCCCTATCTAATGCCAATGTACAGGCGCTATACTACATCACTAAGTTGCATTCAGAACAAAACCGTAGTTTCATCCGAGTTTGAGCAAATTATTCTGCAGCTTTCAATGCAGTATCGTACTGAGCTACCTAGCAGTAGGCAATCCGTGAACTGGCCCATTCTTCAGCTGCGCCAGTTTTGTTCCTATTTCGCGCCAAGGGGCAACTATCACTGGTTTAGTCCTTGCGTATTGTGCATTAATTCATCACTTAGTGGAGCTGGTCTGCTGCTGTGCAACTTATTGGCCGCTACTATGTTGGTCATTCTTCAGCTCGTCGTGAAGAGATCTAGATGACAAGCCTGTTGATTGACCTGTTAGAACTGCTGGTGCTGGGGGCGGGGGGGAGGAGCATCTTGTCACGCAATTTATCAGCTCTACAGTAGAGCAAAATATGAAATCAGAATTTGATTGGCTTTGAGCCACCGAGTGTTATACTATTCAATTAATAACCCCGGACTGTCCCAGTTTATAGATTCACCACCAATATTCAAGTAGGATACTGTTGGCACATTACCGCGGGTGAGCTAGGTAGCATTCCTAACAAATAATTCCCAGTTTCTTAAGATGCTGGAAATTGGCGTTGGGCCGAGTGTACTCCGCCTCAAAAAGGTCATGATTCGTCCCGTATCCGTCTTTGGGGCTGCGTGTATTTGTTCCATCCAAGGGATTTTCTCCAGAGTCATAAATAAAGCTTGCTACCTCGTCTGAAAGCTTGATGAACCTCCCCGGCCATATGCGATGGCCTTCCATCGCGATCGTGACGGTCGGTTTCGACGGTTGATCTCTCTCAGTCCAATCTAGTTCCTCTCGCATCCTCTGTAGTAGACCAGTCAAACATAATTCATCAAAGGGGAACTCGATAAATTCCAAGTCAAGAGATCGTAATGAGGATGGTGGCAATTTCAGTATGTCCATCAACTCCGACGTATCAACGCTGAAACGAGAGAGCGCCAAATGAGACAGATTTGGCCACTCCTTAATAGGCAGAACCTCCTTCAGGGGAATAGGTGGATTCCTCATTGAAGAATGAGATCCATCATTGAATGTAGTTGATAAATGGACATGGGTCAATTCCTTGGCCAGGCTCACAGCTTGACGGAATAATCCGCTTTGGAATCCTGTCCAGTCACCACTACTGCCAGTAAGTAAAGACAGATGAAGACGCCGGAAGCCTGGACGTTTCATGATGGTCGCAAATTGATTGTATTCCTCACAGGGCCGGTCGAAAATTAAAAAGTTTAGTCCGGTGTGGAGTTGCTTGGAGTCGAAGGTCAGCTCGGAAATATTATGCTTCTTAGCCTGGGACAAAACGCGAAGAACAATTCGAGCCCCTCTCCATAGCTCCTTATAGTCCTCGGTTGCCTCTGACCACGGTAGCGGCTCGACAACCCGACAATCAACGGGATCACAGTGCCATCCCCGGGGAATCGGATAGTTGAATCCGTATGGAAATGCTCGGATCATAGGTGTCTCGTACAGCGGAGCAAACAGCCAGCCGTGAGCCGCAGGCGTAACAGTCACTCTTTTGAGCCGTGGGAATCGCTCCAGGCCGTAAAGAAAGGCTTTTTTGTCGTCTTCGGATCCGATTATAGACGTCTGATCATCCCATAGTTGGTGATAATATTTCCAGCAGGCTTTCAACGGCATTTGGGCATCCATCTGGTGCTGACGTGCAACATGGTCAGGTCGGTCCACGTCGCGGTATTTCCGATGCTTCATCCTATAGCAGTTCTCTTCGCATTCCTCCATAAACCAGATGGGACATCCCTCAGCGGGGTTGATTTCCATGCGTTCGGGGTCGATGCTTGGGTGTACAGTTTCCCATATCAACGGCGCGAGTACAAACCGTGCGTCGTCCCAGATGATCTCCCTGATTTCGTGGCGAAACTTTGGATGGTCTGCTACAGCCCGAAAAACTTGGATGTTCAACGAGTTGGCCGAAAGAAACACGCGTGAGGAGGAGAATGGTGAAATCTCGCCGAGGGCTTTGCATGTTACGCGCAAGGACTTGACATCTTTGTTTGGCAGAAAGGACACAATGGATGAAAGCAATTCAGGGGGGAAACGTAGAAACCACGGGCTTTGTGTTGCCATCCCGGACGAGGGGACTGGTGAAGCCCTTGGAGGTATGTCAATGGGTTGAAAGGTGCGAAGTTGCAAGGATGTCGAAATGTGGGTGAACCCTTCACTCAAATAAAACCAAGTGCCCCAGGGCAAAGCGGCCCAGAGTCAATTTCCTGATTTGAACATTAGTCCGTAATATGGGGACCTGAATTGCCTGTTCGAGTTAGTCTTGGCCTTTGGGGTTAGCGCCATAATACGCTGTTTGTAACCTCTCCCTCCCTCCAGCTCCCCATCCGGATGTGGGCAGCCGACCACCGCGCTCACCACCGGTTTCACTGACACCGATCGCGACCCTATAACAGCAAGAACGGCCTTTTCTATTCGCACATAGGCTGGATCCTGACCTATGACTCAAATCGATTCGTCAAGGGCGGCGAAGAAGTCGATATATCGGATCTGGAGGGGACGATCACATAGTAAAAAGGCTTCAACGCTAAGAAATGGGTGTATACGGGGATTTGTATGGTGGGAATAGCTTCATTCTTTTGAACTTACAGTGACTCCGCAAAAGTGTTAACATCCCCTTCTGCGACCGCTTTCTTAATTAACCAGACCGCCTATTATGCATCAGTCTTTATTGGTGGATATTCAACCGGCACAAGCTGGGGGTATTAGGTAAACACTTTTGCGTAACTAACGGCTGACTGTCCACGGGTACCTAGGTAGGTACCTAGGTACCTAGGTAGTTCCAACCTTGGAAAGATACTTTGCTTATTAAGCCCTCTGTCATACCTAATTCAGGTGTTTTGATTTCTGCCAGTCTAAAATAAGACATAATTCAGGCATATTAAGCCATCAACCCTGAAAAATTAGGCATTTGACCTTTAGCCGCTCTGCCCCTTCGCATGTGTCGTTTGTCGGCCCTCATGTTGCGTGGCTTTGAAACCGTTGTGACGGCGCAATTACAGGTAGGTATCGCACAAGTCAGACCAAACTTGACATGCTAGTGGCAAGGAACACTAACCGACCAAGCACCTGAGCTGGCCACAGAAACCTTGATCCTGTGTTCTTGTGGTGATCCTCGGGCAAATCCCGAAGGGCTCAACACCCACGTCCAGTACCCGTGTGCGGAACGAGCTTACGATCTATACTCGATTGGGCAATGCCCCAGGTCGGTTGCCCAGCATTGGGCAATTTTCAACCAGCTGTGCGGCAATCTGCAGGAGTGTGGCGCTTTCTAGCTTTCCGCAGCGAAGTCAAACAAACAATACACAGAGGCATCCGGAGAATGGCCGGCTGTAAAGCACCACATTTGGGCCCACTGCAAATGCGAACGGGCAATTGCCACGCTCAAGCCTTTCCCCCAGATAAATCACGCAACCTTAATCCCGGGGTACTGTTGCCCATGGGGTCCGGAGAAACTGCGCAGGGCTGGAGCCAATATACTAGGATGCTAGTGCGTTGACCGTGCTATAGTAGATTCCGAAGCCTTCTTACCGACCATTTGCACTTAAGTCCAATATTATTCTGCTCTTCCCTGAAATATCTTACACGTTACTGTACTTTTGAGATCGTCAATTCCTAGCACAATGCAGCTCCACCACCTTCTCACGGGCTCCTATACCAACAGCACGCTGTTTCTCCTTGCGTTTGATACTATATCCCGAACTCTGACTCTTAATTCGACCATTACTGGCTTTGGCTTGCACCAATTCGTGACCAGTAATGAGGCCAAAGACCGGGTTTACGCAACCACCATGAGTGAGCCCCCGCGGTTGTTCACCTGGGGTGTCGATGAGGGCTTTCAGTTCACCCACCTGAGCACCAACAACATCAGTAAGTTCATACCTGCAGCGGCTGTTTGGATTGAGATTTCTAATGTTCATAGCATCCTCGGCCTGTTATATCTCCGATAATGGCCAGTATTCCTTCTCCGCTGGTGGCCCAACTGCACAGATTCATTCTCTAGGTGGCAATGGGATCATTGGGGATAAAACTGATGAGCTCTATCTTATTCCTGTCGATGACATCAGCAGTGTGGATAAGACCCGAAATGCTGTCGTAAGTGAATATTCGCAGCCGACTGTTAATTATGGTTTCTGTTTCGTTCTGATTTCATGAATCCAGTTACACAGCGCTCATGCTTTCGATGTCAACGTCAACAACAAGGGCTTTGTTCCTCACCTGTCAGTCAATTACAAACCTTGACACATGGCTGACATTTGCTGACTCTCAGTAGCGGTATGAACTCCATCTTCATGTACGATATTGCCGACAATGGTACTGCCCAGCTTCAGTCCATCAACCTGAGCCCAACGGAGGGTGATGGTCCTCGTAACTCATACTCTAGAGAGGATGGGAAGCTTCTTTACGTGGTACGTGGTTGAATATCTGAAATTCTGGCTGAATAAACCAACTAATATGGTTTATCACAGGTTACGGAGCATAGTCCGTGATTTATCCTCTCGTGATTTGAGCGTTCTCCAGCTGACAACTTTATTACCAGCTCAATGGCTTGACGTCTACGAAGTCGGTGAAACTCAACTTAAGCACGTACAGCGTGCCAGTGTGATTCCTACAGGTAAAATTATCTCGAGATCCCAAACGAAAAAAGCGCTTGCATTTGACTCAAGAAACACCAGATGTCCGAGGACACTACACATTCCGCAGTAATACTGTCCAGCCCTCTAGAGACGGCAAGTATCTCTTCGCCTCTACCCGCAGCTGGGAATCCCCCGAGGCAAACGGATACGCTCCTGTTTTCGAGGTGGATGATGATGGATATCTCACAAAGGAAGATGCTCTGACCTTTTACGAACCGCCCGTGACTCTCGGATCTGCGGGCGGTCTTCGACGGGTCATGCTAGAACTCTATAGCTCGCAGTCTGCCAGCCATTCGGACAATTCCTCGGACCCCCGAATGGCTGTGTTCATGGAGATCAAAAAGGAGCTCCAGGATTGGCACTCCTCCTTACCACCATTCCTACATATACCACGCAATGATATGCCCAAATTAAGTCCACCGCCACATATCACGTCGCCCAATTTGATGTACCACAATGCCCTGATTCTTCTTCATCGGCCGCATGTTCCGGGCGGGGATGTACCCTCCTCTGCTGCGATCCGAGAGAGTTGGAAGATATGCCGAGGGGCAACAACCGCGATATATGATCTTCTCAAAATGTATATTCATACCTTTGGATATCATCATATCACATATATGAACAGTTACTGCACGTATATGGCTGCGACAACTGCGGTATATCAACTAGAAACATCGGAGGAAGGATCACAGCCTTCACAATCACACCAGGCAGCTTGGACAGAGTTGAAGTTTCTGCTAGATATCCTTCAGCGTACTGCTGCAGCTATGCCTGGTCTGGATCGAAGTATTGAGATCATTCGTGCGCGGATCAAAAGGATTCTCGACCGCCAGGTCTCCAGTCAACTTGATTCGCTGTTTCCAGCCATAAAGTTGAAGAACCCTGACCATACACGCCCTACAAGCAATATACTCCAAACTACAGAACGCGACAAGGCCTCAAGTAATCTAGCCACGGATTGCCCTGTTTACGAATGGGGAAATAACATGGGAACGGTCACAGACGAGGATCTCTGGCTTCCAGCATTCCCCGCCCAAGACGTTTCTTACGGTCCGGAAGTGATGCTGGACGTACAGGACGCTTTGAGTCCTCAGACGCGGTCGGCTCTCATGGGCTCAAATCTTGATCCTCAACTGCGACTGAATCTTCCAGTATTTGGTGAACATGCGATGAGCCACAATCCCTTTCCCAATGCTTTACTTGGCCAACTGCCGGACGCTTCAGCGGGAGACGTCGATACCACATATCCAGCTATTTAATGTTGTATATTATTCTATCCATTTTTCTCTGACAGAAGTTCATCGTCGCTGTTAAGAATATTCATTTGATTACTATAAAGTAGCTGCAGCGAGCTCTTGTACAAACCCCTCTACCTGGATCTCAACCAAGCTTCCCACTTCCCTTAAAGCCCCATCGAAATGTGCCCCCCAAAGCCACAAAAGCGGGTGAGAGACTAGTACGGAAGCATGTGCCCCTTCTATCTCTAGATAAATCCTGCTAGAATAAGATTATATAGACTCAGGTACTTTGTTCTTTATCTTCTTTAGTACGGCGTTATTCTTAATAACGACATAATGTAGAAGTGGCGGTATTTTTGTTTTCACTTGAACAAGCGTGAAGCCAATCAATCATGAAGACAACGAGGATTTTGGTCGCAGAGCGGCTTCGGTGACAAGGGTCGGGACTGCGTAGATGTTCGGAATGAGGACGACCGCGACCCCGAGATCATACCGCAATGATGCTGCTATTCCTGGAGAACTGCAAGTCTGCGCATCATCTGCGGCAATGTCATCATGTTCCATTGGCTTTTATCGAAGATATTACTAGGATGGAGATCTGTGAAGTTAAAAAAAGGAGAAAGTCGCAAAGCTGCATTCGAGTCCAAGGACCAAGATCCCATGGGAGGTAGTGGCACCCGACTTAGAGAGCATAATGCGGGAGAAAGTCCCTTGAAAAGGTTAGGTCTCTTATGCCGCTGATAATCTAACTTTAGACTCTCTGGTCTTTTCCACCCTTCATGCGGTTTTTATGAAACAAATGTTGAAAGTCAACTGAGCGTAAATAATTCAGATATTCAGGCAGGTATTTCTCCTAGGATTTCTATCGCTGCCCAATGAGCCAGGTGCCTGTGCTGGGGTTCCAATACTGGCCATGTTGATTTCAGAATAGCCGTAGCCCACCCCTCAAAGCACCATATGTGCCTTAGACGGTGCAAGACAACACAGTAAAAACAGAGGATGACCAATGACATCGGCTCCCGCTCCTGCAAACTTCGCAAGAATTGCCGAGGGCACTTTATTGCCCAGCGACATGCAGCATTGGTAAGAACGGGGTCTCGATAAACTGCATTTAATGCATCCTCCAACATAGTTATAGCCTCTTGGTATACCGCAGTATCGTGGCCCGAATTCTGGACGCCATAAGCGGTGTTTGCAGTGTAAAGTCGATTCACGGCCAATCGAACTTGATCTGGTAACGGGATTGAATATTTCATTTCAATTGAGGCCGACACAAAAATAGGACTGAAATTGCTCTCCTGGATTGAAAATCCACAGATTCTCAGGACATTTTGCACGCCCTCTGATAATATCAGCACCTGAAATAAATTATCCATACATGAAGATGGATTAATGACATTTTCTAGGCGCAGGAAGCCGAAGTAGAATATAGCAAGGATACTTGAGAATGCAAATAATGCTTTGGCATTGTCTCCATTGATATCTTCAAGGAGCTCCCGAAATATCAGCAATGCTTGGTGCTGATAGAGCAGAGCTCTGTTCATGCATTCTGCTTTCATGTTCTCGCCTTTGGCATCTGCTAGGTGAATAGCGGAGACAGCTAATAAGCCAAGCATGAGAAAGGGATGAGACAATGCCTCTTCAGGAACGAGGAATTGCCAGACTTCTTTGGTGGCTTCATTTCGAGAGAGCGCCAAGTAGGTCTTGCTTGACCACTGAAGCATAAGCTCGAGGTCGCTTAGACCAAGGGCCGAAGGAGAATGTCGGCAAATATTTTTACTGTCGCACAATGCTTTGGAAATTTTCATGATACAAGGAGTCGAGAATAAATACTCGACTTCTTGCCCCACGTTGGGGGGGGATGTTGGAGGTCCTAGGGAGGATTGCTCGCTCAGCCACAAGTACGGGGCAGATGAGCCATAATTGCAACTAGTAGATCGTTTGCTACAATTTTTGCATGAGGGTCGCGCTTCGTCGCACTAATAAAATTAGCAGTCGGTCGTTGAGTAGAAAGGCGTGAGGTAGTACCTTGACCCGTCTTGTCTTGCATTCTGCACAGCCATGGCGGGATTTCCGATGAGAGCGCCGCATCAGCGAAGTCTAAAGCAACAGAGAAATGTCGCTGATAAAGTGTCTTAGCACAGCCCGGTGGCTAACTTCCGAGTATGTCTTGGACGTAATGAGTTATTAGACTGTTACATTATAAGATCAGAATTGTCGATAACGGAAATGATATGAACCTCGTTATTAATCAAAGCTCCACCTTCAGGGCTGGAAGGCTGGAAATATTGAAGTGGGTCTGCAAATTTCGAATTCGGATTGTGTTTCGAGTAGGAAAAGAATACGACATTGTCATGGATCTTCACCCTATTTTTCACTTAATGTCATTTCAGAAAAAGTCTTGTGGTTGTGATCTCAGCATTTGGACACGGTCTATATGGGCTTCGTATATTTAACCAAATTCAGTAAGGAATCCGAGGATCCGCAGATCTCCGTTACATTTTACTCGAAAGGATCTTTATGCAGCCTTATAATAATGTAATGTGCAATGGAACCATGATTCAAATTTTAAGGGGACCAGGTCTCAGTCGAGTTTTTGCCTTCATGTAGGAAGGAATACGAAGGTGATCGCCAATCGTCTCCAATACCCACCTAGGGGCTTTATCTGCAGTCTCCTTCTCCTATCTTTAGGACAATTTGAGATGCTATATATACTGGGAAGCATGCGCTTCCGAGACTTAGTTAGTTTAGTATCTTCCTACCATCCCACCAACGAGTATGTTTCAGGTTATCTCACTCTCCGTTCTGATCCTATCTGCCACTTTGGCCCCGGTTTTCGCCAACTCACCGGCTTCTTCTCACAAAACTACATGTGCGACGCTTGTGACGACATTCGAGTGCCGTTGTGGACATGCTGAGTTCCTTTCGCTGCCTCATGCAAATATCACTGCTCCCGAAGAGGCTCGAAAATGCGCGAGCTACAGTAAGGACCTCCAGTGGATCTCCAATGAACTCGATCTATCTATATCGCGGTGCTGATCATTGTCATACAAATAGAATTGATTGACGCCCGTGGTACGGCTGAGCCACAGGGGGTCTCAACCATGTTCTACCCTATGGTCAAGGACATACTTGCCAACGCAACCGGCGGTGTCAGCCAGCCTGTCGAATATCCAGCAGGTGCTGATCAAAACACTACTAGCGGTGAGGAATTCGTACTGGGTGTCATAAATCAAGGTCTTCGTGACTGCCCTGGTCAGAGCTATGCACTTTTTGGGTACTCTCAAGGCGCAACCCTGATTCTCAAAGCACTTGATCAACTTGACATTCCTGCACTAAGCTTGGTCAAGTCGGTTATTCTCGTTGGGAATCCTCACCGCATTCCCAATAAGCTATCGAACGTGAATGGTACTGCCCAGAGAGACCATACAAAATCGGTTGGAATGTTTGCGATGTCAGCCATTCAAAACAAAAGTCCAGTGCCTCAGCTCTCGACCGACATGGATCGAAGTGGCAAAGCATTAGATTATTGTCTTGAGGTAAGTCTCTAGAAACCTAGTCCTTTAAATATGTTGAGGTGTTTGGACTGACCATGTCATTCCTTTGGCTTTTTGATACAGGGTGATGGGGTTTGCTCTTACGACGACGCCTGCTCTTGTCGCTTGCCGGCCGGTCACCTTAGTTATGGGTTGGCTGATGCTGTCCAAAAAACGGCCTTTGAGCACGTTGTTTCCCGGATAGGTAAACATCGGACCAACAACCTTACCCGCAACTAAGGTTTCATATAAATTCGATCTCAAAGTAACTTCACTTCTCGCGAACCATGCTACATATCTTGTGACGGAGGATTACTTATTAGTCTCCGGCGATTGATGGCCGGTTTGATGTACCAACAAGTCGTTAAAGCTATATTTTTCAAATGAAGTCAGACTAGGCGGTATTCTAGGCAGAAAGTGAAATTCACCATTGTGCGGGCCAAGAGTAAGAAAACGAATACTTCGGGACTTTCAAGATGTCACCCGGGTTTGCGGTATAGCTTCAACGGAAGCTGACTGCAGGTGCTCCTGCATACCAAAATCAGCCTCGCTACGGCAAATCACCGTTCGGGAAGATATTCCTACAAGTCGTTATTCGGGGAAACTGATAACTTCAAGGGTCTTCAGATGGCTATACAAACCACTCGTTACAGCAAGGATCCCCTGTGGCCGTCCATAGCGGCTACGTCGGCTTTTGCCTATAATGGATATTTCAACCCTTGCTTTTTAATTGTCAGTTCACCATGAAGGTCAAGGGGTTGAAAAAGCGATTAAAAATAGGATTCAAAGTTCAAAATAGAGGGTTTCAACCAGACGGCGCCAAATACATGAAAACGTGAGAAGCTGCTGGGTTGAACGTCCCTCAGCCATAGGGCAGTGATGATTGGAAATGATTGCCCGAAAAACACCTCGACCCAGCCCTCGATTTACGTGCATTTCCTAATAGTCTCGCATCCCAGGTCAACGGCAGAAGAACTCGTCACGCGCGCTCCCTCTGTTTCTTGTTTGAGAGCAGCGAATACGATTCGTTCTGCAGGTTTCTTCCTTCTTCGTAGCCAGCCTTCGATAGAAAGGCAGGAAGAATACCGGAAAAAGAACGTTTAATCTAGAACGGAGTGGAGCTACCGCGTCGGCGGTACTCAAGAACCTGCTCAGGATAACCTCCAACATGGTAACGCGAATTAATAAGCGTAGTTGATTGGGCTGTACCCCGTTCGTCCCAGGCTCGAGTCTGCCTGAAACTCGTCAGAGACCTGCCCCTGTCCCATTCTCGAGTCTCTGACTGTCTTCCAGTATCGTAAGTCGGTTGATGGGGTCTTCCATCTGCATATCTGAGATTGCCATCGAGATCGCGGAAGTCTTGATACCTCGGCCGAATAGTTATCACCCTCGCGTACCTGGGATAGCTAGGCCGAATTGTCGAAACTCGTTCGTCCTGTTCCTGTCTTGGTCGAGTGCTTTCCAAGATCCCGCGCGGCTGGTGGCTTGTACTACCAGCTTCCATTCTCGCATAGGGACCGTAGTTTGTTCGGACGGCATCGTTATTTGGACGTGGCAGCTCCCGATGAATGGTACGATCGATGTGAGTCAAGAATCGATCCGACAGTCCCATCTTCCGCCCATCGATGATCGCCTTCTCCATGCGTGTAATATATTCTGATCTGATTAATCCGTCGTCCTTGTATTCGCGGCTAACATAGACAAGAGCCTCAACCATGTCCAGACTCTCTTGTCCTGGATACCTCGATGATGGTTGGTGCTCTGGCTTTTTGAGATCAAGCTGATCGTTCATCTCAAGTTCCTTCGCAACATGGAAGGTCTTGATCCCGCAGTTTGGCAAGGGCACAAATATAGTGTGTAGAAGCTCATCGTTGTAGAATCCTAACGATACGCCTTCGCTGCGGTTTAATTTTCGTTTGTCGTTGGCGTCGATTTGGTAAACCAGACCTTCCACATAGTCTCCCTGGCATTCGACAATATTTGCAACACCGCGCTGGTTGATCTGCCACCTGTATCCCTCAATTCTGCCCTTTCCCATGAATACAGATGAAGGGCACCGTTCTGCCATCTGCTTTAGGCTCATATTACTACCGTATGCGAAATAGTACCAGCGATCCGGCCTCCTAGCGGATCTTGAAGCCATGGTGATGAGATGGGGAAGAAAACCGTTTGAGATAGCTGCGAGCCACAAGAACTTCCACTTTGTCGACGACTGCCGCACCAAAGTTGAAGGAAATTTGAATGATCGCGATGTATCACTTATAGTGCAATAGCCAATCACTTCAGAAAGAAATCGCAGATTTGCGCAAGATGAATGTTTTGTGAGTAGTTCCAAGATGTTAATCTTCAGTAGGAGGCAGCACTTTGGTCTGGCTGGGTACGGCAGCCTTTCTGGGCGCAGGGCCATTATGGCGGGCCATAACCTTTTCTGCCAATTGAGGCTTCACCGTGGTGCTTTACCGCCCTCTGTCATCTCATTACAGTACTCGCGTCGTACGGAGTAGAGAACTTCTCTTTTACCCCTCTACTCGTACCAGCATCAGTGTCCCGAGCCTTGCTGCCCTTGTCCGTCTCTGATATTCCATAAATTGTTAGTATTATCTATGCACATCAAATCGTATGTAGTCTATCACCGTATGTAATTGCCTTCGTGCTTCGAATCTCGTAGATGGAATAACCGAATATGACTTATATCCTAATTAGTGCAGTCGCTAAGGCTAACTATACCTATTCCTATTTTATGCCTATTTACCCAGCCATTTTAATACTATACTATTATAATTATAGGTAGTAAAATAAGTAGGATGAGTAGCCTCTTGCAGTGAACGAAGTAAGTTATAGGTATGTATATTATACGACATCGTATTAATTGCCGAAATTACGAATCCAAAACGGGCAGAAAAAGTTACAGCCCCTTTGCCCAACAGTTTGCCCTAGTCTACCCCCAGTTCGGGTATCAGCCGATGCCTCATCACTAGCTGTGCCCACGGACCTTTTCTGTATTGCAGCAAGTAACCGTGCCAGCGCACACCAACACCCATCCGACGCTATGACTGGGTGGTACCACGTATGTGCTGCAGCCTTCATCACAAACAACAAGCCCCGGTGGCTTACAGGAACTGACCTTAATGGCCCAACCTAACGCAGCAGCCTTCCACTAGTCCACATACGGACGTAGTAATAGACTAAAGAAAACCAGCCTCGTCCGCTGCGGCACGAAAGGAGTAGCTCTCCTCGCGAACATACTTGCGGCTGGAATGAGGCTGACTGTGCTGGTTCCCCTTGGGCAATATGTCAGCCACGCAGATGCAGCTAGGAACACCAACCTTGAAACTGCAGCCTCGTGGTCCAGCGGGGGATGGCAGTAACGAACAAATCAGCAGAATTGGAGCCGAGTGCGCCTAACATGTGTGTAGTGGTGGCTTTGGATGGTTGTGACCTTTTGTCGGGGCGTTTTAGGACATACAATGGCCTAAGGCAAAAAAGGCTAGAGGCTCTTGTCCTCGTGCATGATAACAACCATTCCTTTGGAATATAAATGTTTAGGTTTCCAGCTGAACGATCCCAGCACTGATACCTCGTAAGTGAAGACAACATGACCTTCTACTACTTCGGCGTCGAGATAGAGGTTATCGTCGAGCCGCACAATAAACAACAGCCCGTACCGGCACCCGTGGAAAATGACCTTGACCTCTGGTATGGCAAGATCGCCAAAGCTATGCGCAACAGGAAAGGCTGTGACCAACGACCATTGAAAGTAATTGCTGAATCCCAGAGGGCCCAGTATCGTGGGACGAGCGAGCGCCACCTTAATTGGTGGATCACTTGGGATGGATCGCTGATTGCTCCAGAATGGCCCAAGCATCCCGGCGGTAGGTCGAATCTCGCACTTTAACTCAATCGTCCTAATAAATGCTGACATTTTGTGTCCAGTACCTCTCGAGGCCGTATCGCCGCGGCTGGAAACACGCAAGCGGTGGGAGGATGAAATCGATGCATACTGGGCCGCCATGAGGGCCGTGTTCCACATGCCCCGGCGCGTGCTGAGATGCGGTAGCCATGTTCACGTGTCCCCCGGTAGAGGCACCTTCTACCTCAAAGAGCTTCAGGCAATCGCCTTTGCCGTCGTCTTCTTCGACGAGCAAGTCCAACAAATCCTCCCCGAAAGTCGGAGAAATTACCACTACTGTATGCCTAACAAGAAACATTCTCAACATCTGAAAGGGAAGAGCATAAGCGAAGTAGCGGCGTTGATCAATGCCGTAAAGAACAAGGAGAAACTGGTCGAACTTGTACAGGGCTTGACGAAAAAGGACCGCCCGGTACTCTGGAACTTCCACAATGTCACGCGTATGCCATTTGCAACGGAGACAGCGATTGGCACCGTTGAATTTCGAGGTGGGAGGTGCCTGAGAGGCCCAGTAAGGACGAAGCGGTGGATAAGTTTTGCCGTGGCGTTCATGATTCTGGCAATCCAAGAGGTGTGTCGCACAAAGTTCGACGCTTGACGTAGTGAGGCACCTGTGCTAACATGCCGCAGTTCAAACTGCCTCTCAAGAGCTCTTACGCGTCGAACACCTCGTCACAATTCTGGAAGAAGATCCGAAACGCCGCCGCTACCGAGAACATGGCCCAACACTTGCCGGAAAGCTTCAAGACCATGAACGAATCTAACCGGTGAGTTTCTCACCCTTTTCTTTGACTCTATCTAGTAAATTAATTTGCTTGAAATTGCAGATCCGAAATCGCTGACGACCCGGGTGATGATTATCCATTTGATATGGCGAGTACCGTCTTCGTCCCTCAAAGTGGCGAGATGTAACTACCACTTAACTTCGGCTCTTGCACGGCCGATGCATAGGTTGCCGATGTTGATCCTTTCTTTATTTCCTCTGGGGGGGATATTTAGACTTGTTGAAAGCGTATATTGTCACTTTAAACGCGACCTGGTATGTATTTCATAGGTCGGCAGGTTATTTCTAGCCACATATGCTATAATAGTACGACACTGAGGAAGTATTTATACAGTGCAAATTTATTATCTGCATGTAGTGGTATTTTCTTTAAAGTAGTGAAAGGTTTCATAAGTATACATTGTTGCCTAGAAACTAGGTAATTGTTGTGTATTTAGGTACGTCCTTCCCTCCTAGCTACCTAGGTAGCTCTTGCTACCCAGCTTGGCAATCTAGTATGGGCATATGAATACTACTACGTGTTGACTGACAACCGTTTCATATGCTGTTAAGTGCCTACATAGGTAGTTTATCTGTATATAAACACCTAGCAAAAGGAATAATTGGACATCTCCACTCATACAAAACAGTGTATGACAAGCAGCAGCCAGGATTTGCAAACAGTCAATGCTTGATTGTTGGTGCTCGCCGGACGTCTCATATAAGCTGCCATAGAAAACCCCAAGCTGACTGCAATATTTCTTTGATTATGTTTGGTTGTTTGCTTTCGTAAGTAAACAATTTTTATTTCTTGAATAACATCATACTAATTGACTTGGAATTTCTCCTATCTTAGGGACCCCGAGGAAATTTTGCGGTGCCTTGACTCTGACCAGAGCCAAACACTGATGACAACAATGACCGAAAGCCGGTGGGCTCTTTATCTTGTTCTTTTCTTGGGACTGGTTCTTCCTCGCCTATTCCTGGGTGGGCTCTCTGGCTTTCTCTATCTTCACCTCGGAGAGGCTGTTTCCTGGAGTTTGCGCTGTGGCTCTTTTTTCTGCTGTCATGAGCTGGGTGGGCATGGTCTGGCTTCTGTGCAGCAGTGGAGTGCATAACAGGCCCGCTTTTTGCCTTTCTTTTCCTTTCTTCAAAGACAGTCTGTGAGACAGGCGGATTGGAAGTCGAGTGTTTTTCTTGTGCATCCTCTTCCGGTTGATACACATCTCCATTGATGTAAGGTTCAAGATACCGTTCCACAAAATCCCTCGACATGTTGAGCTTCACGGCATCGTTTATTGCGTTTTCCATTCTTTGGACATACTCGAGTCGTATCAGTCCATCATCAGCATACTTGGTGCTTAGGTATGTGATCGCCTCGATTCGTTCAACCTCGGCTGCCGGACTTCTTACTGAGGGTGGTGACTTTTTGGACAGGACTGACTGCTTGGGCTGTGGATTTGTCGCTGCATTTTCGCCAGTGTCATAAGACTCGTCTTGAAGCCGGTCTCGGACAAACGCTGTCTTTTTATCGGCTAGATTTGGATGTCGCTCCAGGAGAATATTCAGCACGACTCGCTCATAGAGACCGAGCTTGATGCCTTCCTTGCGATCTAGAGTCCGACGGTCCTTATCGGTAATGGAGAACACGAGACCCTCGACCACATCACCCCGATCGGCTGGTCCACTTGAAACGTCTTCAGTGACTTTGACAATGTTCGCCACATGCCTCTGGTTGATCTGCCATTTATATCCTCGCAGTGTGGCCTTCCCGATGAATGTGCTTCCGGGACAACGATCTGCCATTTGTGTCAAACTCATGTTGCTGCCAAAGGCGAAATAGTATTTGCGATTCAATATCTTGGTCGACATTTTAGGCCAAGAGGCATTCCACGAAGCCGATGGCTCAAATCACCAGTATGAAGCATGGAATGGCGGAAGGAGTCAGTCGTAGACGCAGTGGGACAGGCAAACCGTGTTACGTAGAATGAGTGTGTGAACGGCAGTATGGTGTTATTTTCCCACAATCGGATTCCGATTGGGCTGAGAAATTCATCACAGCGTAAGCCACACGCCTAATTCCTACGGATGTAGCATTTCGTATGACGTGTCAAGAAGGTGCAAGGCGCAGTGAGGCGGAATCTGAACTCGCTTTTAGGGCGGCATGATTGGTCCAACATTTTAGGTTAGTTATTTTTGTAATTAAATAATTAATACCATCTCGTACAGCCTGACGATAATTATATGTATTGTCAGAGCCTGTGTAGGAGGTACCGGATCAGGGCTAAAGCCTGCATATATACCCGTATCGGCATTTTACCCCATCGTTCGCGCTGCTCTCTTGCATCAACCACTTATTTTCGTCCCAGCACGTGCACTTCTCAACCCTTCCTGAGTCAAGGCGCGTGAAAGGTCATGCTCGTCGTGCTACGGTTTTCTCTTTCTCGGTGGCTGCGCTACCGTAATGCAGTTGTCTCTCGCTCTGCAGCTACTGTATCGGACTCTTTCTGTTTTGGGCCCTTCGGCGTCTATACTGTCCCGGTGACTTACTCTTCTACTCACACAGACGAGAGGGGTTAGGGTGCTCAGGCTCAGCCACCCCCATGCGGGGGGTCCTATTGGGAGCTTTCCCGGCTCAATTGGGCAGAAGAACGGGCCTGGCTGTTAAATATCTGATATGAGGAATCGGCTCCGAAAGGGCTGATGAGGCTGAGAGATGAAATATGTGATGGACAACATATTATCCGACTTTTCACCTTGTGTGTAGCAGTGAGCACCCACCTTGAAGTGCCTGACATATATATATATGAAGGAGCAACGAAAGCGACAGTGACACGACCCTCATGGCAAGGTACTCTTTTTACTTCGGCGTCGAGATCGAGCTCATTTCCGAACCTCACGAAGTCCGATACCCCCTGGACCGAAGGTTTTACTATGAGAAACTCGCTAAGTCTCTCCGCTCCCATGGCCTTGATGCAAAAGCAGATTCCCTAGAAGAAAAATACCGCAAGCATTCTGAGCATTATGACAAATGGTTCCTCACACAAGATGGATCGCTGGGCAAACCAGACTACCCTGCTAGTGAGAACCGCTGTTCATCCCGGGGACAGCGCTCTCCATCCTAACCACAAAATACTAATACGCTGAGTGGAAAGTTCCCATAGAAGCTGTGTCCCCGGTACTCAGCACAATGGCAGACTGGCAAGCCGAAATCAACCTCTTCTGGACTTCCTGGGACGGTGTCTTCGAAATGCCCCGCCGCTCCGCCAAATGCGGCAGCCACATCCATGTCTCCCCTGGGCCCAACAAGCGCTTCACCATGACTGAGTTGAAGAATATCGCCTGCAGCATCGTCTTTTACGCGAACAATCTGAACGACATGCTCCCCTCCCCCCGCCGCAACAATACGTACTGCCAGAATAACTGGGAAACTTCACTCGTCGGCTCCATGTACAAAAGCGGTTCCAAGAAGGATGTCCGACAGACCATGGAACGGATTTGGAAGATCAAGAACGAGCAGGAGTTGAAGCGCTTTATGCAAGAGGACCGGCGCGTAATGTGGAACTTCGAGCACACCGTCCCGGGCGCCCGCTATACCGGCACCATCGAGTTTCGAGGTGGGCGCGGCCTCAGAGGCCCCAACCGGACGAAATGGTGGATTGCCTTTGTCGTATCATTCATCCAGCTCTGCATATCCAGCAACGTAAGAGATGTACTTCGCCGAGCCCAAACCCTCAATCCCTAACCGTGCTCGTCAAACAGCTCTTTCCTTACAAAAGCCCAAGCGATCGTCCACAGACAGATCATTTCTGGCAAAAGATCGAAAGATACGCCCGCACTATTCAAGTCGCAGACGACCTGCCGCCAGACTGGCGCGACCTGAACGAGTCCTACAGGTTTGTTCAATTTCCCCTTCATCGGCCCGGACTTCGACCCCCGAGAGGGACGATACTGACGATCCCTTGTAGTAGTGAACATTGGGAAGACACGGGGGACAGCGACAGCGACGAGGACAAATCGGACACATCGGACACATCGTCGACCGTGTCAACGAGTTCTTCTGAGTCCTCGGATTCGGACTCCTCGGATTCGGACTCCTCAGACTTGGACTCCTCGGATTTGGAGTACTCGGATTCGGACTAGTCGTCGAGGGCGATGGTCAATGGGTGAATGACACGGAGCAGGAAAGAGCTAAGTGCATCGTCCTGTGACAACGCCGCAAATTCCGTTAGACCTAAGCTGCTTTGGGTTTGCCGTGTAGAAGGCAGTGTGAAATGTATGTTATATAGTGATATTAATATTGAGAATGATTGCAGCTTGCTACTTGGCCATCTAATCAGCGTTACAATTCTACGCTCGATGCTCCGGGGAATACTTCGTTTACTCGGTCCGACGATTTGTCAATAAGGCTTTCGTAGACTACCAGAGCCAGGAATTTTAGATCAGTCGACCTGGAGATACCGAACATGTCCTAGTACAGAGGCCAAATTTTTGATTGCAACCCCCGTTCGGCCCGTTTTTTCATTCGCCATACCACCATATTCCCAGGAACTTGGACCCTTTAACCCTTTTATATTTAAAGGACATCCAATCAAGTGAGGGCCTGCGCGTAAATTGTGTATTCACTTAGCCGGCCACCGCAAAACACATAGTAAATGGGTATATTCTACATACATTTATATCTCAACAGCCATGTTTTCATTTTAGTTTCTTCTTTCTTGATAGCTATCGATAAGATTCATTAGCACCATGTATTAGTTTCAAAGAGAGTAGAAAGCTATATTATTATGATTTCGAAAAATACCGAACAATACGTCGCGAAGAACTAGAACTATATATATCGGAGTTATAAAGTGATGAAATTTCTTTAAACTCCCTAACGAGACTAGATATCATCTTAAAAGGAGGAGGCTATAAGGAGAAGTTCCTATTGACTATAGTAAGATATTAAATTATAATTTATCGTATTTACTACCTATGTATTTTCCCGTGGCTCAGAGGTGAAATACGTTAACTAGTTAGGATTAATAAATCCTCCGGTATGCCGAGGTAGGGCCAGGCACCACGCATATGCAAACTCTGCAAACTTCTCAGGAGCACAGAGGTGCCAAGTGCCTGCCCACTTCCAGGTTGTATATTTTGCCGACGTTTGTCTCAATTGCCCAGTTTATCCAGTAATTACCCATGACTACTCGACCGAGCGATTCGGTGCCTGGACTTCCGGGACGTCATGTGGCATCCCGGCGCCATAAGCGGGTCCAAGTAGCTAGGGCATGCGATGAATGCCGACTCCGACGCAGGAAGTGTGATAACAAAGTCCCTTGTTCAAACTGTACAACGACAGACCGAATATGCAGCAACAGTGGAGCGCCCAAAGCATCTACGCTCACGCAAGCCTCTGAGGAGATTGAGTCGCTGAGGCAGAGAGTCCAGCAGCTAGAAGCGAAACTGGAGCAGCGGCCCCATGAGACCAATAATCTTCCCACACCAACAGGGTCTTCCTCATCGCCACCTCGTGTCATTTCACCGAGGAACTCTGAAATTTCTGACTCGAGTGATTTAAAAAAGTACTGGGGCGGCATACAGCTTCGCCCTGCGCGATCATCCAATGATACATGGCTTGGCCCGTCATCACTACATTCTTTCATCCAGCGCCTCAGTGTGTATTTGAGTCTCAATCTTCAACAAACACATGCTCCCAACAATTTGTTGCCCATCTCAGCAAGCGACAACAAATTGCTGGACAGACCAGAAGGCCCCGACATAGACCCAGTACGTAGGCTGGTCTCAACGGGGAAACTTTCTAATTCCGGTGTCTATTTAAGCCCGATACAAGAGGAATATTTTATCAACTTCTTCTGGCACACATATCACACCTCACTATTCCCAATATTGGATGAAACCCAGTTCAAGAAGCATTACCAGTCTCTATGGGTGTCTGGTGGCAAAGAACGAAAACCATCAGCCCTCGTCGATGTCATCATTGCCATGTGTATGCAATATGGTATTTCAGCTCTGCCCTCAGACGCCCAGGGGTTCCTTGTAGAAGGCAAGGATGCTTTGGTTGCCGGTCGATGGCACTTTTGGCGTGGGCAGACGCTGCTCACATACGAGCTCGAAAGTCCCTGCCTTTCAACACTACAATGCCATTTACTCTGCGCAGTCTATCTGTGCGGCGGGTCTTTCCACAATATGTTGGACAATTCAATCGGCCAAGCTGTGCGCACCGCTTACGCTTTGGGACTCCATTTGGACCCCTCGCCGAGCATGCCTGAGCAAGACCGCGAAATGCGGAGACGCTTATGGTGGGCGGTCTATCTTATGGATAGCAAAGCCGGAATGAAGCTCGGGCGTCCCTTCTTGTTGCGTGATTCTCATGTCATGCCTTTCATCCCTAGTGACAGCTTGGAGGCTGCAAGAATGTCGGGATCCACTTTTGCACCTATTGGCAACGATTCGACCTGGCTGAGCTATAATCTCCACCAGACGGAGCTATACATCAAAGTACGAGTTGCTTACACGAGCTTCTATGATCGGGAACTTCACTTGCGGAATGGCCAGACGATATGGGATGATCGTCATGCCCTCGAAGCCAGCGCGGAAGTTCTGTTTCCACATATCCAGATCCTGAAAGAATGGAGCAACACCGTACCAGATTCTCTAAAGTTGAAGCGTCAAAATAATGGCACGCCTCTTTCGACGGATGGCACACGCCTGTTATTCGAGCAGTTCGCACCACTCTGGCTACAGCGGCAGCGCGTTCTTCTTGAGCACTCATACCACCATCTCAGCGTCAATCTATACCGACCACTGATCTCCTTCTCTTCCAACCCATCGCCAGGTTCTCGAGCGGAGGAGATCGCTATGCGCTGTGCTTCCCATGCTATCATGCTATCGAAGATTACGCAACAGGTTCTTGTAGAAACTTCTATACTCGATGGGTGGCATGAGGCCTTCCACTGCCAATGGAATGCAGCTATGACATTGATTGGCTTTGTCATGGTGTATCCGGATGCACTATTGGCCATCGAAGCCAGGAATGCAATCGGCCTTGCAGTCGATGTGTTTGATAACTTCGGTGCCAAGTTCTCTGTTGCGGCTAATGCAGCCAACATTACGCGAGATCTATGCGCCAAGGTTGACTTCCTGGCAAAGCATAACCAGTCCCAGCGTGATCCTTTGAATGGCGTCCAAACTATCTCCATGGATGATTCTATGGATATATCGCAAGGTCTCTCATTCGATAATTCCTCGAGCTCATACACAAATGTTCTAGCACCAGATTTGAGTTTGTTTGACATGGCGGTTGATGTGGATTTCTGGAACAATCTGGACGCGCTCTGGCCAGAAGCTGACAATTTGTTTCAATTCCAATCGGAAATCTAAGAATCTGACCTTTTACTCGAAAAAATAATGACCAATCCTACAAGAACAAATCATAAATATGAAAGTTCCAAGGTTGAAAGCTCGATGGCGCGGAGTTGCGGAGTCTCAAGCTTGGTGACCACGTAGCTCTGGGGGAAGAATGTGGAGCTCTACTAAACTTTGAATTCATACACTAACTGGCATTCCACTAATTATTCAGTCTTGAAACAGCCACTCATCACGGATTGGCGGAGTAGCGGAGTGCTGAGGGTGGAGTTGCGGAGTTGCGGAGTTCATATGCACGGACCGGGCGACACTATACAAATCCCCAAGTCGGCGGATATAAATACCAGATGATCTGCCAGTTCCAGAATTATCATTATTAGCATCAATCCAAAACAACTCAAGTTTAATCCCAATCCAAATTCCAGCCACTTTCAAAATGACTCCCCCTCGCAAAGCCCTCATCGCCATTACCTCGGCCAAAGCTGTTCTGAACAAAGAAACAACAGGCCTCTTCATCACCGAAGCCCTGCACCCCTACAACGTCCTCGTAGCTGCGGGCTTTGAAGTTGACCTCGCCTCCGAAACAGGCACCTACACCGCCGACTGGCTCTCCCAAACGCCCGACTTCCTCGACGGCGACGACCTGACAATCTGGAACGACGTCAACAGCGACTTCCGCAAGAAGCTGGACAATATGCCCAAAGCCGCCGACCTGGATGCATCACAGTATGGCGTTTTCTATGCCTCCGCTGGCCACGCCGCTCTGATCGATTACCCGACTGCAACTTCGCTACAGAAGGTCGCTGAGCAGGTCTGGGCCAGTGGTGGTGTTGTTGCTTCTGTTTGTCATGGTCCGGCTATCTTTGCCAATATCCTTGATCGTGAGACAGGAAGGCCTGTTATTCAAGGTCGTCGTCTTACTGGGTTTACTACCGAGGCTGAGAATACTATGGGTATCATTGGTGATTTGAAGAGTTGGAATGTTGAGCTTTGTGAGGAGCTTGCTGCTCGTCTTGGTGCCAAGTGTGAGTTTTAGCTTTGCATTGGACAATCGTTGGGTGTTTACTGACTTTTTCTTTTGATAGATGAGCGCTCTGTTGGTATTTGGGATGACTTCCATGTCGTTGATGGTCGTCTTGTTACTGGTCAGAACCCTGCTAGTGCGACTTCGACTGCTAAGGCTGCTGTTGAGGTCTTTGAGAAGCTTTAGACAAGTGATTGATATGTTTTAGAATCTTATGGAGATGTTTTTTATGCCATAAATATTGTTCACATTGCTCAACGTGCTATCTTCATTTCTTCTACCCATGTCCGCAGATAAATACTTATTCTGAATAAATTTAGATTAAAATAGCGATATACTGGACCAATTGAATAGGGAAAGACCTATAAATAGTAGCGGTTAATACCCTATCTACACGAGTACCCTAAAGTACCTAAGGTATTTTATCCATTCTCTAGCTATTGATAGATAGATTTTTCTTTAGAGAACCTACCTAGATAGATTATATAGGATGTTAGGCCAGCGTGGAACTAGCCCATATATTCCTTATTTAAAGTATTCGCGAGTGCTGTGGTTGGCGGTCGAGTTCATCATGGTTCTTAGTGGTCTTAATGTGGCTTTTGATTGTCTAAGATTGTTTCTTTCTACTTTCTATATAACTTTAATAAGCTTGATCTTTATACGTACGATTCTTTTCGCCCCTTCCTTTTTCTCATCAAGTATACGAGAATTCCACCCGGGAGATCATAACGCTACGTTAGAACCAAGCCCTAGACACTCTCAGGTTACTACACTAAGCTTGATATACATTACAAGCAACTAGGAAAACAAAGAAAGATAGTCGAAGAAAGACATCTAAGGGTCCTAGGGTACTATTTAGAGACTTAAACGTGCCTTCAGGCTGTAGTCTTAATACCCCATTCTCTCTTTATGTTACAATAACAATAAATACAACCGGAGTACAGAATTCCAGAAAGATTAAAGCGTGCTTTAAATAAACTTTCACTTAAATCCGCTACAAGAGCAAGGCCCGTTTATAGCCTAGTGACTCGAAGAAGAAGCAAGTATAGCAAGAGAAAAAGCAGCGGTTCAAAGGAGAAGTATAGCATGATAAGAAAGATCCGAGTTGAAGACTAATATTGTTGTAGTATCTTCTTTTCAGGCTTAGTTACCGAGTTACCATATCTATATGGTCGCGGCTTTACCAATCTGCAAGTCATTTAGTAGCAAAAGCATAGTATGCGGATGTAATAAAACATCAACTTCACTAGTTTAAAGATATATGCAGGATCCACATTGACAGAATTCTGACTAGGGAGGGTACACAGGGCAGCTTAGGTAGTCGCGGGGTCGTAGAAGAGCCGACGAGTCATACGGGGAAAAGGGGGTAGTGGTGCTTAGGATCTTGGTGATCCGGGCCAATGGCAAAAATCCCTCACCTACAAGTCGTAGGAGAAAGGAAGGCGAAAAGAAAATCGGGGAGTGTTGGATAGAGGGGGAAGAGCAGGGTTGTTTATAGAACGACGCATAGGAATGTAGACGGACTAAGAGCGCTAAGCTAAAAGTCTCAAGGATGCAATTATTCCGCTGTTATTCCATCCAATATCCGATATGGTTTAAGTTGAGGTGACAACGGAAATGCCACAAATTTATGTGGTTTTAAACATCGAAAATGTGGTCTTTTCATGTAGCACACTTTGGTGAATTTACCGGCTTCATTGACAATGCAATACAAATAGCCTTACCATATATGGATTAGCGTTTCATGGCTCCCGAAATCATTGTCTTGGTTCTATTTTTCAACGAATATATTTCGTGACTCTTGAAGTCGAATGAGTTTCGGGTCAAGCCTCCCAAGTCCATTGTACTCAATATAGCGCGATTAAAGTAGATAGCAAAGAAATAATCATCTATCACGGTAGGTGCAGAAAGAGGAGAGAGCTGGTCAGTGGATGGCTCGTCTTGCAGCTTTAGAATGGCTACCCCATAGATACCATGTATCAGGATTATAATGCCCAAACGATGGCAAGGTATTGTAGATCATGCATTTTTTGAACCGCTGATCTTTGAGGTACGCCATGTTGCGAGACCGTAAGCTTTCCGTCGACGCACGTTCGAAACAGGCTCGAGCGCTCGCTTTCGTGGAATCTTTAGTGTATTCTCCTTCTGTGGACCTCATGGGTGAAACCCCCAATTTTTGATGGTTCCGCCATTGAGGATCTTCCGGGGTTAAACCAGCACCTAGGCCTATCCACTTTGTAATGACCAGAGCCAATTGATTTTCGAAATCAACCATTTCGAGGAGAGCCTCGGTGTCACAATGGCGACAAGCAAAAAAGACAGACGGGGCTTTTTCTCCAGCACGATGGGCGCTCACGACCTGATTAACCCAGGTATCAATGTCCCCGTTCTTCTCATGCCTGCAGATGGTGATGCTGTGCGGAGGAATCATAGATCTTCTGGCTGATGGCCGTGGACATCGATACAATAGGTATCGCTTATGACGATCAACCGAAATGATCTGTTGGACTCTCAGAATGAGATTAGGATTCGTTGAACATATGTCTGCGTCAACGGAAGAGATAAGGGAAACCTGAGTGCCAGGCTGGAGACTGTGGAGTTGGACTTCTGTGTAATAAATGTCCTCAGTGCCGATCCCATATTCTGGGCCAAGATAGAGCCTCGTCATAAGAAGTTGCAGGTGTGTGAAGTGAAAATAATAAGCGCAACGGTAACCGGAATACCATAGATGATGGAAAGGAAGGTAAAGTTGTGCTGATTCTCTAGGACAGCGCAACAAAATCATGGATCGAGGCCCAGGAAGAAAGTCGGTTGAAGTATCGTGCCTATGGAGAACATGGCAGGCATAGCAAGCGAAGAACTTTGGGAGATCTCGCCCCAGGCGAGTCAAAAGGGCTAGCTTGTCTCGTCTTGTTCGTAACGAAGGAGGTTCCCTGGTTTTTAAAAGAGCAAATAGTCGATGATTGCAGAGTGAGGTGCATGTTACATCGTCACGAGAGAGAAATTCCGTTATTCGGAATAAGACCTGGACCGGAAGTTCAGGTAATGAATTTCGTTCAGGGCCCAGGAATCGGGATACCAAGAAAGAGGAGTGAAAGAAGAGGTGCAGTATGCCCATGGTGCTTGGCATATGCAGCTTGCTTGAAAGGGGGGACTGCGAAGATTACACACCGAGGTAAGTGGCTGAGTTGGAGGTGTGTACAAATATTGTTTGAGGTCATTGAAAATGAAAGAGCTCAAGAAAAGCAGTTGATTAAAGAAGGAAGAATATCAGGAAAGGAGGGGCTGACTGGAATTCAATGACACATTAGACGGTAATAAAAGTCGCTGGAAAACCCCATCTAGCCATGGATCCCATCAATGCTGGAGTTCCAAAGGTTAGTCCACGGGTCCAGTTCCTGTTGAGATGACTCATGTATTTCCTTGTTTTTGCGAGATTTGGAAGGAGTCACTGTTTTCTGGTACGTTTTTTACACTTGCCGAAGTATATTGAACCAGCATAATTGCGCCCTCGCGAAAAGCAGCTTGAACTTCAATCAAAGATCTGTTATGAATTATTCCCGGAAATGGTGGAGCGTATACGATCACAGCTGTACTTTAGTCATAAAGGGGAACATCCGTGGACGTAATTACCGGGTAAAGATGGCCAAGGAAAACCCCAAGCAAGGTCACAGTAATAACCGAAAGACCGAGATCCTCAACAAAGCAAAAGGTAATATATAAGATAATACATAATCCTAGATAGACAAGAACTACGAGTCGCTACCTATGGAAATAAGGCGTAAGGAAACCAAAGCAGACACGACCAACAGTTAGCCCTACCTAGTGGGTGAATATGACTACTCCCGCTATAGCTGTTGTTGTATAGCGAAGGTCGACAAGGAAAGTGAAGATCCATCCACCTATAGTGACCTTGACTCCGACGTAAACCAAGAGGAAGAGACTTATAATCCACGTTGAGGGCAATCCTAAGGACTCCAATGTCGGGTTTTTCTTGACGTCGGGAGTGCCTGAAGTTTCCGCCGGCTCATCGTTGTCTCCACGAGGGCCAGGATCTTGGGTGTTGAATATTGACCCTCTCGCTGTCCAGAATGCTGCAACCGAAGTTGATATGTGCTTGTTTACTGCCACTGGTGCGGTGGATGGGTGGAACGGCGACCACTTTTTGCTCTCTTGCATAGTTAGCATCTGAGCATCAGTGGAAAAGTACAGTGACGGCATAAGTATGGACACCCAGAATCCTGCCGGCCAGGCCTCCACTAACCAAAGATCCAGAATACCCAACGGTAAGGCTATTCAGAAAGGTGGTAGCAGAAGAGGGTGGTCAAACATATGCACCGTCACTGTACACTGGAATTGCGATAAGGACCCTTTCGAAGTCTTCCTACTTCAGTCCGTTGGTATCACTCGTCTATAATGGAAGGGCGGGCTGGAAGGTCAGTTGTGCGAACATTAAACTCGTCCCATGGAGCGCTCACTATCTCACCCGAGAGTACAATCCATGGAGTGATGGACTAGTACAGGTAGTATTACAGATGACCTGTCTATAGTCCTCCGCCGGCAAATCGGACCTACGCCTGACAGGGCCAGGTGGAAATTCAAAGTCAAACATCAAAATCAAATTTCGAACCTAAGATCATCAGGTTCAGTCTCGAGTTCTGACCTTTAGAACCTGTGCGGCCATATTGAGGCCTACCAATTGCCTTGGTGAGGGCTAAACCTCCCCCATCTCATTAGCAATCCCGCCCATAATCGTTCCGATCCCCGCGCCCCTGAGCGCGCTTCTGCTCGTCTTCCCTGCGAATACTCGTAACATAATTACGGAACCGATTAGACATCTCTAGCACCTTCTGGAAGTGCGCTTTAGTGACAATCGTCACCAATGACTCATTGTATTCCGGATCCTCTTCGCTCTCGAACTCCGCCAGCGTGATAGCCGTCTGTAGTGCATTGCGGATATCGCGCCCGTTCAGTTGTGTCTCGTTGGTGGTATCGAGAACCCACTTCTTCGCGTCCGGTGCGATCTGGATCTTACCCGCGCGGTCGCACACCAGCTTCCGGAAAAAGCCGTTCCAGACCTTCCGCCGCGTTTCTTCATTGAGAGACTGGTACCCGATTGCGACATGGACACGTGAAATGAAGGCATCATCAATCTGTCCAACACGGTTGGTGGTTAGGAAGAGGAGGCCTTTAAAATATTCCATTCGTCGGAGAAAGGCTGTGAATATATCGTTACTAAATCCCTGTGAGGTGATAGTCCGGACTGCAAGTTACCTGATACCAATCCGTTTCGGGCGAGGTCTCGATTCTGACGTCGTTCAAGAAAAATATCTGCTTCATCAACGAGGAGCACTGCATTCCAGGCTTCCGCGAGATTAAACCATTTCATGAGGTGGCCTTCGACTAGTGTCTCAATTGTGCCGATATCAGCCACTGTGAGCGCGAGGAGCGGCCGGTGCAACCACTCAGAAATAGCCTCTACCCTCCGTTAGCTGGTTCTCCTCATTGGGATATTCATGACTGGCGTACCAACTGTGTAAGTTTTGCCAACACCCGGAGGACCTGGGAGGATCTTGTCAGATGGGTATTAATAACAGGAACAGCTAACGAGGAGTTACCATGGAGTAATATAATCTGCCCAGAACCCTTTCCCTCTATGAAGTCGGCAGCCCAATGTCCGGCCTTGCTATTTTGGCGGTTTGAGAGAGCCTGGATAGTCTTCAGCTCGTCTTGTCCAATAACTAGATTTGAAATACTCTCATTTGACGGCACCGATTCATGAATGTAGTCGAGAGAAAGCAAGACTGAAACGATATTAGTGTCATTTATATGGCAATCAGTAAAGGAGCCTTACTCCATTGCTTATATCGCAGAGCATATGCCAGAGCATCTGGGCATAACAGAAGAAGTTGATGCTCGGTGAGCTCACGAACGACAGGACCGCTGGGCTCCACAGCAGGCGCTTCAGTGTCCTGGTACCCATTGGCGCTTATAAAATTACGGCCATCCTGCCAATTGATGACGGCGTCATTGCTGCCTATCTCTGTGGGACGTTGTCGGGTATCTTCCGTGGTGTGGAAGGACCGATTGTTGTTGATAAGGATGTCATCGTACTCCTGGAACCGATCCGAAAAGTCCCTGACGCGCGGCGACATAGGCCGGTAGTGGTCAGGGTCCGCGAGCCCTCTCCTATGGTCAATCACCACCTTTCCGGTGTACTGTCGGAGTGTCAGGGAGTTGTTCAATCACCACTTTGTAGACCCATGACCTACATATTGGTTTGTTTCTTTGATGGGCCCATTGTAATCCGCGAGGAGGTTCCCCTCACGAAGCGCCTTGAAGAAGGTGGCACTCCGACGTAAGATCTGCCTGCGCCGCTCGCCACTGTCCCAGGAGTCCCATGTAGAAGCTGGACATACTGGCAGACTTGTGATTTCATGGAGACCAGAATAAGCGTGTACCTGCGTGGTGATCAAGCCACGTCGGAGACAGGAGCCATCGGTCTCTAGTCGCCACAGATCAACGAGCCACCGCTCTTCATTCATGGGCCCCCAGACATCACCCGGATTGATGCCATTGGGCCTGACCTCCATCACAACCGCAGCATGGATCGACCCGTCAACCTGAACATATACATCTGTCCCTGGTGTCAGAAGGTACCAGATCATGTCAAATGCCACCCGGGGAACAGAATCGTGGAGACTTTTCTGACAAGTCAAGATACGCCCTTCGTAGATGGGCCTGATAAATTCTATCAGATGTTTCATGTGCCCCTTCTTCAGGTCTATCATTTGAGTGTTGCCGTCATGTCCAGTCTTGCACATCGTTGCCGTTCTATCGGCCATCGCTTGGATGGCATCAAAGTGGTGAAACAGAACGGCATAGGGCTCTTGGATCCTTAACTCCCTTCCTTTTACTGATTCATTGGATCGTAATCGGTGGAATGAGGGATAATATTCGATAATGTTATCGAGAGCCTCGGCAATAAACGGGGATTTCACCACGAGATGCTGCCTAGACACACGCTTTGGATTCAACAGATCAATATGGGGTGAGCCCGCAATCTCCCATGTTTTGCCTTTCGGGATATCCGCGTCAACAAAAGTTTCAATGGTGATGACTGGGCCGTCCCACTTCACGGGCTTTGGCACGGTATTGTTCGTGTCTACTGATGGCTGGGTCGGACGTACACTGACGGGAAGCTCGATGGGTCGATCGTCGACATACATCAGGTCGGGGTTGTCAAAGAAGAAGGTGTCATCTCTGTAACGACTCCCTAGGCTCTGAAAAACTTTGGCGTTCCAAGTAATGGCTGGGTTAACGCATAAGTGCTCCAGCTCTGGATCCTGAGGACTTCTAAGTTTAGCCAGATCAAAGACGGGAGAACCCTTAACACGTTGTCGGCCAAAATTCCAACGAACATGTCGGTGAGAATTATAATCCCGTCGGTATGTAGAGTCAGCTAAGTGGCGCGAGTCTGGGGAACTAGAGTCGCTCAAGTCCCCTATAACTACACTTGGGGAATCCTCAAATTCCATGGTAGATCACGTTGTTGGCGTCCTGTAATTTGAAGATGCGGAGCTGCCCTATGCTTGTAGGAGAAAGCTGAGCGGGGTCATTACTGGCCTAGCGGAAACTCCTGGACTAATATAAGCAGAGAGGGGTATGGCGGCATGCACGGTTCCCTAGGACACGTCAACAGGAGAGGTTCTCTTTACAAGATGTTTAACTACATTTGCTCGCCAGGGGCTGTATTCTTCTTCATCCAGAGTGAAGGATTCAGAAGGGCAGCTATTACAGGCGAAACACAGCGCGATTCACTAAATATACTTCATATTTCCTTATGGCAGCTGGACCACACTAAAGAAGGCCCGCGACAAAAGGAAACGAGGACACGCGGGGCAAAGTGGGGGCTAAACCGGAACTCGGGACGGTCTGCAAATGGGGTGGAGGCTGATCGACCATAGGGTGCCTTAATGTGGACTGGTCAACCAGGTCGGAAGACTGTCTTAGTGCCCATATTCTCTGCGATCCTTATTCTAGCCGAGACGAATACCGAAAACTCATTCACTCGTCTAGGATATGAACAGAGACCGGCAGGCAGAGCCCAGTAGGGGTCTAATCCGGCGGTTTAGCGATGATGTCTCTCAATCCTCGCCGTGTAAACCCCTTAATCGTGCTCTGGCGGCCAAGGTGGCCTTCGATCGAAATCGAGAGCGATCCGGGTCATTACGAGACGAATGGGACCAGCTTCTGTTGGAAGGTCAGGAGCTGGCCGATCGCTCCGTCCCTGACGAAGAAGCCGTTCTATTCCACCAGAGCCAGCGACTTCACACGGCGTGGAGCAAATTTCAACGCAATCTCCCCGAGGACCAAGTGATGCAACTCAGGGACCATAAAAGGCCAGACATAAATTTCCTAGTGGCCACTGTAAAGAAAGCATCGGCGACATGGCAGTCGGATCGAGAAGAAAGCACATTGGGCAAGGTCAAATCCAAATTCCGCGGCCTCTGCGAGACCTGCCATGATCACAGTTCGCTGCTGGCAATCATTCCCAAGGATGAAAAGTACGTCACCTTGCTAACAGGGTCTCTATCTGCCATCGTGCAGGCTACAATCAACCACCAAAATATCGCCGAGGGGGTGGCCGACACCCTCGACGATCTGGGCCATGATATTGATTTCTGGAACCGGCAGATGAGGGAGCATGGTAACATTCCCGCCCTTCGTCGATATATCCAGGAGCTTTATGTCATTGTTTTCGAGTTCTTCACTGAGATATTCAACAAATGGTCAAAGTCCAGCTGGAAACGCTTCCTCACCAGTTTCGATGAGGGCGCATTCAACAAGCTTTTCACGTCCAAGAAAAATCGACTGTTGGCCATCGAGCACCGTATGGAACGTGATATCAACCTTGATTTTCGCCACCGTACCATGACGAGTCTGGAGAGGGTCATTCAATATCAGGAAAAGCTCTTCAATCTTTTACCGGACAGACTCGGCGAGCAAAGATTATTACTCGGCCAATCCCTTCAAATGTTTCTAGAGCAACAACAATCGTTCCGTCTGGAATCACACCAATCAGTCTCCGCCACCAGTATAACTGAAAGGGCGTCGACATCAATGTCCCCTGCTTCTACCAGTGCCGACAGTGTCCTCCGACTCCCGGAACCTGAGATTAACCCTGTCCGACGAGCACACTTCCGGTACAACCGCACAGAGATCCAGGCAGAGCTGACCATCTTCACAAATCAGTGGAAGAACCAGGTTGATCACTTGATTCAGGCTGCCACTCAGTCATCGCTTCTTCGCCTGGATAAGGAGGTACATTATCGCCTAATGACATGGCTACGAGACCTCAACTCGACCAATGTCTGGATCCGAGGCCCTCACGACGTATCACTGCCCAGCCAAAACTCCATGACCGCAGTGTCTATGGCGGCACTGGCGCGGACCCACAACATCCCCTGTATCATCTACTTTTGCACGTTCACAGACCATTATGACTCCATGATATCAAAGAAAGCCGACAAATGGTTCTTCCTCGCCTCTATCGTGACTCAGCTCGTGCAGTTCATTCCCGATAAAGGTTATACCGAGGCGGATCTATCTTCTGCTCGCTTTGCCGGCCTGGCGCAGGGCGCTTTGGGTGTTGGGGAGATGCTCCAACTAATACGCGATGTGCGGAGTGTTGGTCCGAAGCTAGTGTATGGCTTCATAGATAGCCTTCAGGTTCTGGAGGATCGATCCGACGAAGCCTATACTGGAGATTTCTTGAGGGCCATCGTGACACTGTGTAGGCTGGATCGCGGGAGTCAGTCCCCAGGAAGTGTCGTAACAACGAATGGAGAAGACGCAATTCCGGGGACAAAGATTTGCTTCACTACAGATGGATACGTGGATGGTCTGGCACAGGCTGCCGAGCTGCAGTTGGTCGATAAGATTGAGTATGACCTTGAGATAACTGACCCTATGAGTGGGGAGGTCGGTGGACCAATTGTGTGGGATATGAATGGAAAGGATAAGTGATGAACACCACTCTATAGTTAACTAAATGCGATTAGTCAAGGCTATGATGACAAAGAACCACGCATGGAAAACGAGACACGGACAAAGGTCATTGAACTTGAAGACTGAAACTGAGTAGGCTAATTCAACGTAATGTCCGATGTGGTGTAATTCAGGGGACAGCGGAAAGACCATGGTTGTCTATGGTATTTGGGGGATAATCGTGGTGATTCCGTATAGGCAGTTTAATGGATCTAATTAGGACTAGTGATGTGTAAATAGATACTTAGACCTTGCCAACTCCCATGGGACTAAGAAAATTTTGGTCCCATTACCATAGTGGTCCTATGGCATACATATTTTTGCCAAGCATTTCCTATTCTAGCTGCACAAAAATGCCAACTAATTAAGTAGATAAAATACTATTTTTCATAGGTATACCAATATTCTTACTTTAAGTTTATAGTAATCCAAAATTTTTATGTAGTATACTATTAAAAAGGGTAAGATAAATATATTAATCATATAAAGTATTTCATATACGAGCGGCGCACACAAATGAGTGGCGCACCCTACCCAACCCATTGAATTCAATTTCATTTATCTCAACCAAAACGCCATTAAATTGATTCAACTAAAATGGTTTATCTATCTGGGCATGTCGCCCTTCTATGCCCCGGTAGTATACATATTCCACACGCTCGCCCGGCCCGTGGAGCTGGCTGTAAACCCTCCGAACCTGCTTACGATAGGTATTGATACGTGTAGCTGGGCCTTAAAAATGATTCCGCACGTAGCTTACGAACCTCTTTGACTAATAGATCCCTTTTGTAGACTATCGTCCTCGTAGACCGAGTCTATTTTTGCTTCTGCTTCTCGTTGGTAGCGCGTAAATTATATACTTCTTTCTCTAGTAACGCGGCGATTTGTATCGTGATCTACTAGGCTTTTGAAATATGGTTTATAGCGGGCTTGTGGGCTCCTTGATCTTATATGAAGTAATGCTTTGATTAATGAAGCTTGATCTTGTAATTATATAAAGTTCGAGGCCGTTTTTGAGTCCTAATCGCTTCCCCTACTCGAAGGATTTGGGGGGGGGGGTTCGAAGTCGAAATTAGGATGCCTCTACTATCTTTACTCTATAATCTTAATATAAGAAATAAGCCCCTTATACTAGATTATTCGATTAGCTAGTAGCCGATTTATAGTATACTACTATCCTTCGTCGTTTACTCCGAAATTAAAGTAATACCTCTTCTACCTAGTCTTCGTCGAATCGGCCTAAGAATTGAAATGTTCTAGGTTCTATAGGCTATAGAGACCAAGTGGTAAAATCAGGAAGAAGAAACTGATATTCAATCCATGAAGAGAAGGCTCTTGGTAAGAGATATAAGAAGAAGAAAAAGGCAAACTAGCAAAAAGCCCACTCTGCATGACCCGAGTAGACATCCCATCTATGGCACACTTCAACAAAAAGAAGAAAGAAATCATAGCGAGAGGAATTGGCAATTTTAATTTGGGTTGACGATGATACTGTCAACCCCATGCCGTACAGCTCCGGTGAGGACACCGATGACCATTGACACAACCCTCATCAACGCACTGTAATAAGCCTTTGGGACAGGCACTTAAACGAGCAATCTATATCAGATCAACCTTATCTTGCTCAACGAGTCTCGGAGTATGCTTATGGGTACAAGACACTCCCTATAAACAGTGTCCTAATATATGAAACTGGGTGCAGTAATTTTGCTGCTTGAGGTAATCAATTCTGCCCTTCGCGGAGACTGTAAGGGGCTATTAACCCGTTCATGGTTCGTGTTCTTGCAAACTACCAACTTTAGAGTGTTGGTTATAGTTGTTCTTGTGGGTGAATCGACTGCTAAGGAGATATCGTTTGATATTGGAGAAATTCTTTTCGCTACAGTTGTATAGTTTGGAGTGGGCGTCTGCGGCGGCGTGGGAATTGCAGTAGTTGTTATGCCGCCAAATGATACATTTCTGGACATCTTCTTCGACCGGAAGACCCCTTAGGGAATAAGGTTATCTGAAAGTCGGATGCAAGATCTCTCAATTCACGAGCGAATGGTGGACCCTCTACCAATGAAATACGGTCCGAGCCCCGATGGGATCCCAGTACTCGTGTATATCCATTGTCCGCAGATCCACAGAAAATGATATATTCGCAATGAACATCAAGAAAGTAGTGCTCGAAGAGGGCTAGGAATCTAATTAGATAACTCCTCACCCACGGGGTAAGGGGCAGCACTAGCTTACCTCGAATCTTCACATCAGAGCATTCCTTCCCACTACCTGCGTCGACAAAGTCACACAAAGTATCCTCCATGTTGAACCCTTGGATAAAAGAGTTCAAAACATCTTAGGAGCTGACAGCACTAGTATCACAATACGTATTTCCTAGACCGGCCACATTTGCATACACGCCAATCTTATATTTGATGTTGGGGCTGGTATCGGGTTTGATCTTTCGGGTGTGATTCTGGACCGCCTCGATAAGGGCTCTCGCTGCGAGGCGACCACCGTTCTTCTCATTTTGAACATATTCGTCCCTGAACTGTGATGGCTTAGTTCGAGCAAAAACATTGTTCATGAAAAAGTATTGTCCTCACGTTCATGTGGTCGCCATCAACAAGTACAGTTACAAATTTCAACGTAGCCTATGCCCACGTTGTTAGCAATAGGCTTGGGCTTTTGGGATCAGTTAGCGGGAAGAAGTGATCACAACACGTACTTCCTCACGAGACTTCTTTGTCAGCTTAGCCTGGAATGTCTCGGCGTCTTTCCTGTAAATCCCAACCAGCTTTTTCTGGTCTTGAGATTCATTCCTTTCGCATTGAAGAGCTTCATCAAGTCTCTGGATATGGGAAGGTCCTACGGTCAAAAAGTGCCATCAGTAAAGTCCAAGCTGGCCCTCAACTTCATGTACCAAGCATACCTCAATGATTTTATCCTTGCTATCTTCGTTGAGACTTATGGCCTCGTGTCTACTCTTAAACTCAGTCAAATCCAACACTTTGCTCACAATCGAAGTGTCAACTGCGACAGAGGACGTAAAATCAGGTAAGGCTTCCACCCCCTATTTATCTATCGTGTCTCTGGCTACCTGATCAGTTTAGTCACATCCAAGGCAAAAATGACACTGAAAGTCACTTGCAACATCATTTTAGGTGAGCGCAGGCGTATAATATCATGTTCCCGGACGAGCCGTTCAGGCAGGAAATGTTTGTTTTTGCATACTATTGGCGGGGTACGATTTGCCATGTCATCGCCTCATCCGACGAGTGGTAGCTACAGGGGTCATGGCGAAGCGCCGTATGCACGGGGAGAAAGAACTGCGGCGAGGCGTATTTACCGCCCCCTCCCCCCCCCCAACATCTCACTACACGGGATTATAGCTACAAGAAGTACTCGATTACTACTCCGTACCTTCACTCTCGATGCGAGGCACGAGGCATACAACACAGCACATACATTATGGCGCATTCCACACAGAGACCGTTTCCCCTATGCTAGAGAAAAAACACGGACAGCGTCAAGTCAGTTTCTTGACCGCTGGCTTCCTGCTCACCCACGCTCCTTTAAAAGTAAGAAAGAAAGAAAAAAAGAAAGAAAAGAGAAAAGTAAAAATGGAAAATGAAAACTCGCAGAGGGCCTATAGCTGCTTATTGGTGTCTTCGGGCGAGATGATATAGAGATTGGCGCCTTCGGCTCCTTGGGCTGAGAACCTATCTATCGGCGTTCTCAACTTATACCCACACTTATAGACATAGACAAGGTTATTCAATAACAATAGATACTTGTTCAATTACTCCAACATCGATCTTTAGGGTACCCATTGCTCTATATCCCCGACTTACCCAAAACCCAAGAGACAGGCTGCGAGTGCGCATAGCGCTCTCCCTCGAATTGAATACCCTGAAGGGTAGAGACTTCCCTGGTACAAGAAACCGCCGTCAAGCCCAACCGTCTCTTCCACTCATTTTTCAGCTGCAAAAAGACAAACGCAAGATGCCGTAGCCTTGGTACTTGAATCGCCCAATGCTGCGAATCGAATTTGCCCTTCTCTTCCTTCAGATCTCGAACGTTTTCACAATAAAGATCCCGGGAATTCGATGCAGAAAAAGGAATTCCTGATTAGTGGACGCGTAAGAGGCATATTCAGGAAGTTTAGTTTTAGCCAAATCCAACCACCTGGAAATACGCTTGTAAACAACGCGACTTCCGCGCCTCTCGTACTTGTGCAGACGACTCTTCGAGATGCAAATCTCGTGCACAACAACATTGGTCATTCCTTGCATTTTACGGCGCCTTGCTTCTTGGAAAGCCCAATATCTGTCCACTGTAACTGAAATTAAGGGCGATAGGCTTTCGCTATACCAATCGAGATGGTTCAGCACCATCTCTCGACATCCTTCATTCATAGGGACGCTTCTGCTCGAACTCGCCAATATGGCATCCGTGCGCCTGTTGAAACAAGCCATAGACTCTCTAGTCTCAACACGCCATGCATGAAGGAAGATCTTGTCCTCTCGAGTCATTTTGAAATCGAAGGCGGTATATTGGAATAAAACGAGCTAGTAAAAATCAAAGTAGAGAAAATTATAGAGGAAAGAAGAAGGAGAGGGGTGATTTCTATTGCAATAGGGGAGTGTCACATTTTAAAGCCCCTCGCAATCTCCCTAGGCTTCCCTCCTAGCTCAAAAGCCTCACTCTATCCTCTGCACTTTACTCGGTTGGCTGCCCGAGAATTGCTGGATTCGGATTGGGGTACTCCGTACATCGCCAGCTCATCTTTCTGCACTTGTCCATGCCCAACATATCTACCAATCACATGAGGGACAACGGTGTCTCGGTTGTTTTCTCATGCAGTGGCCGTATGATGCACGGTACCGTATCAAAATTTTCACAAAAACTTTTCTTAACAACTACACCTCAGCGCGAACTTTAACGAACCGCACCTACGTGATGTTTCTCAAACAGGAAAGCAATTTGATGCAGCTTATTTTTGTGAGTACAAATAGGTTGCAGGGTGTGGGCCCCAAGGCAGATTTGGAGCCCCATGGCGACGGATCTGCAGGTCGGCGCAGCAGGCCAAGGGCAAAATAGCCTTATCTCGTGCGTAGTAGTGGGACCTAAAGGGAAACGAGGCTAGGCAAGTCAAGGCAGCGCATATTACGGTCGAGGCATTGCAGAAACTTGACAAATCAGTCGCGCCAGGTCGGTGACCCGGGCCAATGGTAAAATTGCCTCATTAGGCATACAAGCATAGAAGCGGGAAAAAAAAGAAGAATGTGTCTCATATATTATCATTTTGTCTCATAGTGCTGCATTCTTAATAAACTTCCATGAAAAATCCGATATGGTGTAGTGGCTAACATCGCCGTCTCTCACACGGCAGCCGGGGGTTCGATTCCCCCTATCGGAGTTTCTTTTTTCTTTTTTTAATATATTGTATAATCTTTGATCTGAATGAGATAGCCTGGCATTTTTGCTTTTTACCTGTGTTCTATTCCCTCGTAGATTGTGACGGATTGTCTAGAAAAAGGATGATGATGATGATTGAGAATCCCCTATCCCCTTACCCTGCAACCTCTTTCCCTTTTGAAGTATATCCCCCAACTTTAGGTTCACCGCCTTTGATATCGCGATAGGGGAGCTGTAATCTTGACCCTTGGACATCCCGAAAGATCTATGGATGTGAAGCGATGCCTATTTGCATCGAGTGCTCCTATCCGGTCTCTCACCTGTACAGCGCCTACAGTCGTGCCGATGACCGGTCCCAAGGCAAGGGTGTGCGACTGACGCAATGCCCCCGGTGCCAACGGTTTGCCGACAAATACGTTGAATATGACTTTGTCGTGCTCTTCATTGACTTGGTGCTCATTAAGCCTCAGGTAAGCATTGTACATGTTCTCCAGAGACGCGACCTGACTGACATATCTTGAAACAGGTATACCGACATCTCCTTTTCAATCGGCTAGGACGAGACGATAACCAGTTCGATGTGGGTATGCTGTCTTGAACAATCGTGAGCCACTTGCTGATAAGGTAACCTTCCAGCGGTCCATAATTCGCCTGGGAGTTCTTCTGCTTCTCTTCGATGTCTACCTGACCTGGGCACGCATCGAGAAGGATCCATCCCTCGCAACGACCTTCTTATCACGCGCCCCTATCATTGTCCAATACCTCTTCTTCCTAAGCTTGAATGCAGCCGCAACCCTCGCGCACCACCTCACCGTGCGCCTTCTGGTCTCAATCCTGGTTCCGAAGTCGCGCCGATACACCGGTCCAGACAGCGGCGGCAATGCCAACACCAATATTAGCACAAAATCTACAGGAGATGCCACTCCCTTCCCCTCCGGACCCCCAACACCAACAATGCATTCCTCCCCATCCGGAGTGCCAACAATCTCACACGCCCAGAACCCCGCCAACCCCCCCGCAACCCTTTTAAGTCCAACCCATAGCGAGGTCACCTCTCCAACCGACCTCTCCCCACCACCGCAAGGCCCATCAATGGGACCACCACCCCGGCCCGCGCCGCCTCTGCGCCGGACATCAACAGCCCCGCTGCAGAACATCCAGCCCCTACCCCCTCCAACCGCCGCAAGCCCAGCAGCGATCAGCACCGCCCTGCTAGTCAGCAGCTGCGCCAAGCTCTTCCCCATCCTGCTAGTAATCTGGGGCTCTGACGGCAACGGCAGCCTCTCCGACGTCCCAGAGCACAGCCAGACAGCAGCACAGATCCTGCCCTCGACGCAGGCGGCTACTATGCCGAGCGCGGTGCATCAGAGTCTGTTGGCTACAGCCACGAAAACCTCTTCCCTCCTTTCTGCGAAAGCGGCTATATCATCTTCGCCGTTGGCTTCGGCACCTTCTTCTTCGTTCCTGGAATCGTGGCTTGCTGCCACGGCTTCTATGCTTCGGGCTTCTACGCCGACTAGTTATCTGACGGGGCTTTTTGACTTGCTTGCTTCGTTGCTTTCTCTTGGTGTCGTTGATACACACCTGGTGCTTCTGAGTAATATCGAGGCTTTGTATATCTTGCTTGGCTGTGGGTATCTGCGTGCTGTTGCGGTTGCTGTTGCGGGTCAAATCGCCCGGTGGGCGGTGCAGAGGGTGATTCTTGGTGCTGTGGGAGTTGGTTAATAGAGCAATTCAGATGAATGATTAGTAGTAGATACAAAAATTCCTTCGACCTAGCCTTATTAGTGTGCAGTTGCTTAAATATATATATTTACCCCTAGGTCTAGGGACTCTACAGTGGAAATACATTGGTCGAAATCCCCGATTAATACATGGAGACACAGCTATAAGCATGTAGTATCCGACGAGTAAGGTGATCGAAAAGGATATAAATGCTTTCCATACAAAAGGAAACCGACCAACTACCAAATAAAACTAGATCAAATCGAAAACATACAAATAAAACGCTGCCAAGAAAAGGCCATCTAGAGGAAGAGCTATACAAAAACATAAAGCAGCTGCGAACTGACACAAGTTCGCAATGCAGGCCAATTTCACAAGTAGGCCGCTACCAAGCCTAAGCACGGAGCAAGAAAAGCCGTTCTCATTCCCATCTAACCCTCGGGATAGCATAAACTTGATTTCATCTTATACTACCCCGTGACAGGATAGGATGAGACAATGGGCACAACCGACAATCTCGCCAAAAGCCAGTTGACTAAATTGACAACATGAGAAACCAGAAAGGGATATGCCTCTAGTGCGGTACACGATCGGGTCGAATGTCTGACCGCCTTGGTGCAATGAGGGGGTGCCACTGTGCGAGGAAGACGATTGCTATATTGGTTATGTTAGTATCTTTCATGTAGCTCACATATCATAGATATGGATGGATAGAGAAGAATGGGCAAGAGAACGTACCCCACATCAAGTAACAGGAAACGAAGGTAAGTATGAGCGTGCTGCGGAAGAGGCTGAGGAAAGTAGAGTCAGTATTCTCAAGTGCTTTCAATTTTCATAGGAATGGCTGTTTGGCTTGACGCCTAGCATGCAAAGAGTGGATCATGGACTCACGTCTGGTTATCGCCCTTTGGGCTTAGGAACCATGCTGCTGTCGAGAGGGCGATGATGATAATCAGGCCAATGACCATGCTCCAGCTGTTAAAGTTCATGTTAGTGACTATAATTTTGTACCTTCATCGAGCAGAGCATCGGGAGGTCGAGGGCTGGCGGGATAGATTGAACAATGCGAACACCCGTAACCAGGTAATCATCGACCCATTGGTCGAGGGAGGCATGCATTGTTTATTCCATCGCCCCAATAGAGAGGGAAACGTACCCGTTTGCCATATTGCCGGTGTTTTGTTATTCTCTTCGTTCGTCGGAGTAAAGTACAAACCAGAGTGGGGATCACTCGGTGTGTTATGCGAATATCGGGGTGGGTGAAGAGCGGGCGAGCTAACGTGGAGAGCGCGGGAAGCTAATCGTTTACTTGATGGTATAGATTCTCTGCGCGAGTGTTGTTGAATGTCCAGATCCTTTGACGGCGCGGGTGGATGGACAAGTAATCGATTATTCGGTGGAGGGTGGCACGATTGGGATCGGCTCGATGGTGTTTTGAGTACGTATTCTGGGAACCAAATATCCGGAGTTCCTTCTCGGACGATATGCAGCTGTCGAGTGTGTTGCGACCTGAAAAGGACGACCTGGTGAGTTGGAGTATCTTCGTTGATGTCGGAGCTCCTGGAGCCATCATGCCTGAGGCAGAATTAGCGGGCGGTGGATCTCGAGGTCAAGGTCCCATATGACATCTATACATCAGCGAAGGTGGCATCTGCTCTACATTTCCACTACAATATGGCTTTTATGAGAATATAGATAGGAGAACAGAATTCCAGGTCCAAAAATCCAGACTGAATGATCTGTTGGGTTCGCTCAGCAGAAGCAAAGCGGCTTAGATACAAAACACAAGGCCATGGCTCGGAGTAACAGACAAAATCGAAGCCAGGCAGAAGGATAACAAAATAAACACGGCATTCAAAACAACGCTTAGGCGCCCTCACGGATCTTGCGGTAGCTAGCCTAAGAATGACGTGGTTAGATATGATGAACATGTAGAACGAGCATCACCGAGAACTTACTTCCTGCTCGACCTGCAGAGCATCTACAGTCGGGGCAAGCTCGCTAAGAATCTCATACGACTTCTTGTGGAACTCAAGTTGAGCGGCGATCAGATCGGCCAAGTTGCGCAGGGGCTCGGGGGTATCAAGGACCTGTTGCAAGCGATATTAGTACCACAGAAGGGATTTCAGGGTGCCAAAAAAAGAAAATCAACAAGAACGTACGTTCTTCATCACGCTAACAGCCTCCTCGGTCTGGCCAACAAACTCATCTTCGGCCTGCTCGATCTCCGCACGGGCATCCTCGCTCAGGTTGTCCAAGTCGCCGTGGGCACCGGCCTTTTTGCTAGCCTTGATAGAGTCAAGCATCAAGCGGGCGTTCTCAACATTCTTGCGCGCCTTAGCAGCGAACATCAAGTTAGTGTTAAGGGTGGTGTTCCAGCCGGCCAGGAAGCGGGACTGGATCTGAGCATCCTGGGCGAGACGAGCCTCGCCAACCTGCTCCTCGGCCAGAGCATACTTTTCCAAGGCAGTTGCAAGCGGGTCCTCACTCTCGGTGCTCTGCGCGAGTGTCTGGGAGCCGGCGAGGGAGGCACGGGCGATCGCGTGGTTGAAGGTCTTGGGTTGGGGCTTTGCGGAAGGCGGAGCTGTCAGGGCAGCTTGTGCCTCAGCGGGCGAGGCTGCCTGGGACAGGAGCTGGACCTTCTCGTTGATAGTACGGCCCAGGTCATTGAAGGACTCGCGGATGTTGGGAGGGTAGTCGTAGGCCTCGTTGGAGTATTGGGAGCTGTTCACGAGAGGTGGCGCCGGTTAGCGCCTGTGGAGAAAGCCATGAGTGGCGCAGAAAGCAACAGGGATTACTCACGTCACCTGCAACAGCTTCTGGTGGACAAGCTTGAGCGCATCGACGCGCTTCTCAAGCTCGATGTATTCATCGGGGAGCTGGGTCTTGTCGTCGGCCTGGCCCAGCTGCTCCTTGATCATTTGCTGAGTACGCTGCGCAAAAGGCGTGAAGTTCGCACTGTCCGTCAGAAAACCACAAGGCAAGAAGATGTTAGTAAAGCGACCGATCACAAGTCAACGGGAGCGGAATGGTATCCGCAGGGTAAGGGGGCTGTGACGGTGGACTCACCTGAAGTTCTTTCCGAATGCCTGCATTCGATCCATGATTGGTGTATTTTGAACTTTTGATTTAAATAGAAAAGGAGGAGAGAATGGAAGGGAATGGATGAGAGTGACGATAGGATATCACCACATGTGCTACGCGGGCGGGACGAAGCCTCGACTTTGCACCGCCTCAGTTGCGCCACATGTCATCTTATCAGGCACCCGTATAATGAGTTTGTAGCATCTTCGATCTTTTTTTTCTCCCCTTCGACTAGAGGACCTCCAAATATATGTCAAACCCATACTCCCTCTTAGGAGCAGTGTCCTGTGAGGACAGAGTGTTAGATGTTAACACTTTAATGTTGTACCTAGGAATAACCTGCAAATTGACTAAAAAGATACATAAAAACATCCGGAAATCCATACAACCCAGAACCACTGGAATCAAATTAAAATCATAGAATCGTAAGTCTCTGCTTCAGAAGAAAAGCAAGCAAGCAGTATAGAAACCAGATCAGGTCAGAGTTGCCATCATAGCACGCATGATGCGAGAGTTGGGTTCTAGAGAAGGTTAGAATCATCAAATCGGGATAGTAATTTGCGGCGTCATACCTGAGCGCTCCTGCCTCCGGATCTCAGTAACCTCCGCCTGGTTGCCTCTATCGTCAATGATATCTGTTTCGCGTTGCTGAGTGATCTCAATCCCACCCTGCCTCTCCAGACGAAGAAGTCTTGTCTCCTCTTCCAGATCACGAATGTAATCGCTTACATCGTGGTCACTCTCCCGTGGACGAACGAGAACCATCGGGCCCGTCCGAACGGTATCGGATTCTCGCTCCCCGATGTACTGCACGGCAGACGAGAGACGAGGTGCGTGATCATGGACTGATACAGCTCGTCGCCGGGAGACTCCATGCACTCGAGGTCTCTCGACAATCTCTTCGTATCGGTCCGCATGGTGTCGTGACTGTGACCTGTGTCGAGAGGGTGATGCTTCCACGATCAATGCCTGGCTGGTGCGGGGAGAGGCCTCGACACGCAGGTGCTCTGTCGTCACCCGCTCACGTGGCCGTTCCCTCAAGGGAGGGGACGAAGACAAGCCGATGTATTCGGCTGTTCGAGGAAGGCAATTAGTACTACTCTTCCTCATAAGGACTTGGGAATGCGGATGTGGGTGCCACTCACTTTCCACGGGCGAAGGCCGCCTGAACTCGCGGCTCAAGCTAAGCACTTCATCGATCTGTTCCTTCGACAATGCCTTTTGGATGACGATCACATCCTCCTACTTAAGTCAGTAGCCGACAACAGCACTATTGGAAAACAAAGCACCCACCTCTTCCTTGAACGGATACCCTAGATCCATGATGGCATGGATATGGGCAAGGTGGCGAGGAACACGGGTCTTCCCTTTGCGCGGGTAAGGCTTCTCCTCACGATGTCTGCGAACAGTACTGCTGGAGCGGCGGCGACGATCGGTCATATCTCGGTCACGGATGTCTCTGAATTCTTCATCGCCATAGTAGTCGGGTTCGGCGATCCTAATATCCTCGTAGACTTCTCGCTCGCGATAACGGCCCGGAGATAAATGGCGACGAGGCGGAGCAACGACAGGCACACGGGGAGCGCGGGGTCTATGGTCTCGAGCCTCAAGGTGTTCCATTTTGCGTCGGGGTATGCGGTCGAAGGTGTCCAAGGACGACTGCCGCCTAATAAGTTGGGGACGTCGGAATGAGGGACTGGCATCACGGCGCCGACGCCCGTCATGCGCCACGAGAGGCATGGCAGGGGATGAGTGGTCTAGATGGTCATCCTCGTAGAATCTCCCGCGTGCACGCGCAGGGGGGCCATATCGGTCTTCTTCACGGAGGCGCGCTTCAAAGCGCTCTTCGGCATGGCGGGGTCGTTCGGCCACGGGGGGACCCCGTGAATATCGATCGTATCGATCGTGAGAGTCCAGGGTCCCTGTTGACGAGCGGTAGTCATCGTATCGAGACATTTGGGAGTATCACCGGATTCCACAACAAAAAAAGAAGGGTGAACCGTGGATGACGCGAGCGGCTGACTTCCGTACCGAGGGTGGGGTTATCGAGGGACCACGGGCGAGAGAGATTGATAGTGACCTCGGGTAACCGATAGAGAGAGAGAGAGAAATGAAACACTGGGAGGCAAAAGTGAGGGGAAAGGAACAGAAAACAGAAATTAAGAATCAGCCTTGGGAGAAAAGAGAACGTCAAAAAGTACGAGATAGGTAAAACGTCAGGCAGAAGTCGATCGGTGATGACATTGGGTTGGACGGATATTGAATGTGGGGATATCTACCTAGGTAGCTGAAAGGTACCTATCTACGCCACATCTTTCAACGGACACTACTGTATGATGCTACTGTATGTTGTGCCTAACGTACATAAATGTACTATGTATGTAGGTACTGGTGCATTGTACACTTCATCCAATCCTAAATCTCCAAATTCGCAATGTCCTCTTCCAAGATTCCCATAGCCCAATGCGCGCGATCGGACTTCACTGTGACAAATCGACGATCTTCAACCTCTTGCAGCACAGCCTCAGTCTGTGGCGTATACATTAGCATGGATGTTCTAGACCAAGAATATCCAATCGACATGCTTACCTCACGCTCTTGTTCCCTTAATCGTTCTCGGTCAGTCTCAAATGACCGTTGATAGGGTGGCCCACGACCTTGCTTTGCAGCGACTACCCATGATTTCTCACAGCCACCTGCAATGGCATCCGCAGTCTTCCACCCAGTCAGGCGAGAGATGTCGCGAAGTTTTGAAATCGTCCAAGTTCGCTGCGTGTGATCATTATATTGCACAGCTGCAAAGAATAGCGGTACCGACATTTCAGTCAACGAAGAACCCAAGTTCGGACTCAAGCTTCCAGCTTCCAGGTTAAAACGTTGCGGGTAGTAGATACCCGCCATGATCTTCCCAACAATCTGCGCAAATCCAGCTGTCGTTGGAGCAGAGACCCCAGCTGCCATCATGATGGCCGGTGGCATGGAGGGATGAATCCGATTCAGCAGCAAACGCATGGCATAATAGAATCCCCAGATCACGGCGATGGTGTGGGTACGGTACTGAAGGGCAGGACCGAACGGTGTAGAGATTGGGGGCGCTGCATCTGCTGGCAAAGGTTGGAAATCCCCACCCAGCGCTTGCGAGAATCTGTCCATGGCGACCAGGATGTCTTCCCATTCCTGTTCGGCTTCCTTGTAACTCATGTCGTGGGCCGGGTCATCCTCGTCTGGTGACAAACGAGGCTCACGCGGTCTATCTTGGAATCCCGAGGGAAGGCGTGGACGTGGTTGAGGGGGTATCATTCCGTACATGGGTGGACTTTCGGCCGAGGCCGGTCCAGGGCTTGAAGAAGACACTCCAGTAGGCTCTGGCATGGACGGGGCCCTGGTGTCCCCTTGAGGCTGCCTGTTAGGCGGGCCAGATGGAGGGCCAGGGGGCACCCCTGGACCGAAGCCGCCAGGTGGTCCGGGTCTTTGACCAGGCGGGCCGCCAGCAAACCGCCCCATGAATTTGAACATCTCAGGGCCAGGCCTCCAGTCCACCCCGCCTGCCTTCAGGGTTCTCAATTTTCGCTTACGATCACGGAAGCCAAAGTCTGTGACCCGACCGAGTAGCAGCCACAGATGATCTGCGGAGCCGTAGATGGCATCTAAACGGCCAATGCCTGCTCTAGGCGGACATTGACCCCATTGAGAGTAGGGCATTCTGGTTTAACGATAAGCAAATCTGTTGTCTGCTAGTAGATGTGGTTGTAGACTTACAATAGTTTGTTTCCGCCGATCAAACTCTGGAATGCATCTTGCTTTGCATACCACCAGTATAGATCGCATTGAATCCGGAAGACCTCAATGTCCTTGCGGGTAAAATGCTTTTTGGAGGGCAGCGTACTCTCATCATTGACACATCCAAAATCGTCGTAATTGACTGCTTGTCCCATAATGGCGCCTACGAGATCCTCATCGACGTTGCTCTCTTTCTCGGAGAAGGGATCATCCTCAGAGACATCACCAGGCATCCCCCACCACGAGTCCGACCAGCCAGACTGGCGTCGCTGCTCATGAGCTCTACGTCGATGGGCCCGGAGGTCTCTGGTGGTCTTGGCAAAGTTGATCTCTCGGATAAGATGTGTGGACCCACCCAGGTGGTTATTCCATTTCGAGTGATCGGCAGAGATCACCTCATAGTAGCCCAATAGAAGAGTAGCGGCCAAGGTACCAACTTGCTTGCGTCGAAGGGGAAGGCCAACTGCGGAACCAACTCTTTTCAGGGCGTAGTGATAGTGCTTCAAAGATACTGTCGTGGGAGCTTGCTGTAGGTATGCAATGTGTAAGCTGCTGACAGCAAGTATCGCCTGGAGGAGGGCTGGATGTTCCAAGGCTTTGAGTGCAAGCGTGTAAACCCATAGACCCTGTTGTGCAGATGGCACAGCCGCCCCCAGAACGATTGACGAGTCAGTAGGATGCCGTTCAAATATAGACAAAGATGGACCGGTTGAGTGAATGAAGTGAGCAAATATGCGAGCGGTCTTTGGGTTGTTTAGGGGAGAAGAGCCAAGTGTAGGTCGGTATGAGGCGAGCACATTGGGCTCGTTCAGGTATGTCGTGAAGGAGCGGAGTTGTCGCTCGTCGCGGTTAGCAGAGGCCATGATGAGGCTCAACTGGTTGAAGCCTTCGGCCTGCGATTGATCCGCCATCTCATCGTCCGAGTCTATGTCGTAATAATCCTCGCTTTCATCCTCCATGTATATCACTTGTGGCTGGTGGGGTATTTCATGGGGTATAAACTGGTCATGAGGTCGTAATTGCTGCGGGAATTGTCCTGGCGGTGGCTGATAATGATATATCATCGGCAACGGCTGGGTCATCTAAGAAATCGTACTCAGTATACCAGCTGCGAAAAACAGAGGGATTACAGCAATGCATACCTGAGGAACCGGATTCAGCTCGCTCTCCCTGCTTCCCGACATTGGATTAAGACCTGGTACCGGGGAGAGATTGAAGGCATATTCTTCAGCCGTCTGACCGATGGGACTGGCGATCTGGGCTACGTTTTGTACGCTTGAATGGAGCCTATGTGGAGCGCTCGTCTGGCCCAACTGAACTGACTGCTGCCGCTGTGCTTGTGAGAGGTCATTCGCCTTTGACGGTACCAGTGTGTTCTCCATTTGAACTATCGGCTGAGTGTGCCACATATGACTTGGTGGCTGCACTTGGGCTGCTGGATAATAGGATGGATGTGCATTAACCGGCTGTATTTGACTCGACGAAGGTATTTGGGACGGAAACGAGTGATATCCCATCGCTGCCGGATCAACAGGTCGCGGCGCTAACATTGGATTCTGAGCAGCGGCTTCCGCTTGTTGGGGAGAGAGTTGAGAACCATAGTCGTTGGGGATCGGCGCCCTCATATGTTGCTGCTCTATCTGCGGATCCTGGCCGTGGCCAGTACTGAAAGATCCAAAGATGCCTATGGGGTTCTTGAACACGACCCGTTGGGAATATCCCTCGCAGATTCGCTTGGATTTCACGCAGTTGGTGCATATTGGCTTCTCTTCGCCGCACTTGATCCGGCGCTTTCGACAAGCTATAAGGCTTGGTCAACGAGGGAAACTATCTCCAGCGTTTTGCAACATACTCAAACAGCCGGTCTTGGTTCGTTTCTTGGGGTGTCTGCGGGGACCTGACCGTGCGGTTGAGGCTTCCGCAGAACCGTCAACAGTAAGATCCGCTGGAATATCCAGCTGATCCATCGGCTTGCCAGCCATGGCCTTCGAGTGACTCAAGATTGGAGAGTAGACATGCGCGAGGACATTGTGGGGCTAAAGGGCACAATGATCAGATAAATAAAGGCTGCCGAGGATCGCAGATCACCCGCAATGCAATGTGGTTCGTCAAAGGGGGATATGATCACCTACTTATTTGCAAGGGTCTCTCTTAAGTGCACAGACTGCTAAGTGTCCACGGGTATTGACTTTCACGGTTACAAGGGCTTACGAGGCGCTTAGGGGCGTACAGAGTCCACTCGTTCTCCTTGTGCCCCAAAACAAAGTCACCCCCGTAGGTTTTTACCCGAGATTTACCCCGGTCAAGTGCCTGAGTGCCTAAGGCACTAATGTGTATGTAATCTGATAGTAAAATTACCGATAACGAAATTTTGATAGGTTTTTTTTTTTCTTGGGTACCGTTTCCTCTACTTCAAAGGCATTGGACATTTACAACCAATCCTTAAAAATTAATCATGTTCGCTGTTCCAGGATGGTCCGTTGAGAGCTCTGCTCTGAAGTCACAGACTCAGGCCGTGCAGCCAAAGAACGAATCCCAGCCGGAGAAGGATGCCCCCAACGCCGATGCGAAGAACAACAAGCGCAAGCGTCCCAATGACCGTGTCACCGCCGGAAATGTGGATGAGATGTACCGCAGGCACATCGAGAAGGGCGGAAAGCGCGGGCCAGAGGGTTCCGTGAAGCCAGAGAAGAAGCAGAAGAAGGAAAAGAAGGAGAAGCAGACACCTGAGACAGCCACCACCCAGGAGCCTACAAGCGAAACTGTCACCACCGCCGATGCAGACGCAGATCAAGCCGAGGAGAAAGCCCCCAAGAAAAAGCAACGGAAGAACAAGAAGAACAAGGACAACGCCTCGGAGGACAAGACCGAGACAGAGCCTACCACTGCCCCGGCTAAAGAAGCTCCTGCCCCTGCCACCGCTGCGCCAGCACTCCCACCAACAGCAAACCTGACCCCTCTCCAGCAGGCGATGCGACAGAAGCTGGTCTCCTCTCGGTTCCGCCACCTGAACGAAACCCTCTACACCACCCCCTCCGAGAAAGCACTCGAGATGTTCAGTACCAACCCTGAGCTGTTCGACGAGTACCATGCCGGATTCGCACGACAGGTCAAGGAGTCCTGGCCCTCCAACCCGGTCGACGACTACATCAAGACCATCCGCACCCGCGGTGCAATCCCGCTCCCGAGACGAGGAAAGCCCCTCAACCCTGCTAAGGGCTACCCGCTCCCCCGTCGTCCTACTGGAGTATGCACATTCGCCGATCTGGGCTGTGGTGATGCACAGCTCTCGCGCGCCTTGACGCCCTCCGCTAAGAAGCTGAACATCAAGCTCAACAGCTACGATCTGGCAGCGCCCGACCCATTGATCACCAAAGCCGATATCTCGAATCTCCCCTTGGAAGATGGCGCTGCGGACGTGGCTATTTTCTGTCTGAGTCTGATGGGAACCAACTGGGTTTCGTTCGTCGAGGAGGCATGGCGTATTTTGCGCAATGATGGCAAGGGCGAGTGTTGGGTCAGTGAGGTCAAAAGTCGATTTGGCAAGGTCCAACGCAAGAAGTCTCAGATCGGTGCGCAGAAGCCCGGCAGCAAGGCAGACAAGAAGAAGCCTAAGAAGAAGGGCGGCGACGAGTCCGAGGATGACGCTGATATCTTTGCTGAGGATGTGCGGCCGTCTGACAATACCGACGAGACTGATATCTCGGCGTTTGTGGAGGTGTTCCAGTCTCGTGGGTTCATGCTTCGCCGGGAATCCGTGGATAAGTCTAATAAGATGTTCGTGAGAATGGTGTTTGTTAAGCAGGGTGGTGCGCCTACCAAGGGGAAACACGCTTCGGCCCTCAGTGCCCCTGCGCCTGGTAACAAGAAGCGCTTTGTTGACCGCAAGCCTGATTCAGAGTCTGGCTTGTCGGCTGAGCAGGAGGCCAAGGTGCTGAAGCCATGTGTTTATAAGATCCGCTAGACGTTGCAAAGGATCTAATTATATGTCATTGTACATAATCAAAATTTACCACGCATTACCACTACCGGTGTTCATGGACCATCTCTAAGTTGCTAACTACCTGAAATACATCAACACAGTAAGGCGCAGCATGTAAGCGTTGGATGGCATCGTCATTATTTTTCTATTGCTCCCGACATAGATACTAGCCTCCAAATCAAGTCCGAGGAGCCCCTTCAAGAGATATCTTCGACACTAATCGCACTTATTGGTTGCCACCCAGCTGTGTGACAGCGTGGCCCATCTCCTCGTCGTTGTAGATACGGAAACCCTTCTCCTTGGTGACACTGGCCAGCTGGACATTCTTGGAATCAAGCTTCTCCTCCATGACCTGCTTCAGCGTCTTGAGCACCAACGTCTCGGCCTCTGCAAGAGTCAAAGACTTGTGGTATTCATTCTGCAGCTCCGCCTGCGCGCCTTCGCTTCCTGAGCCGATGGCCTTGGCGTCATACCGGTAGAATGTGCCGGATGGTTCGGCGTGGTATCTAGCAAAGAAAAGCAGTCAGCAAACATACCAGACCAAAGGAAACTGCATATCTTACAGTTGGGGCCCGTCCTCGTCATAACCAGCAATTAACAGCGCAACACCAAACGGTCTGCTCATGACACTCTCCTCGTCATCACCGCTCTCACCGAATCGCAGAGCCAAATCGCAGATTGCCTGTGTGGTGCTCTCGACTCGCAGAGGCTCGGCATAGTGGAAGGCGTGGTTTTGGCACTCGACGCGGGCGTGCTCGACCAGGTTGCGGGCATCGGCCTGCAGACCGGACATGGCACAGCCGATGTGCTGATCAATTTCGACGATCTTCTCGACGGACGACGCTTCGAGCAGTGTGGATGTGACGCGCTTCTCAACACCGAGAATCACACCCTCGGAGGTTGCTACCTAGATGAGGGTCAGAAAGGACGGTCCCATAATCGCATTATCCTTGGTTTTGCGCTCCGATAACAGTACGTAGGTCGCTCGTTGTAGTGTTTCGAGGCCTTTCTTGGAATTGTAGAGCAAAGAGGAACTGAGTGGTATGACATACTCCGATGGCGGTGGAGCCTAGTTTGATAGCTTCAAGAGAGTATTCGACCTGGAACAAACGACCTTCGGGGGAGAAGGTGCTGCGGAGGAAACGTTGTCAGGCTGCGGGTCTGTCTAAGGACACGGATTAATCTCGGAGGACGTACTTGATTCCACGGTCTGTCGAAAGCTGTTAGTTGATTCCGCGGTGAGGGGAGGCTCTGACGAAGCTTACCATATTCTGATCGTGCAATGAACATATTGGATTATCTGACGGGACGGGAGAGACTTGTCAAGAAGAGAAGCAATAAAGCAATATAGAATGACGATGGAGGAGAGAATCAGTTGGAAGGGAAGAGGAGCAGAGGTGGGTGTCTGAGTGAAGCTCGGGAAGGGAAGCTCTCGACGTACGCAAGAGGTGAGGTGCCTGTTAATGCCTTGGTGCCTGAGGCGTTCATCTGCCCAAACTAAAAGTGGAGTTGTTTGGATACTTGCATCTTCTCCCCATATACATTGGTTCTGCTATTTTTGTTGTTGATTCTTCGATTTCGCGCCTTTCAATCTCCTATGCTGCATGATTTACTCGTCGCCCTCGCGGGATTATGTCTGCCAATGACCGCGCCGCGTATATGAGCGCTCCACGACCCCGCGCCGTCTCCAATCGCGTCGATTCCGAAACTCGCGGACCGTCGCCGCTACAAGTCGAAAACAAGGATCCTTTGCGCCACAGCACCTCGAGTCAGAAACACAGAGCATCCCGGGATCAGAAGAGCATGTCCGATAAGCGCTCAGAGCGGATGGTGATCGCATCACGGGAAAAGGCAGTGCGAAGGAACCCTGTGAACCCTGTTAAGGAATCTATCAGTGCAGCCAACAGAGGCGATTGGGATAAGACTCGGCCCAGGAAGCCTGTTCAACTTGATGACGCAAGACCTAGTTCCCGGACTGGGGAGAAGGACCCGGCTGATTGTGAGTGATCCCTGTGTCGCGGTTTGTCGGGAAATGCAATGGATTTGCTGACCATGTTTTTTTTTCCCTTTTACAGCCCCATGGAATCCTCAAGCGTCATTGATTCCTCACTCGACAGCTCCTCTCGCATGTCGTGTATCAGTTCCCCCTCTAGCTTCGACGGCCCCACAGGCCCTTCATCCTCGGCCACTTCGAGAGCTCTCACCCGATGCCCAGGAAGCAGCGATCTTGGAGGACTTGTTGTTCGTGTTCATGGGATTCGAGGGTCAATATGTTCACTACGCTAGTTCATATGACCCATCGATCGAGAAAGACCGCCTCACCGGTCCAGTCTTTCAGATAGCCCCGGGCCTGGATCCGACCCTTCGTGACCTCATCCAGTCCATGTTGAAAATGGCGACGCACTACAGTGCCATGGAGGCATTTGTGGAAATACAAAGCCGCGCTGAGTGTGGCGCTGTTAGTCACGCGCTGTGCGCATCCATTCGAAAGCTCCTCAAAGATTACCTGATCCTTATCGCCCAGCTGGAAGGCCAGCTGCTGAACAATCCTACATTTACCTTGCACCTTCTTCATCTCCATACAATGCCCACCAGTCAATGTCTGGCCCAATTATACTCGATGGGCCAGGAACTGTTGCTCAAAAATGGTCTTCTAGATGAGGAGCTCGAGGAGTCGATTGACGACTTCGATGAGGACGTTGACAATATACTTGAACAGCTCAAAGAAGGGGGAGATTTAGTACCAGGGTCTATGGCCCGCAAGAAAATGTGCAAAGGAGGCAATATTCTCGGACTCCTGACGGGGCGTCTGGCTTCATTCTCGGGTGATCCAACAACAAAGAATCTGCTTCAGACCTTACTGCGTGACGCCAGTAGGCCTTACATGGCCATGTTGAACGAATGGTTGCACCACGGTGGTATCAGGGATCCCCACGCCGAGTTCCTGGTCAAGGAACAAAAATGGATCAAGCGCGAGAAACTTGAGGAGGACTACACGGACGAGTATTGGGAGAAACGTTACACGATTCGAGAGCATGAGGTCCCGCCTCAGCTAAAGAGCGTACAGGATAAAGTTCTGCTAGCTGGAAAGTATCTCAACGTGGTGCGTGAATGTGGTGGTGTCGATGTCAGCAAGGAGGTCAAAGATGTCCCAAAGACGCTCGATGATCCACGCTTCCTGGACAACGTCAATTCCGCCTACACCTATGCCAATGCTTCCTTGTTGAATCTTCTTGTCACAAAAAACTCCCTCACTACCCGATTCCGCTCCCTAAAACATTACTTCTTCCTGGATCGCTCCGATTTCTTTTCCTACTTCCTCGAACTTGGTGCTTCCGAACTACGAAAACCGGCACGTGCCGTCAACGAGGGCAAGCTCCAGTCACTATTGGATATTGTTCTTCGACAACCCGGCAGTGTTGCAGCACTGGACCCGTTCAAGGAAGATGTTAAGGTGCGAATGAACAAGATCGGCCTCACGAAATGGCTCATGCAAGTTGTGAATGTTTCGGGTGTCAACCAAGATGGCGCAGAAGCGGAGAAGCAACAAGTCTCTGCTGTCCATTCCGCCGACGAGGACAAAGATATTCTTGGATTCGATGCGCTTGAGCTGGACTATTCAGTTCCGTTCCCTCTGTCACTAGTCATTAGCCGCAAAACCGTTCTGCGGTACCAACTTATTTTCCGCCATCTTCTATCGCTGCGCCATCTTGAGACGTTGCTGGTCACATCCTGGGCAGACCAAAACAAGACAACCAGCTGGAGGCATAAATCCTCCGATCGACGGCTTGAAGTATGGAAACGGCGGGCGTGGAACCTGCGCGCGAAGATGTTGGTGTTTGTTCAGCAGCTTTTGTACTTTTGTACGGCCGAGGTCATTGAGCCCAATTGGGTGGGTCTGATGGATCGTGTCAACAGCGTTCACGCCGATGCGTCGGAGGTGGAGGAAAATGATATGAAGCAGGTTAACCGGACGGTTGATGAGCTGATGCAGGATCATGTTGATTTCTTGGATACATGTTTGAAGGAGTGCATGCTTACACAGGCTAAACTGTTGAAGGTACATTTCTCCACAGTAGCCGTGGTATACATACTAATGACTGTATAGATACATTCGAAACTGGTGACATGCTGCACCATGTTTGCTTCCTGGACTGCGGCATCACTTTCACGCGCCCTGGCTTCCGCCGATCCCGACTTGGCTGGAGGCAAAGTCCCTGGCGCTGATGCCAGAGGATATGATCCGACGCGGATTGGAAAACTTGAGGACACACTGAAACGATACGAGGACCATTTCTCGCGTCACCTCCGCATTTTGATGGACAGGTGAGTAACACCCTTGGGCATTCATATTACTCGGTTGTGTGTTCTAACGTGACTATACAGCTTGAACTACTTCGCCGCAACGGAGAGTGTGGTGCTCCTAAAGCTTGCACACTCCTTAACCTCTATCAGTCGAGAGGAGAGTAAAGAGGATTGAAAGGTTGCAATCCCTTGCTTTGTGTCTTTTACACCTTGATATCGTTATCAACATAATCAACCCACGACAGGGATGCGGTTGGGTGCTCTGGCTATAAGCAAGAAGCAAAGCGCTTCAGATCCATAATGATTGCTAGCTATCACCTGAAACTCCGCGATACCGAGACATATGACGTATGCCACGGACTTCGGATTTTGGATTGTCGAATGCCGCCGCATGAGTCACCAGAGCCTCCAAAATGGGGTCCAAACGGGCTATATCGCACTCAATCAAGCCTCATCTGTGAGGCCGTGGAAATCCGCCAAAATCAATGTACCTAGATCCATGAACCGAGTCATGCCAGACATCGGGATTAATGATAATACGAGATAGCGAAACGAAGCCCAGATTTACAATGTTCAGTGTACTATGTATAGCCCTAGTAGCTCTACCAAACTGAAAAAAGAACCTGAGCACGCGAATTCCTCGGGATCGCGTCAGCAAGCGGCTTCTCACGTCAGCCCCGGATTTGGCCCTACAGGGTAAAAGGTCATTTCTATTTAATTTCAAGACAATCTCTCGGATATTTATAAAGAACAAAAATAAACACCCAACCTCCAAGCTCTGTATACGATCGACAACAAACACCACAAACATGCCAATACCAACCTTCACCTCCATCCTCCGTATCCCATTCCAACACCCCAACACACCCCCAAACCGCCTAACCCTGGCCCTCAGCGCCGCAGCGCTCCTCGTCTCGACCCTCATCCTCCCCGCCGCCTACCGCGATTACAAAATCTTCAAATCCTACGGACCCGGCGGCCCACCGAACAACGCGCTAGGATGGATTGTCGTGCGCACGCTGTTCCAGCCCTTCGGGCGCGAGATGCTCAGCACGGATGAGTACGTACAACGCATTGCGGCAGCTGAGGGCCATGGGAAGGGCGATGATGGGTTTTTATTCTTATCCGAGGAGCAGTTGGGGAGTCGACGTGGGGAAGAACGGCCTGTTGTTGGACCGCATGTTGCACCGCAGAGACAGTTGACGCAGGTGCCGGACGAGACTGTTATGGAGGTATGTTGTGTGTCGGACGTCCCTTTCTTCAGTCCTATTGAGTGTGTTGGGGAAGAGAGATCAAGGAGTGAAGAGCTTATTTGCTGATTATGGTTTTTTGCGGTAGAAATTCTGCTCTGCGTTTAGTGCCTTCGGACATCAGAATCATCACCTTGTGAAATTCCAGAAGTCGAATCTGGAACGCCATGCTGATGGGCTCTTTGTCGCGGATCATATTCCTGTCTTTGGGATTGCGAAGACTATGAACCGTGAGATTGCGCATATTCATTCTGGAAATGACCACTCGGTTCATGTCATTCTTGCGCCGGCTGATTGTAAGGTCTCCAATCTTGTTTGTTTGGTGTTCGTGTGTTAACATTGCTGTCTAGGTATCAAGGTTATTGAAGCTGGCTGGGGCCAGCGTCATGCTTTCTCCGGTACATCTGCGATGACGGTTCTTTCGCTTGGTACAATGCCTGATATCCCGGCGGAGTATGTTTTGATCTATGCGCCGCGGACGGAGGCGGAGATTGAGACGGTTATGCAGATTGTTTCGGCGGGTGTCAAGTTTATGACGGGGAGGGAGGATGTGCGGTAGGTCAATGGGTGCTTTTTGTACTGACCTTATGCTTGAAGGGGTTTAGTGGTGTTCTGAGGTGGATGCATTCTTCTGGTGTATGCGTTGTGCTTGATTTCTTCCTGTTCTGTAACTTTATATACCCCACTCTTCGATTTCTCTGCTGTTTATATGGCAGCGACAGTGCTTTCGCGATAAATGACACACATCAAATCATACTTGCGCTTCTGAGACTACATACCACATCCGAGCGTAGAGAATCTGTGTACATTCTGTTGTTAATATTGTAGGTATGAAGTAATGCTCATATATATATTTATATACATACTCCCTCAAGCTCACCAGTGATCTGTTGCCTTTCTCGTTTCTTCTGCTTTATTTTACGTAACCTAGCCTGTCTCATGGTATTACTCTTGATTTATCACTTTGATTTCTTGTTATATACAATTTTTATACGTACATGGTGCAAGTCAAAACGGGCAAGCCTTATACCCCCCTCCTATCCACTTCTATAAACTAGCAGATAACTATGAAAGGCTTCTTTGCTTCTGCATCTAATATACTCAAAGCTAATCATTAGTGCATATGCCCTAGGTTGGCTCTATATGAAATTAAGATACTATTATCTACTAGTATCAGTTTGGACGGAGCACGTAGTAAGAGTGCCTTTTGTCAGGACCCACCCGCAACAGCCTAAATAGTATTGCGAAGCGAGAAGAGTTAAAGGAATAATACTTGTTAAACAGATGTTCTCGCGGATATATATTTGTCATATTTTCATATCCATGGATTTGTTGGGCGTAATATATATAATTTAATAGTGGGCTTCACATTATATAGTTCGATAACACGGAATCTGCTGACCACCACGGCAATATTGGAACTAGTACGCAATATTTTTTTCCTCTCCTGTTCTACTAGCACCTTAGGTAGTACCACTAATACACATAGTTATATTCCGTACGTAAGTCAGTGCATCTATCGCACGATTTCACGCATATGGATAGCGGGACCGCGGGAATGGCCAAATCCGTATTAAGTAGGCAAAAAAAAGTCATATCTTCACCGAGTATGCGAAAATACAAATGATCATTATCCTTTGTTTCATTTTACAACGTAATATCGTAAAGGACAGGGCTTGGCGGAAGTCATCACGCCCAATTTGGAAGGCGAACCAGTGTGTTGGGGCTATGAATGAACACGCTAATTAAGGGGGAATCTTTTTTTTAAATAAAATTAACCGTCATGTCCCGATTTCGATTCCAACTTCCTTCTGTATTGGCTAAATAGGAGAGAGCTTTGAAATACCCGGAGGAATGATATCAAAGACTCCCCCAGCCCAAAAAGTTGGGTAGGCGGCCCCCTTACCCGAGAGATGAACCATGGCGCTGGGTGAGCCAACGGCGGAGCCGGACGGGTAGGCCCTGTCGAAATCCCGACACTATGGAACTTCGTATATTGTATTTGTACTTTGTTTTTCTCTTGCTTCTTCTCTCTTTTGCTTCAGACTGAAGAGTTTTTTTTTTTGAACGGCCTGTGAACTTAAAACAGTGGTCGGACCACATATTCTTCTAAAATGGACCCATGTTTATAAGCGTAATCGGAATGGAAGAAATCTGCCTGTTTTGACATAACACCGACGTGTGATCATCGCCTATTAACTGTTATGTGAGAAGTGGCTCTATCCACCAGTCTTGGACATCTGTACCCTGCAACCGCAAATGCAAGTACTAGATCCTTGCATTTGGCATGGATTGCCGGTGCGGCGTGAAGTGGGACCCGATCATGTCGGAGAATTCACCCGGGGTGAAGAAAACCAGGAGTACCTAGGAGGTATCAGGTGAATTGAGAATAATTTCAATGGTGTTGTGGATTCGGACACCAGAGTGGATACTGCCCACATTTTTGTATGTTGTAATAATGTAATCGCATACTCTAGAGCTTCTCCCTGAGGCAATGAATGTCCACATCCACATCCGCACGGGATGGATATCTCTGCCGCTGCGCAGCATTCGCCCCAGCAGCAAATACCATGCAACCAAGGTAAATCCCCATGAGACAAACTTGATAAGTATCCAGAAAAAGAAGAGGGGTGAAACAGCATTGTCAATCCATTGCCTCGGAGGTACTTCTGTCAGATTGTTTCGGGAGCGATCCGGAGACGGCTAAAAATCCTGTAGCAAATCTCCATGTCCGCCACTTGCACCAACAAAGTTGGAATCTTGGAACGTAAAACTCTCCAGACAAGCGGTGAGAACGAGAGCGAAACAAGAGGGGCAAGAATAAAATCCACCATCCTAAATCCAGCCCACCAGAAATCCCGACGGAATGGATGCCCCAACGAGGAAGTCGCTGATCCTGCCCGTCGAACCCCACTCAAGTTAAGGGACCATTGGAGCCATTTTGGTCGTGAGACCGGGACTGAACAAGCCACTTGGCACCCACAGTACTGCACATTGGCCCGAGGACACGGGCTTACTCCGCGGCATGGGCGAGAGGGGTGTTGGAAATTTGTCGCCAAGCTGTTTCGTCCAACGTTGGTTAGTTTTTGGTTTCATTTCTTCATTAAAGTGACAGCGGGAACCGGCGGTGATCCCTTGTCATGCCTTTGGAATCGGCAATGCAGGGCTCAATTGGCCTGTCCAACGCAAGGGTTGGTGTGAATTCCAACCCCACGGGTATTTTTCTCTTCTTCTCAGTCTGCTCTGTCATGGTCAATTCCTCAATTCTTCTTTTCTCCGAATGGTGTCTCACGTCGCACAGCGGCTGCGCTGTCATTGTTTCAATCATGGCGAGATGCTGCTCAATTTGGTTCAATTGATGGGTGGGTTTGTTTTCTTCCATTCTTCACCAAATCCTGTTACATTGTTATTCGCTGGTGAAATCCTAGAAACTTGTGGAGTCATGGTGAGTTGCCCGAGTAAGGTGCGATTCAATTTTCTGTAGACCTGCCATTTAACTGCTAACGACAGTCGCGGAATTACCCACCATGTTTAGCTTTGCGACGATACTTGATAGGGGCATCGAGATCCCCAGTCTGATTCAGCGGCGTGGCCGGATTTGTACTCGATCCACATCGTCGGGCGCCCTTAGACCCTTAAGGAAAGTAGGTACTATGCGAGACGGCGAACTGTGCATTAGTTGACGGCACTGCCGCCTAGTTTCAAAGTTCGTTAGCTTGACTTTAAGCAGCAGACCCGAGTCAAATCTATTCTGATACTTACCCATTCTGGTGTCAATCGCCGGGATTATTCGTGAACCACTCTTCGGCTACTCAACCGACCCGCATTTTTTTCTTTCGTCAAGCCTTGAGCCTTGGTTGACGTACCAGGGTCATCCAGTAGTAACAAGAGCCTCCTGCGCAGAGCGTCTCAGGCCATCTTTAGTAGTTCCGCTAGCAAGGATGTGAGGGACCGTTTCGGGGTTGGCCCCAAAGGAACCACATGAACGATCCGGAGGGAAGTTAGGAGTCCGCATTGATCGTATTTGGTTACTACCCACGCAGGCCCCATCCGTGCTAAATATTCGACCGTTAAGCACCCCGTGTCTTCACAAAACCAAGTCGTGCATCCGGTGTGATCTCTAAAAGAGGTAATTCGATTGGGTGGACCGCTTGGCCTTCCCCGTTCGTACATTTTGGTACGTATAATTGGAAGCCCCTCCATACAGCCTTCGCGAGCAGACGCCAAAGGGCGAATGATCCTCGCGCGAGCCACCATCCTCTCCGTGGGTACCGCCGACGTCTTCAAGCGGCACCCGATCTCTCCCATGAAACTCCCAGCACATCAAATTTCACTCCTTTTTCGGATATTGTGATTTGAAGCAAGATCTTGCACCCGGAGAATTCAACCCCGCCCTGGCCAGACAAATCAGGATATACAAACTCGGATTTTCCTCTTCGTCCACAACACCACTTGATTCAGGAGTGACAATGGCGTATGCTAGTTCTCCCCGTTGTTCTTTCGGACCAAGGGCAACTGACGTTGATGGCCACCAGGAGCCCCGATTCACAAACGATAGAATTAGACCGTGAATATCTCAATACGATCACAGTTCAGGGCCGTGAGTATCAGAAATATTCGATCGATCATCGTACGTACTTTGGACCGGTCGATGAGGTAAGACGTTCAGGTTTTCATCGTTGTCTTCTCACTGACAGCTGAACCAGGAAGAAGCACAACAACTCGAAGACCGGCAACAACTTTTCCACAGAATTTTCGATAATCGTCTGATCTTCCCACCAATCCGTCGACTGAAAAGAGTCCTGGACTGTGGGCATGGATCCGCATCCTGGGCCGTCGATGTTGCTGAGCAGAACCCTGATTGCGAAGTGAGATGTCCCTTTGACTGCGCCCGACAACTTCCTAACATTTGGTGGTTTATAGGTCATCGGCGTAGACATTGCCCCTCACATGAGTCCAGACGACATGCCTGATAATTTATGGCTCCAGGTAAGTCAACCTGTTTCACATCTCACCACCGAGCATGGTGTGGTTCACACCATGAGAGGGTTGTAACACTGCCTCTTCCTCTTACCCATGCCTTGTGCTTCGTGACCTTTGTGTGATCCGTCAATCTTGAACAACAGTTCCGTTCAGGTGTGTACCCCTCTGACAACACAATCGCTAACTTGTGCCGAATAGGTCGATGACTTGAACCGCCGTTTCACCTTTCCTGCAAACCATTTCGACCTTGTCCATTCTAGACTCCTTGCGACCGGCATCAATCGATCCCGATGGCCATCCTATCTTCGTGACATAGTCAGGTGCGAGTTCTCCAGAGCTGGTTGACCTTGTCGTCACTCCAAGAGGCAAGAGTCCTCCAACCGAAACCCAAGGGCTAACACCAGCGGTCGTCAAGGGTCCTGAAGCCAGGAGGTTGGGTCCAAATGGTGGAAATATACTTCAATGTTCAATCTGACAACGGCTCGATCACTGATGAGCATGCTTTGAGGAGGTGGAGCACACAATACCTGCGTGCTCTGGAGGATAGGAAAGATCTTCGGATCGGATCGAAGCTGAGAACTCTCATGACCGAGGCGGGGTTTGTCGAGGTGGATACGAAGATGATTCCTCTTCCTCTGTCTGCGTGGTCGACTGGTTGGTATCTGGCTGCCCAAGATGAACGAACGAGACTGATTTTGATTCAATGCAGACCAGCGGATGCGAGACATCGGCCGACACAGCTGTGCAAACATGCAGCAACTGCTTCGCTCCCTCGCACTATACCCATTGACTCAACGTCTGCATATGGCTCCGGATACTTTCAATGCTTTGGTGGACCAAGCACAGCAAGAGGCAGCCGACCCCACACTGAAGGCATATTTCCCACTGTAGGTATTGTTCCAATATGAAACAAGAGACAGAGTCTGACAGCGCAGATATGTGTGCATTGGCAGAAAGCCATAAAGACATCGATCTGGGCAAATCGGCAGGTGCGACAGCCTCGATAGGCAACCTCTTGCGGAAGAAAGCAAATAGCCCGCAAGATGGGCCTGTTGTCGATGCCGACCCGCCTGCATTCTGCATTCTGCATCCAGCATATTCCGGCATATTGTACAGCTTTTTGTTGTGTTTGTTCTTCGCATCCCATTTGCATAAAGATATTGCATTAGCGGAAATATGGTTAGTCGAACGAGGTTTTTTTTTATTGCACCTGTTCATTCCTTTGCCGTCTGTAATGGAATAGGGATCCGTATCCCACCGTCGCTATATGTTTGCTGAAGTCCAGTGGAGACCTCGGGAATCCCGGTATGATCCATTGAAAGAGGACTGCATGGTCGCACGGAAAACGAATGGGACACCTCAATGGCGATTGGAATCAGCGAATGCTCGTAGTCGTGCGCATCACGGTTCCCGCAGAAGCCAACAATTCCCACATGCATCAAGTCTTGGCTTTAAAGAGCCTCGTATCCACTCGGGATCGGTATTGGGTTACTGCCCAACGCGGTGGGAAAGTGAAGTTGCATTGAACGAAACTCGGGGTCGAGGCATCGCTGTCGCTGCTTAGGGTAAGTTGAACTTTTAGTTGACTGCTTCTAGGCAGAATGGAAGTGAAACCAAACAGGAGAGGACTCGAGAGGGTTTGAGAGCAGGAGGCTTGGGGGTGCAGATCAAGCTGTTGAGACCGTGCCCAGTGCGCGATACCCGACACCGTTGGACCCGATCTAACCTTACCCTTTAGAGAAGGATGTTTCCGACCCCATCATGCTCCAAGATGTAACCGATCAGCGAAGTGACAAAAGACGAAGAACGCAGAGGAAGATGAAACAGGAGGGGACTAACCGAACTGACGGGAGAACCAGGGAACCACCAAATTTCAGGAACACATGATTTACACCCGTCTCAGGCGGTATATACGCTTTGACTGACCTTTATGTCAATACCAGCTGTTAACAATGTCCATACAGGCTTGACAAGTTGACAGCTTCGCGACAGAGCCATCACTTTCACGCCATCAGGCCTTCGTGCCTTGGGAGCAGACTCTCGTCTCATATCGAGAGTGATGGCCCCAAGCGGAGGCGAGCTCCCTCAAGTCTCAATGAGCCACCACAAAGTCTGTTACACGTTAAGAAACGTCCAATTCCGTGTCTTACCGGTATTCTTTATGCGGCAGGAGCTCAGCTCTGAGAACCAATACACTCTTTACCGTGTTTCCCGTACGGATTTGGTGCCCAATCACAACATCTAAATAACCAACAATTGGGAGTTTACATGAGCTGAGCAGAGCTGCACATCGGGATATAACTAATGGTGGGTTCTTGTTGATTTGTTGATTTCCTTCTCCCTTACGCGGGAAGAGGCCATGTCGCCTCTTAGTGTCCGATTAGAGTTCCTCCGGAATGCCCCTGTTGAGAGCCACGCTAGCTCGACGAGTTGCGGATTTCGATTGCCGAAAAGACCCACAGGAGCTCGAAATGCCCTAGGTACATACTCTCCTCTTTATCGGTGTGTTGGGGAGCGGCCTTGGGGCGACCATTGGGCACAATTCTACCCGAGAATTGTACCTATCGCGCGCAGTCCTTGTGATTGGTCTCAACCGGGGGCTTTGAGGCCAAAATCGCCATGGAGGGGAGAATCCAGTCTAGACAGCTTGCGGCTTCGATTGGTCCTCATCATTCATGGAAGATTGGTGCTTGGAAAGCCTATACTTGTCTATTTATACACGTGGAAATCGCCGAATACTTTTCATATGGTTCATCTCCAATTCGATTTGTATTTCCTGTACGGAGGACTGAGACCAAAGTGCCCCTGTTATATCCCGATAATTATTGGCCCCCAACTTGAACTATTCTTAGCAATTGTTGTACTCCGTACTTCGTACACAGCGGGAATTAGCGTAGAGCTAGTCAAGAGGAAGATACGCATGACCCCGATCTAGATGTGGTTTATGCCTGATACATAAGGCACCAGGAACTACCCAATCGGGGAAAGCGGGGAGAAAAAAAGTTGGCGCGGATTTTCATTTGAGCTCCGGAACAGTCGCCAATTCTTTTTCTTGATTCAAGTCACCACCAACAAGATGCCTTCAACACACAATAAGGAGAAGTCCTGGGATACAGATGATATCGATAAGTGGAAGGTAAGCCAATACATACCCCTGCTGTCTTTTTTTCACTGGTGAAAAAACCTTACTGACGGATCCTCGCACCAGATCGAAGAATTCAAACCGGAACACAATGCCGCAGGCAGTTTCGCCGAGGAGTCGTCTTTCATGACACTCTTCCCCAAATACCGTGAACAGTACTTGAAGGAAGCATGGCCGGTGATTACAAGAGCGCTGGAAAAGCAGGGCATCGCCTGCACACTGGATTTGGTTGAGGGTAGCATGACAGTGAAGACGACGCGGAAGACCTACGACCCAGCAGCGATCATCAAATCCCGCGATCTGATCAAGCTGCTTGCAAGAAGCGTACCGGTGACACAAGCGATGAAAATTCTCGAAGACGGCGTGGCATGCGACGTGATCAAGATCCGCAACCAGGTGCGGAACAAAGAGCGATTCGTGAAGCGACGACAGCGCATTCTCGGCCCGAACGGTTCAACCCTCAAAGCGCTCGAGCTGCTCACCGGCACATACATCCTGGTTCAGGGTAACACGGTTGCCGTGATGGGTCCGTTCAAGGGACTGAAGGAGGTGCGACGCATTATCGACGACTGCATGGCGAACATCCACCCGATCTACCACATCAAGGAGTTGATGATCAAGCGCGAGCTCGCCAAGGACCCGACGCTGGCGGAAGAGTCCTGGGACCGGTTCCTGCCTAACTTCAAGAAGCGCACGCTGTCCAAGCGCCACGTGCCGTTCAAGGTTACCGACAAGGAGAAGAAGACGTACACACCTTTCCCCCCTGCGCCGGAGAAGAGCAAGGTCGATTTGCAGATCGAGTCTGGAGAGTACTTCCTGTCAAAGGAGGCCAAGGACCGCGTTCACAAGGAGGAGGTTGTCGAGCGACAACGCCTCAAGCGGGACGAGAAGATGCGCGAGCGCGAGAAGGATTTCGTTGCGCCCGAGGAGGTGACGCCGGCCGATCTCGAGGAGAAGCAGAAAAAGAAGGACAAGAAGGAGAAGAAAGAAAAGAAGGAAAAGAAGGAAAAGAGCAAGCGGAAACGCGAAACCGAGGAGGATGTCGACGCCGACGAGGCTGCCGAGCGCAAAGAGAAGAAGAAAAAGAAGAAGAGCAAGTCCAAGGAAGTTTCTTCCGATGGGGAATGATCTGCTCTTTAATTGTGGTATCGGTATCTTGTATCGGAATTGGCGCTTATGGCAGTGCATAGGTCTGGCGTTTAAATGTCTTGTCTCCTGGTTCTCCGTTGCAACGTTGCAACCCGTGTACGCCCCAAGCTGGTGTGTACATTTACAAAAAATATTGTTAAATACCAATAAATGATCTATTCTTCTACGCTACGCACACTATTTTTGAAACGATAGTAAATTTCTTCATTCATCTAATCAACTACAGGTCGTGTGCGGTAGAGTGCGCTGCATGTCATATTTCCCATTGTAGTCGCGACATGACTTTGCGAAAGGCATCAGAGTGTCTCCCTAAGCCGCCTAAGCCGCAGTATCTTTAGATGTAAACAACTAGATAGAGTCAACCACCCATGACATATCTGAAGACCGTAGTTCAGACCGCCGGAGAAGTCTCCCCATCAGAAGACGACGACGCACTAGCATCCAACTGACGCAACTTATCAAGCAAGAACCTCTCCTGCTCTACCTGGCTCTTCTTTAAATCAACACCCCAGAACAGAATCAAAAAGCTGGCAACACTCAACCCAAACAAGAAGTAGAATGGCGTCGAGACATTGCCCGACGGACTCGCATCGATAATTGCACTTGAGACGAGGGGACCGATAAAAGACGAAGTTTTGCCAATGATGCTGAAGAGACTGAAGAATAGGAACTCGTGGCCGCGGGGTGTGACTTCCGAGATCATGATTTGCGAGTAGCTGTACCAGGGGCAGATGAAAAGGCCATAGAACGCTTGGTAGACCTATAGGATCGATCCTATTAGATATTATTGCTCACATAGCAGAGTGGAATTGACATACCCAGACTTCCCATGTATTGTGGAAGCCGAACTTATTGGTCCAGATACCGATCATGCCCCAGCCATCAAGTAGGATGATTCCAACGGCGATGGCGTTGAACATTGTTTTGGTTCCGAGCTTGAAGCGTTGTTGGATTGTCCAGAATGCGTATATGCCAACCGCCTGAGAGAGATCAGTCAGTTTGTAACAAATTTGCTTAGGAAATTAAAGCTCACCTGTGCAGCAATACCAACAATAAGCAGATACGTTAGTTCCAGCGTGTTATAAGCAACGATGCTATTCTGCAAAGTTCCAATAACAGTCACAGTGGTGTTGAGAGAGTCTCCAAGTAAGAAATAACCTATTGCCAGCACCGTTAGCACCCAATGACAATAATAGACATAGTAGAACGCAAAGTCTTACCAATTAGATAGATCAGACTCTGCTTCAGATGCCAGATCTGCTTCATAGCATGCCACAGTTGCCAAATGCCCGCAACAAGAATAGACCGTTTCCCAGGGTCTTGGCCGGGACGGCGTTTCTCAAGAACGAACCACGGAATCGAGACAAGCAACCACACACCAGAGACGAAAGCGATCAGCACACTCAGTCCCCAATTGTTATTGCTCTCGCTATCATTGACTTTCAATCCGAACATGATTCCCACAATAATCGCCAGAATAAAGATCTCCGCGACAGACTGGACATAGAAAGCGACATTGGCAAGCTTGCTGCGCATCATGGTATCCGCATAGTCGTATTCATCACGAGTGATCGTTCCCGCGACATATGCGTCGGCCTTTTCCTTCAATTCGAGAGAATTGCGCGCTAAGCCTGGGAACGCAGCAGTCCAGAAAGTGAGTGTGGTCTGATAGGCGATCAAACCGACCATATACAGACCAACCGCGACATGCCATTTGTCCGAGGTATGAACACCTAACCAGCCAAAACCGACGGCGTAGGCGATAATTGACAGTCCGATCAAGATGTTGGGTCGCCAGTAGCCGAAATCGGCGAAACTGCCAATTACCAGGAACACCACGACTTGGATCGCGAAGGATATTCCGTTTGACAGGAGGACGATGCTGTTGACCGTGCGTGGTCTGCCTATGAAGTCGAGTAGTCCATCGGAAGGGGCTGCTTGGTAGAGCAGGTTTTGGAAAGCAGTTGGCGCGAAGTCTAGAATGGGTCAGCTTCTGCTTCCATTTGCCCGAATCAGGATCATTTCAGAATGCGGATAGACCCACTGAACAGAGACAAGCCATTATTTCCAATGTAATAGCTGCAGTCGCGGTGTTTAGTCTGTGCACATGGCCAATTCAACGATCCACGCACGCATAATATGCCCAGATTTCCATCCGGGTGGTGCGGTATCTCTCGTCGAATTGATCTGGTGCAATTGGCTGGTCGGTCTTGTTTGGGGGAAGACCATCCACCTCCACAGTGGAGTGGACATCGTCTTTGTGCTGATCCCGGTCCATGTCTGAGGAAGAGAAAAGATGGAAGGACCAGAGAGAAAAGGAGAAAAAAGAACCGACGGAAAGAGACGAGTTAAAAATGAGTAGCACTAGCCCCGCGTGTCAAACCCTCAGCTTGGGAGGAACCAGTTGCGTTGCAATGAAAGTGCCGATCCCGATAAACTGGATGTGGTCGGACTGGACTATATCGAGTTGGGTCTAGTCAGTGCTTGACTATCTTGACTACTTTATCTCGTCCTATCACATCGTCGAGGTTCTCAACTTCCGCATTTGGTGTGGTTTTCCAAAGTGGCTTTAGGAAATAGACACCTAAACCATCAGGCCAAAAATAGGGCTCGAGGCAATACGATTACGAAATGTCATGAGAATATATTGAAACCAATCACCTAGGCAATGATCATTGATATTATTCAAAAAAAATGTCAATACTCAAATAAACTGGTAACGCTGTTGTTGAATAAAAAAAAAACTTATGGCCCTCCCTTCAAGCTTGGTCTTTCTTTAGCCGCAACGTTAAGAGTCATATTATTGGAGTGAGACTTCACGACCATAGTACCATTGTTTGGGCGGAGGGCGAGGAGTTGTTGAGCATTAGGTACTCGCTCCTCATCCTTCTAGGATAGGAGAGATTTGGTCTCGGCTTGGCCTTGACTCGGGCGGTTGTCAAGACTGGAAGAGGAAGCGGCGGGTGCAGCGTGACGGTGAGACTTGACTAAGTTGTTAAAGAACGCGGTGAGGTGGCGGACAGAAGCCGCGACACCGTCGATCAGGGCATTGACAGCGAGTTCAAGGCTGGCCTTCTCGGCCTGCTTATTGTTGCAGAACCAGTCGTGTGACTCTGGAACGTCAATTCTGATCACGTTGAGGTCGTACGCGGAGGTTATCTATATTCATAGATTAGCAAACTGACCCTGATCCGCGTGGTAGCATGACCTAAGCTTCCTTCGCAGCAATGGGTTCCCTAAGGCTTGATCACTAGGGATCCATGTCCGGTAGATAGCCCCCGAGCTGCAGCAATGGTGATAGGATATGGCTTAGACTAGCCAAGAACAAAAATGAATGGATAGTTGAGAAGAAGAAGCTAAGTTATAGTAGTCTGTAGTAGTCAAACGAGAGCAGGGATTGTCGTTAGGAGAACCAGGCATGCGAGAAGGAGAATCGGCGACATAGGAATGTTAGGAACTCGTCCATGACGTTCTCGTGCTACCCACAGCTCGATGTCGGCGCATATGTCGAACTCGGGAAAGAATTGTCTATTTATCTATTAGAGTCGCACCTTCCTCATGGGGTTGCCAGGCACTTTCCTCCTTCTGTTGAAGATTCCATGTCTAGGTATAGGGCTGATGTGCAATATCACTCCATGGATATGACGCCTGGAGAAAGAAGAGAATGAAGTAAGAGATATTTGAGAGTCAGGGATAGGTGAGAGAGAGGTGAGAGAGAGGTGAGCGACTAGAAGTGCTTAGTATTGTTGGAGTGCATCCCATATATGCACTGCATGTTTGACAGAGCCTTCGTTTGGATGGTTTTACAGGGTATATAAACCCTGGATTGCTAGTACTGATAGATCATGATTCTTCTGCTTTTTCTCCAACCTATTATTCACTACAACAAGTATAAATAACCCTAGGCGACTTTGCAGGATAGTTTTTTTCCCCCTTAAATAATGCACAAATAAGCCACATTAAATAAATTGACTTCAGGGCTAAGGTTTTCAGAATGTGTAAGAGTGGTCAAGAACTTTCCATAGCGCCTAGCTTACAATAGCCTGATAAGGAATCCAGGCCCTGTCCCCCCTTCATTTGGTGATTCGGAGCGTCGATAGCTCCAGTTCAGATCACCGCAGAGCTCATAAAGTTGATGCTGGAAAGGACTCCATTGGATACCCGAATCTCTAGATTCGAATCATTTATCCTCCCTGTTTACATACCTTCGCTCTGAAAGCGATATCCACCCAGCTGGTACGCTGGATTGGATGTTGCAGACTGGTGAAGTGCAGGATAAGAAGCATTGAATAGCTGTGTTATGCCAAGCGATTGATCACATTGCCAATTGTTACTTTTGATAAAACGTACAAGGAAACCATGTGATAACTTATATAAGTATAGTTTTAACAGCGGTAAAAGTAAGTAAACAAAAGTAAGAAAATATTACAAAAAATCAGCCGATCACCGACCATCAAACGACAGACCAATGAGTGAGTATCATCCAACCAATCACTCCGAATCGCCCAGGGAAAATGACATGCTTAGAAAGTGAAAGCAAGGGCGAGAGCAACTACCAGGGCACCGGCAGCAGAGCCGGCGACACGGGTGGCAGAGCTGGAGGGAACGGTGGGGGAGGAAGAGGCAGAGTCGGAGGAAGAAGAGCCGGAGCCGGAACCGGAACCGGAGCCAGAGGCAGAAGATCCGGAACCCTTGCTGCCACCAGTGGCGGTAGCGGAGGATCCAGAGGCAGTGCTAGAGGCGAATCCGGAAGGGGAGGCGGAGGCAGAGGCAGAAGCGCTCTTAGACTTGGGCTTGGTGGAGGGGCGGACACCGGGGGTCACAGATGCGGAGGAAGCACCGGCGGAGGAGGACCCAGAGACACCAGAGCCGGAGCCGGAGCCAGAGCCAGAGCCAGAGGAAGAGGAGCCAGAGCCAGAGCCGGAAGAGCCAGAGCCGGAGGAAGAAGAGCCGGAGCCAGAGCCAGAGGAAGAAGAGCCGGAGCCAGAGCTGGAACCAGAGGCATCAGAGCCGGAGGCGGAGCCAGTGGGGGAGGCAGAACCGCCAGAGACGACACCAGACTTCTCGGCGAAACCGGCACCCGAGGTGCTGCTGGAAGAGGCGGCAGAGCTGGAAGATGTGGAGGCCTTGCAGCTCAGGTCATACAGAGGGGTGGTGTCCGTGGAGGAACCAGTGACACCGAAGCTGGGGGCGGTAGTACCGGCATCCTCGAGGATGTACCACCAGGTGTTGGTGACGCCCAACAGAGGGCAGGCGACCTCGTCCCAGTACTGCTTGGCGTTGGCGACGTTGGCGACAGCCTGGTTCTCAGTGGCGCCGGTAGTGGGCCAGCCAGTCTCGGTGATCCAAACCTCCTTACCGGCGGCGACAGCCTTGGTATTCTCAACGCCCTTGTTGAAGAGGGCCTTGGCGTCATCGATGGAGTTGGGGTCGGTGTTCTCGTAGTAGGGGTATCCATCGAAACCGAGCCAATCGACGGCCTCGATGACGGCAGAGTTGGAGCCGTTGGTCCATGAGTTCCAGGTGTCGACGTGACCGATGGGGGCGCCGCTCAGGGAAGTACCGGAGATGGCGGAGCGGACCTGGTGAATGTAGTCGGCAAGCGCGGTGGGTTCGACACCGGGACCGGCGTTGGACTTGGCACCGATGACGGAGTTACGGTAAAGATCCTCACTGCCGACGGAGATACCGACGACCAGGTCTGTGAAGGCATCGCCGTAGGTGGAGATGGCGTTTTTGAGGGCAGCAATCTCGTTGCTCATGCCACCACCGGAAGCCCAGAGACCGAGGAGAAGAGTGGTCTTCTCCTTGATAGCGGCGGGGATGGCCTCAATGGGGCCGTTGGTAGTGCCACCCTGGATCATGGTGTACAGACGGGCACTGGTGAAGGCATTGTCGGTTCCAACAAGGTTCTTAGCAGTAGCAAACTCGGTCTCGAAGTCGGATTGGGTCTTGAGGCTGCCATCAACCTTGAGAGCACCGTAGTTGAAACCCTGAGAGACGGCCTCGGAGGTAGCGACGGCCATCGCGAGGGCAAGGAATTGAGCGGAACGCATTTTGAATGATTTTTATAACGAGTGTTGATAGTCAATGAGAATAGGATGAAAAAAGGAACCTGGAATAAAAGAGTGTAGCCAGGGAAATTCGAAAAGAAAAGGTGAAGAATAAAGGTGAAGGTGAAAGTGAAAGTGGGAAATGCAAACGGAAGAGAAGTAACCCTCTAAAGCCTTCTAAAGAACAAAAGCAAGGTTGGTTCTGGCCATGAAAATTCAGTCTAGATTCCGCCACAGTGTAGTTTTGTGGATTCTGTGGGTCAGAACACGTTTGCTTGTCCACTTTAACCCTGTTTCAAACCCTCCGATTGGCCGAGCCGAAAATTGATTGATTCCAAAAATATGCATGAGCTGTGGGTCCTGGTGAATTCATGGATGGTCCCGAGGCTGCATTCGATGATTTTGCCCGATCTCCCCGGATACTTCCATCCGGTTTTGGGAGCGAAGTGTTACCCCAACCATTCACATTTTGATCTTGAATAAAATTCACACCCTTTTCATTTGTTGCAACTGATATGTATTCAATATAGTGGGTCGGAGACACCTTGGAGTACTCCGTAGGGAGTAAACCCTAAGCACTAGAGGAATATGACAGAGACATCTGGTGGAGAATCGGTGTCATTGCATGACCGAGCTCATTTCAAGGGTTCCATCAGGGGTTTACTAATCTCCCCTATACAACACTGCCCAGGTGGTCTATTATTAACCAACCCCTTTTAAGCTCAACCCTTGATAGATCAAATAGATCAATGATCGGCCAGTAGGGGGGCATCGTGACGTCGTAATCTACGGTGTACTCCGTACTTTGTGCCCTTGTCGAGTCTAGATGTCAAACAATGGCATTTAAATAGATTTGTGGTAATTACGGAGTGTCATTCCAGTATATGGAGATGACTCCTTACTCTATATTAATTTCATCCAATCACACTAATTAATATGTATCGTAGTTCGGGCTACCCTTGGTCAAGTCTATATTGACTGATCATACTAGTACTCCGTATATTGTACTCTCAAGATAAATAAAAATTGTAGTTTGGTGGTTCACACACTGTGTTTTTATGGTCAGCGTAGCTTAATGTCTTACCCTGCGACTTTAGTCTTATCGATCTTGTCGAAGTTTGAGTGTAATAATATTTTAGAGGTGGAAGGCTGCTAATAGAAAAATATTTCGTAGTTAATGAATGGTTAGTATTATCTTTTGTGGCTAGCCTTTGCAAAACCACATGATATGATTTTGAGGCCTTTGAGCGATCCGTGACTATAATAGTACTAATAGTAATACTTAAGATTTGAAAGTAGCATGGTGTGATGATTATTCGAAGTAGACGTATTTCCCATTCTGAAATGGATGGGTTATATTCTTAAGGGGCCTTAATGTCCATATTTAGGTGCCCAACACAAGCCTTTTAGTCTTACCCCCTAGCATCACTCCCGAGGTCCAAACTCACATTATAGTCTCACATTGAATCGACTGACTGGTAGCCCAACACCAATTCGTAGTTCATCAACATTTGTTATATACAATAATCGGGCTTCTATGTATTTTCCACTGTGCTATATTTAGCAACTGGTCAGCCATCTGCGATAACCAACTGGAAGGTGGGGTAATTGTCCACAGATGGAACATCGAAACGTGTCCAAAGTTCCTTTTCCCTACATTAATCCGAAAGTATGACATTCACAAAGGAAAAGGTTCAAGAGATCTTGAACAAAATTGCGCTCCGCTCTCGAGGCCCAGGAGGTGCTATCGCCGTCGTCAAAGATGGCGAGGTCATCGGCCAACGTGTCTGGGGATTCGCCGACCTGGACCAACGAATCCCCATGACATCTCAAACGCAACTACCCATCTGTTCAATTACTAAACAGTTTGTGTGTGCGCTATTGATTGACCTGGAGCGCAACCCAACCCCGACATTAGCTGCAAAGGGCGATGTCCGGAAACAGCTGTCAGATCATCTCACAGAAATACTAAGCCCGGAGCTCACACGTGACGGTGAACTGACACTTGATCGGCTATGCGACATGCAATCCGGTATGCGCGACTACTGGGCTATGACCACACTGTGGGGATCCAAGCCCGACGACGAGTTCCTGATAGCCAGAGACTGTGGTCCACTGCTTGCCCGAACCAAGTCATTCCACTTCCAGCCGGGAACGGAATATTCCTACTGCAATGTCAACTTCCACGTACTTGCCCGAGTAATTGAGCGTGCTACTGGGGAGCCTCTTGGCAAATTGCTCGAAGAGCGAATCCTCCGACCGGCTGGTATGAGCACGGCATTCCTTTGCCCGAACACCGCACACCACCCACCGCCATGTGTCGGGTATGAAGGCGACGAGCAGCACGGCTTCACAGCGGCTGTTAACAGAATGGAATGGTCTGGCGATGCTGGATTAGTGGCCTCACTTACTGATATGATCGCGTATGAGAAGTATCTCGATCGCTGCTATGCTGATCCGCAAAGCTGGTACCACACCGCTATTGTTGCCCCGAAATTCAAAGATGGCACCCCTGCGAAGTACCGTTATGGGCTAGGTCACACTGATATCGAGGGCGTGAACACGATCGGACATGGGGGAGCGTTGCGAGGGTATCGACTGCACCGGCGACACGCACCACGCGAGCGGTTGTCCGTTGTCGTTATGTTTAACAGTGATGTCGGCGCATTCGGTCCCAACATTGATATCTTCCGAGAGCTTTTGGAACTACCCAAGCCTGTGACAGCGTCCGTTCAGGCTGATGCGGGTTGGGTCGGCGCGTTTCTTGACCAAGATACCCAGCTGTCGATTGTCATCACCAAGGGCGCACGGGACGGAGAGGTGGCCATCAGCTATGACGGTGCCGCCGATACTATCAAGCTTAGCACACCGAATCATGGGAAGTCTGATTCGGCGGTCGCGACGATTGATGGAGATTCCTTGAGTATTCATCGTGTTGGAGATAACCGTATACTCAGTGCTCGGCGCATTGTCCCGAAAGAATCAATACTTGAAGGGACTGCATTCCAGGGCGTCTACCACTGTGACGAGATTGAATCTACCTTCCATTGCCTTGGCGAAGATGGCGTGCTATACGGTGCGTTTGATGGATACCTGGGCCAAGGAAATGCAACTCCCATGAAATATCTAGGAGATGATGTCTGGGTCTTGACTTGTCCACGTGGTTTGGATGCACCAGCTCCGGGAGACTGGACCATTGTCTTTTCTCGGGATAAGCATGATGCAATTCAAGGGTTTACGATTGGTTGCTGGTTGGCCAGGAAGGTTGACTTTGTGAAGAAAGCATGAGGCTTCTATTTTACTATGTGGAAAGCCAAATACAGTCAATCGTATTCAATACGAGGAATTATATAGCACTTTTGAACTTGTGGGTAGAATATTCAATTATTCATTACTAGTTGCTCCAGCTTGTACTTCCAGTTCTCAGCTTGGAGGACTGGCGATCGATTGTAGCATATTGGCCAAAAGAGGAAGGTGCGACCCAAGTAGACTCAAGTAGACAAAATAAACAGTTCTCGACAACGCGTCTTGCTTGTCTCTTCCTCTTCTCTCACCACCAACTTCATCATCTCTTACCACCAACTTCACCATCTCTCACCACCAACTCATCATCATGCCTTCTCACGAAGCCGCCAACGAGCCGATTGCTGAGAATTCAGCGGCGCCTATAAAGAAGGCAAAGCCGCTGAGAAAGCAAGTTCGCTCCCAGAAAGCAAATCTTGCTAAGAAGCTTCAGCATGCGGGTTTACCAACCGTGAGTCCAATATACCCTACTTCTATATCTTTTTATACTAACATTTGAGCCCTATAGTCCGAGATCCCTAAAAGGGATGCTACCAAGGAGCCCAAGCGCAGCCGCCAGGCTCAAAGGCGCCAGAATAAGAGGATGAGACGTATGTTTTGCTGGGAAGTTCAGAGAAGAACTGATCATAGCTAACATATTCAGGTGCCGCCGCTGCCGCCGCTGCCACCCCTTCATCTTCCAATACCAACGACCGCCCGGCCGAAGGCCAAGACGACCCCAAGAAGGACAGGGATCAGGTCCCTGACTTCGAACAACCTTTCGCCATTCGTCTAAAGGATAGCACCGCGGTTGCGGAGTCCCCCTCCGAGACTCTCAGTCTCCCATTGAGGCTAAAGGGAGACCGGGCTTGAGGGATTTTTTTTATTTCTTTTGATTTAATAATGGCGTCCCAAATCTGTTCGAGTATTGACTTTTTGTTTGAATAATATTAATAATCGTTGCCTAGCTGGTTGGTGTGTTGTAGGTTTCTCCTTATATTGTGAATGATAGCCTATATGGTATTTCTTCGCAGCGGAAGAGAAGTGAGAGAGAAATGAGAGAGAAGTGAGACAGAAATGAGAGAGAGAGAGAGAAGTGAGAGATGGAAGGTGGAGGGTGCACTCCACAACAATCATTGTCTTTTAATTTTCTATGTATGGGTTTGGAGATTTATGGGTTTTCGGGTACAGGAATGGGCTGATTCCGCACTCTTTACGATCAGCATCTATATATATACTCTCTGGGAGAGATCCCGGCTCGGCGTTTGGCTTCGAGTTCTTGCTTCTGTTGGATGAATCGACTACATAGTCATACGCAACTAGTTAGACTGCAACAGTTTAATTGAACTTTGATTGATTGATTGAAGAGAAGTATCAACAGCCAGATAACATTACAGTACATACTATTAGCCAACCAAGTGCATTTTGAAGGGCTGAGTTGAGACGGTCGTATCTACTATTTGGATGTTAGTTCTATCTCGTAAACATCGCGGAGCAGTGTAGTGCCGGAGAGTTACCAGTTCCCTACACAGATTGAGAATCCCCAGTTATGAGTCCCCATGAGGTTTTAGACGCCATCGCGCCAACCCATATAATTTGTTTATTCAACCCTAGGGACTCATATGATTCCTCGGCTTAGGTATATTATTATTATATAAACCTCTGCATAGCCCATTAATGGGGCCTATCAAAGCCCATCAAAACCCCATTTCTGTGCACAAATAGAGTCTTGACATACATAAAGTAGGTGATTAATGGCTGCATTTTACGCATGTACCAACCTATATCTTCAGTATTATTATATTATACAGTAAGAAGTAGGAATTGAGTAGATATTATACTGATTTTAGTATCATGATGCCAGGTTTTATACAAAATAACCTCAAAAAGATCCAATTTGACGATGAATTAGCACCTGGGAAGAATTACTAAGTATCAGCATGAAGAGATATATATTATCTACAGAGGTTGGTACCACTTTCTCTGGTCAATTGTAGTAACACTTACGGTATCTCTACTTACAATATAAACCCCTAACAAAAATAAGTACCTCTTATAAAAAAATAAAGCTTTATGAAAATCAATTTTGATTCTTGTTCACATCTTCCAACCTACCTTTTTGTCTATTAATATCTACTATAATCATAATTCATATACAGCTTCATATATAGCTTAAACGGTAATTTTAATACCCCCAAAAAACAGGAAAAAATGCATTAATTATACAGCTGCGATAAATTGACATGTTTGTATTGTTTGGTTAATAGTAGGGGCCCATTATGGGCCCAAATGGGCTCTATAGGCTCGGTGGATAGGCCTATAGCCGGCCGATGGGCTCGAAGGGCGGGCCCAAAGCCCAACCCATTAGTGGGTTGGGCTATGGGCTTTATAGGCTATGCAGAGGTCTAGGTATATACGAAGGTGGTAAAAAGGCATATTATTCTGCGCAAGAGAATTTTCTGTATATAACCCTTTAATTTTATGCCTGGCAAAATCCCAGTTAGCGCGATGACATCTAAAACCTGCCGTAGTATGCATGCATCGATGGATGTATGTGAATCATAGACCTATATGCGAAGGGGCATAGCAGCATGCATGATTCTTTAGGGTTGGTGCCTGATATATGCCTGATTTTGGACCGCTTTTGACACCGCTCTATACATTGTATTGTAAATTGAAGCTATTCCTATCCCACAAATCATCAAATTGAGCATATCCCTAGCGTTGAACCTCCCTCCGACCGCACAAACCATCAAATTGAAGCTATTCCTACCATCAAAATCGTCTTTAAAGATTTACACAGTGGGAATTGCCTCAGCCCCTAGAGTTGGTCGAATCTGGGGATTTGTATGGTGGGAATAGCTTCATTACCAGGTTCCAAAATTGAACATCCATGGATGGGTACTTTGCCTAGTAAGGGAACTGTCATAGTAATTCAGGTTTTTTTTATTTTCTGCCAGTATAAAATCAGGCAGAAGCGGCAAATTAACCTTGGAAGGCATCAAATTCGAAAAATCAGGCATTCGAGCTGTGGCCGCTATGCCCCTTCCAAGGTTCGCACCTGTACCCGTGGACGTTGAGGTGGTACTGCGAAGTGGGTCCGCGTTTATGTCCACGTGATGGGGGATTTATATAAAGTTAAGGTTATTCCTAGTACTAACCCGGGGTAGTGCAGTAGTTAAGAGCGATGACAAACTTGCAAGGTTGCCCTCTTAACGAGCCACAGGCCTGGGTTCGATTCCCCTTGGAACCAAAGTTCGCAGTCAGATGGCCTAGATGCGATGTATTGCTGGGAATCACCCCCTCTTCTTTTTTTCACCTCTTAGAAACCAAGTAAGGAAATGGAATTTCATCGCACCAGCACACTACACAGTATCAAGATTATAGAATCGTGTTCGTGTCCATAGAATAATATAACAATATCAACACAGTTATTGGCAATAAACGCTTTACTGAATGCTTAATGCTCAGAAACAAAGATACCGGCCATACCCATGCCCTATTAAAAGCAATTAGTAAATCTCAATATTTGGTCATGATGATCAGAGGTAACTTACAGTGCCCACACACATCGAGGTCACGGCGACTCGCTTATCCTGTCGACGCAGCTCGGACAGAGCAGTGACGGCCTGGCGAGCGCCAGTGGCTCCGAGAGGGTGACCAAAAGCACTTTGAAACATCAGCATGGCATCAATCAAATTTGGTCCAAGATCACTTACATAGCACCACCACGAGGGTTCACCTTGGATTCATCCAAGCCCAGCTTGTTGACACAGTACACACCCTATAATGATGTATGTTAGACTTAGAAAGTACATACTCACATACTTGGTAGACTTACCATTGAGGAAAAGGCCTCGTTAATCTCAAAAATATCAATATCATCCTTGCTCAAGTTGAACTTGTTCAAAATCTTGGGGATGGCAAGGGATGGGCCAATACCCATGATTCTGGGCTCCAGACCAGAAACGGTAGCACCACAGAACTTGGCAACAATGGGTTGACCGAGCTCCTGGGCGCGTGAGCGCTTCATGAGAACCAGCGCAGCAGCACCATCGGTAATCTGACTGGCGTTACCGCCGGTGGTAGCACTAGGGGCCCACTGGGGGAAGGCAGCGCGGACCTTGCCGAGGGACTCCGGGGTAGTACCGTAGCGGATGCCATCGTCACGGTCAACGACGATATCCTTCACCTCGCCGGTCTTGGGGTCCTTAATTTGAGTCTTGACGGGGACGATCTCGTCCTCGAGCCAGCCGGCCTTCTGGGCGCGCTCAGCCTTCTGGAAACTGTTGGCAGCGAACCTGTCGTGCTGCTCGCGCGAGATGTTGAATTGGTTAGCTACATTCTCTGAGGTCTGGCCCATGGGCTGGGTGTTCTGGGATGCGATCGGGTGCTTTTTGATGCGCTCGGACATTTCGGGGGCGCCGCCGTCGGCGTTCTTGCTCATGCTCTCGGCTCCAACGGCCACTCCGACATCGATAGATCCGGCGATGATTTGGTTGGCGATGTTTTGCACGGCTAGGAGACCGGATGAGCAGAAGCGGTTGGCAACGGAGGCGGCTGCTGTTACAGGGTAGCCTGCTGCCAGCACGGCGGAACGAGCGACATATGCGGAGCCGGGGCAGAGGACGTTACCAACGCAGACATCCTCAACAAGGTTGGGGTCTAGGTTGGATTTCTCGCGGACGGTCTGATTGGTGAATTAATTACTGCGATTTTTTTTTTCCTTTCATTAATTGTGGAGGAAAAAGTACCGTGAGGAGTGAGACAAGGAGGTCATCTACGGTGGTATCCTTCAACCCACCCTTGCGGGCCTTGGTGAGCGGCGTGCGGGCCAGGTAAGTGATGACCTGCCATTTGATTAATTTTGCAATGAAGAAATCGTAGCTATAAAATCAGCAACATACCACATCATCTGGATTCTTGGCCAGAATCTTTTGGCGGGCCGAGCCAGGAGCTGCCAGCTGGTTGGCGACGGAGCTTAGACGTTGTTGTGGTGAAGACATTGTAGGGAATCAACAAGAATGATAGAAATGAGCTAAAAACAAAGAAGAAGGATCGTTTTAATATCTGAATCTCTTTCAGATGCAGTACTAAAAAAGAACCGCGGCTTCTCCGACTTCTCCACACCGAGCCGAGTATACGCAGGCGTATAGTGGCCAGGGGTTCGGATGTGGTTTGTAACGGTTTCGGATGTCTGAATTAAAGGCAGAAAATAAAGATACCTGAATTATGGGCATAACATCGCCTTTAGTAAGTAAAGTACTTGGTGTAACAAGGCGGTAGGAAAACCAGGCATCTTCAGGCAATAATACCATTACAAACCACCTGCGTACACACCGAGCCGAGTAGGACTTTGGTCTTTGTCTTCGACGATTTGAGCCGACTGGAAGTGCCGGGACTTCGGGGGTTACACGGTGTATGATACCGTTAATTGGCATTCCTCGGCTTGGATTGGGAGGCTGTGATTGGTGGATTGGTGGTATCGGAGATGTTTCATGGCCCCACATGTACATTGGCACGCTTCAATGTTGATCGTGGGCGGAGTATATTGAGAAAAGGCATGGAGAGAAGTCAAGAATCCTCTGTCTTGTCTTTGATATCTTGATGAGGCCTCATTTCTCAAGGGCAATTCAGAAGCCCTATAATAGCTGTTGACCTCCATGGGGAAAGCCCAGCCAAGCCTCCCTGGGAAGTGGAATACGGGGGATTTCCCGTAGACTCCACTCCGAATTATGACCAATGTGAAAGGACCGCGATATTGGCTCTGTTATGAACGGCAAATCGAGTCTGGCTAGCTTCCGTCATCAGAGGCTCCGAGGCCTGGGGATCTTTATATTCGTCGTCATGCCGGTTTCTGAAAGCTTCGGAACTTTCCACTCAACATAGAATAGACGAGACTCCTTTCGTTGCAGAAGAATCACTCATTCACTCATTGTGTCGACGCATTGATTATTGTGTTTGAGTTAACAAGAAACACTTGGCTGGAAAGACCTCAGGCTTCTCATTCGCAATGGACATTTTCTCTGAAGTTAGCGCGCCTGCTGTGGCCATGGCATCCGCCTTGTCGGTAGCCGCCGGTGCTTATCTGAATGCGAAGCTTGCTATTTCCACTGATTTGCGAACAATATCCAACGATAAGGCTGTCGCGAAGCGGTTAAACGAGCGCATCGCTGAGCTCGGTGGCTCAACAACCATCTACAAGGTACTCGAGCGGGCAGTGGAGGTGGAAGGACGAGGTGCTACCGATGCGCTCTGGTTTGAACAGAAGACCTGGTCATGCAGCCAGTTGAAAGACTGTGAGTGTTGCCCTCTATTTTAAGAAAATATGGCATCTGATTGCTAATGCACCTGTTTGCAGTGGCCGACAGAATGGCTGCTCTTTTGAAGAGCCGTGATATCAACCCCGGTGATACAGTGGGTGTATTCACCACCAATTCACCCGAGATGGTCGTGACTGTGTATGCTCTGTCGAAATTGGGTGCAGTGGCAGCAATGATCAACACCAACCTACGAGGTTTGTCAATCATGCAATTCCAGTCCACGAGAATAGACCGCTGACACTAGCGACAGACGATACCTTCATCCATTGCCTCAACGTCTCCGGCTCCAAATTAATCATCTCAACCGCAGATCTATCTCAACACGTCTGCACTGACTTACCACACTTTACCCTGAACATGGCGTCATTCCAAGGTGCCGAAACAGACACAATCGAGCTCGTCACCTCGGAAACTCTGCAGCAATTCTCTCCATCAGGGCTTGCAGCAGCCAAGCGCAACCCGAAAGATCTTTCCGTCTTGATCTACACATCAGGAACAACCGGAAAGCCCAAAGCCTGCGCAATCCGCAACATGCTCACCCTGATCACCTCAACTCCACTCTCAACAGACGCCAACAATCCCTCAAAGTACCACCCATTCCGCGTATACTCCCCTCTCCCCCTCTTCCACGGCACAGCCTTCTTCATGGGCCTATGCGCCGCCATCGGCAACGGAGGCACGTTATGCCTAGGACGAAAATTCTCCGCCTCAAAATTCTGGAAAGAGGTACACGACTCAGGCGCAACCCGCATCCTCTACATCGGCGAGTTATGCCGGTACCTTCTCGCGACACCACCATCCCCCTACGACCAAGACCACAAGTGCATCGTAGCAAGTGGGAACGGGCTGCGCGGGGAGATCTGGGAGAAGTTCCGTAATCGCTTCAACGTTCCTGAGATCCGCGAGTTCTACCGTTCAACAGAGGGAGTTGCCAAATTTGATAACCAAGGTGTTGGAGCTTGGGGTGCTGGTAAGGTCGGATTTTCTGGGCCTATACGCCGGTTCTTGGAAGACGACACTTTCATCGTTAAGTATGATACCAATGCCGAGATGCCGTACCGGGATCCTGTCACTGGGTTCTGTGTAAGGGCTGCGCTTGGACAGGAGGGCGAGGCAATTGGTCGTGTCCGGGATCGCGGTACGCTGATTGAGTACCTGGGTAATGAGGGTGCGACCGAAGAGAAGCTTCTTCGTGATGTGTTTCAGAAGGGAGATTTGTTCCAGCGGACTGGTGATCTGGTTATTCAAGATGAATCAGGGTGGGTGAAGTTCCAGGATCGGGTTGGTGACACTTTCCGCTGGAAGGGTGAGAATGTTAGTGCGGGAGAGATTCGGGACCACATTTGCCGGATTGATGGTGTACATGACGCTGTGGTATATGGTGTGAAGCTGGGCGGGTATGTATGGAGGCTGTTTTGTTCTTTCCTTTTGGTGAGATCGCATTGCTGATGGTCTCTACCAGGTATGATGGTCAAGCTGGAGCCGCTGGTATTACGCTGGAGTCACCAGCAGCTGAAACAGAATTGATATCGACCTTGTACAAGCAGCTCAAGAAGAAGGGTGTTCCCTCATATGCTCTGCCTCGATTGGTCCGACTCACTGAGAAGTAAGCATTCTCTTGATTGCGATAATTTGACCATACCGCTAATGAAATTGTGATCCACAGAGTTGCCACAGGTGTCACTTTCAAGCAAGCTAAAGGTGACCTAGCGAAGAAAGGCTGGAATCCCCGCCAAAACTGTGGCGGGGACGTTCTGTATTGGTTGGACGGCAAGAAGTATCGGAAGTTGGAGGAGCAAAGTTGGGCAGAGATTGAGAGTGGTAAAGCCAAGCTCTGAGCATTTAATCTTTATAATGCGCCCGATGCTTGCGCCTCTTGTTGTAGGAAGCATATAGACGCACAAAGTGTTGGAATAATCAGAAACCGCACACATCCCTGACACCTAGAAAATAAACGCCCACTGTCGATGTATACAACCCTGGATGTTGCACTAATAAGGTTGCAGTGGGTGGGTCCAATGAGTGGGCCCAGAACATCTATGGATCTATGGTAGCAATAGTGGGGCCAGGGTATTTATATAAAGTTAAGGTTATTCCTAGTACTACCCGGGGTAGTGCAGTAGTTAAGAGCAATGACAAACTTGCAAGGTTGCCCTCTTAATGAGCCATAGGCCTGGGTTCGATTCCCCTTGGAACCAAAGTTCGCAGTCAGATGGCCTAGATGCGATGTATCGCTGGGAATCACCCTCTTCTTTCCTTCCTTTTTTTCCCACCTCAACCATATGAGGTCAAAGGGGAGAGAATATGGGTGACATAGAGGCTTCAGAACATTTACTTGGGGTACTTTTCAGTCTTGCTTGATAGCACGCAACACGTCAGAGGGATCAGGCTTCCATAGCGCTGGAGTGACCTTAGATCATCTTCACCTACTAAATCTTTATAATTCATTCCCTTCTTACTCCTACAATAGCTCTCAACCCCTATGATAGAGCAATACGAGTCCGAAAAGCACTCTGTCAAAGAAGTCTACGTGGTGGAGCTCAAGTATGGTGATTCGTGAATGTGAAAATCAGATTGGAGAGCAGAAGAAGCTAAGCCACCAGACTATGAAACTAACACCCCCCACGAATATGAAACGATAGAGCCGACTCAGCCGAGTCCCCCACAAATAGTTAAATTTGTGTTAGACCTGGGCGACGAAAAGGTTGTTGTAACGTGTCATTGGGTTGCCGGTGATGGTATTCGCTGTAGTAGGGATGATGGTTGTGGCCTGAGCTGGGGCCGCATCGTTGATAGCTAGATTGTTGACCATGTTAGACGATTTATCGTTGTCGGGAGCATTTCCGGGGTTAAAGGTTGAATTAATGTCGTAAAAGACGTTGTCGGAAGTATAGTTGAGGTGAGGTTAACCACGATACGAAGTTGAATTTGTCGGTAAGAATTGAAACGAGCTTTAAGAGCTTGGACTCTGCGAAGCCAAAGGTGTTGTTGGAAGACTCGGAGGGCAATTTGCCGTGTACGAGGCAAATAAAGGTGTGATGCGTCGAATGGAGAGACACTATGGTGCACACCGAAAGAGAGAGGTACCGAACGCGTCGAGAAGCGGATTGTGGGACGATAGCCCGTGACGAGCGTGAGCACTCTATGCTTCGATGTGACCGTCGACAGAGAGGTGGGGGGAGGCATGTTTGTGGATAGACCGTTTGTGGGCTGGCCGGTTAGCGGGTCGCGTAGAGAGATGCTAGTGACAATGACAATGACAATGATTATGATGATGACGATGCCGAGGATGGCGAGGATGGCGATGCTGAGGCGCTTCGAAGAGAGAGGTGCTTGGAGGGTGAAGATCGCGTCAATGGAGAGACCTGTGAAGCGTAAATAGGAAGGTTGAATAGGCCTTCTGGGGGGTCATAATCTGTCAAGAGCGTCAACATGGTGCATGTCAAGATATATGGTAAATGTGAGAACGGGATCGAAGAGTTGAAGAAGCTAAGTTACAAATTTATCAAACTGACGCATTCCTTAACTGTTCGAAAGCTGTGGAATATAGGCAGCCTAAAGCCCAGAGGTATGGTTAGCGAATATGGGCTATCAACAAAGGGAAATCCATTCAAATGACTAAATAACTAGCCTAGAGAATTACCCTTCGGCCCTTTGCTATAACGGCTAATGGTTGATACATGGATTATAATAACCAGGATAAAAGAAGAAAACGAGAAACGAAAAAAGAGGTGATTCCCAGCAATACATCGCATCTAGGCCATCTGACTGCGAACTTTGGTTCCAAGGGGAATCGAACCCAGGCCTATGGCTCATTAAGATGACAACCTTGCAAGTTTGACATTGCTCTTAACTACTGCACTACCCCAGGTTATTGCTAGGACTAACCTTAACTTTATATAGATCCCCCCACCCCACTATACTAGGTGACTCGCGTAAATAGCTTAAATCCTAGGTATCATCTTTCTAATATTATATTTTAATATAGCAAAAAAACGAAAAAAGAAAAAAAGAAAGAAGAGATGATTCCCAGCAATACATCGCATCTAGGCCATCTGACTGCGAACTCTGGTTCCAAGGGGAATCGAACCCAGGCCTGTGGCTCGTTAAGATGACAACCTTGCAAGTTTGACATTGCTCTTAACTACTGCACTACCCTGGGTTAGTACTAGGAATAACCTTAACTTTATATAAATCCCCACAATAGGACTCAATGAAACTAGCCCTAGTAGTCCGAGATTTCCCTTTTGCATAGATATCAAGAGATTTAATCTCCTGTTTATTCCTCTTATTCTCGTGATATCTATGAAAACCTGTCTCACAAGTTCTATAGCCAACCCGAGGCACAGCCACCTTGGTCTCCCAAACAATATCAATGGTTCATTATGCCGAAACTGCACACTCTTCAAGATATAGAAGGCCTGAATGGGAACCATCTTACGCTTTGTAAACATAACAATCTGTCCCAATAATTGGCGAACATGGCTCCCCATCACTATTATCTTACTTTCCAGTGCATGCTATGGATGATATGAAACATATTTGGGACATCACCGCGTGAGACGACCACTTTTAGGGGATATATACTACGTATCGGGATACCATCTCGATTAATCTACGTCTCCACGTCATTGCTAACCCGTCACGGTTTGGCTGGCTTTTCAAGTACCCTATATGGCTGTCACGTATGTGGAAGTGGGATGTTCGAGTCACATGGGAAGCTCTATAGCTAACTAGGACGACTTCGTTGACCCTGGGATGGATGTCGCCGAGAAAAGAAAAAGCCCCTAGCATGCCCAGGTGCGAGGCCGGTTGCCGATCATTGATAAGGGACTGGAGTATAGTGGGTCAGATCAACTCCCCATCTATGCTGTATGTTGTATGTTGGAGCATGAGATGAATGTTCTAAGTAGCACAAGATGAAGCTACAAACCTGAATAGAAAAGTTATCTCTGTCGATAGTAGGGATTTTCTATTTCCCAGCCACACCCTGCAGGTACATGAGGCGTAGAACCATGGGCGACAGAAACGGTATAGATCTACCCCTGGATCACGTGTGGAGGCGTCATCCAGTGACATCTCTTTCTCCTCACCCCAACTTCAATCTCCGACTCTTAATCCCAACTCCACACCTTGTTTGAGCTAAAACTCCTCTTCTTGTGATATTCCACTGCAAATCCCCGTGAGATTTACCGTCTGCGCCTATTTTCCCGGCCGAACTACAACCGTCATAGTCATGAAGTTCTTATCAGCCGCCAGCCTCTTGGTTCTTACCGCTCCTCTTGCAAACGCAGCCGCATTCTCTATCTTCGATCCTACGCAGGCGTCACTGAAGGTGAACGATAATGAGAAATACCCAGTCAATGGTGACAACCCTTTGCAGTACTGCGCCAAACCAGACAATTACAAGCTTGAGATCGAGTCGGTGGATCTGGCACCCAACCCGCCTCTACCGTATGTCATCTACGAAGAGTGTTCTATGTTCTATAAATGTAGTAGATTTCACTAGCTAACATCTTGGTGATAACAGAGGACAGAAGTTGACAATCTCCGCCAAAGGTACCCTGCTTGAGAGAATCGAGAAGGGCGCTAGCGTGAACCTGGAAGTGAAGTGGGGTCTTATCACTTTGATTAAACAGACCGTCGACCTATGCGATGAGCTTAAGAACGTGGACCTGGAGTGCCCCCTAGAGAAGGGCGAGATGATCTTGAAGAAGGAGGTGGAATTGCCCAAGCAGATCCCCCCGGTACGTCGTTTTTACAACCGTTTAGAGCCAGGGAAGTAGCTAATGTCTTTTCTACAGGGCAAATACACCGTTCTTGCCGATGTTTACAACAAGGAGCAGAAGCAGGTCACCTGCCTCAAGGCGGATGACATCGTGTTCCACTTCTAATTCTGTCTATCTTAGACATTGCTTTGCATCCACTCACCAGGTGGCATCTCTCGATTTGCTGAACTGTCAACGTCATTAGCTTATGTGCTTGACTCGGGGATCAAGCATCCGCAATGCTCTTTTCCATGCCCTTCTCACGACTACTTCAATATTCGCATCTGTTGTTTCAGGTTTTGTAACGCTTTGCAGTGCATTCGGATATCATTTGGACTTTCTCATGCTACGCTCGTTGCATCTGTTAGCTTTGTTCTACAATAATCTATACAAACCACCACGAGTATGACTGTAAACCTGGCAGCTACACCTGTCTGTAACTACAACATATAACCACATCATCTCCACCGACCACGCAACGTATGTCACATTAATGCCGTATAGCCGCGAAGAGAATATATGTGGAGGGTATATGAACTCGTTCCAGTTGCGTTGGGTATCTTCCCTATCTGATATTTCCATGTTTTCTTCCAATTATACTCAAGTGCCGAGATTATCAATGATGGGACTGAAGGTGTTGTGTAGACCCCTGGGGCGCATCGGTGAAACCAATTCACCATTTCCCGGCTAAATGACAAAGACAAAAATCCATGTAGAACAAGCCTACTCTCCAAACAGGCGGCGGACACGCTTGAGAACACTGTCTTTCTCCGGGTCGTAGGGGTGGTCTTTGCTAGGGATTTCGAGGACAGCTGGAAAGGGATCGGCGAATGCGTCGACGCTATGGCGGATGCGCTCTGCGATCTGAGGTTTGAGGCAACCGTTAGCGAATATGTAGATAATGAGATGCGAGCGCTGTAACTATTCAGCGCAGGATATAGAGGAGCAACTCACATGCTGGTTGATCAAGAGCACAGCAATGTCTTTCCTCTCCTGGGTGAAGTTCTGGAAGGCCCGTTCGATCTCCGAGGTCTCGGTCTTCGAATCAACGACGAGGAAGTTTCTCTGAGAGGCTGGTGGTTCGGTGACATGCTGTGAAAAGAGCCAGCACGTTAGAATGGCTTTCCATATAAATGTCATAGAGACGTGACGTAGATGGGGTAGTGAACAATATCATACCCCGATGCCTGCGAGCAAAAGACCAGTGACGGAGCTGCAAAATAGGTTGAGCTAGGTTAGCTGGGCACGATCTTTTCGAGGATAAGCACAGTGGACGACGGGTCTTTACTCTTCATCACCAATGACAGCAAGGAATTGCCGCTCCTGGGGTACCGAGTTAGCGATCGGAGGGGTCATTCCATTGACTCAGTGTCAAGTACCTTGTACGTTGCGGCCGATGCCGCCATGATGAGGGAAAAGAAAAGATCGACCTGAGATTTCCGAGATACACAATCTTCGAACTGGCAGCTCGAGATGGATCAAGTAAATGATAGATCTGGTCCAGCTGTCCGTTGATCGCCGTGGTTATCGCCGGGAGCTGCAGATTACATAAGCTGATGCAATTTCTCAGATTTGTTTACTCCATGGCTTCATCGTCCGCAAAACAATCGTTGAATGATCTTTGACTGAACCCCCCCCCCTCATATTTGATGCTCTTGCATTATCTTCTTGATTAGGACGAAGCTGCCGAGGAACAGCTTCCGTCTACCACGACCCCCATCCTCTGACATCATGCCTCGACTTGTACGCCGCCGCCCGCTCTCCGAGCGTATACTCTCACACCTGAATCCATATGACTTTCTGCTTTGGCTTTCTGAGGAATTTGAAGCTGGTGACTGGGATCAGCTGGAGAAAAACTGGGCTTTGCCTATAGGTATTGCGCTCAACGTGATATTCCTTATTGCGCGAGCAAATAGTCGGTCCGGTGGTAGCAAGGCTTTTGACGATGTCTTCGGCGACGGCGATGGCACATCCCTGCGTGGGTGGCTTGTACGTTACTCTTCTCCCGTTTTTATATCTCTCATGTTGCCTACCTGTTCCCGAGATTCATGGATGGAAAGCTAATGCGCCATGATTGTTCTATTTAGGCCTCATTCATCGTCCATTTGATGGCCGTCGCCTCTACGGCCAATGCTCTCTACACATTCCAGAAAAAGAGGCACTATCGCCTGTTTGAGAACTCTATTGATAACAACCCGGCGACACCCTCAGCACATCGTGTACGCGTTGATTCAAGCCCCATGATGCCATCTCCCCTGCGATACATCGCCAAGGCGCTTTCAACAGAATCGGCACACTCGAGAGCACACCCCGATGCACAGCGGGATGTCTGGGAGCTTGCGATTTGGGATCCCTCCCCACTTTGTCTCCGGCTCTTTTGCCTGTTCAGCCCAGGGCACGTCTTGGTATACTGGCTGTTCCTCCCGACCCAGCTTTCCGATCCACGCCCCAGCGTGACGATTGTGACAACGATCGTTTTGACGGCTCTTCTTTCTTTGCAGATGTCCTTCATCTCTTCTTCTTACACACAGCAAGCCAAGGACCAGAAGGTTGTACACAAAGAGGTCTTCAAAGAATATGACACTAAATATGTCCAACCCCGGACACATCCCTTGATGAGAGATGTTGGCACGCAGTTCTCGGATCCGTATGGTGGACCACCGAAGACCGAGGACGAATGCAACAGGGTTGAGACTTACAGCCCGGCCCACATCATTAACCGTGGTTTCAAGACCAGTCCGAACCCCAATTACCTCAAGCACGTCGACCCAGAAGGCTTCACCCCGGTTCGCCAGTCGACTGCATCTACTCCCATCTCCTCTATATTCCAAGGCCCGCCAACCAACACCCCAAGCATGTCGCGAGATGGGTCGCCGATGGCTCGAGGTACCAGCCGCACAACAATGCGACAACCGCAGTTCCGGTCTACTGCAACGACAGGAGGCGATGGCGGAAGCCTCGGTGTTTACAGCCACGCAAACTCTCCACTAAGAAAGTCTGCGGCAACGTCATTTGACCGCCGCTTACAAAACAACGGAGACTTTGTTTACAAGGAGCGTGGTACAACTCCCTTGATGCGGAGCTCCAGTCCGCTGAAAAGAAGCAGTGTACCGGGAGGAATGAACCCAGGTGACCCAGCCACCGTCAATAGATCAGATAACTTCAACACTCGCCGAGAAACGGGGCGGTTCTAGGACGAATGAATGACCAAATTCCATTCCCACAAGCATGAAATGTTGCTGGCCCATGGCGTCAGATGTGCTCCAAGGCATGCGCCGTAATGACGCGATAACATCACCTTTCGTACATATATCCATCCTATCCTTAATTGAAGCTATGCCCGGTATAACTTTACATTTGACGTTTGTTTCATGGCACCCATGCATGTTCGCCACGCTCAGGAATGCAAGCTGCTCATCTAGGGCAGCGTACCGAAATTAGGACCCATGGGATCTCTTTTGTTTCCGACCGCTCGATGTTGGTCTTTGATCTGATTCACTTGGTCGTTGTATTCAATCTAACTGGCGGTCAGCTTGCCTTGGAGTTCTTAAGTTAGCAGTGCACTGCGTCCACGCTGTGATCTAGATATCTGGATCGCGCTTTCTTGTTAAAACTCGGCCCTCGCAACTTCCATGCATAAGTGATGCAATTCATTTCCCAAAATGTGGGACTCAAAAGGAAAGTGTCATTCCAAATGGCGGCAGGACATTTCAAACAGCATTCACCCCAGGGGTTGGCATTCCTCATTACCGACCTAGCATTCCGACAAAGGGGAGCACATTATCCTTACGCGTTGTCAGCGCGAACACTGTGAAGATCTCTCAATAGCCAGTCTTTTTTGGATCGCCCCGCTCCTCTGAGTCTATCGTATCCTTCCTTGAACAGCCGCCAACCGACATAGACCTTTGCTCAGGAAAATTAGCTTAGGGAAAGACTACTCGGCTACTCTCTCTTCGCTCATACACGGCATGGGCTAGGACAACTATTCACTGTGCTGTGCCCGTAGCATTGGCAGCCCCGACCACAATCGCTGCCAGTCTCATCCCAACATGGACGAAGCTCATGTCAAATTGCCCGATGGACACCTCGTGAATCTCTCACCGCGACCTGTACACCCAAGTGCCTACAAAGCGTACCGAGTCGAGTACGAGCCCGCAGCAGGGCTCTCCGCGACACCTCCACCTCGACACGCACAAGAAGAAAGATCAACAGAGTATGCCATCGCAGGAGGTGCACCGGGAAATATCTCTCAACTGCCAAAAGCTACCAAGCTGCCGATCCCGAGAAGTCTCGCTGAAGGTCGTAGCGATGGTTCGAATCAAACGCCTAGTCCCACTGCACTTCCCAAACTGACCCCATCAAGCCGTTCCGCTGGACGGCTCGGTGACCAGTCTGGACCAGTGGACAAAGCTCACGATCAATATTGGAGGAAAATCAGGGATAAATTGGAAGATTCGCCGTTAACACGACGCACCAAGAGCAAGGATAGCGACAAGAACCAATCTCCTAACTCGCGCATCTCCTACCACCGCAGCAGACTTCCCGCCAGCACTAGCCAAGATCAGACAAGCCGGGCAGGCAATGCACCGTCAGGCATCCCAAGTCCGAGCGCTGTCAACACCAGTCCTGCGCGGGGGTCGAGGAATGATGCTCCCACAACCCTTCCTGTGGACAGCCAAAACAAATGGCAGAAGAAAGACGATCAATGGGTCATCACGGATGTTACCCAAACCACACCCCAGAAACCAGTGAGAACAGACGAGACGACTGATTCCAGCCCTCGATCTCATCCTTCCGTCTCGCCAGTATCCGCGGAGAACAGTTCTATCACCGACTGGGAAGATCGATTCGTTGTGAATATGCCAACTGCAAAAGATCCCAATCCGCCAACGATGACGGCTCAACAGATTGCTGAGTATCAAAAAAGCATTGAACGGGTGCACAGGGACGGTGGGCAAATGGTAGACCCGAGCACAGCGCCTAGTCGTAACGTGTCTCCCGAGATCAGATTCAACCCCAGCGAGCAGAAAATTCAGAGCCCAGGGGGGATTCACACATACGACGGGACATACGAGAGGCGCCAAACGCCGAGCTTATTGCAAGAGGAACATCGCCCATCGCCGCCGCCTCCACAAAATGCTCACCTGGAGCAACAATCACACCCTCAGCCCCAGCAGCTCCAGCCCACAACTGCGTCGCAACGTCAACCAGCGAGCCACTACTACAGCCCAGATGAAATAGGGTACAATCGGATTAGCACCATTTGGGAGGAATCGCCCACAAAACCCAAGGAGAAGCGACACCCGCAAAACGCCGACGGGTCTTTTTTAGGGTGCAGGGAAATATCCGGGGAGAAGAATCCAGACGAAATCCTCAGGTTCACTTCCCCAGACGATGCCAGTCTGCATCCACCCCCATTGGCTCTGGGTTCCAAGAACAAGCGAAAGGCGCCGAAGGAAGTGAGGAAAGCGACAGACCGACAAGCCACCCACACACTCGAGGAGACGGTAGTCCTTCAAGAAGAGCGACCACAAATTTCTCAGAATTCGAGACCTGCCCAATGCTCGAAGCCGTCGGCCATGTACCAGGATCCGAGTTACTCCCAGAACGCATCCCCAATTCCGCGGACGAGGTCCCAAGACTCGAGAAAGGAGAATTACCATCCTACCAGCAATACACCCGAGCAGTCCGGAAGTCTGGAAGAAAATCGGAGGGACGACGATGTGTACATTATCACACCCACTATCACGCGCACTATGATTCCCACGCCCGAAAAGAAAGCGTCTTCGCCAAAGCCGCAAGGGCTGCGTCGTCCTGGTGGCGCAAATCACACAGTTACCGCCGAGGCTACCAAAGCCGTTCGGGCAAGGGCTCAGATGGTTTCCACACCATCGGGGTTACGGCCCGGGGGACCCAACATGAATATGAAGCCAACAGAGCGTATCTTGACAACTTCCCAAACGTTGCCACTCACCAGCATCTCCACCACCACGCTGAAAGACCACGACGACGAGGGTCGGAACAAAGATCATGCGCAAGATCGCACTCCAGAACGAGCAGCAGGTACAGCGTCGAATACTATCCGTGGCTTCATCCGTACCTCCGGGCTGGCAAAACCTTCAGGGCTGGCCAGATCACCTACAGATAGCATTGCTACGATCTTGCGCAACAGGACTGAGTCTCTCCGTGCACGCGCGGAATCTCTGCGGAATGGTCCAGGGTCACCCCAGCGTACAAAGAAGAAGCGATCGCCAAGTCCTCAACCAACTGTTCCGTCCAGGGACAATTCGGAATCATCACGATCGGAACGGTCGTTTCGGTCTACCAAAGAAACCACACCTGTCACAGCAAACAGACCTGCCTCGCCGCCCAAAATGGCCACGACGGAAAATAAACCAGACGAAAGCAAACAATCTTCCTCACAACCACCTGCACCCGCACCCACAAAACCAGTTACGAAAAGAGTGACCTTATCAGAGGAACGTCCTTCCTCGATAAAACCCGACAAGCCCCCTACATCAACCAGAAAGATTTCCGTACTAGCAAAGCCGTCCATGTTGAACCAAACTTCCAAGTTGAAGGAGGCCTCTAAGTTGGATAAAACCTCCGGTTCTATAAAATCAGCCGTGTCTGAAAGATCTCCTTCCCCCAGGGCAACGAATTCTGAAACTCCGCCAAAGAAGGAAGCACACGTGAAGCCCCTACCTCGTCTCCATACCTCTGGTAAAGTTTTGGAAATCGCCGAGCTCGATGGGGTTCAGGTTGCAAGCCCCAAGGAGTCTCTTCAGTCCAACATCACGGACGTCTCTGCTGATCTAGGTGAGATGCACTCCAAAGACAAGGACGATCCCGATGACCAGGGACTTAATCCTTTGGCCCTTTCACTTCTTTTCAATATTCTTGTTGTTGCCGTCACCCAAGTGAACAAAGCTTTCCGGATGGGTATCGACAGCCCTTACGTCAAATTTGTGGCCAGTAACACCCTGAACATGGCCAGTCACTGTTGGCGTGTTTCCGAATGCATCTACACCGTGATAACTCACTACCAGGCCACAGGCGCCTGGCCCAAGCCTCGCAGTGACCAATCTATCAGCCAGTTCATGGTGGAGCTTCTTCAAGCCATTGTGTATCTCCTGATTCTTGGGTTCGCAACCATGCTCATAACGCGTACTGTTGGCTACGTCGTTCTCGTGAGCAGTTGGATCGTATGGTTTGCCAGGCCTTTTGCGTGGATCTTCCAATGTGTTGGCCGTGCCCTGATAATGTAAAATTAGCCCGATCCTTAGCTGTATGCTTGTACAAGATTGTTTCCTTGAGAAGTCTCGAGTTTTGAAGGAGGACGTTCGTCGTTTTGGGTGCTTTCGGGTCTTTGTCCTGGTCTCGAGCGGTTCTACCTACTCACCTACCTAGTTGTGTCTTTTGGCTGTATTCCTAGCTTATCATAACTTGAATATTCTATATGGAACCATTTATCCTTTGGTATGCCAAAGTACGTTGGTTGTACGTAGTAGTAGACAAGAACTTGCATTGATATTGATCTTCTTGACTTGAAACCGAGACACAAAAGCTGAAGACACCGAACACACAATGATGTGCCTGATCCAGTGTCGACTCTCCCATGTTGAAGAGAGAAATAAATAATGTCCAACTCTGGTCATGTCCCCCAAATCCAGAATTCAATCTTGTGTATAATGAAAAACAGACCCAACTCCGTCATCCTGGTGTTGAATGGTCCTGTATGCTAGCCCCGGGATAATCTTGCAAAAGCAATGCAAAAGCAGAGAAAAGATAAGGAATTTAAACATGAAAGGTTCCCTTCTCAAACATTTTTCATGTCCGGATGTGCGTTGGGCAATCCTTTTTTTTATAGTTCATGCGAAGAAGGTATCCACGTAGCCGAGGTGTAGCCCGGCAATTTGTGGAATGAAGCAGCATTCAATTAAAAGGAAAAAGGCAGAAACCGAAGGAAGAGAAAAAGGAAGCAGAGGAGAAAAAGGGAAAGGGAAAAAGCAGGGCTGGGCTACTGCCACTGCCAGCGCTCTATGAATTGAACAAGAAGAGAAACAAAACAAAGACGATAAGAACGGAATAGGCCGTAAAGGCAAAATTATGTTGAATTTTTGTTCTTCTTTCATTCTTTTGATTCGTCCATTCTTCCGGGCTATTGTTCTGGATCGTACTAGACCAAACAGAAAACATGACATAGTCCAGAAGAGAAGCACCGGGCCTGGAGAAGAATAGACCCGAGAAAATAAAAGAGAATCCGATCGACGAAGCGCCATTGTTAAAAGAGACGGGGTATCGGTACATTATGTTGAAATGAAAACGCTGAGGAAGAAATCGTTGAGAGGTCTTCAGTCGTGACGCCATAAGACATTGCATGGGGAGCCCGGGATGTGTTGGAGTAGTTGTTTGTATGGGCTGTGGTATCGTTGAGATGAGTGATGTTGAATTAGGTAAGGTGTTGAGTTGCTTTTATGAGAGGTGTGCAAAGATGGCATACGACCGAGGTAAGGGGTCGAGGGTGTGAATGGATAAGCAACCAGTTCTGAGTTGAGGGAACTGGTTTAGTTGGCAGCGACGCCATTTGGTTCGGCGTGGCCGTTGGTCAATGGCTTTCCGGCAACCTCGACGTTGAGGTCTTTGATCTCGAGGCCGTTGAATAATTCAAAGACAGCGTTAGATCTGTGGAAGTCGTTGTCGACGATATTGACGAGATACCAGTCGTCCATCACGTGCTGAATCAGCTTGCGACTAGGGCTGGCTGCGTCATGACACTTGGACCAGTGCTCGCCCAACAGGTATGCCTCATCCTTCCAGGCCAAGAAACTAACTGTCTCGACAATTGTGGGCTGGATGATCTCTCGTCCAGCGAAGATACCCCAGGTGAGGGCGTTCGGGCTGTCACGTGTGTTGGTCTTAAGCTCGCCCTTCTTGTTGGTGGCATGGTAGGTCAAGTCACCGTTTTTCTCAATGCGAGTGATGAGCTCATCGAGCAAGTTGGAGGGGACCAGAAGCTCAAGGTAGGCTTTCTGGTAGACGAAACCGTTCTTGGGGCCCCATCCGTACACAGGATGAGACGACTTGACTCCATTGACAGCGGGCTGAGAGTTGATTGTCAGGAATCCGCGCTGGTTGAGGTTGAGCAAGTCCTCTTGAATATCGTGTGCTTCGGTAGTGATTGGCGAGTCACTCCACGGCAGTCGGTCAAGCTTGCCGGTCAAGAAATTGACGAAGATATCCGATATATCCTTGATCGATTTCGGCTCGCCCCAAAGTTTGATGTTCTGCTCGTTTGTGCCCTTCAGGCCCACACCGTAAGCGTCGAGTTCACCGAACGCAGGTGAACGAGAGTCGGTCCAGCGACCGTTAGGGTACTCGTCCCATGTCTGGGTACGAGCAACATATGATGAGTTCCGGTTGCGCCAGAACACTGGTCGCACATCCTCTGTCCTTCGGCCGAGGCCAAGGGAGGGCCGCCAGGGCAGCGGGCGTTGAATTGGGGACTCGTCCGACGGGGAAAGGTCGAGCTCTTTGAGAACCAACTGAGTCGCCTGAGCCAGGTTCATCGTATAGCTTAGAAATTTGTCAGGATATGTCGGGATAGCAGGATTGAGGAATTAATAGAGCAAACTTACAAATGCAGGTGCTTGATACCAGCAGCGAACAGCTTTCTGCACATATCGGCGATCAGAGTTTTTCCGATATCTCGAACTGCGGAATCGTCGTTCTTGACCGGCTCAAGGGCCTCCATCCACTGAGGAGGCACTTGAACCTTGGTCCAGTTGGATCGACGAATGAAAGAAGCGTATGTCTGAATGGGCATGATACCGGGAATGATGGGAACAGTGATGCCCTTGGCACGACACTTCTTCAACCATTCGATGAAGTTCTCCGCATCGTAGAACATTTGAGTGACCACAAAAGAGCTGCCAGCATCAACCTTCTCCTTCAAGTGGTCGATCAATTGGTCCACATCGGTGTTGTCATCGGCACCCTCGGGATAGCCACCCACACCAATATCGAAGTGGTTGCCATATTTGTCCCGGATGTATTTGACTAGATCCTTCGCATAGCGGAATCCATTTTCTGTAGCCTCCCATGTCTCCTTGTCTCGTGGTGGGTCTCCTCGAAGCGCCAAAATGTTGGTGCAGCCAGCTTTATAGGCGGCTTGGAGCGCTTGGTCAACTTTCTCCAATGGCATATCCGTGCAAGTCAAGTGCATGCAGGTCTCCAAGCCATATACCGATTGTGCCACACTGACCATCTCGCAAGTCAGATCCGATAAGCGACCGCCAGCACCCCAGGTGATATCGATGAATGAAGGACCCAATCCATGCATGCGGTCCATTCGGTCGTAAAGATTCTGTACACCCTGGGCAGTTTTGGGAGGGAAGAACTCAAAGGAGATTCCCGTCTTTCCCTCCGCCTCATTTTTGGCAAGCTTCTCTCGGATATGCATCTTGTCGGGTTAATCTAGTCTTTGTAAGCATACCACATAGTACTAAAGGGCCATCGATTCCATCAAGGACTTGTATTTGTGCTTTGGAACAAACATACCGAGGGCTGGCAATAACTAATTAGATTGTTTGTGAAACTGGGATACCTGTGCAGATGAGACAGGCCACTTCTGCTGTCTGAGAACCTGAGCACAATCCCTGTGTACTGTGACACCTAAATGTCCAGAACCTAGGAATGAAGGGGAACAAATGGATAAAACACCAAAAAATGAAATTAAAAAAAGTGCGAAAAGGAGTTGTGAGCCTCCAAGGAGAGTGAAGGAGAGGAATTAAGGAATCCGGTGAGCGGAACGTTTGGGGGACAACATTTGGCGGGGAAGGCCGGCCATCGGAGCACGTGTTTTGTTTCTTAAAAGGGGAATTAGAGAAAATCTAGGTGGAAATGTGAAGAAAAGTTACATAGTATAGGAAGTTATATGTGATATCTTCATTTTTATCTCTTTCGATATTCGAAAATGACTGCCAATGGTACTTTTATAGTGGAAATGACTTGCTCCGACCTACTATGGCGCAATAATTGAAGCTTTACCGCCTGCCCCTCCATGGAAAAGAAAGTTCCGGCAAAATTTTCCCGACTTGGCTCGGATTTGCACTTTGACCTTGTCGACTCTTTGACACTCTTGGACACTCTTGGACAATTACCTACAATCCCTCCACCTCCAAAATGTCGACTGTTCCTCCTCCATCTGCCGATCAGGACTACAAGTCCACTCTCCTACCCCTCCTCATTTCCAACAATGTCCTCTCGTTTGGCACCTACGTCTTGAAGTCCGGCCGTGAATCGCCCTACTTCTTCACCTCTTCCCTCCTGCACACTGCACCTTTGCTGCGGGCATCCTCTGCTGCCTACGCTAGTGTTCTCTCCGCTGAGCCTTTCGTCACCACCAACGCCGACGGCACCGCTCAGCCCAACTTCGACATTATCTTCGGACCCGCATACAAGGGTATCCCCATTTGCGCATCTGTCACCAACGAGCTCGCCGTGCGGGACTCCCTATCCGGCAAGGCTACCTGGGACAATGTGAGCTACTCTTTCAACCGTAAGGAGGCCAAGGCACACGGCGAGGGTGGAAACATTGTCGGTGCCCCGCTCAAGGGCAAGCGGGTCGTCATTGTGGACGATGTCATCACTGCTGGCACTGCACTCCGCGAGGCTGTCGGTATCATCGAGAAGGAAGGCGGTATCGTCGCTGGTGTCGTTGTCCTGCTGGATCGGGAGGAACGCGTCAGCGATACCGAGACCAAGAGCGCTATTGGTGTTGCCCAGCGCGATCTCGGTGGTAAGATCCCCATCCGGTCAGTCATTGGTCTCCACGACCTGATTGAGAAGCTGGGTGATAGCATTGGCGCCGATAAGATCCAGCGCTTGAAGGATTACCGTGAGCGCTACGGTGCCCAATAGATATCGGCTGGTCGAATTCGCCAAATCAAGGCATGATGTATGAAGAAAGACAGGATGGATACCAGGATATTTTGGAGTTGCCCTGAAAATATTATTACTTATACAATACCCATATCCACATCAGGAGACGGGCACGTTCCTATATGGACTATTTGATTTGTCCTCGATAATTGATGCAACCATATACTTTAGACCAGCTAGCAAATGGCTTTCCCATTTGCCCATCTTGGAACAACATGATATAATGGGCAAGCAAATTGACTTGCACTTTTGTTTTTGGAATCGCCCATGAAGGTTCCTAGCAAACAGGTGAGGCCAGTGCTTAATCCGACAATAGAAAATTTGATATATGCTCCAATCGGGAAACACGGAGCTGCGTATGCCAGCTCTCTGATCTCCAATCTTGCTGATTATCTAGCTGAACATATTGATAACCAAGTGCATTTTCTACCCTTTGAGTACTTCTACCTATGTTGTATTCCATCACACCGCTGAACTGACTGGTTTCACTCGGACGCCGGAACCCCTGTGAGCAAGACAATGTGCCACATAAACTCGAAAAAATAGATAGTCTGGATTTGGGTATCTTGGCAAGCCACGAATGGTAATCGATATGGCGCTGGAAGCGACACACAGCACGGCAGATGGTAGCAGTGCTAGGCTGTGTATGACACCGCGCACACAAAAAGCAATACAAACACTTCATTCAGAACGAACTCGACAGTCTATATATGTAGAGAGATGTATATATCAGATGCTGCGCTCGGGCAATATGTATCTATCAAGTTCATCATTTGATCAGTACCCGGTGGGACATAGTCTGACACAGTATACAGTAATTCCGAAAGGTAGAAAATGCAATGGATACGCAATGGATTAGCTGTTTGTTTTACGCAGCTATAATCCATAACAAGATGGAGACCAACCACTGGGTACATATATATCTATGTGGGTTAGCATTCAATCATGAGGACTATATCCTAGATTGAATCTAAATTCTCTCGAAATACTCAGGTTTATCTATGCAATCTTCCAAGGTTCCCCCAGGTCCTAAATGAGACATCTAATCTATGCTGTGTATACCCCTAATATACGGTAGCTTCCGGTGATATCCCAATGGCTGGCTGCGTTTCACAAAGAGTAACAGCGCGGGACCCGGGGTAGAATCGAGACTATTCAGTTATTTTCATCTCATTAGAGATCATAAACAATTATTGCTCAGCTAGCTCCAGTTTTGGAGGTGTATTTCCAGCTAATGCTCGGCTTCTATTCGAGTGGCAGAAGTCGACCAGCAATGCCAACCCCCGAAGTAACCAACAAATTGTATAGCGAAGAGGCTTATTCTTATATGTCTCTGTAGAGCACGAAGATCCCCTTAATGGTCTATTATCAATTAGTAAGAAAGGCGGGTTAATATTGCTCCCTGCCACATAGTATTAGTCTCTTCAAGGCAACCATCTTGCCTCTGAAACAAACTAATAAGTTTGAGACATGATCCAAAAATAAATCACACAAGAAACCAAGTGACTAACCAATTAACTAAACATAAAAGTCTTTTGGTATCTAAACAGAAAGTTTAGGGCCATTGTATGGCAGCTTTTATTTAGTAGAGTTAGGGTTTGGAGTATTTTATATTGCATCCTACTCTGTGTTTGTTGAGGGTATGTCAATTAAATATAAATTCATGATTTTATTTACTACACATTCCCATATTGTTCCATTATGTACACCAGAGGATAATCCTCTGTAAAGTTCGTTGATGTAGTCAGTAAATACACATAAACCCATGACCCTCTTCACACCGTGAATTACAGGTGACATGGTGTTACCTCTGTGCTCTTTGACTCTACTACATAATAACATCACTATGTGGCTATTCCAGCATCACATGTCATCCTTCCATTAACCAGGTTCTAATGAACCACTTAATTCTATCAAATTCATATCAAACCCCAGTGGCCTGACATACTACTTGTGAGATATTGGCAGAGCAGTAGACGTATCAATAATCAACTCACAGTTACCAAGTCCATCAATTCTATATCGCTTTCACTGCCGTCCTCCTAGAAAAAGCTAGGATAGCGGGCTAATTCTAGAACAACCGGTGATCCCGGTGTCCACGATGGACGTCAGGTTACATTTGGCAAATGCAGTATGTAGTCATTTCTCCTTGTTTAGAACGCTTACTACACGGCCAAACAGTGTTTCGGGAGTTTCAACGGTCAAGGTCTACGGGTAGTGACTTGAACATCTATTAACGCGACTCAACCTTCTTTAGGATAGACCAGTGCCAGCAACAAGAAAAGCAGTCCATATAAATCAGTACAAAGGACAGGGTACAGGGAGGCACGGATCTTGTATACGTATGTACTCCATACCTTTATGCAGGCCGAATAACAACTTTAGAAATGTACACCTACCCCAATAGGAAGTCAACATAACTGTTTTTGTATACATTCACCACTGAGCTAATCTTCTATCTCTCTGATAGACACCACTTTAGAGTTGGTGCGCGTTAGACGGCATATCTGCTGCAACTGTTGCCTCTATCATACATCCAGGACCCTGGAAGCAATGTTCGAGACCGCATCGATGGTTCGATATCAATGATATATGACTCGGGGTGTACTTGAACTCAAGTACTTTGGCAGCAAAATTAGCCTAGTTTGTCTACCGTCGAAGTTTCAATTGGACCGATATAAGACTGGATGTGTATTCCGCGCTGCTCGGCTCCCCGCTCCTCTGGACACCATCCATAAGGTAGTCTCACCGAATTGCCGTGATACCTGCAATGCATGGATTTCTCAATTAGCCTTGTCGAGCCACGACTATTCCACGACGGCCGTCCCATGCAAAGAGCTATGGTTATTGCTTGAAATCTGAGCGATGGTGACACCTCGTAAGACATAGATCTTCGCCGCCTGAGCTCCCATGGTATCTGTAAATAGCACACAGCGGTAATTAGCATGTCAATTAATGCGCGAACATAGCTTTGTGTACTTGCGTCTCTTTGCCTCCTATCAGCTGCGTCTTCGGCTTTGACCGTTCATTCCGGGCTTCAAGGAGAATTGCCCAAGTAGCTCATGACTAGTCTTGGGAACTAGAAAGAACATCAGGAGACTTTATTGGAAGAAGTAGACTGTGGAGTATCATGCTCACTTTGAACTACATCGAGTGATCTTACCACCGTTGGTAGTGTTCTACTATCTCTCAAGCATTTCCAGGTTTCTCTTATTTCTATTAACCATTTCGCAGCTGTCAGTTTCCTTTCTTCTCCTCCTTTTTTACTTAGGAGAGCTCCGATAGATTGGAGGACTATTGGTCATATTCTACTTGGCGGAAAATGCTAGAAGTCTGTCGTTGATACCAGTCCTTTTTACTCGTCGTCAACCACCCTTTCACAACCCCTGTGACTTTCCGAAAACGCAAACTGTTGCTTATCTTTGCCCTGTTAGTATCTTTCCTTTTCAGAATACCTGGATGAGAAGACCTGATTCGCCAATTGGTACCAGTCCGGTACACGAGCATCTTCCTCGTATCCTTTCAAAGAAACTAACACACCTGCTAATAGGAAACGGTGAAACATAGTAGCTGTTTCCCAGAAGCTCCAGTCGGATCAACGGTCTTCCTCTCGCTCTTCGCCATATTCGATACATGCTACCATCCTAAGTTTCTTTGAAGCGGCTTACTACATTGTTTGTCGACCATGAATTGGAGATATACAATCCCAGCGCTCGCTTTTCTCGCAGCCACAGGAATTAGTTGGCCCTACGATGAGACTCTGGCTGCTTATAACATCAATGAGAATCAAACAGCGACCAACCCCTTGGACTACTGGGGAGAATGGTCCGACCACACCTATTTTCCTTCTCCAGAGAATTGGCGTTTTCCTGTATATACGCTTTTCCTTGACCGATTTGTGAACGGCGATCCAACAAACGACAATGTAAATGCGACACTCTTTGAACATGATATCAATTCAAACCAAATGCGACACGGAGGTGATGTGGCTGGTCTGCTGGACACTTTGGACTATCTACAAGGAATGGGCATCAAGGTTAGCTTTACGAATGGACCTTGAGTGCATACCAGATATTAACTAACAATTGAATTCCTAGGGACTTTATCTTGCAGGATTGGTATTGATGAACCAGCCATGGGGATCTGATGGCTACTCGGCGCTTGACACTACTCTGCTCGATCAGCATTTTGGGACAATTCAAACATGGAGAGCAGCTATCACGGAGATTCACAACCGCGGCATGTATGTCATTTTTGACAATACTGTCTCAACGTAAGTCTCCGGCGTCTCTTACTGTGTCACAAGTATCTAACAGCACCAGCATGGGAGACCTCATTGGGTTTGAAGGATACATGAATACAACCACCCCATTTTCAACCCAAGAGCACAAGGCTTCCTGGAAATCCGATCGTCAATATGTTGACTTCCGATATGGAAATGCCTACAACGAGACATGTGAATATCCTCGCTTTTGGAATGAGACTGGGTACCCCGTGGACGAGTGGGTCGATTATGAGTTGAAAGGGTGCTATGACAGTGACTTTGATCAATATGGAGACATCGAGGCCTTTGGTGTCTATCCTGACTGGCAACGAGAGCTCGCTAAATTTGCCTCCGTGCAAGATCGGTTACGTGAATGGGTGCCTAGTGTCAGAGAGAGACTTATTCGTCATTCGTGTATGATCATCGCTTCTTTCGACATCGACGGCTTTCGCTACGACAAAGCTACACAAGCCACCGTCGATGCTCTTGGGGATATCTCCGGGGCGTATCGAGACTGTGCCCGCCGCGTGGGAAAACAGAACTTTTTCCTTCCTGGTGAAATTACCAGTGGCAACACTCTTGGCTCTATCTTTCATGGGCGAGGACGTCAACCTGATATGCAGTCCCAAACGCTGGAGGAGGCGTTTATGATGACGAATGAATCTGATCCGGATTACTTTATTCGGGACCAAAATAAGCAGGCCACCGATGCTGCCGCATTTCACTACTCCGTCTATCGGTCCCTCACCCGGTTCTTGGGTATGGATGGTAACTTGGCTGCTGGCTACGACGTTCCAGTGAATTGGACCGAGGCCTGGTATCAAATGGTGCTCACCAATGATATGGTCAATGCCAACACCGGCAAATTTGATCCACGTCATATGTATGGGGCGACAAACCAGGATGTGTTCCGATGGCCAACAGTTGAATATGGCATCGAAAGGCAACTTCTAGCTCTTTTCATCACAACGTTGCACATGCCCGGCATTCCTATGCTTCTGTGGGGCGAGGAACAAGCGTTTTATGTTTTAGATGCTTCAGCTGCTAACTATATCTATGGCCGTCAAGCAATGTCTCCCGCCACAGCTTGGAAAAATCATGGATGTTTCCAGTTGAATTCGACTCAATATTTCCAGTGGCCTATCAAATCAGGACGTCTAGGATGCTACGATGACACGGTCACGTATGACCACCGTGATCCCGCTCACCCTGTGCGGAACATTATCAAACACATGTATCAGATGCGACAAGATTTCGGTGCTCTTAATGATGGATGGTGGATTCAGCTACTCTCAAACCAAACGCACAACATCTATCTCCCAGGCTCTGACGGAGTCCCCACGGAAACTGGCATGTGGTCTGTCCTGCGCAGTCCATATTACCAATTGCAGGATCTGGGGGAAATGGGTAACCAAACGGTCTGGTTTGTATACCAGAATGAGAACCGAACCGTGAACTACGAGTTCGACTGTTCTGACCCAACTGCGGGATTGATTGCTCCATTCGACATCAACACCACGGTGAAGAACCTGTTCTATCCTCACGATGAGTTGACACTGCAAGAGAGTCCGGTCAAACTTGCTTTGAACGGCTCCGACAACTACAACGGTTGTCTTGACAGTATGACGCTTCAACCATACGAATTTAGAGCCTACATCAAAAAAGAGAGATTCGTCTCTCCTCGTCCTATGATAACCAAGTTCTTACCTGGCCACGATGCTCCGTTGCTGTCTGCCGTCGCGCCAAATGAGAGTGAGTCGGTGGATATCAGTTTCTTCTTCTCCACAGAGATGAATTGCTCTATGATAACTGAGTCAATATCATTTGAATCGTCCACTGAGAGTGGAGAATGGCCTTCTTTGGACCCCGATAGCGTCAGTTGTGAGAGTGTTGAGCCAGAGAGTACATCTTGGACCGGTCAAATCCCATCTACCTGGGCTTGGAGAGCTACCCTGACCGGCGTCTACAATGGCGTGCATAAAGTCACAGTGAACAATGCGACAAGTATTGACGGAAGAGCGACCAACGCCATCGACCATTTCTTGATCCGAGTCGGGCAGTATGATAATCCCATGATCTTTACATCGGCAAATTACTCCAGAAGCCTGCTCCACAAGCGCGAAGATGGTACTCTTTTCATTTCGCAACACGCGGCAGGGGCAGACAAATATCGGTACTCTACCAATTGGGGGAGCACTTTCACCGACTGGCTCCCATATGAAGGAGGGAACCACAGCATTAAAGAACTGCCTTGGTCTGGAACAAAAAAGCAGAGATGGGATGGGAAACACGTTCGGGTTGAGTACTGGAGTCGTCTCACAGGTAGTAGTGACTACGTCCAAGAGGGTGACGGGCCCGACTGGAGTCCTGGTATCCGACGTCGCTTCCCTCATCTCTTCTTCAATGGGCCTTTCAATAGGTACGGATATGATGCCGGCCTGGATAATATCGTGAGACAAGATACCGATAGCATCTGGAAATTCCGTTTTATGGCTGAATGGCCTGCCCAGGGCCAGCTGAATGTCTGGGGTATCAACCCTGATAACCAACCAGATCAAAGCTATATCTACGGAGATTCCGATGGAGATTCGATCCTAGACCGTCTACCGCCCTCTTCGCTCAGTGTGACATCCATAAACATCACTCAGCATCCACCGAAACCGCACCTGGCTTGGAGCCTTCAGCTGGATGACTCAAATTTGCAGTTTAAGCTTGTTCCTACAGGCTCCAAATATGTTCAAATGGCTCTCTTTTTCCTTCTTTGCATCGTTCCCGTCATTACAGCGTCGACCTGCGCTTTTATGTTCATGAAAACATTCTACCGTATCAAGTTCAACCAAGTCGGCGTGAGTGAAAAGAAGACGCTCATTTCAATGGATTTCGTCAATAAATTCAAGCTCGGCCATATGGAAGATGGACAGTCCAGAAACCCCTTCCGACGCCTAGCAAGCAGGTCAAACTTCCTTCAGAGCAATTCTGCCTTTAGCAATCGAAATGCGCACCGACGAAAGGTACTCATTGCAACCATGGAATATGAGATCGACGACTGGGCTATTAAGATCAAAATCGGTGGCCTGGGTGTCATGGCACAGTTGATGGGCAAACAGCTCGGACATGAGGATCTTGTCTGGGTTATTCCCTGTGTCGGTGGAGTGAAGTATCCCCTCGATAAACAAGCGGATTCGATGTTCGTCATGATCCTGGGGAATTCATACGAAATCAAGATTCAATACCACCAACTAAGGAATATCACATATGTTTTGCTGGATGCGCCCGTTTTCCGCCAGCAATCCGTCACAGAGCCCTACCCAGCCCGTATGGACGACCTCGACAGCGCTATCTACTACTCTGCCTGGAACCAATGCATTGCCCAGGCAATGAAGCGGTTTCCCGTTGATATATACCACATCAATGACTATCACGGCTCGGTAGCTCCATTATATCTTTTGCCCGAGACTATTCCTATTTGCTTGTCACTTCACAACGCCGAATTCCAAGGCCTATGGCCTATGCGGACACAGAAAGAGAAAACCGAAGTCTGTTCTGTTTTCAACCTTGATTTGGATGTTGTAACACGCTATGTTCAGTTCGGTGAGATCTTTAATCTTCTTCATGCCGGTGCAAGCTATCTTCGCCTTCATCAACAAGGCTTCGGTGCTGTTGGTGTGTCGAAGAAGTATGGAAAGCGGTCATATGCTCGATATCCAATTTTTTGGGGCTTAAGAAAGGTTGGAAACCTACCAAATCCCGACCCCTCCGATACAGGCGAGTGGGATAGAGTCTTGCCCAAGGAAAGTGATATTAATGTCGACAATGACTTCGAAAGTCGCAGAGCAGAGCTAAAGCGTCAAGCTCAAGAATGGGCTAGTCTTGAGCAAAGACCCGACGCTGATTTGTTAGTCTTTGTTGGAAGATGGTCGATGCAAAAAGGTATCGACTTGATCGCTGATGTCTTGCCTGCTGTGCTAGAGAGTCGAGAACATGTCCAGCTGATTTGCATCGGGCCCCTCATTGACTTATATGGCAAATTTGCCGCGTTGAAACTGGATCGAATGATGAAGCTTTACCCTGGTCGGGTGTGCTCCAAACCTCAGTTCACGGTCCTACCACACTTCATCTTCTCTGGTGCAGACTTTGCACTCATTCCGTCACGCGATGAGCCCTTTGGCCTTGTCGCTGTCGAATTCGGTCGGAAGGGTGCCCTTGGCATTGGGGCCAGAGTAGGGGGACTCGGTCAGATGCCTGGCTGGTGGTATACGGTTGAGTCCACGACTACCTCCCACTTGTTGAAACAGTTCAAATTGGCCATCGACAGTGCGTTAAACTCCAAGCCCGAAGTGAGGGCAATGATGCGCGCAAGGTCTGCCAAGCAACGATTTCCAGTTGCTCAGTGGGTCGAAGACCTTGCGATCTTACAGTCCACATCGATTCGAGTCCATCAAAAGGAACGAGCTAAATCCCAGAGTCAGTCCACCGCTTCTGGGGCATATAATGCTATCTACGGGATGATGACGCCGCAGGCTGCGTCAACAAGATCGGGCGCATCAACGCCTCCATTACAACCCTCAAGTCGCCCGGGTACGACAGGATCGTTACAGCGAAGTTCTATAATCTACAGTCGTGACGCAAGCCCTGGATTTGATGGGAGACCTCGGTCGGGACTCAGTCGCCAGATGTCTCTTGGTGTGCGGCCGTTATCGGGCACGATAGAGCCTCGTGGTCGATCCGACCTCGGGAAAGGCACTGTCATCGAGGGTGATGACAGTGCTGGTAGAGCCTCTCCAGAGGCCGAAGAAAATAGCGACGATGAAATGATGGCCACTTGCTACGGCGATGATGACTATTCCATATCACCTGAAGGAACAGACCCAGGACGTACACAAACTGCCCAGCCTGCGGGTGTGGCACTCACCAAAGAGGCTCTCTCGGCCCAACGTGCGAGCCAAGGCTCCCTATTGGCTCGATGCAGCAACACACCATCTAGTTCAACGGCGCCGAGTACTATTGGGACAGATGATACCCTTATTCCCCCTTCTCGCCCATGGGCGGATCCCGGAAATCGACTCAATAACGCTTCAGTGTTGTCTGTCGATTCGGTTGTTGGAGAGAAGAAAGACTTCAAACTTCAAAAGGTCGACCCATTCTTTACCGACAGCAACGGCGAGTACTACAGAGTGTTTGAAAAAAGACTCGAGGACCTCAATGGGGCGAACTCAGACACCCAACTCTGCATTGAACAATACCTCGAAAAGAGCGAAAAGAAATGGTTCAACAAATTCCGTGATGCACGCCTTGGTCTTAACCAAGGATCCCCAGCTGGCTCAGTACATAGGGGCAAAGCAGGAATATCCCCAAATGGGTCAGTTACCAACGACGATGCGACATCCCATGAAAGTGGTGAGCGCGAGAGAAAAGATGCTCCGCCGGATGAATTCCTTCTTGGCGATGACTACGTGCCACCGACAGGTCTGAAGAAATGGATGCAAATGCGCATCGGAGAATGGCCTGTATATTCTCTCTTTCTCGGACTAGGCCAAATCATTGCTGCCAACTCTTACCAGATTACCCTTCTCACCGGAGAGGTGGGCCAGACCGCCACGAAGCTGTACGGAATCGCGACAGTCTACCTTATTACTTCTATTCTATGGTGGTTTTTCTTCCGATACTGCAAATCCGTGATTGTTCTAAGCGTGCCATGGTTCCTATACGGAACGGCCTTTTTGATCATCGGAATGGCACACTTTGAACCCAACTCACACAGTCGCGGATGGATTCAAAATGTTGGAAGTAGTGTCTATGCTGCTGCATCATCGAGTGGTTCTATCTTCTTTGCCCTCAATTTCGGCGATGAGAGCGGTGCACCGGTCAAGCAGTGGGTGTTCCGTGCTTGTCTTATTCAGGGCACACAGCAAGCCTATGTCATTGCTCTTTGGTACTGGGGTTCAACTTTGACTAAAGCTACCAACGCTGGAATTACGGATGTGCAGGGCAGCGTCACCAATACCTGGAGGATGACGTGCGTATAACAACAAAATATTCATCACAAAGACCGGAGACTTGCTGACCCTTACCATAGAGCAATATGTACACCAATAGCCCTATCTTTATGGACAATTGGCCTCATCGTCTATTTCGGCTTGCCAAACTACTATCGCCAAACTCCCGGCAAAGTGCCATCGTTCTACAAATCTGTCTTCCGGCGCAAGATTGTACTTTGGAACTGGGTGGTCGTCATTATCCAAAACTTCTTTTTGAGTGCCCCGTATGGTCGAAACTGGAATTGTGAGTCCCCTTTTCCAGAAGGCCCCTGCTATCTCTGCTCCTTTTCCATGCCTTGGATTGCACTAATGGTTACAACAGTCCTCTGGATTACCCAGCACGCTAGCTCGTGGCAAATCCTACTGCTCTGCGTTGCATTCTTTGGCTTTGTCTGGATAGCAGTTCTCTTCCTGCTAGCTAGACTATCCAAGTCCCATAGTTGGATCCTCCCAGTTCTCGCCTGTGGTCTGGGTGCACCTCGTTGGGCTCAAATCTGGTGGGGCACATCTGGATCCGGCCTGTACCTCCCCTGGGCTGGGAGTTATACCTCGGGAGCTCTTGTATCCCGGAGTCTTTGGCTCTGGCTCGGGGTCTTGGACGCATTACAAGGTCTCGGTTTTGGTATGATTCTGCTACAAACACTAACACGTATGCATATCTGCTTCACCCTTCTGGTATCACAGGTCCTGGGCTCTCTTGCTACTATTTGCGCAAGAGCCTTCGCACCAAACAACATTGGACCAGGGCCTATCTCACCGGATATCACGGCCGGCGCGGGCGCGTTGGGTAACAGTTGGTTTTGGGTCGCTCTTTTATTGCAGCTTTCGATCTGGTATGTGGTCCACTATAAGAATATTGCCAATCCCGTCTAACGCTTAAATTCAAGTGGTGGCTTTCTTCTTTTCTTCCGAAGGGAGCAATTATCGAAGCCCTGAACAAATGTGGTTTTGTTTTGTTGGAAGTGGGCGGGATGGATTGGTGATTCAAGCTCTGCGATTGTGGTCTTTTCGAATTCCCTTGCGTAGACTGATGGTATAATTGCTTGTTGGTTGCTCGTGTGGCTTATTTGTTGTCAGACAGAAACAGCCGAAGTATTTAGTGTCTATTATAATGATATAATTTCAGTTGACAAGCAACAGGCCAAATCATGGCTGGCCACATATAATACCCAGTATTTGATCGGTCATTATTTCCTCCAGGTCAGTTTGGAGAACCAGAACACAGTGCTTTTCTTGGCAAGGGCCCATGATGCTGTAGTCAAACGAGAGGTCTCCTTGGGGAGAGGCCAAGATGCCTAAGAAGCAACCCGCGTAAGAGCATCAAGGTAAGTAGGTAGTGTGAAAGAAATGGTGTTGTTCGCATTAAAAAATATAAAAAGAAGAGGGAAAATATAAAAAGAAGAGGGGTGATTCCCAGCAATACATCGCATCTAGGCCATCTGACTGCGAACTTTGGTTCCAAGCGGAATCGAACCCAGGCCTGTGGCTCGTTAAGAGGGCAACCTTGCAAGTTTGACATTGCTCTTAACTACTGCACTACCCCGGGTAGTACTAGGAATAACCTTGACTTTATATAAATCCCCCATCGATGGATCTTGCTTACCTAACATTGGACCCTTGGAATACTAGGCGTCGGGACCCACCTTGCCTGACCCACTTACCGCAACCTTATTCTCAAGAATTAACCTGGAACCTTCAAACGGTTCGTTATTATTATGGAGTTTGTGGTGTACATACACGTAGGTACTAGTGAGTCGAGGGTCCTTATGCACCTAGGCGCGATAGTTAGTGGTAATGACAGGGCACCGAGAGGAGCAAAGGCACGAAGTTAGAGTTTTCGACAAATATCCTTTTTTCCTTTTTCCCTCATTTTAACATTTTAACATTTTAAAAAAAGGAGAGGATTCCCAGCGATACATCGCATCTAGGCCATCTGACCGCGAACTTTGGTTCCAAGGGGAATCGAACCCAGGCCTGTGGCTCATTAAGAGGGCAACCTTGCAAGTTTGTCATTGCTCTTAACTACTGCACTACCCCGGGTTATTGCTAGGAATAACCTTGACTTTATACAAATCCCCCATCAACCCAAATTGGTAGGTTATTTCCCTTAAATGTTAGTTGGCATACTAGGTGAATAGATGGCTTAAAGGCAATTAATTTCCTTGCTTGTTTTCCTTTTTTTAAAGAGCAAAAAAGGAGTCCTTTTTTTAAAGAGCTAAAAAAGAAGAGGGTGATTACCAGCAATACATCGCATCTAGGCCATCTGACTGCGAACTTTGGTTCCAAGGGGAATCGAACCCAGGCCTGTGGCTCGTTAAGAGGGCAACCTTGCAAGTTTGACATTGCTCTTAACTACTGCACTACCCCGGGTTATTGCTAGGAATAACCTTAACTTTATATAAATCCCCCAACAGTACCACGTGGCCAAAAAAAAGACTCCAACTCTATCTTAAAATTAAGGTATAGAATCCGTCGTCCAATGTAAATATTTGCATTTACATCAGCTGGGAGTCCTCTCTGGGAGACCTGAAGTCCAATACTAGTTGTGCTGAGGCCATCACAAGTTGAAAAATCCCCCATGATGCCCTTCTTGATTCTTAGTAACTGATTGACAGAATTCTCCAAGGCCTACAACAAAATTTTCCCTGAGTATCGCAGTCCGTATTTAGGAGGGACAGCAACATAACTACTTTTGCCTCTGGATACCTACTCTGAGGAAGTTACAGTCGAGAAACATCGCGCAGTTCGATGCGACAACACCCGACCAGTTCCTTGTGATCGTCAAATCTAGTTCGATGTTTCTATCGTGCTTCATCAGAGGCTGAAATTGAATATCTTATCTCTCGCGATCCAATCCTCGGATAAGTCTCCATGCGAAATCGGCGTATATACCCCTTGCTTCGCGGCAGCATTGATTAAGGATAAGCACATCCAAAGCATCGTTACCTCCTCATCAACATGGCGACCAAGGGGGAATTCGACGGCTCGACAGACGAGGATGTCGCTCTCGGGAATATGGGATACGAGCAAGAACTCAAACGATCGTTCGGTCTGTTGGATATGGTGGGGTTCAGTTTTAGTATTGTGACCTGGTGAGAATTTCCCTCAACCGAGCACAAGAGCCCAGCCCATGTCTAATGCAGAACAGCTGGACAGCCTTAAGTGGCGTCTTCATCATTGGCATCCAGGCAGGTGGCCCACCTGTCATGATTTTTGGCTGGATCGGGGTGTGTGTGTTCACCATGTTTATTGCCCTGGCAATGGCTGAGATGTGCTCGCGCTGGCCACTGGCTGGAGGCCAATACTCGTGGGTTGCCATGCTTGCACCGCCTCGCGTTTCCCGACAGCTGTCTTATATCACTGGGTGGTTTATGCTGACCGGTTCGTGACCGTTGATGTTTGATGCGTACTTGCTGACTTATTTCCTAGGAATTGTCGCCATGGGCGCGGTCAGCAATGCCTTGGGATCGAATTATATCCTAGGCCAAGTCAACCTGGTCTTCCCGGACTTCGTTATCGAGCGGTGGCATACCGTCCTAGTTGCATGGGCCGTGGGGCTATTCGCTCTCGTCGTGAATGCATTCGCACCGCACGCTTTGCATCGGCTGTCTCGCTTCATCTTGGTGTGGAACATCGCCTCGTTCATCATTGTGATCACCACACTCTTAGCAACGAATCACCAGAAGCAAGACACAGATTTTGTATTCCACGAGTTCCGGAATATGACCGGCTTTGGCACTTCGATGGCTACTATAATTGGGATTCTACAAAGCTTTTTCGGCATGTGCTGCTACGACGCGCCGAGCCATATGACAGAAGAGATGACCCACGCCAGTCGAGATGCACCGAAGGCAATCATCTTGTCGGTCATCATGGGGGGTGTAACTGGACTACTCTTCCTGCTGACACTGTGCTTTTGCATGGGGGATATCGAAGCAACGGCCAACTCAAGCACCGGGGTTCCCGTCATCCAGATCTTCTACGACTCGACGCAAAACAAAGTCGGGACCTGCATTCTGGCGAGTATGATCACCGTTATCATCATGGTCACATCTATCAGTCTCGTCGCTGAAGGATCGCGATCAGTATATGCCTTTGCACGAGACCACGGGTTACCATTTTCGGGCTTGTGGTCCCGAGTTGAGCCAAAGAAAAAGATACCTCTGTACGCCATTTTTCTCACTGTGACAGTGCAACTTGGCCTGAACGCGATTTACTTCGGCACAGAGACGGGATTTGAAACGGTGATTTCGATAGCGACTACGGGGTTCTGTACGTTGACATATTAACCTCCAGGTGACCATGAGCGTTAAGCAGCTAATGTGGATTTGATTTAGATGTTTCCTACAGTCTTGTCCTCCTTGCTAGACTACTTGGCTATTTATTTCGCCACCAATGCTCCTTCGATGGACCACATTCATTGCCGCTTCCGTTGTCACTCGGTTTCAGTTCGATTGGCCTGTTATTTCTGTTATTCGCTTCTATTACATTCAATTTTCCATCCGATGCTCCGGTTACCTCCAAATCGATGAATTATACTAGTGCAGCTATCGGGCTGTTGATCCTGCTCAGCCTCGTCACCTGGTTTACTACTGCAACAAAACGTTTTGCTGGGCCTTCGGATGTCAGGCATTTGGTCGTCGACGGCATAGAACGCCCTATGACATTGCAGCCCGCGGATTATGTTGGGTCGAAGTCAAGCAAGGGAGAGTAACGGCCAGATATGCTCCTTGAAGAGATGTGTATAGCCTACAGATTGATATACTACCTAACCAACATAATAAAATGTAGAGGGAGGAGTACAATACAAGGGGAAATTGTTATATAGAATTACAAATCGATGATCATAATTCATTCTCGTTGAAATTCGTAGGCTATCCAAATTATAATATAGCCCATGATTAATCCAAGGCAAAACAAAAGACAAATAGTAGCCGCAACAAGTAGGGGAATATGATTTTGAAATCCAAACAAAGTGACACAAAAATGAATTGATGCAGTGCCAGCGACCAAACACAGGCACTTGACAAACACAAAGAACAACTATTACCACTCAAGAGGCTCGTTCTTCACATCACCACGGTTGGTCTTGGGAACGGGAGCAGCCTCGACCATAGTCGCGCCACGGCGGTCACGACGGAGGTAGGCACTTCCATCCAACCAAGGGGTATCAAGGGTACGCTTGGACTCGAAAGTGCGAATCTTAGACTCCATCTGGAGAGTAAGACCAATATCATCCAGGCCGTTGACAAGGCAGTGCTTGCGGAATTCCTCGACCTCGAACGCAGTGATCTTGTTACCCTGGGCATCCTTGATCTCCTGGTTGACAAGGTCGACCTCGACCTCACGGCCGGCGCGGGCCTCATCGGCGATCTTCTGCAGAGCAACCTCATCAGAGACGACGACGGGCAGCATGCCGTTCTTGAAGGTGTTGTTGAAGAAGATGTCGGCGAAGGAGGGGGCGATGATGCACTTGATACCGAAATCAAGCAGAGCCCAGGGGGCGTGCTCGCGAGAGCTACCGCATCCGAAGTTGGGACCGGTAACGACCAGGATCTTGGAGTCACGGTAAATGCCCTGGTTCAGGACGAAATCGGGGTTCTCCTTGTCGTCGGTGTAACGGAGCTCGTAGAACAGCGCGGTACCGAGACCAGTGCGCTTGATGGTCTTGAGGAATTGCTTGGGGATGATGGCGTCGGTGTCGACGTTGGCGCGATCCAGAGGCGCGGCGATACCCTTCAGGGTGGTGAAGGGGGGCAGACCGGTGCTCTTGCCACCGCCGCTAGCAGGGGCTGAAGAGTTGGCGTGGGGCTCGTTGTCAGCCGGGTAGTCGAGGACACGGTCGAGTTCGTCCTCGGTCGCGGGCGATTCGAAGACAGGCTGGACGTCGACCTTAGGGGAGACCTTTCCGAGGACGGGGCTGGCAACAACGTGCTCACGAACATCGGCGAGCTTGCCGACAATGGCAGCAGTGGCAGCCATGGCGGGGGACATGAGGTGAGTACGGCCCTGGGCACCCTGGCGGCCCTCGAAGTTACGGTTGGAGGTACTAGCACAGCGCTCCTTGGGGGACAGGATATCTGGGTTCATACCCAGGCACATAGAGCAGCCAGCCTCACGCCATTCGAAACCGGAATCGGTGAAAATCTTGTCGAGACCTTCGGACTCAGCCTGCTCCTTAACAAGACCAGATCCAGGGACGATCATAGCGCGCTTGATGTTGGAGGCAATCTTACGGCCCTTGACGACCTTAGCTGCGGCTCGCAGATCCTCAATCCGGGCGTTGGTGCAAGATCCAATGAAGACCTTGTCAACCACAACATCCTTCATGGGCGTACCAGGGACAAGACCCATGTATTCGAGAGCACGGATGCAAGAGGACTTGCGGTTCTCATCCTCAAAGTCATCGGGGCCGGGGACAACACCAGTGATCGGGATGACGTCCTGGGGAGAAGTACCCCATGAGATGGTGGGAATGATATCCTTGCCGTCAAGGAAGACCTCGCTATCGTACTTGGCGCCAGCATCCGACTTCAGGCTGGACCAGTAGCTGGTGGCCTTGTTCCACTCTGCGCTGCCGTACTTGGGGGCCAGAGGACGGCCCTTGAGGTATTCGAAAGTGATCTCGTCGGGTGCGATCATACCGGCACGGGCACCACCCTCAATGGACATGTTGCACATTGACATACGGGCCTCCATACTCAGTCCACGGATGACGGATCCGCAGAACTCAATAACAGCACCATTACCACCAGCAGTACCAATGACACCGATGATGTGGAGAACGACGTCCTTGCTGGTGACACCAGCGGGCAGCTCGCCATCAACCTGGATGCGCATGTTCTTGCTACGGCGGGTAATGAGGGTCTGGGTCGCGAGGACGTGCTCGACTTCACTGGTTCCGATACCGAACGCAAGGGCACCGAAAGCACCGTGTGTGGAGGTATGGCTGTCACCGCAGACAACAGTCGTGCCGGGCAGAGTGAAACCCTGCTCCGGGCCAATAATGTGGACAATACCCTGGCGCTTGTCGCCCATACCGAAGTAGGTGAGGCCAAAATCCTTCACGTTCTCCTCCAGGGTTGTGCATTGGAGACGCGAATCATTCTCCTTAATGAAGTCCGCGGCATTTTTGAAACTTTTCCGTGAAGAGGTAGGAATGTTCTATCCGATGAAAACAGTCCAATTAGTCGTGCGCTGCTAGTGGATATGGGATTTAACATACGTGATCAACTGTAACCAGAGTGCAATCTGGCCGGCGGACCTTTCGGCTAGCGTTTTTGAGGCCCTCGAAGGCCTGTGGGGATGTAACCTCGTGAACAAGGTGTCGGTCAATGTAAATCAAGCAAGTTCCATCGTCTTGCTCATTGACGATGTGGTCCTGGAAAACCTTGTCATACAAGGTCCTGGGTTTCGACTCGGCGGAAGGCATGGTGGGGGGTGGATAGAAAACAGCTAGGAAGAGAGGATGTGAGGGTAGAAGGTTTGAGGATGAGAGAGAAAAGGAGGATAATAGGTGGAAGCTCCAATGAAGCAATATAGTATGTAAATAGTAAGTACCAAGAGCTGGGGAACTGGAATGGGAATGACTGTTATATTTTTCTGCTCTGTAGCATCCGCGATGTCGCTGGAGAGCTTCTCGAGGGGCAACGCCGGTTTCGGCCGGTCAGCGGCGAACGGTACGAATTTTATTGGCCGAGGTGGCAACACAGGGGAGGCCGATGTCGGTCTGCCCTGGATGATCCAAAAAAGGGATCGCGGCTAATCACGGCTTTCGGCGGATATTCGTCGACCGCTCCGGACCAAAGTAATTGAGAGCCGCTGATTGGCTGGTCACTTGGAAGGTTTCCCTCCGATCGGCCCGCCATTTTTTGACTCAACGCTTATACGCTTAGCACTGCGAACAGGGTGTGGTGGCACACACCAAGTGGATATGGGGAATCATCTGGGGAACCTCGTTAAGGATTTCCCCATGATCGAGCTGACTGTAGGTTGTATATATTGATCCGCTCTCTCACTCGGCTCTCATTCCACAATATCAAAGAGGATGCATTCATATGTTCCTAGCAAAAGAACCATCAAATTTTGAACTTGTTCCATGGTCTAAACCCCAATCTACCTAAAGTCATACCAAAACGCCAATGCCCATGTCTCTAAAGCAAAATTTCATAAAGTGTAGCAAGAATGCACGAGGCTACCGAGACGCAGAACCCAGGTCGACCACGATCCTCTTTCCAGACACGGAACCACTCCGCAACGTCTCGAGCGCCGCATTAATGCCTTCTAACCCACCCTCTGCATGAACAATCTCTGGTAATGTGAGATTCGTTGATTGCAAAAGGTCTTCCAACCAGCACACCATAGCTTCACCGACGGTGGGAGCCGTATGGAAGAGCTTAATGGGCACAGTGTGATATTGTACCCCGGGGGTTTTCTCTTTAGGCAGACCGGATAATCCAAGGAGATGGGCATGCCCATCAGGATTAAGAGCCTTTTCAAGCTGTGTTGCTGTCTCTCTTCCGACTATATCAATGGCATATCGCAGCTTGCCCTCAGTGACGCCGCGAATAATTTCCACCGCACGATCAGGGTCATGTCGATCCACTAGCAGATCTGCACCGGACTTCACAAGCTTGGCACCGTGTCGTGCTGCATCGGCTACGCATATCACGCGTAACCCGGCATGTTTCGCCAGTTGAAGAGTTATCAGGCCGGTAGTTGTTGAGGCTATAGTACAAATGTCAGTGGTCAGATCATAGTAACGGAGGCATTGGTTGTCTTACCTCCCCAGATAGCAACCCAGTCTCCACGTTGTGGCTTTTCTGAGTCCAATAATGAAGCGAAGCATTCTTCATGTATGTCGGCGGGTATGTCATTTCTGTCGAGTTTTTTGATGATATTGGGCAAATTAGGACCGGGGACTTGTGTGATGAGGGAGAAGTCTAGTCCAAATGAGACACCCAAAGCCAACGCAGCAGCGACGAATGCGACTCCGACAGAAGCTGAAGCGTGTATAGATGTTGAAGAAGGAATTCGGGCAGCATTGAAGTCGGTGGCGATGGCGTATTCTTGGAATGCTGCTTTCCTAATATCCCGGTAATCTGTGGATGGTACTAACACAACGTCGCCTACGTGAAGACGGGATGACCCTTTGGGAACTTGTAGTACAAGGCCAGCCAGATCCCGCCCATTGATCCATGGCAGGCTGGGGATACCAAAGTTGAATGCCCTAATCGATCCATGAGTTAGTCATCAATGATAACATTTGGTAATGTTGATTTCCAGCTACAGAATAGTAATACTTACGGTCCCTTCCAGTCGACTGGGTTGAGGCCGATTGTAAGAACCTGCGAATCGATAGTCGGCATCTCATGTTATACAAGATCCAGTCGGCGGGGACATGTCATACCTTGACAAGAATCTCTCCCTCATGCAAGACAGAAGGAATAGCATGATCATCTACCAATGCATACTGTTCACGGGCCCCCTTGAGAAGCAAGACTCTTTGTCTTGACTCCTCAGACCGCGGCGAGGGGGGTTCACTCTCAGATCTTGACTCATTGGAGTAATCTGAGAGAGACTCCGAAAACAGGTGTTGGTGGAAGGTGGTTGGGGTCTTCTGCAACTCTTCGAGTTGGAGGCAAGTTGAGGTAGTCGACATGGTGCTAGGGGGTAGTAATGGCATGACTTGAAGCTTGGATCACAGAGAAACGCCAATTCAACTATTAGGCTCTATCTATATTGCCCTTGGTACCAGCCTATATAATCTCTCGGGCGAGAAAGTCAAGCCAAAGCACGCCTCATTTTAGGGCGCGGGGCAGTGATACCAAATCCCTCCCATAAGCACGTACATAGGGTTGGAGCACCTCCACTAATCGCTTGGCTCTGGGACGTCCTAGCAAGATCAATGGGATAATTTCGTCTCACATTGGCGCAATGAGAGCGTTTCCGTACTTCCGAGGTCTATTCGTAGTCGTTATCCATTGCTCATGGCGGGGCATAAATGGCGTGATGAACTGGATGACCGAGGGTCGATCAACGCTCTTATATTTGCCGGAAGATGGGGGACCATGAGGACTAGAATGGCCAAAGGGAACTGATAGAGATCTGACTATGGATATATACGGAATACTTCAATAAAAATCGAATGTTCTCTACTTTTTTCAAGTGCAAATTCGAAAAATTGAATCTCAAATCTCAAATCTCGAAGTTTATCTCCAAACTGATGTGATCCCGGGTTGCGATGACGAAACTTGCAACAGCCCTAGGATTTCAACACCTTGGGCCCAAATCGCGAATACCTGCTTGGTAAGAGTTAAAAGTAATTATAGTTAATCAAATAGTATGGAGTAATTCCGTCTAATTTGAATTATTAATCGACTTACATTGTTCATAACTGTGGATATGAAAATATATATGTAGTCCCTTTCAGGTTTGCTGTAATGAAGTAACTGTAACACAAAACACATATTTTTATAGTGATTAGTACAATATAAGCCCCGGATATCACTCGAGTAGAAGATTATTTCGAGTCTACTCCACGTACTCCGTATATTGCATAAAATAAAAATCCGGGGTTCATAGTGTATCCCCATGTTCTCATACATTCGGATGCTCAAAATCCGCTTGATAATGATCAATCCCTTGGATGGTATCTTCATTGTCAAACTTCTTTCTCCCTAATCTAAGCATTCTAACCGGTTTCCAATTCGGTGCATTCACCTGCCGGATTAGTGCCGCCTGTTGAAAGTCCCGTGCGAGCACGTAATTCCACCACAGAACGACAACATTTACTGGGTACTAACGCTAAAATATCTTGGAAGCTAGGCAGGGGTCTGGAAGAACACAAAACAATAAATCCTTCCCGATATTGGCATCGCGCGGGACAGAAGGTTGGAGGCAATACAGCCGACAACCTTTGATATCAAGTATACGTAGATCTCGCCCGGGGCGCTATGGTTATAAACAAACGCAACTCCCTGTCAAAATAAATTGACTATTCAATTATTCCTTCAACTTCATTATGACGAACTCTGAAAAAGATGTTGCATCGAGTGATGAGGTGTCGCCGGTTGGTGGGCCACATAAAGGTGAGCTTGGAACACTGCTCCAGTATAAAGTCGGCGAAGCTGACCATAACCCTGAAAGTCAAATGGTACCGTTCGACGTTTTACAATGCCTTCATTCTCGGTCTCTGCAATTTTCTCGCCCCCGGCATTTGGGGCGCCATGAACTCTTTAGGTGGAGGAGGCGAAGAGGAGCCCTATCTCGTCAACGCAGCGAACGCCTTGACCTTCGGGCTGATGGTAGTCTCTTGCTTCTTTGGTAGTGTCATCGTGCGATTTATTGGCATAAAATGGACACTCATCGTGGGAACAATGGGGTTTGCACCCTACGCAGCAGGACTGTACACAAACAACCGATTTGGTCAAGAATGGCTGGTGATCCTGGGCGCGGCGCTTTGCGGCATGTCAGCGGGCATTTTTTGGATGGCAGAGGCAGCAATTGCGCTTTCATATCCCGAGCCATACAACCAAGGACGCTTCTTGGGATTCTGGCTCAGCTTTCGTGTTGGAGGACAAATTCTCGGCGGTGTCATCAGTTTGGGTATCAATGCCCATCGATCGACCTCGGGCTCTATCTCATACACTGTGTACTTGATTTTTATTGCGCTGCAGGCTCTTGGTCCTTTCGCTGGTCTCCTTTTGAACAATCCGTCTCAGGTACAGCGAAAAGATGGAGTCCCTGTTAAACTTCAGGTCACGAACAGTATCGGATACGAGCTGAAAAGCATGTCGAAGCTTTGGATCAGTCGCAAGTTTCTGTACATCGTTCCACTTATTTGCCAGGCTGTGTATACAGAGGCTGTGATGTTTTCCTACGAAGGATTGTGGTTCACAGTACGGGCCAGAGCTCTTGGGTCATTCCTTTCTGGTGTGATTGCTTTGATCATCGGCAACCTTCTAGGAGCCTTTCTTGACAGCAAACGGATATCTCTGAAAAAGAGAAGTCGATACGCATTTTTCTTGGTTGTCGGATGGCAAGGCATGTGCTGGATCTGGGCTTCAGTGGTGACAACGGAGTTCAACAAGACACAGCCGACATATGACTGGAATGACCCAGGTTTCGGAAGAGCCTTCGCTCTCTTCTTGTTCTGGGTTGCTAGCTTCCAGCTCAACTATATGTATCTGTAAGTTGAACCTCATGTGTGATGGTTCAGTTGGATGATGCTGATTGATCAGGTTTTTCTTGGTGGGCAACCTTGCGGATGATCATGAAGAGGTCGTCCGGATTGCGGGCTTGTTGCGTGGGACTGAATCCGCCGCTCAGTGTGTCAGCGTACGTACACCTCTTATCTCACTTCTGTGTGACATGAATACTAACGAAGTGTCTCCAGTATGGTCTAAGTAGCGTGAGCATCATGGCGGCAGTGGGTAGTGTATACCTAAACTTTGGCTTGTGGGCCATCGCGATTTTTCCTGCCTGGCTTATTGTCAAGGATGTCGGAGAAGCCTTTGGGGATAAAAAGATCGCTAGAGAGACTCCTGGTTTGCGCGAGGCCGTGGATAACGAGTAAATGGTTAGAGCAAGGGATCAATTTTTGGCCAAGTCTCTGAAAGAATTGGTATGACAGAAGAATATAATGTTAATTTAGGATTTTGTTATTCTCTTCGTGTTGAAAATATATACATTGAAAAGATGATGCTTCTATGATGAGCCTGGTCCATGATCCTCGCAACCCAGGACACTTTTAAAGCTATGCGATGAAACCGAACTCCCTGTTATCGTGGGGGAACACGAGCAACGCGAGACGATGTCGTACAAACAGACCGAGCATTCCACAGACAGTTTGTACTGCAACCATGTGCCACGCGAGTTGGTCTTCTCGCATTGGACCCATCCACACCAGCCAAAGATTCAAGATAGTGAGATTACTTGATTCAGTAATCCGACCATTCTCGTCTTGGGTAATACGCACCAATCTCAAGCTGCGTAGTAAGCGCAGTGCGGTATCGATCAGAGGCGACGGGGGACTGGTCCACTCCGTGACAGAAGCGTCCAGCAACCCTGTGGAAGCGCTGAACTTTGGCAATCGATGACGAGGACAAGGAATGAGCTTAAATAGCTGGGGGGTTGAATACAGAAAATTGAAGATCTGTGGAATGAACAGCAGCAGCAGGGTCTTGCTGAAATGCCCTAGGATACCAACCACGGCAAACACCATTCCTGCAAAATAGCAGTACGTATCGCCCACGAACACCTTGGATGGATACCAATTATGGAACAGAAGGGCTGCTGATACACCAATGAATGGAAGCAGGAAGTATATCGACAACAAGTGCGAGTCCGTGGCAGGGTGCGGGTATGGTGTCATGGGTGCAAGATACATCGCATCATTGAATAGCAATTGGATCGCAATCACTAGTGACTGAGCGACCTCGATACCGTTAATTCCTGCCAGCATGTTGATCGCATTTGGACAGAAGATTGCCACCGCTGCCATGTACGTGTAGTACAGCCATCCAAGATCAACCACGTCACCCAGGTAGGGTTGCAGCGGCATCGGCACGACGACTTGGGTGACGCCAAAGTCAACAAAGTACACAATGAGCATGGGAATTGCGGAGAAAGCAGGGATCAGGACTTTGTGTCTCCAGCGAATATCGAATAGGTCGTCACCGATCCCGAGAATCACGACAGACTGCAAAGACAGAAGACCAGAAAGGTAAGAGGCGAGCTATTCAATTGCGCGTCAGCTTAAGACCTGTACCACTGAATACGAAATCAAAACTAACCTTGCCATGTGGAAATCGATGAAGGAATCTGCCATTCTCAATATGTTGCGATTCAATCACAACGTCACGGTTTCCACCGCCCGATGTGGCCGCAACAATATCCTTGTAGAAGGCAAACGGAATGAACATAATGAGTGACATCAGATACACAACTGCGCAGACTGCGCCCATGGTTTCAGGTCTAGATCAAAATATTAGTACATGCTATGATATCAAGTTCAAGAGCCATATACATACATTTCGGGCCGGCTAGGCTTTGCCATGTCTTTGCCCTTGAGTCCTGCTTTCAAAAATACAGGCCCAAGCCACCTGATAAGACTGAAAGCTACCGCAAACACTATGCCACATAATGCGATTGAAGCCACTAAAGGCGCCCCATCGCCTTGGAACGTGGTGTTGAGTATCGCTAAACCGGCCCCCACGAGGGCTAGTAGACGCCAAGTCTCCTTGCGGGAGAGGGTGCTTGAGGGATGCATGGCGGACAAACGACCGAGATGGCAGGAGCGAGGTCCCTCTACTATGAAGAGAAATTCACAAGGAATTGACCTATGCAACAAGAGTAAAAGTCCACGTCGGCGACGCGCAATCTGTCTTCATTCTTCAAATACTCGATAAGCTTATCGTGTTCTGCTGGACTTATCTGACCGCCAAATTTAGCGGTGAGAGGGTATCCCGTGATGCTTGTGACCAAGAAAGGTAATGCGACGTCAACCATCTGTTTCATACCTCATACGTGCAGATGCATGAAATTTAAATCGTCATTGGTCCAGCTGTCTAATTCGTCAATCTCATAGCCCAGTCCGTTCCGATGGGGGCAGTGGAGCGTCCCGAGATAACGGCTGGATTTGCCGACTTCGACGCCGGCCATCGGGATCTCGTCACCGTCACCAGATTTAACTTCTATGGCAACCGTATTGTCACCGCTTCTTCTGATCACCGCATGAAAGTTTGGGATCTCAATGATGGCCAATGGCAACTTATAGACACCTGGCGCGCGCACGATGCTGAGATTCGCGATGTATGTCCCCAAACAAGCCAGGGCGCAATTCTAAGGCTGCTCATGTACTAAACTACTATTCCAGGCCACATGGAATGGTCCGTTCACAGGCCAGCATATTGGCAGTGTCGGAGAGGACATGAAGTTGAAAATTTGGCAAGAAGATGTAACCCAGCCTCCAAACTCAGGACGGCGTTTCAAGTCGGTTTTTCGCATGACCGCACCTCATAGACATCCATTTGTATCACTCGACTTTCGCAACATTGACCTGGAGTCATGGTTAGCCGTGATAACACGCGATGGCTACCTCATGGTCATGGAACCCGTCAGCCCCGATAGCCTTGCAGATTGGCAGCCGATTGACCAGTTCCGAGTGTGCACCGCCCCGGAACGCGGCGAGGAAACAAGTTTCAAAGTCCAGTTCCATCATGATCCCACCGACATAACTCACACTATCTCACCGGATTCTGATCGGAAGAGCCTGTCGCTAATTGTGGCTGCCATGGACACCGTCAAAATCTACCGCACAGATGCAAACCGGCGATTCTACCATGCAATTGAACTGAATGGGCACAACGGTCTTGTGAGAGATATTTCCTGGGCCAATGGTTCTGTGCGTGGCTACGATCTTATTGCGAGCGGGGCCAAGGATGGCTTGGTCCGCATCTTTGAAGTGTATACGATGCCAGCTGGTCAAGCACCACAGAACTCTAACGGCCGGAAGACAGAACTTCGCATGCAGTCCCAGTCCCAGTCCCAGTCCCAGTCCCAGTCACAGTCACCATCGCTCCGAGCGACATCGCAGTCCGGGATCGGCTCTGCTCTAGCAAGCCGTGTGCCTGTATCGGCGACTGATCGCCAACCCAACGGGGATTCACAATTTAGGCACTCGTTCAAACAGGTGGCTTGCATTGACAGTAAACACCTCGATGTGTGGCAGGTTCAATTCTCTTTCTCTGGTGAGTATCTCTTTGTTTGCCTCTTAACCCTAAACATTTTCGCTAAAGCACTGTTAGGTGACTCATTGATTTCCTCTGGAGACGATGGGGCAGTTCGGTTCTGGAAAAGATCTTTGTCTGGAGAATGGCTCGAGTTCGCTGAAACAGACATGGCTTCTCAGTGATCTTCAAGCACTGCAAGGCATTATTGGAAATCCTTGAAGAATGCCCAATACTTGTCTCTTCCCAATCTCTCGGCCATCACCCCCATTTATTTTCCTTCACAATCAATGATACCCTTTACATTTGATTTCTGCATACTCCTATGATCGCACTTGGTAGTATTTCTGGAACTAATTAGTTGAATTCGAGGTTGATGTTTTGGTTTGTTTTCTTTCTCAAACTATCTCCATCACACGAGGAAAGAGCGATGCTAGGATATGCCGTGGGTACTCCGGTGACGATTCTATTCTTGACCATTCTCACCTTCTCTCGGCCATTCTCTCCTCGTCACCTATAACCCCTTCATTATCTATATTCATTGTTAGTTCATCATGGCGGTCGGTCCGACCATTGGTACTGGCTTGTTCATCGGCGCTGGCCAGGCGCTCGCAGTTGGCGGACCTGCCTCGCTGCTCCTGTCGTATATAATCCTATCCTTCCTGACCTTTGTCATGACCACAAGCCTGGCCGAAGTGTCTACTCACAGGCCATCCCAGCATGGAACACTAGTCACCAACGGCTACTTGTACATGTCAAGCAGTCTGGCATTTGCTTCAGCATACCTCCGTTGGTACACCCTCGCTTTGTTCGTCCCATACGAGATCACCTCGGCGATCGTCAACCTTGGCCTGTGGAAACCAGGGTCCAAGGTCGCAATCAGATTGGCTATCATCACGGTCATTGTTGTTGGATTCAACTTCCTGCCGGAAAAACTCTTCAAAAGTTCTGAGCGATTGTTCACTGTGATAAAGATCGGCACAATGGCGACCCTTTTCGTCCTCACTCTGGCTCTGGGTCTTGGGGGTATAGATGAGCAGCCCCCATGGGGATTCAAATACTGGCAACATCCAGGCGCCATGAACGAGTATCTAGTTCAAGGTGTATTGGGACGATTCCTGGCTTTCCTCCAGTGCCTTCTCGATGGCTCCATCGCTTTCACGTTTGCCCCTGAGTTGATTGTGCACCAAGCGGAAATGCTAGCATCACTTGTGCCAGAATCACTTGACGAAACAGCGCCTCTAAGCGCCATCATCCCAGGTAGAGTCACATCCGACGTTGCTCAGACAGCATTTCCATATATCCTGAGTTCTTTGGCCATGGGTGTTATGGCTCCTTTCAATGAGACACGTCTGACAAACAACGGAAAGGGCTCCGGGTTTTCTCCTTACCTGATCGGACTCAAAGATGCAAATATTCAAATTATGCCTACGATCGCGATGATTGCAATCCTACTCTCTGCAGTGGCTTCTGGGCGATCCTTTTTATATCTCTCTTCTCGCACACTTTGTGCAATGTCGGAGCTCGGCCATGCGCCTTCGCTATTTTCCACCCGCAACCGTTGGAATGTTCCATATTGGGCCGTTACAGCATCCACCGTGTTCTGCTGTCTTGCCTTTGTTTCAGTGGGAATCCCGAGTACAATCATGAACGTCTATCTCCTCCGACTTGTCACGAGCGCCGGTTTCATTTCCTCGCTTGTGTCATGCACCATCCATCGCCACTTTAGTCGACGGCTCCAAGTGAATGGAGTCGCCAGGCGGCATAGTTTCTCTTCACAGCCATTGGGCTCATATTTCGGGATGGTGATCAGTGTCCTACTGCTGTTGAGCGGCGGTTTGTGGGCAGCACCCAAGGGAAACCTGACCGGGCCCCGAGCAGTCAGGCTGATCACCCCATATCTCAATATCGCTGTATTCGGCCTGTTGTTCTTATTCCATCGACACCAAGACTTTTTGCCCGTTGTTGAAATTGAAAAACTTGTGAAGGGTGGAGGCGGACATGGCGACCGCGAAGGACCAAGAGAACCTCGGACACCGAAGATGCACCCGCATCGGGGTAGACTCGACGTGATCCCAGAGAGTTCCGGGGCCTTTGAGTTGCAAATCAGCCAGACCATGTTCCGAGAGCCTTCCTAATACACCGATGGAGATTGATGAGAGGATACATGTGAGATGGTATAGAAGTGGAATTGTGGAGTTGGCATGTCTACGACCCAGGATTGTCTGTTATTATTAGAGATTGATTGTCGTTCGTTCGTTTCAAGTTCAAGAGTTCTTTCTGTTTGTATATGTAATAGCATTACCAAATAGAAGAAATTGTTCCATCTGATAAGTTGAGTAATATCCATGTAACTATCCAGAGCAAAAAGTGAATATCAAATAAATAATATATAATACAGTAAGTTTTCCATATATTACACCGAAACTGACCGGACAATCTGATTTGATTTTTCTTTTTTTTCTCTTTGTACTTTGTGGCGAAATAGCGCCAAATCATAATGGGAATCCTAACAAGCCCCCCCTTTTACCACTTGGGTCGGAACCCCCGAAAACCTCGCTCTTTTCCCTTTCCTCTCTTCCGGTTTTCATATATTTTATACTTACTCCGTATATATCTATGCCTGAAACCTTGTCGTACAAGAGCAGATGACCCTTTTGCCCCTCTTTGATATCCTTTCCCTCCTATCTTTCCCAAGCATTTTCTACCCGCCTTTCCCCATGTTACTTTTTACCTGCTTCTTCATACTTCCTTATACTCCGTCATACTGCCTGGATACTTCATCGACCTAAACACTTCTTTGAACATCTAATACTCCCCGTAGGTAGCCCTTATCGCCTCCTGTTCTCCCTTGCGTTCTCACGGATTTCGTTCCCGAGCCGAGTTCGTAGGAATTCCTTTGTCCCCCCTCAAGAAAATCCCCGTTTTCCCTAAGAGGTTTTAAGGACAACCAGATCACAAACCCTTCCAGCACCTCAAGACCTATACTATTTTTTTGAGGTTCTTGCTCACTTTGATGGTGATATCTCGCTTTACTGCATGATAGGCCTGGTTTTCATTATAGCCCAGTGGAAGGGCCAATAGGGCTGTCCCTCGACTCATTTTGGACTTGAGGGTATAGCTATGGTTCTTTTTGTCTTCTCCATATCAGTTTTCCTACTCACCCCATCTAGATGCTAACCCTCAGTTATGGATTGCCCCATGGACTACCTCCGGGATGCCCTAGGCATCCAATGACATTCCCGTGACTTATCCCCACTTCCTTGAATCAAGCTAGTCCATATTGGGACTAGTGTATTTCCATGGCTTGCTGAGAACAGTCGGTTTTGCAGATTACCAAATTACCATACCGGTAACCTTGGAATTTTCCCAAAATTAACAGGAATCTGTCCAGTCACTGTTCACAATGAAAGGAAAGAGAGGGAGAGACACTTGGGATGGTTGTTTTCGGGTCGAGTCCCCCTCCTTCCTCGAAGTCCTCTGGCTCCTCCCCTCAAAGTCTCAACTCGCCCCCCCTTTCACCCTTACGCACTTGGTCTCTCTGCCTACCCGGACGGCCCATTCTCTGCCTTAGGCCCCCGTAGCCTCCTCCTTCCTCTGTCTCCAGTTCCTCAAACTCACTCTCTTCTTTTTCCTCTCCTTTCCTCTACCCTCTTTCCTTCGCGCTTTTCTTCCTTTCTTCCTTCCTATCTCTCATTTAACTTTTGCGCCAACCTCTTCTCATCTCTTCCGAGCATCGATTCTACGACTTCCTCCCCCCCTTTCGCTTCCTTCTTGTGACCGCACCATCTTCAACCTTCCAACGCGTCCACTGTCCAACGAGACGAGATTGGAAACATACACGACCACGAGAAAAATTGATATGCGACTTGAACAGTGACAGCTTGGCTACGCCTCTGTCGAGAAAACATCATTTTGTCTTCGCCTGAGAGGGGGTTATCTGTCGGCGATGACAGATACCTCCTCCCTCGCCATCACGCACGCCACAACGGATTCCTATCCGGTCCACGCCCATCGCGGGTCCCCTGCCGCCGTCGACGGCGCCGCCTCTGACTCCGGCGCACCCGATGAAGAACCTTACACCATCAAATGCATATGCTCGTTCGATGAAGATGATGGCAACACGGTTTTTTGCGAAGGGTGCGAGACATGGCAGCATATCCTGTGCTACTACCCGGACAAGAAAGTACCAGATGTGCACAACTGTGTCGACTGCGAGCCACGGCCCCTTGACAACCGTCGTGCCCACGAACGACAACGGCTGCGGCGGATCCGAGAGAAAAGCGAGGACGGTGACCGGAAATCAAGACGCTCTGGCCCCAAAACACACAAGAGAAAGTCCAATGATGCTGATGGGAATGCCTTCGGTCATAGACGGCATGATTCGGGCTCCCGTGAACAGCCACCAGCCAAGAAGGCAAGAGTGTCTCGCCGCCCATCGACTTCAATAAGTGGTATTTCGGCTCCCCCGGGTCTGTCGGCTGAATCGCGAAACCGTCGATCCTCCACGTCGGTTGCGATGAGCCCAACAAGCATCCCTGGCCCTTCTATCCCTTATTATTCGGACGAATTTCTCTCTCTTTACGACCGTGATGATCAATTTGTTGAATCGAAGAGTATTCTCAATTACGGCGTGGATTTTGTCAATGAAATTGTGGCATGGCTCAAGGACCCACAGATCTTGGCGCGAGTTGCCGATGGACTCAGTGTGGAAGACTTCGCCAAGCGGTCTGAAGAGGCCATGGATCGGTCTCGCTGGCCCTCGTTGGCAACAGAAACCATTACGGACTCGACAATTGAGATCGATGGTAAACACCCAGTCCACAAGATCTTGAAAACACGCGATCCAATCGAAAAGGACGATATTGTCGGTGAAATCTTTGGCAAATTAGGCCACGTCAAAGACTACAAAAAGCTCGACAGCAACCGATGGGAGGAATTGGGGCACGCCATGCCTTTCGTGTTCTTCAACCGGCAGCTGGACTTGTATATCGACAGTCGTCAGGAAGGAAACGAGCTCCGCTACGTCAGGCGGGCATGTGAGGCCAACGTTAACTTGAAAATCTACATCACCAATGGCCGGCAGTACCATTTCTGTTTCGTCGCTAAAAAGGACATCCCTGCAAACTCAGAAATTACCACCATGTGGTATTTCAACGACTCTTTCTTTCCTGCCGACGCGACAGTGAAGGACGAGTTCAAGGACAAGGTGGTAGATCCGAAGGATGCCGCTATTTGCATTAGCACCACATTGGCTAACTTCGGTGGCTGTGCTTGTGGAAACCCTCAAACCTGCGTACTGAACAACCTTGATCGTCGCGTTAAGCCAGGGGGCCTTGGCAACAAACACGCCAAGCCGAAGCTGAAGGGCAAGGGCAAAGGCAAGAAGCCAAAAACTCTCGGTCTTCCCACTGGCATCGGTCGTGCCGGTAGCGAGACCACCAAGCATCTTGATGAGAATGACCCCGCAGCCGACGCCCGATCAACTTCTGGTTCTGCGCGAGGTCGACACACTGGCAGTCGCGATCTTAGCCCCATGGCGTCGCAACAGCTAACACTGCCAGAGCTCTCCAGTCGCGAAAGACGCAAGATAGCGGATGCCGAAAAGCAGTTCCAACAGTTAGAGCAGCTTAGAACCGTCAATCCCAAAAGGAAAAAGCGTTCTAGTGGCCCTGCGATACATTCCACCCCGGCAACGGTCTCGAGCTCCACCCAAACTGGTTACGACTTCAAACCTTACCACGAGCCTGGCCCGTCTCGATCATCTGAGATGGCAGGACTATCGTCCCGGCATGATGTTGCTTATGTCGACGCTCAAACCGAACTGTACGCCGATGACGTTGAACGCGACTTCTTGCGTGCAGAACGTTTGAGGCGAGGATACAGGCTCGACTTGATCAATCCAACTGTTATGCTTAAGATCCGGTGGTGTGCGGGACTTCACGTCGCAGAGGACTGTGCTCAGCGAGATGCATGGGAGGCCGGCGACTTGAGTGTCGTGCCATCTGGAGTCCTCCCCTGGTGGTACGGTTGGTTCCCACTCCCAGTCGATGACAGGTCTCATATCGAGTTGCTCAGGGAAGATTCCGACAGAATGGGAATACCTCCTGATCACGGCCCCCTTGCGATGCCCCTTCGGTGGTCTTTCCACCAGTCCAAGTATCCCCAGCCTGAATTCAAATACCATGGGATTTCGATCAGAGGAATGCATTATGACCCTCCCGCGCGACGCGCCCAAGGCGACGTTGATACTCGGGGTGCTCTCGCCCACAAAGTGGAATCATCCGCATCTGTGTCTAGCAGTGATCCGTTCAAGCCGTCAGTTCCGCCTTATTGGCCATCTACTGCGGCGCATATCTTTAGGATTCCTGGGGCAGCCAATCGTGGCAATTTGCATGTTTCCATGCCACCACCAAGGGCCTCGAACCTCCAGTCAGCGCTTAGTCCTAGTTCCATGTCGACAGGGAGTCTCGCATCACCTAGTTCTCATGACACAGCTTCCCCAATCTCTCTCGTGCCATCTTCCAGCTCTGCACTCTCCGCCACACCTGCCAAGAAGAAGCTCAGTCTGGGTGATTATCTGATTCGACGTGGCACCATGACGACCACCCCAACTTCGGAACCAACTCCGGCCCCAGCTCCTACCCCAGCTCCTGGTCCGCCTCCTGGCGAATCTCGTCTTCGCACCCAACATTTTCTAGCCATAACGACGGTCTTCGGTGATAACCATCAACCTCCCCGCAAGACCGAAGCTGGAGGTGACAAGAACGAGCCCTCCGACTCTCTGGATATCTCTATGGAGGATGCACCGGAGACAACACCCACCAAAAACCCGTCTATCTCTTCGTAATACGACCATCCGCGTGGTAGTAATGGTGGGCCTGTGATAAAAGGAAAATTCCGCCGTGGATTTAACGTTTTTTACGACCCAAAATTTCTTTTCTCGTGTGATTTCATTTCGATACCTTACAGCGAGGCGGGCACGGGCGTTTGGACTACTTGTTTCAACTTTTTTTTTTGATGTTTTCTGTGCCGGCTTCTCTTTTTTTTTTCCCTCCGACTTTTCGGACTGTGGATGGCGTATGGCGTGGTTTGGGATTGGTTCTTGGTTATGGGAAATACCATTGGGGTCAGGGTCTTTGAGAATTGTGTCTGCCTGAGTTGCAGCACTTGATCTTTCACGATTTGTCCAGTTTAATCCTGGATATGTATGGCCTCTTTTCGAGACTAGATAGCTTGTATGAACAATGTAACTTTGTCCTGTTTGATTGGTCTCACCGTTGTAAGTTGGTAGGGGAGTATAGATCGGTATATCTTCGACCTAGCGTGTTTTATTCTCCCGATATTTCTCTATGTCAGACAGAGGTTGTTGCTAATCTCAAAGCCAGGTCACAGCCCTTTCTTTTCGAAACAAAGTCAAACTTGTTCAATTTGACTTACGCGAAATGATAGGCTGAAAGCACAAGATGACTCAATCATCGCGAGGGGAAACTCCTCACGCGACCCCTCATTCCTTCTTTTACTATCTTTCATCTCATCTACAACTCATATGCATTGCTTATACCATTGATTCTAAAGCAAAATGAACAATTCTAATCATGAAACCCTCGTGTTGAACGAGATTGATCCTCACAGATCTACAGAGGTCTCGGAGATCGAGCAGCCCACACTTCCTCCAGCAGATGGAGGCAAGGCTGCATGGCTGATGTTAGCTTCATGCTGCTTCATTCAGATACCAGTCTGGGGTCTGTTGTGACTAAACAAAAACCGCATGTAAATACTAACCAAGCATCTAGGCTTCTCCACGGTCTTTGGTGTCTTTCAAGAGTACTACTCAACACATGACGTCCTACAGGGAAGCAAGAATGACCTGGCAACTGTTGGAACTACTTCCACCGTATGCAAAGGATAAACTAGGACTCTGGCTTCAGTCTACTCTAATGCTTTATTCTAGGGACTTCTTTATCTTCTCTCACCTATCACTTTCACGCTTTTAACAAGATACCCGTATCTACAATACTATTCTGCACCCGCAGGTCTGGTCATCACTGTGATAGGATCTCTATTATCCTCATTCTCGGAGCAGGTATGGCATTTGATTGCCACCCAGGGTGTCATGTGTGCCATTGGGAATGGGCTCTTGTTCAGTCCGTCCTCTTTGTACCTTGACCAGTGGTTCTTGCGCCGCAAGGGCCTTGCGCTTGGAACTATGTGGGCTGCAAAGAGTATTGTTGGAGCTGCCTTGCCTTTCATTGCCAGTGCTTGTTTGAATAGGTTTGGCTCGAGTACTACACTTAGGGCTTGGACTGTTGTTACGGTATGAACCAAAGCCTTTCCTCTGGATTCTTGTGTGTGTGAATTGAAGCATAAGATGTGTTTGAGTTGAATACCAAACCAGCGGGCTATCAATGATCTTCGCGTTCTCAAGCCATGGCTGACACAAATCCGAATTGTCGGAATACAGTTGTTAACCACCCTCATGGCCTTGCCATTCATGAAACCCCGTATCCCAATCTCGCCATCTTCTGCAGCCCGCCGCTTGGATCTAAGCTTCCTCAAACAACCCACTTTCTGGATGCTGCAGACAGGGAATATTATCCAGAGCTTTGGATATTTCTTGCCAACTACATTCCTCCCTTCTTATTCGACAAGGACTGTCGGACTATCCCAGAGCACTGGCACAATGCTAGTCTCATTATTCAACGCAACATCTATCTTTGGTGGGATAGCCCTGGGAACACTCTGTGATCGCTTCTCCGTCACAAACATCATGCTACTATCCTCAGTTGGCTCGGCATTATCAGTGCTTCTATTCTGGGGTATGGCATCGTCGTCAAATGCAGACTCGTCACACACGGCTATTGCCCTTCTTACTATCTTCTCTATCACGTATGGCTTCTTTGCTGGTGGGTTCAGCTCCACTTGGTCTGGGGTTATTACTCAGATCAAGCGTGACTCATCGCCATCTCTGGATACTGGACTTGTCTTTGGGCTTCTTGCTGGTGGGCGAGGGATTGGAAATGTTATTAGTGGGCCGTTGAGTACAGTGCTGCTTAAGTCGGGGTCTTTGGGGGAGTCGAGTGGTCTGAATGGGAATACTGGTTACGACACCCAGTATGGAACGCTTATTCTTTTCACTGGTATCACGGCGTTTTTCGGCGCATGGAGCTGGATGTGGAGGTATATCAGCCCTGCACTGCGGTGTCTTCGTTGATCGTTCGGAACAGCTGTGAAGTAGGCAGTGATTGTTGGTGCATAGTTAAGGAAGGGACGGCAAAGACAAAGGCAGGTGAATAGAATCAAATGGCAGCTATCTCTTTATGAAAGTATTTTACTCCAACTATTCTTTTTGAAGAAGTAAAAAGGTTCGACTTGCAATGTACTGGAATACCGCGTCACGTGCAGTCTGCGGAGCTTCGACTCCAAATGCGCGTTCTTCAATCCCAGCCCCGACAACTTTCTTACATATACCTGCTGCAACCAAGGGCCACTGCCCTATCCACAACAATGGCATCCGAGGCCGCACTCCAAGATCCTCTCCTGTCACTGCGACGTGCGATTGCCTCTGGCAACCTCCCAACACCGACAACCTCGTCCGAGCTCTCCGACCAACCTGCCACAGACGACCTGGCCAAAGCCACACATCTCTACTTCGCCCAACCATCTCCTCAAACAATCGCTTTGTCAACCCTCACGCGATTTATCTCAGCATCTACCAAATCCCCTGTTGACCTGCGCAGTATCCTTTTCGCCTGGCAGAACAAAGATGTCGCCATTCCCGAGTACATCGCCAAGGCGCAGGAATTCAACGAAGCGCTGAAGCAGCAGACAAAAGAGGGTGCTAAGGAAGAGAGTGTCCAGATTCTTATCTTCCTTGAGCGCCTTGACCTTTTCACCTGGCTAGAGGGTGCCTCCGACGACAGCGAACACATCAAACCCCTCGAGGGTGCCGCTGCCGCTGCTGAGGCGGCCGCCGCGGCGGCAGGTGTTGCGCAGGCCGATAACGCCGCCGGAATTGCCGCCGGTGCAATTGGCGGCGTCACCTCCGTCCCGAGTGGAACCACGGGAGCAGCCCAGCCTGGAACCCAACTCGGCCGCCCACAAAAGCAGATTGACCCTCGATTACAGGAGATTTACAATGGGGAGCGCAAGACCGGTGACCGCAACACAGTGCTGCGTGGAATCAAGCCGACAGTGAGTTTACCCCTAGACCAGATGCAGGATGCGGTAGACCGTGTATCAAGCTAACCCACTCCCAAGGACTTCTCACACGTCCGCAAGAGCGCCGAATTATTCCTCGACCGCAACCGCAGTCGCCCGGGCCAACCAAGCGCCAAACCAGGCAGCAAGGGCACCATCCCGGCCCCATCAGCGGGTCTCTCGATATCATCATCGCGCAAATCGAGCTCCTCCCACTCCCGCCCCGACCCAATCATCCTAATCTCCCCCTCCGCCTCATCCCTCATCCGCATGTCGAACGTGAAATCCTTCCTCGAAGAAGGAATCTTCGTACCCCCGGACCACCCAACACTCTCCAGCGCCACCGACGCCAACCTCGTGAAGCTCGAGCGACCTCTCCGTCTGAACGGCGACGCCTCCAACCCGAGCGCTACAAGTTCCCGCGCCGGAAAGCCCACCCGTCCAACCAAGTTCATCGTCGTCGACGGAACAACCAACTTCAAGCCCGAGTACTGGAACAGACTCGTCGCTGTCTTTACTACCGGCCAGACCTGGCAGTTCAAGTCTTACAAGTGGTCTTCCCCGCCGGAGCTGTTCAAGCATGCTACCGGTGTGTATGTCGGGTGGCGGGGTGAGGATGTCCCTGGCCAGGTTAAGGGGTGGGGTCGTGGTGTTGCGACTTATGCTGTTGAGCGCTGGGACGAGAAGAATGGTGTTCACGGTGGTGGGCGGTGGCGGGATCGGGAGGTTGTTGAGGGTATTTGGACTGCTATTGAGGAGGGAATGAGACTTCGTGGATGGGAAACTAAGTAGAACTTTCTTCTTTTTTTGGGGTCTCGGTTCTCTCTTTTCTCGATTTCCTGTCATCTTGTTCTCTCAATACCCTCCATTTTCCAAGAATATGATGACCATCAGCATTCAAGGCGCAGTTTCTAGGCGTTGTGGTTGTCTTTCTTTTTCTTTTTTCTTTTCTTTTTTGTTCCTATCATGTTTCTGTGTATGTATAGTTGATCTAGGCTCAAAATCCATTTGAATTTCTGTCTGTAACTTGGATTTCTGTTTGATATAAAAGTAGTTCATGGCACATTCTAAAGACGTTGAAGGATTACTCTCTGGTGTCAAAATAGTCCTGTCTACAACTAAAACACATTTGGAAGATATGAGAATATAAGATCATGTTCATTGAAATTCCCAATTAAAGAATAATATGACATACACAAGCAGACCAGAACTCACTCGCTGTGCCCGGGTAGAACGATGCAGGGAACTTAAGAAAAAAGAACGACCCAGGAAATAGAAATGGAGATAGAAAGAAAAGCAGAAAAGGGATATGGAATCATATGACATGCTCAAATGAAGAGATCAAAAACAGCAATATGCAGCAAGGATGATGAGTCGTATGAAAGAGAATAGAGAACAGAAGAAAAAGGACATGCAAGGAACGCCGGGTCTGATGCTCAAAAGGAAAAGAAACAGCCTCTCCAATATTTCATGTTTTCAATGTTTTGTTTTTTGTTTTTTGTTTTTTCTGATTCTTCTGAAAGTCTTCCCTTTCAACACTTCCCGGAGGGGAATGCGAGGGAATAATAATAAAAAAAAAGAAAACAACAGAAGCAATGCCATCCAAATATTACAAATATTTTCCAGTTCCGGACTTCTCTATAACATGAGCCATCGATCATAACGTCTTTCGTTCGGAGTGGGAGAATCTCGTGACGAGTGGATTAAAAAGAAAAAGAAAAATGGATATGGCAGCCAGACACACTCTCGTCAAGAAAGTGTGACTGGACTGCATGCGGAGGAAGGAGAGAGAGAGAGAGAGAGTAAAGAACTTCGTGGTCGGAAATGATCATGACGAGATTGATGAAATCGGGTGTCAAGGTCGACCGGATATTTCATGTCCCCCTTTTGTATAAGGTGATGGGGGTTCCCGTGTTGGGGCCACAAGCATGAGTGCGGGGTTGCAAGGTGGTTCGATTCGATCTGTGCCTTGGGGATGGCATTCGAATACTGATTTCCAGACTGCGTGTGTTGAATGGTTCGGGCAGTGATGCACCGAAGGGGGGAGGGGCTCATGATGAGTCGGAGTCGGAATCGCAGTGATACGAATCGTCTTCGAATGGGTTGCGGACTATCTCAATGCTTGTGGGCGGTGGTTGTCAGGCACGCGCAGAACGACTCATGCTGCGTTCTGGGAGTGAAGGCGGACCAGCTGGCGTGGGTGAGTATGAACGTGGGGCTCCCAGGATGTCTACGTCGTGTTCTTGTAGAACCACGGAATATTTGGGGTCGCGCAGGAACTTGGGGACAGAGTCGCTTGACATCAGTTTGAACACGGAAGTTTGAGCAAGCTCGAACAGGTGTACCACTTCTTGGAGACTCTTAAACATGGACTCGTCGTCTCCCACGGCCTTGGTCATGCGGCTGGCGAGGCTGTTGCGAAGCGCGTGGTCGATGTTCAGCTCACAGGGTGAGCCGGGAGCCAAAAACGCATTGTACAATCCATATGCTGCCGCCAAAGTTTCCCGCACCGAGTCGACCTTATTAAATGTACCCATCTTCTCGGCCTTGTGGTAGTTCGCAGTGAATTCCGAGACATCGAGATAGAAAGACAGGTTCTCCTCACACAGCGAGTAGCGAAGGAATTCACGGAAAAGCAGACGCAGAGCGGGGTCCTGCAGGATGTGGGTCAATCGGGCATTATTGGAGTCGCGTGGCATACCACGACTGTCGTATGTCGTCGCAACCTCGCGGGTCTTCTCGCGGGCAATCCATCCACATACACGCTGTCCACGCTCGGTAATGCCGTAGATGGCATACTTGGAAGGCTGGAAATGAGCATTGGTCCCAACGTCAGGGTATTGTTTGTCGTCTTGGATCATCGTGATCAGGCCGTACTTGAGGAACAGCTCAGAAATCAAACAGGTCTCCCGACGCTCAATCGTAGTTGAACAATCCATCAACCAGTCCACCGATGCTTTCCCCGTGAATGTGTTGCTATAAACCTTTCCATCGAGAAGCTTGCGCTCCCGAGCCACCTTCACACCAACCAGGCCGTTGGTGTAATCACTAAGCGAGTCGGAATCCGACGTTGAAATACTGCTCTTAATATTCGGGCCATCCTGACCGGCAAAGCGGCGGAAAATAACCTCGATGGTCGCGCGATCATGGGATAGCTTGTCGGTTTCCGTGTCACGCTCTAGGTTCACCAGCTGCATGGTGTTGCGCGGCGACTCTAGTACATCCATCACGTGACGAGCGGTGATGCCATTCCGCTGGCAGAAACGCTGCAGGATGTTGATACCCTTCGGGGTGAGCTGGAAGAGGGCGCCCTTGAGCGGGAAGATCAAAAGCGCTTTGCCGTCGACAGATTCAATGAAGCGCGCATCGACAAACCGCTGACAAACGGATCGGGCCATTTCCTTGGCCATGGAGAAAGTCGTGGTCGTTGTGGTGGTGACGATGCGGGATGGATCTTTTGGGTCGGGCATGCGGTTGGACTGAGAGAACTTGAGCGAACCCAAGTTGTTGATGGCCTCTTCTGAGGTGAATGTGTGGTCATATCTTGTGAACCGAACGCGGTGCGAATCCAACTTCAAGCTGACCATCAATGTGGAGAACAAGTCCATGAAATCCTACGCAAATCAGTCCCAATTGCTCCAATATTTCCTTTTCCCATTCAAATTTTTAAAACCTACCTTGGTGAATGGTCGCTCATCCTCGGTCATGCGCAATAACCTTGACGACGTCTGATGCATTTTGGGTGCGGGCGGGGAAGGGCGGGTTTCGTGGGGGGGTGTAGGAAGACGCTTAATAGTCAAGCGACGCTTTGGAAGCGAATTGGGAGGATTGTCGACCAAGGCCGGAGAAGAAGGGCGCGAAGTTCCCGTCAATTGCACGTAGGTGTCGCTGTCGAATGGTGGGGTCACAGGGGTTGCGGAGAGCTTATGCGGTTTCGATAGGCTACCGTATGAAGTCGAAGACCGCAGTGTACTTCCAGATAAACTCGCAAGAGCGTTGGAAGTTTTCTGTGCTAAGGCAGCGAAAGAGCGACGATTGCGAGAGATAGTACCAAAATCAGAATCAGGAACTGAAGGGAGAGAATCTTCTCGGGTGTGGCTCCCGGTTTGGGTTGGCATTGAATGGTTTTGAGTCTTCGGGGTTGAACCAGAGGGAAAAGTGGGTTATGCCAAACACCTGATACCGGAAAAAAACATGGGATTTTTTTCTTTTTGTCAAAAAAAAAAAAAGAAAAGAAAAGGATAAAAAATATAAAAAAAAATTAAGAAGTGGACTTGCTAACTCTCAAAGATAAAAAAATGTAAAAAATAAAATAAATAAAATAAAAGGATAAGAAGGGGGAGAGCAAGGAAATTATACACTATGACAATCTCCTCTTATTATTTTCCTTTTTTTTTTTCTTCGAATCAATTTCAATAGAAAGGAAAAGGAGGAGTAGAAGAAAGATGGGTCGGTCTAAAGGGGGGGGAAGAGAGCGGGATTGAATGGAAAATAATATATTAAAAAGGAAAAGAAAAAAAAAGAATTAGGAAAAAGAAAAGAGAAAGTGGGAAAATCGGGAAATCCAAAAGAAAATAATAAGCAAAAAAAGGAATAGAAGCACCATTCGGCCTGTCAGCCTATGATCCACAGCCCACGCGTGAGCCCCGAAAGAGTTTGGCCTGATGCATCCAAACAACGTGGGCCATGAAGATCGGTGGGTTCCGGGGTTTGGGTATTACATACAATACCATACCTGCATAGTACATACTTGGTCAATTTTCAATTTTCTAATAGATTCTTTCAGGTCGCATTTGGAATGCAAGGGGAAGACTGAAGTATACCTTAACCAAATGGCTGGGAGATGTGAAATATAGGTAACCTTGGATTCTATAGTCCCACTGATAGTCAATTCTCATAGTTTGGATTAATTCCAAATCAACCGATGGAGCCAACCAACAAATTAATTAAAAAAGAATGGATCCTCCCCATCTGTGCAAATGATTTCATTGATTTTTAGCGATGATCCAAGGCCGAACAGATCTGCTAGATCGTGATACGACCGTACCGGTAATACAGGTAACCTGAGGTGAACATTCAAAATTGAAACATTCAATGTTTGAATGTTGCATACCCAACCCGTTTCATTGTTCTTAAATATTCCCCTGTCTGAGTCAATACTACTTTACTGACTTGGGACTAGCTCTCTGATTTCTTTTTTTTGGATAAACATATAGAGCTTCGGAGTATTAACGGGCAAATCCAGATCTGAATCTTTAGTGTTACCTATATCTCTACATAATTTATACTATTATAATACCCTAATTTGAATGTCTTTGAATGATCTACTCTCGGCTTCGTTTAAAAAATATACGCCATTTCACCATTGGTGATGTGTAAGCCGTATGCCGACAAAACAGGTAATGATGTAAAGCTTGAGCCCACGTGGGAATCCTTACACTTCCCGAAATGCTAACGTTATATTGGTTGATGATATAATGTTGATATTATCATCATTAACGACCATGGAAGTCCTGTTAACCTTATCGAGTGGCAAACCCTGGAGTAATCTACCTAGATATCAGTGCTTATTCCTAAATATTGGCCCACTCCAAGCCACCTCAAACATGGTCGGAAAATAGATCAGAGACGTTATGTTATTATCGACATTGTACACTAAGTCCGGAATATTGCCGAAGAGTGGGCATGTCTCCAGAGATTCAGAAACATCCTCATACAGTGGGCGTCACATGTCGCCATCGGGACCAAGCCCCCCACTTCTACTCCGATCGGCCAATGGTGGGGACAATAGGAACCTTGGAACGCTCGTATATTGAACCAAACACTGCGAGTGTTTCGTATCCTCGCTAATCCCAATTTGGCGTGTCGCATATACCTAGATAGGTCTTGATCCTGAAACTACACTATATTGCACAATGGAGATACGAGAATTAATATATAATCCCGCCCGACAAATGTATACAAGGTTAAATAGTTAGTCATAGTGGGGGGAGGGGTATTTCCCTTTTGAGGACCTTGCGTGTAACCTGAAATATACCAAGGCGGTCAAGAAGAAAAAAAAGTCCTAATCTCCAGGCTTCCATGGCAATTCCAAGCGTCTTCCTTTCCTTTTCATGTGCATAACCCATGTGGTCCCACGTGGGCACACGTGGAGAGAGATGCTTAGCGTCTGACCGCCGAATCCCATTTCATTATTTGCGCTAAGAGGGAGGCGCAGTCTCGCGAATCATTTCCCTGAGTGAGTGACGGGTCGCGATGGGGATCTTTTGCGAATAAATTCCATATAATTATAAGCGTGTTAGTACTACGGAGTACCTTTCAACGGTTTTGGTTCGTGTACTCCGTCTGTATCCCGGTTCCTGGAGACCCTGTTTCAGCTTCCTCCCCGTCCAGGTTTCGCGAAAACACGGGAGTTCACCGTCTTGGCGAAACAATTGACGCCTTCAAGCCGGAGACGCCCTAGTGTGGTATACCCGCCAAGTTCTGGAGGATCATTATCATGATCGTCAATTTTGTTATCGTCCATGAGCTCTTGAATACGAGGTGATCAATGCGCAGCGAAAGCAGGGATTGGTAAGCACCTTCTCCGCGGTTGGGGGCCAACGTTGGCGAGCTAACGCCAACGGTCACCCCGAGAGCCTCATCTTACACTTAATTCCCGTTGAGACAGCGCCCCCAACACGAGGGCACAGATATGGCCCCCAAGGTTTTCACTTGCATGAACCACGCCCAATTGAGAGTTTCAGAAAAGCTAGTCAATGATCCTGTCTAGATCGAGCTATCTGACACGTCAGTAAGACCCCTTTAAGAGTTAGTGCTCGCTGAAAAACAGGGTTGACCAACTAGACCTCCCGGAATAGGTCACGCGAACCGGCAATGCAAGACGTCAATGCAAGTTTCATCCGCCAGGTGCCGGCCAGCCTTACCTAAACAAGTTGTATTCTGCGTACGGAGTAAACACAACACAAGTACGGAGTACGGAGTAGATCTTCAACTAAAAGGTTTAGACTAGACCTCTCAGACCCTAGCAGAAAGACAGATTAAGCAAAGATACGCAGTTATTGCATACCATATGATACGGGGTTGGCTCCCCCGCAAGTGATTAGCCGACAGAAGTTAAATTGGATAGCGCAGATCGGATATGACATTCTACATCACAAGAAAACTTGGAAGGCGATAAGAACATTCGAATAAGCGACGTGTCATATCTACTACAAACTGTTGAGATCTATCGAGCAGGATCGAACGGTGCCACGTGGACATTGAAGCAGGGGAGATAATCCAAGTAATTCTCATCCCGAGGTCCCAACAGGGGAGGGAGGAGGGGCTTATGTGATGAAATTGGGGGCCAACAGGGGGTTTTCCGGTCGCACCATTTCGGCTCAGCCCTGTATGAGCAATGCCGATGTGGCTCAAATTACTCCCGGCGGCTCTATACTAAGAGTGATGGGGTTTAGGCTGGTTTCAAGGAGTTTTAGTAAAACAAAGTGAACACTTCAAGGGGTGGGTTAGTGAATAATTCGATAACTCCGGACTACCCCCTCTGTACTTGGTGTATAGTATCGAGATTATTTTCAATACAATTAGTCTTGCACATCAGATCCATTATTGTGAAACGCTAATCCTAAAGAGTGACTAGTGGAAACTATCCCTGTCGGTTTATTCCGCCTAGGATGTTAAAGTGGATTGAAGCTATCCAATATTGAGGCCCGCTAACAGATTGGCTCACGGAGGTTTTCCTATTAAGAGTCTAAAGTTGCGGTCAGACATTCAACGGTAAGTTGGAAGATATGAGCCGAATGAGACTTCAAGTGATCCATTGGTTGATCTCTGGAAGCAGTGCGGTATGTAATATTGTATACATTGTTACATACGTGTAATTTATGCCACATGGTATTGTATTTCTCCAGCTGTCAACATCATCCCTGGTGGCCACGCGACAAGGGATTCCTGCAGGCTTGAATATTCAGGGGTAATAGTCACCACCCCGATGCATATGATATAAATAAAATCAATATAATAATGTGGATAAGATACACGTTTTGACACGAGTCATGAAAAGTGAAAATAATCCAAAGACCCAAATCAGACAGAAATCAGCTGCCAAGATGCCAACCCTACCCTTTCAGGACGAAGGTTAACAGGGCCAGGGTTGTCCCTAGATGTCGATCGGCACAAATGGAAAGTTTATATACATGAGTTAGCCCTGGGACATACCTTGCCGAAAAGATACATAGAACAATTCTCATATTGTATACCTTATACTCCGTACAGGCAACTTACTTTCCTAGCCACATATCACCTCCTTGCCTATTTGAGGGTCCCTGCAGGTGTACTTCATACATACCCCGAACTGCATGGTTGTACGCAGATCTCTCCGGAATGCAGGGAACCAACATCCGAGAACTAGTTTCATTCTGTAGGAATGTGGCTTGCGCGATTGGGATTCCAACTATGCTCTGATGCTCCCTAGGCGGGCTGGCCATGCTAAACTCTAAACACCTAGTGAACCCTGGCCTCGGGGTAGTTGCTGGGTAAAGTACATATTGAAATTTGGGCCAGGCCGTGGATAGAGAAGGCCTAGATGAATCTCGGTCTTCACCTTCACTACCCCTTGATATCCCAAAGTACCTTTAGATGTTCTAGATCGCCATATCATCTCAATCTTCAATTACAGGATCGATCTTCGTTCCCGAAGCCCCCATCAATGGTCCAGATTTAGATCAGCTAAGAAAATCCCGACACTACGTATCACATTGCAGGGGTCGAATCTGTGGGAGCTACAATAGCTGAGGTTGCCACGTGGAATACCAGAGGTTGATAATTTAGACCTCGAGCACAGATCTGATCATCCCCTAGTTACAGTAGGGCCGCGACTCGTAAGCAAGGTGCCTAGTGATTCTGATAGGTGTGATCCCCGTATTGGGACCATGTGGCTTGCGCAACGACCTCTCCTCCGTACTTTGTTATTCAGCCACATGCCCAATCCTGCCGGTATGATAATCCTGACAAAGAGTCTGATTGACAGAAACTCTCCTTGCAAGACTAGTGAATACACTAGTAGAATCCCGTGCACGCAGCACTTAGTGAACAGAGCCTCATCGGATCTGTTGCCTATTCAGAGGCGGGTCGGGGGGGGATGGGTATATGTATCATCCCTGGGCGCTGGGTACGGAGTTGCCGTGCTGATATTCATGTTTGAAACCCTTTTCGGATTTGCGGCTTTCATCGTGTACTTTGGACTCGCTGGACTCGAATATCAGTTGTTCTCGGACATCCCAATTTGTTCCAAGTGGGTTTTTTCCCATATACGCAATCATCAAGGTTCTGATCTGGGCATATACGGAGTAGATATCAGATGATCTTCAATGTTGCGAATTTGAACTTCGTTCATACAAATGGGGGTGGCTGAAGTGTGCACATCATATACCCGAGGTCCCTATCGGCCGTTTACAGTTAACACCCCCTTCTGCTACCGCCTTCTTAATTAACCATACCGCCCATTATCCCTTAGTTTTTATTGGTGGATATTTAACCGGCAGAACCTAGGTGACTATACCTAGGTAGGTATATGACCCTTTTGCACGTGCGTATTATGCGCGTATATTATACCGTTACTAATGTAAAATACGGTGGATTGTACCCGTTCATGGTCGACTCCACTTGCTGAAAACAGAAGTGCAGAATGGGAGTGTAGTAGTGAAACACGTCATCGACTTTGAAAAATGCCCTGATTCACGTACAGAGTCTTCCATAGTCCGGCCCAACGGGGTTAACGGAGAACTCCGGTGTGGCAAAATCCTTTGAAACGCTAGAATCCTTCTAGAAGGATTCTGGAAGACGCCAAGAAGCCAGTTTCGGGTAGTTCCATGGTTCAGCAGGCCACTATATACCTAGATGAGTGCCTTGTTTCGCCTATTCCCCTGTTTTTCTTGATTAAGGGGCAACATCCTGGAAAATTTTTGGTTCTAATGTCGATGCTTTGTTGTTTTTCTCCTGTTCCTGAAATTTCTACTGATTTGGGGAAGACTAAAGCTTGGCAAGTGTCAATTCCATGTATGTCCACACTACTCTGTAGGGATTACTTTAATTAAAATGTCTAACAACCTAAGTAGGTATACTTGACGAGCACCAGTGTACACACACAGAGAGAGGGAGTATATCAAGGGCTAAACAAAAGACTACTAAAAAGACGTGACAATGCCGCATATGCGGCCGACTATTCTTGTTCTACATAAAACATGCTCATAAGCAAAACTACTTGTACTTCGTGTTTGATCTACAATGTACGTAAGAATTAAGGCCAAAAAAGAGAAACAAAGCAAAACGTCCCATGGGGCACCATACGATGTACTTTGTGTATCCCCACCGGGCAGACAACTCCACCTTCACGGTAGACACGGCAGAGGAGCCACACAGGAACAAAAGGACCTTGAAGTCCACGTGGCAGATCGGCAAAACATCGGCGACGGAGAACAGACGACTTACATATGCAGCTACACTCCTACCTGGTTAGCGTGCGAGATACTACCCGGCTAGCTAAATTGTTGTAAAAACTTATTTATTCCTTTCTTCCCTTCCTTCATGATCTCATTTACTATATTCTAGTAGAGCATTCAAACAATAGGAAATAAAGCCAATTACTTTTTTGAAAGAAACAAGAAATATTCATCCAACACTCGTTTTTTTCCCGAAACGCCCGGTCCATTCGTAGAGATATATATATATATATATATCGTAGGCACCAAGTATCATATTAAGAAGATGCTATCAAGCGACAATAAAACGCAGAGCAACCAATCATCGCCAAAACCAAGCCTTGTTACTTATGCTTGGTCTTGATTTTCCAGAACAGAGGTTTCGAAAAGTACGCATTTGCAATCCTTAGAAGAAAACCAGGATTGTCCAACCGAAACATGGTAGCGAACCGATCATTAACATCCTTCTTCTCCTCCGCCGTAAACTCAGACCCTCGGTCATGTATACAACACATACATTCCACTGTACAATGTCCGATACCTGTCCCATTTTTGGCGGACAATCGACGTCTCTCGCAGCATCCACAGTCCCGACTACAACAACCCCCTCTGCTAACGCAGTCTTCAACAAGCTCTTCCCGTAGATACCAAGCAGGATTGCTCTTCACTGAAATGTAGCCCTTTCTCAATGATCCCATACCGAGCATACACTCCCATTCGTAGAGTACTCGTACTTTACGGGAACGTGTTTTTTTGAGTTCCTGCAACTGCTTTTCGAGTTCCTTGAGTTGTGAAGAGTTGCCATCGATGTCTGCAAGCTTTTCCGCAGCTCTAATCTTGTTATTCAACGCATCTTCTCGTTGAACGGTTGACCGGAGCGAGGTTTCAGCCAAAATGATATCGATGACCAAGTCGCAATCATATTGTGAGCGGCCATGATAAACCCACCCATATGTAGTATAGCTATAAGTTGGCTTGACAGACAAAGTCCTATACTCGCCAAACATCTTGAAGGTTTCGAGATATAGATAACGCTGAAGCCACAGGTTAAATCTTCGGGAGATGAGAGTATATCGAGTTCGGAATTAGTTCATCGAGTCGTCATCATGATCTTGCCTTACCTTATAAGGTTCAGATTTAAGCCGGTGCTAAACAGGGATAGTTTATTGGCGCATCGGGCCATTTACTTCACTGGGGTTAGTTGATCTCGTCACATCTATAGGCCCTAGTCGGGTACCAGATCTTATATCTTCCAAGGTTGAATATCAGGACTATATCTACTCTGATTGGCTTATTATCCAAAGAATACATGATGGATATATTTTGATGATAATGTAAAACCAAAGGAAGAGAAGCAAAAACAAGTGATACGTATGAAAGAATTTAGGAAGGCACGACCTGGTACCCTCTTTTCTTCCCCTTTCCCTCGTGGAAATGAACTCACACTTGAGCCTTTCGACATAAAAATCAAATACATGACTTCCTCGGAAAGAACTCTTTCTTCCTTGTTTCGCTCATCAAAATGAGGGACGGACCAACCCCCCCGGATTTTGAGTACTCATGTGCGCCCTCATTTCGTGGTCGTTGGGTTGATCGTGTTCAATATAAAGCGAAGGGAGCGACAGTAAGTCTTCCTGGTCTATCTATCATCAAGTGGAATCCACCTGGAATCAGTTATTGACCAGCAATTTCTATAGTAGAATATCGGTGGAGACCTCAATTTGGCCGCGCGACTTGACCCAAGTTGGCACAATACGACCCACGTGAGAACGTGAGATTCCTTACTCGCTCAAATGCTACACAGGGACAAGTACTGATAGATGCTTGGACAATATAAACTACCCAGCCTCGCCCCCACCTCCTATTCGCACAAGCCCAATGGGCAGAGAGATTCGATGCACAATAACATTACTCGGGTCTTTTCTTGTCGTCCACAGGGGCAGCCTCTACGAAAACTACTTTGTACGACCAATTGGATATATGCTAAATCTATGTTGCAAGTTCGGTTTCATGACTACGAGGAAACAATCTTTCTTACGACCAACCCAAGACTATGTTTGTCGACGGTAAATTGGATGGTCACCTATTATTTCTTCGGCTGGCCAATATATTGAATCTCACAATCCCAACCAACCAGTACCGTAAACTAATGCGTTTGTTTATGCTGCTGCTGGTGCTGCTGCCGACCTGAGCGACAAAAATTACCCTAGATGTTGGGTTACCTTCACTCATTGCTGTCTCATGCGCAAGACGCAGCCGGTGCCGACTCACTCCGTTACCTGCGTCAAATACTCGCAGTCGGTGCTGGATTTCCCCCTGTTCCTGAGCAGGTCCTTGTTTCCCCGGTTCAACAAGGATGGAGTAAGTGTTTCTCCAAAGTCTTTGCAAGAGACACTTCAGGCTCTCATTAAGATCGCTTAGTTTGTGCTGGTATTTAGTGTTTTAGGTAGATTGGGTTTACTTTGGTTATAGGCTGTTCAGAAGCTTAGGTTATTTGCAAAGCCGTTTGTATGCCTTTTGAGTAACCTTGTTTGGGGTCTATTGTTTTACGGAACCGTCGGATGTCGTTAATTAATAAAGTTTGTACTTATCTTTCTCCTATATTGTATATAGAGCCTTGGAAAAGTCGGTCTAGATATTCTAACCTTTTTTGATCTCTGTATATTATAACTTGCCGCTAATTCCGCGTATCCTTTCAGTTATAGTACGGATAAGGGGAGAAAATATCCGTAAAAGAAAAGTCCAAAGAAGACATATAAAAAGACCTCCTAAAAGGCTACTGAAAAGACTACCTAAAAGATCACCAAGATAGAGACATAAGGCGTCTCCTAGACCTCACATAGTACTATCATTTTTATGATCACATGGATCCCTGGACACGATTATGGCTCGAAGGGTTTTGGATCGTCGTTATCGCAACGGTAAATGAATAGGACTGTAGGTGCCGACATAACTGAATGGCCCGCGTCATACTCTTGCAAGAGTGCTTTGGGGGTTTTCCACTCGTGGACCCCCACGCGGACCTAAAGAATCCAGATCGGCATCGGCTTTTGTTTCATATGTATGATCTATTTGATTGGTTGATCGTGTTACGCAGATAATCTGTTGATATCTGCCGGCTTAATCGGTCACTCTAGTATGACCACGGCAGTTCTGCGAACAACCTTTGAACCAACCTTTATGCAGATAAACCATGTCGAGAATCATGCACCTCGCAATGGGAACCGGGAACCGAGGAGGTGGATATGGTACTTGCGCAGATTTGAGGCATATGGATCTACCCGAGTACGAGTACAGCATACGAGTACAGCATACATGATCTAACTGGCCTAATATAACTGATAAGAATATTATCATGAATAGTACGGGATAAATGAGCCGGTATCCTCTCTACAATTATCACATTTATAAGATTAACCTTTGATTTAGCCTACCTCTTTCTTGATTCTTCGCTACTGCACGTGAAGTCGGAAGTTGTCCGATACTGATCATCGCAAGGAAAATCAAATGAAATCATACACTTTGATTAATTGGAAATTACCAAGATCGCCCTTATTGACCCAAAAGCCTAATAATCAACGCCAATCTCCTATTCGAAGAAGTAACTATCCGACTCGAGATAACTCTCCGGGCCACCCCCACTCACTGGTCACCCACTCACTTCGACTAACCTTGCAATCCCAGAGACTAGCCAGCTTTGGTGGGTCAAGTCATGCAAGCCACGAAGCCTGAAGAAATGCGAAAAACCACTCTACCTTCTTGTCTTCTATTGTATCAAAGCGGGGTAGTCAGAGCGAAGCCGGTGACAGGAAGATCCTTGATGTTCGGCTTTCTCCCCGGAGTACAGCATTGCAGCGAAAGTATGCATTTTATTATCCTTTTTTAAATACAAAGTATCTTTAGTTTGCCCATAGAATCTACTGCAGCCTACACGTAAGGCTACGGCTAGATCAAAAGTTGATATATTTTACCTACAACATATATATAAACAAATGCCAAGGGAACACCACGCTACACAAAATCTCCGTTTATATTAACACGTCGTGCCAGGTCTATATTTACCCCACTCTCCTGAAACCTGGACTCCTATTTCTCTCGAAACAGTCATCCCCTACAGCAGCTGACTCGGAAGTATTGGGGGGTTATTCCGGGCTACTGCATGGTCGAATGCGCTAGGGCTTTGCGCATATGCATGACCCAACACATGGTCATGTAGCCATCCTTACATGGAAGCAGAAGTGAGAATATTGATCTGCAAGCTGCATGCGCTGGATTGCTAACGGCTAGTCGGGGGGACTAGGACTAACAGGGAAGAATGGGGCCATTACATATCAGAGTGCATAACAGCCCAGTGTTGCAGCATTGTGGAGTCGATTTTCTCTCAACATCTTTTTGTTTGGATTAACTCCATTCATTTTGTTTTACAAGAAATAACATACTATGATTATTAGGTTATTAGGTTATTATAAGAAATTATAAAGATATTATTTTACTTCTCAATTCATACACATCCAAATCAATGTAACATAAGAATGTGAAATGCTATGCAGATTTCGCATGGTACCCCAGTGATCGGTGTCCTGCATGCAGAATAATATGCTCAACGCACAACTTGCCATTCACCAGCCCCTCCTTTTACCATATGTGGGTAACGACTTGAGAATCCGACCTGTCATTTTCAACACATGGCAGCCTACATGCATATGTTGTATGTCGAAATGCCGCGTGTTTGAAGGGGCCAATCAAATAGAGTATAGAATAACAATCTAGAAGCACAGCATTTGCATATTCCTTGTAATAATATATTTTCACCCTTTTTAAAATGACTGTACATAGTAGTGCAAGCAAGGAGATTAACGCAAGGCCGCGAGATTTGAAAAGCTGCCAGTGTTACCATGGCCATAAGTATCCATTAGAAAGTACATAATACGGAGTACTAGCAAGCAAAGAAAGAATATGCAAGATCTGTCTTTGCTGAAGAATCATCAGGCCAGTTTGGAAACTACCTACATGGGATCCATACATATCCAATTCGAGAGCCCGACATCGTCACCCGTCTTTTATATATGCTCTAAGCCTATGCAGATCATCAAATTATATTAAATGACATCCACTCTACCGGCTATTGTCTAGCTTGATGTTGCGGATGGTAGTAGAGCTCCGGTATTACGTATCCCTACGCGGGAGCGTGCATATACCCCCAGCAAAGACAAGGCTGACGTGATTAATCATACTCAGCAACTAGGATGGATGGAAAGGAATGATCGGCAGATTTCCAAAGTTAGAGGTCAGGTAGGTTTGGGACTAGTGAAGTTTTGCCAATAACTTAAAAGAGGGAACTGGGGGGATGCTTGCTTGTTCGTTTTACATGTGGTTATGTACATGTATAGTCTGCTGGGGTGCATGTTTTGTGATATATCCGATACCGGATGCCGGGTTGAGTTCGGGGCATATCTCGGTGGGAATGGTATAAATCCCTAGGGCTGGGTTTGGGTTCAGATATGTTTATTTCCTTGTATGGAATTGTAGGGACTGTTATGCGTGATATGCTGGTTTCTTGTATATTAGGACAGTACAGGTGGACTGGATACCAATTCCAGAATGATTCGATGCAGAATGACTGGAAATAAATTAAGATGTATTCCAACTAGCAACTGCTATCATGATAGATGATAGACCAGATAAGTCAGAAAGCCAAATGATATGCTCGTCACCGGCGCAAAAAAAAAAAAACCGGCAACACGGTAAGACATGCTCGCAATATATGCAAAATTGCTGACAGGCCTATTCACGCCACCACTGACCCAAAGCACCACCAGAGCCTGCCATTTCAATGACCTCCTCGAAACTGATTTCCACACGGAACATCTGTCCGTCAGCAGTGCCGTTCCCACTGCCGACAGGAGTCACCAGTCCCCAGCTGAGCAGCTTTTCCCATGACTCTCTGGCTACATCTCGGCCCCAGACACGGCCTGGTGTGGCAGCAGCTCCGGACACCGAGGCGGATACCTTTGCGGAGGTCAGGAGCCGAACGTATTCTGCGTATGCGGCGGGGAAAGAAAGCGCAAGTGGCGACATGCTATGTGATTGGGATCCGTCGTTTCCGGGGTCGAACAGGGCTGCCAAGCGAGTTGCGGCTACCAGCAAAGCCAGTGGCAGTGATGAGGGACTGGATGATGTGATGGATGTGGAGAAGGGGAGAGGTGCTGGGTCGGGGCAATCGAGGGATTGGGAAGCGAAGCTTTTCGGAGTTGGGACTTCGGGTACGGGTGCGTCGGGGGTCGATACACTTTGTAGTAAGTCGCTGATGGGGAGAAGCGCACTGTTGAAAAACTCCTTTGCTGATTTGGTTTGGTTGTAGATACGCTTGAGATGGAATTGGAATTCTTTGTCGTTCCACATATGCTATTTTCAAGAGAGAGAGTTAGCAAAGATTCGATTGACTGGATAAAGGGAAATAGGATAGACCGTACCTTCAAATATTCCTTCCATCCCCCAAGCAGGGTATTCCATTTGTCTGACTCTACTAGAGTGCGTTCAGGCCCAAGTTCATCTGCAATATCGACCATTTCCGTGTCACTGAGATCCAAACTCCCTAGGCAGATATCTGAAAAGGTCTCGAAGGATCGAGGTAGAGGGACGTAAGTATAACGATGACTAAATCGACTCTTGACACGCTTCTCGAGCATTTCGGTTACGTCGACCTTTGTCGTGAGCCCAATGACCGCGATGGGGGCTTTGCGGGCCTGGGCAATATCAAACAGATTATACAACAGAGTCTGTCGTGGGTGAGTGACGAATAGGTCGAACTCATCCAACAAGATCACAATGGATTTCGCAGCAGTCTTTGACCCTGGGTCCCCAGAAGCCCCGAAGAGCTCCTCTGGGTGCGACAATAAAGCCAAGAGCGTCGCCATCGTATCCGCATAAGAACTGACCTTGGCCGCATCGTCCTCGGTATGCATTTCACGGCCAAGTTGACGCCACATCTCGCGCAAAGCGAGACGGTCATCTGTGTGCAAGAATCCATTGAGACGAACGACGTGGAAATCGTTGCTGTGCTCCTTTCTAAGGGACGAGATGATGGATTCCACAATTGCGGTCTTGCCGCATCCTCTAGATCCAAGAAGAAGCATAGAGTTACCCTCGCCGACAGAGACGGTCTGTTCAATGAGCTGATGAACCTTCTGGTATTCAGGTTCGAGTCCTCGCACTGGAATCTGTCGTTTCCCTGACAGCTTTTCGAGAAGAATAGTCGAGAGAATACGCATTTCGTCCTCAAGGCCCGTCTGACAGAGCGCTTGGAAAATTTCAGCATATTCCGGTAACGGCTCGGAGACATCAGCGGTCTCATACGCCTCCGCCGGGTCATGATAAAGATCTTGCTGGAGTGGCATCGTAACGAGGTCATCTAAACCGTCCTGATACTCAGGCGAAGGCGACTTCTCTTTCGGCTCTGCAGCCGCAGCTTTCTTGGATCTGGGTTTTGCGATGCTTCGCTTCGATCTGGTCCTTGTGATTGTCCGAGGGGCGGGTTCCGGGGACGGCTCATCAAGGTCCATGTCATCATCGTCATCGTCCTCCTGTTCTTCAAATTCAAGCTCATCTTCGTCTTCCACTAGAGATTGCCTCGGCTTTTGCGCGCTTCGGGTGGCACGCGCACTTCGTGAAGGAGTGGCAGCTAGTTTCCTCCTCGATGAGGGTGTCACGGCTTCTTCCTCATATCTCTTTGGTGTTTTGCGCTGCCGCCCACTTGTTCGTGTCCCAACCCGTGCGGGGGTTTGTGTCTCCTCTTTCTTGTCCTCACCATCTTGGCCTGTCGCTTTGGGGTCTGCATTGTCTCCGCGGGTAGATCGACGCCGTGATGCACTTTTCACCGGTGTGGGGGAAGTTCTGTTGTTGTCGGGAGATGACGGGACGGAGAATACATCTTGATTATCATTTCCCATCTCGATATCTCCATCAACGTCCTCGGAGACCCTTCTCCTCTTGGATGCTGGGGCCATGGCTGTAGTTTGAAGAATGGAATCGCTGGTGTCGGGGACGTTTCAATTCGATGGAAGGGGAATTTCGTCAGGGCAAAGGATCGAAAACAGGAATCCCTCGTGGTTGTCCTGTTGGATAAGCGTTTGCGCCTGTGTCAATTAGAATCAGATTCAATTAATGCTGTTGATTGCCGACCAGCTTGAGCCTAGGAGCTTTCGCCCCGAATGTATAGACTTACAATTAGAAATTTAATGGCGCATTTGTCATTAATCAAGGCCAACAAGCGCAACCCATCCAATTCCAATTCGAACAGAAGACCTGCGTGGTTCAATTGTTGGTTCAATCGCTCAAAGGGTCGGCTGGACAACAATTGGCCGATTTTCGCCTCAGGCCGAGACGCGTGACGCGAAGTCAGGTGCTTCCCGAGGTCACTTTGAAGAGTCCTCTCTTGCAAAGAGTTGCGATTATTCTTTAATATTGTCTTACTGTATGGAGTTATCAGAACTTTCAAATCGGAATTCAAACAAGACAAACATGAAGAACTGGAGTGGGCTTTAATGGTCCTCGCCGAGCTGTACGATTGAGTGGAAGGTTGCGCACTATGTAGTAACTGAACAGGACATTAACAGGTAAATAGTACTCGCTTTGCCAAATAAAGCATGTTGCTGTGGAAATGAAGGTTCAAGTATCTAACAAAATAACCAAAAGAAAACAAAAGAAAAAGGAAAAGGAAAGAAAGAGCACAAAAAAGGAAAGAAAGAGCACAAAACAGGACGAAAAAAAAGCAGATCGATCTAAATGGCATGTAGTCATTCAAGACCAGTATCATCCTCCACGATTAAAGCATTCTAGATAATCTCTAGGAAGCCATAGAAACATCAGCAGAAGCCGGAGGAGCTTCCTTCCACACATCCCCACCCTCTCGACTGGGCCGACTATCACTGAAAGCGATATTCAACTTGCGATAATCCCAATTACGAGCGAAAAACAACACAGCAAAGGTCAAAACCGGTACCATCAGCAGGTCGAGTACACCGAAGAAGATAAACCCCCCGGTAACGCCAATCACATTACCACCGTCAGTCAGACCAAAGGCGATGGGATACAGCAGCCATAATAGATTCAACCACCCAGCAAGGAAAAGATAGTCCCGCTCAATACCAAGCAAAGCAGCAGCCTCACGACTCTCGTTGATAGTGCTCATAGCGAGAATGAGCCATGAGAACGTACCGAAGGCGAAGAACCCCCATTTGTAAGCCGTGGTTGTGTAGGCCGATACGAGGTAGCTTATAACCCAATACCAGGCGATAGCGATATTGCAGAAGATAGTAGTCCAGGAGACACCTGATATCAGACCAAGGCCGAGTACGAGCGATGGGAAGGCAACAACCCAGTTTATATATTTGGCGTAGAACATCTGGCGGACGACGCCATTGCCGAGATGATCGATTTGCTCAACAGCACTCCAGCCAAGATCGGATGCCTGGGCGTAGTAGGTTATGGCACCGACTAGGAGGGCGAAGGTGAAGAGGTAGTGGAAGACTCTTTCGCTTTCCTTTGCTGCGAAGGAGAGTACTAAAAGTACAATCTGTGGTGTTCGATATGTGAGTAAAGTAGTCAGGTGCAACAATATCAGGATGAGTGCTAGGGGTTATAGAAAACTCACGAATGATAGAACATAGATGGCTGTGACAGCCCAAAGCCAGTCGGACCCGTGCACGGAAAGAGCTTCATCGACACCCGTGACGGTATTGATGTTGAGAGCGGTGTTTGCTCGCCCAATGAGACTCATCGTGGGATTTTCAAGAGATTTAGCTTTGTGCGACCTCTTATCGAAAAGAATAATCACTCTTCTTTAGCCGTGTATATAAAAGATGTGAGAATGTCCCCAGAAAAGATATAAAGATGGATGGAGTAAGTATTTCGGCGAGCAAAGGGCTGCTTCTTATAAGGATGGCGCCAGCACGACTCGGCTCTGTATGTGTCGAGAATCTAAAATAAGTAACTAAATACTATCGGGAACACGGAGACTAATTGACCGATGCCCATGCTTGAGTGTGTAGAATCTATTGTGCCGTGGACGATGGTCCTTGCATCGAGCTGGCAGATTTGTGGCGGAGCTTCTACATCCATAGTGCTCTATAGGAGTGAAACTCTATACTATGGAATAGACGGCTCTATCATTGGTTGTTTATCTTGGTTCTTATTTCCTAGCTGGTTGATCGGCAAATTGTTTCTTGTCGCAGGATGAGCCTATAGAAACTTTTCTCCGACTATTGTTCCGAGGCGCTTGATGTTGCCTTAAAACTAACAAGACTCTGCTTCTGCGATGAGTTAGAATTCTCAATTAAGTGGATATTATCGGGGATATAGACTGATAAACCAATGCCCAAGCTTAACAGAGTGTGTTGTAGCCTTGTAGGGTATATTATGCCGTGGACCCCTTGTCTCGAGCTAGCAGGTTCTAGGTCGGTGTAATAGATAGCGAAGCTTCTATATTTATAGTGTTCTTTTTAGCAGAGAGAAAATACATACTATATTTAAAGACAAAAAAAAAAGCCTAAAAAGACAATCATTGATTCTTTGTTTTACTTTCTATTCTCCCCTCCCATGTGTATTATGGTGCCATCAACTTGACAAGCAACAGACTCATCATTATTAAACGTTAGTTCGTGGCGGTGCCTTCAACACTATGGCTAAATAAATCAATTGTTTTAGATATGCAAGACCGTGGCAGCAAATCCAAATAGCTTTGCTCGTGGTTATTGGCATTTTTCAGTTCTCGGAGAATATGAAATAGCTCCTGGAGACGGCTTTGAAATGGCTCGCCAGTATGCATGCCGTCGTAGAGAAACTCAGCACACAAGAAGAGTGGAATAGGCATCAGTGGATGAATCTAGCCGTAAATAATTAGTAGGCCATGTATGATCAGAGGAAAAGGCCTACCTTAGCAAATGGTAAGTCGCGCAATGTCGAGGCGAGACGGATGATGTTCGTAGAAGCTTCAAGGGCCCGATTCTGAGGACCAAACAGATCAACATTGACCTCCAGCTCGTCGTCGGGAATTATGGTTGAGTCCATTATCGATTTGCAGAAGTAGACAACGGTAGCTTGGCCAAGGACGCTGGCGAATAACAACAGAGGATCATAGACCTCCGTAGGGGATGGATAACACTGCGATAAGACCTGCAGTCTTGTCGTCAGGAGGGTTTCCAACCATAGACGCTGCTCCATGTAGTCTATTGTCATTCCTCCGTAGGCTTTGGATATGTGGTGCTGCTGACTCTGGAGCAGGCTACGTCCACAAATAGTAACTAAAATAAGACATTCGTTGAATGGTGAGCGGACTTTGAGATCAGGGTCTGTCATAGCTTCCGATAGGAAAGGTCCCAGCTGATGACGCCCGGCTTGAAACTCTGTATCTGGTGCTGGAAGTCGGGTGCAGATCTAACAATTATAAAGCGGATTCCACGGTTAGTTCATGACTTGGAGAATCCCTGGCATTCTTTTATCTCAGATTGGAATCCTTACCACGTGCTCATTTAACGTGATCGGCCAGTCATCGCGTATGCTGATAACATGATCAAGGAAGTAGGCCATCCAGAACACCCGACGTTTCTCTTCAATCTCAGTAAAGTCACCCATCCGAGAGGACTCAGAGGAGGACCCTTTTCTATCTTGAGGGCTGTCAATCTCATGATATCGCATGACTTGGACTAAGCGAAAAGCTCGACCCACGCTCATCCACGCCTGTTGATGATATGTTCGCATCGATTCGAATATTACAACAAGAACCCACGCTTGGGCAAGCTCTGTAGTCAAGTTGATTTTTTCATTGGCTTCCAGGCTGAGATGCTCCAGCATCTGCTTTGTCTTCTGGTATAGTGGCTCGATCATATCGCGGAACTGAGTTGACAGAAGGGAAGCCAACGCCCACATGGCATACTGTAAACATGTACGCGATGCGGATTTGGTACTAGATTTGGACCAGGACAGATACCGTCGCTGATGGAGAATAGGGATCGAATGGTGCACCCGATCCAAGTAAAGCTGGTCTCTGGTGCAGATTTGTTAGCGGTCATATACATATCCCACGAGTCTATTTCTTACAATTCTGCCCGCACGATATCCGTGGGAGGCAGACGGATGTTGATCGGCAGGGTCGACGATGATGACAATACATGGGAAAGAGAAGGCGAGTCAGACAGGAAGCCGAAAGCCCCTGGCTCCGGAACAGAAGACGTCGCCGTCGGCTGCCATGGCTCCGTGATATTGAGTGCAGTAGGGTGTATCACATCTATAGGTGATGCTGCGACTGTCCCCTCGCTGCTGCTTTGGGTGTTGTTTAGGTTTTGGATCTGGAGGTCATCTGGTTCTTGGGCCGAGAGACTGCTCTCTAGCATAGCCTCCAGTTGCTCGACTCGACTTTTCAGGGCTTTCAGGTGGCCTTTTTTTGGTCCTCGGGTCCCACGCGGTGTGACTTCACATACAATATCTGTCTCCTGGCAGACCCCGCATTGCGGTTGCTGCCCATCGCAGCGCAGCTTGCGGCGTCGACACTCGTCACACGCTGGACCCGGGCGCTGGCGCCCGCGTGTTATGCTTAGTGACATTGCTTCTGTATCGATATTGAATGAGAAATATGAACTTGGAAGTGACGGAGTTTCTTTTCTTTCTTTTCTCTCCCCTCTTGAGATAACTATGAGCTAGAACCAGTGGGGTGGTAGGCAGCAGGGTGGAGAGGAAGCCACAATTCGCTAAGCTGACTGCATAATTCCAAATCATTACAATGACACGATAAACAACCTAGCGATCTTGTTTGATATGCCCTTCTAATAGGCACAGTACCGCCCGTTCAGGATGTAAATAGATACTCCGGTGACCACAATAGATACTCCGAGCAAAACTCCGACACTTTGGTGTAGACAATATTTAGAATTGATTCGAAAATATGCCTGAAAAGAGGCTCTCGGCTTGCTTCTACCTAGAAAATGTTTAAACAACCTAGAGACAAAACACCAGCCTATTGTATAAATACAGTATAAACCTAGAGGATAGTCCTGTTGAAAATCCAAGTTAAATTGTCATAATTAATATGCCCTTGGATCTGTTCAACGCTAAACCCTAATTGATTTCGTGCATACATCGATTCTTACATACGTCAATTCTTGCATATATCAATGCTTCTTACTCCGTACATGCTAAGAATTCAGGACTCCTACGGAATCAGGACTAGCGGTATCGATGCAGTTTGACGCCTCTATCACATATTCCCCCATATAAACTCGAGGATCCTAAAATCATAAGATGGAATTGCAATTCAGACTATATCCAATGTATGGTTGCCCAAGGCAACCCATAGAATCAAGAATAATCCAGCGCTTAACACTATCACCGCTTATTTCGTATCTTCTTTCTGTTTCTCTTATTGCAAATGCACATCTAATAGTGAGGGGTAGATGAGTCTATAGGGGTAGAAAGGAAAGGCGGCTTCATTTCTGTGTATAAAGAGATTACTCGGTTTTACAATTTGGTTTTGTTCATATGTCTTGTGAAAGACTTTATCCAAAGTTCCTACATGCTGTTTAGTATATTACTTCTGCAGTATATTATTCAACAAGTCCCGGTCGACAGTAGAAAAGGCGACGTCATTACTTTCGGTTCCAATACAATGAAAAACCCTTCGGTAAAACAAACACCATAACCCCCACTAGTCCTGGCTTATCTATCCAATACTGCGGAAAAAAATAAAAAAGCCCAACGCCAGGGTCGAACTGGCAACCTCAAGATAATTATTTAGGACCATTTATTACCCAAAGTAGAAGTCTTGCGCGCTACCATTGCGCTAGCCGGGCTCTTAATAGGGAAGTTAGAGTACTACAATATATGTATTATAAAGTGACCTCGGGAGATCGTATTATTTTCATTAGCCGAGCCAAGCGCCCAACACGGGTGTTGGGCGTGGTTGGGCGCTTGGCACGGCGTAAGTCGAAAACACCAAATCTGTGAACGCAAACAAAGGGAAGTAATATATAGACCATTAAAGCAATAGAGTGTATATTGAAGAGAAAGTGGGAAATGAACGAATATCTGCCAAATCAGCTTTATACGCCTACCTGTCACCCTATGATCCGGGACATCGAAACCCGTAGGAGCGTTACCGCCAATAATATTATATATTGCAATTAAAAATGATTGGATATTGTGTATGTATTGCGATGTAACATACTAAAAGATAAAAGATCGAAAGATGAACATATTCCTAAATTTAAGCATTATCTGATCCATAGTAACATGGTCGGCTTCACCACAGCCGAGGTCCAATATGGGCGATCCGAGCTACAGCCGTGATACTTAGCCTTAGCTACCTCTACTTCCAACACTTCTTCCCATCCCATTTTGATTTTTGCATTTGTCATTCCTTTTAGATAAAATGTCAGGGAACGCAATAGGCGCACCGTCCAGGAAACTGGACGAGTTCGAGGAACTCGTCTACGAGTATACGGCGCGAATGGGCCTAGGGAGTGAAGGGAGTGAACCAGTAAGTACTCCGTACCACATGCAGCAACATTACATATGTAAAAATATGACCCTGCATTTCCCCCTACACACCACGATTACGCATAATTGCCCAGATGAATCCAGCGCTTACTTATTTCAAAAAGCATTGGGACGTCGACGCCCGCAGCTGTAACCTCCGCTTCGAATCCGCAACCCGCGGTCCTCCGGCTACAGTCTCGTTCCTGTTGACTATCACTCCCGCGCTGAGCAATTACATGGGTAATCTGCACGGAGGCTGTGCTGCTACTTTGATCGATGTTCTATCAACGACTATCTTGTTGGGCATTTCCGAGCCGGGGAAGTTCTCTTTCGGTGGTGTTAGTCGCAATCTCAAGGTGACTTATCTACGGCCTGTACCTACGGGAACTGAAGTGCGGCTTGTTTGTGAGGTTATTCATGTTGGGAAGAGGTTGGCTTTGCTTCGGGCTGAGATTCAGAGGGCGGAGAGTCGGGATGTTTGTGTTATTGGGGAACATGAGAAGGCAAATACCGATCCGGAGGTGACGCAGAGGATTTGATTTGGGGTTTTTTGGTATGTGTAGAAGGGGGATACTATATATTCTCAGGGTTTTAGAAGGTACTTGAAGATCAATTTGTATAGATCTCATTTGCATCAATCAAGTTGGCAAATTCTATCCATCGTACGAGCGAAGAGCATGATATTGACCAGAAATATTGTGCTTCGTTTGTTATGAGAGGGAAGACCGGACAAAGAACAGAGAGACTATCGCACATGTCCAAGAGAAATATAAGCAATCTAAGCAGTACTAGATTATCCGATTGTCAAGGCGACGCCTTTTTACTCGGTGGCCAGTTGCTGGTCTTCCCGGAGACCCTCAACCTTCAACTCCTCGCCAGTGGCACGGCGGTACACATCACGGACATCATCTGGGAGAAATGATTAGTTGATAATTTATAAACTTTCAATCATAAGACAGCTTACCGGTCGTAGTCTCGAAGTGTGATGTCGCGTCATAGCTCTTAGAGATGAAGATGTTGGACTCCTCGCCATTGTCAATGGGCTCGTAGAGAGGAATGGGGGGTCCCATGAACTTCTCTTCGATCTTGCCTAGACGCTCGAAGCCAGCCTCAAGCTCAAGGTGGTGGTTGGCATCGTTCTCGGCGATGGTGGACACAATGGCGATGTAGTAGCCCTTGGGGCATACGTTATGCGCGGATGAGACCATGGCAATGTAAATATCTGGAGAGGTTAGTGCCCTGCTAATAAATCGGGACAATATAGAACTTACCGTGCTTGCGTCCAACCTGGGACTGGGGAATGATCAGCTGCACGGAGTCGCTGCTGTCGGTCTTATCGATGGGGTGGTTCAGAATGCAGATAGCCTTGAGCAAGTATCCGGTGACCTTAGACTTGCTCGGGAAGTAGGAAGGATCAGCGATGATCTTCTTGGTCTTGGTCTCAAACTTCATGGCCTCGGATTGGTCATCACGGTCCTTCATGGTCGCCTTGATGCCGGAAACCTTGCCGTTCTCGTAAAGCACCTCGTCAACATCGGTGTTCAACATGTAGGTACCGCCGTAGATGGCAGACAGACGAGCGAAGCCCTGGGGCAGCTCGCCGAGACCGTAGAGAGGGTAGATGTAAGGCGATTTTCCGTAGCGTGCCATAGAGTTGACATACAGGCGGATGCGGTTAATGGTTTCGACGGCGGCACCGTTCTGGTTGATATATCCGTCGGAGGGGTACAAAGCCATAGAGTGACCGACGAAATCGCGAGTGTTATCCTCGAGGCCGAACTTGTCGTAGACCTCCTTCATGGTGCAAGCGTGGATGTTCAATCCTGGTCTCTATTAGCTACCCGCTTTGACAAACCCCCAAACTGAATCAGGCTGCAAATACTCACCCTGGTGACTGGCTGGGTCGTCCTCCTTGAAATCGCCAACCCACTCGAGGAACTTCTTAGCACGTCGCTTCTCGAACAAGCCCATGAGCGATGAGCGGAGAGCTTCACCAGCATCCGAAGGCACCTTAGCCACGGTCGCCTTGGGGCCCTTGCCTTGCTGGACATAGCTGCCAGCAATCTGCTTGAACTCGAGGTACCGGGTAACATCGGTGGACACCAAAATGTTGGTCAACTCTCCATTGGACATGAGCAGCTTGGGGACCAAGTCGATGTTCCAGTCATTGACCCTCCCGTATTTCTTCCACGGCTCCTCGCCGGGGCTGACGTTGCCGTATTTCTTGAACAGCTACAAAAGGGTGTCAATAGGGTAAGTTGGAAATGAATCGGTGCACGTACTGCTTCGATGTTGACGGAAGCTGCTTCTCTGTGGCTATTGTTAGCTATCTTGATCTTGGTGCCGTCATCGTGAGCTTCTCCGACTTACCCTCCATAGTGATCATTGCGATCGATGTGAAGGACCTTGTTGCCCTTGACACTGAGGACACTGTAGTCGAAAAACAATGAGAAAATGGTAGAATTATTAAAATCCAAGCTCAAAGACCTACCCAGACAAAACACACTCGGTCAGGCCTGAAAGAAAATGGTCAGTTGTTGACGTTTTGGGGGGGATGGCGGGGTAGCAACATACCAGTGCCGAGCACCACAACATCATACTCTGGGGCAATCTCGTCCATAATGAATATGGAAAGTTCTAGGGGTAGAGAAAGATAAAAAGAGGATTCAAGAAAATGAGGAGGAAGAGAAAGTTGACTACCTCCCCGCGGATCAACGAAGCGGTAAGAAAGGGGAACTATTTGACGGATCCGCCACTAGTGAGTTACCTCACGATATTAATGACATGGGACAATTTGGCTTCAATGAACCCCTGAATATGTATACGCTTGGGTTCTTTCATCTCAGGGGTAAAATATGATCAGTTCCCAACATTCTTAGCTACAGGGTTAAATTAAAGGAGGTTTGTGTCGGATGATGAACCATCTCTCATATATCCAATGTATAATTTGACATGCGCACTACTAAAGTCACCTTGAAAAGCTAATGTTACATACTTAATTGACCCTCGGAGACTTGGTGTAAGTCTCCTCGACCGGGTGCGTCTAAAACCTCTTCTCATGCTTATTGTTCCTTGCCTTGGCCTGCTCCCTTGCCCTCCTGCTCGACCTCAACGTCATCGAGTCCGTAAAAGTTCTCAGGGCGGTATCCACGCTTGTACATTCGTGAGGCGTCCTCCCAAGCATACCAGCGTTCACGTAGAACGTGCTTGATGTTCTTCATGGTGCCTCGAATCTAACATGATCAAACGGGTCAGTCGGGTTCAGACAATTTCAATCAATTGATTGTCGTCTCGGAAGTGACGAAGAGAAAAGTCTCCACGCAGCTTTCCAAGAGATATAGATAAACGAGAAGGCTTATACAGCCGGGGGAAAACTCACCACCTTGTCCCGTTCCTGGGATTCAAATCCACCGTAACCAGCCTGAATTCTTTCTCTCTCAAAATCCGACGTGGCAATGCGGTTTCGCTCCCGAACGCACACATGCCACAGACCGTGGAGGTCCTCCCAACTCCTTTCGCGGAGTTCCTGGATACCCCACTGACGACCTAGATTGCCAACATCAGCATTGCTCATAGAACATTCATTCTATAGATTGGAGACCCATAAAACTAACCATGAGTATTGTCATAAGATGGGGTAGGCAATGCTTCCCGGTTAGGGGGGAAGAAGGCCCAGAGTCCATGGTTGGGGTTTGTTTCACGTGGCTGCATATCTTTTGGCGACACAGGCTTGGGCAATGGCCATCTTGACACGGCAAATGGGGTTCGGGGACCGGTTCGATGGATGGCCGATACACCACGGTTTTTGCTCTTGTCGCGTCGAGGGTTGGCGCCGACGGAGGCAGTGGAAGAAAAGCTCGAAGACTGGATGGCTGACAGGGTCACGGAAGGGTGAAGTGATGGCGCGAGGTAGGTAGGAGGCAATTCGGCCATAGCCAGCCCTCTCAGGCGGCTAGCAATGCGTGGAACCTGCTGCATTATTGTGATGGCTTTCCCCAGGATGGTCGGAGTCGGAGATTGATGGCCTTTCTTTTCGCAAAGGCGGCAAGGCTAGTCACGTGCAACGACCAACTCAAGATGAGCTGGGATGCTTCCAGCCTCGGGTTCATCGGGTTCTACACATCTTCTTCTTTTTTCCAAGTCATCTTGTTTCTTCTAATTTTGTCTTTAATTCAGTAATCGACAATTCCAAATCCGTATCATTAGAGATATCTTTTATCCTTACCTCTTACACCTTCCACCGCGGTTAATTGCGGTCTTGGCCTGTGCATTGTTTCGCACCCGCGCGTCTAACCACCCAATCGACTACTCGACGGAAGAGTGCCGCATCAAGCGTGACCAAGAGGCCTTGTGGATTGCTCTCCCCTCCACAGATTCACCTCCGGTCTATTACTCGGCCAGTCTGCTTTTGATTTTTGACATATCCCGGGATATCGGAGATTACCTTCTTCTTAAGAAATATCGACTATGAATAGGCCAGGTTCGTCATTTTCCTTCAATGCCTTCGCAAACCCTTGTGTCTTTCTTATCTTTCACCTACCTCCGCGGACTACTTGATATAGTCGGGCTTGCTGTTGCGCTGGGCTATACTCTCATCGGTAGTGGGAGTTGCCCTCATAATTGTGGAAGCATCGGGGAGTCCAATGGCAAGCCTTGGTGCAGGTGGTTTTACATTTGCGACCGAGACATTTGCAAGGACATGCCCTCACATTCCTGTGGTGTTGATCTGAGCAGCTCTTGATGCGACGATCGTGCTGACTTGTCACGCTCGTGTCAGGACCTGGCCCGCAGCCGCTGAAAGGCATGTCCGGATTCCCCACACAACAGCAAGCACAAGCTCGAACTGCATCATTAGCCTCCGCGCGATTGTCAAACGGGAAACTGGGTGCGATTGCCTCGAGTCATACTTTCTGGACACTCAATATTATTTTTTACGAAAGGCATGCTAACATGGGAGTATCAACAGGCGCCGGTGCGAATTGGAGCTTCAATCTACCTGTTAGCGGAACATCTGGCCTACCGGGCACTCAGCAGCGCACAATGGGCACCATGGGAAGTTTTGCGCAAAGTCTTGGAGGATCTCAATCTGCGGCACCACTTGATCTCTCGTAAGTACTCTTTTGCCATGGTTCGCGGTGGTCTCCTGTATCTTTAGGCCTTCCAATTTGTCTCCGAACTGACGAAGTCGGTGATTCTAGGGAGTTCCCTTCGCTATCAGGAGCATCACAGCAATCACAGTCACAAACTCCCGGTCAGCTAATGTGGGCCAACGCAAGTCAACGCGCTGCTCAGCAAACACCTGTGCAAAGACAACAGCTCCCTCAGCCATCGCAAACCCCCTCCCGTTCCTCCCAACCCCAGGGTCTTCCTACACCTCAACAATCTCAACCACCGCATGATGACATGTTTCCTTCTGGCTCGCAGTTTGCCAATCGACTTGATGACTTTAGAAATGGTGGTCAGGGTATTAGTAGCCAACTCGGTGCGGGTGGCCAGCCCCAGACAGGCAATATTGAAGAGTTTCCCCCTTTGGGTCGCAATGCTGCTGCTGAGCTTCCTCTCGGTCGAACTGGTTCGTTGATGCAAGGTGCAGGGTTTGGGGGTTATGGAGCTGGTCTGGGGGCACCGCGGTCACCAGTCAGCCAAGTGCCTAATGGCATTTTGGGACAAGAGAAAGACGTATGTCCCTGCAATCATACTCACTTTTTAGGCAGTACTAACTTTACAACAGGACTTGAACAACGGTGTGCTTCCGGGTCAGCGTAACTTTAGCGACCCACAACAGCTACAGCAAAGGCAGCCAGAAAATAACGATGGACAAGACGTTTCTAATGCGCCTCAGAGTACTGAGCAACCGCCCCTCGCACAGATGAGTGAACTTGACAGGTTTGGGTTGGCGGGTCTTCTGCGCATGATTCACAGCGAGAGTCCTGATGTTGCAAGTCTCGCTGTTGGCCAAGATTTGATGACACTAGGATTGGATTTAAACCAGGCGGAGTATGACTTCCTTTGTTCCCATACTATTGACACATACTAATAATATGCTTCTCCGCATAGGCCTTTGCACACATCGTTTGCTTCACCATTTGTGTCATCAATGTCAGCAGTCCCTTTGGAACAAGACTTCTCCTTGCCGGGTTGTTATAATGTCGCCAATATCCAACCCCTCCAGTCTCGCATTCCTGGGTTCAGCGATGAGACTCTCTTTTTCATCTTCTACAGTATGCCTCGGGATATCATGCAGGAACTGGTAGCCGAGGAATTGATGGGCCGCAAATGGCGGTACCACAAGCTCGAACGGTGCTGGCTAACTCGCGATGAGACATATCCTGGACCCGTTGATGTGGAACGTGGTGTGACAGAACGCGGCGTGTATCTTCTGTGGGATTCCTCCGCCTGGAAGAAGGTTCGAGTAAGTAACTTTCATCCTTTTTTTTGGGGATTTTAAGGACTGGTCAAGCTAACTGTGATCGCAGCGTGAATTCATCCTTCGATATGAAGACTTGGACAACCGGTTGGATCCTAACCGAGGCGCCGCCCGCCCACCTGGCGTGGTGCATCATGCCTCATGATTTCAAATTGATACGACGTAGGCGTACGCAGAATACAAACAATCAACCGTGGCGTTCGGTTTACTGGCCTGTGTTATATTGCTCGGGGATAACCGATAGTACATTAGCCTTTGGGAGCAAGGCGCGTTGATTTCTTTGGTATTAAACGGGCTATGTGGGAAACCAGGATACGATATTTGAAAATCAATGCCCTGGATGATCTTGTCACAATGTTGTAAAATGCTATGAATTTCTGTAGCTTTCCCTATCCACTTCTTCATCTAGCAAGACTTGCGCGCCGTTGACAGAATAGCCACCCAATCGGTGTCTATGGTCCCATTCTCGTAGGTGTCTTCCAAGTACTTCTCTAGAGCGGGACGAAGCTTGTCCTTGTTTTCCTCCTGTTGCTTCTCATTCCAGAAGGACTTCATCATCATGGGTAGAATCAACATAGTCATCTCAACAAAGACAGGGCATTCGAGAGTCAAATTTATTGTTGTTGGGCGGACGTCGATGTCCTGAAACCCACGCTCCTCGAGCTGGGACTCGATCCAAGGCTTCGAGTGCCAGTTCCCATCTGTCGTGGTCGCCATGAACTTTTCGGGCTCAAAGAAAGGCAGGTTGCCTGGCATTCTTTTGATTGCTTCTTGGGCGATGGCGATCCAGCCGGCTGTTTTAACGTCAGTAAATTTGTTGTCTAGGACAATTGCTTCGATACTCACGCTTGATCCAGGTTGAGAAAGCAATAGTCCCGCCGGGTTGCAGCATTCGGACAGTTTCTAGTGGTAGTCTCTATTAGCCTTGGATATAATCAGAAAGGAAGCCATGATATCCTTACCATCGAGAGCCTTAACAGACTCAGGGAATGCCATGTAGGCTGTATAAGGAACATAGTAGTTAGCCACAGTCAAATAAAATCAGAATGGTTTGAGAAAAAACTCACCAAAAGCAGTGAAGATGTGAGAGAACTGAGCGCTGGCCAACTCAGGCTTCTGCGCATCCACGATCTTTGTCTCCGCGTTCTGCCAGCCCTCTTCTTGTATACGGCGTGCAGTATACTCGAGCATTGCCGACGAGATGTCCCCGCAGGTCAGCTTCCACGTCTTCTTGACAGCGTCATCAAGCTTGTCATTGAGGGAGCTGGAGATAACACCAGTGCCGCAGGCATTGTCAAGGACCACGAGAGGCTTCTCGGGGTTGGCCTTGGACTCGGCGGCCACCTTGCTCTGGTCAACTAGCATTTCGGCGAATGGGCGGGTGACCATCTCCCCGCGCTTGAATGAGCTAGCATAGGCTTCACTCTTAAAGAGAGCCTCGAGGTCGGGTTTGTTAGCCATGGTTGGTAAAGCTGTAAGGTTGTTGGGTATTGTGATGATTGAAGTTGATGGATGTATATATCTGTTTAGAAAGAAACTTTGAGTGATGCAACGCAAAGTCGAGATGATGGAAAAGTATATGTTCTTGCCAGGTAAAACGGCCCTTTAAATAAACAGGAGTTACGCTAGGGATTCCATAGTTCACCTAATGTTATATCACATGGTGCTATCAAGTGCTGTACGAGATTGAAAGTGTCCGAGAATGTCTCCGAGGGTGGGTTCCAGTTGAGTCAATTTCTAAAAATGCCCCTTCAAGGGGGATACAGTAACTGCAAACCCTTACTACATCGTATTTCAGCGCTATCAATAGCAATGATTGGTTGGGGGTGGGTTTTATGCGCAGTTGAAACCTCCAAGGTTCTCTCTTGGTAGTTCCTGATCATTATGAGTGAATTGGCAAAAAAGGAGCCATGCAGAGTCAAAACGAACGCAACAAAGTCCTTGGCTGACATTCCACATCAAACACGCAGAACTAAGTTTCTGAATGTCAGCCAATAAACAAATTTTGGCTAACGGAGAGATTTAATCTCAAGTCGCCGAGGGCCAGTTTTTTCATACTTCGATATCACGTGAGAACAAAGCCCCCGCGCTGACATCAGCAAAACGACGCCAGACCCAAATGGGCAAACCATCAACAGCGGATGCGGCAAAACAATCAATCCCCTCCACTTCACATCTGGCCGACCTATGCACTCTGCTAGCGAGCAGAACGCCGTTTCGGAGTCGCAACCATGAGGATTACTGAAATTGTCATAGATGTGAGTCTCAACATTGTTCCCTGGCTATTCACTGCGCTAACTAGATTGTCAGGGCTTCAAATCGTACGCTGTGCGTACGGTGATTTCGGGATGGTATGCAATCCTCCGTGTCAAAGCATGAATTAAATCATGGCTTTGATCCAGTCTTGGGGTGATTGGATTTACTAATTGCGCAATGTAGGGACGAAGCCTTCAACTCGATCACCGGCCTGAACGGTAGTGGTAAATCCAACATTCTCGATGCCATTTGCTTCGTGCTTGGTATCACCAACATGACCACAGTTCGCGCGCAAAACCTCCAAGATCTCATCTACAAGCGCGGCCAAGCCGGTGTCACGAAAGCCAGTGTGACAATCGTCTTTGACAACCAGGATACCGCGAAGTCGCCGATCGGATTCGAGGAATATGCGAATATCTCCGTCACTCGACAGATTGTGCTAGGAGGCACAAGCAAATATTTGATCAACGGCCACCGCGCGCAACAACAGACTGTTCAGAACCTGTTCCAGAGTGTCCAGCTGAACATCAATAACCCCAACTTCCTTATTATGCAAGGTCGCATTACGAAAGTCCTGAACATGAAATCGGTCGAAATCCTGTCGATGATCGAGGAGGCAGCTGGTACACGAATGTTCGAGGATCGAAGAGAAAAGGCGAACCGGACAATGGGAAAGAAAGAGCTGAAGTTGCGCGAGATCGAAGAGCTGCTGAAGGAGGAGATTGAGCCTAAGCTCGAGAAGCTTCGGTCGGAGAAGCGAGCCTTCCTCGATTTTCAACAGACGCAGAACGACCTCGAGCGCTTGACCCGACTTGTTGTCGCCCATGACTATGTTCGTGGCGGCGAGCGATTAAGAGTTGCAGGCGAAGAGTGCGAAAATAAACATAACAAAGCACAAGCACTCGAAGATAACGCGAACAAACTGAAAAGTGAAATTGCTCATTTGGAGGAGGACGTGAAACGGGTGCGCACAGCTCGCGACAAGGAACTGCGAAAAGGCGGCAAGTTCCAGGGGCTTGAAGATGAGGTCAAGAACTACTCGCACGAGTTGGTCCGACTGACCACGGTCTTTGATCTTAAGAATGCAAGCATGGACGAAGAGAAAGAGAAACGACAGACTATTCAAAATACTGTCACTGATCTTGAGAAAGTCTTGAAGGAGAAGCGCAAGATCTACGAGAAGCTACAGGCCCAGTACGATACCGCCAAGGCCGAGTTGGACGCACAAAATGTGGAAGTGGAGCAAAAAGAGGAACTGCTTCAGACATTGCAGACTGGTGTCGCATCAAAGGAGGGCCAAGAGAGTGGTTACCAGGGTCAACTGCAAGATGCCCGTAATCGTGCAAGCAATGCCGCCACAGAACAAGAGCAAGGAAAGCTCAAAATCAACCATCTTGAGAAGCGAATCAAAGAAGAGGAGCCTCGCGCAAAGAAGGCAAAGGAGCAAAACTTGGGGCTTTTGCGTGATCTCGAAGGGTTGAAGTCTCAAGCTAGCAAGCTGGAGTCTGAGCTGACCCGGCTTGGATTTGAGCCTGGGAAGGAAGAGCAAATATACCAGGAGCAGACCGAGCTTCAACGGGACATTCGCGACCTCCGCCAGCGCGCTGATGGCCTCAAGCGGCAGGCAGCGAACATCGATTTCAACTACGCAGACCCTCATCCCAACTTTGACCGGTCGAAGGTCAAGGGTTTGGTTGCCCAACTTTTCACCCTCAACAAGGATCAAGTCCCGGCTGCCACTGCGCTGGAGATCTGCGCCGGTGGTCGTCTTTACAATGTGGTCGTGGACAGCGCAGAAACCGGTACTCAGCTCCTTCAGAAAGGAAAGCTGCGTAAGCGTGTGACTATCATTCCTCTTAATAAGATTTCTGCCTTCAAGGCCTCGGCGGAAAAGATCGGAGCTGCACAGCACCTTGCCCCTGGAAAGGTTGACCTTGCTCTATCCTTGGTTGGATACGACGAGGAAGTTCTGGCGGCGATGAACTATGTCTTCGGCAACACCCTTATCTGCCAGGATGCCGACACAGCTAAGAAGGTAACATTTGATCCATCAGTTCGGATGAAGAGTGTCACGCTGGAGGGTGATGTGTACGATCCGTCCGGAACACTTTCCGGTGGAAGCTCCCCTAATTCCAGTGGTGTTCTCGTTACTTTGCAAAAGCTCAATGATATCACCAAGGAGCTGCGGACCAAAGAACGACAGCTCGCGACTTTGGAAGAGCACATGAAGAGGGAAAAGAAGAAGCTCGATTCCGTTCGCTCTATCAAACAAAATCTGGATCTCAAGAACCACGAGATTAAGCTTACCGAGGAGCAAATTAATAGCAACTCTTCGTCTTCGGTATGTCTTCCTCCTAACCTGCTCCTCGCAACTTGCAACTAACCCGAACCAGATCATTCAAGCTGTTGAGGAGATGAGAGTAAACATTGAACAACTCAAGAAAGACATCGCCGATGCCAAGACTCGCCAGGCTGAGGCATCCAAGGATATCAAGCGAATTGAGAAAGACATGAGCGAATTTAGCGACAACAAAGATAGCAAGTTGGAGGAGCTACAGACAACGCTCGATAAACTCAAGAAGAGCTACACCAAAAATTCTAGCTCGGTCAAAGAGCTGCAGAAGGAATTGCAGACTTCCAGACTAGACTCTGAACAAGTTGGAAGCGACTTATCCGCCGCCGAGGAGCAATTGGTTGAGTCAGACAACACCCTCAGTGCTCAAGTAGAAGAGATTGAATCACAAAAACGGGAGCAAGCGCGGCTGAAGGTATGTGATGCCCTTCCAACACTACTCAATAATCATATAACTGACAGTTCTAGGATGCCCATGACATCGCACAGGCTCAGCTTGACGACGAGAGGGCCAAGCTGACCGGCTTTGACGAGGAATTGCGAGAATTAGAACAAGCCATGAAGAGCAAGTCCTCTCAGATCACCGAGGATGGACTCGAGGCGCAGAAGCTCGGCCATCAGCTCGAAAAGCTCCAAAAGGATCAGCACACTGCTAGCCAGGCCGTGGCACACATGGAACAGGAACATGAGTGGATTGCGGATGAGAAGGAAAATTTCGGACGCGCCAACACTCCCTACGATTTCCAGAACCAGAACATTGCCGAGTGCAAATCTACCCTACGCAACTTGACAGAGCGATCCCAAGGCATGAAAAAGAAAATCAACCCGAAGGTCATGAACATGATCGACAGCGTCGAGAAGAAGGAGGCTGCTCTGAAGAACATGATGAAGACAGTCATCCGCGACAAGCGAAAGATCGAGGAGACCATCATGAACCTGAATGAATACAAAAAGGAAGCTCTCCACAAGACGTGGGTCAAGGTCAATGGCGACTTCGGACAGATCTTCAACGAACTTCTACCGGGAAGCTTTGCCAAACTGGACCCTCCCGAGGGCAAAGACATCACAGATGGTCTCGAGGTCAAGGTGTCCCTGGGCAAGGTCTGGAAGCAGAGTCTGACAGAACTGAGTGGTGGCCAACGATCACTCATTGCTCTCTCGTTGATCATGGCGCTCTTGCAATTCAAGCCCGCGCCAATGTACATTCTGGACGAGGTCGATGCAGCGCTGGATCTGTCCCACACGCAAAACATCGGTCGACTGATCAAGACCCGTTTCAAGGGTTCTCAGTTCATCGTTGTCTCGTTGAAGGATGGCATGTTCCAAAACGCCAACCGTATCTTCCGCACACGGTTCAGCGAGGGTACAAGTATTGTTCAAGCGTTGACTCCTGCGGATTTGAAATAAGCATGCACATGAGGTTGGTTTGTCTATAGTTTCTTTCTTGGTGCCGGTGGGGTGTGAGATGATTATGTCTGGCCTTTGGTGTTTGGTTGATTTTGGATGGGAATGGATATCTCTGTCTTATGAATTACGCATGGTAAAGACTATTTCAATTTCTTCATAAGTATACAATATAAGTGTACAATGTAGTGCCATAATATAATAGTCGTGGAAGACAAACTTCCAAACTCGGAAACTCCGATACCCGGCACGTGCCTGATTCTCGACCTGAGCCGTGCCACCTTCCAACGCGCATTGCGATTTCATTGAAACTTCCCCCCATTGCGCCCATACCTAAGTATCTCACCTGGGTATCAATTATATTAAATCATATCCAAATCGAGGTCTTGAGTCTCGCAGAACCGCTACAGCCAGATACCAACATCGGGGACCCTGAACGCCTGACTCCAACTTGCGCTCCGCCCACACACGATGACAGACGAGGAACCTTCGCTGAACATACCATCGCTTCTCACTCTAGCGGTTGTATCGTACTTTGTTCTCCGGTGGTTCTTTAACCGCGATGAAGGCTCCGCGGGAGGAAACCGAGGTCGGGGGCGTGGCAATGTCGTCGATCCGGCACAGGTGGAACAGATCGCGCAGATGTTCCCTCAACTGAGCACACGGGATATAATGTGGGATCTTCAGCGTAATGGTGGAAGTGTTGCCGCAACGACAGAGCGGGTTCTGACTGGACGGGGCCTGGAAACCGTACGTGCTACGCTGATGCTGTCATTAATCTTCCCCGCCTCGGTCTTCTCCAAGACAAGGCGATTTGGTTGCAGGCTGCAAACATCAACTTCGAATTGATATACAAGCTTTAGCTAATCCAATATCTTAGCCTCCTCCTTCCTTCCAGCCTCAGGTCGCAATTCCCCCCACCAACATCCCGCCGACGCAGACCGCCACGGCCGCACCCGTGCCCAAAGCAGACGCACAAGACTTGATATCTCGGTATAATCTGAGTGCAAAGGCCGAGAGCCCTCCTACAGAGTCACAACCCGAAACACCTTCCAAGTCCGCCTGGTCTCAGAATAAGGAAGAGCGCCAGCGTATACTGCAGAAGCGTCGGGATGATATGATCTTGGCAGCGCGGAGGAAGATGATGCAAAAGAACCAGGGCGATGTTCAATGATATGAGAATTATCATGCTCGCGTGTTCGACAATGTGATTTTTTGTACACTGCTTTTTTGACGTCGATAAAACCTGGCCAAACCCGGCACCAGTGTTTCCTCGAGGCCGATATACCCTCTCCATTCTTTCGGTTTTATTTCGCGGCATCATTCCTGTATTAAAGCGTTCGCATGCTGTATGGTGTTAGTTAAAATTGGAAACAGTTTCGATTATAACCGTTGGTCATTGGATCCGGAGGGTATATTGGATTATATACATGAAAGTCGTTTGGGCATTGGTCTGATTAACAGCAAATTGTACGAATAATATCTTCTTGATATGGTCCTATCTTTAAACTGAGCCTACAAGTGAGGCCAAAGTGAGAGATAACCCACTGATTTCTGTCACAACCCATTGACTCTCACCAAAGGTACTTCTTCCTACATTTTCTCAGCGTTGTTCCTACGCTGTACACACAATTCCTTCATGCCCCCTAATTCAAACTGACCTTATCCTGTATTTTCCTACTTGCCTTGCATACTTCACACACCAGTGAATTGCCCCCCTGCCAGGTATATAAGAGATCTTCTCCTTCCACTTGAACTTGCTTCCTCTTCCTTCCCCACAACCCTTGTGCCATCCTTCACACCAGCAAATTCCAGCCTTGTATACGATCCAGCCATTTGACTGCACTCAGAATTTGTCCTGCGGAGGCGTGCCTTGGCACCAGATACCCTTAGCTCCTTCGATCTACAGACCACTGCACTTGACTGCAGTTCAGAATTTGTCCTGCGGAGGTGTGCCTTGGCACCAGATACCCTTAGCTCCTTCGATCTACAGACCACTGCACTCGACTGCAGTCAGAACTTCGGGCCCTTGCCCCAATTCCTCTTATCATCCTTCATCTTAGTGTTAGTCTCTCACTGGCAATCTCAGACCAACAACTTCCACCGCTTTCAGTGCTTCCACGATGTCCAATCCACCTCCATCGCATTCTCGCACTAAACGCGCAGGAAGCCTGGTCGGCTTTGGGAACATTCCCTATGATGCACATACCTTGTCCAACCCTGAGGGCTCAGGGCCTCGGATGGCCGGCCTCCTCGGTTTTCAGACTGTCGCCCAGCTCGCTGAGCTCTGCTCCCCTGCCCACCCTGCCGAGGGTCATAGAGTGAAAACGATATCAACGCATCAACATCAGTCAGTGGCTCAGCTCTTTCGCCGATACACCTGGTTTTTGACCGCTACGCCAATGTGGAATAAAACGCTAGACTTTTGTGGCTATCTCTCTCTCCTCTGGAACACCGACTTTACCCAAACAGCGAGTAAGAGTGAGAGAGGAATTTGAAAGTCAACCTCCTAAAAAGGTGGTGATGTACGGATTTGTATAGTAGGAAAAGCTTCATTTCTTGAAGTGATATTTTCGCCTAAGGCAGGGGGAACTGAGATACCTAGCCTACTAAGGAATACGTATGTAATAGTAATTCTGTTTTCTGCCAGTTTAGAATCAGGCACCACTGACAAAATATAGTCCATTTATCACTGGCCGCTATGCCCCTTCGTCGGCTACGCAGAGGTCTACCCATATGCACTATTCCGAAATGGCCCCAATCACAACTTTTCCCAGTCTGGTGTGGGATAATTACGACTCTAGCAATAATTGTTCCCAAACTTCCCATTTCGGTATATCGAACCTCTGGCCCTAAAGCGAGTAGGTCGCACAATTCTCCCAAGAGCGAGGTAGCAAACCTACCCGAGCTATCTATCTGCGAAGGTGTATAGCGGCCTCTGTTCAGTTTCAATTAAAATATGCATTGCTGCCTTGAAATGCCTTGCCTTATTTAAATCTAGCAGAAAGTTAAGATACCTGAAATACCATTACAGAGCCTACCCTCATCAACTAGTAGATAAATGATTTCATTCGTACTGACATTTGTATGGCATGAATAGCTTCAATTTGATGATTTGTGTTGGAGGTTTAACGCGTGAGATTTGACGAAACGATGATTTGTGGGGCCGCTCTTACGGCCTTGTTATGTCTTTTTGATGCTTTTTTGGATGCTTTTTTGGATGCTCTTTTTGGATGCTCTTTTTAGATGCTCTTTTTAGGTATATGCATATTCTGCGAGACTTTTCTGTATATAACCTTTTAATTTTCTGCCTGGCAAAAACCCGGTTGGCGCGATGATATCTAAAACCTGCCGTAAGGGATATACTCAATTTGATGATTTATGTGGTTGGAATAGCTTCAATTTACAATACACTATATAGAGCGCAGTTCAGGCATAATTCAGGCATCTCAAGGCAGCAATGCATATTTTAATTGAAACTGAACAGAGGCCGCTATACACCTTCGCATATCTATCTTTCTCTCTAAATCCTAAGTTTACCCTCCCTCTTAGATTCACCAATCTTTACGGCATTACCTATAGCGCCTCCACTAGCAAAGTTCAGAGATAATATAATATATCTACTCTAAGACACTACCCTATTATCAAGATCCTAGATACTACCCTTATTACCTAGAAGACTATATATATAATCACCGGCTCTATATACCCCCTTATAGTAGTCTCTTTAGGATTAATAGAGCCAATCTTCTACTGAGGGGATCTTATATTCCTATAGAACCGACAGTATAGGATTTATACTAGTGATATTCCCGTGATATAGTTTAACAATTGTCTACTACTGATAGTCTATCGAGCGATTTAGGTCTCTTAATAGGGGATAGATACGGGTTCGTTCTCAAAGTATATATCCTCCACTCTTGCTCTTTATATAGGGCCAAAGCTTACCTAAAAAAAACAAGGGAAGTTATCTTGACCAAAGGTGATAATAATGCTGTCGACGATACCGCGCTTTATCCAGAGGGTCAGTCTTTTGTCTACCCGCGAGAATGTTGTTTGGTTAGTTCGTGGCTATGTTACTTATGTTGGGCGGCCTAGACTTCGGCTCAAGGAGATGCCGATGATAGACGCAATCTCTCTGCATCCATGTCAGTGGACAGATCAATGGATAGCAAGCGTCGTTGCCTTACAGCCTGAGGCATAATTTCACATGAAACTAAAGTACAACATAGCGCTGCAGCAATGGGGCTTCCTATGCCACCAAATTGGTGGATGCACTGTTTCGATGTGTCCTTTGTGTTACTCGCTTTTATCACCCAACTCCACTTTTAGTTCGATTTGTTCCTGCATCACATATGCACCGAATAACTCCAAATGAAAGATACCCCCAAAACAGGAAAAACAAAAAATGGCCTCAAATGCTTAGAACTCCATGTAATCTTCTTCTGCGTCATCGTCCTGGGTGCCATCGTAGCCACCATTTGCTCTCTGCTCGGCCATCTGTTCACGTCGAGCCTGTTCCTTGGAGGACCCAATTCTCCTACGAGCCAGTTAGCAACAAAGTTCCCCATATACTCGAATATACAAGTATCCGAGAAAGAGACCAAACATACCGAAGACCATCCACCACGCCAGTAACAAACCCTCGCTCCTCTCCCAGCTCCATAGAACCGACACCTGTCAAAGCAACACCACCGCCACCGGTCGCTGCCGCATCTAGCACATCAACACCAGACCTCATTTTCGCCATGCGCACCTCACGCAGGTCCTTTAGCAGTCTCCGAATCTGATCCGGGTCTATGAGATCATCGCTCGCGGCGTCAAGCAGCAGATTCCCAACCTCAACCCAGTGGAACGGTAATGAGGGGGGATCCCGCGAAGAGGTCACGGTCTGGGCTGTGTTTTGAGGTAGGAAAGGCGGCGCGGCGTAGTACCGATTGCCATCTGGTGTATACTGCGGCCGAGCAGATGGCAGGGCATCGCGGTCCAAAATGCTAGGTTGGCCGGGCAGGGGAGGAGGTGGGGAGAAAGCGTTTTTGTAGTCTTGGTGTTGGGACTCTACTTCGAGGATGAGAGCTAATGGCTCTGGGTGTAGCCATGTTGGTGGGATGATGTTTGCGCGGCGTTGGCGTTTGAGGAGGAGGGCGAGCCAGAGGGGGAGGGAGGCGCGTCGAGGTGGGAGGAGAGGTTCAATAGGGCCCTGGAGATTGTTAGCTTTGCGGGGAGTTCAGATGAAGTAGTAGTTGGGAGGCGCATTCACTCCTAGTAGTTCGAGGCCTTCTAGACGCTGGCGGGGCACAATTGTCACTGTTTCCATCTCTGCCAGGAAGGCGATCTCTGAGGCCGTCACGCCCCGAGGAAGAGGGAAGGCCATTGAGAGTGTGTATAGGTAGGTGAAGGCGATTTGAATTGTTATGAGAGTCGCGATCTCATCGTTCTTCTTGGGATGATATAGGTCGTCTTGATCGGGGTCTTGACCGTTTGCTTTGTGTTACTTTTCGTTTCGCTTTTTTCCCTTCCTTCTTATTTGATGATTGTGTTTCTGCTCCTCAAATACTCAATTGGCCTTTATTAAATGTCTTCTTTCAAGTCGCGTCGAGATGGTGACTTCGAAACGGTCAAAACGTTTGAAACGTTTGCATCGGTCGAGCTCCGCAACCTCCGACTAGGACTCCGAGGCCAACGAACTGCAGAGCGTCTGGCAACTTCACTTATTTGCTGCGGATGGTTATTTGGATAGCATGGCCAATCCCCCAGAATCAGATCGCAGCCGGAGTGCTCGATGGTTGGTTCCGTTTTGCTTGGTCTTGATTCCTCTCTGGGTGAGTCTTGTCAACAAGGCTGTCCCCGAACCCTACCTCGACGAAGTCTTCCATGTCCCGCAAGCACAAGCATACTGGTCGCATAAATGGACGCAATGGGATCCGAAGCTCACAACACCACCGGGCCTGTATTTGTGCTCATACATCGTCTTCGCTATTGTGCTGCTGCTACGCGGATCCCCGACAAAGCTCACTCCGGATGTCCTGCGCATGACGAATGTCGGTGCGACAACAGTTGTTTTCCCTTGGAGACTGCAAAGTTTGCTTGATACCCTACAGAGAACGACCAATACTCGGCCATTGGGAGCGAATGTGTCTCATACCGTGCTGAACATCTGCTTGTTCCCCCCGCTGTTCTTCTTCTCTGGCCTCTACTACACCGATGTTCTTGCTTTGCTGGTTGTTGTGGAGGCATACAATTGGGACTTGAAGAGAGACGCAGAGAGAGACCAGCAAACCGATTCCGGTAAAGACACGAAAAAAGCGCCTCGCAATGAGATTTTGGAGACATTGGGATTCCTGGCTTTCGCGTTGGCTGCACTGGTTTTCCGACAAACCAATATCTTCTGGGTCTCGGTTTTCCTAGGTGGACTTCAGGTGGTCCGCAAGATTCGAAAGTCTTCCACGCCCTGCATGTCATCCAAAGTGGCAACTATCGTGAAGCAAGGCCTGCAGAATGAGGTGTATGATCCTCTCGTTTCGGAGGCTTCCTTGGAAGGTAAATTGATCTAATATGAAGCAATCAGGGGGCCATGCTAACCCAACATTTAGACTACCTGAAGACCGCTATCTCACTTGCGACTGTCGGCCTGAGGCGGCCTTTCTCTCTCCTCGTTTCTCTCATTCCTCACATCATCGTCCTTGCGGCCTTTGGTGCATTTGTACTTTGGAACAACGGAGTCGTCCTAGGTAAGAAAGACCTGTGTTATTACATCAGATGCGATTTTTTTACTGACAGCTGCTATTCAATAGGCCACAAGGAGTTCCATACCGCGGGCATCCACCTGGCTCAGATGCTCTACATCTGGCCATATTTCACCTTCTTCTCATGGCCGCTTTTCGTCATTCCCCTGATCAACATTTTAGCCCCAAAGCCACTTCCTCAATATTTGAACCTCGGCTTCCCGCCGAAACAGAGGAAATATCCCAAGCTCATGGCAGCCCTAATTGTGATCCCGCTTATGCTTGCCGTGGTCCACTTCAACACCATTGTGCACCCCTTCACCCTTGCCGATAACCGCCACTATGTATTCTACGTGTTCCGAATTCTTTTACTTCACCCAGCAGTCAAGTATGCTGCAGTGCCGGTCTATTTCCTCTGCGGATGGGTCGTGATCTCCGCCTTTGGATTTACCACCATCCAACGTCCGCCCAAAACCCTGCGAGTTCAGAAATCTGCCCCAGCTGTGCCCCCGGCTGCCACTCCAGCTCCAGCTCCAGCTCCAGCAGCTCAAGAGCCCAAACCCACCAAGCCTTCTGTGCGCAAGCCTTTAGAGGCGCACCAACAACCACCAAAGGGAACGAAGAAGCCCAACCGACCCATTAATAAGAAGACCAAGAAGGCCGATCTACCAGCAGAGACCAAGACAGCTGAGCCAGTATCAGAGACCAAGAACAGTGATCCGTCTCAGCTACCAGCGGAGATTACGGATCCAAATGATCCCGCGGTCCTGGCCAGGGTCCAGGAACACATCTTCACGCGGCAGAGAGAATTACTGGAGGCACCGCGCGTTAGCTTCGTCCTTATTTGGCTGGCCGCTACTTCCCTTTCGCTCATCACAGCACCCCTTGTTGAACCCCGCTACTTCATCATCCCGTGGGTTATGTGGCGTGTGCATCTTCCCCCTCTGCCGTGTCTGCTCAGGGACCGGGAGACTCGTCCCCGCACAGAGGAAGCTAAGCGCCGCTCTGACCTCATTATCAATACCCCGAAGTTCGTGGAAACAGTTTGGTTCTTGACCATTAATTTCATCACTGGGTATGTCTTCCTGTACAAGGGCTTTGAGTGGCCGCAGGAGCCTGGCAAGACTCAGCGCTTCATGTGGTGAGCTTTCTGCCTTTTGTTTCATTTTAATCTTCCTTTGGGCCTGCCTTGGTTTGGTCGCTTGTACAATAGAAATAGAAATTTGCTCGAGTACTTTTATAAAAGCCATTGTGTTTTGTGTGTTGTGTTATTAAACCTAGATTTGGTATATCATGTATCCAAGGCGAGCTTCATCATCTCTCGAGGGGACCGTAGACTGTAGATCTCATATTCGACGAAGAAAGAGTGATACGTACATATCCCGTATTGCAATAAATTATATATATGTACCAAATGCGAAACGAGAAACCCTTCCCTCTCCATCGTCAATTATCTCTACTGTTGGTCCTTCCACGCATTGTATTTTGTGTAAATATCACGGCGGAAGGTTTGCTTCAGTTCGGCCATCAAGTCTCCATCGACCGGCAGCGCAGCCTGGATAGCACCGACACCACAGAGATTGTTCTTCCGATCAATAAACCAAGCGAGCGTCAAGCCACCACCCCAAGTCAACGTCCGCTCACCATACCAACCATCAACATCCTCAAGCGTCAACAAACCACCCAAACCATGCCCAACCTTCGATTCCGGATCGGTCCCAACGCGGAAGAAGGGCCCGATAGGACCAGCAAGCGCAGCTTTATGACTAGCCGCCGCTTCGGGGCCAAGATGTTGCTGGAACATATTGTCGACGGCAGCAGCATTGAGCAACTTGCCATCATTAGCCAACAGCGAGCGCAGAACCTTAACATAATCCAATCCAGGCAAGAACAGCCCATGACCACCAAAGTCACCACGGCCGCGCAAGTTCATATCACCACCACCACCGAGCACAGCACTACCAAGAGCACCGGGATCACTGGGGTTAAGATCGACGAGGCGGGCGCGCAGATCCTCACGGGTAACAGGATAGAACTGAGCATCTGAGATACCGAGCGGATCAAAGATACGCTTCTGCATGAATTGCAACAATGTGCCACCGGTGACACGCTCCACTATACGGCCAGCCCAGTCAAGACCCGGCCCGTACATCCAGCCAGTACCAGGCTGGAAGCTAAGCGGGTAATTGAACAAGTCCTCGACAGGACGAAGTTCTTGATTTTCGGGATTGCCGAACTGCGAGCGCCACTTGGCGATCATCGGGTTCAGGAAGAAGTAGGTGGTGCCGGAGGTATGTGTGAGCAGCATTTTGAGGGTGATAGGGCCGGCTGGTGGATCAAGCTGAGGGCTTCCATCTTCGGCAAAACCAGTGAGAACATGCTTAGCAGCGAGCTCTGGGGCGATGGACGACAGGTCGCCGTCTAGGGTTAGGAGGCCGTCTTCGACGCACTGTAGGGCGGCGATGGTGGTAAGCAATTTGGTGGCCGAGGCTGCGTACAACACGTCGTCGAGCTGCTGTGGCTTCTTCTCGCCTGAGAGTAGAGTGCGCTCTCCCGTTGCCTTGTTGTACACGAAGTGGCCTTCGGCATCAGTGGCACAAATTACAGCGCCGTTGATCTTGCCGGCGTCGATAGCGGATTGAAAACTAGCGTCCATGTTTTTGTTTTTGGGAGAAAATGATGGTGATGCAGAGAGGTATCTAGTTAGCAGGAGGAAGGTTTAAATATGTTGTAATAGTTAGCTATGTACGGAATACTAGTAGTTCGGAGTCTGTTTTTGGATACTCGGGGGGTCGGCCTCTCTTTTTGGCCAAGTCGGGTGGGGACTGCCTGCTGCCTGGGCATCACAGACTAAAAACAGTAGGCGGTCGGATTCCGCCCCATCCACTAACCATATTACCCAAATGGGAAGGCGGTATTATTCTGCCAGAAAGTGGGGTTAAAATGAACTGAACGCATAGATCTTTTGCCTTTCGAGGCATACTGGTCAACTGAAAATATACAGAGAAGATTACCATGTCCCCGTGCACTAGGTTTGACATGCATAATCAAAGAGAAGCACCTATTTTTTTTATTTACCCGACCTCATATAAGATGATAAAGTACGACTGTTTTGTATGTTGTATATGACTCACGTGCCGTTGTCGCCGTTCGACTCTGCGCGTTGTGCAGTTTTTTTTTGGGAAAGCCCTACATATGTACCTTATTCCTCCTGCATTTGATAGAAATTAACAAGTCATAATATATATGCAATATAGGGTCACATTTACAGGTTTGATTATGAAAGCACAAAGAATAGAATAATAGAGCAAGCAACAATAAGCTAAACTACATTCATATATGCTGGTTTGAACTAAATTTGGCCCCTGAACTTGGTTTTGGCTATTGATGCACTATTCTGGTTGACTAACCAATCAACTGGGCTTGTGGTTTAGTGGTATAATACTCCCTTAGCATGGGAGTGGTCCGGGGTTCGATTCCCCGCGAGTCCATTTTTTTTTGGTTTCCTCGAATCAACGGGTATTCTTGTAGCCCTAAGTCGCCATTATATATTCAGTCTAAAGTGAAACCCTCCTAAGGTTAGTACTCGCTAGTGACTAGACAGGATCTACTTCAGTTTTTTTTTTTAAGCTGAGTCGAGTTGATTGAATTCAGAAATTAACGAAAAGCACAGGCGAGGGCCAGTTGTAGGTCGGCCCCATGCAATACTGTCATTGCAAAGGCAAACACTGGTAGAAGTTATCGGACGGAAAACTGGAGTTGGTCGATCCATTCGCTGAAGGAAGTCATGTCCCGTTTTTCGTCATAAAATACAGCACCCCAGGTGGGAACCAAAGCGATGCAATCTTCGCCCATGAAAGGGGTTGATGACCTTGAGCCTTGCCTGTTGAAATTCCACAAATAGAGCTCAAGATGTTCTAGAGTAGAGTGGTCACGTAGATATGCGCAAACTTCTCGACAGATTCAATTCGCCAACCTCTGGCTTGATGTTCGGTTCTTTGGGAAGGGGAGAGCATCAGATCACTTTCAGATCACTTGTCCATGGTATAAACGTAAGAGACAACCTGCTCGGGGTGTGTAAGGTCATCTCCAGAACCTTCTTACAGGAAGGTATGGTGCGTTTGGTGTGATGTTTCTCCGATTGAATGACTTGCTAGACATCGTCGGGCGTCCAGGTGTATCCTAAATTTCTAGTCTCAATCATAAGTTCATATTCGATGCATTGCAGTAAAGAAATTGATGAACACACTCAGTTTAACATGCCCGTGGAAGGCTCCATAACTAGCTAAGTAGATCAACTCTCGTAGACATCGCTGGTATGGGCAAGGCAAGGTAGAATTCACCGAAGGCTCTGTCGGCGAAATAATGGTGTGTTCTTTGTGTAAACGCAAGGTATCTCAGTTGCAGTGCACAAACGTTCTCAAGCTCCAGTCTTTGACATATGCTACACCACAACTCTGGGGGCACTAGTTTGATTGAAGCCTGCATTGTTTGAGTTGACAACGTGCAGGGCCAATGAAAGGATGTTGGGTTTTTGTTCTGGTAAGGATGGTGATAAAAAGTCCCCAAGGAATGCAAGCAAATATTACCCTTTACACTACAAAACGTGGCGAGTTCAGATACGATGTATGCCACATGGGGTCTGTTCCAGAATAAGGTTGTGTATGTGGGTCCGCTAAAGGATCGAACCAAGCCATGGCCACGTGGTACGGAGATTTCCATGAAGTTACCTAGGTATTTAGGTAAGGTCTACGGGTATTCCATAGGCAATAGGTAAAGGTAATAGCCAGATAAAGGTAGTAGCAAGGCAAAGGTAATGGCCAGACACCGCGTCATGGTAGAGTGCATTGCCTCAAATAGTTAGACTATGTCATAGAATATATATTGGATATTCTCTCAAGACAGTGCTTGTACTTGCTAGTTATCCCACATACTTCTACACTCCCTCAAATGTCATTGGAATTGTTCTCATATTTCCAAAACTTCATAAACAGACTAGTCATTAACATGCAAAACCCCACAGCAAATCTATTTTTTGACGCATATGAAACGGAAGGATCCACGGGTATCTGTGTCCATCTAGTCTTCATCCATCGACTCCCATCCATCACCACCACGAGGCTCATCCTCATCACCTTCCTCCTCCTCGTCATCATCAGACTCATCATTATCAGCATTGATACCAATAGTGCGCTCCTGGACATCACCAGCAAGGTCAGGCAGACGAGACACAAACGCACGACGGACAGCGCCGTTAGTCGAAGCATCCCAGATCTGCACATTACCCTTGCTACCAGCAACCGCCAACCGGAAGCCGACCTCCTGGTCAGGGGCGAAGGTAGTAGAGAACACCTTTCCGACCTCAAGCTTGCGCGTAACAACAAGAGTGGGCTTGTCATTCTCGACGCTCCACAGCTTAACGGTCTTGTCTGTTGAGCCAGTCACTAGGAAGCCGGGGATGGAGCGGTTGATGTCGAAGGATGAAACGGAGGAGTCGTGTGCTTGCAGAGACCAGACGGGCTTGGACTCGGCGGGGGTGGCGGGGACATTGCGCATATCGTAGCGGTAGACCATGCCACCGTCGGTGGTCACGTAGAAGTAGTTGGAGTCGTGCGAGTCCCAGCGGACACACTCGACGTCGGCGTCGACGCCCCAGCGGGCCTGCGCGTCCGGTGCACGCATATCCGCTGCCACGACGGTGCGGTCGTAACTGCCGCTCAGCAGGATGGTGGACTCGGTCGGGTGCCAGTCTAGTGAGCAGACCTTGTCCTTGTGGTTGGAGTAGGACTTGGCGCAGGTGGCGGTGTTGAGATCCCAGAGCTTGACGGTCTTATCGGCGGAGGCAGAGGCAAGCAGGTTGCGGTGCTGACGGTTGGCGGCCAGCGCCAGGACGGCATCGATGTGGTAGTCGTCGTTGGCCTTGGCCTTCTTCTTTTGCTTCTTCTTGGTCTTCTCGGCGTCCTGGCCGCCTTGGCCGAGAATCGCGTTGGGGTACATGCAGTCCACGACATCCAGATCCCAGATCTCGATATCGGGCTCCATGGTTCCGATGGCCACAAAGTTTCCTTGTGTCCGGCCTTCTGGGTTCTTGCCAACAGGAATATCAAGCCACTCGGTGCAAAGCGGGATGCCGGGCAGCATGATGTCGTGGTGCACATAGAGGTTGTCTGCTTTGTCTTCGTAGACGTAGACCTCCAAGTGCGCAACTTCGTCTTCCACCTTTCCGGCCAATAGAAGGTTGTCGTGGGGCATAATCTGGAGCTCCTCGCGTTCGTCGTCATCCTCGTCCTCGGGGATCACAAGGTATGGGTCCTCCTCGTTGGGCTGGTGGTAGGCCAGCGATTGGACATTGCCGAACATGGTAACCTTCTCGCCGTCATCATCGATCTCCTCCTTGTCGTAGTTATCCATGTCAAATTCCTTCAACACATCATCATCGCTGTAAATCCGATTAGCACGAGTTAAATGCTCACTGGGCTCAACACTACTCACTCCTTTGCATCGGTGCCATTGGCAGAAGGCTTCTCCTCGGTATCATCCTCCATGGCATCATCACCCTCATCTCCGGATCCCTCTTGGGCAGCATTCATATCGTCCTTGGCATCCTCAAGCTGCATGCGCGCAAGCTTAGATATACGGCCCATCTCGGCCTCGTCAATCTCATATTTGGTAGGGAACTGGGCAGCGACACCGCGCTTCACCCATGTCGTAGTCGTAATCATGGAAGACATTGTGAAAGTGTTGTGACAAAACTGATCACACCCGTCCACTTTTTTTTTATCGGGCGATATTTTTTTTTATCGTGCCTGAGGGGCTGTCCGCCCGGCAGAATCTGGCCGATCTCCTTACCGCCCGGGCGGTTTGCGGAACCGCGATGTTCTTCCTTTGCGTTGATCGTACGATTGATCTTGCAATTGTCTTTCAAGTTGTTCTGTTTTTCAGCCTAATACCACCGCAACCATGCATTCTCACCTCCACACCTCTTACAACGTCAGTACGTCGAGTCCACCATACCCGGAAGATCCATCCAGCCATCCCATCCCGCTTTATAATTGCCAGTACTGATTGACATCACACAGATTGCGAAGAGATCATGACTGCTCTCGATGAGTGTCATGCCAAGGGATTTATACACAAAGCCATTGGAAGCTGCAATGATATCAAAGTCGAAGTGAACAAATGTCTCTCCGCAGAGCGATTCGACCGCGCAAAGCGCAACCGAGACGAGGCGCGCAGCAACCGCCGACGTGTTGAAGAGATCTGGGCCAAAGAGCGCGAGCTTAACCAAGGGCCTACGGTGGCTTCTGCTGCTGCGGATGCTGCGAAGCAATAGACTGTGCCGTGAGATAAACATATGCCATAATGTTTGCGACTGGAGTTTGGAGTGTGCTTTTATGGCTATTCTTTGATTTGGCTCATACCTGAAAAGACAGCACTGCTGCTTGGTATTCGTGGCAGCCTTGCGCACGGCTTCGAGATTGCAACTCGACTAGGAGATGTTCTCATGAGAATGCACAGGGACAAGCAAACCGAGGCCAAATGATCTCCTCTCATTTCATCGGAGAAGAAAACTTGTACGATATCTGAACATGTAAATATATATACGACCGACTAGCCTTTCCTCTGTCTTCTTTCCTGTGTTTTATCTGGCACCAATACCGAACACCTAATCTACGCTGTACTGGGGGTTATAGGATCTCTTGAAGGATATCAGATGTACATTACTATTATGTACATCAGCTGAACTTTTAGATATAACCCATCCGATCTGAACGCCGCACCCTAAGAGTGAAATAAGGTTGAGAATGCATGCAATGATAACCAGCATCATGAGTCGCCTATGCCGTAAAGATTCAATCAAGCGTCAACCTCCATAGCCTCATTAGGCTCGGCGGTCTCCTCGAAGTCTTCACGAGGACCACTCTTAGCATGACGACGTTTCCTCTTAGGCTTGGCCGCGGCGGTCTCCTCGCCATCATGTTGCTCAGTAGCATCTGCAACATCAGCCTCCTTCCGGACATTATCCTTCTTCGGTGCAGGCGCATCAACCTTCTTCTTCTTCTTCACGCTGAGAGGATTAGGCGCCTTGACCTTAGGACCGCGCTTCTTCTTAGGTTCCGCCTCATCGGCGCTCTCGCCATTAGCACTCTCGCCGTCTCTCTTGCGCTTGCCGAGCATAGGATCCACATCCAATCCAGCGCGGAACTTCCCACGCTCATGGCCGTCCCGCACCATCTCGGAGGGACCGCTCATCGGCTCGAGGACCATCACCGAGCGCTTGACGTAGATGATAGGCACACCGGGAATGGAGCGGGCAGCGGAGCGCAATGCGTGAGAACGGCGCATGGCTTCTTCTTCTTTACGATCCTCTTCTGTCTTCCGTCTGCGGGGCTGGTTCTCGCTATTGTTCGTCTTTCTCAAGATTGGATCCGCGCATGCGAGAATGTAGTGCTCCTTGTTCTTCTTTGATTCTGCGTTTGGTGAAAGCAGTGAGAGGAGACACTCAATTTCGTCGATGGGCGTGGAGTCTGCGTTGTGCGAGCAGTGGCGGAGCGGGAGTTCTGTGGGCGGGGGAAGGAAGAGAGGTCTGTATGGCTTTTCGGTCTTGGGGTTGATGGGTTGTGCGGCCATGATAGCGGCGAGAGAGCACTTTGTCAATACTGCGAGATGGTTAGATTGGATGCGTGTTGGCGGATGGGGACTGTGGTGTTCGGTGCGACTCACGAGGCTTGACCTTGCCTTGGACTGTTCGTTCAAGTGCAGGAATTAGTTCCATTCTGAAGGAGTCGGTGGCGCGAAGGAAATTCGAGTCCACTGTTCGAGCGCAAGTCAGTATTGTACATCAGAGCGATGCATTGAATGGAACATACCCAGGACCTGGTAGGCCTCTCGGAAACCGAAAGTGAGCTCATACTGGTGCATAAGCTTGCGATACTTCTTTGAACGTTTGGCCCTCATTGTGAATGGTGAATGTCAAGTATTTGAAGATTGAATGCAGCAAAAGACATGAGCTTGTATGTCGACCGAAACTTTTTTCATTCTGCCGGGCGGGAGCAGGCGGTGTTGTGGTCTGTGCTGAGGGTGAGGTACCCAGTACTTAGTTTAAGTGGGGCGTCTAGCCTTGAAATCAAGTACCGTATACTTCGCATTCTACTGGCTTGAAGACGAGAATACAGCATACTATGCATTGAGCAGAAGAGATTATATTATTCGTTCTGTTTAGACCGAGAATGGATATTAAACGATAGATAGATAAGCCACATCGTGCCAGTAATGAAATCTTTCATAGGCGAGTGCAGAAGGGAAAAGGTCTCAAATATGGTAGATGGGATATTGGGTATATGTAGGAATCACCAGCCTGACAGGTTGGCAGCAGGGATTTCATGTGTTCGCAAACCACCAATGCACATTTTGCACTGGACATAGAGTTGTCTGAGCCGGTGGAAGACACGAATGGATGGAGAGTATGATGATGACCAGGCGAGGCTAGACCAAGCAATCAAGTCGCGCTGAAGGACCGGGGAAAAGATAAGAAGAAATCCAGCCGAGGTGGAAGTCATTTGCCGGTCCTTGGTTGGGTGGGTGTCTGACTGCAATGCATATTTGGCCCCGATTCGACACTTGCAAGGCATCATAGCTGCGCAATAGCGATATAGTTGGACAAGCTTTTGGCAATAGATATGGGTATCTAGCATTGATGCTAGACCGAGAATAAAAGCCTGCCTCGTGATCCAAGATTCGATATCAATGAAGACTAGGGCAATTCTGTACAGGCGAGGAATTCAAGATCGGCGGATATCTGTGGAGGAAAATCTGATCGAAAACCCATGGCTGCGTCTCATCCGTCACTTTTCTTGCAGGATGCGACCACGACGGAGATATCGTCCATTTTGCCTCCTTCAATAGCCAGACCTTCTTCCACTGCCTTCTCCATGAAGGGACTCTCCGCAAAGGGATCCTGGGCAATCGTCAGAGCAGCATGAAGCAGTTCCCGGGCGACATAGACATTGCGATCATCAGACAGATGATCATGGTGCGCAACATCTTTTGGCGCCGCGCGCCCTTCCTCCCATTTGCCAATACTGTCCATAACGACTTTCAAGACCTCATGCTCCCAGAGGTTATCCATAACGCCATCCGAGAGCGCTAGGACGACGTCGTCTTCCTGCACCGCGATTTTGGACAGAACTGCATCTTTCCGGGGTGTGTCGATACTGTTTGTCCCAAGCTGCATGGGACAATCGAACCAATGCCACTGCTCAGCAGTGCGGAAAAGGACCTTTTTCTCGCTTGGTCGAATCACGAGGATCTTACAATCGCCGAGGTTCGTAACGTACAGCAATGGCTTCTGTGCGCCGTCTTGTTCCTTGGTCCAGTGTAGTATGGCAGTGGCCGAGGTTGTCGTGCCGAGCCACTCGGTAGGAGATGTGGTTGCCCGCAAGGTCTCCTCGTATGCATACTGCAAGTATCCGACGGGGTCGAGGGTAGATACGCGGTGGTCGACATTCTTTTCGACCTCGAGGGCCCAGAAGTGCAATAAGAGTCTAGACCAGAGTCTGTATTTGGAATAAAAAAAGTCAGCGATGGTGGCATGATGTGCAAATTGAGATTGAGACCACTCACGCAGCATGACCACGAGGTTTGGTAGCCCATGCGCCTACGCCATCGTCGACGCCTATGAAGTTCTCCGCGACGATGATCGCATCGTCTCCGTTGTTCAGGCCGCGGACTAGCTCGCCCTTGACGGATAATCTCTTATCCTGGCTTAGCCCGTGTGTTGTCAAGGGATCGGAGAAGGACGAAGAGGGTGGGGAAAGGAAAGGTGGAGGGAAGGGTCGTGAGGGTCGTTTGGCACATAGAGCGTAGCCAGTCTCGAATCGAAAGGGCGATTTGGGGGAAAGGAATGGCTGGTCGGGGACGGGAGTGGTGATGCCGTAGGAGGGCCACACTGCCGCGTGATATGGCCGTGCGGTGTTCGGTTGTCGGAGGCGGGCACCCTGGATCGGGGCTTGATTTATGCTTATGTTTGCGATCCACTTGCTAATGGACGTCCATGATGATGATAATGAATGTGACACGGCCGCTGCTTTGGTCACCATCCCTAACTTGGCTCTCTGTGCACCAAGATGGGCTCGGCGAATGGGTTCTGGGGCATTAAGGCATGAAAAGAGAAGAAATGAAGAGACAGAATAGAAGGGAGTAGAAAACCAAGTGTTGACTCAAACCTGGGCTTGAGCGCGAGAAAAGAAAAAGTGTGACTGACCGATAAAGGCCGAGAATGTCTCGAAGATTTCACTGGTCTGCGCCGCCGACTGTACCTTACACTACGGAGTATCTTTGAGAATATGAACATCATTCAAATCTCCAGATGTCGGGGTCCCTGACATTTATGTTTCTTTCGAATACTCCTACATTTCCTTATTTGGGTTAAATTTGTTAGGTACGTCCAAAATCTATCTGTTTTATTAAAAAGAACAGTCGATAATACAAAAACCCCGCGGCTCTTAGGGCTATGTTTACTTATCTATATGCCGATCTCATGATCCTCCCCCAACTAGTTAGTCTATATCCCTGAAGATGATGTTTTGGAAAAATTACAGTGATTGATTTCACTCCGTTTACACATATTGTTCCAGAAGACAAACCAGAGCAATTTCTTCGTTTAAAAGCTATCAGCTAAGCCAGCGAGGAGATGCAAAATGCCCTCAAAACAGACTGCAAAAAGCACATTATTAGCAAGAAATCCAAGAGCGGAATCTGATTTATAGGTCCACTATGGGATTAGTAGCGTGAAAATAATATTAGCCGGCCTGGCGCCAATCGCCGAGCTGGGGAATACTTCAAAATACCCCGAGATACCGGCGAAGATGGTTTGCTTGTTAATGCGGTGGTTGGATATAACGATGCATGTGGAGGTAGTATTACCAAGGTAGGGGCCCCGTGAAGCCAGGTGATCCAAAATGTATCACTTATGATGGGTTCCTGAAGGTGCAGCCGTCTGTTCTGCTGTTGTTGATGAGCCTGGGCTGTCGAGAGGCGAGTCTGTACGAAACATTAGGCAGCAGCTGGGGCTGAATTGATTTCATTTGGAGACTGGATATGTAGACCTCTCTTGGTGGCTTCCATCAAATAAATGACATGGCTCATGATCAGTTTCCGATATCTGTCAAATGATGTTATTCGCCCTTCGGCTTCCTCCCATTATTACTTCCCTTCGATGGTTTCTCCTCATCGAACACTATCCCTATGGGGTTGACGAACCGTTCCTCCTTTTCGTTGTCACCCTGTTTTTCTTTTGTTTTTTTCGCTTTTTCCTCCGTTTTTTTGTCGTGTTCGAGGTGCAAGTTGAATTCATTTTGGATGATTCTCATGAGACTCGGATGACAGAATACCCACTGTTCTGGACATCCTTCCTCCACTTGGATTATCGTGTTAGTTCATAGACTGAACTAGTACTCGTGAGTCGTGAATCGTAGCCGTAAGTGTAGTCGTAATCGTAATCGTAAGTCGTGGCGGGAGTCACAGGACTGCCATTTTAGACGTTTGCCTGAGTGCCACCCCTGGAAGTCATCTCGCGTTCTGTGGAGATCAACAAAGAGAACAATTCGAAAGCATTGCCCAATTCATTGGCAATATCAGTGGCGTTGACATTGCGGTTGAGCTGAGCTAAACCATCGAAGAACATGCGAGCAGTAGTAGAAGCAGTAGCGGCGAAAGTAGGTCCATGTCCATTCTTTCTGTATGCAAGACCACGCTTGGTCGACATGATGCGCACAAGGCGTTCCGCACAAGGGCAGGGGCGCTGCACCTCTAGGGTACACTCCAAGGAGCATGAACAGATGGAGCTGCAAATGCACTTTCGCTGTCTGACAAGGTGGTAAAGACCAGGGGCGGATGACTTCTTGCGCTCTTCTCCGATGCTTGTTTTTAGCTTTTGGGCACGCTCAGACAAGCGATTATCCGCCACAATATGCGTGTCCCAGACAGCCATGCCAATATCTTCCGGGTAGATCCATGGAAGCTGCTCGGATGGAATGTCGACACGCAGAATAGTGACTGGCTGCATGGTGAAATACTTCTCCGACATTGTTGCCATGGTCTCTGCTGGGATGGAGTCGAAGCATGGAATCAAGCCTTTCCATTTCTGACAATAGGATCCGTGTCGATAAGAAACAGTTCTCTTCGCAAACGGGCGATATCCGAGGGGGTCAAAGGGGAGGTCATCCGGATTGGGCTTTTTCGCAAGAACCTGTTTGATATATTCTTGCTGAAAGTGGTCAATGACGTCTTTCCGACGGATTGCGCAAATCTCCGGAGAGTCCAGTACATTCTTGAACGCTGTGACGATGCGGTAGAGATGATCAGCCTCTGGCATAAAGAATGGAAGCTCGATTCGCAATGCACTAGTGTCGATTCGGAAGGAACCGCAGAGCTCAATGCTGGCCAGCTCAATCGTAATGCAGGAGTAGAGGGCATAATAGAGATTTTCCACAGTGTCAATCAGCACAGCCATCTTCTGGGAGCGCACGTTTTGCTCGCTGCGTTTGATCCAGTATGGCAGGCCGGTCTTGGAGTTGTCGGGCTAAGAAGAGAGAGTCGATGTTAGCAGTTATATCCCCAAGAAGCAAGAGATAGAAGTATGGGGCAAGAGGAAAATTATAATCTAAAGACATACCTCAGCACCGTAATACAAGATGATTGTCTCCATCATCTTCGACACAGTGTACAACTTGCCGAAAATGCGCACGATGACACCGAGATGAATCGATTCCTCCACAGGGTCCATGTTCTCGGGGGCAACAACCTTGGTTGGAGAAGTGGGCGAGGGCATCGACGGGACCATGACCCAGTCGTCGCTGCTGACAGTGTAGAGACGAAGGTGGCGCTGGCCGTTAGACGCGAGCTATGACGGGTTAGGGTCAAATTTTTGAACAGCCAAAGCAATGCATGGAGCCGAGCCACTTACCAATGCCTCAGAAAATTCCCATCTGTCACCATACGAGCCAGACTCCAGGGGCGTTTTCGGCTCAGACTCAGTCGTGGCGGAAGTTGAAGAGACCAGGGAAGGCATGGTCGAGTTGCTGACCTGCCGGGACTGACTGGTGGCACTGCCTGAGATCAGGGACAATGCTTCCTCCACGATTGACTGGCAGTATTTGAAGAAGCGTTGTTTCATCTGTTCAATCTCTTCATACGGAGGATCTTCTCCCTCCTTGACGCGGGCACAAGCATCTTCCATCATAGCCTTGGTGGCCTGGGCATAAGCATCAATACAGTCCTTACCCCGTTGGAAAAACAGGTCAAAGTCCTTTCCTGAGCGCAGAGCATTCAGGCGGGCCTGGGAAATGGTAGAAGCCATTGCCAGAGGGTTTAGATTAGAATCGGATGCCATGGGGAGAGTTGGGAGGGGAGTGGGTGGGAACATGAATTCAGAATAAATGGGGGACTCATTCGACACCGGGCGTTTGAAACGAGGATAAACCACGCCCTGGGTCTCACGGGGAAGCTCTGGCTCACGTGTAGGTTGGGCAGGCTGTGTTTGTGTCTTTCGTAGTTTGGACAGGGCAGCTCCCCATAGACCGGTTTTGGGTGCCATGTTGTATTTCACGTATTTTCATCGCAGTTTCAGGAATTATGAGATTATTTTAGAAGGAGGAAAGAAGAGAAACTTGACAAACATGGAATAAGGGTATTTATATGTTTTTCTTTTCCAATTCCTACAACGTTTCTTTATAAACAATCGAAGTATAGCGAACGCTCCACATTTGGCAGGTGCGACTCGGACATGAAGGGACCAATCCCGTGCTTGCGTCTTGAAGCTTGGTACCTGGTAGCCCTGAAGAGTATAGTAGTTACTTTGTTTTAACCTGAAGAGTATAGTAGTTACTTTGTTTTAACTAAAAGTATATTAGTCTATATTAGTCTTTGCGCGCGCAAACAAAGATTGGAAGCGGCTGGGGATGCGCATGATTGGTCCACCACGATGTACCTACCTAAAGTAGGTAGGTACATACATACATCCACCATGGATTGCATTAGAAACATAGATGGGTAGGTGACATATGTTGTGGCATCTACCGAGTTGTTTGCCAAGAGCGATCTATGAACCGACTATCTACCTACAGAGGGGGCTCGGTGTTATTTGCATCACAACTTTACACTAGACCACAAAACCAAGGTTCCTGTTTAATAGGATTGTATTGCGCTGTCACACCCCAGCTTTTTGCTGAACTTCCGAAAGCTGGCATGTACTAACGAGAATTGCTGCATTTCCTTGCGCCTATCCATAATAGTCTCGATTGTTCCTCACTCCCAGCTCTCATACTGATGGCTACGACAGGGTTCATGACAGGGTTCATTTCATACCTCTGAATATGCGCGTCCGCGCACAGGCTGCTAGATTCATGCGCTGCTTATCAGAGATTTACAGAGTGTGAGGACCCTGGGGATCAAACGTAGCACCACAACAGCATATTACTAAGTAGCTTAACAGATAGGTTTGCGGGTAGCTGGATAGATGATATTGCAGATGGTATGTCTACAGGTCAACATAGAGACCTCAAAAGTGAGACGTCAAGAGGTATGATTCGGTTGTTTAAGGGTGATGGCTTCGGTGGTTGTTGAAGCTAGGTTCAAGTGCTGAGACTATCCAATTTTAATACTACAAGATGGATGCTGCTAGGGAGGCATGTCGCCAAAGAAAAGGCATATCAACAATACACTTGAATTGGCTCATACAAACAAAGAAATTCGAAGCTCTACCCCTGCACTCGGAATGTACGACCACTAGCAGTCTTGCGCTCTCGTTCTTCATTCTCCGGTCGAGCTCGGTTGAGCACTGTCGTGAGTTAGCGATAAGTATACTTTGTTGAATTGGATGATTCATACCCTGGAGGAAGTCCGCTGTTCTCTTCCTCATTCGAGTGTGGATGTAAGCCTGCGATGTACGGTTAGTCATTGTTGTCTGGCAATCATCCATGGATGTAAACAAGACTAAGAGGAACCGCATACCTTTGAAGCTTTGATGTGGTAGTGGAAATAATCGCGGAAGGTTTGGATATGAGAAATGTTTTCATAACGACGCTGCGGGGTCAAGTGCCGAGGGAACAGAACTGCAAGCCGAGTCGAGTCAGTACTTATGCAAAATGGAGGTTGATAGCGCATCGTGCATTCATACCAAAGGTGACATAGCTAACTTCGCCCCCAGAAGCGTTCAGACCAGGAACATTTGCCAGCTCAAGGGGAGGGTCATTACGGAACAGGACTTGAGGGGCATTCTGGAGCGTCAAGACACGTCGCCGGGCGTCCACGAATTCCTATAGGCTGTTAGTACGGCCTCCTCATGAATGCGCAGACCAATTGTGGCAAATTACGAACCTGCAGGAAGACCTTGCCAAAGATCCGGTCTGTCTCTTCACGGAACACGGTGCTGAAGATCACTGTGACTCGGTCCCAGTTGGCTTTGATATAGATGGCCTCCTCTTCACGGTAGTGAATTGCCATAACTTCACCGCCTTCTTGGATACCCTGTGGTGCTGATTCTGAGGTGTATCTGGAAGCCTCCTCGGCGAGCTTGTTGAATTCATCAAATGCCTTCTCGAAAGGAGCAGCCATTGCGTTCCGTTTCATGAGGGCAAGCTTCATAATCAGGTCATTCCGGGCCTCCTCCTCTGCGGGCAGGGCTTCGAGGTCGATTTGTACTGAGAAATCATATCCCGGCTCCGGAGATACAATGTAGGGACCGTATTCTCTCTCCAACACCTCCTGGGCTCCGTACTGCACCAGTTCCTTGTAGCACTTCACATTGATCGAGATGAGGATCTTCGTCTTAGACTCGGGAGTGGAGAGGTGAAATGTCACACCGTCGAAGTCGGAAACCACTTGGTCAATGGAGGCGGGGGGTGCCCTGAGTTCAGTTGGTTAGCCGGGTGCCTGCTTCGGGGGTATGTGTATACAATGCGCGGGATGGCAGTGCGGGGGAGAGGAACGAATCATACCCAGAAAAACGCTCCGTAAGGAGCGACTGGATCAAAGCATTCTGGTAATCTAAGAGAAGCATGACGGGCAGGACAATGGATGGTATGCAGTGCAGGTGGGTGGCTGTTGTGAGGTTGCCCGTGATCGTCATGGGCGGTGGGGGGAAGCCGTAGAGGTCGCTGTCACCGCCCGTATTAATTTTGTCCTATCGATAGCAATCGGAGATTCCAAAAATTTTCCCATCCACCCTCAACGATGGTGAAATCATACTTGTACGTGCGAATTTTTGTGATTTGGAATCCTCTGATCTGGGCGCTAACTCTCACACAGTAAATTCGAGCATTCGAATACATTCGGGCTCGTCGCCTCGGCGTCTTCGAATGCGGTTTGGGCTAAAGATGACCAGATCGGCATTGCGCGCCAGACGGGCGCCGGACGAGCGATTGTTGGTGCAAGTGAGGAAGTTCTGTGCTGGGATGTGAAAAAGGGAGAACTTCTTGGAAGATGGCGCGATTCTGCCTGCAGAGCGCAGGTTAGTGTGGTCACTCAGAGCATGACAGATGAAGATATCTTCGCAGTTGGGTGAGTGTCCTCCGGTGTGACCTAGTGAGATGATTTCCCTCTAACTTATTATGTGCCTTCACAGCTACGAAGATGGAAGTATTCGTCTTTGGGATTCGCGCACTGCCACGGTCATTATCTCTTTCAACGGTCACAAATCCGCCGTCACCAAGCTGGCCTTCGACAACGCAGGCGTGCGCCTTGCCAGTGGTTCAAAAGATACCGATATCATCCTCTGGGATTTGATCACTGAGACCGGTCTTTTCAGACTTCGCGGACACACCGATCAGATCACATCGCTACATTTCCTATTCCCGTCCCCAGAATTGCTTACTGCTTCCGGATTGAATGAACACCCAGGATTCCTATTGACCACCGGAAAGGATGCATTGATCAAAGTCTGGGATCTTGCCTCTCAGCACTGCATTGAAACACATGTGGCACAGTCAAATGGCGAGTGCTGGAGCTTGGGTCTTTCACCTGACCAAGGCGGATGTATCACAGCCGGCAATGATGGTGAACTCAGGGTCTGGTCGATTGACGAGGCGGCTATGATGGAGATTTCCAAGGAGAAGGTGGGCGCCGATGGTCGCCGAATTCTCACAGAACGAGGAACTTTCTACCGACATGGCAAGGACCGCACACTTGGCATCCGATTCCACCCCCGTTCAGACTACGTTGGATTCCACGGTTCCGACAAGTCGGTCGAAGTTTGGCGCATTCGCTCTCAGTCGGAGGTACAAAAGAGTATGGCCCGGAAGAAGAAGAGAAGAAAGGAGAAGGAGGCTCGCACCGAGGAAAATGGACCGGAAGAGGATAATGACAAGCCTGAGGATGTTTCCACCGCTCCTGTATCTGAAGTCTTTGTTCAACATGTTATCGTGCGCACTGGTGGAAAGGTTCGTTCCTTCGACTGGATGACCAATAAGTCAAGTGGTCTGAACCTGCTTGCTGCAACAACAAACAACCAGCTTGAGGCCTACAACATTGTGCCCGCGAACAAGAAGAACACCGACAGCGAGGACCCGGACTACACTCGGAGCTTAGCAGTGGATATTCCTGGTCACCGAACAGATATCCGGTCGATTGCATTGAGCTCCGACGACCGAATGCTTGCCTCTGCTTCGAATGGCACTCTCAAGATCTGGAACGTTCGCACCGAAAGTTGTCTCCGAACACTCGAGTGTGGATATTCCCTGTGTTCCGCATTCCTTCCTGGTGATAAGATTGTCGTTGTTGGTAACAAGAACGGAGAACTCGAGGTGTTTGATATCGCATCCTCAACATTGCTCGACACTATCAAAGCCCACGACGGACCCGTGTGGTCACTTCACGTGCACCCAGATGGCAAGTCTATGGTCAGTGGAAGCGCAGACAAGACAGCCAAATTTTGGAATTTCCAGGTTGTCCAGGAGGAGATCCCGGGAACCAAACGTACCACTCCCCGCCTCAAGCTGGCACACACAAGGACGCTGAAGGTTAACGACGATATCCTCAACCTTCGTTTCTCTCCGGATGCGCGACTTCTGGCAGTTTCCCTCTTGGACAACACCGTGAAGGTCTTCTTCGTCGACACGCTGAAGCTATTCCTCAACCTTTACGGACACAAGCTTCCTGTCTTGAGCATGGATATTTCCTATGACAGCAAACTCATTGTCACTTGCTCGGCTGATAAGACCGTTCGCCTCTGGGGTTTGGACTTTGGTGACTGTCACAAGGCCTTCTTGGCTCACGAGGACAGCATCATGGCAGTGGCATTCGTTCCTCACAATAAGGATGGAAACGGTCACAACTTCTTCAGTGCAAGCAAGGACCGTAACATCAAATACTGGGACGGTGACAAGTTCGAGCAAATCCAGCGCCTCGTTGGTCACCACGGTGAGATCTGGGCACTTGCCATGAGTCACACTGGTGATTTCATTGTCAGTGCCAGTCACGACAAGAGCATCCGCATCTGGCAACAAACCGACGAGCCGCTGTTCCTGGAGGAAGAACGTGAGAAGGAGCAGGAGGAGGCCTACGACAACACACTCACCGCGTCTCTCGAGCAGGAGGAGGACGGTGAAGATGGCGAGAAGGCCGAGGCCGTCGATGCTGGCAAGCAGACGACCGGCACACTCATGGCCGGAGAAAAGATCATGGAAGCTTTGGAACTAGGCCTCGAGGATCTCGAAGTCGTACGTGACTGGCGTAAGGTCAAGGCCGCCAACCCCAACGCCGCCGCGCCCGATCGTAACCCCGTCTACCTGGCTCTCAACAACGTCTCCGCCGAGCAGCACGTTCTGAACACCGTCCAGAAGATCCCCGCAGCTGCCCTCCAGGACGCTCTCTTGGTTCTGCCATTCTCCAAACTCTCCGCTCTCTTCACCTTCCTCAACATCTGGGCCGATCGCGAATGGAACGTTCCCCTCACCTGCCGCGTGTTGTTCTTTATCCTGAAGACCCACCACCGCCAGATTGTTGCCAGCAAGATGATGCGCCCTATGCTTGACAGCATTCGGGTATCTCTGCGTCGGGTTCTTGCCCGTCAGAAGGACGAGATGGGCTTCAACCTTTCCGCGCTGCAGTTCATTGGCAACCAGATCCGCGAGCAGAGTACCACGGACTACGTTGATGAGGATACCTGGGAGGAGCAGCAGACCTCCAAGGGCACGGGCAAGAAGCGCCAGTTTGTCAGCGTTGCCTGAGTTTAGGATTAGGTTTGTGTACAAGCATGTCTATTGGCGTTATGATCATTTTCGACCTTGTTACTTTGGAGGTCTCTATCTTGTTTTCCATATAAAAGTTTTATATCCTTGGGAGTTGAAGAGAATATAAGGGATGTATGATAGTTCAATTTCGAAGTAAAATATAATCTTTTCCCTGGGATAATTGTCTGCTGAAGTTTCATAAAGCCAAGTGTATCAAAGTAATGGAATAGAATAATTCATTCAATTGGTCTAGCTATTGTATATCCCCACATGCAACAATCCTAGCAGCCGACGACACCGAAGACGAATCTAAAATCTGCATTGCAAAAGAGACATCATTAGCGATTTACTCCAAGCAACGACACGTTGATCTTTCCAAGACCACAATCAAAAGAAACAACAAGCATCCAAAGACTCTACTCAGGAGAACCAATGTAAGCATCGACGACAGGGATTTCAGCCCCTGTCATACCTCTTCCGGCTCTTCCTATTAAAATTCCGGTTCTAATGCGAATCTCATCATGATAGAGTCTGTTTGGTGGATGTTTGTTGTTTCCTCACTTGTGGTCCTGTCAGGGGATTTTAGTGCCACATACCTATTAGAGTATTACTCCAGCATGGACCAAAGATCAATCTCATTTATTGGTCTTGGTCCACACTGGACTTTGGTGTTGGTTGGAGCTTGAGAAGAGGAAAGAGTTCAGTTTGGAGTTTTGTGAGAAAATTTGGCCCGGTGGAGCTCGATTAGTCATGGGAGTCACGTGTTGGTTTTGTATGGGGCTCGAGTCTACCCCTGGGTGATGGGGACAGAATTTGTATAAAAATTGTGTATAATATTTAATATTCAATCAATGTTCAATGTCATACTGGTATCAATTTCATAACGGTCATGATTCTCTCGGTGCTGGTTAAAGCATGTGGGGTGGAACATCTCCAGATTTGATCAAGAGGACGGCTTCATTGTCCCACAACAAGAACATGTCCACCACTGAGTTTCCATAAAGCTACTACACGAGGTGCAAACCCATCCAAGGGGCTTTTTATCTGCACCTCGATCCAAGGACTTGAGGGTATCCAGTGGACGGGTCCGATTCTTGAAAAGAAATGGATCACCAGGATTCGCGTCCTTCTCTTCCTTTCGATCAAGAGGTAAAGACCTTTTCTTCGAGTTTCGTGACTCCGAACGCACTGGTTGGGTATTGTTTCGGATAGAGGTAGATGTGGATAGCGTATTGGTCGGAGGCGGTCGTTCTGCTGCACAAACATCACAACATAAGAAGGTCGACGGGTTCTCGAGAGTGCACATTGGGCAGATCCAGGGTGTCTCGTATGAGCTATTATCGGCTGTAAGATCAACAGTTTCATTGCGAGTCAATGAAGGGGCTTCTTTTGGAAGCGCAGATAAAGTTTTAGAGATAACAGGCGAGATGTCAGAAGCAGTAGGTGGTGGTGACGATTTTGTTCGAGGTCCTGCCGGGTTTTCTTGACTTGGCGGAACATATGACGACTCATATTTCTCTTGTTCTTCTTCTTGTATCAGCTCGATGAATGCCTCCATGATAGCCCTCTCGTTTGCGTCATCTTCCTCGGCTTGGGTTCTGAACCCATGCGAGGCCTCTTCCGCAAGTTCAGTGCTTCGGTCTGTGCCAGAAGCACAACCCTGGGTCACTTCAATACGCCGCTGGGCAGCGTCAGCCCGGAGCTTCCGTATATCTGTTCCACGAAGCACGCGGGTGCCGCCGAGCTTTTTGCCAGAATTTTTAGTAAGAACCCTTCGCTGTTCAGCAGCGGCACGAGCCTGGCGTCGAGCTTCATCCAGCGGTATTCTTTGGCCACCCAGACGCTTTCCTTGGGATAAGAAGCCCTCTCCGGTGTAGCCTTTTCGGGCTAGCTCCTCGTGCTCATCACGAAGTTGATTCCACAGTGCATGAAACTGCTGGTTGTGAGGACCAATCACGTTGTGGGCGAGTCTAAACTTATCAGAATTTGTATTTTGGGATATTTAGACATAAAATCACTCACTCGTGAAGCATAGTATCCAAAACCTCCTCGATGGGGAGAAATTGCCGTTGATCGGAGGGATACCGTAATCTTAGACAGATCTTCTGGCCCGAGTTGACATTCAGCCCCAGCAGGTTTCGCTGCTGTGGATAAAACTCACAGAGCGCGCCCACTCTCCAGGCGCGCTGTCGCATGATCGGCTTGACCAACGATGCAACTTTGCGCAGGATCAACAAGGCCTCTGCTTCTCGGGGGCGTTTCTTTTCATGGCGGTATTCTGAGATCAGAGGGTCTAGCTCCCGCATTTTCGAGATTTTTGATCAGGAACTTGGAAAGTACAGTAAAACAAGATGCCGCGAATATGTGAGATGTTACTGCCTTCGTTTGGGATGGCCTCCTCCGAGGCCAGGGTCTAAACAAGAAGATTTCACATCAGAGCATGACAAAACGATGGCATTACACAGATGGCCTCGCGGATAACCAGGAACAGTCAAAGGAACATAGCCAGTGATGGAAATTCCAGAATCAATCCAAGTTCGGGGCATCCATGGATGGCTTTTTGGCATTGATAATCAAGCAAGGCACACATTGGACACCTCATATTTTAGGCAAGAAATTTGATCACGTGCCTTGGGTTTACATAGTTGTGTAGTGGAATGACAATGATGGCAGAGACGATTTTAAATGCAATTAGAAAGGGCTTCTGGGCAATACCAATAATTGTCAAAGCGATGATTTTCACTTGATCTCTTGTTTGTAGGTATCATCTTAGGTCAAGATATATATTCACAATATCCTACATTAATACAATAGCCAAGTTGCTAAAAATAATATCTTGCTAGTTTCACCCTACCTCTGATGACAGAAACGCATATAGATCTTGGAGGAATAAAAAGAAAAAGCATAAAGAGCATAACTAGTCCTGCATACTCCCCTGCCCTAAACTGTTGTATACAAAGCGCTGCTCATGTGACCTTTCCGATAACACCCTCGGTGTTATCGGCATCCATCTTATCGAACTTTCGCTCTTCTTTTTCTTTCCAGCTACTTCCCAAATAAACAAGATGACGAGCGACGACCTGTTCTTTTTTGACTACGTAAGTATCATGGAAAGAGACAAAGAATACCCTCGGTGCTGATACTTCCTCATCTAGCTTGCGTCTATACCCCATGACGTAAGGCGGTATTCCATCGAAATCGCAGACTCCATCGACCGGCAAGTCGATTATGCCGCGCACGCGATCAAGGATACGCTGGCCCAGCAGTCATGGCTACCACCAACTGTCCGCCCGGCTCGTGTTTCCCCGAGAACGCGGTCATCGCAAGGCCTGACGGACCGGATCCAAAGCTGGATGGCTCGGAATCGCGCATGGACGGCGGCCATGCTCGCCTTTATCGGAACCGGTGTTGTCTTATACTATGGAAACAAGAAATTACACGGAAAACGGAGAAAGGCCAGAAGGGCGAGCAACGGAGCAAGGAAAGAGATTGTTGGTATGTGTCATAATGCCCGCATTTGATCTGCACCGGGGTCTGAGTGCTAATTCTGCGATTATAGTCGTTGCTGGATCGCCACATGAACCGATGACAAGGGCCATTGCCATGGATTTGGAACGTCGAGGATATATCGTATATGTGACTGTTTCTTCCGCGGATGAAGAGCATATCGTCAAGTCGGAGAATCGCGTTGACATCAAGGCTCTCTGGTTGGACCTAACAACTGTAAGTGTTGTTTGTGTATGTCTTGTACGGGAGAGCACAACTAACATTGCAACTAGACATCCTCCTCGCCGTCCGAAATCCATCCTTCGTTGCAAGAGCTTCGCTCCTTGATCACTCAACCACAGTCGCCTATCGCCGGAGTGCCTCCGCACACCTGCATACTGAGCGGCCTTATCGTGGTCCCGTCACCCAACTATAGCGCAGGCCCTGTTGCAACCATCGCACCGTCATCGTGGGCCGACACGGTCAACACCCGCCTCCTCTCGCCTATTCTCACAGTGCAGGCATTCCTCCCCCTGCTGACCCTCCGCAGCAATAATAGCACTATTGTCTTTGCCAATCCCTCCATTTCATCCTCCCTTTCCGCGCCATTTGCCGGACCTGAAGTTGCCACAACCCGAGCAATCTCAGGCTTCGCAGCATCGCTTCGCCAGGAACTTCGTCTCCTCGAACAAGGCAATGTCGACGTCGTCGAGCTGCAGCTGGGCAATATCGACTTAGGGCCTACATACCGAAATGGCCAGAATCAGATCGCAGGCACAGAAGTCCTCGCGTGGAGTACCCAGCAGCGAGCCCTTTATGCTTCACAGTATCTGTCCAGCGTTGAGCAGCGCCCAGTTGCCTCTGCTGGTCCCAGCACAGTACGCGGGTCTCCGGCGCGGAACCTCCACTACGCTATTTTGGATGCTTTGGAGCCCACCTCGCGGGATATCTTCGGCCGGAAAGTGTCCAAGAAGTCTGTCATGTATGTGGGCCGGGGAGCTCGGTCGTACAGCCTGATCGGGGCCTGGGTTCCCAAAGGACTCGTGGCGCTGATGATGGGGTACCACAGTGGGAATGGGATGAACCCGGGGACCCCGAGTGGCAGCGGCAGTGAAACCAGCTGGGAGAGAGTTTAAGCTCGTGTATGTTCTGACACATCTCCCTTCATGACATTCTCATCTTTAATATGTCAAAAGCACTCGCTTTGAATAATGTTTTTTTGTACATAATATCATTGGAAATACTCTTCGCTCTTAATAGCACTATTCCGCCTGATTGTCTTTTCGCATCATCACATACCAAGGTATAGTCTTAAAGCGACACAATTATTAAATGAGCAGTTACCTAGTAGGATATCACTGGTCTTACGCGGCATCATCCCCATCCCCACGCACCTAGACAATTCCCCCAGATGCAGAGAATCGACCAATCACCCTTCCCCCAACCGGCACACCCTCCATCTCATTCGATTGCCCACCGTCACGCGGCCGAAAAAAAGCATCATGTGCGCACATCGGATCCCGTCTCGCCCGCTTAATCTTACCCTGTGTCAGACGGCGGCGTAAATGAATCAGCGCCCATGAAAGGATGAAGCAAACCAGAACCGCTCCCAAGATGGCAAAGCAGTATCCCATCACACGCTTGCTCTTCTGTCCGTGGTCACCGATGTCGAGGAAGGAGTACGGGTACCAGCCCTCGGTTTCGTGGGTGATGTATGCGACGCAGAGGTAGGATAGGAGCATGAGGATTAGGAATGGGATTGCAATGAAGGGATGCGGCTCTGTGGCCGGGAGGATGATTTCCAGTAGGGCGTAGACAGAATTTAGGCAGTGTTGGGAGATCTGGAGATTGGTTGGTTAGTTTGAATTCATTGTTGTTTTCTTTCCCCCTCATATGGGAGATAGAGAAGTGTTGCGGGTGTGGGATTGGAGGGTAGAGCTTGTGATATGTCAATGTCAATGCTCAGGTTCTTGTGTGGCGGGGGATATATCGAAAAGAAAGCATAGAGAGAAAACCGAAAGATGATACATACATTTTGCCAACCGGTGAATGTCTTCTTGTACCACGGCGGAGTGAACAGTACAGCCCAGAAGACAACCGTAACGAGAAACGGGTACGTCGTGATTGTCACATACAATAGGCAGTGTAGCACTCGAAAGGCCCGGGGCCAGCGGTTGAGGAGAACCGAGTGACCCGTTCGTGCGTAGAAGGCTGTATGGATCGCAGCGAATAGAATGTAGAAGCCGATACCCCAGTAAGTCAGCCAGGTGAAGTAGCTGAAGGAGTGACCGATCGAAGCGTGGTCATTGTGGGTGCCATACCAGCCCCAGAAGACGAAGACGGAGGTGAAAATGTACAATGAGATCAGACCGCGAAGACCGGCGAGGATGGCGGGGGATAAGATCCAGGACGTCTCGAAATGGTGCTTGTCATCGGTAGTCGGGTCGACTCCGAAGAGAGTCGTTAGTGAGACTCGAGACATGTTGTTGTGTGCCTTGTGGTTTGGTTGTATCTCAGGAGAATTGAAGCCAAAGTGGCAAACAAGCAAAAGAAGATTCAGCTGTTCAGGCGGGCAGTAAGTCGGTAGCTAGATGCTGACATTGGAGCTGGGGCAATCAATGCCTGCTTCCCCCCGTAATATAGAGTGACCTTGCAAGCGCCTTTAAGAATCGATTACGAGAACCAGAGCCAGTCATGCAGGCAGCCTTTCTCTCAGCCTCACCTTTGATTCATTTTGTCCAGGCAAGTAATGATCCTACACACTGAAAAGAGTTCGAAGACTTGTGATTGAACCTAACGTTAAATCAGAATCAGGGGCGAGACTTAGGATCGATTCTAAGGACTGATAGATAGCTAAACAGCATGTAAGATTATCTCGATGATTAGCATTTGGACCAAGCCATTTGAGACATTGTATTTGGCACGAATAGGAATGTTTGAGATGGGCTAGATGAAGAAGTTATTTCTCCATAGATGTATGCCTTGCAAAGGGAAGCTGCTGCGAGCCGACTTCCAGTACTTGTCTCCAGGATCTGATGGCCAGATATTAGAAAGAAACCGTGCTGGTCTCTCGGGGATGCATCTTTTATGTGAGCTTCTATAGAGCGACTGATGCCGTATCTCCCTTTGCATTTTACCGATTTCCGTAGCAGTCGGTATCCCCACGTTTTGGAAAGTATAGCTTTGGAAAGTATAGCGTGTGATCAAAAACCGAATGAGAAACCAATCAAGGAGCCGTTGTTCATCATTCGGGAGGTCCCTAGGACCAAAGCAACATCTCGTTTAGCCCTATCCAAGCGGATTTATGATCGAATTTATCGGGAATTTGGACGGCAAATGTATATCCTACTGGATATCGAACCATGTGACAAGATATAAACCGAGATCTGTCAAATGAGACTCGAGAAAGCTGTCTTTCGCGGCTAGCTCGTCTTTCTCGTGACGAGATAATCCCAACTCGCAGCCTTCCAATTGCCAAAGACGGTCCTGTGCTGGATTGCTGGAATGTGGATTGAGACATATAATAGATGGTTTTCCTAGCGTACTTTACGAACTGACGCCCCGGGCTATCCTCTGTCAACTCTGATACGGTTTCTCGGAGGGTTTAAGGGTCCCAGAAGATGACAGAAAGGTCTTGGTAAAAAAGAGGAGCTGCTATACTGAAAGTTGAGAGGGCCATGCATGGATCCAGACCATCGACATGAAGCTAAAGATTTTAGTGTCACAAGAAAAGAGAGCGCGATGTGACATACACTGAGACATCCGGTGCAAGCGCTCTGGTGGAAGATGATTCATTCTGCTTAGGCCTTGCAGTCCTTGCAGCCCAATGGAATGTACCCGCGGAAGGATATAAGTGTCTGCAAAGATATAAAGAGAAAGAGACTCAAAACAAGTGTTTTTTTCGTAGTTTGCTAAGCGTTGCTAAGTGTTGCCAAGTATTGCCAAGACGCGGTTTCTAAATCACACAATGTCTTACTAGCTCCGTATCGATGGGAGTGATGTGTAGTATTTTTAGTGTTCCCCTTCTTGACATAGGTAAAAGCCCACATAGGGATTTGCGTAACTAATCATCATGGATTCCAATAATAGGTGCGTGCCCTCTTATAGAGCTGATCTTACGTGGTCTAGTTGTCAGCGAAAGAGAAGGCTATGCAGGAATGAATGACTATGAATTCATGGACTCTCTGGGAGAAGAGAAGGAGAGAGAGAAGCTCCCTCGACTATCTAACTGGAAGTCCTGGGGAACGGAGTCACGTGACATACATGTGACAATGCATGTGACATCACGTGATTCTCCAACACCCCCCTTCAGGACTGACTGACTGACTAAATGACATAAAGCAACTCCCTGTATCTCTATCTGCATAAAAACTCTCCCTTTTCTTGACTGTTTCCTATATTTCCTACACTTTGTAAACCTCCTATTTACCCGTAAATTTGTATGTAGATCAATTAAGACCTAGCATCTAGATGAACTTCTCGTACGCTTCCTTGTCGAGCGGCTTGGTGAATCTATTAGTAATATTGTTCTTTGTGTTAACTCTCCTAAGATTGATCTTGTTCCGAAAGATCGTATCTTTAATAAAGAACCATTTAATATCAAGTCATCAAGTACTATTCTTATATGATTTCTTTGCTATAAGCAGTTAAGTATTAATATTATCTATAAGAATAACAATAGGATCTCCTATATAAGATAGATCAAGTATACTTACAATCTTTAAGAACTATTATATATCTCGAGCTAGTTTGTCTAAAGTATATTACTTAGTAGCTGTAGATAACAGTGTTATAATACTCTGTTTCCTTAAATGTCACTATATTAGCATGCTGCCAAAGAACCACACTACTCCTTTAGTAGACTTAGAATCATACCAGTCGCTATACAAAGCATTAGTATAAGTGAAGAACATTATATTATTAACTTTACTAAGTATAATTGATAGCTTAGTAGTTGCCTTTAGGTATTTGTAAACTATATAAACTACTTCTATATCGTTTATTATCAGCAAAGCTATATAGTGCTAAAGCTTTATAATAGTAAACTTGAGATCAGGATATATCTTAACTATAAGCCAATTAAGCCTACTAATAAGTGACCTATACTATATATATTTATCTTTATAAAGTAAGATTTCTATATCTTTATTCTCTATATCCTATTTCCTTACTAGTAATAATAGAATAGGCAGTAGAGAGTATAACTATATTTCTATAAGCTAAAGAGCTTCGAGACTATATACTTTTTATAATATTTTGATTATCCTCTTCTTATAATCTCAAGTAATAGTACTACCGAGAAAATATAATAGCTCTCTTATATCCTTGATTTAAAACTACTATTTGACTTACTAAAAGATCTACTTAACTTCTCTATCTATAGATATAGTAGCAATAAAGTTATTAATATAGATAATCAAGAATCATATCGAATTGTTATACTTCTTAACATAAATATATAGATCATTATCAAATATATAGAAAGCAATCTTATTTAACCTATTATCTAGCTCTTTATTCTACAATACAGCTAAATCTCGTAAACCGAATAATATCTAGTTTAACTAGTATACCTATCCTTTGATACTAATATTAGGTTTACTATATTCGAAACCGACTAGCTATATAATATAGATAACTTTATAATCCTTCCTAGAAGCATTTAAATATATAGTAATTACATTAAATTGTCTCTACTTATAACTATATTAAGTAATAACTATAAACATAATCTTAATAAGTATATTTTATACTACTAGTATATAGAAAAGCAAGTCTTCTTTCTTCTATTAGTAGTTTCTATAAACTACCTAATATATCTTAAACTTAATAACTTTATTATTTACTATTACCTTAAGATCAAATACCTATTAGCTCGGTAAAGAAATAGCATCTAGTAGTTTATATATAATATTAAAAGTGTCTTTTATATAATAATCACTAATCTAGCTTTCTATTACTACTTACTAATAATCTATAAATCTTGACTTCTTAGCTTGCTTATATAACTAAGGAATCTTAATATCTTTAATATATAGAGATTTCCTATTAAAAATAAAAGATATCTTCTATTTTATAATGACTTTTGATATAGTAAGTCTTCCTCTTTTTATATTATCCTATATCTATTCTTATCCCTTACTAGTACTTTTATTACTTTACGGAATATCTAGTCTTATATAGATTAGCTTTAATCTCGGCTTTAGTAGCTTCGGTAGACTCGGAGGATTTATAAGATTCGAAGGAAAACTATAGTACTCTAGTAAACAATATATATAGCTTAAATAGTAGGGAATAAATTATTCTAGTAGAATAGATCCTATTATAGTAGCAGAATCATTGGAACTAATTATAATAATAGAAGACTCTCGAATTATTGTTAGTTTAGGTTTATTTATAATCTTATTATAATCTATTATAAGTCTATTAGGCTTAGTTATAATTATATTCTGATCAATATTAACTATAGTTAAGATATATAAAGTCTCCTCTTATATCTCTAAAAGGACTACCTATAGAGTCTCTTCTCTAAAAGCTCTTAGTAAGTAATATAAAGAGCTAGAAACTACTAATATAGGATCTTCTATATTATAAGTAGCTTATTATACCTACTACTCTTCCTCCTAAGCTAGCATACTCTTATATTATCTCTCTATTTATATTTATAACTAATAAATCAGTAAAGATACCTAAGATAAGATAACTCTCTATAAAAATAGGATATATTATCTTAACTATATCTCCTAAGAAATAATATCATCTTGTTTAACTAATTGGTAAATAATAACTAGTAATTTAGGAATTAGCTCTAGTACTATAGACTTTAATACCTATTTTCTTAGCTATAAAGGAACCAGAGGAAGAACTAATACTTTAGTACTAATCTATTTTATATACTATCTAATTGATTCCTAAGCTTATAACTAGAGAATAGGATATCAACTAGCTAGTTATTAGAAAATAAGTTATCAAATTAGAGATTCGTCCTCGATCTCCTAGATCCTAGATATCTTTAATATAGGTAGTATAGTCTATACTCTTCCTAGTATATCTAGCCTAACTAATATCTATCTTTATTAAATTATAGGCCTTATTACAACTAGCTCTAGTCACTTATTAGCAATCACTACCTAAGGAATCACTCTTAGCCTCTAGAATAATAATTTACCCTTCTCTAATCTCTATACTAGCCCTCTATCTTTATAAAGAGCTCCAGTATTATTATCATCTAAATCTAGGTCCTTTAGTATTAGCTTTCTAGCCGGTATAATACTCCCCTTCAGATTATCATCTCTATTCTTATCAAGCTTATCAGGAAAAGTTATATCCTAAAAGCAAACAATCTCCTTTATAACTAGATTCTATACTTTAAAAATATAACTATTCTCTCCTTTATATCCAACTAGATAACCTCGGAATATACAAGCTTTTAACTTCTCTGACTAGATATAGATCTCCTTTAGAATATAAGTAAATATAATAGAACCCTACACACAAAGATATCTTAAATTAACCCTTATCTTCCCTAAACTAAGTTCTTCTTACCAAGGAATAATTAGAGTCTTTCCTATCTTCAGATTAACCAATCTATTATAAATATAAATTACAGTATTAACACAAAAGGGCCAAAATATATCTAGAAGCTTAGTATCTATATTTATTATATATTAAGTTTAGTTAATATAACCTCCTATATACTCTATAATACTATTTACTTCTAATATATAGACAGCTATAGGCTTAAAAATCATACCTTTACTCTCTACCTATATCTTAAATTTATTAAATTCAGTACCACTATCAATCCGCTAGATAATAGAGTATTAACCACAAATAAGCTTTTAATACTTACAAAATCTAATTATATAGTTAGTAATCTTATCTTTACTATAAAAATAGGATCTCTTAGTATACTAAGTATAGTTATCAACAATTAGTACCTAGTATTTCTTACTATAAGGACTAAGAGGATTTATTATTTATATATCAGTATAAAACTTTATATTAATCTTCTTAATATATTATTATTTATCTCTTAAAATCCTCTTCTTTACCTTACTAAGTTAATAAGCTTTATAGTCAAAATCATAAAGCTTAACTTAGTCTTCCTTCTTATTAAGGAGGACTATATTAGCTAGAGAGGCCTTAATATATAGCTTACTAATATAGCCTAGATATCTATAAATCTTATAGATTAAGACTAATTTATTAACTTTATCAATCTCTTCCTTACTATCTAAATCTATATCTAAACTAGAATTAGGCTTATAAAAATATATCTTTTAGGTATAAATATAAACTTTATCTTTAGCTTTACTCTTAACTCCTTAGTAAAGTAGTCTATCAATCTATAGAAGTCTACTAACCTTCTTAACTAGGCTAACTTTATTATAGTTCTTATATATAAGTATTAATATAATTAGATCATAGAAAATACTATGATCTACCTTAAGAGTATTTATTAAGAGTAGTCTGTCTTTAGTTATAATATCATAATAGGTAGTAATAAGAATCATTCTCACTTTGCCTATCAAAGTTTTGATCTAAATTAGGGTCTTTCTATATATAATTATAAATTGGATATTACTATTAGTATTTATATAGTTATATAGTTCCTCTCTAGATTTATACTTAGAATACTTATAAAAATCTTTATAATAACTAGTAATAGTCTTTAAAGTATCACTATTAAGTATCTATATATTATCTATAGAGCAAGTAGTATTTATATAAGTGATACTAGCTTTATCTTTATCTTTATTATTCTTATTATCCTTATAAGATAACCACTTTACTAGTATATAGCTCTAAATATTATTATAAGGCTTCTAGCCCTTAAAAACAATATCTTTTATAAGATAATAATATATCTTTATAGGATATCTATTAAGATTATAGTAGGAATATTTATTTCTATTAATATACTAAGACTGTTTCTTCCTTTACTATTTAGCCTATTTATTAATCAACTTATCTTTAGCTAGACTATTCTTATAACAAGATTGATCCTTTTAAACTTAGTCTATTTTCTTATTTAACTAAGAACTATAAGATTAAGAACTATATAATCCTTCTTTATAGTCTCTACTACTATATCTATATCCTCTGTCTCTATACTAATTATTGTTACTTTTATAAGCTATATTAGCTAAAGTAGTTATTATTAATATAGATAAGAATAATATAGATATATCTTATACTTTAATAATAAGTTTCTTATATAAGCTATTAAAAATATCTTTTATAATACTATCAGGAATAATATCCTTTATTACCTAGTATATAAATTTGACTAAATTAAGCTCTTCTTTAAGATCATAGAATATAATAAATATAGCCCTAAAAGTATATAGTTTAACTTTATAGAGACTAAGCTAGTTATATTAAGTTTAGTATACTATAATATAGATATCAGTACTACTAAAGTCTAAATACCTTATCTTATAAAATTTGATAACTTTATATCTAATATTATCTATAATTTCTATATTATAAATAAGAGTCTCTACTTTATATATTATATTGTTAGTATAATATAGGAAGGCTTCGATACTACCTTTAAGAATTATAATAATCTCCTGATCAAGTAGACTCTTAATCTATCCGTAAGTGATCTTTAACTAGTACTCCTAGATATTATAGTTTAGATCTTGTTTATCTAGTCACGGTAACTTATAGTTAGCAACCTTATTAATATAGACTATTCCGAGTCTGTTCTTAATCTATCTCTTCTAGTAAGTAAGATTGCTTTTATTAAGAAGCAACTTAATATCTTTATTTAACTTGATTTCTTTCTCTTCTAGAAGATTTATTACTTATATATACGTCTTCCTTACTTAAGTAGACTACTACTATTAATAAGAGGCAGGGAGAGAGCGTGTTAAGCCCTTACTGGCTTCGTTTCTATTATCGAAATCAGCTATAATAGCTAGCTGGATATACCGAGATTCGAATCAAGTCGAGTCTCGAGGACTGTTTGTTTTATGCGGTCCGATTTCGGTCGTAGGCAGAGTTTTCAACTGTCGTACGCTAACGATATAAGAACACTAGAGAATAAGAATAACTGTCAGTGATGTTCTTTAAAAGTTACGCTGGTGAAACTTGATGATTGTTGATGAAATTCGAATCAGTTGATCCGATCTGGATGGTGGGGCTGCTGCGGGACGGGCCGATGCAGGTCCCACAAATGCAGTGAAAAACGATCTGATTGGATGAAGATTTGATGATCTGTGTGCTCGGAGTCCTCGAGCAAGGGCCTCATAACCTGTCAGCGAAAGAGAAGGCTATGCAGGAATGAATGACTATGAATTCATGGACTCTCTGGGAGAAGAGAAGGAGAGAGAGAAGCTCCCTCGACTATCTAACTGGAAGTCCTGGGGAACGGAGTCACGTGACATACATGTGACAATGCATGTGACATCACGTGATTCTCCAACACTAGTCTCTAGCCATGGGTAACGAAAAGGATAGTACCTCAAACCGAGGTCATCTTGATCAGGACAAGACCACACTTTATATTCGTTAAGCGCACCTGGCATTCTATATTGAAAAATGTCGTGGTCATGACGTGCGAGCAGCGACTCCCCATAGCCCTGACTAGCCGTCGGATTTTATCCAGTTATCCCAAGTGTTTATGTACGGTTCTAGCACGAAAAATATGTCTATGTAGTAGTCAGTAGTCAGGATATTCCCACGTAGAAGGACGAATGCCTTTGCCTGAAGAGCCACTTCGTTATCCGATTCGTAGGCCGCGTGCGTAAGTGCTATCAGGATATGGGCACCAACTATCGTCCAAAGCGATGTATCATGTCATTTAGATGCATTTTGCAACGTCGGTAAATCCACTAACTATTAGCTGCAGCGTGTAGTTGATGAAGAAGAGTATTCCAATCGAGATCACCTGTGTGCTTCATCAAATGCTCGGAGACAGACTGTGAACATAGCAACCGAGGGAATTCTAGGGCGAAGATGTCTTAGGAATTGTATTCCAAAAAAAAAAGAAGCAACGAGAGGGATGCGCCCTTCTTATGGGCTCTTGATATATACCTAACTAGGTAGTATTCTTGAGTTTGATGTTCCCCACCCGGGCAGGTGGTTATAAGTGCGAGGTTCAGTCTAACCGTGGACCCGGAGGTGCATGCTGAGTAATATGTGATACTATTCCCAACTAGGGATAGTGAAAATCACAAACCATGGTTGAGTTGACTCAAAAGGCCACTTATGTACCTGCCCAGGTGTATCCACCGGATTTTAGGCCGCGGATACGAATTTCCCGATCGGGTGCCGCCGCTTCATGAGGGCGCTCAGGGTCCTGCTCACTGAGTTAGTTAACTAGTTATGATATATAGTAGAAATTACCAATTCGATATAGACCGGAATATCGATAGACCGTTATGATAACAGTACTATACAAAATTATATACATTGCTTAATCATCGATATCCGTATAGATTGGAAAACCAACAGACTTTGTCAATTTAGTGAGTAAGAGATTTTTACATGCTGTGAATTTTACATACATTGTCGTATACGTCGAGTTTCTGTCAACTAACTCCAGCGAAAGCTTATCCACCTCTATTGGGATTTCCAGTGGAAAGGGAAGCGATGTGATTGATGCTAACAGATTTCATCGCAGACTTGATGCTTGAAACAAATTCTCAGGGCGTCGGGGTTAGCTCAATGGAGTTCCAAGATGTTTGACAGAATTTTCTTCTTTGATTGATTGAGCTTACATTCCTAATGAAAGCGGTGCGGGTCCCAGGTAGTGCCTAAATATATATCGCAGTTAGTTCATGCCAATTTTCAACAACGATAAATTGTAAAAATCACTTACCATCAGGTCGTTTGATTAAACCCCGTTTGTCATGTTCAGAAAACTTTCGTTCATCTAGCCAGTCCTCAAACCATTCCCAATCAACACAGGAATGCTCAACCTTATTGTGGGCATGAGGATCATATTGGCCCGTTCGCCAGCCATAGGTGTACATATTCAAATCTGGCTGACACATTAGGCTTACACGGAGTGTTTGTAAACAATGTTCTGATTCAAAAAGGGGGTGTCAGTGACCTAAATGTTCATAAACAGTGGAGATTGTAATACCTATATGCTCCGGGTATGCCATCCCCGGCTCCGCCTCGTATTTCTGTACGTCAGGATAGTAGTCCTTGGCTAGGTACTGACGAATAACCTTCTAGAATAAGGATTAGATGTAAGGAATGAGATGAGAGAGAGATTAGTAATTTACCAAGCAATGTAACTGATGGAAAACCTCTACTGACCCCCAGTAGTCTCCTGAGCTATCCGCTATTGGAATGGAAGTCTGGTTCATCCTTTGCAACGAGTCTCCCGAAACCCGTATGTTTATCCCTATTTTAAGGTAAGCATTATGCGATTATAGAGGTTGCCAGAACGAACTACTCATTAAATCCTCCCATGCTTGATCAACCTCTGGACTGGGATTCCCTGCAAACATAGAGTTGACCAACCTGCTACTATCGATTGTGACAAGTTTGTACTTCATAGCCTCGCGAGCAGGTGCTGTACAATGCGATTAATGAGTATACTTTGAAGCTTTTGTGGTTGTCTCACAATATATCGATTGCTCTTCCGGATCTTTCACACCAGAGCAGTTTTTAGAGAAGGTTCTTGACAATATGCCTGCTGAAATCAGGTACAATAAAAAGAAAAATATGTGCAATGAGCATTGTCGGAGAAGCGAAGGCCTTTGTATATCGTTCAAGGCATGATTTTTCGACCAGATTGAGTCATCTCCCGGTATACTGCGGTCCGTATCAAAGCTTGTGTTGAGTGGAACTGCAGACTCGGTCTCTGCTTTGTATTCCATCTTGGTTTCATTCATGAAAATGAGCCGAATTTCGAATATGAGAAATTATTGATATCACCTTCCTTCTATTCGTGGATATAATAGTTATGTTGAGCGACATGTGATGTTCGCTTTCGTCGACGTACTGTAGGAAAGTGTGCGAGGTCGATTCTCTGGGAAGGAATGTCTTATCCTTGGAAGTGTATTCTTCAGGGTTTCTGACTAAGAAAGTAAATGCTAATGCATATCTTTAGTAAGGTTTACTACGTACCAGTCAGCTAACTAGTCAACCTTGGAACCATGACCTGTATTACGTAAGATTTAATAGTTAGTAATTTTCAACTTATTCAGCAACTTACAAGAGTGCATTGCTCTGCAGATTAAGATCATGTAGGTGTGTAAGAAGGTATGGGAATGGGACATAGTATGATATCTGTAACCTTGGTAGAAGGTTCACGTGCACAGTGGAGAGAAGCCCTGGAGGTAGAGAGATTCTGTGACGTCATCCCCAAAACTAGAACCTTACACCCGCGAGTCACGACACTCCAATGCAGCGTGTGACATATAGCCTCCTTTGCAATTATGAATACTCAGCGCTTAAAGGATAAGATGCAGAGGAGAAAGAAGATAAAGAGGACTTAAGTGCTTAAGACTACAAACTCCCACCAATAAAACATGGCCGGATCCATGCATAGCAGTAAATCCCTTCCCATTCAACATTGACAATTAAGCAAGAAAATGCGAAGCCTGCTGGCCAGATCTACAGCTATATGAGATAAGTGAATTAATACTGTGAGGTCTGTGTATTAATATCTCCATTCGATGTCTGTCTAATCATAGTATAGGAAGACATTCCCGGATGAGCAGGCGCAACATGCTGGGCTAACTACTGATTGAAAGGTGGGTGATGATGACATGCCATTTCCTTCAGCTCATGACCGACCTCCATCATTCCCGTCAGAACAAACATCCGATGAAAAAGGTCAAGACCCTTAATAGGGAGTCGCGTCCTCCATGGATCGCTTGTAGGGGGTGGCATCCTCCATGGACCGCTTGTAGGGAGTCGCGTCCTCCATCGAGCGCTTGTAGGGGGTGGCATCCTCCATGGACCGCTTGTAGGGAGTCGCGTCCTCCATCGAGCGCTTGTAGGGGGTGGCATCCTCCATGGACCGCTTGTAGGGAGTTGCGTCCTCCATCGAGCGCTTGTAGGGGGTGGCATCCTCCATTGTTGGCATAGCCCAAGTCGTGGATAGCACGACCAGGAGGAGAGAGGAGGCGATTGCAATTGGACGCATGTTGAAGGTAATTAGGTCTGTTGTGAGGCTGGGTGGCTTGTCTTGAGTTGTCTGGGACGGAACTTTGATGATGGTCTAAAACACGTCTTGTGGTGCGAATTTATAAGTCTTTATAACTAAAAAGTTGTACTTTCTGCATAGTATTACTACAAGAGAACTTACTTCACTAGATTTCAAAGCATATTTGTGATGAATGTATGATCACAAGTCAGAAGCCATTGATTGACTAGGAATAGACTTGGATCTACCGATAACTAAAGTTTCTGACACCAACGAAGATCATACTGTAGCCAAATCCAGAGGCCTGTTAGATCTGTAAACAGATGAGTCGTGACACAGTCAGAAAATTCCGTGTCGAACCCGTCAGAAGCACAATCCCTCCACGTCCTAGCACACAGTACAAGGGGATATTCAATCTTTCACTATTTCTTTCCAAATAGACTGACTGGGTTCACTCATGCATTAGTAATCATAGCTCCCTATAATAATAGTTCAGGGATTTTATATTTGTTTCCACTGTCCATCGTTCATGACGCATAGGCTTATGAAGGGCTATCAAACTTTGCGCGTACGAGATTGAAAATTTGCAATAGCACATCCTCACTCCACATTTGAACATGGATTTGTATGAACGATTGTCCTGGCCAAAAAGTCGAATTTCCACGCCCTCAGAGTTTGACTCCAAGGAAGAGAGCGAGGGGCTGTTACAGCAAACTAGTCTCCTTCACCCAAGAGGGACAAGACTACGCAAGACTCTCGCCGGTATCAGTGCAGTCCTCATGCTCATCGTTCTCATGCAAAGCATAATTATCTTTCGAATGAGCAAGGGGGTATCGGGCCAGCTTCCAAAAACATCCCCCAGTTTGTTACCCCTCTGGGCTATGGAAACCCAACCTTTTCAAAACTGACATCCCTGTACCAGACGGACTTTCCTACGCGAGGGACAAGGAACGACTAGCACACGTGCCTACACGTTTCTGGAACGGGGACGAGGATGAAGAAGACAAGTCTTGGACAGCAATTGAGGGAGGTCATGGCCTTGTCTCAGTTTCACCCGAGTGGGCGTCGGAACGGGGTCTTCCGGAAACACTTGTGCATCCCCGCGATCCTTCGAAGCGAGTATATGTGATTGAAGCATGCCATTCAATTCACTGTCTGGTACTATTTCCTTCTTGAAGACTAAGGGTGCGGATTCAAAAGCTAACCATGCTGCCCACCAGCAAACCCTTCGTCGGCATTACCTGAATCTACGACGAGGCGAAACGCCGGATCGTCCCATGGAACATGATCTTCACTGCTTTGATTCCCTCCGCCAAAGTGTTATGTGCCAGGCGAATGATGAGCTTTTGTATACCACAGGGCATAACGATGCAGGCATTAACCAAACTCGTATGTGCCGAGATTGGGATGCACTGCGAGAGTGGGCGACCGGTTTCACATCATGTTATCATGACTATGTTGCACCACCGGGAGAGACGAAATGGGGAAAGTGCGACAACGGCATAGATGGCCTACCATATGGCTCGCTATTATCATGAGGTAGTCGGTATGAATTCTGTTATTCAATGAATCTAGGATTGGCATACTGTTCCATGGATGTATATTATCGGAGACCTTGAATGGAATAGGCCACATTCCCGATAAAATTAGACAAAGCGAGATCAACGATTGATCAGGAAACATAGGAATGTTGTATTAAATCAATAAATCAAGAACCCCAGTTCTATTGACAAATTCGAAGTGACAAAATTCCTTAATTATTGTGTAGGGCTTTCTTCTGACCAAAAGAGGTACTTGTCCCTGAAGCAAATCTTGGAAAGGTCCTACACAACCCGAATAACCCACATAAATGATATAGAGCAGTTGTTGCTACTCATGATACGTGGTTAAGAATAAAGAATCCCCCAGATAACAGCGCTGCCTAAATAGAACGCGTTTCTGTCTCATATGCTCTCGATTAACCCCCCTGTTGTTCCCCCACCTGGTCGCACTTTCTACTTGCCCACCTTGCTTCACCCCTTCCATCCTGCTCAAGTCTCAACTGTTGATGACGGCTTTGGGCTTCTGCTAAATGCATACTTTTCCTTCTTCTTCAGAATCAGGCCGGAGGTACCTTCTTTCGCTACTCAAAGTTGGTTCTCCTTTTCTTTGTCACCTGGTACCATGGCTACGAGGCCTGCAGATTCATTTTATTAACCCGGAAGTTGTTCAAAATCGGCGCATTGGTAAGACCTATGACGGGGTGGCAGTCTATCGACTCCTTGAGATAAGTTCCTGCTCCGAAAACATCCCCCTCATCCTCATCCGAATTCAATGTCTACTTTTTGATTCTCATGACATGATCGAAGCATATGGGAGGAAGACCGATATCGAGACAAACTACCATTCTGGTCGGTGCACTCTACAAGCACTCAGACGGTGACCCTGACTGTTTAATTTCCTACTACCTTGAGGCCCTTGTCCATCACTTGCGCATGCGCTCCGGAGTCTGCACTGGAAGCAACGTGGACTATGTAAGGCCATTGTTCTGAGCCCTCTCACCTTATCGCTTCCAAAGGACTGACTTGTTTTGCGTCAGCGGTTTCTTTGCCGGAATGTGGAAAATAAGCAAATCATGACTGCGGAGGAAAGCTTGGGCGTTTATGCAACCCGACGGCTCTTGCGCGATTATAGATCGACATTATTACTTCCTGGCCGGACTCTCGATATGAACCTTTTGGCACTTGACAAGTAGCCTTGCTGTCAGACAAGATGACTAATGTACACTGACTCTAGGTTGCAGTCTCGCTCCGGAGCCTGAAGTCCAAGGCCTTTAAGAGCTATCTCAATATCGCTAGCCTCAGCAAGGTGCACAGGCTCGTATCTCGTATAAATGACGTTTGTCCCAATTATTATCTCTTGAACTACAAAGGCCCCTCCCACCGCTATCAGTGAAGACTATCGATATTGGTGGACTCCGGTCCAAATTAGTCGTCATTGACTACATCACAATCCTATCGTGAAAACTCTGCGCCAGTTGGTGGTACTCAATCACGCCGTGCCACTCCTAGGGGATGAGTTTCAGTATTATTCGAAATATCATTCCACCTTCCACCCATCCGACCATGCCAGATAGGTATCTTTGATCACCTGGGGCCTACGGAGGGGCCAGGACGTCTCGGTTTGGTTTCCTGAGGTTACTTGCACACCATACCGAGCACGCCCATGGGTGTCCCATCTCGATTTGCATCTTTGTCCATTCGAAGGGTCATTTATTTATTGATAATTTCAAGGGCCATTGACAACGAAAGAACAACGAAGCATTGCGTGTTTATCAAATTCTCAATCTGCCGCCTTCGTGTTAAAGCTTGCCTAAGAATCAAATCTCAGAAGGACAACCGATCTTGGCATTTATCTCAACGCTTTATTAAAATTGCGAAACTCAAATGACTCCATATTGTGTGATTGAACGCTACGTCCACTGACTTATATATACCACTTTCACAGTCTAGGGTTTTTTGTTCAGGTATTGCTTGCTCATGCAGCTATCAACCCAGCAAAGCAACAGATCTAGCGAAGTTTTCCGATGAAAATACAACACAGACACAGGACTTCAATGTCTCGTTACGATATCCCTAAGCTTCCTACTGACTCCACGAGTTGGCTTTCTCGCGGAGATAAGCTAGAACCTTAGGAAGGTATCGCTTTCTGCTAACTTGTTAAGCATTGAATGCAATTAACGACTAGGAAAATTTGGCTGTGTACTAATAAGATATGGCTGTATCAAATTTGGTGAACCCGACCCTGTTGGCACATTCGAGAAGGAACTCCATCCCTTCTTGCAAGCTCGCCGTCTCCATGGTATATCTTCATATGTCTGTCCATGAATTCCTGTTCCCCCCAAGGAAAGGAGATTATTCAAACTCTGGGGGGATCTTTGGCCATTGATAAGGGTAGGCTCCAGAAAGGACACGGGATACCTCGTCTTGAGAAGAAACCAGGGAGGCAGCCAGCCAGTGTGGCAGTGTGGGTAGATTGGAATAAGCACTATCACAATCATGGAGCGCATGATGCCTTATCGCTTTCGCTTTCTCCATTTCAACGTGTCTCATCTAGGATTTTTCTCCAGGTCGCTATATCTCTGTTCTTTTCTCTCCGCATTTCGTCCCCAATGGAAGAAGCAAATGTCTCGGGCCAAAAGGTTGGTGTGGACCCTTTCATCTCCAGTGGTAGAAATGATCTCTGAGATGGCATAGCGCAATATAACAGGCACATTTTCATTAGGGACACCAAAATTCTGTTTCACAGAGGGCCGTGCCGAAAGTTGAGTGATGGCCACCCCACATCGCTGGCAGTGATTTGGTGATTGCGCTGCACGTCGAGTCTCAAGTGTTGAAAACTGCGGTCGTTGATTAAACGTTGGACCGAGTTTCACAAGAGGGTGTTAGGCGAGGAGCATCCTGAGACCGTTTGGAGCATGCGCGAGCTGGGTTTAACACTCCGGGGCCTGGGCCAATTTCAGGAGGCCGAGGCGCTAGAGGCACAAATCCCAGAGAGTCCTTAACGCAAGGTATCCTGATACCTTGCGTTCTCTAGCTCTAATTCAGCTCCATGGCGAACTGTAAAAGGAACCCCTTGGGCGATAGACGCGCAAGTCGCGTGAAGTCTGCACAATTTCTATCAATTAACTACGACAAATATCTGGTTAACCTAGGTAGTTGCAGAGTGATATGTCCACTACGTAGAGAGAGCTATGTCAAAAGCCCAGTCGTGATATTGACCTGAAATGCTCTACTCAAAAGCACAGCGAAGGCAGAGAAGGAAGAAAATAGCCTGTCCAGGTCTAAAAAGCCGAACTGGAAACCAGGTACTTTTGTCAAGCTCTCTCTGTCTCGCTCACGTTTCTTCCCCCGCCTTATCATCCCCAATCCGTAGTAACCGGGCATTCTGTTTCCGGGCTCTTCCCTCATGACTGATACGTAACACATTGCGCTTTCATGTCAGTCGAGCTGTTTCGGGAACAGAGCTCATTACAGGGTTACCAAATACCTTCCTGATCAGAGAATTCTATTCGGCATTTCGCGCAGTGAGCATCTTGCGTGAGGGAAGAAGGCTACTGGTTTTCTTCCCTTTCTTCCATGTGGGTGGTGTTAGCACGTATGTGTTGTGCAAGGGGAGGAAATGTGCAGCTAAGCATGCGGAGCCGAAGCTGGAAGGCAAGAGGAAAGCGGACGAAGTATATTAGGTCCTATGAAGAGAGAAAAGATCGAAGCAGATGGAAAGTGACGCTTCTCACAACTGGATCGTCACCTGACCTGTCAACAATATGTACGCACAAAGGCATCACAGTTCAATAGGATGATTTATCCTGATAGACCGACCATACTTCCAGAGATAGTACGGGGCCGGGATCATGGCAAGTGCGATAAAACCAAGCAGAGAATTTCCCCAACCCAGACCAAGACGATTATACAAAGGGGGCCCCACGAGCGGGAGCAGAGCCCCGAGAAGTGATCTGGAAACCGTGATGGCTGCCATTGCGGAGGCTGCATACCGGGGGAATGCATCGATCATGTACATCTGGATGGCGAAAAAGATACCCAGCATGCCAAATCCGAATGGGACCAGGCCGATAAGGGGAACAATCCAAAATACAGCCTTGTCGGCTGCCCACCCGTACCAGAAGAGGGCAATGGGGATCAAGATGCCAAACAATACCATAAAAGGAAGCCGCATCTCGGGCTCGTAGACACCTTTATTCTTTTCCGTCAGCTTGACAATCAGCTTATCACTAGTCGAGGCAATGATCATAAGACCAGCCAGGAATCCAAGACTGGGGCCCAAGTATGCCAACCCCGTGATTTCAGGCGACCAGTGATATGTGTCGCTGTAGACAGTGGTGATGGTGGTGAGAAGCAGGTAAAACAATCCATAGATCAAGGCCATGTAGCTGGAGAAGATAGCAACGACGCGCGAGAGGAAGAGCATACGCAGCGGTCGCGTCAGATCATGCTTCATCTTCTGCCAAGAGGATGGCGGTGGGCTGTTGACATCGTAAGTCTTGTCGTAGCAAGACCTCAAGTCACTCCGGTTCAGCTCCTTAGCTAGTCGGGCCGTCTTACGGGCCATCAACACTGGGGCGTAGCTCTCACGATTGAAGATCTCGATCGCGACACTGAACACCCCGCCAGCGCAGCAGAGGGTCCAGAAAACCCATCTCCAGCCCGCCCGTTGCGCAATGAAACCTCCACAGATGGGGCCTAGCACGGGGCCGAAGATTACCCCCAAGACCGCGATGGCGTTGGCACCGCCGCGTTTTTCGGGGATAAACAGATCTGCCACCACCCCACCGTTAAGGGTCATACAACCTGCCCCGCCGATACCTGCCAAGAATCGAAAGGCAATTAGAGCACCAATGCTAGGAGCCCGGGCGCAGCCGATTTGCCAGACCACGAAGGACCAATTGGAAATCGACATGACCGGACGTCGTCCCCAAATTTCGCTTGCGGGACCTAGAAGAAGGGGTCCGACAACATAGCCTTTATTTTTTCGAGAGTTATTAGTGAATTAATTCTCCAATGAAAGCACACTTGATACATGAATTCTGGACCGGTCGCTCGACATACCGAGAAGATAAACAGACGTCACGAAGCTGGACAAGATGGAACTGGAATTGTGGAGATCGGCATCAATGTATGAGGCAGCCGGGGCCACGATTGTGGTAGCCAATGGTGAAATTAATGTAATGGCGGCGATTTGAGCGATGAGAGTCCACTTGTGGGCATTTGAGAAGTTCAACGGCATTGAAGGATCATGCTGACTATCCCAGCCAACGATACCGTTGTCAAGATCGGTAAGCTGCAGGACTATTTCTCCTGTGCCAGAATCAACGGGCGGAGCATCGGAAGCTGCCTGATCGTCTTCTGGCCCCGTGCTGGCCTCCTCGGCCTCACGGCCAGACTCGAGGGGCGCGAGAGCAATATCAGGAACCTGAAAAGAAGCCTGCCATCTCAGAGATTATTTCTACCACTGGAGAAGAAAGGGTCCACACCAACCTTTTGGTCCGAGACTTTTGCTTCCTCCATTAGGGACTAAATGTGTAGAGAAAAGAAGAGAGGTTTAAGGTTCTAGAGAGAACAGAGGTGTAAGGTTCTAGAGAGAAATCGTAGATGCAACACGTTCAAATGGAGAAAGCGGGGATGATAAGGCATCATGCGCCCCCTATTTCTATCTGCCCACACTGGCCACCTACCCCTGGTTTCTCGTCATTCGCAATTGAGTTACAACTCACAAGACGAGTAGCACTGAGACTGCAGTTTCTTTGTTTAGACCAGCCAATCGGAGCTTCACGTTAGGAAGAACCCGTCGCAGGGACTAACCGGAAATATTCTAGTAAAATGGCCGTACCAGAGCGTGAGAGATATTTGCGGAAGCGAGGCGCCCGACGGGGAGGAAGAACTAGGCACGGAGTTCCAACCATTTAGCGTGGCTAACCGACCTTGTCTGCGTCAGGCAATTTGTCGAGTAGATTGGGTCTGGCCAGGGCCTGGCCGTTTCACGTATCTCGGAATTCTGACTCAGAATCTTACTGTACCACGGATGATCATCGGGTGGGACTCCCGTAATGCTTGTTAAGACTTGGCCATCGGATCAGTCCAACTAGCTGTCCAAGTGAGAAGCTTAGTGTTCGGTCAGACGCGGGGTGAAGTCAGGTCAGCAGACCCAGCTCTTTCTCGACAAGATCTCACTGGCACATGAACAATTGACATGGGTCACTACTAATCCGTAGTGGTAAAAAATAAGAAAACAATATGTATCATTCATAGGGGGGGGCAGGAGGATGAGGAGGGGAAAAGCAAAACGGGAAAGCTGATGAGGTACGAGATGTGGGACTGGACACCTGATATCTAAGGCCACATTACACATCTCTAAATGTAAATATGTACACTTTCATAGTCCATTCTGTATCAACTGTTCCCTTACATTGGAATTCAATCCATTTTACATTCCGCCCTTGAGCTACCTTTCCGAGTCCAAGAAATCGGTGATCAGTACGGTTAGCCATGTCATTCCAGTCCGACCCGGCCCCTTCATCTTCCGCAGATGTAGAGCTATATCCGGCGCAGCAGAGAACCGCCTACCCATGTCGCCTCAAAGATGTTAAAGAAAAAACACCTTGCCGTCTCCAAAGTCGTGCGGGGAGTCTTTACTTGCTGGCTCTATCCAGTGGATTTGGAACGTGAGTGTCCTCCTCCTACAAGTTGACCAGTGTCGTTAATATTTTAGCCTACAATTTGTGTTTGCTTTGTTAGCGTCGTATGGCACGGTAAAAGTCCTCCTCAACTTGTTCTAATCTACTGCGAACTTTTGCTAACGTTGCTAAATCCGCGCTGGTGCCAGCCCTATCTATTGTCAATTGGAATCACTCAGACCGGAACAGGATTGACCTGGCTAGCAGGTCCCCTTGCAGGAGCCCTTGTTCAACCTTTAATAGGTATATTCAGTGACAGATTTGGCAACCACAGACTACTCATAGCAAGTGGCATAGTTTGCCTTGTCATGTCACTCTTAACCTTGGGTTGGGCACCGGATTTAATTCGTCTAGGAAGGCGAGGCCCGGTGTTAGCTAAGGTTATGGCAGTGGTTTCCGTGGTGGCACTAAATATATCAGTTCAACCTGTTCAGCTTGGATTGCGCACACTCATCGTCAAGACTTGTCACCCAGATCAACAAACCCTGGCTTCTGCGTGGGCGGCCCAGATGACTGGTGGTGGAAATATCATCGCACAAATGGCGGGACTCTCTCAAGGATGTGGGTGGCCTCTCAGGTGCTATTCGGTGTGTGTATGATCGCTTTGTTCTGGGCCGTCACCATGATAACGGCCATGATTCCCATCGGGCTCCTAGGAATAAGCTGGGCATGTACCAGTTGGATCCCAAGTGCGCTTGTGAGCACCAAGATTTCTCAGGATATTATGAGGGTCTCCGATGATCAGACGGGCAGGACTGAAGCCTTTGGACCAGGGTTAGTAATGAGTCTGCACAATGTCTCTATTGCTGGCCCTCAGATTCTAGCGGCTTTGATCGCTAGTTTTATCTTGTATACTGTCCCTGAGCCTAGTGACCCATGTCATGACCCACTCTCATAGTAAGGGTCGCAGTACTCGAAGTGGATCTATAGAGATATACACAGAGGGTAGTCATGTGACCTCGCTTAGCAAAGCACTACACAGTACTATATTAGTGGAACTCGGAGTATGATGGAAGGCTCAGAGTTCAGTTTGAATATATGTAGTACTAGTGCCATTGGCCTTCACAGTAGTAGACTTCGGCAGAACCCATTTTGGGTTGAAGACTCCGACCCAAAACCCAACCCATTGGGTTTTGGGTTCCGCCTTCCATAACCTAACCCAACCCAAAACCCAATAGGTTAAACCCAATAACCTAATAATAACCCATTTAAACCCATTTTGGTATAAAATATAGGTCTTAGCATTTATAATAATACTAAGTTATCAAACAAAATTACTATTTTTTATAACTGTTCCGGTTTGTCTATCGAATATTACTATATTATCACAGTAATAAGTTAGAAATTTTATATAATTACTTTGAATTTAAAGCTAATTTACTTTATATTATATTAATTATTAATAAAAATTGAGATTAATTATAGTATAGTAATATTCTATTAATTTATATATTTATTAAATATAGACTATTAGAAATATATATTTATAGTAGAGATAAGTCTATATATATTTGAATATAAATATAAATAGAAATAGAAATTTCTTAATCTTAGTTTATTTTCTATATAATTAATATTATTTTAAAGCTAAATATCTCTTTTCTTATATTCTTAATTAATATATCTAGTAATTAATATACTATAAGAATTAAGATAATTTATAAATAATCTCTATACTCTTATATATACTCTAGATAAAATATTTCTTAGTGATCTTCGGAGGGAATAGGTTATAAATAGATTCTCTTAGGTTTCAATAGATTATAAATAGATTATTAATAGATTATAATAGGTTATAATAGATTATAATAAGTTATAATAGGTTATAATAGGTTATAATAGGTTATAATAGGTTATAATAGATTATAAATAGATTCTATTAGGTTCTATTAGATTAGACCTATTTAAATATAGCTTATATAGCTAATTAATTGATCTTATATTTTATATTATTTAATATATCTACTTTATTTAATCTATTTATATATTTATTATCTAAAACCCTCTCTTTATAAGTATATACTCTCTCTAATTATCCCTCTTATATTCCTTATAGTATTTATCTTTATAATAATTATATCCTAAAGCTAGTATTCTGACTTCCTATCTACTCTTTTTAATAGAGATATAGATAATCTTAGCTATTTTATTCCCTCTTTTTAAGCTCTAACCCTATCTAGTAGCTAACTTATAATTAAGTCTTTTAATACTATTAATACTAACTTTCTTTAGCCCTCTAATCTTCTATTGATCTTACCTTCTCTTATCTATATTAGTCTTAATTAGAGAAAGATATATATACTTTATAATAATATAATATATAAAGAATAGATTAACTAATAGCTATAAACTAACTATAGATAGAAAAGCAAGCTTTCCTAAGACTTAAATTACAATTTAAATATATAAAATAACTTCAACTAAGTTACCTATATTAAAGATAATATACTAAAGATAATATATAAGTATTACTTAAAGATCCTAGAGTATCCTTATTCTTTATTACCTAGTAATAAGGGCTATTATAGTATATTAATAATATTAAAATATTTAAAGACAATAGGCTATTATAAAGCTTAGTAAAAAGAGAAAGAAGAAATTACTAAGTTCTTTTAAAAGATTATAAATTCTTATATTTTATTTAGTTATTAGGTTTTACTAATACTCTTAGATATATAGGATAATAGCTAATCAGAAGCTTCTTTTTTATAGTTAGTTTAGAAAGAGTATCTTTTTCAATTTCTTATTCTTAATTAACTTCTATTCTATCTTATTAAATATCTAATATTTTATAAACTATTCTAATTAGCCTACTCTATACTATCTATCCCCCTAATACTCTCTATTACTATAATATATTATTATCTCTATAATATTATTATAGAATAATAAAAGTCTATCCTCTAAATACTATCTAATAATATAAAAATCTTAATTATATTAGATTGCTAGACTTCTCTATATAACTAGGTATTTATAGCTATTACTAGTTATTTTATTAATAGTAATTAGATATACTAAAAGATTCTACTTAGATTTAAACTACTTTATAGCTCTTATACTAGTTTAAATCTAAGTAGTATAGTCCTTAAAACTCTAGTTAAGTATTATATCTAGGATTAGATATTTAGAGTTATAACTAATAATACTATTAATAATAAGATAATAATTAATACTATATAGTAGGTACTCTTTAATAATATAATAGTAATCCGAATATCCTATCTTACTTATATTATCTAGCTATATTTAAACTAGCTCCTTAATTATCTAAAGACTATTCCTCTAAATAAGAATATAGAAACAAAGTAGACTAACTAGAAGTTATTTATAGTAAAGATAAATACTCGGTATTAGATATAAAGGATCTTATATATCTTAAATAAGATCTACTATCTTATTATATATATCTATATAAATCCCTAATACTAGATAGCCTTTCTCTAACTTTAAGAAAAAGGACTCTAGCTTATTCTAATCTAGGATATAAAGACTTAGTAGAATTCTATATTCTTAATACTTTATTATATAAAGAGACTATATAGTTTCTTCTAGTCCTTTTATAAAGAGTATAACTATAAGAAGATATTGCTTAATAATTAAAAATAATATTAAATTGACTATCTTCTATAAATCACTCGGCTATTCTTTAACTATATAATAAAACTCTTAAAGATAAAGAAGGTTATAATATATCTTATCTTTAAACTTTATAGTACCCTTTTTAATCACTTTTTCGAAATAGAGATACTACTTAAATATAAATATATTCTATAAAAGTTAGATATACTTAAAGTATTTATAGCCGGTTATTTAAAGCTTAATAAGTACTACTCTTAAACTAACAATCTTAAAGGATATATCTATATAGTTAGAACAATACTAGTATCTAATAGTAGATTTTAATTCTTCTTATCTAATAATTAGGAGTCTTACTAGTATAATACCTACTAGAAATCATTCTAAAAGTTATTAATTCTATATTAAAAGTATCTTATAATAAGTTATAGATTAACTAATACTCTAATAATAACTTCTAGTTCTAGGCTAAATAAGATACTAAAGAGTAATAAGATATCTATAAAGCTAGCTAGTAATAAAATAATATAATATTTTAATAGTAATATATTAATAATCTATTTCTTCTCTATAGAGAATAATACTAATTATTTATACTACTAGATCTAATTAAGATTAAATCTCTTTAATTCTAGTAGAAGAACTAATCCTATTTCCCTATAATTATATTACTTATTTATAATATTCTCTCTATCCTAATAACTAGTACTAGTATTAAATAGCTCTTTAATACTACTCGGGATATTTATTACTATTATTATAGTTATCTAAGATCCGAAACAATTAAAGAGCTTATATTATTTCTATATATAATAAGATTTAATCTTAAGAAAGCTAAAATAAAGTAGTTCTAACAATTCTTTTTATTAGCTAAGCTTAAGTTATTAAAGAAGGAACTTAATAACTATATAGAGGATACTAAGTTTAACTTAATTAGTAATAATAAAAAGAAGAAGAAGAAGGAAGTAAATAGTAGATTATAAGAGATATCTTCTTATCTAATAGATATAAATATAGAGATAATAGAGTTATAGTTACTAGAGTCTATAACTTAGATATAAGCCTTAAAAAGGAAACGTAAAAGTAAAGTAGATAATAATTTTAAAAAATATTAAAGAAATATATCCTAATACAATCATCTAATTTATTCTAATTTATTCTAGAAGACCTATCTATAAATAAAATACTCAATATTATAAGCAAAAAGTATATTAATTATACAGCTCTACTCTAGAAGGCTATTTGGCTAGTTTACTCTATATTAAGGCCCTAATAGATTACCTAATAGGTTTTAGGTTATTACCTATAACCCAAAACCTATCATTAGATCGAGGCAATAGACCTAAAACCCATTTTAGGTTGGGTTGGGTTGGGTTAGGTCCGGGTTATAGTGGGTTATGCTGAAGTCTACACAGTAGTATTGTATAGTATTAAATGACCCCTATTACTCTGATTATATAAATTGAAGCCTTGTATAGTAGGGCTTTATATTCTGAACTCTCTTTATCCTTAATCGGACTATTAGGGGTAACTATAGCACCGGCCTACTAAATCTAAGCAACTACTGGCCGAGTCTAAGAACTCGATGATAAAGTAATGGAAGACAACTTCAATATCGACCTTAGTATTGAAGGAATAGATAATGATAGAGAGGTGTATAGGAGAGAGTAAGGAGGTATAATAGAAAGAGCTAGAGAAGTATTTATGAATCTTATTAAGCCTACTATAGGATAGCCTATTACTATTACTGATAATAAACTTAAGAAAATAATAGCCGAGATATAATAGATTATTAATCTTATAAAAATAATAGAAGTAAGAAGGAAGGTAGAGTAATATATTGTAGAACTTAATATAATAGTAGAGTAGTTAACTATATTATTAGCTAGGTTATCAATTATATTAATTTACTTATTTTCTATAAGAATATTGTAAAGGACTTTAATCCCTAGCAATATAGGGATAGAGAGAGATAATATAATAATTGAAGTACTATTAGAATAATATATTGTAAATATAAGATATTTTAATTATCTATCTATTATTAATAAATATATAGGAAAGTTGATCTAGGAGTATAAAATATAGTAAGTCTAATTGAATAATCACTTCTATTAATATCTATATTACTTTATAGATAATATAATAAAGATTAGTTAAGGCTTTAAACTACTCTAAGGAGATATAATAATAGTATAGGAATCCTATATTATAAAATAAGAAGTTCTAGAAACCTACTTTAAGTTCTTATACTTTATATAAAATATAATAGATAACCCTTAAGTTATATATAGAGAAGCTAAAGAGTAATAGTATAGGTATATATAGAGGCTAGGAGAATTAGTAATAACTTACTCTCTCTATCTAGACTAGACTGCGACATCGCCCATGGACAGGCGGGTGGGCATAGCCTATGGGCCTTATGTAAGCGGGAAATAGGCCCTATAGATAGGCCTATAGACGGGCCCTATCCTTAGGGCCTACAGGCCGTGGGCGTTGTGGGCGTCTATAGGCCTTTTTAGTAAGCAGAATTTCTTGATCTCGTGACTTATATTATTTATGCGTTTTTTCTCTGTATTTTTAAGTAATTTGATTATATATATATAGTAGTGATATCTATAGATTGGTATATAGAAGGTTTAGAAGCCTTTATATAATAACTTAGGCATTTATTATATTTATATATTTATACTAATACAATACAAATTGATTATTACTAGGTTTGCCACGCTTTCTTGCTTCTCTTAACCTAGGCCGCCTTTAAGTACTATCCTTATCTCTATAAGGAGGGAGATAAGGACTACTCTTATCTTTGCTATTAACTAGCTTACTTCTCTATTGCTTCTATATACTTAGTACTATAGAAGGATAAGGAAGCTGACTCTTTATTATAAACTTATACTCGATTAGTCTAATAGGATTATTATCCTCGGAATCCTTACTATTGCTGATTGGTTTAGGTATATTAGTAGTAAGCTTAGCCTCTCTCTACTTATCTATTTCTTAGATAGAATCTAAGGATATATCCTTATTAGGTAATTCTTCTATTTTAATATTAAACTAGGTTTTATACCGGAATATTATAATATCCTAGACTATCTTTATATCTAGCTATCTATATTAGTAGTAATAGATATCCTATACTAAATTGAATAGATATTTAACTCTAGTATCTATTATAGGAATAGAGAGAATATTATAAGTAATACTTAAAAGAATTAGGAATTTATTCTTATATTCCTTCTAGAATTCTAAAGGATCGACCTTTCTTCTTACTATAATAGATATTAATATTCCTAATTATAATAATAGTGAATATAATATACACTTTTTAAGATATCTAGTAAGTTTGTGCTCTAATGTTAATAGATTAGAGTGAATATAAGACCGAATATCGAGAAGAGTATCTAGGTTACTTATACTAGCTAAGTAACTCTTTAGAGTTTGCTCTTCTTATATAGACTATATCTAGGTATATCTTTAGGTATAAAGAGCTATAAACTAGCGAAGTGTTTCCTTATACTAATTACTCTAGTTTATATTGTTCTCTGATATACCCTATACCTTACTTAAGAAGAAGTAAAGCTTATATTAGGGTATAAGAATTGTTCTAATTGTATAAAGACTACTATAGATTTCTTTTATCTTTATATAGTAAGATATAAGCTTTATTATCCTAGTATTAAGGGCTTATAGTATTATTTTCTTCTAGGATATAGTTTTTAGGGTAAGTTATATAATAGATTCTTTAAAGTACTTAAAGAGAGTATTATAAATACTAAAAATATAATATACTATTATCTCTTTAGTCTTTAAAAGTACTATAGTAAAATAGTAGAATAGCTTTATAATATATAAAAGATAGTTAATCTATCGCTATTCTGCTTTACTAAGTTTATATTTCTAAGTCCTAATATTATTATAGTATTTATTATAAGCCTTACTAAGGCATTTTATATAATAAAGTATTAAGAAGATTGAATTCTAGTATATATAGATATCTTAGATAGATATAAGTTTTACTCTATTAGACTAGAGACAGAAGAAATCATTATAATACTAGGAACTAGTATTAATAAATATAGTAAGCCCTTAAATCTATATATTTATTAGATATATTAAATAATAAATAAAGTGATATATTTATCTTAATAAAGATTTATATAATAACTTATTTACTCTAGGAAGTATAAAGCAATTAAGCTTAAGTATAGGCTTAGATATTAGAAATATTCCGATCTATTATATTATTCTAGAGGTCGGCCTTTACTAATCCTAGTAGCTTGTGAAGACTTAGTTAGATAATATATATAAGATAAGGAATTTAAACAACTACTAGACTATTCGGTAGTTTAAAGAAGTTAATAGAGTCTTAAACTACCTATACTAGAGTTATATTATTAAATATATTATCTAATATAATCACTAATATATAATTAGTAATATCAAGCTTCTTAAATATATCTATAAGTACTTTACTTAGATTTATACTAGAATATACTTTATTAAGTGATTTAAACCTAAGTAGGAGCTTATAGTAATTCTAGTCTTAGTCAATAAAGTATCCTATAATTGCTATAAATACTTACTAGAAAGGTAATATCTAGTAGTTAAAGGCGATTAAGAGCTTTATATCTTATAGTAAGATAGTAAGAATTATATACTACTTATTATCAACTAATTTCTTTAGCCGGCGCTAAGTAATATAAGGATAGAGTAGGGTAGGTTCGGCTAGAGTCTTTTATACTATTCGAATCAAAGAAATAAACTACTTCCTTTTAAGTATCCGGAAAGATAGGTTTAGACTAGTAAGATATTTAATCTACTCTCTTTCCTATTTATCATTTAAGAATTTTGATATATAAGATAATACTAGTACTTAATATATAACTTATTAGTTATCTTAAAGAGTATAATTATATAAGACTTACTAGTATATACTATATAGTCTCTTTAATTAACTATTATATAGACTTACTTTTACTACCCTTTTAGCATTTGCCCGAGGCTATATACCGCTTTAGTATATTAGTACTGCTTTACTTTGCTCTCGGATAAGGCAATATAGTCCTATATATCTAATATATAACTAAAGGTTTGCCTATAATATAATATACTATCTAGTTAAAGTTCTCCTAGATATCTAATATATATTTTATATCCTATTATAGCCTTTATATCTTAGTATTACTGCTATATATTATTATATACTATTACTTAATAAACTTTACTTTAGATATATTGTTTATTGTATTATAGAGAATAAACTACTTTCTCTAATTAGGGCTAATATATTTAAATAAGCAATTAAGAAGGGCTAGTTAAGTAAACTTAGACTCTATTAGTAATATAGAGATCTATTAGCTATTAAAGAGACTAGGATTAATATTTAGATTAAAGATAGAATCAAAGATATTAACAATATAGAAGAGATCTAGTTAAATACTCGGAGGAAGTAAAGAAGGCCCTATAGTATAGATATTAGGTTAAGATATAGTTAATATAATATAAGAGATAGTACAAATAACTAAGAGAGAGTATATAGTCTTAACTTATAATAGGTAACTTGTAATTATATAAAATAGGTATTACTAGTAAAAGGGGGGCTTTATATAGATCTAATATATTATAAATTAAGTATAGACCTACTATCCTTTATAAGCTGATTAGCTATAAGGGTCTTTATCTATAGACGTATCTATAGGCGTATCTATAGGACTATACCTAAATACCTATCTCGAGTTAGAATCGAAGGATTTAAAACTCCTAGAATAATAATAGAAGTCTTTTAGTACTAGAATAGATAGAATTTAATAATATAAGCTTATAGAATAATAATTATACTAATACTCTTTTAATCTACTAGAAAGAATTAGACCTAGATAAGTGATAGAGTAGAAGATAGAAGTAGTATTTTACTTATAGAAAATAGTAGGTATATACTACTAACTTAAATATATATCTTTAAACTCTTATAGTATGATTTAGTAAGTTAATAAAAATATTATATAATATAGTATATTTCGATAAGGAATATATTCTAAGTCGTATTATATATATTATAGTTTTTTATTTACTTAGATATTTTAATAAAATTTATAGATATTATAGATTAAAGCTACGATTTTATATAGAGTTGGCAAAATAGGTATAAATAATAGTTATTTATTATACGAAGTTAGCGAGTTATATATCTATTTTAGGAGAATTTATGCAATAGTGGGCATAGTAGGCATACCTATGATAGGCACGCCCACGGGCCGTGGGCGTTATGGACAGGCACTCGAAAATCCAAATAGCCTACCGCCCACCGTGGACAGGCGATGGGCGCCTCCTAGGTGCCCATGGACGGGCGATGTCGCAGTCTAATCTAGACTAGATTATAAAGAATATATATATTACCCCTATAAAGAAGGCCTATAAAGATTAACTGATTACTAGGGTATATCTAGAATTAAAGATTAAGGAGTACTATTAAGTAAAGATAGATCTAGACTATATATATAGCAATCTCTTAATATACTACTAATCCTTTAAATTAGATATTTAATCTTTGAAGAAAGTATAATTAGGTTTAAAGCTAGAGTACTCTAAGTTAGAGAAGATAGAGAAGTCTATTTATAGAATAAAATATTAATACTTAAAGATATAAGAATAACTAGAATACCTAAGTATAAAGTATAAGAAGGATAGGAAGAACCTATCTCTATATAATCACTATTATAAGCTAGGTTATATAAAAAAAGACTATTATAATCTCTATAGTAGGCTGGGTAAGTAGAGCTATTTAGATAGAACTAAAGATAGATTAAAAAAATAGAGACCCTAATATTTTAAGTTGTGGCTATATTAGGAGTTATTATATCTAAATTATAAACTAATAAAGTCTTTATAAGTAAGATATTTATAAGTATTGGATTAGAGAATATTGTTATATATATACTTATAGATTATAAAGTAGAATAGTCCTTTATTAGCTAATAATAGGTAAAGGAGTATCTAGAAGATTTATAATACCCTCTATAAATAGTTAAAGCTGTTACGAGCCAAGTCTTTGAAGAAAAGAGTGCTATTCAACGAGAATACTAAGTACAGAGAAGGGAAGGAAAGAAAAAGAGAGGAAACGAGTCTGGTAGAGCTTTTGTGGGGCTCTATATAAATAATAATAAATAAACTATACAAATATCCTTTAGACTTAGAATCTTAACCGAAGTCGGAACCTAACGGTAGAATCCTCTGTCTTAGACAATCTTAATCGTTATATAACCCCTAGCTAAAACTATATTTAGTCTCTAAATATAGGCTTATTATTATTAATATAATTGTTAAGGATTCGATCTTCTCTATTAGTATATAGCTATTCCTATAAATATATTAAGAGACTACCCTTTATAGGATATTAGTTATAGAAATCTTAAATCTTTTACAGAGTATACTTAAAATTTCCTATAGGATACTATTATATATTAAGATTATAATTAAGCTACTAGATATAATATTATAGCTTTTAGTAATATATTCTTAAATCTAGGATTTTTTTTAATCTCTTATTTATTTTTTTTAGAAATTTTAATTAGTAGTAATAGATTAATAAGTTATTCTTAAAGGAGTTTTAATATTATTACTTTTCGAAGCTTACTTAGGTTAAATACTAGATATACTTAGATTAAATTAGGTAGGTTAATCTAATATATATTCCTAATCTTCTCGAGAATTTTATATAGACTACTAGTAAGATATAAGAGCTTTTAATTAGATTAATCTAATATCTAATTCTTTATTATTATAAAAATATAATCTTTAATATTAAAATCTTCTTTTTATTATTATTTATTTACTTACTAAATTATCTTCTATTAGGAATTAGTAATTTATTACTTTATTTTATTCTAGATATTATAAAGATAGGTTAATATATTAATTACTTTTTATTTATTTTGTATTATAGTTTTCTAATCTTTTTAGTTAAATAATATAGAAGGCTTATATCTCTATTTAATAAAGAAAAATAACTTCTTTATTATATCCTATAAAAGAATTAATATTATAAAATTAACTATTAGTAAATACTCTAACTAGTTATTTTAGTTAAATTTTATATATAATCTTAGTCTTTATATTATATACTAATTTATAATTTTACTTTATCTATTAGTCTATAAGTAATAAGTTATAAAAAGTTTTCTCTTAATTTCTAAGATTTAGTAAAATTCTATCTAGAACTTAAAAATAAACTAATTACCTTAATCTAAAATAATATTATTAGATATTCTTATATTTTAGAGTATATAATTAATAAAAAGTCTTACTATTTGCTTTACTATTATTTCTTTATAATATAAGACTAAAATAAGTCTTTTACTAAAATAATCTATTACTATATAAACTATATTAAAACTATAATAATCTCTAAAGAAGAAATAGAAGTTTATTATAATATATTATTAGGATCTTTTAGAGATTAGAAGTAGATATAGAAGTCCTAGGATTTAATTATACTAAGATTTAGTTTATTTATATATTAAATAATTATAAATATATCTTTCTATATCCTTTATTAGTTTAGACTAATAGTATTATATAATAGTTATCTTCTTTAGCTTTTTAATATTAAGATAGGCTATTATTAGTTAGTAGTATATATTATTAAATAATCTAGTTTATACATTATCTTTATCCGGAACTTTAAGTTATTCTTTAAAAAGAAGAAGTCTATCTTATAATATCTAGTAATTATTATCTCTTTTTTTAGTAATTTAATAGAATTCTACTAGTTCTATACTCTATCTATTAGTATATTTAATCCTTTTTATAATCTCTTAATATTAAATATCTCTTAGATTAATAGGACTAATTTTAATCTTAGATTATATATCTTCTTTTAGGTATTCTATAGATAAGAGTATAATCTATTAACTATTATTAATATATAGAGTTTCTTTTCTTAATAAAGTATTTATAATAATATTCTTTTTACTAGGTTAATACTTAATTAAGAAATAGAACTATAAAAGAAACTTACTTTATCTTATTTACTATTAATTTATTTATTAAGTAGTTATAAAGTATTTTAGTAACTAGTAATTAGTAAGAATCTCGAAATAATTCTTTTATAATAGTTCTTTAAGCTTAGATCTTTATTCTTATAATATATAAATAATTATTAGAAATTCTTTATCTTAAATCTTATAATTTAATTCTATTAGTTATATTAATTTTAAGTAGAATACTACTAGATATTAGAAATTATCTTATTTATAGTACTAAATAAGTACTACTCTAAGGACTTTATTTAATATATTTATTTTAACTCTAGTTTTATAAGCTAGATTATAATAATAGAGAACTAGTATACTAACTAAATTTTACTTTAAATATTAGAAAGCTTCTTTATATTATATTAATTATCTAAAAAAAATATCTTATTTTATTAGTTAATATAAAGATTTCGAGATTATACTATAAGCTTTAATAAATTGTTAGTGTGACGACTAGGACTGGACCACATTCTGCCAGAACTAGCCGCCCTGATTTTCTGCCACTATTTACTGTATATAGAAGAGTTTTCTGCTAGACGTTTCTGCTTTGTAGAATTTTGCACTATTTGCCTAATAAGACAAGACTGTATAAAGGCTTTTATTTCGAGGTTTCTTTCCTCTCTTCTCTTTTACTCTCTATACTTAGTATTCTTATTAAATAGTACTCTTTTCTTTAAAGACTTAGCTTATAATATAATACTAAGTATTATTCTTAATTCTATAAAGTAGTAAGATTATATAGACTATTATTATAATTAGTCCTAGCCTTACTTTACTCTACTTCCTATTTTTTAGTACTATATAAGCTAAGACTTGATCTAAACCTAATTTAGTCTAACTAATTATAATAGTTAAGACTTAACGAAACCTAATAAACTGTAATAAATAGCTAGTTATTACTATACTTAATAATAAAAAAACTCTTGAATATAAGATAGATATTTAGAAACTAAAGACCCTAATAAGATTAGTTAAGACTGATAAATATAATAATAATAAAGATAAAGATAATATTAGAGAAGGATTATCCTCTCTATATAAATAACTATTAAATACTCTATCTAAAGAGAGATTCTAAAAACTTACTTATTAGTATAAGCTACTAGAGTAGAAGTATTAAAAGCTTAAAGATAAAGTAATAGTTTTTTTAGCTAAAAGAGTTAACTTTGATAATATAATTAAGAACCTTTAGATTAAATATAATAAAGCAATTGCTTATTATAACCTAGTAATTAAGGATTATAATAACCTTATATTCTAGCTTCTAAACTGAAATAATAGCTCTAATATACTAATTATAGAGATTATTACTAACTAAAAAATTATAAAGATACTAGATACTTTAATACTTAATAATAGTAAGAAGATCTAATTTAAGACCTAAGAAATAGTTATATACTAGAAACTAGAAGCTAATACTAACTATTATCTACTACTTATATATTATAAGCTCTATATATAAAGTTACTATAAAGAAAAGACTTAGTTATATATTATATTATAAATAAGTTCTAATTCTAGTAATCTATATATAGATACTAAAGATATAATTACCTACCTAAAGACTATTTTTACTAATCTAAACTAATATACTAAAGTATATACTATATATTATAAGCTAATAATAAAGCCTAAGAATAGCTTTATTAATTTTCTTACTAAGTTTATATAACTTATAGAAGAAGCTATTATAATTAAGAAAAACTATAAGTATAACTTATACTTAAAACTCCTATACCTATTATAAAGCTAGGTAATATAGACTATTAATCAAGATATTATGACTTTCGAATCTTTTACTAAGACCTACTAGAGTATATCTTATAAGATTAATCTATAATAAGAAATAAAGACTACTTCTTATATATAATTTACTATTACTACCGGTAGTAGTATAAATATAGGAATAACTCTAAAACTAATATTAATATTAGTATATACTCTTTATATAAAATATAAAGAAAGTACTAATCCCGGAAGACTCTCAAATACCGAATAAGATATCTTAATAAAAAAAGATTAGTACTTTAACTATAAGAAATAGGGATATATAACCTATAACTATCTAAAGAAGAAGCTAGCTAATACTATCACTATTATTATAGTTTATCTCTCTCTCTATATTATTAAGCTTAATAATAATAAAGATAATATTTAGGGAAAAGCTAATATCTAGATTAAGTCTCCTACCTAAGTAGATAAAAAGTATTATTATACTTACTAGATTTATATAAGTTAATTAATAGTCCTAGGGATAGTTTAGTATTTAATACTAGACTAATATATAATAGATACTCTTTTTCTATTTTAGTGCTAGATAATACTAGAGTAGACAGATATATATTTTTAAATTAGGGGTTAAATATACTCTTTAGTAAATAATTCGGATTAAAAGCAGAGAGTATAAGATAGAAGTATCTTATTTAAGGATTTAATAGAAAGCTTAGTAAGCTAATTATATATATCAATTTCCTTATAATATATATAAATAATAGGATATAGTAATAAGTTCTAATATTAGTTACTAGACTTCGGCAGAACCCATTTTGGGTCGAAGACTCCGACCCAAAACCCAACCCATTGGGTTTTGGGTTCCGCCTTCCATAACCCAACCCAACCCAAAACCCAATAACCCAATAATAACCCATTTGAACCCATTTTTGCATAAAAGTTCATAAAATTCATAAAATCCAAGTCTTGGCATTTTTAAATATACTTTTTTAGTAGTATTAAATGCTTTTTATATAAATTTGTTTTTGTTTTGTAATTGAGTTATTATACTAGATATATATATATTCAAATTTTTGAATTTTAACCACATAAAATTTTTGTTTGTTTTGTTTGCACTATATTGGGGCCCTAATGGGTTACCCAATGGGTTTTGGGTTATTAGGTATAACCCAAAACCCATCGTTGGGTCGAAGCAATAGACCCAAAACCCATTTTGGGTTGGGTTGGGTTGGGTTGGGTTCGGGTTATAGTGGGTCGTGCCGAAGTCTATTAGTTACTAATCTCGGAAAATATAATATAATTCTTAGAAGGAAATAGTTTATAAATTATAATATCCTATTAGATTATTACTAGTATCAGATAATCTAGCTAGATAAGAAGATACTTTTTAATAATATAGTAAATAAAATAGTAATACTAATACCTATTATAATCCTCTAAAAACCGAAACTAAATCCTAATTATTAAGTAGATATTAATTAATAAGACTACCTTTTCGGTTAAAAGAAGTTAAAGATAAAGAATAGCTATAAGTATATCTATAAATATTAGTATAGATACTAGTAGATTAAAGAATAAAGAAAGATAAGCCGGAACCTAAATAATAAAAGTAAACCGAAGATTTCGAAGATCTAATAGTTATTTTGCTGAGCGAAGCGAAGCAAATAGCAGAACATTGATTTTCAAATATACTAGGCCTACTTCCAGCAATCTCAGATCTTAGATCCGGGCCTCTGATTAGTCGAAAAATTCACTCGTAACGTAACTAGGGTAGGGTTAGTCACGTGACTTATAGGCCGTAAACTGTCCTACGGGCCGTAAATCGCGGGACCCCAAAACATACGGCCTATATTTACCCGGACTATCAGTACAGCCTATATATCTCTTTGTATACGCCTTCCTACTCCACTACATTTTCATAGATCTCTATACACTCTATTCTTTATATCCCTATCCTTTATCCTCTCCTATATCCTATAAATACCTACTATAGATTCTCTTACTTATATAAAATACTATTATACTAAGTCTCGTTCTTACTTTAAACCTATACTAGGCCTTACTTCCTATATAATCTCTACTCGAATATATCTTAATTGCTATATATATTATAATAAGGTATTCTTTTTTATATACTAATTATCTCTTATTAATCTAACTTTATATAGGTCTATACCTATAAAAGATCTACCAATATCGCGAGCTTTACCTTCTAGAAGCCTTATACTTTGCTAATCCTATATATTAAGATCTTAGTAGTATCTTAGCCTACTTTTACTAAGCTAGATTATTATATCTATATTAAGTATTATATCTCGAAGTATATTAATAACTTCTAAAACCGCTATTAATCCGGTATCCTTACTACAGAATACCTCGAGTACTATTAGGATACTATACTACCCCCGAAATTATAACCGTTCAAGATATAGATCCTAGTATAGCCTATCCTATAGCCTAATTACTATATATATACTAAATATAAGATTACTAAGCCCCTATACTAGTTTTCTAACTAATATCAGCCTAGCCCTCCGACTATAGTATATCTCAACTACTATAACTAAACTACTACTTATATTAGTTATATCCCTATATACCTTTTTCTAGCTAATATACTCTTTTCTTTAGCCTATAGTTCTAAAGTTAATATCCGGTCCTCTTATACTTCTATATTTTACTGTTTTAACTAGGGCTTATAATACAAAGCAGTAGGACTACTATATATACTACTATACTAATAAGAAGGTCTTATAAATACTACCTCTCCCCCTACTAGCTTTCTCTTTATCCCCTAATCCGGTCTTATTATATCTATTTTTATACTCTAATCCGTATTTAAGTCCTCTACTATACTCTAACTCCGAATTCTATCCCTCTTTCTCCTTATATTAATAGTCCCTATAATCTAGATCTCTTTCTTACCCTCCTTTTACTTTACCTATCTTACCTCCTAGTCCTTATATACTATTATATTATAATCCGGATTATAATCCCTTCTCTAGCCCTTTAACCTAGTAGTAGTAGGTCTTAGTTAATAATTTCTAGGCTATACTATATACTAAGACAATAGAGTTTTATACTTATTATAATAAATATTAGTTCTATATAAAGCTATTAGCCCGAGATAGTAATACTAGTATTTATGCTTAATACTATATAAAGAATAAAGCTAAAGACTAGAAACTAAACTCTATAGACTATATATACTTTTATAGACTACAGAACAATATAGACTCTAGCAAAGTCCTATCCTTCCTTCTTAACTTAACTTAGATAGAGAAAATACTAATCTTCTTTATATATATAATTATTAAGATATAGTAGGTCCGAGGGTAGTAGTATTTCTACTATAGGTATATAATATACTTTATAACTAATATACCTAAGATCTATAACTATCTCCTACTCCTACCTATTAAGCTAGACATTATTATTCTCCGGCTAATAAGTATAGATAGTTAATCTAGTCTTTAGTACTAGTTCTCTTATAATTTTACTATTTACTATTATATAATTACCTAATAGCTTAATTTCCTTAAATAGAACTACTCTAGCTACTAGTACCTTCTTATTAATCCTATCCGGCTCTCCTAGCTATTAGTAAACTAGGATATTTCCGACTAGATCTCTTTCTATATATATATAGTTAAGTCTAATAAGCCTCTCCTACTAGATCTATCTAACCTTTCTATCTAAGCTAATCTCGGCCCTAAGTATACTACTATACCTAACCTTAAACCCGAGCTTAATAAAGAGTCTATACTATAGAACCTTATCTTTACTATCTATCTCCTACCTAAGGCCCTTTTATACCTACTATATATAGTCTTACTACCCTATTATTATCTTACTTTATCTTCTATACAATCTACTCTCCTCTTTAAGTTTAGTTATAGCTAGCTGATTCTTTCTCTCGCCTTCCTTACCTTTTTCCCCTATAGAAAAGCCGAGTTTAAAACCTTCTATATATATATAGTTAAGTTTAAGGATTAAGTCTAGTATCTTATATAATATAAATCCGGCCGCTTCGCTTACTATCTATAGTTTTGCTTTATAGTCTTTAATATATATATATAATATTCCGCTATAAACTAGGCTGATTTCTTTATTAAAAACTATATAGACTATTAGATCTTTACTAATAAGCTTTATATAGTCTTTAAGAATAACTCCCTAGATATCTAGAGGCTTATTCAGGAGATTACTCGCGCTACTATATATCTATAGGACACTTAGCCGTTCTAAACTGCTTAGTACTATAATTTAACTATATATATATAGGGTCTCGGCCTAGCCTATCTCTTTCTTACCCTCTCTATAGCTAATTTATACTAAGATAACCTTATATATCACCTCTCTAACTACCCTAAGTGACTTATAGGGGATATAGCTACCTAGTAGTATATCACCTATAGTAATCTCTAGAACAACCTATATATTATTACTTAGTAGTTTAATATCCGGTTTCAGCTATTCTAAGATATAGTCCTAAAATATATATTTACAGTCAGTAACTCTTAGTCACAATACAAGTAATAGGATTAGGGATCTATATATAACTATATATTATACTAGATCTAGGGATACCCTAATCCTAATCTTCTAGATATACCCGAGCTCTATATAACCTTTATCTATTATTAGGGTATATATATCTCTATTATAAATCCCACTCCTTTAGCTATTAGGTATCCTATCTATAAATAAGCCTTATCTAATCTTTAGCTATAGCCCTAGGATTAGTATAATACCTATAAGTATCTTAGTTATATAATTAATTAAGTTTAGTAATACTACTATAGTATATAATACTATCTTAGGAAGAACTATATTACTAACTTAACCAACTACTATATAGGTTTTCTTTATCCTACCTATCCTAAGCCTATCTTAGAGAAGCCTCTTGGTTTTATATACTACTATCTTTAGCCGGAGTATAATAATATCTATTTAAATCTATATAATCTAGTAGTAAATATAGTATAACTTACTAATATTAATATTGCCCTATATACTAAGGCCGAAGCCCTTCTTAACTATCTCTTAAAGTATATTAGTAAGTCTAAGTATCCTATATAGACCTATCTTAATCTTATAAAAGATATCCTTCTCTATATTAATACTAAAACCCTACTACTCTTTACTATCTAGAAGCTTCTAAATACTCTGCTTTTCTAGTATAACTAGTCTACTTAGGAGATACTCTAGATTCTCCTAGATATCTTATTATATTATAGAACCTATACTATTATTTTAGTTTAATACTGTCTCTAGGGAGAATAGGCTATAATATATTACGCTAAGTCTAGTGATAGAATTTAGGTATATAAATCCCTACTTACTAAGTATTAGAAGTATCTAGAGTAGTATAAAGATACTACTTATTTTAAGTTCTTAAGTAGCTTTAATTATATTAGGAAAAGGTCTTAGGGTCCTATAACTCCTAATTATATACTCTTATATTAGTCTTAGTATTAGGCTAATATTATAGATTATATTAGGATAAAGATCACGCTTTATCACCCCTTCCGGAATAAAAGCTAGCTCCTCGAACTTAATAGTATCTAGTTTAAGTCATAGACTAATATATTTATATTCTACTAGGAGTATTATAAATACCTAGATGACTATTATAGCCGCTTACTTAAAGATAACCCTAAGGATTTATTTAAGGGCTTAGAAGATAAGAAAGAGGATAAGCTGCTAAGCTCCTAGTAGTAGTTAGTATAGTATAGTCCGAACTATTAGCTAGAGATACGGCTAGAGGATCTTAAGGACCTTAGATAATATCCCCTTAACTAGGAGTATAACTAGACTCTATATATAAAGTATAATACTAATCTTTATATCCCCCCTAATTATTAAAAGTAAGCTAAGATAGTAGATCCTATTCCTCTAATAGTATAATCTAATACCTTCCCGGACTCTCTTTAAGAGAAGTAGTACTTATTCTTTAATATTATAGTCTAGTATTTCTAGTATACTCTCGCTAGATATAATACCCCCCTCTAGATCAATCTTAATAGTTAGACGGATACTAGTAAGTTATATATTATTTTACTTATCTCTACTATACTTACTTATATAGCTAAAGATATAGATATCCCTAATCTTATTATATATACTATATCTACTAGAATAGCTATATTTAATATTTAGGGCTATATACTATATTTACTATTCCGCCTCCTATTAAAGCTAACCGGCGAGTATATTGCCCTCCTACTTAATATACTTAAAGCATTCTAGATAGTATTTTATAGTATTTGCTATCTCCTAGTTAACAAAAAGTTAATAGTTAGACTTAATATACTATTCTAGATTAAGTAGTAGTACTATAAGATCTTTTTATAGTCCTAGGACTAGTACTTTAGTAGTCTTAATATAGTTATTATTAGTGACTTTTTCTAACTTCTTTCTATCTTCTAGTAACTACTATTCTTAACTATCCTAGCCTATAATCTCTACTAGAAGTAGGCTACTATATTCTACTAGGCATTCGACCGGACTCTTAAGCTAGATATAATTATATACTAATAAAGATAGGATAATATAAGTATCTAATTCTATAAGACCTTAGACTAGCTCTATAAGAAGAAACTTACTTAGACCGACTTCAAACTCCTCGCCTTCTATATTATAACTAATAATCTAGATAAGATTGCTATATTTACTAATACCCTTTATATTCTCCCGAAATATACCTAGATTAAGCAGTATAACTATAATTACTTATATAATCTCTAATAAGCCGTCCTTAAACTTATAGCTAATTATATAGGCCAAGATACCGAGTCTATATTTACTAAAGATACTAGTAATCTCTACTAATTAGTCTAATTATCTATTAATAGCTATATAATACTACTAGAAAATCTATAGATTAAGTATAGGCTTATTAATAAGTCCTTTAGTATAGTTAAGGATATAATATAGCCTTCTAGTATTAGAGATATATACTCGGAACTGCTATATATTATCCTTATTAGGTTTAATACTTTTACTAGCTATAATATCCAACTAGAGATATCCCCTATAGTCCCTATTCTACACTTAATATATAAGTTTTTATAGGGTACTAAGTAATATACCTACTCCTAATTCCTCTTAGTATTAGTATATACTATCACTATCTATAAGGCCTAGGATATTACGATTGACTAGGCAGTTCTTAATATTAGTAAAAGGGCTTATACCCCTAGGATCAATTATATTATAGTATCTTAGGTTTATATCTTTAATAGTATCCTCTTTAAGGATACCTTCAATTTTAACTAGATCTAGCCTATAAGGCCAACCCTTACTATACTTATATATCTAGTAGACTACTAGTACTATCTTTCTTAGTATATTTTATACCTACTACCTATATTATCTCTCTCGGTTATCCTACTAATTCGTCTATTACTATATAGCCAGTTTATCTTATTATATATTCTAGTCTACTTACCTACTCTATCCTCACCTAGCTTATCCCCTTCCTTATATAGGCTAGTGAATCAGGACCTTACTCTAAGAATACCTCTCTTATAGCTTCTCGATTATATAATCTCTTCCTCCCCCCTACTATCTATATAGCCCTATATAGACTATATACTATTACTATAGTCCGCTCTTCTAATACTATTCTAAATCTATAGATATCTAACTTAGCCTCTATATCTATCTCCTCTCTATATATAGACTTATATAGTATATATTAGTATCCTATAGCTATTTCCTAGTATTAGTACTAATCAAATTATATATTCTATATATTTTCGATACTCTTTCTTTTACTCTTAATTATATAAATATACTTCTATACTACACTTTATCCTTATACTCTCTTTTCTCTATCTTACTACTCTATAGCCTAGTCTATCTATTAAACTCTACTTACTCTTTCCTTATCTCTATAGATTCTCTTCCTTACTAAATACCCTTAACCTACCTTTATCTATATATATATCTACAAGATTATATTAAGTAATATCTAGTCTAATAAGCTAATTTAAATCTAGCCGGACTAAGGATTATTATCTTAAGTACTCTATAATCTCTAACCCCTCTAAATATTTATTATAGTTCTACTACCTAGTCTAAAACTTACTCTCTATACTAATTACTAGCTCGATTAATTGCACTTTTAATTAGATATATCTTATATTCCTCTTTTAAATCTTTCTTTCTCTAATACTAATACCGGATTTCTTCTAGTTATTCCTTAATCCGGTCTCTTCTTAGTATTTATATTATTTATATTCTAACTTATCTCCTCTATTACCTTTACCCTTATTAAGCCCTCTGCTACCGCCTATTATTATATCCGTATAGCTATTAACTCGTTCTAGTAGGTAGTTTCTTAATTACTATATTCTTAGTTTACTTATATTTCTTAACAATCTCCTATCCTCCTCCCTCTTTAATATCCTCGGCCTATAACTTATCCTATAGTCTAAATCTCTATAATAATCTTATATAGAATCCTTACCTAACTATATAGAAGAAACTCTACTAGGTCCTAATCTAATCTAACTTACTATATATTAACTAGTATCTTAATAAATCCGGATATCTTTACTATTATTATATTAAGCTAGTAAAAGCTTTACTCTATTCTACCTTTAGCTAGCGATTTAGTCTTATAGTCAACTTATCTAACTAATATACCTTATATATCCGGGATAATAGTCTATATTAAACCTATATAGTTACTATTCTCTTAGAGTCCTAAGTCCTCTTCTATAGTATATATATAAACTATATCTTTAATAGTAGTAATAATTCTTACTCCTTCTACAAAAATATACCGCAAAGTATTATCTAGTACTTTATCACTTATATATTAGATAATAAGATTGTTATTTCCCTCCGGTATAGATAGTAAATTAGATATATACCTACTACTTACTACTCTATCTTTAAGTAATCTACTATATTCCCTCCTATCCCTAACTAAGATACACTTCTCTATTAGTATAGACTATAGACTATCTTTATAGTCCTAACCTACTAGTCTATAGTTAAACAATTGACTATTTCTCCGAGTAATCTATCTAAGATAAAACCTAAGTCTTATATATATCTACTAAAACCTAAGCCTACAATAAAGCAACTCTCTATCTCTATACCCTCTACCTAAACTATTTAGTCTCTATCTTTATTTAATATATCTCTTACTTCTATACTATATTAGTCTCTAATAACTAAAGTACTCTATAATTGTCTACTCTAGGACCTTTATAAGATTTACGAGTAGATTAAGATTATCTATTATTATATTTTATAGGATTGTATAGTCTTAGACAAATATATCTCCTAGCTTTAAAATAATATATAGTTATATAATAAGGCCCTAGATAAATCTAAGGAGGATATTTTGATATAGATCTTATAGTTTATATATTATAACACACTACTCCGGATATTCTTATACCTATACTCCTACTTACTATACCCCTACTATTACTCTTATTCACTACTATACTATACTATAATAATCATATATTATTTTTCCGGCCCTTCTTAGTAGTATCTATACTCTATCTATATATATTTAGAGAATTATAGTTACCTTAGCTTCTCTAGTATCCCTATTAAACTATAATCCTCTATATATCCCTAATAGATTAATATATATCTATTATACTAATAATTTATACCCTACCCTAGAACTAGATAGCAAATAATCTATATATAATACTATTCCTTTATTATAACTAGTTATACCCTTTACTATATATTATAAGTAGTATATATATTATATTTAAAAGGCTATTTATATCTATAATTTATACTTTTTTCTTCCTATTTTTTTATTATCTATACTATCTAGATCTCCTACCCCTACTATTATCTATATATATATATATAGACCTACTATTCCTTATATTTCAGTTAGTCTACTATCTCTTACTCTCTTACTATTACTTTTAAAGTAAAATATCTTACTTATCTCTTACTTCTAGCTCTAACAGCTTTATATATAGACTATTCTCAGAGTAATTTATATTATATAATTAATATCTAAAGACACTATACCTAAAACTCTCTATATATCCTTTTCTATTTAGATTTCTATCTTTTATATACTCTATACTCTTTAGAAGATACTTACTCTAATATCCTACTAGTCTTATAGCCTAGTCTAACCCTTAACAATTACTATTATTGTTACTATTATTACTTCTATATAATAACCTAGCTATAGTTTTGCTAAGAGCTATATTAAACTAACTATATAGCCTAGGTTAACCCTATATAATCACTGCTATTATTCTTATTAACACTTCTATATAATAACCTAGCTATAGTTACTTCTATATTATAACCTAGCTATAATTACTTCTTTATTATAACCTAGCTATGATTTTACCTAGAGCTATATTAAACTAACTATATAGCCTAGATTAATCCTATATAATCACTATTATTGTTACTATAACTACTTCTATATAATAACCCGGCTATAGTTTTGCTGATAGCTATATAAAACTAATAGTATACTAGAGTTAATATACTATTAGTATTATAGTTATTATAATTATTATTATAATTACTTCTATATTATAACCCGGCTATAGTTTTGCCTAGGGCTATATAAAACTAAGTATATACTAAAATTAGTATAATATAAGAAGAGATACTAGCCGAGTTTAGATTCTAAAATACTATAAATCAACTTATACTAGATAAAAATTAATATAACTAAAATACTATAAAATTATTACTTTTTCTACTAGAATAGTAATATTCTAGTATTCTTTCTTAGTATATTCTCTCTATATAGTATCTTTTTATAGTTTTCTATACTAGGATTATTTATAGTTTTTATTTTAATTAGTTTTCTTAGTAGTATTCTTTATCCTATATTATATATATTTTATTTTAATAGATTTCCTCTATAGGATCCTCTATAGTATCCTCTAGAGGATCCTATAAAGGATTATATCTTCTATAATATCCTTTAGAGGATTCTCTACAATATTCTTTAGAGGTTTCTCTATAGGATTAGATCCTTTATAGTATCTTTTAGAGGTTTCTCTATAGGATCCTTTATAGGATTTCTAGATCCTAGTATATATATCTATCTTATAGCTATATTTTCACTAAAATATATAATACTTAATTAAGACTATACTAATAAAACTCTTAAATATATAGTATTTATTTAATATAAAATATAAAACTAGATTTAGGATAGCTATAAATTTCTATATCTTTATACTATATCTTAAGCCCTACTTAATCTTTAAATCCTATTATAGAACCTATAGTTAATTATAGTCCTATACTAGTATACCTATAAATACCTTATATCTAAACTAATATTTTAGCACTTCTATTATAAATACTTATAAAGCCTAATTATAGACTATAGCTATAAACAAATATTCTATTTAATTACTATAGAATATATAATATATATATATCTTATTAAAAAGTACTAACCTATAAGTATTAACAGTAATCTTATAGGTCTAGAATATATCCTACCTAGCTATATATTACTTATAATAATCTATATCAGCAGTTATAGTACCGAAGTATTACCTATAGAGCACTATATAGTCTCTAAGGCCGGTTAGTATATAGACCTAATTTATATTATATTTATCTATAGACTAGTTAATACTTAGATACCGGGTATTATTAATACTCTAAAGATAGACTAGTACCTTAAATAGTTATACTATTATTCTAATATATTCTTACTCCTAGAATTCCTTAAAGCTTGCTATATTATATATTAGTATATAGTCTAGGACTAAGATTCTATATTCCTACTTACTAATCAGAACTAATAACTTATCTAGTAGCTTTATACTTAGATTTCTATTAGATAAGAGTTTATAGATATTTACTATATATATTATTAGCACTTTATAAAAGCTTTAGATTAGGTCTATATCTATAATATACCCTACTTCTTAGTATCTCTATAAGTATTCTTCTTAGTATCTTTATCTATATTCTTCTTAATATCTTCCCTATAATCTTCTCTAGCTATAAAGATAGTATTAAATTAACCCTTTAGCTAGTCCTTTATTCTTATAGTATATAATAGGATCTTTATTAGTTTAAATAGTTTATTCTTATCTTACTTACTACTATACTTAACTAGTATATAGATATATATAGTCTAAAATAAGTTAGTATCTTATTCTATCTAGTTTTTTATACTCTATACTTATCTTATAGTATAGCTTCTAGTAATATCCTAGTAGCTAAGATTATTTCGGGATTAAGAGTAGTTTAAGAATTAAGATATTATAGAAGGAAGTAAAAGATAGATAAAGGAATACCACTAGTAGTTATCTATACTATATTATAGTATATAAGCTATTACTACTAGATTACCTAATTTCTTAGGTAAATTCTACTTATTTCTACTATCCTATCTTAGTAAAATATACTAATACCTTCCTATCTATTATTTTATCCTCTTCTCCTCTCCTCTCCTCTCTAACTAATATATCTAATTCTTATATTTACTTATATTACCTTTTATTATAGTAAGCTCTTCTATTCTAGTCTTACTTCTCTCTCTCTTATATAGTAAGTCTTATTTCTAGTAATCTTTATATATATACTAACTATCTCTTTAGTTATATTATACTTCCTAGACTATAATAGTAATCCTATAATTAATCTTACTAGCTCTCTAGACAAGCTTATATATACCCTTTCTGTTTAGCTAGATAGTCCGAATATTAACTAGGTCTATAATAACTTTAGACTTAAGATCTATATAATCTCTAGATATATAGATAGTGTTATAATACTCTTCGGTTAGTATTTCGGTATCTCTATATCTTTTAATTAAAGTTATTAATATTATCTAGCTAGATATAGAGTCTTTAAGTACTATTATATAATAGTTAATAAGAAAGGTCTTCTACTTTTTAATAATACTTATATAAACTGTATATTTCATAGATATACTATTAACTACTTCTTTAATAGACTTATCCTAATTTACTAATATAACTATATAATACTAACTTTATTATAATCTATAACTAATAACCTACCTTTCTTTACCTATAATATCTTTACACTTATATACTTTACCAAAATCTATATATATAATAGTAAGATTTATATCTATTCTATTACTATATGATTTAGTCTTTAATATTATAATTTATATCTCGTTTCTATTATAATACCAATCCTTATATTATAATAAAAGCTGCAATTTTATCTCTATTAATATATTCTCTTCCTATAGCTCTTTACTATCTCTTTACTTAGTCTTATAGTTATTCTATAAGCCTCTAGATCCTTAATCTACTATACTACTTATTATAGTATTAGCTCCCTATTTAAATATAGTAGCTATAAATACTAGCTAAGTCTATACTATCTACTAATATTAGCTAGTATATTTTATAACTCGGGGTTTCAATATACTGAAACTATAGGTATAGTCCTTAAGATTAAAGCTATATCCTATATATAAACCCTATAATACTAGCTTCTTCTTTTTATTTATAGCTATCTTATATAACTTAAATAGTATTATACTAGTCTAGTACTACTTATACTCCTACCTCTTAGGTATAGATACTCTAACCTACTAGCTATATAAGGTCTTAGTACTAGTATAATATACTAGAATTACTATCTTTATTATATCTTTACTATTATATTTCTAGTCTATATTTAGGCTTATTAAATAGATTATATTATAATAAGTCTTTTTATATAGACTCTAGATTAGCTTATATCTATTAGGGTTTCTATTAGTATTAAGATAGATCTCTCTTACTAAATATTAATTAGTAAATCTCCCTAATACTAGCTTTACTAGAGCTGACTATTTATCTATAGTGGCTTTACTATAAGTAGATTATACTATCTTATTAGATCTTATACTCTTACTATTACTATTATCTTATTCTTTATAGATAGGTTACTTAGTAAGAAGTCTTCTATCTCTAATTTCTTTATAAAAGTATAACTTATTAAAGAGCTCTCGGCCGTTTCTAGCGGTATTATAAAAATCTCTATTAATAGTAGGATATAATAAAGTAAGAGGGACTCTAGCTATAAAGCTCTAGATACTAACAGTCTTATTTATATATTAAATACCCTCCTACTCCTATATATTATATATTCCTATATTTATTTTAGTCTCTTATTAATCTCCCTTCTTACTTACTTACCTACTTCTATATTACTATACCCTTACTATAAGTCTTATAAATCTTTAGTTATCTTATTCTAGTATAATATAGCTAGTAAACACTTCTATAGCTAGTCTATCTTATAAGACTAAATACTACTAGCTTATCTAGTCTAATACTAAGGATAAGATTTTTTGTCTCGGTACTAAGCTACCTCTAAAACCTATCTCATTAGTATCTCTATCTCTAATATAGTCCTAGCTATCCTAATTATCCTATATATCTTATACTAACTATTACTTCGCTTATATAGCTATCTCTTTAGTCCCCCAGTATATCTATTAAAGATAAAGTCATATTTATAAAGAGTAAGCCCCTCTTAGCTTCCGGTCTATTAATCTTACTTTATACTATTCTAATAATATTACTAACCCCTCCTACTATTTAGCTAAATATATAATAATATACTCTAAAACAATATACTAGGATAAAGTATCTTAGGACTAACACAAAATCTAGCCTAATATTACCCCCCTACCTATACCTTTTATTATATATTATATCTTTCTTAATAATACCGTCTTCGCGACTCTAAAAGCCTACTATACCTACTATAAGAAGATCTTAGCTATCTTTACCTAACTAGAATATAAATATAATAAGCTTATAGCCTATCTCTAGTAGTTTAATATAGAGAGAATCAAGGAGTCTATAGATAAATAACTAAAGGCTTAGATTTATAGTTATAAATAGTGCTATAAGTAAGTAGACAGTACTATTAGAGGGAAATAGCTCTTTTATATTATATATAATCTATATACTATCCTTACTATACTAGATACTATAGTTATATTATAGTTTTTTTATTTTTCTCTTATTAATCTTCTCTATATACTTTATTTCCTATAGTCTCTATACTCTACTATTAACTAGCTAGGGCTTAACAATCTTATATCATTTATCCTAGTTCTCGAGCTAATCTATATCTATCCTTAGTATCTTTTCTTATATATTACTTACTTATTACTACTATTACTACTATACTAATACTTTTCCTTTTCTGTTTAACTTTATTTTTTTAGTAAATATAACTAGCTTAGTCTATATTTGTTATCTCTATAGTCTTATATATATATCTTATTCTAAATAATTAATCTACTAGCTTATTTAATCTAGTATCTCCTAATCTATTAATAACAAATCTATCTACAGTCCGAGTATATCCTTTAAGATATCCTAATACTCCTTACTTCTTCTTATTCTTATACTTCTTATTATTCTTATCTTCTTCCTCTTTACTTTCTATTATCTCCCTTATAAATCCCTATACTATAACCTACAATCTAATTATATTCTTCTACTAGCTCTTAATATTCATTACTATCAGCCTTAGCTCTATATCTAAGCTCTCTATCTTAATCTTAATTATATTCCCTATATCTATAATAGCCCTTAAATCTTACTATATTATATCACTCTACTAGATAATATTATTTAGCCTCTGTTTTCGATTTATAGATCCTTATTTCTTAATTGTAGATTTAGCCTAAATAGCTTTCTTAGCTACTCTTACCAGTCTTATAGTCTTTTTAGCTAGAATAGTTTTTACTAGCTCTTTATCCTTCCTTATAGGTTTTTTAGTAGTCTTAGCTTCTTACTTCGGCTATATAATCTCGCTAATACTTTTATCTACTACTATTATAGCCGCAATTACTACTATAGCTGTCTTTCCTAGATACTATTAGTTTTAATATACCCTTTTAATTATAATAACTTCCGAGATAATATACTAAAGCTATACTTATAGCCCTAACTAATCTAATAGCAATTAGTATATATACCCTTTAGCTCCTCCTTAACAGTTATATATATTATAAATAGCCCGAGACCCCTTATATACTCCTTATACTCCTTATCTATATTATCCCTTACTACCTAGGCTATTACAGCCTCTAAGTTAGTTATAGTTTTTCCTATTTTTATATATAGATCTAGGACTACAATCTTATATATATAAGATTTATATTTAGTAATTAGCTTTTTAAGCTATCTTATAGTTATATCCTTAAGAATATCTCTACCCTTCGGATCTACCTATAGAAAACCTATTATATACCTAGCTTATATATCTAGATCCCTAGGATTATTATTACTATCTATCTTAAGAGAGGGGATTATTATACTTAGACCTTTTCTAGTACCTATTCTAGTAGCTTCTCCTATACCTCCTACTTTTATTAGCTATTACGGTCTATTAGCCCTAAAGCTTACTATTATAGAATAGGATCTTTTTATATATATCTACTCTAGTTATAAATCTAAGAGCAACTAGTATATATAGTTCCGAGAAAAGACTTAAGTAGAAGGATCTATCTATAGCCTCTAATCTTATTATATCAAATTTATAGGCTTTACTTAATCTTAATTTTATTAGTATTCTATCTAAATCTTAAGCTAGTATATACTCTTATATAGTATAATTAGGATTTCTGTCCTTTTATATTATTTTCTAGCTTATTTACTATATTTATAGTAGGAGTATAAATTCTTTTAGCTCTTATTATACTATAATTAGCCCTATAGGTATCAAAGAAACTTATATATAATTATCTACTATCCTAAGGTAATCTTTCTTTATTTAAAAGCTACTTTTCTTTAAACTTATCTATCCTAAGGCCTCTATTTTAGGACTTATAAGCTAATTCCCTTTACTATCTAATCATAATATACTCAACTCGTAATATCCTACATTTCTTTAAAGCCGATATTACTATAGAACTCGCCACCTTATATTATATCTAATAGTCCCTACCCATCACCTCTCTAACCTAGCCTAGTAGCGCTCTTTGTCCTATATCTTCTACAAACAACTTACCGAACAATAGCCTTTACAGCCGAATCACCTTTCTAATTCTATAATTACACTTATTACTCCAAATATACAGTTATTTAGGTCTACCCTACTCCGGATTATACGTAATTAGTTATACTATATACAATCTACATTCCCTAACTTCCGTATAACTACTAATCTTAGTTCTTTACTACTATCATCCTTCTCTACACAATTAATTCCGTATATACAGTCTATAAATTAGCCTACCCTAGCTATATATAAAATCCTAACTTAATTACAGACCGTATACCCCAATTCCGGGCAATAAAACCAAGCCATATCCCCCGAAAGCCGGCTGTAGGCCATAGAGAGTCAAATACAGACCGAATTTGCTTCTGCTTCGCTCAGCAAATCATCACCCGTACACGCCTCTACCCCCGGTGGTCGCTTACGGGTAGCTGGTATAAGATCCTATTAATAATTAATATTAGTACTATTAGAAATATAAGATTTAATTAATTATATAAGTATAGAAAGACTAATAAAGAAACTAAGACCTTCTTTACTTTATTATATAAAATTAATTATATTATTAATATTAAGAGTTCTTAGATATAAGATATAGAGATTAAAGAGATTAAGAAGATATTACTAAAAGAGTATTATAAGCTAGCAGAAGTCTTCTTAAAAAAAACGTTAGATAAACTACTATCTTATAGACCTAGAGTTAATTATAATATTATACTTAAGACTAAAGTAATATCTAGATACTGCCCTCTCTATAAATTATTATTAGAGAAGTTAAAATCTATAAAGAAGTATATTCTTAAGAATCTATAAAAAAGCTTTATTATTCTAAGTTCCTCTTTATATACCTTACTAATATTAATAGTAAAGAAGCTAGATAGAGGACTATATTTCTATATTAATTTTAGAAGATTAAATATAATTATAAAAAAAGACTATTATCTATTGCTACTAATTAATAAAGTAATCTAGTAAATAAGTAAGATAAAGATTTATATAAAACTTAATATCTAATAAGGATTCTATTAGATTTAACTAATATCTAAAGCTAAAGATCTTACTATATTCTATATATAATATAGATCCTTTAAATATAAGATAACCCTATTTAGTTTAATAAATAGTCTTATAATATTCTAGAGATTTATAAATAATATACTTAGAAAGTACTTAGATAAATATATAGTTACTTTTATAGATAATATCTTAATCTATAGTAAGAATATTAAGGATTATAAATAATAAGTTAAAGAAGTACTTTATTATCTATAGAAAGTAGGACTATAGATTACTTTACTAAAATCTAAGTTCTTAGTTACGAAAACTAAGTTCTTAGGCTTTATTATAAATACTAATAGTATTATTATTAATCTAGTAAAGATTAAGATAGTCTAGTTATAGTTAGTACTAACTATAGTAAAGAAAGTATAGTTATTCCTTAGATTCTATAACTTTTACTAATAATTTATTAAGATATATAGTATAATCTTAAAATTATTATATTAGCTAATAAGATAGGATATTCTCTTTAAATAGTTAATATAATATAAAGAAGCTTTCTTATATCTAAAGTAGAATCTAGTTAATATACTAATTCTTTATTATTATAATCTAGCTTAAAAGACTAGAGTTAAGACTAATATATTAGATAGAGTTCTTAGAGTAGTACTTATCTAGTATTATAAGTAAGATAATTTCTAGTATCTAGTAGTATTCTATTCGAAGTTAATATAGCTAGTAGAACTAAATTATAAAGTCCGAGATAAAGAGCTTCTAGTAATTATCTATATATTATAGGAATAAAGACCCGAGCTTAAAGGACTATTATAAAAGAATTACTTTAAGATTCTTACTAATTATTAGTTATTAGAATACTTTATAATAACTTAATAGATAAACTAGTAATAAGTAAAATAAAGTGAATTTTTATTATAATTCTATTTTATAATTAAGTACTAATCCGGAAAGAGGAATATTATTATAAATACTTTATTAAGAAAGAAGATCTTTTATATAGATAAGAATTATAAAATTATAATATTACTAAAAATCTATCTAGATAAAGAGATACTTCTAGCTTATTTAGCCCCTATAACTCTAGAAAAGCCTATTCTAAAGAAGCCTACTAAAATTATTAATAAAGTTAAGAAGTCTAATTGCTAAAGCTTAAAACTAGATAAGTTCTAATAAGTAGCCTAGATAGGAGAGAGTTTATAATAGATAATATAAAATAGACTACTTCTTTATAAAAAGTAGCTTAAAGTATCGGATAATAGAGACTTATATACTTAATTACTTAATAAAATATATTAATAATCTTTAATAGTATATCTAAGAGTTAAAAAGATAAAGAAGATAGTTATAGTATAATATTATTAGTATAGATAGGTAACTAACTTAAAGTAATATATTAATAACTATCTAACCTATAAATATATAAAGACCTAAAGAGATTATATATCTAGATTATTATAATCTTTATTAATTCTAAAATATCCTTAGTAATATCTTTTAATAGATTTCTGTTTGTTCCTAAGAGACTATTATAGATATAATATAGTATTTATAGTTATTAATTATCTAAGTAAAAGACTAATCTTTATTCTATATTAGAAAGAGACTAAAGCTAGGTAAATAGTATACTTATTTATTAATTATATTATATATATTTTAAGAATCCCGGATATAATTGTATTAGACTATAGAGATTAGTTTATCTCTAAATTCTAGACTAAATTCTATAGAATTCTAGGAATTAAGCGAAAGCTTTTAACTATATACTATCTATAAACTAATAGATAGAGTAAGATTATAAACTAATATATAGCCTAGAGGTTATAGTTATATATTAAGTAAAATTAAGATAACTAGTTAGAGCTTCTACTAATAATTAATTTTATAGTATTAATTCTCTCTTAAGATATAATAAAGAGATCTCTATTCTTTATAAAATAAGACTATAAACTAGTAATAATATTTAACTAGAAAGACTAGAAGTTATTAATAGTAATACTAAATAAGTAAGAAATAATTTATATACTCTTAGACTTATAAGAAATCTAGATATAAACAAAAAAGCAAATTACGAAGTTATAGTAATTATAGATTCGATAAATAAATAGATATTATTATAAGAAGGATTTCGGTATTAATAACTCGGTATTTATTATAATAAAAGACTAGCTTTAAGATTAACTAAATAGGAAGCTTTTATATATAGCTAGTAGACTATATAAAATTATTAAAAAAGTAAATAGTTCTTATAAATTAGATCTTCTTAGAATAATATAGATATACCCTATTTTCTATCTAAGTAAGCTTTAAAAGATAGCAATATTAAGACCCCTCTAAGAATAATATATTAATCTGCTATTACTAGTTAAGATTTCTAAAGAGGATAAATAGGAGGTTAAAAAGATCTTAGACTCGAGAATATATTACTAGAAGCTATAGTATTATATCTAATAATTAAATTATAATCTTAATCTCTAGTAGTATCTTATAGGAAACTTTAAATATATACTATAGAAGATTTAGGATTTTTATAGCTAGTACCTTATAAAGCCGGATCTCCTAGTATATTTATAAGAATAGTTATATACTAATAGAGAAGATCGAGTTCTTAAAGACTATATTAATAATAACAAGCCTATATTTAGAGACTGAATATAGTTTTAGCTAAGAATTATATAATAACTAGGACTAGACTATATTCTGCTAGAACTAGCTGCCCTGATTTTCTACTACTATTTACCGTACGTAGAAGAGTTTTCTACTAAACGTTTCCGCTTTATAGAATTTTGCACTATTTGCCTAATAAGACAAGACTGTATAAAGGCTCTTATCTCGAGGTTTCTTTTCTCTCTTCTCTTTTACTCTCTGTACTTAGTATTCCCGTTGAATAGCACTCTTTTCTTCAAAGACTTGGCTCGTAATAGTTAGTAGAAATTATAGAATCTAAGGAATAATTATACTCTCTTTATAGTAGTTAGTATTAACTATAATTAAATCACTTTAATCTTTACTAGATTTATAGTAATACTATTAGTATTTATAATAAAGCCTAAGAACTTAGTTTTTATAATTAAGAACTTAGATTTTAATAAGATAATTTATAGTCCTACTTTCTATAGATAATAAAGTATTTTCTTAACTTATTATTTATAATCCTTAATATTCTTACTATAGATTAAGATATTATCTATAAAAGTAATAGTATATTTATCTAAGTACTCTCTAAGTATATTATTTATAAATCTCTAGAATATTATAGGACTATTTATTAAACTAAATAGTATTACTTTATACTTAAAGGATCTATATTATATATAGAATATAATAAGACTTTTAGCTTTTAGTATTAATTAAATCTGATAGAATCTTTACTAGATATCTAGCTTTATATAGATCTTTACTTTACTTATTTATTAGATTACTTTATTAATTAGTAGTAATAGATAGTAATCTTTTTTTATAATTATATTTAATCTTTTAAAATTAATATAGAAATATAGTCCTTTATCTAGTTTCTTAGCTATTAGGATTAGTAAGATATATAGAGAGGAGCTTAAGATAATAAAATCTTTTTATAAATTTTTAAGAATATACTTTTTAGTAGCTTTTAGCTTTTTTAATAATAATTTATAGAAAAGGTAGTATCTAGATATTACTTTAGTCTTAAATATAATATTATAATTAACTTTAGATCTATAAGATAGTAATTTATCTAATCTCTTTTTTAAGTAGACTTTTATAAGTTTATAATACTCTTTTAGTAGTATCTTCTTAATCTTTTTAATCTCTATATTCTAGATTTAAGAACTCTTAATATTAATAATATAGTTAATTTTATATAATAAGATAGAGAAGGTTTTAGTCTTCTTATTAGTTTTCTTATATTTATATAACTAGTTAAATCTTATACTACTAATAGTATTAATATTAATTATTAATAGTACCTTCTCTAACTATTAAATCTTTAAAGCTATTATCTTACTTTTATTATTTAGATTCTAATTTATTTTTTTTTGTTTTTTAATCTACTAGTATTTATATTAGTACTTATAGATATATTTATAACTATTCTTTATCTTTAACTTCTTTTAACTAAAAAGATAGTTTTATTGATTAGTATCTACTTAATAATTAGGATTTAGTTTCGGTTTTTAGAGGATAGTAATAGGTATTAGTATTACTATCTTACTTATTATATTATTAAAAAGTATCTTCTTATTTAGCTAGATTATCTAATATTACTAATAATCTAGTAAGATATTATAATTTATAAATTATTTCTTTTTAAGAATTATATTGTACTTTCTAAGGTTAGTAATTAATATTAGAATTTATTATTATATTCTATTATCTATATATATTATAAGAAAATTAATATATATAATTAGCTTATTAAGCTTTTTATTAAATCTTTAAATAGGATATTTCTGTTTTATATTTTCTACTTTTAATCTAAATTGTTTACTAAAGAGTATACTTAATCCTTAATTTAGGAATATATATCTATCTATTTTAGTATTATTAAGTACTAAAATAAAGAAAGAGTATTTATTATATATTAGTTTAGTACTAAAAACTAAACTATTTTTAGGATTACTAATTAATTTATATAAATCTAGTAAGTATAATAATACTTTTTATCTACTTAGATAGGAGACTTAATCTAGATATTAGCTTTTCTTTAATTATTATCTTTATTGTTATTAAGCTTAATAATATAAGAAGAGAGATAAGCTATAGTAATAGTAATAGTATTAGCTAGCTTTTTCTTTAGATAGTTATAGGTTATATATCCCTATTTCTTATAGTTAAAGTATTAATCTTTCTTTATTAAGATATTTTATTTAGTATTTAAGAGTCTTCTAGGATTAGTACTTTCTTTATATTTTATATAAAGAGTATATATTAATATTAATATTAGTTTCGGAGTTATTCCTATATCTATACTATTACTAGTAGTAATAGTAGACTATATATAAGAAATAGTCTTTGCTTCTTATTATAGATTAATCTTATAAGATATACTCTAGTAGGTCTTAATAAAAGATTTAAAAGTTATAATATTTTAATTAATAGCCTATATTATCTAGCTTTATAATAGATATAGGAGTTTTAAGTATAAATTATATTTATAGTTTTCTTTAATTATATTAGCTTCTTTTATAAGTTATATAAACTCAGAAAGGAAATTAGTAAAGCTATTCTTAGGCTTTATTATTAATTTATAATATATAGTATATACTTTAATATATTAGTTTAGATTAGTAAAAATAGTTTTTAGGTAAGTAATTATATCTTTAATATCTATATATAGATTATTAGAATTAGAACTTATTCTTAGTATAATATATAACTAAGTCTTTTCTTTATAGTAACTTTGTATATAAAGCTTATAATATATAGATAGTAGGTAATAGTTAGTATTAGCTTTAAGCTTTTAGTATATAACTATTTCCTATATCTTAAATTAAATCTTCTTATTATTACTAAGTATTAGAGTATCTAGTATCTTTATAGTCTTTCGGTTAGTAATAGTTTTTATATTTAGTATATTAAAGCTATAGTTTTAGTTTAGGAGTTAGAATATAAGATTATTATAATCCTTAATTACTAGGTTATAGTAAGTGATTGTTTTATTATACTTAATCTAAAGATTCTTAATTATATTATTAAAGTTAACTCTTTTAGCTAAAAGGACTATTATTTTGTTTTTAAGCTTTTAATACTTCTGCTTTAGTAGCTTATATTAATAAGCGAGTTCTTAGAATCTCTTTTTAGATAGAGTATTTAATAGTTATTTATATAGAGAGGATAATCCTTCTTTAATATTATCTTTATTATTATTATATTTATTAGTCTTAACTAATTTTATTAGGGTTTTTAGTTCCTAAATATCTATTTTATATTTAGGAGTTTCTTTATTATTAGATATAGTAATAACTAGCTATTTATTATAGTTTATTAAGTTTTGTTAAGTCTTAACTATTATAATTGGTTAGACTAAATTAGGTTTAGGTTTGGATTGAGTCTTAGCTTATATAGTACTAAGGAATAGGAAGTAAGATAAAGTAGGGCTAGGACTAATTATAATAATAGTTTATATAACCTTACTGCTTTGTGGAATTGAGAATAATATTTAGTATTATATTATAAGCTAAGTCTTTAAAGAAAAGAGTGCTATTTAATAAGAATATTAAGTATAGAGAAGGGAAGGAAAGAAAAAGAGAGGAAATAAGTCTAGTAGAGCTTTTGTAGGACTCTATATAAATAATAATAAATAAACTATATAAATATCCTTTAGACTTAGAACCTTAACCAAAGTCGGAACCTGACAGTAGAATCCTCTGTCTTAGATAACCTTAATTGTCATAAAAGCTGTTGATAGATAAAAGATTATATCTTATAGGGTAAGAGAAGTAAAATTTAGTATTGCTAATAGTGTAGGAAAGATAAAGAGTTATATTATAATAATAGAAGTAGTAGATATATAAGGCTATAATATTATCTTAGGATTTGATTAATTAACTAGTAAGAATCCTATTATGAATTAGAAGGTAGTATTATAGTACTATTATAATATATAAAATAATACTAATATTAAGAAAATCATAGCCTAGATATATATATAAAAGCTTATAGAAGGTTTATAATATACCTTAGTATATCTTTAGGTAGATATAAGGGGAGTAATAAGACTAGAAGTAATATAAAAAAACAATCTACTAGAGGAATATATAGATTTTATAGATATATTTAATCTAGCAAAAATAGGTATTATTATATTATACTCTGATATAGATTATATTATTTATCTTAAAGAGGATATATAACCTCTATAGAAACCTATATACCTATTATTATAAGAATAATTATAGGTATTAAAGGAATATTTAGAGATAGCTTTAAAGAAAAGATAGATCTAACCTTTATAAAGTCTAGTAAGAGTACTAGTCCTATTTATATCTAAGAAGGATAAAAGACTTTACTTATATATAGATTATTAAAATCTAAATAATATTACTATTAAGAATAGATATCTATTACTATTAGTTAGAGAGTTATTAGATTATCTTATAGGAGTATAGATATTTGTTATGAGCCAAGTCTTTGAAGAAAAGAGTGCTATTCAACGAGAATACTAAGTATAGAGAAGGGAAGGAAAGAAAAAGAGAGGAAATAAGTCTAGCAGAGCTTTTATAGGGCTCTGTATAAATAATAACAAATAAACTGTATAAATATCTTTTAGACTTAGAATCTTAACTAAAGTCGGAATCTAATAGTAGAATCCTCTATCTTAGATAATCTTAATTATTATATAACCCCCGGCTAAAACTATATTTAGTCTCTAAATATAGGCTTATTATTATTAATATAATTGTTAAGGATTTGATCTTCTCTGTTAGTATATAGCTATTTCTATAAATATATTAAGGGACTAGGCTTTATAGGATACTAGTTATAGAAATCCTAAATCTTTTATAGAGTATACTTAAAATTCTCTATAGGATATTATTATATATTAAGATTATAACTAAGCTATTAGATATAATATTATAGCTTTTAGTAATATATTCTCGAATCTAGGATTTTTTTAATCTCTTATTTATTTTCTTTAGAAATTTTGATTAGTAATAGTAGGTTAATAAGTTATTCCTAGAGAGATTTTAATATTATTACTTTTTAAAGCTTACTTAGGTTAAATACTAGATATATTTAGATTAAATTAGATAGATTAATCTAATATATATTTTTAATCTTCTTAAGAATTTTGTATAGATTACTAGTAAAATATAAAAGCTTTTAATTAGGTTAATCTAATATCTAATCTTTTATTATTATAAAAATATAATCTTTAATATTAAAATCTTCTTTTTATTATTACTTATTTATCTACTAAATTATCTTTTATTAAGAATCAGTAATCTACTATTTTATCTTATTCTAGATATTATAAAGATAGGTTAATATATTAACTACTTTTTATTTATTCTATATTATAGTTTTTTAGTCTTTTTAGTTAAATAATATAGAAGGCTTATATCCTTATTTAATAAAGAAAGATAACTTTTTTATTATATTCTATAAAAGAATTAATACTATAAAATTAACTATTAGTAAATATTCTGATTAATTATTTTAGTTAGATTCTATATATAGTCTTAGTCTTTATACTATATACTAATTTATAATTTTATTTTATTTATTAGTCTATAAGTAGTAAGTTATAGAAAGCTTTTTTTTAATTCTTAGGATTTAGTAAAATTCTATCTAGAACTTAGAAATAAATTAATTATCTTAATTTAAGATAATATTATTAGATATTCCTATACTTTAGAGTATATAATTAATAAAAAGTCTTACTATTTGCTTTACTATTATCTTTTTATAATATAAGACTAAGATAGGTCTTTTGTTAAAATAATCTATTACTATATAAACTATATTAAAACTATAATAATCTCTAGAGAAGGAATAGAAGTCTATTATAATATATTATTAAAGTCTTTTAGAGATTAAAAGTAGATATAGAAGTCCTAGGATTTAATTATATTAAGATTTAGTTTATTTATATATTAGATAATTATAGATATATCTTTCTATATTCTTTATTAGTTTAGGTTAATAATATTATATAATAGTTATCTTTTTTAGCTTTTTAATACTAGGATAAGCTATTATTAGTTAGTAGTATATATTATTAAGTAATCTAGCTTATAGATTATCTTTATCCGGAACTTTAAGTTATCTTTCGAAAAGAAGAAGTCTATTTTATAATATCTAGTAATTATTATCTTTTTCTTTAGTAATTTAATAGAATTCTACTAGTTTTATATTTTATTTATTAGTATACTTAATCTTTTTTATAATCTCTTAATACTAAGTATTTTCTAGATTAATAGGACTAATCTTAATTTTAGATTATATATCTTCTTTTAGATATTCTATAGGTAAGAGTATAATCTACTAACTATTATTAATATATAGAGTTTCTTTTCTTAATAGAGTATTTATAATAATATTCCTTTTATTAAGTTAATATTTAATTAAGAAATAGAACTATAAAAGAAACTTACTTTATTTTATTTATTATTAATTTATTTATTAAGTAGTTATAAAATATTTTAGTAACTAGTAATTAGTAAGAATCTTAAAATAATTCTTTTATAATAGTCCTTTAAGCTAAGGTCTTTATTCTTATAATATATAAATAATTATTAGAAGTTCTTTATCTTAAATCTTATAATTTAATTCTATTAGCTATATTGATTTCGAGTAGAATATTATTAGATATTAGAAATTATTTTATTTATAGTATTAAGTAAGTACTACTTTAAGGATTTTATCTAATATATCTATTTTAACTCTAGTTTTATAAGCTAGATTATAATAATAGAAAACTAGTATATTAACTAAATTTTGCTTTAAATATTAGAAAGCTTCTTTATATTATATTAACTATCTAAAGAAAATATTTTATCTTATTAGTTAATACCAGCTACCTGTAAGCGACCACTAGGGGTGGAGGCGTATACGGGTGATGATTTACTAAGTGAAGTAGAAGTAAATTCGGTCTATATTTGACTCTCTATGGCCTGCAGCCGGCTTTCGGGGGATATGGCTCGGTTTTATTGCCCGGAATTGGGGTATATGGTCTATAATTAAGTTGGGATTTTATATATAGCTAGGATAGGCTAATTTGTAGACTATATATACGGAATTAATTATATAGAGAAGGATAATAGTAGTAAAGAACTAAGATTGGTAGTTATACAGAAGTTAGAGAATATAGATTGTATATAGTATAACTAATTATATATAGTCCGGAGTAGGATAGACCTAAATAACTATATATTTAGAGTAATAAGTACAATTATAGAATCGGAAAGGTGATTCGGCTATAAAGGCTATTATTCGGCAAGTTATTTGTAGAAGATATAGGACAAAGAGCACTACTAGACTAGGTTAGAGAGGCAACAGATAGGGACTATCAGATACAGTATAAGATAGCAAGTTTTACAGCAATATCGGCTTCAAAGAAATATAGGATATTACAAGTTAAGTATATTATAATTGGATAGCAAAGAGAATTAGCTTATAAGTCCTAAAATAAAGGCCCTAGGACAGATAAGTTCAAAGAAAAGCAGCTTTTAAATAAAGAAAGATTGCTTTAAGGTAGTAGATAATTATATATAAGTTTCTTTAATACTTATAGGGCTAATTACAGTATAATAAGAGCTAAAAGGATTTATACTCTTATTATAAATATAATAAATAAGCTAGAAAATAATATAAAAGGGCGGAAATCCTAATTATACTATATAAGAGTATATACTAGCTTAAGATTTAGATAGAATACTAATAAAACTAAGATTAAGTAAGACCTATAAATTTAATATAACAAGATTAGAGGCTATAGACAGATCCTCTTACTCGAGCCCTTTCTTAGAACTATATATACTAGTTACTCTCAGATTTATAACTAGAGTAGGTATATATAAAGAGATCCTATTCTATAATAATAAGCTTTAAGGCTAATAGACTATAACAGCTAATAAGAGTAGGAGATATAAGAGAAGCTACCGGAATAGGTACTAAAGAAGATCCGAATATAACAATCCTCTCTCTTAAGATAGATAGTAATAATAATCCTAGAGATCTAGATATATAGACTAGATATATAATAGGTTTCCTATAGATAGATCTAAAGAGTAGAGATATTCTTAAGGATATAACTATAAGATAGCTTAAAAAGCTAACTACTAAATATAAACCTTATATATATAAGATTATAGCCCTAGATCTATATATAAAAATAGGAAAAACTATAACTAACTTAGAGGCTATAATAGCCTAGATAGTAGAGGATAATATAGATAAGGAGTATAAGAAGTATATAAGAGATCTTAGGCTATTTATAATATATATAACTATTAAGAAGAAGCTAAAGGATATATATACTAATTGCTATTAGGTTAGTTAGGGCTATAAGTATAGCTTTAGTATATTATCTTAGAAGTCACTATAATTAAAAGGATATATTAAAACTAATAATATCTAGGAAAGATAGCTACAATAGTAATTACAGCTGTAATAGTAATAGATAAGAGTATTAGTAAGATTATATAGCCGAAGCGAGAAGCTAAGACTACTAAAAAACCTATAGAAAAGGGTAAAGAGCTAGTAAAGACTATCTTAGCTAAAAAGACTATAAAACTAGTAAAGACGGCTAAGAAAGTCACTTAGGCTAAATCTATAATTAAGAAATAAGGATCTATAAACTAGAAATAGAGGCTAAATAATATTATCCGGTAGGGTAATATAATATAGTAGGATTTAAGGGCTATTATAGATATAGGAAATATAATTAAGACTAAGATAGAGAGCTTAGATATAGAGCTAAGGCTAATAGTAACGAATATTAAGGGCTAATAGAAGAATATAATTAGGTTATAGGCTATAATATAGGGATTTATAGGGGAGGTAATAGAAAGTAAAGAGAAAGAAGATAAGGATAATAAGAAATATAAGAATAAGAAGGAGTAAAGAGTATTAGGATATCTTAAAGGATATACTCGGACTATAGATAGGTTTATTATTAATAGGTTAGGAGATACTAGATCGAATAAGCTAGTAGATTAATTATTTAGAATAAGATATATATATAAGACTATAGAGATAACAAATATAGACCGAGCTAGTTATATTTACTAAAAAAATAAAGTTAAACAGAAAAGGAAAAGTGTTAGTATAGTAGTAATAGTAATAATAAATAAGTAATATATAAGGGAAGATACTAAGGGTAGATATAAATTAGCTTAGGGACTAGAATAAATAATATAAGATTATTAAGCCCTAGCTAGTTAATAGTAGAGTATAGAGACTATAGGAAATAAAGTATATAGAGAAGATTAATAAGGGAAAAACAAAAAAACTATAATATAACTATAGTATCTAGTATAGTAAGGATAGTATATAGATTGTATATAATATAAGAGAGCTATTTCTTTCTAATAATACTATCTATCTACTTATAGCACTATTTATAACTGTAAATCTAAGCCTCTAGTTATTTATCTATAGACTCCTTAATTCTCTTTATATTAAACTACTAGAGATAGGCTATAAGCTTATTATATTTATATTCTAGTTAGATAAGAGTAGCTAAGGTCTTCTTATAGTAGGTATAGTAGGCCTTTAGAGTTATAAAGACAGTATTATTAAGAAGGGTATAGTATATAATAGGAGATATAGATAGGAGGGTGATATTAGGCTAGATTTTGTACTAGTCTTAAGATATCTTACTCTAGTATATTACCTCGAAGTATACTACTATATACTTAGCTAAATAATAGGAGGGGTTAGTAATACTATTAGAACGATATAAAGTAAGATTAATAGACTAGAAGTTAAGAGGGACTTACTCTCTATAAATATGACTTTATCTTCAATAGATATACTAAGAGACTAAAGAGATAGTTATATAAGTAAAGTAATAATTAGTATAGGATATATAGGATAATTAGGGTAGTTAGGACTATACTAGAGATAGAGGTACTAATAAGATAGGTTTTAGAGGTAGCTTAGTACCGAGATAGAGGATCTTATCCTTAGTATTAGACTAGATAAGCCGGTAGTACTTAGTCTTATAAGACAGACTAGCTATAAAAGTATTCGCTAGCTATATTATACTAGAATAAGATAACTAAAGGTTTATAGGACTTATAGTAAGGATATAGTAATATAGAAGTAGGTAAGTAAGTAAGAAGAGGGGTTAATAAGAGATTAAAACAAATATAGGAATATATAGTATATAGAAGTAGGAGGGTATTTAGTATATAAATAAGACTATTAGTATCTAGAGCTTTATAGCTAGAGTCCCTCTTACTCTATTATATCCTATTATTAATAGAGATTTTTATAATACTACTAGAAACAGCTAAGAGCCTCTTAATAAGTTATACTTCTATAAAGAAATTAGAGATAGAAGACTTTCTACTAAGTGACCTACCTATAAAAGATAAGATAATAGTAATAGTAAGAATATAGGATCTAGTAGGATAGTATAATCTACTTATAGTAAAGCTATTATAGATAAATAGTTAGCTCTAGTAGAGCTAATATTAGGGAGATTTACTAACTAATATTTAGTAGGAGAGATCTATCTTAATACTAATAGAAACCCTAATAGATATAAGCTAATCTAGAATTTATATAAGAAGACCTACTATAATATAGTCTATTTAATAAGCCTAAATATAGACTAGAAGTATAATAGTAAGGATATAGTAAAGATAGTGATTCTAGTATACTATACTAATACCGAGACTCTATATAGCTAGTAGGTTAGAGTATCTATATCTAAGAGATAGGAGTATAAGTAATACTAGGCTAGTATAGCACTATTTAAGTTATATAAGATAGCTATAAATAAGAAGAGAGAGCTAGTATTATAGGGTTTATATATAGAGTACAGCTTTAATCTCAAGGACTATATCTATAGTTTCGGTATATTAAAACCCTAAGTTATAGAGTATACTAGCTAATATTAGTAGATAGTATAAACTTAGCCGGTATTTATAGTTATTATATTTAAATAGAGAGCTAATACTATAGTAGGTAGTATAGTAGATTAAGGATCTAGAGACTTATAGAATAACTATAGGACTAAGTAGAGAGGTAGTAGAGAGCTATAAAAAGAGAATATATTAATAGAGATAAAATTATAGCTTTTATTATAATATAAGGATTAGTATTATAATAGAAACAAGATATAAATCATAGTATTAAGGACTAAATCATATAGTAATAGAACGGATATAGGTCTTACTATTATATATATAGATTTTAGCAAAGTATATAAGTATAAAGGTATTATAGGTAAAGAGAGATAGATTGTCGGCTATAGATTATAATAGAGTTAGTATTATATAGTTATATTAGTAAATTAGGGTAAGTCTACTAAAGAAGTAGTCAGTAGTATATCTACAGAATATATAGTTTATATAAGTACTATTAAAAAGCAGAAGGCCCTTCTTATTAACTATTATATAATAGTACTTAAAGGCTCTATATCTAGCTAGATAGTATTAATAACCCTAGTTAAAAGACATAGAGATACTAAAATACTAACTAAAGAGTATTATAATACTATCTATATATCTAGGGATTATATAGATCTTAAGTCTAAAGCTATTATAGACCTAGTTAATATTCGGACTATCTAGCTAAACGGAAAGGGCGTATATAAGCTTATCTAAAGAGCCGGCAAGATTACCTATAGGATTACTATTATAGTCTAGGAAGTATAATATAGCTAAAAGGATAGTTAGTATATATATAGAGATTACTAGAAATAAGACTTATTATATAAGAGAGAGAGAGGTAAAGCTAGGGTAGAAGAGCTTACTATAACAAAAGATAATATAAGTAAATATAAGAATTAGATATATTAGTTAGAGAGGAGAGAAAAGAAGAAGAGGATAAAATAATAGATAGGGAGGTATTAGTATATCTTATTAAAATAGGACAATAGAAATAAGTAGAATTCGCCTAAGAAATCAGGTAATCTAGTAGTAATAGCCTATATACTATAATATAATATAGATAACTATTAGTAATATTCCTCTATCTATCTCTTACTTCCTCCTATAATATCTTGATTCTTAAACTACTCTTAATCCCGAAACGATCTTAATCACTAGGATATTACTAAAAGCTATATTATAAGATAAGTATAGAGTATAAGAAGCTAGATAGAATAAGATACTAACTTATTTTAGACTATATATATCTATATATTAGTTAAGTATAGTGATAGATAAGATAAAGACGAACTATTTAAACTAATAAAGGTCCTACTATATACTATAAGGATAAAAGACTAGCTAGAGGGTTAATTTAATACTATCTTTATAGCTAGAGAAGATTATAGGGGAGATACTAAGAAGAATATAGATAGGGATACTAAAGAGAATACTTATAGGGATACTAAGAAGTAAGATATATTATAGATATAAACCTAATCTAAAGCTTTTATAATATACTAATAATATATATAGTGAATATCTATAAACTCTTATCTAATAGAAACCTAAGTATAAGGCTACTAGATAAATTGTTAGTTCTAATTAGTAAATAGAGATATAGAATCTTAGTCCTAGACTATATACTAATATACAATATAGTAAGCTTCGAGGAATTCTAAGAGTAAGAGTATATTAGAATAATAGTATAACTATTTAAGATACTAGCCTATCTTTAGAGTATTAATAATATCTAGTATCTAAGTATTAACTAGTCTATAGATAAATATAGTATAAATTAGGTCTATATACTAACTAGCCTTAGAGGCTATATAGTACTTTATAGGTAATACTTCGGTACTATAGCTACTAATATAGATTATTATAAGCAATATATAGCTAGATAGGGTATATTCTAGATCTATAAGATTACTATTAATACTTATAGGTTAATACTTTTTGATAGAGTATATATATACTATATATTCTATAGTGATTAAATAGAATATTTATTTATAGCTATAGTCTATAGTTAGGCTCTATAAGTATTTATAATAGAAGTGCTAGAATATTAGTTTAGATATAGGGTATTTATAGATATACTAATATAGGACTATAATTAACTATAGGTTCTATAGTAGGATTTAGGGGTTAAGTAGGGCTTAAGATATAGTATAGAGATATAGAAATTTATAGCTATCCTAAATCTAGTTTTATACTTTATATTAAATAAATACTATATATTTAAGAGTTTTATTAGTATAGTCTTAATTAAGTATTATATATTTTAGTAAAAATATAGCTATAAGATAGATATATATACTAGGATCTAGAAATCCTATAGAGGATCCTATAAAGGAATCTCTAAAGGATACTATAGAGGATCTGATCCTATAGAGGAACCTCTAAAGGATACTATAGAGGATCCTCTAAAGGACACTATAGGAGATATAATCCTTTATAGGATCCTCTAGAGGATACTATAAAGGATCCTATAGAGAAAACCTATTAAAATAAAATATATATAGTATAGGGTAAAGAATACTACTAAGGAAACTAACTAAAATAAAAACTATAGATAACTCTAGTATAGAAAACTATAAAAAGATATTATATAGAGAGAATATATTAAGAAAGAATACTAGAATATTACTATTCTAGTAGAAGAAGTGATAATTTTATAGTATTTTAGTTATATTGATTTTTATCTAATATAAGTTGATTTATAGTATTTTAGAATCTAAACTTAGCTAGTATCCCTCTCTATATTATACTAACTCTAGTATATACTTAGTTTTATATAGCCTTAGGTAAAACTATAACTAGATTATAATATAGAAGTGATTATAGTAATAATTATAATAACTATAATACTAATAGTATACTAACTCTAGTATACTATTAGTTTTATATAGCTATTAGCAAAACTATAGCCGGGTTATTATATAAAAGTAGTTATAGTAATAATAGTAGTGATTGTATAGGGTTAATCTAGGCTATATAATTAGTTTAATATAGCTTTAGACAAAACTATAGCTAGGTTATAATAAAGAAGTAACTATAGCTAGGTTATAATATAGAAGTGACTATAACCGGATTATTATATAGAAATACTGATAGGGATAATAGTAGTAATTGTATAAGGTTAACCTAGGCTATATAGTTAGTTTAATATAGCTCTTAGTAAAACTATAGCCGGGTTATTATATAGAAGTGATAATAGTAATAATAGTAGTAATTGTTAAGGATTAGACTAGGCTATAGGACTAGTAGGATATTAGAGTAAGTATCTTCTAAAGGATATAAAGTATATAAAAGATAGAAATCTAAATAGAAGAGGATATATAGAGAGTTTTAGGTATAGTGCCCTTAGATACTAGCTATATAATATAAACCGCTCCGAGAATAGTCTATATATAGAGCTATTAGAGCTAGAAGTAAGAGATAAGTAAGATATTTTACTTTGAAAGTAATAGTAAAAGAGTAAGAGATAATAAACTAACTAAAATATAAGGGATAATAGGTCTATATATATATATATAGATAATAGTAGGGATAGGAGATCTAGGTAGTATAGATAATAGAGAAATAGAAAGAAAAAAGTATAAATTATAGATATAGATAGCCTTTTAAATATAATATATATACTACTTATAGTATATAATAGAGGGTATAACTAGCTATAGTAAAGGAATAGTATTATATATAGGTTGTTTACTATCTAGTTCTAAAGTAGGATATAAATCATTAGTATAATAGATATATATTAATCTACTAAGGATATATAGAGGATTATAGTTTAATAGGGATATTAGAGAAGCTAGGGTAACTATGATTCTCTAAATATATATAGATAGAGTATAGATACTACTAGAGAGGGCCGGAAAAACAATATATAATTATTATAGTATAATATAGTAGTGAATAAGAGTAATAGTAAGGGTATAGTAAGTAGGAGTATAGATATAAGAATATCCGGAGTAGTATATTATAATATATAAACTATAAGATCTATATTAAAATATCCTTCTCGGATTTATCTAGAGTCTTATTATATAGCTATATATTATTTTAAAGCTAGAAGATATATTTGTCTAAGATTATATAATCCTATAAAATATAATAATAGGCAATCTTAATCTACTTATAAATCTTATAAAGGTCCTAGAGTAGACAATTATAAAGTACTTTAGTTATTAGGGACTAGTATAGTATAGAAGTAGGGGGTATATTAAATAAAGATAGAGACTAAGTGGTTTAGACAGAGGGTATAGAGATAGAGAGTTGCTTTGTTATAGGCTTAGGTTTTAGTAGATATATATAAGACTTAGGTTTTGTCTTAGATAGATTACTCGGAGAAATAGTTAATTACTTAATTATAGACTAGTAGATTAGGATTATAGAGATAGTTTGTGATCTATACTAATAAAGAAGTATATCTTAGTTAGGAATAGGAGGAGATATAGCAGATTACTTAAGGGTAGAGTAGTAAGTAATAGATATATATCTAATTTACTATCTATACTAGAAGGGAATAATAATCTTATTATCTAGTATATAAGCGATAAAGTATTAGGTAATACTTTACAGTATATTTTTATAAAAGGAGTAAGAATTACTACTACTATTAAAGATATAGTTTATATATATACTATAGAAGAGGACTTAGGACTCTAAGAGAATAGCAATTATATAGATTTAGTATAGACTATTATTCTAGGTATATAAGATATATTAGTTAGACAAATTGATTATAAGGCTAAATTGCTAGCTAAAGATAGAACAGAGTAAAGCTCTTACTAGCTTAATATAATAATAGTAAAGATATCCGGATTTATCGAGATACTAGTTAATATATAATAAGTTAGATTAGATTAGGGTCTAGTAGAGTTTCTCTTATATAGTTAGATAAGGATTCTATATAGGATTATTATAGAGGTTTAGACTATAGGATAAGTTATAGACTAAGAATACTAAAAAGGGAGGGGGATAGGAGATTACTAAGAAGTATAAGTAAACTAAGAATATAGTAACTAAGAAGCTATCTACTAGGATAAGTTAATAGCTATATAGATATAATAGTAGATAGTAGCAAAGGGCTTAATAAGGGTAAGGATAATAGAGAAGGCAAGTTAGAATATAAATAATATAAATACCGAGAAGAGATTAGATTAAAAGATAGCTAGGAGAAATCTAGTATTAGTATTAGAGAAGGAAAGATTTAAAAAAGGAATATAAGATATATCTAGTTAAAAGTATAATTAATTAAGCCGGTAATTAGTATAAAGAGTGAGTTTTAGACTAGATAGTAGAATTATAGCGAATATTTAGAGGGGTTAGAGATTATAAAGTACTCGAGATAATAATCCTTAGTCTAGCTAGATCTAAGTTAGCTTACTAGGCTAGATATTACTTAGTATGATCTTATAGATATATATATAGATAAAGATAGGCTAGGGATATTTAGTAAGAAAGGGAATCTATAGAGATAAAAGAAGAGTAAGTAGAGTTTAATAGATAGACTAGGCTATAAAGTAGTAAGATAGAGAAAAGAGAGTATAAGGATAAAGTATAGTATAGGAGTATATTTATATAATTAAGGATAAAAGAAAGAGTATTAAAAATATATAGAATATATAATTTAATTAGTACTAATACTAGGAAACAGCTATAGGATACTAATATATACTATATAAGTCTATATATAGAGAGGAGATAGATATAGAGGCTAAGTTAGATATCTATAGATTTAGAATAGTACTAGAAGAGTAGACTATAGTAATAATATATAGTCTATATAAGACTATATAAATAGTAGGAGGGAGGAAGAGATTATATAGTTAAGAAGCTATAAGGAAGATATCTTTAGGGTAAAGTCCTAATTTACTAGCCTATATAAGAAAGGGGATAAGCTAGGTAAGAATAGAGTAGATAAGCAGACTAGAATATATAATAGGGTAAACTAGCTATATAGTAATAGACAAATTAGTAGGATAACCGAGGGAGATAATATAGGTAGTATGTATAAAATATACTAAGAAAGGCGGTACTAATAGTCTACTAGATATATAAGTATAGTAAAGGTCGGCTTTATAGACTAGATCTAGTTAAAATTGAAGATATCCTTAAAGAGGATACTATTAAGGATATAGATCCGAGATACTATAATATAATTAATCCTAGGGGTATAAGCCCTTTTACTAATATTAAGAACTGCTTAGTTAATTATAATATCTTAGGTCTTATAGATAATAATAATATATACTAATACTAAGGGGAATTAGGAGCGGGTATACTACTTAGTATCCTATAAAAACTTATATATTAAGTGTAGAATAGGGACTATAGGGGATATCTCTAGTTAGATATTATAGCTAGTAAAAGTATTAAATCTAATAAGGATAGTATATAGTAGTTCTAAGTATATATCTCTAGTACCGGAAGGCTATACTATATCCTTAACTATACTAAAGGATCTATTAATAAGCCTATATTCGGTCTATAGATTTTCTAGTAGTATTATATAGCTACTAATAGATAACTAGACTAATTGGTAGAGATTACTAGTATCTTTAGTAGATATAGACTTAGTATCTTAGCCTATATAATTAGCTATAAGTTTAAGGATAGTCTATTAGAGGTTATATAGGTAATTATAGTTATACTGCTTAACCTAGGTATATCTTAGGAGAATATAAAGGATATTAGTAAATATAGCAATCTTATCTAGGTTATTAGCTATGATATAGGAGGCGAGGAGTTCGAAGTTAGCCTAGGTAAGCTTTTCCTTATAGAGCTAGTCTAAAGTCTTACGGAATTAGGCGCTTATATTATCCTATCTTTGCTAGTATATAATTATATCTAGCTCGAGGGTCTAGTTAAATATCTAGTAGAATATAATAGCCTACTTCTAGTAGGGATTATAGACTAGGATAGTTAAGAATAGTAGTTACTAGAGGATAGAAGGGAGTTAGAAAAAGTTACTAATAATAACTATATTAAGATTACTAAAGTACTAGTCCTAGGATTATAGAAAGATCTTATAATACCGCTACTTAATCTAGAATAGTATATTAAACCTAACTATTAACTTTTTGTTAACTAAGAGATAGCGAATATTACGAAACACTATCTAGAGTATCTTAAGTATATTAGATAGGAGGGCAATATACTTACCGGTTAGCTTTAATAGGAGGCGGAATAGCGAATATAGTATATAGCCCTAAATATTAAATATAGTTACTCTAGTAGATATAATATATATAATAGGATTAGGGATATCTATATCTTTAGCTATATAAGTAAGTATAGTAGAGATAAGTAAAATAATATATAACTTACTAGTACCTACCTAACTATTAAGATTAATCCGGAGGGGGGTATTATATCTAGTAAGAGTATACTAGAAATACTAGACTATAATATTAAAAAATAGGCACTACTTCTCTTAAAGAGAGTCCGGGAAGGTATTAGATTGTATTATTAAAGGAATAGGGTCTACTATCTTAGCTTACTTCTAATAATTAGAGGAGATATAAAGATTAGTATTATACTCTATATATAGAGTCTAGTTATACTCCTAGTTAAGGGGATATTGCCTAAGGTCCTTAAGATTCTCTAGCTATATCTCCGGCTAATAGTTTAGACTATACTATACTAATTACTACTAGGAGCTTAGTAGCTTATCCTTTTTTTTGCTTCCTAAGCCCTCGAATAAATCCTTAGGGTTATCTTCGAGTAGGCGGCTATAGCAGTTGTCTAGGTATTTATAGTACTTCCAGTAGAATATAAATATATTAGTCTATAACTTAAACTAGATATTATTAAGTTCGAGGAGCTAGCTTTTATTCTGGAAGGGGTAATAGAGTATGATCTTTATCCTAGTATAATCTATAGTATTAGCCTGATACTAAGGCTAATATAAGAGTATATAATTAGGAGTTATAGGATCCTAAGGTCTTTTCCTAATATAATTAAAGCTACTTAAGAACTTAAAATAAGTAATATCTTTATACTACTCCGGATACTCCTAATACTTAATAAGTAGGGATTTATATACCTAAATTCTATCACTAGGCTTAATATAATATATTATAGCCTATTCTTCTTAGAGACAATATTAAACTAAAATAATAATATAGGTTCTATAGTATAATAAGATATCTAGGAGAATCTAGAGTATCTTCTAAGCAGACTAGTTATACTAAGAGAGTAGAGTATTTAGAAGCTTCTAGATAGTAGAGAGTAGTAGAGTTTTAGTATTAATATAGGAGAGGACGCCTTTTATAAGATTAAGGTAGGTCTATATAGGATACTTAGACTTACTAATATACTTTAAGAGGTAGTTAAGAAGGGCTTCGGCCCTAGTATATAGGGCAATATCAATATTAGTAAGCTATATTATACTTACTACTAGGTTATATAGGTTTAAATAGATATTATTGTGCTCCGGCTAGAGATAGTAGTATATAGAACTAAGAGGCTTCTCTAAGATAGGCTTAGGATAGGTAGGATAAGGAAAACCTATATAGTAATTAGTTAAGCTAATAGTATGATTCTTCCTAAGATAGTATTGTATATTATTTTGCTGAGCGAAGCGAAGCAAATAGCAGAACATTGATTTTCAAATATACTAGGCCTACTTCCAGCAATCTCAGATCTCAGATCCGGGCCTCTGATTGGTCGAAAAATTCACTCGTAACGTGACTAGGGTAGGGTTAGTCACGTGACTTAATCACGTGATATACACCGATCTGCTCCGAATTAGGCAGCGATCACGTGAGTAGTATAGTATAGATGGCCTTAGGCATCTATTTACGTACTATATACCGATCTGCTCCGAATTAGGCAGTGATCACGTGAGTAGTATAGTATAGATGGCCTTAGGCATCTATTTACGTACTATACACCGATCTGCTCCGAATTAGGCAGCGATCACGTGAGTAGTATAGTATAGATGGCCTTAGGCATCTATTCACGTACTATACACTAATCTACTCCGAATTAGGCAGTGATCACGTGAGTAGCATAGTATAGATAGCCTTAGACATCTATTTACATACTATATACCGATCTGCTCTGAATTAGGCAGTGATTACGTGAGTAGTATAGTGTAGATGGCCTTAGGCATCTATTCATGTGCTATATACCGATCTGCTCTGAATTAGGCGGTGATTATATAAGTAGTATAGTATAGGTAGCCTTAGGTATCTATTAATATGATATATACTGATCTTAATCTAGCTGATAATCTAGCTACTAAACTGTATACTAAACTATATACTAAACTATATACTATACTGTATACTAAGCTAGCTACTAAGCTAGCTACTAAGCTATATACTAAGCTAGCTACTAAGCTACATACTAAGCTATATACTAAGCTAGCTGCTAACCTAGCTGCTAAGCTAGCTGCTAAACTATATACTAGGCCAGCTGCTAAACTATATACTAAACTAGCTGCTAAACTGTATACTAAACTGTATACTAAACTTTATACTATACTGTATACTAAACTGTATACTAAACTGTATACTAAACTGTATACTAAACTGTATACTAAACTGTATACTAAACTATATACTAAGCTATCTACTAAACTGTATACTAAACTATATACTAAGCTATATACTAAGCTAGCTACTAAACTGTATACTAAGCTATATACTAAGCTATATACTAAGCTATATACTAAGCTAGCTACTAAGCTATCTACTAAGCTAGCTACTAAGCTATCTACTAAGCTAGCTACTAAGCTATATACTAAGCTATCTACTAAGCTAGCTAAGCTATCTACTAAGCTAGCTACTAAGCTATCTACTAAGCTAGCTACTAAGCTATATACTAAGCTAGCTACTAAGCTAGCTACTAAGCTAGCTACTAAGCTAGCTACTAAGCTATATACTAAGCTAGCTACTAAGCTACATACTAAGCTATATACTAAGCTAGCTGCTAACCTAGCTGCTAAGCTAGCTGCTAAACTATATACTAGGCCAGCTGCTAAACTATATACTAAACTAGCTGCTAAACTGTATACTAAACTGTATACTAAACTTTATACTATACTGTATACTAAACTGTATACTAAACTGTATACTAAACTGTATACTAAACTGTATACTAAACTGTATACTAAACTATATACTAAGCTATCTACTAAACTGTATACTAAACTGTATACTAAACTATATACTAAGCTAGCTACTAAACTGTATACTAAGCTATATACTAAGCTATATACTAAGCTATATACTAAGCTAGCTACTAAGCTATCTACTAAGCTAGCTACTAAGCTATCTACTAAGCTAGCTACTAAGCTATATACTAAGCTATCTACTAAGCTAGCTAAGCTATCTACTAAGCTAGCTACTAAGCTATCTACTAAGCTAGCTACTAAGCTATAGCTACTAAGCTAGCTACTAAGCTAGCTACTAAGCTAGCTACTAAGCTAGCTACTAAGCTATATACTAAGCTAGCTACTAAGCTAGCTACTAAGCTATATACTAAGCTAGCTACTAAGCTATATACTAAGCTAGCTACTAAGCTAGCTACTAAGCTAGCTGCTAAGGCTAAGCTAGCTGCTAAACTATATACTAGGCCAGCTGCTAAACTGTATACTAAGCTAGCTGCTAAACTATATACTAAACTAGCTGCTAAACTAGCTTCTAACTAATCTACCTATTCCTTTACCTTTAGGACTATCTCTTTAGTATATGAAAATAATACCTACCCCTACCCCCCACCCCCTCAGGGGTGGGGGTTGGGGGGAGGCTGAATCGCTCTTACCCCCCATAAGCCCCTATACCCCAGTATAGTAGCGCTAGCCTAACTTTAAGCTACCTATCCTACCTATAGACTCTTTATTAAGCCTTCTTTAAAATATACTATAATATATTTAGTAATTTATTACCTATTATAAAGTTAAATAAGGACTATATACTACTAATTTCAAACAATTAAACCTAGCTATATCCTCTAAAGGCCGGCTGCAGGCCATACTAAGTCAAATATAGGCTGAATTTGCTTCTGCCTCGCTCAGCAAAATATTACCTGTATGCGCCTCCACCCCCAGTGGTCGCTTATAGGTAGCTGGTAGTAATACTACTAAACCTAATTAATTATATAACTAAGATACTTATAGGTATTATACTAATCCTAGGGCTATAGCTAAAGATTGGATAGGGCTTACTTATAGATAGGATATCTAATAGCTAAAGGAGTAGGATTTATAATAGAGATATATATATCCTAATAATAGGTGAAGGTTATACGGAGCTCGGGTATATCTAGAAGGTTAGGATTAGGGTATCTCTAGATCTAGTATAATATATAATTATATATAGATCCCTAACCCTACTACTTATATTATAACTAGGAGTTACTAACTATAAATATATATTTTAGGACTATATCTTAGAATAGCCAAAACTAGATATTAAATCACTAAGCAATAATATATAGGTTGTTCTAGAGGTTATTATAGATAATATACTGCTAGGTAGCTATATCTCCTATAAGTCACTTAGGATAGTTAGGGAGGTGATATATAAGGTTATCTTAGTATAGATTAGCTATAGAGAGGGTAAGAAAGAGATAGACTAGACTAAGATCTTATATATATATAGTTAAATTATAGTACCGGACAGTCTAGAATAGTTAAATATCTTATAGATATATAGTAGTATAAGTAATCTCCTAAATAAGCCCCTAGGTATCTAGAGAGTTATTCTTAAAGACTATATAAAGCTTATTAATAGAGATCTAATAGTCTATATAGTTTTTAACAAAGAAATCGGCCTAGTTTATAGTAGAATACTATATATATATATTAAAGACTATAAAGCGAAACTATAGGTAGTAAGTAAAGTAGCCGGATTTATATTATATAAGATACCGGACCTAATCTTTAAACTTAACTATATATATATAAGAGGTTTTAAACTCGGCTTTTTTATAGGGGAAAAGAGTAGAGAAGGTAAGAGAAAGAATTAATTAGCTATAACTAAACTTAAAGAGAGAAGTAGATTATATAGAAGATAGAGTAAGATAATAATAGGATAGTAGGGCTATATATAGTAGATATAAAAGGGCCTCGGGCGGGAGATAGATAGTAAGGATAAGGTTCTATAGTATAGACTCTTTATTAAGCTCGGGTTTAAGATTAGGTATAATAGTATACTTAGGACCGAGATTAGCTTAGATAGGAAGGTTAGGTAGATCTAGTAGGAGAGGCTTATTAGACTTAACTATATATATATAAGAAGGGATCTAGTTAGAAATATCCTAGTTTACTAATAGCTAGGAGAGCCGGATAGGATTAATAAGAAGATATTAGTAGCTAGAGTAGTTCTATTTAAGGAAATCAAGCTACTAGATAACTATATAATAGTAAATAGTAAAATCATAAGAGAACTAGTACTAAAGACTAGATTAACTATCTATATCTACTAGCTAGAGAATAATAATATCTAGCTTAGTAGGTAGGAGTAGGAGATAGTTATAGATCTTAGGTATATTAGTTATAAAGTATATTATATATTTATAGTAGAAATACTACTATCCTCGGACCTACTATATCTTAATAATTATATATATAAAGAAGATTAGTATCTCCTTTATCTAAGTTAAGTTAGGAAGGAAGGATAGGACTTTACTAGGGTCTATATTGTTCTATAATCTATAAAAGTATATATAGTCTATAGGGTTTAGTTTCTAGTCCTTAGCTTTATTCTTTATATAGTATTAAGTATAGATACTAGTATTACTATCTCGGGCTAATAGCTTTATATAGAACTAATATTTATTATAGCGAGTATAAAGTTTTATTATCTTAGTATATAGTATAACCTAGAAATTGTTAACTAAGGCCTACTACTACTAGGTTAAGGGGCTAGAGGAGAGATTGTAGTCCGGACTATAGTATAATAGTGTATAAGAGCTAGGAGGCGAGGTAGGTAGAGCGAGAGAAGGATAAGAAAGAGGCCTAGACTATAAGGACTATCAATATAGGAAGAAAGAGAGATAGAATTCGGAGCTAAAGTATAGTAGAGAGCTCGAGTATAGATTAGAGTATAAAGATAGGTATAATAAGACTAGATTAGAGGATAAAGAGAAGACTAGTAGGGAAAGAGATAGTATTTATAAGACTTTTTTACTAGTATAGTAGTATATATAGTGATCTTGCTACTTTGTATTACGAGCCCTAGTTAAAGTAGCGAAATATAGAAGTATAGGAGGACTAGATATTAACTTTAGAACTATAGGCTAGAGAAAAGAGTATATTAGCTAGAAAAAGATATATAGAGATATAACTAATATAAGTAGTAGTTTAGTTACAATAGTTAAGATATATTGTAGTCGGAGGGCCGGACTGATATTAGTTAGAAAACTAGTATAGGGGCTTAGCAATCCTATATTTAGTATATATACGATGATTAGGCTATAGGATAGGCTGTACTAGGATCTATATCTCGAATAGTTATGGTTTTGAGGGTAGTATAGTATCCTAATAGTACTCGAGATATTCTATAGTAAGGATACCGGGTTAATAGCGGTTTTGGAAGTTATTAATATACTTCGAGATATAATACTTAGTATAGGTATAGTAATCTAGCTTAGTAAAAGTAGGCTAAGGTACCGCTGAGATCTCAATATATAAGATTAGTAAAGCGCGAGGCTTCTAGGGGATAAGGCTTATAATATTAATAGATCTTTTATAGGTATAGACCTATACAAAGTTAGATTAATAGGAGATAATTAGTATATAAAAGAGGATACCTTATTATAATATATATAGCAATTAAGGTACGTTCGAGTAGAGGTTATGCGGGAAGTAGGGCCTAGTATAGGTTCAAAGTGAGAATAAGGCTTAGTACGATAGTATTTTATATAAGTAAGAGAATCTATAGTAGGTATTTATAGGGTATAGGAGAGGATAGAGGATAGGGATACAAAGAATGGAGTGTATAGAGATCTATGAAAATGTAGTAGAGTAAGGAGGCGTGTACGGGGAGACGCGTAGGCCGTACTGATAGTCCGGGTAAATATAGGCCGTATGTTTTAGGGTCCCGCGATTTACGGCCTGTGGGGCAGTTTACGGCCTGTAAGTCATATGACTAACCCTACCCTAGTCACGTTACGAGTGAATTTTTCGACCAATCAGAGGCCCGGATCTGAGATCTGAGATTGCTGGAAGTAGGCCTAGTATATTTGAAAATCAATGTTCTGCTATTTGCTTCGCTTCGCTCAGCAAAATAAAGATTTCGAGATTATATTATAAGCTCTAATAAATTGTTAGTAGAAATTATAGAATCTAAGGAATAATTATACTTTCTTTATAATAATTAGTACTAATTATAACTAAATTATTTTAATCTTTACTAGGTCTATAGTAATACTATTAATACTTATAATAAAGCCTAAAAACTTAGTTTTTATAATTAAGAATTTAGATTTTAATAAGATAATTTATAGCCTTACTTTTTATAGATAATAGAGTACTTTCTTAACTTATTATTTATAATCCTTAATATTCTTACTATAGATTAAGATATTATTTATAAAAGTAATAGTATATTTATCTAAGTACTCTCTAAGTATATTATTTATAAATCTCTAGAATATTATAAGACTATTTGTTAAACTAAATAATATTATTTTATATTTAAAGAATCTATATTATATATAGAATATAGTAAGATCTTTAGCTTTTAATATTAATTAAATCTAATAGAATCTTTATTAGATATTTAGCTTTATATAAATCTTTACTTTACTTATTTATTAGATTATTTTGTTAATTAGTAATAGTAGATAGCAATCTTTCTTTATAATTATATTTAATCTTCTAAAATTAATATAGAAATATAGTTCTTTATTTAGCTTCTTAGCTATTAGGATTAGTAAGATATATAGAGAGAAGCTTAAGATAATAAAATCTTTCTATAAATTCTTAAGAATATATTTTTTAGTAGCTTTTAGCTTTTTTAATAATAACTTATAAAGAGAGTAGTATCTAGATATTATTTTAGTCTTAAGTATAATATTATAATTAACTCCGGGTTTATAAGATAGTAATTTATCTAATCTCTTTTTTAAAAAGACTTTTATAAGTTTATAATATTCTTTTAGTAGTATCTTTTTAATCTCTTTAATCTCTATATCTTAGATCTAAGAACTTTTAATATTAATAATATAATTAATTTTATATAATAAGATAGAGAAGATTTTAGTCTTTTTATTAGTTTTCCTATATTTATATAACTAGTTAAATCCTATATTACCAGCTACCTGTAAGCGACCACCGGGGGTGGAGGCGCATACAGGTAATGTTTTGCTGAGCGAGGCAGAAGCAAATTCGGCCTATATTTGACTTAGTATGGCCTGCAGCCGGCCTTCAGAGGATATAGCTAGGTTGAATTGTTTAAGATTAGTAGTATATAGTCTATATTTAACTTTATAATAGGTAGTAAAGTATAAAACGTTTATAGTGTACTTTGAAGAAGGCTTAACAAAGGGCCTATAGGTAGTATAGGTAGCTTAAAGCTAGGCTAGCGGCTACGCCGCTGTACCGGGGTATAGGGGATTTACGGGGGGTAAAGGCGATTTAGCCTCCCCCTACCCCCCACCCCTAAGGGGGTGGGGGGTAGGGGGAAGTATTATTTTCTTATACTAAAGGGATAGTCCAAAATATAAGGCAATAGCTCGGTTAGTTAGTATATAGATTAGCATATAGTTTAGTATATAGATTAGGATATAGTTTAGGAGCTAGTTTAGGAGCTAGTTTAGGAGCTAGCTTAGTATATAGTTTAGTAGTTGAGCGGCTAGCTTAGCAGCTAGCTTAGCAGCTAGTTTAGCATACAGTTTAGTATACAGTTTAGTATACAGTTTAGTATACAGTTTAGTATACAGTTTAGTATACAGTTTAGTATACAGTTTAGTATGCAGTTTAGTATACAGTTTAGTATGCAGTTTAGTATGCAGTTTAGTATGCAGTTTAGTATGCAGTTTAGTATGCAGTTTAGTATGTAGATTAGGAGCTAGATTAGGAGCTAGTTTAGCAGCTAGTTTAGCAGCTAGTTTAGTAGCTAGTTTAGGAGCTAGTTTAGTAGCTAGTTTAGTATATAGATTAGGAGCTAGTTTAGTATATAGATTAGGAGCTAGTTTAGCAGCTAGCTTAGTATATAGTTTAGTAGCTAGTTTAGGAGCTAGTATGCAGTTTAGTATGTAGATTAGGAGCTAGATTAGGAGCTAGTTTAGCAGCTAGTTTAGCAGCTAGTTTAGCAGCTAGTTTAGTAGCTAGTTTAGGAGCTAGTTTAGTAGCTAGTTTAGTATATAGATTAGGAGCTAGTTTAGTATATAGATTAGGAGCTAGATTAGGAGCTAGATTAGCAGCTAGCTTAGTATATAGTTTAGTATATAGTTTAGCAGCTAGATTAGCAGCTAGTTTAAGATTGGTATACATCATATGAATAGATGCCTAAGGCTCTCTATACTATACTACTCACGTGATCACTGCCTAATTTGGAGTAGATAGGTATATAACACGTGATTAGATGCCTAAGGCCATCTATACTATACTACTTATATAATCACTGCCTAATTCGGAGTAGATTAGTGTATAGTATATAAATAGATGCCTAAGGCTATCTATACTATACTACTCACGTAATCGCTACCTAATTCGGAGTAGATTGGTGTATAGCACATAAATAGATGCCTAAGGCCATATATACTATACTACTCACGTGATCACTGCCTAATTCGGAGCAGATTGGTGTATAGCACGTAAATAGATACCTAAGGCCATCTGTACTATACTACTTATGTGATCACTACCTAATTCGGAGCAGATCGGTATATATCACATGATTTAGTCACGTGACTAACCCTACCCTAGTCACGTTACAGATGAATTTTTCGACCAATCAGAGGCCCGGATCTGAGATCTGAGATTGCTGGAAGTAGGCCTAGTATATTAGAAATTCAATGTTCTGCTATTTGCTTCGCTTCGCTCAGCAAAATAAGTATTCCTTATTATATAATCTCTCTTTTTTTATATATAGTAATATTTTAGCTTTTATAGCTTTATTAATATATTTTCTATCTTTATAGGACTTATATAATAGTATCTTATCTATATATCTTTTATATCTCTTCTTTTACTAATAATCTTATTATATTGTCTTCTTCTCTATCCGCTATACTTAAAAAGTATCTCTTAGGCTATCTTCTCGGTCCTAATTTAGAGCCTCTTAGTATCCTTAGTAGTAATAATAGAGATACTAGTAGTAATAGTAGTATTAGTACTATAAGACCTACTAGGCCCGGTCCTATATTTATAGCTAATACTATTTTTAATCCTATACTTCCTACTAATCCTATTAGGATTATTTTTATATCTATCTTATTTTCTTTTATACCTTCTACTTCTTTTAGTCCTCTTTTTATTCTCTTTAGTCCTCTTTCTATATCTTTTATACCTCCTACTAGCTCTACTAATAATCCTAGTCCTACTATTTATAGCTATATAAACCTAGTATTAGATAGGATAATATAAATAGCTAATTATAAGTGATTTTTTATATTTCTATATTATCTAAGTTAACCTATATATAGCTAATTATATAAATATAGATATAAATAGTTTACTATTTCTATTAAGCCTAAATAAGTCCGGTATAAACAACTAGTTTATATAGATACTCCTAGCTTATATAGCTCTAGACTAATATCCTAATTATCCTACTACTAACTATACTATCTAGATAGGTATACCTCTCTATATAGTTATTAGGTAGTTATATAGCTACTAAGCCCCTACTAGTTCTAAATATAATAACTATTTAAAGAGAAATAGTCTATTTATATATTACTATATTATTTTGCTTCTAGACTCTTTTTAATTACTTATCTAGTAAGATTAGATATATACTAGCTATAGCTATTTTTCTAGTAGAAATAAGTATTTATTCTATCTAGTTACTAGAATACCCTCTATATAGTTAATTAACCTAATATAGATATATAACCTATTAAACCTATCCCTAAAGTATCTAAATATACTTACTCTTATTACTTAGACTATTACTATAATCCCTACTATAGTATCTAAGATCCTTATTATATCTATTAAGATAAAGAAGGATAAGGATAAGAGCTATACTAATAAGAAAGATCTATCTAGTAATAATAGTAAGATTATTATAGATCTCTCTACTTCTATTAGTACTATTAAAGCTAAATATAAGACTACTAGTAGTAATCCTACTATTATAACTCCCTATAAGAAGGCTAAGACTACTATAACTATTATAAAAAAGAAATATACTAATATTCTTATCTACTAGAAGAAAGCTTCTATTCCTAGCCCTACTTATAATAATATATAGTACTACTCTCTATTAGCTAAGTTTAGTATTATATATATAAGTAATATACCTAGTTTTATCTACTTATATATAGAGCTTAAGAAGGTATATATATAGTTAGAATTTAATCTATAGCTAATAAAGAAGGTCTTAATAGAGATAGACTATATTAAAGATTCCGGTAAAAAGGATAATAGCTTAGAGTATAAAGAAGAAAAGGATTTAGATATATTTATAGATATTTTTATAGCTCTAGAATAATTTTTCTTTATAGTATATAATCTAGTATAATTAGGTAGAGTATTTCTTTCTTTACTAGGGTATTTCTAACCCTATTTATATTATACTTAACTTTTTATAGAGTAAATATATCTATCTACTTATTTCTTACCCTATTTTTAGTATAATAAACTCTATTATATTAATTTCTTTTCGTAATTCTTAATAATAATAATAGGATAATAACTATAAAGAGATATATAGATCAATCTAAATCTTTTAGTATAGATTCTTAATAAGTATTCTCTATTAATTCTTACCCTAAAAATACTACTAAATTAGTATTATCCTTAGATTTATAGTTATTAGCTTCCGAATTCTATTTATCTATATCTAGTAAGTCTAGTATAGATATATTCTTATTATCCTTCTACCGATTTTTCTTCTAGTCTTATATCTATATTTTAGCAATTAGATACTTAATAATAATATCCTTTCTTATAAATTTATAGTATACTTTTATATACTTAAATTCCTACTATTTAGTCCTTATAAAAGTTAATAGATCTATATATATTAGTAGTAGGGATTTAATCTTATTAAGAATCTAATATAGCTCTTTAGGATAGCTGATTTTTATACTAGCTCTTTATAGTATAGATTATCTTATAGGAGATATCTATAGATAGGAGTTATTGCTTATATTTATATCTAATAGTCTTACTTTATTAATAAGATTTCTTAGAATATATTCCTATAGTTTAGCTAAGATATATATCTTTAGTAGATAACTTTTAAGTATCTTATATAATTTAAACTATATATTCTTATACTTTTTCTTTACTTTATTTTGTACTAGGATCTAGTTCCTTAGTTTAAAGCTTATTTTTATAACTACTATATCCCGGATCTATTGTTTTTTAATTGTATAGATAAGTAGCAGTTTATTTGCTTTAGAGTAAGTATTTAAGAGATACTAGATCTATTCTTTCTAGTCTTTTTAGAGATAAGTATCTAAGAGATAGCTTTTGTTAGATAAGATATATAGATATACTTTATATACTAAATAATATAGGCTTCTCTTTAATATTATATACTTTTATATATAGATAGTAAATATTATCTATATAAGATATTTGTCCTATAATCTTATAGATTTACTTATTAAGTATTTTATTAATATCTATCTAACTAACCTATTAAAATTCTCTATCTTACTATTAGTATAGGGATAGTAGGGTATAGTTATATAGTATTATATTTAGATTAGTATTATAAAGTAATATACTATACTAAAGAATAGGTTTAGGCTATTATCTAAGATTAGCTCTAAAAATATACTATAATATATATAGATATCCTAGTATAAGAATTCTATAAAGATCTCTTTAGTTATATCCGGAAGTACTTATAATACCGGCTATTCTATAGTATAATTAATTATTATAATAATCTATCTATTACTATTAGAAGTAGTAGATAGATAATTAATAAGATTAATATTCTAATATTAAAAAGAATACTCTTCTTTTATAACTATATATTATACTTCTTTATATTCTAGGCTCTTTTTAGAGCTTTATATAATCTAGTAGTTTAGGTAGGTTTTTATAGCTTTTTTAATATCCGTTCTTATAAATAGCTATTACCTATAAGACTATACAATTCTATATAAGTCTAGAAAGCCTAGATAGCTAAACTTTTAATAGGACTTATATACTAGATTAATATAGAATAGTATTTTAAGATATAAGAATATCTCTTTATTATTATAGATATAAATTAGCTATTAGTTAATCTCTACTAATATATTCCTATTAATTAGTATATCCCTAAAACTTAGGTTTATAATAAATTTCTTTATAGTCTAAGTAGTTTTATAGTTATCTAGTTCTATCCTATCTTCTAGAAACTAGATAGTTACTACTAGCTATTCTTTTTTAGAGATACTATATATTATATTTATAATAGTAAGATAGGTATCCTAAATAGTTTATTCTTAGTTTATATTAGTAGGTATACTTTTAATTAGATCTAGTTATTAGCTAATTATATCTATTATAATATTCTTAGAGCTCTTTTAGTAATAAATTGCTAGATAGTATTCCTAGAATTTAGTAACCTAATATATAAGATACTTACTATATTCTTTTATAGTATTAAGATACTATAAATTTATATTATTAGTAATAATTATAGTTTTAAAATAGTTACTATTAATATATTAATTCTATATATAGATTGTCTTTTTAATAGCTAGGAGTTCCTTCTTATATATAAGATAGTTTAGTTTTATTTTATAGAGCTTCTATCTATTATATATAATAGGATAAAGTACTTCTTTATTATCTTCCTATATAAGAACTATACTAAGTATTTATTTAGAAGTATTTATTTTAATTATATATAGCTTATTCCGGTTAGATTACTTAAGAATAGGTATAGAGATAAATAGTTTCTTAATTATATAAAATATACTTTTATAAGCCTCTATCTATATAATAGATTGAAAATACTTCTTATATAAGATACTATTACTCTTTTTTAGTAGTTTATAAAGTAGTATATAGATTTTTGTAAAGTCTTTAATAAATCTATAGTAGTATATAGTAAGTCTTATAAACTATTATATATTATATATATTTTTAGATTATAGCTAGTTATTTAGAGTCTTAGTTTTAGCTATTAGAGGCTAAATAGTTCTATTCCTAATAATATAGCTATAAAATTCTAGTTAGTTAGTAGTAAATTAGTATTTTATTAGTAAGATATATAATTCCTATTCTACTAGTAATATAAAGACCTATTCTAGGTATTTATAGTATTCTTCTATTAATATAAAGAAGATTAAGATATTATCTAAATAGATAACTATACTTTAGTCTAGTAAAAGCTATAATATATTATTAATTACTAACTAGAATATAATAGATATATTATAGAGTCTAAATAATATAGTAAGCTATTTATATTTATCCTAAATTATATTAAATATAGTCTTTTTAATTATACTCTTTTCTATTTAGATCTACTAGTATCTTACTATAAGATTAACTTTTAATAGGAACTAGATATTATCTACTATATTAAGTAGTTCCTAGATTTATAGTAGTAAATATCTATTCTTCTCTATAATCTAGTTAAATATATAATAGTTAATATATATATACTACTTCCTATTAGATTTCTTAATAAAAATAACTAGGAATCCCTATATACTATTAGAGTAATAGATTAGATTCTTTTAGATAAGTTCTTTAATCTATTTTATCTATTTATTAAGTTTCTTAGTAGATAGAATATAGATATTAATATTTATAAGCTAAGCTATACTAGTTTTAATTTTATATATAATATTTTGCTCGGAAGGTAGGGCTATTAAGAGTTCTAAATAGAAAAGATTTTTATATTTCTCTAGAATAACCTAAATTTAGGGGTTTTTATACTTTAGTATCTTAACTTAGAATATAGTAGTATTATTAGGTTTTACTTATACTATAAAAAGCTATATCTCTCTATTCTTTTTCTATAGTATTCTTATAATATATTTAGTAGATATTAGATTAGTATATATATTATTCTTTATAATTATATATAATCTATTTATAAGATATATATTATAAATTTTATACTTATAATCTATAAGTATTATAATAGATATTCGCTAATTAATTTATAAGTTTTTAGAGTAAAGAAAGTCCTATTCTAGGATAATATTATACTCTATTTCTAGGACTTATATCTTAATATAGCCTATCTACTTCTCTAGTTTTATAGGAAGTATTATAAAGCTAGCTGTTTTAAAGCGCTCTTTATTAGTAATTATTACTAATAGAAAGATCTTTAGTTTTTATAATTATATAGTTCTATCTATCCTTTACTAGATATAAGATAATATAAAGATATTACTCGCTCTACTATTAAGAAGTATTTAGATATATAAAGACTATCTAAAAATTATATAAATCCTTCTCTAATAGAATATTAATAAATTGCTTATAATATTAAGGAATATAGATAGATATAGTAGTTCTTTCTATTATTATTAGTCTTTATATAACAATTTATACTATTATATCTCCTCCTCTTATCTCTAATATTAGGATAAGGCTTCTAACTAAGTCTATAAGGATATAGATTTAGAGTACTATAAATCAAAGAGATCTTTTATATTAAATTATAGTTATTTAGAAGCTTACTAAAGATAGCTAATAAGGACTTTTATATTATATAGTTATACTAGTTTTCTACTAGCTTTATTTTATAATAAAATATAGCTTTCTATTATTACTTTATCTCTTTTATCTTTAGTATATAATATATATAAGTAAGATAGCCTAGCTTACTATAGTTATAGTATAAATAGATCTCTTTAGCTGTCTATAAGACTAATAGTCAGCTAGTAATAACTAATAGGTCTATTTTATTAGGATTTATTAAGGTATTTAGCCTATTCTAGTAATAGTATATAATTATTAGGCCCTATTTATAGCTAATAAAGAGAATAATAATTTCTAATAATATATTAGGCTATTCTTATTCTATAGCCTACTTAGTCTAGTATTTAGTTTTTATACCTATAATAAAGTAATAGATTAGTAGTTATTCCGAAATTCTAGTATTAAGATCTATTATAGCTTATTATAAATTATTAGTATAGATACTAATAGATATTTAGTCTTATTTTAAGTTATTAAATTTCTTCTAGAGTTTCTTCTAGCTTAGATATTCTAAGAATTCTCTTTTAATCTAGTTTTTAAAGTTATCTTATATAATAAATATACTAGAATATTAGTTTTTGTAAACTTATTTATAGTTCTTAAGGTATTATAATACTATTTTTATAAGTTTTCTACTAGTATAGATAATATATATAGCTTCTAGTATATTATACCTAGTAATATTTATCAATTTAGTAAAGTAGTAGTTATAATTAACTATTTATTTATAGGCTATATTATCCTAGATAGTTTTATTATAGTTATTAATCTTTTAAATATTATTAATAATAGACTATCTAATATCTTTATCTATATTATTTAGATTAAAAATATTTATTAATAGTTTAGTAGTCTAGTTCAGAGTAGAGATAACTATCTCGGATATTTCTAGTCTAGTTAGTATTACTAAGGCTATCTATAGAGATACTTAGATATTTACTATAAGTCTATTTAGTTAAGTAACTTTAGTTTAGTATATAAGTAGGCTCTATATCTGCTTTATAGCTATATATATTACTAGATAGACTACTTTATAGTCCTAGGTATTATATAAATAGAGATAGAGCTTTCTTTCTCTATCTATTAGGATAGTAAGAGTTACTTAGACTTTAGTAATAAGTCCGGTATAGACTTACTTACTAGTAAGGATTTAGGGCTTAGGAGTACTTATTTTATTTTTAGGTATCTTAGAAGTTATAATATAGTTATTATTTTTCTTTTTCTATAGTAGTAAGATATCCTATTTATATAAGCTAGTCTTACTAGATATAGATCTATTTTCTAACTTATTTAGGTAAGTAATACTTTATAAGGATTATATATATCCTAATAGCCTATTTATAGCTAGTTAGATATCTCTAGGGGGTTATATATTTCTTATATTACTTATTCTAGGTATAAGGTAGTTCTTAATATATTGTTAGTTTGCTATAGCTCTCCTAACTGCTATACTATATATTCTAGTTATACTGTTTATCCCGGTTTATATCTTTTCTTATAGCTTTACTCGAATATAGGTCTGCTAGATTGTATATTAGATTAGGATATAGGGGTAATAAGGTCTTTCGGAGTCATATCTTTATAGTATATTCTCTATAAGGTCCCTATAGGTCCTATTATACCCTTCCCTAGTCCTCTATAGAGGGAGGATTAAACTGATATACTACTAGATATAATTCAGAAAAGATTGTATAGTTTGTATTAGATAGGATATATTGTAGCACTATATACAGCTCGATATAGTATGTTATATATGCTAAAGTGGTATTGTACGGGACCGAAAGGTCTGTACGGTGTCCTAGGGCTACTAGAGACACAGATTCCATGGCTGGAATGAGCTCTGCGGATCTCAATAGATTAGGAAGAGATTAGCAAGAAAAACTCTCTTAACTCGAGCGGTAGCCTAGGATTTGCTAATCATATAAGCTAATTATATAAGCTATTAATTTTATATTATTAGGATGATTGTAATGTCTTAGCTTAGTATTAGAGTGTCTTAAGGTATTTTTACGGTTAGATAGAGAGCAGAAGTAGGTCTAGTGAGTGACTTACTAGTCTTTCAATTAGAGATCAGCTAAAAGAGTAAAGATGACTATATTGTGATATACTATATAGTATTTACAAACCGAAGCCTAAGATAAAGAGTGGCTAGTAATCCTTTTATATTGCTCTTTAAATATCTAGTTATTAAATAGTCCGAGAGTAATATCTATACCAGTTAAAATAGTAATCCTATATAGTATATAGTATAAAATAAAGAATATATTAAGCTATATAGAACTAAGAAATCAAGGGCGATCCGGGTGACTTGTAGGGCTAGACTAATAACTTTTTCAAATTTCTGCAAGTAGAGAAGTAGGCTGTGTTCGGGGCGTAGAGTTTTTAGCTAGCTAGGGGTTATATTAGCGGATTAGGGAATGATACTAGTAAAATATAATAGAGGGGGAAAGGGGGGAATAGGTATAGGAAAGAAGAGAGTTGTTGTTAAGCGACGTACTGTGGAATATATAGATAGCAGATATCACGAGACGGGCGGTGGGAAATAGTAGATCTAGATTAGGGCTAGTGTTGTGCGCTAAACCCGTTGCGGACGGGCTAAACCCTAAGTAGACGGACGCGATGCCGGATCCGGTGGTAGCCCTATGGGCGCTAAACCTCAAGAGGGGGGGCGCCGAAACAGGTGGTGGGCTAGTAAATCGCAATTCTACTATTAATTTTGCTGAGCGAAGCGAAGCAAATAGCAGAACATTGAATTTCTAATATACTAGGCCTACTTCCAGCAATCTCAGATCTCAGATCCGGGCCTCTGATTGGTCGAAAAATTCATCCGTAACGTGACTAGGGTAGGGTTAGTCACGTGACTAAATCATGTGATATATACCGATCTGCTCCGAATTAGGTAGTGATCATATGAGTAGTATAGTACAGATGGCCTTAGGCATCTATTTACGTGCTATACACCAATCTGCTCCGAATTAGGCAGTAATCACGTGAGTAGTATAGTATATATAGCCTTAGGCATCTATTTATATGCTATACACCAATCTACTCCGAATTAGACAGTGATTATATAAGTAGTATAGTATAGATGGCCTTAGGCATCTAATCACGTGTTATATACCTATCTACTCCAAATTAGGCAGTGATCACATAAGTAGTATAGTATAGAGAGCCTTAGGCATCTATTCATATAATATATACCAATCTTAAACTAGCTGCTAATCTAGCTGCTAAACTATATACTAAACTATATACTAAGCTAGCTGCTAATCTAGCTCCTAATCTAGCTCCTAATCTATATACTAAACTAGCTCCTAATCTATATACTAAACTAGCTACTAAACTAGCTCCTAAACTAGCTACTAAACTAGCTGCTAAACTAGCTACTAAACTAGCTCCTAATCTAGCTCCTAATCTACATACTAAACTGTATACTAGCTCCTAAACTAGCTACTAAACTATATACTAAGCTAGCTGCTAAACTAGCTCCTAATCTATATACTAAACTAGCTCCTAATCTATATACTAAACTAGCTACTAAACTAGCTCCTAAACTAGCTACTAAACTAGCTACTAAACTAGCTGCTAAACTAGCTCCTAATCTAGCTCCTAATCTACATACTAAACTGCATACTAAACTGCATACTAAACTGCATACTAAACTGCATACTAAACTACATACTAAACTGCATACTAAACTGTATACTAAACTGCATACTAAACTGTATACTAAACTGTATACTAAACTGTATACTAAACTGTATACTAAACTGTATACTAAACTGTATACTAAACTATATACTAAACTAGCTGCTAAGCTAGCTGCTAAGCTAGCCGCTCAACTACTAAACTATATACTAAGCTAGCTCCTAAACTAGCTCCTAAACTAGCTCCTAAACTATATCCTAATCTATATACTAAACTATATACTAATCTATATACTAACTAACCGAGCTATTGCCTTATATTTTAGACTATCCCTTTAGTATAAGAAAATAATACTTCCCCCTACCCCCCACCCCCTTAGGGGTAGGGGGTAGAGGAAGGCTGAATCGCCTTTACCCCCCGTAAATCCCCTATACCCCGGTATAGCGGCGTAGCCGCTAGCCTAGCTTTAAGCTACCTATACTACCTATAGGCCCTTTATTAAGCCTTCTTCAAAGTACACTATAAACGTTTTATACTTTACTACCTATTATAAAGTTAAATATAGACTATATACTACTAATCTTAAACAATTCAACCTAGCTATATCCTCTAAAGGCCGGCTGCAGGCCATACTAAGTCAAATATAGGCCGAATTTGCTTCTGCCTCGCTCAGCAAAACATTACCTGTATGCGCCTCCACCCCCAGTGGTCGCCTACAGGTAGCTGGTAATAGATACGGATAGTTAGGATCTTCCTAAGTAGAGAGAGAGGATATAGTAATATAAGGACTAGTTACTATAAGATACTAGGAAAAGTTAGTATATTATCTTATATAGACCGAGAAAACCCTATATAAATATAAAAATCCTAGCAAAAAATATTGTATAGCCCTAAAAAGTATTAGAAATAACAAAAAATAATAAAAGAATATAAAAATCAATATAAATTAATAAAAAATAATATAGAAGAGCTTACTTAGAGAAGATATAAAAAAGAGAGAAGATAGAAAGTAAGAGTAAAAAAGCAAACTAAGAGTTAGAGATATATTTACTTCTTATATAGATATAACTAAGAGCCTAGGTAAGGACTTCCTAGATATAAATAAAGGATTTACTATAGGGAAATAGCCTTTCTTTATCTAAACTACTCTTATATCATCTCTCTAGTATATAGGAGAGGGATTACCCCCTATTAAAAAAATTAATAACTTCTTTAACAGTATACCTTTAGCCGTATTTCCTTTATAAAGAAGCTCTTTATAATATTTTAGATATCTTTATTGCTTATAGTAGCGTACGGCTTTGATATAGACTATTTTTAGAACCTTATTACTATTATATAACAATATTTTCCTTTATTCTATTAATCTAGAGAAAAAAATTGCAGTACGAAGGATAGGTTTAGGCCGAACGGACCGAATACAGCCGAAAAATCAAGTTATACTTAGATATATAGAAACTTAGGACCAGTTTCGGATCAGTAGGGGAGGATAAGATCCGCAGAGCTTATTCCAGCCATAGAATCTACGTCTCTAGTGGCCCTAGGGCACTGTGCGGACCTTTCGGTCCCGCACAATGCTACTTTGGCATATGTAATATGCCGTATCGAGCTGTATATAGTGCTACGATATGTCCTGTCTAATACAAACTATGCGATCCTTTCTGAATCATAATATAGATATAGAAAACTAGTAACAATATCATATCTTCTAGAAGAATATATTTTATATATATAAAGCTAGTATTAACAAACTTCTCTTCTACCGTACGAAAGAATTCGACAGTTTCTATAGAGATTATTCTAAAATATCAGAAACTCTATTTATAAAAAAGATTTTAAAGTAAGAGAATAAGTATTAGTCTTATATCAAACAATTAGAAATATAGATTATCAAATTAAAGATAGGAGACTTAAAGCGTCTTAGCTACCTTAGCAATCCCTATATACTAGAACAACTAAAAGTACTAGAAGTCTTATAGAATAATACTTCGAACGAGTAGGCTATTATTACCGAAAAAGAAAGTTTTCAGTAATACAGCTTAAAGTCTATCTAGACTGATATTTTAAGCATACTATATAATAATGAATCAATCTACAAAGATAGGATTGATAAGTCTGTATTTATCACTCTTCTACCCAAAGATAACAAGACTCTGTCTGTCTCTTCTATTGTACCTATCTGCGAGGGAGACTTCCTTGGCATATTTGCTAGCACTATCCATTTTTCGGGGGATTTTAGTCTCACCCATGGTATCCCTGGTCCCGCCGAAAATCTATGGCTAGACTATTCTCGGGTGACTGGCGTGCTGAATCTACTGTCCCGTCCTCTCCCTCTTCCCCTTATTCTCATTTAGCTTTCTGGTATATGGATTCCATTTCCAAATTGCTCTACTCAAGCTAAAGCAGAGAGTTCATAGCACGTTTACTAGGCACTCTCTTGGTCGCTCCTAGGAATCAGAATCATAGGTGTGAGAGTCTCACATATACATAAGAGGTGGATAGTGTTTCAAGCTGAATAATCAATATTAAGTAACAATTATAGATACCAAGACGTAGCGCGAGGAAGCACAAGGAACAGGCTTCCTCGTGTTCAGGGAAACCCATATGCACCATATGGGTCCCGTAGATCATTTCTCCAAACATCCTGTATGCTACATGTATATCCCTGACAATAGGACCTACGGCGCCCAGGAGTGAATAATATAGCTACAGGCCTGCCTCGGTGCCGGTGGATCAGTGAGGCCACCCACCGGATAATTGACAAAAGAGATAATTTACCCGAACCTCCCCAGTGATTTCACGTAGTGTTTATCGTAAACCTTTTAGATATCCACTGGTATTTCGTGATTTCCAAACTCAACTGTTAACTGTCAAAACAAAGCACTAAGAAAGTTTGTTCGGCCAATCGAATATCGATCAAGGCTAACACCAACTACATTACATGCATGGTAGAAGAGGAAAATGAGTAGAAGACAGATAGGAAACAAGTGTTATGTGCACTATCTTTATTTAAATGATATCTGGTACTACGGATTATAGCCGACAATCTTTGTGAATTTGAAATCAAAAGAATGGAGCTGGGCCAAATATTCCAACTGGCTGTATCAACAACAGCAATGCTTTGCTCCGGCCCAGTCTTGCATTCTGGCTCCTATACACTGAGGCTTTAAGCCAGACAGAGCGGAGGAAGGATCCACTCATTTATAGCCAAATTATAATAGGTGGCATTATTATTCTTGACTCAATTGCATCCATGGTACTCGCGTTTAAACCGGCGGACTCTGATAATGGTATGCAGATCAATTTGTTCAGCCATATAGAAATGTGCTAAGCCGATGCCAGATCTGTCACCTTCGATGTCTCCTATGGAAATCGGCCTTGTTTTAGTTTTGCTCGTTTTGAACGAGGTAAGTGCAATGAGTTAGAACGAGGGCGGCGCTGAGACTCTTTTATAGTATCTGTGTATATCAACTTTGCAGTCATATTTGACTCACATGGTTGCCGGCTTAGTTTTTGTCAGTGCAATGATCGTCTTGTCTTTGACCATTTATCAGTCGGCAAGTTTGATTTCGTCGCTACATGAGATGTTTTTCGTTAACAGACCATTTCAGCAGCATCGCAATATTTTGCTTGCATTATTCACGTTCATGATCCTGGCCAGTCAAGGCTTTATTCATGCGCAATTCATTCTATTTTGGTTTATATGTATGAAGCCCATGTCTGCAGCAACCACCACGTTCAATGTATTTTGGCGACATCCAGGCCCTACGGCTCACCACAAAGCTCTCTGGGTGGCATCAACAGGGTCAATTGTGTTCTTCCTTTATTCCCTAGGCACAACAGTCATCGTGTGTATAAGACCATGCCTGTGGGTCCAATTCCCGACGGTATGTTCCTTGACCTGAACAATATCCTAGTCACTGATTTGCTTCATAGCTCCAAGTTGCCATACTAAGCCTGCGGAAGGTTGTGATTTCGACATGTATTTTCTGAGATTAAGGAAGGATGTTTCTGTAACTATTTTTGTACTTCATGGACAGAGCTCGATAAGTCAATCTATTCTTGCAAAAAAATTCTTTATGCGGAACGATTCATTAAGCTTGAAGATGATTGTTATGTCTTTTTTGTTTTTCACCAGTGGAACGTACATATGAAGCCAGCCTGCTTGCCAAGTCTCCACTCATCGTGTATGCTTCATGGATACATATCGCTGACAAACAATCTCCCAGGAGCTGTAGGTCCTCTGGGAACTAGAGTCTGACTCCTGGGAGCGACCAAGAGCGTGCCTAGGAGCCATTCTATGGATCCTAGGGCCGGATATGATCCTAGGAACGTGGTCATCGAGATAATAGGTGGGATCCACGATCCGTCACAACAGTTCCTGGAGCCATATAGCTGGTCCGTTGCGTATAATCTTTCGGTCCGCTGTCAGAAGCATCACTAACGGAGCCGCCCGTCATTCGTTCCTCATCCGACGGTGTGAGTACCATCGTGATGAAAGGACCACAATCTTCCCTTGGGATAACGATGAGCGAGTTGCTGTAGGAAAGCGGAATCAACGTCTGATGCAGCCGATATAGATTTCGAGCCTTCGCGAACTCCGAAAGGTTCATCTTCTGTCGACATAGCCAGAAGTGGAGCGGGCTTGTTTGTTTCAATAGAGAAAAATGCCCCCCGTCTTTTCTTGAATACGCTGGTTGCTTCCGAGCTCCAGAAATACAACGCCACCTCCTTTCTTCAATTCTAGGCTCTTCCGAAAAACTAACCGGATCGCTCAGGTATTGCAAATACAGAGTTTACAAAGCTGCCCTCAATGCTTGTATTGCAACAGATGGCTACGGAGGATGTTGTATATGTACAACGGAACGTCGACAGGCGCGAACCAAGAAATATTCCGACAGCCTAGCCTCTCTCATTCGCGTCTCCTCGGTCTTCCAGACCGAGTGTTGGCCTTAAGGCGTAATTTGTGAAGGAATAACTGAATTCCCTCGATATCTCGATGTTCACGTTTAACCCGGGAGGCAGTTGAAGATCGACATGGATATATGGAGGTGTCAAATTGAGAAGAGAGTATGAGAGCTGCAGGTTAGGCCGGCTAATTCGAAGCAGCTCACTGACAGCTTGTAGACGAGGGAAATCGGCGTGGTACGCATAGATGAAGCCCATGAGCTGTGAAGAGAGGAAAAATATTGGCTCTTCGTCGGTCATATTTACTGCAAAAGTTTCGATGGAACCTTTGCCATATTAGCATGTTTATAAAATCATAGTCATATATAAACAAACCTGATCTCCCAGAAATTGGTAGCTGCGCGCTAAGGCCGCTCTCAGTCCTATCATTATCTGCAATCCATCCGTCAGCACAATCCCCAAAAAGCGAATAATAGAGGGACTACCAAATTCTGAGAGGGCATTTTGGAATTCGGTGGACTGGTCAACTAGGCTCCTTTGCGGTATTGGCTCTGCAGGAGAGACGGCGTATTCCACCCTCTTCTGTTTGACACCGCGAGACTTCCTAAAAGTTCTGCTTTTTGTTCTCTCTTTTGAAAAAAAAATTAGTACAATGCGTTCAGCAAGTGGAAGAAATACTATACGTTGTACATAGACAAGACCTCCTCTCTCTCTTTCATGGTCCAGCTCGTAAATAAGCTCAATCGTTCGTGATTCGAACTTTTGGGAGGGTACATTGTCCTGCCACCAATTTGCAAGACGAGGAAATATTTCCCTATGGTCCAATGATGCCAGATCAGTGATAGAGATTGTGACAGTAACAAGGACAAACAGCGGCTTCGCTATAGAGTAGATGTTCTTGAGGTGTTGTCGCGCCTTGTCATGTCTGTTCTAGGACTGCAGCGATACCGAGAGTTTGATTATATTATGCAAAAGACAATAAGACGATTCTAGTCCTCTATGGCTGTTCGCATCTAGGAATAGGCTAGTGTCAAGGATGCTTTTTTGGTGAAGAAGAGAGTCGAAGAAATGCTCAGTCAATGACATGGTGTCGCCAGCTAGTGAAGCACTTAAGGTTGAAGAAACAAGTCAAAATACAGAAGCAATGGGACAAATTGGGCGAGAACCTCCTCCTAATGTCTTATCCTGAGCTTTGACCTCCACTGACCCTCCTAGTCTAATACTGGATGCGACGTGGTTGCAGCTTGCTGCATAAGCGGCACAAATTTATGGTCAGTCGCTCGGCCATTACACCAACCATAGCCTAGGGAAAGACAGGGATGCGATTCCTATGCGTTGTCCCCATCCAATACGCCCAGATCCACTTTGAATTTAATACATACCCTGCCCAGTCCAGCCTAGAGCTGCCCAATCCCGTCCGTTCATGCCCATTACTTCCCATTACTGCTTGCTATTGACCGTTATCGCCTGCTATGTCCTGTGATGTTCACAAAGCCTCTGCCGCTTCCCACTGTCTCTTCATTTCTGTACATTGCTGCTCACTACCGCCCGTTATTCCCTAATTGTGTGTAATTCTGCCCTCGACTGACCATCCTGGTCTACTATTGCCCGCTATGGGCCACTTCCGCCCTCTGACCAGGAATGGCCGGTATCTTGAATGATTATTTTCATTAGTTGGCCTTCATGTGAGCCTGCCTTGACATCCTGGTAGCAACAGAAGAGGAGCTCGATGTGAAATCTGCTCGATCCTTGCTATATAAGAGCGGCCTTCCCACGCTTTTCATTATCACAACTCAAATTCCAACACTATAACTTACTTCAACAACATACAATCATGAATTTCTCGGGGCCATATGACCCGACTGCTTTCCATGGCATCTCATCCCTTCATGACGCCGTCAAGCACTTTCGAAGCAAGAATGGCCTTTCAAAGTTCATGATTAAGGGGTCTTGATCCAAAGCTCGCCACACTGGCCTTTTGTAAGAATACGGCCACAGGGGTCAACGAGCTTAGCCTCAAGGCTGGGCAATAGTTCTCCGATAGTCTCATCTCTCTCTAATTCCCTTGGGTCTGAGGCAAAGTGAACACCACTTGAGCACCCCTATATGGGCCATTGTATGCTGTGTATTGTAACAAAACTATTAGATTGTTATAAGACACCAAGGCACCCCGTAATCTAGGAGAGTTGCAATAGCGTTCGGGCATCGAGTTAAATAGTTTGGCGCCAAGTGAACTTGCATGCGCGATTCAAATGGACTTGCCAAAAACAATGACATCATTCAAATTTATGTTTGCACGCTTTGCAATATTCTTGCCCCGGTGGGACACTAGCTGTATCTATAGATATAGCAGTAGAATATGCATTGCAGTAGGGAAAAATTCTATTGACTTCAGGTGATATAGTACACTTTACCAGGATTCACTCGCCAATCACTCGGATTCTTTCGAGCGCACTCCAGCATCGAGTCGCAGTCCTGGCCATCTATATTTTGCTCCATAGGATCAGCACCGTATCGGACCAAAGCGTGGTAGGCCTGAAAGCTGCAATTTCTCGCGGCTTTGTGGAGTGGCATCTCAAGAAGAAAGGAATCTTTGGCGTCAATTGACGCGCCTGCAGCCACGAGAATTTCAATCCCTTCAATCCAGTCCGCGGCAGCAGCAAGGTGCAGAGCAGTGAGATTTTCAATCATCCCAACATCAGGGTCGGCTCCTTTGTCTAGAAGAAGCTTCATGAGGGTTGAGCTTTTTTTTATCACAGCATAATGTATAGGGGCTTTTCCCTGGCCACTTGACCCGTTTGTGACGTTTAGCAGCGGCTCGTAATCGAGGAACATTTTCAGAAGATCGACATGTCCATGGGAAAGTATCTCGTGGATAGGTGCCCAGCCCTGACTTAGCATTAGTCCAGCCGACCAGGGGTCAAAAGGTGATCCAGAATGAAGGACTGCGTACATGGGCAAAGGTTTTGAAATTTACGTCTGCTCCGTTTTCCACCAGAATTTTCACCAGTCGGCGATTGTTTCCCATGCATGCATAATGAAGAGGTACCCGTCCAGCACTATTGGCACTGTTCGGATTGGCTCCATGCTTCAGTAGAAGTTCAGCCATCTCGACATGTCCGCAGTCAGCCGCCCAACTCAGCTCAGTTCTTCCGTTTGTCCAACCAGGTCCGCCTCCCCAGGAATCACCCGGACAACTGTATTGCCGAACATTCACCAAAGCCTCATGATCGAGAAGAATTTTCGCCATGTCAATATCGCCAGTTCGGGCAGCGAATGAAAGGGCTGTCCGCCCAGTGCGCGGGTCTCGAATGTTGACATCGACTATCTTTAGCCATGTCTTGACAACAGTGCCTTTACCGTCACTGACAGCTTTGTGAAACTCTTCAACAATATGTGGATCGACTTTGGTGTTTGAATCCGAAAGTAAGTTGGGCCTATCAGTTCAGTTAGCCCCGAGATGCTGCGCGCATACAACGATGCCGCTCGAACAAGGCAAATATTACCGAATTGTCTCGCCGATGGACATGTGGAAAAACAACTGTCTTGCGTATGCTGCCGCTACTGCTGCCGCATAACCGTGCCATGCATCATTTTTATGTGAGTCGCAATAATCAGAAATCCCTCGGATCACCATGCATGGGAAATCAGCAAGTGCCCCTGCTGCTTCCATCTCGAAACATAATATCCCGTGCTCCTTCGCCAGGTCATCTCGAAGCTGTGCATTCTTCATAACCAGTTCTCCCGATGCGATCGTGCCTCTGTGTACCACGACAAAGTTTTCCCGTCCGTCGTCCATAGGCCGAGGTATTCGTCTGAGAGAATCACATCCACCTTCTTCGCACGATATTCCGGTTTTTTCATGCTCATAACTTGACTCGTAAAGGTGATCGTTATCCAAGCCTGGGAATTTGAAACGACGCAGGTTTCCACGGTCGGTTTGAATCCTTTGGACATTTTCCCAAACTGGATCGCGATCGACTCGTTGACGCTTCACAGATACCTCTCGCGCAGCGTTCAAAAGGGCCGTCGGTGGAGGCATAAGAGAGCCCTTGCGCTCAAATTGGCCCGTCCTAGACTTTCCATGATCATATTGCACAGCCCCAGAGTGTATTCCTACCGGCTCACTGACAACCACATGCCCTAAGCGGACCGTACCAGTGTCAGTCTTCACTGGTACGCCGCCGCCGATCCCAACCAACAAGGCATATTTGAGTCGTGGGAAAGTCATCCTCATCTGAGTGACGACAGTGGCCGCGGAGCAATTTCCCCCCTTCGGAAGGCCAGCAATGACAACATTGTGGTTATTGATGCTGCCAAGGTTATAGATGTTGGTGTCTCCGCTTGGCTGGGGTAGAGGTCGGTGCTCCTCGTCAAGCATTTCCATGGCTGCGATTTGTTCCACCTCCAGTGGGCAAATCCATCCTACTCGATAGGCACCAGGATTCAGACTTCGTTGCCGCATTTTCGGTCGTGCACCATTTCACCTTGAATGGGGCGGCAAGATTAGAGCGGGGCTCGGTCTTCGGGTCAACACTAGGGAGGGTTGCGAAGAGAAGCCTAAACCATGATCGGGGCTCAAGTGAAATTGCCAAGACCTTGCGCATTCAGCTCTTGGCCCTGAAAGCTGGTGGGGGATGAGGGGGCCGCCAACTTACTCATTTAGGGAATATTGTCCAATGATCTTCACGGAACTTTAGAAGAGACGCAATAGGACACTTGGGGGTAGCAAACTGCATGTAGCGCTTTATTTTATTGGCGATCGACCCCCGGTGACAATAAACAGAATGAGCTCACTACCGGTACGGAGTACCTCCAGGGGCGCTGCATAGCAGAGCATCAGCGCACCCTAGGCCGTGGATTACTAAACACGGATATAATGGATTAAGCACTAGAAGCCTCGCGTTTGGGCAACCAAACATTGCCCAGGTGATGAATAAAAAATGCCCATCGAAGACTCGAGCGACCTGTAGACCTTCCACGGTTTAGGGCCGAATTGTTCTACTTATAGATAAGTAGGTGTGAAATGCGGTAAATATGTTACAGCAAAAGCGATGTAGCATTTGTGTCTTAGATTTCAAGCCGAGAGACTCGCCATCTAGTGCCGAAGCTTTAAACTCGGGGCTACGAAGTTTTATGAGGTCCTTCTTTGGGCGGAAGGTGTGCTCAAAAATGGCTATAATGACAGCACGGTCGAGGCCAGGGAAGCGGGGGAGGACGGGCAAAACAAGAGACGGGACCCTACCGTCGCGGAGAGAGCCCGGCTCTCCCTCGAAACGGCGAGGGAGGGGAAGGCCAGGCGATATTTGTGTGCGCTGTCCAGCACGGAATATCGTGGGCCCGACGCACGGGGATTTCATGCAACAGTCCCGAATAGAACCTATCATTTACCCAGAAAATCTGACGACATCTTTTGATGCTGGTTTAGGATAGGACGCTCAGGGTTGCTCAAAAGACCAAACATGTCACAGCAACCTTCGCCGTCAGTAACTTCTTTTGGCCTCAAAGATTCCAAATTTGATCACACCTATCTAAATTCAGCAAGGCCTCATTACCGTCTGAAGAATCCCAGTTCAAGACCTTGAGAGTAAGTCCAAACTAAGGGTCGCTAATTAAACTTCCCCCTGTATTCAACGCTCCCCTCACCTCCATGGTCTCATCGGAGGGTGTCTTATATATGAAGTTTTCTCTTCAACATCTCTCCTCAACAGGTTTCTTTTTCATCAACCAACCACTTGAACTACCTTCAAGAAGCTAAAATCAACAATCCCTGACCCGTCCGTAAAAAGTGCGTTGTTTATCGACGTTTTCCTGTTAAAAGTTCTCAATTGAATATTTATATGACTTTAGTTGATCTCTCGTCAACTTTCTAATGTTCTTTTTGTACCCTCCTTGTTTAACTGTGCGGTGTTTAACCATTTTCTTTCAAAATTTCCTACAAAGACGCTTATAGCTTTTTGGATAAGAATTTTTATATGAACGCTTGCGGGTTCTTATTTTAACATGCTTTGACTAATATTAATAGTCAGAAATATGGTGGATCTACATATAGATTTCTAGGTATTTACCCAGAATATCTTACAACATTATTATCAGAAACCTCACAAAAAGTGCATATTACTCTTTGTCAGCATATTCCACAAAATTGCCAGTTTCATAGTTTTCAGTTAGTTAGAGAGTTTGATATTACCATTCCGGAACCCACACAGTATTGGTCACTGATTTCCGTCAATAAGTAATCCATTTTATCCAGTTAAAAGAAGGAAGATATCGAAAGATTATACAAATGCAGGCTCATACAAAGTGATGAGGGTTATCTCCATTGATCCTACCGACCCTCAAGGTTGATTAACGTGCAGTGCATGTTCTAAAATTCCGCACCTTAGGGAGGTGCAAAGTCAGGTCTAAAACATATAGCCTTTCGAGCTTTAAGGCAAAAGGAGTCCAGCAAAGGCCTGAATGTGATGATACATGCACATATAAGATATACAGCTATTTCAGCCTCACTCCAAATGCCACTGGTTACAGAGGTCCACGTGAAATCATTGCTTTTGTCCACGAGAAAAGATCTTAGCTGAAGGATCGATACAATCAGACCCCTATCACGGCAGTATTAGTCATAGGCAAGTGACTAAATCAAGATATTAAAAGACCGGTCTTACAAGCCACCAAGGACAAAGGTAAATATTAATTAAACCTTGGTTCCAATCGATGTATAGAGTGACCATATTACAGGCATTGGTAGAAAAAGCATGACAATGTCTGTGATAATATTTGGAATAGCATATGCATATGCAGCAGCTAGATCCACACATCTTGATTCAAGGATGAAAGTATGCCAAAACGCAGCAAACGGCTGGCATGCCAGAAACAAGGCTATGGTCTTGACCACTATTGTTATAGTGATAGTAGTAGTAGTAGTGTTCATTTACCCTGTCCCCTCGCGAACGATATATAGAATACAACAACTATATATCCAAATATGTACTTTTAGAATGATCCATTTTCTAATATGAACTTAGAGCCTCATCGTTGCATCTTAACTGGCCTTGAAGTCATAGCTTGGAGAGTTTGAAGTTGCGCCTGTTCTGAAGGTCTAAAAATCAATGGGGGTTGGATTGAAGACAATGTTGAAAACAAAAGAGTTGATGGAGAGAACATTTAGTTAATTTATGACAAGATGTTTATGAAACAAAGATTGGGAAGTAAGAGATCGTTCGTGACAACAGAGTTTAGAACAGGCGGCGGGTGTAGTAAATGGATATTTGAGAGCGACGGAAGGGTTGAATTGGGAAGTGGGTTGAAAAGACAGTTTCTAGAACCCTGTATAGCTCTGCACCTCATATGTAAGTTTCACCGTGTCTATGGCACAGACTGCCCCCGATTTCACTGCCCCCGATTTCGGCCAAGAGAATCTTCAAATAGAATGTTTGAACAAGACACGGTCAACCCGAAAACAGTTAAATGAGAGCAAATGAAAACATTTCAGCGCTTTGAAGAGAACATTCATTAAAAAATTACCAGAACTAGAATCTATAATTGTTTAAATAAAAATGTTTCACTGAAAAGCTACAAGCGATTAGATCAGAGCGTTGAAAAGACAACGTTTGAAAGTTACATAGTTGAACCATAAGAGCCATTGAAAGATATTATTCAAACAAGAAGGGTTCAATATAGCAAGATGGTAAACAAAGCGTCTATTACGGGAGTCTTGAAAGAAGTTGAGTTCAGGTTCTTGAACAGACTTCATGCGGGTGGTTGTTGAACGGGGGTGTTGAATGGGGCGTATAGGGGCGTCGAAGAGGAGAGACATCACCAAAATTTCCGTGAGTTTACAGAGTACACAAAGCCGCCCGCAATGCTTGTATTGAAACAGATGACTACGGAGGATGTTATATACAGCGCAAGGTCGACAGATACGAGCCAAGAAATATCCCGACAGCTTAGCCTCTCTTATTGGCGTTTCTTCGGTCTTCTAGACCGAGAGCTAGCCTTATGACGTAATTTGGTTGAATAGTGAACTTGAAGGGATGATATGTTTCGACCTAGGAAGTAAGTCGTAATCTTAGACTATGATATTGCCTCTTTTTCTTTCAGCTGTACGAGTAGTATATTCTTATCTGATATATATATATATTTCAATAGGGGGATAACCGCTATATAAGCTAGAGGTATTATTAGGCTAGGGTCGGGTATAAAAGTAAAGAAATATACCGGTTTTAGACTAGTATTAGACTTAACCGTAAGGATAGTACTCCTATATAAGCCCTAGATAGCACTAGAGTAATAAGATAAAATAGAAACAGAAGATTTTGAAGGCTCAGAAAGTAGCCTAATTAAAGGTCTTCTTTTCTTTCTTTTTTAATATAGCTATACTGTATTATAGGAGGTAGTCTTATCTTAATGATTGCTAGTATCTCGACCTAAGCAGAGTTACTTTTTATATATTACTATAGCGGCCCTTATACTTATCCTAGCGGCTCCTTATTTCTAGAGTATTAACAGTATAATCACAGCTACTAAAGGGTAGCGTACTAGGGGTTTAGAACTTAGGGTTATTCAAGCTTAAGAATATTTAAATATAGAGTAAGCTATTAGTAGAGAGGATAGCCTAGATATAACTAGCCTATCTTTAATAGTACTAAGGTCTTTAGCTCGCTTAGAAGCCTTTTTTGTCCTTAAGTATAAATTTTTACCTAAGTTAGATACCTAACTCGGCTCCGAATTATTTTCGTAGTCTATACTATCTAAATTGTCTAAGGGCTCTATAGTAGATAACTTCCGCTTAGCTGATTCTTACTAAAAATCACCCACCACAGACAGGTTGCTAGAGACATAGTTCGCTTATTTAGATATAGACTCGGGTACATTCACATAGGGTATATATAATAGTTCAGAAGTCTCTATTTCCTAGGCATCAGGAACAGCGTCTACAATAAAAGAAAAAAAAAAAGTCAGACAATAAGATAATAATAGCTGACTTTCAATATATTAAGCCAACTTACCCGGCAGATCATCTCCTTACATATCAGGAGATATAGGGTCTAGATGATTTAGTCCTATAGGACACAGAATTGTTCTTATAGGATCTATTAATAGTACTAGCTCTAAGGAAGCTAGCATAGAACTTCCATAATCCGATAGAATATCACTAGCAGCTAATATATCTATTATCACTAGAGGCCCGATATCTTTCGTCATTTTAGGCGGAGTAGGTCCATAAATATAATTGATTTTAAAGTCAAATATATTCTACTAATAAGTTATACCTATTAGTGGCGGTATTTATCCTAGGGGTACCTTATATAGTCCTAGATAGAAGCCGAGACTAGTAGGAAAAGACTACTAGAGGTATCGTGATATATAAGCTAGGACGTAGTTAGGGGACACATTTTTTGCACTAGTAGAAAGTGGTAGGCAAGTTAGGCTATAATAGAACTTAATTTAATTAAGATCTATCCTTATTTCTCAGAAAGTAATAAGATATAGCAGAGACAAGAGATAGAATAGAGATAGAAACTAACAGATAATAACACAATTTTAAATAAGAGTATAGTAGTCACTAGGATAGTATATCTATATCTATTCTAAATCATATCCAAAGAATAGGAAAAAGAGATTAGTTATCCTTTTTAATACCTATATACCACTAGAGTATTACTAGCTAAGGAATTATACAATATATCGCCTTATAGATCCTATATAACCAAGAACTATAATAGCACTATCTCATTAATACTATTTACTACTTAGACTTCGGTAGAACCCATTTTAGGTCGAAGACTCCGACCCAAAACCCAACCCATTGGGTTTTAGGTTCTGTCTTCCATAACCTAACCCAACCCAAAACCCAATGGGTTAAACCCAATAACCTAATAATAACCCATTTGAACCTATTTTAGCATAAAATATAGGTCTTAGCGTTTATAACAATACTAAGTTATTAAACAAAATTACTGTTTTTTACAACTATTCCGGTTTGTCTATCGAATATTACTATATTATCATAGCAATAAGTTAGAAATTTTATATAATTACTTTAAATTTAAAGCTAATTTACTTTATATTATATTAATTACTAATAAAAATTAAGATTAATTATAATATAGTAGTATTCTATCAATTTATATATTTATTAAATATAGACTATTAGAAATATATATTTGTAGTAGAGATAAGTCTATATATATTTAAATATAAATATAAATAAAAATAGAAATTTCTTAATATTAGTTTATTTTCTATATAATTAATATTATTTTAAAGCTAAATATCTCTTTTCTTATATTCTTAATTAATATATCTAGTAATTAATATACTATAGGAATTAAGATAATTTATAAATAATCTCTATACTCTTATATATACTCTAGATAAAATATTTCTTAGTAATCTTTAGAGGGAATAGGTTATAAATAGATTCTCTTAGGTTTTAATAGGTTATAAATAGGTTATTAATAGGTTATAATAGGTTATAATAGATTATAATAGATTATAATAGATTATAATAGATTATAATAGGTTATAATAGGTTATAATAGGTTATAATAGATTATAATAGGTTATAATAGATTATAAATAGGTTCTATTAGGTTCTATTAGGTTAGACCTATTTCAATATAGCTTATATAGCTAATCAATTGATCTTATATCTTATATTATTTAATATATCTACTTTACTTAACCTATTTATATATTTATTGTCTAAAACCCTCTCTTTATAAGTATATACTTTCTCTGATTATCCTCTTTATATTCTCTATAGTATTTATCTTTATAATAATTATATCTTAAAGCTAGTATTCTAACTTCCTATCTACTCTTTTTAATAGAGATATAAATAATCTTAGCTATCTTATTCCCTTTTCTTAGGCTCTAATCCTATCTAGTAGCTAACTTATAATTAAGTCTTTTAATACTATTAATACTAACTTCCTTTAGCCTTCTAATCTTCTATTAATCCTATCTTCTCTTACTTATATTAGTCCTAATTAAAGAAAGGTATATATACTTTATAATAATATAGTATATAAAGAATAAATTAACTAATAGCTATAAATTAACTATAAATAGAAAAGTAAGCTTTCCTAGGACTTAAATTATAATTTAAATATATAAAGTAACTTTAACTAAATTATCTATACTAAAGATAGTATACTAAAGATAATATATAAATACTACTTAAAGATCCTAGAGTATCCTTATTCTTTATTATCTAGTAATAAAGACTATTATAGTATATTAACAATATTAAAATATTTAAAAATAATAAGCTATTATAAAACTTAATAGGAAGAGAAAGAAGAAATTACTAAGTTCTTTTAAAAGATTATAAACCCTTATATTTTATTTAGTTATTAGGTTTTACTAATACTCTTAGATATATAGGATAATAGCTAATCAGAAGCTTCTTTTTTATAGTTAGTTTAAAAAAAGTATCTTCTTTAATTTCTTACTCTTAATTAACTTCTATTCTATCTTATTAAATATCTAATATTTTATAAGCTATTCCGATTAGCCTACTTTATACTATCTATCTCTCTAATACCCTCTACTACTATAATATACTATTATCTCTATAATATTATTATAGAATAATAGAAGTCTATCCTCTAAATACTACCTAATAATATAAAAATCTTAATTATATTAGATTGCTAGACTTCTTTATATAACTAGGTATTTATAGCTATTACTAGCTATTTTATTAATAGTAATTAAATATATTAAGAGATTCTACTTAGATTTAAACTACTTTATAGCTTTTATATTAGTTTAAATCTAAGTAGTATAATCCTTAAAACTCTAGTTAAGTATTATATCTAGAATTAGATATTTAGAGTTATAACTAATAATACTACTAATAATAAAATAATAGTTAATACTATATAATAGATACTCTCTAGTAATATAATAGTAATCTAAATATCTTATCTTACTTATATTATCTAGCTATATTTAAACTAGCTTCTTAATTATCTAAAGACTATTCCTCTAAATAAGAATATAAAAATAAAGTAAACTAACTAGAAGTTATCTATAATAAAGACAAATACTTAGTATTAAATATAAAAGATCTTATATATCTTAAATAAGATCTATTATCTTACTATATATATCTATATAAATTCCTAATACTAGATAGTCTTTCTCTAACTTTAAGAAAAGAGACCCTAGTTTATTCTAATCTAGGATATAAAGACTTAGTAGAATTCTATATTCCTAATATTTTATTATATAAAAAGACTATATAGTTTCTTCTAGCTCTTCTATAAAAAGTATAACTATAAAGAGATATTACTTAATAATTAAGAATAGTATTAAATTAACTATCTTCTATAAATCACTTAGTTATTCTTTAACTATATAATAGAACTCTCGAAGATAAAGAAGATTATAATATATCTTATCTTTAAGCTTTATAATACCCTTTTTAATTACTTTTTTAAAATAGAGATACTACTTAAATATAAATATATTCTATAGAAGTTAGATATACTTAAAGTACTTATAGCTAGTTACTTAAAGCTTAATAAATACTACTCTTAAACTAATAATCTTAAAAGATATATCTATATAGTTAAAATAATACTAGTATCTAATAGTAGATTTCAATTCTTCTTATCTAATAATTAGGAGTCTTACTAGTATAATACCTACTAAAAATCATTCTAAGAGTTATTAATTCTATATTAGGAGTATCTTATAATAAGTTATAGATTAACTAATACTCTAATAATAGCTTCTAGTTCTAGGCTAAATAAGATACTAAAGAGTAATAAGATATCTATAAAACTAGCTAGTAATAAAATAATATAATATTTTAATAGTAGTATATTAATAATCTATTTCTTCTTTATAGAGAATAATACTAATTATTTATACTACTAGATCTAATTAAGATTAAATCTCTTTAATTCTAGTAGGAGAACTAATCCCGTTTTCTTATAATTATATTACTTACTTATAATATTCTCTCTATCCTAGTAACTAGTACTAGTATTAAATAACTTTTTAATACTACTTAGGATATTTATTACTACTATTATAATTATCTAAGATCCGAAACAATTAAGAAGCTTATATTATTTCTATATATAATAAGATTTAATCTTAAGAAAACTAAGATAAAGCAGCTCTAGTAGTTCTTTTTATTAGCTAAGCTTAAGTTATTAAAGAAGGAACTTAATAATTATATAAAGAATACTAAGTTTAACTTAATTAGTAATAATAAAGAAGAGAAGGAGAAGGAAGTAGACAGTAGACTATAAGAGATATCTCTTTATCTAATAGATATAGATATAGAGATAATAAAGCTATAGTTATTAAAGTCTATAACTTAGATATAGGCCTTAGAAAGGAAATATAAGAGTAGAGTAGATAATAATTTTAAGAAATATTAGAGAAATATATCTTAATATAATTATCTAATTTATTCTAATTTATTCTAGAAGACCTATCTATAAATAAAATACTTAATATTATAAACAAAAAGTATATTAATTATACAGCTCTACTCTAGAAGGCTATTTAGCTAGTTTGCTCTATATTAGGGCCCTAATAGGTTACCTAATAGGTTTTAGGTTATTATCTATAACCCAAAACCTATCGTTAGGTCGAGGCAATAGACCTAAAACCCATTTTGGGTTAGGTTGGGTTGGGTTGGGTCCGGGTTATAGTGGGTCGTGCCGAAGTCTATTACTACTTATATCAGGCGATCACTTAAGAGTACTCCGGGCAAGTCTAGCTAACCGGAATTATTAAAGAATGCCTTAGATTTGTAGTACTTATTGTATAATACTACAGCCTCTAAGACCCCTTAGCTAAGAATTGATAGATTAGGAAGAGATTGATAAGAAAAATCCCTCAATTCAAGTAGTAGCCTATAATTTATCAATCATATAAACCGATTATATAAGCTATTAGTTTTATAGATAATTATAAGGTTTTAGCTTAGTATTAGAGCTCCTTAAGATATTTTTACAGTTAGATAGAGAGTAGAAGTAGGTCTAACAAGTGACTTACTAGCTATTTAATCAGAGATCAGCTAAAAGAGCAAAGATAGCTATTCTATAGCGCGCTATATAGTATTCACGAACCGAAGCCTAGGATAAAGAGCGGCTAGTAGTCCTTTTATATTACTCTTTATATATCTATTTATTAGACAGCCCGAGGGTAAGATATATACCGGTTAAGACAGCAACCCTCTGTAATATATAGTATAAAATAAGAAGTATATTAAGCTATATAGAACTAGGAAATTAAGGGCGACTCGGGTAACTCGTAGGATTAGACCGATAACTCCTTTAAATTTCCGTAAGTAGGGAAGCAGGCTATACTCGGGACGCAGATTTTCAGCTAGTAGGGGCTATATCAGCAGACTAGAGAATAGCGCCGGCGAGGCCTAATAGAGGGGGAAAGGAGGAAATCGGTATAGGAAAGAAGAGAGTTATTGTTAAGCGACGCACCGCAGGTTATATAGATAGCAGACATCGCGAGATAGGCGGTACGAGACAGCAGATCCTGATCGGGGCTAGGGTAAGGCACCAAACCCGTTACAGACGGGCTAAACCATAAATAGACGGACGCGATACTGGATCGGGCGTGGGTCCCACGGGCGCTAAACCCCAAGAGGGGGGTGCCGAAACAGGCGGCGGGCCAGCAAATCGCAATTCTACTTGATTTAAAGGTTCTTAATTATATTGTTAAAGTTAACTTTTTTAGCTAAAAAGACTATTATCTTATTCTTAAGCTTTTAATACTTTTACTCTAGTAGTTTATACTAATAAGTAAGTTCTTAGAATCTCTTTTTAGATAGAGTATTTAATAGTTATTTGTATAAAGAGGATAATCCTTCTCTAATATTATCTTTATTATTATTATATTTATTAGTCTTAACTAATCTTATTAGGGTCTTTAGTTCCTAAATATCTGTTTTATATTCAGGAGTTTCTTTATTATTAGGTATAGTAATAACTAGCTGCTTACTATAGTTTATTAGGTTTCGTCGAGTCTTAACTATTATGATTGGTTAGACTAAATTAGGTTCGGGTTTGGATTAAGTCTTAGCTTGTATAGTACTAAAGAATAGGAAGTGGGGTAAAGTAGGGCTGGGACTAATTGTAATAATGGTTTATATAACCTTGCTGTTTTGTAGAATTGAGAATGGTACTTAGTATTATATTATAAGCTAAGTCTTTGAAGAAAAGAGTGCTATTTAATGAGAATACTAAGTATAGAGAAGGGAAGGAAAGAAAAAGAGAGGAAATGAGTCTGGCAGAGCTTTTATGGGGCTCTGTGTAAACAATAACAAATAAACTGTATAAATATCCTTTAGACTTAGAGCCTTAACCGAAGTCGGAACCTGACGGCAAAATCCTCTGTCTTAGATAACCTCAATCGTCACAATATTTACCTAATTAGATCTTATAGATATATATTATTATCTTTATATTAAGTAAAAAGATAAATAGAAGATAGTATTCTATATAAGATATAGACTTTATAAATATAGAGTTATATTATTTAGCCTTTCTAATATCCTAGTGATATTCTAAAGCTATATTAATAGGGCCCTTATAGACTTTATTAATATCTTTATAGTTATCTACTTAGATAATATCTTAATCTTCTTAGAAGACAATAAGACTTATATAGGATATATTAAAAGGGTTCTAAAGAGACTATATTAGTATAAACTATATATAAAGAGATTGAAGTATATATTTTATATTTAATAGATAGAATTCCTTAGTTATATTATTACTCTAAAGGATATAGAGATAGATTAGAAGAAAATAAAGACTATCTTAGATTGGCTAGAGCTAAAGAGTATTTATAATATATAGATATTTATAGGATATATAAACTTCTACTAAAGATTTATTGTATTATTCTCTAAAATCTATATATTACTTAATATATTAGTAAAAGGGCTAGATATCTATAGAAAGGGTATAAATAAGAAGACTTAGGGCTTTATCTTTATAAAAGAAGTAAGAGAGGTATTTACTATCTTAAAGTAGTATTTTATAAAGATACCCCTCTTTATTTACTTTAAACTAAGTAAAAGACTACTAATAGAGATAGATATATTAGGATTTGTACTAGTAGCAATTATCTTATAATTAGAAGAGGACAGATAATAGTATCTAATTGCTTTTTATTTAAAAAAGCTTAGTAGGCTAAAAACCTATTATAAGATATATAATAATAAGCTATTAGCTATTATAGAAGTATTTAAGATATAGAGATATTATCTTAAAGAGGTGATAAATATCCTTATACTTTTAGATTATAAAAACCTAAAAGGCTTTATAACTTTTATACCCTAGAGTCTTAATAAAAAATAAATATAATAAATAATAAGACTTATACTATTTAACTTTATAATATAATATAAGATAGGCTTAAAGAACCTAGCTAATAGGCTAAGTTAGAAGGCTGACTATATTTAAGAAGTAAGGGGGATAGAGTTAGTAGATCTTATAGAAGATAAGATATTTTTATAGATTAGGTAAAGCCTATTTAAAGGCCTCTTTATAAAGGAGGTAGAAGAGGTAAAGACTATTAAATTGAATATTATTATATATATATAAGCTATATTAAACCCTAAGACTAAGGATATAATAGGTATAAAGATATTAGGCTCTAAAGAATAAAGCTAAGACTTAGGGCAAAAGGACTTATAGGTATATAAGAAGCTTATAACTATCTTAGAAGAGTAAGAGATAGTCTTTAAAGATCCTTATAAAGAGTAAAAGCTAGTAGATAAGTATTAAGTTATTAGTAATAATAATAGTCTAGAATAATATATTACCTAAGTAGAGATAGTGGTTGTTTTAGTAGGAGAAATAATACTAAAAGATACTCTTATAAAATCTATAGTAGAACTTATTAAATAGACCTAGAGCTAGGACTGCTTTTTAAAGGATAAATACTAAGAGATAGATAAAGCTAGGAGTAATAGATATCTTAGTAGTATATCTTAGGTAGTAACTATTAAAGATAGACTACTAAGATATTATAAAAAAATCTATATACTAAGAGATCTTATAGTAATATATAAGATTATATGAACTTATTATAATAATCTATAGGTAGGATACTATTAGAAGAAATAAACCTTAGAAAGGATTTAAAGTAAATATTTTTAGTATAAGATAATACTAGAGATTACTATATATATAGAAGAATATAATATCTATTAAAGGAATGTAGTTTATAAATATAAACTATATAGACTATTAGAACTGTTATTAGTATTGTAGAGACTATTGTAATAGATAAATATAGACTTTATTACTAGCTTACTCTTATTAAAATAGAAGAGTAAGATATATAATACGATCTTAGTAATAGTAGATCTATTTATAAAGTATTTGATCTATATTCTATATAAGAAAGATATTATAGTAGAGGGACTAGTATCTATAATATATAAAAAAGTCATTTTATGGCTAGGGATACTAGAGAACTTAATTAGTGATTAAGGGAGTCTATTTACTAGTACTTTTTAGGCTAGCTTTTATTACTATCTTATAGTTTATAGATGATTATCTATTATATATTATCCTTAGATAGATAGATAAATAGAGAGATAGAACCAATTAATTAAATATTATCTGTATAATTATATTAGTTAGTACTAGGATGACTAGATAAGATAGATTCTCCTTATATAATTTATATATAATATAACTATATACTTAGTATTAAAGATATCCCTAAGCAAAGTACTGATAGATATAAAACTTAGACTTCGGCAGAACCCATTTTGGGTCGAAGACTCCGACCCAAAACCTAACCTATTGGGTTTTAGGTTCCGCCTTCTATAACCCAACCTAACCCAAAACCTAATAGGTTAAACCCAATAACCTAATAATAACCTATTTAAACCTATTTTAGTATAAAATATAGGTCTTAGCGTTTATAATAATACTAAGTTATTAAACAAAATTACTATTTTTTATAACTATTCCGGTTTATCTATCAAACATTACTATATTATTATAGCAATAAGTTAGAAATTTTATATAATTACTTTAAATTTAAAGCTAATTTACTTTATATTATATTAATTACTAATAAAAATTAAGATTAATTATAATATAGTAGTATTCTATTAATTTATATATTTATTAAATATAGACTATTAGAAATATATATTTGTAGTAGAGATAAGTCTATATATATTTAAATATAAATATAAATAGAAATAGAAATTTCTTAATCTTAATTTATTTTCTATATAATTAATATTATTTTAAAGCTAAATATCTCTTTTCTTATATTCTTAATTAATATATCTAGTAATTAATATACTATAGGAATTAAAGTAGTTTATAAATAATCTCTATACTTTTATATATACTCTAGATAAAATATTTCTTAGTAATCTTTAGGAGGAATAGGTTATAATAGATTATAATAAATTATAATAGATTATAATAGGTTATAATAGATTATAAATAGGTTCTATTAGGTTCTATTAGGTTAGACCTATTTAAATATAGCTTATATAGCTAATTAATTAATCTTATATCTTATATTATTTAATATATCTACTTTACTTAATCTATTTATATATTTATTATCTGAAACTCTCTTTTTATAAGTATATACTCTCTCTAATTATCTTTTTTATATCCTCTATAGTATTTATCTTTATAATAATTATATCCTAAAACTAGTATTCTAACTTTCTATCTACTTTTTTTAATAGGGATATAAATAACCTTAGCTATCTTATTCTCTTTTCTTAGGCTTTAATCTTATCTAATAGCTAACTTATAATTAAGTCTTTTAATACTATTAATACTAACTTCTTTTAGCCCTCTAATCTTCTATTAATCTTATCTTCTTTTACCTATATTAGCCCTAATTAGAGAAAGATATATATACTTTATAATAATATAGTATATAAAGAATAGATTAACTAGTAGCTATAAACTAACTATAGATAGAAAAGTAAGCTTTTCTAGGACTTAAATTATAATTTAAATATATAAAGTAACTTTAACTAAATTACCTATATTAAAGATAATATACTAAAGATAATATATAAGTACTACTTAAAGATCTTAGAGTATCCTTATTCTTTATTACCTAGTAATAAAAGCTATTATAGTATATTAATAATATTTAAAGATAGTAGGCTATTATAAAGCTTAGTAGAAAGAGAAAGAAGAAATTACTAAATTTCTTTAAAAGATTATAAACCCTTATATTTTATTTAGTTATTAGGTTTTACTAATACTCTTAAATATATAGGATAATAGCTAATTAGAAGCTTCTTTTTTATAGTTAGTTTAGGAAGAGTATCTTCTTCAATTTCTTATCTTTAATTAACTTCTATTCTATCTTATTAAATATCTAATATTTTATAAGCTATTCTAATTACCCTATTTTATATTATCTATTCTTTTAATATCCTTTACTATTATAATATATTATTATCTCTATAATATTATTATAGAATAATAGAAGTCTATCCTCTAAATACTATCTAATAATATAAAAATCTGAATTATATTAGATTGCTAGACTTCTTTATATAACTAGGTATTTATAGCTATTACTAACTATTTTATTAATAGTAATTAGGTATACTAAGAGATTCTATTTAGATTTAAACTACTTTATAGCTTTTATACTAGTTTAAATCTAAGTAATATAATCCTTAAAACTCTAGTTAAGTATTATATTTAGGATTAGGTATTTAGAGTTATAACTAATAATACTACTAATAATAAAATAATAGTTAATACTATATAATAAGTACTCTCTAATAATATAATAGTAATCTAAATATCTTATCTTACTTATATTATTTAGCTATATTTAAACTAGCTTCTTAATTATCTAAAGACTATTTCTCTAAATAAGAATATAAAAATAAAGTAGACTAACTAGAAGTTATCTATAGTAAAGATAAATACTTAGTATTAGATATAAAAGATCTTATATATCTTAAATAAGATCTACTATCTTATTATATATATCTATATAAGTCTTTAATACTAGATAGTCTTTCTCTGACTTTAAGAAAAGAAACTCTAGTTTATTCTAATCTAGGATATAAGGACTTAATAAAATTCTATATTCCTAATACTTTATTATATAAAGAGACTATATAGTTTCTTTTAGCCTTTCTATAAGAAGTATAACTATAAGAAGATATTACTTAATAATTAAGAATAATATTAAATTAACTATCTTCTATAAATTACTTAGCTATTCTTTAACTATATAATAGAACTCTCGAAGATAAAGGAGGTTATAATATATCTTATCTTTAAGCTTTATAATATCTTTTTTAATCACTTTTTTAAAGTAAAGATACTACTTAAATATAAGTATATTCTATAGAAGTTAGATATATTTAAAGTACTTATAGCTAGTTACTTAAAGCTTAATAAGTACTACTTTTAAACTAATAATCTTAAAGGATATATTTATATAATTAGGATAATACTAGTATCTAATAGTAGATTTTAATTCTTTTTATCTAATAATTAGAAGCTTTATTAGTATAATACCTACTAGAAATTATTCTAGAAGTTATTAATTCTATATTAAAAGTATCTTATAATAAGTTATAGATTAACTAATACTCTAATAATAGCTTTTAGTTCTAGACTAAATAAGATACTAAAAAGTAATAAGATATCTATAAAGCTAACTAGTAATAAAATAATATAATATTTTAATAATAATATATTAATAATCTATTTCTTCTTTATAAAGAATAATACTAATTATTTATACTACTAGATCTAATTAAGATTAAATCTCTTTAATTCTAGTAGGAGAACTAATCCTATTTCCCTATAATTATATTATTTACTTATAATATTCTCTCTATTTTAGTAACTAGTACTAATATTAAACAGCTCCTTAATACTACTTAGGATATTTATTACTACTACTATAGTTATCTAAGATCTAAAATAATTAAGGAGCTTATATTATTTCTATATATAATAAGATTTAATCTTAAAGAAGCTAAGATAAAGTAGCTCTAGTAGTTTTTTTTATTAGCTAAGCTTAAGTTATTAAAGAAGGAATTTAATAATTATATAGAGGATACTAAGTTTAACTTAATTAGTAATAATAAAAAGAAGAAGAAGGAGGAAGTAGATAGTAGATTATAAGAGATATCTTCTTATCTAATAGATATAGATATAGAGATAATAAAGCTATAGTTACTAGAGTCTATAACTTAGATATAAGCCTTAAGAAGGAAATATAAAAGTAGAGTAGATAATAGTTTTGAGAAATATTAGAGAAATATATCCTAATATAATTATCTAATTTATTCTAATTTATTCTAGAAGACCTATCTATAAACAAAATACTTAATATTATAAGCAAAAAGTGTATTAATTATATAGCTCTACTCTAGAAGGCTATTTGGCTGGTTTGCTCTATATTAGGGCCCTAATAGGTAGACTTCGGCAGAACCCATTTTGGGTCGAAGACTCCGACCCAAAACCCAACCTATTAGGTTTTGGGTTCCGCTTTTCATAACCTAACCCAACCTAAAACCTAATAGGTTAAACCCAATAACCTAATAATAATCTATTTAAACCTATTTTGGTATAAAATATAGGTCTTAGTATTTATAATAATACTAAGTTATTAAACAAAATTACTGTTTTTTATAACTATTCCGGTTTGTCTATTAAATATTACTATATTATTATAATAATAAGTTAGAAATTTTATATAATTACTTTAACTTTAAAGCTAATTTACTTTATATTATATTAATTACTAATAAAAATTAAGATTAATTATAATATAGTGATATTCTATTAATTTATATATTTGTTAAATATAGACTGTTAGAAATATATATTTATAATAGAGGTAAGTCTATATATATTTAAATATAAATATAAATAGAAATAGAAATTTCTTAATCTTAGTTTATTTTCTATATAATTAATATTATTTTAAAGCTAAATATCTCTTTTTTTATATTTTTAATTAATATATCTAGTAATTAATATATTATAAGAATTAAAATAGTTTATAAATAATCTCTATACTCTTATATATACTCTAGATAAAATATTTCTTAGTAATCTTTAGGGGAAATAGGTTATAAATAGATTCTCTCGGGTTTTAATAGGTTATAAATAAGTTATAAGTAGATTATAATAGATTATAATAGGTTATAATAGGTTATAATAGGTTATAATAGGTTATAATAGGTTATAATAGATTATAAATAGGTTCTATTAGATTCTATTAGGTTAGATCTATTTAAATATAGCTTATATAGCTAATTAATTAATCTTATATCTTATATTATTTAATATATCTACTTTACTTAATCTATTTATATATTTATTATCTAAAACCTTCTTTTTATAAGTATATACTCTCTCTGATTATTCCTCTTATATCCTCTATAGTATTTATCTTTATAATAATTATATCTTAAAGTTAGTATTCTAACTTCCTATCTACTCTTTTTAATAGGAATATAGATAATCTTAGCTATTTTATTCCCTCTTCTCGGGCTTTAATCTTATCTAGTAACTAACTTATAATTAAGCTTTTTAATACTATTAATACTAACTTTTTTTAGTCTTTTAATCTTCTATTAATTTTATCTTCTCTTATCTATATTAGCCCTAATTAGAGAAAGGTATATATACTTTATAATAATATAGTATATAAAGAATAGGTTAACTAGTAGCTATAAACTAACTATAAGTAAAAAAGTAAGCTTTTTTAGGATTTAAATCGTAATTTAAATATATAAAGTAACTTTAACTAAGTTACTTATACTAAAGATAGTATACTAAAGATAATATATAAGTATTATTTAAAGATCTTAGAGTATTCTTATTCTCTATTACTTAATAGTAAAGGCTATTATAATATATTAATAATATTAAAGTATTTAAAGATAGTAGGCTATTATAAAGCTTAATAGGAAGGAAAAGAAGAAATTACTAAGTTCCTTTAAAAGATTATAAATTCTTATATTTTATTTAGTTATTAGGTTTTACTAATACTTTTAGATATATAGGATAATAGCTAATTAGAAACTTTTTTTTTATAATTAGTTTAGGAAGAGTATCTTCTTTAATTTCTTATTCTTAATTAACTTCTATTCTATCTTATTAAATATCTAATATTTTATAAACTATTCTAATTAGTCTATTCTATACTATCTATCCCTCTAATATCCTTTATTACTATAATATACTATTATCTTTATAATATTATTATAGAATAATAGAAGTCTATTCTCTAAATACTATCTAATAATATAAAAATCTTAATTATATTAGATTATTAGACTTCTTTATATAACTAGATATTTATAGTTATTACTAGTTATTTTGTTAATAGTAATTAGATATACTAAAAGGTTCTACTTAGATTTAAATCACTTTATAGCTTTTATATTAGTTTAAATCTAAGTAATATAATCCTTAAAATACTAGTTAAGTATTATATCTAGGATTAGATATTTAGAGTTATAACTAATAATACTATTAATAATAAAATAATAGTTAATACTATATAGTAAGTACTTTTTAGTAATATAATAGTAATCCGAATACTCTATCTTATTTATATTATCTAGCTATATTTAAATTAGTTTTTTAATTATCTAAAGGCTATTTCTCTAAATAAGAATATAGAAATAAAGTAGACTAACTAGAAGTTATCTATAATAAAGACAAATACTTAGTATTAGATATAAAGGATCTTATATATCTTAAATAAGATCTACTATCTTATTATATATATTTATATAAGTCTTTAATACTAGGTAGCCTTTCTCTAACTTTAAGAAAAGAGACTCTAGCTTATTCTAATCTAAAATATAAGGACTTAATAAAATTCTATATTCCTAATACTTTATTATATAAAGAGATTATATAGTTTCTTCTAGTCTTTCTATAAAAAGTATAACTATAAAAAGATATTACTTAATAATTAAGAATAATATTAAATTAACTATCTTTTATAAATTACTTAGTTATTCTTTAACTATATAATAGAACTTTTAAAGATAAAGAAGGTTATAATATATTTTATCTTTAAGTTTTATAATATCCTTTTTAATTACTTTTTCGAAGTAGAGATACTATTTAAATATAAGTATATTTTATAGAAGTTAGATATATTTAAAGTACTTATAGCTAGTTACTTAAAGCTTAATAAGTATTACTTTTAAACTAATAATCTTAAAGGATATATCTATATAGTTAGGATAATACTAGTATCTAATAGTAGATTTTAATTCTTCTTATCTAATAATTAAGAGTCTTACTAGTATAATACCTACTAGAAATTATTCTAAGAGTTATTAATTCTATATTAAGAATATCTTATAATAAGTTATAAATTAACTAATACTTTAATAATAGCTTTTAGTTCTAGGCTAAATAAGATATTAAAGAGTAATAAGATATCTATAAAGCTAGCTAGTAATAAAATAATATAATATCTTAATAGTAGTATATTAATAATCTATTTCTTTTCTATAGAGGATAATACTAATTATTTATACTACTAGATCTAATTAAGATTAAATCTCTTTAATTCTAATAGGAGAATTAATCCTATTTCTTTATAATTATATTACTTACTTATAATATTCTCTCTATCTTAGTAACTAATATTAATATTAAATAGCTCTTTAATATTACTCGGGATATTTGTTATTACTACTATAGTTATCTAAGATCTGAAATAATTAAGAAGCTTATATTATTTCTATATATAATAAGATTTAATTTTAAGAAAGTTAAGATAAAGTAGCTCTAGTAGTTCTTTTTATTAGCTAAGCTTAAGTTATTAAAGAAGGAACTTAATAATTATATAGAGGATACTAAGTTTAACTTAATTAGTAATAATAAAGAGAAGGAGAAGAAGGGAGTAGATAGTAGACTATAAGAGATATCTTCTTATTTAATAGATATAGATATAAAGATAATAGAGTTATAATTACTAGAGTCTATAACTTAGATATAAGTTTTAGGAAAGAAATATAAAAGTAGAGTAGATAATAATTTTAAGAAATATTAGAGAAATATATCCTAATATAATTATCTAATTTATTCTAATTTATTCTAGAAGACCTATCTATAAATAAAATACTTAATATTATAAGCAAAAAGTATATTAATTATATAGCTCTACTCTAGAAGGCTATTTAGCTAGTTTACTCTATATTAGGGCCCTAATAGGTTACCTAATAGGTTTTAGGTTATTACCTATAACCTAAAACCTATCATTAGGTCGAGGTAATGGACCTAAAACCTATTTTGGGTTGGGTTGGGTTGGGTCCGGGTTATAGTGGGTCGTGCCGAAGTCTACTAATAGATTACCTAATAGGTTTTAGGTTATTACCTATAACCTAAAACCCATTATTGGGTCGAGGCAATGGACCTAAAACCCATTTTGGGTTAGGTTGGGTTGGGTTGGGTCTGGGTTATAGTGGGTCATGCCGAAGTCTAATAAAACTAGAGCTATACTTAAGCATTAAAGATAGAGATAAAGATATTTATCTAGATATAAAATTAAGGGTTATTAAGCTTATAAAAAGATATGAAGAGCTTTTAAAGAAGCTATAATAAATCAAAGAGACTATAAAGAGAGCTATAGATAAGAACTATATAAAAAAGTCCTTTTATATAACTAACTAAGTACTACTTTGAAATACCTATATTAACTTAGGATGACTCTATAAGAAGTTAAAAAATTATTATAAAGAACTCTTTTAAATCATATAGAAGATAGGCTAATAAGCATACTAGCTACTATTAATATCTTTGTATTAGTAGATTTATATAATATAGTATATCTCTATACTTAAATCTTATAAAGATAACCTGATTTATACTAAATATCTAGACCTACTTAAGGTTAATAAAAAGCTTAAATTTAAAATAGACTAGATCCTAAGAGCTAGGAAGAGGGATAGAGGCTTATAATATCTAGTCTATTAGTAAGACTATAGAGATAGTAAGAATATCTAGGAACTAAAGGGTACTCTTAAAAAAATAATTATATTAGATATATTTAAAAAAGAGAATAGGATAGATATATAACTATCTATAAAAAAGACTTAGAAAACCCTATAGTAGATATCTTAGTATAGTTTATAAAAGAAATATAATACTCTATAAATTCTATAAATACCTTCTATTTATCTTTTAGTACTTAAGGGAAATAGATATATAAGAGTATAAATCTCTAGCTAGGGGAATTTATATTAAATAGACTATAATATATCTATTAATCTAAGAATATTATATTATAAAAGCTAGAGCTATAATATCTTAATAGATAAAATAGATATTATCTCTAAGTTTAGTAAGAAATATAAATCCTTAAATAGACTAATAATAGATAGATAGCCTCGGATAGAAAGAAAGGAGAATAAGGATAAAGTTTATTATAAAGGAATTCCTAAAAGATTATAAAGATTATAAAGTTAATAAAGACTTAAATATATAGATTATATAGTATATTAGAAAGTATAAAACTATCTAGTATAAAGATATTTAAAACTATATAAAACCTAGCCTAAATAATCCTCTAAAGACCTAATATAGGCCTTATTATTCTAGCTATAAATCCCTAAAACTATACTAATAATTTACTAATTAGTATAGATAGTAGAGGTAGTAGAGATAGAGGAGGTAGAGGAGGTAGAGAAGGAGTATAAATTATAATATTTAGGGTATTACTAGTATTAATATTATAACTAAGAGTATTATAAGTACTCTTAAATATTGTTAGAGTAGTATATTAAGTAGCTATAGTTAGAGTAAGGATAATAGTGTTTGTTTTGTTATTAAGCCGAGGATTAACCTATATAATATTAGAAAGTACTAGTAAAGGTAGAGGAGGGACTTACTATTATATAAGCCTAATACTAAGTATAACAATATTAATACTTATAACCTACTATAGAGTTATAATAGATACTAGTTAGGATATTAATAATTAAATTAACATACTATATATACTATATCTCGGTAGGGATAGTAAGTATAGCTGTAAGAGCCTAGTTAGTAGTATTGTTATTAAAGGATATTGTAGAGAAGAGAGTATAAGGTTATACTCTAAAAAGAAGAGGGATATATAATCTTTAAAACCTCGAGGATCTTATATAGGCGAATAAAGAACCGATAATATTAAAGGACTTAGTAAGAAAGTATTAAAGGACTCGGCAGAAGAATATTAAAGGACTCAGTCGAAGCTATTAAAGAAAGCGAAAAGTATAATAGTACAAAGATATGATAAAGAAGAAGACAAAGCTAAAGAGTATATCAAGGGCGATATGTATAAAGGAGGGAGGTAATATCATAACCTACTCTTATAGTAAGGGTCGTAGTACTCGAAGTGGATCTATAGAGATATATACAGAGGGTAGTCATATGACCTCGCTTAGCAAAGCACTACGTAGTACTATATTAGTGGAACTCGGAGTATGATGGAAGGCTCAGAGTTCAGTTTGAATATATGCAGTACTAGTGCCATTGGCCTTTGTAGTAGTATTGTATAGTATTAAATGACCCCTGTCACTCTGATCATATAAATTGAAGCCCTGCATAGTGGGGCTTCACACCCACTTGCTTATGTGCTGGGTGTTGGTGGTGTGTTTGGATTGATTGGGGCGTGGATGGCTAGCAAATTTGACACTATCTATTCATGAGCCGCATGTATTTGGAAACAAACAATCAAGCTCGGATCGAATCAGGGCACGACGGTTCATCTTTTTCCAAGGTTTCCATGGCTACTCCGTTATGTGGAACTTTATGTTGGTGGTTTACAGATCTGTCGCGATTCCCCATGAGGTTCCAAGGCTCTCTTATTAGGTCATTCAATGATCAATATAGCTGTATTACCTACGCTAGAAGATACGCTGGTTTGTAAGAAGCCTACTGTTACTCTATAGTTTATCTTTTGTTCCGAAGATCTAATTGGAATTATTGAAACATTGAAACCACTCCTTGAGAGCATCTGAAAACAGAATAAAGCCAAGCTCAAAAGGGGATGGCTGTCCAGAAATTGGAGTGTTCATTGAGGCCAGAAGATCGCTAACGTGGACCTGCTTTCAATAATCAATCATAGTCCTGCAAACTTCATTCGTGTGTACCATACGTACCTGACCACCGTAACATTGGCCAAACACCGCATTGTCTTGTGGAACATCATTGCACTTGGGAATGAGCTTTGTCGATTGTCTGATTAGGGCGCTTGGATTGATGGTTGTGTCCGCATGGACCCCTAGAACTCGCCACGGGTCGTATTGTCCGTTCGAAAACATGACCTATAACAAATTATGGGTGTGGTTAGCTTATGAAAATGGTATTTGAACTGTCTGACAGTCAACGAAGAGAGGGTTGGGTAAGGTCTCACATTAGACACGCTGATATTCCAGCCTCCATACTGATTGATTGAGCTTACATTGGGGGTTGTGAGCGTTGGTAGGTATGGGAATATTGATTTGCAGACTAAGGATTGTGTACTTGAAACGTTGTAGAATCGTGAAATGAAGTTCAGTGGGTTGCTAATATTGGCCACCTGGTCCTTCTTGTCAGCTAAGATGGCATGGTGGTTGTGAATCAGCCCCACCTGGAGATAGCCGAACTCGCTGCAGTACTGCCACATCCAACTTATACGATCTGCCGGAAATGGCGATGCGCCTAGTGGAGATGTGCTTTCCTTACTTCTCTCATCTTTGACCTTTCGGTAGATAGCTGAAAGGAGCGCATTGAAAGCTGTGGACGAGTTGTGTGTGGTAGCCAAACCAACCGAAGTAGGCATCTGCTTGTTACGCAGAGGGCTTTCTAGAAATTCAACCCAGGAAGCCAGATTGGACTCCTCCGCCAAAGACGGAGAAGGAAAAGGAGGTGCAGATTTGATGTTGTAATGCTCCATATCGTCACAGAATTGTCGCAGTGACTGGGAAAATCCCTGCATCTGGAAACTGCGGGATGTGTGCTGGAAGGGAATGGCCAGTATCTGCGCGATCGTCCACAGACTCATCTCGGATGGCGAAGTGGGGAAGTCCTTGTAAGGTGAAAGTATGCCGGCTCTTAACCCCGGTGAGTCCGATGAGACCAACAGTCCTGTCATGTACACTGCTTGTCGGACTTCAGCTATCTCCTCATGTGTCCCACTATCCAATATGGTATCGGCGTGTGTTACTGCAGCGTGTAGGTCCATCGAGCAGTTTCTTGGAATGACGTGTTGCATAGTGCTATAGTATACGGACATGTCGACCTGTGCTTGAACGGGTGCTGAGGATGCCCAGCTGGCGAACCATGTCTCGGGGTTGCGTTTCCGTGCTAGGGCGGCGCGAATGCCTAGAGACGACAAGGGAAAATGACAGTCAGCTATTCAATGCCTGCAATCGGAATACCTGTAAAAAGGGCCAACTCACCAGGGTAGCTTCCGCCGATAAAGACCCATGGTGTGTTGTGTGGGGATAAAGCGGACCAAAACCTGCTAAGGGTGGGTGGATGAAAGTTCTCCGAAAAGTAGACCGTGTCCTGTAGAGCCTGCACCGAGTAAGTAGGCAGCGTAAGGAGATGGAGGGGGTTAACAAACTTGCTCAACAGTGTGATATTTGTATGCCTCATAACCATCCACTGCGATCCCAGTCTCAAGGTCTAGCTCAAAAGGTAAACTTTGGCCATAGAAACGGTGTTCCCACAGAATTGCGAGTCCACCATATCTTCGAGCGAGAGCCATGAGGGCCGAGCTCCCCAAGGACTCTTCTAGAAAGATTGAGACCATAGAGTCAGAAACCCCATGCTCACCTGCAGTGTTGTTGTTTTCAGTTATTTTGAACGCAGGGGATATGTCATTGAGAGCAAACACACCAGTGTCAAAGAAGAAAACCGGACCACCTTTTTTGTAAAATGTGTCATTGATCCAATACCTATTAGAAAACTTCCGCTCATCGCCCGTACCAAAATGATCGATGGGGATATCCCCTGTGAACCAAGAATCTACACCGTCGGACGCTGTGGACCTTTCGCCACTAGAAATAGGCACTTTACCACTGTACCCAAACCAGGACAAAGATAGATTGGACAAAATGATCCATAAGGTAAAACAAAGCAATATTCCATATCCAAACACGGGCCGGCATTCAAAGTGTAGTGGCATGCTCAAGACGAAGAGTTTTGTATTGGTCCAACCTTGGAAGATCGGATAATCATTGGGGTTTAGTTTTATTTATAATCCATCTACCTTTATTGTTGGGAATCCCAGGTATGACCTGATGCATTGATGGAGAATGGGGTACTTTGCATAACAGAACAGTCAGAGTATTTTATGACACTCAATACCTAATTGGCTGAGGCTCTATAAATAGATATTGAGCATTTTCCAATCCAAGGTCAACGTATTGCGTGTTGTGGGGGACGACAAGTCTCGCTGCGAAACCTCCATCTCCACAAAATTAAAGGGCAAGAAACCAATACTTAGTACTGAGAGCTCATTCGGGGTCTCTCGCTCTTGCCCAGATCGTTCTCTTGCATTGCCTCATCGCTGTCGGAAGATTGGTCCTCACCTTCTGCCGTTAGTGTGTAGAGGCTTTCGCTACCCGGAGCCGAAGCCCCATTTGTGGGAGCATGCCTGGCCCACCGAACCGTCTTTTTTCTTGAAAGGAGAGACCATACTGGAATATGAGGCATCCCCACTGGTTTACCGGCTCTATGTCGATAAGCGACAAATACAAGGCCGCCAAACTCCAGACATGCGGCGACCACAAACCAGCCCTGAAGGGTCACTGTGTAGTCACTGAGGCGTAGACCCATGGCTACATTCGTCCAGCCCAGTATCAAAACTACCCATCCCAGCCAAACATGCACATCTCCCATCTTTGTCTTGCGCTTGAGTCGCTCGTATTTCATGTGGTGCATCCATCCGAGAATGCCTTGAAGTAGGATAGTGGTGGCTATGACAAGGCCAATGTATTGATGCCAGGTATGAACTCCATGACTCAACAGAAAACCCAGGGTCATTCCAGCAAAGGCAGTCATGGAGCCTAGCATTTGCATGGACACATGAACGATGAAGGACTTGGCTGAAGAAACGCGAAGAAAGAGAATTCCACTAGGGAAAAACACGTAGAATGAACTGGCCATGAGAAGCCCGTGCATAACCCAGAGCTTTCTCTGCGATAATATATATCGAGGATTTTCAGAGGTGTCCTCAGCGGCAGGGGCGTTTCCATCTTCGGGGTTTTCGCCGGCGAAGGATGATAATGCGATATTATATGCGATTGTGTCGGGAAGCTGAGGGGGTGCTAATGTTGTTTCCTTGAACATATCGAGATCGAAGCTGCCGAAGCGGTCATGAAGAAACAATGGCGCGTTATCCGAGTAATTTGAGGTGGATAAATATTGATCGGTGTTGACAGCCCAGATCATAGGCAAAACGGGGGTTGAGGCGCTAATGTCCGCATTGAACCAAGCATTACACCCATAACAGGTAAAGCTTGCTGACGCGACTCTCGCCTGGTCCCTGTCAGAGGTCTCCCATCCAACATCCAGGTAGCCAACATGGACCCCGTTTTGATGCTGATCTCCCATAGCCAGTGCAGCTGGAGCCATATGGTGGGTTGTGGAGCGGATGCTGAGGGTGGGTGGCAGATGTGAATTTGGGTCTCCATAAAGGATAAACATCAAAGCTCCATCCATATGATTTCCCATTCCAAAGGCTGTCCAGCCAGCAGCGTCATACTGAGTTCTTTTGAAAGTAAAGATGAAATCTTGTTTCGAAATGGCCGTGTCAACATACGTCGACAATGAAACACAGAAGTCGTTATTCGAATTGGAACCAAATGACTTGCAAAAGACGTCTGGCTCAGCCCAAGCACTGGGTATACAGAGGGAAGCAATAAGAGGAGCAAACAAAAACTGCATGTTGAACTATTGTGTTGGATTTCTTCCACATAGAAAGGCCTATGAAGTCAATATATCTTTGAGATCGCGTATCAAGATATGGATCAGAAATAGGCATTATTTTGCGCTGGAAACTTCCCATTATAGTCAGTTTTTACGTAGCTTGGAATGGTCTGAGCCGAGTGACTAAGGTACAGTCAGATTTATGACATAGGACAGATGGCTACGAAGCAAACTAGATTTCGCTTTAGAGAAAGTCTTGTCCCACTCTCATCTAAAAAGTTCTAACTTGACATAATATGCCACCCTTGTGTTATCATTAACATTTCATGTTAGCTGGATAAAGCCCCGGGGATACGGATGGGTAAATGCCCGCACCAAGCATTAGTATCTTTGAAATACAATATTTTTGAATTTAATAGGGCGTTGAAGGAAGTGGTAGCACGTATTAGCTGGATGTGTAAATAAAATTTATCAAATAATAACTCGATCAAGATTGGTTTTACACATGACTCAATATCTATAGCACATGACGTCGGTATCAGTACGCAGAACATCGCCAGCAGCAATGTTTGGAAGTAATCCCCCAACGTCGAGCTTATCAGACATCAAAGCAGATCTATTCGATCCATACCAAGCCTTTCCGTACATGTCTGAAAACCTTGTCGCGGGCTTCATTGACTGCCACAGCCACCATAAACGGTCAAGTTGTACGTGGGCGAGCCAAAAAATCGGATCTAGTTTATATGTTAGCCAGTGTACAGCTGGGTAAGGCAGATATATATTACCGTTTGGGGCACTGGTTTGCATCCATTCGCCTTGAATTACATACGGCATCGATTTGTGGGCATCCTTCTCAAGCCAGTGAGTGAAGTCATGATACTCGTCTTTCTGCATTAACTTTTCAATCGCGGAAGGCGAAATCTTGCTCATTGCCAACTCAAGTGTTTCACCCGAGCGTATGGCACGTGAGAGACAGTGTGTGTTCAGGTCACGGTCGTAATACATTGGCCGGAGGCCAGCAAATGGACCGGTAGTCACGCAGTGCCCGTGGCCAACGCTTTCGGGGGCGGAAGCGTTTCCATTACCACCAAAGCCCGTTTTTGCGTCCCAAAGTGGAGAGGCGTGGAAGTTGACCCAATCCAGAGTCCAATCCCAATACGGCAAGCGACCGCTGTAGTTGCAGTGAACACGAAGTGCCGTCTCGTACGAGAGTATGAAGTACCGATGCCATGGGAAGAAGCCGGCTGTCAGGATAGTTTCGTCTCCTTTGTGTGTATGAATCCATATGAAATCGTCGTAAAGAGTGTGAGGAAGATCAAGGATTGACGGCTGGGTGGCGAGGCACTTTGTTGCGGTAATATATGCATCTTTCTCGAGGTGACTCAGGCTTCGCCACTCACGTCTAGCTAAAGGCAAAATACAAGAAGATGAAGGAGTCGAGGTTATGGCGTTTTTCAGTGACGCCCCCCCCGTGACACCAGTTATAAAGCCGAAGGTGAAGCAGAGGCATATGAACAGAAAGGTAAGGATTTTGGCAACCCGGTTTTGTCCTCGCTCTGCCCCATATCCATCCTGCACCTTGTCTTCTTCGTCAATACTTGAGTCGTGGGAAGAACCGTTCGCAGCCGAGCTACTACCTGGGAGGTGCGAGTAGTTCAAATGCTTCCACATGTCGATGGCGAGCCAAATGCTGGTATAAATCTCCGTGGTGTAAAAGGAAGAGGCTGTGACCACTCGTTGGGAGCTTTCACTGCTCTGGTAGATCAAGATGAAATTTTCACACTAAGTATCAATTACACCCGTGGACATTCTCCCCCTAGAGTTCGAAAATTTGAGACTGAGATACATATCTTTTACTCAGAAAACGGTACTACGAGCCTAGGAACATAGAGATCGAGCATCGTAGTACAGTCATACCTAGGTGCATAAGGACTCAATACCAGCGAGTGTTATTACACTTTCTCCAGCTCAAAACAAGAAGATTAGGTACAGTAAGATAGATGTGGAATTACGCGATGAAAATAAGTCAATAAACAAGTGGCCAATCAGGATCGCCTGATTGATCAAAGGCAGGATCCACAGCGGACGGCCGGCCGGGATCCCAGCCTTAGCTCCAGGGCTTCATGCCACGTATGTACTGAAACAAATATATTAATTTACGCTCAGGTAGTATGCGCACGGTTCCAAATAACCACGCTAAGTGGCTCAGGGCTTCGTGCCTAGTCTTTCCGATGGGTCCTCGCTTGTGTATCATATGTCTCATACCTTGGTAAGACTCTTGTATCATGTATGCGTAAATGCACTGACGGTACATGGTGAATCTGGTTGCATCAAGCTTTTCCCCACCTAGATTGGAGCTGAAATTGACCATTTAGAGGAAGGAAGTTAGCCCTACTGCTAGGCGCCCAGCAGTATTTACAGCTAACAGCCTGCAGGCATCACGATTAGTGCTATCTCAGGGGCAATCGGGCTTTCTCACCAAAACCAGAGTGCGCAGTTAATTATTCCTAGCACCCGCTCTGGATAGCAGCGTAGCATAATCAGGAGCAACACTGGAAGAGCCTCAGTGCCGGGACGTATATGAGATAAAAGTGGAGAGTAATCTCACGTGAGATAGCTGTTTGGTTGATGTGGTCCCGAGCAGAGCTTAGGGCCTAGTATATATACCTCTGCAGTAACAATTAGATGTTCTGATTGTTGCTATGTTCTTTTGGCCGAGTGGTAAAATGCATCTTATGTAATCACTTAGGAGTTGTGGCCTAACGTATTTCACTACCGAGCTGCGCACACCACCGAGCTGCGCACCCCACCTAATATATTAATTTCAAATATAAATATCTCAACCAAAACTCCATTAAATTAAATATAGTAAGATCATCTATCTAGCTAGGCATCTATTAATCTTATGTCCTATTCCTCCACAACCACTACACTTTGGCGGGGCCCCGCGTACGTGGTTGTAAAGCCGGCGAAGGGCTTCTTCGTAGAGGGGAGAGAGGTGCTTTAATTGCTTCCACCGGCTTAGCAATTAATTGAGAAGCTTCTTAAACTAAGAGGCCTTCTTCTATAAATATCTACCTCCGAGATCTAGCTCGTTTTTGCTTCTGCTTCTTATTAGCGGTACGTAATTCCTTATTTTCGTTAGTAAGTAAGATAGTATCTTATATTGTAAGACGGAAGCCTTTTATAAGCTAGTTTAATATACGATCTAATAGACTAGATGGGCTTCGAGACCTTATACGAAGTAAAGCTTTAATTGATAAAGCCTAACGATATAGTTCTTTCTCTATAAAGAGGGTTTTTGGAGAAAAATTCCGGCTTGATTTACTATCTCTACTTAATAGGAGGGTAGGTATTTAAAGCTGAATATTAAGCTTTAAAATCACTCTTTCTAGTTTAAAAGGAACTAAACTAGCTACTCTAAAGCTATTTTTGATAGTCTCTGATTTAAAGACTTTAATTTATACAAGAGGATATACTTCGAGAAAGTTAAGTTTGTCAATATAATTAATCCCGTTCTATATTTTAAATTTAACTATCCGGCTATATAATTATTTTAATACTACAAAACAACTAATATCTAAAGGTTATAAAAGATAAGATAAATACGCTAGTATATAGATTAGTATCACCTTATTTTACTCGCAAATTTCGTTAAATTTAGGTATTAAATAGCTTCTATAACTATTAAGAATCAAAAGCCGGTATATCTCCTTAGTATATAAAGCAGTACTAGGAATAAAGAGCTTTTTAAGCTATCAAAGGCCTATTTTATCTAAAGTCTAACTATTAAGACTAACTTCGAAATACTAGTCCTCCGGAAGACTATTAAACCATGATTTAATAAAGACTTTGCCTTTAAAAATCATATATAACAGAAGTATCTATCTAGAAGCATTTATATACTTAATTGCTATTACCTATTTACAATTTCTAGGTTATAAAAGTACTTGCTAACTATAGTATTTACTTTATATAATAACCTTTGCAGTTATAGTCAATCCTATTGCAAAGCTAGTCTTATTAAAGTTATAAATATCATTAGGATCGATTCTATATTGAAGGATTATCTTTTAAACTAAATCAAACTACCCCCTAATAGACTGCGGCACGATCCGCAATGTCCGCGGATATCCATAATCTATATCTGTAAACTGCGGATATGGATATTTTTTGATATCTAAGATCTGCAGTCTTGCGGATTTAGATATAGACCTTATATCCATTGGATATTTACGGATATCTAATAGATATCAAACAATATAAACATACCTAGACTCGTGATCTTAAGGGGTATATATTAATTTTATGTTTTTCTTTGTATTTTTTATATAATAGTATATTATATTAAATAATCAAAATCTAGATCTTTTTAGGGTTATATAAATTTAAATCTTCTTATTTATTTATATATACTATTTATAGATCTAACTAGAAGCTATCTAGTAGCCTTAGTTGTTTTCGAATCCGCCCTAAACGACCTAGTATAGTCCTATTAACTAGTATCTCTAGAAGCTTATTATCCTCTTTAATAGCTTTATATAGTCATTTTTAAGACTGTTTTTCTTTTATCTATCTATATTACTTAGTACTATTATTATCCGAGTTATTATTACTACTCTTAGTATACTAGATAGCCTTAAGTCTAGTTTTTTAATCCTTCTCTTTATTATTACTAATAAGTTCTAAGATCTTAAGCTATAGTAATGATCTCTAGATTTAATCTAATAAAGTAGCTTTATCTTAAGATAGATACTCTTTAATAATCCTTAGCTTCTCTTACTAAAGATTAAAGTTAGTAGTAAACTAATATAGTATTAGGTTATAGATTGTACTTAGCTTTAATTAACTATAATAATAATAATAGATATTATAAGTATAATTAAATAGTTATTTAATACTAATATTATTAGTAGAGATAGATAGAATATCTCTTACTATTCTAGCTAAGATTAAGAAGCTTTTCTTATATTTCTTCTAGAAAAGTTAAGATTTCTATTACTTAATCTTATAAGTAAGATATTATATAATCTTATTATTATCTAGTTTTATAAGGTCTTTTAATAGCTAGTTCTAGGATATATAAGTAATATTAAGATTATAGTTATTATTCTTATTAATAGCTACTCTAAAAGTCTCTAGTACTACTAGGTTATTAGTCTTATAGGTAAGTATCTTCTTATATTAATTAAACTCTTAGTTTAGGATCTCTTAATAATAATTTATATAATTAATATTACCCTATTAATTAGTTAAAGAAAAATACTAGAGTTTCTTTAATAGAGAGAAGATTATTATTAGAGTATAGATATTACTATAAGACTTATAATTAGTAATAGTATAGTATTTAAAGAGCTTTTTCTTTATTATTTAGAGTATCTATAATATCTATTTCTTCTAGATTATATCTTTGTTTTTAAGCTTTATCTTAGCTATATTAAGATAGGAGAAAAGCTTATTATAGATATTATAGATATTATATATAGTAATATCCTTTATCTTTAATAGTATTATTATAAAATCAAAGAAGGGTTTTATTAGAAAAAAAAGATATTTAACTTAATATTATTCTTCTTAATTAAGCTTAAAATAAAGATATTGATAATTAGTATAATATTGATTATAAAATAACTAGAGCTTCTTAGTCTAGTTAAGTATTAGAAATATTAAATTCTATTATATCTAAATATCTTAGATTAGAATTAATATAGACTCTAGTTAAAAAACTATAAATACTTCCTAATATTATAGGCTTATATTAATAAAGACTACTAGTCCTTAGATCTTATATACTTTTATTAGTCTAGTTATTATAAGGATCTTAGGATAAAAGATATATCTTTTTTAATATATCTATAATCTAGATATTACTAGAGGTATTATACTTATTCTAGAAGAAGTAGGTTTTTTTTTTAGATCACTCTAGCTTAATCTCTTTATTACTTAGAACTACCTTAAGCTTCCTAAAAAGCTTATTTAAACTTAGCTAGATTATATATATAATATATAGGATATAGAAGATTAAGAGATATAATAAATTTTAAAGCTAAAGGTAGTCCTAGATACTCTATATTAAAGTATTATTGTTAGTTATATTATCTATAGTTACTAATAGGATATAATCTAAGATACTATATTCTATTAGGATCTAGGTTACTATTTTACTAAGATTTTTACTAGTATAAGAGCTATAAAGAGACTTAAAGCCTAGAAGAATCTTATAGTAATCCTAGTTATAATTGATAAAGTAACTAGTAATAGTTATAAAGATCTATTAGAAAGAAGAAGTCTAGTAATCTAAGGCTATTAATAGCTAATACTCCTCTAGAAGTCTTTATAGAATCTCTTTCTAGTTATTCTAGATTATTATATTAAGATAATATTAAATTATTTATATTAATAGAATTATAAGTTTAGTAGATAATTATTAAGTAATCTCTAATATATAGTAGAATTAGGGATATTTAATCACTTAAAAGAGTAGATATATAGTTAAAATAAATCTTAGAATAGTATTAGAGAGATAGTCTTAGGTAAATAATATACTAGTAGTATCTAGCTAGATTAAAGTACTTAATATTAGCTAAATTATAAAGAACTTAACTACTATAGTAATACTAGTTAAGTGTCCTAGTTAATATATTATTCTTTTAATAAGCTAGTTAATTCTTAAACTACTCTTTTTTGAATATACTCTAGTTTTAAGATATATTATTATAGATAAAGAATTAGTATACTAGAATCTTAGATAGCTAATTATATAGAGATATATCTTATATATAATCTTTAGCTTTCTATTTTTATTATTTATAACCTAATAAAAGCTATTCTAGATATCCGATTTGCTTTTTAATTCCTATTAAATTATATTCTTAATATTAGACTAAGATCTATACTTAGTTATAAGTTACTAACTAACAAATTTATTATATAAGTTATCTATATTATTATATATAGAATCAGATAGATATAAAACCTAGTACTTTTAAAAGAGAGGTCTAATATAAGTAAGAGATAGGGGTATAAGAATTAAATAAATTAAATAAGTTAGCAATATTAATAAGACTAGTATTTAGATACCTAAAAAATCAAAGAAGTTATTAAGATAAATCTAATTAAAAACTAAATCTATATCTAAATTAGTAAATAAGAATTATAATTAAGATATTAAAAAGTTAACAATTATAATATATAATATAGTAGGATACTTAAAAGAATAAAGAGGCTTATATCTAAACTAGTAGAGGTTTTTAGAGGTAAAGTAAATATACTAGGATATTCTAACTTAGACTTACTTTTAATATAGTTTATCTAAATAATTAGTTATATTATATATTAGTATAGATAATTAGAGAATATCCTATAGATCTTAAGGATATCCTATAGATTTTAAGGATATCTTAAGGATATCTTAAGGATATCTTATAGATATTTTATAGATATCTATAAGATATCTATAAGATATCTATAGGACCTTAAAACTTATAAAGTCTATATTTTAAGAACTTCTATCTTAGATTCCTTAAGTTCTAGTAATTAGAATAGATTAAAAAAATAATTAGTAGATAGCTAGGACTCTTAGCTTTTATTTAAGCTTAAAATTAAAAGGATTTATCTAATAATAAAAGTTTTGATTTTATATATTCTATTTCCTATAAAGTTTATTATAGTTAATAGTAATTAAATATATATTTCTATATATAACTTACTATAAAATTATTAATCTATAGCTATTTTTATAATAAAATATCAGACTAAGAAAACTATAATACTACCTATAAATACTATATAAGGAGATTTTTGATATATATCTATTTCCTAAAATTTTAAAGGGCTAACTATCAATTAAAGGGGTTAGTTCTATTAAGACTAAATATATATTTATTTTAGCAGTAAGGAATTATTAGTAAGCTATATTAAGATTATATAATAGGCTATAAGGGGGAAAGTAAGTAAGAGTTATACTAGTACGGATATCTAATAGATATCTGTATATAGATATAGATATTAACTTATATCCGTAATGCGGATGTGGATATCAACTCATATCCAATATCCGCAAATTGCGGATATAAGGATCGATCCAATATCCATTGGAGCGGATATGCCGCAGTCTACCCCCTAATAATTTTAGGATCTTTATATTTTATATACTTATAATTATACCGTTTCGAGAATTAGGAGGAGAGAAGAGGATATCGTTTTACAAATTTTATAACCTAGTTTTAGCCGACCGAAAGAACTAGGATAGTTCTACGCTTTTAAAGAAGAAGATCCGCTATAATTCGTACTATAGAGAGCCGGAGAGCTACTCTATATATATCTATAGAGAGAATCCATTTTTTAAGAGATTCTTCCTTAGTCTCCGTCAATTTATATGAATTTATACGGGTTTTAGTACGAAAGGTAGTCCTATAAAGACGCGTTCGAAGGGTTGATTCAGGTACGTCAAAACGGCATGCTGTTTCACAAATAGCAGTAATTTCTTGCTTCTTAATAGCCTAGATAGCTAATAAGATCCTACCCTCTCTCTCTATTGAATTTCAAGAAGATTGAGTACGGATTGGTGGCATGGTGGGTGGTTGAAGAAGAAGGGGTTAAATTAATTGACGCGTTTTGGGTGGGGTGCGCAGCTCGGTGGTGTGCGCAGCTCGGTAGTGAAATACATTAACTAACTAAGTTGGTACAAGAATTACATTAACAATTGATCCCTGCGTGGGAGACCTTATCAATTCACCAATCGCCTCCAACTAAGTAATATATCCGATAAGCAGAGTGGCGAGAAGTAAAGATAGAAGGCAAATCATTCAGCCTCCTGCATAGCTCAAATCCCGGTGGAACCTGTCAATTTCCACATTCCATTACTCAGAAGATAGTCGTTTCAATCGTTTTCTTTTGTTAAGTTCCCTGCTACCGGCGTTTTGCTGGCTCTGACTCCTCTCTGATATTCTTAAGGAAAAGGCGGGAGGAGCATGAAGATGTGCGCTCCTTTCCCTATTCTATAACAGCGTGGAGGAAGTTGAAGGAATACGGGTATTTCCGTCTCTGATTCTTGCTAGCGTGTTATAGGCTGTTACTAATGTCAAAATTCAAGCCTTTCCCGCATCGTTAGTTTTCATTACTCCAATGCTATCATGCAGCTAGAATACAGTGCGGGGACATCGATACAAGCCTCGAATCCGCCCCACTGAGATGCATTTGAGCCGATGGCAAACTAAAATATTCCTTCATATATAAATAAAAGATCTCATTATAGCAATGTGGAGGCGGCTAAGGCGGCTAATAATACACCAAAGAGCGAGTAAACGACAAACCTAGGAGGTAACACACCATATCCAGGCCAGATTCTATTCAGAACAGACCTTCAGCTACGGTCGAAGAAGATTGGTCGAAGAAGATTGGTCTAAGATCACAGATAAGACGGCCAGGATGTGAGTCCAGAACCGCATTGCACAGCGCAACTACAGTTAAACCCCCCCTCCCGCCCCTCTCCATTATTTTGTAAAATATTTAGCTAAGCCCAGACCCAAAGGAAGAAATTTGAAACAGCGACTTCACGACCTTGAGCAGCGAAACACCACGGGGTGTTTGGGACACCTAAATAGCGATGCTTATTGCTGTTCTGGAAGCCACACAGCCGAAGCTCATGATCCGCACAATAATTGCGTTCGAACATCGGTGGAGCCTGATAGAAGCACTAGTCAGTGCTACCCTGCAGACTTTCCCGGTGATTGAAACATGACCATTAGCAGGGTATTGAGCGCGAGAGCCTGATTAGTCCCGGGTCGCTCTATCGGGATCACTGCAGGTTGTAGCACTAGGCGCGGCTTTTTTTCCTTTCAGTAAATCTGAGATCCACCTGAGGCGGAGAAAAGCTTGTTGCAGCGGGCAACAGCATGGACCGTATAGGTGTACGGAGTACTCCGTACATATTATTATTATTATTATTATTATTATTTATTCCTCGGGCTTTTTACGACCTTGGGTCGTATGTAGTCCCCTAGCTAGTGTGCGCTGCACCGTTGACTATGTACATTCGAATAGCAAAACCACTATACTTTGTTCGATTCAGACCTAGTTCCTTTTTTACCCTTCCGGGGCCAACCGGCCAGTCTTCTTTGCAAACGCGATGACAGCTCTGACAATCTTGACATCCGGTTTCCATGCCCTTTCATTCAACTCACTTGTATCTTCTGTAGTCTCAGGTTTACCTCCTAGCATCTTTGACAGACTGCCAAGACTCGGTCCCACGGTTTCAGCCAGTGCGCAGCGTTGTTCATTCCATCTTGTACATCGAAGCAGGACATGTGAGACTGTTTCGCGCTCGACGCCACATCCACATACATCAGTGTCGGCCTTGCCGATTCGGTGGAGATAACTATTCAGTCTGGCATGACTCGTGCGGAGTTGAGCTAGTATTGACGCTTTCTCCCGATCCAAGCTATCGTACAGCACCCTTGTGCGGGGTACTCCGTACATATGCTAGTATATTCATCGTACCAAGGTATGAGAGATATTACGCGTAAGCGGCCATGTCGACTAGATAGATTATTGAGGCCAAAAAGCAGGATCCACAGCGGACGGCCGGCGGGGATCCGGATACAGCGGCCCGGTGCCAATCAGGGTCTCGCACTAACTTCCTGCTATTTATGTACTCCGTACTCCGTACATAACGGACATATTGATTTGCCTTGTGCAGGTAAGTCCGAGTTACCACGCTAAGTAGTCGGGAACTTCGTGCCTACGTCGATACAAGCCTCGAACCTGCTCCGCTGAGATGCATTTGAACCGATGACAAACAGAAATATTTCTTTATCTATAAATAAGAGATCTCATTGCAAATACGTGAAGGGGTCTAGTAGCACACTAAAGAAGTGGGCCAAGAGCAGTCGACGAACATCAGAGGTAGTTCACCATGTCCAGGCCGAATTCCATTCGGAACAGACCATCAGCTACAGTTGAAGAAGATTGGTCTAAGATCACGGATAAGACGGCCAGGAAGCGAGTCCAGAACCGCGTTGCCCAGCGAAACTACAGTGAGACCCTGCCGGCCCATTATTTTGTGAATTATTTAGCTCAGGTCAGACCCATAGGAAGAAATCTGAAACAGCGAATTCAAGACCTTGAGCGGCAAAATGGCTCGGGATGTGTGAGAACCATAAAAGATACTCTTCACTGCTGTTCCGAAGGGCAAGCTGTGAGGAGCCAAGATGAATGTGCGGATACTTGCATAGGTGTCCCATTGCACCAACACCAGGCCGGCGAAGTTCATAACCCGCACAATCATTGCGTTCAAGCATCGGCAGAGCCTGAATTAGCCTATCCAGTGTCTTTTCTCAAGCCTACCCTTATCAATAGTCAGAGATCTCCCCAAAGTTTGAATCATCTACTTTCTTTGGGAGGGACAGCGAGTCATGGGCAGAAATATGGGGATATACCAATGCCTTCTCTTCGGTCTCCAATAGACTGCTCCGAAGACTCACTTCAAGTACCATCGGAGCAAGCTGATGAGGCTTTTTATGATAAGGACTGGAGTAAGCCAACTCTAAATAGCACACTCTTGACTTTATACTGATCACTGCCGGTGTAGGTGAATTCCGCGGTGGCTGGTGAATTTGGACCCAAATTCACCTGATCCAGAAATTGCTGGAGCAATCGAAGAAGAGGCCAACGATTTTCAACCCACTTTACAGAAGAATAGTCAGAATTTGATTAAACCAAATCTTCCCGTGGCTGAAACAGACTTCTGCTCTCGCCGTTCGGAATGTGTCGCCAGGGAGACTCGCCGCATTGGCAAAGGAATCGCTGTACCCGGCGACTCTGCCCCTTCCAAAAGTAAACATGGAATTGATCCGGATGGCATGGACAGGGTACAGCAATCAAGCACGGTTCCTGATATCCCACCGGACACGGCGAGCTTGCAAGAAAGGGTCGAGTTTCTTCTCGAATGTGCGAACAGAGTCGGGTTCACCAAATTTGATACAGCCATATCCCATTATTACACAGCCGAATTTTCCCAATCATCGATTGCTTTCAATGCTCAACGAGTTAGCAGAAAGCGACACTTGCCTGAGGTCCTGGCTCTTATCCGCGAAAAGGCCAACTCGTGGAGTCAGTGGGAAGCTCAGGGATATCGTGACGAAACATTGAAGTCTTCGGAACAATTCCTACTGGAGGAATATAGACATGCAAATTCATTGGGTGACGGGCAAATATTCCAGCATATAAGGCGTAAGTCGCTAGGTCATAAGCAGAGCCCAAGTGAAGATCTTATCTCGGACGTCAATAAGACTCTCCAGGCAAAGGTAATCAAGTCATTCTTATCCATTCGATTTATATCATGCTAACGTTTTACCCGTGCAATATACAGCTCCCAAATTTATGGTCGCTTGTAACAGCTATCACTTCAGATACTAGAATGTTGTGTCAGAAGGACCAGACTTGTGTCATACTTTTGACTGTGTCCCTATTATACTTCTATCAGAAAGTCTCGCTGGATTTGCTGCTGTGCTGGGTTGATATCTGTATGAGCAAGTAATATCTGTTGGATGTCTGAGGTATCACCATGTGATAGAACATGCAGATAGCTTCTCTCTCTCCCCCCTTCTCTTCCTCCTCTCCTCTCCGTATACGTGCATCAAGACAATACAGACAGTGTTTTCTCCATCTATTCCCCATTAGGTTATAAGTCCTTTCCTCGACACCCCGAGCAAGAGTTTATTTTAAGACCTAGCAGCTGGGGTAGCAGCCCCCGGGGCTCGCTACCCCTAGCCCCACCGCACCCCGTACCCCCGGTACACTACATACCGAGATACCGATACCTCCGAAGCTTAGGAGAAGAGAAAATACCTTTTCGCGTAAATTTACGCCACCTATCTACGTTTTCGCGCACGATCGCGTATTTCATGATTTTCGGTCTGCTATAGTGTAGAGTTTCTACTGCTTATACCTATATACTCGAACGTCCGAGTATCCTTTACAACATAACATTCGACTAATAATAAGTACGTCAGTGTATAGTGTATAATGACAGAAATAGACGGGTATGACAATTGTATGCAAAATGACGTATATAAAATTCTCTAACTAACTAAATTGACAAAATCCGCTGTTTTTCCAATCTATACGGACATCGCTAATTAAGCAATGTATATATTTTTATATAGTACTGTTATTATAGCGGTCTATTGATTTTCCGGTTTGTAATAACTTAGTAATTTTGACTATATATAATACTTAGTACTTAATATACCCCCTAGTTTTTAAAGGTCTCTAAGCTTTAAGAACTATACTTCTCTAACCGTTTCGTAATTGCTTTATAACCGCTTTGTAAGTGATTCTATCTAGTCTTACTAGTCTCTAACTAAATTTTCTAATAATCTCGGTCTAAACTGTTAATTTATATAGTTTTCGTAAAATAGTCTTTATTTTTAGAGATTATATAACCTATATCTTATATTCTAACGTAATTCACAAGCGAGCCGGCCACCCCAACCAATTTACAAATTTCAAATCCATTTATCTCAACCAAAACACCATTAAATTAAATCTAGTAAAATATATCATCTCTCTAGGCATCTATTGATTTTATAGCCTATTCCTCCACAACCACTACACTTTGGCGGGGCCCGCGTATGTGATTGTAAAGCCGGCGAAGGGCTTCTACATAGAGGGGAGGGAGGTGCTTCAATTGCTTCTACCGGCTTAGGAATCAATTGAGAAGCTTCTTATACTGTTAAACCTATATCAGTAGGTATCTGCCTCCTAGATCTAGTACGCTTTTGCTCCTACTTCTTGTTAGCAGCATATAATTCCTTGTTTTTGTTAGTAAGTAAGATTGTATCTTATATTGTAAGACAGAAGTCTTTTATAAGCTAGTTTAATATACATAGACCTCATTAAAAACATTTAGAGGGCCGGCATCTCCCGGGCGGAGGGCGGATACTTACCTACCCTCGCCCGACCCTCCGTCCTCTGAGGGCTACTCGAGGGCGGCCCTTATCGGCCCTTATTTATATAAAAAAAAGTTGACCTTTCCTAATTTAGATATATAAAAGTGCTAACTTATCACTGTAAATTATAGTTATTTAATAGTATTCTAGTTTAAATATTAGATTTACAATCTATTTCTTTATTAGTATTAAGAAACTTTATAAAATTGAGTTTGTGAGCTCTTTAGCAGATAATATATTATAGCCTAGTAATAGGTTATAATATTTGGTAGGGAAGTAAGATTAGATGATACTTATCCTAAATAGGCAAGTAGGCAGTGGATAGAAGGCAGTAAACAGATTGATTGTTATTCTTGTTGTTGTTATACTAGCTAATAGAAGGAATTCTTCGTTCCTTATATGACAATTGAGGTTGTCTGAGACAGAGGATTCTGCCGTCAGGTTCCGACTTCGGTTAAGGTTCTGAGTCTGAAGGATGTTTGTACAGTTTGTTTGTTATTATTTGCGCAGAGCCCTATAAAAGCTCTGCTAGACTCGTTTCCTCTCTTTTTCTCTCTTTTTCTTTCCTTCCCTTCTCTATACTTAGTATTCTTATTAAATAGCACTCTTTTCTTCAAAGACTTAGCTTATAATATAATACTAAGTACTATTCTCAATTCTACGAAGCAGCAAGGTTATATAGACTATTATTGCGATTAGTCCTAGCCCCGCTTTATCCTACTTCCTATTCCTTAATACTATATAAGCTAAGACTCGATCCGAACCTAAACCTAATTTAGTCTAACTAATCACGATAGTTAAGACTTGATAAAACCTAATAAACTATAATAAGTAGCCTATTATTGCTATATCTAATAATAAAGAAACTCCCGAATATAAGACAGATATTTAAGAACCGAAGACCCTAATAAGATTAATTAAGACTAATAAATATAATAACAATAAAGATAATATTAGAGAAAGATTATCTTCTCTATATAAATAATTATTAAATACTCTATCTAAGAAGAGATTCTAAGAACTTGCTTATTAGTATAAGCTACTAGAGCAGAAGTATTAAGAGCTTAAGAATAAGATAATAGTCTTTTTAGCTAAAAGAGTTAACTTTAATAATATAATTAAGAATCTTTAGATTAAGTATAATAAAATAATCACTTACTATAATCTAGTAATTAAGGATTATAGTAATCTTATATTCTAGCTTCTAAATCGAAACTATAGCTTTAATATACCGAATATAGAGACTATTACTAACTAAAAGACTATAAAGATACTAGATACTCTAATACTTAATAATAGTAAAGAGATTTAATTTAAGATATAGGAAATAGTTATATACTAGAAGCTTAAAGCTAATACTAACTATTATCTATTATCTATATATTATAAGCTTTATATATAAAGTTACTATAAGAGAAAGACTTAGTTATATATTATACTAAGAATAAGTTCTAATTCTAGTAATCTATATATAGATACTAAAGATATAATTACTTACTTAAAAACTATTTTTACTAATCTAAACTAATATATTAAAATATATATTATATATTATAAATTAATAATAAAGCCTAAGAATAGCTTTACTAATTTCCTTATTAAATTTATATAACTTATAGAAAAAGCTATTATAATTAAGAAAAACTATAAGTATAACTTATATTTAAAACTCTTATATCTATTATAGAGCTAGATAATATAGGCTATTAATTAAAATATTATAACTTTCGAATCTTTTACTAAGACCTACTAGAGTATATCTTATAAGATCAATCTATAGTAAGAAGTAAAGACTACTTCCTATATATAGTCTACTATTACTATTAGTAGTAGTATAGATATAGGAATAACTCTAAAACTAATATTAATATTAATATATATTTCTTATATAAAATATAAAGAAAGTACTAATCCTAGAAGACTCTTAAATACTAAATAAGATATCTTAATAAAGGAAGGTTAATACTTTAACTATAAGGAATAGGGATATATAATCTATAATTATCTAAAAAAGAAGCTAGCTAATACTATTACTATTACTATAGCTTATCTCTTTTTTTATATTATTAAGCTTAATAATAATAAAGATAATAGTTAGGGAAAAGTTAATATCTAGATTAAGTCTCTTATCTAGATAGATAAAAAATATTATTATATTTACTAGATTTATATAAATTAATTAATAGTCTTAGAGATAGTTTAGTTTTTAGTATTAGACTAATATATAATAGATACTCTTTCTCTATTTTAATACTTAGTAATATTAGAGTAGATAGATATATATTCCTAAATTAAAGATTAAATATATTTCTTAGTAAATAATTTAGATTAAAAGTAGAAAGTATAGGATAGGAGTATTCTATTTAGAGATTTAATAGAAGGCTTAATAAGCTAATTATATATATTAATTTCTTTATAATATATATAGATAGTAGAGTATAGTAATAGATTCTAATACTAATTACTAACCTTAGAAAGTATAATATAATTCTTAAAAGGAAATAGTTTATAAATTATAATATCTTACTAGATTATTAGTAATATTAGATAATCTAGCTAGATAAGAAGATACTTTTTAATAATATAGTAAGTAAGATAGTAGTACTAATATCTACTATAATCTTCTAGAAACTAAAACTGAATCCTAACTATTAAATAGATATTAATTGATAAGACTATCTTTTTGGTTAAAAGGAGTTAAAGGCAAAGAATAGCTATAAGTATACTTATAAGTATTAGTATAAATACTAGTAGATTAAGGAATAAAGAAAGATAAGCCGGAACCTAAATAACGAAAGTAAACTAAAGATTTCGAAGATCTAATAGTTATATAAGGTCCTATTAATAATTGATATTAGTGCTATTAGGGGTGTGATTCAGAAAGGATCGCATAGTTTGTATTAGACAGGACATATCATAGTACTATATATAGGTTGCTACGGCATGCTATATATGCCAAAGAGGCATTATATAGAGCCGAAAGCTTTGTACGATATCTTAGGACTACCAGAGATGCAGATTCTATGGCTAGAATAAGCTCTGCGGATCTTATCCTCCCTTATTAATCCGAAACTAGTCCTAAGTTTCTGTATATCTAAGTACAAACTTGATTTTTCGGCTATATTCAGTCTATTCGGCCCAAATCTATCCTTTATACTACGATTTTCCCTCTAAATTAGTAGAATAAAGGAAAAATATTATTATATAGTAGTAATAAGGTCTAAAAATAGTCTATATTAAAGCCGTACGTTATTATAAGCAATAAAGATATATAAAATAATATAAAGAGCTTCTTTATAAAGGAAATATAGCAAAAGGTATACTATCAAAGAAGTTAATAAAATTTGATAAGATAATCCCTCCTCTATATACCGGAGAGGTAATATAAGAATAGTTTAGATAAAGAAAGACTATTTTCCTATAGTAAATCCTTTATTTATATCTAGAAAATCCTTATCTAAGCTCTTAGTTATATCTATATAAGAAGCAAATACGTCTCTAACTCTTAGTTTACTTTTTTACTCTTATTTCCTATCTTCTCCCTTCTTTACGTCTCTTCTAAGTAGGCTCCCCTATATTATTTTTTATCGATTTTTATTGTTTTTTATTATTTTTTATCGTTTCTAATACTTCTTAGAGCTATACAGTGTTTTTCACTAAGATTTCTGTATTTATATAAGATTTTCTCGGTCTATATAGGATAATATACTAACTTTTCCTAGTATCTTATAGTAATAAGTCTATATATTATTATATCTCCTTTTTATACTTAAGAAGATCTTAACTATCTATATCTATTATAAATATTCCTTATTATATAGTCTCTCTTTTTTTATATATAATAATATTTTCGGCTTTTTATAGGTTTTATTAATATATTTCTCTGTTTTTGTAAGACTTATATAACTATATCTAGTCTATATCCCTTCTATATTTCCTCTCCTACTAGTGACCTTATTATATTATCTCCTCTCTTATCTATAACGTTTAAGAAGTATCTCTTAGACTATCTTCTTAGTCTTAGTTCGGAATCTTTTAATATCCTTAGTAGTAATAATAGAGGTATTAGTAGTAATAGTAATAATATTAGTACTATAGGATCTATTAGGCCTAATCCTATATCTATAGCTAATACTATTCCTAATCCTATATTTTTTATAGATCCTACTATAGTTATTTTTATACCTACCCTATCTTCTTCTACTTTCTCTAGTCCCTCTCCTACTTCTCTTAGTCCCCCTTCTACTCTCTCTAGTCCCTCTTCTACTTTTTCTAGTCCTCTTTCTATACCTTCTATACCTCTTACTAGTCCTACTAGTAACCCTAATCTAATTATATATAATTATATAGACCTAGTACTAGATAGATTATTATAAGTTATTAATTATAAGTGACTTTTTATACTATTATATTGTTTATACTAACCTATATATAACTAACTATATAAATATAGATATAAATAGCTTATTACTTCTATTAAGTCTAAATAAGTCTAGTATAAATAATTAATTCGGCTAGATATTTCTAGCTTATACTATTATAAACTAGTACTCTAACTATCCTACTATAACCTATTCTATCTAGATAGATATATCTTTTTATATAATTATTAGATAGTTATATAGCTACTAAGCTCTTATTAGTAATAAATATAGTAATTATTTAAAGAGAAACAGTCTATTTATATACTACTATATAGTTTTACTTTTAGATACCTCCTAATTATTTATCTAATAGGATTAGGTATATACTAGTTATAGCTATTCTTTTAGCAGAAATAAGTATTTATTCTATTTAGTTACTAGAATATCTTCTATATAGTTAATTAATCTAATATAAATCTATAATCTATTAAATCTCTTACTAAAGTACCTAAATATACTTACTCTTATTACTTAAGCTACTATTATAGTCCCTATTATGGTGTCTAAGATCCCTATTATTCTTACTAAGATAAAGAAGGATAAAGATAAGGGCTAGGCTAATAGGAAAGACCTATCTAGTAATAATAGTAAGATTGTTATTAATCTATCTACTCTTACTAATACTATTAAGACTAAATATAAGACTACTAGTAGAGATCTTACTATTATAACTAGCTATAAAAAGACTAAGATTACTATAACTACTATAGCTAAGAAGTATCTAGATATTCTTACTTATAAGAAGAAAGCTTTTATTCCTAGTCCTATCTATAATAGTATATAATACTATTCTCTATTAGATAAGTCTAGTATTATATATATAAGTAATATATCTAGTAGTATCTAAATATATATAGATTTTAAGAAGGTATATAAATATTTAGAGTTCAATTTATATCTAATAAAGTAGGTTTTAGTATATACTAGTTATCTTAAAAACTCTAATAAAAAGGGTAATAGTTTAGAATATAAAGAGAAGGAAGGCTCGGACTTATCTAAGGATATCTTTACTATCTTAGAGTGATTTTCTTATTAGTATATAGCCTAGTATAACTAAGCAAAGTATTTCTTTCTTTACTAGGGTTCTTTTGTCTCTATTTATAATATATTTAACTTTTTATAAAGTAATATATCTAGCTACTCTTTTCTTATCCTATTTTAGGTATAATAAACTCTATTATCTTAATTTCTTCTTATAGCTTTTAATAATAATAACAGAATAATAACTATAAAGAGATATATAGATTAATCTAAACTATTTAGTATAGGTTCTTAATAAGTATCCTCTATTAATTCTTATCCTAAGGATACTACTAAGTTAGTATTATTCTTAGATTTATAGTTATTAGCTTCTAAATTCTATTTATCTATATCTAATAGGTTTAGTATAGGTATATTCTTATTATTCTTCTACTAATTTCTCTTCCGGTCTTATACTTATATTTTAGCAATTAGATACTTAGTAATAATATCTTTCCCTATAAATTCTTAGTATATCCCTATATACTTAAATTCCTACTATTCAGCCTTTATAAAGATAGATAGGTCTATATATATTAATAGTAGAGGTTTAATCTTATTAAGAACTCTATATAGCTTCTTAAGATAATTAATTTTTATACCGGCTCTCTATAATATAAAGTATCCTATAGGTAATACCTATAGATAAAGATTATTGCTTATATTTATATCTAATAGTCTTACTCTATTAATAAGATTCTTTAGAATATATCCTTATAATTTAGCTAAGATATATATTTCTAGTAGGTAACTCTTAAGTATCTTATATAGCCTAAATTATATATTCTTATACTTTTTTTTTGTTTTATTTTATATTAGGACCTAGTCTCTTAGTTTAAAGCTTGTTTTTATAACTATTATATTCTAGATCTATTATTTCTTAATTATATAAATAAGTAGTAGTTTATTTGCTTTAGAGTAAGTATTTAAGAAATACTAGATCTATTCTTCCTAGTCTTTTTAGGAGTAAGTATCTAAGAGATAGCTTTTATTAGATAAGATATATAGATATACTTTATATATTAAGTAGTATAGACTTCTTTTTAATATTATATACTCCTATATATAGATAGTAAATACTATCTATATAAGATATTTATCCTATAATCTTATAGATTTATCTATTAGATACTTTATTAATATCTATCTAACTAACCTATTAAAGTTCTCTATCTTACTATTAGTATAGAGATAGTAAGATATGATTATATAGTACTATATTTAGATTAGTACTATAAAATAGTATACTATACTAGAGAGTAGGTTCGGGCTATTATCCGAAATTAGCTCTAAAAATATACTATAATATATATAGATATCTTAATATAGGAATTCTATAAAGACCTCTTCTATTATATCCGGAACTATTTATAATATTAACTATTCTATAATATAGTTAATTATTATAATAATCTATATATTACTATTAAAAGTAATAGATAGGTAACTAATAAGGTTAATATCCTAGTATTAGAAGAGATATTCTTCTTTTATAACTATATATTATACTTTTTTGTGTTTTAGGCTCTTCTTAGAACTTTATATAATCTAGTAGTTTAGATAGGTCTTTATAGCTTCTTTAATATCTATTCTTATAGATAGCTACTATTTATAAGACTATATAATTCTATATAGGCCTAGAAAACCTAAGTAGCCGAACTCCTAGTAGGAGTTATATATTAGATTAGTATAGAATAGTACTTTAAGATATAGGGATATCTCTCTATTATTATAGATATAGATTAGCTATTAATTAATCTCTACTAATATATTTTAGTTAATTAGTATATCCCGGAAACTTAGGTTTATAGCGAACTTCTTTATAACCTAAGTAGTTATATAATTATCTAGCTCTATATTGTCTTTTAGGAACCGAATTATTACTACTAGCTACTCTTTCTTAGGAATACTATATACTATATTTATAATAATAAGATAAGTATCCTAAATAGTTTATTCCTAGCTAATATTAGTAGATATACTTTTAACTAGATCTAGTTATTAGCTGATTGTATCTACTATAATATTTTTAGAGCTCTTTTAGTAACGAATTACTAGGTAATATTCCTAGAATTCAGTGACCTAATATATAAGACGTTTACTATACTCCTTTATAATATTAAGATACTACAAACTTATATTATTAGTAATAATTATAGTCTTAAAGTAATTACTATTAATATAATAATCCTATATATAGATTGTCTTCTTAATTGTTAGGAGCTTCTTCTTATATATAGGATAGTTTAGTTCTGTCCTATAAAGCTTCTATCTATTATATATAATAGGATAGAATACTCTTTTATTATCTTCTTATATAAAGACTATACTAAGTACCTATTCGGAAGTATCTATTTTAATTATATATAGCTTATTCTAATTAGGTTATTTAAGGATAGGTATAGAAATAAGTAGCTTCTTAATTATATAAAATATACTTTTATAAGCCTCTATCTATATAATAGGTTAGAAACGCTTCTTATATAAGATACTATCACTTTCTTTTAGTAGTTCATAAAATAATATATAGATTTTTATAAAGTCTTTAATAAATCTATAATAGTATATAGCTAATCTAATAAACTATTATATATTATATATATTCCTAGATTATAGCTAGTTATTTAGTATCTTAGTTTTAGCTATTAGGGACCGGATAGTTCTATTTCTAATAATATAGCTATAGAATTCTAACTAGTTAGTAGTAAATTAGTATTTTATTAATAAAGTATATAGCTTCTATTCTACTAATAATATAAGGGTCTATTCTAGGTATTTATAATATTCTTCTATTAATATAAAGAAGATTAGGATATTATCTAGATAGATAATTATACTTTAGTCTAATATTAGCTATAGTATATTATTAATTACTAACTAGAATATAATAGGTATATTATAGAGTCCGAATAGTATAATAAGCTATTTATATTTATCTTATATTATATTAAATATAGTTTTTTTAATTATATCTTTCTCTATTTAGATCTACTAGTACCTTACTATAAGATCGATCTTTAATAGGAACTAGATATTACCTACTATATCAAATAATTTTTAGATTTATAATAATAGATATCTATTTTTCTCTATAATCTAGTTAAGTATATAATAGTTAATATATATATATTACTTTCTATTAGATTTCTTAATAAAAATAACTAGAAATCTCTATATACTATTAGAATAGTAAATTAAGTCCTTTTAGATAAGTTCTTTAATCTATTTCGCCTATTTATTAAGCTTCTTAGTAGAAAGAGTATAAGTATTAATATTTATAGGCTAAGCTATACTAATCTTAATATTATATATAATATTTTGCTTAGAGAGTAGGGCTATTAAGAGTTCTAAGTAGAAGAGGTTTTTATACTTCTCTAGAATAGCCTAAATTTAAGGATTTTTATACTTTAGTACCTTAGATTAGGATATAGCAGTATTATTAGATTTTATCTATATTATAAAAAACTATACCTCCCTATTCTTCTTCTATAAAGTTCTTATAATATATCTAGTAGATATTAGATTAATATATATATTACTCTTTATAATTATATATAATCTATTTATAGAATATATATTATAAGTTTTATATCTATAGTCTATAAATATTATAATAAAGATTTACTAATCAATTTATAGGTTCTTAGAGCAAAGAAAGTCCTACCCTAAAATAATATTATACTCTATTTCTAGAATCTATATCTTAATCCGGCCTATCTACTTCTCTAGTTTTATAAGAAGTATTATAAAGCTAGCTATTTCGAGGTATTCTCTATTAGTAATTATTACTAATAAGAAAATTCTTAGTTTTTATAATTATATAATTCTATCTATTTTCTACTAGATATAAAATAAGATAAAAGTATTACTTATTTTACTATTAAGAAGTATTTAGATATATAAGAGCTATTTAGGATTTATATAAATCCTTCTTTAGTAGAATATTAATAAATCACTTATAATATTAAGAGATATAGATAAATATAGTAGTTTCTTCTATTATTACTAATCTATATATAATAACTTTTACTATTATATCTCTTTATCCTATTTCTATTATTAGAGTAAGGCTTCTAACTAAGCTTATAAAGATATAGATTTAGAATATTATAGATTAAGAAGATCCTCTATATTAAATTATAGTTATTTAGGAGCCTACTAAAGATAGCTAATAAGGGCTTTTATATTATATAGCTATACTAGTTTTCTACCGGCTTTATTCTATAATAAGATATAGCCTTCTATTATTACTTTATTTCTTTTATTTTTAATATATAATATATATAGATAAAATAGCCCGGCTTACTATAATTATAATATAAATAAGTCTCTTTTACTATCTATAGAGCTAGTAGTTAGCTAGAAATAATTAATAGGTCTATTTTATTAAGGCTAGTTAAGATATTCGGCCTATTCTAGTAATAATATATAATTATTAGGCCTTATTTATAACTAATAAAGAAAGCGATAATCTCTAATAATATAGCTAGTTATTCTTATTTTACTACCTACTTAGCTTAGTATTTAGTTTTTATACTTATAATAAAGTAATAGATTAGTAGCTACTCTGAAATTCCGGTATTAAGATCTACTATAACTTAATATAAATTACTAATATAAGTACTAATAGATATTCAGCTTTACTTTAGGCTATTGAACTTCTTTTAGAGCTTCTTCTAGCTTAGATATTCTAAAAATTCTCTCTTAACCTAGCTTTTAAAGTTATCTTATATAATAAATATACTAGAGTATTAGTTTTTGTAAATTTACTTATAGTTTTTAAGATACTATAGTATTATTTTAATAAGTTTTCTGCTAATATAAATAATATATATAGTTCCTAATATATTATATCTAGTAATATTTATTAATTTAGCAAAGTAATAATCACAATTGACTATCTATTTATAGGCTATATTATCTTAGATAGTCTTATTATAGTTATTAATCTTTTAGATATTATTAATAATAGACTATCTAATATCTTTATCTATATTACTTAGACTAAATATATTTGCTAGTAGTCTAGTAGCCTAGTTTAGAGTAATAGTGGCTATCTCGGATATTTCTAGTTCGGTTGATATTACTAAGACTATTAGTAGAGATACTTAGATATTTACTATAAGTCCGCTTAGTTAAATAACTTTTATTTAATATATAAGTAGGCTTTATACTTGTTTTGCGGTTATATATATTACTAGATAGACTACTTTATAATCCCGAGTATTATATAAATAGAGATAGAGCTCCCTTTCTCTTTCTATTAAGATAATAAGGACTACTTAGACTTTAGTAGTAAGTCCGGTATAGATCTATTTACTAATTAAGATTTAGGGCTTAGAAGTACTTATCTTATTTTCGGATATTTTAGGGTAGATAATATTAGTTATTACTTCCCTTCTTCTATAACAGCAAGATATCCTATTTATATAAGCTAGTCCTCGCTAGATATAGATCTATTTTCTGATTTTATTTAGGTAAGTAGTATCTTATAAAGACTATATATATCCTAATAGACTATTTATAGCCTATTAGATATTTCTAGGGCTATATACTCCTATATATTACTTATTCTAGATATAGAGTAATCCTTAGTATATTATTAGTTCGCTATAGCTCTTCTAACCGCTATATTGTATATTCTGGCTATACTATTCGTTCCGGTTTATATCTTTTTCTTATAGTCTTACTCGAATACAGATCTATTAGATTATATATTAAGCTTAGATATAAGGATAATAAGATCTTTCGAAGCTGTGCTCTTATAATATATTCTTTATAGGGCCCCTATAGGTCCTATTATACCCTTCCCTAGTCTTTTACAGAGGGAGGATTAAACTAATATACTACTAGATATGATTTAGAAAGGATTGTATAGTTTATATTAGATAGGATATATTGTAGTACTATATATAGGTTGCTATAGCATACTATATATACCAAAGAGGCATTGTACAGAGCCGAAAGCTCTGTACGGTGCCTTAGGACCACCAGAGGCGCAGATTCCATGGCTGGAATGAGCTCTATGGATCTTAGGGGTATAGGATTTAATTAATTATACCAGCTACCTGTAAGCGACCACCGGGGGTGGAGGCGCATATAGGTAATGTTTTGCTGAGCGAGGTAGAAGCAAATTCGGCCTATATTTGACTTAGTATGGCCTGCAGCCGGCCTTCAGAGGATATAGCTAGGTTGAATTGTTTAAGATTAGTAGTATATAGTCTATATTTAACTTTATAATAGGTAGTAAAGTATAAAACATATTATAGTGTACTTTGAAGAAGGCTTAACAAAGGGCCTATAGGTAGTATAGGTAGCTTAAAGCTAGGCTAGCGGCTATGTCGCTATACCGGGGTATAGGGGATTTACGGGGGGTAAAGGCGATTTAGCCTCCCCCCACCCCCTACCCCTAAGGGGGTGGGGGGTAGGGGGAAGTATTATTTTCTTATACTAAAGGGATAGTCTAAAATATAAGGTAATAGCTCGGTTAGTTAGTATATAGATTAGTATATAGTTTAGTATATAGATTAGGATATAGTTTAGGAGCTAGTTTAGGAGCTAGTTTAGGAGCTAGCTTAGTATATAGTTTAGTAGTTGAGCGGCTAGCTTAGCAGCTAGCTTAGTAGCTAGTTTAGTATACAGTTTAGTATATAGTTTAGTATACAGTTTAGTATACAGTTTAGTATACAGTTTAGTATACAGTTTAGTATATAGTTTAGTATGCAGTTTAGTATACAGTTTAGTATGTAGTTTAGTATGCAGTTTAGTATGCAGTTTAGTATGTAGTTTAGTATGCAGTTTAGTATGTAGATTAGGAGCTAGATTAGGAGCTAGTTTAGCAGCTAGTTTAGTAGCTAGTTTAGTAGCTAGTTTAGGAGCTAGTTTAGTAGCTAGTTTAGTATATAGATTAGGAGCTAGTTTAGTATATAGATTAGGAGCTAGTTTAGCAGCTAGCTTAGTATATAGTTTAGTAGCTAGTTTAGGAGCTAGTATGTAGTTTAGTATGTAGATTAGGAGCTAGATTAGGAGCTAGTTTAGTAGCTAGTTTAGTAGCTAGTTTAGTAGCTAGTTTAGGAGCTAGTTTAGTAGCTAGTTTAGTATATAGATTAGGAGCTAGTTTAGTATATAGATTAGGAGCTAGATTAGGAGCTAGATTAGCAGCTAGCTTAGTATATAGTTTAGTATATAGTTTAGTAGCTAGATTAGCAGCTAGTTTAAGATTGGTATATATTATATGAATAGATGCCTAAGGCTCTCTATACTATACTACTTACGTGATCACTGCCTAATTTGGAGTAGATAGGTATATAATACGTGATTAGATGCCTAAGGCCATCTATACTATACTACTTATATAATCACTGCCTAATTCGGAGTAGATTAGTGTATAGTATATAAATAGATGCCTAAGGCTATCTATACTATACTACTTACGTGATCGCTGCCTAATTCGGAGTAGATTGGTGTATAGTATATAAATAGATGCCTAAGGCTATATATACTATACTACTTACGTGATCACTGCCTAATTCGGAGCAGATTGGTGTATAGTACGTAAATAGATGCCTAAGGCTATCTGTACTATACTACTTATGTGATCACTACCTAATTCGGAGTAGATCGGTATATATCACATGATTTAGTCACGTGACTAACCCTACCCTAGTTATGTTACGGATGAATTTTTCGACCAATCAGAGGCCCGGATCTGAGATCTGAGATTGCTGGAAGTAGGCCTAGTATATTAGAAATTCAATGTTCTGCTATTTGCTTCGCTTCGCTTAGCAAAATAAGTATAGAAAGACTAATAAAGAAACCGAGACCTTCTTTACTTTATTATATGAAATCAACTATATTATTGATATTAAGAGTTCTTAAATATAGGATATAAAGATTAAGGAGATTAAGAAGATATTATTAAAGAAGTATTATAAGCTAATAGAAGTCTTCTTAAAAAAAAAGTTAGATAAACTACTATCTTATAGACCTAGAGTTAATTATAATATTATACTTAAGGCTAAAGTAATATTTAGATACTACCCTCTCTATAAGTTATTATTAGAGGAGCTAAAATCTATAAAGAAGTATATTCTTAAGAATCTATAGAAAGGCTTTATTATTCTAAGTTCCTCTTTATATATCTTACTGATATTGATAGTAAAGAAGCTAGGTAGAGGACTATATTTCTATATTAATTTTAGGAGATTAAATATAATCACAAAAAAAGACTATTATCTATTGCTACTAATTAATAAAGTAATCTAGTAAATAAGTAAGATAAAGATTTATATAAAGCTTAATATTTAATAAGGATTTTATTAGATTTAACTAATATCTAAAACTAAAGATCTTACTATATTCTATATATAATATAGATTCTTTAAGTATAAGATAATCCTATTTAGTTTAATAAATAGTCCTATAATATTCTAGAGATTTATAAATAATATATTTAGAGAGTATTTAGATAAATATATAGTTGTTTTTGTAGATAATATCTTGATTTATAGTAAGAATATTAAGGATTATAAATAATAAGTTAAAAAAGTACTTTATTATTTATAAGAAGTAGGGTTATAAATTGCTTTACTAAAATCTAAGTTCTTAGTTATAAAAACTAAGTTCTTAGGCTTTATTATAAGTACTAATAGTATTATTATTAATCTAGTAAAGATTAAGATAGTCTAGTTATAGTTAGTATTAATTATAGTAAAGAGAGTATAGTTATTTCTTAGATTCTATAACTTTTACTAATGATTTATTAAGGTATATAGTATGATCTTAAAACTACTATATTAGCTAATAAGATAGGATATTCTCTTTAAATAGTTAATATAATATAAAGAAGCTTTTTTATATCTAAAGTAGAATCTAGTTAATATATTAATTCTTTATTATTATAATCTAGCTTAAAAGACTAGAGTTAAGACTAATATATTAGATAAAGTTCTCGGAGTAGTATTTATCTAGTATTATAAGTAAGATAATTTTTAGTATTTAGTAATATTCTATTTAAAGTTAATATAGCTAGTAAAACTAAATTATAAAGTCTAAGATAAAGAGCTCCTAGTAATTATCTATATATTATAGAAATAAAGACCTAAGTTTAAAGGACTATTATAAAAGGATTGCTTTAAGATTCTTATTAATTATTAGTTATTAGAATACTTTATAATAATTTAATAGATAAACTAGTAGTAAGTAAGATAGAGTGAATTTTTATTATAATTCTATTTTATAATTAAGTACTAATCTAGAAAGAGGAATATTATTATAAATACTTTATTAAGAAAGGAGATCTCTTATATAGATAAGAGTTATAAAATTATAATATTACTAAAAATCTATCTAGATAAAAGAATACTTTTAGCTTATTTAGCCCTTATAACTCTAGAAGAGCCTATTCTAGAGGAGCCTACTAAAATTATTAATAGAGTTAAGAAGTCTAATTATTAAAGTTTAAAACTAGATAAGTTTTAGTAAGTAGTCTAGATAGAAGAGAGTTTATAATAGATAATATAAAATAGACTGCTTTTTTATAAAGAGTAGCTTAAAATACTAGATAATAGAGACTTATATACTTAATTATTTAATAAAATATATTAATAATCTTTAATAATATATCTAGGAGTTAAAAAGATAAAGAAGATAGTTATAGTATAATATTATTAGTATAGATAGATAACTGATTTAAAGTAATATATTAATAACTACCTAATCTATAAATATATAAAGACCTAAAGAGATTATATATCTAGATTATTATAATCTCTATTAATTCTAGAATATCCTTAGTAATATCTTTTAATAGATTTTTATTTGTTCCTAAGAGACTATTATAGATATAATATAGTATTTATAGTTATTAATTGTCTAAGTAAGAGGCTAATCTCTATTCTATATTAGAAAGAGACTAAAGTTAGGTAAATAGTATATTTATTTATTAATTATATTATATATATTTTAGGAATCCTAGATATAATTGTATTAGATTATAAAGGTTAGTTTATCTCTAAATTCTAGATTAAATTCTATAGAATTCTAGGAATTAAATAGAAGCTTTTGATTATATATTATCTATAAACTAATAGGTAGAGTAAGATTATAAACTAATATATAGCCTAGAGATTATAGCTATATATTAAGTAAAATTAAGATAACTAGTTAGAGCTTTTACTAATAATTAATTTTATAGTATTAATTCTCTTCTAAAATATAATAAAGAGGTTTTTGTTCTTTATAGAGTAAGGCTATAAATTAGTAATAATATTTAATTAGGAAGACTAGGAGTTATTAATAATAATACTAAATAAGTAAGAAGTAATTTATATACTCTCGGATCTATAAAAAATCTAGATATAAACAAAGGAGTAAATTGCAAAGTTATAGTAATTATAGATTTAATAAGTAAATAGGTATTATTATAAGAAGGATTTCGGTATTAGTAACTTAGTATTTATTATAATAAAGGACTAGCTTTAAGATTAATTAAGTAGGAAGCTTTTATATATAGCTAGTAGATTATATAGAATTATTAAGAAAGTAGATAGTTCTTATAAATTAGATCTTCCTAGAATAGTATAGATATATCCTATTTTCTATCCGAGTAAGCTTTAAAAGATAGTAATATTAAAGCCTCTCTGAGAATAATATATTAATCTATTACTATTAGTTAAGATTTCTAAAGAGGATAAATAGGAGATTAAAAAGATCTTAGACTCGAGAATATATTACCAGAAGCTATAGTATTGTATCTAATAATTAGGTTATAATCTTAATCTTTAGTGATATCCTATAGGAAACTTTAAGTATATATCATAGAAGATTCAGGATTTTTATAGCTAGTACCCTATAAAGCTAGGTCTCCTAGTATATTTATAAGAATAATTATATACTAACAGAGAAGATCGAGTTCTTAAAGACTATATTAATAATAATAAGCCTATATTTAGGGACTAAATATAGTTTTAGCTAGGGGTTATATAATAACTAGGACTAGACTATATTCTACTAGAACTAGCTGTCCTGATTTTCTGCTACTGTTTACCGCGCGCAGAAGAGTTTTCTGCTAGACGTTTCCGCTTTATAGAATTTTGCACTATTTGCCTAATAAGACAAGACCGCACAAAGGCTCTTGTCTTGAGGTTTCTTTCCTCTCTTCTCTTTTACTCTCTATACTTAGTATTCTCGTTGAATAGCACTCTTTTCTTTAAAGACTTGGCTTGTAACAGATTTAAGAATATATTACCGAAAGCTATAATATTATATCTAATAGCTTAGTTATAATCTTAATATATAGTAGTATCCTATAGGGAATTTTAAGTATACTCTGTAAAAGATTTAGGATTTCTATAACTAGTATCCCGCGAAGCCTAGTCTCCTAATACGTTTATAGGAATAGCTATATACTAATAGAGAAGATTAAATCCTTAACAATTATATTAATAATAATAAGCCCGTATTTAGGGACTAAATACAGTTTTAGCTAGGGGTTATATAATAATTGAGATTGTCTAAGATAGAGGATTCTACTGTTAGATTCCGACTTCGGTTAAGGTTCTAAGTCTAAAGGATATTTATATAGTTTGTTTGTTGTTATTTGCACAGAGCCCTATAAAAGCTCTGCTAGACTCGTTTCCTCTCTTTTTCTTTCCTTCCCTTCTCTGTACTTAGTATTCTTGTTAAATAGCACTCTTTTCTTCAAAGACTTGGCTTGTAACAACTAGTAATAAAATAAAATAATTTTGCTGAGCGAAGCGAAGCAAATAGCAGAACATTGAATTTCTAATATACTAGGCCTACTTCCAGCAATCTCAGATCTCAGATCTGGCTTCTGATTGGTCGAAAAATTCGGTAGTAACGTGATCAGGGTAGGGTTAGTCACATGACTAAATCACGTGATATATACCGATCTACTCCGAATTAGGCAGTGATCACGTGAATAGTATAATATAGAGAGCCTTAGGCATCTATTCACGTGATATACACCGATCTGCTCCGAATTAGGCAGCGATCACGTGAGTAGTATAGTATAGATGGCCTTAGGCATCTATTTACGTACTATATACCGATCTACTCCGAATTAGGCAGCGATCACGTGAGTAGTATAGTATAGATGGCCTTAGGCATCTATTTATGTACTATACACCGATCTGCTCCGAATTAGGCAGTGATCACGTGAGTAGTATAGTATAGATGGCCTTAGGCATCTATTTACGTACTATATACCGATCTACTCCGAATTAGGCAGTGATTACGTGAGTAGTATAGTATAGATGGCCTTAGGCATCTATTTACGTACTATACACCGATCTGCTCCGAATTAGGCAGCGATCATATGAGTAGTATAGTATAGATAGCCTTAGGCATCTATTCACATACTATACACCAATCTGCTCTGAATTAGGCAGTGATTACGTAAGTAGTATAGTATAGATAGCCTTAGGCATCTATTCACGTACTATACACTAATCTACTCCGAATTAGGCAGTGATCACGTAAGTAGCATAGTATAGATAGCCTTAGACATCTATTTACATACTATATACCGATCTGCTCTGAATTAGGCAGTGATTACGTGAGTAGTATAGTGTAGATGGCCTTAGGCATCTATTCATGTGCTATATACCGATCTGCTCTGAATTAGGCGGTGATTATATAAGTAGTATAGTATAGGTAGCCTTAGGTATCTATTAATATGATATATACTGATCTTAATCTAGCTGATAATCTAGCTACTAAACTGTATACTAAACTATATACTAAACTATATACTATACTGTATACTAAACTGTATACTAAACTGTATACTAAGCTATATACTAAGCTAGCTACTAAGCTAGCTACTAAGCTATATACTAAGCTAGCTACTAAGCTACATACTAAGCTATATACTAAGCTAGCTGCTAACCTAGCTGCTAAGCTAGCTGCTAAACTATATACTAGGCCAGCTGCTAAACTATATACTAAACTAGCTGCTAAACTGTATACTAAACTGTATACTAAACTTTATACTATACTGTATACTAAACTGTATACTAAACTGTATACTAAACTGTATACTAAACTATATACTAAGCTATCTACTAAACTGTATACTAAACTATATACTAAGCTATATACTAAGCTAGCTACTAAACTGTATACTAAGCTATATACTAAGCTATATACTAAGCTAGCTACTAAGCTATCTACTAAGCTAGCTACTAAGCTATCTACTAAGCTAGCTACTAAGCTATATACTAAGCTATCTACTAAGCTAGCTAAGCTATCTACTAAGCTAGCTACTAAGCTAGCTACTAAGCTATCTACTAAGCTAGCTACTAAGCTATATACTAAGCTAGCTACTAAGCTAGCTACTAAGCTAGCTACTAAGCTAGCTACTAAGCTAGCTACTAAGCTATATACTAAGCTTGCTACTAAGCTAGCTACTAAGCTATATACTAAGCTAGCTACTAAGCTATATACTAAGCTAGCTACTAAGCTAGCTACTAAGCTAGCTGCTAAGCTAGCTGCTAAGCTAGCTGCTAAGCTAGCTGCTAAACTATATACTAGGCCAGCTGCTAAACTATATACTAAACTAGCTGCTAAACTGTATACTAAACTGTATACTAAACTTTATACTATACTGTATACTAAACTGTATACTAAACTGTATACTAAACTGTATACTAAACTATATACTAAGCTATCTACTAAACTGTATACTAAACTATATACTAAGCTATATACTAAGCTAGCTACTAAACTGTATACTAAGCTATATACTAAGCTATATACTAAGCTAGCTACTAAGCTATCTACTAAGCTAGCTACTAAGCTATCTACTAAGCTAGCTACTAAGCTATATACTAAGCTATCTACTAAGCTAGCTAAGCTATCTACTAAGCTAGCTACTAAGCTAGCTACTAAGCTATCTACTAAGCTAGCTACTAAGCTATATACTAAGCTAGCTACTAAGCTAGCTACTAAGCTAGCTACTAAGCTAGCTACTAAGCTAGCTACTAAGCTATATACTAAGCTTGCTACTAAGCTAGCTACTAAGCTATATACTAAGCTAGCTACTAAGCTATATACTAAGCTAGCTACTAAGCTAGCTACTAAGCTAGCTGCTAAGCTAGCTGCTAAGCTAGCTGCTAAACTATATACTAGGCCAGCTGCTAAACTGTATACTAAGCTAGCTGCTAAACTATATACTAAACTAGCTGCTAAACTAGCTTCTAACTAATCTACCTATTCCTTTACCTTTAGGACTATCTCTTTAGTATATGAAAATAATACCTACCCCTACCCCCCACCCCCTCAGGGGTGGGGGGTGGGGGGAGGCTGAATCGCTCTTACCCCCCATAAGCCCCTATACCCCAGTATAGCGGCGTAGCCGCTAGCCTAACTTTAAGCTACCTATCCTACCTATAGACTCTTTATTAAGCCTTCTTTAAAATATACTATAATATATTTAGTAATTTATTACCTATTATAAAGTTAAATAAGGACTATATACTACTAATTTCAAACAATTAAACCTAGCTATATCCTCTAAAGGCCGGCTGCAGGCCATACTAAGTCAAATATAGGCTGAATTTGCTTCTGCCTCGCTCAGCAAAATATTACCTGTATGCGCCTCCACCCCCAGTGGTCGCTTATAGGTAGCTGGTAGATAGGTCTTCTAGAATAAATTAGAATAAATTGAATAATTATATTAGGATATATTTCTCTAATATTTCTTAAAATTATTATCTACTCTACTCTTATATTTCCTTTCTAAGGCTTATATCTAAGTTATAGACTCTAGTAATTATAGCTCTATTACCTCTATATCTATATCTATTAGATAAAGAGATATCTCTTATAGTCTACTATCTACTTCCTTTTTCTCCTCTTCTTTATTATTACTAATTAAGTTAAACTTAGTATCCTTAATATAATTATTAAGTTCCTTCTTTAATAACTTAAGCTTAGCTAATAAAAAGAACTACTAGAGCTACTTTATCTTAGCTTTCTTAAGATTAAATCTTATTATATATAGAAATAATATAAGCTCTTTAATTATTTCAGATCTTAAATAATTATAGTAGTAGTAATAAATATCCTAAATAGTATTAAAGAGCTATTTAATACTAGTAATAGTTACTAGGATAGAGAGAATATTATAAATAAGTAATATAATTATAAAGAAATAGGATTAGTTCTCTTACTAAAATTAAAGAGATTTAATCTTAATTAAATCTAGTAGTATAAATAATTAGTATTATTTTTTATAGAAAAGAAATAGATTATTAATATACTACTATTAAAATACCAGCTACCTGTAAGCGACCACCGGGGGTGGAGGCGCATACAGGTGGTGATTTGCTGAGCGAAGCAGAAGCAAGTTTGATTTATATTTGACTTAGTATAGCTTATAGCCGGCTTTGCAAGTATATAGCTGGCTTTAATTCTTCAAAGTTAGTAGTATATAGCCTATATTTGACTTAGTATGGCCTATAGCCGGCCTTCTAAGTATATAGCTAGGTGTAATTGTTTAAGATTTGTAGTATGTAGTCTGTAGTTAACTTTATAATAGGTAATAAATCGCTAAAGGCATTATAGTATACTTTGAAGAAGGCTTAATAAAGGGCCTATAGGTAGTATAGGTAGCTTAAGGCTAGGCTAGCGGCTACGCCGCTATACCGGGGTATAGGGGATAACAGGGGGTAAAGGCGATTCAGCCTCCCCCCACCCCCCACCCCTAAGGGGGTGGGGGGTAGGGGTAGGTATTATTTTTATATACTAAAGAGATAGTCCTAAAGGTAAGGAAATAGCTAGATTAGTTAGTATATAGTTTAGGAGCTAGTTTAGGAGCTAGTTTAGGAGCTAGTTTAGCAGCTACTTTAGGAGCTAGTTTAGCAGCTACTTTAGGAGCTAATTTATTAGCATACAGATTAGCATACAGATTAGCATATAGATTAGCATATAGATTAGCATATAGTTTAGCATACAGATTAACATACAGTTTAGTATATAGTTTAGTATACAGTTTAGTATACAGTTTAGTATATAGTTTAGTATATAGTTTAGTATACAGATTAGCATACAGATTAGCATACAGATTAGCATACAGTTTAGTATGCAGTTTAGGAGCTAATTTAGCAGCTAGTTTAGGAGCTAATTTATTAGCATACAGATTATCATACAGATTAGCATACAGATTAGCATACAGATTAGCATACAGATTAGCATACAGATTAGCATACAGATTAGCATACAGATTAGCATACAGTTTAGTATATAGTTTAGTATATAGTTTAGTATATAGTTTAGGAGCTAGATTAGCAGCTAGATTAACAGCTAGATTAGGAGCTAGATTAGCAGCTAGATTAGCAGCTAGATTAGCAGGTAGATTAGGAGCTAATTTAGCATACAGTTTAGGATATAGATTAGGAGCTAGTTTAGGAGCTAGTTTAGGAGCTAGTTTAGCATATAGTTTAGCACCTAGTTTAGGAGCTAATTTAGGAGCTAGTTTAGTATGTAGTTTAGTATCTAGATAATTGTATCACTAAGGTATATAGTAGATACCTAAGGCCATCTATACTATACTACTCACGTGATCACTGCCTAATTCGGAGCAGATTGGTGTATAGCACGTGAATAGATGCCTAAGGCTCTCTATATTATACTACTCACGTGATCACTGCCTAATTCAGAGCAGATCAGTGTATAGTACGTAAATAGATGCCTAAGGCTCTCTATATTATACTACTCACGTGATCGCTGCCTAATTCGGAGCAGATCGGTGTATATCACGTGATTAAGTCACGTGACTAACCCTACCCTAGTCACGTTACGAGTGAATTTTTCGACCAATCAGAGGCCCGGATCTGAGATCTGAGATTGCTGGAAGTAGGCCTAGTATATTTGAAAATCAATGTTCTGCTATTTGCTTCGCTTCGCTCAGCAAAATAAACAAAATACTTAATATTATAAGTAAAAAGTGTATTAATTATATAGCTCTACTCTAGAAGGCTGTTTAGCTAGTTTGCTCTATATTAGGGCCCTAATAGGTTACCTAATAGGTTTTAGATTATAGGTAATAACCTAAAACCCATTATTAGGTCGAGGCAATAGACCCAAAACCTATTTTGGGTTGGGTTGGGTTGGGTTGGGTCTGGGTTATAGTGGGTCGTGCCGAAGTCTAAACAAAAGCTCTGCTAGACTCGTTTCCTCTCTTTTTCTTTCCTTCCCTTCTCTGTACTTAGTATCCTCATTAAATGCACTCTTTCTGATTAAAGATCTGGCTGGTAACAATATGGATTGTGGATATCCGCAGACATTGCGGATCGTGCCGCAGTCTATATAAGAGGCTCTCGTAGAAATCATCAGCCGGTATTTGACTCCAGAAGAAGCAGTTCCGATCATTCAACATTTTTGGTCTAACGACTGGGTCATTCATTAATGGACAAGTGCTATAGAGCGGCGTGCCTCGCAACGTGGCCCAATAATGGGCTAAGGATAACAAGATGCAAACCCTTACCCCTGCTATGGGGCCCTTAATGAACACGCACACACCCATACAGCCTGTGTCAGGGCATTGAGCGAAATGCTGGAGGATCGGGTGACATGAACATATTCGATCTGATCGACAATCCTCGCCAGTCCGCAAATGTCGAATCGGGCACGTTGCCTAGCTCTGTTGGAACTATTAGTCCACCACCGCCCACCTCGACGCGCAGTAGCACGTATGACTTCCACGAAGCATTGCGAGGGACCATTCCAACTGAGAATTCAATTCATTTGCATATGGAGAGCATAGCCCCGATTCGGTCGGAGACTCGATCGACGGTCGAGATGACTCTTTTGGAGACCCCAAAATGAGGTAGGTGCCTTTCAAAGCTGAGTAGCTTTTTGCGCGGTCTTTGGGATGGGATTATGTTTTTTGTACATATCCCGACGTTCGCCTTTGTGTGGATCATGATGGGCGGCACTCGTGTTTTTGCTATATACCCTGATCGCTACTTAATGGGTCATTTTGCCCTGGACTTCTAACCTGCGTTACATTTCCGCGACTTCAATTTGACAATTTCTATTTCATTCCATGGTTGGGCACTAAATATTCCAATGTTTACGCGCAAGGGGGAACTAAGTATCACATGTGAGACCTGGAGATAACCTTGGAACATGCAAACGACCCTGGGCAGTTCCAACCTTCAAAAGCTTTAATTCGACAACCTTGTTGAAACCCCCCAGCAGATGAATAGGAGCATATGCCCATAGATTTGATGTGTAAACTCAAAGTTCCAAGCTTCGCTTGAATCGTAGAAGTAGAATAATATGTCCAATAAGGGTATCTGTATACTTTTCCCGAATAAGATTATCACAACGCCGAAATATATGATAGGCCCAATTCGTGTACCAGGGCCTGTCCATGCAGGTACAAAAAGCAGGCTATAAAGGAAGATTATAAGTAGGATCGTCAGGTCCGTGTCATGCCAAGCTGAAAACTCGTGGGAGATGCGCGAATCATAAGGGAGACAAGATGATGTTCGCCTGCGAAACATGAAGCAGGTCAACATGAATGTAAGAGATTAGTAGTGGTGAAAGAGTTGAGTGTCGAATGCGTGGAAGCGATGAGCAGCTGTTATTGAGTTTCGAACCATCCACCATGCTCCCATTCACGCTCGGGTGTGTATGTGGCCTCTGCCCGGGCAACCGGGTCAGTCAAGCCCTTGAAGAAGAAATTCAATCTAGCGAATGATATGGGCTTCATGACGTAGCCATCAAAGCCAGTCTCGATGTAAAGCTCTCGATTCTCCTCAAGCAAAGAGGCAGAAACAGCAAAGATAGGCACCCGGCCATGTTGAGTAGCTTTGTCTGGAAGCGCAGATTTTGGTGTTTTTGACTCGAGGTCGCGAATCATTCGAGTAGCCTGCATTCCGTCCACAATGGGCATTTGTAAATCCATCAAGATCACATCGAAGTCTTTTGTCGCCAGGGCGAACGCCCCGGCGCATTCCTCGCCATTGCTGGTGAGTCTCACGGTATGCCCGAGTTTGGTCAGACGTTTTTCAATGATTTTGCTGTTGACCGGATCGTCTTCTGCTACAAGCACATGTAGGAAATCATAATCGGTTGTCGAGGGAACGGTGGTGGGAGATGTGGATGGTGGAGGTACTGTTGATGGTGGAGGCGCGGTGGAGGGTGGAGGCGCGGTGGATGTTGCATTTAAGAACCCTGTGTCCGTATCAAACCGCGGGAAATAGGAACGGTCCTCGGTGGTTTGAAGGGATGGGGACTTGATGCTGGCAGATAGCTTCGACATTCGTAAAGCACCCATCGGTACACCGGAATCTGTGATGTTCTCAACTCCCGGAGGAGGCGGTGTGACAAGAGGCTGCAAAGTGATTGGAGGGGTGTGCGTGACTGATGATAGATGTCCATGATGTCCATGTATATCATGCACTGACTGTGTTGTGGACGAGCGTTTCAAACTGGATGCTGGCGCCGAGCCTCTAGACAAAGCATGACTGTGAGCACTGACAGGGCTGGATGACAATCTTCTATGTTTTGAAAGCGAGTTTTGGCTGTTGCTGCGTTTGTGCATCGTAGATTCTTGCATAGCACTTATCAAACGATCTGCCTGGCTTCTTCCGCTTTGGCCACTTCGAAAGCTGTCACCACTGCGCAAGCTTTCGTTGCTTCGCCGTCTAGTGTCATGGGCCTCATGTGATCCTCCCACCAAAGTGAAGTCCCTGTCAGAGATCAGTGGCGTCGGAGGAATAGCAGAATTCGCAGCGGCGATCGCCGCTTCATTTTGCGATGTGTCTCCCTCGGGGAGTCGGAACTGCAGCAACATTTTAAATCGACTGCCCTTTCCTTCCTCACTCCTGACACCTAACTGCCCATGCATGTGTCGAACAATTCTTGCCGCAAGCGCAAGACCCAGTCCCAAGACACGTTTTTGTGGTGGTTTGAGCGAATCCAGACTTTGAGAGTCTTCTTCCTCACCTGGATAATAAGTCTCGTCTGTTGAGACTTGCTCTAATTCGTGGAAAAGTGCCTCCAGCTTGTCATGGGACATACCCACCCCGGTATCAACCACCATGATCTCGACCCCCACATGACCCGGAACGGATTGCGTCGGGGACCGCCAGATCTCGGTGGTGACTGCGCCAGATTCGGTATTTTGAATAGCGTTAGATATGACGTTGGATAGGACTTGTCGCACGCGACGCTGGTCACCAAGCACCAGAGGAGGAAGGCCAGGATGTACCGACACTGTGAACGAAAGGTTCTTCCGCTTGGACTCGCCAGACAACATGTGGGCTGCTTCTTTGAAAGTTTCCTCAAGGTCAAAGCTTTCATCTTTGATGAGTTCTTGGCCTTTTTCGGTGTTCGTGAGGTCGAGGAGGTCGTTGATGACATAAATGAGCGACTTGGAAGCCGAGTGAGACCTGGTCAAACTCTCCCGTGTATCCTCGTCTAGAGCACCTTCCAGCGCGATCTCGAGATAATTGATGATAGCGTTCAAAGGGGTCCGGACCTCGTGAGCAGAGTTGGCCAGGAGAAGACGAGTGAGCTGTGAATTCTGCATCGCCGCCTCTTTTTGTCGCCACACTTTGATAAACTTTCCATAGACGACTGTTCAAATTAAGGTTAGAGGAGCTTCATGTGTAGTAGGGTTTTGACATAGAAACTTACGACATAGGACTGCTGCAGTTTCGACATCCGTTTCTGTCCATTCGCGACTCTGGGAGAGAACGGTCTCTCGCCAAGCTGCGAAGCTCTCACGTGGTTCGAGATATCCCTCAGTTTGCTTCCGTTTCGCGATTTCATATGGATTACCCGCCCATTTGATTTCAGTGAGCTGTCCGCGGCGGAAGAAGACGATAAAGTCACTGCCACCTGCTGAAAGCGGAACATAGAGCAGCCCGGAGATAGCCTTTAGCCCTGGTGGATAGTGCAGGTCTGGGAAATCCTTGACAATGTCGTGCGATGCGAGCACGGAACTCAACTGTCGAAGTCGAAGGAATTCAAGGAGGGCAAGAAGCTCCTGAGAATTTGAGCCATCGCCTAGAATCTTGGTTTCGTCACGGATAGAGAGAACACCGTAGTCGGCGGAGAATAACTGTAGCAAGTCATCACTTGAGGCAATGATGTAACTTTTATGTCGTCAGCAAGCGTTAGGTCATGATTTGGATTGCATTTCTTACCCAGATGGATTGGCCTCAGTGGGAACTGTATTGATGAGTTTCCTTGCTTGAAGCCTAGATGTGTATGAGAGCCTTTCAATATTGCGGGACACTATGTCGCCCAGCAGGCGGCAGATCTTCCGGACTGGGAAAGAAACTCGTCGGGGAGATCCATAGTTGTGACACGATATCAGACCCCACAGATCCTGCGAAGGCTCCAATTAGCGTTGGTACATTGGCGTGGAGTGGTTTACTTACACCAAATGCGTTAATAGATACCGAATATGAGGATACGACCTTCATGTGCTTCAGATATTGTATGTGAATGGGCGACATGGCTCTCAGATATGCGTGTGTCATGTCCAAAGGCGTTTCAAGATCTTCCACTGTTCGGCATACTAGACGTGATGTGACGGCGTCACGGTCATAGAGAAGGCGAACTTTGTTGATTTTATAAAGCTCTCTTGCTTGAGCGGGAATGTCAGAAGCAGGGAAATGAAGGCCTTTGTAAAGATCAATCGTGACATTGGAATCAACCAATTCGGCGACAACCATTCCATTCCAGCTGCTGTCGAACTGGTAGATCAAAACTCGGTGGAAGCCGCTAAGTTCCTTTACAAGACCTGTGATTTGTGAGTGGATGAGCGAAATCAGACAGTCGGGAGGAGGCATTACCTGCTGTGGTGTTCAGAAGTTGCTCTAAGTCTTGGCATCGGGAAAGTTGAGTTTCCAGCTGCGAGAGGACGGACAAGTAGTCGGTCTCTGCTCTCCTACGACGAAGAACTCGGAGCGGCTGGGATATGGACATCGTCGAAGAGGCGAGCTGATCTGGCGTTGGAACAACCCCCAAAGTACTGTTTTCCGTGGGGCTTCCCGGAGTGGCAGAGCCCGGGATATCTAACGGATTACGCTCGTCGTATTCAAGCTCGAATTCACAAATGATCAAGTCCTTCTGACTTTGGCAGACATGGGCTGCACACCAGAATCGACGGCTCTCCCCTGTAGGTGTAGGGATTGACAGAGCAAATATTTCAGGTCCATCGACAGAGGGATCATATGCATCGTCACGAACAAAGTCGATATGATCCAGTAAAAGATCTGCTTGGTCTTGGTCTAAGATATCACAGAAGCTATGGGCTTGAAAAAGCTCCTTTGGGGTATAGCCTAAGTAATCAGCCGAGTTTTCACTCACAACGCGCACCACGAGCTGGTCCGGAGACTGCTCTCGCAATGCAATCATCACCCCAAAGCTTTGGATTGCGCCAGGCTAATATGGGTCAGTTGAAATGCATCTTTGACAGCCAGGGGTATTACTAACAATTCTGATAGGCTCGTCTTCGCAGTATTGAAGGTCTTCGCCATCTCGGCCCGTGATAATTGCGTGGCCACTTTCAGTCACGACATGTTTGAAGCGGGCAGTCATCAAATGATCCTCATCTGTCCGGGGCCCAGTTTGCGATCTCGAGTGAGCGGTAGATCCTGAACCGGACTGGCTATCGCTCTGAATAGGCTTGGCGTAAAATTCGGGATGCTGGTTGACCTCCGACGCCAGGGAGTGTGCCCCAAGCTCCGTCCCTTTCCCGGTGGCATGTGTCTCGTGACGAGAGTTATCCGTGGGGATCGTAGGTTCGGCGTGCTCGGGGTCGGGGCGAGGATGTGACTGCGCATCGGATTCTGATTTCATTTGATGCCAAGTCTGCTCATCAATGAAAGTGTAATGCCGAGCCCCATCTCTGGTGGGCGATGCTGCTCCTCGTGAGGTAGATCGCTGTTGGGTAGCAGCTTTTGGGTCCACCGAGACTACCGACCGGATAGGGAAGACTCGATCGCTGGGATCAAATCCAGTACTGGGTGGCTGTTGGGTCTCATCGTGCGAAACTGATTGTGACCGGTCCCTGTTCTCCGGGCGATGTTTGACCGACTCCGACGAGTCCGTTCGGTTTGGGGTTGCAACACTCTCCGACCTCTGACGCCGGATTCCCAGCCCGATCTCCTTGGGAGCCGGCGAGGCCATCTGATCCAACTCGAAATGTCCTGGGATCGTGCAAGAGTAGACGGAGAACCCGATGTAAGACGCGAAGGAACCGATCGTGCGGGTAGAGATCGCGTGGGTCGTACTAGGTTCGATTTGGGAATTGGAGAGATCCGAAGAGCGAGACTTCCGCCTTTAAAAGGCAGATTCAGCAACGAAGACCCCAGTGAATATCGTACCCGGTAGGATTATTAAGGTGCAGCACTGCGACAGGCCTAAGCTTCCAGCATTCGAAGTGGACCTCTCCAGATGGGGCTCATGAGTGCTCCAGAGAATCCCGGGGCCCGTTGATCGAGGTCTAAAATGGTCAGAAGCGCTCTAAGTGGACGGAACCCAGGGACAAAAGGAATGATCGATCCCGATGGGGTGAGGCGCGACGATCTGGAAAAAAAAAAAGGCACTGTGAGTTAGGGGTGGAGAGGCCAACGTATGGAGGGGCAGGCGGAGAGGCATGTGCGGTAAACTGCCAAATGCCTGGGCCAAATCATCAATTCAAGGGTAGATTTCCTGCTTGATTTCGATTTAATACAGTAATGATTTTCGTCCGCTGTCAACGAAAATTGCACTTCCCCCCAGGGCCTGATTGGGGGAGAGTAATTGGTCGCTTAGACGCGACGACCGCTCCAATCTGGTTGAGATCCACTGCAGTATCAACCCCGATCTTTGATTGGATTTTCGGAGTTGTAGTACCAGTACCTACGGTACGGAGTAGACCTGTGGGATCGCATGACTGGCGGAACTCTTACCGTGGGGTTGACTTCTCCGGTCCAAGAGCCGAGAAGTTCCAAGGGTTGGAACAGAAAAATGGAAACGCATCGATTTCGAAAGGACCGATATCTGTACGCAGATTGGGCTTGTACCGGTACTTTGATTGAAGCTGGTGATACCATACATAGTCAAAGTATCTCCGTGTACCTTTCTGGCACCCAATGAACATGCGAGAATGCTCGATGATGTCATATCCGATGACGTTGATCATGAAACTTCTACAAGATTCAGATGCGATCTATGTATTTATATGCTCTACATTGTTGTATACAGTACGAGTGCTGTAGATCTTCATCCAATATGCCTCATGATATCACTGTGGCGGAGAGGATATGGTTACAAATGCGATGGTGTACGTGTACAGAGTTCATTTTGTACTACACAAGTTCTATATCCTTCTAAGCAAGATCAGCTGGATTGCAGACAGGGCAGACAATGCAGACAGGACCAGGGAACGGAATAAACAGGGTAAACATAATAATTAGCATGTCGGGAGTTGCAAATAAGCTTGTTTCCACCCACTGACCTCTTGTGTGTACTGCTCTTCGTCTATCTCAAGATTGCATAACGATATACGTGTATATGGCGCCATCTAATTTTACCCCCCTGATATAGTCGAGGTCTTCACCCGTGGACTCACCTGGGCACTCAGAATGATCCTCAGGAGTCCCGGCTGACCAAAATGCCCAACGTGACCCTTACGCAGTATCAGTGATTTAGGCTCGATTTGAAACTATTATTCACATCGTTCGACGATGTGTTTCTCTCTTCTGATACTTGACCGCAGGTGTCTTTTAAATGTGGATTGGGTTCACCATTGAAAATGTGTCAATTATTTGTGTTGGAATATTAGGCAAAATTGGTCTGATCCATCCCTTGGGCAGACCTAATCGATTAAGTCAACATGCGTAGCATTTAACTAGAGCAAATACCCAAAGCTCTCGATCTCCCGATCAGTCTTGTTTGACAGCTCATCCTGCAACTCACAAAGCAACCGGACTACAGTATCTTCTACCTCTTGTAGCTCTGTTGATGCGATTGACTCTGAGCCAGCCGATGGACAGTCCAGATCATCCAGCACGGACCTATTAGAGCGACTTGCTATATACGAATATTCTTCGGAGTACCCCACAGAGCCGGAGCCGTTAGAAGCTCCTTTTCCAGAGAAAAATGGCAAAAGAAAAGAAAAGATAGGGAAGGTTTGTCCATAGAATTCTACCTCCTAACGACTCCTCTGTTAAGTTCTCTTTAGAATAAGAGATATTCGCTTAAAGATAGAGATTTAGGGGCTTAAGGGATTCTCCTACAGAATATATAATAGTATATCTTACGATTGATCTTATAGACGCCATCCTCCTTCCCCTTATAGTCGATATAGAAAGCCTGATTATATAGAGGATATAGCTAGGTAAGAAGGGTATCTTTAAAGTATAGCTTCCTTAATCGTATTCCGTTATAGACGTAGTGGGATCTAGAATCAGAAATATAGAAAGTCTCGCTGGATTTGCTGCTGTGCTGGGTTGATATCTGTATGAGCAAGTAATATCTGTTGGATGCCTGAGGCATCACCATGTGATAGAACATGCAGATAGCTTCTCTCTCTCTCCCCTTCTCTTCCTCTGCTAGTGCTAGATACTAGATGCCATATACCAGATGCTAGATACTAGATACTAGATACCAGATACTAAATACCAGATACTAGATACCAGATACTAGATACCAGATACTAGATGCCTACGCTAGTACGATAATCGTCATTTCCAATCACTACCGTCTCTACATACCTATACACGACTACCGGCTATTATATATTGTGGAGGGGTTTAGGCGTAGTGTACGAGACACCAGCTATAAGAGTAAGCGTCTATGATCCTACCTTCGCTTGAGATTAAGCGAGTGCAATACGACGAGGTACGCTAAGGTTAGCTGATATAGACCAGAGGGTCCAATATATAGCGTATGCCAAAGTCAAATGGGATACGGGATAAGGAGGAGATATGGATGGTCCTAACAAACAACTTGGAGTTTTTTTTTTACTGTATGCCGGAATCTAGGGGTGAGGCAGGTTCTATAAGGGGGATGTTGTCGAACGAAGTGGTATCGCTTGAGCTTATGTAATAATCGGGTCGTGCTCAGTGAGCAAGTGAGAGCGCTTAGGTCACGCTTAGTGAGTGGGATTAGGCGGCTCAACGAGCAAATCAGAGTGCTCAGGTCACGCTCAGTGAGTGGGATTAGGCTGCTTAGGTGACGGTTAGTGAGCGAGTTATCTAGCTTATGTAATAGTCATGTGATGCTCAGTGAGCCCGGGGTCTAATGATCACGTAATACTTAGGGCGTGCTCAGTTTTACGCAGTGAGCAAACGGCGGCAAGGGGTGAGCACTAAAACGGGAAAGGAAATCCAACTTGCCCGGCCTAAAATCCGGTGTATATGCCAGAGACTTCCAATATAGTGATTGTACTACTAAGATGGAAAAGAAACCATCATATAATAGTTCCTGGGAGAGATTCTATTGGGCTATATATCTATCCTATTACGAGCCATTTTCAACCCTTTTCGGACTGTGGTACCCGCTCTCGTGGCTTGCAATATAAGTAGGGGATGGTTTCACTTCTCTCGGCTATTGGTGCGAACCTGGAAAGCTAGCCATATAACTAGGCACCAGCTACTTCCAAGGCTGTCATAATTCTAAACATAATTCTAAACATAAAACGCAATAGCTCATGCATGTGGTTTCTTCAGATCAGGAAATGGTGAAACCACCCGTGTGGGGAGAGACGGCAGAGGAACTACTACTGGAACTAGAATTCTAGAAGATAGCGGGTCAAAGAAAACACTGTCGAGGTCAGTTACAGTGAAGTGAAATTATTATAGTAAAATCAATAGTAGATTCTCAAGGTTATGTACGGAGGATTCAATTGAAGAATAACTTATAGCCAATAACAATACATAGTATGCTTGATGTTATTCCTGTATTCTTGGCGACCCCCTGAGCAGTTCTCTCTCTCCCCCTGAGACGATCCCTTGTCAAACGTCGAGACCCGGGGTGGAGCGACTGTTTTATTTTAGTGCACGGGACGCTTCTATTTACTACTTGTCATAGTCTCGGTCCAAGGTTTGCAATTGTGATCGTCAGTGCCCTCCGTTTTTCTCCTTTCTCCTTTCTCATTCTATACTCTCCTCCTTTCCAATGCCCTGAAACTCCTGATTCCTTGCTTCAATACTGTCTGTAGGGCTGTCATTCCTTTGGCTCTATAATCTCGCCTCCCCGCCCGAAACCCCCCCTTTGTGTGTTTATCCGCAACTCCGCCCTCGACTCGGAACTTCAAAGACTACTCCGATGCTTCCTGCGCAAATCTCGAAAGATCCAACCGACTCGGGATAAATGATTCAATAGCCGACCATTTCATATTGACCTATCTATCATGGACATGCGAGGGAAACTGAGCGAATGTCGCTCCATATCCCACGACACCTTGCGGAGTGGCTCGCCACGGGTGGCGCATTTTGACGGCGAAGTTCCTCCCGCACTCTCCCCCCTCGACGCATTCGCCGCTCAGAGTCGATTGCTCGCCCGACAACTCGATGAGTCTCGACGAGGAGACCGCCGCATGAGTCGGCTGCCGCCGTCGAGTGTGGCTCGATCGCTTTCGCAAGGCCGCCCGGGCTTCTACCGTTCCAAATCGTCGACTGAATCTCGCACCGAACTGACCCGGAAACCCACGCAGAAGGGACTGCCGGAGTTCGAAGACCCCAAGTACCGCCCTATCTCCGAACATCCCCGGTTGAGCTCAATTTCCCATGCTAGCACCGAGGCTAGCTATTACGAGGATGATGACAATGCGACACCTCGGACAACGATGTATAACACTGGCCCGGAGGCGTATGGGATACCGCGCGCCGAGTCACCAGAGGAGGTTGCGTCACACGCAAGTGGAACGGAGGATGCGCCTGCTGGTGTGGCGGTTGCTATGCCGCAAGGTTCATCGATCGACTCAGCTTCGCGACTGGACATCCCACGCACCTTGGCGCCACCAGTGTCACCGCGGTCGCGCCCATCCAGTAGCGCCAAAGTGACACACCATGAGAGTTCTGATGATGACTACAGCAGCTCTAATGGTGGGTCGACATTCTCCCAACCTCGGAAGCTGTCCTCTGGTAGTGCTGCGTCATTGCCATATTCTCCCATGTCGACCTTCCCTGCACGACCACACCCTCGATCACCATCCTTGAGTTCGGAGACATCAGGAACGGGAACGAACCACCTCCCCCGCCCTTCTTTCAATTTCTCTCGACCACTGAGTCGGTCCAGTACCAGTTTGTCTGCTCCTGGAGCTTCGACGCCTACAGAACCGATCCTTGATTCTGGATCGAACCATATGTACCGTCGCAGCAGGCCGACTCCGCTCCAACTTTCGACCGAAGATGCTGCTGCAATGGCATCCATGGATGGTGAGCCGTCGTCCGCCGTCTCGTCTTATGTTTATGCCAAGTATGCGCTTCCGCGCGGACGCTTCCTTCCACGGGATTCTGTGGTCTTTGCAGGCTTGCAAACCCCTCATTTCGAGTGGGAGGAGCCTCTATTCGAGAAAACTCCTCCCCGGCACCCAGAGGAGCCGCCGCGGATGACACGAACACCATCCCCTACTCCCCACCGCCAATTTGAGCACTCACCGAAGCCTCACTCGATGCACGAAGTTCCAGCTTCCAACCCTCAACCTCCGATCCCGATGCCGAAATTCCAACCTCAATCCCCACCTCAGTCTCCACCTCAGCCTCAATCCCAACCTCAACTTCAACCTCAAACCCCCAAGTCTCAGCGAGTCCCACAACCCCCGCCTGTGTCCGACTCGCCAGTGGAGGCGGAACCACGGCCCTCTGCTGAAAGGACGCGACAGACGATCAACGACAAGGATGAAACTGTCTCTTCTGCAGATTCGGCCAGCACCATGCGGCCCCAAACCGCTGCCGCCCAGGTGACGGCTTCCGGCCTCACAGCCGACGACCACGTCGCTAAGGGCATCGAATGCCACGAGCGAGGATCCCTGAGTGAGTCGACGTATCATCTGCGGGTTGCCGCGAAACAGGACCACCCGACGGGAATGCTGCTTTATGCGCTGGCCTGTCGGCACGGTTGGGGCATGCGATCCAATGAGAAGGAGGGTGTACGATGGTTACGCAAAGCCGTGGATTCCGTCGGATTGGAAATGTTGGCTGATCCGGATGCTCCCGGTGCGTCGAAGGCGAAGGAATTGCAAAAGGCTTACCGGGCTCAATTTGCTCTGAGCATTTATGAACTGGGCGTCAGCTACTTGAATGGCTGGGGTATCGAGCAGGACAAGTCTCTTGCTCTGCGCTGCTTCGAGATCGCCGGTCAATGGGGTGACGTTGATGCCATGGCCGAAGCTGGATTCTGCTACGCGGAGGGCGTTGGCTGTAAAAAGGATATGAAGAAGGCGGCACGCTTCTATCGCCTGGCTGAGGCTAAGGGTATGAGCATGGTTGGAAACAGCTGGTACGTTTCTCTTGGTAGTTGCATTTCAATCGACCCCACTAACGAGTATCTGTAGGATCTACAAGGACAAATACAACGAGGTCGAGTCCACGTCCACGTCCACGCCCACTGGACGCTCCCGTGGCCGAAATGCCAGCGGAGAGAAGGACAAGAAGCCGCGCAGCAAGTCCCGCACTCGCAGTATTTTCCAACGCAAGAAGTCCAATGTGTCAGAGGCATAGACTATGTGTCTGTTTTATTCACTTTCCTTTCCGTCTTAACGCGTTCCCCTTGGAGTTGTGGGAGAACCATCCATTTTGCATTTTGCATCATGTTTGGAGCGTTCTAAGCCGATCTTTGATTTGCATTTTTTTTTAACTCGATTCTTCGACTTACATTCCTTCACTTTCTCACTTTTTCACTTTCTCATGTCTAAACTTTTTTGTTCTTTCTCCTTTCCCCAGCCGCCTGGGCAGCTGTCGAGCATGGACCGAGTTTGGTTCACGTGTCTCGCTTATTCAATTCTTCGTGTATACCCTTTTCATCTCTTCCCATCATTCGCCAATTTTTCACTTTTATTTTATTTTCATGGCACCTTCTTTTTCATTTCTCTTGGTCATATTTATTGGGTATGATCCTCTGAACAATTTTGTTCTTTGACTCATATTTGGACTATTTTGCTTGATGCCCCAGTGTGGCGATTCATGAACTCATGACAGAATCAAGACAGCGTTGATCTGTATCATTTGATATTTTCCAGTTTTCGGTTCCAATATAAAGAAAAGTAATAAGTTCTAGACCCCCGCATTGTTCCCCGGCTTTTGTCTCGGAGCATTAACCCGAATGTGTCTCAATTGCCTAAATTGGCCACATCTCCGGACTTGACCCCCCAAATCCACTGGCGTCTTTTGGTTTAGCGGGGGATTAGCGGGGATTGACAGAAGTTCGCCTTTTCTGGCTTTTGCGTATACTAGACGTATAGCACTGAATACGGTGCACACTCCTTGCATCCAGGGTCGCCCCTCCTTGGCAGCACGCTATCTTGCTTTTAGTCTCACCGTCCACCAATGAGCACTCTATTATTCGAGAATCTAGTGCAACCGTGCTCCATATGAGTATCTCTTAAAAAAGTCCCCCAAATCTCTCATACATCATTTAGGAAAAGGCTCTGGTAGGACAAATGCACCCGTCCCGACGCATGCCGCTTATTAGAACAGTAATTCTTGGTATTTTGGTCCACCTCGGCTCTTCTCTTTCATGTGGTGATGATGATTAGACTTGGACATTCTTAATCTGAAACGTTCTATACACCCCAGACGGATTGATCGTATCTCCCCGGAAATCTGGAGTTCCCCAGACGCTAAAATGAGAACTGGAGTTAGTAGATTCTCCATATTGAATTGGTCAAATGACAAAAAAATAACTAAAAATAACTAAAAATAAAAAGGAAATGAGATGAGGGCTATATCGTGCTTTGCATTATATTTCCCCTTTCTTTTTCGGATTGCATTTTGGTGGCTTTTTGTCTGCATAACATGTGACGCTAGAATATACCTTGTCGGCTCCTTCATTTATTTTTTTCAAGGACTTTTATTATAAAGTACCGACTACTACCCACACCCTTCTAGAGTCTGTGCTTGTATTACTTTCATTCATCCCCATTTTCTTTCCGGCCTCGAAGCTCTTCTCTTTTCCTAGGTGTTTGTTCGACTCCGTATGTATATGTCTGGCCCAGAACCATCTAACAGTCCCTAATATAAACTACAGTACCAAAATGTCGACCGCAAAGCCCGAATTCATCGAGGAGGAATCCCACATAACCCCAACACCAACGAAGAAGAGCTTTGGCGCGCGTCTGGGTGCCCATTTCAAGAAATGGTGGTGGGTGCACTTGATTATATTCATCGCCTGTTTCCTCATTATCCTACTGCCGGTGTAAGTCCACCCCAACCCATTTTAAATCCGCCTTAACCACGCGGACGCACCCGGGCCAGACCGCAACATGAACATGAACATTCCACTCACCCTGCATTGCATCATCTAGTGTCTACGTCGCGTATCCCAAGATCGCACAAGATGCCGTCAACGACTCAACCCTCAAGATCAGCGAGATGATCCTCAGCGACCCAACACCTGAATCCTTCCATCTCGAGCAGAGACAGGTCCTCGGCTCAGATAGCTCTTATCACCCCCAGATCTACGCTTTCAATTCCTCGGTCTCGTTGGCCGGAGCGGATCCTTTCGCTTATGTTACTGTCCCGCCTGTGAAGTCGAAGGACGGGGCGGAGATTCACTTCGAGCAGAATGTTGATTTGACGGATGCTTCTGCGTTTGGCGATTTTACTACCGCTGTTATGTTGAACGAGGAGGTCTCGTTGAATATCTACGGAAGACCTGAGTTGAAGCAGGGTGGTCTGCCTAAGACTACGGTTACTTATAACAAGACTGTTGTCATGAAGGGTATGTTTCTCTACCTGGTTTCTTGAATACACACAGTGTGTGATTGGAAGAGCATGATGTACTAACTCGCTGAATCAGGTCTGAACCAACTCAAGGGCTTCACCGTGGAAAAGTTCTTCATCATGTACCCACCAGTCAACGGGTACGGGATGAACGGTACCGTCATCATCCCCAATGCCTCTGTCATGACCATTCCACTGGTAATTTTATTCCTGTTTCTGTATATCATATCGATGCTAACACAAAGAAAATAGGGCAACGTAACCCTGAACCTCGAGCTAGCGGGCAAATCAGTGGGAACAACCTACCTGACCGACCTAACCCTCAAGCCAGGCAATAACACCGTGCCAATGATCGGAAAGGTCGACCAAGCCACCATCATCACCAAGCTCGCACAAAAGCCAAGCCCTTACAAAGACGGCATCATGCCCTTCGACATCACGGGAAACGCGACATCAACATACAATGGCAAGGAACTGCCGTACTTCACCAAGGCGCTGGCTGCGAATAAGCTGTCTATCAAGCTGGATGTTAAGTCTGCGCTGAAGGCGGCTGGTGTTAATATTAACCTGTAGTTGGGGTTTTGTGTTTTGTGGGTGGTATCCCGTTTTTGTTTATGCTCATGGTTTATGCTCTACGTTCTACATTTCTATATTTTATTACCTTCACCGGTAGTAGGATTCGGTGGGTTTTATGTGCTTTTTGGTGGTTTGTTCACTTTTGTGTATATTTAATACCCTTTTTTTGTTATAAGCTTGCGCGATGAATATAATTTCCAGTGTCTATGGATTTGATTCTATAAGAAGAACAAGAATGACAATCGTCTCGAGGATAAAGTTGGGGAGCCAAGGCAACAAGTGGGTCTTGTGTTGAGGCCTCAGGCACAAACCTTCCCTTTTCGGCTAGCGGCCGTTCGAAGTATAACGACTGGTAATGTGATTGTTTCGAGTTCCATGCACTTTTGTTAGAGATGGGAGGCTAGCAGCTACGTGTGAGTGAGTGTGTGTGCATAAAGTTTATTTATGTGTTATTGATTGAGGGGAGAAAGGGGTTGGAGGTAGAAAAAAAAATCAAATTAGGAAGAGCCAGGAGATAATGTGATGGGAAAAATCAAAAGGACGAGAGAGAACCGGGTAAAATTATCAATGGGGAATGGGGAAAGGGGAAAGGAAAATAATGGGATGGGTAGATGAGAAGGAAGGAAAGGGAAGGGGAGGAGGGAATAGGCTCCAAAGTAATTGGAATTGAGTTGGGGGGAAGAAGGGACGTGAATGGCTTCAGAAAAGCCTATATGGGAATAAAGAGAAAGATTCAAGAAGAAAAGAATAATTGGGGAAGCGCTAGACAGTTGGGAATAACTTCAACCGTGAACCGTAGGAGTGGGTGAGATGGGAGTTACCTCGGAAAGGCAGGTGGGAATAGCCTCATAAACGAAGAGGTGATTTCAAGGCAACACGGAGAGAGGACCAATAAAGGCATTTACAGGGTAGCAAGGAATAGCCTCAAGAATGAAGAGAAAGGGTGGGAATAGCTTCAGAAGGTATCTGGAAAAAGTGGATCTCGGGACTCTGAATAGCTTCATGATCACCTAATTGAGCCACGTAGAATCCAACCAATCAGATCGCTAGAAAGAGCCCAAAAGCTCTGTTACCATGAAGATCCAGAGTAGATTTTCAACCCCAAGCCCCACTTGGCTCAGTGGAAACAAGCATCCGTCGGTGTCAGACTGGAAAACGGTTACTAGGCGAGACACCTTCCGATTGACTGGGAGAGCGGAGCGCGTGTGTTCGAGCCCGAGCGAGATCTCTCTGAACTTAGTTCCTAACAGGCGTTTGACCCGCCTGGCCACCGAGGGGTAGGAGCGCCCGACGTGGTAGGAGCGATTGAGTTTCGTTAAACACCGTAAATATCTGCTTCCCAGCCGGTGAAGATGGGTTTGAGCTATCCCTTCGGGGCCCTCGCCCGTGATACAAACGGGGTTAGGTCAATACGTTTTTTTTTAAAAAAGATTTCGGTTTTGAAGAAACAGAAATGAAGATGTATTGATGCTATCGAATCTTTAACTTCGGGATGTGAACTACCGGACCACCGAGGCCGTATACTGAATTCTGTAGAAATTCGAAATATTGCTTAATTCTTCCATGTAGGAATAGCATTAATATTAAATAAACAATCAGAACACAACTTCCAAGTGGTCATTGATATGGATGATATGGACCCACAGACCCGCTTCCCCGGATTTTGTTTATTTCCCCAGAAAGTTCCCTTGTTTATTCCTTCTCCACATCATCCCGATCCTTCGGCTTGGGAGCTTCATGCAAGAGAAAGCATTACGCATCCTCTGTTTACCATTGAGCGCCATGACCGAAGTATAAAGCTTCGATGACCCATTGGAAGCTGTGACAGCAAGAAGACAAACAATTCTCTCGACAATATCAGCAATCTCCAACATGCTCGACAAGCAACTCTTGCTCCTCTGACCAGCTGCCTTTCTGGCCTCACTCAAAATCGATGATCCATCCAATGTGATCAACCCCTTATTTTGGAAACCGAACAATGCCCTGGTTGCTGTCTCGGTGCAGCCAGAAGCCAGTACCTATATCTCTGTTCACGCTCAATGACCTAGTACTAACAGCCACTAAGTCTTAGCCGTCACCACAATCGAGGACAAAGTGTGACCGCAAGCCACACCTCCTACTCCGCCAAGACCAACGACACCAGCGCCCTTCTAATCGCCAACGGGGCTACCCTTTACAGGATCCCACATCGACATCCTGAAAACCGACTACTCAACTAACCCGAACCGGACAAGCTTCTACGGCTTCAACGCCGCCATTGACCTGGTATGTCCCCTAGCCCCCAACAATCCCGTACCCACACTAACCACCACAGGCCAACGCCTCAACCGCAACGCAACACTGGACCATATCAACTTACCGTCCCAACGGCGCACCAAGCATCTACGCCCATGGCTCAGACACAAAATTAACAACCACCAACTCCTCGCTCTACCCTGGCCCCGTCAGCAACGGCCTCTACGCAAGCGGCAACGGAACCATCAGCACCCACAACGTGGCCCACTATTCCGGCGGCAAGTACTCGTCTAGTTCCTCAGGCGACTCCCCGAAAGGCTATAGCCATGTCTACGATAGCGTCGCGCATTCCGCGGGTATCGGCTCGGCCACGTACTACGCTTTCGAAACAATCGAGGCGCATAATGTTCTCAGCGATTCGGAGTACGGACCTGTTGTTTTCTCTGCCGGAGCTCTGGTTTGGGAATATTATTGCCGATGTATATCTTGACAATGGTTGAGTTGGACGCTGAGTGGGGAGTTTTGGTGTGCGGCGAATTACTCGCAGATCACGCAGGACTTTGAAGTCCGCAGCCGGAGGTACCCGTGCTGGTCACGGAGTCAGACCTGACGGGTGATCTTGTTGCTTATAATGTGAGTTATGGGTTCGATTGGTTGGATGCTTAATGGGTATAGTTCTTGGACGGGGGCTGCTTATTCGAGGTATCAGCATCCTTAATTTAATGTTGGTCTTGACAGTACCAGCAGCTGGACTTCGACCGCTGATACTACAGTTCGGAAGTTTGCTAATTCTGTTGCTGTCTTCTACTGAGATCTCTGGTCGATATCTAGGAGATAACCTAGCTGAATGGCAATTGTTGCAGGTTTACCGGTTCGGGATTTTCTTCAATCAATACAGATGCTGATTGTAAAGAGTGCGGAATCAGCCCATTCCTGTACCCGTAAACCCATACATAGGAAATTAAAACATAATGATTGTTGTGGAGTGCACCCTCCACCTTACATCCCTCACTTCTCTCTCACCTCTCTCTCTCACTTCCCTCTCTCTCCGTAAAACCCCCCTCCCTCAGTTTCAATTGATGGTGACGTTGTCATGGCCAGTTGATTCGGGATTTTCTTGCTCGGGGTATCTTCAAGAGCTTTTCTTCTTATGGCCATCTGGCGATAATAGTAGTCTGCCTTTCTGTGCAATAACACCTTCTCGTTCGATGTCTCGTTCCATCTGCCTTTCTCAACTCTACTTCTACCTTGCCTTTCTCCGCATTTATTTGATTTCATTTATTTATTACTTTAGGGTTTCGAGTGCACGAATGAAGATTGGGAGACTCTTTGATTAATCTGAATCCAAGTATGATGCCCCACACGGCGTAGTGTCATTGATATGATTTGGCTTTGACCCAAGTTGGAGTTTGAGCTGAGGATGGGTGATTGTTCTTTGGAAGAAGGGGAAGGTGAGGTCGAGCTGATGAATATCGGGGAGTCTTGGTTAGGCAAGAGGTCTTGGTCATCACTAGATTCACCTCTTGCCCCCTCAATTAACTCATCGCATGAGCTCATTGGTGATGCTTCCCGGACTTGCGGGTCTGGCTTGACGCGACCTAGAGTTTCAGAAAGTGATTGGGCGGGAGCTAGTTCCTGAAACCTTCTTTTAAGAGCAGGGTCTCGTTGGATGATGTGGTTGTAGGGTTTCGCGAAGATTGGAGAGTCAACTAGAGAAACAGGAACGGTACTGTGACCCTTTGTGTTTCTTGGGGAGGTGGTAAGGAGGGTTGGTTGAGTGGTAGAGTGAGAGGTGAAGAAGAAGAATAAGAAAAGGACGTTCATAAGGATGTCCTTGGTAATAACAACAACAGCCAGGACTCCCAGAAGGATTTCCTTAGTAGAAGTAAGAGGGGTGACGGCATCAGCCATAGTATCAGCCATATCCGTGATAGGCTTGGAAGATAGTCAGTCCAGCAATATTGAGGACAGGGTACGCCACTTATCATTGTGAGCACAAAGTAGACCCAGACAGAAGTAGATTAGGTGGAGTGAGGTTTGAGTAAGTGAGACTCTGGAAGCAACAGTATCAGCATTAGTGACAGCAATGGGGAGTTGTGGGCTTACCTAGAGTAGAGCTTTGGATTGTGGGTGGGATTGTGGTGGGTGGTAAGTAAGTTGGAAGCGAGAAGAAGTGAGGAGGGGATCGGAGGACAATATGTGGGAAATTTAAAGTAAATTTCGGGAATGGCGACCTTTTCGGACCTATCACCGCATATAATCGACTGCCATGGATGAGGCTTTGAGTGGCTGCTCGGAGGATTCCCCTTCATACAACAGCTTCGATGATCAGGAAAACTGAGTTCTCGACCATGTCGGAGTTCACACGAAGACTCGGCTGTGGAGTGGGAAGGCGACAACATGGAATGGATCATCTAGGACATTCTGGTAACTCTTGAAAGATTATAACTATAATCAATGCTCTCATTCAGCGGCTGTGAGAGGGCGGTGGCTTTTGTTCCTCCACTCGCGCTATAATGATATACAGGAAAGAAAAACCAGACAAGCCGGGGTCATCCTGCGCAATGCATGAAAGAAACTCAAAGCAAGAAAACGAAACACAATAACTATCCCAATCTGACATTTTAAAGTTGCAGAAAGTCCAGGTCTAGACGTTCAAAACTTAAACATGTCAGATTTGAATAGTTGCTCTGCTTGGCTTCCTTGTTAAGTTTTCTTTGGCGCATCGCCCAACCCGAGTGTTGTTTCCCTTGTCTTTTCTCCATTCGAGTCGTATGCGCAGTGCCAACGTCCTTTGGGAAGGCCAGAATATGGTCGGGTGTGAGTTCAAGAGACCCGAGTATCAGCCTTGTTGATTCGGGGATGACATCTTCTGTTACCTGTTCAGCCCAAGAGAGGCAATCAAGAAGTTCGTACCGATTTCCCGCAATGCCTCGGGAACCTAAGATAGGGGATATCAGCACGAATCACCATCGAAAGCAGACAGAGCCCATAACAGCAACGTACGGATTTGCAGGGCTTATGCAAATGATTGCAGTGCTTCCAATTTTTACCGTCGTAGGTCTCTGCATAACATTGCACGACAATGGGGTGCAATGCGGCGAAATCACCATCGGCCCAGGTCATACACCAGGTGTGCTTGCGCAAAATTGGAACCCTCAACTTGTGAGGAGAACTTCGAGGAGGCATTTTGACCGCGCGTGAACAGGAACGAACCAAGAGTGAAGAATCAATGAGTCGTGAACTTGCAACTGATCCACACTTTTTCTGACTCGTCCGAGTAGTATCTGGACATAGAACGAAGGTGTAGTATAACAAAGTGTTGTTCAAGGCAAGGGCGTCGACAACAGTTTTCACAATCGTGTATAGTGCTATAATCCTCTAATAATCAACATATTAGCACTTATCTCTTGGCTGGTGTAGTTAGTGATAACTTACCAAGTCTATGAGACCAAGTCCATGAGAGTTCCAGAGCCAGATGATAGTTATCAACAATCCTTGGACTCCAGGAGGATAAATTGAGGGATTGAGACAGAAAGTTGTGACCGGACATGTTGGCGACCAGCGCCTCGGGGAACAAGCTGGTGTTCCGACATCTTTGTTGGCTTAAGAACGGATAAAGAAGTCAGTCTGAGGCGGAGAGTGGGATAAAAAAAGGCGCAGAGGAGATAGAGAAGTCGCGAAACAGGCGAAAGAGCACGAGCGAGATCGGTGAAAGAGCAGACCAGTCCGCGGACTAGGTAGAACGAGGATACGGAAACGATGTGAAACATCAATCCAGGACTAGGCAGAGAGTCAGGAGACGGATCTTACTAGCAGTGTGGTTAGTGAAAGAAGTATGCAGTGGAGGAAAGGTAAGTTGGCTAGAGAAGAAATAAGTACACAGTGGGTGAAAGGATGTGCGGAGAGATAGTGCAGAGAGGTGGCGTTGCGAGATGAAAGACTCACTTGCGGTGCTTGCTATCTTTACTCTTAAAGGTACTCCCATTGAAGGAGAGATGCGCTTTCTGAAAGAAAGAAGCTCTATCCTGGAAGATGAGTTCTTGTTGCCTTGTGGCACAGTTGAAGGTAGGAATCGGTGTTAACTTCGACCAGTCATAACTGTCAAAGTCGACATTGAAAGCAAGGGTAACATCTGCCGGGGGCGAAGCCTTTTAAGAGATACGACGATCACTCCGAGATACCGCCCCTCGTGGTTGAGCTTGGGCGTGGCTCGTCTTCTTCGTGATCAGCCATACGTATTTGCGGAGATGCGAACCGACAAGGGCGTGGTAGTCAGCGAATACAGGGATAAATGGGACACCGTCGGCCCATACGACGACTGGGTCGCCCATAGGCCACCGGTTGGGGTATATGTCTCCGGCACTGTCGAAGTCGGCTGGCCATTTTCCGTGGCGGTTCCTGGCGGCGACGGCATTCTGACCAACGATCAGAAAGATCTGAGAGGGGGTGGGCTCAAATTCCCGCTGTCTCTAGGTATCACAATTCCTTTATATAAATATAAAAGCACAGCACATGGTTTAGGTGAAGGCCGAGAAGCGTCGCTTGGAGATGGGTAACAGGATCAACGTCAGAGTAGGAAAAGAAGGGGATGGTGATGTGAAAGATAAAGAAATTAAAACCTAGGAAGATGGTATTTATATGGTGGAGGACATAGGGGATCTGCGAACCCAGGCAAACGTGAGATTACCTTAGGTGTCGATTTTCTTTCACATGAGCGATGTGCAACCCAGGTAAATTGGGGGGATCTGGATATGTAGTTGTCCGTGGAAGTTCAGGTATTCCATGGCAGCCTGCATATCAGGGTAGCACTAAATGATTTGAACTGTTCATAGACCGGATGACGGTAAATTGCGGTATTCAGTTCTCTGCTTCTCAACACCATATGCTGTACGCCCTGGATATATGACTAGCATGAGTTGGCGTCTTGGGTTCCCAGTAAAGCTAGTAGAGACATAGCACTTTCTATTAGGCAGTTTAAGAGTGCTTATTCAAGAACCAGTAGTTGTATATAGAATTATTGTCTCTTCATATGGCGTGCCAGAAGAGAGAATTGGCTCTACAACAAAGACAAAGAATATCCACTAACTATGCATCCGGAGCAAGGGGTCCAAATTTGAATTATTTGAGCCAAAAAACCAGATAGCGCTCTTTTGCCAGAATTACACAAGCCAATGCATCAGAATACTGCACGGTGATAAGATGACCAGGCTCTCGGTCAACGGTCAATCTGAGCCTGGAGCCGAGTGATAGTGTTTTCGAAACTTTGGCGACTGTATCCTTTGGGCACCACATCATTCCTGACTGCCGAGGTGATATTACAATGGCTCGGATAACATCAACTATGCATCACACCCAAACTCTGGGGAGAATAGCGGGGAAGCAAAGATATTCTGCAGTGGAAGATGCCCAACTGGGGGAGTGAGATGACGTCACAACAATACAGCAGAATGTAGAAAGGAACTTGAAATGGTCATGCATATGTTATTGGGAGTTAGAAAAGACTAGACCTGGTCGAATGCATTCTCTTCTACCATTTTCCTCATAACAGAATCCTCATTAGCTGAATTCACAATGATTTCATTCGTAGCCGCCAGCAATCCACCTTTTGCATTGTTAACCTCCAGATACTTCCCGTCCCAGCTGTATATAACATCTTGATGACGCTGCTGGTCGCTAAAAAGAAGCGCCACGCTCCGGGCTACAGCCTCTGGTCCCTGAACAGCGACACCAAGATCCTCAATAAAAGGAGTAGGAATCATGCCAGTTGCGGTCCAAGAAGGCGCGACAGCATTCAGTCGAACATTCCCCTCAAGTTGACGCCCGATCCCGCGGATAAGCCCCAGAACACCATGTTTTGCGATCGTGTAGTCACCAGCACTGAAGTTCTGGAACGAAGCTGCAGAAGCAGTGACCACAATACTGCCGAGTTCACCAGATGCACGATGTGCCGAGTGTTTCTGTATGTAATATACGGCTAGACGAACGGTGAAGATAACACCGAGAAGGTTGACATTGATCGTCCGCAGATCAGGAGGGGTCAGTTGGCCATTTTCGTCAAGGTTGTCGTCCAGGAAATCAGTCGTTGGTCCGATGCCTGCATTGGCGAAGACATGGTCAATACGGCCGAACCATTCTTCAACCTGAATAAATGCATCGCGTTGATTTTCCCATGAGGAGACATCCAGTTGTATAAATTTGAGCTTCTCTGAGATCTCGAGATCGGAGGGTTGTTGGTTCACGTCGCCGATGATTACATTCGCGCCGTGCTTGAGACACAACTCGGCAGTTGCCTTTCCGATCCCCGACACGCCGCCTGATTTTATCAGCATTTCGGGCTCAGAATTTGTGGCGATAGAATGGAAAACATGCATACCAGTGATGAAAACTACTTTATCCTTCATTCCCTCGAAAATATCATCGGAAATTTGTTCGGCCGCCATGGTTAAAGGTTGAATGTATCAGAAGTAAATGGTAAAACTGTATAGTCTCTTAATACTCGGAATAGAATCTTATATTTATAGATTTCGCTTCCACTATATATGACCCCTCACCTCTCAAAACGGAGGGTGAGGGGCCACTCGTGGAGGGTTACACGGGGAGGCAGGGCGAGGCTTAGTTCTGCCGAATCAGATCATCTGCCTTGAAGCCTTGAAGTCTAATATACCAGGCTCCCACTATTTAGCTAACTAATTAGTTATTTGGCTAGATTCTGCTTCGCTACGATGTACGTCTGAAGACTTGGAAGGTATATGCTTACATCCTGGAGCCAACCGTTTTGCTATCTGTAAGATTGAAATATCAATTTTAGAAAAAGACACAAAAAAAGGCATTATGTAAAACCGCAACAGGACCAAGAGAGGCTCCCCAGTTCCTTGGTAGGAGAAGTTCGCTATAATCTATCGACAACAGATAAAATGGAACAACCTTTGTGGTAGATCTAGACCTCTGCAGAGCCCACAGCTAGGCCCAGACCCCCGGCCCAAAGCCTAGCCCAACCCACAACCCACTAATGGGGGCCCATCAAAGCCCATCAAAAGCCCATTTCTATACACAAATACAGTCTTGGCCTACATAAAGTAGCTGATTAATGGCTGGGTTTTACGCATGTACCAACCTATATATTCAGTATTATTATATTATCATAGTAAGAAGTAGGAATCAAGTAGATATTATACTTATTTTAGTATTATGAGGCTAGATTTCATACAAAACCACACCAAATAGATCCAATTTGACTATGGATTCGTACCTAGGAGGATTACTGGGTTTGGTATGAAGAGATATATATAGCATCTAGAGCAACTCTGCCCCGGCCAGTACGTAGTAGCCAGAAAAAATCGGGGCAAACGGCAGACCGTGAATCCACATCACTACCGCACCGCCCATGGGCCAGTGGTCTGGGAAGACGTCCCCGTCAGTGTTGAAGTCTGTAGGCCAACGTGCATTACGCTGTTTGCCTGGGTATAGGTTATTTGCGATAATGAGCAAAACCAGCCGATCGTCGTCGCAGACGACGAGGACGCCTCCCAAGACAAAGTTGCCCAGGATGAAGTTGTTACCCAACCTGAAAACACCGTCCGACCTGACAACGCCCCCGACGGCAGGGCAAGCTCGAACTTCAGAATGCACTTATGCCACTCGTCCCTTGCGTTCAATCGGTGTGTCATCTCCGAGATCATATCATCATATTCCTGATGATTCTGTAGCATCTCCTCGTTGAGTCTGAATTCTTTTGAACTCTCTGGGCACTTGTTTTAGAATCTGGGAGCGCTGCGCGAGTCTGCTGGACATTGCTAGCGGCTGGACATTGCTAGCGCGGGAACCGAGGACACCCAGTGTTGTTGCGGGTGGCATGGAAGAAATATCGGTGCTACCATCCTTTGCTAGCACACAGTGTTCTCCTAGATCACGAAGTGCCTTTTCAATATGCTCCGCTGCGCCAGATGCATGAAAGATTTGCGCAACAATTACATAAAACTTGAGAAGCTCGGGACTCAGAAGATCGTATCTTTGGTCGTACTGGTTGAATGTAACAGTTCGAGGAAGGTGTTGTAGTTGATGCACTCCTGGGCGGTAGATTTGAATGCGGTATTTGTGTGGCCGGGAAGTCGCCTCAAACGAGAAATCGAAACGCCCAAAGTGCCGATGTAGGTGAATCGACAGGGTGCTGATGTAGGGAGGAGAGAGAAGGTTATTATTCTTTACAACAAACATGGAGCTACTTAAATAGCTAGGTGAGACTAGGTAAAGCCTGACCCCCCAGGCACCTCGCATGTGATGCCACAACAGATGCTCGTTTGTATGCTCGTTTGGATGCTCTTTTAAATGCTCTTTTTAGATGCTCTTTTTAGGTATATAAGAAGGCAGAGACTTTTCTATATATAACCGTTTAATTTTCAGCCTGGCAAAAGCCTGGTTGGTGCGATGGCATCCAAAACTTGCCGTAGTACGGCCTTGGAATTGAACTGCCAGATTGGAAAAATATTTTCAATTTGCCTGCGCATATATCCGAGATATTAAGGATACGCAGCATAATTAGGTCCCTGGCTTTCGGATATAGGATGTAAAATAACACAGATGACAAGACAGGAAAGCTACTCCGCATTTCGGGGGCGACTAAAGCATGATAAAACAACTTTTGCCTGAGATATGCAAGAGCTCGTATATACATCTAAATAGATAACTCTCTCTCCATAGTCCAAAGAACAAACCCTTTGTTATACCCCCAGGTCAAAGGAGGACAATATTGTTCCCCGACGACGCGGAACCCCCTTTTCCGCCAATAAGCACCTCGAACCTCGCGAACGGACCTGAGCATCATGCGCGAGCGAGACACTTCAGTGCACTCCGCAAGAGACATTCTCCTCTTCAATTCGTCTTCACATGCCTTGGTCAAGCTTTCCCCAATGCCTTTCCTCCTATACCGAGGATCCGGCGTGATTGCGACAGCTACAAGTTCAAACCCTGCCTCGCAGTGCGTATTTTGAGATTCATCATGCAAGCTATCAAGCACCGTAGAGCTGGCGGAGAAGATCTCATCCGCACTGAATTGCTCAAAATAGCCCGGTAGCTTCCACGGGAGGCCTTCGGAGTCTGGCGAGAGGACTTTCAAACTTGCAGTACCGATGATGGCATTTTCAGCGAATGCAATTGCAGTGAAGCCGTTTTCTCCAAGTTCTTCGGCAAGTTGCGTGTCGCTCATGAGCCGGGGTCCGTTTTTTATGAAAGAAGTGCCGGCTGTATCATAGTAGCTGATGTTGATGATGTCCCGGAGCTCGGACAGGAAGGGCTGCTTGAGAAGATCGCTTTGAGTGAAGGTTTCGATTCTGTAGGAGGGAGCTGGTGAAGATGGGATGATTGTTATAACCTCCGGGGTGTGTAGTGCGCCTTCCATAGTGGTAGTAGACATTTTGAAGACGACCTCAGAAAAATAATATTCAACAATTGATGTAAATAATATTCTAGTTCTTCGAGAATTTAAAGGAATGTGACTTGTCAAGCGAAGGGCGTGATAGACGGAAGGCCGCAAGATAGCGGCCAGTGGGCCGGTGCGCCACGGTTTCAGAATAAGCAACGCCAAGAAGTAAATGCCAAAATAGGAAATGCTCGTACTCATACATTGGGAATAGTATGACCCCAGAATGTTCATATAGAGTACCATTGCTGATAATTCAAACAAACAAAGAAGGAAAGGAAATAAGAAAGAAAGCAAAGTATCAAACGATCTCTATGTGGCATATAGCATATGCAAGCGTGTGACAATGCAGATCGTGACAGTCCAAATGTTTCGACAAAAGGGTCAACCGGAATTCCAAACTCTCCTCGCCTGCACTAGCCCATTCCACCTTCCTCTATCCCACTTGCTCAGTCCAGGGGAAATGTAGGGAAGTCCCAGTGTTTGCCGCCTTTGATCAGCTTCTGGTCCAATCCATCATTTCCACGGCTCACGTAGAGTACCTTGGTGAAGAAGACATCGCTCCGGTAGCTGTAAGACACGTTTCCAGGTATGAAGGCCACATCACCCGTGGTCAAAGTTGCAGTTGGATAGTCCCCAATCTTTATTTTCAGGACTCCTTCAACAACCTGGAACGCGCTGGAACCAGACTGGCTGTGAACTGGTGCTGTGATATTGCTTTGCAATCTGGACATCGTGATCGCGGACTGAGTGAAGTTGACATCCTGGGCCTGAGTGGGTGTGACAAGCGGTTGCACAATTTGGTACCCATATCGAGAATTGAGATACTTGGGCCCGTACCCATTGGCAATGAAATATGGTGTAGCGGGGGCTCCCAGTGAGTTAGAGCCCGTGTGCCATTCTGTGCCAGACGGCGCGGTTCCATTAATCAAATCGCGGCGAGGGGCGAAATCCAGTTGCGAATACACGTCAAACTTCTGAAGGGCGGAGATGGTACTAGGATCGCTACCGCCAGAGGTCGAAGCATTGCTAGCAGCCGGAACATAAGGAGTGTTTGTTGACGAAGTGAAATTAGTGCCCAGTGCATAGAACAAGTCCCTGCTCAATTGTCAACTTCAAGTTTCACTACTGACTTATTTCCCCAACTAGGGAATACGCCATGAAGGGTTAGTACTTACTCGAAGCCTCCGGGAACAATAGCACCGATCATCTCAGTATCTGGATCCAATACTTGGAAGGTATGAGTCGTATTACGAGGCATGGAGCCGTAATCGCCTTGGGTCAAAAGACGAGCTTGTTGCCCACTATTTCCTTTCTCCGCCCACAGTTGAAAGCGGCCCTTCAAGTTGTAGAAGTTCTCATAGTGTCTCTGGTGGATATGCGGTAGGACACCCAGTTCTGCGCTCGCAGGAGCACTTGTGCTCATCAGAGTGAAGGCATTGTCGGAGGACGGACCCGTTACCATGAATCTGTACACTTGACTGCCAACGGAGACTGCATGAGAGTTCGCATAGTGCGGAATCACATATGGTCGGAGATAGTCGGGGGCGGTTTCAACATAGAGATTGGAAAGTGATGCAGTGCTGGGTTTTCCCGGAGCGGAAATTCCAGCAGCGAGGGTTACAAAAATACCCAAGAGAAAGTACATGGTGAAGTGTATTGCAGATGATAAGTTGGTCAATAAGGTGGGTTTTATATAACTGTAGAAGGGGCCACAGAAGCCGGAAGTTTGCCTTGATCGGGACCCATGAGCCGGTAGATATATTCACCGGCAAGTTTTAAGCATCTCCGTAATTTGTCCTTGAAGTCATTGAATGCCTTTGGTCCACAGCATTTGTCGCTCACTTGCCAAATTCGTCTTTCGTCGGCTGACTCAGCGGCCTGACGGTCCGCTAGCCCCGGGGCCGTGCCGACTCAAAACTAAGTCCGACGACTGAGGTAGATTCCAGGGGCGCTCCATCCTTCAAACCGTTAAAACCATAGTTGCTCAAAAATTACAAAGGTTCACAGAAGCAGATTACCCAAAATTGCTGCCGAACATTACCCGATAGCTGGGATTGTTTGCCTTTGTGAAGTTCCTGTTGTCTGGTCTGAACATGCTTGTCAAAATAATCGCCTATCCTTGCTCGATTTATAGGAAAAGCCTCTAAATACTCCGTATATGACGAAGGCTTCCAATGTGGGCAAAGCTCAGAACCCCTCGGCGAATTGAACTACCCCAGCCTTTTTATATAGTTGAGACTTTGACACCTGTAAGACTTGTCACTACATTTACATTCACTGTCATTGATTAAATGGAGACTGATATATTCAAAATTGCCACAGGAAGCATAAATCGTCATTTAATTACACATCTTCGTCAATTTGGAGCAATGCCCGATCGACATCGTAAAATGACAATGAACTATGAAGCCGCCAAGTCTCTACCTAATTTGCGGGGGCCTGTCGGAAAACCCGAGCGATGGTATTAGAGTGTCGGAAAATCCGAGTGATGCGGTTTCGGTTTAGTGCAGCCCGAGGACCGCACTAGTTTTCAAATGTAGGAGTTAGAGTACACTCTCAAGGCAATTAGAACGGCAGTGGGGGTTGAAGGAAACTAGCACTTCTGCTGCAGTCTATTACCCCGCAATCTTTATTGCCCACATCGTAGGGTTACTGCTGATCTCTCGATTTTTCTTGATCGGTGAACTGAACTGGCTAGTTTTTTGAGATTTATATGCCGAATCTCAAGGAGATAGTTCCAAAGAGGAAAAATATAGAGTTTCAGAAGACAGAAGGTTACGCTAATCAGAAGCTCCTTAAGATTGCGATGGACAACCAACGGAGATGTGATCCAAACCATGCTCGATTGACAGCTTTCAAACTTTTGTGATGGACAGATGGGGCCTGAACTCGGTAGTTGGGTAAACATGGAGGCCGGTGAGATATAAAACCTCGATCCCGCACGGCAATTTCGTGAAAGAACTCAACAACAGTATCATTGCTCTTTCTCTGCTACCACTCCTTCATCATGCTTTGGAAGACAGTTGCTCTTGTGTCACTTTTTGCTTCTCAAGCATGGGGCAAACCAATCCGTCAGGCAGAGGCCTCCGGTTATATTGATTGGAAGACCTTCAAAGCGAATGGGGTGAACCTCGGAGGTTGGCTCACCCAAGAACCCAATATCGATCCTACTTGGTGGGATACCCATTCTGGAGGGGCCCCGGACGAATGGGGCCTCTGCAAGAACCTGGGCTCCCAATGTGGGCCAGTCTTGGAGGAGCGTTACGCAACCTGGATCACCAAACCAGACATTGACAAGGTGGCCCGCTCAGGAGTCACATTGTTACGCATTCCCACCACCTATTCGGCCTGGATCCAATTTCCAGGATCTCAGCTTTATTCGGGTAACCAGACTTCATACCTGAATAACATCGCCACATACGCCATTGAACAGCATGGGATGCATATTATTCTCGATATGCATGGTCTTCCTGGTGGCATCAATGGATTGACTATCGGCGAAGCTGATGGCCATTGGGGTTGGTTCTATAACCAGACAAATTTCGACTACTCGATGCAAGCCATAGATGCTATAATTTCATTCATTCAAAACTCCGGTCACCCAGAGGCTTATACTCTCGAACCCATGAACGAACCGACCGATAACCCCAACATGGCGGTTTTTGGCACCCCTGCTGCTCTTTCTGATATGGGCGCCGCGTGGGTTTTGAAGTATATTCACGCTGTGCTTGATCGTGTGGCTAGTGTGAATAGCCGAATTCCGGTCATGTTCCAGGGCAGTTTCAAGAACGAGAAGTATTGGTCCGGCAATTTCACTGGTAACGAGAATTTGGTTTTCGACGTGCACAACTACTACTTCGAACACCGAAACACCACGTCTTTGGATCTTCCATCATTCATTCGTTCCGATGCCAAGACGAGGGCTGGTGACGGAAAGTTCCCCGTATTTGTTGGAGAATGGTCTATTCAGGCTCAGTACAACAATAGTTATTCACTGCGTGCGCGAAATCTGAATCATGGATTGAAGGCTTTCCACCACTATAGCCAGGGCTCAGCCTACTGGACTTGGAAGTTCAATGGAAATGAGAAAGTTGAGGGGCAGGGGACTAAGGGTGATTATTGGAACTATGAGTATTTCTTCGACAATGACTACTTGCACACGGGCGATAACTAAATGTTGTAGAATAGCTTGTACATACGAAGCATACCATACAATACCATATATTGTCGTACCGCCAGGTTTCCGTCATCGTAGATTATTCCTTTCTTCTCTTTTTAATAGCTTTATATATAGTAAATAGCTATAGTTGGCGAACACTCTGCAGGCTTCCAGCCCATAATTAATTCTATAGTAGTTGTTACATTACAAAATTCTTGCTTATATCGCCAAGGATAGAGGTCACACACGCGGCTGCTAATCATTATACAGTGCTAAAGACAAATTATTCATTGTATAGCCTAGGGTGACCGCGAATTTTAGCAAGAAATGTGGTTCTTATCCATTCTAGGTCAATTAGAAGTATCCTTCATAAGATATTCCATTCCAACACAATACTATACTGAATTCTTCCCAACCACAAAACAGACATATATCCGTGTGAACAAACCACTCAAGACCACCGCCGCCTCGCCCCCGAAGCCGAAGCCGAAGGCCTTACCGTCGAAGAAGGAAGCGCCACAGAAGACTGTGTATGCGTAGCACTAGCCGGCCCATGACTCCCAGCATCCGCTTTAATCTTCTCCTCACCAGTGGAAATCTCCCAACCATTCAAAGTGCGATTAAACAGCTGCAAAGATGCCGCAGGATGATAAAACGGCACCATATGACCGGCATCGTAGACACGAGTAAACGAGAAATTCCCATATTCACGAGTAACACCGTACTCCTTCCCATCCACGACAAAGGGTGTGTAACCAGCGGACCGGAATTCCTTTGAATGTTCGTATTCCGTGGCAAGGGAGACTGCCTCGCCGCCAAACCAATTACAGACGTAGTCTGCGTCGCCGTAGATCAGTGCAACGCGTACAGGTCGCGAGAGGAGAGCTTCTAGGTCTTCGAGGAAATTAGGGTATGCGAAGTCGCCGGTTTGGGTGAATCCGTAGAGGATATCGGCGTTAGATTTGGTGTAGTTTACGTCGACACCGATGGCGTCTAGTACGGAAGCTTGGTTGAGGTATTCGAGGTAGTAGTTTGGAGGGGTTGGGTCGTTGGTAGGGTGACGGATATCGTAGCTTCCTCGGCCGCTGAGGACATGGTATGGTCCCTCTGTAGGAAGGTGTGAGAATGCTATAATACGAAAGGAAAGAGCGATGGGAATCGAGACATACCAACGTTATCGCGACACATGTTTGTAGCTTCGGAACAAATCGAATGGTCTGCGACTGAAGTTCGTTTCGTAGCTTTGCACATTGCTATCAAAGTCTGGCAGCCCTTGGGCATTTCATTGGCGAATTTCATGTAGTTGTATACCGTGTCGTTGACCTGTGTATGAGGTTTGTATAAGCGAATGCCTCACTTGAACGATATAAACCCTTACGCTTTGGATTCCATAGGTGTTGTTGACGGCGAATTCGGGATAGAAACTCGATTGGATACCCAGGTCAATGAGGCCATTGATTATCCCAAGGGTATTGAACTCGAGTTGAACACCATCGATAGTACCGTTTGCAATCTTCTGATTTTCTTCATAGAAGTGATCAAAGAACTATACTAGTCAGGTGGGTGAAGATTTGATTCAAGTTCGTAGCACTTACAGCAGGGCCCCAATGTCTGACAAAACACCAAGAATGTTAGATCCAGATTCAATATGACTTTCGAATGGTGACTTACCCGCCGTAGCTCTCAGTCCAGAGATTAAAGCTTCGTGAGTTGATCTTCGAGTCAATTTTTGGTAGACCAGAAAGGAACCCTTGAACTACCTCCCAAGTGGCTTCGGCGGCAAGATCGGTCGTAGCTTCACAGTATTAGACAGCAAGTTCATGAACAAATACTTGAGTACTTACTGATATCCGAGGCGTTGATCACGGGGTAGCGGCCAATGACATCCCCATAGGAAGCATTCTGATAAGACATAGTAATAGGGTCAAAGGTGCCAGGTGCTTTCTCGGCATACGAGAAGCCTATATGATCATGTTAGCCGAATAATCTAGCCCTGTCGGAACATATAATAGGAATCATACCGACACCAACGGGCTGGGATATAAAGAGAACATTTGAAACTTCATTCCACGAGTGAGGATTAAGGTATGTCTCCAGCTCCTCGTTGATAAAGCATGGTCCTAGTTCTATACTCAATTAGCTTAGTTTCCCCGTCTATTCAATTAAGACATACCTTGGAACAACCCAATCAAAGAGTCACTACCAGGTCCCCCATTAAGCCACAGGGTAATCGGTGCATTCTCTGGATCATGTCGGGCCTCAAAGAACCAGAAGAAAGTATGTGAGTCTGGTGCAAGATCCACATAGCCCGAGTACGACTTGACGTCTTTGGTAGTCTCGCAGATATTAGGCTCCTTGTAGCGAATAGTAACATTGTTTCCAGTCTGGATGGTCTTCACGCCTGTAGGTTCATCGGGGAGCTGGCGGCGGTTGAAGAAATTGAGATCCGGGTTTGATGCTTCGCTTGTTCCAAGAAGTGGGAGCAAAAGCGGGATCCAAGCTGTTAAGTACATCTTGCTTCGGTGGGTTAAGTGTTGGGGAGGTTGTATTTGATGAAACCAAATAAGTTGACCTACATGGTCTACTTATATATTCGTCTCCAACAAGCCAAAGACGTCATGGAATCGGGCTGAAATAAAGCCTAGCGCATGGATTAGCTGTGGTTGTTGCATACGAGCAGGCAATATGGCGGTGTCTGAATAGCTGCAAATGAAAATCGATGTTGAAGTATAATAAGTGCCAACGCCACTCTTGGCCGGCGATCCATAACCCAATCCGGTAATATCGTGCGCCGGCCCCCATGGAGACGATGCGAATAAGCCACGATGCCAAGATTATGGCTGCATGTTGATCGATCCCAGATCTAGAACAACTATGCGCTGGATGTCATATGTGCTTAGCGAACGTTTTAAATTAGACTAGCAGGCTTGGACGATAGAGTTGTTGTACTTCAAAGGGGCGTGAATGTTATTTTCAATCGAGGCACACAATAGTTGAGGCACGATATGTATTTCTTTTGCTGAGTAGATATTTCCTGGTTCCAGAGCACAATATGATACCAAGGAACTATACGGAGACCGACTCTGCCAAGCTCATTGGAAGGTACCAACCATCCTTTAATACAACGGTTCAAAAGATCGCATCGATGTGAATCGTTCATTATTGCGCTATAATAAATCCTTTCCTGTTACTGGTACTTCCAAATACTTAACCATCTTCTCCCTCGCACGCTCAACCTGATCCTGTACATCCAAATCCCAAAGCCACTTCAAACGCCGATTAAGCGTCTCCCTCAGTTTCACCGGATCATCACGAACCCCATCGAAACGCAGACAAAATATATCCGCATTCTCCTTACTGCTAGTAACAACCCTCTGGCTCCGAGGCCGACGAATATCATCGTAAGCCTTGAAAGCCGCAACAACATCGTCAGCGGAGCTAACACGGGAATCACTCAGTAGTTCCGCGAGAACATGTGCATCCTCAATAGCCTGACCAGCGCCAGCACCCTGATGCGGTGTGGACGCATGTGCTGCATCACCGAGGATCGCTACCTTGGAGCAGGTATAAGTTGAGATATGTGGGTGCTCAAAGATAGCCCATTGAGAAGGGTCGGGGATGCGCTAAGAAAATAAGGTAAGTAATTTTCGTCCAGAAAAAGCATCTCAATCCCATATAAAAACCGAAAAATGGTGGAAGCATACCTCAACTAAAGCCTTCACATACCGCCCCATATCCCTCGTATCCCGTTCAATATCCTCTTTCTTCGCCGGCCTAACCCAAGAATCATATCCCCAATCCTGATCACTCATAACATAAATCCCAATATTAACCAAACGAGCCCGCATAATAGGATACGAAAGGGCATAAGCCCCATGTCCAAGATAAATCGTCGCAACACGCGCCCTCTTCTCCCCAACCGCCTGAATCATATCCCCCATCTCCAAAACAGCCCGATACCCATACATGCCACTATAAACTGGCTTCGTGCGCAACGACTCAACAGGAATCATACACTCCTTAACCCTCGACCGAATGCCATCACAGCCAACAACAACATCAGCATTAACAACGTCCCCATCTTCAAACGCCAACACAACCCCGTTCTCATTCTCAACAAGATTACTCAATCTCTTCCCGAAATGCACAATGTCTGCGGGGACAAGCTCAACAAGCGCATTTAAGAAATCCGCTCTTCGCAGCGCTGTCTGGCCGGATGGTAGTGCTTTTAGATTCATTAGGATATCGCCTTCTTGTGCGCCTGTTGCCCAGACGAGCTCGAACCAGGTTTGGTGGTATTCTTCATAGCCGGGACTGTCTGCGTGAGTTGTTACGAGGGAGTTGTAGATTGGTTGGATTGAGGGGTGGATTAGGGGCATTGCGCGGTAGGCTGCTGGGCTTAGGGAGATTCCTAGGCCTATTTCTTTGAAGGTTTGGGCTGCTTCATAGATTTGGACTGGGATTTTGCGGAGGTGTAGACCGGCTGCGAGTGTTAGGCCGCCTATTCCGCCGCCGATTATTGTTATTGTTGGTTTAGGTGACATTGTTTGAGGATTGGATTTGGGGTGGGATGGGATTGGTGATTGGAGTTGGAGTTTAAATAGATTTTTTTTTTTGAGTTGTTCTATTTGTCAGGTACTTTTACGGATTGTATGTCGAGGAGGTTGGGAGTTGTAGTGTATGCATGTACACCACATATATGGGATGGTATAGAACCCCGGTGATTAGTACGACAATGACTGTATGTCCGACGTTGGGGAGTCAGCCAGAGGGGTACAGACCTTCGAATACGGGACTTTTGCAATGGAAGATGGGTGATTGGACAAGCGGCAGGGAAGTGGGCTATCGGACATCCCGCGGTGGTCCTCGATCTGCACTGTTCGCGGCGTGCGCATGGTTTGGCGAGAAATGCACGGCATGGATAAGGGGTCCTACATTGTGGGGTACGTATTGATATCCACGGTGTCTACAGGGATCGTCTTGAAGGGAGAAGTATATATTGACATTAAAGTTGGAAGGGTACGAGATAGCCTCAATCGTCACTAATCGTGCGTTTGCGTGTGCAACTCTAATCTGTCATATCTGTCCCATTCCATGAGACGAGAGAGCGGACATGCAGTCGATATGTAGCTCAGCGCGGTGACCTTGGTCAAAGTCGCGATCCTGTCGCGGGGATGCCCCTGGGAATCCGAAATGGCGCATTGACATGTGTAAAAGAATCGACAAGCCTGGGGTACATACCCATTTAGGCAGTCTAGAATATATGGAGGAAAAAAAAATGAAACCCGCTAGAAAGAATACGGTAGAAAAAGTTGCATATTGTGCAACATAGAAAAGAATCAAATCATAGGGGCGGTGACAATCCGCTGACGCTCCCACTTCGGAGGACCGAACGGATCATCACGGGAATAGATATCCGACCTATCCCAATCGGAGTCGGTATCCTCAACACCAGCGCGCTTGTCATCTGACCTCATCGCCGGAGAGTTATCAGAGTCATTTAGCGCGCGACGGAAGCGCAGGAACTGCCGCGACTCCGTGGAATGCGCGGGCTGCGTCGTGCCCATGCCCATACCCGACTGCATGGACTCGAGAGCCGCGCGCTGCAGATCACGGATGTCATCGCGCAAACCGCCGACTTGTGTCTCGAGGTTTCTGCGGGCTGTTTGTTCACGACGCAGGAGCGTAACTAGCGTGCTGTATTGCTCGATTGAGACGCCGTGGTAGTCCGACAGGGATGAGGCTGATGGGGCGGGCCTGAGAGTGCGCGAGGCCATTGTGTCTGCGCGGATTGTGCTCGTGCTGGAGGGGCGGGTGGAGATGTTTGGGAGGTGGCTTGGGGACTCATCGCGGTCACCTGCAGAGAATGCGGAAGGTTTGTTGCGCATGTGAGGAGGGAAGGAGTCTGCTGAAGGGGGGTGTCGGGGGCGCGATAGTTTTTCGGTGGGGTTTTCGGGGCCGTTGGTTTGCATTCGCGCAATGGCGAATTCCAGATCAATTAGTTTCACCTCGAGTGTGGTCAAGCGCTGTTCCAGGGTGACGCTGTCATCTTGCTGCATGGCTAGACTTGCGAGGTTCGACGGGAGGCTGCGTGGTTCTGGTGTTTGCTCGACTTCCATCAAAGATGGTTCGGCAGACATTCGGGTCACACTGGTTACTGTTGTTCCCGATGAGGGCCGCCCCGAATGTCCACTATTAGAGCTTTCATCTAATGGCGGGGACAGCGAGTCAGGAACCGAAGCTGGCCGAGGCGCGGATGATGTGCGCTGTGGCCAAGAGGTCATGATCTCTGGCATGTTGTCTGTCATTTCGCGCAATGCATCTGTGCTCCTTGATAGGCGGTGGGACAGCAAGCTGTGTCTGCGCTCTGGGATATGGCTCCTATCCTCTTGCGGATCGGATATTGCTATTGACGCCACGGCAAACCGAGATTCATCGTCTGAAAAAACCACGCTAGGAAGAGTTGCGCGTCTTCGACGCGGCTGCATGCTACCCGGCATTGAATCGCGCAGTGTGGCAGATGAAAGGGGAGATCGTGGAGATAGAAGCGGGGACAGATGTGTTTCTGCAAGCTGCAGGTTCTCCGCCGATAGTGGACTGCTCCGGTGTGAATTCAAATTCAGAGGAGGCGGAACAGCCAACAATCTTCCTTTCGCTGGTCCTGATTTTCGCATCGGTGGCATCGCAAAAGTGGATTCGTATTGGTTCTCCTCCAGTTCATCGGCCTGACTTTGTCTTTTGCGGTTGAAGATCTTGCGCATGACCGTTTTCAATGTGCTCCCCGTTCGGCGATGGGCAATAGACGGCTGGGAGTGCGAGTGGAATTCCATTGACGGCAGCGCCGTATCATCGTTGTCTCCCATGGAAGATGCAGGGTTCGAGGCGGAGCGTTCTTCGCGGGGAGAAGATCGTTGTGGAATACTCCCAACAGACTCGCTGCCCGCGCTCGCTATGGATTGTGGTTGTCTCGACATGGCAACAGGGTATGGACGGTCGCAATCGACAAATAGTGGGTATAGAAGGTACGGGTAAGATATCGATTCTGATCATTACAAGCAATATGGGTATATGGCGCAAAAGAAAAGAAGAAAAAAGGAGATTTCAAGCGAGTGTCGGGAAATAAATATCGAAGGGTATCAGAGGGTATCAACGAATTTGAATCAAGGCTGGATTTAGTCGACTGAGACTATGGAAAGCTATCAAACGCACGTTAGCTGAAGAACCAAGATGGTACAAACGGAACATACAGTGTCGGATATGATCAGGAACATAATGATCAGAGTTGTTCCCGTTTGCCAGTCTCATAAGAAACAAAGAGAGAAAGAACAAAAAAAGGACAAAGGGTGGGGGAGAAGAAAACAAAGGGGAGAGAAGTTGGAGATTAGGGAGAGACAAGAGAGGAGAGAGGAGAGAGAGAGAGAGAGAGAGAGAGCTATTATCCCCACACCGGGAGTTCTTCACGCCACAGCCGACTTTGTAGGTAAAGAGGAAAAAGTGGTATCTGATCATAAAAGATAGAATGATATGTTATATTGTTTATATTTTGTAAGTAGTTTTCTACTTTCTACCTTCTACCTTCTACTTAACTTCTATATTGTACAAAGAAAGTGGAATGTTCTGAAACACAGATACTATTATCCGCACTAGCCCAAAGTGACACGACACAGTTTCAACAGTTTCAACTTCAATTACCCCATGAGTCTACGGAGTAGCCATCAGCTCATTAGTCCATTAGCCCACCTCGGTGTTGTGCCAACACAACCCCTCAGCCGTGGCCGTCTCTCATTCCTGGATTGGCGGGAGAAGGAAAAGAATCCCGCCTATTCCAATTCGGGAAATGCATCTCCGACGCCTCATTGCAGAAATGATCGTCTAACTGGACGTTTCAAAATACCTTATCTTCGTCTCCCAAATGCCGTCGGGGAGGAAAAGTATTTGAGTTGTTTAAGTACAGAGTACTCCGTACCCCCTGCTCATCCCTTACATAGGCCGTGCACCCGGGACTAAATTTAACCTTGGAGAATATCCCGTCCATGCCGCTTCTAAGAGAGAGATCGACATTGTTCTGGAACAAGCAAATGGGGTTCGATCTGCACCGAAAACTCCCGTCTATAGCAAATCTCCAGCATCAGGGTATCGTAGGTCGGCGTGTTCTTCCAGGAAATCCATCCAGTGTTTCAGGAAACTGCTCCCACTATAGAAAAAGAAAACAAAAACAAGCTTGATCAGCATTGAACCCTCAAACTTCAAACTCAATGGCTCATCCCGCACTTACTGACTGATCGTCTCCGAGTCTCCGCAAATACACAAATGCCGCTTTGGCCGCGTCATGGCAACTACGTGCATAGTTAGCAATATATCAATTGCCCTGCAGATACTCCGTACAGAGGACAACACCTGCAAGAAGAAAAGGGGGAAAGCATACCATTTAATCGTCGCTTCTCGCCAAGGAACCCCACTTCATGTTCCCCATTGCTGCGCACTAAGCTCACCACAACGGCTTCTTTCTCGCGGCCCTGGAATCCATCCACACTGCCAAGTTCAAGGCCGGGGTATTTCTCTCGTAACATCCGCGACAGTAGCGCCAATTGCCCGTTGTAAGGGGTGATCACGGCAATGCTCTCGGGTCTGACACCCGCGTCAATCAGATTGTCCACGTGCCTAGCAACGATCATGGCTTCCATCTCGTTGCTTTTGCTGTCGCCAAGCAAGGCGCCCTTTTTGCTGATCTCATCCTCTGCCTTTTCAGGAAAATCACCACCTTGCGTGTCCCAGAATACCAGGGGTTCCTGCGTGTCGTCTGTGCCTTCTACTTCGTATGGTAGGTCGATCAGTAGACGGGCTTTGACTGCGTCGCTGGCGATCAGCTTGCCCTCATACAATTCGTCGGAGGGGAATCGCATGATCTTCTCGTGCATGCGATATTGAGTGGTTAACATGCGCTTTATCCCCGGTCCATGCAGGGCTAATAAACGATCGAATAATGTGCGTTCAAGAGAGACACCCTTCAATGTCTCGGTGTCACTGTCCGTCCTTTCATCGCTGCCCTTCGAAGGTTCATCCTTGGATTTCTGTCCAGTAGATTTGACGGTCGGTGGTAATTGCAGATGGTCACCAGCAAGGACCACCTTCTCTGCACCTAGAAGTGAAATCCAACATTGTGCTTCGAGGGCTTGACTCGCCTCGTCAATAATCACAACGTCAAACTTTTGGTTCTTGAGTTGGTGGCCTCCAGCCCCGTGAAGAGTAGCCAATACCACGCTACTCTCGCGCACCAGGTTATCCACGCATTTAGACTCGCGCTGCCGGAACTCCTTCCGGAGTAGCTTCAACTCGTCATAAATACCTCGTCGTTCGCGACCAGACCTGGTCTTGCGAATACTAGCCTGTTTTTCATCAATCTCCTTGCGAATATCCTTCACAATACCCCCAGCATCAGAGGTCTGCGTAAGAACTTCAAGGGAATGCTCAAGAACAGAAGGAAGCAAACGAGCCGGATGCCCGATGCGCACAACAGGAACCTTCTTGGGGGCCAGTCGTTCCACGATATTATCAACAGAAACGTTCGATGGTCCACAGACGAGAACCCGCTTGTTCCGCTGAACAAATTGCAAAATCAATTCAATGAGCGTATGCGTCTTTCCTGTCCCAGGCGGACCATGAATCAAAGCAATATCGCGCGAAGCCAGCGCGAACCGAATAGCATCCTTCTGCGAATCATTGAGCGTGGGATCAGTAAACTCCACAGGTCCACAAGCCTCAGTATCCAGCTGTAGCGGTGTCGTATGCCCAAACGCGACGCGCATGAAATGCGAGTACTCAGTCCCAGTCATCTTGACCATCTTCTCCATAGTTTGTCTCATCCTAGTCCGAAGTCAGTAACTCATCCAGCAATCCCAAATCCAAATTCAAATTCAATACTCCAACCAACATACCTCCTGTACGTAACATCATTAGCAAGCTTAATAGCCCACACCTTCTTCCCCCAAAGCTCCTCAACAGCCTCATCATCCTCCTTCGACATCCCCCCACCACCCTGCCGCCCAAACGCAATCCACACACCGCGATCACCAGTACGCGTAACCACGCCCTCAACCCCCTTCTCCGCATCTTTCTCTTTCTCCTTATCTTTGTCTTTCCCGCCGACCTTCTTCCCCGCCCCCGCCACATCACTAACTCTCACAACATCCCCGACGCGAATCCCATGCGACCCAAGTCGAGGCGTTCCATCTGCAGCCCGGGACTCTTCTGATGCGACTGCTGGGTCCGGGGCGAACTCGCCGACGACGCGCCCGCCGAGACCGGTTCGGCATTGTGAGAGGATGAGGCCCGTGAGGGCGTAGCCAGTTGCTTGGAGGGTTCGACGGGTTGCGGGGGAGACTGATGCGGCTGTGCTGGCGAGTTTTGAGGAGGAGACTTCGGCGGCGTGTTCTTCGTGGAGGAGGGTGAGCTGGGTTGAGGCGAAGAGGGGGATTGGGATTGGGTTTGGAGGGGGCATTTTGGGCGGCGCGGGATGTGTGGAACTTGGAGTTAAAATCTTTGGAGAGTATATGGGTGCTCTCGTAGATAGATTGGAGGTTCTCTCCGTTTGGTGTCAATTGACTTCCACGGGTTGGTGGTTGGAGCTTGGTTCGGGGAGGGACCGGGAATAAAGAAGCTTCAAGTCGCTTATCTCCGAGGTCGGGATTTGATTGGCTGTGGGGTGTACAAGCTTGGATCCGATCCATGGATATATTCAAACAATATCGTCCAGCTAAAAGAAAAGCCAACAGCCAAGAGCCAATACCTAGACAGGTTATGAATGGTATATCTTTGACGGAGATACCTTCTCCATATTAGAAGGTGCATGGCTGGGCCTCTTCCAGCGATCTATCTCTTGAGGATGGTAGCCCAACTACACATCTAGATTTATGTCCATGATCTCCTGGTCAGGCCAAGCAGCCCGCACTCCGTGGTATGGTGACCACATCATACGGGTGATAACCGAGTTTGACCATGTGGGACACGTGGTTTATTGATCCAACCCGTTTGCAGGCGCATTGATACACAATTCCTGTTACTAGAAGACCAGGATCCGGAGATTGTAGCAAGGGAGTTTGAGATACTAATGAACACGCACAGTCAAGCAACTGTATTGAGAGACGATGAAATGCCCATCGAGCCATGCTCAGCAGGGGATTGCATAACTCTAGGCAAAGAAGGGCGTTAGATGTACGTTACAACAGAAAGGGCCTATGAAGGCAGTATTGTGATAAGATATTACTGTAAAATAACCGAGCTATAGGTGCAATTCCTGCGGTTCGTAGACTAGTAAATACCTGGGACGATGCGGCTGCGAACGGTAGACGTATAGCGCTTCCAGTCGGCGCCATATTTCCTCTTGCATTTTTCTTCGTCACGTCCCTCTCGGTGGATAAGCAGGATTCCGAAATAAAGCATGAAGAAGTAAGTGAAAACAATTCCCCACCCGCGGACTTCAGGGGTCTGTATGGCCTGCTTCTGTACGTCGCCAGCGCTGTTAATACTTTCAACGATGGTATAGCCAGCAAGCCCGGTGGGCAATGAATACGACCACGACATCAGCCAGTCGCCCAAGTAGTTGATATGGCGCGCCAATCCCCACCAGCCGGAAATCATCAGCTTAGAGCCACTTGATGTCTGGATGTATTTGATATGCTTTACACGGGGGTCGTTCGGGTCCGTACGGAAACGGTTCTTCTGATTGTTGGCGCCGCGGAAGATCGAGTATCCCACACCGGTAATGGTCAAAATTAACAGAATATCTTTCAAGCACAATTCAAGAGGAAAAACGGCAAGATATCTGGTTTGGAGATTGTAGATGAAGGGTACCCACACCAGGTGTCCAAAAGAAAGCATATAACCGAATCCGTCCATAATCACATCAATCGTGGTTAAAACTGCTCGCTCCATATACAGCGCATCCAGCACATAGAAGGTTTGGAATGCAGTCGACAGTGCGATAGAGTTTGAGATATAGCCATACGTTCTGTATTGGCGGGCCGTATTGGACAAGTTCAATATGATCCACCCAAGCAGTCCTGGCCTCATCTCACACCATACATTGATGTCAATCGTCCTAGAGGCCTCGTCGACAAAAGGAATAGGCAATTGTACCCGCGGATTCAGCTCCCGGCCTATGAAGAAGTCATACAGAGCATTTCCGGTGTGGCCACCCTGTGCCAACTCTCTTAGTTCGGGATTGGGTTGATCAGGCTTAGGGACTGAGAAACTTTTTGCATAAACAAAGGTGGCGAGGACTATGCAGATCATCAAATTTGCCGTGATAATCTGCAAGTAGTTGTCCCAGAGAAAAACCCATATGACGAAATCAGCGCCATACACGTAGGTGCCCAGAGCTAAACCGGAGAGGATCCAAATAGCAGAAGAAAAAGCTAGAGCCCAATTAGACGATACCATAAAAAGAGCATCCGGGGATTCATACCGTTGAATTTGTAGCGAAGCCTTCCTTTGCAGGCTAGTTCAGTGCCCTCAACGACCTCGCCGGGTAGAAACACGTACAGAACCAGACTGAGTAAGTAATAACTCAGCACCCACAGGGTCACTCGCATATCAAAGAAAGCTTTGAGACCGTCTTGGGGCCAACCAACTTCCTCCTTTAACTTATCGAGGGACAATGTCGACGGATTGAGCAGCGACGGAGCAGGGCAGCCAGAGACATCATTACAGAGGAAGGTGAAAGCGTAGATAAGAGTTGAGAGACCAAAGATGAATACAACTGCGCCGAGACTGTTGAACGTCAATCTTAGGGATCAAGCACGCGACAATTGGGGCCACATACGGCTTACCAAACTCATAGCCCCGTTTCCCCTGAACTGATTGAACCGGGGCCTTAGCTTTGAAAGTCTTTCTAAGTCCCATGGTATCTTTGAAATGAAGCGGAATCTCTCTCGAGGAGAGCAAGTATGGGTAGTAACGCAGGAGCGACAAGAGCTGTCGCAAGGCTCCACGTATACCAGAGAACACACCGAGGCAGGAAAAAACGAGTGCTGTGGGAGTCTCAACGGCTTTGGAACTGGCTTATATAATTGTGCGCTGATGGGCAGCACGGATAGGGAAGCTTCCGAGAATGCGACCTGGTGGTCCGAGCCGGAAAGGTCAGTGGCCGATGTGGGACTGCTATTCTCTAGCTTAATTGATGAAGCTAGAGGTAGAGGAGCATATGCTTCTAAGGGTAGTCATTATACGAACATTAACACCTTCAAGGTGTATTTCGTGCCCCTGAAATGCGTGGTATTCATTGGAACTCCTCACAAGGGAGCTTGGACGGCGAACTGGGCCAAGATCCCTGCCTCTACGTTTAGTTTCGGGAAGTCTACCAACGCCAAGCTGCTGAATGTTCTACAGAAAGATAATCAGCTTTTGAGTCAATCCAGGTGACTTCTTGGCCATGGTGCGCCAATTACGGGAAAAGGTCAAGGGCGGACTGCTCAAGGATTCGTATTGCTGGATCTTTGAGAACGATGACTTCAAGGAATGGCACTTTAAGCAAGAAAACCAGCTGCTCTGGATCGAAGGGGATCTTGGAAAGGGTCAAGCGAGGCTTTTGTGTGGAATCATCAACGAGCTAAAGTTGTCGTCTGAGACGTGTCGTCTTTTTTTTTTCTGCCAGGCTACCGACGCACGAATCAACAACGCCACTGCAGTCCTTGGCGTGATATATATGTTGGTTGACAATCAGTCCAACCTCATCTCCTATGTACGACGACAGCACGATAAGACTGGGGAAAAGGGGTTTGAGGATGCCAATGCATGGGAAACTTTGTCAAAGATATTCAGTGATATCCTCAAGGACCCGCTCTTACAGAGCACTTATGTGATCATCGATGCCCTTGATGGATGTATAAAGGATCGGGACCTGCTTCTTGGCCTTATCGCCCAGAAATCATCAGAGTATCAACGTGTCAAATGGATTGTCTCAAGCCGTAGCTGGTCAGATATTGAAGACGCTCTTGAGCCTGGTCGTCCCAAGATAGAAGCCTGCTTGCATCAGATACGGACGATAAGCCGTCGAAATCTGGGACCTAGTTACTAGGCGATGCAAAACGACCTTCAAAGGGCACAGCGAGTGGGTCACATCGCTTAGCTAGTCACAAGATAGAAGCTGGCACGCGTCAGGGTCGGAAGACCACACCGTCAGGATCTGGAAGCCATTGAATGGGCGGTGCTTGGCCCGTGGGCCTTAGCGATGATTCTGATTCAAAGGCACACATTTCCAGAGGCTGGGGTCTATTCGACGAAGAATAATTATATCGGACCACTATAAGAAAAACCGTACTAAGCGGGTACGCCGGAGCCACGTTCTCTCGTCCCAGAAGGACGAACTGTATAAATTAAACCAGTAATCCACAAGCAGAGAGATCCGAATCAAAGAGCCTCAATCTTGATCTTGGGCTCATCAATCTCAGGACTCATCTTAGCCTTCAGCATCGTTGGCTCAAGCCCTCGAATCTCACTCTTACAAAGTCGCAAGCCAGCCAGATCGCAATCCCCACAGCGACGCTTAACGGGCAGACAAACGGTTTGCCCGAGGCCAACAAGTAACTTATTAATCTCATGCCACTTCTCGAGCGGCAACCACGATTGGAGCGCTTTCCTCGTCTCCTCGGGAGTTTTCGTCTTATTCCAACCCCAGAGGTTGGTAATTCGATGAACATGGACATCAACACCGATTCCCAAGTGTTTGCCCCATGCCGCGCTCAGACAGAGGTAGGCCATTTTGGGTCCTACGCCGGGGAGCGCCATGAGGCCCTCTGGCGTCGAGGGGATATCGCCGTTATGCTGGTCTCGCAGGATCAGCGCGGTCGATTTGATGTATTTTGTTTTGTTGTTGTGGAAGCCGACTGTGCGGATTAGTTCGTTTAGTCGCGTTGGGTCCACCGCTAGGATGTTGGTTAGGTTAAGGGTACTGTCGACAGGCTTTGAATCCTCGTCTTCTTGCTTGATTTTGATATCTTCAGCCAGCGGAGTGCCATCTCCGAGTTCGGTGTGAAGACGTTGCATTGCTACCGCTGTGACCGTGTCTTTCGTCTGGGATGAGAGCATCAACGCGATAAGGGTCTGGAATCGACGGTCTATTGGTGACGAGGCACGCCAGTATAGCTCCGCGCAGCCCATTGTGTCTACCGGTGCAGTCGGGTTGGCTTCCCTCATCTTTTTCACGATCTCGTACATCGTCTCCCAGTTGGACGGGGGTTCGACCTTGACCGAGCCATCGACATCGCGGGTTGTTCGGGCCGGAAGTCGTCTTTGTTTAGGTTTTGGTGTCGGTTTCTGGTCAGGCTCATCCTTCACGATGACTTTGCCGGGTATGCGAGGGCTTGAACTTTGCTTGAGGGCTCGTGGGTTTAGGGGGCTCGCGTTACGCTTTTGGCGCTTGGATGGTGGTTCAAGGAGGTCTTCGATATCGGCCGTGTCGGCCTCGGAAAGAGAAGATTCATCGTCGCTTTTGACGGGACACAGACTGGGCATCACCGAGGCATCTTCTGTCTCCAGCTCTGCCTTGACGGTCGGAGTTGCATTTGTGTTGTAGGCGAAACTTTTCAGAGCGCTCACATTGGAGCTACGCGTTTGTCGCCGGATAGGGGGTGAGAGTGCGTCCAGCACCTTCGTGGTGTCCCTGGAAGTGCGAGAAGTGCGCATGGTCAATTAATCAATCAACAGAGACTGAACAAACAGACAAAACAGAAAATGACCTCGGGACCAGGAGAGCAAGTCCAAAAGCAATTTCACGTGAGAAGATGATCGATCCATGGGTGTGGGTCGGGCAGAATTTCCCCAACCTCGGCGATCGCCGTGCCGACCGACTTTCCCAACTCCGTGGGCGCGGACTTCAACTACAAAATACACATCTAATCTATACAGTCTACCACATTCCACATGGCCTCTCCTATTTCTGCGCCAAAGCGGCTCAGACAAGAGCTGAAAGCTGCTATTAAAGAGGGGGAAAACGAAACTTACCTGTACCTCCGACCGGTCGATGACGACGACCTATTACACTGGGAAGCTATATTGAAGGGCCCATCTGGCTCACCGTATGAGGGTAAGTTGACGAAGTCCAAGTCCAGCACATCCGTCAGGGTTCATCCCAGTCAATCTAACGCGACAACAGGTGGCCTTTGGCGCCTTAGCATTGCAATCCCGCCAGACTACCCTCTTACGCCGCCCACCATCCACTTCACGACTAAGATCTCGCACCCGAATATTAACTGGAGCACAGGCGAGATCTGTTCCTCGCTAAACAATGACTGGAAACCAACTGTGGGTCTCTCGGGCATACTCGCGGCTATTCAGGTGCTGTTGATGTGTCCGGATCCGGATTCGCCACTGAATCCTGATATTGCGGTTCTAGTGCGCAATGGGGATTTGGCTGGCTGGGAGAGTGTTGTCCGATACTGGACCGAGGAGGAGCGTTGGAAGGAATGATGGGTTGGTTCTTGGGACGGCCTGAGACATTCGGCGCTCTCATTGTTGATAACACGCATACTATACCCGCACTAGACCGCTCTGCATATTTGGATAGGCTTTACCCTGCACCTATTCTACATACGAATGAACGAATCTTTACAGTTTGACAATTGAGGCAATTGAGGACAATTTTGGCATTCCGATCATCTAGCATTCCGATCATCTCGTCTACCCTTACCCCTACACCTACATGTACTCTTCATACGAACCAACGAATCTCTCTACGGTAAACAAGCTAAGGAGTTCAATAAACAGAGCACAATTTTTGCATTATCCTCAAAGTGAAGAGTAAACATGGACTAAAAGTTAATCACATGAAAATATTAGCGTGTGCTTCGCGCCATAAATGTTCGAGACCGCTGTGTAAAACGCGATAAAAGGCCAAATGAGGCAGATAATGAATGCCGGATTCAACGCCCAAGAGATAAGGAGAGACATGAGTAGGGTCGTCACGGGTCATGCGGAAAAGATAGTACAATGACGAATGTCATGAAGATGCAGAGCCAATGCGATGTGCTGAAGAACGCCGTTCAAAAAGATAAAGATGCAAGCAGGCGATAAGGCAAAACTGATCATCCATTACAGAGCCATTGCGACCACGACGGCGCCACCGACGATGGCGACAACCTCACGAGCCATACCGGTAGCCATCGCAGCGACATTAGTCTGCAGACCGGGCTTGCCAGCGGTGGTTGCGGCTGCGGCACCGCCAGTTGCCGATGGGGTGATCACCGTGATAGAGGTGATGGTGCTCAGACTGCCGTCGGGCAGGGTGGTCGTGCTCTCGAAGGTGGAAGTGCTCAAGCTGGTGGCGTGGGTAGTAGTTGATTGATGACTGGTGGTTGAGGTAGACGAAGTGCTCCGGGTAGTCGACAGGGTCGAAGGAACACTAGTAGTGGTCTGAGTAGTCCGAGTGGTCTCAGCAGTCGAAGATTCAGTAGTGGTAGTCGTCGGCTGAGCAGTAGTCTGGGTCGAGACCGTGCTGGGGGTCTCGGTGGGGACAGATGCAGAGGTGGCAGAGCTGGTCTCACGGGTGGTCTCACTGGTCGGCTCACTGGTCGGCTCACTGGTCGGCTCACTGGTGCTGGTCTCACTAGCCGATGTGGCCGAGGTGACGGTGGGCTGAGCGCTGGTAGTCGGCTCAGTGTTAGAGGCCGAGGTGGTCTCACTGGTCTGACTGGTCTCAGCAGCTGAGGTGGTGGCGGGCTCAGAGGCCGACTCGGAGGTAGCAGTAGTCACAGTAGGAACCGTAGCTGGGGTTGTGGCATTATCCTGACGCTTGGCGAGCTTGATAAGGCTTGCAATAGTGGGTTCTTCAGCTTGCAGAGCCTCGGCGGCTTGAATGTCAGTCGGGAAGATTCCATGACGGAATTTGGCGGAGAGAGCGTGGAGAGCATCATGGAGCTTGACTGCCTTGATGTCGAGCGCTTCCTGGAAAGACTCACTTGACGAAGTCCCCTGCACTGCGTCTGCTGCGAAGACCGCAGACAGAGCGAGTAGTGTCACAAAGAGCAATTGAAGAAAGCTGATACGCAACATTGTTGAAGATCGACGAAACTTGCTGATAAGGTGAGTTGGGTTAAGGACGATGAGAGAGGGGAGAACAACAAAGGTGAGATTATTAAAGAAAGGTGAAAGATAACTGGAAGGAACCACACACAAGTCCCAGAGTGGCAATTCTATCTTTTTTTTTTCTTTTCGTATTTTTTTCTTCTTTGGATGCCTTTTTTCTTGATTTTCCCACTATGTACACTAGTAAAAGATAATCCCGAGAATCATCGGCGTGGCTGATTTTTTACGGCCACTTAAATGTCTCGGATCGGCCCAACCTTGGAAAACAAGGCTTGATATAATACATATGAACTATTTTAGATCTGTACCATAATAACTATCTGCATTTGGGTAAGACGTATGGAGTAAATAAACTGAGCCAATCAGAAAAGAGTAAGAAAAGTTCATGCTCTCGTATTATTGGCCCGGTCTCAGGTGCTAACAATAGTAACCTTGGAAATAGTCAGAGTCGTGTTGTCATGCATTATTGCCTTTTTACTCCATTTGGTAAAAAGAAAGGGGGGTCTGTACTTCCCCTGGAACTCCCATGGTTCTATATCATTAATAGTTACTGTATAAATATCCCCAAACATAACCACTCATAACACTTTCACATGTTCACTCGATAAATCTCAGGTGTACGAATAACAAAACCGGTATCTAGTCGGATCCATAACTTCGCCGACCGGTCGAGGCCGATCGAGAACACCGAATTCCATCTCCATATCGACCGTGACAAGCGGCGCATCCGGCGGATTAGAGAGCCGATTCGTACCATTAAGTGCGAACCGACGGTCCTCATCTTTGGCCTGCCACATACTCCATAGCCGATCGATCATACTATGGTGCAGCATGAAAGCTGGGTCTTGCGGCGACGTGAACAAGTCTTGGAGGGTGGCTCCGAGGCTGAAATGCCCGCCGCCATGCACGCCTAGCACTCCGCCGGGCCGTGCGGGCCAATAGTCCATGACCGTTTGGAAATCGGAGATATTAGTCGCGGATAGGAGTCGGTCGACGATGGTCTCGTTATCGTAGTTGCTGCTGACGAAATTATTCAGACTTCGGTTGAAACAGCGCGGGTTGTAGTCGAAGCCTGGGGCGGGGAGTTTGTCGAATGAGACAATATTGCGGTCGAATGGTCCCATGTGGATTTCCATGTCTTTGAAGGGTCCGCAGCGCACACAGCCGCCGCCCGATCCTCGTGGTATGGTTACTGCGCCACCGGAGAGGCTTTGTTCGTCGGGGTTATAATTTCCGTCGCCGGAGAGGGAGCTGTCGCTGCAGTCGAAGAGAGGGCTGGCTTTTAGGTTCTCTGACCATAATGGCCAGTTCCAGTACCTGCACATGTGGTCCGTGTTATTATGGGTTGGGGTAGTAAATGAAGGGCACTTACGGGAGATGGCCAGAGTAACCACACTCGTCTCGCAGGGCTGTCTCCCAGAGCCAGAGGAAGTGACGGTGCCACGGAAGGAACAGACCACTAAGGTGGACATTGAGTGTGTAGTTGATATGGGTTCTGTATCCTATGTTAGTCCTCACAGTCCTTAGCATATAGAATGAGGGTATAGAAAACCTACGCCACAAAATCATCGAACCGGTTCTGCACTCCCGGGTACTCTTTTCTTGGAAGTTGCTGAGGCTTCCCTTGCATACACAATACCGCATCAATATAGTCGATCCGTTCAGCCTTCTTCAACTCTCCCCTATGTAATGTCAGTTCTCAATTGGCCCTAGGAAAATCAAGAAATACAGACCATTCCTTCCGCACAACAGTATTATGAGTTCCGCATAATCGCTCGGGCAGGGCAGTGTCAATGTTGATATCGAATAAGGAATCTGCTGCCGAACCCAAAACCCCCAAGGCAATGACCAAGAAAGACGGATAAAACCCAACCATCCTATCAATCCCAAAGACAAAAATCCCGATCAGCAGGAGCTAATAAAATTCCCGCAGAATCTTCCTCTTCCTGGTCCAAGAACACTGTTTATAAGTAACCACCGACCCCCGACTAACAAGCCAATAAATCCTAACGGCATCCCTTGTATGATCTGTAAGTAGACGGAGCATTTTAGATTAGCCTATTTTGGTGGACTCCGAAAAAAACTTGGCTATGCAGGTTCCAAGCCTGTCGGTGTGTGTGAGCTGTCACTTTACGAGGGTCCAAGTGCCTCCATCATCCTCCATTGGTGGCGGTGCGTTTTTTTCCCCTGCATGACATGGGGCGATAGACGTTCTAGCCATAGACCGTTCACAAAGCTTAGCGAGGCAGAGCTTCAACCAAACTAACTTACTTGTTTACGAGGGAGTTTATCGGAGAAATATATGTTGTACCTAGCCAGTTTTTGTTGTACCCAGGTGAACTGTGTCTGGGTAGAAATGCCCAGTCTGTCTTTGGCCCCGTATTTAAGCGGTGGGGGAGAGGGATGTTCTAGCTAATCTTGAAATTATAGCTGCATTTGTTCTGGAACCGTCTGCAGGGCCACGGCCAATGGTTCCGGGCCCCCGAGGGAAGACTAGACTTTGATTATGTTCATAAGTGACCGACGACAGACATCGTACCTACATAAGCAGGTACTTGGATAAGGTTGTAGTATTGCATTATTACCTCTTTAAGTGATCAGCCGTTCTCAATCTCTTGTAAAGTCAACTTGAGCAGTCAATTCACCTGGACCGAGGTACGTTGTAGCAGAAACTACGCCGTACCGCGTTAGACCAGTTCTCTCCACAATTATAAGTCCACATAGGTTGTGTGAAACATGCATTGCTCTATATGCTGTAGGAAGTTCGGAAGTACCTGAGCTTTCTAGGCCTATCACGCTGCAGATATCACAAACTATTATCATCAGGTTTTGAGGATCGAAAGCATTTCATTCGTTTGACGATGGCACTGTTCGTATTGACATGCTCAATATATACCACGAGACAGAGGTAGTTAATTGTAAGTGCATAGCTCCTATCCAAATTAGTTCAGTATATGTGTATCTTCAACAAAAAAATGTAAAATGTCACCATGTGACAACACTCAAAAGGGCGAGTCCACAATCCACAACAAACCCTGTCACTACCCCAGCAAGCGAGCATGACCAAATCCCGAAAGGAGAGACACCTCCATTTTCTCTCGCATCATCACTAGGTCTTACGCATGGACTCAACTTGCTACCATTGATCGATTCGGTGAGAGCAATCAGCGTGAAAAAGTACCGAGGTGGCCTGTGGCCAAGCAACGGTCTAGGCGAGATATAAACAGTGCTTTTACGAGTCTTCCCATATCGAGAACTATCCTTCGGAACACCGGATGCCGCGGCAACCTCGAGATTTGCACCAGTCTGGCCCGTCGCTGTGGTGCGAATGCCATAGTAGACCCCATGGATGATTGGGCTCGGGAGAGGTGTTCCTAGACCTGCACTGGCGAGAATATACTGCTTGGTCCCTGGTGATGTTAGACGGCCAAATCAGCATTGAGAATCGGCCTACCTGTTCTGCTTGTGCTCTGCGCTGTGCGTCTAGTTGCGATCCGGACGGGCCCACTCCTTGATACTGGAGTTCGATGATGGGTTTGGAGAATTTGGAAAATGCTGTAGCTTTGGCGAAGCGAGCTCGGACTGTGTTCAGGGTAGTTGAACATCTTTGTGGGTGATCCCGATATCGGGAATGGCGCTCTGGGGAACTCGCGGTGTGTATTTTTGATACTTTTATTTCGAAAGCTGACCCTGGAACTTCATGTCAACCTTGGAGGGTTGGTCTCTTGTTTTGCAGTATAGATTCCTAAATTTCTCAACCAGGTCGCTCTTACGTCCACGGCTTCATAGCCCCTTCCACTCTTGATGTCTCCCCCTCAGTTTTCCTTTTTTTTAATGGATGGACTTCCTCTGCCTGGAGCAAGTTCAGTAACCCTGCACGAGTTACAGATACCCGAGCTTTAAGCTTTTTTCACATGGCATATAGCAGAACGATCATTGGCAGCGATGCCGAGTGCGGGGGGAAGAGTGTGAGTGTGGGGAACTAACCGAGGCAGATATATCAAGAGCGTGAAGAATGCAGATTTAACATCGACCCCAGATCCTGCCAATTCCCAGACAAAGCCTCTACTGCGCAAACTACCATGGATGCCGCAAAAAGTTTTCTGGACCAGGTTCTACCCCAAGCCACAGCCTCCTGGGCTCACGTCGTGACCAACTACTCGCCCCAGAAAATCGAGTTCGTGGGTACACTTCTCGCCCAGGTGCTTACCTTCTGGCTACCATCAATATGTTATATGCTTCTCGAAGTGATATCGCCTTCTTTTTCCCAGCGCCACAAGATCCAACCGGCACCAAAACAGCCAACCCGTCGCGAGATCGCACGCTGCTTTCTGGTCGTGGTACAAAACCAGATCATCTCGTCTATACTTCATCTGACATTGCTGTCCGCAGCCAGCCACGCTGGCCTTAGATCAACATATCGCATCGAAACCTCTTTACCAGGTCCCGTCGAGATCTTCCGGGACGTCTTTCTCAGTCTGTTGATGCGCGAAGCTTTATTCTATTACAGCCATCGAATCCTACATATCCCCAGCCTCTACATCCGCATCCATAAGAAACATCACCGATTCACTGCTCCGATCGCGTTGGCTGCGCAGTTCGCCCATCCGATTGAGCACATCTTCGCTAATACATTGCCCATCTCTCTGCCGCCGCAGTTGTTGGGGAGCCATATTGTGACTTTTTGGGTATTCTTGGCTTATGAGCTTGTGAATACGGCGACTGTTCACAGTGGATATGATTTCTTTTGTCACAAGGCTCGAGCGCATGATCTTCATCATGAGAAGTTCAATTTGAATTATGGATCCTTGGGGTTGTTGGATTGGGTGCATGGAACGAATCAGTTGAAGAAGCGTCGCACTGGGTAAACCTCGGTTTATTGTTTTGGTCTCCAATTGTGTACATAAATCTGGGGACTGTATGGACCCAATGGTACACCGTGGGGCTGTCTCATATATAACTTTCTTGAGATGTCCCGGGGTCTCCGAAGCGAATACGATGGTGTCCCATGGGTGCAGCACATATACAAGGCGGTGAGGGAATACTCGGTTATAAACTCCCCAAGTCAAAAAGCCAAGTCAAAAAGCCAAGTCAAAAAAGCCCAGTGAAAAAAGTCCGACTATAAATACCCAGGTAAGACAATTGAAGGAAAAAAAAAATTTGCGGTCGCAGTCTAATTATCTCAGCCTTGGCAAGGTTGAGGTTTATCTACAACATACGGAGTAGAGACTCCAAATATTTTACAAGCTCATTCAGATGCAGCTGAACTGGTCACTGCCAAAAGATAGAGCGGTCAAGTCTAGGGGGTGGATGAAGTTTATAGCGATGGCAAGAATGGCAAGAATACCGAATTAATGAGGAACTTTAGAATATGGGCCAGATCGACAGGATCTATCATGATTTGTCGATCTGGTCGAAGTTATGATTATAGTGCGAATACGATGTACAATGTACCATGTACATCCAACGATGCGTTGTACAAGCGAGAAATAATAGATCAGTTTGATGTATAGGAAGTTTCGCCATTGTACCGAGTGTCTCAGGTCTATGTATAGACCGTTTGAAAGTGAGAGCCATGGGTTGGCGCCAAGACAAAGGGATTTAGCGAATCAATAAAAAGACTAAAAAGACCAGGATCGAATTGACTTTTTGATTGGATCTAGAATTTGAACGCGTTGGACGTTTAACCCCTATAATGTTGTCGATTTAACCCCTTAGACCCTTAGAATAATAAAAAGACCCCTGAAGTTGCGATCGACTTGCCCACAAAGCGCGTCATTGCCAAGCTAGGGTCCACTCAGGGTTTCATGGAGGCAGCAGGATAATTCGGGGATATAGTTAGTTGTTAGTGTGTGTTAGTGGAATTCTAGAGGATTATATATGTTCCTTGTATACATTCAAATTGTTTGATAATAGTGATTACTCCGTACATGTCTCTATTATATAAATGTCCGTACTCCGTACCTCCCATCCTAATGGTTAAATACCAAGGACCTGACGATCCAAAGAATCAAATAAATAAATAACACTCAAACGAACCAATGGAAATCATTGATTCAGGGTCATCCCCACATAAAATCCACTGTAATAATGACCCTTGCTGATCAGGACAAAGCAGACAGCCAATGTACATAGTACCCTGCCGGTCCCTTGGCGGTAGCACAGCCCAGCCCTTTGCCGCTTGGAGAGGGGGTCCTTGGCCTCATAACCCTTTCATCCCTTGTTTCTCTCTTTCTTTTCATTCTTTCTGACCTCACTTTCGTTTCTCAGTCTGTCATTCACTCTCTTTTAATACTCTGAGCGCATCTATTTTCCCACTCTCGTTCATATTTTCGCTCTTTTTCAACTTATTATCACAATGAAGTCCTCCGTAGCCTCCATGGCCACGGCCATCACCCTGGGCGCCTCGACCGTCCTCGGTGCCGCAACCAACCTCAAGGCCCGCGACAGCGATATCACCCCCATCACTGTGAAGGGTAACGCCTTCTTCAAGGGCAGTGACCGCTTCTACATGCGCGGTGTCGACTACCAGCCCGGTGGTTCTTCCGACCTCAGCGATCCTATCGCTGATGCCGATGGTTGCAAGCGTGACATCAAGAACTTCAAGGAATTGGGCCTGAACACCATCCGTGTCTACTCTGTCGATAACTCCAAGGACCACGATGAGTGCATGAACGCCCTCGCTGAGGCCGGCATCTACCTTGTTCTCGATGTCAACACCCCCAAGTACTCCATCAACCGTGCCGAGCCCGAGATGTCTTACAACGATGTCTACCTCCAGTACATCTTCGCCACCATGGAGAAGTTCGCCAAGTACGACAACACCCTGGCCTTCTTCTCCGGTAACGAGGTCATTAACGACGGTCCCTCCTCCAAGGCCGCTCCTTACGTCAAGGCCGTCACCCGTGACATGCGTACTTACCTCCGCTCTCGCAAGCTCCGTGAGGTCCCCGTCGGATACTCCGCCGCTGATGTCGACACCAACCGTCTCGAGATGGCCGAGTACATGAACTGCGGTACCGATGACGAGCGCAGTGACTTCTTCGCCTTCAACGACTACTCCTGGTGCGACCCCTCTTCCTTCACCACCTCCGGCTGGGACCAGAAGGTTAAGAACTTCACCGGTTACGGTCTCCCCCTCTTCCTCTCCGAGTACGGTTGCAACATCAACACCCGCAAGTTCCAGGAGGTCAAGGCCCTCTACTCCACCGAGATGACCCCCGTCTACTCCGGTGGTCTCGTCTACGAGTACACCGAGGCTGGTAACAAGTACGGTCTGGTCAAGATCAGCGATGACAAGGTCACCACCAACAAGGACTACGATGCTCTCAAGACCGCCTTCGAGGGTACCAAGAACCCCACCGGCAACGGCGGCTACAACTCCACCGGCGGTGCCTCCGGCTGCCCCAAGATGCAGAAGCCCAACTGGGATGTTGACTCCGACTCTCTCCCTGCCATGCCCGCCCCCGCCAAGAAGTACCTGACCGAGGGTGCCGGCAAGGGTGATGGTTTCGCCGGCAAGGGCAGCCAGAACTCCGGCACCAAGTCCTCCGGCACTGCCACCCAGGGCTCTGGTGAGGTCGCTGCTGCTACTGGCACCGGCTCTGCTGCTTCCGGCACCAGCTCCACCGGTGCCGCCGCTGGCCTCAAGCCTGCCCAGTTCAGCTTCGCCCCTGCTACCGTCGGCCTCGTCACTGTCCTGTCGACCGTCTTCGGTGCCAGCTTCATCCTCCTGTAATGCTCCTACCTTTATTTTTTTGAAGGGGCTTCACATCTTTTTCGATTCTCCCTGAAATGTATCTTTTTTTAACTGGCTTTCATCTTTTACCCTGTGATGATCATCGCTTGGGCTTTGCAAATTGGGGGATGGCGAGATGCTTCCTAGTTAGTGTATAGCAGTCCTTGGTATCTACGTCTAGTGTTCAATGAAACGGAGCTGAACTGCTCATATTCTGATCCTTGCTAGTAAGATGTCGTAGCAGACAAACCCTCCTTTCCAATCCGTATTCCACTCAGTAATTCCAACATTCAAACCCCCTCCGCCAGCGCCTCTCTTCGCGACTTCGACACCGGATCAAAGTACGGAATCTCCCCAAGCGGAACAACCCGATTACCCTGACGCTTCCCACCGTAATCACTAACCTCATTAGCATTGTAACTATAAGACAAAACAGAAAATAGGTACTCACTTTGTAGCAGTATGATAAACCGACTAAAAACATAAACGTCAGTATATTCCCAGCGTGATCTCTCCAGGAAGTGTCATACTTATCCCAAATAGTAAGATCATCTTCCCCCATCTAAACCGAACCTGCAAATCATGATTCTCAAACAGAAGCTTGTTGAGTATATATTTCGCAGATTCGTTAACTATCTTTCCGGTTTCTAGCCAGGCTGTAGATGAACTTTACATAGTTTCTTCAAACCCTGACCTTCTAGCTGCGTCACACCTTCAATCCGGCCATGCTCGACCTGCTGTCCCGCGCCGAAGAGACTCTTCTAGCCTGTTAGGGAGTTTGTTCGGATGAGGAGACTATTTGATGGAGTGGTTAGTTAAAGCAATTGTAATTGTTGAGTCAGAAGCGCGGTAAGGTCCAGCATGCTCTCCTTGTCGTTGGGGTCCATGATATATCCGTTCTTTCTGGAAGATGCTTTCTGGATGCTTGGCCGGGACGATGCTTAGTCTGAAAGGGGCTTGGGTGTTATAACCTGCCCCTGGACTGGCGATTTACGAACTAGGCCAAAAAGACCACTGTATCTGAGCGTTATGCTCAGATAGTCCAGGCTCCGATATATATAGTGTGTGACATGACATTGGGTGATCAAAGGGCCAGTTAGAAGGGGCCCATCTGCGGCGTCGTGATAGCTGCATAAAACGTAGGCGATGAATAAATGCATGACATAAGATACATAAGGTATGAACTATATATAGTACATGAAAGTCTCGTTGTGGAAGGCCATGCCACAGCCACCGGACATAAGAAACCAAAGTGAAAGAAAGACGATTTGCAGCTACGTCCAGCAATCCTGGTGCATGCAATTGATGTCGTGGTCTGTGTAGCCGCCGCAGCAGGGCCAGGTGGTGCAGTTCTCCGGGACTTCCTTCTGGATAAAGCCATTCCAAACAATGTCGTAGACGTCACAGACCGGGATGTTAAATACTCCCGGGGTGGCTAGGAAGTTTTGGAAGGGGAATTCGCCCTTGGTGCCTGCGCCGTCAATGAGCATGGTGCTGCCGATGTCCTTCAAGTCGATTTTGTATCCGTTCTTGTTGCCGTTGAGCTGGTACCCCTGGAAGGAGCTGTTCTTCAAGTTAGCCTTATGCCCCCATGTTTCTCTCCCCTGGAAGTGAATATATACCTGATCATCATGTCGGCAAAGGTGACGTTCCCCCACTCGTCGTTGTTCATCTTGAGTTGGTCGATGGCCGGGGGCAGGGTGAGGTCCCCTTTGGAGCACATGTGTACCTCAGGCACGCTAATGAGATAGAGGGTATAGTCGCCCACCGTGGTGCGGAGCATGTCGGCATCCTTGTTCTTCATGCCCCAGTGGTCGGCGCCCTCCTGGTGTCTGCACTCGAATGCCTGGCCGTCGGTATTATAGTTGGCGTAGATGCCCGCAAAGGGGTTGGTCTGGTTGTTGGCGCCGGGCTGCACCAGCACCACGGGGTTGGTCTGGTAGGAGATGCTCCACGCCTGGGGGATGAGCATGGAGACGAAGACAGAGAACCACAGGGACTGGGCTATGTTGCCGAGAGACTCGTTATTGGCGAAGTCGATGGTGTCGATAAAGGCTCCGCCAGACATCAGGCCCTGGATGTTCTCCGTGTCGTTGCCGAGGAAGAGATCGGTCCCGGTGTCCCGGACAAACCTGACGGTCTGGTTGTAGATGGAGGACAGGTTGTTGCCAAGCTGGGCGTTGTCGTTGAGCTGGATCTGGGCAGCCTGGCCAGCATCCCTGGCAATGGCTATCGCGCTGACGCTCATCTGGGTCGTCGAGGCTTGGGCCCAGGCGAGGTTGTCTTCGCGGCCTTTGTTATCCTTGATGAAGGGCAAGCTCTTGAGGACCTTGTTGTAGACGCCCGACAGGCTTATGCCGAAGATCAGGGAGTAGACATCGAGGATGATGTCAAGGACCTGGTTCCCGTCGTCCTCGTGGGTGCGGACAAATGTCTTGGCCAGATAGTCCAGCTTCTCCGCAAACTGCTGGTCCGCGACGTTGACAGCGTCGTACAAGGTGGAGAAGTAGGTGTGTATGGAGCTGAATGAGTCGAAGATCAGCCCGCCGGCCGGCGCGTTGGCATCGCAGACGCTGATGGCGGGGCAGTTCTGGTCGTGGGGGAAGCAGCTCAGCTCCGAGTGATCGGCCTGGGAGGTGACGTTGAAGAACTCGGCAGCGGCGGGGACGATGTTGTTCTGGTCCATGCCCGATAGGTCGCCGTTCTCGCGGGCCGCGTTGTACCAGCCGAAGAAGGTGGCTACGGCGTCGTCGCCCTTAGCAGCCGCCCACCGGTCAGGGGGGTCGAGGTAGTGCTGGCTGTTCTCGTTGGTGAGGTCCTGGCAGGGCACGCAGGCCCAGGCGTTGTCGCTGCCGCCCGAGGGCTTGCCGTCGATGCAGTAGCGGTTGGTGCCGGGGCCGTCATCGTTTCCGCCACTACCGCCGCTGCTCTTCTTGCACAGGTCCTTAGGGCAGAGGCCGCGGGCGCAGGCAAACTCGCACAGCGTATCGGTGGCCCCAGGCGTGCCCTTCTGGGCGGTGCCGACAGTGCCGTCGCTGAGCGGGGCCGTCTTGGCCTTGCCGGTGTCGAGGCAGTAGCACGGATTGGGGCACACGTCGTATTCGCAGGCAAAGGCGCACAGGCCGGCAAAGTCGGCGGGCTCGTCCGGGCCGGAGCCGGCGATGCAGGCGTGGTCCTCTCTATAGGCCTGGGGCTGCGTGGGTAAATGCGGGTCGCCGAGGCCGCCCGGGTCGTCGCCCTGTGCGTCGCCGGCGCACTCGTTAAACCACGTCTCGGCCTGGTTGGTCCAGGTGCCTGTCAGCGCGTGCATGTCGGCGCGCCTGTCGCCGTCTAGGTCCGGGTAGTACATGCAGGTGCCGGCGCGATTGCCCATATATGACGCCTTAGGGCTCGGCACCCACTCGAACTGGCTGCCCTTGACTTCCTTGCGCCCGTTGTTCCACCATACCCACCCGTCGCCCGAGAACTTGTCGGTCCAGATCATGTCGGCGCGTCCGTCGCCGTCAACGTCAGCCCAGTGGATATTGGCGCGGTCCTTCTGCTCCGAGTACTTGAACTGGTCAATACGCTCCCAGCTGCCGTCCTTATTATGTACCCACCCCGACGTCCGGCCGTCCGGCTCGATGCACAGGTAGTCGCCCCGGCCGCTGCCCGACACATCGGCAAACTGTACCGGCAGGTCGAACAGGCCCACACCGCGCCTCTGGGAGCACTGTAGGTCCGCCGCCGGGCTGGCATTGTGCTCCCAGCTCCACTTGCCCGTCTCCTTGTACGTATTACGCCACAGCTGCGGCCGGTTGTTGTTGTCTGGGTCGACCCAGACAATATCGCACGCGCCGTCGCCGTCCCAGTCGACCAGGTGTAGGTCGCGGCGGTCCATCTGCGCGCCCCACGACGACGGGTCCCAGATGACCTCGGCCGCGTCCCAGAACGACGGGCCGCCCTTAGTCACCGACGTCTTGCCGCGGTTAGGGTACAGCGTCATCTTGCCTGTCGACAGCGTCCACACATAGTCCATCATGCCGTTGCTGTGGCCCTTCATATTGCAATACCTATCGCCGTCCGACTTGAGCTTAGCGGCTCCCGCTCCCGTGTTCTCCCACACGTGTATGTCAAACGTATGCTTCTTGCCCTTCTTGCTGTGGCTAAGGTAGACGTAGTCCTGCCGGCCCAGCAGCCCAAAGCTCTCGGGCACGCCAAAGACCCGGGCGAACTTGATACGCTCACGCACGCCCTTAGTGCCCATGCCGGGGTGCGTCGGCCCCGACTTCTGGCCCTTACGTACGCCCTTTCGCCAGCCAATGTTGAGGCCGTTGCCCAGCTTGCCCTTCAGACAGCTTCTGGCGTTGGTCTCGGTGTACGTCTCGCCCTCGTCGCCTATCCAGAGCCAGTCGTCGCGTCCCTGCCAGAGTGAGTCAGTACATGTACACGGGATGGGAGAGTGATTTGTATCTTTGTGCTTACGTCCCCGTTAATGTCCTCCAGTCGAACTCCTGCCAGGTTGCCCATGTCGCGCCCGCTGAATCGCTTGCCGAGATCCTGCCAGTACGCCGGCGTGTCCTCGATCCAGCCATTTCGCCAGCACGACATGTCGCCGTTGTTCTCAAAGACACAGTAGTCGGCCCGGCCATCGCCGTCCACGTCACCCACCCGCACCTGTGCCTGCGGGAAGCCCTTGATGGCCGACTTGATCTGGCCCTTGTTGGCAAACTTAGGGGGGTTCTTGTCATCACCGTCGCCCTGGTTGATGGCGGCGTAGGCGTCGCCCTCAGGGCCGATGCAGACCATATCGTCGAGCCCGTCGCCGTTGACGTCGACAAAGTTGACCCCCTTGGGGATGCAGTCAAGGCCGCCAACTGTCATGTCGGCAATCTTGACGTAGCGAGGCGACGACTTGCCCGTGTTGCGCCACACGCCGTACGCCTGCGACTTGTCGTCTCGCTCGTACCAACCGACAAAGTCGTCCAGACCCCGTGAGAAGAGCCGCGCAAAGAACCACTGGCCCCGGTCGTAGTCGCTCTCCACCGTCAGGACGCTTCCCACCGACTTGCTGTCGTGCACGTAGGTGCCGTCGTCCTCGCCGCTCCCTGTCTGGGTAAGACCGCCGGCGTAGACTCCGTCGCCGTACGTCTTCTTCTTGTTGCAGTCTTTCTTGCCCGGTGAAATGGCCAGCGACTCGTGCATCTTCTTGATCCTGCCGTCCTTCATGGCCGCGTTGATGGCCTGCGTCCAGATGTCGGCCATCTTGGAGTAGCCCACATCGTTCGGGTGGATCTTGTCGGCGTAATCCTTCTTCAGGTCCAGCCAGCCATTTGCGGGAGAGGGCTGAGGCGGGTCCATGTCGGCGAGCACCACGTTCTTTTTGTCGGCTTGCATCCGCGCCACGAGGTCCCGATACTGGCCATTGACGTTGCCGCGGTGGCTCTCACCGGTGGCGTCGGCGCAGGGAATCAGAGTCGACAGGACGACGGTTGTGTCTTCGATCTTGTCCAGCAGCATGTTGATGAGATCCTCCATCCTCCGCCCCGCCCTGGGGATGTCGAGGGACTGGAGAAGGTCGTTGGTTCCGGCATTGATGAGCACCACGTTCGGCTGGTACTTGATCGAACCCTCGGCCGCGGTTTTAACTTGGGTGATGGTATCTCCGATGCGCGCCTCGACATCCTGTTCTTCTCGTCAGATCTCAATTCCTTGAATGCGGGATACCACTCAAGACAGTCTTGTCACGTACATGGTCCACCATGTCTCCATGGTGCTTGGTACCGACCATGTCAACTGCATGGCCAGCGTGCCTGAGCTGATCGCGCAAGGGTTTCCGATATCTGTTATTTCATAACCAAACATTTAGTCACAACACCTATAAGCGTGCGCGAGGAAAACCCACCCGTTCCCAGTGGACGAGAGGTGCCCCCAGGTGATGGAAGCACCCAGTGGCAGGATCCTCAAGGCCAAGGGCGTGATAATGACTCGCTCTTCGAGCGAGTTCGACGTAGAGTTGATGGATGGCGAGGCATCCCATGGCTCCCGAGGCAGGTCATGCCCAGTATATGCCACGGCCAAGGCCGCAACGCTTACCCAGGCAAGCAGCAATTGGCGGAATATCATGACCGATACAATCATGCAACACAACTCGCAAGGCTCTGATCTCAGGCTGGGAAGACTATGCACACAAGAGATCGCAGGGTCCATGGGGGCATAGTGCATACTATATACACCATCGTTATCACAGCTGAACGGCGTGCTATCTCCTTTTTTCATGCTTGCGGCGCTCGGATGGAGGGGTCAGCGGGTAAACCGACATATTGGAAGCTTGGTGTTCGAGAATAAAATGAAAGGCCCCCGACCAATAGGCCCCCCGATTAATAGGCCCCCGACCAATAAGCCCCCGGCCTATCAGGCCCCCGATCTGCCAGGCCTCGATCTATCAGGCCCTCGATCTATCAGGCCCTCGATCTATCAGGCCCCCGACCTATCAGGCCCCCGATCTATGACAAGCATAATACAAGCCTCCTAGGCTATAAACAGGAACCTTGGCTTTTGGTGTGGTCTAGTGATAAAAACACTTGTATATTGTGTTTGACAATCTATCAGGCCCCCGATCTATAATAGTCCGTTTCCCAATAGAGCTCGCAGCATAGAAGATTCTTTTCGTTTCTCCCCACTCCAGTGTTCGTCTTCAGTGGGAGCTCATCGATGGACGGAGTGAAGGGCATCTCATGTGGAAAGTCTCGGTTGTTGCTCTTCGGGCAATTCAACCATTTGAAGAAATTGTTCGCGCTGCTCCTCAAAAACGACAATATCTCCTGCACCAGCCGCCGGCTTGCGCAAAGCGAGGATATAAGAAGTATTGAAGCTCCTGATTCTTATTTTTTATTTACTTCTAGCTGCTCATCAAATAGAATTATCGCTAAAGTAAGATTTATGCGTATACGCAGAGATAATCATACTCTTTGCTTTTTAGAGCCCAGCTGCTTTGCAGCAAAGTAAGAAAGCTGCAGTATATGCTGAATGTACGGTTTTGGCCATACCTCCTATCTCCTACTGTTAGCCTTAGCTATACTTAAACCACTATTTATGATATGAAAGTGTAGCAAATATAAATCTGTTCCTGATTTGATAGGCAATCTACCAATATAGTACCGTAACCGCAAGCGCTGGCAACAAATTCGACCTCATACTCGTTGCTGCAAATAGGTAGGTCCGACCTTTCCTCTTCAATATAAGTTAGCGCTCTTCATTACCTACTTTCTCATCCTCTTACTTAGTAGCGTCGAATATATACCGAAGCACTGCTCGACAGGTTGATTGATCTTTTCTGTAGATCTCAATGGAACAATTCCGGGCTCATAACTAACAGAAATCTGTACGAACAATGTATGGTATGACTGACTGTTATTGAGAACTCTAACTAAAATGACAAAATCCGCCTTTTCAACAATCTGTGCGCACATGTATTCGGACTTGGTATTCGACCTTATATAAAAATCCAAATATTGTCGTGATCAAAACATCAAGTATATAAACTGCATAGACAAACCCAACTCTTGTCCACCACAACCCTATGTAAATGCATCTATATATCTGCGAATCAGTCATTAGGGAGTTCATGAGCATGACCCATGTACTCGGCCATCCGCCAAAAACCTACAAAACCAAATCAAGCTGTGGTAATCGCGTCAATATCAAGACTAGGACGAGGGGAAGGATCGGGTCGGGCAATCGGCTCAATATCAAAACGCATATGTAGGTTACCTGACCAAAACCAAGTATTGATTCTAGTGATCTGATGAGTACCTCTGGGCCAAGCGGCTAGAACAAGACGAGCTGTCGCCCTCCCCAGCTGTGTTCCTAAGATTTGCTGGAACCGCAGAGTATGCGAGTTCCAAATTCGAATCGTTGTTCCGGCTTTAGTGCCAGGACCACCAAAACTGTGATTTGGGTAAAGCACCTTCCCTACCAAGGGTTGTGTCTGCTTATTCTCAACTGTCGTGTAGTAAACATAGCGAAGAGTGTTGATATCGGCTTCATGTTTGTATAAAGCTAGAGCAATGTCAGTCCACTGGGGTCCCTGACCCCTTCTGAAAATCGCTTTAGCAATGATAGCACCCTCTACAATGTAATGCTCGTAAGTGGGAACATGGGCCAAATTTCCATTGCGGTGGATTTTTGAATAGCGGTAATCCTTCGATCTTGGATTACTTGGGAGGTCTGTCGCATCTAGAGCCCCCAGGATTTCAGCCGGTGGGACAGCGAACTCGGATGTGAAAACATCAAATTCAGCCCTCACAGCGGCAAGGGTTTGCGTGGACTGGACCACTGGACATGCAGGACCAGCTGGGTCAGTGTTGGCCATCCATTGTTGGAATTGAGCTCCTGTTGCTTGATAACGGTCGACTTTTTCCTTCGGAGGTGTTTTATATAATATAGAGATTCTGTCTGGATTTATGATCGAAGAAATATTACTCGAAATATGACCCGCGTGCATTCGAGCACTTCTGGGACTCGCAGGCATGATGGGAGTTTTGGGATTGGAAGCGCTCTTCTGGGCCTCACTCTGGCGAGCGACCTTCCTAGCTATGACGGAATCGATGCTAGCTGTACTAGCTGTACGTTTCAGGTTTGAGCTCTTGGTAGTAGAGGGAGGGTCTTGGGGGTCATTTCCTCCGTCAGTTTTCATACCCAAGAACTTTTTGAGTCTCCGCTTGGCGGGGGAAGATGTAGATTGGGACATCGTGTTGAAAATTGCAATTGAAAATAATAGATTTGGATTCGGAAGACTTGGAGGGTTTCTGATCTTGTTATTCGGGAGTTGATATACTTGATTAGTTTAGCTAGATGCTGGACGAAGCAGATATTATATAGTTCTGGACAAAAGGCTATGTAAGAGAGCCAGGTCTATGACCGAGTCAGTGCTTGCATCCGGTCTATGTTAAGATGAAACAGACAAAGCAATGGATATATATAGAAACTTGAAGAACAAGGGGATTCAAATATAGACGGGGACAACGAGGGTCTTGAACAAGTGATTTAACAATAGAACAAAGAGAACAGGGAGGGAGAACAAGCGGGTCAAATGGACAGGAGATAAAACCCACGCTAAGCGCATGAAATAAGAATTGCATTATGCGAACAAAACAGTGTGTGATGTATAGCTAAATTTAGCTTGAAGCCAAGAGCCCATGACAATGAACCTGGATTAAAGAGGCCCCTGCAAGTCAAGTCCAGAAATAACATGTTGAGACTGACCTAAATATTCCCGAGATCACATCCATGAGCCCATAGCTCGAACACCATTATCGCTTGTTTGTTGTGATACTACCTCGAGGCCAATGCTAGGAAGCCCTACTTTACATAGGACAAAGGGCCTCAGGAGTCAGGTTCACGAACTCATAGATCCCTATGTAGGTAATATATCCACGGGTAGGAGTACCTGAATGAAGTGCACAAAGGATATTGAGTAAAAGAAAAATTCTAAAAGGATCGACTGACATTTCGTTAGCCCTGGAGGACTTTACGTAGACGACTTGATTAGACAAAACCAGGTCCAGTTTCGGAGAGACTGTAGCATCAAAAGCCTACCAGAACAGACTCACAAATTAAGAGTTAGCACCCCATCCTGCAGAAAACCTCCAATCCTGGCTAGCCTCTCCAATCCCTCTCACCAGGCCTACAACGTTATCAACAAACCCGCCCTCACCACTATTAACCCTCCCTCGACGCTCAAGCTCAGTATCCGAAGTAGCACCACGAAGACCAAGCAACTGCTGCGTACTATACCCCTGCAAACGATCCGCATCCATCCTCGTCAAAACATCACCTTCACCCTGCCGCCGAGTCCACGCCGCCTGCTTAACAGCCGGAGCCCAGTACTCCGCCAGAGAAGACTCATCGCGACCAAATGCATAGCACTTCGCCAGCGCAGAATCAGACTCCGGTATGAGCGACGCATTCCAGCGCGTATGGACGAGTTCGTACCTCTTCTCCATGAAGAAGATAACCGGCCACGCGATGATCCAGAGCTGGAGAAGGACGACAGTCCACCAGACGAAGCGGTTCGTGCGGAGCCGGTTGATCCAGTGTGGAGAGTAGATTGTGACGGAGCGTTGAGCGACGAATAGGGTGAAGGCTATGGAGCCGCGGTAGTTGAGTTCGCGGATGTGGGAGGAGAGGACGTTGCGCATGGCGTTAGAGTCGAAGCCAGCGAGTTCGCGGTGCAGAGTGAATCTGTACGTGGTTAATCTAGATTAGCAGTGGATTCTATGAGCCGAGAAGGGGGTAGGGGTAGAGCATACGATTTCACCGAAGCGGGGTCACGACAGAACCGCTCGCACCACATCATTAGGTTCTTCGCTTCCGGAGAGGTGTTATCCCCCTCGTTAGCGTCATCGCGGGCTAGGAGGGCATCGGTGTCTCCCGTGAGACTAATCGCAGCACGCGACTTGGGCGGCTTGTACGTGCGCGAGCGGAGGATTCCTCCCCGATACGCGGGTTTGAGGTCCTCATCTGTGAGGATTTCTGTTTCCCTCCAGTTCACGTGCATAAAGCCGCCCTCCCAGCCGGTCAACATGGTCTCAGCCAGATCCAGTCTGAACTTGAAGTCTGTGAGAGTGTTGCTTTTGTTTTTGTCTTTATCATTGCCGGATTCGGTGTGGGTGCCGTGGACGTAGAGCAGCGGCCGGGGTGGCAGAGTAATTTGCCGGCGGATTACATCGTGGAGCTCGTTGGGGTTGCTTGAGAGTGATGGTTCGAGGGTGAGAGAGACCTTGTCGCTGGGTCTGACGTCTTTGCCGCCGGGGAGAACATAGGCTGAGTCGATTAGGCGGAGAGGTCGGATGCTTGTGGGAGGCTGGACAGATTGGATAGGTTGGGCATGTTGGACAGGGGCCAGAATGGGTTCGGGGTCATCTGAGTAGGGAGGCGGCGCGTCGTCGAGAGAATGGAGGGAGTGCGACGATGACGCAGGGGGATCGGCGTGGTGGAGGCGACCCATGACTTTGATATTTTGGGGAAGGTAGTGAAAGTAATCAAAGTTATCAAAGTTATCAATGTAATTAAAGAGAGAAGAGTTTCAAAAAAAAAAAATAAAATAAAGAGAAGAGGGATTTTCGGATCAAGGTTTGAGGCTTACTGCGCAAAATCCAAATATCGGGGCTTGGTGAAGGCAACAGTCGGCCTTGTTATAATCATCCATGCTAAAGAGATGCGATTAAACCCCTTTCAGTTATCATAGTTATGTCTTTTTTTTTCATGTAGTGGGATCATATAATACTAAAAGGTACTACTCCGAACTATGATGCAGTGTACTATTAATGGAGGTTATAGATTGGTCTATCTATCTAGTGTAGCATATATAATCGTCTTTATAGCCCAACTATCGATCTATATACAGCTGAAGATGAAAACCTTCAACTTTCTGTGGCATCAAACACTAAACATCGGTTTCTTTGGGTAGACGCTCCCTGCGCTTCCGTGTGAAAACCCGTTTAACAATATCGATTCCAAACCCAGTCCATAGAGTCAACGCCAAAACAAAACACAACCCACTGACCCAGCCATGTGTTTTGGTGAATGTTGGGGCCTGTCCGCTAGGAAATTGCAGCTGTTGGAAGGGGATGACAACAGCCGATCCAAGACTGACCATGAACGCCAGAACAAATGCTCGTAATTGTTGATCCCCACCGCATGACGCATTGACCCAACCCGCCAGAAGGGGTGTATAACATCCATAACATCCCGTGATAATGAACGCGGCCATCTTCAACCCTCTTGATTCAGGCCAGGCCGTGAAGATAGCATAGCAGAAGGTTAGAAGGCATCCGACGGCGAAACAGACGGGTCCTCGTCGGCCGAGCTTATCAGAGACATATCCCGTTCCGATCATGAAAGTAAAATTGATGGCGCCCATGGATGTGGGAATGTTGTTGATTTGAGGTACTGAATATACTTTCAGAGACTTGAGCCAAATCCCGAAGTACTGCATCACATAGGACCCGCAGGTGAGAGACCAGAAGGCGTAGGCGAGTGAAAAAGTATAGAATTGCCAGGATAGCAGGACCCGTTTGAACACAGTGGTGTCCAGTTTTCCAACGGGCGTGCGACCTTCTTCATCGATTCTCTCTCGTGCCCGGTTTCTTTCCCATTCGGAGAGATAGAATGCGGTGGTGTTTTGAGGTGTATCGGGGTAAAATATAAAACCATAGATGGCGACTGGAATGGCAAGGATGAAATCAAAAATAAAGAGCCATCTCCAGGCCGATAATCCAGCCTTTCCATCCATGTCTTTGAACAGTGCTGCTTGCAAGTATCCTGAAAACATCTGTCCCAGGACTCCGGACATAACGAACAGACCACTTCGACGCGAGAGTTCGGATTTGCGATACCAACACCCAAGAACATACTGGATCCCGGGCCAGGCGGCGGACTCGAAAAATCCAATACAAAATCGAAGACCGTAGAGCTGAGATGCGTGGTTGCACTTGTACATGAAAAGTACGAAGAGCGACCAGGTGAACAAAACGCTAGGGAGCAAGAACCTCGGTCGAACAACAGTTAAGGCGAGGTTGGAAATTGGTCCTCCGAGGATTGCGCCAATACTGAAATAGGTGTTCATCCAGCTCAGTTCATTGCCTGGTCCGAATCCAAGCTCTTCTTTCATGCCAGAGACGTAGGCATTGGACACATTGTTGCCATCCAGCTGCTTGATGAAAAAGCACAAACAACTGTAACTGAGAAGAAAAAAGTCGAGTTTGAATATGAGCTTCTTGTCGGCTTTGGAAGTACCTGGCTCATGCCAATGGAACCAACGTTGGGGTTCCTGAGCATCCTCAGTTTGGACTGTCGACCTCTCCAAGCTGTGACATGAATCCGTCAGGTTATTTTTGCGATCTTGTACATCGGAGGCGTTATCCAACTCTCTAGAAATTTCAGATGGCTTTTGAACGGTTTCTTTGGCTAAGATAGGCATTGTGAGTTGGCTCTGAGGCAGACAAAGTCCGATGCGCAACAGTCCATGTTGAGAAGAATCATTTATGAGCGAGATATTAACTATAAGAAACTAACAATCTAGATCATAGCTAGAAAAAAAAGGTCCAGATAAGGTTATCACGACATTTGTGACAACAGTTGCGTAGGTTCTCCCCTTTAAACACCAGGAGAGTCTCAAACGGGAAACATTTCTCGGTGCGGGGCCGACATCGCGACATTGCGACATCGCGAGACCAGCTTGACACATTCCACGCTTCTTCTCTTTCCTGGATTTTATTGGTAGATTTTGAAAGTTATGCACTCTATACTGGCAGTATTTTGTCCTGAATTGGACACGATCAATACATAGATTTATCACTTGTTTGATCATTTCGATCCAAATTGGCCTCCTCCTTTTTTCAAATATCTTGGTATAACAACACAATATGGTGGAATTTGTTTCTATCAATGGCGCCCAGTTAGCATACCGCTTAGTCGGACCTGAAAATGCACCTCTGATAATCACCCTACACGGCGGCCGAGGATTTGGTGAGTTTCCATAACATCTACCTCTAAATGTGAATGTATCGCTGATTATGCTGTTTTACAACCGTAACAGGAGACCATAAATCAGACTTCAAAGCATACTCACCTCTCTCCTCAGCCTATCGGGTCCTTTCCTTCGACTTTCGAGGGCATGGTCAGAGTTCACGAACAGAGCCTTTCACCTTTCATCAACTGGTTGAAGATATTGAGGGAATACGGCAGCATTTCCTTGGACCCGATCAACCCTGTATTGTATGCGGTGGTAGTTTCGGTGGATTCCTGGCTCAACAGTATGCAATCACGTATCCATCTCGAGTTTCACATTTGGTTCTTCGAGGAACGGCTCCTTCGCATCACCGTAAGTGCTACCGTCGATCTGATTTCTTGGGCCTATAGGGTACTTTTCAGAGATCAACATGGCATTTGTGTTGACTGAACTTAGATGAAGAAACGGCTATTCACACTCTGGAACAACGAGCCTCTAAAGCCCCAGGCCTTTCCATCGCATTTCTGAAAGACAAGATATTCGGTCGATTCGAAAGCGATCTCGAATTCCGACTCGTCCTATACGCAGCTGCACCTCTATATAGCGAGCACTTTGATCCCGATATCGCCTTGAAAAACAACATTGAAACCGTGTTTTATGCAAAGTCCCATAGTGAGTGGCCACCCCGATTATCACGAAGTCAATCTAATCATCCAAAGATGATCTCTATTCCGAACAGGAGAAATACTTCGATTACAGAGATCAACTTCATTCGGTTACGGCGAAGACTTTGGTTATTGTGGGTGATCGTGATTGGATTTGCCCGCCGGAGCAATCCAAAACCATTGCTTCGAAGATTCCAGGTGCGGACTTGAAGGTTATTGCGAATGCCAATCATGGTGTGCATCTAGAGAAAAATGGGGAAGTGATTCAGCTCATTAAGAGACATGTTTCATGAGATCTAGTTAGATATATATTCCACCCCTGATTGTGTCTCTGTACGCCCGCACTCCTTATCCCGAGTTATACATAGAAAAGATAGATCTGAGAAGACATCTAAAAAGAACATCCAAAAGACCACCCACAAGACATAGGCGACTATTCTCGTGAAAATAAATCGAATTGTTCACAAATTATGATGTCTTGTAGAAAAAGTAGATGATACACCATTTCTTGGTAGCTTTTATCTTATTTAGGAGAGAGACATCGGGATAGTACTCGCCAAGTCTCCGAAAAGAATTTCCACGTTGTGACTGTTCGGGCATTTAGCATAAAGTGAAGGAGATCGAGATAATGCTCGGCGAAGTTCCGAAAACAATTTCCACTTTGGGACTGGGCGCATCACCTAACAACCCGTAGATAATGCGTGATTAGAGTGTTCATTTTGAAGTATCGTACATATGTAGCGCTATCAATTTTTGATATACCGAATGATCAATTCCTTTTGGCATTGACATTTGCTGCCGAGGTCTGTCTCCGTCAAATCACACATACCCAGCAATGGCAACCAACCCAGGCATAAACATCTCTATCGGTACGTAATTTCGATATGCCATCAAACTAAAGACCTAAACTGATTCTTTAACTAGATCGCGGGGGTACATTTTGCGATGTCCTGGTGCAAGTTCCCGGTCGCGATGACCTTGTATTCAAACTGCTATCAGAAGATCCGCAGAACTATCGAGATGCCCCCACAGAGGCAATCCGAAGGGCACTAGAGATTATAGAAGGACGGCAAATACCCGTTGGCGAACAGCTAGACGGGTCCCAGATAGCATCCTGTCGTATTGGGACAACCATCGCGACCAATGCATTGCTAGAAGGCAAAGGCCGAGAGTTTGCATTTGTCACGACCAAAGGCTTCAAAGATGTCTGCGTTATTGATGACCAGACACGACCGAAATTATTCGCCTTGAACGTCCGAAAGCCTCCTGCGTTGTATGCAATTTCAGCAGAAATTGACGAACGCATCACCATCGAGGACTACGATCTCAATCCATTTCCTTTGGACAAGACTGCCGAAATCACAGATCCCGCACTGGTACGAACGCCAAGTGGGGAAGTGATAAGGATCTTGAAGGCCCTCGATCCGGTGGAGGTTCGAGAAGTATTGAGCGGGCTGCGATCGGCAGGCTATACATCTTTGGTTGTTTCCTTCGTGCATTCATATCTGTATCCTTCCCACGAGGAACAGGTAGCGCAGATCGCACAAGACATGGGCTTTGAAACCGTGATTAAGGCTTCCGACGTCAGCCCCGTTATCAAATTCTTGCAACGCAGCACCTCGGCTTCTTCGGAAGCATATCTGTACCCAATCGTCAAGGATTATGTCACGGCATTCCAGGCCGGATTTAGTGTACTCCCTCAACGTGTGGAGTTTATGGGATCCGACGGAGGCTTGCGGCAAGCTGACAAGTTCCGCGGCAATGAAGCTCTTCTCAGTGGACCGGCTGGCGGTGTTGTTGGAATCGCCCGAACTTGTTTCGATGCTGCCGAAGGGACGCCTGTTCTCGGATTCGACATGGGAGGAACCAGCACAGATGTTTGTCGGTATGACGGCAAGTATGATTATTTGACCGAGACAACGGTTGCGGGTCGAAAGATTACAGCGCCGATGTTGAACATCGCGACTGTGGCGGCCGGTGGAGGTTCGATGCTGTTTGCTCGTCATGGGCTGTTTGTTGTTGGGCCTGAGAGTGCGGGAGCTCACCCGGGCCCTGCATGTTACCGAAAGGGAGGACCTCTCACCGTGACAGACGCGAATTTGTTCCTGGGAAGACTGGTCCGCTCTTCTTTTCCAGCTATCTTCGGTCCGAATGCAGACCAACACCTGGATCTCGATATTACCAAGCAGAAGTTCCATGATATCACTCGCGAGATCAATGAACAAACTGGTCAAACGCTCACCGCAGAAGAGGTCGCTTTCGGGTTCCTTGATGTTGCAAACGAGACCATGACACGACCAATGCGCAACGCAACAGAGGTACGAGGGTTCGCACCAAGCAGCCACACCCTGGTCAGTTTTGGAGGCGCTGGTGGCCAACATGCTTGCTCTATTGCCAATAAGCTCGGCATTACGAGGATTCTCATCCACAAGCACTCTTCACTGCTATCAGCTGTCGGGATTTCTCAGGCCGACCTGCAGGTTGAGAGCACAGTTCCTTTCGTTGGTTTCTTTGATTTCGAAGTGCTAGACGACATTCGAGTTCAGATTAACAAGCTCAAGTCCCAAGTTGAATCTTCACTCTTATCACAGGGGGCGGATCCGTCTACTGTCGTTTTCGAAGAATCTCTCAGTTTGAGATACGCAGGCACAGACACCAACATTGTCATCCCCAAACCAGAGGGCGAGGATTACGGGGCCTCCTTTATAGCCACGCATCTACGAGAGTTTGCTTTTGTCCTTGAAAGGAAAATACACATTGACTCGATCAAGGTCCGTGGCGTTGGGCGAAGTGGTGTTCCTACGGAGACAGCATCCCCATATGCCGTGCTAGAAGAAGTCAAACATCGAACAGAATACCTCCAGTCTGATAGGACTCAGCCTGTATTTTTCGAGACAAAGTGGCGCGACGTTCCGATCTTTGAGCTTGGCTCATTCAAGCGTACCGGTCAGGTGCAAGGTCCTGCCCTGCTGATCGATGCAACCCAGACGATCTTCGTGGAGCCTGGGTTCGATGCTTACCTCCTCCCGAATCATTTAGTACTCGAAAAGTCGCAGACTGGCATTTCAAATACCGAAATCTCTCATTCTTCTGAAACTGTCGACCCGATCCAGCTTTCTATCCTTTCTCATCGGTTCATGGCAATTGCCGAGCAGATGGGCCACACACTGCAGCGCACGTCTATTTCGACCAGTATCAAAGAGCGACTGGACTTTTCTTGTGCCATATTTTCAAGAGAAGGAAAGCTGGTGGCCAACGCCCCACACATCCCCATTCATCTTGGAAGCATGCAATATGCAATCCAATACCAGCACCGTCTATGGGAAGGAAAATTAAAGGCCGGCGACGTTCTCCTCAGTAATCACCCTGTATGTGGTGGAACCCATCTTCCGGATCTGACCATCATCACCCCGGTCTTCGTAGATGGCGAGTCCACTGTTGCTTTCTATGTTGCAGCTCGTGGTCACCACACCGACATTGGCGGCCAAGGAATCACATCTATGATGCCAGACTCCAAGGAGCTATGGCAAGAAGGGTTCAACGTTCGGTCGATGAAAATAGTCGACAATGGTGTCTTCCTCGAGAACGATGTGCGAAAAGCTTTCTTGGCTGCGGGTGATCTCCCTGGCTGCAGTCCAAGTCGCCGATTGGATGATAACATCTCCGACATCAAAGCGCAAATCTCGGCCAACCAGCGTGGTATTCTCCTTCTACAGAAGATGTGTGCCGATTTCAGTTTCGCCGTTGTGCACCGTTACATGAATGCCATCCAGATGAATTCAGAAACGGCTGTCAGAGAATACCTCAAGAATGTTTCCCGAACCAGGGCCATGCCCTTGACGGCCAGTGACCACTTCGACGACGGCACCGTTCTCAAAGTTTCAATCTCAATCGACGAAACCGGCGGAGCAGTATTTGATTTCGCAGGAACTGGTCCTCAAATGTGGGGAAATTATAATTGCCCAATATCCATCACCCACTCAGCCGTCATCTACAGTATCAGGTGTCTGCTCGATGCAAACATCCCTCTGAATGATGGCTGTCTATCGCCGATAGACATTCGTATCCCCAAAGGATCAATTCTACGACCCAGTGCCTCCGTGGCCATATGTGGCAGTACCTTAGCAAGCCAGCGCGTTATCGATACAATCCTGCGAGCATTCGAGTGCTGCGCAGCGTTCTCTGGTTGCGCTAATAGCTTCGGCTGGGGTATGGGAGGCAGAGACCCTGCTACTGGAATCATCGAACCCGGATGGAACTATGGCGAAACCGTAGGAGGCGGTTGTGGTGCCGGTCCCACCTGGCACGGCGAACATGCTGTTCAGGCCCATTCAACGAATACAAAGATTACAGATGCAGAGGTTGTCGAAAAGAGAACACCTGTCATCATTCGCAGACACGCAATCAATCCCAATACGGGAGGAGATGGCAAGTATAGAGGGGGCAACGGTGCGGTCCGTGAGATTGAGGCTAGGGTTCCGCTCAAATTCAGCATCCTCAGTGATAGACGAGTGTTTTCTCCTTATGGAATGAGTGGGGGTCAGCCTGGTTCTGTGGGGAAGAACTATGCGTTCAAGTGGAATGACAATAAAACTGCTTTAGAGAGACTTTCCCTGACTGGAAAGGCAGCTCTCGCCCTCCAGGCTGGGGAAATGATGCAAATAAACAGTCCTGGTGGAGGAGGTTGGGGCGCCACTGAGTGATAAAACTGTGATATACAAGAGCTTATGGTATATACTATTCAAGAATCCTGAATGGGATGGATTGTATAAGTAATAAACCTTCTAGTTCGGTTTTCCCTTAGACGAGATAGAGATATAACTCAGGCTTGACTGTCATGTCACACACTATATATATCGGAGCCTGGACTACCTGAGCATAACGCCCAGATATAGTGGTCTTTTTGGCCTAGTTTGTAACTCACCAGTTCAAGGGCAGGTTATAACATTGACTGTATAAAAAACCAAATTGGGCGGGTTCTATATTCACTTTGATATTGTAGTATCATTATCGCTGTCTTTGCCTCCGGCCGTGGAATGTATCTATGTACCTTACTGGATTTGTGCGAGGATATAACCTTGAGTTATGTGTTCTACTTGTATGGCGTCGGAGGCCGAAAAGTGGTTAAACCGTCTTTCAGCCCGACCCCTTTGCTGCAACTGTTCCCTCCGATTATATATTGTAGAAGGTTTGGCGATGAAGATGATTATTTATTTGCCGGTACCTATTGGCTACAGTCATATGATGTGGCTATACCACTGTGTGCGGGGTTGGCACATTTTTCTTTAGGACATGTGAGCCTCTTTCTTCTGCTTCTTCTTTTTCTTCTTTTCTTTTTTGTGTGTTAGAATTAGTTCTCTGGTGACACTTATGCCTCTAGCGGTTGGGATTGAATTGTCACATGTTGTAATATATTCTGATCAACCAGTGTTGGTAATGTGTGGGAGAAAACTACCTACATATAAATAAATAGGCGTTTTAACGCCCTATTGGCCGAGTCTGTCAGCGAGATAGCCAACTGCCGGCCCCCAAATGTCCCAAGGAGCTTCGATTTCCTATAGGGATGAGCTTAAAATAAATCATTTCTTGATGTGAAGCTAAGCTAGTAGAAAGGTTCAGGGGTATGTTCAGCTGACAGGAGGTTAGGCATGTGTCACATGTGATAAGGCGGCTATACGGTCGATTTACGTAAATTCCTTCCGGAGGAGGGTTTTCCCGGGCCTCATATGCCTCATGTTTATCTTTCAGTGCAAAACCACCGAGACCATCCATTGTCGTACAGATTGCCGTCAGCTCTAAAGCTGTCGGTAGGCCTGATAGCACGTATATCAGCATATATTTAGAGCGAGCAATATCAGGCAAATGAATTCATCGTTATCATCATCAATACCGTATGTCAGCGCCAAAACCCTCCAGGGCTAACCATAACAGGAGGACCTCCGGAGCACGATAATGATCCGGCTGTATGGGGTGAATTCTACTTCGTTTCGTCCCCTCTTTCGCTCCTGTATTACTCTCTCCCCCCTTTCGTTCCTGTATCACTCTGTCAAGCCACGGCGCCAACCTAAAATCAAACAATTTTAGGCTCATATTCAGGGCGTGCGTCTGGTCATCGAATCGGCCTGAAGATGCAAATAGCTTATATCCATTTCATCGCGTCAATTTCCACCATTGAAGCACATCACGGAGAACCTGCGTGGCCAAGAGACTTGAACAGTCGTGGTTATCATCGTTAGCTGTAACGTCCAAAACCCCAACCCTGTCTCCGAGACCCTATTCCGTTGTTGCTTTCGCCAAGATCTGTAACTACCAGGGCCTAGGTACATCCGCATGGTTTGGCACGCCTACTATGTTCTCAAAGCCCCGAATTACTGAATATCCTGCATGACACACGAGCCTCTTTGCCCAGGCTTCCGAGCTAGGACCCCTAAACCATCCATCGGACTCCCGACGGGCAAAGAGTCGCAATTAATCTAAAAGTTGGTTATCAAGTTTGACAATCACACCTTGTCCATTAGAGTTCCCTATGCGCGCATATTGAGCGTCTCTAAATGGCTAGATAAACCCCCAAAGCATGCAACCCTGCGGGCTTACCCCACACCCTACCTGGGGCTGGGCTTGCTATAGGCAAAGCCCTATACATGCACATTCTGCATTGTTGAACTTTATGTTCGTCATCCGTCCACCATCCGTCCACCGCTGACAACAGTGTTACAATCGTAGATTGCTAGGTATCTTGGCATTGTGTCGGGTGAACTAATTGAACAAAGATCGTTGCCTAAAGCGATAGTTTACTCCGTTGAACCTACTCATTCTCCGTCAAGGGCGACATAGCTGATCACCAGTGTCTGAAGATGCAGATGGAGTTGAGCCCGCAAGACCGGCGGCGATGGCCCTCTTCTCCATCGCTCAGTATGTTATAAAAGGGACTCTGTGCTCCCAGGTCGAGGATTCTCATTAGCATCTTCCTGAGTTTCATCATCATCTTCTTCTTCATCTTCATCCTCATATCACAACCATGGGTTTTATGAAGCTCCTCTCTACGTCCCTTGCGACTCTGGCAGTCGTCAATGCCGGTAGGCTCCTTACTGGCAGTGATGCCGGCGCGGTGGTTCCTGGCTCCTACATTGTTGTCATGAATGATGGCGTTAGCAACGAGGTGTTCCAAAACCACCGTGACTGGGCTACAACTGTCCATTCTCGTATCGCGAGACGTAAGGGTGGCGAGTCTGGACCAGGGAAGCATTTCGACATCCATGGCATGAAAGGATACACCGCTAGCTTCGATGATCCTACCGCCAAAGAAATTGCTAGTGACCCGTCGGTATGGCGTTTCATTACCCACGTTGATTCCTCAAGAGTGTGTTGCAATATCTGACCCTGGAAATATAGGTCAAGTACGTTGAACCAGACATGGTTGTGAACGCGACTGCGAACGTGGTTCAGGGCAATGCTCCTTCATGGGGCCTCCCTCGCATCTCTAGCAAGAAGCCCGGTGCTACCGACTATACGTATGACTCTACTGCTGGTGAGGGGATCGTGGTCTATGGCGTCGACACCGGGATTGACATTAAGCATTCCGACTTTGGTGGCCGCGCTAAGTGGGGCACCAACACTGTTGATAGTGATAACACTGACGGCAATGGCCATGGCACCCACACTGCGTCTACTATGGTGGGCACCAAGTTCGGTGTTGCAAAGAAGGCCACTGTCGTTGCTGTCAAGGTCCTCGGTGCAGATGGTGGTGGCACTAATTCGGGAGTCATCTCTGGCATGGAGTGGGCCGTTAAAGATGCAAAGTCCCGCGGCGCCACTGGGAAGTCTGTTATGAACATGTCTCTGGGTGGTGCCTTTTCTCGGGCTATGAATGACGCCGCTGCCAATGTCGTCAAGTCCGGTGTCTTCCTCTCTGTTGCTGCCGGAAATGACGCCGAGGATGCGAGTAACAGCTCACCTGCTTCTGCTCCGGATGTATGCACTGTCGCCGCTTCTACCAGCTCAGACGGAAGTGCTTCCTTCACCAACTTCGGTTCCGTTGGTAAGATCCCCCTCCTCCTCCTTAGTGCGAAGCGTGCTTGGTAGTCGAAGAAGCGTACTGATGGGACTACTACAGTGGACGTCTATGCTCCTGGCGAGGGCATCACGGCAGCATACCCTGGTGGTGGCTCAAAGACCCTGTCTGGAACCTCTATGGCTGCTCCACATGTTGCTGGTGCTGCCGCCTATCTTATGGCTCTCGAGGGTGTGACCGCTGATAAAGCTTGCGCCCGTATCGTCGAGCTTGCTATCTCGTCTATCTCCAGCGCTCCATCCGGCACTACTAAGAAGCTTCTGTTTAACGGTATCAGCGCCAACTGAATCATCGCGTGGCGGATGATTACGGTATGGCGCCGTGAGTGACCTGTGTATATGCTAAGCCATGTTTATGCATATTAAACCGCTTGTTTGATTATTTCGCTTCGCATACCCTCATTTTAAGTTTGCGGAGATAGCTTACAAGTAACTGCGAATTCACGTCATAACAGACTTACCAACTCTTGACTATGTAGACAACTACTGCTCTACCTAGGAGTAGCAAAAGAGCTGTTTTGTAATGCTGGTATATTAGGAAGTAACCTTCTGGACAGAATAGCTATCCTAAATTAAATACAGGGTCTATTGAGAAGGATAGGGGATGTCTGTATATTTAGCTAGGATCCAGGAATATTGATATGCTCGGGTCATAGAATGAAGACCAGTACCTCTTCGCCAGTTATTTAATTCGATAATTCTCTTTTCTCTTTTATTTACAATTTCCCGAAGATCTCGCGTGACCAGTTGGCGATGTTCAACCCGTCGAAGTGGATCGCGGTGCGGTAGATTTCCAGTGCTTCGGTTTCGGATACCATGATGAGATTGCTTCTGAATGAGAGACGTGATTTTGAGAAGCCATTTCAAAGAATTATGTCCTTTTGAATATACAACGCGGTGCGGCACCGATGGATATTTCTAGTTTGGGGGAGAAATGACGTGCTCCGTTGGTTTGACTACCGCGCTATCTCCCTGACGACCCCTTTCCATCCGACAATCATGGAGGGTGCCGTGCATCGATTCCGGGTCCATCGAAATAATTCAAAACCGGAGAGAATAACCCGACAGGGCAAACCCACCAATTCCAATGGTCGACGGTCCTCTGTGCCAGCATGTCGCCGTTGTCGCCAACACAAGAAGCGATGCTCCCGAACTGCTGACGGATCCTGCGAGCAATGCCAGGTTGCATGGGTGCCTTGTTCTTTGATGGAAGAATCTGTCAGTCCACACACGCGTGAGCGCGAATTACGATCGCGTATTGACTGGCTAAGCCGGCTTGTGAATGATGCACTTCCCGTTGGTAGATCGCCGATCGAGTCCATCGAGACTGGGCGGGATATGGCCTTGGACAGTCCAATACAGTCTCCATCAGCTGAGGCGACCATAGAAATTGATTGCAGCGAGAGTGGCTTTGAAGAGAGCCGCACTCCCAAGGTTGAAGAAAAGGTGGGCCTTTCTGTTGCAGCGAGTCGCAAGTGCTTACAGGCCTATTTTCGACACGTTCATCGAAGCTACCCATTTATGGATAGCGAATTTGTTCTTCAAGATTTCAATACTCTTTGCAATAAAGAGGCCGATAATGACCTTCTTCCCCAATCGGCTGTACCAAACCGTCTCTATATGATAATGGCCATCGGTTTCACAACCCTGCAGCGGGCTGGGGAAGTGGAAAACATCGAGGAGCGAGATTTACAACCGTGTCTCAAGGGGGTACTCTGTGAGTGTGTCTCTCGAGTGGACGAGGAATCAGCAGGCACCTTGCTCCTCCTTGGCTTGTATCTCTTGTTCAAACCCGGCGACCAAGATCCACGAGCCATCGCTGGTGTTCTCACCAACCATGCTCTGGCAGTCGGACTGATGAATGAGTCTCCCAGTTGCCAGACCCTTTCGCCTCGGGCACTGGAGCTCCGTCGCCGGCTTGGTTGGTCAGTATATGTGTTTACACGCATGATCAGCATATCCTACGGACTGCCATTTGCCTTTCCCGAGAATATAATGAAAGTCCCACTACCCAGCATCATGATTCACGAATACGGCTCTGAGCAAGGTCATCAATATGCAATAGCCTTGCAGGTCAGCCGGCATGTGATTTCTCTGCGACAACTCGAGACACGCATTATCAATGCGATTTATGATCCCAATCCCTCTACAAGTCCCCAAGAGCTCCGAATCCAAATCGAAGACTGGTATACACAGGGCTGTCTATTATCCAGCTCCACTTTGTGCGAACCAGATCAGCTTCCCTTTCATACCACCATCACCTGGCTTAATGTCCGCTACCAGAATCTACTTCTCTTATTGTACGCTCCTGCACAAGGGGATTCTGCAACAGAAGAAAATGTGCCGAATCTGCAGGGTGCTGCGCAGCAGTACATCCGGTTGAGCCTTATACTGCATGACCACCGGCACCTGCCCATGAACTGGATTACGCTCTGTCGCCTCCTTTCATTGGCTGCAATATTTCTCTACTGTACTCGTCAATGGGCCCCATCCTTTGACGATATCCCCGAAATTTCCCTTCTCGCAACCCTGCTTGAATTCTTTCCACCCTCCTGGGTCGCTGCACATGACGCGTCTCGAATTCTGCGCCGCCTTGCAGATATCATTACGAAGCAGAATAGCCCGTTGATAGCACGAAGCCAATTGTCCGGGTCTTCTGTGATAGACACTTCAGGTTTAGATACTGAAATGAGGCTACAATCTGTCCAAGATGAACTGGAAGTATTGCTGAGCCAAACTATGGGCGAGGCAAGCTTTTATATCTGGCCCCTGAGGTCAAAAATTGCGGAGCGAAGGGTTTCGCATCAATCCTTTACTATGGATGGTTTGAGTGTTGGGCTAGAGAGTGGAATCCCGGGTAATCGGATCAGCGTTACGAACGACGGAACTTTGACTCCAGCAGAGAACGACATGGGTGAAAGCCTGTTAGACACGCAGTGGATGAATCTTTGGGTAATGTAGGATCTGATATGCTCCGAATGAGTCACATTTCTTTTCTTTCCTATTTTTCACTGGAATCTATTGGAATCTGGATCTTCTATATGCGATACCCATGTGTCCGTCTATAGACGCGGGTTCCCAACCTCAGCATCTTGAGCAATGTCCTTCTCAAAGTCAAATCCAAGTTGTTCCAAACTCTTAACCTGAGCTCGCCGATCACCAAGTGCCTGCGCCGCCTTCTTGATCAACGGGAATCTCGCACGCGTCCACTTCTCTTTCTCGCGCCAGAAGGGTGGTCTTCTGCCCTGTCCATCATTTTCCAACCCATCCTTTCGCGCCGCATGTGAACTCAACTCATACAGGGAGTTGATGTAATTTGCATCAAGCGGAAAAGCAAGGACATTGAAGCTATGTCCTTCACCGCGCTCGACCGTCCACTCCCCCATCCACCGCTCCATTTCGGCCTCAGAAGGCAGCACTAATCGCCCCGACAGCACACGCGCAACCCAGGCCCCTTGCGCCTGACTGAAAGGAAATGGTACAATCCGTTGAGGGAAGCCGATCAGAGCGAGGGTGGGCTCTTTGCTATAGAAGACGTGCTGGTACAAATGATGAGGGCGCACGCCATCCGTGATAAGAGGCGGCTGGAGAGATGATAAGAATGGAATGGAGAAGTGGTAGCCTGTGCAGAAGATAATGTGATCGACATCTCGCTCTTCACGACCATCGACAAACTGCACACGACCACCTTCGGCACTGAGAAGGCTGATTTCGGGAAGGGATTGGGCAACGGCGGCTTGTTCTGGGGAGAGAGTTGTTGCTGTCCGTTCTGAAATCAACAGCGGGTGTTTTGACACACAACCTATTTGAGTGGCGATGTCGATTCCCGAAGCGGAGTGACCGACGACAATAACTTTCTGTTGCTGTCTAAGTACATGGGATCCTTGGTGGGTGGAGGATTACATACCTTGTTTGAAAACGATTCGGGACGCCTATAAGAAGAAGAATGGATGATGGAGCCTGGGTAGGCTCGATTCCACTCAGCTAGGCCAGCGATCTCAGGGATATATGGGTCATTGTGGTGTCCATTTGCGACTACAACTGCATCGAACTGCTCCACCAAGGTGCCGCCAGTCTTCAAATCGCGCCACGTCACAGTCCATTCTGGATTTGGGTGTTTCTTCGATTGTACCACATCCAAAATTAAGGATTGCAAACGTATGAGCGGCCTCAACTCCTCTGCATACTGATGGAGATAGTCTTTCACGACGACGTGGGTTGGAAATAGCGCGGTTCCTGTAGGGAACGGACACTCGGTGAACTGCATCATCGAATTTGGAATATTTGTTTCGAGAGAGTCATATACAGGGGAAATAAATGTCCCGTTCACGGGCTGTTGAGGCTCCTGGCTTGGCTTAGAACGAGAAAGCACTGATGCATTGCTGATGCCTTGATCGCCAGTGTAATTCCATACACCTCCGGGTTTGTCGCGCTGTTCAAAAATGGTGATGGTCTTAAATTTTTGTTCGGCAAGAAGATATCTGCATATAATTTATCAATTATTCATCTTCGGTCTTTAAAGGCGTAAGTAAACATACTTTGCGACTCCCAGGCCACAAGGCCCTGCGCCGATAACAGCCACCCGTTCGACTTGCATGGTACTTCGTGTAAATAAATCGAAAATATAGCGACCACCAGGACTCTTTTAAGATTTTAAATTTGGAATGTGAAGTTGTTAAGATAATCCACTCGACAGAAACCGCTCACGCCATATCAGCCCACGATAACGCGTAGGTTAGTCCCAATCGGGTAAAATCGAGCGGTGCCGCGCCGATATAGGGCTGGATGATGTGCTGGTCTCGAAGAATTGATACATCCTTCTAACCTGAGTAAGTATAAAATATTAGTTCAGATGAAATTGATCAAGTAGTCCATTTCCTATAGTCACGGCTGATTTGAGCGACCATGGTGTTCGACTACGCCGATCAAGTAAAATCGACGCCTGAGCATCTAGTACTGTATAATAAGTTCGGCTAGTTGATAGCTGTTTATTATAATAAGATTTAATTGCCAAGTTCACAAATTAGGGAGAAAACCTACAAAGCCTTGAGTGTCTGATTCGAAATAGAAATCTATATATACACCAATTCCCACCTTACCCAACATAGCACTTCAAAGATCCAAATGTCGGATCCACCGTCTGGCGTTCATGACACAAACCAGGACCCCGCCAGCCATAAGTTTGGGAAAGATCGTTGACAAGATCGCACTCCGTATTAGGAGAGACAGTACAGAGACCATTCGACATAATCCACGATTTGGGTCTATTCAGAGAATCACTTGTACAGTCCCTCCACTCCCAATTACCGCTTGCTGGTATAGTCCACCAACGACATGAAACGGACGAGTCGGTAACATCGGTCTTGAGCTTACTCGCACTGCGGAACTTCATGCAGTCACTGTCGTCCAAATACTTGTTGTGACCTTGAAGCAACACGTAGCTGCCAGTGCAACCAATGCCATCGAACATCTTCAGTGACCACCCGCTGGGTACGGTGACAACACCATTCACGGTCTTTGTGGCGGAGGCTTTTTTTGTGGTGGTTTTGACTGACTCCTTGGCTTTTGTAGCAGGTTTGGCCTTGGTAGTGGTAGTGGTTGTGGCAGCTATTGTATTCCGAAGTTGGCTTGCCAAAAGACTGATCTTTTGGGCCGGCATCAGCCAGTCACCAACATCAGTAACAACGCTAGCTGGAGCGGTAGCTGACGTAGACATGGTATCTTCCGGATGTAGAAATGTCAAGGGTACATCTACCAAGGGTATATCTGTCGTGAAAGCGTGTGGATCCGCGTTCTTTGCTTTAGCTTTAGCTGTAACCGTCACAGCTTCGGCTGTCATTGTTACAACACTTCTAGCTGACAACGGCACACCTTTGGTTTCAGATGTAGCTGATGTAGCTTTAGTTGTGGACGTAGTCTTCACGGATGTAGCTTTAGATGTAGCGGATGTGGCTTTGGATGTAGCAGATGTGGTTTTAGATTTTGCCTTCGGTGCAGACGCAGGAGGCACGGCAGCTGCGGGTGCAGATTTGCCACAGAAGTCTGCACCAGTACCACATTTACCCTTTGTAGAGCACTAAAGATATGGTTAGTCTAACCCGCGGGATCGAAGTCCAATCTTGAGAAAGCTTACACATTGACCCGCAGGGCATGGATTCAAAGATGCAATCTCGGTCCACAACTTGGGACGTGCTGTTCCAGGCACTTGGGGACCACAGACTGCATCACCAATTGCAACTGGCATTGGGGGTTGGCCTTCGCTGAGACAAACCTGGCCCCCAACCTGCAATCTTTTGCACCCGTACCATGCTGCGGTATTGGTGTTCCAAGCCTCGATCTTCGCCTCGGTGATCTTGTACCCCTTGGCAATCTTCGCGCATGTATCGCCATCGCGGATAGTATAAGCGTAGCAGTAACCACCACTGTCCGGAGGAAAGACCGTTGTTCCCGCCCCACAGCATACGGGCGTTCCGCGAGACAAAGAGGAACATACAGTTTTCGGGTTGAAGGAAGTGAACAATGCTTTCGAGATACTACATTTGGAAGCCAGATCGTCGCATGTGTCCCCAGTGCCAACCAGAATAGAAGGGCAGGTGTAAGGGTAAGTGTACTGGGCCCGGTCTTCGATTTGGTTGTACTATCTTGGGTTAGAATTTGAGCTGCCGGTGATGTTAGGAGTTAGGGCAAGTAGGCACTAACCTCGGGTTCAGCTACCGACAACGCAACTGTCCCATGAATCAAGACACCGCACAGGACGAGGAAGACACCCTTCTGAAAAGACCCCATCTTGTGCTGATTTGCCTGTGAGGATGACGATCTTTGAAGAACAACGCGCGGCTTTATATATATCTCCAAAGAACTATAGCATGAATGTCACACGTGAGAGCAACATCGCGGAGGCAATATACATTCATGCAGCCAGTGAATCATCTGAAACACAGATATGTTCTTTACAGTAACATACAGGGTCTGAGAGTCTCTAAAGAACCAGTTAAAAGCATTCGTTCTCGAGGACACCATTTTGGATTGTTGTAAAGAACAAGCCAAAGTGTCTCCTCTGCCACAGCCAACAAAGAAAGTTGTAACTCCCAGTGCAAATGTGACCCCGAATGACCTTTGTTCAGGTATATCTCTTTCCTCTTTGGTGTTGGGATGACAGGCTCTCTTTCAACAGCGATCTAACACATCGTGCCGCTTGGGGTCTAGGCTACCGGGGTGGTAGATACCTACATCAAAGCCACCAGCTAGTGGGGGTTCATGCAACCAAACAAAGGAATGATCCAATGGGAGCAAAATAGAGTCTGCGACCGTGTAGATTTATTTTTAAATGAACCTCAAAATATTGCTGGTGTAGGGTACACACCACCACCCACGAATAGCGCTCATGCTTACGGCGAGTCCAACCCCGTATCTATATTAGACACCTTGAATATCAGAAAGATCGTGAAGCTTACTACCAATGAGTTCGGCGCGTGCAGCCTAATCAAAGAACAAATACCTTGGGTTGAAGTAACAAGATTGCCAACGGCTTATCGGCTTTGTGTCACAGTTCAAGGGTTCGCAGGGACATGGTTTCAGAAATCTCATTGAACTTGAGCCATCTTAATTGGTAATATTATAAACCTTGACCTATCCAAGACGGCGACACGAGAGTATAATGGGAATATTCCCAGAGCTGTGTCAAATTGAAAAGCTTACGACCCTTGACAACAGGGAAAGAAGAATGCGACGACGCATAGATTCTCCCTGCTGCCAATAAAAACCTCAAAATCTACTACGACAAGTGTAAATACCATTCAGTACCAGCCTTGAGCAGGTACAAATCCAGGATTAGCGGACGACCCCCGACCTTGAGATTTGGGAGTACCTAAAACATTATGTTTCACAACTTGTGCCTAGCTGTGAGCTTGGATCTCACTTTGAGATTTGTATAGTCTACATCAGATTCAAAAGTCCAGACGGAACCTGCTGGATAAGATCTCATGGACAGGACTAGAAGTCGTCCGAATTCCCCTCGGCAAGTGGGTGATAGGATATAAACCCTCTAGGACAAAAGAGAACTTTAGGTGATAAAACCATCTGAATTCAGACGTTTCTCATTATATAGCCTCTCTAGGCTTTTATTTCTTTAAAGATTCACACCTGGTGTTGCCTCACCTCACTGTCATTTCATTTTCATTTCAGTGTCACTTCAGATTTTGTTAGGTTATGAGTATATAGTTATTTGAATGTTTCATATTATGAATTATTGTAGGAGGACTACTACTAAGGTGGGGAGAAAGCAGAAGAAGAATCATAATGAATTAGAAGTGAGAGATGCAGGGTTTATATACCCTGCTAAAGCATCCGAACTAAGGCTCAACCTGTCAAACAATCAATGAAGCAAACAGGCAAACATGGAGGTAGTCCAACAATTATATAACCACATCGGCTGTCGCACCTCATCTCCCCAGCACATTGTCTCCCGAGACTCACCCCAACTCTTCCCTCTTCCCTCGTTCAGCTTAAGCCCCCCTCAACACCCAAACCCTTTAGTGCGATCCCGGAACTGAAAGTATCACCAGTGAGGTCCCTCTCCTATCCAGAAGTAACACAGCTGAGACCTAGGAAGACATGAGTGACACCGGTCCTTCCTTCACGGAGGATGGACTACACCGGCGGCTCCTACCTCATGGACGAAAAATTCGAGACTCAATCAGAGCTACGCAAATGAATCGAGGAGCCTGCACAAGCTAGTCGATAGGGGTTGGGCCGTGGTTTGTGACCTCGTCTCCAGTCTCGAAAATCTAGTCAAAAGCCACAAGCATCATCACCACCTTTCTGGCACGCGCGTCCCGATGGTGAGTTTCCATGGACTCGGTGTCTATTCAAGGAGCTCCTTGGCTTCCTCCAGAACGCTATCATTCGTTGGGTATTTGCTAACGCCTTGCGCGTTCCTTAGGCCATGATTTACATTGTGGTCGACAGAGAGGGGCCCTGACGAAGGACCTGTCCCAGCAATCACAATGCCGAGGCCGCTGAAATCGTGGAATGTCAAGATACCACGCGCATATGCCGAAGCAATGGCATCACATCATAATAGAGAATGGCTCGCCGCAATGGAAGTACACATCGACAAGCTGATAGCTGCCAAAGCCTTTGAAACCGTCCCACAACCACTATCGGGGTCGACGATCCTTTTAGGTAAATGGGGGTTTGATCTAAAGATTGACAAAGGCGGCGAGACGATGCCTTTGTTCCTAAGCATCGTCGTCATCAAGAACATGCTCCTTCAGCAAGTCGATTACACTGCCGCATATCTAAACGCGATCATTGATGGAAGAACAGTGTTTATGCGGCAACCAACTGGCTTCGAGAAGATCGGACCAAATGGAGAACGACTTGTGTGTCTCGTTCTCCAGGCTATGTATGGACTCCGCCAAGCTGGTCATCTTTGGTACGCAACAATTGCAAAAGCACTGAAGAAAATGGAATTTGAACCACTTGTCGATGAGCCATGCATTATGGTACATCATGCAAAGGGAATCTGGATTCTGCTCTGCGTGGACGATACATTGATCGCAGCGTCGGATGACTCCGGCGTCAACTGGTTCAGAGAGACGGTTCGGTTTAAATATAGGGATCTAGGCAAGCCTAATCGATTCTTAGGGAGCATTTTGTCCCGAGGTTTGCGAGGCATCTTCCTTAATCAAAAAGTATACGCCGAGGAAGTGATCATGAAGGCAGGATTGTAGACTGTATCGGCAGTTTATCTGTCAATAAAGACATCGTATAGACCACCAATTATCACGAACAGTATATATAATAAAGACGTTTGACGGGACAATGTCGATGTCGACGATAACGTCGATTTGTAGGTTGATTGACTAATAGTCTCCTCCGACGCCAAAGTATATATCGAAGATATTGGTAAACTCGGTTGGCTGGCTGACAAGTCACGTCCTGATATTGCGCCCTAATAAGTCCCATGCGCGCAGATCGCAGATCGACAGAAATGCTCAATTCTAAAAAAAGAATTAGAGTGTCTAGCTGTGTTTGATATCCTATGGACACCCCTGGGTGCCAAGTCACTCAGACATGTAGCTTATCCTTCCCAGCGAGAGAGATCCTTCCTATAACCTTCCTTCTACAACTCTTTCCTACACATAAACAAATAGCCAGAAATTCAAGGCAATACCAAACAGGGTGGGGGACAGAGGAATTGTATGTGGCTCGAGCTTACACCTATTGTGTAGGCAGGTACCCGTACAACCCGTTCAATCGGGATCATGCAGTTCCCTACAAACAGGTCTCTTTATTACAGGATGCTGCACTACCAAGGCCCAAACGGCTAAGCTATCAGAATTGATTGTCCAACTGGAAATTACACTTCTTCGTCGGTCCTCACAGCCGACTGTTTCTGCCTCCGATGCCTACACACTAGAGCACTTATTCTAAGATCATAACGAAAGTCCATTCCTATTTAGATCTTCTTCGACTACATAGGGCAAAGGTGCTCTCATAGCCAACGTAACCGCAATTTTGCTGTCCACTGAACCGTCAGTCACATTTGAACAATCCACAAACACATACCAGACAGTTGTATGAAAGGACAAATTTCAGCAAACTAAGCTGTTTTCGCAACCACTTCCAATTCTACTTCTTTCCCCTACGGCGGGGGCTAAAATATCACTTTAACACTAAGTATTTGCTACCCCAATAAGACAGACAATCGAAAGCTCACACCACGATCTGTCTCTATAACATCAACGCTTTTTTAGTCACCTGGCTTTGGTCAATTCTATGGCATACTCCATTGTTCAATGTAAGCGCCTTTACTTTAACTCCCATCCGATCATAATAGATCGATCCAATACAAGCTCCTTATGGCACCACCAAAACTTCCACCGAAATTGAATCTATATTGGAATCCTTGCACTGACAACCCATACACACACAAATATCTGCAACCCCAAAAAAATGAAGGGGTAGCTCGGACAACCGAATCCTTTGGGCACGTCGGATGGCAGTGACTGGCTCTTTCCGCAGCTCTACTAGCACTCAGTCTGAGCTTTCTGGTTGTCATAGTTGCGAATATAAGGAACAAGTTGATTCGGAAATAATCCCCTTTGGCACTGCTGTTTTCGGATGTATCTATTCAGATTAGTCCTTTCAGAACTTGGAACCAACTTGGGGCAGTCTGGACCAAAGTTCAAAGGACTCACACATTTGCTTAGAGACCTCCTCGGCGATTCTAGGTTTCAAGCCAGATTCACACCCTGGATGAGCGAGGCTTAAGCAATGAAACCATACTTCCGGTTGTCAATCCCAGATATAATCTAGGCTTTGTGCCAATAGATAATACCCATTAGGGCTCATTCCATGGGATTCAAAACGGTTCGTTGGGTGGAAAGTCGAGTCTCGCCGGCGGCTTAGTCGAGTATAGTGAAGCTTCCATGTCTTTGGACGGTTCAGCGGTTCAACGCGCGTTGCAAGGTTGTCTTCCCCGTAAGTTCCATTCTGCTCTCTCGTTCCTCGTTATTCACACATCTCCCTACCAGATCTGTATCTTCCATCCTCTTTCATCTCCTTTCATCCTCTTTCTTTATCAGCAGAATGGCTTATCATCCTGCTTGTTTCATGGAACCCTATGGCTCAACCACCTATCACGAAGCTGCCCCAAACCAGGATGCCTTCAGCTGGCCTGGTTTTAACCGAGCTGCATGGCTTATCAAGTCAGGTCAGCCTCTCCAGGTTGGCTTCGCTCCATTCACAGCTCCGTCGGCTCATCAGATCGTCGTGAAGAATGGTGCTGTGGCCATTAGCCCCGTTGAATGGACCAAGCAGTCAATGGGAAGGAAGATGCTCCACTGGATCAAGTACCCCTTTGTACTCGGAAATGATTGTGCCGGCGAGGTCGTCTCGGTTGGCAACATGGTCACTCAGTTCAAGGTTGGTGATCGGGTTCTTGCTCACGCCCTCTCCATGGATCAAGCCGTCAACAAGTCGGCCGAAGGTGCCTTCCAGAACTACACCGTGATCCGCGAGAACATGGCTTCAGTGATCCCTCGCTGGCTCTCTTACGAAGAGGCCTGTGTCGTTCCCCTCAGTCTGTCAACTGCCGCAACCGCTTTGTTCGGACAGGACTTCCTCTTCCTGCAACACCCTGGTGTCCCACGTGGCATCCGTCCAGACTGGCGTCCTGAAGTGGTCTTGATCTGGGGTGGATCAACCAGCATCGGTTCCAACGCCATCCAGCTCGCCACAGCAGCTGGTTATGAAGTCATTACCACCTGCGCCCCCCGACACTTCGAATGTGTCACTAGTCTCGGCGCATCGGCTGTCTTTGACTACCGCGACCCCCTCACCATCCAGCAAATCGTCGAGCTCATGGACTACAAGAGGGTCGTTGGCGCGGTCGCTATCGGAAACGACGCAGCTGAAGCTTGCATTGAAGTTCTCCACAGAATGGAAGGTTGTTCGAAATTTGTCGCCCGGGTCGACATCCCATTCCCATTCCCCGAACTGAAGCCAACTACAACCTTCGAGTCGATCCGCGCTATGGGAGCCTCGATCAAATCCAACATCAGAGTCTGGAAGAAGGCGAAGAAGTGCGGTGTGAAGACCAAGTTGGTCTCCGGTACCTCTGCGGCGCATACCCCGGTGGGCGCAATGGTGTACAACCAGTTCCTTCCCGGCGCTCTTGCCACCGGCGTCTTTGTTGCTGCCCCTAAGCCGCGCATTGTGGGCTCTGGTCTGGAGCAGATTCAGACAGCTTTGAACTGTCACATGAGGGGGGTAACGGCTCAGAAGGTTGTTGTCTCGCTCTGAATTTGTTTCTGAGCCGGTTCCTGCAGCCCATGGTGATGGTGGGCTGCAGAAGAATGTTGTTAGGAAGAAGTTGAGTGTGCCTCCGGGTCCTGGTTTTGTTTCCTCCCGCGCGGGCACGCGCGGGACCAGGGCCAAATGAAATCACAAGTTCAATCTAACTAATCAGGTAATCCTTTGGTATTGTATGCAAAGTGAGTAACATTCAACAATGAGGCCATACTTAGAGATAAGTGAATGCCATGTCAGGCCAACCCGCCTTACTATGGAGACATTTTGGATGGCATTTCATTCAAAACCACCGACCACTTGGACTCGAATGGCTACATATTTATACGCATACAGGACTCGAAAGCAGAATTTAAAAGAGAAGTATCCTGACATACGGCAGCTAAAAAAGATTCATGATATCCAAGAAGAAAGGTGGCTCCGACTGACCTGTGACATCAGACATAGTACACCCTGGAGCAGTCGCCAAGTTGCACAATTTATCAAACGAGTCCGAGTCCGAGTCCAGCAACTCCAAGTAGCTCATAGCTAAATTATTCCCACCCTGCAAAACACGCAAAGCCTTTTTCAAATCCCCCAACTTCTGTTTATCCTCCGACGCGGAGACACACGTACTCAGTTGATCGGCATGTGCCTTGAGAAACTTTGCCGAGAGATAAAGTAGCATGGGGGAAAATGCATGCGCCTGTGCAACATCGTGAGACACAAAAGCCACCGCCAATTCACGGGGAGGGAAAAAGGGGGTGGTCTCACCTTGAAAAAGCTGGATCGGGTGAGCGGTTTCGCTAAACCTACTATCTCGTATGCGGAGTAGAGAGGAACGAGGATAATCTCCTCGTCAATTTCCACCTGCAGAGTCTCCATTATGTTGTAGAACCATATCACGGCGGCATTGGCGAGCATGTTTGTAAACAGACGCATGGGATCGTGGAGTTCCGGCGATGAAGGGGGTAGTGAGACCAGCATCAGCCGCTGTTGTACCATTTGGTATAGCCGAGTATGGCGCTTCCAGGCATCTCCGTTTGTCGGAGATGTTTTGTCGCCGTGCCCGGCGCGCTGGAATGCAACGCTGTGCCAGCATAGCGTGATCAGGACGATTGTCTCCGCGAAAGGCGGTAGCATTTTCTGTCCGGAGGTCTCAATCTCGTCATATAAGGAGTCCATAAGGACGGGCCTGCTGTGCTGGAAGTCTGACTCTGAGACGGGAAGATATATGCAGAGCTGAAGTAGATGTTAGTGTGACTCGAACAACTTGTAAAAGAAAAGGCAGTAATTGCTCACTGCTTCCTCGTGTAGACTGAGAGGCCACTCGTCAGAGATATTGAGGAATCGATCTAGACAATATGCTAGCCAATATGTCCGTCGCTTTTCCTCGGCCTCGGCCCATGCTTCAGGGTGTGCCATGTTTATGCTAACGTCATTGAGCCGGTCGATCTCGTGTAATTTGGCGAGTTGGATAATTCGAAAGGCGCGTCCTGCGGTAAGCCATGCTCGGCGGTAGCTCATGTAGCGGAACTCGTAGTGAGTTATAAGAAGCCATGCTTGGGCTACCTGGAGACAGGCCGCACTGCGGGATTCGATATCGTGATCTAGAGCGTCAATCGCGGACCGTGCACGGGTGTAGAGGTATTCTCGCATGTGCTGTAAATGGGCGGATGAGGCTGCTGCAAGTGCCCACATTGCAAATTGTAAGCAGATGTGAGAAGCTGGTTTATTAAAGCTCTGTGCCCAGGAAAAATACCGGCCCTGGTGGAGCATCGGCGCGACAGGGTGTACCCTATCGAAATATAGTTGGTCGCTTCACTGAGGGTTAGATATATCTAGATTCGGAGAATGCAATTTACGTACAGGTCTGCCTCAATTATATCTAAGCTCTCATGCTCAGGTGGGGTCATTGGTGTAATAGGTGAGGTTATTGTTGATGCCTCAATGGAGTAGGGGATGTCACGACATTCGGTCTTCGTAGGGTTGGAGTTATACTCTTGGGGTGGGCTGCGCGATTGAGCAGTCTCATCGGAGTGATATTTATCACTGCCGTCCAGTACTTCCTTGGAACCAAGATTGGCCTGGTCACAATTTATGATGCTTTCCAGCGTGGCTAAGAATACAATTAGCAGGGAATGTGTATAGGTCATATTTCCAACAAACCAATGCGATTTCTCAAAGCCTTGAGATGTCCCTTCTTGGGGCCTCGTGGTGAACGAACTTGATTTACAAGGCAGGTTGTGCCAGAGTCTTCACACTGGTCACATTGAGGCCGTCGTCTATCGCACCGAAGTTTCTTTTTGCGGCATTCCTCGCAAGCCTAAGTTATCAGCGCCAAGAGTCACTTTATGAGCTAGATGGCCATTGTCTCACCAGTCCAGGCTGCTGTCGTGAGGCTGACATATCGAGGAGTTGAATATAGTGCCAATGTCCTGATACACCTACGTCTCCAGGAAGAACAAGACTACCGAATTAATGAGACAGGTATTTGTAGTGGGTATTTATAGCCCCTACCCGAGACCATTCAGTGCATACGAGCTGGTGTCGCTCAAGCGTCGGCAATTACAAATTAACTGTTTGTTTCGGCAGACACCCTCCCTTGTAGAAAGGTTCTTCCACGATCTTCCACATTTAGCAAATGTGTACTTATCGAAAGTCCACCCTTCTTCCCCGATAAAGCCCAACAAAACCAACATGCCCATGGTGTGATCAGCACTACATCCTAAATGATTCTATACTCATGACTCCTGTGCTGTTTCGCGGTAACCAAGATGGTGCCTTGTCAAGGCTAAACGGTTAATAACCTTGATAGCTTTGAATAAACTTCCGTCCCTACGCTGGCTGCACCGTTAACATTTTCTATCACGCCATTTGGGTAGTATAGATAAGCTGGATGGTGGTAGAATGTACCAGCCGGTTAGCCTTGTTTGTCGATTGCTGAGCAGACGTTCAATGATCTGTCATTCCGAGGTTGGTTTATTTGCCAAATCGGTTAGTTGCTGATCAGGATTGAGGCTCGGATTCTTAAAAGGTTCAAGGTGTTGCAGGTTGTCGTGTGCATACGGTACACCGACTGGCTGTTACATATCGTTGTCAACCGCGGCACATGCAGCACGTGGACAATTATTTGGAATTGGAATTCCAAATATCACCTCCTACAAGGCAAGCTGAACTCGAGCTAGAACTGGTTCTCGGCCTAGTGGAGCCAGGAGTGTAGCACAAAGAAGTTGTGATCCGTGCTTTGACAAGCCAGTATGTATGGGGCATTAATTGTGTCATTGGTTGGTTGAAAATATCTTCAATATCCAACGCGGAGAAGTATAATATATACATTGTTTGGTAGACTCATTGTATCTTCTATGGCTTAGATAAAAGTTTAGAGGAAATTGTATCTTAACTTGAACCAGAGCTTTGGTCAGGCACTCATTAACTGAATAAAAGTGAAATCGACACAATGGGGATCTAGATCCGTGGCTGGAGCTTATCAGAAAACGGGTTGGGTTACAGATAGACCAGGTAGAGCCGAACACCCGGAAATCTCACACATTGACCTACTCCTCCGCGGCGTGATAGCTTGGACTCGATCAAAAGAGTTTGCTGTAAATTCAATGGAACCTAGTGCATTCCCGTCGCGGCCATGGAAGACAGCACTTTGATATCGTTGCAACCAGAAACATCGGCCCACTGTGCCTTCAAGAAAGAAGATTGGATGTGACTTTACCTGGTCGACTGACCATAGTAACAAAACATATGTCTACATTGTACTCCCTTTGCCCCACATTGTAAATTTAACTCCTTTATTATTGGTTGATAATCCCCTGAAAGAACCACGCGAGACTGTCGCATACACTGGGGGCTACACTAACCAAATATGGTAACTACAAGACTATAGCATAAATATCTTATCATGCCATTGCCTATACACCATTTGTTATGGGTTGAATTAACCACAAAGGCAATCAAGTGCCAAGAGCTGTGGACTGCATCTACATGCATCCGGCTGGCGGACCTGCGTCATCATGCTGCCACCGCGATGACTTGGTGGGGCTTATCTCCAGGGCCGGCGCACGGCAGCTACTCACGGCAGTGGCGAGTGCTGTAAATATTGCGTGACTGCAATGTTGATAGGCTCACTATCTCTCCCCGGGCCGAACAAGGTTGTATGTATTTGGAATTGTTAAACGGCTATAGTCCCTGAACGCCATGTGACCTCCGGAACGCGGCTCTGCTCCGCGTCGTGCATCTGCGCAGTAACATAACGCTTACTCATCGGTCATTATTGGAATCACGGCTGACCAGATTCGGTTTCTGTAGGATCCTCGTCGATATGGAGTGTCGCAATAGGGCAGGATTCGGCCACCGCATTGCAATTCTCGAGTTCGGGCGAACGGCATGTTCCAGACGCAACAAGAACTGGACCAAATTTCACAAATACTATGTTGTAGGCGGAAAATGTCCCGTAGCATGTCTGCCTCGAAACAACCAGCAACGAATGCAGTCATCTCACGTCTGATCCATACGGGAACAGACTCAATTTATACAACTTTTCAAAAAATCATGTCCCTTCCTCAGGCACAAAATTTGGAGGCCAAGCTTGCCACTCCTTGCTGATATCACACAATAAGATTTGGGATAATCTCCGATGACTAACGGTTTGCTAGCGCCGGGCCGGGCCGGACTGTGGGTAAGTCCGCCCGGAGTTACCAAAGGAACGAGTTTGGGGTTGCGAAATCCGCTTTCCGTACCAAGCTAATGTCATGGTAGCCCATGCCACTAAATTCTACACGTCCATCCATTCTTCTGGCCATCCACACTAGAGGTAGGAATTATTTGCACATCTGACATGTCAAGGAAGTGATAATACATTAATCTCGGCCGCGAGCATCAAAAATCCGAGAACCAGACCTGCGCCAAATATCCATGCTCTATTGAAGATCAATGTTAGCTAATATATCCCACTCATTCTGGTCCAGATTTGGATTGCTCATTTAAAGCCGAAGTCACATAAAGACAGAGGTTCCCGAAACTAAAATTCAAGGCCTTGGCTTTGACACACATCTCAACCATGGTTATAGCCGAGCTCACGCAAACTTGAGCTAACCTTGATACTTTATTATTTTGGATATTGATATCCGACGCTTCATCGGGATCACTGACGAGGTGATCGGGAGCTTTGCCGCAAAGTCTGGACATCAGGTAGGCGACATGGAATGGTCGGGTAATCAGTATCACCGCAAAATAATACACGCATGAGCCATGTATGCTCCCAAAAAGCACTCGTCGATTTTCCGCATCAAGAGGTCGATTGGTCCAGGAGGATATGCAAATCGTCGTATTTTGAGGCAATGCACGACTCCATTGGCCGAGCCTTTCAAGCACGGTTTCTGCAGTGGGGACGATCCACATATGCAAGTGGACGATTGTAAAGAGTTGTCAAGAGTGGAACAGCGTGGAGTTTAATGTTCAACATGAGAGAGATGCGTGTAGGTATGTAGGGAAGGAGCGTAGTCATACTTTGGGGAAGTCACGATCGCTCTCAAACCAATACGGTCCCCGAATCCTGACACTCATCCCAACTCCAAACTTCCAAGAATGCACCTCACTTCTTCTCCGCCCGCATTCAAAGGTCTCTTCTACGCAAGCATCGAAAATCGGGGCAAGCATGAAGCTCATCATAGCTGGCGCGACCGGTCTCTTGGGCGCCGAGATCGTGAGACAAAGCTCGCAGATCCCCGAGATCACTCAGGTTGTTGCTTTGGCTCACCAGACGGTGCGCCTCGACGAAAGTATCGACTCATCAAAGGTGAGAAGCGTTGTCATTCACAGCTATGGTGAATACCCTGACAACGTGAAGGTGGAGTTTGCCGGGGCTGACGCTTGTATTTGGTATGTTTCAACACCCTCGTTGTCTTACAAAGGGTGACAATAACACATTGTGGTACCCTAGGACTGTGGCCCTCACACCCCTCCAACCCGGCTTTGACTTTGCTGAGGTTAAGCGTATATGTCAGGACTACACCAAGCTCGGTTTTGAGGCCATGTACGAGGCTGGACCAGCCCGTCCCTTTCGCTTCATATACCTAAGTGCGGATGGAACACCTGGAGACCCAACAAAGGATCCAGTAATCCTACCAGACTTCTTCATCATGCGGGTAACAATTGGATCCCCTTGAGATTTTGGCGATCTCACGCTAACATATCTTCTGGTTAGCGCAACACAGAGCTCATGGTTCAAAGATTTCCCACAGAAAAGGAAGGAGTCGAGGTTTGCATCGCTCGGCCTGGTGTGATTGCTAACTCCACGACTTGGTCAAGAGCCTTGGTGGCCAATCTTGTTCGTATCGTCAATCGCTTTGGACGGACCCTTCCGAATATACAACGAAGTGAACTCGCAGCGGCAGTGCTAAACCAGGTCAGGGATGGGTTCGAGAAGAAAACTCTCTTGAATGCCGATCTCGTTCGACTTGGCCGAAGGGAGCTGAAACTTCGCAGTACGCCTCGGTTTTAAATCGCTCCTCGGGAAGATCATTGAATTCCGCCGTCGCTTTATGCTTTTTATCTTGATTACTAGAGCCTATGAACGTTGGATCCCTTCGGCAGGGATCCGAATGGGCTTTTCAAATTCAACAAACCTACCCCTTTACCAGGAGGCTCAATTTACTATTGATGGAGTGTGACTTTGTCTCTGCCTTTTTGCGACTTGAAATATCGCTATTCCCCACTGCAAAGGAGGCGTGGGTGGCAACCCACACGGCGAATCCTTCTTTATCATGGTTAGCCTCGTTCTAAAGAACACAGCTAATTCTGAGGTACGGAGGCTCTGATCGGAGCTAATTGTTCTGCGATTGATATGCTTCTCGTGTCAAGACATACCCAGAACATACCTGAACAAGTAGACGTATTTGATAAACTGGTTACGGGTGGCCAATTCTAATCAAATGGTATTTGAGGCAAATTTCCAGATGGAATTTGATGACAGTGTTAGCCTTTGGTACTCCGTATATTGCAAGGTTTCGAACATCGGCCACGGTTAAGCTGTTCGACCTATCTTGAACATAAAATCACGACCACGTTATAACAACTAAACCAATCCATCAATCAATTTCTAGTTCAAACAATCTTCCCCTTCTGAGAGGCGAGTTTCACGCGGGCGACCTATAAAATGTCATGAATAGTCATGATGACGACGTAGAACCATCCAAGCATATATCTATAGCCACATCTCCAAACCAGCAAATTCCCACCACCATCATTGTACATTGCCGAACCCATATTCCATATTCCATATTCCATATTCCACATCTGACGATAATCCAAGTTCTCAATATGGCCAACCGCTCGCAACCCCAAAACCCCAATCCCGAGAACGATCCGAATGACACACCAGAGATGAAAGATCCCGTTCAAGCCGGTTCCTCCGACATGGACGAAAGAATGAGTACGCAGCTTTCCTTGACCATTCTCCAGATATTCCCTATATTTTGGGTTTATCTTTTTTTCAGACCGGCTAACACCAACCCCAGCCCGAGATTATAAGGAGGCCATTGATAAAACCAACATCATCAACGAAGAACGCCTTCGCCGCGTAGTACCGCAGTCCTCCAAGGCCTACCGCGAACCGTCCGAAGAGGAAATTGATATTTCTTGGCGGCCTGATCCATCGGGACATCCGCGGAGGACTTTCTAGGTGGTTGTATAGAAGTACAGTTGGTTTCTTCTCTGTTGATATTAGGGAATGAACGACATATCTTTCGCTCTACGTCTGTTGGTATCGTCTTGTGGGGGGTAGACAGCTAGATACTCGGGAGTCTCTATAGCCCTAGACTATTGTGGGACTAGTTGTAGGGCACTTGATCCTAGTAAGAAGTGTAGCCTCCATATCTTGATGGAAGGGAGAATGTTTAGTGGCCAACTTGACGTTAGATCCTACTGGCCCAGATGTTCTGACCCCGGATTCCAAGCCAGCGCCACCATGCAGGCGGGTACATGCAGATTAAGATGTGGCCTGCATAGCGGGAGATCCACGCGATCTAAAACGTTACACGCGCCTAACCAGGGCACGAACCTTGAAAGCTTATGGTGATAACACAGGCCTTCTATGCGACATTAATATATGAGAATGCAGCGGGAGAGACAAATAAATCGTGAAAACGTGAGGTTATCTCGTGGAAATTGAAGTAAATGCTTATGTACATGTGTCATGTCGAACGCCGTCCCAAGTGTGCAATCGTTTCCCATCCGCTCAAAGCTTTCCCTGGGCCTGGGCGTCCTTGGCCGCCTTGGCGTGACGCTCGAAGGAGGACACGGGGGGAGCGGAGTTGGGGTTGGGGTGGTGCTTCTTCAGCGCCATCTTGACGTTGTATTCCAAGTCCAGAGTGGCCTTGGGGTCGTTGGTCTTGGGCTTGAAGTCCACAACGAGATCATCTTTGACAGCGAAGACGGAGTCGATAGCGAGGTGGGGGTCGTCGCTGGGGTAGATCTGGTTGATGACGGTCGCGTATTCGGGGTGGGTGATCATGAGGTGGATGTGAGCGGGACGCATGGGCGAGCGGTCCATGAGTTTGAGAAGGACACCGGCGGGGCCATCGGTCGGCAGAGAGTAGGGAGTGGGGTGGTAGCAGTACCAGTTGAATTCTCCCTTCTCGTTCGAGCGGAACTTGCCGCGGAGGTTGTTGTCGGTCTGGGTGGGGTCCTGGAAATCGTATTGGCCGTTGGCCGAGGCTTGCCAGATGTCGAGGACGGCGCCGACGATTGGCTTGCCGCTCTCCATGTCCTTGATCACACCGTGCATGAAAGTAACACGGCCATTGGGCTTCGGGTCTTGGATAATGCTGTCGCCGAGAGCGCGGAAGGGAGCGTTGGGAGACCAGAAGGGGCCGAGAATGACATTGGAGGTGGGGGAGACACCATCCTCGGTGACGATCTTATTGGCGATCTCATCGACGAGACTAATGAAATCAGTTAGCTTTCACTTTTTTTCTTTTCTCAGAGTTCTTTATTTTTATTTTTGAAGTAAAAAATAAAAATAAAGTCTGATGTGAAACTTACGACTCGAGGCCAATCACGTCGCAGATGCGGTGACCTTCGTTGCGGATAGGAGTGCTGATTTGGCCGATAGAGTTGATGAACTCAACGCCGAGCATCCACTCAGCGGAGGTCAGCTCAACCTCACGAGCGAACTCGTGGATGTGCTTAATCAGAGAACCCAAGACCACGCGAGCACGCTCGGGGGTCTTGGGACCCATGCCATTGATGACAGAAGGAGTGAAAGTGGGGTCAAACTGGCGTGTGGAAGACATTTTGTATTGAAGAGAGTTGTAAAGAAAGTTAAGAAGTCAAGAAGGTCAGCGCGACCTTGAAGGGTCTATATACATGACGCGCGACGGCATATCCTTCGGCTGGTCATGGTTGTGGGGAAACCGTGATAGTGCCAAACCACCAAAAATCCCGTTGGCACCTGCCGAAGATTGCGATCGCGTGAATCCCAAATGGTTCCATTCTGGCATCGGTCAGCCCTCAACAGCCGAGTGGCGGCTGGTCCCCTATTATATCAGCGCGGGGGGCCCGGGGTAGCTCTTATCCGCGGGTAAGCCCCGGGATGTGAGCCCCCTTTCACATACCCGCTTTCACCGCCTTTTGATTGGTTCGGCTTTTCCTTTTCGAGAACTTCCGGCTCACGTGCCGGCTTACTGTTATGTCCCATGGAATATCATGCAGAGGCCAATGATGCAGCAAATATTTATAAGTATAGATCTTAAACATTCACTGTGGATTAAGATAGACCCACGTCTTCAGGATATATAGAATCTCGAAAATCTGAGATTTTCCTTGATAGAAATCCTCGTAAGGAAGCGGCAAGAACTAATGAGAAGGAGAAGAGATTAAGATAGGGAAAAGAAGGAGAGAGAGGAAGAGAAGCTATCTGCTGGCAGTCCTGACAAACTGGGTCACATCAGGTGATCACAACAAGAACTCATAGCTTGTCCATGAAGAAATCCAGAATCGTTACTTGTTTCGTTCTCATTCAGCTCATTAATTGTTGATTTGATACATCATCAAGAGTGAACTTCTACCAAATCGACCACCTCGTGATCTCCTACATAAAATTCTTCACAGTCTACCTGCTGCTTGATCTTCCGATACAATGCCTTCAAAGCCTCACGGTCCTCGTCATCGCATTCTGGCCAATGCTCCCCCTGAGGGTCCGACCGTGGTGAACGAATCTGATAGGGTTCCATACCACCATCAAATTCCATGTACCGGTCACGCACCAAAGCCGGCACAAGGTCAAGTTCTTTCTCAAAAGGCACTTCATATCTATGTGAATCCCATGCTCCATTATGACCAATTGCAAAACGACGGAGGTGTGGAAGGCCTGTCTCAAATGAGGCAAAATAGTCATTCCACCGGCGTGGATACTGGTAGTACCAGTGATCGTTCCACTGCCCAGGATATTTCCATTTCATTCTGGATTCCGGTATCGGACACTTGACAAGCTGGAAAGCGGAATTCAGTACTTTCGTTTGGATTAAAATTGAACAATCGTCAAGGTAAAGTTCTTCAAGTGTTGAAGAGTGCGACAGAATCCAATCGAGCTGCTGGTCTTCGAAAAAGGTGAAATTTCCCAAGGCGAGCGACTGCAAATTTGGGCAATGAATCCCTTCGAGGCTGAGTTTAGGGTAAAACCCCCAATAAAGGTTGGAATATAGAGAGAGCTTCCGGAGTGATCCCATCGTGGGTTTCAGCCAGACTGACGGGAGTATATGTTCGTGGAATTCAGCCACTTCCTCTCTCTGTGAGATATTTCACCAAATTAGTATACAGAATGAAACTTAAATCTAGACATATATATGTCGAACCTGTGGACAGGCTTGAGTAAGTACAAACCTCGAGTTCGCTTCCAGGACACATATAGTCGGACGTATGCACAACATTCAGTCTCAACGAACTCAGGGTGCCCAATATTCGCTGGAAATCGTTGCTCAATGGTGTCACGTTCTGCTGATTCCGAATCCCCAGTTCTTTCAACGGTCGCTCTATAGACACCAACCCCGTACCCAGCCATTGTATGATGGTTTCTCGGTAATAAACTGACTGCGGTGCCTCAGGATAATCATCGTCTACCGTGGCATTTTTGTCGAAGCGCAGAATGACACTTTCGAGGTTTGGAATTTTGGGAAGCATAAGTAGGAGCTCCTTCCATTTCAGAGGTAGCTCAAGTTCATCGTGGTCTTCGTCAGATTCCTAGTGTGATACATATCAGCCAACTATTGAATGTACGGCAAGTACATCTTGCTGCATCTTGGTTTGATATACCACGTACATAGTCGGCTTCGACAGTATTGAGGCGAACCTTGTGCACATGTTCTTTTAACTGCGGATGTGTCATGACGGACTCGAAAGCTTCACAGCTTTTATCATCGGTATATAATGAGACCGTAGAGAAGACACTCTTGGTTGCGAAGGCGCATAGCATGTGGTTTGTTAGCCTCAGGGCCTTGAGGGTTTCCATGTCCGACAGAGACATGATGATCGCCATTAGCTCTGGGGGGAGATTGAATGAGGCCATGTTCTTAGTTACTTAGTTAAGTAGAAATATAATTGTCTATCAGGAAAGAGCGTGTCAGATACCAGACCTTATAAAACTTCGAGTCCAACATGCTAAACCCGATATGGTTTTCTTGGCACTGATTTCTAGGCATCCTTAGGCAGAAGGGGTCGGAACAAGACGCAATATTTCCAGGTTTGTCTGCTGGTCCACTTTTCGCCCCTTTTGATTCCTTTCTCTGATTTGGTGGTCTGAAATCAAGCCACATATCAACAGTGTTTTCGCTTGTTTTGATTTTCTGCGCAAATGTTCGTGGGAGTCCAGATTGACCAATTCTCCTATGAACCTAGGCAGCAAGAAATATGATCGAGAAAGGATAAGAATGGGCATGATATATATGATCACAGCGGATGTGAATATCGATTCGAAGAATCATTATGGTCGTCTTTTTAATCAAATCTCATGATAGCCATAATCTCAGCAAATAATAAGGCTAAATTCAATCTAAGAAAGTCCAAAAATCGTATACTAATCATAAAGAAACCAATGCAATAGCAAAACCGCTTCTCAAAACAATCACCAAGCCAAAACCTCTTTCTGCGCTCCACAGGCCAGAGAAGCACAAATCTGCTCATCCTTCTCACTGACATCTGCATTGCATGCCACTTTCGGTTTCGCCGGCCAGATCTCCCGCCCCGCGGATTTCTCACGCTCAAAGTGCTCCGTGATGACATCGCGGACTGTGCTCTGGAAGAACAGCGGCGCCTTCTCGTACTTTGGGTGAAGCTCGCCACTCGTGAAGACATTTCGGTCGAGGTTCTTCTGTGCGTTGTTGCAGAGGACTTTGTCCTCTCCCATAACACGCGCGTACATATCACTGATAAGCTTGAAGTCGGTATCGGAGGAGTTTCGGTTTCGGTAGACTTCGTAGGCCATCTTTGAACTCTTTGCACTTGAGGGGAGGAATTTCTGGATCATGAGGAAGTGTGGCCTATATATGTTAGAAGACTTTTCTATTTTAGAAAGCATAAATTGGGAATACTTACGAGACAACCATGGCAGACATGGGGAAGTAGTAGGTACTGGCAGTGTAAAGACCCTTCTCGATCTGCTCCGGTGTGGACTCGCAGTGGTGTTGGATGTGTCCATCTTTGAGATCGCTGTCGAAAGACTCCAGGTTGAGGAATTCAGGAATATCGGCGTGTGTCGTAGGGCAGTGGTAGCATTCGTTGAAATTATCAGCCAGAATCTTCCAGTTATATTCGCCTTCAAGTGCATAAGCGTGGTCAAGATCGTAGTCATCGAAGTTGTAGGCTTTGTAGCGTTCTTGCTTGTCGACATCCCGGAAATGTTCCTCCCATGACACTTCTGGAACTTCATTCGCATCCATATTGACCCAGATAAAGCCATTAACGTCGACCTTGAGGTGGATTCTGAAAAGCCCGTTCTGCTCCTTGTCGAAATTGCTCAGTTCTTGGTATTGCGTAGCTTTGGCGAGCTTGCCATTTAGTCCGTAAGACCAGCCATGGTATCGACAGGCGAGGATTTGGGAATTTCCTGAATCCTCTTTCTCAACGACCGGGTACGCACGGTGTCTGCACACGTTGTGGAATGCGTTGATGTCGCCCTGTCGGTCACGAGTGATGATGAAGTCAAAACCTGCAAGCTCATAACGAAGCCAGTCGCCGGTTTTCTTCAACCGCATGCTGTGGGTGATGAAGAGCCATCTCTTCGAGAATATAGCTCGGCGCTCTAGCTCGTACATTTCTGGTGAAGTGTACCATGATGCGGGCAAGGCACGAACGGGGGAAGCTTTGGTATCTTCCTTGGAGGCAGGGGCATTGAAGCCAAAGTAGTTGAACATTGAAGACATGATGAAGTAAGAAGAAGGTACAATGGAAATGGTCTTCGAGTGTTTGTTGCTTTACTCATGATTAGGAGGACTCCTTTATATGCTCTATGACGGTCTGATATTGGACTGTCGGCCATGTCTATACTCCGATCATATGGACGGCTTGGTTCTAGTTTGGTAGGGCAACCCATCGCGAGGCGGGTGGATCTTCCAAAAACAGACATCGAACCCGCCAACCCGCCACCATAATTACAATCCGTACTACAAGGCGGGGGATTTGACACCATGATACTATTATTGTGCCAAAATGTTATCAGACCCGACATATACTTGGGCAGGTATTCCGTAGTCCACGCTACAGCGCATTGTTTGGAGCTGGGCAGGCATATTTCGAACGCCGATCGGATCGGGTGGCCAATAGAAGTTCGCATAACCAAGCTGCATAATCCCTAATTGTCAAGATATACTACTGATGAAATCACGAGGACTCGGGTTCCACGGGTTGTGGAGATAAGTGACTCCAACAATTAGAAAACAAACACTTGCTAACGGTCTGGAGCGTTATGCATAGCCCTGGCTTCTTTATCATGTCCAATGTCCGACAAAACCAAAGATGAGAATCCTCTATCTTGGTTGTATTTGGAGTTAGAAGGGTTTGCATTAGAATAAGTAGGTATCCATAGGAGATCGAGGAGGTGGGACATAACCACTTCGAGTTCATGACAATGTGGCTGACAATGACACGACAAAGTATCACGGGTAATCACGCAAATATTTATTGTTATTGTAAACGAGATAAGCTTAATACAGGACATATATCAAGTCAATAACAAACACAACAGAAGTTGTCCCTCGTGTTTGTTACAACTATGTATATGCTGACATTTCTTGGCTTTCCCTTTCTGCTTCAGTGCTCCTCTCTTTGTCTTCATCAAACAATGGCCTCTCTCCTTGTTTTTCTCTCTTTTCAACGGAAATTTAAAAATTAAGTCGTATTCGCATAAGGAAAGTAAATTAGTTTCTCAAAGCCAGCAGGCACAATGCACGCTATGCTCTCGCGATCTACTAGTAAGTTCCATCGAAGTAACTTTGAATAATGAATAATGACATGCCAAATCTTCATTCCAGCATCAAGAGTCTCACTTCTTTGCATCACGCAATTCCCCTCGCTCTTTTACCAAATTCGAAATCGCAATGCCGGTATCACCTCCTAGCTTCGCGAATCCTTGGATCACACCCTCACGATCCCTGGGTCGCATTTCCTGGCTCATCTTAAACTTCCCCTGAAGCTTGGTGATTCGAATCTCAATCCCAACAATGTTCTTCTTCAGCAGGTCAGTGTATGACTGAGGCGCTTCGGACACCTCCCACGGCTCCGGCTTCTCGCCGCCAGTGTACCCCATAATTGACTTCTCCGTATGCTGCGAAAGATCATGCAGTTGCTTGGCGAGGAATTCGCCGGTCTCGGATGTCTTGGAATCATAGTATAGTGACATCTTGCCATATGCCTGGACGGCAGAGTAATTCCATGTGGGCACGACCTTCCCTGTATCTGGCTTTGTCTCGACGTAGAATTTCGGAGTCACGTAATGGTCGTGCTTGCCATTGAAGAGCACTAGGACGTCGTCGTCGAGTTCGAGAACGTTTGGTGGCTTGTCATCCACGGCTTCCATCATAGTCTTGACTTGCGGGTTTTGCTTGGCGATGTGGGCGCGAAGATAGGGATCCGTCTTGCCTGTTTCCTCTGGGAGATCTACCACGAATGGGGCATGGGTGCACTGTAGGAAGTCTTGCTGGGAGGAGTTCATGCCAGTGATCAAAACCCCGAGTGGGTTTTGCCGGATGAAATGGAGCAAGACCTCTTTGTCTTTCTCCTCATGAGCGCTTTGGAAGAACATTTTGAAAGCTGAAAGGTAGGTGTTGGAGGAGGACAGAGGTGAAAGACAGAGAGTTGTGAAGCCAATTGTGTAGGAACAAATAATGACCGTAATCAAGATCCCCAAAATCTCACATTATCGCTGATTTGTTATCAGTGGCCAAGGATTCGTCCACTAAAGGCATGTACAACCGACTCCAGAGACCCAGCGGGGCGGGAAGGCACAGGGACTTTTGACATTTCCCCACCGGATTATCAAATGCCCGTAGGCCAGGACGAGAATTCAAACAAAATTCAGATCACATCCATCATTCAATATTGACAGCGAAAAACTTGAAGTTCATGATTTGCGCTCAAAAAAAGAGAGAAGCTGTTCCAAGGTTGTCCTGGAAGGATAGTGACAGTCTAACCTATTTTGGTTAGTACCCTTCACATGAACCAGATTAGGTATAGCGCAGTTTATTGGGGAGGATTACTGGCTGCTATTGGCTACCTCTGTTGGCGGCCCACTTTGCTCTCTACATGGAGAACGCAAATCCATACTTTAATTTGCTTCATTCACTCGCATAGAGGAGCTTTTTGCCAATGACATCGAAGTCACCTTACCAGTTTGATCTATCAGAGCGATGTCTACGCTTATATTTGTTCGAAGTATGTTGCCTTTTCGAGGCTTGTCGAACTAACGGCTCAAGTTATCGAGAAACAAAAAGTTCAACAAGTCTATATCATTTCAATTTCAGTCTCCAGCAGAATTGCTTTTAAGTCAATACCCTCGTGTCCCACCTGATGTCTATGTAGGTCTAGCAATGAAGTTGTAGGTCAATGTGCAACTTTGCGTCGCCGCACTGATCACACTTTCGGCATGGCTTATGGGACCCATGATCTATAATCTTCTGTTGTATTCTATGATAAAATGTAGGATTTAGGATGAATATCTCCGGCAAATCACATATAGTCTCTGGATTTGGAGCCAGCATGCCCTAGCCGCCCTGGAAATTCCTCTGGGTCGCTCTTATTTTCGATCCACGGAATGCAGATTTTGTCATTTATGTATACATGCAGGCAACAATGAGATACTTCCTTTCTAAAATGCTCCAAGATCGACGATTTTAGGCGCGCTAGCGTGGTAGATACCGCGGGAGGTTGCCTGGTGCAATCTCAATTCTAGATGCGCCATGGTCCTCTGGCGGTTAAATTAGGGAGAGCTAACATTGCAAGAAATCCCAAGTCCCCTATACACCCTAATATCAAGACTCACTTGGGCCCGTGTGGTTTTTCCAATGACCAATCCGACTTAGTTTAAGAACCTGTAGACAGGATCAATGCATAAAAAGGAGGCAAGGTCCAGACCTGAGCAGGTAGCACTGCTGACGGAGTTCTCGCTGGCTCTATAGTATGGGATATGAAAGCAAAAGCGAGGATAAATTAGTGTTAGGTATCCTAATGGATGCTTGGAACAGTACGTGAGGCAGTACTTGAGACACCGCTTGAGATACTACCAGCAGAAGTCCAATTTTTGTAAGAGTCATTCATTCCACACATGTATATAAGATGCGGTGATAGAAGGAGGGTATAGATTGAACGTCGCAATAAATAGGAAAGAAACCATCATATAAACCCCAAGGGGGAGACTAGAACCAAGACTCCATCGCTCCAAAACAGAAGCCATTTGCGTAAAACATAAGGATGCGCCGATTTTTGATGGTCAGCAGGTCGCAAGACCTCCCGGCATATAACAACCGAATCCCAATGACAATCAGTCAATGAGGCGAGAGTAGAGTATCATCAAACAGAGAAATATGAGGACGTTCCGGAATACGGGTCCACGTTGAGAAGAGCATGGACGCAACTTGAGCAGCACATATCGTAATTCGTTGACATCATCTTCGCCATTCTTCATAGAACATTACATTGATGCAAGACTAGCAGAACCTGCAGCCGCGGATCCCCAGCGCAGTTTTCGAAGTCCGCCGCGTACCGCTTCCTGGCCACACGCTGCTGAGGGGCGAGGACCAGGAACACCATCTCCCATCATTCCGACCTCAGCTCGCCCTACCTCACGGCCGATCATGTACCCCGCGGAAAAGCTGATTGCAGAGAATAGAACAACAACGCCGGCGCTGATGACCCATGTCATGATCGTGGGGCTAACAGTCATTGTTGAATCTGTCATGCTCACGCGACGACTCTTCTTCGAGGCAGCACCACGATCTTTAGGGGAACTTGAACGACGCTTTCCTTTGGCGACAGTGGGGTCAGATGATACAGTTGGTGCTCTTAGATGCCTCTGTGGTGCTCCTATAGACGGACTTGATTCTGGATGCTGCGGCGAGGATGAGTCCTCTTCGTCGCTGCTCTCCTCTCCCATAGCAACTGATGGGCCTACAAGTCGGAATGAAGCGGGTTGGCCGCCTCCAGAGGGAGCAGCTGGGGTGGATGGTGGTCGGTTATCATTCTTCGGGAGACCCCTGGCGGCAGCCGCACATGAAAGAAGTGTGGATAGGCTAGCACGAAGGGCGGCATCGTGGTCAGCATGATGGGAAGGGGAGATCATATTGTAAGGGCTGTGCTGGTATTGAGTTCTCCGCGATGATCGTGGGCTAGGGTATGATTCTCTTCGAGAAGCTGCACGGTGAGTAGAGGTAGACGGTACACCGGACTGAGGGCGTCGTGCAGTCCAGCCAGGTTCTGACGTGGCCGGTGGATGTGTGAATACGTTCGGTTGAGGTACAAAGGGTGATGGGCTGATTCCCATTCCTAGGGCAGTAGAGCTATCATCTTCATCATCGCTGGAGGCAGCGTCTGAACTTGATGATAGCGGTGCAGAGCGCGCAGATAATGCAGCTGGGAGCGTTGGGCGGGCTATATCTTCATTTGAGCTGCTGAGAACGCGATCAGACTCGCTTTCGCTCTCCTCATATTCCTCTTGGCTGCTACTGGCTTGGCTAGCATCCTGCGATGCATAGTCCATCTGGGCTGTGGTGATAGCAGCAAGATGTTGTAGACGGCGTCGCCGATTACGGCGCTGATATGCGCCCGCTTCTCCACGCTCGACCTGCAAGCCAGTGGTGATTATATCTTCATTCGTGGCAGCAGAGGAGAAGGAGGAAGAGGACGGTTGCGAGGACACGTCGATCCAGGAATCTATGTAGTATCGTAGTGAGTACATTATGGACATGTGAGAGGGATTTTGTATGCATATTGAAAGTTCATCGGCAGGGGAGGTACCAGTCAGATTATAAAAAGGACTACCTACCCTCTGATCTCATGGGCGCCGCACCGGATTGCTGAGGCTGACCGTTATCCCGAAGCGGCTGATGGCTATCGCGCGTCATCCGACTTGCGGCTCTAGGCTCACGCACCTGACCCAGCAGGTCGCAGTGATTTGGTTGCATAGCCGAGGGGTTGCAAGAATATGAGAGAAGGGGGTATGTGAATAGAAATAGAAATATAGAAGAGAGGGGATCAGGCCACCCTGGAGTACAAGAGAGCGGTCAACGTGGGTGGGGAAGATTATCTTATCAAATGTGGAGTCGACGATCACTGATGCCCAAGGGAGTTTATACTCCTTTCTGCTCACAAGAACAGGAGATAAAAGGACTTAAAAGGAAATTAAAGCGGTTAGATTAGTCTTGCGGAATCGAAAAGAAGAGTGAGAAGAGAAAGATGAAGAGATCCCCCAGGTGGAAAGATTCGAGATGATGAGGTGATCAGCAGACCGAACAGGTGATTTGCAGCCCGTGACGAGGCAGAGGGTGAAAGACGATGCGAGGGGTCATCAGTGGGGAAGGGCGAATGTTGAGGTTCTTATTGTAGGATTTTGGGGTTCAAGACGCTCGCAAAGAGACCTTCTTTCATCAATAGTCCGATCAAAGAAGCATAGACCAATGATCCAATGTACTTAGTAGGCAAAACAAAGAGTATTGCGGGGAAGGCGGCATCCCGCGGCAATATACTCACCGATGGCCACACAAACAAAGATGAAAGAAGACAGTTTTAAGTTGACCAAAATGAAAAATTGAAATGTATCAAATTAAAGATACCTGAGCTAGCTAAGATCATATTACACGTAATTAAACACGAACTTTTTTCTCTCAAAGAAAACCTGAGACCCATGGACACCAATATGTTGCGGAAATCAAACGTATGCAGGAAAAAGCCTCAAGCTTAGAAGGTAACCTTGGTGCCCTTGTACTCGGGGATGGAGCCCTTGCCCTTGTTGAGGGCACCGCCACGGCCGCCACGGTCGCCGAAGCCACCACGGCCACCGCCGCGACCACCACCACCACGGCCACCGAAACCACCGCCGCCGCCGCGACCACCGAAGCCACCACGGCCACCACCACGGCCACCACCACGGCCGCCGAAGCCACCACGGTCACCACCGGCAGGGCGGGGGGTAGAGAAGTCAAGACGGATAGCACGGCCCTCGAGCTCGTGGCCGTTGAGAGCACCGTGAGCAGCCTTGGCCTCATCGATGGAAGAGAACTGAACGTAACCGAAGCCCTTGGGGCGGCCGGTCTCCTGCTCAGTGGGGAGACGGATTCCGAGAACGGAGCCCTGGGCGCCGAAGACCTCGTGGAGAGCATCCTCAGTGGCGCTGAAGGGAAGGTTGCCAACGAAGAGAGTGTCGCTCTCGGGGCTGGTCTGGTCACCGTAGGAGCGAGCACGATCCTGGGAGCGGTCGGCACCCTCGGGCTTGGCCTGACGGGGAGCGGCGTAGTCGAGGTTGATGGTGCGGCCATCAAGATCGGTACCCTTCTTGGCCTCCATGGCCTTAGCGGCATCGGCGGCGCTGTTGTACTCAACGTAGCCGAAGCCACGGGAGCGGCCAGTCTCGCGGTCGGTGACAATGCGGACACCGGAGAGCTCACCGAACTCGGAGAACTCACGCTGGAGCCACTCCTCATCGACGTTCCAGGACAGGTTACCAATGAACAGGTTGGCGACAGCACCCTCGGGAACCTCCTCGGTCTTGGACTTCTTGGCAGTGGCAGCAGGCTCCTCATCAGCCTTGCGCTTCTTGGAGACAGGGGTCTCCTCGGAGTCAGAGTCAGAGTCAGAGCTGTCAGAGTCGGAACCAGACTCGGAGTCGGAAGAAGCCTTCTTGGCCTCAGACTCAGACTCAGAGGACTCAGAGTCGGAAGAGTCGGAAGACTCGGCCTTCTTCTCGGTCTTCTTGGGGGCGGGCTTCTCATCCTCAGACTCGGAAGAGTCAGAGTCGGAGTCGGAAGAGTCGGAGGACTCAGCCTTGGCAGCGACCTTCTTCTCGGTCTTCTTGGGAGCGGGCTTCTCCTCCTCGGACTCAGAAGAGTCAGAGTCAGAGTCGGAAGAGTCGGAAGACTCAGCCTTGGCAGCGACCTTCTTCTCGGCCTTCTTGGGAGCGGGCTTCTCCTCCTCGGACTCAGACTCAGACTCGGAGCTGGAGGAAGCATCCTTCATGTCCTCATCAGACTCGGACTCAGACTCGGAGGAGCTGGGAGTAGGCTCCTTCTTCTTGTTCTTCTTGGAGGCCTTCTCCTTGGAGGCGACCTTGCTGGCAACGGCCTTGCTCTTGGCGGCGGGGGACTGGGAAGCCTTGGTGACACCGGCATCCTTGACCTTGTTCAAGGCCTTGCTGGCCTTGCCGGCCTTATCGGCAACCTTGGTAGATGTCTTGGACATTTTGAACTGGAGGCGAAATGAAATGTTAGCCTTTGCTCTTTGATAAAATTGATGGGACTTATGGGTAGAGAGGGCTTGGAGGCAGGCTTGTAGCTTGGGTAGGGTGGCACATACTGTAGTGACAAGTGAAATTCTTGTAGTATGTGCGGCAAAGCCCACGATCCCTCAAAGCACCCGTGTTTTGGATGTGTAAAATGGAACAACAGCCCTCAGAAGAACTGCCAGAAGTGAACTAAATCACAGCTGGACGTTAACCCACTACCCACGGTACGGACAAGTTTTCAAGCCCACAAGCAACCGACAGCCAATACTGTCTAGAATATGTAACCCACGAGGAAGATGTCCCACAGAGCCCACAGAATAGATGTATGTCAAGCCCACAGCCCTCAGAGTGATAAGAAGCCCTCAGAGTATCCGAACGAACTTACGAGATAAAACCCACGCGACTGCGTTAGTTAGTGTGTATAGAGATCTCTTGAGTATTCAAGAGATGAGATAAATAAAGCAACCTGAAACAGACTGCTTTTTTGAAAGGGGAATGAGAAAAGGAAGTAGAGAGGATGGGAAGAAGAAGAAAAAAAAGTGAAGAGCTGGGGGACCATCAGCTCTGATAAGGAAAAATTTCTGAAAAAAAAAATTCAGAGGCTGGCAGAACCACTCCGCCTTCCAAATAGGGTTAGAACAGGCACTTAGTCTCAGGACTATGTGGGTACCTGTCCAGTGGCTGTTGACGACTCACAATCGCGTGTCAATTGGCGGTATCTTCTGCTTTTGTCGGCTGAGGGTACGTTGTACTACGTCAATTCTTCTACTATCACTTCTACTCGCTCAGACACTGTTCGACTTATCTTGAGCTCGGTCAATGGGAATATAAGTTCCCCTTAGGCCTTTATCGTGATGGCCCCTCTGACACCCTCCTCGCACCGCCCGCGCAAGAAGAGAAAGGTTGCGATCTCCCCCGGCTCCAACAATAACCTGATCTTGGATCTAGGCGAGGGGAAGCAATCTCCAGCATTTCCACTGGTCTCGTTTTTATGGGCTGCTCGGGCCGGTGTGTCTCAATGGCTGATCCTACCACTTGTCCTTATGTCCGTTGGCCTGTTCCGATGGGCTGTGAGCTTGTGGGGTTACTCTGGTATGCGACATCGTCTCTCTGTAGAGGTGTATCCAATAATTGACCCCTTTTAGGCTTCCAGGTTCCCCCAATGCACGGTGATTTTGAAGCACAGAGGCATTGGATGGAAATTACCACACATCTGCCTTTGGCGAAGTGGTACACATACGATCTGCAATATTGGGGTCTCGATTATCCACCATTGACCGCATATCATAGCTGGCTACTCGGAAAGATGTATATAGCCCTACCTGCCATTCATTGTGGAGTTATCATGGCCTCCTGCTGACCTGTCGGCCTGTCTAGTGGCTCCGCCTTTGATCCAACCTGGTTCGCCTTGGATGCCTCCCGCGGTTTTGAGGACCCCCGTTTGAAAGTATACATGCGCGCCACCGTTGTTGTATCTGAATACTTCGTCTTCATACCGGCCGTGGTCAATTTCCTCCGCCGCTACACTCGGATGCAGGGTGTTCATGCATGGTCCGCCTCAATTGCTCTCGTGGCAATCCTCCTTCAGCCAGCGAATATCCTCATCGACCATGGCCATTTCCAATATAACACAGTGATGTTGGGATTGGTGGTTGCGAGCTTGGACGCTATCTTGGCCGGACGTATGCTCTGGGCTTGCATTTTCTTCGTTGGTGCACTGGGATTCAAACAGATGGCGTTGTACTATGCACCAGTCATGTTCGCCTATCTTCTCGGTGTCTGCACATTCCCTCGAATTAATATCCCCCGCCTTGTGAGCATAGCCCTCATCACATTAGCTTCTTTTGCGTTGCTGTTGGCCCCTCTTATGGTTGGTGCCTCCAATGCCGAAGCTCGAAAGGCATTTGCACCTTCTCCAGTTCCACCTCTGTTGCAGGCACTTCCTGTCCAGATGAACAAGGACTCCGTTGCATATGGCCTATTATTCCAACTAACTCAGATCATTCATCGGGTGTTCCCCTTTGCACGTGGGCTCTTTGAAGACAAAGTTGCCAATGCTTGGTGCGCCATTCACACTTTCTACAAGCTCACCCGCTTTGATGCTACGTTGTTGCAGCGAGCATCACTCGGTGCCACTTTGGCGTCCATCATTGTTCCCTGTGCTATCATCTTCCGCCACCCTCGGGCCTCGCTTCTCCTCCCCGCTTTATCTGCCGTCTCCTGGGGATTTTTCTTGTTCTCTTTCCAGGTCCATGAAAAGAGTGTGTTGCTGCCTCTTCTACCGATGACCCTGCTACTTGCTGGTAACGGTGGACTGAGCAAAGAAACACGCGCCTGGGTGGGCTGGGCCAACGTCCTTGGCTCGTGGACCATGTACCCCCTCCTTAAGCGCGATGAGCTCCGCGTTCCTTACATAGTTATGACTTTGCTTTGGGCTTATCTCCTCGGCTTACCTCCTACTTCTTTCGAGACCTACCGAAGTCGGGCATCCCCGGAAGACTCCAATGCTCACTTCGAGCCCAGCACTCTAACAACTCTCCTACATTTTGGTTTCTATTTGGTCATGATTGCCTGGCATATCCTTGAGGCATACGTGCCTCCGCCGCCCGGAAAGCCAGATCTTTGGATAGTCTTGAACGCCCTGGTCGGAGCAGGTGGGTTCGGGATTGCCTATATGTGGTGTATGTGGAAACTATATACCCAATGTCGCCAGATCAGTCGGCAGGCGACCGAGGAGGAAAGCCAGAAAAAGAAGCAGTGATTGTTTGCCTAGGTGGATGGCTGTATGATTTTCAGTGATACCCCATATTATGTGATTATCCCAAATGAGGCAGTATAGTTGCTAGATTACTTTATTAATATGATTGATTCGATTTGAAATTCGTTCTTTAAGAGGTGAGACGTTGTATTGGGTAACCCATCCCTTTCATCTAGAGTCCAAATTCTAGATTGCAATCAACTCTAGATTGCAATATGTCACACATGAGCAAACATGCCTTAAAACAGACGATATCCAAAGAAAACAAGAAACTCCCGCCAATGGAATGCTATGATACAGTATTGTATAGTGATAGTACAGCCGAGGCCATTCGGTCAGAGATCGAGTCTAGACCTTGAAACCAAATCCGGCCATGCAAGTCTTGTACTGCTCAATGGTGGACTTGCACTCCTGCTCAGGGTTGTCGGACTTAGAGAAAAGCATGCAGTCATCGCGAGCGGTCTTCTCGGGTTTGCAGACGCAGCAGGGCTGGAATGTAGGCATTATTAATCGGTTGCGCTTGTTGGTCCGGTAGTATCGGATCGTACCTTGGGCTTCTCGGACTGGGCAGGCTGAGCGGGCGCTTGCTCAGGGGCAGCGGCGCTTTTCTCTGTGAAGCAATGTGTAAGCAAGGATCGAGGTCTTTCTCTGATATATAACCGGCGCATTGCGCAAGTATTCGGCCCAGGTAGATGGAAAGAGACATTGGTGCTTACCATTTGAGGAACCGAAGAGCCACGACATTGTGATGGATATGCAGATGTGCTTGATGAATATTTTTAAGTAAACGAAAGACAGAAAGGAAGTGTTAAGTACGAGAGTTGGGAACAAGTCCTTACAGGTGACCTCCAGGGCTGACACCATCGGACATTATTAATGGCGCGTGTAGCGTAACTGGTCTCTATGCTACGCCGTAGTTATTATTTTTTTTTGTTATCAACAAACTTGCCTCTTCGGGGTTGCCTCCTTTTCTGCTACACTACAGACTATTCCGGTTTTCTTCTTTCTATCCTTGGGTCTACTTGGGTCTCTTCATTGCTGGGATATTGTCTGCCATTGACCTCACGCTTATCCTCTTTTATTTGTTTTTCTTATCTCAATATCCCACTTCAACAACTACCCCGCCATGGCCCCTCCCAAAGTCTTCTCCCTCGAGGGCAAGGTCCTCAAGCTCGACAGCGCCGAGGACATGAATGCGCACATTCAGCCCTTGATTGACAACACCGATTACACTGAAATCCGTCTCGGTGGAAACACCCTGGGCATTGAGGCCTCCAAGCGCCTGGCCGAGGTCTTACAAACTCAAAAGTGCCTCGAAGCTGCCTACCTCGACGACATCTTCACCGGTCGTCTCCTGACTGAAATCCCCACTGCTTTGAACTCGCTCCTGAATGCCATCCTCAAGATCTCGACCGTCCACACCGTTAACCTTAACGACAATGCTTTTGGTCTCAGAACTCAGGCCCCTCTTATCGAATTCCTCTCGCGCCACGTGCCCCTCCGCCACCTCATTCTGAACAACAATGGACTCGGCCCTGCCGCCGGATCTCAGGTCGCTGATGCGCTATCAAAGCTGGCTGAGCGCAAGGAGGAAGCTCGCAACTGTGGTGAGGAGGTTGCGCTGCTGGAGAGTGTTGTCTGCGGACGAAACCGCTTGGAGAATGGCAGTATGGAGGCATGGGCTCGGGCCTACAAGGCCCACGCCGCCGGTCTGAAGTCGGTTAAGATGACACAGAACGGTATCCGATCGGAGGGTATCTCCCACCTGTTGACCCAGGGTCTCTACCACGCGCATTCCCTGGAGGTTCTCGATCTGCAGGACAACACTTTCACCAATGTGGGCTCCACTGCTCTGTCAAACGTCTTGTCTGGCTGGCCCTCTCTCCGCGAGCTTGGTGTCGGCGACTGTCTTCTCTCTGCCCGTGGTGGTGTGAAGGTTGCCCAGGCTTTGGCTGCGAACAAGAACCAGAAGCTCCAGACTCTGCGTCTGCAGTACAACGAGATGAAGGCGGAAGCCGTCAAGAGCTTCACCCACGCAGCCAAGACCGCGCTTCCCAGTCTCCGTCGCATCGAGCTCAATGGAAACATCTTCTCCGAGGATGACCCTAACATCGTTGACCTGCGTGAGCTCTTGGAGGCTCGGCAGGAGGAGCACGGCACCGACGAGGACCCCGAGGATAGTTGGGGTGTTGATGAGTTGGATGAACTCGAGGAGGAAGATTCGGAAGAAGAGGATGAAGAAGAAGACGAGGAAGAGGAGGAAGAGGCCAAGGCTGAGAAGGACCTCAAGGATGCCGAGCTTGCTGAGGAAGAGAAGGTTGCTCAGAGAGAGGACCAGGACGTCGATGACCTGGCCGATGTTCTGGGCAAGACGGCTATCTAAACCTCTGGAGCTGTTGGACAATTGTCACTTCCATCAGTACCTGCCTTCCATCACCGACGGATCATGGATCCAATGCCTTGATATCACCAATGGCTGCGACCCGCGCCCTTGGCTTATTGATGTCCTCCTGGCCATCCATGGTCCCTTTCTGTGTCCACGGCCACTCACAAGCTTCGGGTATGAGGATCTGACTGACGACGCTTACGCTTTACCTTCAAAAAGACCCCCGTTTGTTATACCCCCAATCTACAATGATGAAACCCTAGCTGCACATAATTTCCTTTTGCTTTGATCCACATTCTGTTTTGCATAGCCATGGACTCTTCCTGTTTTCTTCGGAGGATACACAACCATATAGATGGAATACATATCTGGACAAGCAGGACCATTCAAATAATTATAAATCTACGAAAATTAAGCAAGTAGTTGTATATACAAAAACTGCATATAAAATTGAAGGAAAATAATTTCCGAAAATGGAATGCAAGGCTTGGCGCAAACCTCGGACATCACAGCTCATCAAATTCCCTTTACCTTGTCGGCTTTGACATACCTCATCTAACATACCTGTCACTACTGGCGCTTCCATTGCCGTCGCCTTTCCGCTCTTTGTTTTCTTTACCGGTCCCATCTCGCAACACTATACCGTTGACGCGACCGTGAAATATCTCTAGGTGAGTGCCCGCGCAAAACACCCCTCATGACATCTTGCTTCTGCGCAATTCCCCATTGCTGTTCATGGCGCAATATGTATAACAGCTCTCATGTCATTGTTTCCAAGCTTTTCTGTTTGTTTTGGTCGAGTTTCCGAGAGCAAATGAGGGAGAAGGTGGACACGTGCAAATTGACAGCGTACCACCTTCCGCCGCAGGAGTCTCTATGGCGGGGTATTTTGATGACCATGTTTCGTGTGACATTTGCTGAAAGCATATGTGCTCCCTGATCTGTGATCCCAAAGGGACAAATGTGCATGGCGTGGTTCTGTAGAATGCGCCGGCATCCGGGGCTTATAAAGACCCTGCGTTCTAAGCTTTTGAGATGACATACTGACAGTTGTGGCTTATAGGTCTCCTAGAAATTTCTCTCCCGGTCCTCCATTGACCCCGTTACGCACTCTGATCGCGCTATCCCTCTACCCCGCACAACATGGCCATGGACGCCAAAGAGATCGAAGCCAAGGCCAAGGCCCTGGGCAAGGCCGCAACATCGAACGAGTCTTCAGCTGTGATCCTGGGCCTCCTGAAGGACATCCAAACCGGCGTCCGGGCAACCGAAGACCTCCTCCGACAGACGCGCATCGGAATCATCGTCAACAAGTTCAAGCAAAGCAAGACCCCAGAAGTCGCACGGCTCTCCAGCGAGATTGTCTCCAAGTGGCGGACTGAGGTGAACAAGCAGAAACAGGGCGGTGGTACAGCAGCCAGTCGTGGCTCGAGCGGATCTCCCCGACCAGCGCAAAACGGTACAGGAGCGTCCACCCCAGCCGCTGCTACACCCTCAGACAAGGCGTCGAAGCTATCCGTGCCTCCGGATAAGCGAACCTGGAAGGCAGACGGGGCGGAGATCAATCATACCGGGAACCGAGTGCGTGACAGCTGCACGGGCCTGATGTACGATGGACTATGTGTTGGATCAACCGAGCCTCCGAAGGTTGTTCTCTCGCGCGCCATTGCAGTTGAGATTTCGGCGTACAAGTACCTTGGACCGGAGACGAAGGAGGAATACCGCACGAAGATCCGCAGTCTTTTCCAGAACCTGAAGAACAAGTCGAACCCAAAGCTGCGGGTGCGCGTTGTCGATGGAGAAATTACCGCCGACCAATTTGTGCGCATGACGCACGACGAGCTGCGCTCCGTTGAGCAGCGTGAGGCGGATGCCAAGATTCAGAAGGAGAATATGGACAAGGCTATGGTTGCGCAGCAGGAACGCAGTATCAGTAAGAGTTTGCAGTGCGGAAAGTGTGGTCAGCGCAAGGTTACCTACACTGAGGCTCAGACTCGTGCGGCTGATGAACCGATGACTCTGTTCTGTACGTGTCTGAACTGCGGCAAGTCCTGGCGGCAGTGAGCTTGGGGAACGTTTGAGAGCTGGAGCGGAAATGTATTATTCTTTGGGGACTCGGTGTTTCTTTCTTTCCATTTTTCCTTTTCTCTTTCTCGTGTTTTTCATCCTTTTCTATCAAGCGAAGGCTATGAAAGCCGACGCTGGAGTTCTACTGTGGGCCTTTTGATTTATGTCTTCCTCTACATCTGTTTCCCTTTCGGGAGCGAAGCTCGTCTGGGCAAATAGATGGAAAACAGTCGTGAACTATCTACCAAAATTCAGATATCCCAATGATTGATCTCCGACTCTTGAACCAAGTATAGATGGTTGTTTTGATACATACATAAACAGTAACACTGAGATATCAACAAACAATATATCAACGTCATATTGATGTCAATACTCATCTCCATCACATCTATATATCCCACATCTACACACCTTCAAAACAAAAAATCCCTAAACATGACAACACGCGCAGACCTCCTAAAACCAATCCACGCTTTCCTGGAAGCCCTAACAAACCCAAATCCAAACCCCGACAACCTCCTCTCAACCTTCACAACTTCTCCAAAACCCCTAATCCACGAACACGGTCTCCCCCAACTAGCCCCCTTCTTAGGCCGACCATTCACCGGCCAAGATGGGATAGCAACTTACTTCGAACTTATCTCCTCCCTACTGTCTATCAAGAACATGGTCTTCGAGCCCGAGGAGAACTGGGTGGTTGATGCGAGCTGTATGGCTGTTTCGTTTCGCGGATCCGCCACGTTCGTCTGGAAAGAGACGCGGCAGGCGTGGGATGAGACGTTCGTTTATCGGATTAAGCTTGCTATTGATGAGAATGGGAGTGGGGAGGGGAGGTTGGCGGTTTGTGAGTATCAGATTTGGGCGGATACGGGGGCTGCGTATCTTGCTAGGCTTGGGAAGTTGGGGGATTTAGTAGGGTCTGGGGTTGGTGATAGTGGCCAGGGGATTTATGTTGATTTCGATGCAGGGGGTAAGACAGGGTAGGAGGATATACATGGATATATCAACTCAATAGTGAGGAGTGTGCCAATTATAAGGAGTGACATTATTTGGGAGATTTTTCTAGATCCAGACGGTATACACATATTCTATAAGACCGGAGTCTATCCCTCGAAGACGCTGTGATTAAGCTCAACCCCGATATCCTTAGCCATATTCTGCATCTGGGCCTCGATATCATCCTCCATACCACCACCCAGATGCAAGAACTGTCGCACCTTGGTGAAATAGAAGAAGATATCAGTACTAAACAGCACCATGCGGAAGATAAAATGACGACCGATATTGCGGATCTTCTCGGCCAGCGGCAGATCCGGCGACTCGATAAGCGCACGCGAAGCCCAGATACCAGTAATCTTGACGCGGTTCACCGGCGAGCCCAGGAACTGATTGTTGCCCTGGACGATGCGCAGATTGCGACCGATGAAGATCAACTCCTGCGGCCACTTGGTTTCATCACCCAGCATATCGCGGATCGCCTTGCGCATGGCCTGCTGCATCTCGTAGTGTCGCTCTGCACGCTCTGACTTGCTCAGGCCCTGGAGACCGCGGTGCGTAGACTTGTCCCCACCACTGTAGGGACGCATTAAGGTTGCTGACGCGAAGAAATCCGGGTTGTTCACGCCCCAGCCATTGACAATCTCGCCCAGCGTGCGATTGTCGAAGGTGAGGAGCGCTTTCCAGAAGCGCGCGTATTGGTGTCGGAATCCCGGTTCCATGTGGATGTATAGGCCATGGTCGATCAGAACCAGCTCTGGCTCTCCGGACGGCTTGCGGCGGATGAAGATGTTACCCGGGTGCGGATCGCAGTGGACGTATCCCCACAAGAACATCTGGGCAGAGAACAGGTCTACCATAGTCGTCATCACGTCCTTGAGAGACAGTCCCAGTCCCCCGCGGTTGTTGTGGCCACGCCAGTAGTCGCGCTCCGGCTTGGACCTTGACGCGCGGGGGTTTCGTTCCGCAGAACTCGTCTCCGGTTGGTCAAGCGGGGTACCGTGACAGCCTGGACTTCCCTGGCGCCATCCACCGCGCCAGGGCCGCGTGATGGCGTCTTTGTCCCAGAGCCGTACGCCTTCTACCCATTCGGCGGTCATGACGCGCTTCGAGCTCAGTTCGCGGTATACACGAGGAATGTACACGCGATCGCGGAGACGGGGTTCACCGGCCACTAGCTTGGCCATGTTTTCCGAGTTATCTGCTTCATTTACAAAGTCTGTTTCGAGCGATAGTCTTTCACTGATATAGGGAACGAGACTGTAGAAGGGGATGTCAAACATTTTGCTGTAGATAAAGGTCACGACTCTATTGGTTTTCAATGTCAGCATAACATCCTCTCGCAGCTCGAACTCGGACACAAACTCACTTGAAAGCCCAAAGATCCCATGCCAATTGCTGCACGATCTCCCGCTTTTGGATCTTGATGGCGACCTCCCTGCCATCCTGCAGACGAGCCCAGTGGACCTGCGCAACACTGGCACTGGCTCGGGCTTTACGCTCCATCATACCCTTGTCGGGGGCACCCGTAAACGAGACACCGAATACTTCCTCCGGCGATTTGCCAAAATCCTCACGGATGACCTTCTCGATATCCTTCCAGTCATTCTGAGGCGCATCGTCAAACATGCGGGCAAACATCTGCTGGAACTCAGGGGGCAGGATGGCGGATTGCATGGCAATCGCCTGTCCTATCTTCAGGTAAAGACCGCCATTATGTCTCAACAGATCCGACAAGCGTTCTGCGTTTCGGGCGTGCACGGCAGCAATGGAGGTGGCCAGTGGCGGGTGTGGGCGGAAGTTGATTTTGTAATCGAGGGCGACGAAGAGACCGAGAGAAAAGGTTCGGGCAGTTCGGGTCAGCGATGAGGCGTAGAACTGGCTGTCGATGCCGTAGGCGACGCCTGTTGCTAGTGAGACATAGATGATTCGTCGTAACCATTTGATGGTTCGCTTGTAGGTCTTTGCTTCTGTGGGTTTCCCTAGGGAACTTGGTGACGGTGGTACGAAGGGTTGGAATTGGCTTGAGTGGGCATATCGGTGCGGGCGCCAGATTGAGGGATGGATGGTGGGCCGCAGAGAGCGGAGAAGGGTCGCGTGCGCCATATGAAGTTGTGGAAAGGCGAATGCCTAATCACTGCATGGCGGTGTTGGCAATCAAATCGGAGTGCTTATCTGGGGTGTAAGGCAGAGTAGGTGAGAAGTCTTATGTTAAGTATCAAGTAAGCCCTGGAGATGTTCGGCTTGTCGTCATCCGTGACCGCGCGGAGTCGGAGTCGGGGAATTCAGCCATGTCCTTATTACCGACACTATACTCCGTATACTCGCATCTAATTTCCGTGAGCAGTGAAATCAGTATATAGGTGATATAAATTACAGTTAAATGCAGATATAAATCATAATTCATCATGGTCATTAGGCCCCAAAGTGTCACACACTTTCGCATAATCCCTCATATTCTGAGGAATCGTGATATCCCACAGTTCATCACTCTCCAGGAACCGTAGTTGCTCCTTGCACGATTCCTCCGAGGCCATTGGGATCAAGGCAGGAAGATGTTTGATCGAAGCTTTGAGGAAATTGCGCTTGAAACAGTTGCCAAACCCAGCCAGAGTCTCCGAATCAGAGCAAATATGTATTCCACCACCTAGCATTGATCCACAGCTTTCCTTGATGTTGAGCGCAACATCGTCGCCCATCTTCAATAGAGCCTCTTCTTTGTGGGGTACATTCATGCGCTGCACCAGACTGCGGACAGCGGGGACAAAGGTGTTATTGCGCGTCCATAGATCCCAGTGCGGGACGGTCGGCTGGCATCCAACGTCGCAGATTTCACTCTGGAATTTATCGAAGAGGTGGCCCGGTCGGCTAACCAGTGCGGAGACGACTTTGAAGCATGATGTGCCGAGTGCTGTGACGGGGGAGAGGAACAGGAGGACGAGGAAGAGGCGATCGAGGAGAAACCGCATCATGCGATAAGACGAGAGGACGAGGAAGAGAAGACCGAGATCGATTGAGATCTTCTAATTGCAGTTTTGTAGTTTTGTAGCCTTGTCGTTTCAGGGGAAGATGAATGTCATCCCCCGCATTTGTGGAGAACTCGGAACTTCTGAGATTCTCAAATTTCGTTTATATACAACTCTGCAATGAATTGGGAGATTCGTCATGATCCTTTCGGGTATTTCTTATATCCCCTTCTCAAGTCCCGAAAGCCTCTAATCATAAATATAGTGATGGCTCTATGGAAATGCTTATAAACCTAGAAGAAGTAGACTCTCTCGAAGCCATTGTTATCATCGACAATGAGCTAGATCCGCTCTCACCCCCAGCCCCGGGTACTGTCCAAATCTCAGGGAATCTGGGATCAATTGCCATGGGCTCAAAGCATACATTGACAGACCGCGGGGAAGCCTGCAAGGAATTGAGGCTGGAAGATGTCTGTTGCGCAGCACATGGCTTGTCAATTCTGGTGGTAAGGCGATGCTCTGCCAACGAACTCTTGGATATGGTTTCCTATTAAGCTTACCCTATATAGACCGCCACTAAAGGCGACAAGAAGCACGCTATTCTCTTCGATGCTGGTCCTGAAGAGGAGGCTTGGGAGAGAAATGTGAAGCGGCTGCGACCAAATATCTCCTCCGTGGAAGTGATTCATCTATCGCATTGGCATCGAGACCACTCCGGTTCGTTATTCCGAGCCAAAAAAACAGACACATTGAAGTATATTCTCTTCGGTTCGGCTGATATTCGCGCAGGTGGTCTTCTGCGAGCAATCCGCATGATAAAAGATGCCAAACGAGCCGAGAGCCACTCTGAAGAGCTCGTCGCGGACTTGCACCCGGACCGACCGGCCTATAGAGGCATTGCTCTGCCCGAGCATATCATCTCCCTCGAGGCTGATCCTACCTTTGAGGAGATTAGAGGCGCAGGTGCGGTGGTCGACAAGCGGAGCGAGCCACACACCGTACTTGATAACTTCTTTCTTGTCTCTGGGGATATTCCACGAGTGACACCGTATGAGACGGGTCTGAAGAATGCAGTACGATATGACCCCGATGAGAATGACTGGTTCTCTGACGAAGTCATCCTCGACGAGCGTTCCCTCATCTGCAATCTCAAGGGTATATGCTCCCTAAGACCCGCTCACAGCCGTATTGAGCTAACATGTTCTTTAGGAAAGGGTCTTGTTGTCTTCACTGGATGTAGCCACGCTGGCGTAGTCAACACCACCAAACACGCCGTCGAGCTCACCGGCGGATCAGTACCTGTGCATGCCGTCGTCGGTGGATTCCATCTCGCCACAAGCGACGCGGACCAAATCCAAAACACAGTCGCCGATCTCAAACGGCTCGATCCCGCCGTACTCATGCCGGGTCACTGTTCGGGCTGGCGGGCCAAGTTTGCGATTGAGAAACACATACCCGGGTCATTGGTGCCCTGCACCGTCGGATCGAGAATCACATTCTGATACCTGTCGTATTGGTTTCATCTGAGACATTGATACTTTCTGAAGCTGTTCCTTACAGTCTTGTTCTCCACGTGGACGCAGGGTCTGGATGCGAAACCGCATGGCATGGGTTGCTCGGGGCAACGGATCTCATCAAGGGGCTATCTCGTCATCGGCTCGGCATGACTGGTTTCGTTGATCGGATTCCGATTCCTGACATCACTCTATCTCCTTGCTGCATTTTCTTGCGATCGGAAAAATGCGGGATGGATGCAGATGACTGTTTGTAGAGTTATGGTAGTAGGCGTGATAATGGTAATAGTAATACTGAAACTCATATAGTCAAGCAGCGTAGGCATTGATGATTCTGAGCCCGGTTGTAGCGATAGCTTATAGGGCACTTTTGAATATTATATATTTCTGAATAACAATTGCAATTCGCATTAATTAAATCGAATATTGAAAATCTAGAGCCGCATGAGGTCTGTCGTTGAAGGATCGAATCTGATATATATCTCCAATATTTAACAGCAATTATATGCTACTAATATATATTTCCTTTCGGTGATTAGACCTGGATGTTCAAATTCACTGCAATGGATATAAGATATTTCGCGTCTTCTAAAGAATTGTCAATATATATATATATGTTCTATAAACCATGCAAAGGATGTATAACTTCTATCCACTACATCAAATCTTCGTCAAGTCTCACAAACTTATATTCAATCTATGCACATTTAATCCCATACCCACGTCCAGATATGTCAAAAAGCACGCCATCCGCAAGATACAGATAGGATACAGTGTAACCGTCAGGGCGGCAACTACATCCAAGGACGCCCGAGGTCAGCTGGACCAATCCTCCACCTCTCCGTTGTACATTGTTCTACAGCCAAGATCCCTTAGTAGTAAATATCTACCGAATCCCTAAGATACAGCATACAGATATGAGCAAAACAGTCAGTCGCCGTCTTGGCCCGAGAAAATCCCTCAGCGACAGAGTAAGCCCAAGCATCGGCATATCGAGGTAAAACAAATCTAAATGCGCCCCTGACAGCGCCACGCCCCTCACAGACGATACCTCTGATAAGGCACACGACCCTACATTTCACATTGCTACAACGTACATACTCATGTATTACTCCACGTATGGAGTACGAAGTACTCCGTCCAAGCATGCACACTGCCCCCGCCAAGACGCAAGCACAACAAGCATTACCAACAACGACCCTTGCGCTTGTCGACTCCCTCTCCTCTCCACCCCGCCCCACGATCACCGAAGCCTGACTCCATGACCTCACGCCGACTCGACAGAAAAAAAAGGGGCTGGTCAGAGGTCAAATGCTCGCCAAGACGATAATGCGGGAGGAAGGGATGGACGGCGTGGCTTGGCATCGGGGAACAGGTACATGATGAGGACGATCAGCAGATCAAGGGAGGGGGGAAATTCCTAGCATGGTGTTTGATGCGATAAGCAAAAGACTTGACATCATTCAATGACTTTATCGTGTTGTCTAACTATTGTATAATATTGTAGAAGCATGCCAAGAATATATTTGAATAGCGTCAGTCTTCCTTCTTTTTGACACTCGGCGCCAAGATCTATTGTCTAGAAGGAAATAGGGATGAAACGCAAATTTGCGCGCATTGATTTTTGAGACTTGTCGATGGTTCCTGGTCGCTAGTTTCTGTTCTCTTTGTGCTATCTTGACACATGCCCATGTGTGATCTATACTATCAGTGCATCTTCCCTCATGGGGTAAGTCGTATTTGACGATGCATGTCATCTATCCTTCGATTCATAACGGACTATTGATAGCCCAAGACAATGAGAACAAGGATGTAAAGTCGATCATACATCCCGTTCTAACCTCAGACTCTCATAAATGGGCAATGCCCAGTGTTGATACAGCGTAGCCAAGAAACTCTAGTGAAACAGAGCAGTGAAACTCGAGTATGATTGCACTCCCCTTCTGTTGTTGGATCTTGGCTCTTGCCTGTATATTGTCGATCATAGAGTTTAATTCCACATTGGTGCCATCACTGCATTGTCCATCCACTCACCGCGACGAATGTTATCTATGTATAGACAATAACACACTGCACGCCAGGCAGCATGTCGATCCCCCAGCATCCCCCACGAATCTATCCCTGTTTTGCTTGGCATACCCGGGACCAGGTACAGTATCCCAGGAGTACCCCAGGTATACGGTATCCGTAAGATTTGGAACACAACAACAAAACCACACTAAAAACTGCGTTTGAGCTGTATTATGCAGCTTCGACTGCGCCCCCAGATTTCACCAGGCACCGGTAGACATTGATATTCGGCAGTGATCGGGGAGTTTAACGGTGGCTATGCAGATCTGCCGACAGGTGCATACAAAGAAAGAGAGATATCTCGTAGCCTAGCAGGCAGTCTCATATCTTCCTTCTAACAATAGTAATAGAGAAGCAAAGAGCAACCACTATACCCGTCATACTCATCATAATAGCCTCCGATCCTGGAGAAAACCAGCAGGTATCGTGAACACCGCCGATCACTTGTGCCCGAGTGGCAGTGACAGCCAGTCCGAGACAAAATACTGTAACGTTTAATTCGGTCTGGAGAAGCAGTCTGCACTCTGTATTTCAATATTGTATATTGTATCGAGATAACACAGCCAAGAGGAATATCAATACTCCATACAATTATTGAAGACCTCGTCATTGCAGCACGGGGAGACAGGGAGCGTGTGCATTGCAAATCGGACTGTGGTCGCGTACAGGCTAAGTTCGGGATACTTACCCTACCCAAAACGTCTCTCGCACAGGGGATGGGAAACACACTATCTGTACATATTCCACGAGACTACTTGACTGGGTGTATTACCCCGGAGCCATACTAAACAGGGTAATTATGTTGTACGTGCATGCTTGCCTTGCGTCACAGGGGGAGAAGAACAACAAAGTGACAATATGTCTTTTTGCAGTGATTTGTATTTGTTATTCTCCCATCTAATATGGTAGATAGATACATATGTAGCAAAATCCTTTCCCGACACGGGACACAAGTCGCGCTAATCCCGGGTTTTACTGAAATAGTGATGTGCAACTGCCCAATACGGGGACCAGTAATAAGCGCGGGAAATATCCCTTTGTGTGAGCTCCCCCGAAAATACCACTTGCCTGTTGTGAGGGTTCGCGTCCGAGTGTGGGGTGTTTGTTCTCCTGTCGATCGCGACCGGAAGGGGAAGACTAGCTAAGTATGCGGTCTGGGTTGTTTTGGATGGGGTAATCTGGTCTCTTATAGGCTCTCCATTATGATTTTTGAGGTTGTATGAATTGTCTTTGTGCTTAGTATGGTGGTCTGAGTGTTGTTTGTTTATTGCTTATTTGGGTATCGTGCGGTAACTAGGGAGTATAATATGATGTATGTCATCATTGCTATCCTGGAAAGGGTTTAGAGAGGGTAAATTGTGCGTTATCACACGAGCTACCCTGTATAGTATATTTCTCCGTGCAATCTCCCCGGTCAATCTTAAACACCGTTCAAAAGATTCGGATATGCAGTTATCTCGACTAAAAATGTTAAACTCCGAAGCTAGCGACAGAGACTTGTTCCAGGATATTGCTCATTGTTCATTTACGCTTTTCACAGCGGACTGTGCGTATTGGGAGGCGTATATGTGGTTACTAGGATCTGATCGACACAGGGGTTTGTATGCAGCCAAGAGAAAGGTGTAACATAGCATACGATCTCGACATATAATATGTACGATGCACACGATTAAGTCGAGGATAGCTGGGTAAATAATTCAGCTTGCAATGACTCAGTTTGGTGAATAGGGCTGATTAGGGCAAATAATTTTGCCACTATTGCTTGGTGGCGTGCAGGAATTGATTCATCGATAAAATAATGATGAATAAACAAAGAAAGGGACAAATTAGCCGATATTTCGAAATGGGGAACCAGAAATCAACAAAGAGTTATGAATGAGCGATTAAATTTTGATATGTAACCATTGTATAGACCACATCTACTTTGAGTATCCCAGCAAATCTCCAAAACTGGACGTGAAACCGTGACGTGCCGAATTCCCGCGTGCCGCGTAGCCCGAGTCGGGGGTATTCGACACGGGATCACCGAGGCTGGCCGATTTTTGCACCTCGGCGAGAAACACCCAACACACGAGCCAAGACCGAAAGGGGTCCGATATAATCTCAAATCGCTGGCCCAATGATGTGTCCTCAACGAGAAACCTCAATATTCGGGGGATTAACTGGTTAAGGTAACGTCGAGACATTCAATCCTGAAGGGGGCAGTAGTCTCGAAAGCACAGACACGCGGGGCGAGTTTCCGACGTACGTATGTTGTAGTTATTGATTCCATGGGGTTCGAATTGGCTGTTCAATTGGAATAATACAGAGTGCTACGTAGAGGGTGAAAGAGAACCCCGGTGATAATCATTTCTCAAGCTATGACCATCACCATCCCACGCCCCGGGAAAACTCCATCTTACCTCCATAGAACCGCCAACTCTGGAAATTACTCCGTACAATGTAAAGGTATATCTTTACTATATTGCATCTAGGCTATGCTCAATTCCATTCAAACACGGGTAGACACGATATTTCTCGTTTCAAAAAAAAGAAAAGACTTGAAGCTCTCATGCAGGTGCGGGAACCACATGAGACTATTCCTAAATCGGCCTTGGGGTGAGGTACCCCCGTGCACGGGGGGGTGTTGACTTTCTCTTCAACCCGCGTTTTCTTACTTTTTTTTTTAATTTCTCCTCCGATATTGTTTCTCCATGGGCAGTCAAATTCTGGGGTGACCAACGCTGGGATGGCTTGGCGAACCGCGCTTTGTCTAAGAACAGTTACGGTGGTACTTTGGTTTTCTCGATATATTATTCAAACTTCAGTAAATCCATGGATGCATACGCATTGGGAGAAGTGACAAAAAATTGACAGTAGCGTCGTCAGACGGGGGTCTCCGCGGACACAGCTAGCAGTTTAGACCAAAGGATGATAATAAAGTGCAATCCTTGTCGGTGTGTGTGTGTGAAAGGAGCTAGAAAACGACAGGAAAATGCCTCACGATTTGAGATCGGCAAAAGTCCTCGGAGACAAGTCCCATTTCTGACCGTACAAGGTACGCGGCGCTAAGCGTACTATTATACACCGAATGTGGTAAGGTCTACTCCGTAATCAAGGAACGATTTTGGCAGGCGGGCGATCATTCAGTGGGTCCTCCCACCGGTGAGGGTTTGATTCAGATGGTAGGAGCTCTTCTAAGCGTATTTGGGGACATCTGATTGCTGGACGGAGCTATTTCTCCCCCATCGCACTACTTGCGCTACTGTAGGTACACGGCTGCGAGGTGAAAGCCAAGACCGGACTAGGATATTCGGTCGATACCTGACCAGTAGATGCCGATGAAAGTAATGCCAATGTAATTACTGTGGGTTCGGGATCTGGATTTAGATCATTTAGACGGGGAGGGAGATTAGGTTGTGTTGTCCTCATGATCACATGTGGTGACATTTATATCCATACTTCTACAATATACAGACATTTTACTTCTTAGGTTCTTAGGGCTAATGTAGAACATCGGCATGTCCAAGCCGGGTGTAATTTACAAGTTAGTACGTATTTACGTATTTCAATAAGAAATGCACCTGAGCTTGGGCGCGGTAATTAACTGACTCAGCTGTTTGTAAGGGCCGTGATTGGTGGGGAGACTGGGGCAATCTCGCTATTCGGGCTTTACCCGAGTGGGAGGTTTCATTTAGTATTCGTTTTCGGATACAGAGTATTTTGCAATGTGGTATGTGCGTAATAAGAACAATTGGGTTAGTCTAACAAAGCCATAGCGAAAGCGGCATGATAAGAGTCATGACGTGATACTGTTATTCTTATCATCCCATGTTATGAACATTATTGTTTGTGCCGACATCCGTCAAAAGGATAAAAAAGGCAAGAAAGAAAAATTAAAAAATTAAAAAGAAATTTCACGCAGTAAGCTGCATTGCATCCATGGTACGGTGACCTCCAAGGAAGCCTTCTAGAAGACATCCAGAACACCCTAAATCTATAACCACACGCACCGAACTCGCTGGGTCCCACTCCGACAAATGTCCCAAATGGAGATGATCAACTCGGCACCGAAACTCCATTAGGGCCAGCCTCCAGTTTACTCTACACGCAGCAGTTTTGATATCGGAGAAAATACGGCTTCACCCTGCTCACCGTCCTTTTACAATAGTTAACAAACCTCAATATATTTTTTTTTTTCAAGTTTGCCCCGGTCCGATCCGGAGTGGCAACTTCATCAACTCGGACAACGGGAAGTAAATTTTTGAGGCATTTTGTTGCATGACGCAGGAAAAAAAGACAACACGATCGGAAAAGCCCGTGCTTCTTGCCGTCAGCATACTGAATATTGATCCTGCGGTACTTCCCCAGATCAACCCCTCCAAGCCAGACGGCATCAGCGGCACGATCGCCCGACAATGCGAGGAATGTCCGATCCTCCTGTCTCTCCCCCTTTGGTATGTGGTATCGTGCTTCACGTGTAGAAGGGATTCCTGGCGGCTACGATTGAGCACATGTCCGACCGAGGAGAGATGAGTGGTTGGCCACGAGAAAATGTAGATTAAATTGTGTAGTACAGTGAGATTCAGTTGTAGGTACTTGTTGTTGCCGTAACTGTGTCCGTTGTTGCATCCGATGGGATGTGAGATCGTGAAACATGTTCCCAGCCCCCAAAATTCCTGCCACATGCGGACATACCGTGAATCCCCGATTGTTATTACGTCTGTTATATTATTGGAACAATCGAGTTGGCTATTACTCCGTATCTGTTACGGAGTTCAAAGGATCAGCAATAATGAGAGGCTACGGTGACTCCGGTCAATTTCTCCAAATCGAAATTGATTGTAGACTTGGCCATGACATGATATTTTGATATTGCGCACGTGTGTGTAGGATAATCTACCTCCTACGGAGATGGATATTGTCCCACAGCATGATCCACGGGTCGCGACGTGGGGGAAAAAAGGAGAAAAGCGGCCCTGAAAAAGATGAACAATTTCCTAATACAACATTATTGTACATAAGGAAATTCTCGATGCTTCGATGGCCCCCGTTCAAGCCATTTTTCCATATTCGATTGGGGTCGAAAGAAAGAGCTCTCCACTTATGCGCCTCGGTTTTGGAGATTCTGAAAGGTCGTGGGCCCAACAGAATTTTCTATTTTTTTTAAAAAAAATCAGAACAATGGCCCGATACTGTGGTCCAAACTGATCCATCAAAGGAAAATTCGCTGCTCTGTATAGTGACTTCCAGTGACCTCGGCGGCGCTGAGGACTGTCCATCCCCAGGATCGTGCACTTGCCGTCCGGGCTTGGCTGACGTGTGTTATTGAAAGGCTAAACGGCGAGAATCCCCCGGAGTGATCGTAACTCAATTGGACTTTTTCCCTTTTTTCATTTTCATTCCCTTTGCTTTTTTTTTCCCTCGCACGGGGCTACAGGAGGACGAAGCGCAGGCGTTGCATCGAATAGGGGCCAGTTGCGGATTTCAGACTCCACTCGCGGCCGGCTTCCCGAAAGAGTTTGGGCTAAGAGCTATCGGTCTTTGCAGCCATTTACTTTAGGTGATATGGAAAGATATGAGCCAGAGGGCTCCAGAGTGGCGACAGCAGGCTAGATAATGTGGAAATTCGTATCTTTCATCTCTCCTCCTTTTGCTGGAAAAGCAATAGCTCCTACGGCGTAAACTTATACAGTGGAAGGTAATATTTATTTGATATATATATTATCACGGCCAGACTCGGGAGCTCCATAATTTCCGCTCGTTCAGCTGCCCGCAATTGGTTCGCATCGTGAACGGCACGCCTGCCGCGGAAAGCGCCTTTTGGTTGAAGTATATGTTGTACTCCTTACAAAGTACTACCAAGGGACGGGAAGACCGACAGGGTTGTTTGAGTGATTATCGCACGCCACCTATAATCGATCGACAATAGCGCCTCCATGTTGTACGATGTATGGAGTAGACGAGAACGAGAGAGATTTGTCTAGATCACATAGACTCGGGCATAATAGGATCTCGTCTCTCCCGCGCCGTTGTTCATCGCCAACGGCGCGTGCACGATCGAGGGAAACCCCGGCCCTAAGGAGTTTGGTCTTCTGGGGAAGACTTTGCCAAGGGCACTCACCGGAAAACCGGGGTGCGGGCGATTCTTTCAAAAGTCTGGGAAATTCGCCGACATACCGTGGGAAGATTGTGATTGACTTTGACTGGAGTGACAGTCCTAATTGAGCATATACTTTTTGAGCTACAGTGTGATTGAAAACGAGGTTTCCATCCAATCGCCTTCAGCCTTATTATGATATGTTGTATGCACCGAGAAGCTTGATGTGATCGATGGAAGGTTCGGTCGCGGATCATCCCCGATCATATGCATTCAATGAGCCCTGGGCTTTTGTCGAGGATTTGCCTGCACTCGGACAACGGGGGTTTGGCATCGCGAACTGGGTTCCCTGTTCGAACAAAGGCAATTTTTTTCCCTTTTTGGTCATGCACACTGTCAGACGATCAATGGAGCTGTGTGCTGGCCGGGAGGGTAATAACAGTCTATCATAATTAAAACTACTAGTCTACATGAAGTAGCATCGAAATTAGCCTTGTTGATACACTCCCAGCTCGGCCATTTCGCCATCTTTTACAACATAGACAAGCCAGAAAGATTGCCACTTCAGATACCATGAATCATTCCAGCTGTACTCCGTACTTTGTACAGACCATATTCGAGTCAATGCTTGGGAACAGCGTCGGCGATCAAACAACGATGAAATCATCGGACCGCGTCTGCACCCGGTGATTTGATCAAAGCCGCCCGGTTATTACTATGTTGTAGGTGTTAGTGGGCGGGGACTTTCACGGCCATACCGACCAATGAGGAGCACCGAATTAAATGACGCTCCTGGGGACTCTATCCACGAGGGCAAGGATCGACTTGTGGGCAGAGATACGAAGGAGGCAGCTTCCGCGAGGGCGGTGGAAATAAAAGACTGAGTGCGTATTGATACTACAGGTGAACGAGACCCTGGTAACAAATCCATTAGCTAACAGATGACATAATGGTAAATGAAGGAAAATCATTGTACTTTACTGGTAACAAGGTAATATTCACTGGCTCGGCATGCTTCCAATAGCATTGGCATACATATCAATAAAAAATCAAAATCGAAATCTGTCAACCGCTTCCGGACCCCTTGCTATATTTAAAATGGTTTGGGTGTGACGGCCATGCGATACTGTCGTCACCGTGGTCACTGTGGCATTTTTGTTACTTCAGTTTAGTGTAAAAGCCGGATATGGTCGAGGGAAAAGTGAAGTATATGTACGGAGTATCAGTAGGACATCTGGTGAAATGAAAGCGTACCCGTATCAATAGACTATCTTGGGAGACTATCTTGGGACTACCTCGGACCATGTCGCTGAATATAGGAACATTCTCCTGCAAGGGCATTCCTGTCTATTCCTTTTTGCCATGCCCGTGAATTCTCCGTCTAAGGTACTGCTAATCAAGTAATTGCAAATCGGAATACATCAGACACGCAGTGCCAATTCCATTAGTTTATTTTATTTTATGTCTTGGGGTCTCGGGGCACAGTAAGGATCCAAATGACCCCAGACACAAAAATCGCGCATAGTTAGAACTGGGGCACATCGGCTAAGGCAAAGAAACTTGTGTAAAATTCGTACCAATTCATACGAAAGTGATGTCTGTGGAGGCCAACTCGGCAGCTCAGTGCCGGTAGCAGAGACCTCCAGAGGGAGAGTGGTATCGGTATCAGGTTTTTTCATTGTTTTGGTACTAACCCGAACGCAGCCATGGCTCCACTCAAGGAACTGTACCTTGGAGATAACTGGCTGCAGCCGGGTGTCCGGTTGGAGCTTTTACGGTAGGGCAAGGGGTAAAGTCTGGTATCAACCAAGAAAACAAACTGGAGTAAACTACAAGGGGAAGGAAAAGTGAAAATAAAAAACGAAATATACACACTAATACACTGTAAAAACACCTAAAAGTCAAAATTATCTGAAAGAATGATCGATGAGCGATCAAAGAGTACCTAGCTTATACCTTCCCCAGCAACCATTTTCAGAAGTATTTCCCCCCTCAAAATGACAAACACGGGATTTCAGGCAAAATACCTTGCTCTCCCCGTTTTATTTATTTATTTAAATTTTTAATCAGTATTCGTATTTTTATTTTTTTTTTAATTCCCGGAATTTCAATTTTCAATTTTCAATTTTATTTATTTTATTTTTTTATTTCCCTCACTCTCTTTTCTCTCATTATCCACCTACCCACTCCGGTTCCCTCTTTTCGACCCCCCCGGTAATCCATTATAAAACAGACCTTCCTTCACTCATCTTGTTTATCTCTTTTCCTCTCTTTACATAGGATCTGTTCCGACTCTGTCATATCGTCATTTCGTTGTTTTCACTCATATCGTTGGGTTCCAAGGCTGTGTGAGCCGAATCAACAACAATGGCGGAGCGGAGAATTTCCTATGCTGTTGACGTCGAAAATGGTGAGCGTCACACCCGTGAGGCTGGTGATGAGGGCAATCTCGACGAGTACTCTGCTCTCAACCGCTACATCTCGACTGCCCAGGCCAACCGTCGCGCCTCTACTTCCAGCGCTGGTGCTCTGAGCACTGGCTCTGAGAAGAAGAAGCCCTGGTGGAAGTTCGGTGGCGGCGCTGCCGGTGGTGTCGAGGATGGTTTCATTACCCCCGATGACTGGCTCGAGACCGACCTTCGCAGTGGTCTGAGCTCTGCCGACATTGAGCCTCGTCGCAAGAAGACCGGCTGGAACGAGCTGGTTACTGAGAAGACCAACATCTTCCTTCAGTTCATTGGTTACTTCCGTGGTCCTATTCTCTATGGTAAGTGGCCTCGACATCCGTCTCAATTGACGCGTCTTGTGCCAATTGGTTACTAACACGCCTCTTTTTTACTCTCATAGTTATGGAACTTGCTGTCCTTCTCGCTGCCGGTCTGCGCTCGTGGATCGATCTCGGTGTTATCTGTGGTATTCTTTTGCTTAACGCTCTCGTCGGTTGGTACCAGGAGAAGCAGGCTGCCGATGTCGTTGCTTCTCTCAAGGGTGATATCGCTATGCGTGCTATCGTTGTCCGTAACGGCCAGGAGGAGGAGATTCTCGCCCGTGAGCTCGTTGCTGGTGATATTGTTATCGTCGAGGAGGGTACCGTTATCCCTGCCGATGTCCGCCTGATCTGTGACTACTCCAAGCCCGAGATGTTCGAAAACTACAAGGAGTACCTCGCCAACGCCACTTCCGACGACCTCAAGGAGAAGCACGGTGATGATGACGATGATGAGGGTGAGACCCACCAGGGTGTCTCTCTCATTGCTTGTGATCAGTCCGCTATCACTGGTGAATCTCTCGCTGTCGACAAGTACATGGCTGATGTCTGTTACTACACCACCGGTTGCAAGCGTGGCAAGGCCTACGGTATTGTCACTGCTACTGCTCGTCACTCCTTCGTCGGTAAGACTGCCGCCCTTGTCCAGGGTGCCCAGGACTCCGGTCACTTCAAGGCTGTCATGGACAACATCGGTACCTCCCTGCTCGTTCTCGTCATGTTCTGGATTCTCGCCGCCTGGATTGGTGGTTTCTTCCGTCACTTGAAGATCGCTACCCCCGAGGCTACCGACAACAACTTGCTCCACTACACCCTGATTCTTCTGATTATCGGTGTTCCCGTCGGTCTCCCCGTTGTCACTACCACCACCCTCGCTGTCGGTGCCGCCTACCTCGCCGAGCAGAAGGCTATCGTCCAGAAGCTCACTGCCATCGAGTCCCTCGCTGGTGTCGACATTCTCTGCTCTGACAAGACCGGTACTCTCACTGCCAACCAGCTCTCCATCCGTGAGCCCTACGTCTCTGAGGGTGTTGATGTCAACTGGATGATGGCTGTCGCTGCTATTGCCTCTTCTCACAACATCAAGAACCTTGACCCCATCGATAAGGTCACTGTCCTGACTCTCCGTCGTTACCCCAAGGCCCGTGAGATCCTCTCCCGCAACTGGATCACCGAGAAGTACACTCCTTTCGACCCCGTCTCCAAGCGTATTACCACTGTCTGTACTTGCGACGGTGTCCGTTACATTTGTGCCAAGGGTGCCCCCAAGGCTATCCTCAACATGTCTGACTGCTCCCAAGAGGAGGCCGTTCTCTACCGTGAGAAGGTCACTGAGTTCGCTCGCCGTGGTTTCCGTTCCCTTGGTGTCGCCGTCCAGAAGGAGGGTGAGCCCTGGCAGCTTCTGGGCATGTACCCCATGTTCGATCCCCCCCGTGAGGATACCGCCCACACCATCGCTGAGGCCCAGGTTCTCGGTCTCTCCGTCAAGATGCTTACTGGTGATGCTATCTCCATCGCTAAGGAGACTTGCAAGATGCTTGCCCTCGGTACCAAGGTTTACAACTCTGAGCGTCTGATCCACGGTGGTCTCGCTGGTTCCGCCCAGCACGACCTTGTCGAGAAGGCTGATGGTTTCGCTGAGGTCTTCCCCGAGCACAAGTACCAGGTCGTCGAGATGCTCCAGCAGCGTGGTCACTTGACTGCCATGACTGGTGACGGTGTCAACGATGCTCCCTCTCTCAAGAAGGCCGATTGTGGTATCGCTGTCGAGGGTTCCACTGAGGCTGCCCAGGCTGCCGCCGATATTGTCTTCCTCGCCCCCGGTCTCTCCACCATCGTCGATGCTATCAAGCTTGCCCGCCAGATTTTCCAGCGTATGAAGGCTTACATCCAGTACCGTATTGCCCTGTGTCTCCACCTCGAGATCTACCTGGTTACCTCCATGATCATCATCAACGAGACTGTCGACTCTTCCCTGATTGTCTTCATCGCCTTGTTCGCTGATCTTGCCACCATCGCCGTTGCCTACGATAACGCTCACTTCGAAGCCCGCCCCGTCGAGTGGCAGCTGCCTAAGATCTGGGTTATCTCCGTCGTTCTTGGAGTCCTTCTCGCTGCCGCTACCTGGATCATCCGTGCCACTCTCTTCCTTGAGAACGGTGGTATCATCCAGAACTTCGGTTCTCCCCAGGAGATTCTCTTCCTCGAGATTGCTCTGACTGAGAACTGGCTCATCTTCGTTACCCGTGGTGGAAAGACCTGGCCCTCGTGGCAGTTGGTTATTGCCATCTTCATCGTCGATGTCCTCGCCACCCTGTTCTGTGTCTTCGGCTGGCTCGCACCCGACTGGGAGCAGACCTCTCCCCGTGACCCCGCTGGCCCTGGCTTCTCCAAGAACAACGATGTCGACATTGTCACCGTCGTTGTCATCTGGGCCTACTCCATCGGTGTTACTGTCATCATCGCCGTTGTGTACTACCTCCTGACCATCGTTCCCGGTCTCGACAACCTTGGCCGCAAGACCCGCTCCAAGGCTGACACCAAGATCGAGAACATGATCGCTCACCTTTCCAAGCTTGCTATCGAGATGGAGCACGACTCGGAAGGAAAGACTCGTTACACCCTCGGTGCCCGCGCCGAGGAGATCGAGGACAACGAGTAGATGCTCGTTTCTTAGCTTTTTTGCAACTCGTTACTGATTCGAGGTCTAATTTCTTTTATCTCCCTGCGATTACCCGCAAATTTTGCCGTGCCACCTACTTGAACATGCATGCCGTGGGAGTTTGAAAAGCCGAGTTCCGGACTTTTTTTGCTTCCTTTTACCCGTATTATAGACTTTGTGTGTTTCATTTACCCCCTTGGCTGTGGTTTGCTTTCGAGTTGCTAGAGTCATGTTTTTATTCTCTACGTGTATGTATGTCGTTAATAGTGGCACTTAGTCAATCTAAGGGATTCTAATCATTTTTGCTCCTTGTAAATTTGCGTAAATGGTAGACTTGTGAATTACTATGTGGTTAGTTTTGCCTTTTGGGTTTAGCACCTCAATTCCCTTCAATGCCCCCGATATGCCGCAATTTGCTTTTAGTCCGATGTATCGCACCTTTCATTTTTGCTGGAGATACCGTGCAATACCTATCACGTAGAAGCGTAACCATTGGGATGATGTAGTGTCCTATTCTTTCGTGTCGATAATCCTGCTCCTCCCTTAGGGTAGGTAGTCACTGAGTACTATACTATGAAGATTAACACACTGCTGACTTGCTACCTTCTTCCGTGCCTGATTGATAGGCTCTACGCTACACGGGAGACACCTTTATATTAAACTAGAATAGAAAATAAAAAATAAAAATAAAAATGCAAGAAAAACACCCCAAAAAGAAGAAAAGTAAACCATTTCAATCATTAAAAATCCTTGTCTGATGTACAGGGGTAGTAACACCTGGTGAGCCCCAAAAGAACGGTGTTCTGCGCTTCCCACCCTTCAACTCCTGCCTCTGACTTTGCACACGTAGTTCTCGTTCACGCGCGCGTGTCTGTTTACTTCGCCTCCGACTCTGCTCCCTCCGGTCTAGGGCAACTTTGTCGGCGCCAAAGAGTTTTCGGAGCCAGTCTAGCATCGTGCCGTCTTCAGAATTGATGTTGCAGAAATTCCAACGTATCGAGTGAAGTAGTGATGAATTGTTCTGAAAGTATAGGATTAGTCCATTGTTTTTAGTTATAGAGTTTAATTTTGTTATCCTTGTGCCTCAGTGTTGGTGTAGAGACTTACTGTGATTAGGGGTGGTTGTGAGAGTTGTCAAGACGGGGATAGTGGGCTTGGGCTTCCCTTTAATAGAAATTGATTATTGTCGAATACCAAGGTGGATTATATGGTTGAGACAGGGTATTTTAGTTCAATACCACTGTGGTTACTTGGCCTACTGCTAACTAAAAAGTCCCCGTCTTAAAAACATCTTGTACTTTGAGACAGTCGTGGTCCGTGCGGCTATGGCCGAGTATGGAGTGGGCCTATGTTTCCCTAGCTGCTCTTTCTAACGTTATCAGGATAAGTAGGTGATATACCCGTGCTTTCTTAATGTACACTGCATTGCTGCGCGGATCTGCTGGGTAGGGAAGGGAGGATATAGGAGCCTTCAGGGACTGCCCCTTCCCTTTAATTTAGTAAGCTAACTATAAGTCAGTCAGTCCAGTGACTGTATATGGTGGCATGACTCGCGGATCCATAATTTATTCATCTTTAGGGCTAAGTCAGGCACTACGCTGTCAGTGTCTGATTCGGAGGACCTACTCGGGAATTCCTCGTACTGTACCTTCCCGGAGTGCACAGAAGTATACACTCTTCATAGTTCTAATAGGGGTTCCTCTTCTTTTCTTGTATCAATAGCGCGCAATGATGACAGATGGAGATTAGCTGATGCCTTGTTCACCTATCCTGTGATCAATCATATAAAGTATAGTACTTACTACTTAATACTACCACTAGTATCCCTGAACCTGCGTCATAACTGCATGAAGTTTGGGATACTGCCATTTGGGAGTGATCCAGAAAAAGAAACCCAAAACCCAAACATATCCCACGACCACTTTGATCGTATTCGACCATGCCTGGTTGAACCAACTAGCCCTATCATCATCCGCACAACATCTCCTCTTCACGAGCGCCAGCCTCCGCACCACAAGCAGCTCCACGGCGCCGGTCATGAAATTCGCTACGAAGAATATCAGATCATCGTACGGATGACATGGCTCGCCAGCCTGCCAATCGGCAACCACATAACACAGCCCCGAAAGCAAGAACGTCCAGAACGCGACGAAGACCTTCTCGCTTCGGGATCCGGGGGTCATGCCAGCCAGACGGCGGGTAACTTGTTCTCCAGAAGAAGCGCAGCAGGAGACTGTGAGGCGGTGCCAGAACTTCGTCCAGAAGCGGCGGATGCTGTATGCTTGGAGAGGGCTGCCGAAAAGGGGTTGCCATTCGTTGGGGGTTGGGGGTGTCGAGGCGGAGGATGACGCTGAAGAAGATGGAGAGGAGGGCGTTGCAGAGGTCGAGCATGAGGTAAGCGATCCAGATCCAGTAGATGGAGAGGAAGAAGCGGATCTGGATCTCGCGGAGGGTAACCGGTGTGTGGTTGTTAAGGAGGGGTAGGAGGCGGCGGAGGAAGACTTGACGGGAGGGTGCGAAGTCTTGCGCAGTGAAGTTAAAATAGAGGGGGACCAGGGGGCTGATGATAAAGAGGTGAAGACCCTAGTATAGAGTGACCTTGCCGAGTTGGTAGAATGTGAATTTTACTCGACTGGGGGACCAAATGGAGCGCTTGTATCGCGGTGGGATTCCGCAGCTCATGCGACGCTGTGGATCGTTCCAGATCTTGTATGTCGAGAGCCATGGAGTCCCAGTCTGTTGCACTCTCAGTTGGTCCAAGTAGAGGACGGCTGCTGCATGCTGGATCCAGATGCAAGCGAAGAGTGCCCACAGCACGTTCATACCTGTTAGCCATGTTAGGTAAGGGCTTGTACGCAGTGAGAGGATCGCGCTGCCGAACAGTAGTGGCGAGAGACACAGTCGGCCTTTGTAGGGGAGGTGGATGGCAACATAGAATACTGCGCTTGAGAGAGCAAAAAAATGCTGGGGGTATGAGGGACTGCAGGAACAGCATGATGTGCTTGCAGAGTTGATCGTGGGAGACTTAGGTGAGAGAGCTCAAGCGGCAGGACGTAGAAGTCTTCGATGAGCGTTGACCCTTTGTTTCACCTCCCGTTATCGTTCCTATGAATCCGCCAGACTATACCTGGGTATCACGCGACATAGAAGAAAAAAACGGGTACCCCCTTAACCAAGCCCATAGGCTGTCACAGTCGACATGGCGCAGAATACAGGAACGCGCCCACTTACGGCCCGAAACTTTCATATGACGACTATTGGAGGTTCACAGAGCACTGAGACAAGCCGTTAGCAGCTATATCAGACACTGTGGGGTCCTGGCGTTGGCGTACTTGGTCATGGCGTAATGTTGTTAGGCATACCTCTGTTAATCCGAAACCAAAGTCGTCGTTGTTGAACCGCATAGCAGTTGCCACCAACTTTTATATTTAGAGACAAACAAGGGAGCAAGAGCATCAACGAGTGGCATTTCAATATTGTCTCCCGCATAGGGTTCTTAATGGAACCACACTCCGGCCCCCACGTAGACGTTATGGAAGTTGGAGTATGTGGAGGCATCTATGGCTCAATCACTATATCCACTACAGAGTATTCCGTAGTCAGGGTCCTCTAGAGACCCTGAGGCTCCATCGGCTGCCCACGTGCTGCCCACGGGTTCACCAATCCGTATGTTGTACACTTGTTTCAGGGGTTTAATTGGCCCTTATTTCTACATCACATCAATTATCAAGATATTAGCACTTCTTAGTTTTGGCTCACTTCATGGTGTTCCCGGAGGCGGAATTTCCAGAGGGTTTTAAACAGGAAAATATAGTGCGTAATGTCGGAAATACCGCCTTATTTACAACCTAAGAGCTTGGCCCTGGTGGTCACCCACTTTCAGATGCGGAAGGGTTGTAGAGTTACATCGCCAAGTAATCCAAGAACTATTACTTCGTAGTGCAGCTACTAACACTGTCTACAATATAGTGCGAGCCGCGTAAAAAGACAGATCCCAAGGTTTTTGTATCCCATCGATACCAGTAACGGGCCGCAATGGTCAACCGGAGATCTGTCAGGTCTCCGAATGAGACCCACTATTAAACTCAACTATGCACTTAGAGCGTAGACACTAGTTTCAGATCGAAGTAGCATCTTTGTGTCATTATTCGATCACCTTTTACTTCCTTTGCTCGGCTTTACCCGAACCTTAGCCGTGTGTATAGTTTATGGATGAAGCGCTGCAGTTGATATCGGATTTGTAGGAAAACTTCAGAACAGACAATGAACTACAGGCTTGTTGACTTGACGATTGGTTTGGGCGCACTGATGGTGAGCAACGCAGCTAAAATAGATTTTGCGTTTTTGATGCCGTTACTCCGCACCGTAAGGGAAACATCCGAGTAATCTATCACGAGATATTGTTGTGCCCTAATCTGAGTACAAAAGACATTTTTGCCCACCCTTGATATACGTACCATTAACGGTCCAATAGCACGATAAATTCCAAGATCAATGTAAGATTTCTTTACACTGCAGTTGCAATATATCACGGTAGCACCAAAAATAAGGACTCAGATAAAATTATAATGTTCGAAGAGTTCTGATACAGATTATAGCCAAGCGACTACTCCACGCCAACTTCTAACAATAAAAATTTCCCAGGTAATCCTTCAACGATCCAGCCTTCTCCCCAGTCACAATATTCTTAGAGGAGTTTGTTGATGATATCCTTGAGCTTCTGGTTGTCCGCGGCGCTGAGGTTGACATAATCGAGGCAAGCAGAGCCACATGGAATGGGGGTTCCCTGTTCGGTGAAGACGGCAGCGAGGTTCATGCACTCCGGGGCGACGTTCTCAATTCGCATGGCTAGAGTAATTATCAGTAACCCCATTTTCAGACTTCAGAGAATTAAGAACACGTACAGGAAGCCGAGGTCTGAGTGACAGTCACGAACTGTGCGGACATCGATGCTATACAAACATGACTACGATAATTCGCCGCTCTTCTACACGCTTACTTTGAGGGATGACCTCTGCAACTATAACACGCTCTCAACGTGTTGATTCATTTCTCAATATGATAAACAAGCCTTATCCTCCTCCAACGGCCACATCACTCGTCGCCCAATGAAAGCATAGAAATCAGCAGATGTAGTTAAATACAGCGGTTCCAGAGTTTTGGGAGGTGTGCTATCATGAAATCGCCAGTGAAAGGTGCTGTGATTCCCGGCACTCTTTAACCCCGGTAACCTACTTCAGAGAGACCTCCCGCACCACTACAGTCCGTAGCATGGCGGACCCTCCGCTTACCTGCAGAGCTAGGCCATCTGCTGTCTCGTCTGGAAAGATAAGGTCGGAGATCACAACCTCCCCTTTCCCTCCAAAAACTTCCACAGAGCAGGTATCAACCAGTACTCTGATTCGGACCAACCCCGAGGCATCGGGCTTCAGAGAAGCGCTATGAACACCGCCTGCTGCAGGATCGTAGGAGGTATCCCCACTAGCTGTTCGGTCAACTGACAGTGTGGCAGTGGACTGTTTGTACCGGATAACTGTTTGCTGTGACCCGGCCTTTCGAACTGCCAATGACAAAACTGCGTCTGCTTTTGGGACGAATGCAAGCTCGATATCCAATGCGGTCCCAACAACAGATGAGAGAAGGACCTGGTCTGGGGTAATTGTCTGGTTTTGAATAGTTGCTAGAGCAGAGCCTGCCGTCAGAAGTTCACTGACAGGCCACTGAATAAAGGATCGCACAGAACCTGTCTGTTGAAGTGCCAGGGTCCGAGGGAATGAGAGCATTCCTTTCCAGGTATTGGTTGGTGGACTAGCTCCGTAGCTGTTTGAGATAGCCGCGAGGATCCGTCGCCCATCCGATCTAGGCACATTCTCCCAGCTCATCGCGCCGTCGAAATCACGCCCATAGTCAAGCCATAGATTCGCGGGGTCCACAGGATCCGGTTTATAGGTCTCGCCATCAAATGAACCTGTCAGCGCGAAGACACCATTCCCACCAGCTGGAGACCCCTGTGCTGGAGTCAAAATCAATACCCAGGTAGTCTCATCAGTGCCTTCAATGGGTAGCTGGAACATATCCGGCACCTCCCAGCCGGTGATATTTGACGGCAAGCCTGATACCTGGGCTGTTCCAAGATTGCTCACCCACGTCCAGTCCTTGGCATTGGTAGAGGTCCAGAAAGTGACTTTATCCTGCCCACCGTGGGCAAGAATCATCACCCACTTCCCAGATGCCGCGTGAAAAAAGACCTTAGGATCGCGTGTCTCCAGTCCCTTAGTTGTATCATGGGGTGCTTCCTGCGCCGCTGAGATAATAGGGTTACCAACGAACTTTGTCCAAGTCACGCCCTCATCCACACTGTAGGCAAGGCGTTGGTCTTGTGTGCCATTCGACGGGAAGTATCCCGTGTACCAGGCCAGATAGGGCGGACTCTGAGAGGTGCCCAACCCTGATGTATTTTTAGAATCGTAGTAACTGGTCCCGGTGAATGCCTCGACGCCGTTCTCGCTTGTGATCGCGATGGGCTCATGGGTCCACTGGAGAAGGTCGGCGCTGGTTGCGTGGCCCCAATTCAAGTTTCCCCAAACATTGGCGGTTGGGTTATGCTGGTAGAACAGATGCCAGACCGAGTCGATCTTGATGAGGCCGTTGGGCTCGTTCATCCAGTTCTTTTCCGGGACAAAATGGAACAGTGGGCGATAGTCGTCAGCTAAAGCCTGGGTGGCAAGAAGTAACAGGGTCAAAACGATCATCTTGACAATGATATTGTTGTAACTGATTTAGAAGAGAGGACAGGATTGATTTGGCTGTTGCACTTGATCTGCTGTCGAGTATTCGGGCTATATATACCTTTCCAATTCCTCCATAACACACCATCATGTACCCTCAATCTATGAGGTATTTACGCCCGACCATCTTTTGTATAGAAAGTTAAGTCATTCTTCAGGGATTGCAAATGAATTTCTGCAGAGGAAATAGAGATCTACAATGTCAACATCCGTGGTGCCGGAATCTGCGGGTCTGAGACGCATCCGCTCCACTTCGCGGAGTGCATGACATGTTCCGCGAGGGCTTCTTCATCGAAAAACGCAGGTACCCCTAGATATCTGGAGACCCCGCAAATACCAACAAATACTGAGACTCCGTTTTACTCCATGTGATGATTCATCACCCCGACGCCCCACTGCGGGGAATACGGGGCTGCTGGAAAACCTCCAGTTGTTGAGACTGTGAGCAAGAGGGCTTCGGTTACCAGCCCATCTCTCCGCGAAAGTCGTTTAGACGAAACTCTACTTCCTCATGTTTCAATGCTCATAAATCCGCGCCCTGTGAGATTGTTACTTCCTGGAGCCTATATAACCCGAGGACCACCCGGGCTGGAAACCGCTACAATCACACACTCATTCTTCTCTATCTGCATATTACTCGCGACTCCCAAAGCCGGCAACCATGAAGCTCGGTACGGCCTTTTTCCTGGGGGCGTTAGCCTTCGGAGTTTCTGCAGACAGACCTAGCAAGGCCTACACGGAACCTTATCGTCCCCAATTCCACTTCAGCGCTGAGAAAAATTGGTTGAATGATCCCAATGGTCTCGTATATGATGATGGTGTTTATCACCTCTTCTTCCAGTATAACCCTGGTGGTGATACATGGGGTGCAATGTCTTGGGGCCATGCAACAAGTAAGGACTTACTGCATTGGACTGAACAACCTGTTGCTCTTGAGGCGAGGGGCTTCCCGAACAATATCACCGAAATGTTCTTCTCTGGGACGGCCATTGTCGACGAGAAGAATACTAGTGGGTTTGGTCGCCAGGGAAAGGCACCCTGGGTTGCTATGTATACGTCCTATGTAAGTGCCGTGATTTGAAATACACCCGAAACATCGAATCTTTACCGAATGATGCTAACGCAATTGTAGTATCCAACGGAGCAGACACTGCCAAGTGGGAAGCACGTTCGCACAAACCAGCAGGCCCAGTCTATAGCATATTCCCTCGACAAAGGGATGACATGGACCACATACGACGCCGCTAACCCCGTGATTCTGGACCCTCCTGCTCCATACCAAGATCAGTTCCCGGAGTTCCGGGATCCCAGTGTCTTCTGGCACGAGGATACTGAGCGATGGGTGGCAGTCATTAGCCTTGCAAAACTGCACAAGGTCCTTATCTACACATCACAAGACCTCAAGAAGTGGGACTTGGCCAGTGAGTTTGGCCCAGCCAATGCTGTTGGTGGTGTCTGGGAATGTCCAAGTATCTTCCCACTATCCCTCGACGGTGGAGAGTCTCAGAAATGGGTTCTCATGCTTGGTCTAAACCCTGGGGGCCCTCCTGGAACGGTAGGGTCCGGCACGCAGTATATCGTGGGGAATTTCAACGGCACCACGTTTACCGCAGACAGCGACAGTGTCTATGACGGGAGTGGACCCACTGATGGCGTAATTTTTGAGGACTTCGAAGGCGACAAGACCCTTGCTGATCGCGGCTGGATAACTACCGGTGATTTTGTCGGCGCTTCCCCGGCAAAGGGCACCCTCGACGGACAGAACACAGTAACCGGATTCAAAGGAAAGCAGCTTCTGAACACATTCCTGAACGGCGATGCCACAACTGGCACTCTCACATCTAAGCCCTTCGATATCTCACAGAGGTACATTAACTTCCTCGTCGGAGGAGGGAGCAATACCAACAAAACCGCAATTCAGCTGAAGGTCAACGGGCAGGCCGTCCGTACCTCCGCCGGATCCGACAGCGAAACGCTTTCGTGGAAAAGCTGGGACGTAACAGCCCTCCAGGGGAAGAGCGGTACTATCGAGATTATCGACAACGCCACTGGAGGTTGGGGCCATATTAATGTTGACGAGATTTCTTTCTCCAACACGCGCGCCAACAGCCAGGTCGCAAATTGGATGGATTGGGGCCCAGACTTCTACGCGGCGCTCGGGTGGAATGGTCTCGCTCAAGATGAGCGAACGGTTATCGCGTGGATGAACAATTGGCAGTATGGAGCTACCATACCGACAGACCCCTGGCGCAGTGCGATGACGATTCCCCGGCACCTTGCGCTAAAGACAATCGGTGGCAAGGCCACATTGGTACAGGAGCCAGCGGGAAAGTGGGAATCAATTACGCGCGGTCGTAATGCATCCACTTTCCCTCGCGTGGACGGTGTGCGCGAGCTCGGCCGTATCGGAAAAGCGCTGGCAATTGATTTGACATTCTCCAACAGACGCCCATCTCTTTCAGGTAACAGTTCCGAGTTTGGAATTGTCGTCGCCGCAACCAAGGACTATACCCAGCAAACACGAGTCGGCTATAATTTCGATACCCAGGAAGTTTTCATTGACCGCTCACGATCAGGAGACGTGTCCTTCGATGCTACCTTTGCGGATACATACTCCGCTCCTTTGTCTCCTTCGGCAAACGGATCTGTTTCCTTGAGAGTCTATGTGGACTGGTCAAGCGTTGAGGTCTTTGGGGGACAGGGTGAAGCCACCATCACCAGTCAGATTTTCCCTTCTACTGAGGCTGCGTATGGTCGACTGTTCTCTACTGGCGGTGCCACGAGCAATGTTACGCTGAGGGTGAAGGAAGTGCGTTCTACGTGGCAGTAGGATCTTAAACCGGATTAAACTAGGGGTTGCATTAGAGTTTGTGTCACGTGCTATGGTATGGGATCCGTTTGCAGAGTTTGCATTATTTGTCAAATGAAGTGGTACTTTGTTCAAGTCTCTGTATTTCTGTATCGGCTTTCCTAGCAATTTATATGGAACCGTCATTACATAACATAAATTACAACGTTGGAAATCACGCAGGATTAATCATCCGGCATGCCGGTGCTTCATACACCAACAAGACCGTAATTCCCAGAGAGTTGTTGACAATATCAAATCTTAGCCCCCTCCAATCGAGCCTTCAGTGACTCCCGCATAACTACGTTCCAGAGAAACGACAAGCATATTTGTACCCGCGGATATACTTGTAAGTTGTTGCTTAGCAGGTTCGGTGCTCTTACTGTTGACTATCAGATGCGGTTTAATTCGCTGGTTAACAATTATTGTCACCGTAGAAGACAATAATAACTTCGTACTATAAATGATGCCCCTATCGGATGCGAGTCGGGTTCCAGCTCGGGGATACTCAGAAAAAACCTCGGGGATACCGGAAATTTCACTTATACTATACTCAGGTAATTTCGGGTATCCCTCAGTTCCTAGACCTGAGAGATAGTTAACTATCCCGAAGGTTTTCATGAGTATTGTCGAACTCGGCATATGGCCCCCCTAGGCCGTACTAGGCCTTAAAACAGGAATCCTCGTTTTTGTTACGGCTTGTATTTCTTCCCACAAGTATCCCCGAGCTCGAGCCCGCTCTACCTATTATAAAATAAGCTAATCATAGGTCGCTCGAGCACCAACCGCGGGGAAGCTCCACCCTCTCCGCGAAGCGATCTGTGCCCTGTCCACTATACACGGACGGTGCGACATGTCTAAGTGTCTGGTTCCCCGGGGTAGAATCCTTCGAGAAGTTTGTTCGAAGTAACTTCTTTCAACACTCTCCAAGTTCCCCATAGTCCTGAAATGCGGGGGTTTGACCCCCTTTCCCCGCCCCAGAGGCCGTGGAGCCCTGCATATATATTCCAATGTTCATGGACAAGCGTTCTTGCACCTCCCTATGTTAGCTCTTTTGTTCCTCCGCCTGGCAGCGTATTACCGAGACTTCATCATGCGAGCGCCAAATATTGCCTGGGCGGGCTTTCTGACCCTATCGAGGAGAACTGTTCAACGCCCAGAGAACGACCCTGCTGCGTTGGTCCTGGAAGCCTGGTCCCAGGGCCTCATGACGGGTTCACTAGTCATCATGGCGGCGGTCACATTTGCAAACATGCGGCGGGGCGTCTTGCTGCACAAGCTGATTTTACTAGAGGTAACTCCCAGTAGCATCAATCTGAATAGTACCTGTTAACCGACGACCTTCTGTAATAGCTGGTCTTGGCCACCGCTCACGGAACCTTTATATTTGCCCCAGACCCTGTATATGGATGGTACCTGGCCTCAACCGCAATCGGATTGATCATATCTTGGTCCCTGCACAATGTGATTGCGTGGATGAAGAATAGGCCATTCTTGGGCCGTAAACTGTCTCTCTTCTATATCGGCACGATTGTCCTGGCCCAGCCCTACTGGGCGGTCGAGATATACGCCAACTTCACCTACTTTAACAATATCAGCCTTGTTGCGTACGAAAAGATCCGTCCGTGGGAAGCACTGTTCCGGTAGAGTCCCGTTCCATTGTTGCAACATCGTTTTGATTCGTGACCTTCTCTCACTGGCTTATACCGCATTCCTAGCGACCCCTGGTGGATTTACACAACCTGTAATCTCTTCTGGGTGGTAAAAGTACATTACAACTTCGGACTCATTGAGCTCGTACGCGAGTGCCCCGTTTCGGCCTCATGCTGGGCTCAATGTGCCTCTCTATCCTGTTTAGTGTTGCCGACGTTCTCAGCGTTACTGGCGTACTTAGCGCGGCAATGCCCATTGGAATCAACCCTTTCTGGAAGGTGAGCCCCTGTGTGTCAACCTCTCGTTGCTCTCAAGGCCTGAACTTAACAAGCGATCCAAACTTTTAGCTATGCTTCATGTTCAAATGCCTCTGTGACACTATTATTCTGGATGACTTCAAGACCGCACTTGACAAGCTCAGCACTGGATGGCTCGCACGGAATGGAATGCACACAATAGGTCAGCACACAATCTTTCTTTTTCCTCTTTAGGAACTTGATCTCCCGTGTTCGAAGTCTAAATATCTGTAGACTTTAGGAGTCACCCGACTTTCACGGATGAGCGAGCTCCGCCCAATGCCCACGATAATATCTCCTTCAAACACTCTGTCAGCGCTGTACATATTGAATAAAGAAAAAATTATCTGCTTTGAATTGCGACCAAGTAGATATGGGCTAGTTAAACCCCATAATATATGAGAGAGGATTGGGTAATATTCATAAAATGTACTACTGTACCCTCGCTGGTCCCCCCCGAAGAGTTGCCGAGGATTCAACGTATACATTTCGGCCCGCTGCAATTTGCGCTCAGGCTCTTTTCCATCACCCTGGGAATGACCCCACAAGGTATCCCCTTCTTTCCAGGAAGCACAGCTCATTGGACACCAATTAAATCCCAATGCGGGGGTGGGCGACTAAAGGGCTCAGCTCTGCATGTACGAAATCAAACCACATCATGCAATCTAGAGGATGATTGGTGTCCCACATCCACGGTCCGGTCCACGAGTAACCATTCGGACCCCTCCTCTCCGGGGTATCCGGCATCCGAGATAGGAGTCGGACTACTGATATCTGCCCACTCGCCAACCACCTTGTGAGAAAAGGACCTTTAGATCCGACGGTCAACTGCCACATAGCATCACAATGAGCCTACCCCACTTCCGTGATGGGGTACTATCAGGGCATCAAGGTTTCAGTGGCTGCCCATAGTAGCCACTCAGAAAGACGAGGGATTGCCCGACTGATGCCCTGCCTAGCGTAAGAGACGACCTGAACGCTTATTCGCTGGTTATTCTTGCCTCTTCCCGCTCTTTCTCCCGCTTCGATGAGATAGAGATGTTCTTTATGTGTTCTGGAAGCATAATTATGCAAGGTGAGCTTGGCGTCCGTATCATCCTATTTGGGACCGGAAGGACAGGCTGACCTGTTTTGGGGATGTAGTGTGTTTACCATTTCGATGGCTACATTGGTAGCGCTAGAGGAACCGTGTCTATCTGAAGTGGCAGTGATTCCAGGGGTTGCCTGAAGTCTCGGATTGACTGTTGAAATATTTACAAATATGGCGGACGTAAGCCTCTCGTTTGGGGAAATGGGTGTGATATTGAATGACAGGGGTCTTGCAAAGCAACGTGTCGGCGATTTAGAAGCTAGCCATGTACCCCATGCAAACCTAGAGTTCTTCGGGGTTAATATCATTTGTTGGTGTCCACTGCCCGGCTCGCCGTGTAAACTATAAAGTCTTCGGAAGTCAGGGCTAGTCTCACACGGTGGCGATGCAAGTGCCAAATGCGTCAACGGTGTAGAATTAGATGCTCACTAGTTAGTAGTATCCACTCCCTCTTATGTGATTGGTATTATTGCTGCAGTCAGGCAACGCTTAGCTGACGGGATGGTGCTTGGCTGAGACAACGCGGAGAAATCCCCACACTCCGCGAGATCATCGTTTGGGTCCAAAACATCGGAGAAACTGGGGTATCGGGATCGGGCGCAACTTCCCTCATCGATACCGGGCTCAGTACGGGGAAATTGATGAGGGGAAGCTCCCCGCGGAAGGGACGTGTCCGCGTGGTATAAATACCAATACAAACGCTCTCTCCACAACTCCTGGGGGTTATCAACCAGCAATTCAAAGCGTCTTTACGGTTTCTCACCTTGAAAGTGTGCTGTTAAATATTTACCATGGGCTTCCTCATCAAACAGCCCGAAAGGACAGAGGGCAAGGCCTGGCCTGCCATCGTCATAAGTGGCTTTGTTGCATTCGGGGGGATCCTGTTTGGGTGAGTGCTAGAGCTTGCCATGGGGGAGTTGGAATCTCTATCTTATGGAAGCTCTCTCTGACATGGCGTGTGTTTCTCTAGCTATGATACCGGCACCATCAGTGGCATCCTCGCCATGCCATATTGGGCTCGCACGTTCTCCACGGGATACAGGGACAACACTGGCCAACTGAACGTCACGTCCAGCCAGTCCTCTGCCATTGTCTCCATACTCTCAGCAGGAACCTTCTTCGGAGCTCTTGCTGCCGCTCCTATGGGTGACATTATCGGTCGCCGCTTGGGTCTGGTTGCGTCCAACGCTGTGTTTGTCCTAGGAGTAATCCTACAGACAATCGCAACCGACATTCCGCTCTTTCTTGCCGGGAGGTTCTTTGCTGGTTTAGGGGTTGGCCTAATTTCTGCGCTGGGTATGTGTTTTTTCCCCCATGTGATTTCCTTCTTCTATCAAGGTATTGACAGTTACGGTGTCGCCCAACAGTCCCTCTCTACCAGTCCGAGACCGCACCTAAATGGATCCGAGGCTTCATCGTCGGCTCGTACCAACTTGCCATCACCATCGGCCTCCTTATAGCATCAGTAATCAACAACGCAACGCACAACCGCAACGACTCCGGCTCCTACCGCATCCCCATCGCCGTCCAGTTTGCCTGGTCTATCATCCTAGTCGTAGGAATGCTCATCCTCCCCGAGACCCCACGCTATCTAGTCAAGCGAGACAACATCAGAGCCGCAGCACGCAGCCTCTCGCGACTTCGTCGCCTCCCCGAAGACCACGAAGCTGTTCGTCAGGAACTCGCCGAGATCCAGGCAAATCACCAGTACGAGGCTACCCTTGGCGAGTCCGGATACATCGACTGCTTCCGGGGCAATCTCCTCAAACGGCTTATTACAGGGTGTGCCTTGCAAGGGCTGCAACAGCTAAGCGGGATCAATTTCATCATCTACTATGGAACACAGTTCTTCAAAAACTCCGGGTTCAAGAATGAGTTTATTATCACCCTAATTATTAACTGCGTCAACGTGGGCTCTACGGTTCCGGGGCTGTACGCGATTGACAAATGGGGGCGGCGGCCCGTCCTGCTCCTCGGTGCGGTTGGGATGGCTGTCTCGCAGTTGATTGTTGCCGTTGTGGGCACTACTACAACGGGCCAGGATAGCCAGGGAACTATCATCGTCTACGATACTGCGGCCCAGAAAGCGGCCATTGCGTTTATTTGCATCTTTATCTTCTTCTTCGCTGCCTCATGGGGCCCAATCGCCTGGTACGTCTTTTCTTTTCTTTTCTTTTCTTTTCTTTCTCTATTTTCCCTCCTTTCCTTTTTGGTTACTAATAAATTTCCTTAAAAAAATAGGGTTGTCACCGGCGAGATCTTCCCTCTAAAAACCCGCGCAAAGTCTCTCTCCATGACGACCGCCACAAACTGGTTGATAAACTGGGCGCTGAGCTTCGCAACCCCATACCTTGTCAACTACGGTGATGGCAACGCGAACCTGCAGTCGAAGATCTTCTTCATCTGGTTCGGGTGCTGCTTTATCTGCATTGGCTTTGTTTACTTTATGATCTACGAGACCAAAGGGCTGACTTTGGAAGAGGTCGATGAGCTGTATAATGAGGTGCCGAGTGCCCGTGCTAGTGTGGGTTGGAAGCCGAGCATTACGTTCGTTGAGATGAGGGAGAAGGCCGAGCCACAGGAGGCTACTGGGGAGCATCATGAGGTTGAGCTCAGTGTTCATGGTGCTGCTTGAGTGGATGTGAAGGTGGAGGAGGGGTCCTGGTGGAAGTATTGGTGGTATGCAAGTCGTAGTATAGCAGAGATTTGGGTCGAGGAATTCTAGGTGGTAGTCTTAGGATGAATGGATTCGGGGATATATATATTCTCGAGGATAGCTTAATAAACTGCTATACGACCATTTACTGTGTAGGTAAATATTACCAGCCAAACAACGACCGGTATATGTTGTCGAACGACGCATGGATTTGACGATGATTTGGAAGGTGACAATACTTGTCCTAATCAAGGAGATAGCTTTACGAATTTCTTTGCCTCGATAAAGATACTCATAAAATAGATATAAGATGGCACCAGTTCAGAGCAGAACCGGAGACCCCTTGGATTCTGGAGTACAGCCCCTCATCTGCCCACTCACTGCCCGAAAATATCGGGGCGTAGTCCCACTGGCATAGAGTTCGTCCATGGTCTCGAAAGAGATTCCCTGTGCGGCCCTGGTCAGTCAATTGTTTCCCCTGTTTCGGGTATCAGTCCACCTACTTTTGTTTCCGGATACAGAAACCATCCTCCGATGGCAGCGAAAAGCCCAGTCCCGAGGAAGATAAATCCAACCTTCCCGCCCAGATTACCTGCATCGGGGTTGACCTGTACACAAAAGGATTCGCCAGATAAGTACATAATAAACACCGGTTGACGCGGATAGAGCTCACCATGTAAGGAATTGTGAACTGCATAATAAGCGCCCAGACCGCATTGGTGATGGTAACAAGGCCCTGCGTCGTACTGCGCAACCGTACCGTGGCAATCTCAGAGGCGAGCACAAACCCAACGGCGCCAATGGACAGCTGGTAAATAATCGACCAGATGTAGATGAAGACGATGATCGCCCAGCTTGCTTTTTCTTGGTCGGGAACGCACCCCAGGATCCCAATCAAGAGGAGGATGCAGCACAGCACGATTTGGGGGATTACAATCATTGTGCGTCGCCCGACAATTTCAGACAGCGGGAACGCGCACATGCTTGCTAGCAGCATGAGCACATACAACACAATGGAAGCATCGAAGTAATCCTTGACCCCGATTAGGTCCAGGAAGTACGTCGCGTGGCCGATGACAAATGTCGCACCGATCATCTGTTGTCCACTGGCTGCCAAGATGGCGGTTAGAGTGCGTTTGCGGTTTAGGCGGTTGAAGCACTCGGCTTCGCTGGAGAGATCGAGGCCCAGGAATCTATGGCGGGAGTTCTGGGAGACACCTCCCTGGATGGAGAAGGCTTGGAGGGTTTCTGATTCCATGCGCTGGACTTCGTTAGTGTAGAAGATCTCGTTCTTGATGCCGTATACACGTTGCAGAGACCGTCGGGCTTGGGTGGTCTTTCCGTGACGGACGAGCCAGTAGGGAGATTCGGGGAAGAATAGCCACCCGGAGGTGAGAATTACTAGGCGATAGCAAAGTAAGACTATGAATACAAATCCCGTAAAAGGGTTGATGCGGTGTTACCTGGAAAGATGTACATCCCTACCACTGGTAGCCACCATTGCCTGTTGAAATACCATGTTAGTCAAGCGCTCTCGAGTATTTTGGAATATATTCTCAGGACTCACCATTTGCCAGTGATATAGCTGCTTCCTCTCGACAAGGCTACACTGCACACATGGATTAGCAATAGATTCAAAGACCAGGTTAAACAAGACACCAACATGACAAGCTGCCCAAGAACAATACTCGTATTAAAGAAGCAGAGGAAAAACCCCCTCAGCTCTGGCCGACATGTTTCCCCAATCCACAACGGCGAGATAGTAAACATCATACCAATCGCAATACCTGCATCATGGCATCAGTATTCGCTCGCGAAGACATCACTAGACAGAGATCCAATACAACCATTGACACCTCGACCCGCCATGTGAACCCGCCAATCCGTTGCCAACTGCTGCAGAAGCACCCCACCAGCCGAAATTGCTGACGCAACCAAGATGCCCGGCCGACGGCCATATCTCTCCAGCAACGGGGCGTAGATGAAAGTGGACGCTATCTCGCACGCCGGGCCAATCGAATTCCAGGCGGAGAGATAGCGAGCTGGGATAATGTAGGAGCCATCTGGCTGGGGGCGTCCAAATTGCTTCTGGAATTCCGGGAGGACGGCTAGTTGGCTTCCTGCGACGATATCGAAGCCTTGCATGACGACGCCGCTGGATACCCAGAGGCCTGGAGAGTTTTATTCAGTATCTTTTCTTCGTAGAAGTGGTTGTTGTGCACCGACACCAAAGGAAGAACCGCTTCTGGGACTTGAGCATTCGCCATCTTTGACCTGAGTCAATGATGGAGTAGTCAATCCCGAGTGAGTCGGTTTCTGTAGGATAATTCCCCATCTTGTTTTGTCAGGACCGAGGTGGAGTCTTTTTCCAATCTTATAGATGGGGTAACAGTGGTATAATGTCTATACGAGTTCAATTGTTGCAATTGTAGGGGGAAACGTATGGTATCGGGTATTTTATGACGGGCATCGGCCCTCTACCGTAGACCTCTTCGCGGAGTCTGGGGTTCCTCTATAACCCCAACGCCAACCCCGGGTTGGTGTTGGGTGGGCTTGGCACAGTTATCTTATAGTATAGAGTTTAAAGGGACCCTTCTACTCTACTAGTAAAGTTAATTATAGTACTCCTACTAGGATCTAATTCGTATTTATTATGTAAAGATTTATTATATATAGATTTAACTACTATTTTATCATACAATTACAAGAATTCAATACTACCTTAATATAAGGGCTTAAAATATGTAATTCAAAAAAGGTCAAAAAGGTCAAAAATGTCCAAAATGTCCAAAATGTCACCCTCGGGCCTCTCGGACCCTGACCCTCAAGGGGAAGGGTATCCCCGAGCTGATGGCCCGGCTTGGCACCGGTGAGAATATAAATTGCCGTAGTCCGATGTCTCCACTCGGGACCCTTCCGAGAATTTGCCGACTTGTGGCCTATTGGCCTGATGAAGGCTGCTCAGAGGCTCGACCGCAGGTCTCCGGGGTAGTAGTCGTTGTTCCAAATCCCCATGGGGCAAACCTTGGAAGTCTCGGGCAGTTGTGGACCAATCGCCGCGGAGTCTGTTACCTAAATTCGGAGTGGCTTCAATCCTCTTAGGTGGACAGGATAGGAATCATAGGATGGTAGATAGTTTGCCTATATGTTTAGCACGTCTTGGGGCAGAGCTCGTAATTAACACAAAAGTCTTGCATAGCACGCACTGCGACGTTTTGTTGAAGTCGCCGAGGAGATGATTTCATGCATAACTCATGTATAAAATGGCGCCATGCAGGAGATGAGAGATTAAATGACCCCACATGGAGTATCCATCGTTACCCCACAGAAGAAAGATGCAATAAGTGCGGGGAGTTCCCAGAAAACAATTGGCCCCGCGGAATTTCAACTGACATCCGCGCTTCCATGGCTTCTCCTGTTCCTCCGCCACTATCAGACATGACCAAGTCGCGGAGACGACTGGTTCTCGCCTGCGACACCTGCAGATCACGAAGAGTGAAGTGCGGTGGCCAGCGGCCATGCTGCGCTCCGTGTCGGATTCGGGGGCTGGACTGCTGCTATCAAAAGCTCCCTGAAAGCCCGGCGAACCCGTATGCTTGCCGCGCCAAAGTCTCATTCGAGTTGCGTTAACAGGATATGCAGGGTAGAAACAGAATTAGCAAATGTCAATATGCGCCTCGACTACCTCACCGCGCTGCTGTCCAAGCAGCCCAACTCCCTACCCAGCAGTGCACTAAGTTCGCACGAGGACTCCCCATTTCGTTTGCTGGCAACTCAGTCCATCATGCACGTTCTCGGACTCGAAGACGACTACACTCAGGGCCTCATTCGACTCGAGCGAGCGAACCTTCTCGTTGGCACGACCACCTCACCGCGCATCTTCTTCAGCTCCCATAGTCAAGTCACGGATGCTCTAGCTGCATTCTCGGGGCAAATTCATGGCTATTACCCCATCCTCCCGTTGGGCTTCACCGAAGAGTACTTTCACATCCTGTCAGAGCCCCTGACGCCCTCGTCCCATACCTGCTTGGCTCTACTTGTGGCCGCAATTGGTGGCGTCGTGCGCGACCAAAGCCTAGGGAGCTCGTACTATGAAGCAGCCCTCGCGTCGCTCCCCATAGTCCTTGCAGAGTGCACATTGACGAGCATTCAATGTCTGATCTTCTTCAGCATCTACTACTGCTGCCTTCTCAAGCCATTCCAGGCCCACGACTACTGCTTGATAGCTTCTTTCAAGATCCAGAATCTTTTCAAGAGGTAGGCCAAGGCTTTCCGGGGTAGCTAGTCTACAAACCCAGCTAAACTGCCAAACCAGTGGACTGGAAGTCACAGATAGTGACGCTCTTGAATTGACGCATAGAACATATTGGGCGATATTATTACTGGAGAGGTAAGCCTCCAACCAAAGTAAATACAGCCTAGAACTACAATTAACCGAGCCCTACCCTCTGCCAGCGAATTGGGTGTCCAGTTCGACGTTTCCAAAAGCGACATCTGGAATCTAGGTGAATACATGCCTCTCCCCAACTGCCATCGCACCTGGCAATTCCCGCCTCCGCAGCCCTCTACCAGTCTCGCCGGTGTCTCCCCAGCAAGCGCTCACTCCAGTGATAGCACTAGCACAACTGCAGACCAGGCGCAATCCTTCTTCCTCGCCGAAATAGGAATGCGCCGCTTGTTACATCGTTGTAATTCTGCCGTCACATACTCGACAGATAATCGGCCTAGCTACGCCCCGGGAATCGCCTTGGAATTGGAGCGCCAGGTGGATGAATGGTACGACTATCTCCCTGTCAACATCCGGTTCCCCAAAGAAACGAGCCAACTGGGCACGATGTACTCCTTGTCCAACTTCCTAAACGTTCAGTATTACTGCTGCAAGCTATCTATCTACTGGCCAGCTGTTTACCAGGCCATACAGGATGGTCGAGTTAGTGTCCACCTCCAGGACCATTGCCAGCGGTTCATTGATTCCTATGTGGAGCTCCTTCCCCAGATTGTTATTGCTATCGACATCTGTCCGATCTACAAGTGGACGCTCTCTATCAGGTAAGCGATCTTGCCACGTCTGCCCAGCTCAAAAACTCATTGTGAAACAGCTTTTTTGTGACCACGCTGGCTGCTCTAAAGGTGCTAGATACCCCGTGTCTTAACGGTGCCAGCCTTGACGAATTGCGGCAATGCATTTCCTCGGCCGCTTTCAAGGACTGGAAAAGCACAGAGAGCAGTGCTTCATTGAGGATCCTGCAAAATACACTAAACCGACGCCTTCAAGACGCGTCGTACCAGTGTGCAGCAGTAGATCCCACCACCGGCACCAGCTGAGATGGCACAATACACCAAGTCTCACACTGTCCACATAGAGAGGAGTTACCTTGCCTCTTTCTACTCTCATGTAATTAGTAAAGTCCTACACCCATTTAACCCATTCCAGGACGCTACAGAAGGAGGCAGGTCTCGCGCGTTTTATGAAGCGATCTGGTCGTTTAGTCGTTCTGTGGGTTGTCCTAGATATACACCATCGACGACCTTATGTACGGAGTTTTACGAGATACTCAGCGCTGTGAATAGTAGATACAAAGTCTGGAGGCATATTGTAAGATCTAAGCCCGAGCCAAGCTGAAAATTTGTACACTCGAATACTATCCCGAAGGGGGATGGTCGGAGCTGAGGGTTTACAGAGAGTCTAATGAAGGTATCCAGAAATTTGAATACCATGGGGCTTGAGTAGAGATATAGTAGAAACCTTTAAAGAAAGCATATCAAGCCAACGTCCAATCTTACAGATATATATTCTAGTTGTAATATCGGAATCTTGGTTTTCCTATATTCTTGCTTCTTCCCTACTGATCTACATTTGCTACATTGTCTCTCAACGCTCATAGGTGGAAGCCAATTCTCCGCCCCCATACTTTTTTCCCCGGACGAATTTCCATTTCGCGGAGACAAGCTTTCCCCGTGAAAGCCCCTCTCCCCCCAGTATACAGCAAGCACTCGACTTCTAACCTATCTTGGCATTAACCTTTGCTCCCGCAGGATGAATCTCCTAATTTTCCGTCATGCCGCAACTGGCTGTGACTTCTATACAACCCCCCTCTATCTCCAAATGTCCTATAAAAGAACAGTAAAACGTCCACCGTGCCCACCATAAGTGAGCACCACCCACCAAACACGATGCTCCCATCCATCCTTCCCATACTGTGTCTGCTCCTGCACACCCTAGGAGCCAAGACCATCGCCATCCACCCCATCTCCCGACAAACCTGCCAATCAACCGGAACCCACTGTCCCCCAGGAACCCTAATCGTCAGCGCAACCTCCAAAAACGCCTCTCACAAAACCATCCAATCCGCCATAAACTCCCTCCCGGACGACGCAACCCCCCAAACAATCCTCATCCTAGAAGGCACCTACACAGAACAAGTAAACATAACCCGCTCGGGTCCAATAACCCTACTGGGCCAAACAACCTCCCCCAAAGACGCAACTCGCAACCGCGTGCGCCTCACCTGGGCCGCGGGGAACAGGGACAGCACCGGCAGCGTCGACAATGTCTTCTCCAGCGTGCTGGTAGTAGCACCCACGCTCGAATCGAGTCTCACGGGGTCGGGACCGACGGGATATCCCGTACCGGCCGATACGCCGTTCGGAAATAAGGATTTCCGCGTGTATAATGTTGACTTTGATAATACTTGGGCGGAATACTCGGATGGGCCGGCGCATGCGCTGAGTCTTAGTCGGGCGAATGGCGGGTTTTATTATTGTGGCTTCTATTCGTATCAGGATACTGTATGTTCTTCCCCAACTATTCTCCCAGTCTCAAATGCAAACCCCAAATAACCCACTAACACATTTACAGGTCTACATAGGCAAACTCGGAAACGCCTACTTCTACCAGAGCATCCTAGCCGGCCAAACAGACTTCCTCTACGGCTTCGGCACAGCCTGGATCCAATCCAGCGCCTTGCAACTCCGCGGCTGCGGCGGCGGCATCACAGCCTGGAAGGGGACTAACACAACAACACCAAACAAGTACGGTGTGTATATCGTTGACTCCAGTGTGCGTGCGGCGAACGCCTCTGTCGCGGCTGATATCAAGGGCGCGTGTGCGCTCGGCCGGCCGTGGAATAGTCAGCACCGGTCGATCTTTGCGCGGTCTTATGAGGACGGCAGTATTGATCCGCAGGGGTATATTGATTGGGTTGTTGATGGTGTTGGGCGGTTCGAGAAGGGCGTTACGCTTATGGCGGAGTATCGGGTTTTTGGGCCTGGGGTTAATGAGACTGCTCGTGTTGAGGGCGGCGTTACTTCTGTTCTTGGATCAGAGGAGTTTGAGACGTATAGTACTCCGCAGAAGGTTTTTACCGATACCGAGTGGGTTGATTGGGGGGTTGTTAAGGGGAATTGAGTTTGGATGGGTCTTGTAGTAAGATTCTCGTATAAACACTAAATAGCTAGTACATATGTACTTCATACATCACTCCTCATTCTGTTACACATCTCCAGGCTCCTGACGCATCTCCCCAATAGCCTTCCCATCCTCAGTCCCATAAGTATCCGCATACCTCCCCACCATCCACTCATGAACGGTAACCGGGGGATATGTAGCACCCTCCTTGGGATCCTCACAACCAGGAAGACACTGGATAGTATAGTTCGGATTCCCAGAAAAGAAGAACGGAACACTAAACCGCTCCTTACCACTAGTATTGATAACCCGGTGCAGATTCGACAAGTACCGATTGTTCGACCAGCGCATCATCATATTCCCCAGATTGACAACATACGCCCCAGGAACAGGAGTCACATCGACCCATTCGGACGAGAGGTTATTCCACACCTGTAACCCGCCCGTATCATCCTGCAGGAGCATGGTGATAGCGCCGAAATCTGTATGTGCGCCGATTCCTAGATTCGACTTAGTTCTTGTTGACATATTCACATTCACGCATTCTAACACATGGCATGTTTTTCGTTCTTTTTTTTTGTGCTACTAACCTCTCTCAAGACCGGACGCATCAGCCTCCTGGGGCGGATAATGAAGCAGCCTCAGAATCGAGACGGGATGATCGTAGAGATCCCCGAAAATATCCTCCTCTAGACCCAGCGTACGCGCTAGAACTTTCATGATGGCTACAGCAAGCTCGATCATGGCATCGTGGTACTCGTCCATGACGCGACGGAAGCCTTTCGCGTCGGTGAGTTCGGAGGGATACTTATTCAGACCCTGGCCGAAGCGTCGTTGGACGACATATTCATCGTCGAGGGGGAGGTCCTTTCCGAGATAGAAGCCTTCTTTCAGGTCGCCTTTTGTGCGTTTTTCGAAGTTTTGAGAGCGGAGGCGCTCGTAACCGCGGTTGAAGCCGCCGGTGGCTTTGAGGCGTTAGTTATGTATGGCCCTCTTTTTTGATATTTATGTGGGGAGGGGGAGATGCGTTACCTTGGTTGTATTTCTCTTTTGTCTCTAAGGGGAGGTTGAAGAATTCGCTTGAGTGTTGGAGGACTGCCGTTTGTAGTTCGGTTGGGATGGGGTGATTGATTAGCTGGAAAAAGCCGAATTGTTCACAGGCTTGTTGGATTTGGTGGGTGAGGTCTTCTTTGGTTGAATCATTGGCATAGAAGGCTATTGGGAGGGTTAGGTATCCTTGGAGTATATGATAGGATGTTAGAGGCACTGCTTACGAGCGAAATCTATGATAGGGGGCTCATTAGGGTTCATCTTGAAGGTAGATCAAGTATGTAGCTAAGTTTATGGAATGGGAGAATAGTCTTTGGTGGTTGATCCCCAGGGCTTGTATGTGAATGCGGGGGATTCGTTATCTCAGCCACTCAGGAACTCTCCGATGCGATTATGTACATGTTGTATTACGACCTAGTTATCTATCAAAAGTCCGAACATCCGACTCTGCTCCTGTACATTCCTTAGGGATTTGTATGGCTTGTCGTAATGGAGCTGAATATGATCAAATTATAAGAGAGATGGCAAAGGGATAAGATAGATATAAATCTATGAAAAGAGAGCAAATATTGGAGCATTAGGGTACACGTATGTGTACGAAAGAAAAATCATACAAATAGAACTCCGTGGTTCGAAAAAACCGCGCCAAAAAAAAAGACAGTGGGTATCATATGCGCTCTAATCAAACATGCTACAAATGCATGGGCGTCCACTCCTGTCCGGGGTAGGACGTGGGGGACATGACGATTTCCTCGCTGGAGTCGTCTGCGGTGATGGCAAGTTCTACTGGCTGAGGTGGGTCGTTAACTACACGAGCCTCGTTCTCACTGCGATGAGGATGGGTGGATATCGCGGAGGCGTTGGGGACGGCGATATTGCGGGATGCATTGTTCTCAGAGGCTTGGGATGTCGAGTCCGAATTCACTGGCTTTCGGGATCGAATGCTGAGCTGAGGAACCAGACTTTGTTGCTTGAGATCGCCTTGTAATTTGTGTTGTTGTCCCGGGTAGTTCTGTTTGTTTGTTGGGGCCTCGGGTATTCCCATATATAGTTCGTGTCGAAGGCGCTCCCCGTGAATGCGATCTTTGTGTTCGCCGTGTTGCTCCTGTTCCTGGGTCTCGCTCAGTGTGCCTAGCTGCGAGTCCTGGTTTTGGTCTTGTTGGATTTCTTGCTTGCGCAGCTCCTCTTCCTGCAGTTCATGTATCTTGTTGCCTTGTAACTCCTCCAGCGGCGATAGTGGATGTGCAGCTCTATCTCTATTCTCGGGGAATGACCTGGGAGACGGTGACCGGGAATGACTTGGGAGAGGCTGGCTGAGATGGCGAGAGCGGGTGGGGTTTTCATTGATGGATCCGGACTGAAACTGCGAGTAAAATCGACCAGTCGCCAGGGAGTTGGATGACGAGCTAGATGGGAGTGATATACTGGCACGTTGACGATCATCGCGCGGTAGAAGGTTTGCGTCGCTCGGTGGTGGCGGTGGAGGTGCGCTGGGCTCGGGGGGCTGGGTTGGCAAAGGCTTTTGTTCAAACGGATTGCTGAGGCCCGGTGGTGCATCTTGTGCAGCGAGGCTGGTATTTTCACTTCCATTGGTCGACGGGCGTTTCGGCAGATATTTGCTCTGCAGCTGTTCTGACATAGTCCTTGTGTGGTTGGTCGATTTTCTCTCAGGGTCCTGAGAGTCTTGCCGGCCAAATAGCACCTGTTTAAGTTAGAAAAAGAAACCAAAAAGGACTGCCCAGACTCGACTTACGCTAATCCTGCTGAATGTTCGTTTCCGCTGACCTTCTGGGGGCCCCTGAGGCCCCTGAGGCCCTTGAGTTTGAATACCAGAGAGAAGGTCTCCCACCGAAGTGCGTCGTCGTCTCCCGAACTCCTTGAGTTTTCCAATAGTCGACTCCCCATTCTCTGCAGGAGAGCCGGATTCCGAAGGTTGCGAAAGACCGTTAGCAGGCGTGGACGGGCGAGTCCCTTTGCCATTGGCGCTCTGCTTTCCGAAGCTACCAAAGCTTAGCATGCTGCTTCGGGTTCCCGGCGAGTACCTGACTTCGTTTCTCAAGGGGCTTTGGAAATCTGGAGCAGATGGAGGTAGGCCGCTGATCGATTTTCTTTTGGATTCGAGGACTTCAGCAGAGCTTGTGAACTCTGACGACCCTGATGGATAGAAAGGTATGAAAGACCTCCTTCTCTTCCCTCGAGTAGATGAGTGGGAGCTACCAGGAGGGTCATCCATATAATTGTCAGCCTTGTTTTCATACTGTGGTTCTGGTGCTACCCCGTTTGCTGTCTCTTGCAAAGGAGAAGGGGGTTCCCTGTCGAGTTCCTCATTAGATGTACGTCCGGGTTGCTCGTCAGGCCCGAGTGTTGAGACGGAGAAATGGCGTCTATGATCCTGGCGAGGAGCAAGGCCATTGTTATTATCCTTGGGAGGAGGAGAAGGAGGTTTAGGGCTTTCGTCAAGCACTGGACGGATTGACGGAGTAACGATCTCCGGTGTAGACTTGCTTGGCCGATGTCTCTGGCTGTTCACAACCGGAAAAGAGACGTGGAAAGGTTCATCAGGAATGACTGGCAAGCTCTTTTTTGCGACTGGGGCTTTGTTCGCCGGCGCTTCAGCATCGGATTGATTGCCAGTCGTGCTTTCTCCTAGTTGTGGCAATGGCTCTGTAAATTGCCGTTTCCCGCCATTTACCTGGCCGACGAATGCATCCAAGGCCATCGGGGTACTTGCTGCCCTTCGAGGATGTGGATCCGTGGGCGAAAGTCCTAGCGCAGCTATCATCTCCTGCTCCAAATCTCCAGCAAAGGCAGACTTCCCCGGAACTTCAGGTTTAGGAGGAACACCGCTGGAAGACGACAGTTGCTTTGGTCGCACAGTTGTTTCGCCAACACGGCTGTGCGACAGGTCGTTATTCCCCGATTTGGTTGCCTTGACGGGTTTGCGGGCATTTTGTTCATCCTGTGGATGATCTAGACACAAACTGACCCCAGGTGGATCAGGATCAGAGTTGAGCCCCGTTCGCTCGGATTTGAAGATGGGCAGGCTGCCAAAGTTGACAGAATTTCGTAAAGAGTTACCAGATCCTTCACCAGACCCTGAAGGGAATGAGAACTGAAAGCTGCGGCGAGAAGCAGTTTGAGTTGACTGAACCTACAACATTACCAACATCAGAATATAAACAAATAAGGGCGGGGTGTTAGATTGTAGAAAATGGCGGGTGCATCAATCATGTCTCATTCTAGAGCTCAATGCCAAAAAGAAGTGCTCGGAATTACATCGTGGTATCGAGATAAGTGAAGCAATGCAGCGATATCAAAAGGGAAACATTAAAGCGACGGCCTGCACCGCGCTTACCGAAGTAAACAACTCGCTCAGACGAAGAAAAATCAGATATCTACCTTCTCAGAGCCTCCACTAGGTCGGAACCTGCTCCTGCCCTTGGCAAACAGTCCCTTGGCTGCCCCAGTTGCCTTGCCACTAAACGCCCCCGCAGTATGGAGGAGCTCCTTTCCTTTCTCCCCGACTTTATCCTTGTTCATCACGGTGCCGATATGGCCCGACGGGCGTCTCATGTGAGTGGCGCCGGTCGGAGTACCGTCGTTCAAGGAACCGAGATTTGAAAGAGCACCCAACTTGGGGAATCTGCTGCGGGAAGGATCTGATGGTGGCACGGTAGGAGAGAGATTCTGGCTCTGTCGGACCACGTCGGCATGCTCGGGGTGATCGTGGACCGTAAACTGTAGCCATTGATTTAAACCGGTGTCAATGGTGGCGAACTGGTCGCGGGTGTGCTCGAAAGACTTGATACGCTGATTGATAGATGTGATACCGAGAATGTCACGGAAGCCCAAAAGTTTAGACTCATCGAGAGATGTGCTGCCGGCGTTAGAAGTCACCTGAAGTTGTGGAGGTGGCGTAGCCCCTGGTCCCATAACTTGCTCCGGTGGCGTAAGGTTCTCCGGGATAGGTGGAACAATCGAAAGTCGAGGCCTTTCCACAGCGCGCTGAGTAGTGGACTCTTCATCTTCAGAAGCAATCGGGTCGTGCGACACCTCCGACACCAATGGGGCGGTCTCCTCACGTATAGGCTCAGGCTCTTGCATAGATAACGATGTGGCTAAAGGAGGGGGGGAGGAATAGCTGCCGGGCATTTGAGGCGGCTCCGGTTCTGACGAATCAGAGGATTCCCATGAGAACCGTCTTTCTAACTTGGGCTTCTTTGGCTGACCAATGATCGTGGATGAAGGGTTCCCAGCCGCACCTTGGCTGGTCGCATAAGGGTCTTGAGACGCCAAAGGAGGCGGGCTAGTCCAGTCTGGGTGGCTTTCAGGAAGCACAGCCTGGTGCGGGACAGACTGTGCGGGTGCCTGCGACTGAGGTTGGTTGCTGGGCTCCGGGTCATCCATGGGGGTGGTTTCCCGGCTTAATGATCGGATAATTTCTTCCCTTAGACGATCATTGTCGGCATTTTGTGGCGATTCTTCGGCTCCCATGATGGTGGGGATTTCACCATGGAAGGAATCAGAGCCCGATGCGCTTCCGAATTTGAGAGGGGCAGGCATATCCTGTCCATTGTTCGCGTATGGTTGCATCGATGATTTCTGGGGAGACATTCCCGCATCCGATGATTCCGGTGAGAAATTCTGGAGTAGAGGAATGGAGGACAATTCTGCACGGCCTGCCGTTGGGGTGTCCAGATCTGTGACTTGAGGTTTTCTTGAAGGACTGTTGTCCGAACTAGGAAGGCTCAAGTCCCGGCGATGACCAGGGTTAAACGCTGGGACCGCATCCGTGGTTGCCTTCGGAGTGCTCGACTCATTAGGCTCTTCGAGAATGGTGGGTGTTCTTTCATCAGTCATAGTACGAGTGCCCATGATAGGGCTGATCATCGAAGTGCCATCACTGTTCGACCGCGCGACACTAGTGGTAGTGGATTCTGGAGTTTCCGGGACATCGAAGGCCTGGTTGACTACCGATCTGAACCCCGCCGACGGGTTGTGGTGCAAAGAGGGTTCCTGAGCTGCAGGGCTATCCTTTGGCGGGTTGGAGTCTGCACCACCCAAGAAATCGGTACCAAAGCTCGACATGCGCTTGACTTCCGGTAGACCCAATTCAGGGCTCTGTTGATTTGTTTGTGGAGCTCCAAGCCCGTCAGGCTTGGGATCATTGCCACTAGGGATAGGAGACTGCTGTGTCGCTTTCTCCTCTCGCATGCGTTTATAGAGGTCGGCCGGCCTTACAAAGGCAAGGGGCTTCTGGTCCCCTCCACTAAGGCTTCTACCTTTGCCATCAGCCAAATGCGGCTCACCGGCTCCGGCTCCGAATCCGATGCCAGACAAACGCCTCGAGGACAACTCGGAGGAACTGGCAGTGTTGTGGGTAGCATAGGGAGGCCGAGTTACTGCGGGAGGCACCTCCTCTTCCTCCTCCTCTTCATCGTCATCACTACCCCAGTCACCTCCATCATATGAATATTGTTTTGCTTCCACCCAGCGTTTTGTTTTGGAGCGATTCACGTTTGTTTGGAATGAGATCGGGGTTCCGCTACCGCTGCCTGACGAGAGCGGACTGCGAACATTTGGCGGGGAAGGGCTAAAGCAGGTCTCAGTATTTGTGCGACTAGATATGCGACTGAGTCTGTATGGATAGTCTTACAGTTTTGGGGCTCCGCGACCTTGCGATTGGGTGGAGTCTGCCATCAGGGGAACAGGATCAAGGGACCGAGGCAAGCTCGATTACCAGCATTGACTATTGCGCGGTGATCTCCGATGAGTTTGCCCGAGAGCAAAGTCGTAAGGGTTAAATGAGAATGTGAACAGTACTGTTCCCTTTAAAGAAGACGGTGGCGATTTGGGCCCAGTTGGGCAAGGCACCGATCAAATGGGTTGGGATAATTGGAGGAAACAAGATTAGTGTACAAGATGTGGTGTACAAGAATGACACGTATCCACAGAGGAATACAAGAATATCAAGTCAGCTACTCTGTATATCAAGAGATCAAGAGATCATAAAGAGAATCAAATGAATGTATTAGCATGAAACAAGCTACTCCGTTGATTCCCCTGATCTATCGACTAAATTTAGGTGGCGGTGCGGGGCTTATGTAAGGGCACGTTTCCGATTTACGTGGACCAACGGGGTAAATTTAGATACACCTTGACCTTGACTTTAGTTGACCTTTCATCTTCTTACTTGAACTGTACGGAGTATATCCAGTTCCTTTTGTTTTGTTTCTCAATTTAATCAAGTCACGGCTTTGTACCCTCGGAGCTCGCTGCAACCGGACACTTCCTCAACCTCGCCCCCTTATCGATTGCAGATAGAATCACACTTCAGTTTCAAGACCGAATTCAGCCTTTGTCGACCTTAATTTACACTTGCTTCTCAATACTGGCGCTTCTTGACAGAACATAGCTACTTGTATCCCATCCTCGCTTCACATCCTCGCTTCACATCCTCGCGTCACCTCCCTCCTTCCACATCGCAAAATGACCGGCCCGTCGATACAAGACCGGACCAGCGAGTTCAGCGCTATCTTGGGCCACGCCCAGAAGCGTCTGGGAACATCAAAAGTTGGTTCACAGCGCCAGGCCCTGTTGACTGATGCGCAAAGGCGACAGGCCGATGTGTCGCCCCAGGGTGCTGCACAGGAGAAGGCGGCAAGATCGGAGTTCGCGCGGCGGGCGCGAGATATCGGAAGGGGGATTACTGGAACAATGGCAAAATTGCAACGATTGGCTGAATGTGAGTCTGGTCACATTGCTCATATTACCAGCAATCTAACCAGGAAATAGTGGCGAAGCGGAAAACACTCTTCGACGACCGACCTGTCGAAATCTCCGAATTGACATACGTGATTAAACAAGACCTTGCCGCCCTGAACCAAAACATCGCCTCGCTGCAGGCTCTCACCCATGCGCAACACCCCAAATCGAATCGCTCGAAGACAGACCAGGAAGGAGAACATAATGACAATGTGAGTGAGACATGAACGGTCGCGCACGGGCAAAGTCGCTGATTACCGTTACAGGTTGTTGTCATGTTGCAGGGAAAGCTGGCCGATGTAGGTGCTAGTTTCAAAGAGGTGCTCGAAGTTCGCACGAAGAATATTCAGGCATCCCGAACTCGAACTGAGAACTTTGTTTCCTCGGTATCTTCCAAATCACACAGCGCCCTCGACGCACAGCGCTCAGACTCGCCTTTGTATAACACCTCGGGACGACGGACACCTCAGCCCGGATATCAAGGCAACTCCTCCGACCTTTTGACCCTCGAGCCCTCAAACCCCTCGCCCTTAGGGCGTCCATCATTCCAATCAGACCAACAGTTGATGGTAATGGAAGAAGGAGAATCGAGTAACACATATGTTCAAGCTCGAGGCGAAGCAATCGAAGCCATTGAGCGAACCATTAGCGAATTAGGTGGCATTTTTGGTCAGCTGGCGCAGATGGTCAGCGAGCAGTCAGAAATGATCCAGCGCATAGATGCCAATACCGAAGATGTCGTCGACAACGTAGAGGGAGCGCAGAGAGAACTAATGAAATATTGGACGCGCGTCTCCGGGAATCGCTGGCTAATTGCCAAAATGTTTGGTATTCTGATGGTATGTCCACTCATGTTGAATTTCCTGCCTGCACGTCCAACTAATGACCGTTATAGATCTTCTTCCTTCTCTGGGTCTTGATTTCATGATAGACATGAAATCCGTCCCTTTTTCTCAATGTTTCTTCATACTGTATTATAATACCTGGCTCGTGTGTTTTCGACAGATCATGGCCCTTCTGCATATCCGCACTCGCTGAGCATTTCCATTTTTGTTTTTTAATTCTGGTTAGACTCTGGGATGTCTAAACCATCACGCTCTTTATCTTCCTTTTCATTTTTTCCCCAGTGCCTTTTGCTCTTTGTTGCTTGGGACTGTGTCCTCAAGAGTCACCTGCGTAAATACACCTCATGTACTATTCGAATGCAATGAACCGAGATCATGGGATAACCATGAACCACTTTAGAAACATATCGAAGCTAGTATTGCTATTCTAATTTCATGAATCAAACTGCGACATGACATTCCATAGTTCTGAATCTGCCCACCCTAACGAGGGCTGATTATCGAACAGATCCCACACAAGACTGTCATTCCATCCCTCCACAGACGGCGATGCAGTAGGACCTCCAGTGGAATCCGTGCCCCCAAGACTGACTAAAGCCTGATCGGCATCAACAGCACGGCCAAGTATATCTGTGTAGGACGCCATCTGGCCCTCGGTGTTTCCAGCCGTGTTCGCATCAGAAAGTGCAGCTGCTGGCTGTTCTGAACGGGAAGGTTTAGTATGCCCTTTCACTAAAGGTGCACATAGGTCCAGGAATTTGGAGAATAGCTTGTACAGTTTACCAATTGAGGCATTCGCCTCTGCGAATTGGCGTAGGTCGTCAGTGATCTTTTTGATCAAATTGAAGTCTCTCTCGTTTGATGTTGCGATCACATTGCAAAACAGGACAAAGAATGGTGCTAACGGGAATAGCAGCATCGTCCTATTGAAGGGTCATTAGTTTTCCACTGTGCAAGGTATTAGAGGATGGCTTTGTGATGGTCATATCATACCAGGTAAGAAAGTGTGGATATGAGTCAATGGAATTTGTGTGGCTTGAGAATGCTTCCTGTAAAGCTCGGAGCCTGGTGAGAGCTTCCCGTGCCGTGTATAGACAGTTCTCGCAAACCAAGCGGGACTTGAGTACCGAGGAGCGGGCTTGGATGATCGTCGTGAGAATAGAGTAGTAGTTGAAGTCCATTGATGGCCATTCGTGCATAATTTGGCCCGATAAGTCTGGGGATTGCTCTTCTTGGCGACGACGAAACTGCAAGTTGTATTAGCAGTTGTTTGCTGGCGGATGCTCGATCTCTCTTACCATTTGCATACTGGAGTGGATTATGTGTGCTCGCGCCACAAGATCAGACAGCATATTGGCCTTCTCTGTGTCACCTATTGTCTTCTTTGTATCAAGCAAGACGTTTAGTAGATCATTTTCCAACTCTGAAAACTCGATTATGCCCTTTATCATGCCAGATGTTGGCACATCAGGGTCAAGGTGGATTAACTGGGTTGGTCTAACTTTCAGATCTGATAGGGACGGTGGTCGGAGGAGCAGCAGGCTGAGGGATTTGTCAAAATAATAGCATGTGTACACACAGGCGTGAATGTTTTCCTCTATCTCGGTTCGAGGAATGGGATCTGTGATGTTGTGGTAGTTTAAGGAAATGATCATCACCGAGGCTTGTGCTGTCAACATCCAGCTGCGTGTCATATTTCCTGTATACCGCATCAAATGGGCCTGTGTTGAGTCAGAACTGAGTCGATATAGATGGAGTCACACTAAAGAGACAAAATGAACATACCGCAGACAGAATCGATTGAAGTAAAAGAAGGCTAGGTTCAGCTGCCAGCGGAATTTGCTCCAAAATCTCGACAGCAGCGGCTTCATACCTCTTTTTGAGTGATCGAAAATGATCCCTCAAACGTTCGCTCGTGAGCAGATGGGCCATTTTTGATATAAAACCCATGACCTTTACCCAGACATTGAGTCGATAATGCTGGAGCACTTGCTCACATTCTGTGCCCTCGATAATTGCGAGCCCCATTTGCTCTAGAAGTTTGTTGGAGATGTGATCAGGCCAGTTAATTGTTCCCTGTGAGTTTGTTCTCTTATCGGGTCCTAGGTATACAATTAGCATCGCTCACATCTGCTAGATTATTGGTAATTTACCAGGTAGCATCATGAAGAGCAATTCTGGTGTGAGAGTAGGGGGTTCTAGGTTTTCTTGAACATCCATATCATGCATAGCCGCAGTCTCTTCGAAATTTAACGTCGGATTAGACAGCTGACTGACGAACTTGCGCGCTGATTCAAGCGCAGTTCGTCTATCTTTTGATAGAGCCGGGTTGCATTTGAGTTCATGCTCAATGTATCCTCTAGCCTCATAAGCATGGTGTGTTGAGCTAGGAGAATGTGTCTGGTGAACATTTTGTTGTACCACAGTCTGAGACTTGCGGTGCTTGCTTAGTGGTGGCTGCAGGGGAGCCGTATCATGGAGGTCATATGCTCGATATCGCTTCTGCTTGTCATTGAGCACTTCCGTGATACTTGGCCGGTTAGCCGAAGGCGACGAAGATGCGCTGCTAGCGGTGTGATGCCTTGTTGGAAAGCATGTTGCCTCTCTATTGGTTGACTCTTCTAATTTCGCCAATCTTTGGGTCAATGTTTCTAATCTTTGAAATGTCAGCTGTTGATATTGAAGACGTGCAATGTGAATTGCACGTACCGAGAGACCCGAGGTCTATGAACTCGTGCCTGACGGTTGCGGAGACATTCTGCGCCTGCATCGGTGCAGTTCATGCAAGGATCCTGGCGATCGCATTTCACCTACAACGACTCAATATGAGCTTCGGGGTATCAAACGATCGAATGCTAGAAACGAATGAAAGGTTATACCTTTCGAGCATGACATAAATCGCACTAATAACATTAGTTGAGCTACATATTTCAGCAACATCGTAGGCATTTCGCATTGCCGTTATTCAGGCAAACTTACCGCAGACATGTTGGCTTCGGGATTTCGAACGGAATTTCGGAATCAAAGCAAATTCATCATGTACTTCAAGGGAAAAGTTAAAGTAGCTCTGGGGGAGCCTGGTTGAAGTCTTGGGTTGTCGGTGCCCGAACTGCCGAACTGCCGGAAACCGACCGAAAGCGGTTTAGTGCGGAGCTTCATATATACAAGGCCTTTTTTCTATTTGCATACAACAGGCTTGTTGCCCAATAATTGTGCTGAGCTTTGAGCTATCATTCATCATAACAAACATAACAGTATTCACATTGCAATTTCACAACAGACCCGTGGAGCACGTGCACTTCTGAATCCTCAACGGTATGCGGAATAGCCCCTCGTTCGTCCATCTCAATTCGGGCCGCTTGGAACCATACATGGTTAAGCTTTGGCCCGAGGAGTGTTTGTTCGGCATGATCGCCGAAAGACGCCATGTACTCCTTCAAATCTTGTCGCATCGCCCACAGAAACTCCTTTCTATGAGACCACGTAGAATCATGCTCGCCCTTTTGGTTTCTTTGGTCATCCTGCGCAATGGAGACAAAGAAACTGAGGATCCTCTCCATGGTTGAAGTGGTGAGAAGGAGACTAAACCAGCTTTCGGCGGTGGAATGAGGAATTTCCGGTCCCATCAAGCGCTGGACCGTCGAAAAAAGAAGCTGCATACAGTGGTGGGTCGACAGAAATATAAGTGTATCGTCAAAAGGCGCATTTCGAAGAATCGATTGCTGTCGTTCAATAGAACAGGCCATATTTTTGTGGTGATCACCCGAGTGCTCAGAGTCGGAGTCAGAAGATGCAGATGATTCCAAGAAGAATACCGCGTAGGCTCTATATTCGAGTAAGTATGCTTCCCCAAAAAGGAAATAACGTAGTGGGGCCATACATCGGATACAAAAGCTTGGCTTGGAGCGACGCCACAGCTTTGCTATAGACAACTTCTTTCTCTGTCTTGGAAGATGACCACAAAGGCTGGGTAATTGTATCAGTCTCCAGATGATGTTCAACCACATGAGCAGCCAAGTGATGGGAGAGTCGAATGCAAGTATTCCAGCATCGTTTTAAATCGCCGAGATATCCCAGAGAATATTCCGCGTTGTCATGAGGCATGTCTGTGCTATACTCAGGAGGCGGGGGAGGAAATAGCTCGGAGATGAAGGCAATGTCATCACCCGGCGACAGGCCTCCGTCAATACAATGCTTTTGGTGATGCATCTGCTTTCGGAGTTGAATATATGCCCATGCTATGGCATATTCCAGCTTGGAAACCCGGTCATGGAGTGCTCGACAGGAAAGAGACAAAGAGCCAATATCCTTCAGATCACAGGAGGCTAGGATCTTAACAAAGACATGGGATGGGAGCCGCTTCAACGCTGAAGCTTTAGGCCCGGCCGACATCGAGTCCCGTTTACCTTTCCGAAGGACTGTTCTGACTCGATTGAGAAAATGCATTATGGCTCATACATTTGATGAATCATTTGAAATATCCTTTTGGATGTAATGTTGGAATCCTTGACATGAACACGACCGGTAAGAAAGACAAATGGATGATAGAAATACTCAGATGGAATCGCTCCGGTTGTTATGTTGAGTCTGTCTAGACTGCAGAGGCACAGGAAGGGGACCAAGTATAGTATTGCAAAAACACATTCGGAATACTTTGGGCGAAAATGAGATATTCCAAGAACAGCAACCCGGAATCAAGCAATAGCAGTGGAGAATAGAGAAGCTAATCGAAGCACATAATGTGAAACAACTGGTGATGTCGACTTGGTGCCTTATACCCAAGGCATAAAATCCCAACGGCCCCTCACCTTTCCGATCCGTACATATCATCTCCTTTGCTCTCCTTAATACCACCAAAGGTCAAACTGCTCAATTAAATCTACCAATTCACTCATGCCTATCTGGGTAGTTTTCCAAACAGTGTGCTGCAGCGATGGCTAGTCTAAATGGCTCTTTAAATGGCGGGCGGGCAACGGACTCGCCATCTAAACAACCCGCATCGTTTGCATGCGTGGTCTGTCACAACCGGAAGGTTAAATGCGATAGGCAAGACCCCTCTACCCCCTGTTCAAATTGCGCAAAGGCGAATGTGGAGTGCATCTACCGTGCCCCGCCACCGCCTCGTCGCAAAAGGGATCGAGAAACAAATGGGAGTGTGTCTCAAGAACGCGGAAAATATGTTAGACGCAGCGCTGGGTTCGATGAAAATCCCTCCGCCATTCCCCGTCATCACCCTGCTGAGGGAGATCAATGGACGGAAGCAAGGAAAAGTGGATCTGGGAGGATGATCATGAAAGATGGCAATTCCATCTATCTCGACAAGTGAGTTGCTTGCGCTGCATTTCGCCTAATATCAAAATTCTGACTTGTACATTAGTAATCTTTGGACAAGTGTCAGCAACGAGGTTGGTATTTTCAGACTTCCGTATGCTGTCAATTCTGACCATCTTTGCTAGCTCCCAAATGCTGCAGACGTATTGGGCGATGGATCGGATGATGGTACCGATAACTTTGCTCAGGATATGAGCGACGAGTATGCGATACTCTCGACATCTACAACAAGAGACATTATTACGGAGCTCCACCCAAGCCCCCTGAATATCTTCAAGCTATGGCAGGCATTTCTCGAGAATGTGAACCCGCTGACCAAAATTATACATGCTCCAACTGTGCAACAACAAATTCTAGACGCCATGAGTGATCTGGGAAAAGTAAGCCGAGAGATCGAAGCATTGATGTTTGCAATATATTGCATAGCATTGGTTTCCTTGCAAGCAGAAGATGTCGAAAAGTCATTTGGAGAAAGCAAGAAAGCCCTCCTATCAAAGTGCAGACGAGGAGCCCAACTCGCTTTCAAGAATGCGTCGCTTCTTCGTACATCAAGCTCAGTGGTCCTACAAGCGTTTATGCTCTACCTAGTGCGTTCACCTTCCTTCGACGAGACCTACCCCCTTTAACACTGTTTGGATAGCTCTGCATGCGTTCGTTCTCTGATCCCCATACTATCTGGACATTATGTGGTATTGCAGTTAGAATCGCGCAACGAATTGGGATGCACCGTGACGGGGCTGCACACGGATTTTCAATATTCGAAACTGAGATGCGCCGGCGCATCTGGTTCCAGCTCATGATCATAGATGTCACATCTGCACAGTTCTGTGGTGTAGCATCAACACCATTCCCAGCCACAATTGATGTTCAACCGCCAATGAACGCAAATGATAGCGACCTCGATCCTCGCATGACTGAGCCAGCCTACGAGAAGCCAGGGCCGACAGAAATGATGTTTGTTCTAGCTCGGAGTGCGTTTGGAAAATGGCTCCTTCGTGTGTCAAACCAGGTTGAGAGTTCTAATACTGGGCCATGGGCCTTCTTATCATCATCATCGATGTCCTTGAAGGACAAGGACAAGACTATTGATGAACTTGAAGCACACCTGGAAGATAGGTTCCTCCGGCACTGCGATAAATCTATCCCGCTGCATCTGGTAACGGCAATGATGGTGCGATCGGCCATATGCTATACCCGGCTGATGGCACACCATCCTCGTCAATACCAGGATCCTAATACTCGCATCTCTCAAGCAGAGAAAAACGTCATCTTCGAGAATTGCCTCAAGATGACAGAGTATACTGACTCCGCCCAGAACAATCCAGTTGTACGAAAGTACTCGTGGCACATGGTGAATCACATGCCGTGGGACGCCATAATATTCATGCTCTCGGAAATGAGGCACCGGACTGATTCCGAAGAGAAGGGCAAAGTCTGGCAATTGATTGGAAATGTGTATTCCGGGCATATCAAGATAATGAGCAAGAACGGTCCATCTCCTCTTCACATGGCCATTCAAAATTTAATTGTCAAGGCCTGGCGGATGTACATTGAAGAGTGTAACCTCAATCACCGCACACCAACGCCTTGTCCAACCATCGTTGCATCTTTGTTAACAAACGTGGGAGGAATTTCCAGCACGCAACAGGAAGATGAAAACTTCCCAGCTGGTCAGCATGGTGCTGGGCTACAAGATCAATCCAGACACGACCGTTCTAGTTCACAATCCGGACTGGGGGCCGAAAACCTTAATTTCCTGCTTGGTGATAGCCCGCAGGATTGGAATGAATGGGACAATCTTCTGAGTAACTTCCAAGGATCTTTTACAGATGATGCAACATACTTGTGACCTGAGCATGATTCGCGATGTTACTCAAAATCCGTTCACCAACCCTTTGTAGCGAATCAAGGGGTCTGATAGCAATTATCATGTTCGAAATCCAGTATACCCCAACATTTTTGGAGAGCCTCGCGCCGATCGGCACGCGACGCTCCGATGCCGTCCACAATCCCCGGTCGGGGTCGGCAACTAAACAGGCGAGCAGTGATGACCAACACTTTTTTTGGGGTACGCTTCCATACTGAGTGATGGTACATGCATAGTCAATTTTTTTTTATTTAAAGTCAGTTCCGTTCGGTGCTGATTTTGGATATGACAACCAATTTCCTACCATCGTTTTTTGATCACGATTCTTCCCTTGATACATTAGTTCAACACATACCCTCAATCTGAAGGGCGTTCCAAAGATGAGACCCAAAACGGATGTTCTTATTGTCGGCGCAGGACCAACAGGCCTTGTCCTTGCTCTGTGGCTTCACCATCAAGGTGTCAATGTCCACATTTTTGACCAGGCAGACGGTCCGGCGAAAAACTCACGAGCTATAGTTGTTCATGCACGCATAGTGGAGCTGTATAGACAACTTGGGTTGACCGAAGACTTGCTAGCACTCGGGTACAAGCTGCCGGCGTCAAATCTTTGGGTCGAGGCGGAGCACAAAGCACACCTTTCGCTGCGAGACTTTGGACGCGAGTTGACTCCGTACCCGTTCTTGCTAAATGTACCGCAAGACGACCACGAAAGAATGCTCGAAAAGCGACTGAATGACGTCGGCATCCATGTCGCACGAGGGTTAAAGTTGCAAGGCTTTGTGGACCACGGGTCAAGCATCACTGCTACTCTGTTCCGCCAGAGTAACGAGAGCTCAACCACACACGAGGCGTCATACATAGTTGGGTGTGATGGAGCACATTCGGCTGTTCGCCGCGGGAATGGTGCCAAATTCGAGGGCGAAACATACAAACCGCTGTTCTATATCGCCGACGTCAAAGGCAAAAGCGATAAGTACTTCAACAGCGAATCGCACACAGTGTTCACGAACGACACTTTCACCCTGTTATTGCCGTACAAAAAAGCCGGCCATGCCCGATTGGTTGGTATCACGATCCCAGATAATGACGACGACGACGACAATGGTGAATCGCCAGAGCCTGAGCATCAGATCACATTTGATGACGTTAGACCCCAAATCATGCAAGCGATGGATATCGACATCACCAATGTTAACTGGTTCTCCACCTACCGCTGTCACCACCGTGTGGCCGACAAATTTCGCAGCAATCGCGCATTCCTTGTTGGGGATGCGGCTCACATCCACAGCCCAGTCGGCGGGCAGGGTATGAATACCGGCATCATGGACTCGGTCAACTTGGCGTGGAAGCTAGCAACGGTTCTCAACACAAACATGACCGAAGAAGCAAAATACCAACTATTAGATTCATATGAGTTTGAACGCCGTGCATTCGCCATGATGATAGTCAAGTCGACTGACACGGGTTTTACGACGTTGACATCGAAAGGATTCTTCCCACACGTTCTTCGAAATTGGCTGATTCCATACCTTATACCACTGGTGTTGAAATTCGATTTTGCCCGTACCAAAATCTTCCGGGGCGCTTCTCAACTCATTTGCAATTACAGGGGCAGTAGTCTTTCCCGTATTGGTGAAGGGACCGTGCAGCCTGGCGACCGTCTTCCGTGGGTTGAAACCAACGAGGTGGACAATTTTTCTACCCTACGAGAAGTTTGTTGGCAGCTCCATATCTACGGGGACTACGGGGAGTCTGTGTCGGAACTTGAGAAGTGGGCCCGGGAGATAAGTGCGAAGGTTTTTACATTCCACTGGCACGATCAATACGGCAAAGTCGGCCTAGTCAAGAATGCCGTCTACTTGCTGCGACCTGATCAGTATATTGCGGGCATTTTTGAGGGCCCCTCTGCTAAGGCGGGGTTGGACGAGTACTTCGCTACTCGGGGATTTTTCCCACATGCAGGTAGAGATTAGACTTGTTTCACAATATTACCCAGATCACTACTCCGTACTATCACCTTCTAATTTGGACCATCGTTATGCTACTCTTATTTAGCCACGTGCATCGTCATATGTCGCGTTTGCCCGTCAATTTCCTGTTTAAGATGCGGAATGTAGCCGACTCAGACTGCTCCAAGATTATGTTGTACTTCAAAGGATAGCGTGGACATGGGATATGGGAGCCACATGGTCTTCACACCCCTCGGCATGCGAAAGGAACGGAGCGTGATTGGTGACTTGGCACATATTAAAGCCCGTTGGGCGGATGATTTGATTGGTGTACCTGTGGGGCTAACCATGGAATCGCAGCCAAAGTGGATTCTATGAGACCCCACCTATACTTCTACCTGGGCATGCCTTGCCGGGAATCCTCCAAAGGTCATTCCATCCAATCTCTACACAGGAATTGACAACTAGTGCTCTACTACAATCAGTCCGGTAACATCCGAACTAACTCAACTCCACCCACACACCCACTCGGCTTTCCCAAGGCGTGCTCGGTTACAATCGATATGTCGTTGATCGGCCGTTGAAAGCCCACAGGCTGAACATGTGGCAAGAATGGCCGCTTTTCATTTGCTATGTAGCCTAATTTCCGCCTGTGCATTCCCCCAACACCATTATCTCTACTACTGCACATATCATGCATGTAGAAGAGATATAAAAGTTGTCCAATGACCGAGGAAATGATTTTCGTATTCACTTCAGCTCAACTCTTTCTACCACATCATCTACAGGCACAATGAAGACCACCGCTCTCATTTCCTTGCTCGGCCTGTCCGGCAGCGCCCTGAGTGCGGCCGTGCAGAAGGGCAACGGAAACGCGCCCTTCGGCTACAAGTCTGGCTCGAAGGAGTCTATTGCCAACATGAAGGGCAAGATCGAGAACGTTGTCTGGGTTCTCCTGGAAAACCGCGGATTCGACAACATCCTGGGTGGTGTGAAGAAGCAGGGTTTGGACAACGTTGTCAACAATGGTCCTTTCTACAACCTGGAAGATATCGCCAACCCCAAGAGCAAGAAGTGGTCCACACAGTCCAAGAACTACGACTCGGTCCTCAATGACCCTGATCACACACTTACTGGTACCAACTTCGAGCTCTATGGTCAATATAACCCTAGCAATGAAGCCATTGCCAATGGCACTTTGACCCCCAACCTGTCGGGCTTTGTCAACCGCCAAATTCTTCGGCACCCTAAGATCTCTGCTGAGCGCGCAACCGACGAGGTCATGGGATACTACTCTGAGAGTCAGATCCCCACTATCGTTGACATTGTTGATGAGTTCACTACCTTCAACAACTGGCACTCCTGTGTCCCTGGTGTAAGTACTGTCCATGTTGCAAACCAGCCAAAGATATCAAACTGACCATCAACCAGCCCACCAACCCCAACCGTCTCTGCGCGGTGTCTGGTGTCACCGATGGCCACGGCAAGAATGATGAGGACTTCGACACCTCCGCCATCCCCTCCACCAGCATCTTCGAGGCTGCCTCCGAGAAGGGGATCTCGTGGCTCAACTACGACGGCACCAACGGCGCCTTCCTTCCTGATTCCATGTTCTTCGACTGGACCGCCAAAAACGCCAAGAGCAACGTCGTCCCGGTCGAGAACTTCTACCAGGACGCCTACCTGGGCCTCCTCCCCCAGCTTTCCTACATTAACCCCTCCTGCTGTGGCCTTAACACCAACTCCATGCACCCCGCCGGCAACGTTTCCTTCGGTGAAGTTTTCCTGAAGCAGATCTACGATGCCGTCCGCACTGGCCCTCAATGGGAGAAGACCCTCTTCCTTGTCACCTTCGACGAGACCGGTGGATTCTTCGACCACGTCGCTCCCCCTCTTGCCGTTCGCCCCGATAACAAGACCTACACTGAGACCGCGTATGATGGCAGCTCGTACACTTTCAGCTTCGACCGTCTCGGTGGTCGTATCCCCACTTGGTTGCTCTCTCCTTACGCCCCCAAGGGTCACGTTGAGGGCTACGGTACTGACCCCGTCACCGGCGAGTCCTCCGCATACAGTGCTACCTCCGTGCTCAAGACCCTCGGTTACTTGTGGGACCTGAAGGATCTGAGCCCTCGTGTCGAGCACTCGCCCGCCTTTGACCACCTCATCGGCCCTAAAACCCGCACTACCCCCAAGACTCTTAAGAACCCTCACACTTTCCCCGATGCCATCTAAAGCCTCTTGTACAGAGTCGCACTGGCTTGATGGGATTTCTCTCTGATGTGGTATAGATAAATGATTGAATGGCTTGTTAATAGTTATTAATAGTTATTAATAGTCCCTGTGAGCCCGGTTGGTTTGATGTCATGTTTGAAACGTTACAATTATCAAAATACTACTACAATTCGTTTTTTCTAATCTCTTTTCAAGTGTCTTATTTACGGGAAACGCACAGCTCGTACAAAACAACTTTTCTAAATATAACCAGTTACTATTTGATCAAGCTTCCTTTACCAATTTCATTCGCGGGCGCATTCAAATCATGCAGCCGTCGTTATCTTTTGTCTTATGTTTTTATAGGTTCCATTGCTTTATAGTGGCTCTTTTATCTGACCTCGAGGCGATTCTGCAAGCTGAATACCTTGGCATTGTATGCATGTACAACTTATATCTTCGTTGATTGGTGTGTGGGTGGACGTCTTGGATTTTTCATTGGAGGAATTTGGCAACCAAGTGTAGAGTGCAGGTTTTTTTCTTCTTCTTCTTCTAAGAAACGAAGTCCCCGTGTAATGCATCTAAAATTGGAGAGAGTAAATATGTACACACAAAATGTACAATTGGCGCCTGAGGCATAGACCCTAAACCTAATTGAGGTGTCGATCTGGAGATTCTCGAATTCCGCCCGGAGTTGCCAATTGATAATCAATCTTCCCTTCCAGATCTCCCCAATCACAGCTTCGCAACAATCAAAATGCCTTCTCCCATGAGACTGGCAAGTGGGCTCTTAACCCGAGCCACCCGCCATATCGCCATTGAATCCGCCCCAACACAACGCATCCTCCCTCTCCTCCGAAACAACACCGCGTCACAATGCCGAGCCTACACCCAAGCACAGCGCCCACGATGCAACCAAAGCATGCGCACCATGATCTCCACACAGAACAACTTTTCAACCTCTGCCTTCCAAGCTGGCCCCAAGACAATGGGCCAGATGCGCCAGCGCAACTCCACCGGCCCATTCTCGTGGAAGGCCGCACTGCTCTTCGTCCTGACCGGTGCCAGTATGATGCTGTACTTCCGTATTGAGAAGGCCCGTCTTGAGCGCAAGCGCATGACGGAGATGAGCAAGGGTGTTGGCAAGCCGAAGGTTGGCGGTCCGTTCGTCTTGAAGGATCTTGATGGGAACGAGTTTACGGCAGAGGACCTGAAGGGCAAATACAGCTTCGTGAGTTACCCCGGACAACGGAGCAGAAGAGTATCAACGGATTTAGTATGCTGAAACGGGATTCGCTGACACAATCTCGCTTTATTTCTTCAGGTCTACTTCGGCTTCACTCACTGCCCCGATATCTGCCCCGATGAGCTGGACAAGATGGCCGAGATCATCGAGAAGGTCAAGGCCGCTACCGGAGACGAGAAGCTCTTCATGCCCGTTTTCATTACTTGCGATCCCGTCCGTGATACGCCGGAGGTGCTGCGCGAGTACCTGAAGGAGTTCCACACTGGCATTGTCGGCTTGACTGGCACGTATGAGCAGGTTAAGAACGTCTGCAAGCAGTACCGTGTGTACTTCAGTACTCCCAAGGATGTCAAGCCCGGCGAGGACTACCTCGTGGATCACAGTATCTACTTCTACCTGATGGGTGAGTTGACAACACGCTATAACCTAGGTTATCTAGCTTCGGTATGCTAACAGCTTATCATAGACCCCGACAATGACTTCGTTGAGTGTATCGGCCGCCAGGATACCCCCGAGTCTGCATCCAAGGTGATCCTGGAGCACATCAATGACTGGAAGAGGGAGGGAAGGCCACTCAAGACCGAGTAAGAGTCTTGCGCTAGGTGTATGTAAGGAAATTGTACAATATAGTCATTCGAATAACTGAATACCCTACTCACGCCGGAACCGTGTTCCAAATGCTCCTGCATAATGTTCTCATGCTCATATACTCGGCGGTGTCCGGCCAAACTTCGTCGAAACAAACAAATATAAATACCCTGCAAACCAATTTTGTTCGGGTGACACTTGTAAAAGAAACCATCAGCATTACTCCCAATCCACTCGTAAGAAAAACAACCAACCAAGCAAGTTCACCATTCATAACCAACCTAAACACCCTCAGACCCCACAACCCTCCCCTCAGCATCCCGATCCGCATTAGCCCTCCACTCCATCCCCCCATCAACAAACTCCTCCCTCTTCCAAATCTCCGCCTTCTCCTTGCAAGCCTCAAGCACCTCCTCGCCAGCCCTCCACGCGGCCCCCCGATGTCCCGCACTAACAGCAATAGCAATAGAAGCCTCTCCAATCGGCACGGTGCCGAGTCTGTGCGCAATACTCACGCCCTCAAGCTTATGCGTCTTGACAGCGGCCTCGGCGATCCCCGCTAGCGTCTTCAGTGTCAGAGGCGGGTAGGCCGTGTAGCTGAGCTGCGAGACGGAGCGGCCTTCGAAAGTATCGCGCGTCGTGCCGAGGAAGAGGATGTTGGCGCCTGCTGCGGGTGAGGCGGTTTGTGATAAACAGGTGTTTGCGTCCAGGGTTTCGTAGGTTAGGGTTATGTAGATGTTTTCTGTTGCGTCATGGTGGGTGCGTGGATAGGTTTTTGGGTCGAGGTGCGCGGGGAGTGGGGTTGGCTCTGAGGAACTCATTTTGTGTTGGATTTGGATTTGGATTTTGGAGTATCAATTGTTCGAGTGGATTGGGTCCTTTTAAATGTTGAATGTTGTTGGAGTTTGTGATTGTAGGTTGCCCCCTCGATGCTTATCTGCTGCTGCGGGGATCGGATAAGAGCGCGCCGCGATCTGCGGAGAGCACCGAGGGAGTTGACGGCTTTGGATAGTTACTTAGGGTTCATATTTCGAATTGGTTATATCACTCGAAATTATATTTCTTGCAGTTGTGTTCAAGTCTCTTCATTGTAGAAAACATTCTAGGTACAATGTAGGGAGGTAGTGGCTTGTGGTCAGCCTCAGATCTCATATATATATCACACATCACAGGAGCAACACAACAGCCTCATACGGTCGAAGTGTCCATTTTCCACCGGAGAACCGTTGGGAAGCCTCCTCAACACCTTCATAAGTGTCAAGTAAGACCTGCTTGACACCAGTGATACCGTTGCTGGCCGCATCCCACTCCAGAGTCTTCTCTGTCCAGTGACACACAACCAAGGCTCTTTGGTCGCTATACTGGCGAATGTATGCAAAGACCTCCTGGTTTGGTTTGTCCAGAAGTGTAAAATCACCATACACAAAGACATCAAGGTACTGCTTGCGCAATTTCAGGACAGTTGCCCAGTAATGGTATGTTGAGTTGGGGTCTTTGACTTCGGCTTCGGCATTGACCCGCACATAATCGGTGTTCACAGACATCCAGGGCTTGACCCCAGGTCCGGTGAAACCGGCATTCTCAGCAGCCGACCACTGGACCGGAGTACGTCCGTTGTCGCGTGACTTCTTCTGATATTCTTGAAGAGCAATTGCTTGGGCAGCGGTGTCGTCCCTGGGGATTCTATAGAATGTCTATAGTGAGCAAACATCCACAAGTCACACACTACGAGAGTGGAAATACCTTTTCCAGTGGTTCAGACAATCAATGTCTTTGTATTCTTCAATACCCCATGACTTGGGCACATTTCTGGTTCCCAGCTCTTGTCCCTGGTAAACAAACGGAGTACCAGCCTGCAATGCCAGCGCAGTAGCCAACATCTTAGACGCGACCAGTCGATACTCCTCACTAGCATTTGTGTAACGATCGATAGAACGCGGCTGATCGTGATTCTCCCAGTACAGCGCATTCCATCCATCATTGGCATACATGAAAGTCTGCCAACGCTCAAAGAAGTCCTTCAAATCAGTGAGTTTCCAGCTTCCAGGTTCAAACTTATCATATTTGCCATGGTCAATGTCAACATGTTCGAAATTAAAGATCATATTGATCTCATTGCGATCAAATTGCACCGCACGAAGCACCTCTTTCTCATCAGTGACGAACGGCATCTCACCAACGCTAAAGGCACCGTACTCCTTGAGAATCTTGCCAAGATCCGCGAGGTACTCATGCAAGCGCGGGCCGTTGGCATACCACTTGTCGCCCCATTGCCAGGGAGTCCGCGGGTCCTTGATGGGTCCATCAGGGAAACTCTGCTCCTTGCTAATGAAGTTGATCACGTCCATGCGGAATCCGTCGCAGCCCTTATCGAGCCAGAATCGCATGATATCATGCACAGCCTTGCGGACGGGTGGGTGTTCCCAGTTGAGATCAGGTTGCTCGACTGCGTATAGATGCAGGTAGTATTCTTGGGTCAGTTCGTCCCATTCCCAGACACTTCCTAAAGTAGAATTTAGGTTAGATGAATTTAATCAAATTACGGGAATATTTGAAATACATACCTTGGAAATGAGAAACCCAGTTGTTTGGAGGCTGGCGGTTGCCTTGTGAATCATACGTGGCCGGCTTCCAGACATACCAGTTCCGATACTCGTTATCCTTAGAGCTGCGCGACTGTTTGAACCATTCATGCTGATCGCTGGTGTGGTTGACGACCAAATCCATGAGGAGTTTCATACCCCGCTGGTGGCAGCCAGCAATCAACTTCTCGACATCTTCAACTGTGCCATACTCATCGGCGATGCTGTAGTAGTCGGAAATATCGTAGCCCATGTCCACCTGCGGGGATTTGTACGATGGACATAACCAGACGATATCCACGGCGAGGTTCTTGATGTAATCCAACTCGGAGATGATACCGGGGATATCACCAATACCATCATCATTTGAATCCTTGAAGGATGCAGGCCAGATTTGATACACGGAGCTTTCTTTCCACCAGGCACGGTGGTTGGACTTTGCTGGGGTAGCCATGGCAGGTTGAGATGCGGATGGCAATTGAGAGAGGGAATTTAGAGAGGAAATGATAAAGAATTTAGGATTCTGGAGCACTTCCTATATAATATGATATTTTCTGTGAGAGCTGTGCTGGCAAGGACACTTGGAGCATGGTCAATCGCTCATGTTTAATCCCACCGCGGGGCAGATCCAATCAATCATCGAGGACCCTCTATTGATATGTCGGGCCGAGATCACTAGGGGTGAGCTGTACTTTGGAATACAGCTTGTATCTGTTGAATCAGAAGCCACACTCTGTGGATCGTCTCCACCTGGATGATAATGGGTACTATGTATGTAACTATGGAGTACGATGATGCAACTGAGCTGAGGGGTTCTTGGCGGGCCAGGTTTTACTCATATAAAAAGATATCAACAAGGCCACTTGGCGGCCAATTGTCAGAATAAGGCCCTGTCGACATCTTTTGATATATCTTTTTATATCTTCCCTAACTAGTTCGATGGCTAAGAAAAAGTGTGTTATGTCTATAGGGTGCCTAAATACCTTTTGTATGGGTAGGGTAAGTCCTACAAAAGATACTTAATTTCCAGATTTTGCATCTGGTGAAAATATTGCATCTTCTGGGGCGCACATAAACTGGACGAAGTGGAACGCGACGGGAAGGACTTTCCGAACGAATCAAAATAAAACAAAAGCAAAACATACAACATCTCTAAGGTGTAGCTGTGGTGTTTGGCTGGTATCACGGTATATGATAGCCATTGACCGCCCTACTATTGTACAACTTAACTATGTATTGCCGCTAGCTAGTTAGCTCATAGGCAATGACATTCTTTTTGCAATTCTCACAACAAATGGTAGCATATTCAATCGTCGATCTAAGGGAAAAGAAAGGACATCAATTGTTATTGATAAATCTCGTTGTGATCGACAATCGACGGCGTTGAAAATCCAAGTTCATTTGACATGTCTTTGGATTTGGTCAACGCTAAACCCTAATCAATTTTGTGCATACGTCGCCGTTTGCACAAATCATGCAGCCAAGAACTCAGGACTCCTACAGAATCTGGACTCGCGGCGTCGATGCAGTTTGACATGGGCCCTTCGGGCGTGCCTCCGGGGGGGGGGTGAGCCCCCTGGGGGCACCCCTGCGCCGGCGCAGGCCCAGAAGCACCTGCCAGAAGCACCTGCCAGAAGCACCTGCCAGAAGCACCTGCCAGAAGCACCGGCGTAGGCCCAGAAGCACCGGCGCAGGCGCAGAACGCGAAATTGCACCAAGTGCTGCCACCATACAAAGCACTAAAACCGGCTTAGTCCGTCCCCAGCACCCCGCCTAAGCCAGCAGGCAAAGGGAGCTGTAACCGTGCCAAGCAAGCGCCCAAGCCCCAGTGCGTGTAGGCGCTTTTGTTACTCGGACTATACTTTCTCCGAAGCCGTTGCGCGGATTATACTTCATCCGAGGCGTGGCTCACAACCGTAAGTGCGATAAGTGCGATGAGCCTAACGGATGAATGAAATCCCGAAGACTTTAGATCCCTTATCGTTATCGTAGCTTCCAAGGAACGTAAGTGACAGTGCACATCACAGGTGACAGTGGACTTTCACACATCTTCTTTCTTATTGATTTTGTCAAATGCTCATCCATTATGGCGCCTCCGTATCGGAATGAGAAATTTGCTTCGGGACCCGGTCGTCGTCCCTTTCCTTCGCGAAATGATCGCGATGGTCGCATGTATGATGATCGTTCGCGATCTCGCTCGCCTGGTAAGCATCTCCCCGCACGTCAATGGTGTATAAGACCATACACCGTAGGACCAATCTCTCCAATTGATGAAATTGTGGCTAATTGTCATTTGAATTGATGCATAAAGTTCGTGCACGCTCGCCTCCTCGAAGACTAGCAGCCGATAGCAGACTCGAGTACTCGCGAGACCGAGAATCTGCACAAGGCTACAGAAGCCATGATCGTGATGATTATCGCCGTCGAAACTCGCACTCATCTCCTCATAGGGGTAGATCCACATACAAAGACCGTGACCGTGAGGGCTATCGAAGCGCGAGCGGCAATCCAAGCCGAAGTCGCAGCCCTCGTCGAGGTCAGCCCCATATGGGGCAGGTGAGCCGAGAAGTCATGATGGATGGACTTCCGGCGGACATGACAGAAGAACATGTGAGTTATCAGAATTGGCATTTGAATATCTGCATTATTGAGGACAAATGCTGACAATGCGCTCGTTTATTCATGAACAGGTCGCAGCTGAACTCAGAAATGCTTATCACATCGACGGCCTAGACAAAATCAAGGTTATTCGTGACCGACAGACGAGTACGTGAAAGTGGAAGACCGCTTGAAGAGTGTGCATGGTGTTAACCTGATATTGCGTCCAACAGAGTTGTCGCGGCAACTAGGGTTCCTGCGATTTCCCACGATTGACGCATCGCGCGAATTTGTCGAACGCAACCACCCTTACATATTCTTTTATGGTCCCACCAACAACCGAAGTACCCAAGTGCGCATCGCTTACAGCCGCGAGAGAGAAGACCGCCCTCGTGCGAGTGACTGGAATTGCAGGAAGGTAAGTCAACGCGGTGGCTCCAGGCAACCTGCTTTCCCAGATCGGAGGGGTACCCAGTTACCCAGGTATTGTTCTGCGCTTACAAAATCAGTGTCTCGTTCTCAACTTCTCCACACGTACACATTGTTTCAAGTGCAGTGATCCACGACCCAGTATGTATACCATCACCACCCTTCACACAACTCTCCTTCTAACATTAAACCATCCAAGCAGATATGGATCTTTCTCGCCCCCCCGGAGTTCCGGCTCCCAAGATAGCTAATGATGGTGACAATGATGTCGCCCCTGAGACCGAGCCTTCCCAGTTCCTCCTGATCCGTGGCCTGGAGGCATCTGTCACAGAGGAGCTTCTTGCAAAAGGAGTTTCCAAATTGTATCGGCCTTCCAGCAACAATGACAGTGCCCCTGATAATCAAAAGAAGGCATCCAAGATAGCCTCGACCACTGGTGACAGCAACCTGGGGGCCCGTGAAGGCTCTCTCCGTCGCGTGCTACTTGTACGTGATCGCAAGACCAATGCAAGCTGGCGTTACGGATTCGCAGAATTCGCGGGAGTTAAGGTACGCTTGTTGTATTCATTCCCTTATTTTTTTTCTCCCCCTAATCTTTGAATTATAGGATGCACAAGATGCAATGATGCGACTCAACTCTTTCGAGAAATTTACCATCTCCTCCAAGCCGGTGTTGGTCACCTACATTCACGGTGGAGTGTTTGTTCCTGTCATGAACGCCCCATCCGGGGCTAGCTACTACACGTTCAGCCCGTCTAGCAACCCCTCCCTGAAGTTGATGTACTGGGATGATGAAGCATACGTGACAGAACTGGTACTGTCGACAGCAGAAGACGATGCCGCACAGGAGCAGAATGCCAACAAGACAACTTCCAACCATGGAGACGGCCAAGCCAAGGGCACAAAGGGCTCCGATAAGGGAAAAAAGAGAAAAGCCCAAGCCACCATCAATGCGAGTACCAAGAAGCTTGCAATCCCATCCCAGCTCAAATATTGGAGTGACCGCCACGCTGAGCTACATGGCATCAACAGAGATGCTGCTGGAAACCCTGCAGAGAGCTCGAACCCAGCAGCTCCGACCACTGACTCTGCTGCCCCGGCGACTGGCTTTGCTGCCCCGGCGACTGACTCCGCAGCTCCGGACACTTCCTCAATTGCTCGACCGGCTCCATCATTTGCAGACTGGGGCAAGCTCCGCTGCCTCTTGTGCACGCAAGATTTTGTGGATGAGGGACATCTCAGATACCACGAGCGCACCAGTGATATCCACCGCGAAAACCTGAAGGATGTCAACATGAGAATAGCCGGCGTATGCTGGTTGGTTGTCTATGGTGTCATTCCCATGCCAACTCCCAACTACGAAGGCAGTAAAGACGAATATCGCGACGAAATTGAGGAGAGATATTGCATTCCGCCATCACCTCGATCGTTTGCCGACACAAAGCGGAACTGGTGCATGTTGTGCTTCAGCAAGTTTGATACCCCGGAGGACCTCCACACACACGAGCGCTGCAGTGAATACCATCGGAATGAATTGAAAGATGAAGAGGCCGTGAAGTGGGGCCTGGCAAAACTTAAGGAGGCGGGTATCGCCCAGGATATCGTGCAGGAGGCCCCCAAAGCCCCAGAAGCTCCGGAGGCTCCAGAATACCGAGACCGCGCGCGGGAGCGTCGCCATGCGTTCGGAAGTGATGTTGCCAACGCGCGCCAGAGGGCCCCCGAAGCAGAAAAAGAGGAGCACGAGACTCCCGTGCAGACCACTTCGATCGGTGCTTCCCTTCTCAGGAAGATGGGCTGGACTCAAGGATCTGGCCTCGGTGCTCAAGGAACCGGCGTAACTGAGCCGATTCCTACTGAAATCTATGCCCAGGGTGTGGGACTGGGTGCCCAAGGAAGTCGATTGGGCGAAGCCACCGAGGAGGCTGGGCGGAACACCAGGGGCCGGTACGAGGAGTTCCTGGAGAAGACCAAGGACGCCGCACGCCAGCGCTACGAGGACATGGACCGTTCCTGATGAATTTCAGGACGGTTGCATGTACCTGGTGGAAGCGGTTGGTGGTTGGGGTTGAGGGGGGTGAGGGGGGAATGAAGTGAGAGTGAAGGGAGGAGGAGGAACGATGAACAACTTTTAAGCCACAACCAAGTGGCCGATCCCATGTAAGATTACGATTTAATGAACCTGTACACGTACCATTGCTCGCACCCGTTTCGGGTGTCATTCCATTGTAACCGGTAATCCACGCCCAGTAAATGCATGTGTAATGTACAGTTGGTATCAAATCATGAGTAGAGTGTCGGGAGTGGTGTGTGTACAAGTAAGTAATTTCGAGTCATCAGTTACTTTCTTTAGTATCCTGATCACCCTTATCCTCACGGAACGCCCTCTTCATTTTCTCCTTCTCCAACTGCTTCTCAAACTTATCACCCAGGATCTTAGTAACCCACTCCGTGACCTCCGTCTCAAGCTCCTCATCACTCTTCACAGGCGTGTCACTACCACCCTGCAATCCATTGCGCACGAATCTCCGCATATCCTCAAGCCCATTAATATTCAACGCATACCCGACCGCGCCGCCGGCCATCAGTCCAAACGAGATTACATTGAGAGTCGCCAGATTCAGAGCCTCGAATGCATCGGCTGCCGAGTTCGAGTGCGGTTGGTGGTACGTCGAGCTTGTGTAGAATGGCGGGATGCAGGCGATGCGTTTTTTATGGAAGGCGCGGCGTGTGACTAATACCGACAGTGCGAAGAAGGTCATTCCTCCGAAGAGGAGTTTCAGGTTTGTGTTTGTTTGCGGCGAGGGTGGTTGCGCTAATTGTGTTTGTGTTGGTGCTGGAATTGCGGATTCATCGGGTGTTGGCTTTTCTTGAGGAGCTGTTGGTTGGCTCGACTCGGGTTTTGGGCTTGAGCCCCAACCGAATAGTGAGACCATTGCTATGCGTGGTGGGTGTGGGAATTGAGGATTGTTTTTGTTGCTGATGCGAGGTCGAGCTGGATGAGTTGGAAAAGAATGAATGGCAAAAGATCGAGGATTGGAAGATTGAATGGAGAGGATGCTTGGGTATAGGTTTCTTCCGCGAGGGTAAGGTAACTCAAGCCACTGTATCTGAGGGGTTGTCCTGCTGTTGGCGTGAATGAAGCAAATCCGTGCGGAGGTGATTGCAAATTCGCACGTGACCAGATTTCCACCGAGGATTTCTAATGTTGGCTGCCTTCAATGTTGACATACAACATCTTGGTGGAAATTGGACTTATCCTTCTGTGAAACGACGCCAGTTTGCCAAATAGGCCAACCTGGATAGGAATTTCCCGTTCTGGAATGACGCGAAGCAACAAGGTAGATGAGGCTGAATGATAATCGGTGTTTTAGGGCTAGGTCATCGGCCGACTCGGATATCTCATAGGATACGATTGCATAGCAATTGCGACAGCATAGGGGAGAAAGCCAAGTCTATGATAGAAGTTTTTTACTTGTCGTGTTTACAAGATCTCCATTTCTCATGCGTAGAAGTTCGAGCCACCTTTTTGTCCAAGTATTGTCCGAGTATTGTGCTTGGGCGATGAAATCGAAGGGAAACTGTAGATCCAGACTGTCATTGGAACGAATTATCTTCTATGTATTACCAAAACATCACGCCAATAAAATCGGAAGTATATAAATATGCAAAAACGCCGAGTATGCAACTGTCAGAATAACAATAGACCAAACCGAAAATCGTTCAAAAACATTTCCAAAAATCATTCTCATATGTTCATAATTCAGCTCGCTTTGAAAAAATCGTCAATATATGCTCATAAAAATGCAAATCATAATAGCATCACGGAAGATGCAATCCAAAAAGGCGTCGAGGAAATTATTTCATATTCCCCGTGGTAATGAGCATGTCAGTACGACCAGGGCGATGGAAGCGATCGATACCAAGATGCTCCTTACCATCACGGCCGACATAGATGCCAAAGCCGTACAAAGGCAGCTGACGCTCCGAGGGCGGAGCAACAATAAGACGAGTCACGAGGTCAGTCTTGCTCCTGGGCTCGCGCAGGATTTTATCGGACAGAAGAGGTGACTGATAAAGATAGCTCATCAGATCAGCCAAGGTGGTGATATCATGTGGGAGATAGCGACAACGACCCGGCCAGATTGCCACGAAAGATATGGCATATAAGCCACAGAAACCAATCAAAGCGTAGAATGCTGGCAAAAAGGCAGCAATGCGGATTTCGTCGTGAGAGGGGAACCAGAGGGCGATGAAGACGCCGCCGGCGAGGATAGGGATGCCGATGGATAAGAGGCTTATCAGAGAGATGAATGCAACTTTAAAGTGGCGGTTTATGATGGCTTGGATGGTGACTTGGAACGGGTAGGAGGATGGGTAGGAGAGTAGGATGCTCCGTTGGGCAGATACTCCGCTAGGGGATGAGAGCTCGGCATATGGTTGGAGAGCTCGGAAGTATACGTCGACGGGTTGCCAGGCGAGGAAGAGGACGTTGCCGATTAATGCGGGGATGAAGCTGTATACGAAATTGGAGGCGGAGAATGCGGTTGTCGATGGCAGTGATGGAAGCCTGGGAGGGAAGCCGCTGACGATAGCGTTGTTGATAAAGCTAACGGCGACGAAAGCGGCGAAGAGGGCGAAGACGATGATAATCCAAATACACACTGGGACTTTGCGAAGGAACCAAGGTGTCCAGCGATAACGGGCGGATGGCGAGTATAAGTGCTGTTCGTTTGGGTCATTGGCGAGTCCCCCGTTGTGCTCAATGTCGAAGCAAACCTTGGCGAGTCCGTTTGGCTGGTTCTCTCGGCTTTTACCGGTCTGGTGGAGAGATGGGGTTCGCACGGGAGCATCTGTTTCGCCAATTCCGTAGAAGATTTCGGTCTTGCTTGAGAGTTTCCAATAGCCCAGTCGGAGGACTCGGGGATCAAGGGATTCTCGCACCGAGGGGACTGTCTCAGAATGTTCAAAGTCGTGGAGGATGTTTGATCGCTGAATGATTGAGACCAAATCTGCCAGGCTCACGGGGTCCCACATCAAGCCAGACCGGCCACGAAGGAAACGGACGAAAAGCATCATCAGACCTAGGGTCAAAACACCATATAATCCCACCAATGTCCAGCCCACAGATTGAACTGAAGCCCATTTCCAGACACCTTCTCCGTCGATGATATAGTACTTTGCCTGGAAAAGACAGCTGAGGAGAGGGATGGCGAAGAAGTTTGAAAGCCAAATTGTGAACAGAGAAAATCCGAACAAGGCCTCACCATGTCGGAAATGGGAGAAGTCGGGGAAGACGAAATTTTTCGAGAGGATGGGTAGGCGATTGATTACTTGGCCTTCCTTCCGCTCTGCTGACATCATAGAAAAAGGTGCTATGCGATATACCGCGGCCTGAATGACGAATGACCAGATGATGATGGGCGCAGCAGCAATCTGTGGTAGGAACTGAAGCACAAAGTACCTCGAGTCACCTTGACGAAGGTAGTTCCATAATCCGCTCTCGCCACGCGACCAAACATTGCAAAATACTATAGCCGCCATCATGGCCAGACAGCAAAATATCGTGAGTGCCAAAGCCCACGGCCGCAGAACAAGAGGCAAGTAGTCCAAGGAAGGATACAACAAGCTTTGCTCCGGCGCATCGACGGCCATGAAGGACTCGGGGTCCACTGACATTGGCCTTTGCGGCAAAGCCTGTGGTGAAGGAGATGTATACGATGGTCTCACTGGAGGCGTGTCATGCCGAATGGGGGTGCGTGTGCGGGTGAAATAACCGAGTCCCTCATCCCATACAAGTCTATCAGTTGGATAGTCACTTGTCGTCGTGGTGGAAATAGAGTCTGTCCTTTGGACACCCCGAGCTCTGTCCTGGGTGAGCTGGTCGATTGCAAACCGGACGTATGGTGAATCGTCCAAGCCTGGAGTTGGGGCCGGTCCCGGGTAATCACTGGGGGATCTGTGAGAAGCCTCGTTTGATCTTGACCCGTCGGATATGGGACTGATGTGACCCGGTCTGTCTTCTACGAACCGGACTGTGCTGGATGTTGGTGGACGTTGACACTCGCGATCTTCTTGGGCAAGATTTATCTGCGACATGGCGGGTGATGGTGCATGGGAGTCTGGAGTCCTGAATCGCATGATTGTTGCTAGACTCTCAGGACTAGAAGGAGCTCGGTCTGAGAATGAATAGTAGTCGTCTGATGCCGCCACAGATTGTTGAGATTCTGTCCGGGCAAGTTGCGGCTTGCTTGCTATATAGGAGTCAGTTGACTTGAGTCTTCTGAAATCTGTGCGATGTCTGTAATTAAGAAGACAACGGGGCGGGGGTTCTTATATGCACGTACTGTTAACGTTGCGCAGGCTGAAGTTTCTCATCGGGTTCGTCATGGCTGGTTATTGATCCCACGCGCAACTATAATCAATCCAGAAGCATTCCTCGACGCCCTTGAGATGCGAAGGGATTTTTTTCGAGGACCAGCAATCGCTGCCCAGCGCGCTTTTGTCTGCCATATTGCTGGGTGACGTCTCCCAGCCACCCCAGCCACCACGTCGAGCTTTGCACTCGACAAGCCAATAGGGATGAATTAAATTAAGGATTTTCAACTCAGACACTATTAATTTGATGAATCACAGTGAAAATGATATCGAATCAAAATTCGAGGAACAATTATGGAGATGGTTGAGTTGTTTCGCGGCCCGATCACCAGCACATCCATCCGCCTAAAGCTTGGCCTTTTTGCGATCTACCCGAGTCTCACCAGGTCTCACACCAAATCGTCTTCTGTTTCAATTCCAATTTCAATCAGCAATAATCTCCATGGTAACAATTTCAGCTATAGTCCTGTATGTCTTGCCAGATCCCGGACCTACAATGTAACAATCTAGAGTCTGCCTCGCATCCCCGTACAAGTTCCACACTGGGTCCCAAGGCAATAATTGCCAACAATTGCTACCCTAGATAACTGCTGTACGCAATAAAAAAGCAGGGCGTGTCTCCAAAATTGTCAATGGTCCCAATTCCATGATGCAGTGTGGTGTTGCAATTGTTTTTCTCCCTTGCTGGTATAAGTGGCTGGAACTAGGGCTTCGCCGAACACATGAAAACATAAGGCTGTATCCAGGGGAGCATGAAACATATGATCGAGTTCAATTTTACTTTATTAGACATTGTTTGGGATACTCCTATATATCATCAAAATATTTTTGGCTTCTAACTCGGTTGCCATGGATATATAAATTTGACAGACTCTGACATATATAGCATTCGCTATGAATGACTGTTTCAACGGCTTTGAGGGTTGAGAATCACAGAGACTAACATGGGTAATTATTCCGTTTGTTATCAGGCGCTGAATTTGAAAGTCGCCTGGCTCTACAATAATCACATGTGCCTCCCCGGTCCTGTTTGAAGCTTGCCATATAACACTTGGAAAAGTTGATAACACATTGTTTGCATTGATATCTGGCAAATGAGGTTGAATGTAAGTGCTCTCAACTTGACTGCAAGACCTGCGGACTGATGCCCTAGGTAGAAAGGTATGGCCCTACTCCAGTTTCGCAGATTCTTGCACCTCGTGGTCCAAAAACATTTCCCGAACATTATCAGGCCCATTGCTCTTCTATAGACACATGTCGGCCATATTAAATGAGGAGCCTCAATCGCAACATATTGGGTGCTTCCAGGGCTATGGGTGATATTCAGCAAGAAATTCTCGCCTACCCCGCATCTTAAGTCGTTTGTCACAGACCCTCAAAAGGATTAATCCAAAAAGTGCGACAGTCTCTGCTCGAGTAGCCGAAGCAGCTTTGAATCGGGTTTCTCCGCAGTCAATTCTCCTCTAAGCTCTTGACCAACAACCCCTGGGCTTAAGGCGATTGACCCAAAAATCCTCAAGCCCATGAATCGTTCAATGGAAGCAGGGTTGTAAGCTGGCCGCACATTGTGCATACTGCCCCTAGGACGGATTACTTACATCCTGACCCCTGGCATACCGAGTGAGGATCTGATATTTATACATATATGGTCATCATCATTTCCTTATCAGAGGGTTCGCCATGAGCGCTAAAGAATTCCTCGCTGACGTCGAAGGCGGCGTGGTGCCGGTAGACGGCCACGAGAAAGTGCTGCGCATAGCATTCATCTATATGGACCAGGGACTGTGGCTCGACAACGGTGTCTTTGATGTTGTCGAGAAGCTGCACGTGCGTGGATGGTCGTTCGGCGAGGGCGAGTTGAAGTTTAATCGGTAAGTTCCAAGGTTATGATCCCCCGGGCAATATCACTATACTACGAGTACAAAGACTGATAAATCAAAGCACCCTGGATATATTCTACCTCGCCCAGCTCGCAGCGGCCATCTACCGCTACACCGACCAACTTGAGGGTGACTTCCCCTCCCCGGATGAGTTCCAGTCCTTCTACACCACACACCACGCACTGCTCCACTCCTCCGTATGGCGCTCTTATTACTCCACTGCCTTCCTTACCCAGCGCACCACAGCGCGCTTCTACCGCCTACCTGACCTCCAAGACCTACCTGACTCTGACTCCCCGCTGGGGCTGCCGCGCCAGCGACCCCCTGCACACGCAACGAAACTCCCCCGCTGGGCCTACAACGTCGCACGCACGCACCGGAGGCAGCCCTACCTCCCGCTCGCGACTCTCACTGGATTAGCCCTCAGTACGCTGGAGACGACTATCGCGCGCCAACGCACGGCCGACACTAGCGTGTCGCCCTACTCGGAGACGCAAGCGCGCTTCTGGCTTGAGTACATGGGGCTCGGTTCCTATCGCCCATCTGGCTCAGCTAAGGGAGTTTCCCGGCAAGCGTGGGAGCCGAATATTTTCGGGATACTGCTTGCACAGGGAGGGTATGATGTATACGAGTGGGAAGGAAAGTACTCGGCGCAGCTGTGGGAGGCGAGTGCGGCGAGGAGGGACGTTGCTGAGCCTGATATGGACGGCGAGTGGAAGAGTGAGGTGATATGGTGTGGGTGGCCGGATGGTGGGGTGGGGGCTCAGGCATGGTGGAGGGGGTGGGAGGAAGAGGTTGGGAATGAGGAGGAGGTAGAGTTTTTGGCTGCCGTTGCAGTGAAGGAGACTGTGGGTGTGAAGGCGGAGGTGGGTGAGTTGGACTTTAAAGTGCGGTCACATATTTTGCTTGGGGTCATGGGGGCTGCGGTTGAGGGGGGGCGGAAGAGGGATGCTTTTCTGGAGGAGCTAGAGAGACGGATGGTGGGTATGGGGAGGATTGAGGAGGGGAGGGCAGGGAGTTGGCTGAGGGAGGCCTTGGGGGTCATGGAGCCATATGTGAGGATATGGGAGGGTGTGTGGTCTGCTACGGAGGCGGAGAGGGAGGAGGTGCTACGGCGGATCTTGGTGGAGAATGGGCAGCTCTTTGCAAGGTGGAAGCTTTCGCCGGTCTTGAAGGAGTTCAGTTTTGCGCTAGGTCCGAGGGAGTAGGAGTGACAGACATGCGTCTATTCAAATATTCACGTCAATGAGGACTATGCCAGACTAAAGTCTATGCATAACCTGGATCATCACACTAGTGAAGCGCGACTAAGTGAATATAGTACACTAGTTTAATATGAACTGTATGGGCTTTTGCATTGTCGACTACGCCAAAGAAGCAATCCAACCTTCCAATGGTTGCTAGGGTCTTGCGCAGTGCTTGTCTTAACTCTCGTTTGCCTCTTGTTTGCCTTTTGGTGACGGCTTTGCCTGTTCTCTCTTTGGCAGCTATCTCTCTGCCATCTGTTCATTGTCTCCATAAAGCTATATGATTAGCTCCATGGTGGCAGATTTTCTCTACCTTCAACAATCTCTCCACGCGGTCAACCAATATAGCCGCCCCGAGGCAGCACCATCATGAATGAACATTATATATAATTCTATTTACTACTCATCAATATCGATTCCTGAGCCTATATATGGTATAGGACAGATTACTGGATGGGGTATACGTGTGAGCATACAAATCCTTCTAAACCGAGCGCAACTAATGAAGATTGCCAGTGTCCCATCGATGGTTTGGAATTCAGACCGAGGTTTTCCCCACACCCATATAGCACGATTATCTCGTTCGAGACAGGTGTTTTTTACCGTTCGAGACGGCGTATTGGGCTCAAAGTCCGATGCCCACCCTGCAATGGGCGATTCCGGTTGAACGAGTTTTTGAGGCTTCATTTTCTCGAAGCAGATGCCAACCAGACCACGTGCCACTATAAGACCTGCTTCAGCACTGTGTGGGAGGGCTCGAAGTTCTGTCAAGAACACTTCCTTACATGGAGGCCAGACATGCCCGACAAAGACGAAATGAAGGTGCTCATAGGTTATATGGCCGTATAATGGACTGCAAAGCACGTCGGTGGCTTGATGGATTGGACAGGGGAGCTGCACTTTCAGCAGCACCCTGGGCCTTTGGACTGCCATGATACAACTCACGAGTTGATACTGAATTGTATACGTGAGGATCATCTGACGTTGCCTATCGCTGTCCCTAAGCCGCAGAGGTTGGTAATTGGACTACCTCCATGTTTGCTTGTTTACTTGATTACTTGTTTGACAGATTGAGCCTTAGTTCAGACGGTTTAGCAGGGTATATAAACCCTGCATTTCTCACTTCTAATTCATTATGATTCTTCTTCTGCTTTCTCCCCACCTTAGTAGTAGTCCTCTAGTCCTCCAACAGTAATGCACGAGTGCTCGCCCGAAGCGCCCACTTGATCCTTCCTCTTCCGCTGCTACTTTGCCAGGAGGAATTACGCGGTATTACAGGCATAGCGCGAGGGGTTTCAGTGGACCAGTTGAGGCAGCGTGCAATATTTCGACATGTTTGCCTGATGGCCCCGAGGAAATGCATGAGTGTGTGTGACCGGACTTTCAGTATATGAACCTACTTGTAGCTCATGGTTGTGGCCGATTCTCAACTTGTATACAAAGTCTGCCATTTACTCCTTGAGTCTATTGGAAAATTATTGATAGAAGTCACAGGGAGATGTGAATACTACCATATTTCTCTTCTATTCTATTGTTGCTGCAATTAGGCTAGAGATGTTTGCTTTGCTACGCTCTGCAACTCGATTTGATATGGATGTATTGATCTATTATGCATGGATGACCTTGATGCCGAATTCCAACGCCATTCAATGGGAACTTGTTATTATTTCTCGCCCATTATGGGAAAGTACTCTGTCCATCCATGACACGTCAGTAAGAGGTAGATCTAACAGAGTTGAGAGCCGATAAACACCTAGGAAAGGGAAGCAGGACTTGCGTATATTGCCAGCACCTCCAATTCCAAATCTAACATAGCGCTCTTGAAGACCAGATGTCGACCGAGTATCCTGGACCCCACCGACACGGGAGCTTTCCAATGACTGCATTAGAGTTACTCTGTCAAAGGTTTCCAACGGTTGTCCCTCCTCGTCCTCAGATTTCTGGCGTTTCGGCCAACTGAAAAACCTCCATAGGCAGGGCATGTTGTTTTGCAGATAGAATAAATGAACAACTTCGGAGCGAGTTCATCAAGTTAGTCCTCTGGGCCTGGATAACTTGATGGGTTAAACTTACCCTTGGTTCAAGACTCCCAACAAGCTTAAGTGATTTTTGCATAACACTGACACATTCGGGAATGGGAGCTAGTTATACGCCTAACTAGACGGTCCCTTGTCGTGATTCACACGCTGGGTTACGCAGACACTGTACGACTGATGAAGCTTCAATTTCCCCGAAACAGTCAGAATGACAACCGTTATATTAAGATAGGAAGATAGAAAGACCTACAAGATATTAGTACTTATTACAATTAAGTCACCCTTTGGGATAGATCAGTCACACATTTGGAATTTGCGTAAAGTGTCCATGGCTATTGCTGATAAGGACATGCACCTAGGTCCAAGAATTGCAACTCTACTACGATGTGTAACGGCATATCCCCGTAGCTTTTGTACGATTTATCAAAGTCCCAAGAAATCAATATGAACGCATATTTGTTGGATCAAGAAGAGGCCTGGATGACTTCCATCCTATATATCTAAAACAAGTGTTGAATACTAATGTTGATCGGCATAGCTGCTATTCTACTAAGCAATTTCTCAGGGGTCAAATAATGTAGTGGTGTGTCCGGACTCTAAGTGGTCACACGGCTGTGATACAATAGTGAAACCCCACCTGGAAGCTATTGGTCCATAAGATCACAAGTTTAAGCTTATTGACTTGAAGATATCGACTGCGTTCGGAGAGAGCCTGTGTAGTAACTTGCACCAGCAGAAGGACATCAACTGGCCATGGCCAAAGGCGATTAACCTTATCTGGTCTCTAGCAAATGGAACGGAGTTTGACAATCGGGTTAGAGCTTCGAGGTGGAGACTTCCTGTTTCATATTAAAATGTGGGACTGTGGGCCTCCGACGGCGTTAGAGTCCGGTCCAAGCGTTTTCTGGGGCCAATTTCCCGAAAGAAACTGCTGTGCCCCATTAGTGGATCAAACGGTGGCTGGCGAGATTGCGAGTTCTGTTTGAAGGGTGTGCTCATTGATGGATCGCATTGATGGATCGCGACATATGACTTCAAATGTTCTGGATGTCACATGGAAACATCTCAAAACGCGGTCGTTTCGAATAAGATGAGCCTTCTGAAACTATGCACATATCTTGGCTCTTTGAAGACCTTAACCCGAAAGGAGAAATGGGCTTCATGGTCACTTGGTAGCAAAATCAGGATCCAATCGAACACGGCAGAGAAAACGTTTTGTTTCTCATATATTGTAGAGAAACAAGGATTCAAGAAGTTGGTAAATTAGCCAGCACACATAGCCAATGATCATGGGTTTCAACGAAGCTCGAAATTGTCCTAGCCGCCCACGACTACTCCAACGCCCGGGCTTGGCGACCTGTCCCGATGCGGCACTTCAACCGGACAGAGCGAATGAGAAGGCAGAACGGCTCTACGCCATTAACCCCGGCATTCCAGGGAGGGGAACCGTGCAGCAGATGTCTTGTTTAGCCTCACGTCGGACTTTCAAGGGGGGATTGAAGGAGAAGGTCCAGGGAGGATAGAAAACTTCACATAATTGAGAAATGACCGAGTAATGTAGATGATACAGAGAGTCCGACGTAGAAATAGAGTGGGATCATCTGACTGCTGCCTGAGGCCAGTAATCCAAACCTCCTCTCCTCTCTCCACAGACTCGCTCCCCTCAATGGCTTATCTGCACTCTTGTCATTCCTTTATTCCTTAATTCTTTTGATTCTTTAAATTTGCTTTGGCTCTTAACTTCTTGGCTTTCCCCCTCATTTGCTTCTTTTTTCCTTCTACATTTTTGCCTTGAAAGCTTTTATTTCGATCTCGGGTTCAGATGTCCCCTGCCAATGCGGTGCTAGACCCTCAACTCCTGCGTCGCGTGTGCCATTAGGCCGTTGGAAATAATCTCTTATTTTGTTTCTATCTGATTTCTTCTTTGGTCTGGAAGTAAACACAAGGTTGACTTCCAGGGTCTCCCCTCACCATGTTGCTCAAGCCTGCGACACCCCTCACCATCTTGCTGCTGATCGCATTTGCGCTTTTGCTACTCTCATGTCTTTCAACTCCTATTGTTAAGGGAATTCCTCTAGCAACTTTCAAAGATGTGGACTATGGTGTCTTTGGATATTGCAAGGGTGATACCTGTACCAATATCCATGTGGGATACACGAGCAGTAAGTCTCTCCCTTACGTTTCTGCCTGCGCTCCGCTAAATTTCATGCAGATGATATAAGTAGCACCGGCGATGATTTCAATCTCCCTTCTGGTACTCGAAAGTCACTATCCGCGATCCTCATCATCCACCCAGTCGCCGCCTTCTTAACCCTCATCTGCCTCTGCCTGGCGATCGCGGCCCACTTCCATGCGCCCTCCCACTCGCCGCGCTTCCTGTTGGCGCTCCTCATATTGTTGCTGCCAACACTCCTCGTGACTCTCCTCGCATTCCTAGTCGATATCTTGCTCTTTGTGCCACATCTAGGATGGGGTGGTTGGATTGTGCTGGTCGCGACCATCATCCTCACCTCTTGCGGAGTCGTCACCTGCGCCATGCGCCGAACCCTTGTCAGTAGGAAGGCAAGGAAGCGCCGGATCGCGGAAAATGCTGAGATGAGCGGAGAGAACTATTACAACCGACAGAATGGCACTGCGGCTGTGGCTGCGGCCACTATTCCGGCTCCTGTCGAGCCCAAGGAGACCTTTGTATCGAACTCTCTCAACTCCGATTCGGGACCAACATTCGCAACCTTCCACACGGATACACGCGACAGTGATGACGATCGCACACCTCTCAACTCGCGGACACCAATGAGCGATATCCCAGCACCTCCGGACCATCGCGGTGCCCCCTATGGCGCTGCGCAAGATGAATTTGCCAACATCCCGCCTCAGGGACCGGGCCCATACGGTGCTGGTCCAGTGTCACGGAATCCTTCTGATCCGCGCATTCGTCCCCAATATTCCGATGGTAGTATGGGCTCTCGAAGAGGAGGAGCGCCGCCTGGCTTCAACGGACGCGGGCGGGGTGGATATCCCCCCCGAGGTGGACGCGGAGGACCTTACATGGGACCTCCTCGCGGTCCTTCCCCCGGCTCCCGGGGTGGATACATGGGACCAATACCAGGCCGTGGAGGACGCGGTGGAATGGGGCCACCTCGAGGACCCCCAGTCGGCTATGGACCCGGCCCAGGCGGCCCCAACGGCGGTTTGGACGCATACGGCCGACCTGTGTCGCCCCCCATGGATGACCCTTATAACTATGGGCGGCCGGGTCAGATGCGTCAGCCATCACCCGGGCCCATTGGCATGGCCGTGTCACCGGATACGGTAGGTCAAGCCATTGAGATGACTCCGCAACATCGGCCGCAGTACGATATGCATGAGACTCAACCAATGAGCAGCGTACCACAAACGCTGTCAGCCGAAATCAACAGCCCCGTCCCTGAAAGCCCGACAAGCATGTACAGTCGACCTGGGTAAGTCAAAGGTTACAAAAGAACGTCGCTAAAATGACCACTAACCTTCTACCTTTAGCTCCTACGTTCCTCCTCGCTCGGGCTGGAATGCAAATGATCCTCGTACATCCCCGCGGCCGCCGGGGCAACCTCTGCAACCTATCAACGACGGACCCAACTACTATGAAGACGTGGATCCCCGTTTCGCTCGTCGACCATCGCCCCCCAATGACTCTGCTATCCCCTCTTCTCTGACACCTGGAGCTGGAGCTGCTCGCTGTAAGTACTCTCACATATCACACGCGCTGGCGGAGCCTTGCTGACTTTCTTCCAGTTTAATGAAATATATTGGCTTCCAAGTGTCCATGACGCTTGACACGATTCTTCCACTTCTTCTACGCTTTGCGATACCCTTTCTTTTTCCTTACTTCTCTGGCTAACATTCGATTGGTTTTCTTCTCCTCAGTTTCATGTGGAACTGGGTCCTTTTGAGGAATGGAGTTACGGGGGAGTTTTTTTTTTCTTCCCATTCCTCCACAAACGCTCTCTCCCTTGCGACGATCACTCGACGTGTCATCTTGTCCTCAAACATCCGCCACAAAAATGTGGTGTGAGAACGAGATTTTTTTTTCCCGCTGCTGAGTCCCGCTGCTGAGTTGTACTCCGCCTGCACATTGATGTATAGCAGCAGGCGGATACGATGTACAGAAACCGATCCCCGAGATCTCTGGCTTTATCTGAGATCAAAAGCACTGGACCCTGCTACTGATCCGATCACCTTTTTACTTTCTATGTACCTTTTTCCACTGAGTGGACTGTGAATTTTATTCTACCCGATTCCACATACATTTATGTTCCCGGGACATCTGGCTTTTAACAATATACATACTAAATGGGAAACTTCTCTCCGATCTCTGTATATAGTTCTGCGTTGGAAACCATTTCTTCAAAGAAGCGACAACCCAGTGAGATGACGTCGACCGGATCTTCGATCTTCCCTGCCGATCATGGCGGCCACGCCACTAACGTCTCTAAACAGCGGCTTAGCCTACCGTTCAGTGCGCCACTGAGATTGGCTTTCCCTCGACTTATCTTTCGTACGTTATGCGTAAAATTCTCGGGTGTTTCGACCATTACCCTCATACTCTCCTTACGAGGAGGACTCGAGGAGCCAGGGTATCCCTGATATTGTGCTTAACTAAAAGATAGCAGAACTACAGACCCTGGCGGATGAATGTTGCCGACAAGGCAGTGTGCCACTGTACGTCCCTTGAGGTAAAATAACAGAAAAAAGGAAAGTAGCTCACGAGCACGGCGATGTCACACCCTAAAACATTCATCAATATCACTACCTGCTCTTCCCAGAGGTACAAAAGATGCTAAACCACGACGCCAATAATACATACAGGGACTTCGACCACCTTGGATAAGATACAGTACTATATTAGTCTTATCGGCGGCAACAATAAGCTGAATATCTGTGGCGAAGGTGACTTGGTGGCGCAGGTCATTTCTTATAGAGGCAGAAGCGCGAGGTTGAATGTTGCTCGAGATACTGAAGCCCTTCATTTGGAGCTCAGGTAGGCCGGGATCATAGTCTGTCTGAGGGGAGAAGGCGATCTAAATAAATTATACCACCGATATTCCTTTGTATTTCCGAGTAACGGGCCAGACCCGAAGTTGTTTCTGGGCCTTCGTTGTCATTGGTGTGAATATACGTAGAATTTGCCCTTTCCATGCTGATTATTTGACTCGACTACAAAACCTACATTACATGAATATAACCACAGCGTGGAGCCAACATTGGCATATTAAAAACAGCTCTTTTAGCCATTGTTTCCCACTTAGGCTTTCGGAGAGCACTTGCGATTCCTCCACTTCTTCATTCCGGCTAACACGCCTCTAGAGCTCCAGAAATGGGGGGAGCAATCGGCTAGGAAATCCCGGCCTCCGCCCCCCCCCCAAAAGTTGAACCCTTTAACAGAGATGATTTGGCTTCACATTTTCCTTCCGTCACTCCTCCCTCACTCCTCCCTCAGTACCTCCGCCGTCACTAGTTGAATGCACCCTTTTGTTTTGCATACTTGAGAGGTGACTGTAGAGCAGGCGGTAAAGTCCTATTGCGCTTACTTTTAGTTGACCTCCCTCTATCAGCCATCTATCATACAACCTTCACATCAATTATGGCTCGTTCTGATATTGTCTTACATTGTCACTAGATTTCAATTCATCACGGTATTGATAAGATTATCCTATGGCCATCGCTGCCTGGGAGGCATTCAACTGGCATTGTTCTACTCATTTGTAGACAACGATATCAATTCACGAAGCCGCGGTCTCTGGATTGCTATTTATGATCCTACGCAGCCTTTTCAATTTCAACTTCTCCAACAAATACCTTGCATGCCTAGTGCAAGCCGAGAACAACATGCAACCAGGTATGACTCCTTGGCCCACGACCAAGATTTTCGATAAAATAACGAGCTAACACGACGTCGGTCACATTGCAGGATCATCACTCCAACTTACACACGATGGATACGACAGTGACATCCTAGCTAGTGAGATAAACTCTTGTCCCCCACCTTTCGAACACCGACCTAACAAATATAAAGTGGCGGAGACTCACCCAATTCAGTCGCTCACCAACAGGCAGCTCGAGGAGCTGTCAGAGTTGACCGGCCGAACACAAGGTCGAGCCTATGAACCCAAAACGGCTCACCAGGTAATAGCCGTCATTACAAACGAAAGGGAAGCCATGTTGGCTGTCAACCCAAACTGCTACGAGATGCATGCACACCTTCTATCGGAAATTGACTATGAATTGGAGTATCTTAATCGACGATTGTGTCGCATAGAGGCCGAAGAGCGTGAAGATGCCATTCCGATGACGAACTCTTCAACCGCGACGACTAACGCTGGCGAAAGGCCGTCTGCGCTCGCCCAGTTGCCCACCTGCGATCAGCGACGAAAGAGGTCATGCTACCCAAATGCCCATAGAGCCTATTCCCATCACTTCACGGGGCCCCGATCATGCGACTAGTACGACAAGCGAGTTTACTACCAGCCCCAAAATGCCAATATCCGATACGAAGGATTTGGTCTCCAACACAAGTGAAGCAACCCCCGGAATAAAGAAGCCGGCAGCTTGAGCCAATTGCCAGCCAGCCGTCCTGAATCACCCTCAAATCCAAGCGAGTCTATTACCAGCCCGAAAATGCCATCTCCGATACGAAGGAATTGGTCTCCAACACAAGCAAAACAAATCTGGGGGGAGAGCGGCTAAAGCATGCGGACAATGCTTACTAGGAAGTTAGAAGTCTGGCTACACATGATGGAAAATTATTGCTTCTGGATCCATCTTGGATATCCTTTCATTTATCAATACTAATAGGCATCATTGCATCCATAGAATAATTTCCATTTGTATTCTATCAGTAGAACTCTAGGGTTAGTCTTTTATATTGGACCGAAGCGATATCGATTTGACTCCATATTCTGTCTCTCGTTTCTAGCTAGGACAATGATACTGTCAGGAGGGACTATGTAGAGGTGCATGATGGAATGTGAAATCCTTGATTAAGTGAAGAGTTTTAGAAGTTAACTTGAGAGCTATGAAATCTGAGAGATATCTCAGTCAATAGCTCTACTATTTCACTTTAGGGGTGACAATCATATCACATTATAAATAGCCATTTTTATTTCAACTTCTTCAACCTCTTCAACAATCACATTGTTTACCGCATTTCAGCAGCCACAATCAACAAGGTATGACCCCTTGGCCCATGACCAGGATTTGGGACGAGACAATGAGCTAACTACGATGCTGGTTACATTGCAGATTCGGCATCATCATTATCTCTCGAAGTTACAGAGAGGACCCGTTCAACAGCTACATCAGCTACATCTTCACCAAGTGAGATTAAACCCACCCCTGACGTCCCGAAACAGACCTAACAAGTATAAAGTGGCTGAGACTCGCCCCATTCGGACGCCCAACAACGAGCAACTTGAGGAGCTAACAGTCCTCACAAATCGTGCACGTAGCCGTGCTCGGGCCCGCGACGACATACATGAGAAGATCCAGGGCATTTTGGACGAGAAGGAAGCTATCATGGCTGCCAATCAATATTGGTACAATCCTCATCGAGACCAGTTGGCGAACATGGACCAAGAATTGGCGTTTCTTGACCGAAAATTGAATAAATTGCAGGCCGAAGAGGAAAGGGATGCCGCTAAGGAGCGGAGAATATGGAATCAGGTCGTTTGAGGATGCTGTTGTGATCACCTGATGTGACCCAGTTTGTGAGGACTGCCAGCAGATAGGTAGCTTCTCTTCCTTTCTCTCCTTCTTTTCCCCAACTGATCAATCAACTATCTTGATCTCTTCTCCTTCTCCATTACATTAGATGCCCAGAAGGTGGAACAGACGTTGGCAATTTGACCGCCAGTGGTGCTTGCTTTCCAGAGCTATCAGAATATTTTTCCAAGGTTGCATTTGCAGTAATGACATACATGTCTGGACCTATTGACCCATTCAAGTTTGTCTCTCATTAGTAGATAGAGGCCTCATGCTCTTACGTCTATCTCACAACTAGAAACTTTCTCACCTCCCTTTACTTTCAGATTTCCCTCGGTTTAACATTCTTCAACCACCTCCAACGGCTACCTCCACACTTGTTCCGAGACTTGCTTTTTTCTCTTTTAGCACCGGCAGTGACAAATCCTCACTAGAATTAATAACGAGTAAGAAATATTGTATAAAATAACTGAGATATTGGATCTTGTTGGAGCATGCAATTCAGATCAGTGTGATAGCCAGGCCAGAAAGTCTTGCTGGAGAACTACATTGCTTTATTTTCTACCTCTAATATCAACCTCACGATTTCCCAAAATGCATCTCCAAAGACTCCGTGACAGCCTTTTGACAATTGCACCGAATTGGGACGCCTTCTTGGTTGAAGTATCATACATAGGATCTTCAATGGCAACAACTCTTCACAATTCACGACGAGCAAAACCACCACAACTGGTCACAAGTGAAAAAGGCCTTTATCCTTTTCGTTATCGGTATTTACAGCTTTGTGGTCTATATAGCCGCGCCAATTTATACCCCGAGTGAGGATGGATTTATCAAAGAATTCTGCGTGAACAACACAGAAGCGTCCCCTGGCCTTGCTCTTTATATATATTTCAAAGGATACAATTCCTTGTTGATTTGGTAATATTATGTCTTGCTAACCTAAACGCAGCCTGGGATACGGTGCCGGTCCTCTCTTCTTCAGCCCTCTGAGTGAAATCTCTCGCATTGGACGAAACCTTCCATACGTCATCTCATACTTTCTCTTCTGCATTGTCAGCACACCTACGGCACTAGCACCCAATGCAATTGGATTTTAGTTCCTGCGTTTCCTTGAAGGGCTTTTCGGAAGTCCTTTCCTGCCACAGGAGGCGCCTCAATTGCAGACGTCTACTCACCCGACGTGCTCCCGCACGGGATGACAACATGGGTATTTTGCGTTTTCTGTGCTCCAGCCACCGGCATATTAGTATCTGGTTTCGGAATCCCCGTGCTTGGCTGGAGGTTCTCAATGTGGGAGATGTTGATGGCCGCTGGTACCATTCTCCTCCTGTTTATGTTGATGCCTAAAATCAGCTCTGCCACTATTCTTCATCGACGTGTTCGGCGCTTGGAGAAGAAGGGGGTCGAGAGATTGGCAGTGCCACCGATCCCTAGATAGCTGTTAGACTGATTGACTCGATCCAACTACCGTACGATGTAAACAGGGTAAATAAACTGGGCTTAGAAGAATTAAAGCTCCACAATCCTATCCTCGAACCTGTTCAACGCCAACTAGTCCCGCATCCTCATGGCGGCTAAATTTCCTATTTGGGAATTCCCGCCCGTGAGCCTCCCTATGGATCCACGGATAGATGCAAGGAAACTTACCCAGGTAACTAGTTCAAGGGCTGTAAGTGGGATTGCTTCCGATGTCAACAAGTCTAAATTTATGTCAGTCGCTAATACGCCGATCTATATGGTATGTCTCACCAGTCAATCACCCACGCCCCAGTATTGGAATTTCCCCGCGGGGCCTTGCTCAAAGCTACTCCACATCTAGTTCTACTCTATCGGCAGCCTACTTTATTGGGATCAACCGCTGTTGCGGAGCACTGACAAATTTGGCTATCAGTCGTTGGTGCCAACCGAGTTGTACACCGAACGCGTTGAAGAAAAAGGTATATAAGGTCAAGGTCGAGCCGAGATGTTAGCATTTATAACTTGTGCAAATCTATTATTTCTCATACAACAAAATGAACAGACTTGTTTCGCCACAGTGTCTCAAATGCCTTACCTTTCGTGCGGGAAAGTGCGCAGGGAAAATAGGCAAACGGCTTGTCGCAACTGACGCACCTATCAAACGCAAGGACAAACAGGAGGGCGATATTTCCTCCGTCTTCTCAACATTTTCTGGAAGAAAAAGCGCACCGCTGCCCGATCGCTTCCGTGATTTGAAGCGCAACTTGACAGTGGGGTTTGAAGAGGAGATTCAAAAGTCGTGGGATGACCTGGTTGAGACCCTGAAAGTCCGGACTCAAGAAGTCGCTACCAAGCGAGAGGCTGTACGTTGGTCTCATCTTTCAATCAGGAGTCGCATACTAATAATACTAGATCATTCCTCAACTGAACTTCTCCGATATTCAAGCTGGTAATGTATCGCCAGCAAACATTGAGGCTATTCGTCGCACTGGTGTTGCCGTTATCAGAGGAGTTGTGCCGAAAGGTGTGGCTGAAGATCTTCTTGCTGATGTTCGTCAATACTTCGACGGGCATTCTTTCACGGGCTTCCCGTCTGATGCGGAAAAGAAGGTAGTAGCTCTTGTCCAATCCTCGTCGAACTTATAATGACTTGATTAAGGTTATTTATGAATCATACTGGAGTCCTTCTCAAGTGAAAGCGAGATCGCATCCCAACATGCTCGCCGCACAATCATGGATGAATCAGCTTTATCGTGCCGATGCAGACCAGAAGAGTAAGAAATACAGCAATGAAGCAGCACACCATAATGAACTGACGCAGTCTAGTTGACCTCTCGGTGCCGCTGACCTACTGCGACCGTGTGCAAATTCGCCCACCTGGTGATAGACACTTTGGACTCCCGCCTCACGTCGATGGTGGAGGTGTTGAGAGATGGGAAGACCCTTCTTACAACCATGTGTACCACAAGATCTTCCAAGGAAAAGTACGTATATGCCATAGTACCTTGCCAGCGCAGAGAACTAATACCATAACAGTGGCGGGAGTACAACCCATGGGATCTCACTGGTCGCCTTGATGCCAACATGAACATGTATGAAGCACCAGGGGGTTGCTCTGTCTTCCGAGCCTTCCAGAGCTGGCTTGGACTGTCTCGCCATGGTCCCCAAGAAGGTATGTTGTTCACGTATATAAGCCTAGTCCAACGCTAATGTCGGGCCATTCCAGGTACACTGGTCGTTCATCCCATCTTGCAGCCCACCACTGCCTACTGGATGCTTCGGCCCTTCTTCAAGCCTACTCGCAAAGGTTCTTTGGATGGCTGGAAGTTCTCCCTGGATGATGAAGAAGGCGAGGTTTATCTGCATGGTGCCAACCCGGGAACTGCCCAGGAACATACCCCTGACCACCATCCCCATCTTAATCTCGCTGAAACTATGATTCCCTACCCTACTGTTGAGCCAGGTGACACCGGTATGACTATTGTTGATCGAATAAAGCGAGCCGTGCTAATGTTTATATTATAGTCTTCTGGAGCGCTGATACAATCCACGGTACGGAGACTGTGAACGCAGGAAAGAACGATGCTTGTGTGTTCTATATTCCATCAGTCCCATTGACCCCTAACAACGCGGTAAGATGATCTTCGAATATGGCATACCGGGAAGTTAGACTAACATCAAATAGCAATATGTCGCTCAGCAACGCGATGCTTTCTTGAAGGGCGTACCCCCGCCAGACTTCCCCGGTGGTCTTGGCGAGTCTCAGTTCTCTAACCGAGCACAGGTTGGAGACATTCAATCTGAGGCTGGCAGGGTTGCTATGGGTTTGGATCCTATCAAACCCAATGGCAAGAACGAGAGGCTCGTGCAAGAGGTCAACAAGATTCTGGGCCACTAAGCGCATATAAATTGCTACTTTGTCTGTATATAGGAATACCAAGTCCGAACATATAGTTGAAACCAGGTATTATACCACGAACGTTATATAACTTCGAGTACCAGGCATACCATACAAAAGTGTATATTATAGTTAGTCATCTATGTCTGCACAGATTGTTGAAAAAGCGGATTTTGCTATTTTGGTTAGAGTTCTCAATATCAGTCATTCATACCATACATTGTTTGTACCACATATTTCTGTCATCTGGCATAAATTTCTTCCGTTCAATTTTATTTTCATATGTTTTACAGGTCCTATCCATTCAACGGATCTCAATTAGAATGTTCTCGGCACAAATATGTTTCGAGCACCGTAATAATACTCAATAGTTTCTAGTAGACCTCTGCATAGCCCGTAAAGGGTCTGGGCCTATTTGTGGGCTATGCAGAGGTCTGCGTTCAGGCGGTTTTCTGTCCTATTGTCCCTTTGCTATGAAAAGCTGGTGAAGGCCATATTTCTGCAAGATCCACTTACCGCTAATCTGTTAAAGGATCTAAACTCTATATTTGTCTATTGGGTGGACGTATTCGTGTCGCGTTAGTCCATTTATGGAATGTGGACCAGACTTCGGCAGAACCCATTTTGGGTTGGAGGCTCCGACCCAAAACCCAATCGGTTTAACCTGACCCAATAATAACCCATTTGAACCCATTTTTGCATAAAAATTCATAAAATATGTAAATATAAGTCTTTGCATCTTTAAAGCAACTTCTTTTACTTATTTGGTAGTTAACTACTCAGTTAAATAATATGATTATATAATGTATTATGGAAGCGGTTTTGACCCCCGGGCCCCCCCGGCCGGAACTTTTTACGAGTCTCCCCGAGCTCACAGCCCTGAATTTTCACCCGCTTGATTTGAAGACGAGTTTATCATTCGGGCATTTGAGAGGAGCGGGTCCCAAGTGACGACAGTGTTGTCCTCTGTCCTATTGAGGACGGAATGCAAGGAACGAATACGACTCCTTGGTGTTGCTGCACGTTGAGCCAAAATGCATGTAACAGCCCCCAAACCGTTCCGGGCGAGACGAACACATTGCAAGTCACGCCTAGGCTGCGCCAACTGTAAACGGCGTCGTATAAAAGTGAGTTATCCTTCCCACCTGTCTTCGATATTTTAACACACGGGCTTCAAGTCTTTGGCTTGTTCCCGTCACCTGTATACTTATGACTATGGGTGATCCCTGCGCTGAGGAAGCAACTTGGAGTCTGGCCCCGGGCATGACAGCGCTAATAGTTTATAGTGCGATGAGACACGGCCTATATGTTCCAACTGTGTCCACCATAAGATCGATTGTACGTTTGCCACCAAAGTAGTCACGGAATCTTCTTCACTTTCGGAAATAGCCGCTGGGCAGCGACGAGCACGCCGAACCCGACCTGACCAAAAGTCAATCTACAAGTGGAAGCATACCTTCGTCTCGCCCAATAAGAGCAATGAGTCAAGGTCATCAACGGAGTCTACTGTTACAGAATACGAAGCTTTAACAGTTTCTCCTACCGCAATCTCGTTGGCTGACTTGCAACTGTTCCATCACTTCATCACAGCAACTTGTAAAGCCATGACCGCCGAAGGTTCGCAGGATCTTTGGCAAGTGGACCTTGTTCAATGGGGCTTCGAGTTCCCATCAATTTTGCATATGGTGCTAGCCCTGGCAGCTCTTCATGCTGCCTACGAAAAGCCAGAATCGCGAGATCAATACGTGCAGCAAGCAAATGATCACTTTACCTTCGGCATCCGATCCGTGACAGCGATACTCTCCCAGCTGAATGAGGAAAACTGCCAGAAAATATACATATCCGCCTCGCTAATTTGCTTGATATATTTTGGCCGTGGGCCATGTGCCGGGGAATATCTCGTTTTTAGCACAAGCGGTCCGTCCGAATGGCTCGTTCTCATGCGTGGTGTCAAGCTCATTATGGCAAACTACCGCGATAAAGTCTTTACTGGCAAACTTGAACCAAAACCCGGTTCCGACGAACCGGATTTTGCGATGACACCCGAGATGTGCACGGAATTATCTGAACATATGATGTATACAGAAGCCGTGCAACGGCTTGTCGAACACGAGGAAATGGATGAGTCTAGTCGCACCATGTATATCGCAGCCATCAAGGACCTGCTTGAGATTATACGTGAGGTCCACGGAAAGGTTTCTACTGGGAAAACTGGACTTCATTTGATGCACTTGTTGATCGGGTGGATATATCGCCAACCTGAGGAATTCATAAGCATCATAGAGCAACGGGAACCATATTCACTCATCATCGTCGCGTCTTGGGGTGTTCTTTTGAGATATATGGAGTCCTCGTGGCTCATAAAAGGGTGGTCTAAACATGTTGTATCGGGGGTTTCTGCAATTATTCGTCCCGATCTTCAGCCGTGGATTGAGTTCCCGTTTCGGAAGGTGCAGCAAGCTGGATAGAAATTATACAATACCAAGAATTAAATGTAATATCGAATCCTGGACGTATGACAAAAACCCAACTATACTTGACGCTTACATTTAGTCATGTTCAACTCAGGGAAGAAAGAATTTGCAGTGGGCTCGGTAGTTTAGTTATTCCACAATTGTGACCATCACACACAGATTTGATCATCGTAGCCTTCGTTTCAAGCTAAGTAGGGAACTTCTAGTCAACCATCCGGCTGGCTGTCCGTAAGCGGAAAGCTTACCGACAGACGTACGAGAATATCTCGAATACCAACCTTACACTCCAATTCGGAAGGCCAAGATACATGCCTATATTAAAGAAATCCGAATACTGCGACAGGCGAATCGAGTATGTTGTGCGCCGGGTTTGATTACTGCACACGACTCGGTTGAGAGAAATGTAAGAAAGACGCAGATCAATGTGATGCCTCTGGCTAGTAAAACTGCAACAAGATGATGTTTGATATCTTCACGATGCTTAAAGATGGCGACCTACGCAGGATTCTTCACACAAAGGGCTAGTAGGTCTGCCGATCCATCTCCACGCACCTCAGGAGCCAGAACCGACATAGAATATCTCGAAGAAGTTAATTTCAGACACCGGAACGGGGGTATATAATTAAAGTGCGGTTTACGGCTTTGAACATCCATTCGGTGTAGTGGTTCCTTGTTAATTTCGCCGATATTGTACATACTAGTGATGTAATGTGGAGCAGATGTAGTCGCCCAACTAGGAAATTTCGAGACACGAATACGATCAGGGAATCGTATGGTGCTTAAAGGGTCCTCCAGAGCCAATGTATCGTTTCATATACTTTGACAAAGACTAGATTTCAATCTACTCAAGCAAATCTCCAAAATGAGATTGTTATCCGTTTTTCCCGTGTCGCTACTAGCATATAGTGTGACAGCCACCGGCTCGCAATGCAAATGCGTAAGGCGCTGACTTTCTTTCCACTGTGATTGAACACCACTGATGAAATGTTAGGCCCCTTCGGATCCCTGTTGGCCCTCAGGCGCTGACTGGTCAGCTTTGAACGAGACCGTCGCTGGTCGTCTGATAAAGACAATTCCTCCCGGCTCTGTCTGCTACAAATCAGAGCCGAATTATAATCCATCTACTTGTGAATACCTGCTCAAAAATTGGTCTAACCCCGAGTATCACTCGTCCAATCCGGTGACAGTTTCAGATCCTTTATGGTCTAATAACACCTGCACTCCAATCTATCCTAATGGTACCAGTGTCTCGGGTGATCCCAATGCGGGTGCTAAGGGATGTTCTCTGGGATACTTGTCTCCCTATGTTGTGAATGCAACCACGGCACAGCATGTGCAGGCTACTTTGCAGTTTGCGAAGGAGCACAACGTGAGACTCAATATCAAGAACACTGGACATAATCCGGAGAAGAGGTGAGCTTACTTGACATTAGTTATGAGCGAGGGGACTATCTGGCTAACAATCCTCCAGTTCTGCCGTTGGAAGTTTGTCGTATGTGGTATTATCCTGCACAACCCAGAGTTGAATGCATAGCTCACAAAATTAGAATTTGGACACACCATATGAAACAGTTCAAAATCCATCAGTCCTTCAAACCATCAAACTGCAGCTCTGCCAATAGTCACATGGCAGCAACTGTCGGAGCTGGAGTTCAAGATGGTGAGCTCCTTGACCAGCTAGCCAAGCGCAACTTGGCGGCCGTTGCAGGAACAAGCACGGTAAAAGCATGCGCACTTCGCTTTCAAAGTTCCACGTGCACTAACAGTTTGCCAGGATGTTGGCGTGGCTGGATGGGCAACCGGAGGTGGTCACGGTGTCCTGACTGGAGTCTACGGCATGGGCGCCGATAATATCATTGAGGCCACTGTTGCCACACCCAAAGGTGATCTCGTCACAGTCAACGAATGCCAAAACAGTGACCTCTTCTGGGCGATCCGGGGCGGAGGTGGCGGAACTTTTGGTGTTATTCTGAGTCTTACGGTCAACGCCTATCCGATGCCATCGCTTTCGACCGCTACAGTGTCCTTGAGTGCTCGTAATGGAACGTCCGCCAAGACATGGTGGAGGGTTATTGCAAGCATCCACAAGGAGATGGTCAAGCTTCAGGATGCCGGTGTGATGGGCTATTATACTGCTAGTGGACCGCCATACAGCTTCCAGTACACGATGTTCCAGTTTAATACGACTAACACCACGTCGATTGACCGACTCATTAGCCCACTCATCAGCCATGTCCACAGATATAACGACCGCGTTGATTCTTCATCCATCCCTTCTTGGTTGCCAATTTGGTATGATATCCTGAAGATTACGCCGTCAGGTGGGGGTGTCGACCATGGGGCCCGTGCAACCCGACTGATTCCTCGGAAGGCTGTTGAAGATACAGACTTGCTTGCGGAGACCCTTGAAATTATTGGAGAAAGAAATGAAGCCTTTGCGGTGAGTTCCACCCTATTACCACCTGTAAGCAGATGCTAAAACGGTTTTCGACTGAATAGGATGGAGTTTCCAATCCTTCCCTTTCGGGCACTATGACGATTAGTCACAGACCAGTCGACAGCTCCCTGAACCCGGCTTGGCGCGATGCCGCTGTTCATTTGATTAGCGGTGTGAAATGGAATGACCTGTTGCCTCTTTCTGCTGCTGAAAAGGCTACTGCGGAGGTGACCAATACTACAGGATACGCCATGAGGCAGCTCGCCCCAGACTCTGGCGTATACTACAATGAGGTACTATCAACCCGTCCTTCTATACTTCTACGATCTATACCCGAAATAAAGCACTGACAGTTAACCGAAGGCCAACCCTTGGGAGCCCGACTGGCAGTGGGCATTCTGGGGACCAAACTATCCCCGGATTCTTTCGATAAAGCAAAAGTATGACCCGGATGATCTCTTGTAGTGCCACCACTGTGTAGGAAGTGAGTCTTTTGTGCAACAGAACAATGGCTCTCTCTGTCCCATCTTTTGATTTCTTACGACATCGAAACAGGCCATCGAAAGTCTCACGGGCCGAGTTGTGACCATTCCCGGATGGTAAGACGATCTGCCTTCATCAGTGCGCCTCAAGAGCCCATGAAGGCTGGGAGGATATACCAAGAGAATGTACCTATCATACCTGCCCAATTAAAATCTAAGTGCAAAAGTCGCCCTGACCTGGAAGGCAAAGCGCAATTTTACAGTTGAAAGCAGATTCAATGGCACCTTTCATATCACTGCCACCTTTTGCCTGGGTGTCCGTGTAGAGACGCCTCAGGACCTATTTACGTCTATTCGGAGATGCTTTGCATAACGCCGACTTACTGAATTTATTAGTAGCAGTAATATCCACTCTACTATCTTTATGTAAGAGTACTATAATACCTAAGTGTCTATGGTAAGTAGTTGAGGAAAGGGCAATTCGTTGTTCCGATTCGGATCTTCTGGATGTCTGGCAGACTCAACAAGGTCACTGCAGTGAAGAAGCCAGCCATCATTGGCTTCATTCGTTTCGCGAATTTAACTGATGTAGGAAATTCCCAAATGAGGGTCAGCTCGGAAGAACCACTGAAAATAAAGTCATATCCACCTCTCCTAGTGACTGCCGAAGCGGGCCACAAGGGAGTCAACAGTAGCCTTCAAACATCGGATACGGTCCCGATGAGCTTGTGGGAGGGTGCTTCCCTCGGCTTGCTCAGCGACGGTAGCAGTGGCGGTCCAGACGGGCTGTAGGGGGCGATCAAAATCGCGACGCATAGCAGGTGTCATGTTTGACAGCCCTCGATTCGGAATGACTCTTTGGGCGAAGGGGTTAACCACAGGGTAGTCGAAAGAGCATCGCTGGAGTCCGTCGGAACTGGCCCACCAGCAGTATGCGCATTTCAAGAGCCTCCAGGGTTCTTTCTAGGATTCCCAAAGCACGTCTAGTGGGGGGCATTGGTATAGGTGAAGTCTATCAGAATTCCCACTGCCTGCATGATGCGAGATGCCTCCGAGAAGATCCCTCTCCCAGCATAGGCCCGTCTCGTAGCACGGACTTGCATTTGCTCCAGCTCTTTCTGCAGGTGGAATGGCTGTTCCTAGCGCTTTTATTGTCAACTTTCTGTTTAAATGTAGTTAGTATTGCAGCACAGGGGTTAGAACTCACCGGTCAAACTATACCGAGTTGGAGTCTTGATGGTTGTTATATAGTCAAGTGAAGATGATCATTGGAGGGATGAGGTCACTGTTCACATTCAGAGGGCTGGAGTGAGTTCGACGGTGCTTCACTCCTTTGTGTCAGGCTTGTATACCCCCAGAAAGTGACTATCCGACTCTTCTGTGGCGTGGCCTGTAGACAAAGCATCAGGTCGACGAGAGTAACCCATCTCTGTTATACTAGTTGATGGACTGATGGCAGGTTTGCGTGCGAGAAGAGGTTGTGAATGGTTGTGATGATTTTGATGGTTGTATAATACCCGAGAATCCTTCATGCTTCGCGCAGGATTTGCAACCCTTCTTGGAGCATCCGATCTCGTGTAGGAAGGTCTTTCCCTCTCCTAATCTCAACCCCAGTGGGATAGGTAAGGGCACATCAAGTCCTAGATCTCATCGGAAAGGCCGAATTCTAGATTGGAGGGCCATGGGGTCTGGAGTATATAGGCTGCCATACGAGCACGACCCTGCCGGATAACGCCTCATTCAGCCAAAAGGTTTAGCTGATATATAGACATCGAAGTGAAGGAAAGCTGAAAGGAAAGTAATGTGAGGAAGTTTCAGTTGTGACAGATGTGAGTTAATAAATAGGTTGCTGCTAAGACAAACAAAATTGGGCATACAATCAGAGATAGTTTGATGACCACCTTGATCGGCTGTTTGGTGTTTAATAGTAGGTTAGATTGGGTGGCTATCACGAGAAGCACTTTACCAAATAGCTTACTAGGAATTGGTGACAGTCCGCCATCCCCATACCCTAGAATTGGAGAGAAATTATCAGAGGTAACTGAGATGTGCAAAGTAAAAGTTTATTTCTCTCGCGACCCCGACAGTCCTAGTAAATTACTACGTGACTCTTCCTCGGCCCGGAGGCCAAACACCCGATCATATTGAGTAGTCCGAGTCCACGCTAGGAGCAAGATGGGATTTATCACCAAGCACACCGCAAGCGGATAGTCAGTCTTTGTATTCCCTCGGTCCTCCAATATTCCAGGTAACTGGCTATCCAAACGTTCCTCCAGCTGTATGGTGTTGATCAAATCAATGATGTCTACCCACCTCTGCTGCAGGAATTGGTCAACGCATTCCATATGCCCCGGCGAGAAGTGGGATGCCCGACCCCGCTGAATGACCCGGATTCGCAACTGGGTGGGTGCTTTGGTCGTCGTTTGCTGCTTCCCCGATAGGGCGGTTGTCCACCATTTCTTCCTGGTCAGGTTTGTGCTGGGAAGCCGGTTGCGGATGGTGGTACGTATGTAGGGGGTTTATCTCACTTATTTCTTTGAGAAGCCTTTGCACAGGTTTCTAGATTGGATAGGTTCTGGCCTATAAGAGCCAGTGTTAGTGAGCCCCTTGTCCCATCGCAAAGTTCAGCAATCGGCTGAGCGACTTTACCTTCAAGTGATTTTCCAGGTGGTGAAAAACAAATGGGGTTTGGGGAGAAGGTAAGAGGAAACCTTGGAAGAGTACAAGAGGGGAGTTTAAATAGCAATCGAGGGAGGATAGACGTCTTTACTAGGAAGGTAGGATAGTCCCCAAATGGAAGGAGCCAACCCGACAAATATATATATATATATATGCAATGATTTACTGATGATTATAGGCACTAAAGAATATAGTTGATATTGTTATATATCCATTACCTTCTCAATATGTTAAACCAATATAAGTCTCAAAGCAAAGTGACGTGAGATGCTTCCAGTTGTGATATGGATGTAAGTTGACAAAGAAGCTCCCTCAACAGAGAGAAATGGACAATCGAAGTTGGGATGGTTTTATGGACACTTTTATCACCTGGTTCATCATCCAGTGGCAGTTACAAGTAGCATCTTGCTGAACAGCTTACCAGGACCCTTCGAATTGGCGATGGGTGACCTTTTCTAAGAACCAGAAAGGGAGACAGATGATAGCTATTAGCCAACTGACGTGAGTTGAGGAACATTTAGACTTGACCTTAATAGCTAAATGCTGCCGCGAGTTACCTAGGGGCTGCGGAGATACCCCGAGCAGCATGGAAGTCAAGACCAAACATCATCTGCTTTTGGAATCATGCACAAGGACGTAAGACATTACTCTAGATAGAATGGGAAGCCGAAGAAATGAGCTTTTATTGGTCAACTGCCGTTGTTCAAGTATTCAAGATTTCATTACGTGAGCGAAATAACGAGATAGGTAACTTCTCATTTTCTAGAATCTACTGTTCCCCTTGAGGAAGTAGGTAGTCACCCACATCCTCCCCGAGCTATATATTGCTGATTTGATCCATAAGCTCCGCCCGACTGCACTGTAAGAATCGATTCACTGCTTCCATGTGTTCGGGTGAGAACGGAAGTCCAATTGCAGACAAAATGATGAGGATTGGTGGCGGCATACCTTGGCATCTGTGACAAATTCCAGAGCTTGTTCTGTAGTGTGATGTCAATCTGATTGTACATCCAACTGGCGACTAGGCGAGACCAGTACTTCCATCTCTCAAAAGAAGGGTGCAACTTCGAAGGGCGGGGCACGTCGCTATCGAGCAACCATTCCAAAGCGTAGGGGATTAGCTGGTAAGCCAAAGCCTGCTTCCATCCGCTAGGATCTGTGTCGTTGTGCTCAAGCATTCTAACCTTTTGGATCTTCGTCATCGCGATCCCAGGCAGACCGTGTCCTTGGTGAGAGGGTTTCCTTTCGTCTTCGTCGCTGTCACTATCATCGGCGTTGATGCTTGTGAAACGGATGGGATTATGCAATGATGGGATCGGATTGTTTTGGGGAGTGGGGTTCAACGGATTGATGTTTCGAAAGGGTGAGGGTTGGTGTCCCCCTCATTATCTCGATATCAGCCATCCTTTCCAAAGTTATTTCTGGTGAAGCTAAACGGAGCTTTTGCCGGGTCGAAGGGACGTGATTGGTTTGATCCGAGTCCGTGCAGGGTGTTCCACGCACAAAAAGGGATTCAATGTGGGCCAGGATCGTCAAATTTTCCGGGGAAGCTGCAGAAAAAGAGTTGCTAGTGGTCCAGCTAGCAAGAGAGGCTCATAACCTCATAGAGATACAATGCAGATGGAGATCAATAGAGAAATTACTGTATGTATTCTAGTGGACAAAGAGGAGAAAGAGAGATAGTGGGAGAGCAGGCACACTATCTAGGTTCTGTGTACATGTGATGCCTTAGGCATTTGGCTGCCTCCGGGTTCAAAAGTTATTTAAGACACATGGCATGTATGTACGAGCTGTCTCAATTGATCTGTTCTAGGGTGCCTAGAGTGCCTCTAATGGTCTCAACAACCATGGTGTCGGTGTTTTTTTCTTTTTTTGTTTTTTCTTGCAACACACTGTAGAATAAACACGTCAATGGATACATTATGTCACCCCTGATGAAAGAAGGACAAGGACTTTCCAACATGCCAGTACATTCTTTCCCGCGCGTTCGCCTCGCCGCCCCCTTCATACAGCCCTACTTTACCTGGTAATGAATGAATCCTACATCTTACAAGCAAAGGGCATATAAAATGTATAACATAGACAAAAAAAAGATGATTCCAGGCAGGGATCGATTGAGCTCTGCCCGTTTTTGGACACCTCCAAGGATTGGAGGTCCCCGTGGCGCATATTGGTCCACGCACGGTTTTAACCGTAGCTTGTTGGACTCCGCGCACCCCGCCAGATAAGTGAGTTTTGGTGGGTTGGCGCACCCAGATAGGTGAGATCCCTCTCGAGCGTTTACCGCTCAGCCATATCTGCGAGAAACCGCGTCGTGGCGAAGGATTTCCCATTGCGACCTTCACAGCAAATAGCAAAGAATAAGTTAACATCGGTGCCCGGCGCTAGTTGACGGGGCGTAACCTTCTTGGCTTGAGAGTATGGTGTGGAGAGCATTCGGCGCCAGAGCGTGTTTGCAATATCAGCGGGTTGGTCCATGATATAGGCTGCTTTGTTTCCACTATGTGGGTGGAAGCCGACAATGTGAGGGAGAGGGACCAAGCGGATGACGTCCGTGTCGTATAAGAGTACGTTGTCCGTCGAAGAGCAGTGTACGATCGGGGTGGCCGGAAAACGCTGCCAGTCCTTGTCATCATACTCCATCTGCAAAGCGCCGTTACCGACACAGTCTGGCGGCAGCACGATCTGACCGAAGCGGAGGCCCTTCATGTTTGGGGAAATGTCTCCCAGAGTTCCATCTCCAGTTGTTCGTCGTGATGTGCTTCCAAGGCAAGTTGATCTAACAGTCGTCGACGGACATTGCGAAGTCTTTGCTTCAGGCCCATTAGGACCTGGTAGCAGTTATCAACCGTGGCAACGGCGATATCCACGCGGTTCATCGCATAAGCCAATGTTTGTTGGCTCCACTCATTCCGCTGAGCGCGCTCGGTGGCTCGAATGCGCAGCTGGGTGAGATGTTCTAGCTGGGCGTCATTAGGGACCGGGATGGGGCGAGTTCCCGTCACTTTGCCCTTCTTAGCTGGGTATTCGAAACCGTGAGGGACTGAGTTTATCTCACTATTGAGGGTTGAGCTGAGAATAGATGTGCGTAATTTGGAGGATACTTGTTTATGTCCAACCTATAAAGTGACTAGTGTTAGCTTGCTAAATCTCGGCTATGGGCCGGATGGGTCACACCATTTGGTTTGGAAGAATATGTGGTTGTTGAAAGAGCAAAAAGGAGAAGAGAAAAGAGAAGAGAGTGAGGTGAAGGATTTTAAATAGTAAACGAAGGACCGTGTTTTGACGAAGAAGGCACGGTTGTCACGATGTCAAACTTCAAAATGGAAAGAGCAAGGCTGGTGAAGTCGACTAATACCTCCTGCGATAACGGACCTTGTTAAGAATTCTGAGTTGAGGAATATTTACAATATACCACCCAGAGAGTAAACTATAATTGAAGTGAAACTTAAATTTGATAGAAGGTGACAGAGATGGTCCAAGTGAAGTTTGCGATCTTTAAGGGTTGGGGGTTGTAGGAAGAAACCCAAAGAGATGAAGATAAACAAAACTGAATGTGTGACCACTTAGGCCGCCTGCATCTGGTAGCAGTTCTCGAGCGTCGCCATAGCAGTGTTGACATGGTTAATGGCTCGGGAAGAGGTGCGGTGAGTCCAATCATGTCTTTCGGCACGCTCGGTAGCCCGCACCCGCAATTGTGCGAGCTGCTCGAGCTGCTCGTCGTTGGGAACTGGAATGGGACGTGCCTCGGCCACTGTGCACTTGTTAGCTCGGTGTTCAGAAGACACCCGAGAATGGGGTTTCTCTCACTATCTCAAAAGGATCGGGTATGTTAGGAAGTATGTGAGAGATGTGTTGGCTTAGTTCAATCTGTAAAGTGACCTGTATTAGCTCATTGTCTCGTCGCTGATTTCGGGGGTCAAATGGATCATACGTTTGGTAGACTTAAACCCGCAAGGTGATTGTTCGATGAAGGAGAAGAGAGGACGGCCAGAGGGCAATCTTTTAAATTAGGTGACTTCGTTCTCATGAGGAAGGTGCGATTATCACACTCCAAATGGAAACAACAAGGCTCGTACGGCCACCACCGCCACAATCAACCCCATCCAGGCTTAAGGACTGAGGGCGGTTACAATATAAGGTCATATAGAGAGTGAGATGAAATTCTAAGGAAAGTTATATTGGATAGAAGGCCGCGAGAGGAATGGTATTAACGAGACATAAAACCGAAGTGCGGTTTGGGGATCTGTAGGAGTGGGGGGTTATACAAAGGAATTCAAATATAAAATCTGAGTCCAAGAACACATGTTTCAGACCATCTAGTCCATCGATATCAGTTCTGGCCATTGTACAGTGGAGTTAGGATGTCCTGTCGGGAACAGCCTGGCCTCTGTCAGCAAGCAACTAAAGGGAAGTTTGTTCTGATTTAGGATAGTCTTTAAGCTACGTAGTCTCGGATAATCATCTACCCATGGAAGGTGGAAATATAGGAACCATTGCCATTGCGTGTAAACCCAGAGTTTTGGTAGACTTGCTGAATTGAGTGAGACCATTCTATGAAGAATTAAGGAGCTAGTCGCTCTCGTAAATGAAGCCGTTTTTGTTGAGGGAGGACTACACTGTGTAGGCCGAAACTTGACGCCAGATATCCGCTTCTAACCCCCCATCCATTTCCTCCTCGGCCAGGATTGTGAACATCTCAACAAAAAGGGCCCTCATATGCAGCTCAGAGATCCACGTCAAATGATGGGATAGGCCTTGGTGGTCGTCGGCAGAGCGCCCGACAATCATGCAGACGACGCGCATAAGTGAGTTTGCCTCGTCGCGGACGGCCTCCTGACGGTGGGCCCTTATTATACGGCGCTCTTGGAGCTCGGTGAGTAGTTCTAGTTGATGGTCATCTGTGGCTGGAATCCGACGTTCAGCCACTTTTTCCTTGTCAGCTTCATGTTTGATATGGATGAGGCTGAGACAAAAGATGAAGGAGAGGGGGCTTATCTTACTCGCGACAATGTCTTCGGTATGTTGGCCTTGAGCTGAATTTAATTCCGACGTAAGTCTCAACCTAGGGAACAACCCGTCTTTGTTAGATTCCTATTTTACCCTTGATCCCACCCATCATTGAAGGTATCATACCTGGAGTGTGTGGTTTGTGATTGGGATAAGAATGTTTGTAGTGTGGAAGGAGGAAAGAAGCAGAAAAGAAGGTAACCTCTTGGTGGTATATAAGGAAGCGCGTTGGGAAGCCACTACCGTCCCTTTAAGGAAAGGGCAACACTAGTGAAGCCCCGCGGTAGTAATAACTTGGAAGCAATACTATCCCTTAGAAATCAGGTATGGTAACGGAATATATATACAGAGGGTGAGATACAATCGCCAGTAATGTCAAATCCAATAGAGGCTGGTTAGAAGATAATTCATAATGAAAGCCAACTGCCAAGTGAGAGTTGACGATGTATAACCAGATCTTTAAAATAAATCGTTCGCTTGTATGTTTTGAAGGGCCCTCACCTGACCACACACATATATAATCTTTGTTAAACGCCACCTGGGTCTTACTTCTCGTTGAAATTGTCCTTCACCATCCCTCTATTAAATACCATATTACTATTTATTATAGATGACTGCATATATATCAGTGTGCCTCGATCTAAATGAACTATAATGCCTAGAATGTTGCTGATGTTGTTAATGGGCAAGCATCTTTGGGGCTTTACTAGACTTGTTCCTTTCTTCTGGGATAGGTGAGAGTCGCACTTTCCGCGTGAAAACGCGATTTCTCATATGAATGATTATTTAAGGTGCTGCGGTTTCATCATTTCCTCCATCTTCCTCCTACCTTCCCTCTGCTCAACAGTCCCAGATTCAATTTCTTAATCGCTAATGATCTGTTTGAGAAGAACCGAGTTCCGTCGGAAAAGAATGGGCAAATGCTGACTGTGTGTCTTATAGAGCTTGAGTCAGGACCGCACCTTTTGTACCCCTACATACACCTTCAATATCTATGGAAACACATAAAAAGTGAGATCAAATATTACAGCCCAACACCGCATCACCCGTCCCCAGTTATAATAACGTTTCAAAAGCGAAGCTGACCAAGCCAAAGTGGCGGAGAATGAACACATACCATCGATAAGCGATGACCACCTCGAAATGCTCACGCGCCTCTGCAACCCCGCAAACTCGCGGGACGCTGCCCGACAACACATCCTTGACGAGGCTTGCTTCCTCATGAACAGAGCCCAGGTCATAATGAGGATGTCCTATACCCACCGGCTCCCAACCGCAAGCCCGCTACAGGTAATTGAAGACAGAATGCAGGTCCTCGTCAGAGAGGTAGTCAAACTTAGATGTGAAGAGGTACATGATTTCCGCATCCCCTCGTCCATTTGGGACCAGACCGTGGAATAATAGACAGCAATGCTTCTCCTAAATGGATTGGTCATGGTCTACGAATGGCGGTACGGCACCTTCCGTGGATATCCTTTGGGCCATGGAACAGCGCATGATGTCCCTGGTCGAGGAGATGCGCGGTGCCCGAGAAGCAGAACAGTTTTATCGTGACTTGGAAGCGGAGATTTTCCGAAGCATTGGATAGTCAAGAAGGGCAATAGACTACCCGTCACTACCACCACACAAATGGTTGGACGTGACCGATGCTGACTACTGAGTGAGGGACCAACCAAATACCACCTCTAGACAACACAGGTCAGGGCCCATCGGGCTCATATCAGTCGGGACGGGATATTTATAGGATGGCTGTGTCTTACTTCTGACGAGCTGTTTTGTTTAGTGGGTAAGAATCGGAAAGTCTGTGAAGCCTGTAAAGCAACTAGTGTTAGTGAGGTCTCGGTTATAGAGATCACGCAGGTGTCAATTATTACATATGTTCTAGGATGACCTGACCCTGTTTGACAGGACTGGCAGCTACAAATAGCTTCCTCTCCCTCTTCTTGTTTTTTTTACCCCCTTAGCAGTTAGCAGTCAGCTACAATACAGTCACATTACCTGCTGCTGTCTTCTCCTAGTATCGCATCGATGTTATCTCGGTCTCTAGGCATAGTTCCTTTCTGTCTGTCATGAAGTACCAATAATGATACTGATTTATGCATGTCCATCTTCCATCAGTAGAAGTGCCCACTGAAACTATGCCCCACTAAATGGACCCACTCCACCCAAGCTTGTTTTCCAAGGTTGTAATCCTTGCAATGTTCATATTGTTTGTCATATATATAATGGCGAATGGAGAGGTCTCTAGTATACGTAACTTCAGGAGCAAGTTAAATTGTGGTGATGACGGCATTTTGTATGGACGTTAAATCGGTGTCTAACATATATTCTCTGTGACTCTTTTCATAGTAACTTGTGAAAAATAAGAAAGATAAAAAGAAAGAAGAGATGATTCCCAGCGATACGTCGCTTTTACGGCATCTGACCGCGAACTTTGGTTCTAAGGGGAATCGAACCCAGGCCTGTGGCTCGTTAAGAGGGCAACCTTGCAAGTTTGACATTGCTCTTAACTACTGCACTACCCGGGTTATTGCCTGGAATAACCCTAACTTTATACAAATCCCCCATCAACCGAAAACGGGATTCCCCCCCCCCCGGGTTGTCGGCTGACAGAAGATACTACGGTACCCATGTGTCCATGGGGCTGAGCGTTTGAATGAACACTTTGATTGCCTCTTGAAATCACTATTTCAACTCCCCACCTGACTATATAGTGATGGCTGAGTTTCACTTTGTTCTTACTTCCCGTTGAGATACCTCTTACCTGTCTCCGTCTTTCCCCAGGTGGCAGTTGCACCTTCCTCGTGAAAGCGCGTTTTACTGTCTAGTGCCTATGTAGCTACTATTTAAAATTGACACCGTCCATCTTCCCTTTTGAATTATTCCTTCCTCTTCTCACATTCCTTCAATAAACCACCAATTACCACGCGAACATCAACATATCCAGCACCATCAATAGTGAGTTACAGCCCACCTCCCACTGATATCCCATTACAACCCGCGTTTCAAGCACAATGTTAATAATAAAAAGTGGCCAACAATACGCGCCGAATCACAGTTATCAGCGATGAGCACCTAAGAAATTATTGTCGAGAAAGAGACAACTACAAATGTGTCCTTTCCAATTACGATGAGTACGACATCTGCCACTTCTACCCATGGTGCCTCAATGGCCAAGAAGGAACAGAAGACCAGCGTACCTTCTGGAAAACCATGAGAATGTTCTGGCCCGAGGATAAAGTCGACGCCTGGAGGGCGGCAGTCACTAGCGAACATGGAACGGAGATCCTGCAAAACCTTCTAGCTTTGAACCCGACCCTACATCGTGAGTGGGGAAATGCCCGCTGGGCCCTTCAGCCTATTCGCGTCGAAGATGATGGGACAAAGCTACTTGTGCGCTATTATCCACACAGATTCGAGTCCATGCAGCTATGCGAGCAGAGCCTTGCCAGTGAATTGTCGAAGAAGCGTAACACCCGGCCAATCGGAACAATCAGCGATGAGCATCTCGAAATGCTCACACGGATTCGAGTCCGTGCTACTCTGCGAGCAGAGACTCGCGAGGACATTATCGAAGAAGCATACTTGACCATAGGGACGATCGAAGACATTATGGGCCACCCATATCTCCCCATCTTTTGTCACTAGGCACGCTGCTCTAGGCCATGGAGCAGCATATGCAGGACTTCTTGACAGAGATAGGTGGCCTATGCATCGAAGAGCAACACGATGCTCACATTGCAAACGCGATTTGGGGGGAGACTAGTCCATACAGGAAGACTAGCTTACACCAAGCAGCACACGGAGACTCACAACAACAACGGGAAGGTTCCAGCGAGAGAAGTTCTAGCGGGCTAAGGGCCATCAGGTACCAATAGTACGGTTAGTCAATCCCCCTGCCCTCTGTGCTCTGTTCTCAACCACGTCTAAACAGGAAGCTAACAAGACTTAAGGGTGGGGCAATATGCGGATTCCATCCCTAAACGACGCCCACCTACAGCCCTCACCCAAGTCCGAGTTTATATGAATAAACGCGAGTATCCCCGCAGCGAGGTAATCGACCAGGCGTCCTACAGAATGACCATGGCCCAAACTCTCATCGTCCTAGTCCACAACTTCCATGCCAGCAACATTCTACAGGCCCTAGAGGAGTGTATCCAAACTTTAGTGGAGGAGATCCTAACCCTGGAATACGACGAGGACTATGGTCGGGCCGTAGAGGAAAGAATATGGGATCGTGTTAGTTCGTATTTAGTTCATTCTCACTTCTCAATCAGATGAAACTTGCCTGTATCCTTCCTTCTATATTCCATTCATAACCATATTTAAACATGAAGCTAACGAGCCCCAAAAGTCGCCTCTTGACCCCAGCTGAAAAACACTATTGGGCGACAGAGTTGGAAGTCTCCTGTATCATAAGGGTCGTTCGTAACATTCGCAACATGATTGAGGCAGCGCCGGGGGGTTTTACACTGGTTACATGCACCGATCATATTGCAACGATCGACCTCACCATCTCTTTGTCATAAGCTAGATTGTATTGCCAACGTACTCTCACGTCTGGCAGCCGTTGACAAGGCAGAGCCCCGAGATAATGGCGAGCTTCAAGCCCTATACATCCACTCTGCGTCTGACATAGCCCCGCCTGGCACTACACCCATATGAGACCAATTGGCCGACCCGAAGCGATGAGCAGTTGTAGTTGCCCAGTCGAATTCCACTTCCATAGAGATAAACGAGGATACAGCCCCGCCGAGGTCTTTCACGGGGTCTCCTATAGATGTATATAGATGAATAACTAGCATTTTGAACTTAAGGTCTTAGAATACCGTGAATACTTTCATTAGAAATTCCGTGACTACAGTTCCCTAGTCTCATCACCGATCTCGTGGAACTTCCGAGGGGCGTGCTGTTCCTCGGCCTAGATAGCAGCCATTTCGTGTAAGAGTACTTCCATTCGCTGCTCCAGCTCGCGCAGGGTGTCGCCTATAGATCCACAATGAGAATATTGGAGGCCCATGATACTCTGGACGGTGTCTATAATAGAGCATGCCTCCTCCATTATTTGCTGCTGAGCATCCGAGCGAAATGCGGCGCGCACTCGAATTCTTGTTGTAGGCCTCTTGAGATGTGTATCTCTAATTGTTGGGATAGGTCGACCTACTGTGTCCTCGTTAGCTGTCTACCTAAAATACGGTTAAGGGTGGGCACATTGGCACGAGAGGTGTATCTCACTTTCGGTGGGGTTCGTTTCCATGACGACTTTGATGATAGAGATTGTAGTGAGATTTCAACTATGAAACAATAGGTTCTGTTAGCTCATAGTCGTGTTCTAGATCTTGCTTCGCCGTGAAGGCATCGCACCTTAGAAGATTTGGTAAAGGATGAGAGTACCGGGATACTGGAGACGGGAGAGGGTGGAAAAGAAGGAGCTTTAAAGCTAAATGGGGGGAATCTTAAATGATGATTGCAACGCGAACTCGCGTTTCCACGAGGAAGGAGCGACTGTCACATCAAGAAGGCAAGACCAAATAATGCTTGCGTAGTAGCAGTATCCACCTTTGAACAATCCTCTTAGTATGAGACAACCAAAGGTAGGTTTAGTAATAGAATATTTCTATAGTGATTCGTAGTTAATATCAATATGAGATTCTATAAATGGCCACTCTTAACGAGAAGTGACAGCAAACCTGTACTTAAATACAGAAAGGAACTATCTGGAGAAAGGTCAGATAGTGGTTGAATTTCACTTTGAATTCACTTTGTTCTTACTTGCCGTTGAGATAGCTCTTACCTTTCTTCGTCCTTCTCGACGTGGCAGTTGTTCTCGATGTGGCAGTTGCACCTTCCCCGTGAAAGCGCGTTTTACCTTCTGGCGACTCCTATTTAAAATTGACACCATCCATCTTCTCTTCTTATTTATTCCTTCCTTTCCTCATCTTTCTTCCATAAACCTCCAATTACCACTATCTTTCTTCCATAACCCTCCAATTACCACGGACACCTCAACGTATCCAGCACCATAAACAGTGAGTTACGTCCCACTTCCCACTGACATCCCGTTCCAACCCGCGCTTCAAGCACAATGCTAATCAAAAACAAGTGGCAAACAACACACGCCCAATCGCAACCATATGCGATCAGCATTTGGAGATGCTGACACTGATTCGAGTCCGTGCCGCCATGCGAGCAGAGACTCGCGAGCGAATCATGGAAGAAGCTTCCTTTATCATGGAGACGTTGGAGAACATCCTACACCAACCATACCCCCATCTACTGCCACTAGGCACGTTGCTCCAGGGCATGGAGCAGCGTATGCAGGACCTCGTGGCAGAGATGGGTGAAGTGTGTATCGAAGAGCAGCACGACACTCACATTTCAAACGCGATTTGGGGTGAGACCGGTGTATCAGAGGAGGACTAGGTCACACCAACGCGGATGGAATCCGCATATTGCCCTTATGCTGGTTGGTGTGACCTAGCCTTCCTGTGATAGGCCAGTCTCCCCCCAAATTGCGTGCGCAGTGTGAGGATCGTGTTGCCCTTCGATACATAGTCCACCCATCTCTGCCAAGATGTCCTGGAGAGGCGTGCCTAGTGGCGGCACAAGCAACCCAGGCATGGCTATCTTTGTCAAAAATTGAAATACACCGCTTGTACGCGCGCGCACACTACGAGGGCTACACTACGGGGAGAGCAAAGCATACGGTTGGGTGGATGACGTTTGTATTCTGGCTATCCCAAACAGCTATGAAGAGAACGTCCAGCTGTTAGAGAAGGCATTGCAACGAGGGGCCTCCTGGGCTAGCAAACATGCAGCAAAGTTCGCACCCGACAAATTTGAACTAAGGGATTTCAGTAATCCAAAACCCACCACGACCACCACCAATTCAAAGCCTACTACTTCCACAACCCCCACCACGACCACCACCAATCCAAAGCCTACTACTTCCACTACCCGCACCACCACCGCCAACGGAACGTTTCCCCGGGACGCAGATATCTGGGAAGTGCCAGATGACCCATGAGGACATGACGGCATGCCGGTCATTATCCCAGGGGAAATACTGACTGTTCTTGCACCTTCGAACACAGCCAAATACCTTGGTGTTTGGCTCGACAAACACCTCAATTTCACGATACACCACAAGAAAATGCTTGCACAGGCAGCCGGCAATCTCGAAGCGCTCCGTGCAATCTCAGGTTCCACTTGGGGATCATCATTGATTGCAATGCGCAAGGTACACCAGGCAGTCATTATTCTACAGATGATATGGGCACTATCTGCATGGTACTGCCCGGCTGTCAGATCAATGCTAAGGAGGGACCTTGACAAGCTCACAAACGAACTTCCTAAGGTACAGAGACGTGCGGTGATCCTAGTCAGCGTTCCCCTCCGAGGGATAGCAGGAGCAGTACCTAATACAGAATGATTTATTACCCTAATCAAACTACATATCCAATAAACTGTCGAAGAGATAGCAATACGAATCCGTACCGGCCTACAATAGGCGTACCTATAAACAGTAAAAACAACAGAAGCCAATAAGCTAATATAAAAAAGACTCGGAGGATAGGCTCCGACCGAGGCAATCTTATAGAAGAAGGTATTACGCCTAAGGAGAGAAATAGGAGGAAAAATATATATTTGTTCTCGTACAATAGGAAGAACCAGTACCTTACTTTATTAAGAACCAAGAATCAGTATTTAAAACCTATGTAGGGAATTACGGAGGGGTGGGAGAACTAGTAGGAGCGAGAAGCAACTTCCGCACCTACGAAGCCCTTAGTGTAAGAGCCGAATAAGAAGACACTCCGATTATACGAAGGCCTATCGAAGTCGCAGTATACAATCCCGATCCAGTACGTATAATACGGATCGGCCTTCGTCACTTCTTGTTCAAAATCAAAGCAGCCGAAACCGACCAGTATAATTGTGGCGAGGGCTTATAAACACCAACATATATGCTAATGCAGTGTGTACGGTATATTATTCCGCGTACAAAGTTGTGGGAGCAATTGTGGGACATTGGGGTCAACGAGATAGACTACAACAAGATCGTGTCGAACCTATAGGCCACCCGCGACGTGGTCAGATTTATACACCGAATAGGTCTCCTTTCATAGTTCTAGGATATAACACCCGAGGGCGACAACGACGAACCGATAGGCCTCACGGCAATAGATCTAGGTATAGAAGACGATAGGTATTAGCCAATGATGATAAATAATACTAGGAAACGAGATAGTCAGCCAACGTCGACCAATATGCGAATCAACAACTATCTATAACAACGTCACTATCAATTGCAACTGAGGTAGGGGAGGGTGCAGAGAAAGAGTGAAGTAAAGGAGAAGTGAGAGATAGAGCTGAGGGATAGACGTGAGAGATGGAAGGTGGAGGGTATACTCCACAATCATTATGTGACAATCTCTTATATATGGGCTTGGGTTTGGATTTAAGGGTTATTATAGAAATGGGCTGCTTCCGCACACTTTACAATCAGCATCTGTATGCTCCGGGAGTGATCCCACTCGGGGTTTGGCTTCGAGTACTTGCTTCGGTTGGATGAAGCGCCTGCATAGTCATACGCAACTAGTTAGACTGCAACAGGTTAATTGAACTTGGATTGATTGAATGATTGATCGACGAGGCATCCTATGGAGTTAACATGGCCCAAACTCCCATCGTCCTAGCCTACCCCACAACTTCCATACCAGCAACATCATACGGGCCCTGGAGCAATGCATGCAAATTTTGGTGGAGGAGATCCTAACCCTGGAATACGACGAGGACTATGGTCGGGCCGTGGAGGAAGGAATATGGGCTTGTGTCGGTTAATATTCAGTTTTCATTCTCACTTCTCAATCAGATCACACTTGCCCGCATCCTTCCTTCTCCCCTTGACATTCCATTCATAACCCGTGCAGGGTTGTTGAGGTATCCAGTAATGGTAATGCACTAGTCGGGCATTACCATCTAATCCATGTATCCACCTCTCTGGTTCCAGATCGATGATAGGATCCGGGAATCGTGGACTCCTTCATACCAAAGACCGGCCATCTCTTGGATGAGAACCTGCATTCTGATTTCCATTGCGTGCAATATGCCCGGGGTGGCGATTTGGTGGGCATACACCATCTCTAGAACGGCCTCGGCGCTCTGCATTATGAAGCAAGCCTCTTCACATATTTCTTGGCGGGAGGTATCCCGCGAGTCCGCACGGTTACGGAGACGCGTGAGAGTCTCCAGATGCTGATCGGTGATGGATGGGATATAGTGGTGGTCCGCCACTTTGTCTCAGTTAGCCTTACTTTTGAAACATGATCATGACAGGTGATGGGCTGCTGGGTTGTAATGGTTGAACTCACTTTTGTGCGGTTGGGAGTTTCGAGTGCGTAAGTGTTACAGAAGGAACAAGGAAGAAGAAAGAAGGAAGAAGGAAAGATAGGGATGCAGCCTCTGGATAGTGGTTTATACGAGTAATGGTGTTTGCACGAGGAAGCAGCGACTGGCACCTGCCCCAGAAGCAAGGAAGCGTTCTTTCCTAGTAGGAATACCGGGCCTATGCTGGGCATATTCTTTCATCAAAAGGGTGCCATGGTGATAAATATAATATATAGGAAGTTCTGCATAATAGATACTAAGATGATCTCAACGAGAAGTAAGGACAAAGTGAAAGTTCTCAACAATGACTACGTGGTAAGGTGGTGGAAAAACGCGTTTGCACGAGGACAGGGCGCGTAAGACCTACTATACAAGAAACCAAGAAATCTAGCGAGGACCGAAGAGTTCTTGTCTGGTATGAAAGATATACCCGTGTTACTCTGAGCATCTTCTTGCATTCAAAGCGACACACAGTGATAGGTACAATATATATAAAGTATTCCATAATGCATCGTAATATGATATTTGACAGAGGCAGAGTGAAGGACGACGTGAACGAGAAGTAAAAGCCAAGGAAGTGAACCATCCCACCAAAAGGAATCAATATGACCGGCGATGAGAGGCCGATTGGGACGGATGTTGGAGGGGACGGGGTTTACCTCCTGGTTCTTGGAGATAGACATACGATCGCTGAGCAGGCTTTGGGGGGTTTCAAAAAGCCAAGTTCAAAGATGACTAGTCTAACCAGTCCCTCGTAGTTCAAAACAACATGCGCCCAGATGAATTCCTCAATCTCATCCTGGATTTGCTGAACAGCGCGAAGGATAAAGATATCCTCTACCAATCCTTGGACGTGCTCCTTCATTTGGTGTATGATACGTATCCTCACGGTGGAATAGTGCCCATGGAGAAGTATAATTTGAGCTAGGTGGATAGGCTCCACGGCCTCTTCAAACAGGCGGGCGCGGATCCGGTATTGCGCAAGTGTTCACGGTCGCAACCACATGAGCAGCTCGAGCTGCCCATTGTCGGGTGTCGGGATCGGGCGACTTTCTGGCACTGTTTCCTTGTCTGGTTTATTTTTTGATGTGGGAATACAGAATGCAGAGGGGGGTCTCACTTCTTCCGGTTAAGTGCGCGCGAGATATGGGCTGGTAGTTACGTCAAACCGGACTTCAAAGGAGAACCTAAAGAATCGCCAGCGTTCGTTAGCTTTTAGCCTTGGCGTTAGTAGTGCTCATGGGATGAAGGCGTATACCTTGCAGAGTTGTGGATTCGGTCGGAAGGATTAAAGTGCAAGAGTGATAGAGAAGAAGTAGAAGAAAGGTCGGTATGGAGCACTTCAAATAGCAAGTACACCAGGCCTACGAAAGAAAATATTGCCATAGAATGTGGGCAGGGGGTGCCTCACAGATGGCGGAATATCGGCCCATAATGAAGTAGAACGATCGCATAATTGCAATTGCTTCACCCATAATTCCACCGCGTGGCCTGTCTCGCCTGGCTTGGCGGAGTGTCCGCCCTGTGGTATTCTCTATGGTGACTTGTCTCCTTATTAGCTTTTTGTCTAAGCAGAGGGGTAGGGGGTGATCTCTGACGAGTGGATGCATATCGGCCGATAACAATGGAGACCGAACACATAATCATGATAGCTTCCCCCATGATTTCTCCATGTCGGCGGTCTCGCCTGGCCTGCCCGGAGGCCCCGGTGGGTGGGACTGTAAATGTCCTCGTCAGCCACTTTTTCCCTTGTCAGCTTTGTGTTTGACAGGTGGTTGAAGGGAAAGCATCAGCAAGGGAGATAGGGGTGGGGCGGAGTGATCTCACTTTGCATGTTGTGGTAAGTGGGCTTTATAGAGGAATTACTTGTAACCACGAAGCTACAAATCAATAGATGTGGGTCAGCGGCTTTTTGTGTTATTAATTCTTCCTGTTGTAGAACGGATTGTACCTTGGAACTTTTGGTTGCAGGATCAAGGTTGTGGGATTGTGGAAGAAAGAAGAGAAGGAATAGAAGGAAGAAGTGAATAAGAATGGAGCGAATCCGAAATAGCAGGTATATTGGTGGGTACTTCATACCGAGGTTCCGCAGACCGGTGTAGATTGTTGATCACCTATCCCACACCTTTGTAGTGACTGATTCGACCTGGAATGATTATTCCTCTTCAACCCGCAACCTCATCATGTGGCCGGAATAAGTCTCCATCTTTTAGTCTAGGGCGTATCGCAGGTCGACAGGAGGATACTGGGTTCTCAGAAGGTGAGCTCGGCGTATGATCATTATTGCCTCGTGGGTAATTTCTCTGCGAGCGTAGGATCGGCTACTCCGGCTTATGCGTAGCTGGTTGGGCAAATCAAGCTGCTCGTTATTCGGGACTAGAATATGCCGTTCATTGGCCACAACAGCTTTTGTTTGAACGTGAGAGTAGATCGTTAAGTGAAGGACATGAATTTCACATTTTGCAGACTGAGATTCATAAGTACACGGTAGGTGTGGTGGGAAGCTTGATAATGTTGGACCGGAAAGACAACAATCTTAGGTTATCAAAAATGTGGGCTATCACGGAAGGTGCCACACCTTCTCCCCTTATGGGTTGTGAAAAGGGTGTCTAGTATAGCCACAGAGAGGCGACAGGAAAAGAGAAGAGAATAGGTAGTCCTGCGGCAGTCTTAAGCAGCAATTCTGGTACAAGAAATGGTACCTTCAAGAGGAAGGAGCTAGCGCGGCTATCACCCTGATAACGAAAGACCAAGGCCAATGAACCCCAATCCATGCTTGCGTGTTAGCTATAGGACCAAGCCCCGCATCTCCACGCATTAAGCTTTAATCCATGGGTCAAGTATATAAAAGTCAAGCCTTCATGTGTAGCAAGATTGTACTTGATATGGGCCTTGTCAAAAGAGGATTATAATCAAAACATAGAATGAAGTGAGGCTTGAACCTCCCCATATATATATCTCTGACTAGTCACGGGACGTGTAACAAATATGCGAAAATTGATTGTTACCCTGATACCGCCTTTCCTATTCTTTGTATCCAGATGTATCATCCGCATGTGGATTTAGCATGTTGATACTATCATTCCACCTGACTCATGATATACTGCGATAAACGCTTTAGATAGGCAGAATTTTAATAAACTCATACCATTCTACGTCGGTGTACAGAGGTTACTACACCCAGAGGCCTACTAATGGAAGATACAACTGGTTGGCTCATCTTGTTGTCATAATATTGGTATCAGACCTAAGCTAAAGGAGAAAGGTAGATTCTTGACAGAGTCACTGTCCGATCTGTGCGAAGATCTCTCGCTCCAAATCACGGTAATAGTCCTCCTCAGCGCGAACGGAACATATCTCGTTATGTAGCGCAATCATGCGCTCCTCCAATATGTGAAGGGTATGGGTTGCTGGTGCAATCCCGCTGTTCGCATACGAACCCATTATCATATTGACCAAATTCATGATTTCTGAAGCCTCATGGAAAAGCCGTGTTTGAGCAGAGGCCAGGGTAGACACTACCTGACGGAGTTCGGTCAGTATCTCCAGCTGGGGGTCTGTAAAAGTTGGGATAGGTCGGTCCCCCACTTTGTGCTTGTTAGCTTTGTGTTTGATACCCAGTTGGGACGGGACATTTTTAAGATGGCTGTGTCTTACTTGTAGCGAGCTCGTTCGTTCGGTGTGTAATACAGAGAAGGTCTCTGAAGTCTGCAAAGCAACTAGTGTTAGTGAGGTCTCGGTCATAGGGGTAAGGAATTATACCTTTGTTGCTTCTGTCTTGAGATCAGACAGGGAAGTAAGAATGTGGGTGAAGGAGAAGAGAGAAGAGAAAAGACAGGATTGATTGAGGAGATCTGGACTCATGTTTGCTACGAAGATAGGCACTATCACGAGGAAGGAGCCAGAGGCACTCTCCCTGACGAGACACCAACCGGTGCAATCGTGACAAACATCAAGGTTTGAAACTAGGTAGACTGATATTACATTAGTATTTACTATAGCGCCGTTGAAGGATGATCTGAATGAAAGGTAAGAGCAAAGTGAGATTTCATGCGGCCTAGATACATAGGTGGATGGTGGTCAACCAACAAAGATCCAGAGATCCAATGTGACCCTGAGGTGTCCTGATCTATGGTGTCTAGAGGTGAGACTTGGTTCGTCCATTGTTTCGTAGTCGGAATCGGTCACCCCCAAGCCTTTGCGTCCTGGTGGTGACAAGTAGGTTCTTGCCCTACTTCACTGTCCGATGCCTCGGAAAATCTCGGCTTCCAAATCACGATAAAAACGTTCCTCTGCGCGGACAACGCACATCTCCTCGACCAGGGACATCATATGCTGTTCCATGGCCCACATGATACCCGCTGAGGGTGCCATACCGCCGTTCGTATACGAGTCGATGATCTGGTTTGCTGACTCCATGAGTTGGGATGCTTCCCGGAGTAGCCGTCGGCGGGCGTGGGATCGGTTACTCGCTGCCTGGCGCAGCTGAGTTAGGAGTTCGAGCTGCCGATCAGTCGGCGCTGGGATGGGGTGGTCGCTCACTTTGTGCTTGTTAGCTTTGTGTTTGTTTGACACCTGGTTGGGACGTGATACTGATGGGGGGTTGTGTCTTACTTGCGACGACGTGTTTAGGATAATGGGTTTGCTCGGTAATGTAGTGTTGTAAACTGCAAAGGAAGTAGGGTTAGTGAAGTCTCGGTTATAGGTGTCAGCAATTTTACCTTTCGTGTCTGCCGTGTTGAGGTCAGATGTAAGAGTGGGAATGTGAAATGTGGAGGAAAGGAGAAGGAGAAGAGATAATGTGAGACGACTTTATATGCTGCTTGCTACGACGATACGCACTGGCGAGGAAGGAGCGAGAAAGATTCTCACCCTGACGAGACACCTATCCATGCAATCCTGACAAACCCACAAACCTTTGAGACTAGGTACACAGATATTACATTGATAGTACATAGAGTGCCGTTGAAAGATGATCTCAATGAAAAGCAAGGCCAATGTGAGATTCCATGATCAGTAGATATATAGGTGGATAGTGGTCAACTAGAAACGACCGCGGAGAGATATGAGAGCGTTATTCCCTATGCTGACTAGATGTATCGTCGACGGGAAAGGTCCAGATGCTGGTACAATGGTCCAATTAACCAAGCCATGATGAAACCCTTCCCTATCCCGGAGGCTGAGTACCTGATTGAAGGGACCCTCATTTGTAGCCCTATGCCCCTGATACTATGAAATGTAAGGCTCCGCTTATTTGTCGGATATCGTGTGCACAATCCGTTGTTCCCATATTTGAACAAAGTCAATTACAGTACCATGGTTGTTGGATTTCCTAACCCTAACTACACCCCAAATCTTATCAGGGCTGAGTGAGTTGACGTCAAAGGATTTAGGGTGCCAAAGGGTTCGAACCTTGAGCCGTATATGAGTTGTCCCATAGGCCTTGGAATATACCCTCATTCCCATCTAGGCCAAGGTGGAGAACTAGTACACTCATCCCTGTAGTGAAAAAGCACATTGATATCGTGGTCTACATACGGTTCCGAAGTGTGCTGTAGATGGTTAATTGTGTGGCATATCTAACATGTTTCCAGTTCCCTGCTCCAAGTCGTGATAATGGCTTTCCAGCTCCAGACACCAAGCACCTTGGCCTGTAGGTCTTGTCACACCGGATGTCACGTGGTTTATCTCCGCATTGCGATTCAGGTGGTGAAGGTACTTGCTAATCGGATCGAAAGACACCATGGCGGATTCATGGTGGTATTTTTGTAGATCGGGTAAGTCAAGTATCCTTCTTTGACAGGCAATTGCGACGCAAGGGCCGTATTCCTGACGCAAGATCCCAATCTCTAAGCGTTGATCATATTCCATCTCAGTTGGCAGCCTGTGTATAGGGGATAGAGGATATTCGTCTATGAATTGCAGGTGCAATCTCGCTGTTCCCATACACCCCCATAATCACATTGACCGAATCCATGATTTGCGAGGCCTCATGGAGAACCTCTCTTCGAGCAGAGGCCCGGGTACTCACTGCCTCACGGAGCTCGGTCAGCAGCTCCAGCTGGCAGTCTGTCGGAGCTTTGATAGCTCGATCTCCCACTTTGTGCTTGTTAGCGTTATGCTTAATACCCAGTCAGGACAGCATATTTATAGGATAGCTGTGTCTTACTTCTGGCGAGCTCTTTCGTTTATTGGTTTAGACAGTCGGTAAGTCTGAAAAGTCTGTAAAGCAACTAGCGTTAGTGAGGTCTCGGTTATAGGGGTAAGGAAGCTTACCTTTATTACTCCGCGTCTTAAGGTCAGACGGGAATAAAGTATGTTAGATCCGTAGAACAGCTAACTAGTGTTAGTAAAGCCTTGCCTATATGGGTGAGGAATCATACCTTTGTTGTTTTCTGCCTTGAGGCCAGACAGGAAAGTAAGAGTGTGAATGAAAGAGAAGAGAGAAGAAAGAGGAGAAAAGGCAAGATTGACTGCCTCAAGGTTCCACATAATCTGCCCTGTATGCGTCTGATCATTTTCTTCAATCCCCTCCGTTGTTGGCTATTCTGGAAATAGATGAACCGCCCCATTCTTCCTTTGCACTCATGCAGTGTCCACGGTATGTTATTCCGCGTACAAAGTTGTGGAAGCAATTGTGGGACATTGGGATCAACGAGATGGATTACGACAAGATCGTGTCGAACACGCAGGCCACCCGCTATGTGGTCAACTTCATGTACCGAACAGGTCTCCTCCAACAGTTCCAATATGTGACACCCGACGAGGGCGACGACGAACCGACAGGCTTCGCGGCAATGAATCTAGGTGTGGAAGACGATAGGTATTAGCCAAGGACGATAAATGATGCTGTCAAACGACAATCTCAGCCAAAGTCGACCAACATACCAATCAACAACTGGCTATAACAAAGTCACCATCAATTGAAACCGAATCAGGGGAGCGTGCAGAGGGAGAGATTGAAGTGAGAGAGAAGTGAGAAATGGAAGTAAGAGGTGGAAGGTGGAGGGTGCACTACACAACAATCATCATGAGACAATTTCGTATGTATGGTTTTGGACGGGTCTGGATGTATGGGGTATGGGTTATAGTAATGGGTTGATTCCGCAGTCTTTACAATCAGCATCTGTATACTCTCTGGAAGCACTATGTGCTTCTAGCTCGGCGTCTGGCTTCGAGTTCTTGCTTCGGTTGGGCGAAGCGCCTGTCTAGTTATACACAACGAGTTAGACTGCAACAGGTTAATTGGGCTTTGATTGATTGATGGATTCCTTTTGCACTCTACGAGCCGCATGGATCTTAGCTTATTGGATGTCATTTTAGCCAAGTGGAGTGAGCTGACCTTTGGAACTTTGGGATAGTGAAAGGTTCCAAAGTTTGGTGGTAGAGGAACTTACCTGGACGTTGAATTGGACTCCAGTAGCGTAAAGCCAGAAAGTAATATCATGGTAGCCATGTAGCGTGGTCTGAAAATAGACCCAATGACTTACCTGGGTTCCATGAAACGCTATCGTCACCCTATTTCCATTGTAGGCACTCAGTGTTAATTTGAATAAGCGGCCAGTCCATCAACGTATGAGTTTGTCCTTACTTTTCATTCAGATCACCCCTCACTACCTTTCTATAAAATATCACCCTCCTAGATGTAATGGCTCAGTCCATATATATATACCATCATACCTGGCGACAGAACCACTTATAGAACCGTTGCACGTGGCTAGGCTTTGTTACTTGCGCAGTTGTGCTCTTTCCTGAAGATCCAGTCGCACCTTCCTCGTGAAAACACGCTTCTTACCGTAGTTCTGGGATAACTGCCACTTCAGATTCTCGATTCCTCTTCCCTTTTGTTGTCTCTTCCCTTCTGCCATCTCTTCCTTCTTCCAATATTGCTCTTCCAAGATTGCAAATTCTTTTATCCTGAACTACAATCTCCCGAGGTACGATCCGTTCCACAACAGGAAAGATCAATGACACAGAAAGCCGCTGACCCACACCTTGTTGATTTATAGCATCAGTATTACAAGGAATTGCTCCGTAAAGCCACCAAATTGCCATAACACGCAAAGTGAGATCACCCCTCCCCACCCATCTCCCCTCTTGATGCTTCGCCTTCACCCCCCTGCCAACACACAAAGCTGACAAGGGAAAAAGTGGCCGACAACTACATTAACCGTCCCACCCAGCGGGGCCTCCGGCAATCCAGGCGAGACCGCCGACGCGGCGAAATTTTGGGGGAGGCCATCGGCATCATGCGTTGGGTCTTCATCGTCATCGGCCGCTTCGCATCCACCCACCAATCACCCCCAGCCCATCTTTTATGGCGGGTGGAACTGAGGATGTTGGTCCTCATCCACCAGATGCTTGCTCTCCGGTGGGAGGAAAACAACGGCCCTGTCGACGAAGAGGAGGTGCTGGTGCTTCACTCTTAGGCCAGCGGGTAGACGCATTGGGAACGACGACACCAGGGGACGAGATCAAATCCATTGCACAGAGGCCGCGGTACACAGGGGCCACACAGTACACAGGGGCATAGTGGCCAGGGTTACTTTCAGATTTGATGCAATTCTTTGCGGCCTTTGGGCCTTAATTTAGCCTTACTTTGGCCTAATGTTGGCCTTCATCCTCGACGCTTTTAGATCCTAGCATACAGTGTATTGTAAAACTTTCGGCACGGAATAACTAGCATATACCATAGCAAAACGGGACCTAGGTACTAGTAGGGATTAGAGTCACCCAGCAATATCAGTTCGGCGTCGTGGAGGAGCAGGGGGGTATTGTTCATTAGTAGCGGGAAGTGGCCGACAAACGGCCACCTATTCTGCGTGAGCTTTGATTTTCGAATCTACTTGGCGGTGGAACATCGAGAGGAGGGGAGTATCTCACTTAACACTTCTCGGTGAATGTGTATGTTTTGTAGGTGTAGTATTGGTTATTTGCAAGCTCCAAACCAAGGAGGGCATGTTGGCTCCCTATATAATGTGATGATGCTCTTGTCCGACTCGTGTTCCAGACGAGAGTGGGAATGAGAATCGAGGGCTGTGGTTGTGCACGAAGCCCATCACGAAGAGTTGGCCAATTGCGTGCGGAAAGGTTCTTTGAAATAGGCTCGCATATCCGCCCAAATCTCACCATCCTCAAGATTGTGTGGATGCAGAGATATGACAAATCTCCACTCGCTACATCCCTTGCTACCAGGCATGCTCCGCAGGCACTGTCAGAGCTTGATCGACTAGTATGAGCCTCCCCGATACACTTAGTGCCGCTGTCGTCGGACTCTCAAGCCTACTATTCCAGAACATTCTGGATCAGGTCCTACATCGGCACCTCCATACGCCGTAAGGCATTAGGTGCATGATCCGCGTGTGTAAAAGGGTATAGCCAACAATGAGGGACATTGGGCGCATGATATCCATCGGCTCCTCATGATTTACTCCCGCTCTTGGCTCGCCTGTCGGACCGAGATCTCAACTCGGCGTCTTTCAACAACGTGTGCGAGGATCTGTCCCAGGTCGAGGATTTTGAGCGGGCTGGCTATACTGTGGCTATCGGGGTTGGGGTTCGAGGGCGCAGGGAAGCCCCGGGATCACCGGCATCACAATCTAGGCTTTCTGTCCGACGTTAGGAAGTGTAAGTGAAGCCGTAGAAAGTTTAAGTGAATTCCAACCTGGAGAATTATTAGCCCTTTGTCGCTTGCCGAATCCTGTCGTCGGGATGAGGAAGGTTACCTTGGGTATGAGGTCTAAGGGTGTAATGGAAAGTCTGGGTGGGGAAGAAGAATGGGAGAAGGTTGATGTGGGGGACCGCAAGTAGCAATCGCTACGAGAAAGCGCTCCATCATAGAAAGGGGCAATAGCGGGTATGAGACTAGGACTAGGTAATGTTACCCGATCATGTTGTAGCAACAATAGTTACAAACTAAGTGTTTCGATGTTTTTCTACCTACAAACCTACTTATACGTATGTGTATAGAATGGAGATATATATATCAGGAGAGTATGCTGCAGATAACAGCAAAACGACATTCAGTTCAACACTCATTAAAGAATGATATTATTGACAACTATGAACGAAGTGAGTTCTTGGCAATAGGTAGATGGTTGGCGACTAAAACAAAGAATGTACCAATGCCATGCGAGATCTGATGATGTCTCCAGCGGCTTCTTAGAGGGACCACAACAAAGACTGTATAATGGAATGCAATGCCTTGTGAACACTTAGGGGCTTAACATGGTGTGCGTTTTGTTATGGAAAAATGCTCAACAGAACGGTTTCTCCTCTAGGCCAACCGAAAGAGCGACTTTCAGAATGTCTCTCCTCACCCCACTTCCTCCTGCCGGCCTCTATGAGCGATGAAGATACATCATGAAGGGTATCGTAATGTGTCCAGGTTTGCGGGGGCTACTGAAGATGCCGGTGGCTGAGTCCGCTGGTGGATCGTTCTGTGATAAACCTAATGCACTCGATTCCAGATCTGCTCTTCTAGCTGACGGTCAAGTTGTTCCTCCGCTGATATGGTGGTCATCTCAACAATGAGAGTCCTCACTTGGAGCTCCAACATCCACATGAACTCGCGAGATGGGCTCTGGTGGGCACGGGTAAAGCGGGCCACGATGAGGCATACTACTTGTGTGATAGTGGTCGCCTAGTCGGGGATCTCCTCCAGACGATCGCTTCTTATGATTTGTTGCTCTCCCAGGTCGGTAAGGAGGTCTAGCCGGTCGTTATCCGGCACTGGAATCCAGTTTTGAGTCACCTTTTCCTTGTCAGCTGTGTGTTTGAGCTCGGTATAGCTAGCACGAAACGTGAATGAGAGGAGATGGATCTTACTGGTGGCGCGGTCTGACATATGTTCTGCTCGAGGTGGTTTTGATTGTGCAATAGACCTAAATGTAGGAAAGACTAGTCTTTGTTAGTTCCTTATTGTGTCGGCCCCTACTTGGCATCGAAGCGATCATACCTGGAGCCCGGTTCGGATTTGGTATAAGGATGTGGCAATGTGAAGAAAGAAGGGGAGGGGAGGAAAGAAGGGGGGAAGGAGAAAGTATCACTTTGGGGGATCTTAAGTAGGAATTTCCCCAGTGCTAACTGGGAAGGCAAGACCGTCATCTTCAGGAAAGAGCAACACTGATGAAGTTTATCCAATAATTCCAGGTGTTCAGTCCAGAAAGTAGATATAATTACGGAATATAAAATGTATAGAGAATGAGCAGAGAGTAAGATATAATTGAAAGTAAGATGAAGTAATTCTGAATGAAGATAAAGAGCGAAGTCATAGTTGACGGTGTATATCTAATGATTATTTGTCAAGCAGTACCAACATCCGATCTTCCACGCTGCGAAGAAGGCAAGATGAAGGCGTGTGGTGACTGGTGCCATATGAGCTCATATTCACGAAGTCCATAATTTATGATGACTGGTACAAATTGGTCTGTTGATTGCTCAGTTGCCGAGTCTTCACATTGTGCCACACCCAAGGCTCTGCGTAGTGGTGTCCCCGGGTAAGTGCTTGACCGGGCCACCGTCCAATTTTTGTAGAGACTTCTCGCTCCACGCCACAATAGAACCTTTCCTCGGCGCAAACGGCGCACATTTCCTACGCTGTTCCATTGCCTAAACGGTATAGGTCAAAGGAGTAATACTGTCGTTCGTATACATCCGCCGTCTAGCAGCATTTGCTCATATAACCGCTCGCGAACGGACGTACATGGGCTCTTCCAAGGACCAACCCACAGGCCTTAGGATTGGTCGGTCGCGTACTTACTCCTTGTTAAGCCATTGGTCTACCACTTTTGCCTTGCCTTCCCCGAATGGCTCCTCGGTAGCGCTAGCCCTGACATCCTCAGCCTGCAGATCCTGCATATGCTGGAAGAGAACTCGCATGGCACTTCCCGAGTGCAGTATCCTGGATCAATGTCAGGCCAGGGATCGATGGCCGAGTAGGAGGGCTATGGCCGTACCATCGCTGATTCTGAGCAAGTGACTGCGAAGGGTGGCGAACCAAAACTGGCTCGCCCAGAGTGTATGACTGTATCGAGGAGGCGAACGAATCATTGGCGGGTGCAGAACGTTGAATCGAGGTCAAGCCAGGGGGGCGGTGGAAGAAGGGAAGCCTTTGTATAGTCGTCCGGTGGACCAAACAGGCAGTTGAGAAGGCACCAGGGTTGAAACAGCTTCCATGCGCCATATGGTATTAGGTGCGGGTGCTTAATGAGTAGAAGCATGTTGAGCCACACCAAGGCAAGCGGAGCCCATGATATACATAGTCTCTTTTATTCTTTCGCCCCGGTGCTGGGCTTGCCTGTGCCGTCGAAGTCGTAACTCGGTGAATTCGTCGGTATCCCGATCAGTGGATGTTCGGGTCGCGCGCTCATGTGGCTCTGTTTCCTTGTTGGATTGGTCTTGGGGGACTATTTGACAACGGAGTTCAATGGTAAGGGTTGTATCTCTTTTTCGAATCAGTTGTGCTTATGTCCGCAGTTGTGTGGATCCCTTTGGTAGCTCGTACCACTTAACGTTTGTGACATTGCCGAGGAGGGAAGAAAAAGACGAAGAACGCACTTGTGCTTATGGAATTAAATACTTACGAATCTCTCCAGGCTATGACACCCAGGCGCACTTTTACGAGGACAGCGTGACTGTCCCCTTCAGGAGGAACCACAGCTAGCCAGGTGATAATGCATGACCAGTACCACCCTTCTCAATACGCTCACGCCCACACATGTATACTTTAGGATATATATAGTAAATCAACAATGATAGCAAAATGATATTTTAGAGAAGGTTGGTGAAGGATTATCTGAACAAAAGGTAAGAACATAGTGATGGTTGATGATACTTATACCAGCGATTCGGGATTCTAGGAAAGATCCATAAGTACAACCCTAGCCATTGCCTAAACGTGGCTTTGAGTAGCAGACTAACAAAAAGGGAACCGATTGTTGGTTATATTGTTGGTTGCTGATACCCAAGGCCCTCTAGTACAATATGTGGACTGTCATCTTAGAAACGAAACCTTGGTGTTCAAATCATTCAAATTATTCTCCAAATCCCATCCTATTCATAATACACTCGTAATATCCCCTTATGTCTCAATCAAGATGGGCCCATATCTGTTGTTCACGCTCACGATCTGCCATTTCCTCGGCCCATATGCCCAGGAGGGCATCCACCAGAACTTCCATTCTGGCTTCGATATCCCAAAGCATATCAATCGCCGGTGGCTGGTATGGATTGGCGAATTCCAGCATGATCATACGCCCCTCCTCTAGGAGTTGAGACGTGTTGTGTACAATGCGTATGTACACTTCTGCACGCTGTGTTGCGCGTGATCTGATGTAGGTAAGGTCATCCAGTTCTGGATCTCCCAGCGTAGGGATTGGCCGTTCCTCGGCCACTTATTCCGGGTCAGCTTTAGATTTGAGAAATTGTCGGCGACAGAATATTTAGGGAAGGGGTGTATCTCACTTTCGATACTGTCTTGACTGTGTATGTTCAGTATGTGCAGTGGGTATCGTTATGAAGCTTTAAAAAGCCACTGTGTTAGTCCCATATATTATATTTGATCTTGTTGGGGACCGAATCATACCTTTCAGCTTTGGTTGAGAGTATTACAAAAATGTGAGTGGGATGTTCGAAGGAAGAGAAAGAAGAAAGGAGGAGAGGACAAATAGGGAGGAGGTGAAATAAATAGCAATTACCCTGGGAGTGGGAAAGAGCGCGCGTTTTCCATAGGAAGGTGCGACTGCGATCTATAGGCAAGACTACACCTGCGTAGGTAATTTACCCTCACCAATGCCCCAACCTAAATAGGTATAATAAAATATATAGAGAGTAACCCATCACTGATAGGCAAGTCATATTTGATAAAATGAGAGTGAAGGGTAATGTCAACGAAAAGTAAGAACAAAATGATACTGAAGGATGCCGAGATATACCGGTGATGGGGGGTTGGAGGAAATATTGAAAAGTGCACAAGTGGTCAAAATCATTCAAACTTTTGTTCTTAAGAAATCTGGCTCCAGATCCGCCCCTCAAATGCACGATCCTGAATATCGCGGGCCCATAGGGCGACAAGTTCATCAACAAGACCCTCCATTTCGGCCTCGATATCCCATAGAAGGTCGCTAGCTGGTGGTGAGTATATGCCGGAGAAATCTCGCAGAATCATCTGCCCTTTATCAAGGAATCGGGATGCATCGTTAACGATGCGTGTTTGTTGCTCCGCACGCTGTGTAGCACGGATCCTCAGCTGGGTGAGGTACTCAAGGTCTCCGTCTCCCGGAGTACGGATTGGCCGTTGGTCGGCCACTTGTTCCGAGCTAGCTTCAAGTCTGAGAAATATTCGGGGGCGGAATATCGAGTGGAGTAGTGTATCTCACTTGTAACTTGCTAGTAGTGCGTTTGAATGTTGCGGTAGGTAGTGGCAAGCTCTAAGTCAAGCAGTGTCCGTTAGCTCGTTGCATTGCTTGTGATATTCCTATTGTCGACCAGATTATACCTTGGAAGGTTGGCTAGGGGATTAGAGATGTGGGGTTCTTCGAAACAGGAAGAGAAAAAAAGAGGAGGAATAGGGAGCATGTGAAATGAATAGCAATTACCCCAGGAATGGGAAAGAAAACGCGTTTGTGCTAGGAAGGTGCAACTGGAAGCCGGAGGCAAGACCAAGGCTGCGCAGGTAATCAAGACTGACGAATTGCAAGGTTCCAACCTTCTTACCTCACCGATGCACACCTAAATAGGTACCATAGAAGAATATATGCTGTATTCTATCGCTGACGACAAATGGTATTTAATAGAACGTAAGTGAAGGATGATCTCAACGAAAAGTAAGAACGGAATGATATCCAACGATGGCTATATACAGGTAATTCGGGGGGTATACAATCAAGAATGAAGAATGAAACGTTAGCCTTGGTATCGACTTTGGCTTTAGCAAGAGAAGGACTAACCCCGAATTGATTGTGTTTCGTGTGAGCGTAGGAGACTTATCTCAGAATCCTGACAATGAAGCAAAGGATATATGATTGTTGCTCATGTGAAGGTTGAGGATGTGGCCGTCAACTTGTTGGATGTGGAAGATAGTACCTTGACCCAATCAATCGACCCGTTCCCAAATCTCGCATTCTACCGCCCACGAGATCTCTTATTCGGCCCATAGCTCAACAGCTTCTCCATCAGAGCTTCCATTTGAATTTCGAATCTCAATCCTCCACGGTCTACTGACAGCAGATCTCCAGTGGGGACTCGAAGATCGAAACACCGCAGTCTGAGAGTCTGGAAGGAGGCGGGGTGAATCAATCCCAATCCTCCTCGTGCATAGACTCGCCGACTCGCTAGAAGCCACATCTGGGTCAGTAGCTCCAGATTCGAGTCACTTGGTGGGTTGATTGGGTGATTAACGGTCAGAGTCTATATCTTGTCGGCAAAGATCCCGTTCAAATGCCTGGTCCGTGTCCTCATTGGTCCATGGGGCGAGTAGTCCCAAACCTCCCACCATTCTGTGCTCCAACTCTGGGAGGATTCGCACAATGAAATGAGCGCATTGAAATAACGTGTTCTTCCACAAAACTGGAAATCCGAGATTATTCCGGTAACGTCCTGGAAACCACGCCTGGATGCTGGTCGGTCTTCGCAGTGTTAAGGTTGAAACTCGTTTGGAACGGGGTATCGAGGGGAGGGAGTGTATCTCAGTGTGGAAGCTCTCGGGTATGCTTTGTCTGCAAGCTTGCGAGGGTCAGGTAGATTTCAACCTACAAAATACAAGTCCTCGTCACCTCCTTCCTCCAAGTAAATGTTAGTCAGAGATGAACTGATAGTACCTTGAAGATTCGTTGTATTAAGGAGGTCAGAGTAAAATGGGGAAAGATATGTAAGAGTGACTAAATCCAAGGGGAAGATCTTGGAGGACTGCTACTACTATGTAGGGGAGAAAGCAGAAGAGGAACCATTTTCCATTAGAAACTAGAAATCAAGGGTTTATATCCCCCGTCAAACAAAGAAACATCGAAGCAAAGGCTCAGTCTGACAAACAAGCAAACATGCAGTACAAGCATGTATGGGAGGCACTCCAAGATACGACAGTTGATGGCGAAGGCTAGAGGAGAAAGCGCATCTCCACAAAGCCGTCACTACCACCTCGAGAAAGAGTGACTGTAGCCTAATGAAGGCCTCCTAACGCTCGCCCAGTAGTAGGAACCACAGACCAACCTTCTTACCCCCTTATGCCGTCACTGTGTATACATGGCAAGCTATAACAAATGCTAACATAATATTTGATAGAGGTCTCAAGTAAGATCTACGTGCAACCTGACTATGCCTAAATAGGAAATTAGGGCTTCCCCGCATAAGCTGCAAACACCCATGCACGTAACGTCTGCCTTCATTATGCGGCATCATTCTGGCATTTTTGGGCTGAGCTACAAGATCCACCTGATAATCCTGATAACAAAAGTCCAAGATAAATTATTTGCATTTGCCTTTGATGATTTCAAGCATGACAGCGTTAGCACGTTGGACCGTGAACTCGGGAAGCTCTCCCTCCCACCTAAGTGGTAAGCTGCCCCCACGGATCCTGTTCCAGTGCCTCGTCTCTCTCGTCCTCTACCTGCAGCGTGATAGGTCGCTGCAGAAGTCCTGCAATTATATACTCTAGGTATCGGACCACCAGCACGCCGGAACGATCGTTTTCGTCAGATCGCACCCGTTGAACCTCCCTCCGACCGCAGAAATCAATAAATTGAAGCTCTGCACACCATACAAATTTCAGTACAAATAGAAGCATTCATATACTGGATAATGAGGGTGCGCCTTCTTCAGGGCGTACTGTGCATAGGATCCGGGCTCTGTAATGGTATTCAAGTGCAACCCTAGCCATTGCCTAAACGTGGCTTTGAGTAGCAGATATACGAAAAGGGAACCCATTGTGGGTTATAGTGTTGGTTGCTGATACCCCAAGGCTGTCGACTGTCATTTTAGAAACGAAACCTTGGTGTTCAAATCATTGTATTCATAATAAATGCTCTCAATTGTTCCTCCTAGTCCGTCCCGTCTCAAGCAAGTTGGGCCCAGATCTGCCCCTCAAGCCCATGATCCTGGATCTCCTCCATCATATCCATAATACACCGTAATCTCAATCATGCGCCATAGTACTCTTGTTAGGAGAGGTCCATGTAATGCACGTCCAAGTCCATGGTGCAATGTGAGATTGTTTGTTGTTGTTAAGCTGCAGAGACTGAGAGTGAGACTGAGAAATCCGATAACCCTTCTCGCCTCTCAACCTAGACGTGTCCAGATCTGTTGCTCCAATGCACGATCTTCCATTTCCTCGGCCCATAGGCCCAGGAGCGGATCCACCAGAACTTCCATCCTTCCTTCGATATCCCAGAGCAAGTCGCTGGCTGGTGACTGGTATGGGTCAGAGAAGTCTACCAGGATCACCTGCGCTTCATCAAGGAGGCGGGATGCCTGGTCAACGATTCGTTCATGTTGTTCGGCGCGCCGTATCGCCCGTACCCTTAGTTGGGTGAGCTGGTCGAGGTCCACGTCTCCTATGGTAGGAATTGGTCGTTCGTCCTGGTGGCTCGTATGGAACAGAGTGCCAAACCAAAATCCACCATATACAGCTAGAGAGAGCAAAATTCATATCAAGCTTGAGGGTAAAGCCTGACTTATCCATATGTCCGAGGTGCTACATGACAAACAAGCCTGTCACGTTTCGTCAGAGGTCCAGTTCAATAGCTTGGTCCCGATCTTGTTCTTGGCGAATATCCATCAGTCGTCGCATCAGTCGTCCCGTAATAGATGTTAATGGGCTTCTTTAGGGAGCCGTCAATGCCGATTTCAGTCAGTAATTGCCTCAGCCAGATAGCTTCTTGCGTAGCAAGCGCTTCGGCAATGTACTCCGACTCAGTAGTCGATAGCGCGACACAAGATTGCTTCTTCGAGGTCCAGGAAATAGGACCACCGGCCATCATGAACACAAAGCCGGATGTTGACAGTCCCTTCTCGCTGTGAGGACCGGCCCAATCGGCGTCACAATAACCTGTCAAGTGTTGATTGTCATCATTACTTGAACGAAATGCAAATGCTAAATGCTTCGTTCCTGCTAGGTAACCGAACACTCTCTTCAGTGCTTGAAAATGCATTGAATCAGGATTTTTAGCGTGCTTCGCTAGCTTAATAACAACGAACAAGATGTCAGGACGTGTCGAGACCATAAGCCAGATCAGCGTGCCTATCTTGGTCTGAAACTCTTTGATTTCCATTTCATGTTCGAGCGCGTTGCAAACGGCAGATTGGGGGCGGGTTTATGTCACTGGGTTCAACCTGGTAAATAAGTTTTGATTTGTTTCGAGGATGCTCAACTGTAAATGTATCAGTTTATATGTTAGGTGCCACTCTTAGTCCTCATCTCAAGTAATATTACCCTTGTAGTGGCTCATAAATTGTGAAATGAGAGAAGTTGAAAAGTGAATAAGAAAGAAACAAGAAAAGGAGGTCAGTGTAGTATATAAATATTTCTTTGTGGACCGGCTGCTACTGTGGAGGGGAGAAAGCAGAAGAAGAATCATGATCAATTAGAAACTAGACATGGAGGGTTTATATACCCCGTAAAACCCATCTGAAGAAAGCTCAATCTGGGAAACAAGAAAACACGCAGTGCATGTATGTATGGGAGGTACTCCAACAACTTCTCGCTATTATGAAGAGTGCATTTCAAGGAAAAGGCATATCCAGAGACGATACAGAAGCCTCACTCATGCTGTTTAGCATCGAAGGCCAAACACCATCTATCTCAGTATGTGTATGTGGTCCACGCTACATATATTCACAAATGTGTGGTGACAGCCAGATGAAGTGAAGATGATATTCCGCATAGGCATAATCTATACATGATCCAAGGGAGAGGTAATAGTAACGTGAAGTTCGAGGATATTTATATGGGAAACCGTGTTCTTGGACGAAAACATGAAACATAATCATTTGTTGCATGGTATGGTTGTGGCTTTCAGTTGCAGACAAAGCCAAAGCAAATTTGATCTACTTGAGATCAACGTAACAGAGTTATTACAGAGCTCTACTGATAAATGTGGGAGATGCATCAGCAGATTCCATTGTTGGTAAGGTCAAAGTTGAGAATGCTATCACAAACCTGATCGAGGATTAGCTTTTGTAAAGAAGGCAAAGTTGAAAATCAACTATCCGTGAAATTGAGCTGTTGTCAAAAGATAGGGACAAATCAGAATCCACTATGTACGTGTGGGTAGATCAAAGTTTCATCCCGCCTTACTTCACAAGGTGTGCTTGACCACATGTTCTGACGCCCTCCGTTGCTAGTGTGTAATCTGTCGCCATAAGTCTCCCTCGGTCTCCATGTCATGTGCCTCCCCCTCTCGTATCGCCATTAGCCGATAAAGTAGTCTTGCTAGAATGTGTTCTAGCTGGCGCATTACAACGACACCAGGGTTAGGCTCGTCACGCCAGTCCATTCTCTCCACCATGGCATCCAGCTGGGCCATTGCCAGGGTGGTCTGGCGTACGGCACGTCGGATCGCTGGTGCTCGCGCTGTTGCGCGGAATCTCAGCTGCGTGAGCAGCTCCATCTGATCATTGTCGGGCGTTGGGATTGGCCGTTGGTCGGCCACTGCCTCCTTCTCAGTTTCATCTTCAAGCGGCGGTAGAGCACGGTGGGGTTGGGGGTTATATCTAACTTTTTGAAAGTGTGGGTGGGGTGTTTCGTGAGATAAAGAATCAAATGGAATGGAATGCTAGACCCGGTCAGCTTATTGTTTTCCCAAAGGTCTTGGTTCTGGGATTAGGAGTCTCACATTCCCGATGGATTCAAACTTGGAAATTCCAGAAGTCTGAGAAGGGAGTAGAAGAAAGAAGGAGAGGAAATCGATGGTGGGAATATAAATATTACTTGGTACGAGGGAAAGCGCGTTATCACGAGGAAGGTGCTCCTCCCACCACGAGAAGAAAGGGCCAAACATGGGTGGAAACTCAAGCCTCACCTATACTTATTTAATAGTAAGGCGATTGCATATATAAATACTGAACCATGACTGATGTTAGAATAAGATTGGATATGAGGAGATATTAAAGAATGATATCAACGAAAAGTGAGAGTGGAGTGATATCTAGCAATATATAGCTAGCCTCAAACAAAGAATTCGAAAATGTATTGCCATACATGGTAACATCCTGCGGGGCTCCTATGCTAGGAACCAAAGCAAATCGATATGTGGGTTGACACAAAAGATAATCTCGCCTAGGTTCTAATAGATGGCATTATCGTGGCCTGCAGTCGCGAAAGAAAGAAACTAGGTACAAGTGAATTTGTTGGATGCCTGAGGTATCACCATGTTGTCAACGCAATACAAGCCTCCTAGGCTAAAAGCAGGAACCGAGGTTTTTGTTGTCGTCTCGTGGTAAAGTACGTGTTTTCATGAAACATATATTATAGAACCTACATGTTTGATATCTCTCTCTCCTTTCCCTCTCTTCCTCCTCTCCTATCAGTCAATCCATCAAGAGAATAAATACAGCGCTTTCTCCATTCATTCTCCATCAGTGTTGTATTCTCATCAATAGCGCTTGCGCTACGGGAGTGATGCCTACACTTCACCAGCGTTGCTCTTTCCTTTTGAAGTTAGCAGTCGCACCTTCCTCGCGAAAGCACATTTTCCTTCGCTGAGACTACTCGTGTTTAGTCCACTCTCTAGCAACTTTCTCTTCCTTCTTCCTCAACCTATCGTACTTCCAAGGACCCCTCAAATAAGGTGAGATTCATTCACCTTGCAACCAACACTTAAGGTGAGATTCCTTCACCCAACGACTAACACTCAAGGTAAAGCAAGAGGCTGACCGAGACTAGCATTCCAAAGGGAAACATCTATCAACCTCTACCAACGAGAACTATTCACAAATACCAAAAAAGTGAGATATACCCGTTAATGACCCATTCCCACCCACAGTTTGAGCAAGGAGCTGATAAGGAGACAGTGGATGGACTGCGGCCTATCCCAACCCCAGATAGCGACCAGCTAGAGCTGCTCACGCAGCTTAGGCTGCGTGTCATGCGACGCTCCTACATTCACGAGACTGCGCTACCAGGTGCCCCTAGGGAGATCGTGCCATGCGACGCTCTCACCTTCGCGAGATGGCGCTACGAGATGCCACCAGGGAGATGGGGTACCTCCAGGTCTTGGCGGAGATAAGCGAGTTCTCCGATGCGGTCCTTCTGCAAACATTGGATGGTATCATGGGCACCCTTTTTGACAAAATGATTACCCTGCGCACAGAGGAACGAGCGGACGCGGCCTTCGAACAAGAGTTATGGCGGCAAGTGACCGAGTACCCTAGGCAATATCTTGTTGAGTGAAGGAAAGATGAACCCTGCTACAGAGATGAAGGGTTAAGTGATGGGAACAAATGCTGCACATCGCCTGATCTCCAAACGACATTGTTAGAATTCCTTGATAGTAATTGCAATTTTGAGGACACCACCATAAAGCGGTGGGATCATTGATACCGTAGAAAAGAAAAAAGTTGGAAGGAAACCATATGTTGTGTTCAGGCGTTGATTTAGCATAGACAAGAAGAAAGGTCAACCAGGTACATATGAATGAATGCAAGGGCCTATCCCCCATAGGCAATGTTATATCTAAGGCACGTCCTTGCTGGTCTACTCTGTGACTTGATGCGACAGCTCTCGCTCAAGGGCCACGTCAGCGTGCTCCTCTGCGCGCAGACTTATCAGTCGATGAAGTAGATTCGCCATAATATGCTCCAGGATCCGCAAAACCAGGATATCGGATGATGCGTTAGCATCTATTAAGCCCTCAAGATAACCCATGTTATGAGCGGCATGAGTCGAAGATAGAACCTATCAGTGGTACGCAGCCTCAGGTGCGTCAGCAGCTCAAGCTGCTTATTGTTGGGTGTAGGAATTGGGCATGTTCGATCCACTGTCTGCTTGTCAGCTTTGTGTTTGGCTGGCTAGTTTCGGTGGTAATTAAAGTAATATTTCTTCCTTGATAGTGTTGACTAATAGAAAGCACTAGTCTCTGTGTGCGCGAGGACTACTAAATGTCAGTCACCATGGATATTTGGTTGGGTAATATGAGGGATGGAACCTCCGAAACCTACCTGCTGATGCAGGAAATCCCCGTCACCAACATACCGAAACCAACCACAACACTTCAAACGAATTGGAAAAGGTCGCCGTGCCAATATCCGGCCATGGCCCCGAAGAAGGCAACAAAAACAAAGGAATCGATACGAGCGAGTCATTGCGGTTCAAGAAAAAGAAAAATCGATTTAGAATGGCAAAGATGGGAGGAGAGAGGAAGAAGAAGAAGACAGAGAGGACGAACCGAAAGGCCTTGCGGCAATGGACCTAGGTGTGGAAGACGATGGGTATTAGCCAATGACGACAAATAATGCTAGGAAACGAGAACCTCAGCCAAAGTCGAACAACATACCAATCAATAACTGGCCATAACAACGTTACTACCAATTGAAACTGAGGTAGGGGAGGGTACAGAGAGAGAGTGGAGTGAGAGAGGAGTGAGAGTTGGAAGGTGGGGGGCTGAGGTTAGTTGAAATTTGGTTGATTGAAAAAAGAAAAAAACAAAAACAAGAGTGCAGGTCTTAAGACCAGTCCTACGCGTCCCTTCCTGAATTCAACGACTACCATTCAACCGGTCTCCTATCCACCCAAGGCAGCCTTGAGGCATTTGATCCAAATAATAGGAATAATCCTTGTGGCGCAAGCCTTGTCGTGAGGTTTCGAATCTCACCTTAGGTGGAACATTGTCATGACCCACTCCTCCAGTAAGTAGCACCTCTATCCGCTCGTCATCGGGTGCAAGGGATAGGGCTAGGGTCGGCTACTATCCTTTCGTGAGCTTTATGTTTGAACCGCGATCCAGAATTGGGATCGGACCATCAAGGGGTCTATCTCACTGCTTAACAGTTGGTAGACAGTTAATGTTGGGGGTGTGTTACAATGAAGCTATGGGATTATGGATACTGTAGAACAGGCAAGGTGAGGAGCAAACCATAACTTGTGTTGAGATGTTAATTCAGCATAGATAGCAGGTAAGATCAACTATGCACATATGAATAGATCAAAGGGTCTCCCCTCTTCCCAGCCCCTAGTACGTAGTGTGCTGTCTAAAGAATGTTTCTGCTGGGCTATTCGGTCACTTGACGCCATAATTCTTCCTCGAATGCCGCGTCCGCTCGTTCCTCTCGGCGCAGGGCAATCATTCGATCAAAAAGGACGGCCATAATCTCATCCATTCTGCTTAGAAGTATCGCAGGGGAGCACTCGGTTGTATCCGCCAACCCCTCGAGGTAACGTATGTCCCTGATGGCATCTTGTAGTGCCATCTCGTGAATAGAGGAGCGTCACATTGCACGCAGCCTGAGCTGCGTGAGCAGCTCAAGCTGGTCGCTATCTGGGGTTGGGATAGGCCGTAGTCCATCCACTGTCTCCTTATCAGCTCCTTGCTCAAACTGTGGGTGGGAATAGGTCATTAACGGGTATGTCTCACTCTTCAGTATTCGCAGATAAGTTTCGTTGGTATGGGTTGACAATGTTCACCTTTGAAATAGCTAGTCTCGGTCAGTCTCTTGATTTACGTTGAGTGTTAGTCGTGGGGTGGAGGAATCTCACCTTGTTTCCTCGCAAGTGCGATATGTTGAGGAAGAAGGAATAGAAAGTCAGAGAGCAGAGCAAATACGAGTAGTAGTCTCTACGAAAGAAAATGTGTTTTCGCGAGGAAGGTGCGACTGTCAACTCCAAAAGGAAAGAGCAACGCTGGTGAAGTGTGGGCATCACTCCCGTAGCGCAAGAGCTATAAATAAATATCCTCAGTTTCATACTCCCTTTTAAATGAGATATATTCTATACAATATATAGATATTAAGGCACAATTGACAGGAAGTTGATAGTTGATAGAGAAGTGGTGGAAGAGTGATAGTGAGGAAAAGTAAGAATAAAGTGAAATGTACTACCTGTGGCCTCTCTAATAAAGAATACCTAATACAGTGTCAACCCCATGAGGTCACCAGACAAGCAAAGTTCCTTGTAGTAGTAGAAAGACTTAAGTCTCTTTGAGATCGGTTGCAGTAACAGAAAACATAAATTTATGTGTATGTTGTTCTCTTCCCCCAACTAAGGCCACATTTCGCCGAATCTACAATTCCACGGCTTCCTGGGTCCGCTCGGCTAAGACGATGAGATGTTGCTCTAAAGGCATAGCTATTCTATGTTCTAACTCTCGGAGTATTAAGATACCGGAATGGCCTAACTCTGGGCATTGGTAACCCCTACCATGGCAATTTATCTGATGCCTTTCTAGAAGGAACGGCCCATGTGATATATCAACCTTGCTTTGCTTTAACATCGATTGTAGATCGAAAACCTCAAGTCCGACAAGATCTAAATTGGCGTGGTGAGATCGAAGTGTCGCAGCGGTCATACCAGCTTATGGTCCATTCTTCGCGGAACGAGGAGACCAGGGGGATTCGGTTGCGTCTACTAAACACTAATGGTACCCTATTTAGTAAGTGGCGTTTTTGTAGGGCCGTATAGCGGAGGTAATATCTTCTAGTGGCGCGTAGTACGATCCTGACTAAAGGGCCTTGTAGGTATTAGCATATCTACAGACGATGGCCTAGACCAAACGCGCAATATCGGATATCTCTAGCATACGTTCCTCGCGCCGCCTATCTCGCCTAGCGTAGGAAACTCTTAGCGACTCTAGCCCCTCTAGCTGCCTATTACTAGGTGCTAGGGTTTACTGCCGTTATCAACTTTCTCATTAAACGCCGTCCGAAGCGCTTCTAGAGGTGAAATATTTCTGCTTTTCCGGTGGTAAACAGGTTGTGGTTAGGCATATTGAAGACGGTGAGCCTATAGAATAACTAAACCCCGTCAGCCGACTCTTTTACCGGAGGAGTAAGTTATCATAAGGAGAGATTTTAGCTTTGCTGGTTATAGTTACAACCTTGAAGGTGCAGGAGCAAAGGGCGAGGAGAAACGTGGAGATTCAACTACATAGTCAGTTTAGTACGGCAATTGAATGAGTGAATTGAGTCCTCATGGTCATACAAAGAGCAGAGTTGTTGTCAGTAGTACAGCGAGGAGAGTAATCGATTGTGGCTTGCGTCGATCTGAAGGATTAACCTTTAAATTAGACCAGTGAAAGATATAAATTGACCATGGATACGATATCCATGTTGTAATGGACCCATGATTTCCAATTAAGCCTGTCTTTGACACGTCAACCTAGCTCAACTCTCTCCAGAGTTCTCGCTCGAAGTCACCATCCACTCTTTCTTCATTCCGAAGCCGAACAACACGTTCCAGAAGTTTAGCCGTTCTCTGTTGGATTCCCCAGGGAGCTATCATGTCATATCTAGTGTTTTGCAATCTCTGTATATGGCGCGGGGTACCGGACGTGTATCCGAAAACTGCTTGGTGAACTCCAGCTCAGCCTTTATAGTTGTAAGTTTGTGAAAAGGGTCTTGGCACAGGGAATGTAGAAGGAGTACCAACAACCGCCCAGCCGGTTAGATACAACGATAGAAAACCTAGTGTAAGTCCTCATGGTCACCGGAGCCGAGTGGTTTCGAGTAGCACAAAAGGACCCGCCAACAACGCTGGGTTTCGTCGAGGTGGAGCGTATATGCTGTGATTAAAGTAATGGAAAATCAAAATTTAAAGTTCTTCACTGCTCATATGATTATGTACCATAGAATTCCGATTTTCTCATGAATCCCTCTCGCATTACACCTTGTCCCAAAGTTCTCGCTCCACGGCCGTATCGCGAATCTCCTCGGCCCGTAGCCGAGTAATACGCCTTAATACTTGGCCAATGCGCCCCTCCACTAGGAGGAGAGTTAAAACACCGGAGTAGGACCGGCATAGAATTGTGGTTGCACCCATGTTGGCTTGGAGATAACGTAGGATGTCATATGCTTCCTGGAGAGCGAATCCGCGAACTCGATCTCGTCTGGCTGCCCGAAGACGCAGCTGGGTTAAAGTCTCCAGCTCATCGCCAGTAGGGGTTGGTATTAGCCGCTCGTTAGCCACTTTCTCGTGGTCTGCTTTGTGTTTAAAACAGGATTGTGACTACGGGGTATATCTCACTAATGGTAGGTGGGTTGAGTATGTGCACAGAAGTTGGAATACTATTTAGGTGACAGTGGTTTTACTATGAAATCGCCAGTCCTGGTCAGCATTATGTCTCATCGCAAAATGTTAGTCATTGAGCCGCGGAATTTCACCTTCAATCGTGGGTGTCTTAAGATCAAGCAAGAACTATGATTGGTGAAGGGGAGGAGAAGACTAAGATCGTACCTAGGGAGGATATTAAGTCGTAATCCCGACCAGTCAGGCACGACTGTCACTGAAAAGGAAGGATCAAGGCTAACGAACTCAATGTTTCCGCAATAGCTATAGTAGGAAGCCACTTCGCCAACCACGTCATCGCCATTATGGTTTCAGTATGAGACATAATGATTAAATATACAAGAGGTAAGCTCTAGGCAATAGTAATATGATATTTGATAGATATATGATTGCAGAGTGAGATCTACAAAAACCAAGAGCGAAGTAAGAGTGAAGTGATATTTTGCCATATTAATACATGGCCAGTTGAACAAAAAATTCTAAAATGCAATATCATTCATTATCGAATTCTAAAGGCGGTGTATAGGGTAGATTGCGTCGGCTTGGGTTCCACATTTGAAGGATCATCTTAAGAGTAGAGTAATGGAAAAGGGGATTCATGATTTGATGGATGCCCCGGTGCCCCAACTGATTCACCAAGCACACCGCGGTCCAGATAGCTGCGAATAATAGCAAATTGTATGTGAAACAGTGCAAGATAATGATCTGAGCAAAGGTTGAGTGCGAAGTCAGATTATTTCAGGAGTTGCTCACATGTTTCCCCAAGTCCGGCAAAGGCCTGAGGTGAACAAAATGTTTAGCAAGGAATTCCTGAATTCCCTCGAGGACTTTCTATGGGCCGTGGCAATTCCCAGAGCATCATTGGAAAAGTAGGAGACTTCTGGTGTGGGAGTATCAGTTCCCCGCTGACGGCAATAATCCGACTTGCGTGTAGTAGCATGCTAGCTTTCTGTATTGGAAATACTCCTGACCTTTTCCAAGTACCGGGTACGAATCTGCTCGCAGACGCCCCAAATCCGTCTCCGGTTGGCAAGTCCAAAAATGTAATCATCATTCTCGGATGCGTACTGGCTCTTCTTCTGAATGTCGAGAAGTAGCTTGGAAGTGTTGTCCTCCACTTCTCGGGATTGAAAAACATCGATATCGTGCACCTCCCAGAGCCACGGTATTTCACTCTTCAACATGCGTTTCCAAAGGTCGCTGGGTAGGATAGCACTATGCATTGCCAATGAAGCGGCCTTTAGAGCGAGAATGGAACCAGCTGGGAGAAGTTTGAAAATCTCGTGTCGTAACTCAACTGGGAGATTGTTGAAAATATCTCCGCTTTGGGGATGTCGATTCGGTGCGGCCTTCTTGTCGAGGGATTTCGTGATAACATCCAGTTCGGCCTCGAGCTGGGGAATTTGAACCGGATTGACGACCAAACTCTGGTTGTGGTAAGCGTTTGTTATTCCGTCACGGGTCATGAAGTCCCACAATACACCGTACTTCTTGGCCTTGAGGATGATGCCAAACCTGTTCAGCAAGGGGCTCTGGTTCGCCATAATTGAGCTGAAGCCTGACGTATGGATCACCATTCAAATTTTCCAAGACGTCAAATAACACATCTTTCTTGATATGTTCAGGGCTCTCTTGACGGAGGCATCTTTGAAGGATATCATGGTAGCAAATTGCATGGAAAGGAAATACACAAGGTAAGCCAATTTCGGAAAAATCATGATAACTATAAGCATTAGGAAGGAGTGCCGAACGCTGGGGGGGACAGCATACGCAGTCATAGGAATATCACCACCATCATCCCACCAGGGAAGATTAGGATCTTATAACGAAATTAGCCTGTCCATTGAACATGGTTATACACAAACTCACCATCTACCCTGGAAACGTGGACTTGGCCCTACGGCACAGAGGTTAACCCTAATATTTTGCGTACTACATCCATGGATTGGAAAGAGTCTTACATAATCCCAATAACGACCGTCATCTGTGAGAAATGATCTAAAACAATCAAAATATGTTCTTGGTAGTGTCGCAGGTACGCAATAGTGACATACTTATCGTTTCCACGGGCGTCGTGATTAATACCCAGAGCACAGACTCTGTCTAGCCATTCCAAGTTGCAGTCCCTGAGGACTTCGTACCGATAATAGTCCTTGTCCGTCCCTTCAGGATCCATATCCACTTCGCTGCAGAACGTACCACCACATATCGCACAATATATTTCCCATCCCCCCATGCTGGTATGTCCAATGTTGAATGCTTTCGATAGCAAGTAAGGATGAGGATTACGGAGGACGTTGAAACTGAGTTTGTCACGTGGGCGAAATTAGGCAAAGTTCGCTAACACGTGGGAAGCTTAAGGTGCGCCCCACTCGTACCCTTACGGTGACGGTATCGTACCAAGTTTCGTATTTGGTGTAACTCTGTGATTGTGGAATCAAACACGACCTATTATCAAGCAGAAAGGAACTGTAGGCTAGCAAATTGCAGATTAAGTTTGTTCTGAGATCACGCAGCCTAGGAAATCACCTATCATAACAGCTGGGATGCAAAATTGTAACATTACAAGGCCGTGTAAGGTAAATTACTACATCCATTTTGGGGCTCTTCATAGTCTCCTAGGTCAGGGCGTTGAAAATAAATACCAATAGATCGTAATATGACTCACCATCTATATTCCACGGCGGTGGACTCACTGACTCTTTGTCTGAATCACCGCGGTCATCACTCGGTGCCATAATGCACCCATCCTCGATCCCCCGCCTTCCTCGTCAGCTTTGTGTTTGAACGTGGCGAGGAACGGAGTTTCAAGGGAAGGCTCCATGTCACTGTCCAGACACTCTTTATAATCTATAGATCGCAAGCTAATCGAAAAGCGAGAGTAAGTGGATATTGGGCGATGTCACTCGGCTGTGTTGGCTGTTGTGTGGTTTTCTCAAAGTGCGCACATCTGGGAATGTTGCAAAAGCAACATGATACTGATTTGGACTATGAGAAAACCCCTCATCACGAGGAGGATGGGATAATCACCCCCAAAAATAACTCAGAAAGCATATTAGGCCTAACCAATACTTGACTGGTACTACGTAGTTTGAACACAAACTTACTTCCGAGGTTAAAGTGATAGAACTTATACGTAGTCCTGATGCATAACTGGTAGGAAATATTTTTTTTGAACATGCGCTTAGAGGAATGACTCCAACAAAAGGTCAAAGCAGATTCATATTATTCTCAGTCCATACTCGACCGTTTCCTCGAAATGTGAAATTTGGTAACTCAACGTTGGCCGGAGCTTATTTACCCGTACACTAGTCAACATCCTCTTGGTCTTGCAGGGCAACCATCTCACTGATAAGGCCCAGCATACGGCGCTCCAGTGTAAGGAGCATGAGTGGGATCATTGGAGAGTAGTAGTAGGAGAAGCTCGTGCTGCCGTAGAGGTTGATCAGCCCCGCACTAACACCCATTATCATACGGGCCTCCTCCATAATCCATTGTGGAACATTTGCTCGATGAGTGCTTCGCACTCGGTCCCCTGGTTTCCGGTCGGTGGGTAAGGGTAGTCGCGGGTTGTCTGTCGTGTCGGTCACTTTTCCAACGCTGTTAGCCTTATGTGTGCAATGTGGCTGTGAACGGAGTAATGATGGGAGACAGTCTCTCACTCACTCGTGTGGTTTGATAAATTGTGGTTCTGACGGGAGGAAGAAGGTTGCAAAAGCTCGAGCTGTAAATACTCAGTCTTTGTTAGCTGCTTATTGTGAGGTGAGTATTGGCCATAGACTAATAAATCATACCTTTTGCAGTTGGTGATTGGAGGTGAGATGAGAAATGCGTAGGTTGGAGAAAGAAATGTAGAAGGTCTTTTGAAAGCGAGATAATGTAGGAGTGGGATGTGAAACGGAAATATTGAAGGAGGAAAGGACAACGAAAGAAGAACATGATTGTTTGAAAGCTGGTATTAATGGCACTTCCTATGAGAAAGCGCGTTTTCATGAGGAAGGGGTAATTTTCACTTGTCACTTCAAGCTCAAATCACAAAGCAAGTCAATATTGAAGTTAAACTAAAGTTAAACTGATGGAATCCATAAGATAATACTAAGCCATATCTCATAGGAGAATCGTTTTGGGAAGATTGGTCTTAGAAAAAGGTTAGGGTAGATTGATACCATTGTAACATGTCTCTGGACGATGTCTTCCACATATGGTTCAGGTGAAATTTGCCAAAATCCATCCTTCCGTCGAGTTGTCCAAATGTTGCTGCGCTTACTCGTAGCTCCGTTAAAATATTAATGTGCTTGTCATCCAGTGACAGCACTTGCCGGTTGTTAGCCACTGTTCCAATGCTGTTAGCTTGGTATTCGCAGCAGGTTGGCGAAATAGTAGCAGGGAGGCAGGGGAATGGGGTATCCGGTGACAGAGTTGGGTGGTGTCTCACTTCCTCATCCGGTCCCAAGAAATCGCACTCTTAGGTGGAGATAGAAGGAGTAGAAGTGGTCAAGTTAAGCCTGTAATTTTGAGCTCCGTATTCCCTCTTAAATCTTTGTCATAGACTAAATAATCGTACGGCTTGGTTTGGACGTGGGGTCGGAATTTGGAAGGTTGAAGAACGATGATTGTTTGAAGGAATCTGAAATATTAATTCCTATACGAAATCGCGTTCTCGCGAGGATGATGTATCTCTTACCTCCAGAAGTAAATGATAAGGCTTAAGCAATACTTCCCTTGTAATATGTTAGAATGCCCAATTGATTACAAGGATGGAACATACAGATAGAATTAAGGCTTAAGTTGTGGTTCATTCGTAAGTCAGAGGGTCCTCTTCAGGTCCAGCGACCCTCATTCTCTTGCGCTCGCAGTGCAATTAAACCGTCTAGAAGTAACAACCTTCTATGCTCTAGTGGTTGTAGCACTTCTGAGATCAAATTGGGCCGGCGAACGTTCTGGTTGACGTTTGAGATGATCACAAATCCAAGTAGCGTCTCTTAACGGCATTCGAGACACGCTACCGTTAGGAGTCCAGGCCAGTGATCATTCCGTAGCTAGTCTAGCGGCTTAGAAACGCCACACTTTGCACATGTTTGGTGGTCGGCCCGCGGAATGGCCCGTGGGTGGATCTATGCCTCGACGGATGGTGGCTTCGTAGGGAGTTAGACAACCTGGCGAAATTCTAGGCATTCTCCGGTGAGGAGGTCTGCGCCGGTTCTGGAATTAGTCAACTTGCTTGAAGGCGCCTTCCCTATCATATCTGCGATGGTCCGGTTCGGAAGCGGAAAACCTGACCGGGGCATGTTGGATAACTGACCCCCGTCATCGTAATAGGCTCTTCCATGACAGACTTCAGCCCGGCGAATCTACAGACTCTCAGCTGTGTCGGTAGCTCTAGTTGGCTATCACTGACTGATGGGTTGTTGGTCCCTTTTCCAGCGTTGTCAGCTTTTTGTCAGGGGCATAGTTGAGAACCGTGCATTGGGGAAGTGGTGTAGCTCACTTGTTTGGTATCTGGTGCTGGACGGATTCTCTGTCCAAACTTCAGGTATATTGGTGGATTTAAACTGCAGAAAGACCCCGCCGTTAGTTCATTGCTTCGTCATAGATCCTGATTATGGAGTAGAGGATCGTACCCTTGGGAGTTGTGGAGGTGGTTAGGTGTGGGAAGTTATGGTGGTTGAAGAAGAAACCTTGCACGTTGTCTGTATCCCACTTCCTGGTCGGAGACAGTGGAATAGACAGTGGTGAACATGACTACATCTCTGCAAGACGTAGTGCTTCAAGGCTGTATGCCTTCTATGACATCTAGGTTGTCTTCTTCTTATAGTCTCGCGTAATAGCACTGCCGAGGAAGCGTGATGGCTCCCCAATATCTTTGATCTCGAACTGTTGTTTCATCTCCGGAAAGATCTGGTCTACCTCTCCGTCTGTAGGAGCGGCAGCAATGAAGTCATCAAGATGCACAAGAAGGAACCATGACAGGTTGCCTTTCTTCTTGACATACACACATGGATCCTCGTCAAGTGCGTAGAAGTCAGTCTTGCTTAGTCTAGTGTCAAGCTCTTTGTTCCATAGAGCTGTTGAATCGCGTAGTCCGAACAACGCCTGATTCAATTGACAAACCCAGCCTTTGACACCGACATAAGGTTCGTGGTACTCGAAACCGACACGTTGAATGACATAGACTGTCTCATGATCTTTTCTTGACGCATCCAGGTATGCTGCAACTGCATCAAACTGTCTCCATTTGTAATCTCGGTGAGCAACAATCGTAAAAACGTTCTACTGTGTTCTGCACGACTGGCGCGTAGAAGAGAGAGTCCTCTTTCTTCTATTGATAGTTTCCGCATACCACCCGTCGCGGTTTGAAACCATAGACTTCATTGTCTTTTGTGGCTTTGAGATCATACACCGACTGACTCTGCACAGGTTTAATTCCTAGTGGTTTGCGCACGATGTCAAAGGTGCCTTTTGCATAAAGGTCCTCAAACTGCCTCTCCATCGCGGCTTGCCATCTGTCTGCGTATTTTGACTTTTGTGCCTGTTTGTGGGACTATGGAACGTCGCCATCTTTGACATGTAATGGTCTCCCATCGTAAATGAAATGTGTGCTTTGCTTAGCAACAACCTTCGATACTGCAAATCTTCCTTCTTGCGTGTTGTCTTCCTGCGCCTGTACCCGTCCAGATCCCTCGCCAGCACTGTTATTACCATGTGGGACATCCGGTTTCACACGAATCAATTTCAGTTGACGTTTGCGAAGAGATTAAATAATAATCCCTACGAGACAGGACACCATCACGAGGAAAAAGCGATTGTCACCTTTAAAAGGAAAGAGCAAGGTTACAAACGCTCCTGGTACAACTTGACCCTTGAACCAAGTCCAGATTTTGATATATATTGAGATAGTTGATTGATGGGGAAAAGAAGGAGAGAGAAGAAGGGAAGCTAGCTACTGGAAGTCCTGACAAACAGGACACGTCAGGTGATCACAGCAATATATGCCTACTAAATTCTACCAACACAAACAAGAGCTTTACTAGGGAATTCCACCTTGTCCAGAGTAAGCGTCTAGTATATATCCTAACTAACACCTAGGTTGAGACCATAATACCGTTGGATCTTATCATGTACTCTATATCCGGTATGATTGTGATATGTCTGATGAAATCAAATCCTGCTATCAAAGGCCTCAAGATGAATACAACCCCCTTAAAAACAAGTAGTACTATATAACTAACTAGTTGGGGTTCTACTAAGTCGCAGGTTCTACCCATTGGCCAATAGCCCACACCTTAAGTGGACAGGGTATTATTCTTATTGCAGGTGGAATTCTAAGTGATCATGTATAACGGAATATTCTTGTAGAAAGCGCGAAGAAACGTTTGAATGTATGAGATTTTCCAACTCTAGTTTCGCTGTTTACGACGTGCTTCAATGTCAAAATCTAACTGGACTCCATATGGAGTCTTTTCGCTTATTTTGATGCTGCTATTACTCCATATGATCCCAGATGCCCTGAAATATGACACGGTCTTCTACATCCTTTGCATATTCTTCTTCTTTCTCAGTGTCAATGTAAGAAGACTCGATGACGTCTAATATTTGAACTTGAAACTGGCTAGTCAATTGCAGACTATATAAACGTACACTAAACATCGGGAAGGTCTTCCTACTCTGGTTTAACCCAGGATGTCCACAATAACGTCTTCAACATTCTAATCGAAACACCTTCAGCCCCCCCGAGCGCAAGCTCAGCTGCCCGTGCTCCGTCAGCCGCATCGGCTGATGGCCCCGCAATCATGAACTGGGCTACGTTCCGTATACCTTGCCATCTTTCCGTGTCTCCAAAGCTCAACCGGTTCCTCAGACGACCCCCGTCTAGTGTTCCCTTGGCCGAGGTCTCTCGTTTCACCAGGCGCGGCGATGATAACTGATTTACCTCCTCTGGTCCCAGACCACTGAGGAACCGTGAGCCTCCCTGCCTAGCAATCGCGTCGCTATGACCCCGATCCACGATAATACAGGCCCTCACCAATAAGGGACCCGAGCAGCTCACGTAGCTGCAAATTTGTGTGTAAGGATTTGTATGTAATGATTGAGTGATCCTAGAAAGAGACAATTATCCCTTGTTAGCTTTTTCATTCATCATGAATCTGGGTCATTGGCTATGGAGTTTCACCTTTAGAGGACTGTTGTTGGTGGAATTTTTGCAGAAGATACGAGAAGATGACTCGACGGGATCTTAAATAGCAATCGAGAGACCGCCTCGTCACGAGGAAAGTGCGACTGTCACGTTCAAAAGGAAGGAGCGAAACCACGACTCCGGAGCATGAGGCAGCTCAACATTTGTATATATTTCAAATTAATACCAATAATAATAGATATAATTGATCTGCCTTTGATGAAACTTCGATGTATAATATAGGGATATTCCAACGAAAAGTTAGAGAAAGGTGGGCTGGGGAGTTGATGGCTATATAGTGTTTGTTGGCTTGATTGCTCTTCTAGCGTAGTGAGCTGCGCGTAACGATTCAAACATGGAAATGTAACATGAATTGTTTGGGTGATGTTCTTTTTGTTCCTGTCGACACCATAGTGAATTGAGGTGTAGCTCTAGTATCCTAATAAAGAAGTTGCTAGCCGTAACCAACTATATCCCGGTCCATGAAACCTAGTGTTCTTGTGCCATTAGGAATTCCTGTACATAAATGCTCAAGGAAGTTAAATAATGGGAATAGTATGAGCAGAACAAGAACAAGTGTATTTTGTGTAGAGAAGGGTCCAAAAGACTGAGAAAGGGCTTCCTCTATGTGTATATAGAACTTTGTCACTAAATATAGGCGATTAACATATCTAATAATAGTATACAGTAGAAGGCCATTATCTCACCACTCCATATATGTGAGATCCAATATCCTATTGTTCCACCATGCGCATTTAGTGCCAGTATTCTCCCCTCGACATGCTTTGGACGGCACTGCCTGACATCAAACATTCTTCAATTCCCTCAATGCACAAAGCTTCATCGGTATGCATATGAATATAAAGACAGGATTGGAGACGTTCTGACCTTTTAAGCCTATCAATCTACTATAACTATAAATACACGACCTTTCTACGGCTTATGTGTCAATATAAAGTTCGTATCCTGAAGGTACTCAATAGTCCATGTTTGGAGACCTTATCTCTATTTATCATTATACCATTCTACTAGGACGGCTACCTGTCTAACTACCGTCGAACTACCAGGGACTTGTATACTACCTACTATATCATGTATGGGGCGTATACCTCCTGCTACTGATGGCTAAGTAACGTCTAAGTAACGTCCGAGTGACGGCACATTGGCTACATTCGTAGTATAATCTTATAGATAGTGTGTATAGCAGACAAGGCACCTGCTTTGGCGCAAGTAACGCTAAATAACTCGTAAGTAACATCTAAGTAACGTCTAAGTAATGTCTAAATGACGCGAAGCGTAAATTAGCTAAACATTCTATTTTTATGCCGATAATGTCCATAGCAGACACGGTGCCTGGTTTGTTGGGCAGCGCGTAGGTGCGGTATTAAACACATTTAAACGCGTTTGTAGTCGACAATCCCATCTTACCTTCTTTCATCTTACAACAACCAGACACCCTAAGGGTACCTACCATCTGACAACCCATCAGCGCACCCACCATGGATTGGAAAAGTCCCAAGGATGGTCAGTCCAATGGCCAACCGCCTGAAGAAGTCAAAATTCCATGTCCTGTGTGCCAATATCGGAAGTTCAGGTCAGAGCAGGCGTTTGGCGATCATATGCAGGCCGAGCACAACATCTTTCCATGCCATAAATGCGACTTAATCTATGCATGTAGAGATGACCTAGCCTGGCACAAAAGCGAGAAACACGGAAAGGCCAATAACAAAGCCAAATACAAGCCGAAACACAAAGGCAAATCCAGGCCTGTAATCCGAAGTGTCTCGCCCGCATCAGGAGATACATCGTCAGCGCTGCCGACAACAAAGCAGCTTTCTCCGCAGCCTGTTCAGGCCCCTGTATCAAACGCCCATGCCCGCCAACCATCTACAGAGACCCGAAAATCACCACCACAAAAACGAAAATCACCCATGCGAGCCCGTGCCTCATCCGCTTCTGTTCCTCAAGGAGATGAGCAGAGCCATCCAGCAGGCGCTCAAGTCATCCGATCACCACACAGTCCAGTCTTTCATTCACGAGATGAGTCCCGTCAAATGCGCCATCCACTCCCTCCACGACCAGTGAACGTCCCTCAATCCCCAATAGAGGTCCCTTCCCACGGCTTTCAGGCGCCGTCTCAGGGCTTTCAGCCACCCGCTCAAGCCTTCCAACCAACAGGGGAGGTTACTCAAGTTCCAGTGGGATTCTATCAAGCATCTGAACAATTCTTCCAACCACCAATGGGGGACTTTCAAGTCCCAATGGGGTTCTACCAAGCATCGTATCAAGTCTTTCGACCAGTAGGGGTCCCTGGATCCCCAGCAGGGTTCTATCAGCCACCTTCTGAATCCTATCATACACCTTCTCCGGTGTATCAATCTCCTCCCTGGGACCATCAGAACCAGGTGGAGAATTATCGAGCGGGCTCTCAGGGCTATCGGACACCAACTCCGATCTGTCAAACACATCCTCGTCGGATGAAGAACAAGGTACAGGTCTATCGGCCCCCGCTTCAGGTCCCCCAATTCCCACAAGAGAATTCTCAGTCTCCACCAGAGTTCTGGAACTCTCAGTTCCTTAATCAAGAGTCTTGGCCTCAGGAGTCTCAACATGAAGAGCCTCGACATGAAGAGCCTCGACAAGCTGAGGAGGTTTTCTGGGCTCCCGCGCGTCCCGCGCGGGCTACACACTCTCCTGTGGGGAACTCACACTCCCCAGGACAGTACTCTCAGTCCCCTATCCACGACTCTCAGCAAGAGAAGGAAGTCTCACATTTTCCCCAACAGGGCTCGCAATCTCTACAAAACTTTCAGTCCTTAGTGGAGACCTCTCAAGGCGCAGAAATTGCTCAGTCACTGGAAGGCTCTAAGTCCCCAGAACAGCCGACTCAACAAGCAGAGCAAGTCTCTGAATCATTTTCACAAAGCGCTCAGCCTCTAGAACTGGACCCTCCCCTGGAACTCTCTCAGTTCCTAGTGCAGGTCCCTCAAGAAGCAGAGAAGGTTACTCAGTCTCTAAAAAAGGGCTATCAATCTTTGGGAAACTCCCAATTCCTAGTTCATCACTACGAACAAGCAGAGGCAGTCTCTCTATCCACAAAACCCTCTCACTCCGCAATACACATCTCAGACCAAACGGAACAAGTTTCCCACACCTCACTGCATCAACCCGCCACCGACCCCATCACCGCGGAAGCAAACGAAGCAGACAGAACAACAACCTCAATCGCCACACCAAAAAAAACAACCTCACCCCTCTTCATCCCACCCCCACCAACATCCCCAACCTTCAGTCTAGTCTACGGCACAATGCCCCACCGCTGGACCGACCTCGAACCCCCCGAACGAACCCTAATCCTCAACTACCTCCTATCAACATGCCACTCCCCAGAACGGCTACACTCCCAAGGCTACAACGCCCCAAGAACCATCAACACGCAATCCTGCGCGAACCACGGCGAACCACACCAACACCACATGGACCCGCGCCCCGCAAACCCAAACCCAAACCACCGAAAGGCAATCGTACTAGACTGCGAAATGATCGAAACAACAGTCTGCACAAGCGAACTAGTCTTCATAACCGCAATCGACTTCCTCACCGGCGAAGTCCTGATAAACAGCTACGTGACACCGAACGCACCAGTGACAAACTGGCTGACACCCGTTAGCGGGATCACACAGGAGAAAATGGACACCGCGATCGCGGAGGGGAATGTCTTTGTCTCTAATGCCGATGCACGTGGCGCGCTGCGGAAATTCCTGAATCGGGATACCGTTCTCATTGGCCATGCGCTGCAACATGATCTACGGACATTGAGTTTGATTCATGGTCGGATTGTCGATACGGCTATTGTCACGTCTGAGGCGGTTTTTCCGAGTGTTTCGGCCAAGACGACCTTGCCTCGCGTTTGGGGTCTGGATACGCTTGCCGAGGAGTTGATTGGGATTAAGACTCAGGGGGGTGAGGAGGGACATAATTCGCTTGAGGATGCGTTGGCTTCGAGGGAGATATTGATTTGGTGTTTGAGGCGTCCGCAGTGTCTTAAGGGTTGGGCTGAGAAGACGAGGGAGTCGCTTGCGCAGATGCGGAATCGGAGACATGCGCGGAGGAATCGGAGGAATGAAGGTGGTCGTGCTAATGCGAATCATGGTCAGGAGGAGAGGACTGCGGAATGAGGAATCTTGACTCTCATTGCAATGAGGTGGAAGGGTGAAGTGATTTAGTGAAAAAAAAAGTGAAAAGGCCATTCCCATACTGGTCTGGTCGGGCCCTTGGTCAGACTGGGTGGTGGTTGATCGGTTTGGGTTTGGCGAAGATACTGCGCTGTATTGAACTGTTTGATGTATGAAAGTGATTTTGAGTATCTCCATTCTATTGTAGATGGATAACTTGTAGAAGGATAAACACCTCCCTATAGTACTACGTAGAAAGGTAGATGGGCAATTAAGTATTATCGCCGTTGAAAATAAAACTAAATCACAAAGGAAACAAGAAACACAGCAATATGGGGGATTGGGGGGAATTAAACGCCAAATTTACAAAAACAGGCAAGGAAAAGACAGGCAAAGCACAAACAACAAATAAAGAAAGCCAATAATAATGAGATTGCTTGGGAAGAGTCAATATAGAAGTAGCACATTCGATATGAATATAGGAGTGTCTCTCCGAACTTCGCTATGCATGCATCAAACTGCTCATGGAGCAAAATCCAGCATTAGAACCTTGATCCCAGATAGGGCACATCACAAGGCCAATAACGTGGTTTAAAGAATGCTCCGACTGGCCTGGCTACGGCTCGCCAAACTAGCACGGCTGGGATTCGTGCGACTCGGCTCATCTTCCTCCAGGACATCACTCAGACGCGTCGGGTGACGATGGCGCGGTGTCACGGACTCCCACCCAGTGCCAGGACCCCATCCGGCGCCACTGTAGTCCGCAGCGGAGGTGGGCGCAGGAGGAGGGGCGGAAGAGCCGGCAGAGGTATAGGTGACGTCGGGCATGTAATGACCCTCTGACAGGGAGTGGTCATACTCTTCGCTTCCCTCTGAGGGAGGGCCAGGTGGATAGCTTAGGGAGTTGCCATGCGGATCGTGGGAGTAGTGAGTATATTCGTCGTCGCCCGCTTCACTGCTACCGACGTAGGAGCGCGCGTCAGGTTCTGAAGTGGCGGGGCCTGGGTATGGCACACTTGTATTTTCATGTTCATACAGTGGACGCGGGTATGGGGCTTTTGAGGTAGGTGGGTCAACCTTTTTGGGTTCAATGAAAGGGTCCGATCCTGCGGGAGACATGGGCGTGCCATCTTCGTAATACTGTCCGCCAGCGCTTCCTGTGGACTTGCCGTGATACGCGTCGGTGCCCGTGGTCGTGGAGCCTTCGCGGGTCTGTGGGCGAGTGGTGTGACGACTAGGGAGACCAGAGACCATAGGCACAACCTGAACGCCTCCAACAAGGGTGGGCTCTCCATTGCGCAGGGAGTTGGTTCGGTCTCGCTCTTCTTGTTCACGACGGCCAAGCTCCTCCCAGGCACGACGTGCCTCCTCCTTGGAGATTTGAAGTTCACGGCGCATCTCTTTCAGCAGTTCCTCGGCCTTCATTTTGTCCTTTTCGGATTGCTGGGCGGCAGAAAAGGCATCGGCTCGGCCTTGTCGTTCTTCTTTGAGCTGGCGGTCCAGGTCGGCCTGCACTTCCTTTGAGCGTTCTTGCTCAGCACGGGTGTCGAAAAACCAGCGCTGGAACTTGCGTTCGGAGGAGGCTCGTAGACGTTGCAGTTCAACCACCGCATGGAATAGGTTGGCACCCGCGGCAGACAAGTCTGTGATCTGTCGAGCCAATTGTTGGCTGAGCGGATCACGCTCTAGATCGTCATTGTTTTGTTCCAGCTTGCGCATCCAATAGCTGGTGAGACCCTCCCAGTGTGAAGACAGCGTTTCCCATCGCTCGAATGCATGCGGAAACCCAACTCGTTTCGGCTGTTGAAGGGCTTGGGGAGCACCGGGTTGTCCTGCGGGTGGGGCCTGGGCAGATTTAGAGAACCCACTAGGTATGGGTTGACCTCCAATTTCTGCGGCATTTTGCGAGCGACCGTGTGGAGGCTGTTGACCAGTTGCTTGTGTCGGCCGTGACTGATTAGCCATTTGCCCCGTCGCAGCAGTCTGTGGTGCGGTCTGGTATTCTGATGGTCGGGTACTCGACGCAACCTCCGCTGCTGGTCGATAATTGGATGGTGGCCCTGAAGCGACAGGCATGGCTTGGGGCTGTCCTTCGGGGCCCCTTGGTGGTCGTGGGGCTCTAATTCTTGATTGGGAGGCATTTTCGGCGGCAACGCCAGCGGCGTACTGTTGAGCTTGGGCTTGGGCCTGGGCCTGTGTCTTGGCCTGAGCCTCAGCTTGAGCCTGTTCTTGCTCCAGTTGTTGTCGTTCCAATTCCTCCTGTTCCCTTTCTCGGGCCTCGTGTTCCGCTTTGCGGCGAGCCTCTCGATCCCGGCGTTGTCTCATTATATCGGTAGGTGTCCTCATCCCACTCGGTGGCTGTGATGTCCCTGAGATGGGGTTCTGGGGTACACGGGTTCCACCATTTTGAACACGGCTATTGCCCACGGGCCCAGCGGGGCCAGCGACGCCTACCATGTCTGACATAGAAGCATTCACCTCGTCCCAGTCGGTGGAGAGCTGCAGCGGTCCACGGATAGCTTCCTCGAGGGTGAAAAGGATTGCCGATGCGGTGCGCGACGAGACTCCGGTGGTTCGCTGCGGCCAATATGAGGTGTTGAGGAGCTGGTACGGGTCGTCGATGGTAGACCCGTTGTCGTCGGTCTCCGCTTCGGAAAGGGCCGGACGTAGGTGTGCGATGCCACTGGGTGGGGGGTGTTGTACAGAGACCGGGGTTGTACGCGCCGGCTGGGGTCGATTAGGGTCTAGGACCGGGGCGCGTGAAGAGACTGCTCGACGGTGGAGTGATTGGCTGACCTCTCTCTGGCGAGGGATACGACGTAAGGGGCGCTGAGAGTCAGAAGCGCTCGGGGGTCTGAATTGGGAATCAGCTGAAGCAGAAGAAGGTCGTTGAACAGTCGGCTGGCGTTGCCGCGCAAAGGTCGTTAACGTTGATGGGTCGTAAGAGTCGTGGGCTTCGTCAGACGCTTTTCGAGTGTGCCGAGACACCTCTAAGAATGGTCGGTAAAATTGTGGATTGGACGACAATTTGAGTGTTGCGTCACTGATCGAAGCAGATAGCTCTCAAGGATCGCGATCGCAAAATGACCGATCGCTCCGAGTTGGAATGTTGACAGCCCCAACGGCTGTACAAATCAATGCTCAATGCAGAATATAATTCAATTGGGAGAAAAATAGAAGCAATACGAAATCAGGAGATTTGGAAGGACGAGAAAGGATGGGAGTCTGAGGTGGCTGGTTAATTGGGATGGCTGGGGTTGCCGCAGCTAGAGCTGCAGCACACCAAACGTGTCTCGGGGAAGCGCCAACCCTCAAAGTCCGGCTGCCCGGATTCAAATTCAAATGTGAAGAGATGAAGAAGAATAATTGATTGGAAGCTGAGAAGTTGAAGGGTAATCGTTCTAAGGCAGGAATGCCAGCGCGGTTCCTGCCCTAATCAAGTCAAGGCTTTCTCACTTTTGCTTTTTTTGCTTTTTTCCCAGGGTTATTACGCACTAGGTAGATACCTCGATACTTCATCGGTATGTCAGATCTCAATAGTTCAATGTCACGAGTCCAGATCATAATATCGCTGCGCAACCAATTTGGGGGGAAGCAATACCTTCAATAATTAGCTGCACCTGTACCGGTCGCACGGACCGGCGCTATAGTACGTACTCGGTAAATGCGAAATCGAATAGTCGAAAGCTATGCAATTTTTAGAACATGTGTATGTGTATGTGTAGTGTACAGAGTAAGTCCAAAGATAGGAGTAGGTCTCTAGGGCTACAAGGGAACCTGATGAAGCAAATTTAATTTCGTCGTGCCATGGTTGACATTCAAGGCTAACAAGAAAACTAAATATATATCCTGATGCGTTGGCAGGTCATTTGTAGTGTTGGGCAACAATATATATATTCTGTCATAAGATGTTCAAATATATATGGTTTCAACACTTCGAAACTCACCAGGCTATTATGTTCATTTCTTTGTGTATTCTTTTTGTATTCTATAATATTCCATTAGTATTATCTTCACATATCTTAGTCTCCATCTGATCCACCGGCTATTCCAAGGTTTGGAACGAACTACTTCTTTCCCCACCGTTCGCAACCGTGGAAAGAGATCTTCTGATATTTGTTTCGATTTGTTGAATAACTAAATACCTACCTAGGTACATACCTATAACTTATAATATGATAGTTATATCGAGTCTATGGGTTTACACTGTTTAGCATCTCCCCAATGACATCGCCTCTTGGTTCCCAGCGAAAACAGGTCCCGAGGTCCCGAGGTCCCCGAACCAACCGTTGAAGGTTTAAAGCGGAGTATTCAGGTACCTCAAATTCCACTTTAATCCCAAACACCTCGAATTGCAAAGAGTAAAAGCGTGACTACGAATGGATGCCTCTGGACCTTTTCAACACCAGGAAGTTCTGGGATAATAAACAAGGGTGCGGCCCAAAAGACCCGGCTTCGGTTACTACAGCAGATGCGCCCATAAAATCCAGGCCGTCGCGGAAGCCCCCGAAAGGACCCGTAACACTGCACGGGGAGGAGATTATAGGGGGAGATCAGGCGATTCTGGGCCCCGGGTAGCACCGCTGTGGTGGGTGATCCCCCCTCCGAAGTGCTGAAGTGCGGCGCGAGGCAGCAACCGTCAGAACCAGAAAGGATTCAATCTAGCAGGGAAGATATGAAGACGAGTTAATGCTGCTTCTACATATACCCACCGACCCCATTTTGGTGATAAAACTCCATACAACAGTTAAAGTGGCTAGAAATTGCTCCGGGGGACAATTTTTGTATGGAGCTGGTCTGTGCACGACAAAATCACCATACAAAGTGGGCCACTTGGACCAAACCCTGAGTGACTTTTTGGGCACTGGGTTAAAAATGAATCAGTCAACTGGCTTCGAAATATATATTTTCTGCATATTTTCAATTTTGCTCCGAAGGTCTAGTTAGTTAGTATCTACTCGACCCTAAAAGCACACCACAAAAAAACCTTGGAACCTCTTAGATGAAACCAAGAGCTAGTACATAGTACGAGTATCCCAACTGAGTAGTTTCACATATAGCCTTTTAGACCAGTTCTTCGCGTACCCTGTGCACTCCATTGGCTCAATTGCATATCCAATAAATATAGAAGCTATATGTGTCTAGAGCAATCCGAAGTGGACGACGGGCATCTCTCGGGAAAGCCGTTCTCGGCCGCACCGAAACCTCCCTCGGTGGGCTAATGCCAAAGCGATATTTTGGGACATCCCGAAGTCTCTACAAAATTAGATCTAATTACTCCGTACCTAGACACCAATACATGTATGCAGTATAGCTAGCACAAACCCCCTAGCTATCCCCAAATCCAATACCTAAAGCCAGGAGTCCCCCAATACAAGACCCCACCGAGACCGCAACGAGACACCCAAAACAAACACGAGGCCCCCAAAGCACTACAACCTCATTAATATTAACAACCCCCCTGCCCAAGGCCTAGACTCCAGGAGCAAAAGGACAGCAAGGGCTATCCCGGAATCGGAAAATTCGATACCTCAGTCGGGCCGGGGAAGGTCTTCCCGCACCGCCGCGGACGCACAAATTCGAAATCCGGAAACTCTCCAAAATCCCAGTATTGAGGTAGGTTTCAACCATGCCTTGCAGTCTGCAGCTTGGCTCGGGAGCTTGGGGGGGGTTTTGGGTCGGGTGTTTCAGTTTTTCCTTGTTCCAGGTTCTGGGGTTTGGGGGTTATTGGCCAATTGCAGGAATATATTTTGCGAGACACTTCCGGGGATTCAGGAGTTGGATCCCTTCGGGTAGGGATCTGATCTAGGTCGGTGAATCTGGGACATTGGATTTTGATGATCATCGTCAATATTTAATTTTGATTCTGGTTCTCATCTTGGAGGAGATGAGATTGGATCGAAGAGTTGGTTCTATCGAGGGAGTTGGGATATCCTAGATTGGTTGTTCCATTTCTCTCCTTGGACAATCCCTTCTGGAGCCAGAACTCGATAGATGGAGTTATGTTGCGCTCGAGATGCTGCTAGTCCACTGGGAACAAAATCTATTCGAAACTCTATGTGTGTGCACTCAACAACTAACGACAAGAATGTGACCGGGAGGACGGGAGGCGAGGGTTTCTGCAGAGGATGCTTCCGCGGCGAGTTAATCGCTCAAAGATCGCGCACAGTGCATGAACTGGACGATAGAGAGGTATTGGGCCTGCAGATCAGGGGTACTACTGGGGGATGCGTCGATACTTATATATGGGCGGGATGGCTGCACTTCGGCTGTACGTATGGCGGGATGCATGCAAGTCACACTTTTCGATGGAATGTGGGGTTTATTGGCTTAGCTGAGCATATGTCTCTGCTTTGTTTTGTTTTGCCCTATTTTGGCCTATTTTGGCCTATTTTGGTCTGCGTGAGGGTTTGTAAATTTGCGAGAATATAGAATGACAGCAATTTCGGGTCTATTCAATATGAAACTGGAAACCCATGAGATGGAGCGATATCTGGCTTTGGATCCAGCACACACCATACATTAGCAGGTTTCAAGTGAATTTGTATGGTCCGATCAGAAATCAATCAAAAACAAAAGAGTTCTTCGATGAACCAATGGCAGCACAATGTCGGAGGTACCGATGCACAACATGTGTGATCTGTCCACTGTCATATAAGCCTGGCTCTTTGGGTGTCGGACCATCATCTCTATTACGGAACGTCAGGATGGTTGATCCGAGTAAGTTCAATCTAGGTATAGATTTATTAAGAATTTATTATGAAATCAAGGCAAAACTAGGAGAGGTAGGAAAACTAGGAATACAAGGGAGTAAGTATCACTCTTCCTTCGACCCTACAAAGGTGCAACCAAACGTGATGTCACTATAGAAAAAGCATTAAAGGTATCTAGCCAGCCACTACTCAAAAGCAAGAAGAACCAAAAAAAAAAAAAAGAACGAAAGAAATACGCCCATGACGTAGGTGCTACAAGAACAATTTCCGAAATGGAACGTTGTGACATCGAACTGTGAGGCTCGAATTTTAACGTAGGAATGCGAAGAATGTGCAACACAGTCGAGCAAAGACCTAAAAAGTACCGAAAGTACCAAGTTACAAAGTCCAAGTGCTAAAGTACAGCCACAAAGTGACAGAGCCATTGGCCATATAGATCACGGTGATCGGCAGCATTAGTGGCGGATCCCGGGAACTCCGCAGTCCCTGATATCTCACATTTTCCATCCCAGCCCTCTGCACAGGACTTCTGCAGAGTGCAGATGTATGATTTTTTTTCTTTGAACTGTTGTTTCTGACAGGCTGAAACTTATTTCAAATGAGATCTGGTGGTACGAATACCTCGTGTCACTTCCTTGGCTTCCATAGCACATAGCACAGATCACAGATCACAGACACGCAGGAAACACAATAGCACAACATGAAAGAACACAAGAACATGGGGACACAGATACAATCCACATTGTGCGCCTCGGGATGTTTCTTAGAGCTATTGTACGGATCGACTTCCGCGCGCCCTTGCTGGGGGACCCAATCGAAGGGTCCTTGCTGCAACCCCATCCCTACGGAAGGGGACCATGCAAGGTCAGATAGGTCATGATCGTCTGTGCTTCTGTTGTTTACATTGTGCATTGGCATGCATCTGTTTCTTTTCGGGCTAGCCACCGGGTCATTGTAGGGCTTCTTGGTCCTCGAGGTTATTTTTGGTATAAACATATCCCCTTCACCCTGGCCTCCACTTCGGTCATTTCATTCCTCATTCCATCTCTTTCTCTCCTGTGGCAATTCTCCTCTCTTCGATCCATTGTGCTGTGCTTAGATCCTTGTGATCTTGCTTACTCGTGATTACTTCTCTTTTATCTTACTCGAGCTCACAGTCCCATGGATCACAGAGGTCTTTATTGTCCAGGCGAGTTGGACGTGCTGTATCAAGATCGAAATAGATCAGAGACAACCATTTGCTACCCATCGCCCTCACCTGCAAAGCGAGGATCATCTTACTACCCGGCTGGCCCAAAGGTCCTTGAAGAGTCAAATCTCGATCCATTCTACCTCGAAGAATCATTGGCTGCCACGCCATCTTGGAATCCGTACACATCGGACATGCGCAATGATAGCTTTGAAGACGCAAACCAGTACTACACCCTGTCCTTGAGCCACAACAAGGACATCGGCAACCCACTACAATACCCCGGACCAGACCGATCCACACTTGCACAGGTCGAGTTGGAGAACAGCTTGAGATTCCACCGATACACTTCCTCGACGGAGGAACACAGTCCACTGCACAGCAGCCACGTCTCGTTCAGCTCCGTTCAAACAGACAGCACCACTCCCGACTTGACACCAAGCAGCTCATTCTCTTCTTCCTACGATTCACCAAGCTGCCCCGACGCTGTCCTCGAGGCCACTCAGCAGCTATACAAACACGCACAGCAGGTCCAGATTGAGCCTCGTCGTCGCTTCTATCTTCCTGCATCTACACCACCTACATACTCTCTTCCCCCTCCACCTCCCCCGCCGGTGGCTCCTCTCAACCCGGCTGATACCCGTCCCACTACACCTTGCTTCCAACACTCAAACGACTCTACTACAACCATCACCATGGGCTACGAGGATGTCACAGGATCCTGCTCCTCGCGGTCCCGCCGTAGGAAGCAGCCCCCTGCCGTCCTCAACTTGTCGCGTACGGCGAGCTCCCCCAGCGCATCTCGTCGCAAGCAATCCAGCCCTGGAACCCGCCCTCCCCTGGACCCTTCCATGATCTCCCCTCCATCCCTGATCAACCCTGTCACCATGGAACCTCACATGACTCACTTTGACCACCCTCTTTTCATCCCCGCCAACGACTGCCCTAGTCCTGTTCCTAGCCCCGTGGCTAGCTCCCCACCAATTTCCCGCCAGTGGACCGCAACCTCCATGGAGCGCCCTTCTATCTCTACTATCGATGCTTTCTGCGAGCAGTCTGTTTGGGAGTCCGACTCCGACTCCGAGTCTGCTGGCCGTAAATCCATGTCTCGCCGGCCAATCGACACGCTGCGCAAGGTTCGCAGCCGTGCTAAGCTGCGTGCCGCCAAGTCACAGCCCAGACTTCACCAAACCATGCTTGATGGCCAGGCTTTTGAGCAGTTCCCGTGCATGCCAGAGGATATCCTCGGAGAGCCTATCCCCGAAGCTTTCCGTCCCAGCATGGACCGCCCCAGCACTAGCAAGGATGCTGTCCGGTCGAACAACGCCCTGCAGACATTGCGCCTTGTTGCTCCTTCGTCCACTTCTCTGACTCGCCCTCCTCGCTCCCGCAAGAACAGTAGCATCAACAGCTCAGACGTTGACCGCTCCGCAGCTGCCGCCTTCCAAGCCCAATTCCGACGTCGCCAGCGCTCCGAATCCCCCGAATACCCCACCTCCAACTCTTCTAGTTCCGACAAGGGTGAAAAGGAGAAGTTAACCGCATTCTGCTACGACCAGTACTCGCAAGCCCCGATCACTGGACCTCGCGAGCAAAGGCCCCTCTTCGAGCGTTTCATGAACTCCCTACGTTCATTAAACTGCCAGAAACCCCCAAAGTCTCACAAGAAGACCAATGTTACCACCATCTGATGCATTTCCACTCGGCGTTCCGGTTCTCTGGGTTCAATTTTAACGGACGAAAATCATGCAACAACATACCGACTTTACCAACGATCCCTCCAACGATTTCATATCACTGTCTTCATGTCTCCAATGTGTGTCGATGATTACGAACACGTCCACTCCCTAACGCAAAACTCCAATTCTGCTTCCCGCGCATAAATGAAAATAATGAATCTCCAGACCCGATTGTGGCTGGACACAGACGCTCCCAAAGACGTTCTCTATTGCGCTATCTCGCGCCACGCAACGAATATCATGTCTGCTATACAGACTATGACTACCGACTCATGACTCGATACCCTCGAGCTAACTATCTTTAATTTTCCTACCTGTCGTCTCTTGCATTGACTTTCTTTCCTGTCTTGATTGCGCTATTCCGCGTGCTGTATTACCATCGCTCCTGTTCTATTACGAAGTTACTCTCAACGGTCTTCATCTATGTCTGACTGAATCATGTCTTGCTATCACTGCTGTGGCAACCATTTTTCGCATTCAACCTGTTATCTATAATCACAAAATAGAGGAATACGGCGCCTTCTGTGGTCTGTGTTTCTATGACCCAAAATCTGCATTCTGGACTCTCGCATTCATCAAAAGTTGTTTCACTACCTCATACTTTCAACATAGACAAAATTAGAAACCATCACATTTACCTCAAGTATGAATGACGCTTTGTTATTTCGTTGTCTAGGAGATGGGGACGTTCTCCGGAATGCTGGACTGCGGATCTCAGACGATCATCGAAGGCATCTTCGATACTACCGCAACCTCCGTAAACCATCCTTTCGACCGAGTAATGGAGACTATGTAACAACGGCTCCTCTCCTCTACCTGGGTGGTAAAGGCATAATAGCCCTACACCACGCACGGGGACCGAATTACACAGCCCGCAGGCCTTGGACCACCAACAAGGGCGAAGGGAGTCATCAAACCTTCCCCTAGGCCAGGACAAAGTAACACCTCAGCTAACTAGCAGTTTTTGACTTCCGCCTTGTAGCAGCCAACTCGTTACAAGAATATGCACAGCGGGACCGAACTGGCCACGTATGTAGTACGTCATGGTCATTCCAAATTCACAGTCGTCCTCTTACAGCCGTTTCAGAAAACTATCATCTAGCCACAGAATCCAATCCTGGATCCCGGGTACGCTAGCATGAGAACACGAAATCGCGGGTTACCTATCGAATTCTGGATGCGCAGTCATTCGTACGTTCCCCACAACGGCTGCACCGGGGACCCCGGGTGGGGATCCACTGGCCGGGGATGTGGGATGGTCTTGGATCGACATGTCGAGGCGTTGAGGCTTGAGTACTTAGGGCTTAGGATGGCACATGCCAACTAACAACCACTGACCGACAATTGCGCCCAATATACACCTCTCACTCACTTCACACCGAGTTGTTCTTATTCAAATACTATCCTACTAACAGCTGCACTCACTGTACTTAAGTATATTGTCTGGAGTACACAGATCTAGATGGGAGGATAAGACTCATCCCTTGCATGGGCCGTCCGCCAAGAGCCAAGAGCTTCATTGTCTGAGACCTTGATTTTGCACCTCGGTTGCAAAGCCTCGAACTATATCCGTTCATCTCTTTCACTCCCCGTGTCATACAAGTATAGAAGCTTAAATCAAGTCAACTAATCTAATTCGCACGATAAACCCAAAGTCAGTCTACGCCATCCCTGTCTACCCCTCAATCCTGAATCCGCCAATCTGATATCACACGTCCATTCTCTCTATTCAATACAACTGCCAATCAACCGGCCGATCTCCCAATTTCCACTTTGACAGGTAACGCTAGACAGGGGTTTTATTTGGGCCGACCAAAGAAATCTCCTTCTCCCTGTCCCGGGGCTCTTCCGCGACCTCACACGCAAGGCGGTCGATCCACCGGCTGTGCGCCCATTGCGTCCCCGAGACCCGCTATCCTGGCGGGTTTCAGATCTATCGGAGTTTGTGACGTGGGGCTGTAGGGTGCTCGATCTGGGATTTTTGGACGTCTAGGCCTTTTTGCCGTTTTTCTGTACTTTTGTTTTGTGTGATGACTACTCCGTACATTTAGCCCTGGAGGCTCGACGCGTAGCGCTACAATGCGTGACATATGACTTGTCATTTCCTCGTGTTTGACAGGCAGGCGCCATTTGCTTGCTTTTTGTGCTATGACAAATTCAAATACAAATGTAATCGAGTTGTTGGCTATCCTGAAAGTCTGGCGAATGTCTCTGAAATTGCAGAAAAGGTAAAATCGGATCCCAAATCCAACCCGCGACACCACCATGGCAACACCCGTGCCTACAGTAGTGTGCAGAGACCCCAGCGTCAGTGTGTCTCAGAGAAACACAACTAGTCTATCCCAAACAACTGAGGACACACAGTCCGGACCGGTCTTCCCCCCCGCCCGTCCGCTGCATCAACCTTGCAGTGGCAGCGGAGCCTGTTCCAAGTATTTGGATACTCGCATCACCGCGGCAGGGATAGACCCTGCCCTGCAGCGGGGAACGAGCAGCGAACACCCCGAGAGACAGTCGGCCCATCTCTGCAGGAACTTAATCCTGCATTCGCGTCTGGACGAGAGGAGACGTTTTCCTTCCTCCGTCCCTGTCTCCGGCGGGGGATTGTTTTGTAGATCTCCAGACAAAGAACAGCCGTGTGTCGTATCCATGACAAACACATAGTGTAAGCCGAGAGCATGTCTGCATGAATCCAAGACAACTTCAACTGTGCTCCACAGCCTGGCCCTTGCCCTTGCTCTCCTCCTCCTTCTCTTTCTCCTTCATCTCCAAAGCCTCCATATTCTCCTCCCACCTCGGAACATCAACCCTCCCCTCCCACTTCGAAATAACAACATCCCCCTTCCGTCCAAGCTGCTTCTCCGCCCGTTCCTCTTCCCCATCCTCAGCCCTGGGCGCAACCTCCGCCGCGCCGCCATCAGCCCCAGCAAAAACAGCCTGCACATCCAGCTCCTTAACCGCAGCCTCATATAGTGTCCGGAGCTGCTCCCTCTTCTGCTTCCGCAATTCCGCAACTTCAGTATTGTCACCGCCATCCGCTCCCGTAGAAGCAGCAGAATGACCCGCCCGCACAACCGGCTTCCTCACAACACCCGGTCCACTCCGCTCCTCGAACCCGCGTAGCAATCCCTCCATAATACCCAGTACGGTACCGGCACGCATACCCAGCTGCGCGCCGACGGGGAATCCTCCGTCGAAGCCTTCTTGCACGTGCGCGCCCTTTGAGGCGGATGTGCCGTCGCGGTAGCCGGCTGTGACGTGTTGGCGGCGGAGGCTGGGGAGGTCGGAGGGTTCGGTTGATTGGGTGAGTGGGTTGATTGTTGATGGGAGGGGTGCGGTGAGAGTGCTTTCGTGCGGTGGGGAGGAGCCGAAGATGTCGTCGAGGGAGTTGTCGTTGTCGTTGTCGACTGCGGGGTAGTCTTGGGACATTGTTGTTGCTGGGGAGGGTGGAGCGGATTGAGCGGAGGAGGAGTCTGTTCGGGTTGATGTCATTGGTATGAACTACCTAGGTATTGAGTATTGACTTGGGCTTTGATTGTAGGGTTGTTGTGAGGTGTGAGTTCAAGGTTGGTCGGAGAAAAAAAAAGATTGCGGGTCGGCGGGGCGATCCGGCGATCCAGAGAAGTCTATGGAGGTACTAACAACGGGGTTAGGGGTTATTAGGGATAGATTAGTTACTATTTAGCAACAGTTTTTAGTATATAGTAATGGGTAGATTGGACCTGAAGATTACCTAGGTATATGGGAGGTTATCTATGGATAGCAGGTGCCCTGATATATCGTAGAATGTACAGAGGTTATTTACTTCGACCGGAAATACCTTCCGCCTCCTGTGATTGAATTTGCAAAGATCTATCTAGGGCTTATTCTATATATCCAATGATGATCATTCGGAATAAGAAACATATGATTCGTATATATCATCGAATTTGCAATTAAATCGCTCAACGCACTTGCACTCTACGTCTCCCCGTTTTAACCATAGTCACTGTCTCTTTCATAAGGGTTGAAGTACTTCGACAGATACCGAAATAATAGGTTGGAGACTTCGTGGCCGACGAAAACGGTTAGCCGGAGGACCCTTAATCTCACTAGAATCAATCCTGTTTATCTTTAGCCCCGCGCTGCTGAATGTTATTTCTTCCTATCTACTCGCATTATCTTTACTAGAATTTCTACTACCTAGCAGCACAGATACTATAACATACTCTTAAACCCAGGATATCGAATGTCTTTCTTTAAGGGAGAATAACTAAAAAGTCTAGCCCCTATTAGAAAGCATACAATAGGAAACTAGACCTAGTTTCTAGGATATCAGGCGGAAATGCCCTATCCCGTATAGTAATTTCCCTTAGAGTAATTAGTATATACGATCTAGTTATAGAATCAGGTATTAGCATTAAGGGGTTAAGTAGCTAGTATATCACTTGTTTTATAACATATACTTGTTTTCCTACTTGCTCTGCATAGTAAGTTCTAGTTAAGCCACCTCTTTTTGCATACGTACATCCGTGTTGGCTATTCCCTTTCTCTTACTTCGTTCGGTTTAGGGCACATAACGCGGGTGGGACTCTGTCCTATGTTATTACTCGAAAATGCCATACAATAGTAATTATATGCCATACGGTCCAGCCTAAGCCGGAGGCCTCTTCACCCATTTATCTCTCTTAAATCTCACGCTAGAACTCACAAAATAGCCCTAAGACTTCCGCCATCTAAGCTGCACCCTTATCCGCGATATGATAGAGAGCAGTTGACTTACTATATCTCAAATGGCCGAAGAAGCAGAATGTAGCCAAGCTACGATTATAAATATTCGCACAACCTTACGGCGATTTGGGCGTTACGCACCCCTAACTCGAATAGGACGGAAACGGACTATAACACCACTGATGATAGAAGCCCTCTACGATCAGCTGTCTGAAAATCCCGGTTTATACCTAGATGAGACGGCTCTTTTCCTCGAGGATGAATGCCGCACCCTAATCATAATCTCTGGCATCAGAAGAGCCCTTGTCGCAAAAGGTTGGTCTAAAAAGAGCACTCGGCAGCAAGCTAGGGGGCAAACTGCCGATTTACGAGAATGGTATTTGCATAATGTCGGACTTTTAGTCGTATCAACTGGTTTACGGTGATGAATCGGCATTTATTAAAGACTCGGCAATTGGATAAATAATGAATGCCGAGAAGCGCCCCAGAGCCCAAGCCATATATTGCTAGGAATCTTGGAACCAGTTAACAATAACAAAACACATGTATAGACGGACGCACCGCGGACGCTACGAGCCTTTGGTTTCAGTCAATTCCTATCTATCACATCTCTACTTATGCTCCATGCCCTACTATTCCAAACCACTATTACAAGCCCTTAAATAATCAAGCCTAGAGCTGTTGTTCAGAACGGCTGCCACAAAGTTTAATAAAGCTCAGGGATGCGCCCTCACCCACTAATATCTCCGGATGTTCCCCACCCCCGCAGTCGCTGATAACTTGGCAAAGTGGACTCCATCCAACCAAATCCATTGAGGTTCCCGATAAACCGCGGTATTTTACCCCATTTAGAGCGTCTGGGGACTTTAATTTTCCTCAGTTTCGTATAAAGAACTGCCTGGTGAGTGATTTTGGTATTTTTATTCTAGGGCTAGTATCCTACTTGACTTCTTTATCACTCCTCCCACACTATAAGCGTTTGTCTGGCATCTTCATCATGGCCAATGCCTCCCAGACTCCGTCTTTAGCCAATGAAAAGGGCCTGGCGGAATATGAAGAAAATGTGATGGATATCGCTGCCGGAAGAGGCCATCTCGCCACGGATGAATATGGTCATGCCCTTGTGGAATTCGATAAGGCTGCTGAATCGAGGTTGCGCCTGAAGATCGACCTGTTCATCATTCCCACGGTGTCATTGATGTATCTGTTTTGTTTTATCGATCGGGCAAACATAGGTGCGTATATTACCTATCACTATTACCCCCACGCCTCCAACTAATCACTGTTATTGAAATAGGAAATGCTAAGCTAGCTGGCTTCGAGAAAGACCTCGGACTCGAAGGGTTTGATTATAACATCGTGCTGTCGATCTTCTTTATCTCATATATCGTCTTTGAGATCCCGAGCAATCTCATGTGTAAATGGATCGGGCCTGGGTGGTGGCTTCCAGGCATTGAAATTGGGTTTGGCATTTGCTCCGTCGCCACAGCGTTTGTCAATAATATCCATGAAGCGTCTGGTGTTCGCTTTCTGTTAGGGTAAGTAGAGAAACCCCTAAGGACTTTTATGTGAATACCATGCGAATACCGCTGACTCTTCGCTAGTCTATTCGAGGCAGGACTGATGCCTGGAATCGCATATTATCTTTCGCGATGGTATCGAAGAAGTGAACTTGCCTTCCGTCTGTCACTATATATCGTTATGGCCCCACTAGCCGGCGCATTTGGTGGCCTTTTAGCTTCTGGTATTCTGAAGCTAGATAGTTTCGGCTCTCTCTCGAGCTGGCGAATGATCTTCGCGATTGAAGGCATTATTACTGTCTGCATTGGTGTGGTTTCATTCTTCACACTGACCGACAGGCCGGAGACGGCACTATGGCTCTCACAAGAAGAGAAGGATCTAGCCGTTGCGCGTATTAAGTCTGAACGCGTGGCGACAACCGAGCTTCTCGATAAATTCGATACGACGAAAATGATGCGTGGCATCTTTAGTCCAACCACGATCACCATGGCATTCATCTATATGATGAATAATATCACTGTGCAGGGACTCGGAATGTTTGCACCCACTATCATCAAAACTATCTATCCTGATGACGGGGTGATATCTCAACAGCTACATACGGTTCCTCCGTATATTGTCGGGGCATTCTTTACTTTGTTATTCCCATTTATTAGCTGGCGCTTCGACCACCGACTAATCTTCTTTATTTTATGCCCACCACTCATGATAATTGGTAAGCATACACCCCATTATAGTCTCTGATCAAATTCTGACTGCAGTGGCTAGGTTATATCATGTTCCTTGCTTCCGAAGACCCTATGGTACGATATGGAGCGACTTTCCTGATCAGCAGTGGATCGTTCTCGCTTGGGGCTTTTGCCGCGGCGCATGTCTCCGCCAACGTCGTGTCGGATACCGCGCGGTCGTCGGCGATTGGCGCAATGATCATGCTTGGCAATATAGGCGGGCTTATCAGCACCTGGTCGTACCTCCCCTTCGACGGCCCTGACTATCATATCGGGAATGGGCTTAACTTGGCAACTTCCTGTATGAGCCTCCTTCTGGGCGCTGGCCTATGGGTCTACATGGCCTGGGACAACAAGCGGCGTGATCGAGTGGATGTGACTGCTGCCTTGGCAGGACTTTCGCAGATGCAGATTCAGGACCTCGACTGGCGTCATCCTGGCTTCCGTTGGCGACCTTAGGTTCAAGTTCTCTTGTTAGTTTTCCGTTTTATCTTTTGGCAATCGAAGACTTTGAATACACCATAATCTCGATAATGGAGCAGGTAGGCAGAGAGAGAAGTGTGACCCTAGGTCTAACACGTACTAAATTGTGATAGACTTTGCCTTGGATTTTATTTTATAGATGAACGATGATTGTGGGTTCAATAGCATAGTTTCGCCATCAAGGATCTAACTTGTAGCCGAAGCAATGAGCGGGTGACTCCTCGCTATGATATATATCGGCGGGGCGATCTATTGATCCACAGATCGAAGGGTCGATGTCTACTATGCCACATCGGTGGTACAGTTATATTCTCTTGAATTTGTATTATTATATACTAATTACGTTGTCTGGTTTACTTATGGAGTCTGACATATTGAGATGCAAGTGGTAGTATGTAATTACCAATGCTATGTTGTGGCAGCATTTCCTTTGGCCCCCGAGCGCATCAGATGATGTGCCCAAAGTAGTTAGCAACCCCAGACCACCCCGTTCTTTATTTCAAATATACTCCGAGCTCCCTAATCAACCTAAACACTACACTCACTGCTATGCCCAGACGCTCCCTCCGCCTACTAGGCTATACCACCGCCGCCACCGGCCTAGCTGGCTACAGCATCCACCGTGGCCTCAGCCATCTGGAAGAAAAGTACCCAGCACTTCCTCTCGCAGCGGGTAGTAGAGCGCTCCGCAAACCACAGATCCCAGACACTCAGCACTGCGCATATACCGACATCTACGCAGCACAAATACCCCTACAGGCCCTCGAAGCACGGGTCACGAGCCCAAAGACACCAACAAAAACAGAACTCGAGTATGCCTGGGCTAGGTCCGTCGTCGGAACCAAGATCCTACGAACTGAGGGTTCTCTCCTCGGACTCCTTGCGAATTTCCGCTTCACACCGTGCGATACAGGCAGCTCAGAGGACGGGTTCTCGCCGGATAAAACCACCGGTGCACCGCGCGTTCTGCTGAACGGTATGTTCCAAGTGCAGCGGCTCCCCGCCGCTGACGCAGATAGCAATGGACTACTTGTCTCGTTGAAATTGCCGGACGAACCCCGCGAGTTCTTTGAGAAGATTGCGCGGTGGGGATATCCTTGGCGCTTGATGTCGTCTCTGCGACATGAGATGAGTATTTCTGAGCCGTTCCAGGTGAATGGACAGGGGTTGTTTGTTGAGGTGCGGTTCTCAACTGCACATGATTATGAGATTGTGGACGCAGAGGGAGGGTTGGAAAAGCAGAAGATCATTCCAGCGTGGACTTTGAGGTTGCATCGTGGGTATGCCAGGTTCGTTCTTGATTCGGCTGTTCGAGAACTGCAGCGGGATGTTGGGAAATGATGCGGGAAAGCAGGGACTTGGGTTGCGCTTCTTTTGAGCTATTTGGATCTCTTTTCATGCCCTTCGCTTTCGACTCCGGGTAGTCGGGCCGCGCTGCAGGCGTACTCCAGGCCTAATAGCATCGAATACTTCGCCTTTCGGTGTAATTTCTCAGGGCTAGAAGCTCTGGTGAGCTTTCAGCGGCTATTCAAAGGCCTTTACTCCACCATTACACTCCACTCTTCAATATAAAACATACATATGCTTGACATTCTTCAAGCAGGAAATTCCGTCGGTGCCCTTTCAAAGAGCACATGCAATAAGCCAGATATTCAACTTGGGAAGATGACATTCATCTACTGTACTCCACCATTTCGAACCATATAAACATTTGTTCGATACAAACCGTATTTAACACCCAATATCAAAAATTGTCGCAATTGCCAGATTAAACCCATCTATTCTTCCCCACCTTCATCACTATCACCCGCATCATGAACACCCACATCATGGAACACCCACATCATGGAACACATGCCTCCCCATTTGGAATAATAGTCCATGACTCGAACCCATTGTATAAATAGCACACATCCCATCCATTGGTAATGCTCCCCAGCAAGGCACCTTCCCCACCGGAACAGTTGGGCGAGCTGAACATGCAAAGATCATATCGGTTCACGTCCGACGGGCTCTTCCACGAGATACTCTTGACGTTCGTCGAGTTGAACTGGGCAAGATTTAACACCTGACAGCCACGCCGTTGTGCGCCAGAGTAGTGGAGAATGGAGTATTCGATATTGTTCACGGAGCTGTTGCACACCGGCGGCGCTTCACTGAGGAAACGGAAGTCCCACTATGAAAAATTAGGGGGGTTGACTATGACTTCACGTTGTTTCACGTACCGCTCTGTAGGCAAGGACTGTGAGATCTTCAGCCTTGGGTAGTGCGTTCACTGTCCAGGGCGAGAGGCTAATGAGCGTCAAACATGCGGCGAGGATTTTCATTTTGCGGTAGTTGATAAAAGAAAGTGTGGAAATTAGGATTAATGTCAGAAATACGGAGTAAGCTGGAACGAAATGTTTATTTGAAACATCTGGAAAGCGCAGAATTGCTTCTTTTTATACACCACGGACTATTTTAGTCCACAACTGCACCTGCAGAAGCGGAGTCACCGTGTCCAATCACATCCATCTACAACGCAGTCGAGACTCCATAGGCTCGGGGAGAACTCCTTTTAGCTGCAGCTAAAGCGTAGCTGAAAGAACCTTACCAGAGGGGTCTCGGTTACGTTTCTCTTGGCATCGGGGTAAAAGTATCAAGTTCTTCATCAAGTTCTTGGGCTGTCACTTGATGGGATATTTTCGACGCCCTAAGTTCTTGAAGGGTATCATAGGTATTGAAGAAGCGAACGCTCAAGAAGTGAGGTGGGGGGAGGGGGAGCGAGTGTAATAGACAAAGGGAAAAGTGTGAAGGGGAAGAGGAAGAAAAGAGAACGAGTGGGTGAGAAGCAGCGTTTGAGGTCTGGGCGCGGCGTTGACCCCGCCGTACCAGGTATAAAAATTGGTGATTTGGAGCAGGCGTCCACAGGGGTAAGCGAGCGGAGGTATAAGAAAGCCTCTCGCCTATTCCCTGGTGGTGTCGATGGCCTTGACGGCCATCGTCTGAAGCGTCGCTTGGTTAGTCTGTAGAGCGCGAGGTGCTCTGGGGTCTTGACCCTGCCGTAGGTGCATGTGAGCTTTGCATCCTCGTGGTCGAAGCGGCGCTGGTACCACTCAAAGCCCCCATGCAAAGACCTAAGTGCTAGGAGGGGGCGCTGCATATCAAGTGGCGGGGAGGGTTTAACCTCGTATGTGTCTTCCCAGGTACGGTACCAGGCGGAAAGTTTCTCTGAGGCCTTGAGCCACCAGGCATTCACAGAGATGCACGGAGTAGGAGTGTGTATTATCCATCTATATCTATCTGCTACTTGTAACCTTAAAGGCACAATGCTCGCTTACATGGCGCATGAACAACAACAAGCAAAAAGGCGAGGGTGATGGGCATAACCGTAATGTGGAGCCTATCTCCCCACTACACTAGGTATCTACAGGGATTCTCTTCTCTAAGAGCCACCAGCATGGGTAGCAAGTAGTGAAAAGAAAATTCAACTCGTGAGAGGTAGCTTCAAAAATTCCCAAGCAGGCGGTTAGGCCCACTTGAAGTGGTCAAGGTGGTAGTTTTCAACCAGCAAAAACACGATCTCGGAAATCTCCTCACTGATCCGTGTAAGACCCTTGCACTAGAATGGAGAGGAAAAAAGAAGAAGAGGAAGATCGGGGGGCAGGACCAGGTATTTATATTTCTCTGGGCGCCTACGCGCGCAGGCCAACGCGGGCACGGCAATGAAAAGAAGTGTCCGGTTTCCGACGGAATCTAACGGAATCTGATGTACATCAGACAACTGCGGCGACTGCGGTGCGGCTGGTGCCGACCTGATTGTGCGGGCAATGAAAGGTGAGCCATTTTAATGGATTACTGGGAACAGGAATGGTTGTCTCGCCGATTTTGGAAGAAGGCGAATGATCGCTTCCTTGGCTCAGGAACCTCAGGGACGGGATATTCTCTTACGTGCACCTTGCATTTCTGACATCTAGGGCTCAGTAGATGAGTTTGCTTCCTTCATCTGATTGAATGGGTTGATAAGTGTGTGGCAGACCATGACCTTCATGGCTGCTCATCTCACTGCTATTCTGGGCATTAAGCAAAAGGACGTACAGAAACCCTGTGAAAACCTTTAAATGTAGGGACAAAAGAGACTTTGCTCTCCGGTCTGTACTATCCATAACCTACGGAGCATTTTCTCGGTAAGCCATACAATAATCCCTCATGCATTATGCTTCGTCTGGACCTTTTGATGCCCGCAGAAAAAGCGAAAAGCATATGTATGTTCCGCCCACCCCAGGGGGCGAATTGACCTGTGACACCATCATATATCAACCGGGGCCTTTTCCAGCGTCGTAGTGAAAGCACAATCTGTAGACCTGCTCTGGTTCCCCGGTCCACTCATGGTAGTCCGGGAATGTGGTAGACATATTGTGCTGAGATGCGGTGCTGTGAAAACAAATACCTAATATCGAAGGTCATAGATGCTCCAACATCATTCCATCGCTATCTTATTGAGCTTACGATTGAAGAAGTCTTCAATAGCAGCCTTAACAATCGAGTTCGCCTCTATGACCTTGCGGACGACTGCAGGGTTATCGTTGGTAGAACGATTCCTCTCACACAGCACGTTGTTAGTAGTAATCTCCGATTGAGTACGCTCGGACGAACACCAGCGGGTATACGACCTTATTGTCATGATAGGGTTGTCATGATGGGGTCACTCTCCGTCCTCCTAGGGCATGTTGATAAATATGAGTTGGATACGTATCGAGGGAAAGGAAGGCCTGTATACATACACATCGAAGGGAGAAAGGACCTCGGAAGGGCACTCGGTACAGATAAAGAGACAGACACTGCTGTTGCATAACAACAACATTGGAGATTGTCTTACGTTGGAAGACCTAGAAGTTCATTTGGATTTTCTTTTTTAACTTGCGCCTGTATATGCGAGTGACCTCGTTCAACCATTACTGAGGAAGCGAAATAAAGAATGCTAGCTTGTCTAAATTATTCATTTATTCAATCTATAGAATATCCAAGAGGGTATACAAAGACATTATAGGCCGTCACGACACACCAAAACCCACAGTAGACGAACTCTATCAACCCCGCTGGGGACTAGAGGACAACCGCCAAGCCCGAAGAGGCAAGTCCTGAAGCTTCTGTGCAGCGGGCTTGATAAACATAATGAATGTGAGCGTGCCAATGAGCACGCATAGGATGTTGGTCATATAGTACCCATCACGGTCGATGTGGCAGGTACCGCCACCGTTGATGCAGCGATTCTTCTCTGGCTCGAGGGCGCAGGAGAATGCGGTTGTAACAAGGGCCCCCTTGAGGGATTCAGCGGGTGGGGCGATGGCTGGGGGAAGACATGTTGCTTGGGTGAACATGTCGACGAGTTTGAGGACGAAGATGCGGGGGAATGTTCCACCCAGGTTGGAGACGCTGGTGAGGTGTTAGCTATTATGTGCATGGTTTATTGGGGTGGGAAGGGAGGTAGGTAATAGGACTTACGTTGCAAGGAGAGTCATGTAAGTTCCGCCAATGGCTGGATCAGCGATGCGGGCGTGGAAGGCTGAGATCGCGACGAACATGACCGTGTTCATGAAGGTTGAGAGGACATGTTCGCCAATTACCGTGAGCATGTACCACGTTGGCACTTCCGTGGCAGTGGGGTAGATCATGACGGTGAATTGGGCGAACACGGCGGCTGCCAATCGTCCGATAAAGGCCCAGCCCCAGAGACGCATTGCTCCGTAGTTGGTTGACCATTGACCCGCATAGTAGCCTAACATAATTTCAAAGGGGAAGTCGATCAGGACGACCAGTGCCATGTTGTCTTGCCCAAAGCCCTTGTCCAGGAGCTTGAGACTAGTGACTCCGTCATTGGCCTGGAAGCCGATCTTGGCAATAAGGTGAATAATAATGATGGTCTGGATGTTCTTCAACTTCAGAACGCTCCACATGCTTTTATACACATCCATAATGCTGTCACGTTCCTTGGTGCGTTCTTCCTTCTTGAGGAAAGCCAGACCACAGGTCACGATCAGATAAGCCCAGCCCCAGAAGTTGAGATATGTGCCTAGGGAAAGAAGACCGCCCTCGCCGGGGATGGTTCGGAACCACCTGTTGGCAAAGTCCTTCGAGTTGAAAGCCAAGAAGACAGTGTAGGACAAGAAGTGGCCCGCTGTCAACCCGACCGTTTGGGCGGTCGAGGCGTAGGAGATGTTAGGCGGGGACATCAAAGTGATAGCCCAACCATCCACAGCAATATCCTGGGTGGCACAGAAAAGCACCAACATAAACCACCAGTATGTGAATTTCCAGACTCCCGCGCCGCCATTAGCGCCGGCTTGTATCATCATATCTTCGATATGGCCACCCATATAGATCATAGCTAATCCGGCAATCACCTGCACTGGGGTGATCCAGCTCTTGCGCCGGCCAAAACGCGTACTCCACACAGCATCGACGATAGGACTCCAAAACAATTTGAGCGAGTATGGGTATGAGGCGAGCGAGAAGATTCCAATCTGGCCGTAGGAGAGGTACGGCTTGAGAAGGAAGGGGACGGAGCCGGTGGCTAGGCCCATGGGAATTCCTTGGAGGAAGTATAACAAGACCAGCAGCAGGAAGTTGCGGCGATCACTGCGTGGTAGGTTGTGGAAAGTTGTATTCGTCTGGATCGGGGTTTGAGGCACGGGGGGTTCGTTGTCGAGGGAAAATGAAGATTGTGACATAAGTTGGGCTGTTCTTTCGGCTGAGGTCTCCGTGGAGGGCGTGTCCCTCCTGCGCATTTCGATGTTGTTATTCATCTTTCCATTCGCACGTCCGTTGGACCCGGTAGAAACTGTCAGGTTCGCTTTGGAGCGGCGCTTCGAAAGGCTCGCGTTCTTGCGTGTCATTGAATGCTCTGTTATGATAGGGAGAGGTCGCCTTTGTCAACTTTGTCCTGATTGGATCGAGTACTGAAGTTGGATATTATGATATTGAATGGGGAAAGGGATGGATTGAAGGTTCGACTTTGAAGGGGTCTGCAGGTTTAGATACCCCGAGTGTCCTGTATGTTTAATTCCACTGAGAATGAAGGAATGAATGAGGGATTTGAAAAGAAAGAAACCTCAATAGATATTTGGTGGGGGGATCTTCGAACCAGAGGATGACAAAAAGAACATGAGGCAAGCTGGCCTCTTGGCTGTGCAGATCCGGGGTGCCGGGGCAGGGTCTATTTTGGTCTTCTTTATATACAAAATGGGCATAGACATAATCATGGGCATGGACATGGATCTGAATATGAATATGAATATGAATATGATCATTTAATATGTATTCTCTGTCTTGTTACACACATATACCACTTAACACTATGAGGTCACCACATCAACACAGTGGCATTCTACTTTGTACAGGAGTCAAGCATATATCATATGAGATCTATATAGCACATTTAAGCCTTGGACCCCTCTATGAGCTGTTCAGATCTGGCGTAATAAAATACTCTAATAATCCCAGTCCCTGGAGCCCAAGCTTCTGCATAATCGCGTCAGATGTTGACGTGATCACGTGTCGCAAATAAACAACTCCAAATCCCCACTGCGCATCTACAATATAGCTTACCTTCTATGACAACATTGCACCGGAAAATACCCATACTCACCTCCAGCATTGTATCAAACTCTACAGACCAACATCCCAAAATGACAACAACCACATCTCACACCCCCACATCACCAGACCCAGAAGAAGTCGAACTAGACACAGAGATCACCTCAATCCGCGCCGAAAGTAAGCATCCCCAATCCAAATCCCCGAAACCAGAACCAAATCCCAATCTAACCAAAACAAAGTCCAAAACCTCCAAAAGCACAAGCGCATCCTCACATCCAGCCTCCTAACAACCGACCCAATCCAAAAACTCCTCCGCAAACAACCCCAACCCGATCCCCTAGCAACAATCTCCCCCCTCGTCCACGCCGCCGGCGCACATACCTCCTCAAACCACCACCGCATCGCCTTTGGCGCAACAGCCTTCCCATTCAAAGACCCATCCCCAACAGCCAGCGCCGCGCCCCTCCTCGGCGTGCGCATCGACGTATGCGCCCGCAACGGCCGCTTCGCGAAACCATACTACATACTCCTCCAACATGAGCGGAGTCGCGCACCCGGATCGGGTTCTACGAAGGTATTGAAAGTCCATCGACACACAGTACCGGGGTTTATATCGATAGCGAAGCTAGAGAGTGTATACCTACCGCGTCGTGGAGTATGGCGCGACAATGGAGATGCAGACGGGGAAGGATCATCTGGCGAGGATGAGGACGCTGAACCCGCGAAGCCATGGAAGAAGAGCGGCAGCTCTACTCGGAAACAAGATCTCCGCGGGTTTGTGCGCGAGCTTCGGAGGGAGCTTGTTGCGTGGCATATGCGTGTTGATGCGATTGACTTCCTGCGCGAGAAACTGGGTCTTGTTGGTGAAGGTGGGAAGTCGTTGCCGTTTGATGTTTCGCCGGATCGGGATACGGGGATTGTTTCTTTGGCTGCTGTTGCGGTTGAGGCGCGGTATGTGCGGGTTGAGTGGGTTGATGGTCGGGTTGGGCGGTTTAAGTTGTCTAATGTTGGGGTTGTGGAGCGGGCTGTTGTTATTGGTGATGAGGGGCGGGATAAGAAGGTTGAGGATGCGATGACTGGAGGTGATGGTAGGGTTGAGACGGTTTTGGATAGGTTGAGGGTGGATGTGTTGCCTGGATCACCTGGCACGCCTGAAGTATGAGGTGTTGTGTTTTGTTTCTGTTTTTCAGCGAGAGATACCCCCGAACTTTGAAGTGTTCGAATCAATTTGAATTTGAATTTCATTGCAACTAAATCATAAAGAAGGTTGATATGTCTATCCCATGGTCTCCACCAAATGCTATGCAATCATGAAACCAAAAAAGCCGCCGCAATGCGTGTATGTGAAGGATGACAGTCGATCCAAAAGCATTCAAAAATATTACAAGAAGAGTAAAGGACATAACAGGGACAGAAGAAGGGGTGATTAAAGGGGTATATTGAGTAGATGTCGTGTCATCGTCTCCAATTAGAGAGGCACATAATCCTGGCTGGGATGGATTGTATCCGGTGTTGTAGTTTCGAGTGGTGAGTGTTGCACAATAGCAATGGGCGTATTGGGGGTGAAGGCAACAAGGGGCAAAGAACCATATGATTGGCCATGTCGCACCTCGAGATGTCGACGTAGAACAGCCTCTTCCAAATACCAGCGGTGCCGCAAAATCGTCTTTTTCGTTCCCAACGCTTGCATGAGAGAGATTTCCTCTCGTTGGTGTTCAGCTTGCAGGGTAGCAATGTCCTGGATGTGTCGGTCACACATTTCATCCAGTTCCTTTTCCATACGCCCCGTGGCTTCCTGCAGCTTAAGTTCTTGGCGGTCACGGAGGACTTTGATGCGGGCGTCATGGAGCTGGTCCATATTTTTGTGGGAATGGTATTGTTGTTCTAGCTGCTCCATGTGTTGGCGAGTGAGTACACGGGCTGGTGCGGTTGAGTCGTATTCCGAGAATGATTCGGAGGAGCGTTCGGATCGTTCGGCTCTGATCGATGTTCCGGCGGGAGATGGCGGTGGGCTGGCATTGCGGAGATACCCCTCCATATGCTTGATGCGAGTGCGCGAATTCATTTTGGCTCGATCGAACTCACGTTGCTGTTCAATTTCTACCGCCAGCTGTCGCTCTTCAATTTGGGTTATAGCTCGGATGTTCTGTACAAACCCTTGTTAGCATATATTAAAAAAAAGACCAAATTTTGTAAAGCGAACCTTCTCGCGCTTTTCATCCTCCTGGCGGTGGTTGTCAGACTGCTTCTCTGAGAGAGCGGTCTGATGCCGACGCCGGAGGGTACTTAGAGCGACATCTTGGAAAGCAAGATGTCGGTCCCTTTCCATCTTATGCCGCTCGTGCATCTCACTTAGCTCCGGATCGTCCAGACTTCTTTGTAACTCCTCTTTGCTGAACAGGGGAATTTCCAATCTGGGAGGTGATGCCTCATTGCTCGCATGGGGTGAAACATCATGGGCAGCATCATTAGGTTCCGGTTTAGGTTCGAAGAAAACATGTTCAACGCCTTTATCGCTCGTGGATACAGTCATGCGTCCTTCCGAGGGCAAGATAATGGCCGAGGATGTGCGCCTCTTGCGGAATTGAATTCTCCCAATGGCAGACTTCAAGCTACTCCGTCGCCTGTCCTTTTTGTCGGCAGATGCGACGCTGAGAATTGAATGTCGTTGCGACTTGGCCTCGAATGTATCATTATATCCGTGCCCAATAAGGCCCGCTCTCCCCTCACTGGAGCAAAACGAGGTTGGGCGCGTAGACAGCGAAGCCAGCGATCGCGTACTGCCAGCCTTAATGTGATCCGAGGCCAGTGTGACATCCGACAGTGACGAAACGATTTGATCGAGCACGGATGGGACGGGGGAGGCCGGCTCGTGGGACGGAGTGACGGAGCCGCACATGGAATTCCGATCGGTCGACGATCCAGAAGACAGGACTGGCGAGGAGGGATCGACCATTCCTAAGGCGATGGTGGCAGCCAGTGGCGCTGATGCTTCGATCTCTGGCACTTTCAGACCCAGCTGTTGAGCCTCTTCAGCTAGATGTTGCGCCTGCGCTGCTTCGGATTCCGGTGAGGGGTGGTGGAGGACATCGGTGCGATATTGGGCCTCATCGAAGATGGGCCCAGTGGTCGACTCCATATGTACAGTTACAGAACGTATGTGGCGCCTAACCAGCGGGCGCACATGAAATTCAAAGTAGAGCTAAGAATAATAGTCCACATGGACGCATTCTATGACGGCATGGGAATTTTGAGGGGTTGTAAAGACAGTAATTAAGAAGAATAAGAGAGGTGGAGGTAAGAGGGTCCAAGCTAATAAGGGGAGAAAGTAGAAAAGTAGAAAGGGGAAAACAAAGACTTGACGGTTACGGCCATGTTCGGCCTTTTTTTTTCTTATTTCCTCATGTTTTGTCGTTTTAGGCAATTTGTTAAAAAAATAAAATCAATTTGACCCACGAGTGGCCCTGTCGCAATCCCTGGTTACTCCTACGGGACAATGGGGCCCAATTTGAAACGGGCTAGTTTTGGATATGAAGATATTGGAGATATGAACTATACTATGGAGTATATAACGGTTTAATATTCTAGTTACATGACAGAGTAGTTAGTATATCGGAGAAATATAAACTATCCCAGTTCAAACATCCCGGCATTTCAGATCTTGCGCCTGCATTTCCAACTTTATGCACTTGATCCCTGGAACTCCCCTTGATCAAGCCTCAAGCCCCTCCATTCTGGCCAGATTGGGAAGGTAGGGCTTAGGGCTACCGGGATAACCTCGGTCCCATATAAAGTTCGCATCAGGCCATAGATCAGCCCATGTACAACATAGAGCAGCTACCTAGTCATGAGCTCTACTCGTTCAGCATGTCGAATGCCAGTTTATAAGCCCGCTTCTTAGCTTCGTATTGCGGAGTTCCCACCCTCGCCCTCTTATCCCATTCATGGCTACAGCCCGCCATGCGCTCGATGACCACATGCCAGCCTTGTAATTTCTTGATCTTCAGGCCCAGTTCCTCAGCCTCAAGCGCAAGAGTATCGCCATCTGCGGTAATCATGAGAACACGTCGTGGGAATCGATCCCCCTGGGCGTATAGCGGCGAAATACGTGGATCCCGCTTGTCGAACGATGAGGGTACATAGCAGCGGTCGAAGAGGCGCATGACTGGAAGAGGAATTGCCCAGTCACCACGGGCTGGGGCCGTCTTCGAATCAAGGCCAGGGCTTAGGTCGGTCACAGCATAGAATGCTAACAGAGAGCGGAACGTATCGGGAGCGAAGAGGCTTGACGCGGCGGCCAGCGCGAGGTTGCCTCCAGCACTAAATCCAGATAGAGATACACGGGTCAGGTCGAATTCATCTGGACGCGTGAACACATATTTGATGGCGTCTTCCACGTCGTTCAGGGCGGCGGGGAACGGGTGTTCTGGTGCTAGCCGATAGGGCACGTCTAAGACAATGTGCTTGGTTTCCTGACTGACTCGTCGACAAAACTCATCGTCGCTGCCATGGAGGGGTAGCAGGAAGCCACTTCCATGAAAGTTAAGGAGGACAGGTGATGGACCCGAGCCGGAAGGCTGATACAGATGAACCTTGATGGTTCGGCCAGCATCCCGGGACTCGATATGGCGGATTTCATCTGGACTAGGCGATATATTTTTGGTAAGGCGGATGAAAGTTCGAATAATATATGCGAAGCATTTATTATAATAATACATGATAATATCCATGGTTGGCGTGGGAGGATGTAGTATGTTGAAAGCTGAGTCCTAGCCGAGGCCTGGGGTAAAGGATGCCACTGCTGATCTCCACCCTATTTTAGTCTATCCCAATGTCTTGCAGTGCCCAGTGCCTCGGCTGGTGGGTTACGAACTTGGAATCGACTAACATATTTCTTTTTCTGGTTTCTAATATACATAACAATCGGTAAAGATCATCTGCGAGGCACGATTTATGCCCGAGTTTCAAGGCACCCATGCAGTAACTAACTATGTTACAGTGTAACTTTTCCCTGACAATCGAACTGACTGGGATGACCTTACCCAGACGAACACTGGCCCTTTATATCCTCCATTTTTCGACAAAATATCTTACTTCTATAATTTCCGTAATGTTAACCATGTCAATGTACTGGGGCGTCGATATATCTCACTGCTCGTGGCAGTATTTAAATCTCCTATCAATTAGCTCTCAATTCCCCGCATTAGGAAAGTTCCACGCCGAGCCTCATTGCCTTCCACGCACCTTGTCTGCCAATCAAAATGGCCGCCTGCCGTCGTCACGCCCATCTCCAACGCCCATCGCCATCGCATCTATTGTATCCCTTTTGGAGTCTCAGGTTATCTGGGAAACAACTATCTAGTTTCTAAAAGTCATTCCTTTCAGCTTACATTAAGCAAACAAGGAGTGCTTATTGAGCTGGACAGGAGTGGTGAAAGATCTCGCCTTCAACATCGCAATCTACACGCAATCTACACAATTTACAGGATGTCCACCAATGTCGACCCCGTTGACAATAATTTCACAGTCTTTATACGCATACCATTTCCAAGGGGCGACTTTGTTGATCCGCCGCCTGTAAGTCTCCCCAAGAGAAACCCCTTAAGCATCCACTAACGTAAACAGGTGGAATGGAATGCATCCAAAGATCAAGCGCTATGGGATATCCTTTCTCGGCCATCAAAAGGCGATATTGACTGTATGTATTGCTGTTACTTTGAGACTTTGCTTTGTCTTGTTTTGACATCACTGACATCACCGCAGGGAAAGCTCTGTAACTGCACTCTGTCCGGGACACTTCAAAGCTGAGGGCTACTAACATGGTTAATATAGGGCAGAGAATTTCGATGTCACCTTGCAGTTCCTTCTTCAGCAGGCAGCATGGCTCTATGATCGCCAGCTGTCACAAGTTAGGGCTCAAATGCGGAAGGTCGGCACTACGCAGTCGACCTCTCCTTCCCCGGCTTTAGGATCGGTCTCTGGTAGTACTACGGCCTTGTCACAAAAAGAAACGCCATTACCAGGTATATCCCGTGGTTGCTTTATATTCACTACAGTCTAAGACTAATATCAATAGGTTCTCGGGCGCCATCACGGCAAGTATCTCACCAGAAAGATATCCCTCTCCGAGGTATGGACCGAAACCCTACCCGTCTTCGTACGGGACATTTGATACCGCCGATGGATCGATCGGGTTTGACATTGACTGCAGCCCCTGACAACCGACGTACGAGCGTTACATCAACTACGGCTACTAACCAAACTCGCGGATCCCGGGACCCTGCACGCACTGGCACGCCGACAACCGAGGAGAAAGAACCACGCTGGGATTCTTTTGGTCGTCGGCCTTCGACTGTCAGACGGGAACAGCCGCCCGTCGCGTCTTTGCCCCGGTCTCCAACACTGGAGGAAGAGCCCCTGTCCACGAGCTCGTCGGAAGAATCTGAATCTGACGACGAGGACCCGAGGCGTGCGCCCCTGTTCAAACGGTTTGGCAAATTTTCTACCCACCGCTCTGGTCTCCGGGATGACGAGGACGACGAAGAAGACACTCCAGCGTTCCTTCCCATGGCCCGAGAACACCAACATACCCATCTCGATCGTCCGGGCCAGGAACTCAGCGCCACCCTTCGCTTAGATGCCGAGCGAGCAGCGGCGCAACGGCGACATCACGAGCAGCGGGCTGGTCCTAGAGTACCGGTAGCTACAGAGTCATCCACCAGCTCTATCAGCTCCGGTGGGCGTAGCAGCCTACCCGGTGGACCCAGACGGACCAGCCAGGGAGCATCGATCCTGAGCTCCCAGCGCGCTACCGAGCGCCAAAATTCCCGCAAGTCCACCGCCTCCGGTCGCGAAGCTAGCGATGGTACCCCCAGCATGGGAAGTAGCTTCAGTGACCTCGACGGTATGTGTCCCAACCCCGAGGATTCTGGATTTCAACTGATTAACTGGTCAGACGCAAGCGTTACCCAGTCAGCCCTGGAGGAGGCCCTTTTGAGCAACATGCAGCATGGTGGAATGGCGAGTCGGATGAGTACCATCAGCCAAGCTTTACGCAGCCGGTATCTGCAGTGAAATATACCTCTTACATAGCAACATCAATTTTTGGCAGATTGTACTCTACGATGTCGTATGATGTGTATGATGTAGCTCATGCAGATATCCGCATATGGCGTCCACGTGACCGAGTGGCACCTCGGCATCTCGGTGATGCGCACCAGTGACATAGGCATTTGTGGATATCTTCACTTTGACCGGAGCCCTCTATACTCAGATATTCCAAGTATTCATCGTCACGGATCGGTCAAACGGGAGCGCTAGTGCCGGATCAGGACGATCATTCTCAACGCCAATATATAATGGAGGGGTAGCTCAACCTAGCTACCTAGTTGCCTTGGAAAAACGTTGAATGTACAACATAAAGAACTCGTGGATATTGTGAATAAACGAGACACTCGACCAATCGTGGAAAGCTGACCGGCATCAAAGAATATCCACTGCAACCCCACCAAGGCCCCAAAACGCGGAGCGGCAAGCCTCGGCATCTTAGCTGCAGTTCTCCTCAACGACCGACCTTCCATTCGCAATTGTTCACCTCTTTTTCTCGGTCGCAAAGCATTTCTATCATAATTCACAATGGCCGCCCCATTACTCGGCGAAATGTCCCCAGCGGAGGCAGAATCCGTCTATTTCAATGAATACCCCCCACCAAAGGCCCTACCACGACATGAAGCGCTGGCACGCGCATTCATTGACCTCCACGTGGAGGAGAACCGCCGCGTAGTACTCGTCACATCCGGAGGCACAACAGTACCACTCGAAGCACAAACAGTACGATTTATCGACAACTTCTCCGCCGGAACTCGAGGCGCCACATCCGCCGAGTACTTCCTCGAGCAGGGGTACGCAGTGATCTTCCTACACCGGCAATACAGTCTCCTACCGTATTCGCGACACTACAGCCACTCCACCAATTGCTTTCTAGACTTCATGGACGAGGCGCCTGCCTCGGCGGACTCCTCCAACCCCGGCCATGGACCTATCATGGTGCGCGACGAGTACCAGGACCAGATGCGCAGCGTGCTGCGGAAATACCGGTATGCGAAGCAGAACAACCGTCTCCTGCTATTGCCGTTCACGACGGTCTCGGAATACATGTTCGAGCTGCGGTCAATTGCGAAGCTGATGCGGCCGCTTGGACCAAATGCGCTCTTCTACCTTGCGGCTGCTGTTAGCGATTTCTTCATTCCGCGCAGTCGTATGGCTGAGCATAAGATTCAGTCTGGGGAGTTGCCTCCACACATGAGTGGTAGCGCGATCTCATCGGATGAAATTTATACGGGCGAGAACGAGGAAAAGCCCTCGTCGAATAGCAGGAAGTTGGTCATCAACCTCGACCCCGTGCCTAAGTTCCTGCACCAGCTGGTCGATGGATGGGCTCCGGAGGGGAGTATGGTTGTCTCGTTTAAACTGGAGACGGATCCATCGCTGCTTGTCTACAAGGCGCGCACTGCGCTGCAGCGCTACTCTCATCACCTTGTGATTGGCAATTTGCTTTCGACGCGCAAGTGGGAGGTGGTTTTCATTACGCCCGATGAGCCGCATGAGCGCTGGCTTCGGGTTCCTAAGTCTCGGCGCAGCAAGAGTATCTCTGGTGTTGAGGATCAGGTTGGGTTGGCGGAGGCCAAGAAGGGGAATTCGGCGACGCTGGAGCAGGCGGAGGCTCAGCAGATTAATGAGAGTAGTCATGATGGAATTGAGATTGAGAGTCTTATCATTCCGGAGTTGGTTAAGTTGCACACGAAGATGATTGAGAAGAAGACGCAACCTGCGCAGTGATGGGTTAGATGGGCGGCTATACAATTTCAACATGAACAAATAATGCATTCTCGGGTCTTGGAGTTGAATTGATTAATACTATTCTGGGTTCTGGGTTCCGTGTGGTAATATGTATCTATATAATTCCAGATATTTTCCTTAGAGCTAGATGCTACTTTCATGATATCCTGCACTGCCCGTGCCCATGCTGATCTCGGTGGATCCTGACGTCGTGCGGGACGGAGCTGTTCACCCCCTGAGGAAATGAAGAAGCCTGGGAGGATCTCTCAATTCTGGCAAGGGATTACCATATCTCAAACAATAGGTATTTGATTCAAGGGGCAGCTATTTAAAAACCCTCCAAATTCCTCCTGGACTACGCGTCCCGATGTGTCAGCGGCAAACCTCGGCGTCAAATCAACTTTAGCTCCGACTTCCCCAGTTCTTTGCTCCTTTGGTTCACAGGAGAGGGGCAAAAAGGTCTGAGATTCATCTGGCCTAGTGAAAAATGACCAATTGATCTATCCACTGTTTGGTGTACTCATATTGTCTCAGGATGGTGCCCCGCCGGTTCAGTCGTCGCCTGATTGCAGTTGCAACCGTCATCGCACTCTTCTTCCTCTACAACATCGGCTTCCTCTCCAATAACAATCGCCAATGGCGCCCTCACTTCACAACAACGACAGAAGTCCCCCCGACCCTCGATGAGAACGGTGAACCAGCCCCATTCTGTCCACCCCTACCAGGCATCGAAGATGTGCTCGTGGTAATGAAAACCGGAGTGACAGAATCGCGCGAGAAAGTCCCCATCCACTTCAAAACAACCTTACGATGCATCCCCCACTTCGTAATCTACTCCGACTTCGCAGAAGAAATTGAAGGCGTCCAAATCCACGATGTCCTCGCCAACATGGACAGTGCCGCAAAGAAGAACCCAGACTTCGACTTCTACCACCGCATCGTGAAATACGGCCGAAAGGGTCTAGAACAACATGATTTCTCCGACGAAGCAAACTCCGCCATCGGAAAACCGAACAATCCAGGCTGGAAACTCGATAAATGGAAGTTCCTCCCCATGGCACAGGAAGCGCTACGATACAAGCCAGACGCGAAATGGTTCATCTTCGTTGAAGCGGACACGTACATCTCTTGGCCAACGGTCCTAACTTGGCTGGCCGGGTTCGACCACACAAAACCACAATATCTCGGCACAGAAACCCAGATCGCAGACGTTATCTTCGCCCACGGTGGCTCGGGCTTCATGCTCTCGAACCCTGCTCTACAGCGCGCCTCCGACGAATACACCACCCGCGAGGTCGAGCTGAACAACTTCACAGACGAGCACTGGGCCGGCGACTGCGTGCTGGGTAAAGTCCTCAGCCACATCGGCGTGAACCTACACTTCACCTGGCCGATCCTGCAAAACTCCAATATCGGCGAACTCGACGAGTTCACTACAGATTTCTACCGGAAACCATGGTGTTTCATCGCCGTAGGCCTCCACCACCTCTCGCCAAGTGAGATCGAGAAGCTATGGAAATTCGAACAAAAGCGCTGGCGTGATGTAAGTCGACCCAACCTCAACTCCTGCCCACACCCATCTACCTATCCATAACATTATAACATTATAACACTTTCCTAACCCTTATTCTATATAGAAAAACAAACGAATCCTCCTACACGGTGACCTCTTCCGCGAATTCATATCCCCGGAAATATCCAGTCAGCCCATACGACCGAACTGGAACAACATGGCCAGCGAAGAGCAGCCCTTCGCGCACAATTTCGAAGACTGCCGCTTAATCTGCGAGACGCAGAAAACATGTGTGCAATTCGCCTTCCGGGAAGGTAAATGTTTCACGGGTCTCAACCCGCGTCTCGGACATGCCGTTCCGAGTGGCGATGCGACGTCGGGTTGGATTACTACTCGGATTCGTGATATGACGGAGAAGAAGGGGTTGTGTCGGAAGCCTGATTTCGGGGATTGAGGTGGTTTGACTGTACTTTCATATTGATATTGCTTTTTGCTTTTTTGGGAGGGGAAGAATATTGATTCTTTTGCTATAAATGGTTTTTTTTTTGCTTGCATCGAGAGCGAGAAATGGGAACGCTTTGGCATTTGCTTGGTTTGGAGCCCGGTCTGGTATTTGGGAATACCGGGTGATTTGGGCTTATTTTGGGAGAACTTGTGTTTTTATTCTCCTCTGTTGCTGTACTACCATTTCGTCTGTGTGGATGACCATAAGCTTGAATAGGCAAGCTGTGTTTATGGCGTTGGTGTTTGATGCCTTTTTATATACTTGCTTGATTGCTCAATACACATCTTGACACACTTGGACAGATCTCCATTTTACTTTATGGAATCGCCAGTCTTGTTTGCTCTGGCATTGATTCACTGTTCTGAAATGTAACTGGAAAAGGGTAAGAGATGAATTGAGGCTAGCATTGCTCGGACGGTGTCAAGACATCAATTAGGAGAGAGATTAAGTATACACTTAAGAATATTTGCACAGGACAGGTGCTGCTGTGAGTCTATACTAATTCCCCGGCATTGTCCATTCACAGCGGGGGAGCGGACACATCCTCCAAACACTGATCGATGCGCATGATTTGGTATCCAGCACCCTTGATATGTCGAATAAACTCCGGTAGATACCCAATGGTCGTCGGATTCAGGTAGTGCATGACGGCAAGATTCCCGCCCTTGCTAACACCGCGGACGAAGGCTTCAAGCTGCTTCTCTGGGCTGGACGTGTTTGCCCATAGCCAGTCTTCGACATCGACACTCCAGTTCACGATGTACGGGTTTGGTATGTGTCGGGCTAGCTCCTGGCGCAGCCGGGCTGCTACTGTACCGAATGGCGGGCGGAAGTATGAAGCTGCAAATATTCAGTCAGAATAATTTTCAAGGACGCATTGGGAGATAACATACACTGTATGCCCAGCTGGTCTCTAAAGATTTGCTTGGACTGGATGATCTCGTCATCAATATCACGGAGGGTTGGCAATGATTCCATTCTTGATCACCATGTTAGCCTCTTCACATGAAAGCAAACGTTGAGAAGAAACTCACTTTGGATGAGTGTTTGAATGGAGCGCCACTTGATGACCCTTCTTCAACATCTCCTTATAAAATTCCGTGAAATTACTCGACCGATCCGTGAGTCCCGCTCCCACAACGAAGAAAGTAACTTGAACACCCTCCTCGTCAAGGATGCGCATGACCCGCTGAGCGAATTGCGGCTGTCCATCATCGATGCCAAAGGCAAAGGAATTCGGACGCGAACAACGGAGAACTAATCTCCCATTGGGCAGCTTCCCAGGCAAACGATAGTGACCGTTTTCCTGCGACGGCATTGGAATATCAGGCACGATCTCCACATGATATAGAGTGATGGGTTCCTTAGTATAGAAGCCATGAAACGAAACCGACACGACGCGATTGAAGTCAATATCGAAATGAGTCAGAGGGATATAGAGCTCACGACGGCCCAGTGGAATTTTGGCATTTCCTTGGGGGTGCTTGCGTCGACCTCCCTTGGATCTTCCATGCTTGTGCTTGTTCCTCCCAGCATCGGCGTCCACATCATCGTCGTCATCCCAGTCATCATCGTCATCATTGTCCCAATCACTATCCTCGCCAAATGCCTCAGAGGCAGGATGAACCACATAGCGCTCCGCCTGGACGGAGTCTGCAATACCCGGGAACGGACTGCGTTGAGGGTTGCATTCGTCGTTGTGTTGATTAAAAGAGATACTATACTGATCCGTGCCCTCAAAAATAACATGGAGGTACTCGTTGTACCAGGGTATTAGGCTGTAGCAGGTTTGGGAATCGAATTGTGTGTGGAAGTTCTGGTCCGGGTCTGTTGGGAATAGACGAATGAAGCCTGGCCCGTACTGCACGGGTAGATTCTCACCGGAGCCGTGCCAGAATCCCAGGTCATTGCGACTTGGGTTGTTGAAAGTGTCAATGACAAGAGGTGGGCTTGCCTTCTTTGCTTGCGAGGCGTTATACGAGGCGTTGTGGGTGAGCCCGCGGAGTTCATTCCAGTGACCATGGTCAACAATTCCGTGAAATAAAGCTGAGGTTGGGAGGGATAGCGAAAGAGCGGCATAACCTATGAATAGCCAATGCATGATGGAAAGCTTCCTCGAGAAAAGATCGAATATGCTTCGGTTGAAGGGGTCGAGGTGGAAGTTTTAAGAAGCATCGTTTATGTACTGTGAGTAGTAAAAATAGGCAAGAACGTCTGACTACACATTTACACAGGCAGGAGCTACCTAGATATACGTCCTTGGTCTACAAATCTCTACATCTCTACTCTCTACGCTCTACAATATACGGGGGAAATAAAATATGAAACTAGATAGTTGCATAAAACCCATGAAATCCGTAATGCGGCACATCTCCTCGACTATTGCATCCATATCACTGCCTTCGCACGCACGATAAAACCGATCCAGTCCTGATACCGCAATGCAGGAGAAAGGGTCTTAGGTTCCACAGATTCAGGTTGCAAATTGTCGAGAGATCAAGCCCTCAAAACTTCCTCCGGGCCAATGTGAGATCTGATCCTGATCATCCAGGATAAAATTGTGAACTTAGTAAAAATCATCTTCTCCACCGTTGGACTTCTTTCGTTTCCATTTTTTGATATTTTCTTGGGGATTCTTTCTCGTTCAACTGTAGTTCGAGTTTGTTGTTCTTCTGTGCTCAGCACAACCAGGGTAAAGCAGAGCTCTACATCCAGAACGAATCGTCGTCCTTGGGGGGAGGGGTCGCTGGGGCCCACTGAGAACTGGCCAGACCAGCCTTGGTCTGCTTGCGCTTGTCTTCCTCTTCCCTGGGCTTCTTGCGTTCGGGCAAGGGCTGGGCAGGCGACCACCATTTAGAAGCTTCCTCCTCCTCGGATGTAACAGTAGGCTTCGGAACAGTGCGCTTGGCAACGGCGGGCTCGTTGTGGACAGCGGGCTCGTCATCGTTTGCAGGCTCCTTGTTGGCATCTTCGGCATCGCTTGCAACCGCCTTGTCACTTTCCTCGGCTTCATCAGGCTCAGCAGCAGCGTTGGATTCAGCTTCATCCTCAGCCTCGGCTTCAGAGCCAGCGGCAAAGCCATCGTCAGAACCAGCGTTGGATGGGTTGTCAAAGAATTCCTTATCAGAGTCATCGTCGAACTCCAGCACATCACCCTCGGGCCGGTAGGGTTCGAGGAACTCCGGGACCGGTTGCTTGCATTCAATCAAGATCTTAACAAGATCCGGGGCAAGGTCCTCATCGCGTTCATTGAAGAAAGAGGTGGCGATGCCTTCGTTGCCAATGCGAGCAGTGCGGCCTGCGGATAGTAGAAATACGCATTAGTGTCAATTTCATCAAGAGCATCGGAAATAAAGCGGTGTCAAGCTAGAGTAATACATACCAATACGGTGAATGTATTCAGTGATGCCCCCGTGTATGGCGCTGGGGAGATCGTAATTCACGACGTGGAGCACATTGATAACATCGAGTCCACGAGCGGAGACGCCGGTAGCAATCATCACAGGACACTTTGCGGACCGGAAGGCACGCCTTTTTCCCAGGGTTAGCAAAGTAAATAAAAGTGCAGGGAGAACAAATACTCACATGGCGTCCTCTCGCTCACGCTGAGTTCTTCCACTGTGAATAGAAGTAGTAGGCATTCCAGAATTGTAGAGGTAATCATCGACGAAGTCAACCTGCTCCTTGCTGTTGACGAAAATCAAGGTACGAACAGGCGGCATGCTGATCAGAAGGTCATAGATCGCGCGCATCTTCTTGTCCCTGTCAACCCAGACGATCTTCAAGTTTCACTAAGCGTTAGCATTGATCTGGAACCTCACAGGTCTCTCACAATCTCCGTGGTTCACTTACATCCTGCGCAACGTTGTGGTGCGAACTGCCAGCTCTGCCAACGCGGAGGCGCACATGGTCCTGGCTGAGGTATTTCTTTGCAAGCGCCCGGAACTCCTTGTTGAAGGTAGCGGAGAACATCAAGTAGCGGTGATCATCATCCTCGTTAATATCTTCTTCAAGTCAGCAACACTGAAACGCAGAAACGCGTAAAGGTGGGGTTAAGAGCGCGCCATGGCAAACGCTTTCAATCACTTACCTCCTCCAGACATGATCTTCTTGAACTCTTCATCCCAGTCCGATTCCAGCATCTCATCTGCCTCGTCAATGACGGTGTACCTGGACCACCATTAGTATCAAACATATGCATGGAGGTATATCAAGGGAGTCGCAAACATACCTAACGCGGCGGAGAGAAAGAACGTGAGTCTGTTTCATGAAATCGAGCAGACGGCCTGGAGTGGCAATCAGAATGTCGCATCCTTTCTGAAGCTCCTCACGCTGGAGACCAGTAGGAGCACCGCCATAAACAACACATGGACGCAGCATGGAGCGGTAGCACAAACGACGCGATTCATCAAAGATCTGAGTGGCCAATTCACGAGTGGGGCAGACGATCAGAACCAGAGGCTCTGCTCGAACAGCATCCTCCCTTGGGTTGAATCTTTCCGCGGTGTTAGGTCGAGGAGCAGCCAGCTTTCTTGCCTTGCCCATCAACTTTGAAAGAATTGGAATGAGGAAAGCCCCCGTCTTTCCAGAGCCTATGTTTTGTTAGGATCAACTTGTGCCAAACACCATAATCCGCTGCACGTACCAGTTTGAGCCACGGCAATAAGGTCAAGGTTGGCCAGAACAGTCGGAATTGCATATGACTGGACGGCGGTAGGTTGTTCGTACCCGCAGAGACGAATATTCTCGAGCATGACCGGATGCAAACCAAAGTTTCCCCACTATGAATCGTTAGACTGGCAAATTGTTGCTAACTTCTTTCGCAGACTGACCTCGGTAACCGCCTTGATCTCGTTAGGGCTCTCGATGTTGACCTTGTAGCTGTTCAACCTGAAGACGAAGACATGTTAGATATAAATCTGGTGTCCGGTTATCAGATTCACGTCACTTACTCGTCGAGCTTAGCCCCCGCGCGGGCAATCAGTTCACCACGGAAAAGCTGGTCCTCGAGTTCAGGGACAGCAGGGCCAACATCACCATATTCGTCCTTCCATTCATAACGGGCGGCAATTCCAGCCCAATCACGATGATCCTTGCTATTAGCAAGCTCAGCATATTCGAATGGAACTGGGTCAGTCCAACCCTTTTCACGGGCAACCTTTTGAGCAGCTTCGGGGTTGGGACCAACACCAGAAAGAACGCCCTCGACAGGCGCCTCTCCAGCGTTGGAACCGTTCACCGAAGCAGGGCCAGCAGCGCCAGCAGCCGACGCAGCATCGGGCTCGTCGTAAGATTCCATGGTCTAGTAAGTGTCTCGAATGATATCTGCCAAGACAGGAAATGAGGTAGATGAGTTCGGGGTGTCGGGGGAAGGGGAAAGTAAGAGGAGGTGAGGAAACCACATGGATTTTATTTGTTTACCAATGCTAACAAAACGCGCGGTAGTGATGCACAATATCACAGCAAATAAATTGCGCGCGTAACTACCTACCTAGGTAGGTTGTCCTCGACGCGTGAGGTACTTTGACTGGACCAAAAATTAGTATGGGAACCCCAAACAATATAGAAGTACTGTACATGTACCATTCTTGATTGGGAAAGAGCGACTGACCGATCTATACCTTAGATCTACCTAGTGAAGAGGGGAACGCTCAAGGCTGTATGCTCTACGGCATACGGTCGATTCAGCACTCATAGGTCAACTTCATGCTCAATCTTGCATACGAAAGGACCCAGGAAGGCTGTCCAAGAAGTGGATTCAGAGAGGCGTAAGAGTGTGTATTCTCAATCTGTGTCTATCTGCTACTTGTAACTCCAAATCCCAATGCTCGCTTACATGGCGCATGAACAACATAACTAACTAAAGCAAAAAGGCGAGGGTGATGCGCACTGATCGTAGTCGGGAAGCCTATGGGGAGCCTATCTCTCCACTACACTAGGTAGTTATGTATCGAGACTGTCCATACATCAACCTTGGAAGGCTACCTTAGAATGCTTCCATCCCGATACAATCTACTACTTGCGTTGATGTACTTTGTTCAATGATATTGGCCGATCTATCCCGGATTGTGATAATGAAGCCTATCACATTTTGTATATGTGCAGTTTGCTCCAATCCTTGTATATCAAACTCGTCCATGTTAATTACATATTTCATTCAGCATCTACACAGCTGACCATGTGCAACTGTGTATATTCATATCTATGTACATACAGAATGAATATTATAAGTACTTCTCAATTCTGAAAGCGATCTGAGGCGACAAACGAAAAAGCAGACCGCCAGTTCTTAACTATATGTATATCGGCATATCGTGATGCTTGGATCCTGCGATCTACCTATCTAGTTATCGAGTTACCTACCTAGGTATATAGTAGGTAGGTATCCATGGATATACCTCAATGTATGTCATAAGCGATCTACCAAGCCTCGGGACGTTAGCTCCTCGGCCAAAGGAAAAAAGTGGATCCTCTCCAGTGGCCCGTTCCGGGTAGAAGGAGATATACGCAGTAAGCCTGGGAACGGGTACCTTCTTTATCTCCGACTCTACCTCCTTTACATTGAACATTCATCATGGCCTCCGAACGGATGGAGGTAGATACTGCTCCGCGAAAGCGTCCGAACCGTCTGGAAGCTGCAATTACCAATCCCGGCGCTGTCAAAATCAACGTCACGGGCGCATTCATCGTCGACGACGAACCACGATCAAAGAGTCCCGTCGACGCAGAGGGTGTACACTATGAAAACAAGGATATTCGACTTCCGCATCATACAGGCGTTGTGAGCCATGTGGCTGTCGATGTGAGTTGCTCACGAGGATTTTATTTTCTCTGCCCCGCACTGCTTCCGGTTCCCCCGCAATCTAGAGGCCGCGCAGACAATTCCTTCAGAACACCAGAAGAAACCGTGGCTAACGGGGAATTGGGACTTGGTAGATTGGTGGAACACTTGCGAAGCTTGTTTATTTCACTCGAGAGCCCGACACCGTGGACAATGGCGGTCGACTCAATTTCCTGAACTTTGAAACGCACCGGATCGATCTGTGCATCAACTTCATTCGACAGCTTAAAGAGGAACACGAGAAGCGCAATGGTTCGACACGGGAGGGACTATGTGTGGTAGCCACTGGGGGTGGTGCATACAAGTACTACGATCGGCTGAAAGAGGAATTAAACGTTAATATTCTACGGGAAGAGGAGATGGAATGTCTGATCATCGGTAAGTCATTGAATATACCGAAGCATAGAGCATGCTGTCTAACAGCTCCAAAAAAAAGGTTTGGACTTTTTCATTACCGAAATCCCCAACGAGGTCTTCACATACAGTGATGCCGATGCTGAGCCGATGCAATACGCCGAAGCCCGGCCCGATGTCTACCCTTATCTCCTCGTCAATATAGGATCAGGTGTGTCGATGATAAAAGTCTCCGGTCCAAGACAATTCGAGCGTGTCGGCGGAACACATCTCGGTGGTGGAACGTTCTGGGGCATTATGTCTTTGTTGACCGGGTCCCGAACCTTTGACGACATGCTAGCAATGGCCGACCGCGGAGACAACAGCGCAGTGGACATGCTTGTCGGAGATATCTACGGCATGGACTACAGCAAAATTGGCTTGAAGAGCACAGCTATTGCCAGTACATTCGGCAAGGTGCTCCGGTTGAAGAACGATGCGGAGCAAGGGGCCGAAGACGGCGAGGGATTGATCCGTGGCGACCCTAGTGAAACCAGCGATTCCGGGGAGTCCAGCCATGGACCCAAGCCAAATCCGGAAGATATGAGCAGGAGTCTGCTCTACGCCATCAGGTATGTTCATTATTTCCATTCTCCGACAGGGTCCGAACTAACTCCGATTAGTAATAATATTGGTCAGATCGCATATCTGCAGTCAGAAAAACATTCAGTCAAACATATTTACTTCGGAGGTTCATTCATCCGGGGCCACCGCCAAACGATGAACACCCTCTCCTACGCCATCCGCTTCTGGTCCAAGGGCGAGAAGCAAGCCTATTTCCTACGCCACGAGGGTTACCTCGGCGCCGTTGGTGCCTTCATCCGACGCCAGCCACAGAACTGGGGTCGCAGAAACAGTGTTGACGACGTGGTCGCACCGCAGGCGGTCCGAAACCTCGTTCAAAATAACAATGTCCTTCAACAACATGGCAGGGCATCTAGTGAGCTATAAGATTTGACATGCTAAGCCATTGTGACCCTACCCTCCCTCCGCTTTGAGTCTTGATACCCCTTACAAGCAATCTTGTGCCGACTTCTTGTGTGCACCCAGAGTGGCTGCTTTAATTGGCCACCTGTGAAAAGCCGATGTGGCGATTTCGGGCATTTGTCCATGTTGTACATTTAGATCTATCTGAAGTTTCCTAGCTTCCTGTTTGGATTTCGGACATGTTCGGTTATCATATAGAGAAATAATTTCATTTTTGATTTTTTTTTGGCCCCGGGCTATGTACTTTAATTGTCTCATTCCAGTTCCCTTGGTTTGCATATGATATTGGATCGTCATAGTTTGCAGTCATAGTTTTCTACAGTTCTTGGCTAAGGATGATATACGGGACGTTATATGCAAGAACTCTCCGATGTGTTTTTAGATGCTCTTTTTAGATGTCCTAGGCTTTTCTATGTATAACCAGGGATTGTATTGCTTCGTAATCTCATCTAATATCCAATAGTATTTTAACAATAACCTTGCTTTGGCAGGATCTAGGTAAGTTACGGAAGAGCTAAGCTAATTTACTTCGAGGGCTATACCATGGTGTAGTTCTCAGAAACAAGTCGATGATGAATAATGATAGAGTCAACGAAGCATTTTATTTCGGCTCGGGTTGCCCCTAACTCCCATACCTCTATCGCTTACTGGGACACTGTTTACTTCAAACCTCGTCACAACCTTCGTCATGGGCCCAGTATCAATGCTTACCTATATACTCTTCGAGCCGCTTTTTATCCGCCTGGAGAATAGATTCGAAGCAAAAGCGTCAACATCACCCGAAGTAGCAGCTGACAGCTGGAAAACTGCCCAGCTCGTTCGGAATATAGGGCAAAGCATCACGCACAGCCAAGACGATCCGGAATATATCCCATGGGCCCAGAATATGATTGATCTTGACATTCGCCTACGCGAGATTGTCCAACGCGAAGACTTTCTGATCAACCAATGCGAAAAGGCAGAGGAGCTACTCGATGACCTTCTGATCAACCAATGCGAAAAGGCAGAGGAGCTACTCGATGATCCAAAACGACAACAACAATTAGACGAGTGGCAAACGGAGCTGCGAAATCTCGAGCAAAGTTACTGGAAGACAGAGCGGATGCTGTATGCCAACGACTTACTCTGTCCCGTCGGTCCTTCCTGGCGAGCATATACCTCCCTTCGAAAATTCCCACAATGGTACCTTATTCCCTGTCTGATTGAAGATTGTGCACGAAGAGGCGGCTGCTGTGGTCGAGCGTGCGGATGCTGTTCGAAGCCACGCAGCTCCTCCCGTTCCAATGGCCACGGACATTGTACAAAAATGTGCGGTTGCTGTCTTCGGGTTCGGGGATTTCCCCTAGACAAGGAACAAGAGAAGTTGTGTCAGCCGAAGATTGACGTCAAGCGAGCGTTGGATGATGGGTTTGCTGGGTATGATCGATCTATGTTGTCGGCTTATACTTTTGGCTTTGGTGTGCATCGGGACCGGCTACTCCCAATGCTGAAATGATGGTTGGCTTGCGTGTTATGTTCAAAGGTCTTGCTTCGGTCAGACTTACCTTGCTGCTATAGACTTGATATTCGAAATGTAGAAGGAGGTTAAAGATCTAACAGTGTCGTCTAGAATAATCATTGACTATGTGAATCGACCATCACTTAGCCACTAGAAACGGATAACCAAAAGAACATAGCGAATAATTATACAATATACAACATCGTGGTGGAGAAATGTTCCATATTTCACTTCTTTTTGCAGCGAACTATGTAATTATATCGGTCTCATTCCCGTTCTCTCGGTTGACATCTCATGTGTTAACAGTCCATTCATATTATGTCGTCTAGGTAACTCATCCTTCTTCTCACGTTGCTGACGTCGTCATCTTCCAAGTCTGTCAACTCTTATCCTCATCCCCACGGCTGTTCCTTCCAGTTTATTCTGCTCAGGGCTTCTCCTCCAAAAAGCCCTTAGGTTCTCACTTAAGCTGGAAGTATTCCTTACGTGATTTGATCGCAATTTCACTTCTATTGCGATTTATTTGCGTGGACGTGTTCCTTCCTGCGCTAAAGTCCACTCCTATTGTTGTTCTTCTACCTTCCTCCTCTCTCGCTAGTCTCTCTACCCTTTACTCATCTGTTTTATTCGTGTTCTACATCCTTTTTCTTTTCTTTATCCTCATTCTCATCTGTTTTATTCGTGTTCTACATCTCTTTTATCTTCTTCATCCTCATTCTCGTCAATATGGCGGAAAACGGGGTCCATGAAATTGCGGATCAGCTGGAAACCCTCACAGCACAATCTCCAGCTGCTCAGTACGCATCCCATGTCTCGGCTTCCCAGGCTGACGCGACTGAGTATGCTTCTCAGGACCGCTTTCTCAATGCACCGGAGGGACTGACACACACGCTCCTAGTTCCACTGAGTCTGATCTTACCGATATCGATGAATCACTCATGCAAGATGATGGCCCTAAGTCTCAGTCGGTTTCGACCGAAAGTCATTTCATAAATCCTACTGCTCCCCGAGTGAGCTACCAAGTCTCCGCATCGGGCGAAGTCATGATTATGGAAGAGCCCCGAACCCCCAACCAGCCCATCCCTTCTCTTTTCCCCCGGCCTAGCCCTCCTGCTGCATCACCTATCACCACAACCGTTCAACCCGCATCTCTGGCCGTAGAGCGTATCATGGGTCCAAAGCAGCCAATCCCGGCCCGAATCCTTGAGATTCTCGAGAAGTGGCACGAGCACTCTAGTTACGAACATCCTTCAGCTTTGACGGGTCGCGCGCCTTCTACTTGGAAGAATTTCAAAACTTTCAGCGATGACGGTGATGAGTGCGAGTTATCTATCTTTCAGATAGTAGTCAAAACTCAGATTCGACGCACCGTGACATACCGAATCATGATACTGCACTTCCAGAATGGACCAGAGGAACTTATCGTGTATGGACAACCCCGGCCGAAGTTCAGGGGACCCTTAACCAAGGGTACGAAGGGACTGTACCTACTGGACTGGTGCGAAGCCGATAACAAACTTGAAGTCAAGGCTTGCGGCTTGAAGCTGTGGAGAACGGATGACAAGAAAATTACGTTCAGTCCACACATGTTTGATGATGGACGAAAATGCACTCGGCTCCCGGGGCCCAATGATGATATCTTTAACCTGCGTCTGCCAAACACTACCCCAAAGAAGCAGTCCAATGCGAATGACGACAACGAGGATTCGGCATCCAACCCATCCGAACCACCGTTTTCTCCCTCCAGGTCTAAGCGCCAAGCTTCCACCTCCAGTTATTTCAAAGCAGAAAACGACAATGGGAACAAGCCCCAAATTTTCCCACACCTGTATTTGGACAAGAGCCCTTCGCCTATTCCCAACTTCGACCGTCCCGTTCCCAACTACGACAGTCTCGCTGGCTTCCGTGCTCTTGGGAGTCCTTGGAGTTCTCAAAAAAGGCGCCGCAGCATAATGGGCTCTGACTATGAGTTCCCCATCCCTATCCGCTACAAGCTGATGTCGGATGTTTCCGCGCAGGTCCGCGTCTTTAAGACGCATGACGCAAGGGTCCTATTCCAAAAGGCCCAAGAGTTTTACAAAGGCATTGACAATCGCACGGGACTGCTGTTCACTTTTGATGGTCTCCAGGGAGTCCGATATGTCGGGGAGGGCTGCGTGGATGAGTTTGATATCCTCCAGGAGGATATCCGGAACTCTTCCCGTCCTGGTGATAAATATCTCGTTGTCGAGGTGCAGCCCGCAGTTGTCGAGGTGAAATCCGCAATGGGTTTCTAGATTCTGGTGAGACTGGGTGTGGCCGAAAGGCCATTGAGTGATAACTTTGATCAATAGCTGCTGCTTGTCATGCTTGATGGGATTAGCCTGGTGGCCATCATGACAAATTTGGCCTGTGTATTCTGTGACAAGAAAACTTCAAAAAAGCCTGTCGAACTCCGCGCTTGCGTGTGCATGTATGTATGTGTACCTACATTCGAAAAAAAAAAATGCAAAAAAAAAGGACATTTGTCCGAACATCGTCGTCTTCATGTATCGAAATCGTGTCAAAATGGCTCAGAGCTAATTATTCCTAGGCATTAATCTATCATCTTTTCTAAGCTTAATTGCTATCTCGTTTCTTATTTCTTTTGAGAGGAGTGGCTGGGGGGTTTTCTATGCGTTTGGCGCTTGATTTTGCTAATTCTGCTGGTTTTAGAGACAAAATAGAGGTTATAGTTCCCTACAAGGATGAATATATATCTCTGAGATTTCAAGTATACAAGATGTTTACGCTTTGATAAGCGGTACACTTATAATCCAGCTATACCGAATAGTAAAAATCAAATATTTCCAAATATTTTTAAAGCCAAGAAACTGATTTGAAGCCTTTCTGTCCCACCAAGAAATGAATCTCAATGACCCGTCCAAGAAAGGGCCGATGAAGTCACGTGCGTGTATAGATAACTGCTGAATCAGCCTTTAGATGGCCGCGGGTCGCGCCCTGGTTTACAACAAGCCGTCACATCTACATTCCAACGGACTTAATTTCTCCTCACGCCATGTCCCGAGGCTCGTTCTAGTTGTGCTCGATGACGTCCCCTCCCTCGTTAGACCCTTTTCCTCCCCCGATTCCCGTCGACACCCATCCAAATCGCGCCCCGGGGTCCAAGTCTCCTGAGCTCGAACGGTCCCTCCCTGACCCCAATCGACTAGCGCCCGAGGATGCATACTTCGCGCCCTCACTCTCGCGCGGCCGGTCAGCGCCCACCAACTACGAGGAAAATCTGCGGTCGATGAACGGCGAGAGCAGTGCCCACATTGGGTCTGCTGCGGCGTTGCGGAAGAAGTTGGGCGGTGCTGGACGGCGTCGAAAGCGGAAGAGTGCTTGGAAGAAGTTGCTTTGGGTTAAACAATCGTGTATGTCTGCTTGTGGGCTCGGGCCCTGTACAAAGCTCGAGGTTGGTGTTGCGCTGTTGCTGACGGTTCATAGATCCGGATAACTATACCGATACGGAAACGTTCCTCGACCACCTTCAGCGTAATCCTCGGGTGCGCCCGTACGATTTCTGGCCTCTAGTGGCTGATTCAACTGTGATTGTCCAGCATGTTTGCTCGGTGGTTATCTTTGTTTGCTGCTTCGTTGGCATTGTCCAAGATCGAGTGAGCCCTGTCTCAATTGTCTGCTGGGGAAGTGTTGGTACGGCAGTGGGCTGGATTCTCTGGGATAATTGGATCTGGAAGGAGCATGAGGAATCCGTGCGAAGTGCAGATGGAATCACTGGAGGCGATGATGGATCCAGTTCGACTTCCTTTGCTAGCGCCCTCGATACACCCGCCAATGACACACAATCCGACGATACCAAGACGAACGCCATTCACGGCCTTGGGCTGACTATGAACGGGAATGAATCAAAAGAACAATTCGCCCGTCGCAGTGCGGATTTCAGCGAAAGCATCGACACAGTGACTCATTTGACAGGGCAGAATGGTGTGCCGTCTGCTCCTGGCAGCTCCATCATTGGCACTGCGGACCCGTTCATATCGCAAGATACCCACCGTGTTTCGACGCTATCACCGCGCAACCGTCAGCGCTTGACTACGGTCAAGTCAGCGTTCCTTATCTACTTCGCCCTCCTGGGCCTCAGTCCCATCTTGAAATCTCTTACCAAGTCCACTGCCAGTGACTCTATCTGGGCGATGAGCTGCTGGCTTTTAATCATGAATATATTCTCTTTCGACTATGGGAGCGGGGAAGGCGCAGGCGCCACCACCAAATTCCCTGCCTCTTTGTCCACCAACGCAGCTGTGATGGCTTCTACCGTGCTCGCCTCCCGGTTGCCTTCTACGACACACGTGTTCAGTCTCATGCTATTCTCCATGGAGGTATTTGGGCTATTCCCCATATTCCGGCGTCAACTGCGACAGAAATCATGGACTGGTCATGTGCTCTTGACACTGATCCTTGTGATCGTTGCTGGTGGCGCTGTTGGTGTCACGCTGAGTGGTGGATGGGCAGCGGCCATTATTGGATCTGTTCTAGGAGGCATCCTGACCGCGTTTGTGATGGGCGGGTGCAGCTGGTGGCTTATCAGCTTGCAAAAGTACAAAAACGTTGTGATCGGTCCCTGGGACCCTGCCCGGCCGATCATTCGGCGCCACTGGAACTAGCCCCCTATGTTTGATTATTGATGATTTTTTAGCGCCATTGTAATATAGATTTGTTATTGCTTATACCCCTAGACCAATGTATCATTTTTGAAACATCCTGAAGGTTTCAAGTTCCATCCTTCTGTCGCCCAGTTTCGCCGAGTTTTGGCTGCGCCTCATGCCAATGCTCGTAGACTCAGATCCTGAGACAAACTTGATTCAAGAAATACTTCCAGAAACCTTATACATTATATCCGGTTTTCATCTCTATGATCATTGGGTACAACTAAGGGGGAATGCGGGTTGGGGTGGGAATGAATGCGCAGATCTGGCATACCAATCTTGTCCATCGTACACCGTCATTGACCTTTGACTATTTCGAAGGAACAAAAAAACACTTAAATTTGAAACGCCTCAATTGGGATCATGGACCTTGAACCTATTTTTACCCGTTCAATTATTGGGGCCAATAACTACTTCAGACAGCCCCCTAAATCCCTTGGCATACCGCAGTCACTCCTTAGCGCACGCCTCGAATCCGAATCCTTCTGTTCAGGGGTCTTCCTTACTGAATTATTTGATGGCACAGCTGGACAGTGATGCAACATTCCTAAAAGGAATGGCCCACATGCCCCGCATAGACCGATCAAGGCACATGTTCGACAGCCCTGAGACGATCATTCTGGCATGTCTTTGTGTTTGGGCGTTTTGCAGGATTCGACACAGTATATACCTGACCTGATGTCCCTGATGTCTCACTCTATTCCTCTTTGTTCGATTTACTTTGTTTGCGGCTTGAAGCTGCCTTTCGACTCGAGACGACAGACTGGGTATCTGTTCATACATTCTTTCGATCACCGGATCCACCCCTCGACCTGTTTACCTGTTTATAACATATCACGACTGTCGTCTAATTGATTCCCATCATGTTCAAACGTCTTGCACTTGGCCTGCTGGCCATTCAGTCCGTGGCTGCTACACGCTTTGCCATGTACATCGACGAGTGAGTCCAAACTTGTGCAATTGATCTACATATCGCGAGCCCACAGCTAATACCTGTACAAGATACCATGTAACCGATCTCCCGGGCCAGGACAAGACCGAGGGCATTGACTATGCGATCATGAGCTTCGCTGCCTCAAAGCTATTCAACTCGGACTCGCCCGAAGCGTACAAGCCATTCGAGTCCCCTGAGACCATGCGCAAGCGATTCAGCCCCGATACCAAGCTAATGGTCGCTATCGGTGGCTGGGGTGACACCGCTGGCTTCTCCGAGGGAGCAAAGGACGAGGCTTCGCGCACGCGATATGCCAAGAATGTCGCTTCGATGCTTGACGCACATGGATTCGACGGTGTCGGTAAGATATCTGAACAATGCTTTCTAAATTTTAAAGTGGCAAGTTTATTAACTTTAATTCACAGATATCGACTGGGAATACCCCGGCGGCAACGGCCAAGACTACAAAGACGTGCCGAACTCCAAGAAAGTGGGCGAGATTGAAACTTACCCTCTCTTCCTGGAAGCTCTCCGCAAAGCAATCGGCGACAAGGTCCTCTCTATCGCAGTCCCCGGCCGTAAGCAGGACTTCATTGCCTTCACTAAGGAGCAGGGTCCTAAGATCTTCAAGTCTGTCGATATGGTCAATGTCATGACTTATGATTTGGTGAACCGCCGCGATAACGTTACCGACCACGCTAGCGGTGTTCAAAACTCTCTGGACACTATCAACGAATATCTCGCTATTGGGGCTGATCCCGAAAAGCTAAATCTCGGCTTCGCGTACTACGCTAAGTGGTTCACCACCGACCCCGACTCCGATTGTGATGAGAACCCTCTCGGTTGCCATCTCGCCAAGCTCGAGAACGACGATGGAACTGACAATGGCAAGTCCGGTGCTTTGACTTTCGAGGCTAGCAACGCTGCTGCTGCGCCTAAGGATTTGAAGGACAGCACCGATGGACTGTGTGGATTCGGAGCGAAGGCCAAGTGCCCATCAGGACAGTGCTGCAGTGCTTCCGGCTACTGGTATGTATAAGCATCACCTGCTTCTGATTGGTATATGAACTAACTTTCTACAGTGGTACTACCGATGAGTTCTGCCAGGCTGGTTGTCTCTCGGACTACGGTACTTGCAAGGGTCTCTCTATCACCGATTCATGGCGCAAAGCTCAGAAGGATGGCAAGGCCGACGCGAAGGGAGGTGGTCAGTACTACTTCGACAGCGAGAACAACCTCTTCTGGACCTGGGATACCCCTGAGTTTATTGCCCGCAAGTTCAAGGAAATTGTCGCGGAGAAGAAGCTTGGTGGTGTCATGGCTTGGAGCTTGGGAGAGGATACCTACAAGTTTGAGCACTTGCAGGCTATGCAGAAGGGTGTTGAGTCTCACGCTCCCAAGGCTGAGAGAGGCTGTGCCTAGGGTGTTGACGATGAGTCCTTGGGGCTAAGCTTGCGAAATGATATACCAGATTGCTTTTACTATCCTAAAATGAGCGCCTGATTCCTATTTTACTTCGCGTTATCTCTACATCTCGCGTATTGCTCCCATATTTCCTATCCATGTCGCTATCGTCATATTAATATTTTGTTGGACTACCTCCCATACATCCAGTCCATGTTTGCGAGATTGCTTGTTTGCTAGGTTACTTGTTTGTCAGATTGAGCCTTAGTTCAGATGGTTTAGCAGGGTATATAAACCCTGCATTTCTCACTTCTAATTCATCATAATTCTTCTTCTGCTTTCTCCCACAGATAGTAGTAGTCCTCCAACATATTTTCAGTGATATCACGGTAAAATTCAAATTATCATTATATTCTCGTTCAGTACTATGTTGTCCATCGACCCATCCACGACTCAATATACCTCTGTATCAAACCACCAGTAACGGGGTCCTCCACAAGAGCCAAAAAGGGGCAGTCTTGAACCGTATGCTCAGTTTCAAATGCAAGTCCAACCTCCCCATTCCCCTCCTTTCCTGCAACAGAACCATCTGTCTCCGACTGGCCATGACTTTTATACTTAGACCTCCAGAAATCAACAAGTTTAACACTTGGATTCTTCTGCGGATCCTGCTCACTACTCTCCAATCTCCTTAACCACTCCTGCGGAGACACAACCTCAAACTCCGGCAAGACCGATCCCTCTCTCAAAGCAGGAAGCAAATCCTCCTTCCAGCTGAAAGTCTTCGGATTAACCAAATGGTACACCAAGTTGACATCTGAAGATCCAGCGCTATTCATGGCAATATCTGAAATAGCCTGACCACATTGATCAACAGGCAACCAACTCACCCGCTCATGAAGTTCGGGCAATGCACCTGTCGTCAACGCACTTCGGAACATGAGCGCAACGGCCTCCGTCTCATTCCATTGCGCGCTAGCCGTATCGCCGCCAAGCTGCCCGATTCTCAGAACTCGGGCTTGCATACCCGTCTGGCGCATAGCGTTGCGGGTGATATGTTCTGTTACCAGTTTTGATCTCCCATATCCCGTCTTTTGTGCGTGGTCCAAGTTTTCAATCACGATCTCAGGAATCGAGGCTGGTTTGGGGGTATTGCTTGCAGCGCTGACGCTGGAACAGAAGAAGAAGCGTGCTGGTGAGGGTAGACGGGAGCGCAGGCAGAGGTTGATGAGGTTGTATGTTCCGCGGATATGCTGCTGCTCGAAGGATCGTACACCCAGGTTGAAGTTCACAGCCCAGGCGCTGTGGATGATGCACGTCAGGGATGAGAGTAAGTGTTGCAGATCGTGGTATTTGAGTCCTAAATTGGACTGTGACATGTCAACAGGGACCGCGTGGAGCTTTGCAGCTTCGATATCAGTGAGAACGATGTTGCGATCAGCTAGCGATTTGTACAGACGAGCTCCTGCCGCTGCTTGTCCTGGTGCACGTACGACTGCCCAGACTTCGGAGACTGTTGGTCGTTTCAGTAATTCTGAGACAATGAAGGCTCCCAAATTTCCCGTTGCGCCGGTCACCATTACCACCTCTGTTTCTGGGTTTCGGGTGATGGTTGGGAAATGTTGAGTGAAGTGGGAGTACTTTTCGATCATTTCACGCATGGACTCAAGCTCATCTTCCTTCTCAAATTCTTCCCCAGTTCGCAGTTGGTACAGGTGCTTCGCAAGAGCATTGACAGTGCCTTTCTCGAACACAATGTTCTGCGAAAGCCGATCTCCTTGCTCGCCAACGTCAATATCACGCATGATACACCTCCAAATTTGTGTTGTCTGCAAGCTGTCAATGCCAGCCGAGAATATGTCGGCCTCAGCACCGAGTAGTGGTACGCCCAAGTCTTCGCTGAATCTTGAAAGGAGCCAATCCTCCAATTCTGGAACGCTGAGCGCGAGGGAACCTCCTTTCTGGTCACTCCCTTCAAACTTGGCATATGTTTGTTTGATATCCTCCTCAAATTGCTGATAAACTTGCGCGCGTATACAGGTTCCTTTATCAGTTCTGGGGTACACGACATCGGCACCCTTGATCACGACTAGCTCCCTGGGGATCCGGGAGAACGTCTCGGCGCGAGCATTTGCCGCCTCCACGGCTGGCCAGACAGCTTCCAAGAATTCATCGTCGCTTAAGTGAGGCACCTTACCAGGCGCCCGGAAAATCAAAGCCCCAGGCACAGTCCGCTGGAAGCCAAACACAACGCAATCACTCACGATAGGCTCTTCTCTAACGCGGCCTTCAATTGGAATAGGAAGCACCTTTTCACCATTGACCAGCGTGATTCGATCATCCAGCCGACTCAAATACTTATAATAATTGCCTTTCTCTGGATCCGGGTGTCTGGTGAACAAATCGGCTGTTCTGAAAGAGTTCTCTGGATTCTTTGCGTTATACGGTGGCTTTGAGTTCGAAGGACCCTTGCTTGGCAGGCCGTCCAATGCAACACATTCAAAAACCCCAGGCGAGATCTCATCCATCAAAGTGAGGTCTGCAACAGGTCGGTGCAGTCGCATATACTGCCACTCCTTATCCTCCGGAGCTCGGAAAGAAGTCATGATCTGTCCTGTTTCCGTCGCTCCATAATTGGCGACCAGATTCACGCCCTGTGCCACAAGACGGTCGCCAAGATCGTCTGGGCAGCTAGAGCCACCATACAGCACGAGTTGCGGGCGAGCTAGTGCTTGGATGCCTTCTTGCTTCTCTGCCAGTAGTTTGATCACATATGGCACAGCGCTGATTTGCTGCGGCTTAGCCACATGGAGCGCATCGAAGAGATTTTGATATGTGACCGGAAGAGAATGGTTTCCCAGGTACGCTGGTGCTCTTGTAAATAATGCTCGTCCAAGCTCCATTAGAGCATGAGAGTGAAAGAGCGGGCTGATAGTGAAGAGGCGCAGGCCGAAGCTCTTGCGGAAATTGGCTAGCGTTTGAAGGTTGGTAAGCAAGATCGGTTTCGGGAAACCGGTACTCCCAGAAGAATGTAGAATCCAGGCAATCTTCTTGCCTTCTCGTGATGGATCTGCACCGGCGCGTTCAAATCGAGGGTTGCTGACAGGACGATTGAACCAGTCCTCCCTTTGTAGCAGAGAGAAGCTACTGCAACCAGGACGTTCGGTACAAATATCAGTTACAACTTGCTGAAACTGTTTGGTGTTTATGATCTGGCTGCAGTTTGCCATTTCCATTAGCCGGGCATAAGCCGGGGCTGTGAGACGTGTAGACAAGAAAAGCACAGCATAGCCAAGGCGATTCAGCGCGAAGAAAGTCACCACGACCTCGAAGCTAGATCCAGCTAGCATAGCAACAACAGGCGCTTGCTCGAGGCTTAGATCCTAAGGGGCGATTAGTTGAGGTTGACACAAAAATTATCGGTTTCTTCTTACTGCTGGTACAAGTCCTTGCTGCATGTAAAAGCGAACAGCGACATCGGTGTACCGATCGATGTCTCCCGCTGTATGCTCCTCGAAATCAGCCGCTCCTCGAATCGGGTAGCATACTAGAGGCCGTTGTGCCTCATCTGGCTGAGCAGCATGGGACTTCAGAAGGCCATCGATGGTTGCGAATTGTTCAAACGCCGGCCACTGGGAGTGAAGTGTGCCGTTCAATAGCCGAGTCGCGATATCTTTGGTCTGGAGTGGCTGCACGCCTGCTTCAGTTGTTGTAATAGTTATTGTAGTCATGATGGTTGTTCAAATTATAGTTCGTAGTTCATTCGCTCGAGATGGTTTTATATCTGGCGGAAAAGCCCCACGTTGGGGTAATCCCACGCATTGCGGGTGCTTTTCCGGATTTCCGACTTGATGCCCCCGGAAAACACTTTCCCCCGGTTTGGGATATCCATGCTATTTCCAGGTGCCAATTTAGCACTCATGTGAGCGTTGGCCAAGTTAGGCCATATGTCAATGATAGGTGCGGTGTTTGACAACTTCGCCGTATGGCATGAGACCAGCCCTGTGTTGTTGAGGTTGATGGCTCGGATATCCGAGATAGACAAGGCACAGGTAATTAATTATTGCTCATCTGCCAAAGGAACCCTTTTATACTTGTGCTGTACATAGTTTATCTCTATAAAAGATCCACTGTACATATCTAAATTCTCATATACACGTTATCATCTCAAACACGACACAACCGACCATTCTGATCCGGAAGACCATCAAGGCTCTTTACAACCCAATCCTCACTTCCAACCGCAGTAGGCGCATAGAACAAGCCAGTCGGGTCATACTGCTGCTTCAGTCTATACAAGCGGTCGTAGTTCGTACCATAGAAGGCCTGCTGGAAGTGCGGCTCTTGGATATCCGCCTCGGACATATAAGCACCGGAGTCGGGGCTGACAGCACGCCACTTGCCAATGGCTTTGGTGAGGTCATCCATTTTGATCTTAATATCAGTATCAGAAGTGGTATTGGTCCAGGATGTCGATGTGATGCCGTGCATCAGCGTCTGACGGAAAGCCGGATTTGCCGAGTTCGGGGTGAAGCCCTCTTGTAGCTCGGCTTTCATGTTAAATGCGAGCAATGCGAAGCCGTCAGTAATGGTGCCACGCAGGGCATTGAATGTTGCATTTAGTGAGGTGGGGTTTTCCCAATTTGCGCGTGGGAAGAGGCGTGAGCCGGTCATCATGGTTGATGACGCGACTGTTTCGAGGGGGAATCCGTCGTTCCAGGCGCCGTGGAAGCTGTCATAGTAGGTTGTGTTTGGTTGGAATGAGATGCCCAGTTCGTGGAGGTCATCGTACCATGGCTTGACTAGAGCGTTGAACTCGTCCACGGTGTGGTTGACGGCGAAGAAGGGGTTCATCAGGAAGTTGAAGGCACCAGGGCCTGTCGGCAGTATCCAAAAGTAGGCGTAGGTGCCGGCGTCGGCGTGGGCTGGGAATCTCGACAAGTATGATCGGACGCCGGCCCAGAAGGTCTCCACGGAGACATCCTTGCCGGTAGAGAAGTTGAATGTTGAGACGGTCACACCGACTTTGGGGTACACACGAGAGATCAGCGAAGTGACGACTCCGTAGGTTCCTGGTGGGAATCTGTTAGATGGAATCTCGAGAAGAAAAATGCGAGAGAAAACATACCACCGCCGCCACCACGCAGAGCCCAGAATAAATCGCGGTCACTTTCTTCAGTCACTGTGACGAAGCGTCCATTGGCTAGTACGACCTCAAGAGCCAAAACTTGGTCGGCAGCTAGGCCGTACACGCTGGACATAGGCGAGTGGCCGCCGCCGAGAACGTAGCCACCGGCAGCACCGACAGTCTAATACAGTCAGTCTTTTTGCGCAAATATTGATATTGAAATGATCAACTCACCTTTCCTTCGCCACCAACGGCTGTGAATCCAAACTCCTGGGCCTTATCATAGAGCTCAAAGGCCTGCACACCTGACCCCATCTTAACAGCTGGACCCTGGTAGCCCGAACCACGATAGTTCTCATAGTAGTCAATATCCTTGAGATTATGGGTCCAAATACCCAAAGCACCAGCACCGGTTGATTTTCCATTGAAGTCATGGCCGGTGTTCTTAACGACCAGACGGATGTCTGCATTGCGTGCAAAGTTGACAGCAAGCTGGATTTGAGCCACATTGCTCACATTCACAGCATAGCTGCTGTAGCCACCCACTGTGCAAGATGCAGAGGCATCGGTAGTGGGCAGGCATGTTCTTCCCTCAAACAAAGGCCACATTGTCGATGCCGGATCCGCAGCACTAATGGAGTCAGCATATAACGTCTATGTTTCCTACATGGGGTGTACTAACTGAAGATAAGAATCAGTCCACTGCGAGCTGATTCTCGCGCACTCCTCGCTATCGTATTCCGGCCATGAAGAATAGCAAGACGCCGCCAGGGGCACTGTCTTGACGAGCGCGCCACCTAGGAGGTTATCCAAGGCCGACCATGCAGACTGCGACGGCCATTGGTGGTCACCGGGAAAAACCTTGCATTTCCCTACAGGGCGCGTGGCGTTATCAGCGCCATCACTCCCAAATTTAACCAGGGCTGACTGGTTATGGCTGAGCTTCGCAATGTCACGATCTGTCAATTGGAACCTTTCGCTGTCAAATAGCGGTGCACCAGCTATAGAGGCAGGTGAAACCTGTCCAACAAGGGCATCTCCAGGTGTTACTAGTAGGAGAACACCGAGCAAAATTCCCGTCATGAACGAACGAGGGGCCATGGTGAGTGCGTGCTACACCTGAGATCGGGAGGACTGAGGAAGTGGCTAATCTAGATTTTTAAGTCAACTCTCCGTTCCCTCTCTCAAGGTACCTAACGTGGATAGTACTTCCGTTATCGTGAGGTTGACATCCAAGAGGAATAGCCACTTGCTACCTCGCCCCACAGCAATTTACAATGTCTCGCTCCAGCCCTCTCCCACTCCACTCCCGTGCGCGTCTTCCAACGAGAAGATGAAGCTAGAGCCAGATGGGGAGTTTTCTTCAGAACGGGCCACAAGCTCGGGGATACTCAGAAAATACTTCGGGGATACCCTAATTTTCGCTTATATACCCCGTAAGTTGTAACCAGCTAATTTCGAGTATCTCTCAGGTCTAGGAACTGAGAGATCCCGTGCTGCAAACAGACGCGAGAAATAAAATATAAACCACAGTAACCATAGTAGGAAGGATGCGAATATTTTTAATAGGGAAGGAGCAATGGGATTAATAGAGAAGGAGTTTTAATAAGGAAGTAATGGTGGTAAGGAGCATTCATATATTGTACATATGTATATGCAAATACATATACCTAGGGTTTACAAAACTTACTACCGCTAAACTACCATCTAGAAATACATGTATACTATAATTCAGAGGTAACATACAACCAATTTATAATTATATAAACTATATTCTAGTATAGGGCATCCAGATATTGGGTGTACCTAGTTTACCTAGGTAGTATGCAACTATTATGTAATAAAATAGGCTAGTTATGATTGGACAAAACGTGTACTATATATTGGGTGATGACAGCGGGTTCTTTTGGGTATCCCGGAACTTTGTGTTATCCCCAAGCTGGAACCCACTCCAGCACTCCTGCTTCGGTGGAATTTCCAAAGCTACACTTTCTCTGTTACGCCCGATGTTATGGAGAGTACAATGCTCTCCGAGATTGTATTAGCTTCCTTCTATTCAGTACCTCGTACTCCGTATGATGAACGCAATTGTATCTATTCCCCAAGAGAGCTTTGTAAGGAATACGATGATTACGTGCACAAGCGCTATTCTGTACGAATACGAGCTTTCTTCTCGGCCTGACTGACTCTAACTAGGTTACCATTTGGTCTAACCCGAGTTTATTTTCCATCCTTATCTTTCGTGGTCCACTATGCCCCGCTTAAGTACTAGATCTGCTGGCTAGGCAATGCCCGCAACGCAGGGGACTAGGAGAATGCTGCATTTCATATAATTTTGCCAAGAGCACCAAAAAATAATAGTAATAATGCAAGCCTGTTAATGAAGCAGAACGGACAATTTCATCGGGGTTGAATTATGTCAGAATGGAATATGGCTAGTGGTAAAATGGCTGTATTTTTCCAAATTATATCTCCGAGACATTGAGGAGTTCTCATGTACTCCCCCTTTTCGCCCCCTTGCAAGGATGAGCTGCATCTAACGCTGCAAGAATAACTATATCCTCCACTAGCTTCCAAGAGCCGACTGTTCCCTGCAGAAGGACCTGCACTAGCTGCTGGCTCGGATATTGCTCCGTGCTATGAATAATTCGTTAGAGGCTATGACTCTAAAACCTACAATGAACGTACTCCGTACGATTCAACAATCGACGTACTCAAACGAGCTGGCTTTCCGTCTAGAATTGGGGCTAAGAAGAACAACCCTCCAATCTAAATTGACGCATGGGTCCTTGCACGCCATCCATTATTGGCTATCTGAATTACGGCGTCAACGGACATAGAACCAATTGGGAGACGGAGGACCACAACCCATATTGATTGAAATAATAATGTGTTTATCATGAAGAACCAAAGTGAAAGAAGTGGAGTGGACCTTTGATTCCGGTTTACCCGATCCCGACTCGCTATGGTGACCATAATAACAACCGTGCATCTGAAGATTGAGACCGCAGGCTGTTTGAGAAATCTGACGCTCTTCTGAGGGGAATGCACAATGATTGACGACCAGTATCAAAAAACCGCCCTAGGTATCGTGGTCGCATTCACGATTCTGGGTGGTATTGCAGTTCTACTTCGGCTCTGGAGCCGATGGCTATCACGATCGGCGCTCACAAGCGGTACGGAACGAACCCTCCTGTACTCCAGATTGACACTCGACACTGGACTTGAACTGTTAGAAGGGGTTGCTAATGACGCACCTTATAGATGACTACTTAATTGTCGTGGGATACGTAAGATCTTATCTCTAGATCTTTGAAGAGTGTATGCTAAACATGTCTTTTCCTAGATCATCGCTCTCTCCCAGTCTGTTACTTCCTGGTTCTGTAAGTGATTCAGTTAAGAGGTGTAAAGTGAACAACTGCTAATTTGCAAAACAAAAAAAAAAACAGATATCAAAACCAACAATATCGGCATTCACATCTGGGATGTTCCCAAACACTACGATCCCAGACCTGGGCTGAATGTAAGTCTACTACACAGCTCCCATCGTCGACCAGAGAGACTCAGACGAACAAAACAGTGGAACTTCGCAAATCAACTCCTCTACAATCCAGCCTTGACCGTGGTAAAACTCTCGATCTTGTTCTTCCTGCGCCGACTCGAGTCACGCTCACGGGTGGTCAAATACCTTATCTGGAGCTCCTTCGCCACAGTAACCAGCCTTTTCATCGCCGTCATCCTCGTCGACATTTTCCAATGCAACCCAGTAGCATACATCTACGACACGACGATCCCGGGCGGGAAATGCATCAACCAAGGCGCGTTCTACGTCTTAACCGCAGCGCTAAATCTCTTCACCGATATAATGGTCCTCTCAATCCCAATTATAATCACCGCGCGCCTGCAAATGCCTCTCCGACGCAAGATCGCTGTGTCTATCATCCTATCTCTAGGTGGAGTGTAAGTAAACTCCCAAATCCAACCCACTCTACACCAATCTAACAACACATCCAACATACAGCGCAACCGCCATTGGAGTCTGGCGCGTCATAATCCTCGCCCAAGTATTCCTCTCCCACACTCCAAACCCAGATCCAACCTACTCAATCGGATTCTGCAGCTCGGCAGTCGAAGTACACGTCGCCGTGTTAACAGCCTGCGGTCCATCTCTGAAAGCCATCAGCAGCAGGTTCCTCCCCAAACTTCTCGGCAGCTCGCGTAACGGAAAATCCACATACGGCGCCGGTCCTGGCTCCGGAACCGGCGTTAGGTCGCGCAGACTCCGCTCAAATATCTTCAAGTGCAAGTCTACCTCACACGCCCAGCCATCAGGCCCATCACAGTACTCTGCCCGCGGCCCGGATTACGAGATGGCGGATCCACTGGGCGGGCCGCATGTTGATATTGTTGGGGATTTTGAAATGCGTAAGTATAGGCGTGGTGGGAACAGTTCTAATGGGAGTTTAAGTGATGATGGTAAGGGGATTATGAAGACGACTGATATCTCGGTTGGGTATAGTATGGAGCCTAGAGTGGATGGTCGGTCGCGAGAAGACAGAGTGGCAAGTGTTGATAGTTTGGTGTAATAATTTATATAGGTACGACTAATATAGATATGATTTAGTTATGTAAATAGCCTAGCCAATAACCTGCTTGAAGAAGAAGGATATCAAAATGGGCCGAGGATCTACTCCAATTTCGGATATGAGGGGTCACCTGGGTATATAAACGGTATGGGTTTCCCCTCTCTTTTTATAAACCTTACTCGCCGGTGAATTTAGTTATTCTACCTTGATCTTATATTCAAATCATTACTTTACTCATCAATATGACGACTCAGTATCAGCTACCATTCAAGGTATGGCTTCTATCCCTCTATCCCTGTCCTGCGGGGTATTCGGCGAGATGTCCGAAGTGTGGAACAAAACGCTCAACTCGATTTTCTACAGCTAGCAGATCCCAGTCTGCTGAAATTCGACTCCATAATCGGCGACAAATGGGTCAGCGCAAAGAGCGGAAAGCGCTTTGAAGTACTAGGTAAGTAACTTCAAGCCCTAGATCCTCCAACACAAAGACCACAGCTAACATATCCCCCTCAGACCCCGGCACCGACAAAGCATGGGCCAGCTGCCCTGCAAACGCAGCAGAAGATGTCTCCGCCGCCGTTGAAAACGCCCACGCAGCCTTTGAGCAATTCCGCAAAGTCAACCCGCGCCAGCGCGCAAAGTGGCTACTCGAATGGCACAACCTGACCGTCGCAGCCCGCGACGACCTCGCCCAGATTGTAACCCATGAAACCGGCAAGCCGCTGGCAGAAGCATACGGCGAGATCGACTACTCCCTCGGCTTCCTGTGGTGGTTCGCCGGAGAAGCAGAGCGCATCCAGGGCAGTGTATCAACAGCCGCGGCGCCGAACCGTCGCTTGTTCACTATCAAGCAGCCGATCGGCGTAGCAGCCGCCCTCGTCCCATGGAACTTCCCCGTTGCTATGGTTCTACGGAAAGTCGGCGCCGCGCTGGCAGCTGGCTGTACGATGGTCGTTAAGCCTAGCCCCGAGACACCGATTTCGGCACTCGTGTTGGCGGAGCTGGCGCAGCGCGCTGGTATCCCTGCTGGTGTGTTGAATGTGCTTACTACGGACTTGGAGAATACACCTGCGCTGAGTGAGGCATTGTGTAAGCACCCGCTTATTAAGAAGGTGACTTTTACGGGCTCGACGCGGGTGGGTAAGTTGGTTGCTTCGCACTGTGCACATGGTCTTAAGAAATTGACTCTTGAGCTCGGTGGAAATTGTCCTTTCCTTGTTTTCGACGATGCCAATCTCGACCAGGCGGTCGAGCAGCTCATGTCGCTGAAATGGCGTCATGCGGGTCAGGCCTGCATTACTGCCAATCGGATCTATGTGCAGGCTGGGGTTTATGATCGCTTTGCTGCTCTTCTGACGGAGCGCACTGCTGCGATTGTTGTTGGTCATGGTGCCGTGACCGGTACTACGATGGGACCTTTGACCACGCCTCGGAGTATTGATAAGGCCTCTGCCCAGGTTGAGGATGCTCGTCGACTGGGTGCTGATGTTATCTTGGGTGGTAATCCTGTGACGTCGAAGCCTGGTTATTTCTTTGAGCCTACTATTCTGTCGGGAATGACGGAGGAGATGCTCATCTCGCAGGAAGAATCATTTGCACCTATTGCCGCGCTGTACCGATTCGAGACCGAGGACCAGGCTGTCAAGCTGGCTAATGATACCAGCATGGGTCTGGCTAGTTATGCTTTCACCAAGAATATCGATCGCATGTGGCGCCTCTTGGAGAACTTGGAGGCGGGCATGATTGGAATGAATACAGGTGGGTTTCCTACTAATATTTTCTACGAATAGCAAGTCTAACAAATTCGTGCAGGCAACTCATCAGCCGCCGAGTCGCCTTTTGGTGGTCTTAAGGAGTCTGGTTATGGCAAAGAGAGTGGAAAGGACGTGGCTGTCAATGAGTACTTGGTGACAAAAACGGGCACTTTGACAATTGAAGGACAATACTGAACATTCCATGATCTGTATAAATCATCTCTACTCAAATTTATTACCTGGTTCGCTACAAAAAGTCTTATTTACGTGCTCCGACATGGAAGGCGATAACCGTGCCAAGCGCACCAACACACGTTACTGGGTTCTTCTTCTCCCCATACGACGGTCCGGCCCTACTCCAAGGTGGAGAAAGGAGTAAGCAGCCAATCATAAATTAAGAACGCTTTGCTCCCAGAATAAAGGAACCGGCAATGTTCACCTCGTACAGACTCACCATCCCATAAATGGCCTGGCAATGGGATTTACTCTCTCAATCTGTGCAGGTAGCTCCTGCTCCAGTGAGTTCCACCAATAGAAATGCATGCCCAACCACCGCCTTCCATTACCCCTCGGCTTTGCATCGTCTTTGAACTCCCGGCTTTCTGCGCTCTCTCATTCTATTGGCTTTATAGTGGTCCAGGTCTACAAACGAGGTCTCTCTGAGTCAGATATGGAAGGAATTTCGGCAGCAGCGAACGTTGTCGGGATCATTCAACTCGCGGGGAGTATTGTGAAAATATGCGGTGGCTACCTCAGAGAAGTGAAGAACGCACGGAACGACATCGTTACCTTGCAACAGACCGTCACGGATCTTGAATTGATTGTCGAGAGACTCAAGAAATGTCTTCAAGGTCCTTGCGGAACAACACTGGCTCTTTCCTCGGGGCTAGTCAGGGGCATCGCTAGTTGTCATTCAGACCTCGAGACGCTAAAGAAGAGTATTGATCCAGGGAAAGGGAAGGACGTGATGAGAAGATTTGGTATCCGAGCCTTAAGATGGCCCATCGATCGCAGAGAGGTGGACAAATCGATTCAGAACCTTGAGAGATACAAATCATCCTTCGTCCTATTCTTACAAATTGACCAGACGTATGTTTATCACTAAAACTATTTTATGGCTACCAGCTCATTCCGACATAGGACTCTCCTAACAGGTTTAGCTCGGAGCGTGGATCTGGTTGACAACAAGTTGCCGATCGCATACGGGGCCGAATTTGACTCATACACAAACCAACACGAGGACAAATGTTTACCAGGCACCAGAACAGAGCTTCTTCGTCAGATCGTAGAATGGGCCAGGTCACCAGGAAGCAGGTGCATATATTGGTTGAACGGAATGGCTGGAACAGGGAAATCGACTATCTCCCGAACAGTGGCAACATCGTTCAAGGAGGGCAATTTGCTTGGAGCAAGCTTTTTCTTCAAAAGAGGAGAAGGGGATCGAGGGAAAGCTATAAGACTTTTCTCGACAATCGCAAAACAGATCATTGTCCGCATTCCCCAATTGGTTCCTAGGGTTCAAGAAGCAATGCGTGATGACCCTAGCATTGCCGAAAAGTCGCTCAGTGAACAGTTTGAGAAACTAATTCTTCGACCACTGGTTGCCTTGGAACGATCCAGTGGCCTGGCACAATCTTTGGTCATCGTGATTGATGCATTGGACGAATGTGAACAGGATGATGACATACCCGTCATACTCCAGTTGATCCAGCGCTTAAGGGAGTCAAATGCTGTGCTTATAAAGGTCTTTCTGACGAGCAGGCCTGAATTACCCATCCGTCTAGGTTTTTCAAAGATGGCGAATCATGACTTTCACAGCTTTGCCCTCCATCAGGTCCCCGAGGCTGTGACAACGCTGGACATCTCACTATTCCTAAAGAACCGAATTGCAAAGATCAGAATCGATAGAGATATCCCGTTAGACTGGCCTGGTGACGATACTATTAAAAGATTAATTGTGATGTCAGTACCATTGTTCATTTCTGCCGCCACTATCTGCCGATTCATCGAAGATCAGAAATGGGAGCCGACTATGCGCCTACGAGAACTTCTCCAGGATGAGGCCAAATACGCAACAAAAATGGAGAAAACCTATCTACCAATTCTTACGCGACTTCTCCACGATCAAGATGATGAAGACTCGAAGCTGCTACTACAACAATTTCATGAAATTGTCGGTTTAATTATTCTTCTTGCCATTCCCCTCTCTGTCAATGCTTTGTCTCAGCTTATTGGCTTCCGACAAGAAGTAATCAGCAATCGCTTAGATTCGTTCCAGTCCGTTCTCAACATACCTCATGACCCCGATCTACCAGTTAGGGTTATGCATTTGTCATTTCGGGATTTCTTGGTCAATACTAGCAGCAAGTTCCACGTGGATGAACAACAGACACACAAAAATATCAGCAAAAAATGTCTCGCCACCATGTCCGCCCACCTCAGAAAAAACATCTGTAACCTGAAAAGTTATGGAGCCCAAAGAACGGAGCTCAGTACTCGGTCTATCAATCACTATGTACCACCCCACCTGCAATATTCCTGTCGCTATTGGGTGTATCATCTCACAGAAGGCAACGCCGTTGTCACTGAAATGCACAATGTCTTCACATTTCTTCTGAAACATTTATTGCACTGGGTCGAAACAATGAGCATTCTGGGTCTCTTATCAGAAACCGTGCAAATGATTAACACACTGCAATCTGCCATTCAAACCGTATGTAATCCCGAACCTTCTTACATGATTACCAGATTGACTGATGAAGAGTGCTAAGAACGACGAAATAGATGAGTTGCTACATGATGCAAAGCGGTTTGTTCTTAAAAATAGGCAAATCGCCGATGATTCGCCACTCCAATTATATTGCTCCGGACTTGTGTTTGCGCCAAGAATGGCAATGATTCGGAGAAAATTCGAACGAGAGCTTCCTGATTGGATACGTAGATTGCCAGAGGTCGAAGAGTCCTGGAGCGCCTTGCAGCAGACTCTTGAGGGGCATTCAACCTCGGTTCGATGTGTGTCATTCTCCCCTGATGGTCGAATTATTGCTTCCGGTTCGTTCGATTCTACGATCAAGCTCTGGAATCCAACAACAGGCAGTCTTCAACATACTCTTGAGGGTCATTTACGTTGTGTTCGGTCTGTATCATTCTCTCCAGACAATCGAGTAATAGCCTCCGGCTCAGAGGATACAACAGTCAGACTCTGGGATAGAGCTACCGGCAATATTCAGCAGATTTTGGAGGGACATTTGGATTCGGTTCAGTGCATAGCATTTTCTCCGGACGGCCGATTCCTGGCATCTGGCTCGGATGACCAAACAATCAAGCTCTGGGACACCCTAACGGGCGCCCTGCACCGGAGCCTCCAAGGTCATTTAGATTCTGTTACTTCTGTTGCGTTCTCACCCGATTGTTTATCTTTGGCATCTGGCTCAGACGATGCTACAATCAGGATCTGGGATGCAGTGACAGGTACTCCATTACATCAGCCTCTCGAGGGTCATTCGGCCGCGGTTAACTCCGTTGCGTTCTCGCCTGATTGCCGTCTTTTGGCAACTGGGTCGGACGACGCGACGACTAGAATCTGGGATACAACCATGGGTACCCTACTTCAAACCCTTGAAGGCCATTCGGGTTGCGTTGATTCTGTGGCATTCTCCCCGGATGGCCTACGCCTAGCGTCAGGGTCAGAGGATGCGACAGTCAGACTATGGGACATAGCGACGGGAATCCTGCGGCAGACACTCGAGGGCCATTCAGATTGGGTTACTGGCGTAGTGTTCTCTCCCGATGGTCGTCTTTTGGTGTCTGCCTCGTACGATACAACAGTCAGGATCTGGGATACTGATATTGTCTCTTCCCAAACGACTTGGAAGGCCCATGCGAGTTGGGTTGAATCTTTGGCGTTTTCCCCAGACGGCCAACTCCTGGCCTCTGGATCATATGACAAGACAATCCAGCTCTGGAATACCGACACTGGAATCACACAGCAGATTCTTGAAGGCCATTTGGGCTCCGTTCAGTGTTTAAGATTTTCTCAGGACGGCCGACTCCTTGCCTCCGGATCAGAAGATCAGACTATCAGGCTCTGGGAGACCAGCACAGGAGCCTTGCAACAAATCTCGAATGTTCAAAGAACGGTCGCTGGTCTTGATTTTTCTGAATGGGGGTCGCAGTTAATCGCCAATATGAATTCTCTGGTCATACAGTCTTGCGATGGCATTGACCAACCCAGATCATCTCGGCAGGATCCAAACATAGGCATACTGGAACGACAGTGGGTAACCCTTCGCGGTGTCAAAGCCCTTTGGCTTCCTCCAGAATACCGACCCAGCTGTTCGCTGGTCAAAGATGAAAAGCTTGCTCTGGGACATGCATCGGGTAGAATTTCTCTTCTTGGATTTGACGCATAGCGAGGCTCAATCAGAAATAAGACCTTACTGTTGAGACTTTCCTATCACTACTAATTATAGGCTCTTATATCAGTTTCACAATCTATAATTAAAATAATACTTATAAATTATTGTATTTACTTCGTCACTGGTTAACTGAATCCACTTTTCTCCAAGAGTAGATCGAAAAATAGATATTCTGATTGGCTACACTCAATCTGGGGGAGATCCTTTTCAATATCAGATTTTCTTCACTGCACACACCATCAACGTCATTATGGACAACCTTAGTCCTCTACGAAACTTGATTCAGTCCCATCCACTCATCGACCACCATGCGCACAACCTATTGAACCGCGAGTCAGCCGCCGACTACGACAATTACCCAATCGAGGCCATTACCTCCTCAGCAGACGGTCGGGCCCTAGAAAATGCCCGCACCACCCTCCCCTCACTGCGGGCCATAACCCAGCTCTCCGAGCTATACGGCCGCGCCTGCGAAAATTGGAATGACATCCAATCCGCCCACGATCAAAGCGTGCGCAAAGACTACAATGACTTGATCCGAAAGTCTCTATCAGGCACGCACGCCCTGCTCCTCGATAACTACCTCAGGGACGACGAAGATATTGAACCCTCAACATGGCACGATAGCTTCACCGTCTCGCCGACCAAGCGAATTGTGCAGATCGAAGCCCTGGCCGAGTCCACAATCCTGCAAGTCTCCAACGCGCGAAAGAACGGCGAATCAGTCTGGAACAATTTCCGACAGCTGTTCCAAGACGCTCTCGGCGAGGCTCTAGACGATCCCAACGTCGTTGCATTTAAATCGGAAATTTCCTGTCGCACCGGATTAGATGTGGATCCGTATTCTTCGGATGATACCACACTCGGCGGATCATTGATTCGCATCCTCGATTCCGGAACAACAAGGTCTGGCTTCGAAGTCAATGATAAGCAGATCTGTGATTGGATTGTCCAGCAGACGCTGAAAGCGATCTCCTTTAAGAAGAAAGCCGGTGTTGCGAAACCTTTGCTGTTCCACACTGGCTTGGGAGACGACCGGATTAATCTTTTGCGGGCGAACCCTGCTTGTCTGCAGCCTTTAATCGCGCAGTATGCTAGTGCGGATATTGTCCTGTTGCATGCTGGATACCCTTACACGCGCGAAGCGGGTTATCTCGCTTCTGCTTATCCCAATGTCTATCTTGATCTCGGCAAGGTTTTTCCCATGGTTAGCCGCGAGGCGCAGACGAAGGTCCTGAGACAGAGTTTGGAGATCGCGCCTACCAACCGTCTGCTCTGGAGTACTGGTGGCCAGTTTCACCCGGAGACGTTCTGGTTGGCTAATCGGCAGTTCCGCCAGGCTCTCGAGACGGTGAGTTGCAAGCCTATTTTTCTACGAATTGGCCTAACCGATACTGATTTTGTGTCTTGCAGGTACTCGTCGATTATGTTCAGCAGGGCGACTTCACTGCGGCTCAGGCCATGAAGATAGCTGCCGATGTTCTGTTCTATAACTCCAATCGCCTTTACGGCCTCAACTTAACTCCGTCATACACACCTGGGGAGTAAATTGTTCACTATGCAGGGATTCACAGGTATGTCCATGTCTTCAATTTCTATTCACTGGATGGAGACTGACAATTATATCACCAGCTGATGCTTCTACCTACTCTCATGCTATCGCAATGCACAGCCGTTGGGTCTTGATTGCTAACGCCGTTGCCAAAGTCGATCACCGATCGCAGAGAGTCTAAGTTCTCTCAAAGGCGATACGGGCCTACACTACTAGCACCAGAGCAAGTGAAGAACTACGTAACAATCAAGCAAGCCACACCAGCGCACTCGCTATCCCAGCCGGAAGAGCGCCGATTGCAGCTTTGGGAACAATACAGAGCACGAGATGCGTAAGTATTGATGAGATGTATGTATATTGAATTCTCATATTAGAACCGAATGTGATAATCATTTTTTTCATGATTCTCCACGCCGTCTTGCCCTCATCCAAACCGTATACATATCGCAAGGCCAGCAAAGCGATCCAGATCCAGTGCCACCTGAAGTAACAAATATCTATGTCCGTGGGAAATTCAACCACCAAAATAAAATCCAAAAAGAAAACCACGCATGTACATATGCCACCAGGCGGGTAGATCATTGCACGCCATGCAATGTTGAGTATCATGCAATAAGCGAAAAGAGAAACGAGAGAAGCAAAAGCAAAAGCAAAATATCGAAACAAGGTATACCAACTCCAGCCGTCGCTTCCCGTATATCCAGCGTTGGTCTGGTATAATGCAGTGTAAATCATGAATGGTCAAACGATAGAAGTTGTTGAAATGCGTGTCAGAAGGGGAGGTAGAGAGAGAGAAAAGAAGCAAAAATGTCATCACGTTCATTGTCTGATATGATGGTATTGATAATGTTATAATAACATGACGAACACCAATCACTTATCCAGGTCAATGACGGATTGATGCCATCTAGATGGCTAGATGGGGTAAAAAGAGAATAAAGGAGAAAAACAGGAGAGAAGTGGTACATGCCGTGTGCGATTGGTTGGGATGTGGAGTGAGGAAGAAGAAAAGAGCAAGGGGATATGGTCGAGAGCAGAGATGTTAAGAGACAAGGTGATGAATCCCAGCAACCAAAACGAAGATTTTAGGAACAGGCTTGCACGCCAAATCAAAATGGACACAAACATGCTGTTCAACATGCCATCTTCCGTTCTGTTACCATCCCATCCCTTTCCCACTCATCTAGTAGCCGTGCTACTTCTCTGAAAGAGACCGGCTTGGTGAGGAACAGGTCCACACCAGAAGCCATAGCATCCGACTCGTCGCGAGAGCTGCTGAGTCCAGTCAAAGCAATGATGACAGCCGGCTTGCGACCATCTATATCCCTCTCCAGCGAGCGAATAGCACGAGTAGCCTCAAACCCATTCATGACAGGCATCGACATGTCCATGAAGATGATATCATAACCACTCTGCATACGCTCGACTGCCTCAACGGCCAATTTGCCATTCTCGGCTGGGTCCAGCTCAGTCAGCTGGCGCTTTTTGAGGAACGTCATCATCAGGTTGAGGTTTATGCGATTGTCATCAACCACAAGTACTCGTGCCAGTCGCTGAGGTTTGCTTGGGCGCTCTAGCAGTGGTTCTGGCAGGGGGGCTTCTGAAATATCCTCGGGTAATTTGGTGATTTGTGACGGTTGTTGCAGTGGTGATATCGTCATGGGGCGGATTCCGGGACAATCCGGATCTGGGGCGCTAAGAGCATCGGCGTGGGATACGCGGGGCGAAGCGAATGTAGATGGCAATGAGGATGGCCGGAGCGGTAGACTCAGTGGTTGCAAAGCGGAATCTGGTGTCGCGGATCTCGATTGGCCGTGGGTCAGACACCTCATTACGCTTCGAGCTAATTTGTGTGGCCCACAGGGACGCCGGATGATGTCCACGGAGGAAGCAAGAGGCAACCATTCTGATTTCGCCCCGGTGTAATCCACCGATTTGTGGCATAGGACAAGAAGAGCATGCAAAGTGGCTGAGGGTGCAATGGTGCGGAAGTTGGGTAAGTCAGTTTCATCCATAAGTACAAGATCAATATGGGCGTCCGGTTTCCATGCGACAATCTCCATGCCATACCAGTCTGAAAGATATCGAGTAATTTCAGACCAGTTAGAGTCGGTAGTCACGTCGGTTGGGTCAGCACTCCATATAGAGGCTCGTTTACCAGAGTATCTCTCGCGTAGTAGAAGAGTTTGGGTCAAGGTCTCTCTCTGTTGAATAAGCTGTCCAGATGGTTCGATGGCCGGGCTTTCCTTTCCAACAGGTCGCTCTAGGGGAAGAGATACATGTACGACAGTACCCTCCCCTGGTCGGCTGCGAATTCGAATGAATCCGTTCAGAGCCTTGACCAAGCTGCGAACAATTGACAATCCTAGTCCAGTACCGACAGCCAAGGGGTCTTCCTGGGCAAATGGGGTGTAAAGTTTGCCACGCAAAAATTCTTCCGATATACCTTTACCTGTGTCGGTTACTGTCAAGGTGACTAAGTCTTCCAGGCCTTGCCGCCGAGATCGTCCTTCAGATTGACTAGATGCTGCCAATGATAAAGTGACACGGCCAGATTCTGTATATTTCATGGCATTGCCAAAAAGATTCATAATGATGCGGCGCAAAGCGCCCGGCTGGGTCCGGTAGACCCAATCCCGGAATGAAACATCGATAACAACTTCGACGTTTGACCGCTGATTCTGCGGCTTGGTTTGATGTGGCATCAATACGGGCAGATCAGCTGAAGCAGTAGAGCTCTGGCCATACATATGGCCAAGAGAGATGCCTTCAACGACTTCCTCGGCGAGGATAGCCACATCGGTAGCTACGAGCGTATCCAGGTGATTCACTAGCTTGTCGGATCCTTTGAAATCGAGCGGTGACTCTTTCTTGCGTTTCATTGATCGCCATGTCCGTTCCAAAGATACTACTTTGCTGAAGTCAAGTACCTGGTTCATTGTATCCAATAACGTCCGGCCACAGGAGTTGACAGTCTCAAGCAATGAGTCCTGGAATTCGTTGAGAGGAGTGCTGTTCAAAAACTCGGCAGCGGCCAAGATGCCATGAAGGGGGCTACGGAGTTCATGTCTAGTAAAGGGAGTAGTTAGTAACTGCGGTGGGGCAATGTCAAATGACCAGGATAGACTCACGAGATGCTCCCAATAAAGTCGCCCTTCTGGCGATCCGCGATGAGAGATTCAACGCGGCTATATTCGGCCATTATAGAGGATGAAAATCCAAGCACAGAACTGAGCTCGACTGAGGTAGTGAACACCTGAGTCTCAATTGTGCTCCAGCAGAAACACCCTCCGAACCACTGCGAAGAAACAGCATTCCACAAAGGCACAAACATGATTTGCGCCGCATTTGGGAAATACTGGTTGAGCACTAAATTCTCGGCAGCTTTCCGCCGTTTTCGCCAGGGCTTTGAAGGCTGTGCAGCACTAGGTGGGGACCGACTCGGGGCACTGGTACCAAGAGGGGCCTTGTCTTGGGGTTGTTGGTCGTCATCATCTGACGTCGAGATAAGCCCATCGCGGTGGAAAGACCATAGCTTTCCTTTGGGGTAGCGTCGAAGCAACAATTGTAGGAAAGATCGGTCTAAGTTGGCCGCAGCGCATGTGGCCATCGACCCTGCCTGGGGAGCAAACGGTTCTTCATTTGTTGATGCTGACAGAACAGAGGCAGGTCCGCCTGTGTCGGAGTAATCACTGCCCATATCGGCATCCATCAAAGGGCTATTGTTAGCCTCCAGAAAAATGACCCCACCGTCGCCATTCAGGTCGAGACTCTCACGGAGGAGATTGGCTGCCCTGCGGAAGCACCAAGAGTTGCCTTGCGAATCATCGGGTGGTAGTCGATTCCGGCTGCTGCTTGTCAGCCATTCTGGCAGAGAACTCTCTACAGTGCCCGATTCAACCATTGAACCGCTATCCAGTTTTGAACCACTCATTTTAGAATCGTAGTCCAATTTTGAATCGGACGGGACAGAGCTGAAGGAACGCGTGTCGGTACTGAGTGATCGATCGTTCGGTGGACTATTGGATGGTGCTTGCGATGCGTTTTCTGAGCTGTTTCCACGAGAGCCAGCAGAGGCACTTAGTCGATTGTAGGAAGATGGCGGGGTTGTTGATGGAGCACCGACGCTGCCGGTGCGCGACTGGTCGATACTATCCACGAAACTAGAACTTCCTTCAACGAAATAGCTAAGCCCGCGGGAAAGGCGCGCGGCCCGGCGTCCTTCGCAAGCCTGTCTGCAAACGCTCAAATAATCCATCACAAGCATCGATATAGATCCCAGTGTATCCTTCTCTAGCGATGTTAATCCATCTCGGGGTTTCGCGTCCAACACAAAAAGGCAACCCAAATTGATATTGCTATCGGTTGTCAAGGGAGTCCCGGCGAAAAAGCGGAAGTTGGGGTCCTTTTCGACGAAGGAAAGGTGTTTGTAGCGCTCATTTTCGGTCATGTCGTTCACGATTAGAAATTGATAGTCTGCATTCACGCGGTCGTTTGGGGGTAGTGAAACAGTGTCCTGTCGAATGGCGTCAAAATCGTGGAGTCGTGAAAAATGAATAATGGGAGTTGGTCCGACAATAGCTCCGGATCAGCCAGCTCATCGAGTGAGCAAAACTTACCTTGCATACGCTCCATGTCTTGCGAGTGTCAGATGCCCCCAACCAGACATTATCCTTATTGTCGTAAACTGACGGATCGTTCAAATTGAGGGATTTTGTGGCTTCGGCAACGATGTGTTGCACATCACGATCCAATACTGAGATAAACACCCGCTCGACATTCAATCGCAAGGCCGCTAGCTGGGCAAATGACGTCATTATATTATTCGAGGTGCCTAGAACGAGAGATTCCGAGCCAATTGCCGTCGCTGGTCGGGAAGTTGCACTACCGTGTGAGGGTACTGATCCTTCGGAGATTGGTGGGGTGATCGTATTTCCTGAAACCGCAGAAAAAGGGAATCCGTCGTTCGTAGGAAGCCAAGATTGACCCGCCTCAGCTTGGGAAGCAGGCTGGTAATAGCGGTATAGCTCTCTTGCCCTGCGGTCTGCATTGTGTAGACTATTCTCGTGTTTCTTAGGAATATGCATGGTTTGTTCCTAGCGTTGGAAGAGTGAAGATGCAGTGCTGCATCCTCGCACTCAAATTTCGAGATTGACGAAGCTATCACGCCGGTGACGACCGAGGCAGAGTGACGAGGGTTAGGAGAGTCAAGATGCACAAAGGAAGTGATTAAAAATTGGAAATTTGAGTCACAGATTGTTGGAAACAAGGAAAGTGGGAGTTCCCGGTTTAGATATCACTCTCCACCAAGAACAGCAAGTCAGGTGAAGCGTATTTGGGATTCCAAGGAAGAGTGTGGGACGTTCGGCAACCGGATCCCACTTGTCAAAGTACAATAGGGACGGGCATTGACGAAGTGGACCAGTGGGGGAAATGCATAGAAGATGATTAGTGGGAACCAGCGCTCTGTGCATATAGCGAGTCGACCGTGTATAGACTACATCTGCTCCACTGCTTCATCGCGTCTCTCGAGGGATTGTCCCGAATCTTGGGATCGGCGCGCCCAGATTGCGCAACTGTCGCTTGACCAACATATTGACTGGGGGTACGATGGAGTGGAAGGGCCCAGTGGGCGTCCACTGAGGAGCGCAGAGTAGACAAGATGTGGAGGGAGTTGGTTTCAGTTGGCTGTGAGTGGTCCTGTGGCGTTCCGAGACGTAGATCATTGGCCAATGGCCTCAGGCCACATTATTTGCCGTGGACATCAGGCATCTCAATCAACGCCAAGTGGACCAATCAATCTTCACGATCGTTTCGATAGAACGTGCTAGCTACATCCAGTTACATCCCTTGCCTCATGCTTCGTTTCGTATATGTAACCTTGGAATGTGAACTATGCTGTCTCAGCAGCTTCACTAAGGGCTGTTGACTAGGGCTTCTCACATGTATACCCTCATTCAAAAACATCACGATACGTCATTTCTGCCAGGGGCTTGAATTGGCCCGGCAAGCCCCACGACGGCGGTGGCGAATTCATGAAGCAGCCATACAATATTGATGCAGGCAATCTCGACTTCCCTGCTTATGGTATGTTGGATAGAAAGTGATCGTCTCTTCCGTCATAGGCCTGAACACCCAAGATGATCAAAACCTCACGAAAATCATATGTTGTATTCAACACTTCCAAAACTTTATATCTGACTAGGAATTATGACCGGTCACCGCACCCCAGATATACGCCACCCACGACCCAAGTGTCAGCAAAATCAGAGCGCCGAAGCAAATTATGGAAATCTTCCGAGTGCGTTGGCGCAGGGTTACCAGGTTGTGCTCTCGAATCCGCTCAATGATAGCCGCACCCGATGTCAACCGTTTATGCCGAGTCCACTGTAGCGGCGCCAGGTTATCAGTCAAAAACGAGCCGATCAGGATAGCCGCACCGACAACCAGAGCACCGGCACCAAGAACTAGATACACCTGCACCACTCGACGGTATGAATTGTCATCTGCGTCTTGCAAAGCTCCCGTGATGATCCGAATTATAATACTCATACTGTTACGATTAGCAAATGTCAGTTTGTGTCTCAAACCACATTTTCAATTCAGGAATGTTGGATCAAACTTACGCATTGTTCATGGTGACCTTCAATGCATACGCAGAGCCAAAGACCGATTGGTGCCATAGCGAGGTGCGAATGCTGTCGATGACCGAGGTTGGTCCGAAGGACACGGCGATGGCGTAGATGCCGAATGCAGCTCCTGTGCCTGCGTGTGATGTTGCAAAATTAATGAGAACCATACTCAGCAGCATGCCGAGACCGCAGACAAACACTAGGGAGGTCAGTATCAGTCAGGTTTGGCTTGCTTTAGATCTCGGTCAAACTCACAGACAGATGCTCGATTGCCGAGGACATCGATAAACACGCCCAAGCAGGGAACGAGGAAGAAGCCTGATTAATGTCAACTTATATCCAGCCACGGGCATCCCACAATCATCATGCATCCTCGGAATATTCGTACCTGCATACTGCGAAAGTGAACTATACCACCCGGCCTTGATGGAATCAACATTGAATCGCTTCTCGGCCAGCTCGGTGGCATTTTGGCTGAAGACCGATGCAGCACTCGTTTGGAAAATCGAGAAGCCCATGACAGCCCAGAACATCCACGGGAGCTCGAACAGCTTTTGAAATTCGAACTTTTTGTTTTTCTCTGTCAGTTGTTCTTTGGTAGCTGTATCGCGTCGTCCCTTGTAGTGACGATTACAATACACGTTGAAGAGCCAGAATGCTGCGCAAGCCACATTGGTGAAGAGATTCATGAATACCGAGGTCCAAAAGACCCAGGCAAAGTTTCCGGTTTTCTATGCGCCTGTTAGCATGGCTTAACTAAGTCAACCGCAGGTGAAAAGCAATCACCTTCGCAATGATGTTGGCCGTCGACTTTCCAACAAACCCGCCTATCTTGCCGACAGCGAGCTCAAAGCCTAATGTGGATGCAAATCCATTACTAGGAGGAAACCAAGAGGAAAACATCTTATACTGCGCGATTTGGGTAGCGATATCGCCGAGTGCGAGGATAACCCGACCTCCGATCATGAAGTCGAAAGAGCGCACGGTCGCGGCGGCAGCAACGAGGATAGAACCGATGGTGTAGACGATATTTCCGTAAACGATCATCTCTATTAGACAATGCCGGTCAGTATATCTCTCGTTCATTTGACACACTCAGCAACATACGAGCTCCGCCAACTCGGTCGGTGATCACACCGCTTATCAAAAGCAGAACTGTGGCCATGAAGTCTTCGCTGGCTTCCAAAAGCGAAAATTGAACATTGTCGATATGCATTTTCTGCCAACAAAAGCCGTCAGTGAATCCTGTAAATCGACATTCCCATGGTCTTCAATACCTTTTTGATCGTGCTCTTCATAGCACCCGTCACGCCGGTGCTCCAGTGCGAGCCAAAGCTAATAGACGATATTAGGGCGACCGCGATTAACTTTGCAGCAAGCGGCGGTGGCTTCTTTCCATCGGAGTCATCGCTAGATTCTTTCGATGGAGTGCGAATGTCTTCACTGACAGGTGCTGACACCACGTCCACGTCCACGGACTTGGAGTCCGGAGTATCAACTGCCATAATCACAACTCGATGGAAAGCTCCTAGCTCAAATAAAATAAAGAACTTTTAGACGAACTCAAAAGGGCCATACCATTACTATTTATGTGCCTCGGAGATTGATAAAAAATCTACCGAGAGAGCGGAGCCCTACTAGTGTGCTACGGTGAGCTGATCCCGGCAAAAGAGACCGAAGCTCCTCATCAGCTAATGTACGTAAAAAGGCAAAAGAACATTCTCTCGGCCCTTGGCATAGCGGGTGGTCATCAGATAAGATAGGGTTATCCTGAAAATAGTTTAGCGTTGCAAAATATACCCCATCTCGGGCCAATGTCGGCGAATCTTGGCTCTCTCTAGTCTCTTTCAGTCACTTGGACGCACTCAGAAAAAGCCTGCTCAAGCCCACGTGGAACCCACAACGTTCAAAACAATTCTAGGCTTCTCTCCGAGCTGTGACTAGTTCGGCGATATTCTTTTTTTGCCGGCTAGACGACCCGCTTGGATTCTTAACCCCGATTGATTGCACTCTAATCAGATCTAGCAATGATTTTTGCCTTCGGCAGTTCTCTAGTTCCCTTGGACTGTCTGACGATATTGACATACGTACTCTATCGTACGACTTTATTGTTCGCTAATCACCGATCCGCTCAAGACCCTCCAGGCGAGCCCACCATAAACTGCCTCGGATGGGGCATCCCAAGAAAAGCTTTGAAACAAATCCGACTTGTGTGCGGGCTCCCAGATATATGCAGCAGATGGAAAAGAAAGACAAAAAAAAAATGCAATGCGACACAAATATTCAATGGGCCAAATTATAGGCGTCATATAAGCCGCTTATGTACCGTCAATATGCGAACTCGTTTGCCGTACATCTAGGGCATGTATAAAGGAATAGACATAAACATGAAGAGAAGCCATGTGCATATCGCCAATAGACTAAAACACGGTGTGTGAACTATCGACATCAAGCCATTCCACCATGAAAAGGGAGAAAATCAGATTGAACCCCGTAGCCATGCTGCAAAATACAGATACTATTCTAGAAAGCAATCTGACAAGTGAATGTTGGCAATCACACCCAACCAAGACTCCCACATTTTCCCGGTTGTTCACTTCCGGGAAATACGTCGTGAGACTTACCTACGTCGTACTAGATAATGCATTGCTATCCTAAGTGAGAGGTACTCGCAACAAGTACCATATTCAAGTCAGGTTTCACAGAGAATGCCATGATGATCAGCGAGATACTCGGCACCATAGTAATTTTGTTTTCCCGGTAGAGCGAGATACGCCCCAAAGTTAGTATAAGAGGAGGCAAGTTCCCTATTCTGTGGACCATCAACATCCCATCCTCAGAAGCATATTCAATTTTCTTGACTATGGACCACGTCACCGCTAGCCTGAGGGCATTGTTTAAAGGCCTTGATGGTCATGAGCTAATTATCCCATCACAACAGAAGCTCAACCCTGGCTGGGAATTGAAGGAACATGATCCAAGCCATAAGAGCATTAAGGACGAGCTGACTAGCTGGGTTGAAAGGTACCGTTCACAAAGTTTCTTTTGGGAGTTGTCTAATGAGAACATGAACCTAGTCGGTGGTCGGATATTCCAAACCGAACGATGATTGAAGCCCTCAATCTGCAAAATTGGGTTTCATTGTTGTATCCTAATGTCAAGTATGAAAAGCGTCTCACAATAGCGAAGAGCCTTTCTTGGGTAAGCGTCACTATCCTTGAATGATTCGTGCTTGTCACTAAATAACTAGATCTTTACTTGGGATGAACCCCTTGACGATGGAAAATTCACACATGACCCTGTCGGGGCTATCAACTACTGCAACGAGACTATCGAGTTCATAGAGCTTCTTCGCGATCCAAGTCGAGTCGAGTCCGCAACTCATCCTGATCCTAATATTGCTTCATTCAAAGACTCGTTCGTGGACATTTCGGAGAGTCATCCAGGTATGTTTAGCGCTACCTGCACATAAATATAAAGCTAATGAAGTTTATGAACGCAAGTGTGCACTAAGCGTTACCTTGATGAGTGCCTGCTTTTCGTGCGCGGAACGTCGGAAGCAGTTGAACGCCGGGAAAAGAACCAGGTTCCTACACTGGCCGACTACTTTGACTGGAGAGTACTTAATCTTGGCTTTGAGATATACTTCACCTTGATCGAGTATGCAAACTCCTTTCATCTTGTCCTTATAGATATCTTCTTGGGAGTTTTCTCAATATATTTTGTCAAATGCTTATAATTGTTAGGTACGCGCAAGATCTTCAGGTCCCCGACGAGTGCTCGAAGCCGAACCCATTCATGCAGACTATCTTCCGAGAGGCCTCTTTGATCATATCCATGTCAGTATTTACAAAGCATAGATCACTGGCCATTGTCTGACTGTTTTATTCAGATATAATGATCTTCTTTCTCTGCCGAAGGAACTAGTATGACCCCCCCGGGCGGCATATTTGACTCGTTTTAGCTAACGTACAAAAGGATGCAGGTCAGTTTGAGAGCTGCGTGCCAATCAAAATGTTCGAGTTTGGACTGTCGTTGGACATGACTATTAACAGCTTCGGTCAAATGATCCATGATTGTGCGGAACGATTCAACAAAGCCGAACAGGACTTGTATAGTCAAACCAGTCCCGATAGCTTGGCGTCTGTTCAGGCATTTGTGCAGGGTATAAAGCAGCATGTTGTGGGCACCCTGAAACACTTGTAATACACCTCTTATCCCAGACTTGGAAGTATTTATCAATGACTAACCACCGCTGATAGCTACTTCATGGAACGATATGTTGCCAAAGGTGTCAATCAACCGGATGGCTCGATTAAGTTCAAAATATCGTTGGGAGAGTAAGTTGAGACTGTGTCACTTGAGATGAGGACTATCGCGCTAAGGACCTATTGAACTCAATGTTACTATGCGGTTTTGTATGGTAACCTGGGGAATCTCGAAAGTATGGTGTCTACTAATGTACTATACTGGTCCGATGGAGGTCTCTCAACAGGTCTCCACTATATATTGCGGGAATATTTCGGTTGCACCACATGCACTATTAAAGAGCTTACTATGTGTTCTAACACCACGACGTATGCCTTCTGTAGAATTCTAGTGTACGTATGCGTAACCCACTACTTTCAGATAAACGGTGGAGGGCGACGGTCCGCCAGGCGGTAGCATGAAGTGCTGACCTATATAATTTTGTGTCACCTCCCAACTTTTCAACATGAGTAGTCTGGTAGTCTGGTAGTACAGACTACACCTCAAAGGCCATGCATTCATTTGCTAATTTGAAACGGTGGGTCTTAATTTAACCGCCAAGTACGTTACTCCGTACACAAGATAGACAGAAGACCTCATAACCGGATAGTGGACCTCGGGAACCTTGGAAGGGAGCGGAACTTCGAACAGACCTGAAGATTTTAGTCTTGATTGAGCAAGGATGTAAGCATAGGATATTTTTCGGTCTCTAGGAACGTCTCTCCGGCGTAGGAGTATAGGACTGTGGTGGAGACTGAAGGTACATCTAGCAAGATTAATCTCCAATTCTGCACGTCTTCTCTTCACACGCAGCCTTCGCCTACCCTCGTCTGATATCCAATATAGAACTATAGTGGTGTTTTAGAGAACTAATGGTGGTAGGTATATATATGTCACTATTCCTTCGAACGCTCTAACGATAAATTACTTCCAAATGTGACATCAGGAAAATATGTCTAAAACAATCCCGACAGCACGAGCCCTCCCGATGTATATATGATCAACGAGAGAAAAAAAAAAAAAAGAAAAAAATGCAGTGCAAAAGATATTTCACGAATATTGAATCGGCCAAATCAGAGGCGTTCCATGAGCCGCTTGCGTACGGTCCACATACGAGCTCGCTTGCCGTACATGTACATAGGAATCGACATGAGCATGAAGAAAAGCTGTATGCCCCCGATAGACAGGAACACGGTACGTGAACCATCGGCATCGAGCCAGTCCACGATGAAAAGGGAGAAAACCAATCCGTGGAGGATATCTGCAAGAAAAAAAAAGGTGTTAGATCAGATAAAACGAACAAAAGAATGAAGGATAGCTCAACATACTCTTGCTAAAGTTCAGTGTCACTAGCGCCTCGCCAGCATACTGGCGATAGCTATCTACACAAAAAGTGATAGCCGTTGTGCTACCCAAGCAGCAACCAAACGAGATCAAACCGAAGAAAATAGTCGGGACAATCCAAGAGTCACCGATCTCCGCACTCCACCCAAAAGCCATCAGACCGATGACAGTAGACAAAGCGATTGGAATTGCCATGACGAGACGGAATTCAGGTTCGTAGATACCGCCATTGCGTCTGGTCATAAACCGCGCGATGATATCCGATACTTTGCCCGCTACTGCGGTTCCAAGGAGGCCGCCAACAAATGGCGATATGTAGATCAGACCTGTCTGTAGTGCAGTGAAATGGTAGTGATCCCCGCCTTCGAAGATGTGTGCAACCGACTCCGAAAGCACGATTAGCCAGCCGACCGATAGTGAGTATACCACTGTTGACCAGAGAACGGCTGGATAAGCAAATAGGACGAATGGTCGCACGGCAACTCTGTGCCAGCTGTCCTGCGCGATTCGTCCGTTCCAGACCCGAAGTAATTGGGAGTAGGGGATCTTCGGGCGTTCACGGAGTCGGTTTGTGTATTGTAGGGTCGCAGGCAGCGGTGTCCCCGCAGGCTCTAGTGACTCGGTCCTCGCAGGTGACACGGCGGCAGGTCGAGCTGTCTCCAGGTCATCCTGGTGTGCGCCAGGCACAAAAGCATGAGGTAATGGCCGGAGGAAGTCATCGTCCTTCTCATTAGCTGGGGTGGGCTGTTGAGTGGCGATTTGATCATCATTGGTAGCCTTGCCGGCCTCAGAAACAAGATCGGACTTTTCAGTCTCGACTGCCTGATCTCCGTCTTCTGGGTGTTCATCCGCGAATCCAACATGCGCATGCTTAGATTTTTTCTGTGCCAATGCTGGGTCTGGATCGGCTTGTTCGGCGGACTCGTCCAGGGGTTGGACATACGGGCGCCGCCCGCGGAAGCCATGGGAAACGAGGTCAGAGACACTGCGACCAGGGCCGCGCGGGCGCTTATGCTTGTGCACGCGCGGACGAGGCGTGCGATCCCAAAATGTTTCGGGTACGAAGAAGAAAAGCAACACTAGACACATGCCTACAATCATGGCAACGATCCAGAATACCCAGCGCCAGCTCAGGCCTTGGATTATGGCGGCACTCACTAGGGGAATCAGATTCTTTCCGCCTAGTAGCAAGAGTGTATATATGCCCACCCGATAGGCTCTTTCGTGCAAGAAGTAGATCTCTGCAATGGTAGCAGATGGAAGGCACTCGACTGGGCTCACGGCCAATCCTTGGAAAATACGAGCGACCACGAGACTTGGGTAGTTCGGTGACGCTGCGCACCAAATTGCCGAGATCACGAACAGGGTGGCACCCAAAAGATAAACCGGTCGCTTCCCGTATAGAATGGCTGTGGGCGACATCACGACAGACCCCAAGCCTAAGCCTAGCATATAGAACCCGGTGGTGAAAGCCACTTGTTGCGTGCTGACATCGTATGCAGCTGCGACCTTGTTAAACCCAGCTGCCAAAATGGGGGTCATGCCGCCTCCCATCAAGCAATAGAAGCCTAGCGAGACCAATGCGGTGTCTCGTTGCCACACAGGCCAGTTCAGAGGGTCATTTACGGAGTCATCCGGTTGAGGATCAAGCACAAATTGTCCGTCCGCTGTTCTTTTCTGCGTTGGAACCGCCGACCGGGTTCGAGAAGTAGATCGCGAGGGACGATAAGACGAGGATATAGATGATGTCGATGTCCGATGCGGTTGATGCCTCATTCCCAGAGGTTCATTGCGATTTGATGATAAGAGAAGTACAGTTCCTAAACCACGCCAGCCAGTTGTCAGTTTCCGTTTCACAATATCACTTCCTCGATGACAGGGAGATCTCTACTCACCAGGAACTTCGTCGGTCTCTTTATCACTTAGGATTCCCAATGTCGATTTGGCGCGATAGGTCTGATCCTCGCTAGACTCGGTACCTTCTTTGGTCTTTCCTCCAAAGACTCGTCTCCAGCGCGAAGCAGCTGGCTGTTGCGGGACATGTTCGATTCCCGTATGTTCCTCCATTGTAGCAGAATGGTCCTCTGTTGGTGATGTCATGTTCTGTTTGAGAACTACGGACGAAGTATTCGGCCTATCGCGTTTGCGTTTGCGAAACAAGTGTGCTAAACATCCCATGTTAGCCAGAGTCTTTTGCATCTACGCAACAAAAGAGCAATCTCTCAGAGTCACCAGGGGGGACCGGGGGAGTCACTCACAGCTATCTCGGATGGCCAACAGGGGATACCGGAATCCAGTAACAAGCCCAAAAATGCTGCTGGTAAAAACTGGCAATTATAAACGACTTGCTAGCAGAAATGGAACGATTCCCCCACAGAAGAACAGGTAAAGTGTATGTCGCTGGGTCTTGCGAAAGCGATCAACGCTCTTGGATTAACGCAAGAGGCAGCAGATGAGCTCCACTTAAAGACATAGCTTAATGAAGCAGGAAAGAGGAAAAGTGATGTAGAACAGAACAAAAGATCTGTTAAGTGGCGGCTGATATATAGCTAGCGTTTCTCGGGGTCCATGCGATAAGCTCTTAGGTATATCACGCGGTAAATGTTGAAAAGACCAAAAAGCTGAGACACAAAGAAAAAGGTGATGTGATCGACGATCCCATGTGGCAGTGGGGGGAGGCGGTGAGATGTCTTAAAGTACGTACTCATGGAGTACCGTGGGTGTCATACGATTGCCAAAGTTAATTCAAGTGCCCCCAAGGTACTGAGGTACTATCTTTTATCAAATATCTTTCTGCATATATGCAGTATGTATCTGATAACTATGTACTTTGTGCATAATCTAGTGTAGACTGCAGCACGATCCGCAATATCCGCGGATATGGATATTTTTTGATATCCAAGATCCGCAGTCTTGAGGATTTGGATATGGACCTGATATCCGATGGAATCAAACAGAGTAAACATGCCAAGAAATTGCCTATTTAGGCAATCATGTGACTAAAATCTAGTGCGGATATCCGCGGATATCCGCAAATTGCGGATGTAAGGATCGATCCAATATCCATTGGAGCGGATATGCCGCAGTCTAATCTAGTGGACTGCTGAGAATGACACAGGGTCTGATACACATCGTTTTCGGGGAATGTTATGCTCCCCACAATATGTTAAATGATGTTACCACACGGATCAACAGCCCGTCTCGATAGGTGGATCCTTGGGCTACGCATATTACACGCAAGATAACGTCAAAAGCAAGACTACGGTGTGCACTCACATATATTAAACGCACATTTAACACCTGCCGGCAGTCTGTAGTGAAAGATTAATCGCACTCGAATTTCCCCATCACTGAATGCGCCCGGCCATTCCTGGTATATGCCAAGCCACTCAAATCCGGCGCTTGTCACGAGAGTTTCACTTTGCGTGGTCTGCCCGTCAATGGATATGTCTGTTGACGAATTCCAGTATCGGGCAATACTCAAATAATGTTTTCAAGGCCTCAAAATTATCTCAGCTGACCAGCGGGAGGTGTTGGCTGTCGTCATTGTGCATATGTCCAATTGCGGGGGAAAGGAGCCCCAGCTTTGGTATCTTCATACCGTTGGATATCAACACTTCCCTTCCTGGGTGCTTCAGCTCGCGTGGCGTCATGGGTCAGGCTATGGTTATTGATCTGCAACCTTATACATCATGTTTGGAAGAGGGGGATCCGACAAGCCAGTTGCATCCACGCGGGTATTACGACTTTGGGGGACGCCACCTGATGTTAGTTCTCGGATGGGATCGACATACTCGTTTTAGGGTTCTTTGATTCGTGATATGGCCATTTGTTTGATATTGTGGGCGAATTAATAGACTTGCGCATCGTAGATAAGGCATTCTATCACTTGATAGCATTGTCTGCCCCGTCTCATTGGCAAAACACTATTGATTAACCCTCCAAGCTGGTCAAATGATCGCTCTAGGTGGGTAATGTCAATGCAGTTGGCGAGACAATGTGCTGCTAGTGTCTCTTATAAAACAGATTCCCGGAATAACCCTCGAATATAGAATAATGTATTGTTCAGGATGTTCGGGATGAGCCCGAGATCCCTGGGAAGTACACGGCCCTCTGGGTTTGAGCCGCACCTCCCTTGTCTTGTAGTATTTCCATCAATCTCAGTATCTTACACAAATATAGGCAAGAGCGAGTATTTACTAGCCTTTTGCTGTACCAACTTGGTTGCATGTCCAAGTTCTGATCTTAGCACGTTTTCCTTAACATTCATAGACTGCATCATCTTAAGAGCCTATCCATCTACATCTGGTTGACAGTCCTGACTTGAAAACAAAAGCCATCGCCTTCTAGGGCTATCTATATGCTCAAGTCCCTACGAGACTAAGAACAACGAATAGTAGAGTGTTGAATAAGGGGTACTATACGTTAGCTAGAATTGGTTATTTATTTATTAATAGTTTTGGACTTTAGCAGCCACAAGGTGGCCTCGGGCTAAATGGTTATATACTCCGCAACCTCTAGGGCTACAGGGAATAATAGCTCAGCATCTACTCTATTTACAAAATTAGGCTTATTTTACCTTTTACCTGGTAATCGTCCGTTTCTAGTATTAATTCACCACATGTGCACCAATGTCCTATACATCCAAATAAAAAACAAAAGCAAGAAGCACGGTGTGGAGAAACACATGACTTGTTTTGCATGCATCACATACTAAATAGCAGACCACTCAGAGCATAGTTTTCCATTCCGATCATGCACATTCAGGTTGGCACAAAATTGCTTGCTAATTGCGTCCAGGGGTGAATCAGATTGTGCCGATTTCCATTACAGGGGCCGTTCGCGGGAGGTCACGTGGGATGCCCCTTTGGCAGTTCAGGATGAAGGCGAACGCGAGTGCTCTTTCTTTGCTTTGAATTCTTCCGTTATTTGCTTATACATCATCTTAATATCTCTACTTCTTTCTTACTACTTCACATTCATTCCGATATCCATCCTCACCCTTGAAAAATCGTCTGGTGTCGATCAAACTTCTTAACACGACTTAGTGTCGTGGCATCTCTCGAAGATTTCTCCCACCTTGGATATCGGTTCCACCTCTCTTTTTCCTGGCTGTGAAAGATTCTCAACTATAGATTCAAACCGCCAATTTCAACCATCATTTACTCTTTCTGCGGGAGAAACCGCTGTTCATCATGAAGATCAACCAGTCGTCCTTCCTTCTCTTCCTCCTTCCCGCAATTTCGGCCGTCCTCGCCGACACAACATACAATGACAACATAGATTCTCGAGTCTCGCGTGAGACAGCTGGCAACAACGCTCGCCTCGTCGACTCGGATATAGTCGCATCCAATGTCGCCAAAGGGGCGCCGGACGTCCCCGTGGATGGCAAGGATGGCAGACCGCACGCTGGCCCGTGGGTGGAAACCAATGCAGACCGGGACCGCAAAGGTGTTAAGGGAAGCGATGATATTGATCCAGTTGCTATCAAATATGACACCAAGATTCCCTCCTCGGAACACCTGAGCACCGAAGAAGGGAAGATGATCCCGCATTCAAATGGCGGTGTTATGGATGACCCGCATCGGGCGGGCCCGAAAGAGGGAACACGGGGAACAGAGGGTGGTGTCTCTGAGAAAGGCAAGGAGGGCCAATTGACCTCCGAAAAAGTCCCGGGAGGGCCAAAGGAAGCGCCTCCGCTGCCGCATAGTGAGACCAAGAAGCTGGGCTCTGACAGCGACGACACAGCAACCGGAAGTGGAAGCCGGTCTGCGGAGGGTCCGGGAGGCCTTGGTATGCTCGGGGTAAGTCTTCATATATATATTCGCTCGAGCCCGAGGTCCTTCATTGAACAAGTGGAATTAATGTGCATCTAGAAACCCGCCGACCTCCCTGAAAAGCCACACGATATTCCATACCCCAAGCCCCCGGCCGTGGTCAAGGACGATCCTCTGGGTCTTGGGCACGACTCAGTCGCCTCGGGGTCGTCTTCGAGTTCATCCTCGTCCTCGTCAAGCCACGGTCACGACCACCATCACGATCATGACTCTGATCCACTACACTCCCTTGTATTCTCCTTCACGATGATTCTCGTCTCTGAAATCGGCGACAAGACTTTCCTTGTGGCTGCGCTAATGGCCATGAGACACCCCCGCTTGGTGGTGTTCAGCGCTGCATTTAGCGCCTTGATTATGATGACTGTTCTTTCAGCCGTCCTGGGCCATGCAGTTCCTACTCTTATCCCTAAAACGTTCACCAAATTTATGGCTGCCATTCTGTTCTTAATTTTCGGAGTGAAGATGCTCAAGGAAGGTCGCGAAATGTCTCCAGATGAGGGTGTGGGTGAAGAAATGCGAGAGGTTGAGGCGGAGCTCGAAGAGAAGGAGCACGAGCAGCTGCGCATGAACCGCCGTCGCTCCTCGGTTACTCCTCACAACCTCGAAGCTGGTCGCGCTGGAGGCCGTCCCAAGACCCGCGGCTCCGGAAACCGTCTGCCTTCGCCTCCGGAAAGCCTGTCCTCATCCTCGTCCCGTGGCTCTTCCCCCCAACCCCGACAACGGTTGAACGATGCCTTTTCCGGGTTGAGCAACCTGTTTTCGCTACTTCTCAGCCCCGCGTGGGTTCAGACCTTTGTCATGACCTTCCTCGGTGAATGGGGCGACCGCAGCCAAATTGCCACTATCGCCATGGCAGCTGGTCAGGACTACTGGTGGGTGACCATTGGAGCCAGCGCTGGTCATGGAATCTGTACTGCAGCCGCCGTGATCGGAGGACGGGCCATCGCTGGTCGTGTGAGCATGCGTGTTGGTAAGTGTCCTCTGCTAGCTTTCTTATCCATTACACTTGCTAATCTGGACTTTTATAGTAACTCTGGGCGGCGCTGTGGCATTCCTTGTGTTTGGCGTCATCTACTTTATTGAAGCCATATTTTAAAGCGCTGCATCTCCGCGGTTGTATGTGTTCACGGAAACTTATTGTTACGGTTTTTGGCGGTTGATTTGTTGTAAAAGTCGAATGAATGCATCTTGTGACATACCTAGTGCTGTTTTAATATAATTACGTGTCTGGTCCACGCAATGGCCAGGTTCACAATGTTATCTTGTTCCCTCCAATACCAAGTCTCACAGGAACAAAACCCACTGATCGATATCGCTACTTCGTACTGAGCAGGTAGATATAATAATTGATGAAGTAGCAATCCTATTTTAATGGCTCTGGATACTTTCAGTACTCTATTTGTTAGCCAATGTTGATCCTATATCACAAACACGCCATATTGAATAAAATGTGTAAAATAGAGAATAGGGCCTACTCGACCTAACACAGGGTACAATTCCCGCTCCCGGGAATTGGACCTGGAGTTGGGCGTGTTAGGCCGAGTAGAGGGTTCGGGTTAGGGTTTGCAGCCTTGCATTACAGGCATCAATGTAATCTAGTCACCTAAGGCATCAAACTTGCCTAAGGCAGATTAGCGTAACGCGCGTTATTAATCATCCGTTTTTCCGAGGAACGCAGCCCCGAAAACCCTGACACCTCACTCTTCCCTCCACTAAACGCTCCAACGCCCCATCGCATTCGACATCCATCTCATCACGCAGCCATCAGAAACCTTCTCGTTTTTATCTCTTTTCTCAAGATCCATCAAATTTTCATCAAAGCGCGAAAAAAAACCCCATAACAACGCGTGTTGAGGGTTGAAGCAGGACCCCCCCCCCCCCCCAACCGCCTTCCATGGCTCGCATCACGGGGTCCCGCATGACGCGAAGTCGGAGCCGGGAGGCAAATGCAGGGTTTATGCCAAACAAAGGATCTTTGGAGCGAAATTGTAGGTAAATTCCAATTATTTTGATGTGACCCAACAGCATGTTGCACAGTGGGTGGGTCAGGCAACTGTGCATTGAGATCTATGCATAATTGTGTATTCCTCCATCCGTGACTCGCCTTGATATACTTCATTTTGTTGTTCGGTTGCTTCACTGTTTGTTGACATTGATGCTTTAATCACTTCTGTTTCACATTTGAATGTGTTCTGACTTCATTCAGGGCTGAGCGGGCTGGCTGAGGAGCCTTCAACTCCTTCTCCCGGATTCAGTGTACCCAGGCATGTGATACCAGAGTCGCCTGAGAACCATGAAGGTCATACCAATGTTTCTGGTACAACACTGGGTCACAATGATGTGGAGCCAGTCAATTCTCAAGTCGCCGATAAAATCGCGACCCACCTGCCGTTCGTTCAGCAACAAGCGACCCTTGTCATGAATCTTTTAGTTCAGCCGGACTTGAACCCGGATAGCCTCGCAGCTGAATCCAAAAAGCTCCTGGATTCTAACCACCCGAACCGCAAACGCTTGAGACGATCCGTGGAGGGGCTGACCGATGAACTGGAAGACTCTCCTCTTTCTCGTGATGGCAAGTCATTCTTGGACATATCTCAGGCTCGTCGTTTTCTTTCGTCCGCACAACTGGATGCATCAATCGCAGATATTTACATGACAAACTGCGCTCTGTTGACCCTCAACATGTTCCTCCCCAGTATCGGTACGGAGTCCCAGTCAGAGGTCATCCAACAACTGGATTCCCAGTTTCCTGCATGTGTCATGAGCAACCTTGTGGACAGTTCTATGTCAAGGGCAATTGGCGCGAGTAACACGACCGAGGCCACCTTCAATCTTGCATTGAATATCCGCACACAGTTCTTTATCACGGAGTTAGAAAGACGGCAACATGAGCAAGACTTCAGCCCACTGTCCATCCTAAGACAGGTCTTTGCTATGGACCTCACGCCCATCGAAGATGACTCCGAGAGTACCCCCGGCTCGTTCCGTGGGTTCAACTTGCCGGGTGTCTTACAGGATGACGATGGCCATCTTCCCGAATACCTTCCTGAAAAGTTCCTCATCGCCGTCAGCGATAGGTTCAATGAGCTTTACGAGGAACTTTCCGAGTGGGAGTCTGTTGAAATTGATGGTCTGAAAAAGGCATACAGGTGGCGATCGTTTGAGCGGGACCTTGCACGTTGGATCTACACTCGTGACAAAGAAATAAAGGACGACATCAGACGTCTTGCAGAAAAAGTCCATAGTTCACCCGCACCTCGTCGCCTTACTTCTGTCCCGGCTGGGACTCCCACCCGGCGTCAAGCATCGGCAGTTCCTCTAAGTGGTAACATCTCTCGCCGGGGACTCCAACAGACCCAGTCTCCTCAGAAAGGACAACTAGTGAACATAGCACCAGATTCAGATATGGCACCTCAGGCAGAGCAGGCAGAACAAGCAGCCCAGGCGGATCAAATACCTGAAAACAACGCTTCTCGGGTAGGCACCACTCCTCAAAAAGGTCCTAAACAAAGTGTCTCCGATCAAGTCGGACAGTTTGCAGCAAAAGATCCGGGTCGGCGCAAGTCCAAAAGGTACGCTCACTCTACGGTTTCACAAACTCTCTGTGGCTACTAACTTTCATCTATAGCAACTTCCGAGACCCGGCCTCGCTCGCGGCACTGATGAGGCGCCAGGCTACTAGCCATCAACAACCTGTCTCGACCGTTGAATCGCAGACGCGTAATATTTCTACAAACACAAGTATTGCGGCCCAACCGATTAACCCCGGCCCGTCTGCCGCCGTCTCTTTTGAAGTTCAACAATCCCCTGAGCTGAGATACACAGATATCGGGGACGACTCTACATATGTCAACAATGACGAGGAATTGAACCTCGGCCAAGGCCCAGAACCTGATGTTATGACATCGACCAGTCCTCCTAACTCCGCTAGAATCAGCCATGTCAGCCACAATCCTCGTTTCTTCGATTCTCCGAGAGAGGAAAACACACAGCGATCGGTTCCGGTCGCTCGCCGATTCATCGATAAGCAGAGTAACGCTGGAGTTGTGTCGCCGATCAGCCAATATGACACTCAAGGTGCAGGGAATTCCACCGTGTTGGGCAAGCGAAATCGGAACGTTGATGGCGCAGATGATGACTCAAGTGACGGGTCAGACATTGAATTCGAGCAGAACAATCAAAACGTGGACCCCAGGCGGAGAGTCGAAAAGCCTCAGCAAAATTTGCCTGCTGCGAAGCGACAGCGCCCCGAGGACAATGCGGTATCTGCCGGAGAACGATTGCAATCGAATATCAATAGATCCTTCCACCACAACTCTAACTCATCGCAAATTTCTCGAAGAGCGCAGACAGCTGATAGTGACGATCTCACTGATGAAGAGACCACCGCTGAACAGCATGAACCATCCTCTAGTGCCCAGAGTCGCTGGGCAGCCTCTAATTCCCAGGCTGCGGTCAATCTGGCCCGTCGCAGAGTTCCGAAAACCAGCCACAGATGGACAGAGGAAGAAGATGAACGTCTGATCCACCTCATGGGGATTTTCGGTACTGCCTATGCTGCCATAAAAAAGCAAGATAATGCCTGCCCGCCGTCTGAGGGTGGTCCCATGCTTGAGCGTCGCTCACAGGTGAATTGTAAAGACCGTGCTCGCAATTTGAAGAGGAAATATCTCAGGTGAGTTATGATACCCTTTCGTCCCCGGTGTGTGTAGGAAAGCAATTCTGACGTGTTGTTTTACAGAGAAGGTCGACCACTTCCACCGAACTTGGATAAGGCAGCAAATTAATTTTGACGAATTGATGATCTACAGACAGTCGTGGTTTGCTCTTCCGTTTTTTTAGCGTTCGTCGAGATACCCAAGGAGCACATGGGATGGATTTTGAGCGTTCATTCCTTGGTTTCTGCTTTTGTTGTTTTTTCATGTATGATTTTTTTGTACTTGTATAGGGCTCTTCTACGAAGAAACGTTGGTGGTGGGATGATTCCTTTACTCCAGTTTCTTTTTCGTCAATTTCTCATACTGACAGGATTAATGAATTGTTATTTTACATATTCATCGCCGCCAGGGAGCATCCCTTAATATCTATTTATCCGGTTGCCATGCCAGGTATACTCTAGATGAAATCAACGCAAGAATTTGCGGACTACGTGAAACCACTAATTTTCAAGGGCTTTTCAACCTTCACCAAGATTCTTTGATTGCTTTCCTTTTTTTTTTTTTTTTTTTCTTCATTTAGAAAATGATCATCTACAAAGTCTTCATTTAGAAAATGATCATCTACAAAGAAAAGAAAGCGGGAGAAGGGAGCTACGGGAAGTGTTTTGCACTGAGATAGTGAGACAAAATCCAAGATAAAGTAGATCCTAGAATGAAAGGATGCACTCAGCGAAGACCAAGGCCGAACTACAAGTGATCAATGGCTTTGTATGGAAATTATGAGGAATCAACGCGAAGCCAATAGAGACCATGTCATATTGGGTGCCTCAGCTTCGCAAAGGCCTACCCAGTGCTTTGTTCAACCCCTTTTGCGTCTTTGATATGACACTAATGATTTTCCTAGTGAGTCAGTATCAAAGAATGTTATTCGCTTCACGAGTTTCGGAGTGCATCGGGTAAACAAGGAAATAAAGATACTATGCAGAATACTCTAACAAAATCCTAGATTTATGGATAACTCCTACACGGTACATACCGGATGAAGAAGTGACCTTTAGTATAAAAGCAGATGAATTTCTGCAATTAGCTCTGCAGATAAATTCTACAGCACCAAGAACCGGCAGCTTGCATCCAAACAGTCTTTCAAGGAATCTTTTTACCTTATTACTAGGTCCGAACTCTCGACATGGGTAACGGCAAGGGCAAGAACAAGGGCAAGGGTAGAGGTAAGAAAAGAAGTCGGGGTCCGAAGGAGAAGATGGTCGCAACGAAGGTCGCAACGACGGTTGAGAACAAGGGTAAGATCCCGGACAAACATCACTGTCATCGTGGACACACTCCAACTCGGCGATGCGTTCGTCTAGGCCATGTGGTCGAATGTCCGATTCATCCTGGAAGCTTCCCCCGACGGTTGAGGGAGTGTGTGCGGTGCATTAGTGCTGAGAGGCGACTAGTGCAACAAGAGCGCAAGGAGAAAATGAAATAGAGCAACAGCTTGGCTCATCTTCTTGGTAGTTTAGATTAGATGGCGCATATCAACTCTTTTTGATGTATCTTGAGTCTTGTTATTGTTATGTTATGTCTATAGTACTACTACTATAGTAGTAGTAGTAGTAGTAGTGGTGGTGGTGGTGGTGGTGAGAGAGATTAATGGCAATTTCTACAATATTGATGGATGTACTACTAACAGAGAAGATGCTGAGACGAGTTATCGCCATCTCTACACTTACCCACCGACCGCATTTTGGTGATAAAACTCCATACAACACTTAAAGTGGCTAGAAATTGCTCCGGGGGACAATTTTTGTATGGAGCTGGTACGTGCACGACAAAATCACCATACAAAGTGGGCCACTTGGGCCGAAACCTGAGTGACTTTTTGACTTTTGGAGGGACTTGGTCGTTTTGAATATCACAAAGTCACGTGGTTGTGTCCTTCGGGCGTGGCTTCGGGGGGCAATGCCCCCCAACCTCCCCCGCGGTGGCACCAGTCTGCCCCCCAGCGTGTCCCCTAGCAAGGCGCGACGGCGCCCAGCGCCAACTGGCCCCGTCTCACCCCGATACCCCGCAATCTCACTCATCCCTTTTTTCTCTTTCTTTTTGCTTTTCCGTTTCTTTCCATTCTAAGTCTACATCTTGAGCAAATAACGGTATCCGCTGTGCTCTCATAAATAGAACCTCATGTGGAAGAATACACAACCGATACATCTTGCCTTCCAAGCACACGATGGATATGTCGTGACCTGTTTACAATTCGACGACGACAAGATTATAGCCGGTAGCGACAATGCCAAACTCAACGTGTATGATACCAAGACCGGGGCACTTCGAGCAACACTAGAAGGCCACGAAGGTGGTGTATGGGGCCTTGAATACCATGACAATACTCTAGTCTCTGCATCGACAGATTGCACCATCCGAGTATGGGATATTGCGAGAGCCGAGTGCACCCATGTGTTCCAAGGTCACACATCCACAGTACGGGGCTTACAGATATTATTCCCAGTTCAAATTGACCAGCATCCGGACGGTACGCCAGTGATGATGCCCGAACAGCCTCTAATCATTTCGGGATCCCGCGATTCGACCGTGCGGGTTTGGAATCTTCCTCAAGCAGGCGACTCGGAGTATTTCTCTCCTGCTGAAAGCGATGAGGAGTGTCCATATCTCATTCGGGTATTGACTGGTCATCAACATTCCGTGCGAGCAGTTGCAGCCCACGGGGATACCCTGGTCAGCGGTAGCTACGATTGTACCGTGCGAGTTTGGAAAATATCTACTGGAGAATCACTACACCAGCTACAAGGCCATACAATGAAGGTTTATAGTGTATCTCTGGACCATAAGAGGAACCGCTGTATCAGTGGATCAATGGACCATGTGGTTAAGATCTGGTCTCTTGATACAGGTGCGTTGTTATATAATCTTGAAGGTCACACATCATTGGTGGGCCTACTGGAGTTGAAAGAAGATATACTCGTCTCGGCCGCTGCGGACGCTACACTTAGAGTCTGGGACCCTGAAAATGGGCATTGTCAGAGCGTGCTGAGCGGTCATACTGGATCGATCACAAGCTTCCAGCACGATGGTCAAAAGATAGTCTCCGGTTCCGATAGGAATGTGAAGATGTGGGATGTACGGACTGGTGTATTTGAAAGGGACCTCTTCACCGACCTCAGCGGTGTCTGGCAAGTCCAGTTCGATGCCCAACGTTGTGTTGCAGCAGTTCAACGCGGAGGCGATACCTATATCGAGGTTAGTGCGCGCTCGAATTAATATCCCGTTTATAATTTGCTGATTCATGCAGATTCTCGACTTCGGCGTATCCCCTGACGCCATACCATCTGACCGGCTGGGGAGACGGGTTTTAGTTGATGAGCTAGGTGATGAGATCGAAGGCCCGTAGGGACATGTTGATCTGAATGATTAAAGCCACTAGGGCTAGGTAGTAATTAGGCAGCCAAAAACAGGTGCATAGACATTCCACCTTTTTTGTCAAGCGTAATGTTATGGAAGTGCCATGAAGGCCCCTGCACACATGAGGGTGAAAGCCATTTAGAGGAGATGAACCGAGTGTCGACAGCGGGTGACTATGGTGAGGAAACACGAATATTCGTGTGACTGTGTGCCTCAGCTGGAACTAAAGTCGAAGCAGCAGTGTATTATTCAGTTGAAAAGTTCAGATGGGACAAGTGATAAAACAGCATCAACCATGTTCCACTGCGAGTCCTCTGCGTATCCGTCTCCCTGGTAATATGACGAAGTCTCGCGCATAAGGCCAAGGATACCCAACCGTAGTTTTCCCATAAAGCTCCGAAGAGTGACATTAGCATGAGAGCTAGAATCACAGCAAATATACGCAGGCTTATGCTAGGCTTACTAGTTTCAGAGGCTGATACGTTGGTCTTGTTGGTAGTTTAATGAGGGCAAGTCACAAAATGAGATGCAATCCAAAAGAATTGAGGAAGAATTTTATAATGAGAATCCAGTCTATTTAAAGATAGATAGAGGGTATCGCCTAAAACACAACATATGGCAGTGCAACTCGTCTTGGTAAAGATCATCGTCTGGCGTAGCCTTGCGGGTCGTATCGACAAGTTCATTGAGAATCCAACTTCCATAGTGAACTTTATTACTTTATTACTTCACGAGATGGAGAGTTGGATCAATGCTAAGGTCTATGCGGCTTTTTCGTCGCTGTTCAAAAAGCAGTTGCTGTAATAAGAATGAAAGGCCACTTTATGTTTTCCATTTTAGGAAATGTTGCGCAAAGCCTGGGGGCGGGAAGTTTCGGCCCCATCGACGCCATCGACGCCTTACATCGATGATGATCTATCCAGTCTTACACGACTGTTGGACCCTGAGAGTCGTACGGAGTACAATATAAGGTGTTGACTCTGCCTAGATATAAAAGTCAACCTTGGAAGGCAAGAGAAAGTACTAGCCTCTTGGCATTGCATCATGTCTCTATAGCCTCCTAGCCCCCACTCTAGCCCCCACTTGGAGCCCCTTGGGGCTATGTTATGCGCACGCGGCAGAATGCGATGATCTTTCTTGGGGTATGTTGAATTTATACATTTCTCTTTTCTCTTCTTCCTTTGCATCTTCTCTTCTACCATTGATTCTGCGAAAATGGGAAATCTGAATCTTGACCACAGTAGCAAGAGCGCTGAGGCAAGTGCCGAGGCAGTATCTAACCCTCCGCCATATTCTTCTATAACCGAGCCCATCGATGAACCACCCAGCTACCGACAACAAAACGCAGCACACAGAGTGTCTCCCGATGGATTTCCTCGATCTGAAGAGACGGTAGCTATTGATGAATGTATCATCCATTTGAAGTTTTTATCCGCGATCGCCAAACTTCGATACTTCATTAAAGGAACAGACAAACTGTTCGGAATCCACGATATTGAGGCCAAGAACTTTGCGGACCCGCGCAAGCAAGCCCAGGCAGCTGCCCGAATTCAGGAAAAGAGATGGGCGGTTTATGTGGCCAGAGCTGTGGATCGATTTACTGTTTGGTGGCAGACTTGTCTACCAAGTCTCAATACCAGTCGTATCTCAACGCTGAATAGTTCATCTGGAACCAAAATAATATGGTCTGCCAATACGATGCCACCACTTGGTAAGCCATTCTAACCCTCGGAGCTGGGTAAAACTTTTCTAATTTGCCATCTAGATGTTCTCATGGTCTGGCATGCATTTATGCTTAACCCGCGTGCCTTTCTCGAGGATTGTCTGCGTCAATCTAAAATGAGTACGTGGGCCACTGGGATGCCATGGGATGTAATAAACGCATCCATCGACGACGAGACACTTGTCTTCTACCCGGGCAGTGAAGCGAGAATAAATTTCGAGACGAGAACGGGTCACCCCTGGGAAAATATTCACGAAAGCCCGGCAAAGTCTCTTCTTTGCTTCGGTTGTAAGCAAGAGATCCTTGCTCCCTGGACGGAAGGATCACTTGGATGTGACACAGATGTTGCTTATGCACACTGCATTGGATATGCGGACAAATCTTTGCGGATTTCATGCCAAGCATGCAAATTCAGTATCACACACGATAGTCTTCGCGTGCAAAAGTTTCGCAGTGACGTACAGAAATTGTTGATAGATGATGTGCCTATGCCTGGCACGCTTTTGACGCAGAATGGCACTCCCGCCGACGATGAGAATGGCGATAATGTGTCCTTCCCAAACCGACTTATCAAGGAAGGCATCAGAAGCGAGATCTTGCAGCTTACAGACCTCACTGAAAATGAACGTACCACCATTGAAACAATCCGCGACCACCTTGAGGGATTCCTGAAGAGTCGTCCATTAATGCGTCGCGTGAACAAGACAATACTGGCTTCCGGGAACTCGAATATGCCAGAGAGGATATCTCTTCGCAATATGCTCTCCAGATATTGGGACAATTCATCCCCCTTCGCCATCGACTTGATCGGGGCGGTCATACGGCAAGGGACGTTTGTGGACAAGATGGACAATATCGGTTGGATACGTTCGCCAAACGTAAGATCGACCATGAGTCATTTCATCAGCAAGTACGAGGTGTTTTTCCAAATAATGGCCAAGAATAAAGGCCATGCTGTTGTCCCCACTCTCGATGTCGACCTGATATGGCACACGCACCAGCTTTCTCCCGTCCGCTATTACACCTTCTCTACTGCACGGATAGAGGGTGTATTCATTAACCACGACGACAAAATCGACGAGATAAAACTCAATGATGCCTTCGCATGGACCTCAAGACAATACCAAAAACTCACTGGCGGCAAGCTATACAGTGAATGCACCTGCTGGTATTGCGAAGCGGTGCGCGAGTCCAACAATCAAGGTCTTGGCAGGTTGATATCGCCGTCCTCTCTCAGTGCCAAATCAAATGCTGCTCTTCTTCACAATAACGCCGATAATACCACCAACGGGGATAAAAGCAAAGGACCGCACATTTCATCCCATAATTCAGTTCGCATTTTGGCCCAGGTTGATCCAAAGGCAGTGCAGACCAAGACCACCCAACTTGAATCGTGTTGGGAGAAAGCCCAGCGACGGTCACATAACCGCAGTGGTAGTAAAGGCGGTGGTAGTGCCCACAAAGCCCTGTCAAGCAAGGCGGACTACGGCCCCTACGCGCGCGATCCAGAAATTCATCGCGAAATATACCCCTGCAACCCAGCTTGTGTGAATATCAGCGCAGGCGTGGCGGGTAACTGTATCAGCGGAACACAGGGCGTCGACCTTGCGCAAGGTGCATGTGTGAGTGGCACCATGGCTGCCCAGACAAGATCGAAAGGTAAAAGCTTTTGCTCTGGCATAGCGGGTTGTGGTATGAGTCTCTAGCTGGTCACCAAATGTATAGGTGCTGGATGTGAAGCCCCACTATGCCGGGCTTCGGTTTAGATGATCAGAGTGACAGGGGTTGTCTAATACTATACAATACTACTGCGAAGACCAATGGCACTAGTACTGCATGTATTCAAACTGAACTCTGAGCCTTCCATCATGCTCCGAGTTCCACTAATATAGTACTGCGTAGTGCGGGCTAAGCGAGGTCACATAACTACTATCTATGTATGTCTCCATAGATCCACTCCGAGTCCTGCGACCCTTACTGTGAGAGTGGGTCATGACACTGGAGTAACGAACCTAGTGTCCTCAGGGGCAGAAGGAAAACAACTGGACAATATATAGCTGAGCGTTGGACGCAGGAATAAGAGTTATTACAGTCAACTTCGCGAATGAACCCGAGTAACAGAAGGAAGTGGGAATGAGGGAACGTAGCCTCGGCCAAGCCCTCGGAAAGTCGCGCACATGAGACAACACATTGCTATCCGTTGAGGAGCCAAGATCCTATCCTCCTTGGGCTGCCTCGGACTTTTCAAGATCGTCAAGAACTGTATTTTAAGTTCGCTAGCGCATGTCAATCACCCCCATTAAGTACTTTCTTAAAAATGCTATTGGCAAAATCTCAAATTCTCCGAAAAGGATATCAAAGTCCATCGGTAGTAGGTAATGAATGCTAATCTAGTTTGTTCACGCAATCCCAAAATAAACAAAAAAACGAGTGTAGAGAATGCCCATCCCAAGACAGGCAGTAAATGCATCCGAAATCCGACCAGCAGATCCAGCAGGAGAAACAGGCCCAGTAACAGAAAACAGGATATTATCCCTGATATCACGAACGCCCTGTTGACGAACTAGCGAGGGGTATAACTGAACATGCGATGCAGAGTATCGGGAATCAAAACGACAGTATATAGACAGCGTCAATCACAAGACATCAAGGTTCAGAGCTTTACAGGAGCAATCCCAGACCCGCAACAACAGCGCCGAGCAGCGATGATCCCGCGCGGACTGTTCCGGCAGCGTTATCCGTGGGCGTGGGCGAGGCAGTTGCGGCAGCGCCGGAGACAGCAGAAGTCTTGGATACGGCGTTGCCACTCTTAGCGGTTGAGGTCGCGGTCACGATGCCAGATTGTCCTCCAGCTGTCGAGGCAGCGACAATGATTCCGCCAGCTGCGGTGGCAGCAGTGGGTGAAGCAGTAGTGGAGGCGTTTCCGGAAGGAGAGGCTTGTAAGTCATCAGTCGCCTGGAAAATGTTGAAGGTATCCTTGCCACCGCCTAAATAAGGAATATCCTGTCAGCCATTATCCTACTACCGTGCTATATACCATTGTGGGTAACTCACAGGTTTCTGCAGGCCATCCAGTGCAGGCGAGGTCGCATTTATCGTCGGCGATCTTAACAGAGTCCGAAGGAACTTTGTTGCCACAGTAGCACATGTTGCCACGGCTCAGAGCAGCGACCTCGAAATTCTTGCCTGCGCATTGGTTCTGGCAATGTCCTGGTGATTGATAGGTGTAGGGACCCTGGTTGTTGAATGATTCGACGGCAGAGTAGCAGCCCATACTAGCGGTGGAGTTCAGCGAGTATACGGGAAGAGCTAGGGCAAGAGCCGACAAAAGGTAGTTGTTGGTATGCATGATTAGTGATAGGTGAGATATTCGATCAACGAATGAAAGAGTGAAAAATTGTTTGAGAATTCAACGAAAGATTATGTAAAAAGAGGGAGTTCTTTGACAGGCAAAGGTGACAGGGAGAGAGAAAAAAAAGGGTCCATGAAGCTTCTTTAAAGGGCCGTTTGTTTGGTGTCAGGAACACCCGTCAAGTTCCATTTTTTTTCCGGGTGTTTTTCTGTGGAGTAAGGCTGGGACAGATGACATCAGTCTCCAATTAATCGTCCGAAAGTAGCAAATGATAAACCTGAAACACTAAGCGACATGCTCTATTGAACTCGCACTGGGGCTCCATGCGCCTCATTGGCTTGCGCCTTGCGATCGCCTGATCAACATCCCCAGGTGTGGCGACATGTTTCATTTTTGGGCGACCAATGACGGCGGGTGGACCCTTGAGAGTCAAATGGGATGAACTGAAGGAACAGTTCGCGTGTTTCTAGTTCAGTTTAGCACTTTCTGGATCGAGTATAGAGCGGTTTTAGGGTGTTGCATTTGTGAGGAATCCAACATTTCTGGTCATTGCTGGTCAGCACTGGTGACCCCTTGTTTCTCCTTTTCTGGTTTCCTATTATTCTGGTATTCTGGATTATTCTACTCTGTAGGTCGTCTACATATTCTGCAAGGTATCAAGACAGTTATTGATGTGTGCGACATGGCCTAAATGGGAATCTCTGCCATCAAAATTGAGTACCTAATAAGGCTATTTTGGATCCATGGTTGAGCCGAAGCTTCCGCATTGTGGGGTGTCTGGTTTATCAGGTTACACACCAGTACAGCCCTAACTATCCCTTATCTTCTTCCTTACTGTACCCCGTAAGAATTGCAATTTAACCTGACCCAAATCCGAGATTCCGGTACCCTCATTTTTGACTAAGGGACACGGAACCGTACAGGTGGGAAGAAAATAATGGCTATTGGATTACGATTTACATTGTGCCCCCTGGGATCTTCCCGTCGGACGCCACTGAGCAGTATCTTTTGCCTGGGGTTTTCAAAGTGCTATAATTCTTTATGATAGTTAGGGAACTGCCGGCATTGCCTATAACTATCAGCATAGTCGACGTTTCAGATTGCAATAGCAGCCGATGAACTAAGTAGATCAAGCACATCAGCGGCAGGAATTTGTCAATATTCTGTTTCCACACTCCGTATGAGAAATCCGGATTGACAAAAAAAAACAAACCTCTATGGCATATTCCTTGTGGTACATTCAACTAGCGTCAGTTGGACGAACATTATACGATACCGACGATCATCTACCTGACCTCAACGAGAACAAGTCATTCGAGTATAAAACTCTGTGCGGGCAACAAGAATCGTATCCAAGGGTATCGCCAGGGATAATAACTCAGCATAATACTCCGGTGAACAGTTACGGGTCATTACTACTGATAGGTATAGGGACGGAAGATATCATTGTTTCTCATTCGATTTTGTGAAAAACGAAATACATGTCCTTCCCTTTTGGATACGAAAGAAGCACATTTCAATTGGGGGAAATACCCGAGGAATACCCGTAGGCACAGACTTGACATTATTTCGTGGCTGTAAGCCACTGCTAGTGCTTACTTTTATCTTAGCTTGCATACTAGTTAGTTTCAATCTATCTATTATTGTATGTTTTCTGCTCCGCAAGAGGGGGAGGAAGTAAAATGGGACACGGACTTCTATCGAGATATATTTACTACCTTCTATCCGTTTGAACATGAGGAATTGAAGTCGAACTGTCAATTCCAACATGGTCAACAGATTCTAACTACACTTACCCCAACTCTCGGCAAAATGGCCAGCCTGATAGGGCAATTCGCCATCGGCAACGGCCGCCAGCCGAGGCGAGGAGAGGGGAAAGAAGATAAGATAATAAGATAAGCCTTGACGTGCTCTGTTTAAGCTATTGTTAATCCCTTCACGTCAATTTTTAAAGATCTTTAGATATTTTCTCTTGGAAGTATTGCATCTATTCAATCCAATTATGAAATCTCTCGCCCTGCTCGGCCTGGCCGCAGTGCCATCGCTAGCACTCAATATCCCCACACAGCAGGTTCTCTTCCCCGACACTGATCTGTCAGGCTGTCATGATAAGCCGTTATCGAACCCATCTACACGGGAAACCTGCCCACAGCCACCCACAGTCAGCCTCCCCAGTGATGGCCTGCACTCGTCGGAGATCTTCCTCACCGACGATGCCTTCCGTGTCCGTCAGGCAGAACGGCTCTCGCGTGCGGTGCAGATCCCAACCACCGTGGGTGATTATATGAATGATCCATACGATGAGGCATTTGAGCCTGTAGTTAAGTTTCAATCGCTGTTGGAAGAGCTGTTCCCTATAGTGTAAGAAATTGTCCAATTATTGCCCATGGCCAGCCATGGACCAAGCGAGAAAATACTAAATAAATTACATAGACACGACCGTGCCAAAGTTGAGCACATCAACCGGCTCGGTTTGGTCTTCACCTTTGAGGGTGCTGACACTTCGCGCAAGCCGCTGCTCTTCATGGCCCACCAGGACGTCGTCCCGATCGACGACCCATCAGACTGGACCCACCCGCCCTTCGCAGGTGTCTTTGACGGCGAATGGATCTGGGGCCGCGGTGCAAGCGACTGTAAAAACGTTCTTATCGGACTATTGTCTGTAGTCGAAGACCTGCTCTCGCAGGACTGGAAGCCACAGCGTACGGTGCTGTTTGCCTTCGGGTTCGATGAGGAATCACACGGCTTCCTAGGCGCCGGAGCAATCTCAGCAGCTCTGGAGGAGAAGTACGGCAAAGACTCTTTCGAATTCATCCTTGATGAGGGCGGTATGGGACTGCAGAGCCTGGGTGATGCATCTGACCCTAACGGCGAGATCTTGTATGCTCTCCCAGCTGTCGGCGAGAAGGGTAGTATCGATCTTATTATCGATATTGCTGTGCCTGGCGGCCACAGCTCTATCCCGCCCGCGCACACCGGCATCGGTATCATGGCGGAGATTTTGTACGAGCTTGAGCGGAAGGAGCTGTTCCCCGCCTGGTTGGATACAACCCACCCCGCCCACGGGATGCTTGAGTGCCAGGCACGGTATTCGCCGGACCACATTGAGACTTGGCTATCCGAGAAGCTGGCAGCAGACGACCCTGCCGCTCTAGGCGAGGCTGTTGCCAGCTCCCGCGGTCCCGCAGTCCGCTACACACTGCAGACATCGCAGGCCGCAGACCTGATCCACGGCGGTGTCAAGACAAACGCACTGCCAGAGAAGATCTCAGCGGACGTTAACTACCGCGTGGCGCTGCACCAGACGCCCGATGAGATACGTGAGCGCGCTATCCGGATTATCAGCCCTATTGCCGAAGCTCACAACCTTACTCTACGTCTTGCCTTCCCCGGTGTGGCGGAGTCCACCGAAGGAGATGCGAGCGACCGTACTCTCACCCTGTCCCCTCTTAGTCTTCCTCTTTCCCCGGCTCCGATATCCCCAACAGATCCGCTCACTTCGAAGGTGTGGGCACACTTTGCTGGAGTAGCTCGTAGTGTCTTTGAGTCGCACTCGAACCCGCTTTCCAAATCTGCATCTGGAACTAAGCCGACCGTTGTTGTCACGGGAGATGTCATGACCGGAAACACGGACACGCGCTTCTACTGGTCTTTGTCGGAGAATATCTACCGGTGGAGTCCGTCGCGGGCTGGCGGATCGCTGAATATTCACACTGTGGACGAGCGGATTCGCTTGGATGTTCACCTTGAAGCTATAATGCTTTACTATGGTATGTTTTCTTTTTCGTTCATTGTGCTTTTTAGGAAGTCTGGCTAATTTATATCAGACCTCATTCGCTCTTTTGATGCTTGGGATGGAAAGTCCGAGTGAACATACTCATCTCCATTGTCAAATATTTTGACCCGTATATATGAAGGTCTGGTACATACTACTTTAAGATCTAAAGATCCTCCCATTTCTGGTCGAGGGCTCAACATATGCTGCTTTTGAATTTAGCTACTCAAAATCATTGCTCAATAGATCACTTGGTTATTCAACAATCTCTCAAGGGCACCATGCACCAAAACCGCATTGTGATACGTACAAATCTCCAGCAAATTCTCACGAGGTTGGAAAGGATTAAGTAAAAAGACAAACCTATAACGTGGTTGTGGAAAGTATATGGAAGGTGGAATCCTTCCAGACCATCTTACACATAGCCACGAGTATGTTAATTACAATGGGCTAGTTCTATCAGGGATTCGAGTAACCCAAGCATGGCCGAGAAGTGAATCATCGGAATCCTGTAGATATTCATAACGATATAAAACAATTTTTCATATGAATGTTGACCAAATCCCGTATATTTTGTGGCGCAAGGGTATTGCAGCACGGATTTGTTATAAACTGATACATGCCTCAATGTTGAAGCATCTTAACATATCCCTAGATACACGGAGAGGCCGAAGCCACAGATTCATGCATGTACGAGAATCATCACATACTCAATAGATGTATATGCGAGGATCTCCACAAAACTCGCACAGCCCATACCAAAAGGCAAGGCAACGAATGGGTATAAGCAAGAAAAAAACATTACCAAGCGAACGGAAGGTATCCGGCACGTCTTCCACCATCACTAGTGGCAGCTATACCAGACCAGAACTTGCGAAGGGTTTTGTAGGGGGGAAAGGCGATCAACGGGTGAAAAGGCCAGAAGGCGTTATAAGTGAAATAAATCAACAAGAAGCGAAAGGGTCCGCTAGCGGACGAGGAGAGGAGCGAAGGAACCACCAATGACGGGGCGAGCGACGAAAGTATTTTGAGGGTAACTAGATTTCATCAGCAAGTATTATTAGAGGGTTGAGGGTAGATTAACTTACTTTCCTGAAATGGTGTCGTACAGATCAGTCAGGGGTCGGTTTGTCGGTGTCTCGTTGATCCAGGTCGCCAGATCCTTGATAAACATAGCCCGAGTATCGACTGAACTGACCGCTGCTGCGAAGCACTCCCAGTCACCTATCGAATTGTGAGTAATTTGCCAATAAATGGTAAGGCGTCTGGACATGTACCTTTTGTGTAATCGTGGCGGGTGTCTAGCGGCACACCGTACTTATTTGCAACAGTTGGGTAGAAGTTGCTCTGCATCTGATAAACAGACTGTGGAACAAGATCCAGGCCCAGCTGGGCATCGGCGAAGAGGTTGTAGAGCAGACCTGCGGAAATGGTAAACAAGACTTCATAGACTCGAGACAGAGGGCTGAACCTACCATGGCTAGCGGTGTCGCCGTAGGACAAGGTCGTTCGTGGCGGGTTCGCATCCTTGGCAATAGCCAGGTCCTGCCACTGAGTGATGTAGTCTTTGGCGATGCTCGAGTAATTGGCAGCATCGGCGGTGTGACCAGTCTGGTTGGCAATGACTGCCATGGCCTGAATACCGATCATGCCCTTGAGTGCGAGATTGGTTTGGTTACTAAACATGCTGGTTAGGTTTGAAATTTTCAGGTAAGGAAGGAATCACTCACGCTAGGGAGCCAGCAAAGTCGTCCGTTGAGATCTGGTTTGCAGGGTAAAGCGAGTCCTCGACCAAATAACTGGTCCACTGTGTGAGCAGAGCGTAGTGGTCGTTCAAAAAGTCAGAGTCACCCGACTTCTGTGCATAAGCCAAAGACATAATGAGCATATCTCCGCACTCTTCCAATGGCATTTTCTCGTCGCTGCCGTCGGAGTGACCCGTGGCGTTCGGGTAAGCCGAGCCTAGATCGTGCATGGAATAGTTGTTGGGATACTTTCCAGCCTCCTGGTTCTCAAATAGAGGAGTGAGAACGAGCTTCAAGAGTTCAGGGTTGGTGTACAGGAAAATTGGGTATGCTGGGAAGACAACATCCACAGTATTCATGTTGCCATCGGAAGAGATTTCCTTCAGGAACAGGTACGTTTTGTCCTTTGTGCCACAAAGCTGGGTAGCACCAAATGCCTGCCGAACGGATAGCGAAGTAATGATGAGGTAGTCTTGGCCAGCTGTGGCAATTGAATGCTGGGCCACCCTGCTATCGAAAGAGCTTGCGAGTTTGCTCGATTCGGCATGATCCTTGTGGAAGAATGAAAGAGCAGCCAATTCGGAACCGAAATAACTCTTCCATAAGGACGGTACCGGAGCATACTGTGAAGCGCCTTCATATTGAATAGCTTCATCCTGGGTCAGACCGAGTGAGAAGAGTGTGCTGACGGGCGAAGAATCAACCGAGCCCAAGTCGGATGAGAACCCAAAGACGGGCCAGGTGGAGGAGATAGCCCGGAAATTGGTGTCGCCGCCATTGGTGAGCTTTCCATTTTTGGCGAACTCACCACGGACATTGGTATCCGCGCCAGACTGGTGGGTCATGCCTTTCGAGTCGTCGGTGGCCCAGTACCAGTTACCCCATTCGCCCTGCTCGTTCTTTTCGGAAAATTCGAGCTGAGTCTGTCGGTGTACCTTGTGGTAGGCCACGCCGTCAGTGGTACCATACTCCCATTCTGCAATGGCATTTCGGTCACCCGAGACCCATTCTAATATTTCGTCAGTTATTGGATTTAAAAAAGCGGCTGGAGTACCAACCTGCAGAAATATCCGCGTAGACCTGTATATCATGCTTCTGGCCATCAAGAGAAGAGACCTCGACATTAAGATAAGAGAAAACAAGGGACTGGCGTTTCAGATCGGTGGGTGTAACAGGCGACAAGAAAGTAATGTTCATTTCAACCTTATTCTCCACGTTCATAGTAAAGATGCTCTTAGTCGAAGTATACTCAAACGCGGTCTGATTGACAGTTTTCGATCCAGGGATGCCCATCCAAGTATAGGTATTACCATCGACGCGGATCATACCTGCCCACCCAGTGACCTGGTTCCTGATTATATTTTTTTAGTATGAACGTTCGCATACACCCCAGAGGGTGAATAATCAACTTACTGCCAAAAGACAGGCCATTGACCAGCTAAGTACCCGCCATTACCACCATCAGTTCCTACATTGAGCCAAGTACTCAGATACGGTGACCTAACAGCGAGGGGTATAGCCGGGGGACGGGCAGGGGAAAAGGTCGACTGTGCTCCAATAGAGGACACAAAAGAGGCGACCAGCAGACCGAGGCGATACAGCTGCATTATGACAGAGTTGGACGGAGGAATGGTAAGATACACAAAGTACAATGCAGGGGCAAGTCTGCTCTGTTATTTATTTGCAGAAAGGGGAATCAGCTCTAGGGAGCTCGGCTGCAAAGCACTCTGACAGGACGACTGAAGAAAGGGATCGGCGTTGTGTTTACAGGAGAGGAATGCCAGTGACATTTTTATAGTCTAGCTTAATCTACGAAGAGAGGGGGAGAAGCCAAAGGCCCCTCCGAGACCCGCATGCCAGAATGTGCTCTCTACGGGGGAATATCAAAGCGTCTTGGCATAATATAAAAAAATAGGTAGCAGCAGACCTGCATGACTCGATAAAATCCCAAGGACGCTAATCTGCTGACCTCCGTCAACACCCGAGTGGAAGAAGATTCATGCTAAGAGGGGGACAGAGTGATGTTAGGGGGGGTTGTCCGGACAGGGGGATCTGAATGGAAGGTCTGTGGAAATGGTGATGGACTTTCCCAGAATGGCTATATTCAACGTCAAAGCCCAAAACGCGGTCTAGCAGTTTCCGGAAGAAACGGCATACCTTCAGGTCGCATGGGAGACAAGCAGCGGTCTATGCGGATCGACGAAATGAGTGGCGTCACTATACAGACAAGAGCACCGGAGTAATTTGACTCTAGTTCTGCAAGCCTTGCAGGTGACGGACCATACAGTGGCATGGTGCAAATAAAGGTGTGGAGAAGAAGAGTGTGGTGAGAGGTGTGGGAAATTAGGGCTGCAGACGAAAAAGAAAGGGTGGTTTGAGGGCATCGCCGATAGGCCCAGGACAAATAATAAGGCACGAGTCAAGAGAAGTGACAAGCTCATGGTCTTCGTGATAACATCATGCGGACATACTGACCGTCGGCTTTGATTTGATGATCTTTAGGGCCCGGTAAATCTGCGGGGAAATGGCGATCAGCAGCGTGGCATTTCAACCGATGAGAGCATGGAATGAAGAGAGCTGAATAACCGCGGTATCTTGGGTACGGACGATCTCGGGAACCTGCAGTAAAGAATGAAATATCCATGAGTTTCTGTCTCAAATCGGAGGGGTTCCCCTTGCAGAGAAGCTCATCTCTGCATGTCAGCATTGGCCCCAACAGCCTTGTCGGATAAAAATGGTTTCAAAATCCCATCAGACCTAGACTCTTGTGTTGCACTCATTTGTATTTGAATATGGAATACGGAGTACATGGGCTGAGGTCGCGTGCGCGATGTAGTACAAAATGCAGGATCTGCTTTGAAGTTCACGATCCACTTCCTATTGAAACCTCCTTGCTGCGTGATATGTCGGTCGATTCAGTTCACAATATACTTTTCTCAAGGCAAGAACATAAACCCCTTTCTGATTAAATAGAACTCCGACATGACCAGAATCTAAGCTTTCGGTGTCCGTTCCCCGAAGTATATTTAATTCCTTTTTGCTATCTCCGGTGACATGCATTAGATTCTAGCCTATAACTGGCCTTGCTACTGTACCATCGCTTGAATGGTTATAGTACACCCTGTGATCTTGTGTTGATGATTATATTTACGTAATGAGGAAGCTCGACACTTGGCTGCAAATGTTGTCCACGTCTGGCCACAGTGCATCGCGTGCCACTGGCTGCTCCACAGGTGTAAGGGCCTTCTTAGGCAAAAGGCAATGTGTTTAATCTCTAAAGCCTTTCAGGGCAATAGTCTGTGCACATAATGTACATAATTTGAAGTGAATTTTCGGGATTTGTTTCAGCATGTGGAGTTGGTTGCCCATATAGGCTTTTGATACTCTTGTTGATCAAGAACCCACCCACCCCACTAAATTGCTTGTCTAGAAAGTATAGCACGGCTATCTATACCATGCTTCTATACAAATGTGGCTTAAAAAGATGTGGGATCATAGTTGAAGCACAGGCTCTCATTTCCACAAAAGTCCAGTGCCATCTATGCATACCATGTCAATGTAACCCCGGCTCGCTTATAAAAACATTTACTAACGCTGACCTTTGTTGACCAATCCGAAAGCTAGCATGAAATTCAACATTCCTAGATACCTGAATCAAAACCCTATAAGGCCCAACAAGGAAAATAGTGTCCACCCAGTGTGAAAGAGAAGAAAAGCAAAAACAATGGGGCACAAATGATTGGAATCAACTAGGTCCAACTTGATCTTCAGCTTTTAGCTTCCATATAATCTACCTCGTGCTGTCGTGGCAGGGATAAAGATCGAGTATCCAAGAGCACATCCCTCTACTCACCATCCCCAAATCCAACACAAAGAAAACTCCCCAAACGCCCAATGCCAGCCAATCAAGTCCAAAGATACAGATATGTTCAGCTCAATCACAACCTCTGACAAAGCAACCAACTCCGAGTCATAATCATCAACGAAAGATTGATATGCACCTCGTTTGGGGGGCCGGGCGGCACATCCACATCAAACCACTACTGCTATAGCTGCTGGACAAACAATTCTGATCCAGTCATCTCACCTGCATGGGGACCGTTTCTCGCCCTGATTTTACAATGGCGTAGGCACCTATGAAAAGACAGCCACCAACCAACCCAACCCCAACACCAGCAAACAAACCCAACACCAACTCACTGGCCTCCTCCTTATACCTAAGCTTTCCATGGCCATACTTCATGATGCAAAATATTGAGCATACCTATTTATCCTGCATCCCACTCGCACTATTACTTGTGCGCTAAGTAAGCATATGGATACCGTCCGGTGTTGGAAATATCCAGCCCTAAGAAACAGCTCAACGAATCCTATACATATATGCAATGCACTTAATAAATAGAGCATAGAGCATAGGACAATCAGCAAGTACAGTACAGTACATATACACCCCCAAATAAAATCCAAAGATAGAGATAATATACGCAAGAAAACAAAGTACAAATCGAAATCCCACCCTGAAGAGCAGGATACACACCACAACCAGCAACAACAGCCACACAACAACAGGATAAAAAGAAAAGCTAATACAACATCCATCACACACAGAAACCACACTCAAGCATTCCGCGCCAACTCAATACAGAACTCCCCCCAATCCTGCCCTCCATTCAACGACAGAATCTCCTCCGCAATAGCCTCCTCCAACCGCTCATGGTATCTGCGCCGATACTCATTCTTAACAAGATCAAGATGTCTAGGCTCCCAATGCAGACGCACAAGCCGAGAAATGAGTAATTCCGAGCGCTCACGTCCGGTTCGGGATTCGCGCAAGGCTTGGTGGAGGAGGAGGGCGTCGCGCATAGGTCTATTGATTGCGCCGTTGAGGATGTGTGCTAGTGTTTCGCCCTAGAGATGTATATGTCAGTCAAGGGGTTCAATTATTCAATTTCAGTCAGTATTCATGCAGTAGTGACTGCAGGAGGAAGGGGGAAAGTAGAAGACACCAAATCAAATACATACCACAAGATTCCTGGACTTGGAAATCATAGCCCTGGTAAAATTATGCCCATAATTATCCTCATAGGCCCTTAAAACCTCTCTCAAATGCGAATCACTCCTCAAGACAATAATATGAATCATAGCAGTCTCACCCCCCTCCCGTACAATAGCACGATGCAAATCCTGCACATCATCCCGCACAAGCCGTTTATCGAGCGGCTCGCGCTCATCCTGTCGTTGTCCCTCAAGCGCAAGCAGAATCGCAACTCGGAATTTATCCGCCCGTAATTCAGAGCGCATACAACGCTCGAGACTATTATCGTAGCGGGTATCACGGAAGGAATTCTTAATTTCGTGAATTGCAGCATTCGACCGGCCCATCAGCGACTCGATGAGTAGTTCGCGACGCGATGTTCCCGCTTGGTAATAGCAGTTCGCCCAATATGCCTCTGATTCCCAGCGTCCGAGGGCGGTTGCGTAGCAGACTTTTCCGAATGAGGAACTGCCGAGTTTGAGACGGAGGTGTTTGGCGAGGTTTATTCCTTTCCCTTGCATGCGCACGCGGGTTTTGTATTCCTGGCGTAGAAGCAGGATCTCGTCGCTGGTGAGTCGGGGCAGGATTTGGATTATGGGTTTGCTGTCTATGTTTCGTGTGTGGTTTAGGGCGGATTGCATGGCGGCGGCGTCTGGGCCGGCGTCGTAGAAGGAGACGCGTTTGCGGCCCGTTGTTGGGGAGACTAGGACTCGGGGGTCGGTGCTGAGGATTGAGGAGCTGGAGTCGTGGCGGTCGTGGCCTGATTGGCGGATGCGGCGTTTGTCGTCGCGCTCTTTGTCTTTCTTGTCTTTGCTGCTGCGGGTGCGGGATTCTTTCTCGCTGACCGATGAGTGCGTGCGAGTGTGTTTGCCGCGTCGGCTTGAGTCTGAGGCGGAGTTTCCGCCGTCTAGTGGTTCAAGGTCTGAGATGTCGTCGTCGCGGATGGAGGGGATAACGATTGCGGTTGGCATGGGTGAGATAGACTGGTAAGTACCGTGATACGGCTCCAGCAGTGGACTAGCCGGGGGATGGGCCGAATGAGATGCATTGGCTCCGCTAACTGCGAGGGTATTTGACGACACAGAGTGACTGTGTGGACGAGCACTCGATCGGCTCCCACCAGGCGCGATCTCCACAAACTGAGGCTCTTGTTTCTGAGGCTCGTGTCTATACCGATACTGGTCTGGTGGCGGTGGCTGCTGCTGCTGCTGGGATTGCGGCTGATACTGACCCGGCGTCTGCGGAATCGGTCTAGAGAACTGCTCATGCGTAGAGGCAGGGTATATCGGCTTAGGCCCCGACCCCGACACGGGCACCGTCTTCGAAGAATACTTCACATTGGGATCGACCTGCGCATACTGGTACGCGCCGGGATTCGCATACCCCGCAGCCGGCGGCGGGTAACCAGTATCACTCGCCGAGGCAGTCCGATAATGCGAAGGCGCATAACTAACATTCGTCGCAGCATACTGCAGCGCGGGATTCACAGGCGCCGGCACAGCCCCCGAGCTAGCGGGGTAGGTCGACGCCACAGGGAACGCGCCAGGCATAGCAGTCGGACCTGCAGGTTGCGAGGAAGGCGGCACGAATCCAGGACGTTCGCATTCCGGCACAGAGGCCCAGTCAACCGAGCCGGCAGGGTAACCCGGCTGTCGCGGGGCAGCGGACACGAACTGCGTGGGCTGGGCATAGCTGTACCGATTCGGGCGCGCATAGCTAGGATGGCTACCTGGCGCATCACCATAAGCCAGATCATCAGCTGAGTCGTCTGAGTCGTGTTGATTCACACGACTTCCACGATCTGGCGACGAAGGTCGCCGCCGATGCAACCGCGACGAAGCCGTCGCAGACCCGCGCTCCTCGTCCGAGTGTTCATAGCGATCATCGCGACGTCGTCTTGCGCTTTCTGCGTCGCGACGTCTCGACTCCGAGTCCGAGTCTGAGCGGTCCACATCGTAGCGGGGGGTGCGCGAGACGACGGGGCGGGGCTCGTTGTTTGGTTCGCGACGACGCTCGCTGATTAGCTTGTATTGGCGCTCGATTTCGGCTTCTTCGTCGGGGTTGTAGCCTTTGCTTCTTGGGGCCTCGACGGCTGGGGAGCGGGAGCGATGGGAGGGCGAGGGCGAGGGGGAGGGGACTCGGCTGTCGCGCGACCGCGACCGTGAGCGCTCGCGACCAGGGGATTTGGATCGGGTTCGGGACCGTGGGTCATTCACTTGGAGAGACATTGTTGGTCCAATGAGGTGATCTTGTTGATTTGATATTCAATGTGTATGTTTTTCCAACGGGTTTATTTTCTTTTTTTTTTGGGAGGTCTTCAAGTCACACAAGAGGAGAGTTGGACTGGGGGGTTCTTTGTGCGACGTCCGCTAGGCCATTCTATACTTATAGATATGAAGCCTTCTCTCTACTCATGTAGAAGTAAATTAAGAAAAAAAAGGGAAAGGAAAGAAGGGACAAAGCGAGAAGTTTATAGCACCTCGTATTCATCGGCGCCAACTTCTGAAGAGCTAGTCTGTGATTCTTCATGTACGGAGTAGCCAAGGATTAGCGGCTCTTATTGGCCTACAGCTGAACTCACGATCGTCGCTGACCGGCGCTTCAGCCGCAGAAGACCTATCAATGCGCATGTCAGATTGTAAATGAAGCCGAGTACATTAGTACATTACTACATTACTACATTTACTCTCTCGGAATTAGGGTTCAAGATAAACTATCAAATTACCGTGCAAACAATAGATGAACAGCACTAGTACAGGTTCCGGATTTCGAAACATTTGGTCAGAAGAGAAAGGAAAAAGCAAGTATGACATAAAAAGAAGCCTTGCGAGGTGCCAGGCCGCGAAGAATGGGGGTATGTGCGGGAAGAGAAAGCTATGGGAAAGGAAGGGGACCCGTTTATCGGGTGCGACGGCCATCATAAGGTCCCTGACGGCCACCGTAGTTTTGCTTCTGGGGGGTCATCGTCGACTGTCCATTGCGGTTGAGGCGGTTGGTTCTCCAGCGCTCATACCAGACCACGCGGCTGGCCTCCCGTAGCTCGGAGCGCCAATCGGAGAAGACGGAGTCCTTCAGGCGAACAAAGTCACAGTGCTCGGCGTTATATGGATCTGCAAAGCCCCAGGGGAATCGGCGACCGACGGGTTGGTCTCCAGCTGCCAGCGAGTGAGGGTCCGGGGACAAAATCGAGAAGGGAACGTGCTGGTTGATGACCTGCGACGTGTTGGACCTGCGAGTGCCCTGGCTGAGCTGCGATGGCGAGCTGGGGACATTCTCGCTTGCGTCCTCGGATTCTTTGGCTTCGCTGGCATCTCCAGTCTCAGTCGACTCGGGTTTGTCAAGCTCCAAGATTTCATCTTCATCCGCACTTTCCGACGAGGAGTACTCTTCCTCCTGGTCCTCCAATGTCAAGATCTCAAGGGGGTCGATATTGGCCTGCTTCAAGCTGCTCCAGACCGCCTTGCGGAGGTAGTTCATATGGGCGGAGGTGATCGTATCCGCCTTGCTGATAACCGGGACCACAGTGGTCTTGCCCAGCACCGTGCGCAAGACCTGGATATCCAGGTTCTGGTCCAGAATGCCAACCACCGGGGCATCAGTGGCCTTGGGCGTGCCATTGGCAGCACGCTCAGCCATGGCGATGTTCTCGTCCAGACGCACAGGATCCAGAAGTAGGAAAGTGCAGTGAATGTGAGTATCACGGGCACCGGGAGAGCGGATAACCTTCATCTCCTCGGCGAGGGTCTCCTCAAACTTGCTCTCCAGGAAGCCTGTCACGCCACGCAGCTGAAGATCTGCGATGTTCCGCTCCAAGCCTACGGAGTCCCAAAGGGTAAGTCCGACACGTTCTCCGTCGAACTCCGTTTCTAGGTATTGCGACGCGAATCCTTCCCAGGCCGAGGTTTGGCGCTCAAGCTCTTCGACCTCCTCAGGAGTGCGCGAAGGATGCTTATGGGCAGGCATGGCCAGAGCACTGCGGAGGAAGTTGATGAATGAGGTTTTTCCCGAGTTACGAGCACCGATGACAAGCACACTAACCACGTTCCCATTGTTAGCTGGTCTGTTTTGATGTTGATGTCACATCTTGGCTTACTTGTATGAGGTGGGGTCCTTGCGACGGCGCACCCGGCGGGGACTGTTCACGGTGCTGGCAGCACTACTAGCATAGCTATATCGGCCACGGTGGGTCATGCTCTCAGTGCGCCCATAGGGATCGACACTGTTAATTGAACCAGTCATAGAGGGTGATGCGACAACTCCAGACTGTGGGCGAATTGGGATTGGGTTGGGGGACTTGTCACGTTCCTCACCTCCAAAAGTTTCCAGTTGCGGGGCAGGGGAAAGATCAGGCAAGCGGGGAGGAACTTTGGGGGCATAAGACTCGCGCTGACGACGCATCTCATCCTCCATGGCTTGAGTTTTGGACATCTTTTTGCGAGAACCGGAAGATTTGTGCTCGCCTAGGGGTTCGGTGGATTTAGAACGACGAAGGAATCCGAGGGAGGTGCGACGGTTGATGTCTGTTTCAGGTCCCAGGCGCGTAGTTGCCATTTTAGGATGTTTGTCTGTTCTGTTCTTTCCTCATTAGGTTCTTTTCTTCTTTTTCTTCCCTTTTCCGTTCTCTGTTCTCTTCTCTCTTTTCTCTTCTTATCACCAGTTCTGGGGTTATGCTCCAAGGGAAATCTCGATGCCAGAACCCCTCACCAGACGTCAGGGGTATGGAACCTTGGGAACCACTCACCAATAAAACGATATGATATATATCGGAGTTCAACAGCGCTAATCCTGCAGATAGTCCTGAGATCCGGTGGAGATAGAGGGATTCAAAACTCTTCTGAAACTGGACAAAAGTGGGATTCAATCCAATTGCCAATTCGGGGATCGGATTTCTCAAAAAAAAACGAAAACGAAAAACGAAAGGGTCTGCGACAGCAGAGATATGAAAAGAGAATAAGCGAGAGTGGTATCAATCAAGATACAAGTTTCCCAGCCAGTGGGTGAAGGGGAGGAATTGAAATTGGGACTTGAACAAAGTTCAAAGTTCAGAGCTCCTCTTTTTCTGGGGGGATTGTTTTTTTTTGGGGTTTTTTAATTGAAAATAGGCCTGCTCACAGCGTCCAGCAACAGCGGCGCTTGGAGAAAGTTGAAAGGAAGGGTGGGAAAGAAGAGAAGGATTTAATTTGACTATTTTTACGATAAACTAAGGGGAAGATCGAAATCTGATATAGCAAAGACCATCCGAAGACCATTCAGGGGTAAATAAAAAAACAAAACTCTCCAACTTTGGTCCAAAGCGGCTGTTCTCCACATTGGAGCTTGGATGGTCGCCAATTGGAGCTCGCAGACGGGATGTTTGGATTCTGTCTTTCAAGTGTACAAAGTAGGTGTTGTATGTGCAAAGTAGGAGTATCATGATATTGAATGATATCCGGGTACCCGAATACACATGGTAAGCACGTTCTCCCCTCGTGGCTAAGGGAATCTGGAACGTGCACTATGGGCCGTTGAAAGCTCTCCACTTGTAATCTTGCGGACGAAACAATCTGATATATCACTCAAATTTGAGATGTTTTATCCGGACATTACAAAGAATAATACGGAGCAGTTAACAGTTAGTTAACTAACTAACTAACTACTCCGTAGACGTATAACTAATAAGTATGAAGTAAAAAGTACCCATGTTTGTCATGTTTGCACATCATATGCAGATTATGCCCCAATTAGTCCCGGGACATTATACGGGGCAACTAACCGACCAAAGCTAAACCTCCCCTGTCCCTAGGGTGAAGCCATCGGCTCTAGAACAATTGCTCTCAAAGCCGCTATCGTATGCATCTAATCAAACTAACTGCGCCGCTTCATAACCATATCGCACCCGAGCCACCTACTTCGTAGGCATCTCCAATACGAGCTAGCTCAGGTTCTGAAACACGGCAATTTAAGATTTCAACCCAAACACGAGACCTCCTCCAAGCCTATCGTGACGGGGGTGGGGCACGCGGGACTGGGCGGCTCCAGGGCTGGAACGCGATGAACTATTTTCTTGGGCATTTCCAGTTAAAATCTATATTTGCCTTGTATATAGTATATCCGAAACTATATTGATTATTCATGGCAGTATGCAGTATGCAGTATGTTGTATGTACATATACTCTGTACTCGTTAAAGACATCGCCCTTCTCACCTCGAGGAGTGGATCAAAAGTGGGGGTGGAGTTCCCTGCGCGCAGGAACTTTCTTTCTGAGAACGGAACAAGAATAAATAAGAGGAATTAACCCTTCCTTCGAGGATTCAGGAATTGTTAATGTACTCTCCTTTTCTTTTGACCGTTCGCCGTGAGGGAATACCTCCAGCTTGGACCAAGCCGTGGCATCACATTTTGATATTTATCAAGGGAATATCACAAGGCTGAAGTACAAGCTCTCAATCTAAACAACAGTCTTTCCACTCTTATCAGTCTATACCAAACTATATTCTCCTATATTATGATCATTATATACCCACAATCTACCATCAACCCAACCCCATCATCCCCCAACTCTCACGAGGTCGCATTCACAGCAAAAATCCTGAACGGAAGCACAAAGCACGGCTTAGAAGGACACACCAACTCTCTATCCAAACCCTTAAACTTAGGACCATTGGGACCAGCCACATTTTTAGCCTCCCCAAAGATCGAAGGCTCATTAGGCGGCTGGTCATCACCCCATCTCCCATTGAAATCCAACCACGCCACCGGATCCTTGGAATTCACAGCCTTGAACGCAGCGGTTGTATTGTCGTAGGTGTATGTGTACACATTGAGCACGGGATCCCACAGCATGCCGCGCTCTGTATAGTCCATCAAAAACCCTGCAGGGAGGTTGAAGCCCGGGATGGTGTGGTCATGTTTCCTGGGTGTCTATATCAGTATTGACTCTTGACATTCCACCAACGCATTTTAAAGATTTTCCGTATTTACCCTGCAATTGCGTAATTCGCATGTGTGCCTCTCGCGGAGTAGACATACGGCCGCTTATCCTTCTTTTCAACGGCGGCGTAGGTAAATGCCTGTCCACTGGCATGCTGGCTGTACCATATTGCGTCGGGTGTGCCGTTCACAAAGCGGATCATGTTATGTTCCCTGTTTGTTTGTTTTTTCTTTAGCCAGAGCAGCTCTACACCGTGTTCTTCACACTAACCAGTCTCCGATGTGGTCGCCGAATTCTAAGCCCAGGACCTTGCCGCCTTTGTTGAATCTAGCATCAGGTCAGTACAATGTCAGACTCGGGATACAGCCGAGCTCACGCGTAGAAGTAAAAGTAAAACGCATCAACTGTTCCATTGCCGCGATCTGCGATAACAATCACACTTCCTGTGCCATTACCTATTCGACCCTGTGAGTCTGGTCTGATACCCCGGAACCAGGCTGGTTCTGGATTGGCTTCGATGCCTTCTAGAGAAGTTAGGTAAACACTCGTATTGCCCATTGAATTGAGTGTGTCGAGGTTGTTGAGGTTCAGTGGTGACTGCACTCCCTCGATGATTGTCCAGTTGACATTGGGTCTGGTATGATCGACCTGCTGCTGGATATCGCTCGGCATGTATGTTTCCTGACTATGGAGCCAGACCAAGGGTGCTGTAAAGCTAGTAAGTAAGGCAATATCAGAAATATGGATTTTAGCTGGCTTACCGTATTCCAAGACATATGGTGGGACGTCAGATGTAGCCCTATGGTCAAGTAATGCCCAGACTGGTTGGATTGAAGATAGACAAGCTAGTGCCAACGATATAAAAAGATGCATCTTGTGTGACGGTGCTCAAGTACTAAAGAGCGACGAGCACCCTTTAAATTTCTTTAAGCGGAATGATCAAGCCTTGTTACCTTATAACGATATTTATCTGAATTTTATCAGCATGACGTCGTCATGGGGATGGGATTGGAAGATATACCGTAGGCGAGGAGCAGTTAAACTAAATTCCAAGTAATGGATGTCTATAATCACAGGGTCTTTTGTTATTCAAGCGACGCCATGGATCCCTCGAGGTGACAGGTCTCCTTGACGGGGATTATGCCAGTGTCCAGAGCAGCAGATCACAGCACCTCGACTTGGATTTTCAAACTCAGACGAGACGGTGAGGTCATGGATAACCCCAAGGCGTACTCAGGTGGTATTTTTCCTGCGATAGGGTGGGATTGTTGGAAGGTTCCCTGACTATATCCTTTATCCTCCGGCATAAAGTGTATGCATTATGCAACCTCGAGGAATGTGAGCCTTATATCGGGTGTCCCATGAACAGGTGGGTGCAGTAGTAATCGCCATAGGTTGTTGCTTGCTAGTCATAATAATAGTGCGATCTGCGTGTCAGATCTCATGGCTGAAGATCATTGCTCTAAATTGCTGTTGGGCTGACGATGTCACCTGCCCGTGGAGCCATCGCAACGAAAGGTTCGGGATGGGGTCGAATTAGGTTGAGTTACTTGTAGTGATATAGTCTTCCTATGGAAATTGTTATTTGTAATTGTTATTTATCTTGGGGACCCTGATGTGTGCATGGCGCTCCTCGGGTTAGACGTATAGAATGGTGAGATACACCAATAGCATCGCGTATCTGGACCAGCCGTTGACATTCTTCAACATAATACGTTGTGGCGTTTGCTCTTTACCGTGTTGGAGGCTTGTAGTCAAATCCGTTCATGTCTTCAGATGGGATAGAATGGTAGGTTGTATGGTAAAATTATAGGAAGGTGTTCAATTTGAATTCCACTCACTACAAACCTTCAGAAATTATTTTATTTGGCTATATACAAGGCTACAACGCTAGCTTTGGCGATTTTACTCCATTAGTTCTATCTAACGATTTGTTTTACACGTCATAATATCAGTTAGCCTAGTTAGCCTTTTCCCGTCATACCATGAAGCTTAGTTAACTATGAAGCATCTTGGACTAACCAAGACGAAACCCTGGGTACTAACAGCTCGTCGGTAACCAACACGAATATATTTCAATTGGTCTTCTTTCCCCAAGTCAGTGTAGATATCCTCTCGTGTGCGCATCATGATCAAAGAAAATAGTTGGCATCGAACTGACTTCTGCTATTCGAAGTCAAATTCTTCCCCGACCTACTGAGTACGTTCGTGGAATGTAAGGAACCGTGCTCGAGTGTAGGTACGGAGGATGCCAAGTAAGAACAGCCGAATAGTACGTATCATGTAGTGAACTGGACTTTTCTTTATATAACTCTTCATTGGTTGGGAAATATTGTACCTTGATAAAATAATGCATGAATCCTACAGCCTCTCCTGTTTCGCCTTCTCGACCTCCTCTTCCCTCCTTTTCTATCACTTCTTCTTAAAAATTCTCAAATCCAACGGAATCCGATCACCAAGCCAAGTCGCGCGTTGGGTATGATTGCGCTCATCCTCTGATGCCACTGTATTGGGATGAATGAGAGCACTGAGCGGACCCCGATTGATAACCAACCAAGGAACGAAAGCTCCAAACTGCGCAGGTGTGAACAAATTCACTTCGAACATTGCTACTGGGTGAGGACCAATAGGCCGGTCGAAGAAAGTATAAATTCGAAGCTCGGGGACTGTGTAAGTGTAAGCAAGTGATTAATTGAAATGAGCAATTCAACCCCGCAGTAGACGGCCAGACGATGTAGTTCCTAGGCTAGAAGGATGTGTTGCTTACATTCTCGTCTAATTCGTTCCCAGAGCGCTTTAGCGAATGCGGCTTGGTCGGGGTTATTCTAATCGACGCGTTAGTTTTTTTTTGTGACTTGACTTTATGGTCTGGGGTGGGTGGTAGCGGCACGTACTTGGAAATGATAGATGTGGACGTCGAAGCCTCCCTCTCGGCCTTTGGAAAGAGGATCCGGGAATTCAGAGTAGGCTTTGCTTAAGACGCCATTCTGGGGGTTCTTAAATGACTTGCCATCTTCGGCGCGCTCGCTACAGCAAAAAAATAAGTATCTTGCGTGCGATATGGTTGCGGGCCACACTTACTCAGACAGTGGCTCGAGGTTTTCGTACCCCTCCAATGGAGATGGGTATGAGTAGGCGGATGGGTCTGACATTGTGAATAGATTGGGGTTATTGAGGAGGATCAGAGAAGCGTAATGAGTATGTAAAGAAATAGGTGTAAGACTACAGGGATATGTGGCATATAACTTGGGTTGCTTAGTGGGGTGCTTGCAAATCAATGCAAATAATCGAGTTGGGTAACGCAAATGTCTCTAGTAAGCATTGGCCAATCTTTATGATATTCAAAATGTCGTCAGTTAACCTGGAGTATCATCATCGAATCTGCAACGGGCCCCGGGGAGATTTCCGCACTCTGACAAAGCCGCGGAACCGTCCGGTCAAGGTCAACTACGTACAATTTTACAACTACACTTTTTACAAGAGTACAAGTATTAATTCTTACTTATTAGCATGTTGTCAGGCTGCTTATTTAGAAACAATAGTTACTTACATAGGTAATCAACCTTTCTAATTGAGATTTCATGATTTCATGCTATCGTCCCTGCGAAATATATTTCTTGTCACCTCAAAGGCAATGGCTATAGAACATTGAATTATTGAAGAATCTTGTATTCTTCTACTATATTTTATAACATAGACAAGGAAAACTAAAATATCCATGCATGATGTTTAAGCCAAAATAAAAATAAAATAAAAGTTATAATATACACCTTGGTATCATCCATAGCAGTCCTCGAACGCCAATTATCAAAACATCCAGTAAGAGACACTACCAAGCAGCCCGAATGTCAATATGGCCATCGTCATCCACGAACTTGCCGCGATCCCATTCCCGCCCTTCACCTTTCTTCGACCACTGTACATCCTCTGCTTTGCCTTCTCCGTCCACGCCCGCAAAAGCGGTGTTATTCTTCCATTTATCAATGACAGCCTCGTCGATTCCTGCTGTACGTAGCCTCTCTTCGCCTTTATTTCTCCAGCGCTCACGATCGCGCAGCGCCTCCATCGCCATGTCCCAGTCATCGTCTTTTGTCATGAGCCCCGCGACAGGACGACGAGAGGATTCCTGGCTCATGGAGTGTAATTTGTCTTCATCTAAGTGCACATCGGTAGCCGGGTCGTAGCCGGGTGCAAAGTGAGCATCGATATTGCTCATGTTGTGTTTATAGGCACCTCGCCCACGCGAGCGGATAGGTGCCTCGTTTGGTCGAGGAGGAAGTGGCCCGACAAGGTCTTCTAGGGGATCGGATTCGTTGCCCATCTCGCTCTGGCGTGGGTTTATAGTAGACAACGGGGACACTTGTTTATGTCGGGTGCTCGTTTCAAGGCGACGGCGGGAGCCATATGGCGATGCATCTTCCCGCTTTGACCGCCGAGATTTGTGCGACTCTGGCGAGCGGGAACGGGAAAGGGAGCGGGTAGAATGTCCAGATTGACGTTTTTGTCTTCGATGGCGATGGCGGTCGTTACTTCGGTCCCTGTGTGGAGAACGGCTGGGAGACCTCGAGTACGATCGCTCACGTCGCCGCCTGGTGTTTTCCTTATCTCTGTCCCGTCGATCTCTTCTAGATGATTCGTGATCCCTGTGTTCGCGCCGATGTTCATCGCGGTCTTTGTCTCTCTCTCCAGTTCCGCCATACTCTTCGTTTCTTCGTCGATGTCTCCGCGACCGGTCTCGTTCTGCTGAAGGGGAGCGACTTCGAGTTCTTTTTCGATGTGAACGATTGCGATCTTCTCGATCTCCTCTCCGGTGGTCTCTTGATCCTCGCAGTTCACTCCGATCATCAGATCGTTTGGAAGAACGGTCTGTCGATGTTGGAGCTAAAGCACCTGAAGCACCGGAGGCCTGATATTTCAGTTGGCGCATACGCTCCCGTGCTTCTCTTTCCTCTTTGAGCTTGAGAGCAGTGTTATGATTGTCTGTTACTTTGATGAGATTTCGTAGGAAGCGGGTATTGGGTTTTGGGGCATTGCTTGTCGGCCTGCAGGTGTTTGTTAGTCTTGCACTTGTGCAAACTGCAGACCATGAGAGCAAACCAACCTCGAAGGCATAAAAGCACTCATTCCTTGAGATGCATACTTTATAGAACTCTCCTTAGCCTCCTTGGCCAGGATCTGCGCAACATAATCGTCGTCCATGATGCAGATGAGCCGCAGATCGCGAGACTCTGAGAGTGTCGAAGGAGTGCACCGAGGAAAGCGAGGAATGCAAAGAAAGAGCAAGTATATACGCTAGGCCATATTAAATAAAACAAAGGCGGAATCTTGTTCAGTTGAAAGAGAAGCAAGAGAGGCGAAGACGAAAGCGCCTTCCAAAAGTTGGACTGACCGCCTTTGATATAGGGCTGTTTACTGTCCCGCAAATGTTATGCCCGTGGACTCGGCCCCTCCAAGCCCTCTAGCAATCGCATACCACGTCGGTTTCCCATTTTAGAGCCAGGTTTCCGATAACCAACCCCTATCAATATGGCAAACTCATCATCCGAAGCCCTTGCAGCACTTCAGCAGCTGGAGGAGAATGGCAATTTGAAGGACCGACTCGCGATTATTCGCATCAGTGAGCCAATTTCCACTGAAGTTGGAGGATCTTACCCGTCTCCTTCAAAACGAACCTCCGATGTTTCGGTCTCAAATTTCGACGATCCTACCCCTGCCTTGTTGGAGGCCGATCTTGCACACTATAAGGTTCGCGCGATGAGCCCGAATACTGCGAACGCCCGCTGCCCAGACGAGCAAATACTAATGTTTTCGCATAGGAGCTATTCTCCAAACTGCGATTCTCCTACCTCGAGCAAGTAACGAAAGAAAAGTTCTTGCGCGCCATTGTTGGCGACCCGCCTATGATTGTCGGACACAATGAGAACATGGAACTGGAGACGCAATTAGCGGACGTGAAAGCCGAGCTCAAGGCACGGAAAGAAGACGCACGGATTATGATTGAGGAGATGGAGCAAATGGGCCGTGACCTAGCAAGCCGTGAGTGGCCAATGACCGTGGAAGATGAACATGTTGACTGAAGCGTTTTCCGCGACCATGACAGGTTACAAGAATGTCGAGCTTCAAACTACACAACTCTCAACGCTGCCTGCTTCAATCGAAAATCTCGAGTCAACAATCGCCGAACTCCGCGCCAAGCAGATAGCCACCATGGATCCTTCTGATTCCTCCTCCCAGAATCTTCCTCTTCCTGCGACATTGGCATTGCTGGCGGAACGTGAGGCGGAACTGGCATCGTTGAACCGTCAGCTGGCTGCCATACACAACACATTGCCTCGGAAGACCCGAGAGGCCGAGGCAGTAGAGAGAGAATGCAGCGTGCTTGAGCGTCGGAAGTCAGATGCGATCGCGCAAGCCCGTGAAGCGCAACGCAAGAAGCAACAGGGTGAAAGTGATGGACTAGAAGAGATGGGACGTTGGTACAGGGGCGCAGAAGAGACCTTGAAAGAATTGGTGGGGAACCAGGCATAATAGTCTGCAGGCCAAGCCCAGGCTTGTGTACGATGACACGAGGGACGAACGATTGAGCTTATCTTAGGTGGGTGGGGATAGGGAAATAATGGCGTTTGGGATCTACTGTACATATATGGGTCCATTAATATTACAATTCTAAGTTACGAAAGTATAAGAATTGAATTAGATTAAATCGGGTTCCAAATTGAAGCCTTTCGGCTGTTTTTGATTCATTGTATTGCATGATCGTAGAACATGAGACGCTATGCAGTCATTTTGAACCTCCATGGCATGAAGGCGCCCCAAGCGAAACCCGACCGTACTCCATTTTTTGGGGAATATAGGGAATAATTTATTCCTCCTCCTCCTCCTCGGCGTCCTCACCACCAGCAGCGGCAGCGGCCTTCTTGCGGCGAACGCGACCGGGACGGCCACCACCGAAGGGAGAGGTGAGAGAGAAGTCGATGTGCTTCTGGGAGTCGAGACGGACCATGAACGAGGGAACGTTGACGATCTGCTTTCCGACGCGGATGTGACGCTGCTTGATCAGGACACGGGCGTGGTGGATGGACTTGGCGAGGCCAAGCTTGTAGACGCAGGTCTGGAGACGGCGCTCGAGGAAATCGTCGGCCTTGAGGGCAAGGACGTAATCGAGCTTCATGCGGGCCTCATCGAGCACACCGATGCGGACAAGACGGCGAATGAGGGCATTGCCTTCGAAGAGACGCTTGGGGTCCTTCTCGTCGAGAGTAAGGAGCTCACTGTGAGAAAGATGAAAAATTAGCGCCATGTCCTACCAAATTTGATTTTTGCATAGGCTCGATCGCTCGAAGCCTCGCGAAATTGCAGATTGTTCTTTGAACGTACCGAGCAGCACGACGGATCTTGGAGAGGGTGAGCTGGACGCGCCACACCTCGCGCTTGTTGCGCAGGCCGAACTCGCCGACAGTCTTGAGCTCAGCATCACTAGTAAAAAATTGTTAGGAATATGAATACGACATAACCAGAAGCACGCTTCTGGTTAGTGGCCGGAGGGTACTAACAGACGGGCCGACTCGAAGGCTGTGATGGAGTTAGTCTTCAAACGTTCAAATTGACGATTTCGTTGGAAATTCACTTACGGCGACGGGGGACCTTGTAGGTCTTGGAGGAAACGCGACTGCACGGAAATTGATTAGAATGATGCCGATACCTTCGATTTGTTCATATACTCACGGGGCCATAGCTGCGGTTAGATGGGCGGAGGTTGTCGACGGGAGGTCGAAGGGTCAAGGATGAAATGAGAATTTGAGTGTGTGTGCTGCGAGCCCTACCCTAGTCCTAATTAGGAAATATAATTAGGTCAGCCTGATTATGTCATGCAACCTCCCCACCTGGGCAGGTCCATGGTTCCACTCTTTACCTTCGTGGCCCTTCAATCGCCTGGCATGGATGCTCACCTGAGCTAATTTGTTCCATATATTTGTCTAAATCACTTGATATACTATGTTTTGACAGCTGGTTGTCTCAAACACAGTGTGAAATTTAGGACATTTTATGTATCGCTCTGACTCGGGACCTCTTTTGAGTTGGTTGCATCGGGTAGATCATCAAAACTGGGGTCCTTGCATTATGGTTTCCTGCTCCATAACAAGCACGCGAAGCTGATATGGGCTCAAAAGGTGTGGGCTATTTTCGCCGTATTTAATTTCCATATTTGGCTCACCGCAATCAATGGTCAACGGGCTAGATGCTGTTTTCCCCAACATCCCGACTTGCTTGGTGGTCATCATAGAATTTCGATCTGGTGAAGGATGGCAGTTAGTCAAAGGGTCACTGATGTTCAAGTGCATTTAATTTGCGTGATAGTCCAGATTACAGAACTTGGTCCAAAGTTGCTGGCTGCTGGATAGTTGTCATTCTGATTCCAGTGCCACGATGATGATATTGTTACTGCCATGTCAGTTCACTGTACAGCATTGCCAGCTGACGTCCATAGACATCTAGGGCTTAAGTATGTATATCGTAGTCGAGCATCCCTTTAAGACTTGTGCCCTGAATTTAGAACCATGACTATGAGATCGAGAGAACGTGAACGTCACTAGATGTTTGTTTGAGGATGGCAAGACTAAGCTGATTTATGGCTGAGGACATCAGACGCCAAGTCTGTTGGGAAAGAGGGTTGGTTCTCCTGAGACGAATCATGGAGGTCGAAAGAAAATACTGATTCCAAGACCTGGCAATAGCAGGAGGTGGTTGTTTGGTCAAAGAATACCATTATTTCCTCTGCCAGCACCGACACTACCACCTGCATGTTCGCCGTTTTTGATGATTCATGTCTAATATGTGCCAGTCACACTATGAATTACTAAGAGCACTAACATGGGATAAAATTCGGTTCAAAACTAAATAAATGTGGCGGTAAGCGAAGAATTGATATAAAGACAGAAAAGGAAGGGAAGAAGAAGCATGGCATACTTATACAACAACCTCGAAGTAGATCTCGAGAAAGGTGAAGGGCTCGGGGAAATTCAAGCTTTGATTGGCTGAAGGTAGATTATTACGCTAACCCCAATTGAGAAAATAGATCGAATAATCCGAAAGAGGCGTAGCGTGGGTTTAGCGAGGGTAGACATGATTATGTCATGCCAATCCCACAAATTGTTATCCGACACTCTAGTTTTTCGTGTTGAAGGCCCCGTCGACAATTAACCACCAGCACCAACCACAACACCGCCGTCATGCCTCACTCGTACGGTCTGCGCGCCGGCACTCGGGTACGTTTTGATTCCCTTTGCGACACACGTCTTTTTTTCATACTCGGAGGACAACTTGGATCAACTGGATACGCCTTTGGGCCTGAGGGAGGATAAGTGCTAACGAAACGACGAACAGTATGCCTTCAGCCGTGGCTTCAAGGAGGCCGGTATGATCCGTCTCTCTACCTACATGAAGACCTACCGGTACGCTCAAAAACCCTCGAATTTCGAATAAACGACAAGAATTGAAATCTGACGGATATTTTTTTTACAGTGTTGGTGATATTGTCGACCTCAAGGTCAACGGTGCCGTCCAGAAGGGGTCAGTACAATTCCGAAACTTCCTCCCAGAGCTCTCGCCCGACCGCCCACTGCGATCATACACCATGGGCAATGCGAAACCCGGAAAGAGAGGACGAAAATCTAACAGTTGAACAGTATGCCCCACAAGGTCTACCACGGTAAGACCGGTGTCGTCTACAACGTCACCAAGTCCGCCGTCGGTGTCATCCTCTACAAGAAGGTCGACAACCGCTACCTCGAGAAGCGTATCAGCGTCCGCATTGAGCACGTCCAGCACTCCCGCTCCCGTGAGGACTTCATCAAGCGTGTCAAGGAGAACGCCATCAAGAAGCGCGAGGCCAAGGAGAAGGGTGTCCACGTTCACCTGAAGCGTCAGGCCGTTGGTCCCCGTGAGGCCCACTTCGTCAAGCAGGCTGGCAACAAGCCCGAGACCGTCGTCCCCATCGCCTACGATACCCACATTTAAAGGGCTCGCTATCGAATTGGAACGGTGTGTGCGGTTGTTAGGTGTTTACTGGGTTTTCACTCCATTTTTGCCTAGACTGAAATGGACTTTGATACATGAGACGAAGCGCAAAGGGTTTCGGATGCCCTGGCACATCTCTCGCCTGTGCATAGATTCCCCTGAATGAAACAAAATCAAAAAATTTCCGAGTTCATGTCTACATTTTTCCCGGTTCGGCATAACTCCTGAAGATTCGATTTACTGTTCTAGACCTGTGTTCGTAGTGCTGTTCTTGCTTTTGGCCTTGATCGGCAGCCCCATCTCGGAGTGGTTTATACTTCAATTCCTAATGATTATACTCGTTAACTAGATCTAAAGGCTACGAACTCCGATGGTCCCGAATGATGATTGATACTGCTGTTGCGAGGATGGCTTCGCCATCTGCTATACGCCGGGTTTCTCTACCGTCATTTAACACTACGGATACGTCTACGTTAAGCACCGACCGTCTTTTTAGGCAATAGCAAGGTCGAGACGAGGTATACTCACAATATACTAACTGACTATATCTCACTAGGCACGAGTTCAGTCTGCGGATGTGCGGCACGACATCATCCTGTCCTCTTTGGTCTCAATGGTCTCAACCTAAGCCTACATTGCTTCTCAGCTCCCACGCTATACTACTACTATACTTTCGCTTCTGTCACGCTTTCCTCTCCGCTCCCTACGTGATTAAAAGGATAATCTTTACTGGTTGATTTGATATTGTGAGACGGGCTACCTACATGTGTACAGCACACGATTTGGGGTTACACTTTCAATAGTCGGCTCTACTCCGACCTCATCGACAAAAGGCAAAAATATTTCTGCGTCAATTGGCTGGTTGCCGGGATTTGCGTTTCCGGGGCGAAGCTCCTTGGGCATTGGGCGCGCTCTACTTTTTTTGCCACCCTCACAAGAGTGGCAGAGCAAAAAAAAAAGAAAAGAAAGGGCCAGAACTCTGACATCGATACTCCTATTCGTACTTTTTCTTTACTGCAAGGGCCACTGCATTGCAGATACTGGGGAATAGCTAACTAGGCGCAGTCGTGCTTCATTGCACCGCCACTGGAATAAGCTACGTCAAGCTATAGCTTTGACAAAAATTTGCCTCGGTACAAGTTGGGCATCATCCTACGAAGGTTGTTATACCCAGGCAACGACTGTACCCGAACAAGTCACCCGTTTTCCTCGATTCCTGCTTTCCTGCTTTTGCCGATGTTACCTTTCTCAACCAAAAATCCTACCTTAGAATAGTGTAGGCGAGGTATCCGATCAAAAAACACCCAAAAAGCCACTGACCGACATTTGGGAAGTGGTAGAGGATTCTCGTATTACACCCCTGCCTTCAGCTATGGTCGGTCATGCCTCTAGCCAGTTCTAGACGTTCTGCCGCTGTCTAGTTAAGAATGGCTACATTCGACTTGGCTTTTGTCTATCGGCCACTTTGAACTTACTGTAAGTACTTTACACCCCTGTACCACTCTCTATCTTCTGATCGAAGCGCCCGGTGGTACATCCTTGATTGGTGATTGGCTTGATTTATGTCATTACCTCACGGGCGCACCTGGGGCGAGTGTATAAAGAGGTATATAAATGGATACCTCTAGTATTTTGTGCCCGATTGCTATAATCGCGTAATATGCCCAACCCGGAAAGGTTCTAGAAGGTTAGCTGCGATACTCGAACACACGAACACCCCATTGTGATTCGGACCTTGTATGACGTCAAGAGGGGCGTAAAGTGGGGAGAATAATATTATGTATCACATATTTTGATATTATATCTAGATCAGTCTAGATTGTGGCCTCTTATCTAGATTCAAAGATTTTCGTGGCTTAGATCCTTCACGCATAACCTCAATATTGTATAGACGTCTAGACCTTTTGGTTTCCTGAAGCATAAGAAAATACCTGAGACTCCTTCGAACCCGGGCTCTAAAGTTAAGAGCCCGGGTCCACAGCAATAGGAGTGGCATATACTGCGCCCTGATATCTTGTTCCTGGGAATATGTGATGTGAATAGTCATATTCCAACCAATACAGGAATATTAAGAGATGTTTTCTCGAATGTGGGTCTCTCCTTTCAGAGGGTAAATTCTCCGCGATCCGCATTCCTATCTCGCACAGCCTAGACTCGAACCATCCACCTTGACTTTAACATCGCAACGTATAAGCGGTGGCACGGGTTTGCAGATCGACTGGTCGCATACTTGATGTCCCCTTTCTGATGGAATGTGGCAGTGTCTAGATTCTCGAACTATGACTTTCTGACATAGATTGTATTGAAAATGGTGTGATAGGCATTGCTCAGGTGTGAATACTCCTACACCGCCACTTTCTACACACCCTAATTAAGCACCCTTAGGACGGGGCTGTAAATTATTTTGAAGTAGTGTGGTAAAGGAGAATTTTTAAGGTAAAACTTGGGTGTTTGGGTGAGTATGGGTGCGCAACATACACCCTACAGAATCGCATAGACAAAACATCTTGAATCATGCATAGATCAAATTACTATAGGATTGGCCAAGCACAGCCACACTACTCCAGAACTGAACTCTATAGATCACAGTGCATGCCGAAACCTAGCCTTAAATTGGATGTACGGAGTAGGTGTGGCGCGAACCGGGGTCCATGTCTTTGATGCAAATTTTAGAATACCTATGTTTGAATTGTATGTTACTTGGATTGAATCGTGATTCAAAAGCCACTACCGAGACGCATAAAACTTAAGTGTCACACCTGACAGGTGCCAGTATGTAGCCCGGGCAGTGAAGATCGGTAGGGCATAATGATAAACCTAGCGGTCTAGTTGCTAAATACTCCGTAGACAGATGAATTTCGCCCGGTACATGCCAGGGCAGACTGGAATGGTCAAGCGAGCTATTATTTCCTATTTTGTGTGCTATTAGTGGATTTATGTAAGAATTGATTCTCTGTGTGACTTTCCCCCCTTTTCTATTTCTCTTTTAGAGCACAGGAGGTAGAGAGAGAAGCCGTGTTAGCTTCTTAGCTTACAACTACGCTGATTTTAAAAATGTCCTCAAATATGTCTACATATAGAACCTAACAATCTGATTGTAGATCCCCCGGCGTATTTCTTTTGAATGCCATCGTCACCGCCGCTCTGCCTTGATGCCAAACACCCAAACCTCCTAAGCCCAGGGTTTACACCCAGGTTCCCCTTTGCAGGCAGCGATGTGATCAACAAAAACCCGAATCCATTTTGGCTATAAGAGATGATTTCTCCTCTGCCAAAAAGCCATCAAATTCACACTCTTCAGCTCACAGATCCTGCCTTGACTACTTCACGGGAATCTGCACAGTCAATCATTAAACTAGTCTCTCCTGCATTACCATTGAGTAGCTTCCTTAGCTGCTAATCCTATCAGTCCACTTTATTCCCTCCTCCCTCAAAGTTGTGTTCACCGCCGCTTTCAAAAACAATTTCCGTGATTAACCGCCAACATGAGTTCCAACAAGTAAGCCGGCTAGCTTGATAGGTAGCATATACCGTCAATACCCGTACTTTTCCCAGTGTTCCCAATTTCCACAGTTATCATTGATGCTATTCAAGAACCTCATTGCTTGTCTTTTTGTTTTATCTGCTAACCTTGACTTTCTCTCAGAGACTCGTCGTCTGACTTTCTCACGACCAAAACCTCCGGCCCCACTACCCAAGGCACTACTTCCCGCGGCCACAATGATGCCTCGCAGATTTCTTTACTTGCCCCCAATTCCGGGTCGCAGAAGGGAACCTCATCTATGTTGGAGGCGTGGGTGAATGCTCCCAGCTCGTCGGATCCGTGGTCATCGACCAAAGCCGCCTATTTTCCCCAACGTTAGACTTTGGTTGCTCCAATTCGTTGAAATTGGGGTTTATGTTAAATTATTGCGCCAAGATTTCCGGAGGAGTTCGGTGGCAAACTAGATCGGAGTTTTGTTTCATCTTTCTAATTTGGGGCGCTACTTATTAGAAGGGAAAGACTTGGGTATTGACTAACGGTTCGGGGAATGGGGCTCTCCGGGACTGACTGTCTTGCCGATCATTTGTGTTTGATTCTAGTTCTTCGTCTGTATTTTGTTCTCCCTTTTTCTTTCTTTTTTTTTTTTGCAGGCACAGAGGCGAATTTATGAGCAGTACGGGTATAGATAAATGGTATTTAGATTTGCGTTCCTTTTGTTTTTTATTTTCGTTCCTAGATCTAGACAAGGCGATTATAGTCGGGCAATACATGACATGACGTATTGCACAATTTGTTACAGTCACGTAGGTACCATTTTGTTACACCAAAGAAGTAGGAGATAGGTATCCCACCTTGGTCAAAATTTCCCTCAACAAACTAAGTTGAAGTGTCGTCCAACCTTCCATTCAAACTTTGAATGATCCGTGGTTCAGAGGGAGATTGAGGCTATCGGTCTATCCCGTTCCCCGCCCGATCCACACAATCAGTAACTCTATGGGAACGGAGTACTCCGTCCACAGGTACTCCATACTATGTTGTACCATCAATAATATTTCGCTCTCTCTCTCTCTCCCTCTTTTTTTTATCTTTCTCACACTCTATCCAGGTTTATGTGTGTAATTGTTCATATCCAAATAATCTGTTTCCTTAAATATCTACCCCTTCTACGTGGCCCCATTGTAATATTAGAATTAGTCTTGAGACAACCTCTAAATAACCAATGATAAAAATAAATGTCTGGTGAAGGGCCAAAGCGAGGATTTCCAGTGGCGAGTATCACCACAAGTTGCCCAAGTATCATGGGACTTCTGGGCAAAAGGCAAAAGTACAGTCCAGGATGATTGTCATCCGAGAACAAGGTTGATTGGTACAGGAACAAAAGGAGTTCGGGCTTGCCGTTTGATGATAGACATTCGAACACCGCCTTAATTAAAACACTGTTCACATTCTAGCCACTTACATACCTGAAGAGGAGGTTAATTTATCCTGATCCCCCTCCCTGTAACGGTAATGCCTGATTATGCAGGTCCCATGGTTACTTTTCAAATCACCTGTTCATGAGCTTTCTAATCCGATTTGCCATGATAAAGCTGACAAATGCTGGAAGTTTTGCTTCACTTCCAGAGGTGTTGATGATTGGATTCCAGTATTTTCATTCATTATGTCTCGCGCCCCTACTACCTTCCCCGCTCTTGTCCTGCCAACAAATACTAGAAAGCTTGCCCGGGAGTTCTAAAACGATGAACGTCATGTGTTCGCCCGGGCCCGGGTATGTCCCTTGGTAGCTGTCCCGACAATACTCGAGTCCGTGCGTCATAGGATCCATAGGATTGCAATGATCTTTCCGTTGGGTACGGAGATGCCATGATCCTTTGGATTCGGGTATGATTGGTGGATGATTTCTGTTATATGGTTCCCCAAATATTATTTTCAAACCTCCTATTGCATTGCATTTATTACATACGTGATCCCGCATCTCTCCATAGACAAGGCTCTCAAATTGCTCTCCCCTCTCTCTCACTCCCTTACCGATATATCCTTTCCTACCTGCGATCATAATATCCCAGCTTGCTCTATACTACAAAATATAAACAGGTCAGTATTCATCTTGAATCAGGGATCAATAAGTCGAAGCGAACGCACGAACATGGCTACCCAGACAGAATACTGTTGATCCGGCTTCTCGCTCTGTTGTCCTTTGTTGGACTTGCTGCTGGTCATTTCCCTTGCCAGATTTAGCGAGCCAGACTAAAATAAATCTAACTAGATCTGGCAACCCAGACTCTGGGTTGCCAGATCTAGTTAGATCAATTTTCATCTCCGAGCTTCTCGAGGCCGAATCGAGACATTAACCGTTTGGCTGGAGATATTCCGATTTTGCTCTTAACTCCGAGAAACCGATGACGAGTGAAACTAAGGTTCATTCAGGGACTTTGATTTTGTCTGGGTTTCATAATCCCGATTGCCGTTCATTGTTGGTCAATGGATGACTGGGGTTGAGCTGCCTATATACTCAGTATTGCCCCTATAGAATATTTTTATTTTATATTCATTCTTTTGTCTTGTTCCTTTCAATTATACCGGTCTTGTCAAATGATCATCTCAATCCCATTGAATTTCGCTTCTCTTGGCAGTTTTTTCGTCTTCTTCCATCCACTACATGATCGCTTAACTATTAGTCGATACCTATGGCACGGTCTTCTCCGAAACTCATTTCACTCCACACTCTGTAGAAATACGGAGATTTGCCGATGATCTGCGCTAACCAAAGCCACACGTGCGGCTGCTAATAAGATGATAAAAAAATCCCCTATGTGCTACTTTCTATTTACCACTTTAGATGCACTGCCTCCCTTCCCCCCGAATGTCCCAAGTACGTAGAATTGCGAGAGTGGTAACCCCAATATGCTGTAAGGGTTACATTTTTTTTTTAATAGCGAGTTAGGATAAAGATCCGGCCTCATAGGCTTAAACATTCACAGTTTTACACCAACGGGCTTTGAATTGTAGAGTGAAAGCTGTCGATTCGTTGCCTTGTTTTTTTTAGCTACCTGGTTCGCATCCGCACACCAAGCAAGGTGACGCCTTACAGTCGTTTTCGCTTGGGCTAGATTACAGTATTATTCGGAGCCCGACGTGTACTGGAAACTTCCTCGTGCTCCCCAAGAACCCTTGGGGTTCTTGGGCGGAGAGATCGTTCCGACCCAAATCTCCCGTAACTCCCCTCTTCCCCATTTGGTTTTATGTTTTTTGGGGGTTTTTTTTAATTATCTTTTTTTCTTCACCCAGGGTGAAGGCCGAGGCGCAAGCCGAGGGGTCCAATGTTATTATTTAATGGAGCCTAAGGACTCTCCTCTTCTCGCCGATTATCCTTTTTTTTTTTTTACTCCAGGCACAAAACACTGTTTTCTTTGCTCTGACATCATTTACACTTACCTCCCCAACTTTGGAAAGAGACCTGTCTACTTACGTTGAAGAGATATTCTCTATGTTCTGATATCGTTTACATTCTCAAGACCTGTTCACTACTATGAATTCCACTTTCAATAACGAAGAGGTCGATGAGATAATGGAGTGGTCTATACCTCCTAGCTCTTTTGCCTCGTCCGAAGTGGGTATTCATCCAGTGATTGCAGCTCCAAGGTACTAACGCTTAAGCAGGATTATGCATACTATCATACAGCAACACATTCCTCTGCCGATATGACGAGCCTTACCAGTTCGGAGGCCTTTCCACATGATTCCGAATGGATCAACGCCGAGCCCATTAGCCAAATACCAGAACGTCCACAGCAATATGAAAATGATCTGGATGGTATTGATCTGAGATGGTACCTGACGGATGAAAATATCCCTCAAAACCTAGCAGAGGATCTAGGCAGTTCAACTATCACTCAACGACCAGCAGATGATATAAGGAGTGAGGGCACTGCTCATCCACCGGGGGGGTCGGATCGTACCGCGATGGGAATACCAAATTCCACACCGTTGTCTTTGCAACCTTCCGAAGGTGCCATAACCCAGGCTTTCAACACCTGCTGGGCTCTCATGTATAACCAGCCATGTGGTCCCGATCAAGTCTCACAAGGGGTGCAGACCCTTGAAGCGATGATAATCTTCCTTCGCACAAGGATTCCCGCGCCTCCCGTCTCATCAAGCGAGTCCTCGGGACGAGGCAAAAAAATGTTTCGATGTTGGCAATGTGATCCTAGGAGGGAAAGAACAACGTTTCCAACCTTTGGTACATTCAAGAGACATTTGACTGGGCATGCTATACTCGACTGCGAGTGGCGTTGTACTGAGCCGCACTGCTCCACGGTCCTGCACCGGCGAGATAGGATGCATGACCATCTTCTTCGCAAACACAAGAGATCCGGTCTGCTCCCGGGTGATGTGGAAGCAACTCGGGTGAGATATGCCCCTCCAGCCAACTGTCCCTTTTGCTCCGAGGAAACACCTTCTTGGTCTGTCTATTACGAGCACATCAAGACCCACTGTGTCATTTCCCCTCGTTCGGCGAATGTATCTGCCAACGGTGATCGGTCTCACCATGGCGACAATGGTGGCGGAAACGGCAACGGCCACGGCCATGGCCATGGCTCATCTTCAGCCGGGGCCAGCAATTTGAACGGAGAATCGCAGTATAACGGAACATATAACAGGACTGGGGGTCCATCTTATTCCAGTACGAGCTTCGGAGGCTTCAGGAGCAGGAGTAATGCGCATCCTCCCATATCACACTCAGTTTCCGACGAGCAGCTCAACAGCAACCGTCGTGCCACTGATGCCATTGAACAAAGCCCAATCGACAACTTGCCTGGCTCATCTCGTGGGCAGCCCAAAAATCTACAGCCACCACAGAACCCCGGATCGTCACGGGCCGATCATTCGACCAAGCGTAAGCGCTCGGACAGACAGAAAAGGCCAACAGAAGAGAAGGGCCCTAGTCCGAACAAATGCAGACGATGTGATCATGACATGGCAGAATGCACAAAGTGCAAATCTGTTCTTAGTTGCCACAGATGTGGTGACACGCCCAGGAGTGCTATCCAAGTTCGGTCTTCCTCGAGAATTCCTATGCAACCCCTCTCAGATCCATCTTCTACCATCATCAATTTGAACGAGTCTTACTTGAACCCTGAACCATCGGCAAACTTTGCAATGCCTCAGAACGTGCCTACTCAACTGCCTTACTTCAATCCCAACGAAATGATGCATTTATTCGATCCACGATCATTTGAAAGTCTGACCACCACGTTCATGGATGATCCACCCCCATACGATCATATCATTAGAGTGGCAATGGATGTTGGAAGTAACCCACCGCTGAGTTATTTCGACGACAAAGTACAAGAGTCGGTTATGTTCGAAAGTGATATCAATATACTTCGCAGCGTTGGACTCGGCACATCCATTGACCCGCTCTCCGTCAAAAGACAAACGATACAACCGAAACCGAAAGCCTCTGGTGGCCCGGCACCAGGCTCATACACAGACCTTGTGTTCAGAGACAAGGGATCTTCGCCCATTCTAGAATCTCCCCAGCCAATATCTACTTGCCAATGCCCATGCGTGACCGTCCCAACTGTCGACTACAAAGCCCACGCAAGCCTCAAATTATCGGACAACGAAAGAGTCGAGATAACCTTTAAGATGTCCCCGGCGCGGGAATCGAGTCACCCCCTCCGAACGCGAGTGCGAGTCTTCGTGAAGCTTTTTAGTCTTCGCGCATCGGCAGCAAAGGCAAACACCAATAAGCAGAGGACTCATTCTATCACATCCGAAACCCCCTCCGACGACGAGCCTGAAACCAATTCAGACCAAGAGCTCACTCCCACGTCGCCTCCCGGCTCTGAACTTACGCCACTCCTCTACTGGACCGAGGACCAAGACTGGGAGTTTAGCTTTGAGATCAAGTCGGCTCTAACGAAACTAGCCCAGTGGACCAGTGGCATAGATGCCAATATGTGTCAGAAACTACTCCTCACTGATCCCCGCCATATACTAGACTTGATTTCTATGTATGTTGTGTGCAATTTCAAGATTTTTTGGTTGTTGATGGGTCGCAATGGGTTTATTCTCTTTTTGAGCAGCACCCTATCACACTTACTCATACCCCGTTCATAATTTTTTACCCTTATGATTGATACCCCTAATGTTTTACCCGATTTCTTTTATATTTCGTATTTTTTTGTTTCTTCTTCTTTTTTCCCCCTGATGTTGAATTCTCACGCTTTATGCTACAAAAGCCCCTCCTGTACAGGTCTACATACTGAGCGATTGGACAACTGAATTCAAGGAGATACATAATGTTGTCATGCGTTTGGGAGGCATACTACTTACATGACATTTCACGAATCACAAGATTGGACTAGGAATGAAAGTATGATTTACGCGTTACGAAGCTCTTCCTAGTCTCGGTTCTAGACAACTGCCATTTTCCAAGAATCGGTCTGCGCCTTAGGTACCTACCTAGGTAGTGTTTGCCTTCTTGCACTGCCCCCGTCAGGTGTCTGTACTACATGTATGTAGTCTGCCTTGGGCAGGCAATATAAAAAGAGAGCTACTCTACACAAGCTGGGATGTACCCTGCTTCTATTTGAGATATCAGCCTAAAGGCATGTTTGATGCAGGGGTATTGTTGCATTGCATAACCTCACATGTAGGTTGAGCAGATGTACTAGCTACCTGTAGACATATTAATCGTTCATATATATCGCTTCCCAAATAACAGTTGGGTGTGAGGGTATTATATCTTACATTGTCCACCCTCTCTTCTTCTTCAGTCCCCTTTTTGGCAGTCCACCTCTACCCGAATGCTCGACTACGTATATAGCTAATTACATGGATGTACAGAGTACATACATACATGTACTCTGTACCTAGAAAATGGAAAATGGAAAAAAAAAGAAGATATCCTAATACACCATAGAAAAAATAACGAAAAAAAGCGAAAAATTAAGCAGGACCGGAACTAAGACGATGATCTGAAAACAACCTCGCTAGCTCGGGATTTCTCTGCAGCCATTCCATTCCGATAATTCCCCCAATGATTTCACCTGAGAACGAAAAAGCAACCATAAAAAGAATTTGGAAATAACAACCCCTCTTCGATCTGAAGAAATCTCGCGCACTAAAGACCATGATCAGTAGCAAGAAGCTCTGGGAAAAACAACCAGAGCCAATCGAGACGCGCGGGACGCGCGTGGCGCGCGTGAATTCTTAGTCTTGACGGCTGCGCTTCGCACCGTGAGGGTTCCAGGAACCTGCGTCGGCGCCGCCGGGCTGATTGTTGAGGTTGGTAGGGTTGTAGTAGCCCTGGTTATTGAATCCGGGGTTTGGGCCCTGGAAACCTTGTTGTCCTAGAAGATAGTCAGGATCGCGGAACCGAAGGGATAATCAGTACGTATATAGAAATCAGAATCACTTACCCTGCATCGGCATGTTGCCTCCCATACCGGCGCCCATACCGCCGCCCATGCCACCACCCATCATGGGGTTCATACCGGCCATCGGGTTCATGCCCATGCCACCCATGGGGGGAGTCATAGCAGGCATACCCATCATGTTCGGACCACCGCCCATGGCGTGTCCACCACGACCGCCGCGCATACCACCGCCGCGCATACCGCCCATCATGTTGCCGCGGTTGTTGTTGAATCCGTAGTTCTGCATTCCGCCCATCGGAGCACCCTGGAAACCACCCATCATGGGGTTAGGCGCGCCACCTTGGAATCCACCCATGGGGTTGAAGTTGTTGCGGTTGTTAAAGTTGTTGTTCATGTTACCACCCATGCCGCGGTTGTTGAAGCCGCCTCGGCCGCGGAATCCGCCACCGGTGTGGTTGTTCATGCCGTAGTTGGGGTTGCCACCGGTGTTGTGGGCAATACCGCCGCCGCGGCCGCCAGCATTGCGCATCGGGGTATCCTTGGGCAGAGTCTTGAATGGGTTTTGGTGGGGGGTGGTGTAGATCGCGGTGTGCTTACGCGCGGGACCGCCGTTGCTCTCGATGTTGTGCTTAGTCGCGGTCGCTGCCTGCGCGGTAGTGAACTCAACAAACGCTTGACTATTAGGGGTTTCAAATGTTAGTATCAATACTTGAAATTGTTCATGTTTGCGACCGGGTATATAATGTTCTTACCCCTTGCTCTTGCCGTTCACTTTATGCTCGCTGAAGGTCACATCCTTAAGCTGGTTCTCGACTCCGGCTTGGTTCACCCAGCCTCGGATATCGTCCTCGGTAGTCCACCAGGATAGATCCGAGATCAACAACGCAGTTGTAGCATCTGGATCCACGGACTGGTCCTCGTATTCCTTTCGCTTGACTCCCTGAGGGGGTGCAGGCAGACCATGGCGGGGAGTCTGCTGCTGAGGGACTTGCTGCTGAGGGGCCGATGGAGCTGCATTGTTGTTCACCTGCTGGGTCTGAGTGGCAGGAGCGTTCTCATGCTTGACAGTGTCAGTGCTGGACTGAGCCTGATTCTCGGGAGCATCCAGAACGAGCTCAGAATCCTCCTGCTTGAAATCTCCGGCGTCATTGGCATTGTAAGTGCCATCGCCGTAGATGTCAATGTCGAAGTTATCGTCGTCGGTAGCCATTGCGAACTAAATTAGTATCGATTTCTGGGGATTGGACCTCAAAGAAATGATTGAAATTGCCTGAGTATCTGATGTTCGATAATACAGGCCCTTCTTCTTGATCCTTTCCGCTTCTGAGCAAGAAAAGTGCATGTCTGCAAACACAAGCCACCAATTAGTATTAAGAATGGCATCACGAAAAGAGTCGTCACAGGTAAAGCGGACAGAACAGTGGCCATTCCCCCGAAGGGTGACATGAAAGCAAATGAGGCCAGACAATACGTACAATCCGAAGCAAGGAAACGCTTCCGGTGGAAACAAGACTTGCGCGAGTTGCGGACGCGGGTACAGAGAATGGAACCAGAGTTGTTCCACGAATGTTCGAATACAGAGTAGAAAGAGGGAAAAGAAAAGAGAAGCTGCCACAGACAGGCAGCAAAGAAAGCGATTGAGTATGGGGATGGGTTAACAGGAGTGAGAGAGAGCAGGAAACAAGGGAAAGGGTTTAGGGGAGTATGAACGCGCGCGCCGACGGTTCTTCAATCAGGGAGCTTCCTCAAGTTCACCGATGAGCTTCCGACACAATAATATAGATGTAGCGGCGGACGATGATGATGCGATGTAATCGCGCGCAGCAATGATGCTTATGGCGAGATCGCGCGGCGAGCGGGCCAGACCTTGGGAGGTGGAACAAATATTATCCAGTGGTCCGAGCCCCCATAGAGGCCAATTGGTCATTTTGGAGAAACCACCTGTTCTTCCCCGGGCTCGAATTGTCGTCACAAAATCCACTTCAAGTTCTTAATCTTTTCATAATTCTTCAAATTCGCCATCATGTCTGAGACTTTCCAGGAGCTTGCCGATATCCCTAAGGACTTCATCCGCGAGGGTTCGCAATTTGTTCGCCGCTGCACCAAGCGTATGTTGATCGGCAGTCATTTCGCGATTTGTTCATGACACGCTGACTTTGAAATAGCGGACAAGCGTGAATTCATCAAGATAAGCCAGGCTGTTGGTATGGGCTTCCTTGTCATGGTATGTACCATTATGCTGTTATGGCAGCCCCTGGATCGCAGTTGAAGGCGGAATACTGACATCGCCGATAGGGAGCCATTGGTTACTTTGTCAAGCTGAGTACGTGTTCCAGAATGCTGATATCAGTCCACAAATGCAGATTTCATGCATTAATGTACTAACCTGCTTGTTTTAGTTCACATCCCTGTCAACCAAGTGCTGGTCGGTGGCGCCTAAGGGAGAAGCACTCCTAGGAGACAGTCAGATTCATTTGACAAGTGGGGAGTGATGGAAGAGGAGTTGATCGTGGGAAAAGTCGCCAGAGGGCAAGAGATGGAACGATAAGATGTGTTATCGCGCAGTCCTACCCAGGTGGTCTCAGGCGAACCCATTGAATGACACCGCTCTATCATATCGCCTGGCACTATGACATACCCCGCAGGGCTCCCCAAACAACCTGGACTGCGAGCCTGACTCCATTGCACACCATTTTCCTTTCTATTTTTTGAATTTCCGTGGCGATCCCCATCGGCCACTTGGCGCTTTTTTTGGCCAGCGGTAGGAGGCAGAGCATGATCGCTATCAATGAGATACCACCTTTTTTCGCATCCTGTATCAATAGGGCTTCTTGTTTTACTTAATTCACACCCTTCGAGCATTCATTGCTACCCAAAACCCTTGATATTGAGCTTATGAACAGCCCCAGATCCTATCTACAGCGGTGGACCGGACGAAATCAAGAAATTTGACTACTATGGAGTATGTATTGTGCAAAGATACATTAATACAGACGCCCAGGATGTGCAGAATCAGAAGCCAACTGTGAATGCTTTTTGTCCAGGAAGAGCAAGTATCCTTCACCTACCATATTGTGTCCTCGGCCTCTTCATCACCAACCCATCGACGAACTGGTCGACTGCGCAATGGACGCCGAGGTCGAGCATGAGGTGCATTCTCACGGTATTGGTCGAACTCAGGGATGCATTGTAGTTTGTCGTTATAGCTTTTGCCAATGGGTGGGTCTCCTTCGTCTTTATTAGCACCCGCGTTCCACGAATGCACAGTACAAGTGCCAGTAGACAAGCCCCAGCCATTCCAAGAAGTTGCTAAACATAGGGTTAGCTATGTGGACTGAAACAAATGTTCCGGGGTATAGTTCCTACCTGCTAGTACCGGGGCACTTGGGTGCCAGCTTGCATCGCGAACGCAAGTTCTCCAGAGCATCTCCCCGCTCATTTCATACGCTGTAGCATAGGCATCTGGATCGCGCGGTCGGGAGTTAAGTGTCGCTTGACCAACGTCGATGGTGCCGGCTAGGGTGGCGTCCAAGTTGTACACATAAACCTTGCCGTCCTCACTTCCACTGTAAACATAGCGCGAGTTTGTACTTCCCGGGGGCGAGAAGTGGCAGCGAATCAAGGTTTTGAGAACTCGGTGGCCTCGATATGTAACAACAGAACAGTCATTCTTGGCATTTCTGCGGTACTGGTCTGGATACTGCTCGAAGCGGTAATCGAAGCCGGTTGTGTAGTCGACGGGGTCGATATTTTCGACATCAGCGGATGTCATCATCTTCCGCAAATCCCAGAGCTTCATCGTTTGGTCTTTGCTATTTGATAAGACGTATCGGCCGTCGCCTTTGCTGTCAACGTACGTTAGTCCCTCTGTGTGGCCTATAAAGGCGCCAGCTTCACGCCCATCACCCATTGACCGTCGGTCCCAAACCCGAATTGTTGTGTCATCGGATCCAGAGTATAGGATGTGCGGCGAAGACGTGTCGCCGTAACACACAGCATTGACATGATGTTGATGCCGATCTCGTAGGTTTAGGACTGGCTGTCGTGTTTCTAGATCATAAACGATGACCGAATCTTCTGATGTGCCAGCGACAACCTCGCGTCCATCTCCAGAGAAACGAAGAGACCAGATCTATTGAAAATGGACTAGGTTAACCATTGAAATTTCAATAAAAGCATCAATTCACATACCCCGAAATGCGAACCACCCCAGCTCCGTCTTGTTCTTTGGCCTGGTGGACTAGATAAATCTAGAACCATAGGATCTGAATCGTCCTCTGGATCTGTGGTGGCCATGTATGCCTGACTTCGTATTGAACTGTAGACAAGGAAGCGGTTGTCGGGGCTCAACGTCGCATCGGTGATAGTCCACTGGCCGAAGGGATAATCGACGGTTTTGTAGTATTTCCAGTCGTACGGGTTGGACGTGTCGTACATTCGAACCTTGAAGTCTTGTGCGCAGCAGAAAAAGAAATTGCCATCGTCTGAGAATTGGCCTGAATAACTTCGCGTGTCATAGTGAATGATCTTGTCCGCAACCGAGCTTGGAATGAGGCCCTAGTCGGCGCCAAATGTATGCGTTAGTCCTGCTCGTTATCATAATCTCCGTGTGTCAGCTATACACTTGGCCTACCTGAGAGATAGATTGGCCGGCTCTTTTCCGCACTCCATCAGTGTCAATGCCAAGTTCTCGCCACATCAGGCTTGTCGCTAGGTGTTTCTTGCGCTGTCTGAGCCGGTCGCCGTAGAATTGGTCAGTTCCAAAAAGACCTTCGCCCATCAATTTCTTGCCCTCTGGGTTAGGAACCGGTGGAAGTTTAGCGCTTTCTGCGGACCGTCCGGCTCGGAGGCGATTTCGGAATATGGGCATGAAACCTTCGTCGCTCAGCCCGTCCTCTTCATTTTCCAGCTGCTCCTGCTCTTCTTCCATTGCCGTCGGCCAGCCGTTGGCTTGGAGAATATGTTGTAAACCACTGGATGCAAGCAACTCGAATAATCGGGAAGCTGGTACTGGAATTTATGAGCAATTGTACTGATACCCTTCGAGAATTTATAGCACAACGTACCACGGCGGATGTGTCTTAGATCGTCCGGATCGTCCGCCGTAAGTTCGATTCGAATGTTTCCGATGTTGATGTGGGTATTATCTATCACGAAGAAGCGGTCAGTCCATTTGCATACTGTTTTATGGCTTAGAATTTAGTCCTACCACTTGCAATCCCCGAGTCCATTTGCTGATCTTCATTGGGTATGTCATCTTCCCATGCGCCATCGTGCTCGGACTCTAACGCGGGGTGGTATTCGGTATCAAGCTCATCCTCTTCAAGCCATTCGCGGGCAGGGTGCCAGGTCCCTTCTGAGTCTCTTGGAGATTCTCTGTCATTATCAGGTGCTCTTGAACTCATAGTGTATGTTGTATTGCTGTGGTGGTGAGATGAGGAGATATGGTGCTTATCGATAGTTGATCGATAAGTCCCGACCTCGGTCACGGGCTGGATTTGGGTTATGTCATTCTTAACTCCGAGGCCGGCTTATCTCCGCTGTGGGCTCAATTGATCAAAGATTGAGATCTTCAAGCCCTGCCTCTACTTTGTATATAAATAATTTTACTCTCCAATGCAAAGGGTCTTTGCCCAATATATAAGTGCGAAGCTTAGTCCAGAAGGTGTAAGATCTAACAAGTCAATGCTTCGGCTTTGTATTCTGGATATTCGCATTGCAGACATTGGTCAGTGTGCCGACGGTATGTACATATCACAATGTAGAGGCCTTTGTTGCCTTCAGTGTGTCACCCGCTTGGTATCACCCGCTCCATCCCTATGGTTTTAGTGTGATTAATTCGCTTCGTTTCCCGTAAGTACAGCACTTAATTTAGCGTTCAAGAACTAAGATGAGCATGGGCACATTATATGCAGGGAAGTAATAGAACCCTGTGGTAAATGCATCTCTGGCTTTTACACATGCATGTTATGCAGGAATCATACCTATGCCGGGGAGCGAAAACCATACCAAACCTTTCAATGTTTTTAATACAAACTCTGATTCGGGCATCTCCATTGCAATAAATTGCAGCTCCGTCCTGATATCTGAATACCGCTCAAATTATATAGCTATGTATTGTTGATTTTTGCTACTCGATTATCACACCGGGTCTTGGTTATATCTAGAATGGTTTTATTTTAGAGACTTCAAAATAAACTCCCTTCTAAGAAATATGTATATAGTATCCTTGGATGATGTCACTGACTATATATATATCGGCCACTATGGGAATTCGGTACGACCTATTTCTTTTTCTACTTACTTAGTTCAGCTGGCACTCTGTAGAGAAGGAAAATGGGAAAGAAAATGATGCTGCTCACTCAGAGAGGGAGAGAAAGAGGAGAAGGGGTGTCAATCCTGGTGAGAAGCGGAGATCCTGTCCGCCTTAGACAGTAAGACTGCCTCAGCATAGTTCCATAGGAGGGACATGCAATCTCGGTGTTGCAGTTTGTAAGTTTGGGTTGGAACATCGTGTTAACTTGGTCACCGCTAAGTACATATGTAGAGAGTGTTGGTAGCTTTGGGGTGAGAATCTTCAAGTGTCCAAATTTTGACCTATATGAAGCAAAAGCAGTCAGCCCTTATAGGGTCTTCCCTATTCTTTTCTTTGCTCTTCTGTTTAAGTATGTGCAGATAAAGTTGTTACATGAAGTAGTATGACATTAGAGAAAACCTTCGACAAGTCAAACGGCTGTCAGGAAGATAAGCCAAAAGGGCGGATCAATTATTTCCCCGGTCCCCACTGATAGAGATGCTTCTCCAACTTCCGAGCCCGGGTACCTTAGGATCTGCTCTGTAGTTTTCAGTTCCAGGGAATTAGAGTGAGACAAGCTGTCTAATTGAATACCTCACGCTCAAGTCACCATCTGAGCATTCTCAATATAAAAGCCCATTCGCCTTCCCCTCAACTTCCCCTCCGCATCACCCCAACCCCACCACGATGCAGTCTGTCCCAGAATCGCGACAGCAGTCCTTCGAGGAGATCTACGGACCTCCCGAGAACTTCCTCGAGATAGAAGTGAGTTACATGATGCATAATGCCCAATATCCACCTCCCGAATCAATCACCTACCCCAATACCCCAGAGTCTCGTGCCCACATCTCTCCCCTAATCAGCCTCCATACATACATCCCCACCCAAACCCGCATCATCACCACCCCCCATCGGGCACCAAGAACGAACACCCCAGACTAACAACGACTGTAATAGGTCCGCAACCCCCAAACCCACGGCACATCTCGCAACATGTACACGTCGTACGAGATTGTGTGCCGGACCAACATCCCCGCCTTCAAATTGAAACACTCCGTCGTGCGCCGCCGGTACTCCGATTTCGAGTACTTCCGCGATATCCTGGAGCGCGAGAGCACGCGCGTCACGATACCCCCCCTCCCCGGAAAGGTTTTCACCAACCGATTCAGCGACGACGTCATCGAGCACCGTCGTGAGGGTCTGCAGCGCTTCCTCCAGATAGTTGCTGGACACCCTCTTCTGCAGACAGGGAGTAAGGTGCTTGCTAGCTACATACAAGGTGGGTTTATTCTAGTCGCTTGTACGAATATGCGTTGAATGTGTACTAATGATCATTTCGCAGATCCTAACTGGGACCGCAATGCGTGGTAGATGGATACCTTGACTATTAATTCATTAACGAGAAGCATGCCTCATTCCTCAGGATGGGATGAGGTCTTGCATTCGGCCTCTTCGGACTTCCTTTCTCACCTTCATCTCTATCCTCTTTCTTCTCCCGCTCCCTCACTCTCATATCTTTTCCACGGCAGACATCTTTCGCGATTGAAAATGGGTACCCGCAGTGTATGCTATGTGTCGGTCATTGCTTGAATTTTTTATGCTTGTTTGATATCCGAATTCACTGCTTCTTACTTCCCAATCAGATGCAGATACAAGCAAGTACAGATTTTATTTGTTATCTTAATTGGACAGGCGCGTTTTCCTGATTTTTCTTCGTTACTTTTTTTTATTGGTCTCATTTCGTGGTACCATCTTTATGCACAGTGAGAAGACCAGACCTATTGCATCTCTTTCTTTATAGTGGGAATTTGATTGTCAATGACATTAAACAGCAAAAAGAAAACTTTTATTGAATAAAAACTGTAGCAAAAACCATCGTGTACTGCGGGATATAGATCAACAATGAAGACAGACTTGAGAAAAAGAAAAGACGATATAGAGCACCAAAAATGCCAAGCAAAAAGAAAGAAGAGGACAAGGAAACAAAAACAAGATGAGAGAAAGAAGAAGAAAAGAACATCAAGACACAAAAGGAAATTCAAAAATTTATGACCTGCGTTGGTGACATAGCGCATCTAAGGCTTGCCCCAAATTATGTCAATTCATCCCAAATCATAGGAGCGAGGGTATTATCTTCCCATGGTGTCTCCACCGCGGAAGAAGCACCCGCCCCAGATGCATCATCCAAAGAGAAAGAAAGCACACCCGCAGCAGCGGGAGGAAGATACATCGAGTGCTCCAAAAAGCCCTGCGGAGGCGGAGGCAAGAGTGCGGGATCAATCTGGGCAAAATTAGACTGCGAAGGGGTAGCAGCGTGACTCCTCCTCGACACCGAGTTGCGGGGAGTGGTACCCGGAGTTGGAGTTGGAGTCATGGCATAAGTCTTGCTTGGAGATTGTTCCGTGTTGACTGGATGTGGGCGTGGGGTCGATGCGCCTGTAGTCAACTCCTGGCCCTGGTTTTGGCTGGTAAGGGCTTTACCGCTCACAGAACCGCCGTCGCGATAGGCGTGTGGGAATTTGGTTCTGAAGCGATCGCGAAGGTCTGTCGCTTTGCGGTGGCTGAGGTTCAAACGTGAATCTTGCTGGATTAGGGTCCATTGGAAGCCGTGCACCGCGTAGCCTTTGAGGAGGGCTTCGTCTTCGGCGGTTGTGAAGGGTCGCCGAGAGCGACGTTTGGATTTTGCGACGTGTGGTTCGGGAATTCCAAGGGAGGCGAGGGTTGTGCGGGACTTGCTTGTGAGAGCGGGTGTGCTATTTCCCGATGAGGGTGACTGCGGTTGGGCAATGCTACTACTCTCGGGATTTGCGTCTGGCGTGGATGAGACGGTACTCGAGATAGAGGGTTTTTGTGGGTTGCGAGCTGGACTTCCTGCTCCAGACTTTGGCTCGAACCCTTGATTGGAGGGCATTAGATGGGAGAGCTGGATTTTGCCAGGTGTTTCGTCGTAGCCCTCTGCTTTGGCTTTGAGTAAGGTGTTAGCGAGAGTATCGTGTAGTTGTTTCGCAGCTTCGTTGGGATCGGATGCACTGTGGTAAAATTAGATATCTTGATTGAGTGGTTTCAGAGTGTTGGTTAGATTCGGATTGCTTACCGGTACGCCCATGGACATAAAACTCGGAATCTTCAACATAGCGAAGCTTTAGCATAAGCCCATACAGTTGACTAAGAACCGAGCATACCTGTCTTTCAAATTCGAGGCAGTTCGTTGATTAAACTCCAGTTCCGGTTGAGCAAGAATAGCAGTCCAGTTGCCAATACCACATTTGATCACGCCCCGGAGTAAAGTAGTCGTCTCTTCTTCGGACCACTTTCTCAGGTTTTTACGGGACCGGCCGCGAGTTTTAGGAGACAGTGGCACATCTGCTCTAGGAGGTAGTGGCAATGCCTTACTGCTCTTCGGTATTTCTGCTTCGCGAACAGCAAGGGGAATCTCATCAGGATCCACGGGGTTAGTACTTTCAACATTTTCATCATTATCATTACGATCGTCGTCTTCATCCCCATTGAGAGACGTTCTGAGAATGTCTTCAAGCCTGGTATCCCGTCTTTCCGCAGGCTGGCTATCTGGGACAGCGACTTGGGTCGAAACTAACGTCCCGGGGTCAACACCCGCATCGCCTCCAGAGGGCTTAGTCAAAAGCTGGGAGATATTGGACCCAGCCTCAATGGGCGGAAGAAGGGCAGCATTGGGCGGAGGCTCATTCAATCCATTCAGAATAGCAAATGGCCCAAATGGGGGAGGCCGCTGTTCCTTCTGGGCTTGAGGGATAGGTAACTGCAGATGCTCGCTGAATGAATCGGCCTGGGGGTCTCGGCGTCGACGCTTGCGGGGCCCTTGGAGGGCGTCATCATCGAAGGATGACGAGAATGGAAACTTTTCTAGGGCACGGAGATTCACAAAAGCAGGAAGTATCGGCCTCGGGGGACGTTCCACATTTGACTGCGAGTCTGCTGAGAGTTCGGTTTTCTTGATTCGAGCAGCGTTCAGAAATTCCGTAACTGTCGGCAGGCCTGCCTTTGCATTTGCTGGGATCTTTCCATTATTGCTGTTTGAGCTGGGGATATTATTCGAGTCCCGTGTCCCGCTGGCATTGGGTTCGAGAGGTGATGGGACACTTAGGGTTCGTGATGATACGGGTTCTCGTAGAGGGGCGATACGGAGAGAGAGTTGAGGGAGTTCGCGGAGTAGTGATTCATCGAGAGGCCGCAATGCACTCGCAGATTCCATTTCGGCTAGCTATCACAGATTGCATATCATCCTGGATGTCTCTGACATATTGCGTCCATGACTTTGGGGGTTAGAAGATGAAGCTCTGATAAGGTCCACACGATAACAGATACGGGCGGTGACGAGTGCCAGTAAAGCGGGCCCTTGGGGTTGTCTACGTCAGCTGCCCAGCATTCTGCCCAGGTGTCGAGAGCCCCTGGCAATTCCTTTGAAGGCTCTCCTATTTGAATTCCGCTCATTGATTTGATCGGATTTTACCATACAATTAACATTCTATACTTGATATTTGTCGTGGTCAGCAACTAAACGTGAGTTGCCTTTCTCTCCGCATAAGTAAAGCTAGCGTGAGCTTTGTTTACGCAGACCGCTCCGATCGAATTACAGTCAGGACCAAAGCATAACAACCAAGAAGAGACAAACAAGAATAACGTTGAACGCCATAGGTCCCCAAAATGCCAACCATCTTCCCAACATGGCCACACATCCTCTTCGGTGTGCTTGAGCCTATCTCTCTGTACGACCAGCTCAACCCTTCCTCCCAACCATGCACTGACCCTACTTGATGCAGGGCCCTCGGCAGTGTCTATCCCCTATATGACCTCCAAGGCTTTATCGCCGGGCAAACACCCACCATCGCAGCCCCGGCCACTCTGCACCCAAGCAGCATCGCGCTCGCCTACCAACTCGGCAATATCTACTCACTCCTTTTCCTAGTCGGCGTGGGAGTTTGCCACGCTACAACAGAGCCAAGAGTACTACGCAACTATCTAATTGGACTTGCCATTGCCGACGTCGGCCATGTCTACGCCACGTACTTGGCAATGGGCTGGGATGCTTTTGCAGACGTTGCGGCATGGAACGCTTTGACCTGGGGTAACATCGGGATCACGGCGTTCCTGTTCATCAATAGGATCGCTTATTTCTTGGGCATTTTTGGATATGCGAAGGCGCCTAAGGCGGCTGCAAAACGCGAGTGAGGTGTGACCTGCTGCTTTGGTTGGCCAGACCAATATATGCACTCTGTCCTCTTCTTATTGAATACCGAAGAAAAAGCAAAGAATTTTTGGGCGGGGTCTTCGGCTCACCCGGCTCCCCTTCAAGTTTCTTCCCTCCCTTACTTGTGTGTGGGTCTGCATATCTGCGCGGTTCATCTTTGGCTCTACTCTTGCCTAAAGCGGCTCTTCGGATGGAATGGGTTTCATCTGATTCATAGATACTTGGTCGGTATATAAGGGAGATAGGAAGCGTGGGATACGACTGGGTGGATCTTCTGGCATGCTTGTATTTGCTTGACTGTATTGGGGATTGTGGACGAGATAAGCTGGTCTAGTTACGTTTTTAGATCCAAGCGGCCACTGTCATGCAAATGTAAATAGAACCTTGGATGTCACCAGGGGAAAAAAAAGAAAAATAGATTCATATTAGCATAATGCAACGCCGGACTCCCCGGTACTGCCCGATGCTAGCATGGGTATCAGAGTATAGAAATACAGATCATAAAATATAGCATTTGAGGTCGTCACCTGGTGTAGATCATCCCCTCTCGTAAGACTGCCAAGGAAAACACACCATCAATGCATTAGCTGCTGACCAGCGAGACAAACAATTGAAACAATCTTTAGCCCACGCGAGGGCGGTCTCGGCCACCTGCAGCCACACAAGCCAAGCACAGACCGAGGTAAATTGCTTTTATTCTCTCACCGGAGCCAGAGCCGAAGCCGGAGAGGAGCCTAAGCAGGCCACTGATCTGGTGACTACCTCTGTGGGCTTTATTTGTTGCTTTGCAGGTACTGGAAAACCGGCTGAAGGACGGATTCGCCATTTTCTTTGTGATCGCGGGTGTGGGCGATCAGGAAAGGAATGCCGGGGAATTTTTGGTAGTGCTGGCGATAGGCGGCAAAGTTCTCAGCCGAGCTCATGAGGGAAATCATCTCCTGTGGGATCAGGGTCTCGAGTGTAATCACGTTTCCTTGGGCGGTGGTGCTGGCGGGGCGTGTTGTCAAAATGGTGTAGGTGTGCAGGCCCTTCATGATGGCCGCGAGAGAATGATAATTACGGGTTGCTACGAGGGACTGTTCATATGGTTAGATGGTTAGAGGATCTCAGCGAGCTTGGGAGTAAAGGGATGCTCACTTGTGCACATTCTTGCAGATATGGAATCAGGTCTGGAAGTGCAGCGCAGCATTCCCAGATAGAAATACTTAGTTTGCGCCACTGTAGCAGCAATTTTCCCACGATAGCATCCTCTGCTATCAGGCTTTGCCGGGTCAACTCCGCAAAATTGTGCTCGTCTAGGCCTCTCATGCTGCGGGCCAAGTCTGTTGGAGATGTCGACTGGAGATAATCGTCCAGGAAAGGAATAGATGTTTCAAATGGAGTCTTCCAATCCATGGTAGGAGCATGGATGTACTGTCGGCGAAATCGGATTGCCAAAACGCTCAAAATCTTGAGCATGGCAGTAAGCCCTCCTGGTTGGTCCTTGAATAAGGCCTGAATAGGACCGGCGATGAATTCAAACCCAGCGGTGTTCGGTTTAGAAATATCACGATTCCCGCCACGTCGCACAGCTAGTAGGCACTGGACTAGCGCTCGGTGTGCGAATGGACTCCGCGACCGAAGATGCTATCAAAGTCAGCTGAGGCCCTGTATAATAATAGTTTTAGCAAAGTAACTTAGAAAACGTACCTTTTCCACTTCTGTGTACAGAGGAATGTCCTCTGGGTAGGCGCCTAGATGGTCCTGGAGAATAATATAAAGAGCCGCATGCTGTTGTAGGAACCACTCTACAAAAATAGCCTTGTATCCGAGAGCAGCACGTACAAACTCTTCAAAGGCAATCTGTCGGAAGTGGAAATGGCTCTCGGCCTCGATTGCAGCAGCAATTTCCCGCGCATCTAGAGTAGGGCTTGATTGTGGTGGGAGCCAACTCCAAGGAATCGGCTGGAAAGGAGATATACTCGACCGGCGTAGGATCTCCTCCACTCTTTGTATATGAGAGAGGTTTCCAAGGAGCTGATACTCATGAGGCTCGGACAGCGCGATCAAAAAGTTGTCAATGGCGTCCACAGTTCGAGCGCAAAGCGAAGTCCTCGGGAAATTTTCATCGCGGAAAAGACCGAATTGGATCACACGGCGGATTTCTTGGATATCGAAGGCCCAGAACACAGTTGTCGCCTCATCTTCCCACCAGCGATAAGACACGAAAAAGGCGGGAATTTCCAAGTTGAGATGGAAGATTAACGGATAAGAATACCCCCAGTCCAAGGCCGTAAGGCTAGATTGAGCAGACATGGTCACTTTCTGTAACGAATATTGCCTGTCCCCTGGAGTGGAAAAGGTTTGGGGAGGCGGTTCGAAGGCCGATTCTTCTGGGCTGGTCGATTGCATTTATGCAGACATCGGGAAAAGAAAGCAAGGCCAACACATTAGGCAAAGTACACGCTGACGCTCATGTAACACGGCGCTTGAATAGAGTAATTACAGGGCAGGGATACCCAAGTGAGAGGTGTATGTTAGACGCGCGAGAGAAGGAGCAAGTACGGTGGGAGTACTCCGTATGTGTACGAGAAATAGGAAAATAACTAAATAACGCACAGATAAAATAAACAAGCGGGTTGCTCGGAAAGGTGAAGGTGATTGGTTTTAAACATCAGACCAGCGCCGATGGATTTCCTTTATCCCTGTTACATGTTTCCGCCACGTTCGACACATCACGAGGGTTGAAAATGGGTCAGGAACTCTGGGCATATTAACAACCGGGGCACTAATCCCAGTTTCCTGCTGAAAGGCACGGGAATAGCTATTGGGGGGAAAAGGGGGGAAATATTTGCCATTGGGAGTGTATATTGGAGGGGCGAGGGAGGGGGCTTACTTGATTCGGACTCCCAAGGATCTCCTCCAGGGGCCCTAGATCGGGGAGAAACTGGTGAACTCCATAAAAAGGAATTAGATCTACAAGTTGGGCTTCTCTGCTGGTTACCGAGATTGTTATGCCGAACACCCGTTGGCCGTTGGGCTGCAGAAAGGGAAAAGATATTAGCTCGGTTAACAATATGACAAGTGGAGAGAGTGTCTTTAGTTGCTGAAGGAATCGGTTGAGAAGCGGTCAAGATTATTCTGGAATTTCGAAGTCGGGAAGCCTAATTAGTCGAGGTGGATAGGTAAGGTAATATTGTCTGAGATATATGAGAGGCAGATACGGAGTCGATCTCCACTAGACATCTAAGAACGACTGATTGGTCCACCAGGTACACCAAAATGGGCGCTAACGTAGTGGCCGTAAAATGCCAATGTGGAGTTTGACGATCAAAGGATGGTTTTTCTTTTTTTCTTTTTTTTTTCTCGCAGGGAATATATGAATGGAACGCTTTGGAACAATTTGGAACACTTTAGAATACTCGTTTATTTCTTTGGATTTTATGGAAGTCTGCTATTGGTTTGCCCGTCAATCCTACCGAGAATTAAGTAGACCATATAAGCATCAAATACCGAGTGTTAGGCAACTTTCCAATACGGCGATCAGGAACAAGTATTGAACTTTGTGCCCTAAAATAGTTACCGTTATTATATCATTATTATATCATTATACCCTTATAGTTCAATTAAAAACAAGATTATGCCTCCAACAATACCTTGACTCGAACCGTGCTTACTGGTACACCGCTAGACCGACGCCTCCAAGTTGATGTCCAACATCTTAAGCCCAAAAGGATTGACACATACTTCCTATTCATGTTCTTTGTATCCTTCCACCGACATTTCGACTGCCGGTGGCGTGCGAACCAATCTCCACCGCATAGCAGGCGTTGAAGCACAATGTAAGTAATTCTACGATGGGTATATTCTCCAGTCCAATCATTTCCAACCTCCACGTGAAATTTCATCCAGATTTCCCTCCATAGACCCAGTTCCTTGGGACTGGGACAGATTGCGGTTAGATCCACGCGTTCCAAAGTTTGTGGGGGAGGGATATCATCTCATAAAAGGTGATGTTTCTTGACTTTCGCAACTCGATATCTTATTTATTTTCCTAGGATACCATCTATGAATAATTTGAAGTGCAGCATTGATATGTGGAGATTATAATGAGCCGCTACTAACAAGTTCTAGGCCCAGTATTTGCATTTCCGACACATAAGAAAAGAAAAGAACCCCATGATTCGCTTCAATTTGAAAGGGGCAATATCTGGCCTCTTCCTATGCAGCATGGACTTACACCGAGTCTCCACTTCTGTCGCCTTAGATCGCCGGGCGCCTCATACGAGCTCGATTGATCGATTGCTCGATTGTGCATTGGAACAAAAGTACACAACATTCTGGGTCTCAGGGGGGTCCAGCTTAAAAATTAACCCACAACTGCATTGTTCTGCATCCCCCAGATAGTTATACCCAGTTGTGCGTCTCGTGTAGCCCAGATTCCAAATTCCCAAGATACATGCCAATATGTCGGCCAGTGCAGCCAACCACCTGCAATGCAGCACGAAGCGATATAATCGCACCAATGCAGGATCCATCCCCCTTGCCACTTCGTTATTGCCTCAATCTTGTCTTTCCCTTTTTAGATATGTTACCACTACTAGCCCCTGCAAACCCCCGTTCGCCTCTCTCCACACTACATAAAATGACGGGTCAGGAATCATATGGCACCATGCTGTCGTGCATATTTCCAGCATTTCCAGCAGTACGGCGCTTGGAACACGGAGATCTTATCCCCAGAATCTCCAGTGGAGTTCCGAACGTGGGACGAGTGCTAGAATTGAGTTCGGATCTATCAGATTATCCTGTTCCACTCCGTTGGCACGACCGCCACCCATGTTAACCGTCGGAGAAAAAAGAGAGAAAATATACTTCGTGCCAGCCAGTTGGTTCGCCTATCCCTTGCTGTCTTCCCCGTGATCACTCGGGAGGGTGTGGTAGGTGCATTTAGATTGAACCGAGCAAACGCCGGTTCTATAGAGCCGTTGCTCTTTCCAGAGCCGCCTAACTTTGGAGAACCGCCCATCCCGAAAGAGAACGAGAGGTTGCCTCCCCAATCCGACACCGGAGATAAATAAGTTATTCTTAGATACCTAGTCTCTCACCCTCGCTTTTCCTGCTTGTTTTGCATAAGCTCGCTTATATACCCAATTTTAACCCGGACTTTACATAACTATATTTACCTAGTTTCCACCACAAATAGCACTGTCAAGCGCCCACACGATCCATATATATATATACATACATGCATGCAGTACGGAATAAGCAGGCAAAAGACCAAGTACTTACGGCTGGCGGTAAAGCAAACCTGGAATACCCCCACATCGGACACTTTCTGCTGTTGCATCGCATGAGCTAGCTCAATCTGCCGGCCACACCTCGATTTTCATTACACAGCATGTGGATATCAATCCCCATTCTTGGCCCATCCAAGTATCCCCGATCTACATATATCGATTGGGCCGCGATACCTCTGGCACCACAATGATCGCCACTGATCGCCACTGATCGCCATTGCTGACCTCTGCAGGTGATGATATTTCTCCTATAGCGGGCGACTCGGGCTACTTGGGTATAAGTCAATACTAAGGCGCTAATAATACGCAATCTTGCGAGTTAGAAACATCGAGAAGATCCGGACTTGAGTTTGTTACTCTGATCGCCCTATCTTTAGGGTTGTGGGCTGGAAACTTGGTAATCTCCGGTTTCCCCGTGCGGTGGCCACGGGTACTACTATGTACACCGACACGGGAGGACGGTTGCATCGGATAAGCCGAGGTGCGGTGGTGCGGTGGTGCGGTGGTGCGCTGGTGCTATGGATTGATCCATTTGAGCTACCAGGGTCGCGCCGGAGATGAGCATGTAGGCAATATATTTTGGAGCGGGATGATGCATGTCTTGGATGTTCTCGCTGCTGTTGAGAAGCTTGGTCTCAGCTTGGTCTCAGCTTGAAACTGCTTGGGCGGGTTAACCCGGGGCTTTATTGTGCAGTAGCTCGTGGTCTAGAAGGCGAGCTTGATTGGTGCTAGCGGGGTTTGAGTCGTAGTAGGATCTGGGGGTTGCGAGGCATTCGCATCTTGACTACATATTACCGAATGAAAAACTACCTGTTCCCTGATCTTCATGGAGTGTATAAAGGTATGCCTGGGATGATTGCGGAACAATGATGGTCAGACAATAAGCAGACATGAGAGCTAATCATCCAGGAAGTGGTAGGGTTGAAGATCCAGGGAAGTAAAGTAAAAATACGGTCATTAAATAATTGAAAAAGAGGTAACGTCAAATGGTATCATATCACTCGGAAACGAAGCGGTTAACCCGTTCCTGTTTTGTTTGCTATGGTTCGAACCTACGAGAATGCATTATCCAAGCCCGTTAAGCAAGACAAGACGCCGTTTCCCAGCTACTGTTTTTAGTGTTTGTTTTAAGCCGTCAGCTAATCCACGAATATCAGAAGATATTGTGAATTTAGTTGGCGAGCTCGTGGGCACGGCGGCGGTCACGCTCCTCAGCAATGGAGAGCTAGAAAGAATGTTAGGGTAATTCATAAGAGACATCAGTGTTGGGAGAATATAACATACCTTGACACCCTTACCCTTGGGGAGGGAAACCCAGGGCTTGTCCTGTCCAATGACGAAGACGTTGGACTCACGAGTAGCGAACTGGTTGTCAAGAGCATCGCGAACGTGGACGATGTTGAAACCACCGTCGTGACGCTCACGGTGAGTGATGACACCAACACGACCCATGTTGCGACCACCAGTGGCCATAATGACAACACCGGAGTCGAACTTGACGAAGTCGAGGATCTTGCCAGTGGCAAGGTCAACCTTGACGGTGTCGTTGACCTTGATGGCAGGGTCGGGGTAGCGGATGCTGTAGAGCGCAAACGCAAGTTAGCAAAACCATGTCCTGATCAAATGGGATCTTACTGTTTCCATTGTCCTCCGCCGATCAACCAAAGCTTGGTCCAACGACTGAATGACACGGAACTTGTGGAGTGTGGAACTCACGTTCGCGCATCGTGCGTAACCAAGAATGGGATCCCGCCCTTGCCGAGCTGAACACGCTTGACCTTGCAGAGCTTGAACTCAGCCTCCTCAGCCTGGATGCGGTGGACGGTGAAGCGACCCTTGGTGTCGTAGATGAGACGGAAGTGCTCGCCGGTCTTCTCGAGGGAGATGACGTCCATGAATCCAGCGGGGTAGGTGGTGTCGGTGCGGACCTTGCCGTCAACCTTGACCAGACGCTGCATCATGATGGCCTTGACCTCGCGACCGTTCAGGGCGTACTTGAGACTATCAACGAAAGAAATGTCAGTGGTTGTTCGTCGCGTGCCGAGGAAGTCAGGATGTCGCGTGCGTACCGGTTACGGATGAAGACAATCAGGGGAAGGCAGTCCCGGAGCTTGTGGGGACCGGGGGAGGCCTTGGGCGCGTAGGTTCCGGACATCTTGTCCAAGAGCCAGTGCGAGGGCGCACTGAGGCGCTTCTGGTGCTTTCCGCTGCAAGAAACATTTTGTTAGTGATGGTGTTCCAAGCCGAGAAATTTTTCGATCACTCTCGCAGCGACTGGTTGAACTCGCAATCCGGCAGATAGACGAGGCCAGTGTGCAGAATAGTGATGTAGAGGGCAATCTCATGACACTTACGGGCCGCGCATTTTGACTGATTTGTCGACTGAAGGTTAGGTGGTCGGAGTGTCGAAAGAGAAGGCTCAAGCCGCGAAGTGGTGATCCAAATCAGAGAGGAATTCGCTTAGTGTGTGGTGATTGTGAGCCCTATTCTCCACTCAGACCAATCAGACTCCACTAGTGGATTTTTAACGCTTGCTTATGTCATCTACACTCGGGGCCCTGATCCACCCGTGGACACGTGAACTTCCCTTTTAGGAATCGAGACCAATGAGATCTAATTCATTTGTACAAAAAACTTGTATCTATTTGACATGCGCTGATAATTCCACTTTTCATAACTAACTTAAATGTAGCCCTTGATAACTGCAACCTCGGCGTTGAGGATGGATGATCCAGCGGCTCCAATGACGGTGTTGTGAGAGAGGGCAGCGAATCGGATATCAAAGTGACCGCCTGGGGCACCCTCACGAACACGGCCAACACTCACTGTGTATCCACCGGAGATGTTACGGTCCAGGCGGGGCTGGGGACGGTCGGGCGCGTCGAACACCTTAATAGCGGGCTCTGGTGCGGAAGGAGCACCCAGCTTCTGCGCCTCGGACTTGTACTCCCGTAGAGCCTCCTTGACCTGCTCGGCAGTGGGGGTCTGACGGTTCTTGAAGCGCAAGGAAACGAAGGCCATGTGGCCGTCAGTAACACCAACACGTGTGCAAGTGGCGCCGATGCGGAGACCAGTCTGTTCGTCGAAACCGGTGGCGCTCGCATTCAATGAACCCAGAATCTTCTGGGCTTCGTTCTCGAGCTTGTCCTCCTCTCCACTAATGTATGGAATGACGTTGTCGAGGATGTCCATGGTAGGTACACCGGGGTAGCCGGCTCCAGAGACGGCCTGCTCGGTGAAAACCTCGACTTCCTCAACAGGGCCAAACTTGGCCTGGAGAGCCGCGAAGGGAATGACGATGCCAATGACGGCACAGTTAGAGTTGCAGACCAGGAAGCCCTTCTTCAGACCGTACTTCTCACGCTGGTGAGGAATCAGATCCAGATGTTGGGGGTTGACAGTAGGAACAACCAAAGGCACAATGGGGTCCTTGCGGAAGTTCTTTGCGTTTGAGAACACAGGGATTTCAGCCTTAATGAATGCCATTTCTGCATGAAATGTTAGTGCATCGGGTAGTTTGTTAAATTTGATATATCTGATACCACATACCAGTTTCGCCAGCAACATCGCTGTTCAGTCCGGAGAAGACAAGGTCGCAATCCGAGAACTGCTCGGGCTTGCAGTCACGCATGACCAAGTTACTGAGCTTCTCAGACATGGGAGAAGCCTGCTTCCAGTTCACGGCATCCTTGTACTTCTTGTTGGCTGAACGCTCAGAAGCACCCACGGCGTGAAGCTCAAGGAAGGGGTGGTCTGCCAGCAAAAGGATAAAGCGCTGGCCCACGGAGCCAGTGGCACCGAGAACACCTGTAAAATGTTAGGATTGAGCGATAGATCGGATAGCTTGAAATTTTCAAGAACGTACCGCACTTCTTCTTCGGGAATGCAGCAGCCATTTTGCTTTTGAGTTTTATATGAAAACGGGTATTAATCTTGTGTAAGTTAGCAAACCAAAAGTCCCAATAAGTCAAAACTCGCGATCAATCAAAGGATATATAAAAGAACAACGGCTCTATGCTGAATTGGTTCACATACTACCAGAGGCCTGTATGAGTCAAAGCGTTTCGAGAGCCCCGCATGCAGTATATATGAGGCTCTGCCAGCTTCAATACCTCACAGATGACATGGCTTAGAGTCTCAGGGAACCTTCATGGCAAAAATATCAATATGAAACACAACTGTACTTACCGCTTCGCTGGTGATGTGGTTGAAGGCTTGTAACATTTCACCGCGACAGCGATATCGCTCTCAGCCAATTGTCTTGCCCCGCGATTAGTCAGACTAGTCAGTCTTCTGCGTTCGGACAAAATCTCTGCTCCCCGATTGGACAGAATATGTGGGTCTTTAGTCAAAGTTTAATGTCCCAGTCGTTTGTCTTGTTTGCATTATTTCTTATGTATTGTTGGAAAAGATGTCAAAAAAAACACCACCCAAAAGTGGTCTGTGATATGGCTAAGAAATTGTTCTATTTATTAAGCACACGCCTGACAACATCGCTGACGGTTTCGAATTGAAGTCCCAGCACATCGTTTCCCAGCTTCTCCTCTTTGGCATAGTTTGAATGCAGACCCGGAGTGTTGCCATAAACAGCGGCTCGAACCAGAGTAAAGGCACCACTAAAGTCCCCAGCAGCAAGTTTCTTGACTGCCTCGGTGACTTGAATGTCGGTGGTAGTCTCGTTCACCGTCCATTTCTCTCCTGACTCCTCCTCCAAAGCAGCAAGAATGTCCTTCTGAGTGGTTTCAACCGAGGCGATGAACAGAAACTGGTTTCTAGTTTCATCAGGATGCACCAGGACAGAAGCAACAGCCTCGCCGAGGGCCTTCTGGTTGGTGAAGGTGAAACTCTTGTTGCCCTCATCCCAGATAGTAGCTGTATGACTGGCAATGTCAAATTCCAAAAAGCCATTTGCAAGACCCTATTCAAAACCCAATGATTAGTTCACAACCAAGAATTCTAATTCGTGGTGGAAGACTTACCCAGTCAAACAAGGCGGATGTAGCAATACCAGTCCAGGTCAACCCGTCGGTCTCCTTACTCTTGAGGTACTCGATAAGTTCGTTCTTTGGTCCGAACAGTGGCAGCAATTGCAACACAGCATCATTCTGGCTATTTACCGAGAACTCAGATGGGATGAAACGCTTGACATCTGCGCGGATGGCTGCATCGACAAACTTCTTCTGATCTCCGAGTGCCGTGGCACCCACCGCCGAAATGACGACGTCTTTCCCCTTGAATGCAGCCTCGAGATCTTTGTCTGAGTAGTCGATTTTGAGAACAGTCACGCCAGGTGGGAAAGTTGCCTCGCTCGCCTTGCGGGAGATGACGGTAATTTCGAACCGGGAAGATGCAACAAGGCCATCGAGAATGATCTTGCCCATGCTGCCAGCCTGCTAGGTTGTCAGCTGGGGTAATATGTATGTTTTGAGGATGGAATTGATGTACGCCAATGATTGCGACCTTCTTCAAATAGGATGCCATTTTGGGTTATTGTGCTGTAGATGAAGTACTGATCTTGGATGAAAATACTTGTGCTTTCGTGCTTGAGAAATATTCAACATCAAGGATAGAATGACATCTTTATATGTTTTAGTCCTGCGCTATTTCGCTCTCTCTATATGACGCTGATTTCATATCACAGAATGTCTATGCAAATACTACCTAGTGCAACAATACGGACTGTCTGTCCGCTGCCCCGCTTCAACCAATTAAACTAGGGCAGGATTAGAGCAACCCCCTCTCCGGCTTGATCGATCGACCTAGCCGGAGAGGGGGTTGCTGTAGTCCTGCCCTTAAACTATACCAATAACGACTATAAAGCAACTTTTCTAAGAGAAATAACACGATGATGCGATCTAGTCCGTCTCCGAAGTGCCTGCCCCGGCCGCGCAGCTTACGCTTAGAAATGCGGACTGGGGCCCCCGCTGCTCCGCTCCAACCAATCAGCTCACAGCCTCGCATCATCAACTTCAAGTTGCTTATGTTGCTTATGTTGTCTTGACTTGCAGCCTCGCAATTCACCACTGGAGTCATTATGACGGCTCCGAGAAAAATTTCAAATCAATGCTCCATCCACCTAGCAACGCAGTGCGCTCTTGTCTTGAGTGTCGCCGACGCAAAATCAAATGTGACAGGTCCCTACCTTGCTCGTACTGCGTCAAAGTCAAGATACAATGCAGCTACCCACCACCAAGAGCCGAACCTACCATAACTGGGGGCAATAACCCCGACAATGATATGGTAGTCCGCATCGAAAGAATCGAGCGTACAGTAGATTCATTTGAGCAGTGTGTCTCTCAACTCCAGGGGCTTTTGCAAACTCAATCTTCATCACCATCTGTTGGCCGAAGTCATGGCTGTGACCCAGTGTATCAGCCTGATGAAAGCTACAGAGATGATGGAAGTCTGAATCAAAGTCCATCCTTATTCAAATCTCTCCCGACTTCCGTAGTCGAATATCGGTGCCCTCCCCGCGTTCTGGTATCTTTCCTGTGGCAGAAGTACTTAGAGAATGTGGAGCCAATCCTCAAAATTTTACATGCACCAACGGTCCAGAGACATATATTGAATAACACACAGTCTCGAGAGACCCTTGGAGCACCCACGGAGTGTTTGATATTCGCCATTTGCTATGCTGCTGTGGCAACAATGACAGTGGAAGATTGTCGGGTTGAGCTTGATGAAGACAAGCACGAAGTGCTGAATAGGTGTGTATATGGTTTAAAGCTATAAGTCATTCTGCTAATATTTCAAGATATCGCACCGGAGTTGAAAGCGCCCTCGCAAAAGCCGATCTATTGCAGTCACTGGACATTACTGTCCTGCAAGCCTTCGTCATATACATAGTACGTGACACTTAAACACGCAGAGGTCTATACTATCTGACAATTGCTTTAGGCTTGCAGCAGGCGTTACAATAAAGGGCCAGACATTAGTAAGTTTCTTGGGAATGCCATTGGAATTGCCCTCAAGATCGGCCTGCATCGCGATGCATCCGCTTCAGAAATATCACCCTTTCAAGTCGAAATGCGGCGTCGACTCTGGTGGCAGATATATATTCTCGATACCAACATCGCAGAGGACAGTGGCACAAACCCGCGTATTCTGGAGTCATGGTTCGACACAAGATTCCCTTCCAACGTGACCGATGCAAGTCTTGACCCTGATATGAAGGACCCACTTCGAAACTGCAGCGGGAAAACAGAGATGGTGTTGAGCCTCACAAGATCTGAGATCAGCAATCTCGCCCGCCGAACTATCTTCTCTGACCAGTTTTGCGAAGAGTCCTGCTACCCGGTTTTATCAACTTTGCAGAAATGCACTACAATAGATCTCTTCAAAGAGAAAGTGGAACAGCAATATTTATCGCATCTAGATCAGAGTATTGCGCTAGACTGTTTTACAACTGTCTTCAGCAGTCTGATACTCGCAAAGCTCAAACTGGCAGTGATCAAACCCCGAGCGAGACAAGACCAGTCTATGATCACGCATGTGAACCTCAGAAAGGTTTGCATAGAGATTCTGCAGGAAACTGCGGCTTTGAAGCGCCATGGAAAGGGCAGTCAGTGGCTCTGGATTTTTCAAAGCCACATCGAGTGGGATGCCTTAGCATGCCTGCTCATCAATCTTTCTCTGGTCCCGAAAGGGGAGGTGTTGGATTTGGCATGGCAAGCTGTCAATGAGACATACGAGCACTTGAAGACGGATGGTGATGCTCGATGTGATTACCGCTGGGAGAATATTGAAGAGCTCCACACCAATGCTCTATATTCTCGGGACATGGTTCAGATTAACCCATCTCAATGGGGGGCTTCGTCAGATGATGACAGCGGATTTGAAGAATCAAACACCATGGATACAGAATCACCACAGCAGCTTGGTCTGGGGGTATTAAAGCGCCATAGAGAAGACGATATTAGTTCTTCCCGTTCTTCCCCGGGCGAGCTGGAACCCATAGCCCCGAACTGCCGTTCTCAGGTACCAACCATTCAATCAGAAGCCCAAGAACATCTTCCCCGTATGTGGGCGTTGGCGAATGCTGCGGCGGCGGCCTCGACAGCTATCGACAGTTCATCTCACATGGAACCAGCCAGTGAACCTACAGACATACCGAGCTCAGGCACTGGCTGTCAGTGGAGTGCGGCTCTATTCGAGCGATATTTTCAGGTTTTGGGCTCTGAACAAACATCACCGCTAGAACAATAGTTTGAGAAGGAATAATTGCACACCCTTAGCGCAGTTTTTGACTGAGATACACGTACCACCTAGGCAGTCTAGAAGGGCCTCCATGGTCTATCCAAGGCCTATCCAATCAGGCTCACGACCGGATCTATTATTCGGGAATCAACAAGAGTGTGAAGGTATAACTGAATTCGAATATCATACCACTATACATGACCAAGTCAGAGTCCAAGTGGACTATTCCAAGCTGGATATTGTTCCCGCTCAGACCCTCAAAGTGCTCAAAGTATCAACCCCGGATATTACAATATTTCTGGTGGTCTACCTTTCGATGTCGATACAAACACCCACATGCCCCATTTATTTCGCGGATCAGGCAAGAAGAACGACACCGAGGTCTATACGATCTCAATATTTCACCAACTCCATTGTCTTGTATGTCACACACATCTCTTCATTAAGCCTATTATTTCAGCACTTACTGAGGTCTACCCAGATTATGATTCGTAATACTTCCGAGGTGGCTGTCATAACAATAAAATTCAAGTATTCACACCATTTCGCTGGAAAGCCTAGAAGTCTCTTCTTCTATAATGTATAAAATGCTAAATGCTAAATCACAATTAATGTCCCGGGCCCGGTGTCACGTCGTCGTAGTCGAAGATCTTGCCAGGATTCAGCAGCCAGTTCGGATCCAATGAACGCTTGATACTGCGCATGACATTAATTGTGTCCGGTCCAACTTCCTTCTTCAAGGATCCTTTCTTGCCCAGTCCAATGCCGTGCTCGCCCTGTAGTATTGAATTAGCTGATATTCTGGTATCTCCAAGAGGAACAACTTACCGTGCATGAGCCCTCCATTTCCAACCCACGATCAACCATATCGTACACTACTTTCTCGACCCGCTCCCGCTCGGCGGGGTCGTTGCGGTTATACATAATGCTAGCATGGAAGTTTCCATCGCCTATGTGGCCAAGGATACTGGCGAAAAGGCCGAGGTCAACCAATTCCTTCTTAGAGGTTTCTGGCAGGAGTCAGTATACATGCAACAAAATAAGTCTTGAAAAAGAGGCCATACCAATAATATCCGGCAGTCGAGAAATGGGCACAGCCACATCAGTCGACCAGACCTCTGATCCCTCCTTGCGCAACGCCAGCATACTCCACAGCGACTGCTTGCGCGCCGACCACAGATCATGAGCTTCGCGGTCATCACGAGCGAATTCAAAAGACTGCGCATTGTTACTCTGGGCGAGCTTCGTCGTTAGATTGATACTATCCGCGACACCAGCGACAGTTCCAGAAAACTTGAAGAACAGCGTAGGAGAGACCTTCCATTCACGGCCGGTTCCACCCGCGCGATTAATAACATCCATCTGAACATCATCCATGATCTCCATACACTGCACAGAGACACCCTTCTTGATGACCTGCATCGCGGTCGACGCCGCATCACGAATAGTCGGGAACGAAACGACGCCAACGCGAGTCTGCTCTGGGAGCGGGGCGAGCTTCAACGTAGCCTCAGTCACGATACCGAGCGTACCCTCGGAGCCAACAAACATTCCGGTGAGGTTGTACCCGGCGGAAGTCTTGCGGGGACGTCTGCGGGTTTTGATGATTCGGCCATCCGCCAGGACGACCGTGAGGTTAATCACCCAGTCCTTCATGGTACCGTAGCGGACGGCGTTGGTGCCACTGCAGTTTGTGCCGACCATACCGCCGATCATGGCGGATGGGCCTGGGTCGACGGGGAAGAACATGCCTGTTTCCTTGATCTGTTCATTCAAATCCATCCATTGGATGGAGGGCTGCACAACGATGTCCATGTCGTCTGGGTGGATTTCTAGGACTTTGTTCATGAAGGCGAAGTCGATTGTCATGCCGCCGTGCGGGGCGGAGAAATTGGCTTCCAGACTCGATCCGCCCGAGTAGGGGATCATGGGCATGCGGTACTTGTTGCATACCTTAGCGATCTCGGAGACTTCTTGGGTGGTCTTGGGGTATGCGATTGCGACCGGGAGACGGTCGGCATTGAGGCTGGACCATTCTGAGAAGCCGTGTTGGTGGAGTTCGTCTTCTTCGGTGCTGACGGTGTCTTCGCCGAGCTTGGTTCTTAGCTCGTTGATGGCCTGGGGGTATTGTTAGTATGCATAGCTCGGGTCTGGTGTGAGATTATGCTGCAATTGAGGGATCTACCTTTTCAAAGTCCTTCGATGAGCCATACTGTGGCTTCTTAGATGTCTGTGCCGGTGTCTGGGTATATGAGGAGACGCCGTAGCCTAACCCCGCAGCAAATGCGGAGACAAGTAGAGCCTTGGCCGGTGTCCAAAAGGGTGAGGGAGGAGCGCTTGTAGATGAGGAATTGCCCTCTTTTGTGTTCTCTGATTTTCCAGCATCGGAACTGTTCAATCTAGCACCGCGAGCTAGAATATTGCGTGATATCTGGGGCCGAGAAACCTGAGCCGGTAGGGCTCTTGAGACCCGGAGGACTGGTCGCATCGTGGAGAATTATGTGAGGAGATTAGAATTGAGTTTTGTTTTAAAAAAGGGAGAAATGATTCGATAATGCAGGCATGATGTGACCGGCCTTATGTACGTTGACATCGCACTTCGGCCGAGAGGCGTCGTTTGGTCCCTTATAATGCCATAATCCACTCTAATTTCACTATACACAACCACTGTAATCCCACTCTTGCCATTACCGAGATGTGGAGAAGCCGAGCGTGGGGGCGAATAGGGCGAATAAGAACAGCAACGGAGTCGCGCGAGAACTCCGGTCTGCGGCAGTTACCGCCAGTTCTGATTCTGCTGGCAGAATATGTTGTAATATAAGTATTTCATACTGAATACACCAATATCGAAGTCAGAAATTGAAGTTGAAAGTCAATTCTTGATATCCATTCTCTAGATACAGAGCAGGAATAGACCGAATCCAAGAAGCACGGGTGCACGGCATGGGCTATAAAAGGACGGCGGTGAGCTAGGCGGTCAAAATTCACTGTGCATTGGCCGCAGACTGCCGTACTCCGGTGGTGGTCTCTTATTTCTACTTCGAAAAAGCAGAACTTATTATATTTACATTGTATTTTATCTTAATATAATACCCTTTGAAGACTATATAAATAACTAACAATTGAGAGAGAAAGTAGAAAAAGTAAAGGTGTCAATGGTTGACGGGGCAACGGAGAGGGCAAAGAACCTCGTACACCCAACACCAACATCAATCTCGGAAGTCAGATGAAACCCGTACTAACCACCAAATCCACCTAACATACATGCAAATTTAAAAGTAATGGCAGAGCAACTCGCTCAACTAGTGCGCGAGGTGGAACGCCTGGTCACCGCACCTTATGTACCTTCGCTTCAGGTAAGTCCATCTGGACTGGCATCGGAGTATACATGTACATGCTAACAATGTAATACTAGGACCTCCATGATCTGGTGCAGCAAAGCAAATCTTCGACAATTGGCGCCTGGGCATTGCACAAGCCCTGCCAAGCTGGCTTGTTGGCTGATGTTTTGGTCGAAGCCTTATCGCGATCACGCGTCACTCTGCCTCTGATCACTGCATTCGGTTTGTGCTCATTGGAAGTCTTGTTGGGACTCGAGTCTGACATGTTTTAGCATCCGCATCGTCCTTTAGAGATGTGCTGCTCCAGCGACATCCGCTGATTTTGGATGCCTTTTTAGAAAAGGCCGTGGACACCAATGGGGCTGAGGTGAGCTTCATTCCTCGAAGCTACTAAACCCTGGCTGGAGGGTGTCAGCTAACTATTTCAGTATTTCCCGGCATGTATCGCGTTATTCTCATCGCCCCTGCCAGCGGGTGTTGTACCACCAGCTAGGATTGCCCCCTTCATCACGAAGCTGGTCGGCATGATGGCAGAGAATCCCTGTGTTGAGACTGTAACACCGATCCACGCACTCATCTCAGGACTCAAAGGCTCGCAAAGGATCTTGAATGACATTCCGTCTGAGATCATGTCCAATCTACAGCTGGAGTTCACAAAGACACTGCGCAATCTCGACGATCATATGGGCAACCTCCTGAGTCTAGCAACCTTTGCGCAGATTGCGACGGCATTAAGTACAACATCTCAAAATCAACACGGATCAGATACCCCATGGCTTCTTAACATTAAGCATTTCTTTGGCCAGAAACGGGGTCTCAAAACACTCGACTTGGTCGTCTTGCGTGTTATATTAGCTTGCTCATCCAGTTGCAATCTGGTACCGCCCGACGCAGCTGAGAGTGTTCGGCTAGCTATTTGTATTGCTGACGCAATTGAGCCTGAGCAGAAACAGGCTTGGATGGCAGGTAATAGTCCTAAGATTGCTAAGCTGTGCGAGAAGGCTGTCAGAGATGGTCTCTATGGTCAAACACAAACGATGGTTAGTTATGGCTGTTTGCGTATCGAGTCAAAATGCTGATCACTTGATACTAGGCAATCGCCTTTTTGCTCACACTTCTCCCGGCACATTCGTTACCATCCCAGGTACGGGAACTTGGAATAAAGGTCCTTTTGTCCAAGAATAGCCAAGAGACCATGGAAAAGATACCGCATCAACTAATTCCACGCATCGCAAAGTCTTTAGCTGTGAGTATAAGCGCTCCTGTCCGTGAGCAACCTCTGACAGCTGACATCAACAGGAATCTGGGGAACCTGCCACTCGACAACTTTTGGCCTTCACTTTTGATGTCTTAAGAGGCAGTAAATGGTCGGGGATTGGAGAGATGGCGACACTGCACTTGGCACTCTTGGTATTGGCTGGCGTGCAAGAAGTTCATGCCGAGATCATGCTCTCTAGTCTCAACAACTCTATGCTCCCTTTGAGGGAAGTGCTCGGGGAAGAGGTTGAATACTTTCCCCGACAGCCAAGCGAAAGCCAATGTAGTGGTCGAGCATGGTGTGCATCCGAGCTATCCACAAAGCAAAACAAACTGTTTCTATCCCTATTACGACTTTACAACGGGGCTTCAGCGCAAAACGGAAACGACATTATCATGAAATCCTTTATGGGACGAGTGGAGCAATCAATGCCGAGCCTCGACTGCGCCTTCTCAACAACAACTCCCAAAGCTTTCCATGGCTCCCTTGCCTTGCGCGACAGGCATGACCTCTCGTCAACTCAGATAAACCGCAATTGGCGCTCGGGAGTTACCGAACTCTTTATGCAGAATGCCCAGACCTCTCATGACAGTATGATGAGAAAGATCGAGGATACGTGCTTTGACCTGGAGCGTCGATGTCACGATGTTGAAGGACCCCTGCGAGCTGTCGAGGAAGAGCGGGACTTATACGCGAGCGAAAACGAGCAACTGAGAAGGCAAAATGAAGAGTTGAACGAACAACTGAAAGCGGAAAATACAGAGATTCAAACTAAGTTAAGGAGCTCCCACGAATCTTTCGTTGAACTTAACAACGAGAACACACGACTTGAACAGCTCCTTCAAGGTCAATACACATATACCGACGAGCTGACTAGGTCGCTCGAGTCTGCACGTGAGGAGCTTCAGCAGCAGCAGCGGAGTTCCGAGAACGCACTTCTCGTCGAGAAGGAAAAGGCTCGCTCTAAGGAATTAGAGATGATCGCAACTTTAACTGGAAAGGATGATCAATTGGAAGATCTTCAGGAGGAGATGTGCAGTTTGCAAATGAAGAATGAGCAGGCACGCCAGAGTTTTGATCAAATGTCGAGCGAAAAGGCCACTTTATCCGAGCTCTCTAGCTCCCTGGAGCAAGAACTTGCTAGTGCCACAGAGGCATTGAAACAAACCAGACTTTATGCTGATGAGAAAGAGGATGAATTGAGCCGCCTCCTGGCCCGGGAGGAAGAGTTGAGGAAGGAACTGGGATCCGTGGAATCAACAGTAAGTCTTTCTGGCTGTCCTTTTTATCATCAATGAATACGAATTGGTTTATACTGACCCTTTCAAGGTTGCGCAACAGAATATCGAAATCGAGAGGCTCTATTCTACATTGGAAGAATCCGAGGAAAAATCGCGGAGTGAGATTGAAAAACTGAAACATGACCGTGAAGCTGAAGCCTCTCGGGCCACATCGGAGGTATGTCTACGCATGCTTCAAATTTATGTATGATTGAAACTAATGACGTGTCAAAACAGATAGCAAAATATGAGACAGAAAATCGGCGATTGCATGCAGCTATGCAAGCTGCCGCTCTTGATGCTTCCAGGGATGCCCAATCGAAAGACAAACGGATCCAACACTTGGAGAGAAAGGTAATTAATACGACTCATATTTGCAAAACCTGGACACTCTAACCTTAAAACTTAGGTGCAAGCCTTACGAGACGAACGTGCTGCCAAGGCCCGTGAATTCTCCGAGGCACAACAACACATTGGTCGTCTAATGGGCGTGATGGGATTCTCTGCCAATGCCCCTGAGTCAAACGCGCCTGCAAGACACCAGCGAGCCAGGTCCTCTATCAACGCCACTCCAGCCGCAAGGATCCCTCAAACCATAAGTGACGATGAAGATGGCATACAGCTGGCAGAGTCGTTTGAATCCATGACCTCTAATTTCAACGGGCCTACCCCAAAACGACCAAGAGGGAATCGTAAATCAACAAACCTGCCTTATGATTTGAACACTCCCTCAGCTGCAGCTCCCAAGACGAAAAGCCCGCCACTGGCCAGTGGTATGTCTCGCTCGGTGAGAAAGCCACTGGCAGAGACTGACCACAACAGCCCGACGAAACCACAGTCAAGCAGTGCATCGAAACGTAATCAGGTGGATGACTCTTTCCAGGAGACACAGGCCCCGGAGAACTTGGAGAGGAACCGACTTCATAATCTGGATTTGGATATGGATCTTGAGTTTTCCAGAGACTTTCTCTTTTCGAGCACTGCTTTTACTGGGTCAACGGATCGGATACCCCCGCAGTGAGGATGTTGCCTAAGTGGGTAGTGGAGTTGTGTAACTAGCCCTAGAGGTACATATGTCTTGAATAATTGCATCATGTCCATCGTATCTGCATTTATGCGCGATCAATAATCCACGCAAACCCCCCAATTGCCTTAACATTAGTCTTAGTTTCTTTTAATGCTTCATTACTGGCACCGCTGCCCGCTGCTTTATCTATCTACCACTATGCTGAGTTAATTATTTAAAGCTTTGGAGTGTATCCCCTTCACTCCATTTCCCTTCGGACTATATACTGTCTTGGTATTTCCAACCTGGATGGTGATTTATTTTCTCATACACTCTAAAGCAGAGGAAATCCGTATCTGCTTTTCACTTGTCTTGCCTGGCATTTGCCAACCCCGAGCTTGCTAAATGTGTATAGCAAATAATACACATTTTTGGGTTCATTGCCTCTTCGGCTTTCTAAAGACAGTAAGTAATATACCCCTCATCAAGATATCAGTTTTATTGTTAATGAACATAAGACTATCAATTTGGCCGGATAGGTCCGGCCCCAAAGAGCAGCTGTATTGACCAGTTGAACTATATAGCGCGAGGATACTCCTCAGTTTCGCGTCATTCTTGAAAAGAAGAATGGGACAGGAATAGTCTAAACATGTCTAATTCGTAAGTACAAATTAGATGCATCTAAGACTACTCATTCTCACTCGACTAAATTCAAACTGATCTCGTGAACTCTCAGATTCCATGCCTCTCATTCGTTTGATACCTCATCTGATAGTCAGTCCTCTTACCTCTAAGGCTGCTACACTGTAAGAAGGTCGCTCTTCTCATTAAACGCATTTTTTGAGCCTTCTGACATTCTATGTAGACTCTTAGAGCATCGTTCTATTGTTCTTTCCTTGTACGTAGTCTTTCGGTCTCCCTTCGTCACTTGTTTTGTTCTTAGTCCTTAATGCTGTGCTTAAATTGATTTATTTGTGTCCTTCCTTCCTTCCAACTTGGAGGTTCCTTCCTATTTATTCCCATCCCTCACATCAGCCTTTCTTCCTCTTCTTCCTCTCCTTCCTCAACTTCCTTGACTTCTTCGACTTCTTCGTGGCTCACTGCTTTCTTGTTTCAAAATCAGGTGCAAGATGGCAGGCCCACACTCCAAGCCCAACCACCCGAGGTTGGTTTCCCCCGACCCCCCTGGCCCTCACCATACCTCGCCAGTCCCAGTCCGGGACTGGATCACCTGGAGGTCATGGAAGACTTGTGCGGTCGACCTGTCGAACATCCCAAGAGAGATGAACACCCACGACATCTACGATGCTTTCCACAAATACGGGAATCTGATTTCGATCGACGTTTGGGAGGACGCATCGGGACGTCCTGATTCCAAAGGGCGCATACGTTTCAAGTGAGCACTCTGTCACTTCGCCATGTTGCTTAGATAAATTTTGCTGACAATATATAGACCCCCTCCAAACGAAGAGTTCTGGGAGACCGGCTCTTTCGGTGTGAAGCTCCGGAGTGGCCGTGTTACAGTGATATCACTCTCTGTCTGCTGTGGTGACTCGACCGGGACCATCCCAAGCCCAGTCCGCCCAGATGTTCAGCTCCCGAGTGAGCTGGTGAGTGAATGCATACCTATGAGACTATTTTCAAATACTGATGGCTATTTTGAAGGAATTGAAAACTGTACAAGTCGACATCGGTGTCCTGCTAGGTCCGTCCACTGTTCACTCTATGCAAAGCTTTACCAACTTAGCATTCCCCAGATGTGTTGTGGATGTCATGCGCAAGTGCTTGCTCCTGTACTTCAAAGTGGGAATTCGGGGGTCGGAGACTGCAGATGTAACGCAGCATGACTATCGTGTCAAAATCACATTTCTCCAACTGACCCAGATTTACCAACAATACGACAAAGCGACGCGAGGACACTCCTTTTTGATCGTCCTAGACTCCGCCGCCATCTGGCACCGAAAGGCCAAAGACATTCAGTCCACAGTGACCGAGCCGTTGAGCTGGAGAGAAGAGGATAGTTGGTATCGACAAACCTCCGTCACACATAACCCGAACTCGCTAAAGAATCTCCCCACAAGTTTGAAGAAGACGGGACATATCATTGACTTGGGTAAGCATCATTATCCGTTATAATTCTGTACGCTTACCAATATTTCTTGCTAGGGCGATGGAACGTGTTCAGGATCTCATTCGCACCCGACGTGGACCCCAATACGCGCCGTGTCGGCGATACCAGTCACTATATGATGCTTGTCGGAGATATTTTCAAGGACTACAACATCTCCATCAAAGACGGGAGTCACTTTGTCGAGAAACCAGACCGACCGGTACCGGTGTGGAATTGGATTGACTTTTCTGAGTCCAAGTCCAACAAGGCCTCCGCGTTACTGCAAGATTTGGGAGATCAGAACTATCTACACCTCCCCTTCAAGGTACGGTATCAACTAGAGGTGTGTTTGTCCCATGGATATCTATCTGAATTCACCATGACCCGGGAATTTGTAGAAAGATTGAAGGACCTCGGTGACGATCAAGCTACAAGACTGCTAGAGTTCGTTGCAACTGAGAAGAAACAGTACCTTGATCCCATGGAAATTCTTGACCTCAAATTCTTCAAAGGAGTGACTGACTCGAAGATTCCGAGCTACTGTTGCTTCATGCACACAGCACGAGTCACACCGACTACAATTTACTACAATACCCCAACAGTGGACATCTCAAATCGAGTCGTCCGCGAATGGTCCACCAAAGGTGCCCCTGGGCGCTTTCTTCGGGTTCGATTTACAGATGAGAGAACTGAAGGCCGTATCAACTCTTCACTGGGCGATTCCAATGATGAAATCTACACCCGTGTCAAAAGGACACTGGCCAACGGTATCAACATTGGAGATCGCCGCTACGAGTTCCTCGCATTTGGCAACTCACAGTTCCGTGAGCATGGCGCATACTTCTTTTCACCAGATGCCGGTGTCTCAGCGGCAACCATCCGGGCCTGGATGGGCCAATTCAACCATATTCGAAATGTGGCCAAATATGCTGCAAGACTGGGGCAATGCTTTTCGACCACCCGAGCCTTCACTGGATCTTCGGTGCAGACTACTCCGTGCGATGACATTGTTCGTAACGGATTCACGTTCTCAGACGGCGTTGGAAAGATTTCCAAATTCCTTGCCCAGATGGTCACATCCCAGCACAACATTAACACCCTCACTGGAGAACCTCCTTCGGCTTTCCAGTTTCGTCTTGGAGGAGCCAAAGGCATGTTGGTTGTCTCTCCGGACCCTGTCCCTCAGGAGGTACACATTCGACCAAGTCAGCAAAAGTTCGAAACCAGTCAAGCCGGTTTGGAGATCATTCGTTGGTCCCAGTATTCTCTTGCGACTTTGAACCGCCAGTTGATTCTCGTACTTTCTGCTCTGGGTATCCCGGATAAAGTCTTCCATGCCAAACTCAACAACATGTTGGGTAGTTTCCATCGAGCCATGTGCAATGATTCGAAAGCAATCAACCTTCTGCAAAAGTACATCGATCCAAACCAAACGACTCTAACCTTGGCTCAGATGGTATCTGATGGCTTCCGAAAAAATGAGGAGCCGTTTGCTAATACCATGCTTGAGCTCTGGAAGTCCTGGCATCTGAAGCATCTCAAAGAGAAAGCAAAGATTGCCATAGACCAAGGAGCGAACCTTCTCGGTGTCATGGATGAGACAGGTGTTTTGAAGGGCTACTTTAGAGACGCATTGCCGGACAGAAGAGCCTCCTATGAAGAGAGACTCGCCGCTCTCCCTGAAATCTTTGTCCAGATATGCCGGCTAGATAGAGCTGGTGAGTACGAAATCATTGAAGGTCTCTGTATTCTCGCCCGCAACCCTTCGCTTCACCCTGGAGATATTCGCGTAGTTCGAGCAGTAAACCGACCGGAGCTGCACGGACTCCGGGACGTGGTTGTGCTTCCTCAAACTGGCGACCAGGACATTGCCAGCATGTGCTCTGGGGGTGATCTTGACGGTGATGACTACCTCATTATTTGGGATCCCGATCTGATTCCCGCGAGATGGTTCGTCGAATGCATGGACTACAAGGGCTCCAAAGCCCCAGATCTTGATCATGATGTGACAGTTGACGAGATCACTTCATTCTTCGTGACCTATATGAAGAATGACTGCCTTCCTCGAATTGCACACGCCCATTTAGCCTGGGCCGACAGACTCCCAAAGGGCGTGTGGGAAGAAAAGTGCATTCGTCTCGCTCGGCTTCATTCTGATGCAGTTGACTATAACAAGAGCGGTGCGCATGCGAGAATGGCCCGCTCGTTGGATCCCAAGTTCTGGCCCCATTTCATGGAGAAGCGGTTCAAGAGACCATCCAGCATTTACAAGTCCACCAAAATTCTCGGCCAACTGTACGACGCAGTGGTAACTCCTGACTTCGTCCCCAAGCTAGAGAAGCCCTTCGATTCTCGCATCCTGAACTCCCCGCTGGCTCCAGCAAGTGAGACCTACATGGAATACGCCCGCGAGCTCAAGGCGGAATTCGACATGAATATGCGACAAATCATGGCTCAGTATGAGATCAACACTGAGTTTGAGGTGTGGTCAACTTTTGTACTCCGCCACGGTTTCGTGATCAGAGACTACAAGATGCAGGAAGACCTAGGCAGGATCGTGGGTACACTCCGCCGTGGATTCCGCCACCAGTGCTACGACAAAGTCGGCCGTCATGGAGGAAATATCCCTGCCTTGGTCATCGCCATGTACCGTGTTACCCAGGAGCAGGTAGCTGCAGCACTGGAGGCTCGACGCAAAGAAGCACTGCAGAGAGAAGATCTTTCTATTGTTGAAGTGAATTCCACTGAGCTTCCGCTCATTAGCTTCCCTTGGATTTTCCCTGACGTCCTCGGCGATGTTGCAACGGGCCGGGCGCGACAGACTTTGGTCTCGGAGGGACAAGTGGGCGTCGATTCTGCAAACCCCATCGGCGATGGCCTGGTCTTCACTCACAATCAAATTCTCAAGATTGTTGAAGATATGGATGAGGACGTGAAGCCAAAGGCTGAGGCAGGCTCTGGCTCCGCGCCCCCAGCTCAAGAACTCATTGCTCGTCGACGCATTGACAAGACCAAACCCAAGCCAAACTCCGAAAATATGAATAAGAATGGGTACTTGGACGAGGATGATGAGAAGGAGGGTGGCGTGAGCATAGCCGCTGCTAAAGCCGAAGAGAAGGTTGAAAAGGAGGCTGCAACAGAGGATATTGTTGAAATGGAGGGCGATGTCCAGCCTTCAGCGCTGGATGCTTTGATCAACATGGTCAACGGCTGATCTTTCGCTCACGAGAAAAGGAAAAAAAAAAAAAGCCAAAATACCAAAATACCAAAAAAAAAACAATCGCCAAAAAAAGGAATCGCAGACCATCTTTTTTACTTAGGGGATGCGAATGAAACTGGATGCTCAAATTTGTTTATCCAATTTGTACCTAAACATTAACAGAGTCAATTAGTCTGTGGGGTATCTCCAAATCAAAGACTCCAATTGCTTCAAAACATCGTGTATCCAAAAAGGTTACCAATCCAACCCTTCATCCCCTTTCCGTTCCAGTAATTCAACCACAGGCTCCAACACAGCCCTCGAGTGTCTCCAATTAGCAGCATCTCGAGTCCTCGAGTAAAAGATAGAGCAATCCAAACTATCACAGCTAACCTCATCACCAGGGGAAACACCCATACAAGAGCGACAAATAGCTTCCAAATCAACGACTCTCTTTTCCGCCCTCTGCAGCCGCGAAACAACATCAAGCAACGTAAGATGCGGTTTCTGCAGACAATCCCCACAAACAGGCACAGCAGCATCAGACAACCTCGACCGACAGACAACACACGAAGACGACCGCATATAAGACTCGAGAGTCTTCCTACCAACCGCACCAGCACGAGAACTCGGCCTCGCAACCGCCGATCCCTCAACCCGCCGAATCCGCTGCACCTTCGGCATCTCATCATACCACTGACGAACATTCGCACCGACAAGATTAAAAATCCTCTCCAGCGGCGGAATAATATTCTTCGTGATATAGTACTCCACATCAATCTCAAGCTGCGCATCATGCAGAAGCGTCTCCGGCGAAACACATCGATCAACAAGTTTCGAGCCAGGCGCACCGGTGACAACAACGTACGGCACACGCTCACCGGTCTGTGGCTCCGAGCGTGGATCCTCCATCATGCGCTTTGTGCTTATCACCGCGCCGGCGGGTAGATTGCGCTCGGAGTACGTTCCCAGCCGTACTTCGCGGGCGAAGCAGAAATCTTGTATAGAGATGCGGCCTTGCATGATCTTTGCGCATTGGCGCTGGAAGTAGGATTTGACTTGGGACAGGTCTGCGGTGCGGAAGAGTGTTTTTAGGGCTTTTTCTTCGATTTTTTGTTCGGCGGGTGTACCGTCTCGACGGACGGTTTCGATGCCCTTTGCGTCGAATTCGGGCTCTTTTTGCTGGCGGTGCTCGTATTTGAAGCCCACGTACCGTTTCTTCGCGAGCAGGATGCAGGGGTGGTAGACTTTTTCGAATTTTAGTTTTATCGGACGTGGGTTCAGGTCTGTTACTGCTTGGGCGATTTCTTCGCCGATGTCGAAGGCTTGGTCGCGCGTCCGGCCTTTTAGGTAGACGAATAGACTGTCGGTGTCGCCGTAGACGACTTCGGCGCCCCAGCGGTCGATGGAGTGGATGAAGGCGATGGCTTTTTCGAGAGTTTCGCGTCCGGTTTGGACGATGCTGTCGGCGATTTCGGAACAGGGCATTCGTCCTGAGAATGAGGCGGATGTGTAGCCGTATGTGACGTTCGCAATCAGTTTAAGTGCCAGTTGTCTGTTGTTCAGGAGCCGCTGTAAGACTTTATCGTCCTTGTCGGCTTTCATGCCGTTTTTGACCATCACGCGGGTTTCGAGGATCTCGGAAAGCATCTTAGCTAGCAGCGACTGGCGTGCTTCCTGCTTCACATACATCATACCATTTGGTGCGATGTTGATCTTATCTTGTAGTAACTCGAGCAGTCGGGGCTGGCGCTTGTAATCCATGAACCCCATTTTATCTCGTCCGCGCCAATGCATTGCTCTGCCCAGGAAGGTTGAGTAGCAGTAGTTGTACGCGATCATGACACTCGGGTACAGTGACTGGAAATCAAGCACTAGAAGTGGGCTAGTGTAGAAGTCACTTTGTGGTTCCATGACCAGGGGCAAGCATTCTAATGCATTCTGTTGTCCGACCTGCTTTCTGCTTGGTGAGACAAGCAGGAAGTTCTCTGGCTTCGCAATTCGGAACATCAGAGACTCAACTTTGAACTGGGATCCTCGGGAAATCACAGAAGCAAAATCAATACCCAGCAATCTCGCCTGCTCACTTGTCCTTGGTGCCAATTCATTGGCCTCGAGAATTTCCAGATTCATTTGCACACGAGAGGTGAAATATTCCACGACTTTGAGGAGATTGCGAGGTTTGCCGCTTTGGTGCCATTTCGTCAGGTCTTTGGGGGAATAGTGAGGAATTCGGCGATGCAAGACATGGAACACGACGTTCTCCATGGTGTACTGGAGCAAGTTCAGCTCGCCTTTCATAGCGCGCCAGATATTGAACACGTGTCGCCCGGTGATGCGAACGGACGATGAGTGGTTGTGCCCCCACTGATCTGTCTCTTTTCCGAATCGTCCATTGGACTGGGATTTGGTCCTTGAGAGCTCCTCGCAGATATCAAAATCGTACTTCTTGCGCGCTCGCTCAATCACGTATCCCCAGGAAGCGCTGTGGACCTCGTAGCCCGTGATGATATCCGGATCATGGTACCGGACAATGTCTATGAGTCGGTTTATCAGGTCCAGTTCCGTTGGCTCACACTCGATATCAATTGTCAATGCCTTGGAAAGTTTGGCTTCCGGTCTCTCGCCTTCGCCGTGGTAGACCATCCCAACATGAACTCCTGGAAGATGACTATTGACTTCAAGATCCTCGTCTTCGGATTGGATGCACCAGAACAAGGAAGTGATCTCGTCCTCTTCGGGGTTGGCCATGAGAGTTCCGCGCGTGTTCACATGCACTTCTAAGCTCATTGTGCTCATGTGTTGAGCTTGATGTTCCACGCTAGTGGACACTCCATGCTGCGAGTATTTGAAGCCATGTGCGTTCTTCTGTGTGGGGCCCTCGATCTGCGAGAGCAAGTCTGATTTCGTTTGAGCAGGTATGGTTTGGGCTGCTTTTTGGTTAGGTTCTCGTGAGGCTTTCAACTCTTCACACCACTGTATGACCTCCGACCGACTTGGCGGGACAGGTGCAAACTCCCACACCCTGGCGGTACACTTTTCTCGTAGTTGCTGATCAACCTTTCCTTGCTGATCTCGGTCGTGTGTTGCTGGTATCTGTTCACCAAACATTGCGGGTCCCTCTGCCGTTGGGTCAAAATCGGGTAGATAGTGAATTGTGTTGCTCTCTAGCTGAAATTCTCTGCCGCCATATTCTCTTGGTCGTTCAGGCACATCCGTTTCATCACTGTAAAATGCTTTTTGGTATACAACAGAAGGACGCCCATGTTCATTTAATGTCGAACTAACTTCGGTGGAAGTTGGGCTGGCAAATTTGAAGAAACGTAATGACCTATTTGGCGTAAAATTGAATGATTGATGAATGTTTTTCATGGTTTCGGCGAGATGCGGATCGAGAGAGACTGGACCCATCACGGTTGCAGACGAGTGTAGCTCTGAGGAACTCTGAGTTTCACTGGTTTCGCCTGGCAATTCCGTAGCAGATCCGGAAGGGAAAGAAAAGAGGTGTTGGGATGGCTCGAGGTCTTTTCTTGAAGAACTTGCCTCATCTTGGCTGTAGCGCAAAATGGTCAAAGGATCACTGGGGTCCTTGACTACCGGGAATTTCAAACCGCTGGTGTAACTATGCGCCTTTGGACGGACTGTCCTCTGCGAGGAAGATGATTTTGGTTCTGATGACGGGGTTTCGGCGTGCGAATCCAACTTGCTATCAAAGGAGACATTCTTCTGTTTGTCACCTTGCTGGTGCTTCTGCGTGTTGTGTGATTCCAATGGCCCGTCGGACAAACCGTGTTTGGGCATATGTCTAGGTCTTTTGGCAGGCGAATGGGGGGAATCGAGAGTTTCGAAGTGTTGTCTTTTAGGGCCTACACTTCTGCTTTGACTCAGGTCTCCGGGCCTTTTTTCTTGGGCTACAGAAATTCCTTCCTTGTAGACACCATCCATAGTTGCTTTGGGGTTGCTGGTTTCAGCTGGCTCCGCAGGTGCAGCCACATCTGAAAAGGGCATTTCATCAAAGACCTCATCGTAAAAGCTCTCGCCCAGCAGGTCCTCTTTCGGTTCAGGATCCTGTTCGGTTCTCCCTTCCAATGAGTTCCCTCCTTGATCAGAATCCGAGTAATACTGTCCGTCAGTTTGAGAGGACAACGCGAGACCCTCATCAACCGAGATTTCTGGTACTTTATTCTCGCCTGGTTGCTGGGAACGGCTGCTATCAAAGGCCAAAGTACTGATTGTGCCAGGGAAAAAGTCCTTAACACTGTCCAACGCAGTCTTGACATTTTTGGCTAGATCATCGGTACCCAAGAATGTCCCAAATGACGTATCATTGTTGCCATCCTGGTGTTTCTCATTAGCAGCAAGCTGAGCAGCCATCTCACGAAATTCTTCCTCGTGTATCCAACCACTTCTTGACTGATCTCTTGGATCTGCAGACATTGAAACCAATTCCTCGGGTCCAAACGGAGTGCTTCCGGGATCAGTAATGCCCATCCTCTTTTTGCGTCTGCGAGTTTCATCCTGCCACAGTCCAGCCATGCTAGGAACGAGCCGCTCGTTAACCGCGACAGGTTTCAAAAGCTCAGTGAAATCATGGTGTAAAGGCCGTTCCTTTACATCAAGGCGGTTCAGGATATCTTGAACACAGATATCAACCTCCAACGCGCAATTGCTTTGCTTCTGTAATGCAGGGTGATCGAGTATGCTCTCGGGTGGGATTGAACGATCGTGCCAGCGATGGGCTAGATTGCTGAGCTCGAAATACTCAGGCACCGGTGCTCGGAACTTGACTTGACTACAGTTCATAGTTGCACATCCGTACAAATTGTAGTCACACATCCATTGCGGGATGTATTGCACATGTGCCTCATAGGGTTGAAGCGGACGTTTCATCACAGCTCCCTGGTGCAGAAGATCAACCAGGCGCGTTGTATGGAAGGGGTTTAAGAGGTAAATTTTGAAGAAGAACCGCCATCCCACATGATATCCGTAAAACGGAACTCCTTTCACCAAGGTGACGTGCGCTACAAACGCTGTCCTCCGGTCATATGCATTTCGGCGAAAACTGACCGCCAGAGCATGATCGATTGAGAGATGAAGCGTTCTGATTGCCGAGTTTACTACAATTTGGTAAGTCAACCCATCAAATCATGAATATGACTATCACTAACCATCTTCTGGCGTCAAGGATCCGTTGTATTCAATGTAGAGGTATGGAAACGCGCCATGGACATGTACGACAACTCTCTGGCCAGTCTCGGTGGCTCCGAATATTCGAATGACAGGCACCTTGGGCTTAAAATCTTTCTCTGAGACCTCATCACGAAAAGGCAGTGGAGGATCCAACTCCGACGCGGTCGCCTGGTAATGATCGATACAGTTGAGACGCACACGGAATGGCTCCATCGCTCTGGTGTGTGGCGACCAGAAGCCACAGCAACATTGCGAAGGATAAATGGTTCACGCACCGCTTATTGCATGTGTGTCCTGTTTGGCATCTCAGTAAAAAATAGTTGAGAAACGCGACCGAGGTATGCCGATGACAACGCGAGATAACGCCTAGTCACGTGCTTCATATCAATTCTCCACCCGCCAAGCCTATCGCAACTTCACTCATCTTTCATCTCACGACAAGAGAGAGCTACAGGTGGCTCGATATACTTTCTCAATCACTTTCCTTTCTTTCCTGATCAAAACTCGTCTCTTCTCCATTGAACCTGCCAGTCATGTCACGAAAGCCTGCGGATGTGGCGTCAAAAACGCCCAACGAGTACATTCCATCCTTCATCTCGAAAAAGCCATTCTACGTCGACGATGAGACAAACAACGACTACCTGGAACATCAACGTCTCCAAAAGGCGATTCCTGACCAGTCAAAATGGTATGATCGAGGAAAGCGTGCGGGCCCAGCAGCCACCAAATACCGCAAAGGCGCATGTGAAAACTGCGGCGCGATGACACACAAAACCAAAGAGTGTCTGAGTCGACCCCGAAAGCAAGGCGCCAAATGGACGGGAAAGGATATCCAGGCAGACGAACTTCTCCAGAAGGTCGATATGGGGTGGGACGCCAAAAGAGATAGGTGGAACGGCTACGATGCCACCGAATATCGCCAGGTTGTCGAGGAATATGAGGAGATGGAAGCCATCAAGCGAATGGCGAAGGATGATTCAAATCTCAAAAAACTTCAAGCCGGTGAAGATGGCGATGAAGCCCCCGATTCGGATATCCGGTACGCCGAAGAATCCGACATGGGACGACAACAGAGTACCGCAACCCGTAACCTACGTATTCGAGAAGATACCGCCAAATATCTGCTCAACTTGGACCTTGATTCCGCCAAATACGACCCGAAGACACGCCGAATGGTGGACATGGGCGCGCAGGATGATCAGGCTGCTGCACTTGTCGCAGAGGAGAATTTCGTCCGTGCTTCGGGCGATGCTGCGGAGTTCGAGAAAGCCCAGCAATATGCGTGGGAGTCACAAGAGAAGGGCCTCCCTCAACTACATATTCAAGCCAATCCAACATCTGGAGAAGTTCTTCGAAAGAAGGAGATAGTTGATACTGAAGCTAAGCGTGAGGCTCATCGCAAAGCTCTCCTGGAAAAATACGGTGGTGGGGAGCACTCGAAACCAAGTGCGCTGCGAGACACGATGGTCGTTGAAAACGAACGATTCATTGAATATGACGAGAGCGGTGCCATCAAGGGCGCGCCCAAGAACGCAACCAAGTCTAAATACCCGGAAGACGTGATGGTCAACAATCATACTTCGGTCTTCGGCAGCTGGTGGTACCAATTCAAATGGGGATATGCCTGCTGTTGTTCCACTGTGAAGAACAGTTACTGTACAGGGGAAGATGGAAAGAAGGCCTTTGAGGAAGAAGGCAACATGTTGATGATGACTGGAGCAGCCGACGACAATGACGAGGTTCCCGAGAACGCTGAAAACGCGGATCTCGCTCGCGAGTCTGAGCAAGCCGACGGCAAGGATCAAGAGCAGGATTCAAATACCAATGGGAAAAAGCGGACGCTGGAAGAATTGAAGTCAGGCGTCACAGAGGAGGAATTTGAGTCATACAAGCGGAGCCGGTTGGCTGCTGAAGATCCTATGGCGAAGTTTTTAGGGAAAGATTGATTCCGATGATGTTCTCCATATACTACTTGCATGGGCGTTCGGATGTACTAAAATACCCTCTTGATGTGCTATTTAAACAGTGAACAAATGCACAACCCAATATTTTGTTTATGCCTCTTTCTGGTGTAGTTGTAAATCCCCACCTAATATGCATAAACGAAATAAAATAAATATGAATCAATGATGGATGCATACGGGGTGGACCACTATAATTGGTTGGCTTGCCAAGATGAAATAGAGTCATGTGACTCTGCTATAAGCACAGACCACCTAAATCCAATGAGGGTTAGCTCGGTCACGGGATCCAGGCAAGCCCTGATGGATCCACGTGATTGACTAACGCACTCGCTTAGAGCACAATCGCCAGATCTTGGGCAAGTTTCGAGACGCTTAGCGACGACGACCCGACAACCAGCCCCTTCAACGGAATTGCCAGGTACGTCCGCATGCTGGTCCCTTCACCAGTGCTCACTTCACCCCCGTCAATTTACTAACATATATCCTCGTCCACAGTTCCATAATTCAAGATGAGTACGTCCGATGCCGAAACATCGCACCGCGATCCTCCGCAACGTCGAATAACTTCAAACTAACAACCGCCACAGCTAAGGGTACCTCGAGCTTCGGAAAGCGCCACAACAAGACGCACACTCTGTGCCGTCGTTGTGGTACGTATTACACCTATTTTTCACGATCCCACCCATCCGACCCGCAGTCGCAAATTTCTACATCGAAAGACGGAATTAGCGATTACGGCGAAGACAACCACACAACCTAGCAAGAACAAGGGCTAACCGGTGATATCTACGACTCTACAGGCAAGCGGTCTTTCCACATCCAGAAGTCGACTTGTGCCAACTGCGGCTACCCTGCTGCCAAGACCCGCAAGTGTACGCAAATACCCCTCCCGAGAACGTTGGTGATATGAATGGTGGCCATTATTTGCAATTTGGGCACCAATTTGAGAACTCTGGCTTACACGGATTTTTTTCTACGAACAGTCAACTGGGGTGAGAAGGCCAAGCGCCGCAAGACCACCGGCTCCGGCCGCATGCGCTCCCTGCGCGATGTCCACCGCCGCTTCCTTAACGGCTTCCAGACCGGTACCCCCAAGGGTGCCCGTGGCCCCGTCACCAACTAGATTCCCTTTTCGTCCGCTCGGCGTCGCGTTTTCGTTATCGGAGAGGCTGGAATAGGAATGAGGGGAGGGATCCTGGCATGACATGAATTAGCATTACGGGATAGCATTACTCGAAATGCAATGGCAGTTCCGGACTCTTATCGCTTTCCCGTGGAGTTGTTGGTGTGTACAACTGTCGATCACGTTGGTTCTCTTTGCCACGCCAAGGATGACAAAGTAAAACTTGCGAGACGATGGGAAAAGTTTCGTTGAGGGGCTCTTTTCTACGGAAAAGAGCTGGATTAAAAAAACCCTGGGAAAGCGTGAATGAATTTCCTTTTTTTCGTTTATGGCTGGCGAATATCCCATGTCATGACAGATACAATGTGAAGACTCTTCCTACCATTTCATGGTCTGTTCTACTCAGTACGAGGCTCTTCGATTGAAAAGACGCGGATACATGAATTGGACATGATTCAATGGCTGTGACGAATAAGCTCGTGGCTCTAGCGAACATCTAATCCATAGTATAGTCTCGACTCATGATTCTCCACGACCAAACACTTTGACACCGCCATCCCGTTGAATGAAGTACAACGCCTCTCGCTCTTCCAGGCTCTCTTCTTCACTCATGTTCAACCCACCGCCTCGGCTGATTCTCAGTACCCCGCTCACATCTTTTGCGGCTCCAGTGTCCAAAGTGCGGAGCTGCATGACCGACCGAGCCCGATGCGCCAGCCCAATGACGAGTGCCGCATGTTCTGTCTCTATTGGCGTAGCCAGCTGCTCTCCCGATGTGGATGCATTGTGTATTAATGGGGCATCCGTAGCTAACGTCAAAACCGTAGCATGTGCATGCTGTCGAACAAATAGTCAGCCCTGTCGTAACCGTAAACCTTGATTTTGCCTATCAGGAAGTGATAAGGCCTTACCTGTTGTAGCGCTGTGATCCACTCCGACATTTCCGTTGCTCCGATTCCCATACTTGGACCTGTCGCGGCAAGGAGCAGGTCAGGCTGGTCTATAATGAGGAGAAGCTCATCACCATCTTCCATTGAACTCTTTTGCTGTTCAATCACTGATAGGATATCTTTCTCCAGTGCGTCAAGGGAGGCAAGACCACGGCCAGAGAAATGGAGCTTCTTTGCAATCCCAGGTTCGGCTTGCTTCGGCGTCACATTTCCTCTCACTCCTGTGGCTGTTGGTGCCACCGGCTGCGGTGACCTTCCAGGTACGGCACCAGGTGCAGACCGCATTGGAAGCGTTGTGCGTGGACTGCTTCCCAGACCAGCCGGTGAGATACTGGGGGGAGTTGCTGTGGCTTGTGGTGCGTAGAACAGCTCAGACAGGCCATCTATAAATGCAAATTGCTGCTTATCTGCCAGACGCGCAAGGTCAAGTCCCTATAAATCTGATTAATGATGTCGATCAAAGGATGTATCAATACATGAATAATATAAGAAATGGAACGCAAATGCATGTTCCAAATTCAAATATCAGTCAATTTGTTGGCTCAACTTACCAGTCGCTTTGCCTCAGTCCTCCAGAACTCATAACTCCGCATGAAGCTCACCAGCACCACTTTCTTTTTGATACCATTGTGCAGCTCATCTGAGCCAAATGCCACATTGGGGCTCGGCGAGCTCAGAGCAGCATGAAGAAATCTCAGGACCAGCCAGTTTGAAGTTGCACCAAGGATAGAAGAGACTAGCGTCAGAGATGAATCGGGCAGATTTGATACATATGAAGCGAGGAGGGGCGGTAGTGGGGGTTGAGAGGGCATGATTGCGCCTCGATGCAGATATCAATGCCGTCCTTTGTTCCTGGCAGGTTAAAGATGGACTAAACCAGATTTCACTCCTTCTTGTCCAATTATCGAGTCTTCGTTTGGAAGTGTTGCTGCTGATCGAAGTCGTGGAGATGATGTCGAAAAAAAATGTCTCCGGCTTGTGATTGGCCCCTCCAGTGTCCAGCCATGCCAAGACATAGGATTTTGAGATGATATTGCATGGTATTTGATTTCTCTTGTTATGTTTATTTTCCCTTGGGTATGAAGATAATACAATTGTTAACCTGTATTTAAATTTCCGGCTATTTTCCTCTCAAGATTTCTGGATTAAATGGTTGTCATAACGATGTATGCAAGCAATATATATAGTTCCTGCTGTATACTTCCCGCCCAATGTCCACACCATGCACCTGAAATCCCAACTGATGCAGTTAATAAAAGTCAAACTACAAATAATACAGCATCTGAGCCTTGCAATAACATACCAAATGGTCAACAAGGGCTGCGATCAAAATTATAAAAAGTGTCTGCCTGAGGCACCAATATGAGTTTTCTGCACGTATCACCTGACCGGTTTCCCCACCATCGAGGGGAGCGATGGATGCATCTTATCCATCGCATTGCAAGAGGCTGTGCTCTAGTGCCGATCGTGAGTACATTTTCCATTCTAGAGATCACTTCCACACCGCTATGTGTATATGCATCCCAGCCCTACCATGCTTATGTGCTATACATGATACCCGATGTGGGGGTCTTCTTGCGAAGCATTTTCTGTGCACTATATCAAATGCATTAGCTAACTTTTTATACAGATGACTGCCGTTGTATGGCATGATCATAGCGCATTGGATACAAGATACGAGACATCCAAATTACCTCGATAAAGATGGCTAGCACTCGTGATTCCCACTCATTTGCTGTATGTATTGATCCGTCTGCATGATAACTGAGGTATAAAATGCTAGAGTTGAAGTCTGACTGTTCAAATAGTGCGACGAATGCCGCTTGCGCAAGTCAAGAGTAAGTGCCTTCTTTATTAAACACACGCAGGCCTTCCCCCATTTAACCCGGTCTTTGTAGTGCTCAAAAGAGCGACCAGTCTGTCTGCAATGCCGACAGCTGAACAAAGAATGTATATACAGCCCCAAAGTCAGCAGAAGTCCTCTGACTCGACAGTAAGTGACCAGAACCGAAAAATGTTTTGTATTTGAAGACAAGACTAACTTGACCACTTCAGACACTTAACATATGTTGAAGATCGCCTACACTCATTTGAAACAGCCCTAGGAAGGCTTTTCCCAGGTGGTGATCTGGATGCTACACTCCGCTCTCTTTTGCAAAACCCAGAGGTCCCAAGGGCTCCTTCATCCAAGTCCTCTTCAAGGCACTCAACCCCCAAACATGAGCCAGAACGGGCCGAGCCAGCACCAGAAGCTCTCCCGCAGCAAGCCGATGGCTTTGACTGGGCCGAAAAAGAAATTACGCTTGGTGATTTGACAGATGGCATGGCCGCACTGTCTATTAAGCCCGAAGGAGCTGGCTACTTTGGTTAGTCCATTCAATATCCATTATGGATTATGCTTGTCGTTTTCCAAACTTACACATAGATCACAGGAGCGTCTTCAAGTGTCGTACCATTACGAGCACTTTTTGATCATGGATTTGATCTGAACATACCTGTCCGTTCGGCAAGATCAGGAGGCGTGCCTCTCAAAGCACAACTTCTGGAAAGTGCCCCATCTGGACTGATTGAACAAGCGTTCATCGACGCTTTCTTCCTCAATTATCATACCAGCTATCCATTTATTCACGAGCCTACCTTCCGGATGCAGTTTAACGACCCATCTCTACGCCCACATGGTAACGCCTGGCATATCCTCTTAAACACGATATTAGCTCTTGGAGCCTGGTGTATCGGGGACGACAGCTCAGACCTCGATATCACATTCTACCAAGAAGCCAGAGGATACTTGCAGCAGGCATCTGTGTTTGAGACTGGCAATTTGACATTGGTCCAAGGATTATTGTTACTGAGCAACTATGCACAGAAACGGAACAAGCCCAACACCGGATGGAATTATCTTGGTCTAGCAGTTCGAATGGCCATGAGTTTGGGTCTTCACAAGGAGTTCCCTGGCTGGAAGATCAGTCTTCTACAAAGAGAAATCCGCAGAAGATTGTGGTGGGGAGTTTTCATCTTCGACAGCGGCGCAGCCAAAACCTTCGGAAGACCGATCCTCCTTCCAGAGGACAGTGTCATGGATGCGAAGCAGGTTCGAAATATCCACGAAGAGGTATTCGCAACCAATATAAAGCACAAAAAACGCAGTTATAACTAATACATTACAGGCATTGACTCCCACAACAATAACCTTGCCGGCCGAATCACCCGGCCCAACCATCTACTCTGGCTTAATTGCCCAGGCTAGCTTCCACCTCCTTACCAACAGCGTCTACCAACGCCTCATTTCAAGCCCCAGCCTCACCCCAGAAGACACTCTGAACCTGCAAAAACCCATCGAAGAATGGTACAACAGTCTTCCATCCTACCTCCAACACCCGCAGTTGCCCCTCTCCATGCAGCCAACACATCCAGACCCGGACTCTCTCGCACTCGTGCGCAACCGCCTGCTATGGCGAAACTGGAACCTCACCATTCTGATCTACAGACCAATCCTACTCCGCTGGGCCGCTAGACGCTGGGCCCCACTTACTGGCAGCGGTCCAGGCACCCCGGATGCAGGGTCCGAGGATCCCTTCGAGACAGAGTGCCGATTGCGCTGTCTCCAAAACGCGCGTCTGACCATCTCTTCCATCTCGGAGTACATGGCGAACTATATGTGCACCAGACTTGGGGCATGGTATATGCTGTATGTATTTCCCCATACCTAATACTCCACAAGAATGACATCTAACATTAAAAAAATAGTTACTTCCTCTTCCAAGCCGGCCTCATCCCCATAGTCTTCCTAATGACCGACCCCTCAAACCCGGAAGCCGCCTCCTGGCTCCAGGACATTGAAACCACAAAATCCCTCCTAACCCACCCCTCCCTCGGCACAAACCGCTTCGCAACCCGCTGCTTCGAAGTCATCAACCGACTCCTCAGCCCACCCACGCACCCAGTGCCACAGGGACTCCCAAACGACGGAGACCAGCTCGACCCCCAGCAACACCAGCACCAGCACATGCCCTCGCAACCGCTGCCTAACATGATGCCGTTCCCCGAGCAGCTCTTCAGTGATCCCGGATTTGGAAGCCTGTTCCCAGTCGAGCAGCACTTGCAGATGAATACGGGTGGCATGGACTTCTCTGAATGGGTAAATTTCCCCGCGGCAGAATGAAGAATGAATGGCTGTGGTTATGTTGATTTCATTTGTTTCTGTATGTATCTTGCATTGTAGGATGATGAGTATATGGGAAAATGGAAGTTAGGAATTTCTTTTGGAAATAGTGATATAAGTATGGGTATTAGCGAATACTTCAAATGTGTCGAAGCAGTCATCTCAAAATGTGTAACCCAGTTTTGGAGATAAAATACATAAAAATGCCTATATATCGGATAGTTTCTATTATTAGAAGCGGGAAGCGGGGGTATGTCCGATAGGCATAAATTGTTTGATATCACGATTGACTACATCTTTAAACTAGTCTTGCTGTTTCATTTCGGCAGGTACCTGGATTATCGTATTCAGGGCTACTGTATGTAGTGACAAATTTCAGAAGGACGCACATAATATCTATCCCACTCACCATCCTCGCCCAGCCGAGAAAAGCCCTCCAGTCCGGCGGCACAAAAAGCAACCTTCATCCACCCAACGTCATTCACGGTACATCCTTCGATAGGACCGTAACCATTGAGCAGCTCCTGACGTACAGCCTCCAGCTCATCGTCATCTAAATTTTCGGGATCGTGGTCGTCAAGTGACTCTTCTTTCCACCACCCGTTGAGCATATTAACAAAAGCATTTTTATTGAAGCAGTCCTCGAGAGGTGTTCGGAGAACACTTTGTAACGACTCTTCGTCGACGAAGAGACACAACCTATAGCGCGCTGCGTCGTTGGCGAAAGCAAGCCTATCAGGCGAGACGCCCTGCTCTTCCTGAATAGCAGTGGTTGCCCATTGCTGGAAATGTTCCCGGATCGCAGCCGTGCCTGTGCTTACACCTACGCCTCCGAATAGTGCTTCATTCTCAAAAACGGTCATCTTAAAACTTTCAAGGAGGTCAAGACCGTTGTCGTCCTCGAGAGCGTCGGCGACATGCCACCGGTAGCGACGGAGGAACTCTTCCCAATCAGAATCACTCTGATATGTGCATCGATAGATAGCAAAGCCCCAAGATTGGAAACCAGCCTCGTTCAAAGCTTTCTCGAGGCAATCGGCCGTGTTATGCGTGGACTCACGCTCAGGTGTCCGTTTGGATGGGTTTCGAGGCGGGCGCATCCCACTCCTCACCCTGGCCAGTGCCGCTATAGCTTTTTCATGGAGACTGTCTGAATAACCTGATGTCATCTGTCTTTGATATTCTTGTTTAAAATCTCGGCGCTTCAGTGAGGGCCGTTTGATGCCAGTAAGAGGAATCGCACTTTGTCGAGTGGAGAATTTTAGGTTTCGGGCCAAAAAAGGGAGTGTCTGGGGTCTGAAGAATAGATTTCTAGTCATAGGCACCATGCTTCTGTTTAGCATTTTGTGATCAAATCATATCTGTCCGAGGTTTGGAGGTTTGACCGGGTCGATTTAATTCTGAGAGAGAAAGGGGAGAGGCAGGAGGACAGGGTTTCAAGTTGATTGGAAATGATCCTTCAGGCATCACGTGGAAGCAAAGATCATGAGGTGTATTACTGCCAGTGCGCTAGCAATTCTTGAGCTTACAGGTTCGGTCTATGATATTTGGAGCTACATAGAAATATAGAGATCTAGATATATATGTATATGCGAAGGGGCATGGGGGCCAAGATCCATTTATTAGACAGTCATGCCAAATGCCAAGCACACATAAGATAACGGTATAAAAAAGAAGGCTAGTATGATTAGCTTAGTATATGCCAGCCTTAATTACTACAGGTAAGCCTAGGTTTACAATCTTAAATGTATAAAGGCTAGCGAAATCTATAGCTTTGGAGCGAGATAGGTGGTGTGCGGTAACCACTAAATGAAGAACACTCAATTATCTACGCACTGGTTGTGTGCCATCCTATGTCAAGAATATTTATTATATACGCCTAATGTTCGTCTTTGCGCCGTACGTTCTTTACATTGCACGTTGGCGTTTATGCCTGTTCCACATGCGCATCGACCGGTTTGACAAGATCATCATCTTCAATCGGTGTTCCGCGCAACTCGGCTTCAATGTGTTTGATACGCTTCTTTTCTTCGTGAGCGGCTGTGTCGCCGAAAATGAGATCCATGTCTTCGAGTGTCTATTGAAATAGTTAGCATGGTCAATCATGGACTATAGGCCCACTTTGGAGCATAGGGTTGCGGGGAGTACCTTTCCGCGGGTTTCGGGGATGCAGAAGAAGGTGAACGCAAAGGCAAGAAGACAGAAGGCAGCAAAGAATATGTATGTGCCCCATGTGATGGACTCGAGCATATCAGGGGTGACAAGGCCAATGATGCTGCAAGATGTAGTTTGTTAGATTCGAATCAAATGGTCTGACTAGGAACACTGTCACTTACAAATTGCACATCCATGTTGCCGAGGTTGTGATGGATATGGCCTTGGATCTAATGGAGAGGTTGAAGATCTCCGAAGGCAGAACCCAACCGATAGGGGCTGATAGTGAGAATGTTGTTAGTTGGTTGCTCGAGAATGAAGGGAAGAGGCACAAGACATGATCTTACCGAATGAATAAGAGAAGTTGATATCGTAGATGTAGATAAAGGCAATACCAGCCCAACCAGCGGATTTATTACTCACGAGCGAGGAACCAAAGCCACCCAGGATACCGCCCACAATCACCAACGAGATGCAGGTTCCTGCGGCACCTGCCATGAGAAGAGGTCGACGACCGACTTTGTCGATAAAGAAGAGAGCGGGAAGTGTGCTAAGACAGTTGACGATGCCGTAAACGCCAGTAGCAAGGAGGGAGGTGGTGTTGCCATCTAGGCCGAGCTGGGCGAAGATCGTAGGTGCGTAGTAGATCATGGCTATATGAATTAGATACTGCTATAGATGGATGTGTGTGTAGTGAAAATTACATACCATTACAACCCATGAATTGTTGGAAGAACATCACGATGCAGCCAATAGCCAACCGCCTGAAGCGGGACCATGTTGTGAAGAAGGACATGTACTTTTAAAATGTGTTAGCGAAGTTGAATTATAAGGGAGGGATTTGTAACAAACCTGAGCAATGTGCAACTTGAATCCAGACAGGTTAGGGAAATTGTCCCTCGCAAAGGAATTCTCCAACATGATGGAGGCCTTTATTTCAAGGTACTCATTAAGGAGAACAGGACTATCTCGATCCTGGCGGCGCAGTCTTGAGAGCGCGTGCAACGAATCGTCATCACGCTCTTTCATCAGCAACCAACGGGGCGAGTCTGGGAAGAACAGCATTCCAATACCCAGGATGACTGCTGGAACGATCTGCAGGGCGAGGGGGAGACGCCACGACACCTCGGACTGCCCAGTACAGCCACCAACAGGAACATCACGGTAAGGGTCGAAGGTGGGCTTTGAAATTGTACCACCAGAATACGGGATATCGGGAGCACATCGGGTACCACCGATATAGTTTGTTCCGTAGTCAATCCAATAGCTGAACAAGATTCCAAGAGTGACGGATACTAAGCGGAAATTAGTCGACGTGCCACATCACCACCCTCGATAGCAACTTACATTGCTGTAGAACGACCAGTCCTCCACGAATCTCTGGAATAGAAACTTCAGAAATGTACAGAGGCACAACCATGGTCAGTTGACCAACAGCCAAACCAGCAATCGCTCTACCAGCGAACAACATTGGAACATTCATAGCAGCGCACTGGATGACGGAACCAATAACGAAAACTACTACCGCCAGATTGATGGACATCTTCCGGCCAAATCGATCGGCGATAGGTCCATTGACCAAGGACCCAGCCCAAGCTGCAAGTAATAGTGTTGACACGAACCAACCCTTGAAACCACTTTCAGAAAAGACACGAGGGTATCGAGCTCCAAAGGACTCCATGGTGATAACACCGCTAATGACACCTTGATCATAGCCAAATAACAGACCACCCAGGGTCGAGAACTGTGCTACGGTCAATAAATCAACAGAAACACCTTATGCAAAAGCAGACACTCACCGATGCTACACCACAGAGAAAAGGATTCTGTAGGACAAGCGCAAAGCCGCCTTTCGGGCTGCTATCTCCAACAGTCGCCATGGTATGCCAGTATTTTCTGAGCCCGTGAGAAGGGATATTGCCCCTGTTCGCTGGGTTTTATATATAGATACTTTCTAAGTTAAGTATAAGAACTGCCCTCTGCCGTCTAGGAAGACAGTGCTCCGTCTGGGGTATAGATGAAGCAGGAATACAGTACTCCGAAAGCTGAGAGCAAGGCACAAGACACAAGGGACATCTGATAGAATGAATATCAGCGGAGTGTTCTACTCCGCACAAACTGAAAAAGGAAAAAGGAGGGGAAGGACCGAAACTGGGGCAAAGGCTTTCCCCGAATTTGGGGTGGGCCGATTTCCCGAGGTCGGGGAGAGTTTTGATATTGCGGGGAAACCTTGTCAGGGGGGTCACAAATTTGGATTTCTTGAACTAAACACGACTCGGGAAATGATATAAACAATTATTTATATATGTATAAACTATCTTATATCAACAACCACCTTTCTTATCATCAGAGACAAATTCCAATAAAATCCAAAGCCCTACAGAAGTTCGGCAGCATCCCGAAGCCCCCACGCCCGGTGGGGAACGGCGTCAGGAGGGAATCTTGTTTCGGGTTCGGGTTTAGTCCGATATATCACAACTGATTTTTCAGTTGCAATATCATTGGAACATTGTGTCTTTTTTTGGGTTGAACTGCTTTCCAATGTTGTTCTGAACCCAATGGGATGGATCACCAGATGAACTCATCATGAGCGAATACCTCAATCGGGACCATTGCAACGGTGATTTTCCACTCTGTGCTGCCCATGTGAAACCCATATCCACTGTAAAAATCAACTCAACTTGCGCGATTATGCGCAGATTTGCCCGCAGATCACTTACACCCGTGGAATCCCATCAGGTCCAGTACCAAAGAGCAGCAGCCGGACCCACATGTCATCTGCTGGACACTGGTTTCCCAAGAAACATCATGTGCAGCAAATTAGCATCTGACCTTCCCAACGCAATGTGATAAATGATAAATCCTCGCTCTGCTGGAGTCAAACTTCCAGATCTCAAAGTTCAAGATCTCCTCAACCTTCCCATCCCTTACCCTCCATCCCACAACCATACACACAACCATGTCCACCCCCCTCCGAATCGGCGTCCTCCTAGTAGGAACCGTCCAACTCCTCGACCTATCCGCCGTCGACCTCCTCTACATGACAACCCCAGAATACCTCGAAGAATGTTCCCTCCCGCAACCATTGATCGACCTAGGCCGACCCTGCGAGATCCACTACATCGCCCACAACGGACCAAACAGCACAGTCAACACGACCGCGCAGATGTCCCTCCAACTAACAGACTCACTCACAGACTCTGCCGTCTCCCCAGGAAAGTTGGATATCCTGCTAATCCCCGGTCCCCCGCCAAAAGCCATGCCGCCAGCAGAAGAATACCTCGACTTCGTGCGCGGGCATTTCGCGGCTGACACGCCGATCTTGAGTATCTGCACCGGAGCATATGTTATCGGGTACGCGGGGATTGTGAAGGGGAGGGAAGTTACAGCGCCGCGGTTGTTGGTTCCTGAGATGAGGAGGAGGTTTCCTGAGGCGAATTGGGATGATTCGGTTAGGGTTGCTAGGGATGGGAATTTGTGGACTAGTGGTATGGTTCTTTTTTTTCCTTTTTTCTCTTTGGCTTTAGGTGTCGAGTTTGGTTCAAACTGGATGTAGATTGTACATGCTAAGACTCTATAGGTGGAATTACAAACGGACACGATCTGGTCGCTGGATACCTGCGTGAACATTACCCTGCCGCTCTGGTGAATACGATCCTCGTCGCTGCAGATATCCCTTCCCGTCCGGCAGCATATGCCAATTCTGCAAGGAGTGATACCCTGTATGTGATATGGCAGGTTATTATGGCACTTCCGAATGCAGTGATTCGGTTGTTTAGTGGGAAGTGAAACTGGCAGGCTTCTAGAACAATTCACATTCGACCGACGTCATCCCGAGGAATCTCCATATGTTAAATTTGACGATCAAAGTACTTTTTTTTTTGGGAAAAAAATAAAAATAGAATAGAATCCACATTTACGTACTTTGTACTTTGTCATTTCAAAAAAAAATCTCTGAAGAAAATATATCCAATCAAATAAAAGCCCGGGTCCTGCAAGCCTCCGGGGCTATGTGGGAGATATCCACCCATCAAGCTCTCCATCCGAATACGGGACGATCCTATCTCATGCACAATACCAAAATACAAAGTTCTATGTAACAATTCCATGTAATAGTTCCATCAGAAGGAATATTGAATCAGGATGGACCCCAACCACTATTAATCTACCGGTGTCGAAAAGGAGAGAGAGATCCGAAGACCAGGAAGCAGAGAAGCAGGGATGACAATCCTCAATACCAAGTGTCTATGGGGCCATCAATGACTCCACTTTGTAAAGAAAAAAGTCAACGGCTTGATTTCGAGGTTTGGATCGGCGATACACCTTGCTTGAATGTCGGGCACTAATAGATGCCCGACGGAGTAGTCTTAAGGCGTTGAAGCGGACACTCGGTTCGGTTTTGTTCTTGTATTGCCAAGGTAGAGGTTCTTTTGTGTATGGAAATGAAAGGAAGGGGGTTGAACGCCTGGCAACAATAACCAAGACGCCGAGAAAGGAAACGTTGGAAGTGTTCGATTACTAGTTAAAATTGGGATTGGGGAGGTAGAATGAGGACTGGATTTATAGACAAAGCTTGATGCTGCAATCCTCTTTCGAACTTGCAGAGCATTCATTCGAATTGGGCTAGATCATATTCTACCATCTATGAGATATTCTACCAGATAGAAAACAAGGACAGCTACAACAGTCTATATAAGTGGGTATCCCGTCTAGCGACTTTAAATTCTACTCGTATATCTAAACATAGTTATGGTTCAATAGTAATGCATTTCTTGCAGTTCCAGAGCCTAAAAAAATGAAGAGAAAAAAGAAAAGAGAACAAAAAGGAAGACCCCAAGGTTGAAAACGATGGAAAAGAAACAATCTGGGCGAGAACGCTCGTACCATGCAACGCGCTGCACCACGCTAAAGAGGACAATCATTGAGAGGAGAAAAGAAGTAGAGGAGGAGGAAGGGGATAAGAAATAGGGAAAATGTGAACGAAGCGGATCCCTAGACCCGAAAGGGAAGAGGTCGAAAGAGACATGTGCTGACATAGTCCGCCTGACAAAACCATGATACGAGTCGAGCCAATTAACCCAGGATGATCATTACGAAGAAGGAATGAGAAAGGAAACGAGATCCATCGCTCTTGTCAGGTACGACAGCCCGAAAATTTTATCTTCGTTCATGCGGTTCCCAATGGATGGGTTCAAAGTCGGAATTCTGGAAATGGGCTTGGTTGTATGGGGAGCTAAGAGAGAAAAGTCAATAACGACACCAATTATACTATGGATAACCTCGAAAAAACTCACTTTTTGAAAGGCGTCGTAACTGGCAACGAGCGACTGAGATTCGGTTTCATCACTAATGGATTCAGGCGAATCTGCGGGCCGTCTGATGACCGGCTAGGCAACGAAGTCATCGGTGGCGGGGCGGAGGATGGTGGCGGGAGTTGTGGGGGAGGAGAGACAGGAATCGATGGAATGGGTGCATGGGTCGGCATAGGCGATTGGTACATGTCTTGTTGCGGGGACATGCGGAATGGACTGGCAGGGGTTGGCGAGACAGAAGGCATTGGAGACATGGGAGCGCCCATCGCAAAGGACGTGTCCTGCATCAGATTGGGAATGGCCATTAAGCTTGAATTAACGTCGAACCCGAGAGCAGCTTGATCCCAGGGAGAGTAATCGGACGTCATTCCGTATTGGAGGTTTACTATGGGCGCCATATTCAGAGCTTCGACTGGGTAAAGGATATCATAATGGCCTCTGTGTGGGATGTTAAAATCGGTACAACACTTGTTAACTGGCTAAATTAACTCACGGTCTGTATAGGAGGCGGATTGTTGCACCATTGGGACTATTAGAAGATAGTTGGTGAGGTGTCACGACATCGCCTTCACTTCGGTCGAGATAAAGGATTTCGACGCCAAATCCGGAGCCTTCGATCACACCGTCGATCAGTGCCTGGAGGCCAACTTCGTCGATTTCAGTCTTCACCGGGTCTATACGCGAGCTGCAGTACTGGTCCAGTGGCATAGGAAGGAACGCCTGGTACCGGTTCGGGTTGAGCTTCATCCACGCGCTAGTCAAAATCTGCAAGACGAGACAATTAGTTTACGTTCCGGTAACAACGAAATGGAAGGGCAAGAATCATCCAAAGGGAAAAACGTACTCGGAAGTGGGTAATGATAGCATCAGAGCAGTAACCCTCATTAAAAGCCTCGACAAGGAAAGACTCGTCTTGAGCGCCATTTTGGATAGCGGCTTGGGTTCGGTTGAGGACATCTTCTGTGGCATCGACAAAGATCTCGTAGATGGAATCCGACAGGCCGACCCGTTCCAAAAGCGTAGTAAGAGACTTCATTCTCCGAATCTCCGCCTCGATCCGGAGGGTGTCTCGGAGGGCGAAAAGGGTCTCGAAATAACCGAATGCCACAGCTAGATAGAATTAGCATGAGATATACTTCCATATCAAAGGAAGATGACCATACCTCTCCAACCACAATTCCCATCGCCTTTCATGATACGGCATTCGGGATGGGTGATAGCAAGCGCCTGTAAGCAGTAAGTTAGATGCGAGACACATTGTGGTGACACAGGAGGCTCAAGCCACCAAAGCTTACATTTGTCTTTGTAGCTAGAGTTGGATCCGCATTCGAGTAATCCAAGGCGATGCTGTGGCTAGACTGTTTGGTTGAGACAAGGGGCCCCTGTCGACATGGTGTCAGCCATGATTGCAGACCGGGATAATCGAAACCAAATACCTGGACTTCGGGCTGGTAGCTGTTGGAGAGTTTCTGGAAGCGCTCCATCTCGTCTGCCGAGAGAGCATTCATATTGGCGGAGTTGGAAGAGATTGGGGAGAAAGCAGCTGATAATGAAAGGGCCACAGGAGAAAGAAAAGATGAGGAAAGGGCGTCCCGGTACAAATCGACGGGATTCTGCTTTTCCGGGAACGGGTGATGAATACCGAAATGATTCCAAGTAGGTTTTGATAAGGACATCGCATACGGTTTCAAGTTGTTCTTATTCGAAGTCGAAGAGTCCACGTGGTGGTTATTATGTCAAGGTTTTCTGAGGATGTTAGAAAAAAAGAACTTGACCTGAGCAAGAACAAAAATATAAATGAAAAGAATAAGTTGACATACAGATCGAATGGACATTTCCTTGAAATGACGAATACGGCTCAACACTTTTTGCCTTGTACGACACTGAAGTGTGTCCCAGCACAGAGGATCGGCAATTACTATCAGAGTCTCAGTATGGTGATCTAGACACAAAGCATGCATAGCAGTCAGGTCAAATCAAGCACATGAGGACCACCAATAGAAGGATACAAGGAGAAAGATAGGACAAAGAAAGGGTGTACTACAAGCCTCTAGGACAGGCAGCTCTCCCTGATTGGGGCATGTAAAAGAAGTTTGATGAAAAGTCCAGAAGCCAAAAGGGGAAGATCACAATCACATTGTGGAGAGAGGGGGAACGGGATGATGTCAGGAGGAGCAGCCTCCACGGGAAACGGATATCAGCCGGTTGGAAACGGCTCTGATGGAGGGGTGCACCAACCAAACCAGATTTTGTACAGGGATCCAACAGTGCTTTTCCAGATGATTGAGCGGATATGGATTCCGGAGAATTAAATAGAGATCCAGAAGGCTGTGAAGAAAAAGAAAGGGGGGCCAAATGAAAATAAAGAGTGTATGACACACAATGACAAAAAGAAAGAAAAAGGGCGATCGGGGTCTTACATTTTGTTTGATGACCCGGATGAGGATAATCAGCCGAGATCGAGAAGTCGAATCTGAGACAGTAGAGAGAGAGAGTCCAAGGTTAAAAAGGACGATCTCTAAAAGTTCTGGATAGAGTTGTGGGAAGAAGAGAGATTTGGGGGGAGAAAAGGGAGTTTTTGCGGGGAGGATAATTGGTAAAGAGAGAGATTTTGGTAGGGAAAAAAAAGTAGGGGAAATTCAACCTACTTGTTTCCCTCCCTATATGGAAATCGGAATATTGAAATTCAGAAAAATAGATTAGAAAAATAAAAAAACCCAAACAAAATATGTTTAGAAAAGAAAAGAAAAGGAAGAAAAGGAAAAAAGGGAAAAATAACATGAAGTAACGATGCACCGTGCCCCAGTTACCTCCGTCCATACAGATGTCTGAAGATGCTGATCGAACAACACAAACATCTCGCGTAAATGTCCTCGATATCCCTTTTATTTTCCCTTTATATTAATGTAGTACATCCTTAAGGTTGTACATAGGTTGTACATTGGAGGTACAATCCCTTAAACCCCACAAACCCTTCAAGTTATCAAAATAATATAGGTCGGAATAATAGGATGAGATACGTATATTCCCTTCTGTATATTCTTGATTATACATCCATGGATATGCAATATTGATTATACTATTGCCTAGGTGTAACTATGCATCGGACTAACTATCAAATCCCTTATTATCACTCCACATCCCCTTCTCCAATTGACTCGGACTAATCGGAGCTCCATAATATATCCACGGACTCACCTAACCAGGTATATAACTGGCAAAGGCAAAGGCACAGTAAAAAAAAAAAAGCAAGGAAAAAAAAAACAATATATATTAAGGGTAAAAGGCCCCCCAAAGCGGGGTTTGGAAAATCTCCAAGGCTGAGGTCTAGGATATTTCGTTTGATGTTGGCCCCCTCATGATTGGTGCGGCCCCCCGATTTGATGCATACGGCATTTGCTTTTCGTTGTTTTCTTTTTTTTCCCTTTCTTGTTCGTTATTTTCGGGGCAATGGTGGCATTACTTGTTTTTATTTTACTTTTCTTTCTTTTTCACTAATTTGCTATTTGACTTGCATGTTGGTTAGGGTTTTGCCGTGATAGGATCGTTCATCACCCGACCTGGTGCTCGGATATCCTTTGATAGGCCGAGGATTTCTCGAGTTTCTTTGTTGATGTGATTGTGATTTGTACCAGCCTAGGCGCGTGTACGGAGTAGAGCTCAGATGCTCCAAGGAATTTGATATCCAATGTCGGATCCGAGTGAGGCTACTCCGTACATGGGGGTTCTACATGGATTCTAAGAAAGAAATCGGGAAGACCTCGGCAGAAAGGCCCCGTACCTGATGCACAATCATGCAATCCCTATAGGAGATAAGGAAATGTGTTCACATGTCTTTGGTCCTTCGCAAGGTTCCCCTAAGATTGCTTTATTGCTTTTTATTTTTTACTTTATAATTTTTCTTTGTAGCGAACCTTCCGTTTCCGAATTGTAATCCATAGCCTGCTATTACCTATATAAAAAAGTAGTATATATATATTTTAACAAGGTTAAGCTTCGTAACTTACGTGAGACTACTCCCAAGTGGATATTTCCCGGTGGAACTAGTATTTCTACAACACTACTCCGTACAATACTACATCCTACACATCCACTACCTCCACTATAAAAAATAAAATAAAAAAGGATCAAAAACATAAAAGAGTTCATCTTATCGTGATTTTAGCGCTGTCAGACCAACTCTAAATAGCGGGTCTGAATTCTTCCTGTTCGCTAGTAAGTCCAACCCAACAAAGAATCGGTGTGAGCTCTTCTTTTTTTTTGTTTCCCACGCGGCTCGCATATGCACACGTTCAGAAAGGGGGCGCTTAAAAAAAAAACCTTCGCAATCGCTTCAAAAAGGATGGCCTAGAACAACCATTTGCCTGGCATTTTACCTCGGCCATCCTTCCGTGCACGGGGGCCGGATCGCATAGCCTCATCTCCAAGACTCGATTGGAAAATGGAGCCCTGAGAGGGTTCGTTTGCTCGCAACCCCTCACCGTTCAAAGTTGTTTGCCAGAGGTTGCGCAGTGCGGAGCTCCACTCTCCCACAGCTCGCAGCCGCTCCACGTCACTCGCACTCTCCACTACCACCGTCCCACTATCCTGGTCAATCTTGGCATTGAGCTTTTTGTCAAGGATCAGGAAACTGAGAATATCCAACACCTCGGGCACAGAGACCCTGATGTGTTTGGAGATAAATTGCAGCGAAAACCGGGTATACGGTGCAATCAATTTAAGAACGGCCTTGGTACGCATGTTGCGGCTAACCTCGTCGATGTTTTCCGCAATGAAAGGATCGGCCAAGACGTCCGGATGTTTGCTCAGCACGTCCTCGTATGCATGGATGTCGTCCCTCTGGAACGCATCCACCAAGTCGGTCATCGCTGAAATGCGGGGGTCATTCTTGTATGGCTTGGTTTCTTGAGAATCGAAGGGGTTGATGTCCGACTTCATAAGCATGGTTGTTAAGACCAGGTATTTGAGAACTTGAATTCGTTGCATCGAACCCGCCTCGTCGTAATTTCGGAACGACTCGAAGAAATCACTTTGTGCCTCCTTCCAGTTCTCTTCGCTCATGTGCATCTTGCCTCCACATTCCCGGATAATACCCATGATCTTGGGATGGGGCACTGCCGACCGTACTCGGAGCGCGCGCTGGTATAAGGCCTTCAGTCGTTTGTTATTCTTCGTTTCGGCAGACATCTGGATCTCAAGGGCGTAGAGTTCGAGTAGGTATGTTCCTTTGCTGGTGTCGTCCGACCCGTCCTCTCGTTGGCATGCCCGGTGCAATTCCCGCATCTTCTTGCCGAGCTGGCCGTATTGCTTTCGCTCCAGCCACAGACGAGCCAGTTTAATGTTTGTCTTCAGCCAAAGGCGCTCGTTGTTTGTGTTTTGGAATGATTCGAGGGTCAGAGAGTAGAATTCCTCCATGCATTGGTACGCCTCTGCATTATCGGACCCTTTCTCGATAAAGTCGAGCATATTGTTGATCGATTTCTCAGAGTAGTTCCGTGTAACAGCGGATTTGACGTATGTGAGAAGTTCGCGGTAATGTGCGACGGTCTAATAAAGAGATGGGAGTCAGTATCGGGACAGCTAGATCCGGTTTTGGGGGACATGAGCTTACATCGCTGTATCGCCCGAGCTTGAATTCCAGCTTGATAGCCTGCTTGAGACCTTTGAATCCCCTATGTTTTCGTCGTTAGCGACAGTTGTTGCGATTAGCCTTGGAGCCAACAAAGTACCAGTCGCTTTTGTCTTGTTCCATGGGCGGTATGCCTAGGAACTCGTCCACTGCCTCTTCTGGATTGTCGATCTTGATCTGCTTGGCATTGTAGTATTTGTTCTCGATTCCGATGTCACCGGAATCGTCATCGTCCGCATCCTCATATTCGAAGTCGTAGCTGTGATTTGAACGGTCAGCTCTCGGTCTCGAAGGCAGAGTGAACAAGGGACCAATACTCCTCATCCCCAGAATCCTGCATAAAATCATCATCGTCGGACATCTTGGCCGTGTGATATTTTGAATAGAGAAGAAGGGTGGTTAGGATAGAGAGGGTCGCAAAGTGGTGGGGTTGGAGTGTTGGAGCAAGCTGGGTCAGATAACAGCTGTGAGCTTTCCGCCTTGACTATCGTGAGGAGATCACCGACTTGGAACAACATTGTACATGGTATGTTCATATGCCAACAATATTAATTCAGCTTGTTTGAATAATGATTGTTCAAAAGGCCTACGCTCATTCAATGCTACGCTTGAATAGTTTGTTATTATTATTGTTCCACTTATTGTTCCACTCTATTCACCAACCTATGTGAAGGGAACCTATCTACTTACAGTTAGAGGACTGTTCAAGTGCCTACAATGTGAATCCATGAATCATTTCAAGCATGTGAAATTTGATTGATAACTTAGGCCACATCAGAAAGGAAATTAAGAGTTCCACCTAAATATTTGTATCCCATAAGCTTTGTTACCTATCAGGGGCTAGGTATGTTGATTATTGCAGTGGTACTAGGCTATCCACATATTAAAAGCTAAATGTGAGCTTTAATATGCAGTAGCAAGAAAGCCAGGGTGGACTTATATGAAAAAGAAGAAGAGGCTGTGGACGAATTCGTAGAAAATCCGCGGGGAGTATAAGCCCCCAAGACCTAAAACATCCAGGAACATGCCCAAACAAACCTATCGTATGAGACTGTTCTAAAATGGACTTAATTTAACAGCCAGATTATCAAAAGCTAAAAAAAAAATCTCTTAGGTGGACCAGAAGGGGGCTGACGCTATTCGCCGATCCCTTGGGCCCTTCAGTGCTCGATGTCATCGATTCAGCCAGTCCTGGAATCTTCCCCCGACAACAACCTCGTCCTTCTACTGTCACATAATTGTTCCCAACTCTTATACGAGTAACGCTTCACGAACCAACAAATAATACCTGCACCCACTGTCCATTGCCCCCGCCCTTATCTCCTTACTCCGCGTCTCCTGAATCACTTTGCGCAATGCAGCTGTGCGGCCGACAGAAGGTGGTCCAGCGCAAGATGGTGCTGCTGTTAGTTTTGATCGGAATTTCCCCGCTGATTATTGGCGATTGGTCTGACATTATTCCAGAGGCGATGGTGCCTGCGGCAAGACATCTGCGCTGAATGTGTTTACTCGCGGGTGCGCAATCTCCCCCTCACCCGTCTCCGATGAATGACAGCATAGCTAACGGACTTTGACTAGATTCTTCCCGACGGTCTAGTAAGGAATTCTACTATCTTCGGACCATACTTTTTCAATACAGGTTACTAACTCTGGTTATTGTCTGTGTTCAGTGAGCCTACGGTCTTTGGTAAGCGCGCATTCCCCTAAAGTTGAACTAATTTCCTGAACCCGCATCGCTAACCTCGGAATATAGAAAACTACGTGCATGGTACATAATTACCCCGCTCTCCTCTGATCACGATCCTCGAAACTCACACGCACCCTAGATATCTTCGTCGACAACATACATGTGGAGCTCTCGCTATGGGATACCGCCGGCCAAGAAGAGTTCGACCGACTCCGAGCGCTGTCCTACGAGGACACACATGTGCTGATGCTCTGCTTCAGTGTAAGCACAATGCTCTCCCTCTCAGACCGCGCAGTATATAAGCTAACAAGTCCTGATAAATAGGTCGACAGCCCTGACTCCTTCGAGAACGTGTCGTCGAAATGGATCGCCGAGATTAACGAGAACTGCCCGGGCGTGCGCGTGGTCCTAACAGCCCTCAAGTGCGATCTGCGCAAGGACGAAGATATGAACGATAACCCCAACTCCATCAGCTTCGACCAGGGCCTAGCGAAGGCAAAGGAGATTGGTGCCGTGAAGTACCTGGGTGAGTGCTCTTCAATTTATCTATACATGATTGCACGGCTTATGTTATTTTCAGAATGCTCTGCGGTTCAAAATCGCGGCATCAGAGAAAGCTTCTACGAGGCTGCTAAGGTTGCCCTCGAGGTTAACGCGGGCGGGGGCTCGTCCTCCGGTTCTCAGTGCACCATTCTGTGAGGTGATATCTTGCAGTCTACTCCTGATACGCATGGTAACCCTCTCCGTGACATTGACCTTCTTTTACTGGCTGGATATCCATCCTTGGAAGGCCCCCATCCTTTTCTTCTCCCTTTCTTCGCCCTCTTGTCTTTAGTTTCTCCCCACGTTTATCCCGATTGGATTTGTTGATTCCCCCATGCATTCGGTGTTTTGAGCTTGCTTTCAACCTTTTTTCTTCTTCTCCGGAGCAGACTATGTCAACTCCATTCAGATCGCATAGAAATCGGTCTATGTTGATTGCATGATTGCATAACTCCGGATCTCTGTGTTCCGAGCATTTCAGCGAGGTTGGTTTTTTGACTCCTAGCTATGATATATAAATATGATTTTCATTGGATTTTGTAGGGTTCTTGTGTATTATTTTTCTAATATTTTCTACTTCAGTCAATCGAAAGTTCTCAGCCATCTTCTCACCGCCTTTAATCACCGCCCTAAAGGTACTTAGAGAAAGGTACCTGGCAACCTAATATTACCAACAGAGATACTTCATGCTAAGTTGCTTTTCTGCTGGCAGTACCTTTTCATTTATATTGCTCAATAACTTTCAAGGAACTCCCTGCGCTTTGTGTTTCTCCGTCTTTTGTTTTTATTTACCTTATATGGCATAATTTGCATTGTAACTACATTAGAATACAGCTATGTACATAATGCAATTCCTTGTTGGGCTTCTTACATTGCATCCTCATCGTGATCCAGACCATCCAGCCAAATTACGAAGCACAGCTCTCCACCCGAAGTACCAGCTAGGGTACATACATCATCGTACATATAGGTTATACAAGCCCGACAGCTGAGCTATCGAGCATTATGAAACAACCAAGCAACATAAACATAACACTAATACAGCAAGCCCCACATCGTTCAAACAGAGCATCCACAAACACAAGCTTTATACTAGATATCGTTCAGCAAATCCTCCTCCCGAACCCGATAAACCTCATCAATCCTCTCCCCATGCGAATTCTCCCCACATGCAAAATCAGCATTAACCCGACTAACAAACTTCTCCACAAACGCAGCAGCAACATCCCCAACCTCTAATCCCGGAACACCCACATCTTGCAGACTAGTTGCCTCCTTGCCCTCCAGCCCACAAGGCACAATCTGCTTAAAAAACCACATCGGCTCGTCTGTAACATTCAGCCCGATCCCGAAGCTGCTGATATTGCGTCGTAGATGCACCCCCACAGCCGTGATCTTCCTCGGTTGTGATTCTGATCCTGATTCCGATTGCAACTCTGCGATGGGCTTCACCCACACCCCCGGATCTTCTGTCGTAAACCCCTCAACCCCATAGCTCTTTAGTAAATCGATGACGCTATTCTCCAGAACACGGATGTGGCACCGGGGCGTTAGACCCAGTCTCTTGAGATCCAGGATCGTGTACGCGACCATCTGGCCGGGCCCGTGGTACGTTGTCTGTCCGCCGCGGAGAGTTGGGTGGTACTCTGCCTTTGCGGGTTGGTTGCCGTGCGGGGTAAAGAGGGAGCGGACTGGTTCGAGGGCTGGGGGTAGGGAGAGAACGGGGCTTGATGTGGAGGGCGGGCTTGTGTTTGAAGGTGGGAGGTCGCGACGGCCGGTGGTGTAGACGGGGTTTGGGGTGAAGGTGATGATGGTTGGGTCCGGGGGCGGTGGTGGGGTTTTGGATAGTGTAGCGCTTGGGTTGTTCGGCTCTTGTGAGGATATTGAGCCTGGGGAGGTGAGCTTTTTGTGCGTGAGGAGCCGGGTTGTGAGAGCTTGTTGGATGTGAGAGACCCGGCTGAAGGGCGTTGTGTGGGGGAGGTGGAGGTGTGCGAGTCTCATTTTGGGTGGTTTTTTTGGTGGCGAGATATGGTTGAGGTCTTTGGTGTATAGGAATTGGATCTCTCAGTGCATTGTAGGGTTGTGGGAGAGAGGTTGCGTTTTCCACGGAGTACGAGGTCGGTTGTTGCGGAGAAGCTGCAAGCTCACTCCGATAAGGTTTGATAAGCGGCGGCCCTCTGCGATCTCTGTCTATATTCATTGGACACTGGCTACTTCGAGTCTAATATCTACAGCTATTTGTGTTGATTTCACTTCCGTTATTCCTGCACAATCATGCGAGCGCAATCCATTTAACAAGGTGACAATTTTGGGCAAATTATGCCCGAGGGAATCATACATTGGCGCAATATTCCCTAAATCGAATAGCCATTATACTCGGTTTGGCCGGGGACGTGGTGCCAATGCGGTAGGAATCATAGGTCCATTGCTATACACTAATTCCTTGCTTTCCAAATTGAAACTGGAGCATACTAATCCCAAACTATGAAGAAGCCACGCCATTGACCAGCCCAGAGTCCTGCTGCTCAGCAGGAAGCAGAACCCAGTCGCGCACACCACCTTTCCAATCCGCAATACGACCCTCAGTGACTCTTACAGTGACGACCCGTACATCAGTATCAATGGAAACGCTAGGCCGTCTGGCGTTAGGATCCTGTTGCTGCTGTTGCTGGCCGAAGAGGTTGATCTCTTCCTCCTCGAAAGTATTATTCTCCAAATGGCGAGCCTTGCACCACGATTCCTCCTCCGAGCCAGACTCCAAGAACTGTGCCTCGCCGGTAATGGTGGTCGAGATGCTGGAGAGCGCGCTGGTGTTCAGATTGAGCAGCAGGCTGGCAAGAGACGAGCGGGTAGCAGCGGGTGGTGGGGAGCCGTCGCGTTCACCTTGCGTCGGGGCCCGGGTCGGTGGGCGATGCGACACCCAGTCGTGAACCAGCAGGGAGACTCGCGGGTTGGACAACAGGTGGTTTGTTTTCCGCGATGCGGGGTTGGTGGTCATGATGATGGTGGGGCGCGGGTCGAATGGGGTCGAGGGGAGATAGGTGTAGGACATCAATGAGATGTGGGGTGTTTTGTCATCGCATGTTGCCAGGTGCAGCTTGATTGGGGCGATAGGAGGTTAGTTTGGTGGGCTGGTTATCTGTGTAATAGCGTTGTACTTACGAAGCGGGAGTTCTTGAGGCATGAGACGACCTCGGATGGCAACGAGGTAGCGACATGGGGATGGGTGGTGGTCGCAGATGCCTCGTAAGAAAGCGGGGGGTTGAGTGATTCAGCCATGTTCTTAAGATTGGAGTACCAAAACAGTAATAGTGAAGTTAGGACCTCGGAAGAAGAGGGTCGAGATCTGCCCGGGGGCGGTGTCCCGTTACCCAAAGGGCTTAGGTGCCCGCGCTTTGTCCAACAACGTCATCACTTCATGTTGGTAGCCTACTTGCAGGCTATGCTCCGATATACGGCAGTTTATTATTTTCGACTCTTTTTTCGGTGGGAAATAGGACAAAATACTCCAGGCAGGTGTCTCAGTAACGTATAGCCCTGGAAATTAGAAGTGATGTGTACTTTGTAAGAGCGTGGAGACAGCAAAGACAACGTCATGGCGGCAGATGTGTCGGATATTGTGATATTATTGCATGATATTTGCATCTGTCGAGTACAAGAAAACAGCCGTGTCTCTGCTCCGTACTCCGTAGCTCTATAGTACTAGCCTATAATAAGTGGCGTACTCCCAAGTGCAGATGCCTGCAGAAGCCCAATGGTATTGAGTACATCTGGGCGATGTCATCATTACCCACATTTTAGTGGCAGATCAGCTGTAAACTTGGGCAAGCGGTACCAACACAGCCCGTCACTATTACTCCGTACCAAGAACACGGGGAAGCTCCTTCCCCGCACATAAAGAGCTACCGTTTAACAAACGACACATATGTTAGCATCTGACAATGTACTCGGAGTAATCCATACTGTAATCAATTTGCAGTGATTGGATTAATTCTACATATTAGTCTTCAGTCCAGTACTCCCTTTGGTTACTGGTACTACACATTCTGATACTCCGATCGGATCGATACATCCCCCGATCATCGCCCCCTTCGTCAACTTACCTGCAACTCCAGCCTGATCCCTGCACTTACCTCTCTCCACTCTCCTATTCCCCCCCTCTTCATTTTGTTTCTACCATCTTCACCTCTCACTCGTCTCCCTCTTCTTCCCACTCCCTTGATTCTATATCGTACTCCCCTAGCTTGTTGTCACCCTTGGATCCATCGCTGTCAACCGCATTTTCCCTTGGTCTTTCCACATACCATCATGTTGGGTCCACGCGCAGCCCGCTCAGCCCGATCGGTGGCTTCACTCTTGCGACCATTCAGCTCATCAGCCGTGGCCCATCGTTCTCCCTCCATTCGAGATATTACAGCCCAGTCGACCGAGGAGTACCTCAGACGGCAGAAGGAGTTCCGCGAGAACTTGGAACAGGCTCGTTTGAGAAGAGAACAGCAAGAGAGTCAGTCTGTCAATGCTTCTGCTTCTTCATCCTCCCCTTCCCGTGAGTACGCTCCCACTGCTCCACACGTGAGCAATGCGAGCAGCCATGATCGTATCCGCCCTACTTTCGATGCTGCCATGACGCTTGACCAGAAAGGACTGGGCTCACTCTCAACGCACCGCTATCTAGGGGATGACCAGCAACAAGAAGGCGCGGCCAAACGTGGCCCTTTGTCCTCGCTCATCTACGGCACCAAGGAGGGTCAACATTTTGACAAGGATATGGAGCGCTCCTTCTCACAGGTTCTAGCACGCGGCAAATACGTCCATTCGATCGTTATGCACGATGTTCAGCCCGACAAGGTTGATGAGTATGTGGATTTGGTGGGCCAGTGGTACCCCCGCATGGCAGGTACCCAGGAGAACCGTGTCAACTTGGTGGGCAGCTGGCGGACGCAAGTGGGCGACAATGATACTTTCAGTAAGCCGTGATCAAACGATCCCATCATTTTCTGTGTGCTGACTCTATCCTTGTTTGAATAGTCCACATCTGGGAATACCAACGCTATGAAGGCTACCACGACTCTCTCCACTCCATCTCGGAACACCCAGAGTTCCGTGACTTTGATCGCAAACTCAAGAGCCTGATTAAGAGCAAGCGCACTTCGTTGATGCAGGAGTTCTCGTTCTGGCCCACAACCCCACCTCGCCGTCTCGGTGGACTGTTTGAGCTTCGGTCGTACACACTGCACCCAGGCAATCTCTTGGAGTGGGAGACACACTGGCGTCGTGGTCTTACAGCTCGTCGTGAGGTGATGGAGGGTGTAGGCGCATGGTTTGTGCAAATTGGCGAATTAAACACAGTGCACCACCTGTGGCAGTTTGCCAACTTGGAGGAGCGCAAGATTTGCCGCGAGCAGTCGTGGGGTGTCGAAGGCTGGGCCGAGACGGTTCACAAGACTGTTCCCTTGATCCAGAGCATGAAGAGCCGGATTCTTGTCCCGATGCCCTGGAGCCCTGTCGGCTAAATTGCGAGAGCCAACTGACACAATTTCCCTTGGCCTATTCTCCAGATCTTGGTGTCCGGGGAATCTTCATTGTTTGAACAAGAATGTCGCGAGGTGTATTGACTGAGATTGGTCGCTATTACCCCCATACCCTTATTTCCTTTCTATCGGGATGCATGTTATGTGATATTAAGCCCTTTGCATCCGATTCTGTATTGTGTATCTAGGCATTAGCCATATGTCAACTCCATTAGTCAAACATCAAACCTCTTATTAGTTACAAAGCCGGTTTCCCCATATTATTCGCTGAGCTCGGATGTCCGAGCAATCTTGGAACGTTCGTGCCCTCGGATAACCCCACTTTTTGCTCATCTCAACACTCTGATGAATTTCATTGGCAACGCTTAGATCGCTTGGGCAGAGGTGGTACGTAGGTGAATACTACATTACATGTATTCACCTGCCCAGGTGCACATGGATTGCGGAGTTGAGAAGAGAAGAAGTGTTGTAATCAAATATCTACGTACCTCCATGTATGAAGACGAACATCTCGATCTAATCTAAGACCTCACTTCTCTCCGCCGGCAGAAAAAAAAAAGTCAACAAAAGATCGAGACCAAGTGGCCTCTTTCTCTCTCTTCGACGCCGATCTTTAATATCAAATCATAGACCCGCGTCTACGGCTGTTTCTCCCTAACGGAGATAAGATCTTCTTCTTCTCTTCTTTTCTTCTTTTCTTCTTTTCTTCATCCTCTCTTTCTTTCCCTTTGTTTTCAATTACCCTTTCCCGGAGATACGTTCTCCGATATCGTTCATTATTACCCTTCGACTTTAATCGCGCGCGTGAAAACCGCAACGCGACAACTCAATCAAATATATGACTCGCGGTCAGAACGGAAAACCCAATTAATAGACACCCGCGCGTTCAAAGACACGCAAAACAACCAACAGAATGGTGTACATCCGGCAACACGAATTGGCGAATCTGAAGAACTACAAATATGTTGGAGTCGACCATTCGCCTGTTAGTCGGTATATCCTGAAGCCGTTCTACAACAAATGCGTGATTCGCTGCTTCCCCATGGGGATGGCGTGAGTATACTCCCTCTCCTTGCTTTCACCCCCGGACTTTGTGTGCATGGGTTATACGTCCTCGCGCTGGTGCCCTTTTTTGCATACTAGGATGGATACGGGAGAATCTATACGCAGCGCAATATGACTGACTCGATTCTTATACTCTTTGCGCGTTTAAAGACCAAATGCTGTAAGTCTTGCCCATGCGAAATTGTTGCGATTTCTGGAATATAAGAAAAGATCCTAATCCTTCGCTTCCATAGATCACCCTCACCGGATTCATGTTCGTGGTAATTAATTTCATGACCGTTATGTGGTACAACCCGAACTTGGATACGGACTGCCCGCCCTGGGTCTATGCCAGTTGCGCGATTGGCTTGTTTCTATACCAGACCTTCGATGCCGTAGATGGAATGCAGGCGTATGTCTACATTTTCCCTCGGGCAATTGAGTGGCGCTTTACTGATACTGGCTGTGCTTTAGACGGAGGACGAGACAGAGTGGCCCACTGGGCGAGCTCTTTGATCACAGTGAGTTCCCGAAGACAATACGAAAGAGAGTGAAGTGTATGGATTGCTGATTGTTTGTTTCTACGTTACTAGGTGTCGATGCATGCAATACCGGTCTCAGTGTCTTGGTCTTCGCAGCGGCAACGAACATGGGCCAGTCCTGGATGACCTTCATCGCTCTATTCGGCTGTAAGCCCAGCCCCATACCCTTCCAAACTTAAATCGTGTCTGACAATCGCAGCAACAATGACCTTCTACGTCCAAACATGGGATGAGTACTACACCCAAATCCTCACATTGGGCGTGATATCTGGTCCCGTCGAGGGCATCCTCACCATATGCCTCGTCTACATTATCACCGCCTACATGGGCGGCGGCAGCTTCTGGCACCAGCCCATGCTGGAGACCATCGGTGTGCCGAAGCCTAGCTTCCTCCCAAGCCAAGTGTACAACCTGCCCTTCACCTATTGGTATCTTGGGTATGGCTCACTCATGCTCTGCTTCGCCATCGGCTCGAGTATCATGAACGTCATGAAAGTGCGCCGTGAGCGAGGCCAGGACCCCTTCTCGCCGCTGTACGGCCTCCTGCCTTTGGTGGTTATCTGGACTCTCATTCCCGCCTACTTATACCTGCAGCCGGTGATTTTGGAAAACTACACCATTCCCTTCGGCGTGTTTGTGAGTCTCATCAATGCCTACTCTGTCGGCCGCATTATCATCGGCCACCTCACTCAGACGAGTTTCCCCTACCAAAATGTCCTGCTGTACCCGCTCGCTCTGGGTGTCTTGGACAGCGTGGGTGCGCTGATCGGCTTGTGGTCCGCCCCGGTGCTTGGGTATGGTGTTGGGCAGGTGGCATTCACGTTCGGGTTATTGGGACTGGCCGTCGGTGTGTACGGTAGCTTCGTGGTATGTTTCCCCTTATCTTTCCAAGTGCGCGCGACGATTTGCTGATCTTGATTTCCTCCAGTTTGACATTATCACCACGATATGCGACTACGTCGATATCTGGTGCCTCACGATCAAGTACCCGTTTGTCGAGGAGACTGAGCGCAAGACCGGCGTGTCGAAGAAGACCAAATGAAAGGCTTATTTGGGGCAATCCGGAGTGTTTGATGGGCTTGTGGATGAACAGCAGTTCAACCTCGATCACCACGGGCGAGAGAGCTCAATTGAGCTAAGTGAGAGAGTCGGGTATCAGTTGGACACTTGAAAAGAGTGTTGGACATAATGATGCCTGGCTAATGACGTTTTCCAGTACATAATTTAGTTTCCTTTCAACACAGAGCAAGTAGCTCGGAGTGGCGTTCTAGCGATAGAATATGAGAGTTGTAATATTGTCATTCCAAGGTTGTTTTTGAGATTGTTGTAGAAGAATAATAATGAAGCACCTGACTGCCTGCCCGCAGCGGAATCCACGTCTCCACACGGAACCAGCGATTGAGCTCGTGCTTACCTCAGTAGCTTACCTAATCAAACCATGATTGGTGGAAAGTTCGCCGCCTTCCCGAATAAGGACAAGCGAGGGCACAAAGCGGCACAAAGCCCTACCTCCACCCAAACCGGTCCAAATCCCTTCAGACTTCTCTTGGAAGACCACCTCATCCGCATCACACAAGGCCATCGCCATCAGCGCCATTAATCAACTATCTCGCTGATCGACTTTCACTCGTCAAGATGGTAAGCCCATTTTCGCCCTGATTTTCCGCTCGGTCCCAGTTCGATGCGATCCACACGGACATGGGAGACCTATACGGATTATCGATTCCAAAAATTCAACGTCCACCGACGCTAACATGCTGTCGATAGGTTCTCGCGGTCGATCTCCTCAACCCCACCCCCCAGGCCGAGGCCCGTAAGCACAAGCTTAAGGTATGAAACAACCTACCTCCGAAAGAAACACGAGAAGAGATGGGAAAAATATCAACCCGACGAGGGGTGAAGACCTGGATATTCGACCTGGACCTGGACCTCCGATGCTCGACATGGAGCAAATGGGAAAAGGCACCGAACGACAGGAATGATATATGGAATCTTGTTTTTGGAAGATGGAAATGTTGGAAGAACAATGATGACTGATTATCGAATCTCTCCGCCTACAGACCCTCGTGCCCCAGCCCCGCTCCTTCTTCATGGACGTCAAGTGCCCCGGTTGCTTCACCATCACCACCGTCTTCTCGCACGCCCAGACCGTCGTCATCTGCGCCGGTTGCTCGACCGTCCTCTGCCAGCCCACAGGTGGCAAGGCCCGTCTGACCGAGGGCTGCTCTTTCCGCCGCAAGTAAACGAGAAACGAATGAAAAACTTTTTTTCTTGTTATGTTCCGGTTGAAACGTCAAAGAGAGAATTAGCATGGAGAAATTAGGATGAAAATACCAAAACCCGGGGTTGACCTCTTACTTTTTTTTGATCGTCTCGGCTTCGGTTTTCGGTGTTTAGGGGAGAGAGTTACTATTCGGGTCCAGTTCCATATACTGGGCTTTTCTCTCTTTCTCTCTTCCTACCGGGCTTCAAAATGTCACATACCAAACAACCCTTTTTTCAATATCACCCTTCCCCTACCGAACCACATGGACGGACATTTTTTCTTTAACTGTTTTTTCGACTGGTGTTGGGTTTGTGAGGGGTGCGGTTTGCAGATGATGTGATATGGTTCTTTTTCCATACTATATCAAGTGTGCTGAATCCCCTCTTGAAGAAGACAAATTTGAATGTGGCCTTTTGGGACTCATTTCTCATCCTATTTTCCACCCATTGCCTGTTCTTTCTTTCGCATTTCACGGTGATGATTAATATCTCAGCGTTGAATTCTTGTTTTCCTTTGCGCGTGATGACAGATAGAAGATGGAATGCCCCGACCCTGTCAACGACCCCCAAAAAGCATTCGAAAAAAAAAGCAACTAGCATTCTGCTAAGGGAGTTCCGGATATCTGGCACAAAAAAGGCACCTTGCTAGACTTTGTGCTCTGTTTTATGTTCTGATTTTCTGCTTTCTTGTGTTTAATGTATTAAATGTATCTGCGACTACTGTATATTGGGTTCTAGACTCTATATCATGGGTTGTACCTTAGACGGCTGCCAACTGTAGATGTATAGCCGTAGCTCTATACTGCCGAACATTACATACCGTTATATATGGATTGTCAGGGTATATCAAATGTGCTATACGCCGACGGTCCAGCTCGAAAGCAGATCCCAACTAACCCGTCGAAAACGGGAGCTGGCATATATAGATTTTAGCTGTATCGTTCAATCGTCCAAAGTTGGAGCAACAATCGACTTGCGCGCCAATGCTTACGAACTCGACCTCCCTGCGATAATTAGTTGCACGGCATGCGAAGGTAGCGACGGGAAACTCACAGCACAAGCTTTACATTACTACCAATCGTACTGGGGATGGCATTGTATGATTCCAGATTAGCCTGATCAAGTCTATATCACAACTAAGACTGTTGAAGATCGACAAGATCACAAGAATCCCCTAACATGTTAAGGCTAGCGAACCATGGTTACTTCAACAAGATACAATATAACAACGAGCTAGTTCGGTTTATCTGCCAACTCAATCCTTGGGTGGCTATGTAAGTGAAGGCTGTGTACTCTGTAAGTGACCATGCCAAGAGATGACAGGTCTTAGGTGGATCAAAGGTGCCCAATAATGTCTATACATACCTAAATTAGTGCGGGGGCCTACGGAGGATGAGAGTCGGCTTCTCACATCTATATCGCACTTCCCATTCGACTACTAGCGAAGAATAGTGAGTGACAAGTGTGTAATAGACGGGGGTGACGAGTCCATTCACTGCGCCTTGCGGTATATCCCGATTGCAAATCAAAGTCTTGCTATCATGCTAGTCAGCCTTAGCTTGCGGTAGATGAGGCAGTGAAACCAAATCACATTAATACATGGACACGCATGACACCAGATAATCACAATAGGCTAGATCAGGGACTCTCAAACCCAAGTAACTTATCCTCTGGGATTTTTCATTTTACTATTCCCGTGTCAGCCTACAGATCCTATAGCTCAACATCGATTACTCCTGCGGCACTGTTTTTCTTCGATTCGTTTTCTCCTAACACTTGGGGCACTATGGCATTGGCAATTCTCTGGTATTGCTGTGAATGCAATTTTGGGCCTCACAATTCGTCCTTATATGATGAATGCATCCAATGTGGGAAAATACGCTGCACCCGATGCGTGGAGGAGAAACCCTATGAGACCCCGCAAACATCGTCGACGCAGGAAACCACAAGAAAACCCTCGAATGACTCCTCTGGTAGAAGGAAGAGATTGCAGCGACAGACCACTCAGGCAAAAGCAGCCAATGGCACTGTATCATCCAGTAGGGATACTGGTATGCCGAAGCAACTGCTCCGGGGGCTTGAACCAACACTTCAGTCACTCCGCCGGCGAGGATCCTCTACTAGCCCAGGCACACTGCCTAATAGCCCCAACGAAGTCATCCAAAGTGAACATTTTTCTGCATCTCAGCCTTCTACGAGTTACATCATCTACTCCTCATCACTGGGATCTATTTTGGTAGATTGGGTCTACGAGCAGCTTTCTACCGGTGTTTATTCTTCCAACGAGGTTCGGGCGCTCGAGGATGTTCTTATTGAACTAAAGAATACTCAACCAGGACTTATATCCGTGAAAACCGAGGATGAGTTGTCTTTCTGGAACAATTTGAAGGGCAAAGTGGAAACAATCATTGGGTTACTTGACTGGTCACCCTTTCAGCCATACATGGCGCCCCTCACCCAAGACCAAGTTAGGTTGTTCTGGGAATGTGTATGTATACTCCTTCAACCGAAGTCAATTCTTACTGACATAAATGTTCCCAGCCATGCGGTGATACACGTTGGGCAGCGGTGCCTCGGTCCTTTGGACTCAAGATTAAGGACGCTTACAGGACCACTGCTGCACAGGCAACCCAGAAGAACATATCAGGAAATAACAGTTCACTCCCTGGGATAGGTACCTCAAGTCAACTCTCTGGCGCGAGGGCCAGAACACAAACCGCAGAACCAGTTTCCGAGTCAGGTCTTCCTCGGTCGACAGTTGAGTGCCAAAGCTCAGACAGTCCTCAAAATGCCGGCTCTCAGCTACATGCTTTCCTCGTTCTCCTAAATTCATCGATTTTCGGCAGTGTGCACTGTCTTGCGCAAACATCCGTTCATAATATGAGTGACCTCGACTTTTTTGCATGGATTCGGAATTCATATTATTCCAACCGAGGATTTCTTGCCATCTGGTTCGGCCTGTACAGATATTCGCACTGTGAATTCTTTCGGGTGAGTTCTCATGAGACCAGCTGTACATGATACTACGTATAGTTATGTATGCACAATACTTGACGAACTGACGATTGATCAGTTTCGAAGATTCGACGGGTATGAGTACGCTCCCCTACTACCCGAATATCCCAACGAGGATCAACCATCTTACCACTTCGCGCCAAAGCCCATGCGCCCTCGGCCGCCAATGGCATCACATGAGTTCGACCATTGGTTCTATAAAGAATCTTGGTCTCGCGCTATCCGACGACTACTTTCTACAGAGCGGCACCGGAGAAAAAACAAGCGAATGCCTTTCTTCCTAGGAAGCAGATGTGTGGTCGAAGAAAAGATCCCTAAAAGAGAGACTGCTCTTGAAGAAGGGGTCCCCGCGAGTGAAGATTTCTGGGGTCTGTATGTCGTAGAGAGACGTTCGACGTTTAGACTGGCGATTTACAGCCTCGCTTTCCTGTCTCCCTCGGTCTACTTCTTCTTTGCATGGCTGTTTCAATGGGGTCATGGAGGGGATTTGCAAAACGCATCTATTCCAATTGCGCTTTCACTAGCACCCCTTGCGACGTTCTGGGGATTTGTCCTATCTACTCTTCCTACTAGGTTCGACAACCCTCGCAGACTTTGAAGTTAACGAAAGATTGGCCTTTATTTCTTCAATGAGAGGCTCCCTAAAAAGGTTTAGATGTATTGACTTGGACAACTAAAGGGAAAATGGGATCATGGCCTCTGTTCTATATTTACATAGTTGTTACCCCAAGATCTTGAGAATGCGGGTCCCGAAAGGTCCCCACCTTGCGTACTACGCTTGTCTGCTTTGGTATGTATAGCCCTGGAGGTCTAAGGTGTCCAAGCTAGGAAGATAAGCTGATTTGCCGTCTTGTCCGATACTCTATCTTGTTTGGCTATCTTGGCTAATGTTTGTGGAATCCATACAACCTCAGTCTATCTATCAAGGGTTATATCCTCTTCTCATCTGCGAATACCAGAAGAAATCCAAGGTACTCAAAAGAAACCGAAATCGCGGTTTCATTCAAGACTGTATGTGTGTATGGGTATGTCATGATATGTGTTTGTTTGTGTACATGAAGTCACTGGACAAAAGGTGCCAGTAACTCAGAGAAAGACGGAAACCAAGGACCAAGCAGAGCAAAGCCCGGCCAAACTCGTCCTAATCCTCCCATCTCATTGAATGAATATGTATGAATGAATAATAAAACCAAGCATTGAACCCCTTACTGAGTCAGAATGAGGGCCTTGTTCTTGATCTCCGGGCCAAAATCAGCAGGGTTGGAGGGGTCGCCGCCGGTCATCATGGACAGCTTGCCAGACTTGTCATTGATGAGCATATTGGCAAACGCATTGCGACCTTCAATCTCGTTCACGGCATTCTTAGCACCGTTGTCACCAGCAGCGTACTTTTCGGCGTCGACGGCCTTCAGCTGGTTGTGGCTGTTGCGGACGAAGTCGTACAGGAAGAAGATAGTTGGGTGGGTGCTAGGGGGCTGGCACTGGGGGTGGGATTCAAAGGCACTGTTCAGACTTGTTAGCAACATACCGTATGTTTCTGCGAGATGAATTGTTGAGGGGTTCAGAAAGATGTTGCGTGGTGGGGTTGCGAGGTGGGGGAGACATGCTCGATGAGCGCCTGCATCTTGGCATTAAGGTCTTGGAGGTTGGTGTTAGACATGACGGCAGGATATATGTGATAATTTTGAGAATGGAAAGAATTGAGACTCAAATTGGATGTTTGTTGATGTGATGAAGCTGTTTGGGGGTCAGGATTTCCCAAATAGGACTCCGCACTCCACCCTCTTATCTCTTATCGCGCTACGTCGGAGAGGGGAGAAAAAGAGTCCCTCTCTTTTAGTCTCTCCTCTTCCCTCTAATGTATAAGACAAGCCTCTCCTCCCAGCCCTTAAAACTACGTTTACTTTCCAGAGTCACCCACACCCGGCCTTTCACAACAATGGCTCCCAACCCGTCAGCTTCGACGCGGCAACCGCTCAAACTACTCATGCTCCATGGCTACACACAGTCCGGCAGCCTGTTCCACGCCAAAAGTCGCGCCCTGACAAAAAGCATCCAAAAAGCCTTCCCTCTCCATGAAGTCTCCGCCATCTACCCAACAGCCCCTATCCGCCTCCTGCCCTCCGACATCCCAGGCTACGAACCGTCCTCCGAAGGCAACCCAGACAACGAAATCGAATCCTACGGCTGGTGGCGACGCTCTAACACCGCAAACCCACCGCTGTACACCGGCCTGGAAGAAGGGTTCGCAGCTGTAGGGCGCACACTGAAAGAAGAGGGCCCCTTTGATGGCGTGATCGGGTTCTCGCAAGGCGCCGCACTAGCCGCAATGGTCGCGGCGCTGCTGGAGCCCGGCCGGAAGGCGTCATTCAAGCACTTTTCAGGAATAACCTCTGATGGCGCGGCGGGGATTGCTATTCCGGCGCCGTTCGGCGAGGAGGAGTTCCAGCATCCGCAGCTTAAGTTTGCGATTTGTTACTCTGGGTTCAGGTCGCCTGGGGCCCGGTACAGGGCTTTCTATGAGGAGCCTGCTATTCAGACGCCTGTGTTGCATGTGCTTGGGTCTTTGGATGCTCTTGTTGATGAGTCGAGGAGTCGGGCTTTGATTGAGGCTTGTGCGGGTGAGCCTGAGAAGGAGGGGTTGGTTGTTTGGCATCCTGGTGGTCACTTTTTGCCCAGTCAGCGGCCGTATCTCGATGCTGCTGTGCGGTTTATTCGGGAGCAGATGGAGCGGAGTGATGGATCGAATGGTAAGGCAAAGGAGGTGGAAGAGGATGTAAATGATATGGATTTGCCGTTTTGAGGACAAAGACTTTGTATATAGACAGAGCTGGATCTGTACTAGATTAGATTAGATTTTCTAGACCATGATTGCATGTAGCACATATACTCCCTTGAGAATAACGACTTGACGATTGCTACTGTTATGAGACTGAGAGATTGTGTTGTGTATGTGTCATATAAAGGTCAATGCTGCGACTTCACTACTCATGGGTCTACCGGCGAATTATTTTACACGCGGTGGCAGTAATCCCCACGCCCAAGTCCCATACACGCTTTCATCTCAAACCAACTCAATGCGCCTTGCCCATGTCGCTGCGAGTGGGCTGGATACGGGCCATCATCTCCTCCTTGGTGATCAGATGGTCGATCCGCTCGAGCAGACCCAGCAGATTCTTCATATCGCTGCTCCACTCGTTCAGAACGTCATCGGCATCCCGGGGTTTGGCAAAGTTGACCAACCGCGCGGGTCGGTCAATCTTAGCGTAGATGGTCTTCGACGTGACCAGATCACTAATGTACTTCTCCGTCTCTTCCTCGGTCAGATCCAAAAGCTGGGTCAGACGGCCCATCTGAATGCGAGTGTAGTACTTGGCCACTACACGGACATTGTGCTCGATAACCCGCTTCCGCAGGTCTTTCCACCTCTGGTTTGCTTGGTTCTCAGTAGACTGCTTCGCCTCGACGTCGAACACGTCTGTGTTGCACAGGTGGGGGCCGAACTGCTCGGCAACCATAGGCCAGCGCATCAGCTCGGGGATGGTGAACAGCTTCAGCAGGCGGGATTCCTCGGGAACTTGTGACAGCCGCGAGTCTTGCTTGATGCGGTGCAAGAGGTCGGATTGTTCATTATCGTAGGGAGACAGGACAACGTAGTACACAATGCGGGCGAGTGACTATAGTTGAGTTAGTGGTGGTCTGCATTTTGAGATGGGAAAGGTTTGCTTACAGCACGCAGGTGCTCTGGGTTGTTCTCGACTGCTTCCGTGTCCAGGACTTCCCGGTAGTTCTTGCAAACCTCGAGATATTTGTTATCGTGGTTGGCTAAGGTAATCTGCTGTTCGAAGTAACGAAGCTTGAGATCTGTGACGTCGTCATCCACCTCCATGGGTGGCTCGTCAGGCCCACGGGTCTTCTCTCGCTCCTCTGCCTCCTTCTTGAGCGTCTCGATCTGCTCAGCCGACTTCTTCGGCTTGCGGTTGAAGTACCGCTTGTTGATCTTGCGGCTGAGAATCTGAGCCTGGGTCCAGTCTCCGCGCTCAATACACAAAGAGACCTGCTCCAGGATGAATTCTGTCTTTTCCCGTCTCGTCATTGACCCAAATGTCTCCACCTGCAGCTCACACAGGATGTCTGCCGCCGAAGTGAGATCACCTTGGGTCTTCTTGATATTTGAAAGGATGCGGGTAACGCGGGCGCGCTCTACTTCAACAAAGATCTTTGCGATAATTAGCACCACTCCGGTCAAGATCTAATGGTTCTCGTCGTACCTTTCCCTCAGTCACTGTGCGCAGAGTTTCGATAACAGACATCTTGACCTCCATGCTAGGTGTCTCATCCAAGAATTTCATCACCGTCTGCACCATCTTCGTTGTGGCCTGCTTGAGTTGGGCATGTTTCTTAGATAGGAGCAGCACTTGGTCGTTCAGAAGGTTCCAGTCGCCGGAGTTCTTGCTGATGGTGACAATGGCAATCAGGAGTCGCGATGTAGTGGCAAGATCGGATGCCTGAACAAGAGAATCTTGATTAGTTTGGGTGGATCGGTAATGGGGATGGCACTCGGCGTCATACCTGTCTGGATTGCTTCTCCAGACCCAACAGCTTATCGACTGCTCCCTGGACATCGGTCTAGAGCCATATATGTTAGCATCGGCTTTAATATGAACAAAGAGTCCGGATGTACCTTTGCGAGATCTTCCGCCTCTGGGATAAGCTTGTCAGCATCCTTGGTGAAGTCCTTCTCGGGCTTCAGCAGGCCGCCGGACATGATGACGAATGAGGCTGGGGGGCCGGTGTGTCAATTTAAAAGATTAATGAGTTGGGTTGGTAGGAAATGTCTTTAAACACGTTTGTTGTGCTTGACAACGTCAGATTCGTGGAATGGAAGAGGGCGATGGAGATGATGCTTGTAGCTCCGGTGTTGCGCGCCCTTACGAGCTGGAAGCTCCGTCCCACGTGACCGAAACATCACTTTGTCTTCCTGGGCCTTCTACTCCGTACTTCTGGTTACTTTGGAACATTCCCAGAAATTATATTCAATCTCTTCTAGATAATGAATATTTGAACCAGAGGCAACAATATATATTGTTGTCTGGTCCATGTTTTCTGTCCACATAGTTAAAGCTGCCATAGAGACCAATGTATGACGCTCTAAGCCAGATTTTAACACCATCTGACCAACTGTCAGAAGGCTGCATGCCTGTAGAGAATAATCTTAACACTATAACTAAATTGTGTAAATCTACTCCGTACATTGTGAGCATGGGTGCAGCGGGACATGATTGTGCGTGGCCTTTGGATCACCAGATCGTGGTGTTTCCGGAGGACAGGCGATCCAGGCTATACCTAGTTAGTATTAGTGTCAATCCGAGCAGATCCCGAACTATATCTAGACAAGCACATGCTTGCGACGAGTTACACATAGAAATTGGAAGTATGGCCAACAGAAGAGTGATGAGATTAAACAGTAAGAACAACAGCAGTAGGTAGATGCGACATACCTGTTTCCACAAAACGAAAGTTCACGCATATCATCGTCAAGCAGGGGGCTTGAATCGCCACATCCAGCTTATTACACGGTATGGTGTGTTGAGAGCAGAAGGTAAAGATGTCATTCTTAGATAGTGGCTAGCTACTAATATGTAGGTCATCCTGTGGCTTGTCCCTGTAGCTACCTAACTGATAACTGCTAACTGTGACACGATTTGTAGCGAAGAGGTGCCTAATGAGTGCCATGTGGGAATTTGTGTTCGCACCGACTGGAAATGTGAAAGACGAGGTGCCAAACCGGTAGTCGTCTCGGAGGACTCTGAGAAGTTCATTCTCCAGGGACCAGAGGCATAACGCTAATGTTATCATTTTCCCAGTGGAAGGCTACCACTGATACCTTGTCATTAAATCGAAAGGTTGAAGAGTCGATGTATGCTGATCGGAGATGATATTGGATGGAATGGTAAGATGTAAATTTTCAGTCGGAAGTCTGCCATTGACATCGATGTTCATTCCACCAAATTTGAATATCGCTCTGCTGTCACCCATCATCCATTTGTCGCATGCGTAGCGTTGTGGGCACATGATAGCAAAACTCCCAGTAAGAGAGTCGAATGAATTTCGAGGTGCTGGTGATTTGTTTCCGGTACTCTTAAAATCGGCAAAGCACCTCTTTACTGACTGGGTATCCAGGGTCATTCCCACTAATTGTCAAACTGGCTGTTCGAGGCAGCCCTGGATACCGTTTTTGTCTCCGCCTACACCCGGATTGGTTGTCGAAGGTTTCCCACGGGCATGTCGGAGGGCCTCTTGGTTCCACTGTTCGCCTTTGAATGTGTCGTACACTGTTGGAAAGCCGGGCTAGGGACCAAGTGGTCTAAGTGAGTTGAGACGAGGAAGGGCGATTGAAGTGGTGGTGAATAGTCCTTTCGGCAACGATGGGAGGGCTCGTTTCGGGATATGTTTGTTCAAATCTCTGCGATAGTTCAATGGCGACTTGTGGATTCAAGTCGGCAATGGCGAGGAGACCAGGATAATTGACATGGCCAAGTTGTATAGGGCGTTGGAAGGTAGAATTGACGCGCACAGCCAACTGAAATATTTGCTGTGGGGACTTGTATGGGAGCATTCATGGGTATGTTTGCTCATTTCTTCATTCATTTCATCGCGGTCAACTGTGGTGACAGGGGCCGCGCGAACCAGGCTGATGGCGATGAAAAAAAAAGTGGAATCAAAGAGCACGACGTGTTAACTGAGAGTAGGAGTGGAAACGGAAAGTGAAGTGTCAGTAGTTCCAAGTATGTCGCTTAGTCGCAGCTTGGGAAGGAACGTTGAAGAATCGCAGGGACGTTGGCAGGGAATGGAAAGGATATTAAAGGTCAATATACATAGATACACGAAAAAATGACTTAATCACTTTCCATGTTTTAAACTACATGCTGTATGTACATGGGAAAGTTGTTCTTAGCATATCTATCGGCTTTCCACTATCTTCTGTATTTTATGGCTAACCATTGTCATTTTTCCAACTATAATACTGCGAAGAAGGAAATCATTTGAAAAGACACCGTTCTGTTATATTTGGATTTAATGTCTACTTGGGCCAAATGGATCGAATTTCCAAGTCCGACGTCGTCAAGGATGGAAATATAGTTAAAGACGACGCGCCTCTTTTTATTTACACGGCCCACTAAGCTACTTTGGGTATCACCGATACCATAAACCAAAAAGTGAACAAACCCAGCCTAGAGAGTGCGAAATTCTCGACGGCGACTTGCGGTCCTGGAGGTTCGAACCCATGGTGTGTGGCCTAGCAGGTGATCTAGAGCAGGTATGGCTCATGGTCAATCTACCAACTAGGCGGGTTTCTGCAATTACTACTATACTGACTTTGGTATTTAACCAACACTTACTTCCCCGGCATTTGAAGTCACGTGACAACAAGCACGCAATTGCCTTTAACCGTTTTAGGCGATAAAGATGTATAGAAAATTTTGGAAATAGTGGTGTGTCTGCTAGATTTGCTATATATGAGTCAATGGTATAAGATCAAACCTTAAGGACCTTCCTCTGATCCTTGATCACACTCAAATCAAATTTCAAGGCTTCCTGTCAATTGTGCCAGGATCATCCCCCACTTCGATATCCTTATCGCTCCTTATCACCAATCGTGACAGGCCTTTTACTCAGACTTGATATTCGCCGCTTTCTCCGCGGAAGTCTAGAAAGTCACTTCATTGGGTGCTCTGTTGGTTAAATACGAGCTTCAATTCCCTGGAATCCTCGGAACCCCCAGAGCCTTCCGCAATTTGGTCTCTTTTACCCTTCTGAAACCGGCATATATCTCATACTGATAGAGTCATTGGCGGGGCTTGATACTTCGTTCTACTATACTTCACCATGAAGGACGCCTCATGCGATCCCAGTTCACCCGCGCCATTGATGGCTGCGTGGAATACCGAATCACAAGTCCACTTGATTGTCGGTTCAAATCCTCTTGCCGCCGCTCGATGTGCGAGGAGCCTCGAGGTCGGCGCAAAGCCGATTATCATTGCGCCGGAGACCGATGACCTGCATTTCACTCTATCTGAACACATTTCCAATGGCTCTGCCCAGTGGATTCATCGTGAGTTCCAAGATAAGGACTTAACAACCCTGGGCAGAGAAGAAGTCGATCACATTGTGGACTTGGTCTTTGTCACTTTGGGTGGCAGCAACTCACTAAGTAAGACCTGCTTGCACGATTCCGAAATCATTGTTACTCACATTCGCTACTAGGCCCACACATATCGAAACTCTGCCGGCGCCTCAGAATCCCAGTGAACGTATCAGATGCCCCCGAACTATGCTCCTTCACCCTACTCTCCACCTACTCAGACGGCCCCCTTCACATTGGAATCACCACTTCCGGCCGGGGGTGCAAGATTGCGTCCCGGCTGCGGAGGGAGATTGCTGCTTTCCTACCTCAAAACCTCGGAACGGCCATCGACAGACTTGGCGCTGTACGGAGGCGGCTGTGGGAAGAGGACAATGCTGCCGGGCTAGTAGAAGGAATATTTGACAGAGAGGACGACGATAGTACAGGCCAAAAACACACCTTCAACAACTTGGTCACAGAAAGCGATGCTGCCGCGGCGAAAACAAGAAGGGTGCGTTGGCTGTCCCAGATCTGTGAATACTGGCCTCTCCGAAAGCTCGTGTCTATCACCGATGCCGATATGGATGCCATCCTGCAGGCCTATACGTCTGGCAATGCCACCACAAATGGCACAAACGGCCTTGATACCACCTCAAAGAAGGGGAAAATCGTCCTCGCGGGCTCTGGCCCCGGTCACCCAGACCTACTCACCCGCGCCACCTACCACGCAATTCACAACGCCGACATCATCCTCGCAGACAAACTTGTCCCCGCTCCAGTACTCGACTTGATCCCTCGTCGAACGGAAGTTCACATCGCACGCAAGTTCCCTGGCAACGCAGACCAAGCGCAGGAAGAATTCCTCGTGATGGGTCTAGCAGCGTTGAAGCAAGGACGACAAGTCCTTCGCTTGAAACAGGGAGACCCATATCTATATGGACGTGGAGCGGAAGAGTTCGAGTTTTTCAGAAAGGAGGGTTATTCCCCGGTCGTGTTGCCAGGTATCACCAGTGCTATGAGCGCGGCCCTCTTCGCCGATATTCCAGCAACCCACCGCGGCGTCTCCGACCAGGTCCTTGTGTGCACAGGAACCGGCAGAAAGGGAGCTGCTCCAAACCCTCCCACATACGTACCTACCCAGACTGTGGTCTTCCTCATGGCTCTTCACCGGATTTCTGCTCTTGTGGAGTCCCTCACTACCTTCCCCGCCGAAGACGCTGGTCCGCAATCACGCACACTATGGCCTAAGGAGACACCCTGTGCGATTGTTGAGCGGGCATCGTGTCCAGATCAGCGTGTCATTCGCTCGACATTAGAGCACGTCTGCTTGGCGTTTGAGGAGGCAGGGTCGCGACCACCAGGATTGCTGGTGGTTGGTGCTAGTTGCCACGTGCTGCACAATCCCCAAGGCCAGCGATGGGTGATTGAAGAAGGCTTCCACGGACTGGATGAAATCCGCAGCGAAGTGGATGCGGTCGTTGTGTCAATGGACGAGAAGCAGTGATTCAACATTCTTTATATATATTTCCGAGTGATGGTTGCAAATTGTGGAGCGCAATGTATATAGATAGCATTCAGATACCCCTAGAAATGAGATATGCATGATCATTGAAGATACCACTATTTGAAAACCAAATTAGTATTTTGAAACACATATACATACACCATTGGTAACTATGTTGTATGTGTACGATGTACTCCGTACACCTACACAGAGAAAAAGAAAAGGGTGCGGCTATAAATTAGTGGACCCCGGCCCGGCCATGTTGATCACTCCACCTCATTCACATCTTCAATTCTGACATCCATCCTCCCCCACAACCATGTCTGCCAGACCCCAAAAGCCAGTCTATTTCTCCAACGGGGAGGCTCTCCAGAGGTGATTTTCTCTTTTTCTGCAATAACCAGAGACCCCAACCACTGACTAACGCGTCCACAGCCCCCCGTTCAACGTGCGTCTCACCCGCTTTGTCGAGAGCGTTTACTTCTTCCTCGGCCTGTACTTCACTACCCTCTTATCGGTAAGTATATCTTGCGAGATTTATTACCTGCGACACCTTATTTTCATTTTGTTTCTCGTTTCCGATTATCGCTCTTTCATGTTCCGCAAGTGGACCAATCTGACCTATTTCAGCTCGACTCATACGCCGCCGCTGAGAACTCCTCTTTCAACATCAAGAACCAGGGCAATAAATATACTACTCGCTCTCGCTGGGGAGGCAGCACAACCCCATACGGCGGAGGAGGAGGAGGTGGTGGTGGAGGTGGCGGCGGTGGTCCGGGATTCGGTCCGCGGCGCCTGGGACGTGTGGATGATGTTCGTGGGCCAGAGTGCAAGAGCTGTCAATAGGCGAACTGTCAATGCGATTAAATCACAGCTCAAATGTAGGCACAAGGGGAGAAAATACGTTAATGGACCAAAATATCGGGTCTTAGCGTCCTTGGGTTTTTCGTCTTCTTGGACAGGAAGCTTGTCATATGCGATGCATCCTGCAATGCACTCTTGATATGCAGTGGAACCTTGTACTTTCCTACAGCAACCTTTGAGATATACATACGTATACTACAGGTTGATACTCGCCTATTTGAACTTGATATATCGCTAGTATTTACCGAAAGTGCAAGCCCCAAACACACACGCTAGTCCATTAGCGCCACAACACCGCCTCTTCAGGGTCACATCGTGTCAATATGAATCACGGGTCGTCATGATGATCCTAGAAGTGCCACGTGACATCCCCTCTTCCCCTCTATGCCAAGTGTAGTAGGCGATCTGAACACATTTCCAGAAGTAATCCGTAACTACTCCGGCGGCGTGCTCTCCAGCCGAAGGCACACTACACGGACCGCCCAGCATGAGTGAAATCCCATCAACGGACGCCGAATGGGCGGAAAAGATAGCGAACATGAAGAAGCAGCTGCCCAGACGCTCACTTTCTCAGCCGGCAATTCCAACACAAATCAACCGCACGATAGACCACACCCTCCTAACAACCCCAGTGGACCCAACACAGATCGACACTCTGTGCAAAGAAGCTCTTCACTACGACTTCGCCGCCGTATGCGTAAGACCCGAGCACGTCGCCCGGGCAGCAAGCCACGTCAAAGGCACCAACACAGGGCTCGCATGCGTGGTGGGCTTCCCGGAGGGCACGCACCCAACAGCCGAGAAAGTGCGCGAGGCCAAAGAAGCCGTGGCGCAGGGCGCCACCGAACTCGACATGGTGATCCGGTACTACCTGCTGAAAGAAGGCCGGTACACGGAGGTGTACGAGGACATTCGTGCGGTGCGCAACGCCGCGCCGCCGCCAATTGGCCTCAAGGCGATTTTGGAGGCGTCTGTGCTTGGGCCGGATGAGCTTATCGCTGCGACGATCGTGTCGTGCATGGCGGGCGCGGACTATATCAAGACAAGTACTGGCTGGAATGGCGGTGCGAGTGTTGAGCATGTTACGCAGATGCGCATTGCGGCTGGTATGTGTGGGTGCAAGTGCTTGATCAAGGCTAGTGGTGGTATACGGACTGCTGCGGATTTATTGCGTATGCTTAAGGCTGGAACGCAGCGTATTGGGACTAGTTCTGGGGTTAAGATCATGAAGGAGATTGATGAGGGGGAGGTTCTTGAACAGGGATGTAGTCATGCCGTGGCTTGAGCTTTTGTGAGATCTGAGATCCCCCCCGAATATGTCTTGTGCGGATGGGTGTGTCGTTGGAGATTGGAGGTGGAGCTTTCATAATGGAGATTGAGAGATATCGGGTTCTTTTTTTTACTGTTCTGCAGTGCTCTATGCTGCTAACATAACGTGCATCCAATAAATCCTTACTCTTTTGCTCGGGGCCTAATATCTCCGTATATTGTATGTGGTAGCTGTATAGATACATATGTATCGATCCCCCTGCGTGTAGATCGGACGGGAGGGGAACGGCGCAAACAGCGGGATAAAAAAAACCTGGATGATATACAAGGTTTGAGACCTTGCTAAATCCCAATATCTCAATTGCCATAGAGATATCTCCTTGGTGAACGAGGAGAGAAGCTTGCAGAGCTTCTCTGAGACAATTGAACCCATCCTTGCGCATCTTCCCGTGAGAGCCCTGCATTACCGTTACCCCTTTGGGGTTGCCTCGTGAACACGACCCACCAGGAAATGAGACCATCCCATCCAGGTAGATTTGATATCATTTTTTTTAAAATGCAAGACTCCTGTTTCTGAAACCAGATGATTATTGAAACAGTGTAGCTCATAGAGTTGGACACAGGCGGCCTGAGGTATTGTCCAATAAAAAGAACATACTTAGGGTTAATGGCTCGTTCATTCAACAACATAGCTGAGAACTGTCTCAAGACTACACGAGAAAACCATTTGGGGAATTGAATTGCACTCATATGCAGTTATGAACGTGGCGGACATTTTTATTATTGACCTGAAAGCCCCAAAATGATATAAGGATATACTAATCCAAAACCGTGCGCCGATCCATTGACATGCCAACTAAAAATGCAAAGCTTTTTTTTATTCGTCGCTCTGATCATCCGAGTCACTGGTCACAGCGCCATCAATGTCCATCTTTTGAATGACTGCATCACCATTGCGACCCTTCTTCTCTGCAGCGAGCCAAGCTTCCCGTTTCTTCGTCTCGTGCTCCTGCTTCCTTGCTTGACGCAGGACCTTCTCCTGCTGTGCGGCCTCCTGCTTCTCATGCAACTCATTGATGTAATCCTGCAGATTGGCGAGTTCCGAGCGCAGCTGTACAACTTCATCGTCCGCATTATGGCGAGCAGTCTCATTCACCGCAACCTTCTTCTTGAGCACAGACACCTCGTTTTCTAGCTCGGTGACCTGCGAATCGCGGGCAGCTGTATCTTCCGCAGTTTCCCTGGCGGGCGCGGTGCTGGGGGTAACACGGGTAACTTCCGCATTACCAGACTGGCGGAATGCCGCGAGCTCTGCAAGACCATCTTCGATCATAGATGCGGGGAAGAAGGAGTGAGTAAGCGCCTGAGAGAATTGGGTTGGTTTGCGGGAGTCGGATGGGGCGGTGATCTGCGTGTGGAACATATATTCTGCGGGGACGGCGCCAGGGGCATGGTTTGGGGCCGAAAGGCCACTATCATGGCGCGGCTTGACGATGGTGTGGGCCTTTCTCTTTAAATCCGAGGAAGGGTGAGGGATGCCACCCGGAGGGAGCATGACCAGGTTGGTGATCGGGTGCGTGTAGTCGGCAACTGATGTTGTGTACTTTCGTCGCGCAACATTCCAAGACAGTACCTTGCCATTCGCGTGGCCCGAGAGTAGCGTGGTCCCGTCATATGTAAGGGTGATTGTCTTCACTGAGCCTGTCTCAGCCGAGGGAGGGAGCCATCGATCCTCCATTGACACCTGTGCGGGTGTTGATTGTACTGAAGGATCGTGGAGAGGATGCTGCGCAGACTGGCTCCGGTAGAAATCCACTGATTGCACGCTGCCATCTTCATATCCCACGTAGAAAGCCCGGTCAACCGGGTCTAGAGCCACTGATGTTGCGGATAAGGGAAGGAGGAAGGTTCTCAGGGCACGGCCGGTGTGATAGTCCCATGCGATCGCAGTGTTATCCTTTGCGGTCGACACGACGATGTTATGGCGGCCATTGCTATGTCCTACAGCAAGAGAGGTGATACCGGCGCGGTGGTTGGAGAAAGTTCGGATAGGCGAGTTCGTGGGTTGGCGAGTCGCGCTAAGAGCGGGTTTCGAGAATGAGAGAATTCCAGGCAAAGACCAAACATGTACACTGGCATCAGCGGAGCCGGACAGAATAAAGTTGGACGTGGGGTCGACAACGAGTGAGGTCACTGGTTGCAGATGGGATGCCGTGGTGGCTACTTGACGTCCTGTGCATGTCTTGAAAAAAACCATTAGACGCATGACATGGGGAAATGTGTCAATCATATCCAACATACCTCCCAGACAATTAATCGACCACCCTCAGTGCCCAAAACCAAGACATCACCATACTTGCCCCCCGCGACAGCAATGCTGCGTATCCGCTCCGGAAATGGAACAACACCCTCTTGGTTACCCTTATCCCGGTTGTACACGTGAATAACAGCCTTGTCTGCTTGGGCTGTGAAAATATGCGAGGGGCTGACAGCCAGACAATTGGTTAAAGTTGAGCTCTTCTTGAAAGTTGATCGCAATATCGACGAAGGCTGCAATTCGTGGACGCAGACTCCTACATCTCTGAGTGAGGCTGTCGGAGATTTAGCGGATGACACCGTCGACGCCACAAATGATTCGGAAAGCATCAGGAATGGAAGAATGAGGCTGTCATACAAAGTATGGGAGGTTGGTTTCGAAGTCGGCCATTCCGAGCTTTTTTTTTCTCTATCGATTGATAACGAGATGTTTGCACTGTTTGGACTACAATCTCCGACCTCCAGCCCGGGAGAACATCCACGGGCCGTGTGTGATCTATCTTAACCAATTTGGCTTTCTAACTAATGCAACCTTCTAAAGATATCCCCGATCTGTCTTCATAAATAGACAGGGCGATTGTTTCCAATACATCTATCAACTAATTGTGCCGTGTTTTATATTAGACCCGCCGGGAGTTCGATCTATCATTCTTAGTCAGCCCCATCTGGGTCAGCCCAGCTCAGCAAGTATGAGGGATCATCTTGCGCCAGTCTATCAATCGAAATGATTGCTGTTTTGTCGGGTTATTCAGATTCAAATTTGGCGCCCAGGGCGATCAGTCTAAGCCCTCACCAGGCATTTATATCCAAACCTCCATAAATTATGCTGATATGTACAATAACACCAGTATGAACTAGATGCATGCAAGGGATAGCCCGGAAGGGGTGGATTGCTGTTACGACGAGACACAAGATCCAATGAAGACCCGCTTTAATACACCCTCTGGCTGATCCTGTTGCCCTTCACAAGTGCCTGATTCGCTATGGCTCCTTTCTCCCCCTCTTGCATCGCAGATGTCTCATTCCAAGTGCCCAGTCGGAACCTGGCTATGACGACTTGAGGCAACGGACGGGGCCTCTCTCCACGTTGACGGGCTCCCGCAGGACGAAAGATTGAGATCTAGTGCCAATTGTTGCCCATCGTTGTCCTGGTTTCTCATCTTCTTTGGAATGCAAGGACGACCCGACCTCATTCCCACTATTATCACCCGGGCCCGTGCCTAGCACAACCTGACTGCAAGTGTACGTGCCAGGCGACGGACCCTCTTTTCACGCTCGAAGGGGGAATCGCTCCGTTGAACATTTTCGGGCTTTCATGGCAGGGTTGTCGTCCTGTCAAGGGATGTGCACTTGAGCCTGATGATCATACCCACCTTAAATTAGCTGACTAGCGCCACAGTCGCTGTATAAGGACATATCGAGCCCCTTGAGGTCCATTTGTTTTGACTTCAACAATAAACAAGCTGGATTGCAATCTCATCTGGGTTACTCTTGTCCAACACATTTTGCTTTTTTTCTTCGACCTTTCAGACCAGGATACTTACTTTCAGCCGCGAATACCATTGTCCAATATGGACTCTGGTGCGACAGAGATGCCTAACCATGTCTGTTTTCCGGCCCGGATCCAAACGCATATAAAAAACCAGGGCTCAAACTCGTCCTCGATGAGCCACGATGTGATGGCAATGGCTGAGCCAGAGCCCATTCCATCACCGCGCCGATGGTCTCCAACCTACATACCCCGAAGACGAAGCAGACAGATGCCCTCACTATCATTTATACCGTCACCAGTAATGCCGCGCATAGAGTCGCATGACTTTTCGACCTCGTCATCGCGGCGCCCCACAGATCGGGGGCCAGCTTGCATGTCGCCCTTCCGCTCAGTTCGAAGAATGAAAGAACCATTTCAATTAATGCTTCCGTCATCCCCGGCGTCTCTCGATGGCCCTGCTCCCAACTTTCCAGAAAAGCCAAACAAGGCATCGAAGGCGCCAGCCGATCACACATTACGAACATGGCGCTCAGACCAAAATCTGACTTGTGGGAGCTTGGAAGCATTCGGCCTTCTACCCAGCCCGCCTATATCAGAATCACGCCCCGCCAGCACAGGCCCTGAGTTATCTTACTTTGATTCACAGTCTTCGGAGGGATCAGGTCGATCAAGTGAGGGGAAGGACGAGCAGAATGAGTCTGGTACCTCTCAGCCGGCTACCACGGCCGCCACACTGGAAATCGGGGAAAGGATACAATACACAGCGTACCGCCCCCCAGATTGGAACAATCAACCGCGAACAGATGTCATGAATGTTCATGAAGCCCACTCCGAGTTCGTACGCCAGTGCGAGGCTGGCAGTGAACAAGAGTCCCAACCCCAATCTCCGAATAAGCATGCACCTTCCCAAGCATCCCCGAAACCAGTCCATATCGAGCAAGCGCTTGTTCCTGGGAGCTCACCGAGACCCCAACGCCCACGGACTGGGACAGTATCGAGTGAAGCAAGCTGGGTACCGAGTAACTTCTCATACTGTGAAAGATGGCTGCAAGGTGTCCCAGTTGACAAGGTGAATGACAATAATACATCTACGAAGGAGTTCACCAATCGGCGGAAGTTCCAGATTGTTGAGAACGATCCTCCAATGCCAAAACTCGACATCATTCCCGGAGCAAAAGCTCTTGAGGAACCTGTGGTAAGTCCAAGAATTTGTTATTATGAGATACCGTTGAAAGCTGACCCCCTGATAGAGATTCGTCGTCGCTAGTAAGACAAAACCGAAGCTTGTTGACATTGCTCGACAATCATCGCCATCCCCTCCACTGCTTCCACCAACATGCTTGCTTCCAAACACCGTACCGACAACCCCCGATCAGCGTCAAGAGGAAGTATCCGCATTTAGCCCGGATACTCCTCTTGATATGTCTGATAGTGGGTATGGAACTCGGGACTCTGGCTATTCCTTTGATAGCTATGATGATAGCAAAGTCGATGATGATGACGATGCACTTACCGATCCAGGGTCATTGACATCTTCCGACAGTGTCGGATCAACCGTGATATGCGAGAGGCATGAATCCGCGCAGGGAGAGCGCGAGGCAAGCCCACAACCTGAAATCAGATCGGGTAGTGTCAGCCCAAAGGCATCATCACCACCAACAAACCACTCACCAGGGCGGGCATCTATAATGTCCGAAAAAGAGGATGAGAAACCACGCATATGGCACCATGACTGGACGCTGGACGATCATGAATGGACCTTAGATGAGCTGGACCACTCTGTCAAGGATTTCCCTCGCCATATGCTCCGCCTCGCATCCCCTGTCATGGTATTCCTTCGCAAAAACGATGAGAAGGCCCTCATTAGACCCTTCCGAACTATATTCCCCGATGTAACAGAGAACCTACTCGACTCTCTGTGTGCTGCCCTCCTCGCTCGAAACTACCTCCTTTCTCTATCAGCCCTCCGAGCCAAGACGCCTGTCTCTCCGCACAAAGACGCATACGCCATCGACGGCGTCCCCAAAAAAGCATACACCACACTGGGCATCCAGCTCCCATCTAGGTCTGCCCGCAAGTCCAAAGACCCCCTTTTCAGCGCTCGCAGCACGGAGCTCCAGGCACAGCTGGAGCGAATCGTGGACAACCTGCTATTCGCCATTTGCGGTCGATCTGATCCTACTTTGAAATCGGCTGTTGAAGTTCTCGCCCAAGTTCTTGAAACCACTGTCTCGCATTGATCACTCCTTGCATCTTCCATTTCCTTGCCTCTATTAATCCTATTCTCTCGCTATACCTGACTAAATTCCGTCCTTCTTTTCCATCTCTCCTTGTCGTGAAATTATTTCCCGCACTCTCTTCTTGAAGAACCTTTCCTACTGTCTTCTTACCGTCTCTCCTTGTTATCTCCTTTCATATCTGTGTCCCTACCATTACTCGCTCTAATCCTTGAGTTCTCTTTCTCCTATTTGTTTATCCATGCTCTCTTTTTCTGTCTCCTCCTTCTACTCTCTTTTGCTTTTTGCTTTTTTCATACCCTTGCATCGCGCGGTCCTTGGAACTTTGTTTGGTAAATCTTTGCGTTGGGGGTCCAGCATCTATAGTTAGTGTTTCAATAGCATAGCAACCATAATAATAATGGCATAATCAAACAGTATTCCAAGATCCGGTCATACACAGACAAGTTCTCTCTAATCCTACCTATAACACTGACAAGGGGAAAGACATGCAAGAAGACGTTGTAGTCTTCTTCCCCCAATATAACGTCAAATCTAGAGGCCGCATACGCGGTAGACTTTTCTTGGAGTATTATAAGCATTATTCCAACTTCAAACGTCATTTTATTGTTTTATTGCCCATCGAACGTAGAATCGTGGACGTACTTTCCCGCCCGGTTTGATGCGGCGAAATGGCTTAGTCATACTTTTCCGCGGGATCCTCTGCCCAGACAAACTCCAGTTCGGCTTCTCCGATTTCACATAGCATACACTCATACATCATGGCAGCTCCAAGCAGAAGTCTACGACGCCTGTCGTCTTTCAGAACCACCATATCCCCAGCCTCGACAGTAATTGCTCCCATTGGCCGCCGAAGCTATGCCACAACGGACTCCTCATCCGCCACGAACACCCCAACCACACGGCGGAGAGCAACAAAGTTCCAGGATAAGCTGAATGCTGGACCCTCGTTCTCGGACTTTGTCTCAGGAGGTCAAGATGAAGCTCTCGACCCATCGGAAGCCTACGCCCTGAAGACCGCGCTTGTCGGCCCCGCCGGCCGCAAGAAGGAAATGACTCGTTTGCCCGAATGGCTGAAGACTCCCATCCCAGACTCAAAGAACTTCCAACGTCTAAAGAAAGATTTGAGAGGATTGAACCTGCACACCGTCTGCGAGGAGGCCCGATGCCCTAACATCTCCGACTGCTGGGGCGGCAGCGACCAGTCCTCCGCCACAGCGACAATCATGTTGATGGGCGATACCTGCACGCGCGGATGCCGCTTCTGCAGTGTCAAGACATCCCGCACCCCTTCCCCACTCGACCCGCACGAACCCGAGAACACCGCCGAGGCCATTTCCCGCTGGAGCTTGGGATACGTGGTGATGACGAGTGTGGACCGTGACGATCTGGTAGACGGCGGCGCGCATCACTTCGCCGAGACAGTTATCAAAATCAAGCAGAAGAAGCCGAGTATGTTGGTCGAGTGTTTGACCGGTGACTTCCGCGGTGACACCGAGATGGCGGCAGTGGTTGCGCGGTCTGGACTGGATGTCTATGCGCACAATGTTGAGACTGTTGAGGCGCTTACGCCCTTTGTCCGTGACCGCCGCGCCACGTTCCAGCAGTCTATTCGTGTGCTTGATGCTGCGAAGAAAGCTGTTCCGGATCTTGTTACGAAGACTTCGCTCATGCTTGGTCTCGGTGAGACGGATGATCAGCTCTGGGATGCCCTGCGTCAGCTCCGCGCTGTCAACGTCGATGTCGTGACCTTCGGTCAATACATGCGCCCTACGAAGCGTCACATGGCTGTTCACGAATACGTGACGCCCGATCGCTTCGAACTGTGGCGCCAGCGTGCCCTTGATATGGGCTTCTTGTACTGTGCCTCCGGCCCCTTGGTGCGAAGCAGTTACAAGGCTGGCGAGGCCTTCATCGAGAACGTTCTCAAGAAGCGTCGTGCTGGATCTGCCGCCGCCGAGCGCACTGTCGATCAGAGCGCTGCTACCGCTGACGAGGCTACCCGGTGAAGTGTCTTGCATTTGAACAAAGATCCGATTCAACTGCCTAAATACACCTGTTTTTTTGTCTTCTGACTACATGCACATGTCACTAACCTCTTGGCGCTATCTTTCTTGCATCTTTCTGGGTTGTCGGTTTGGGGGGTTTATAAAGGGGATTTTTCGCCGGTTTTGTCGTTTCAGCAGTCCCAACATTTCAACACAGGAATTGTACTTTGTATCATCATTGGAGAAGTCATTCGTGGGCTATTCCTGTTTGTTCCTAATTCCAAGCTGCACTAGAAATCAACTCAGTGCTGCTTTTTCATATCACGTCTCAAAATGTCATAGATCATGGTCTGAGCCTGCTCCGTTCCCCAATGCACTACATCCCGCCTCCAAGGTGAACCCGCCACACGTAGGGATAGTAACAAAATCCACACGCTATACAATGATTCCATGCTCCGTCCTACGTCCTATCCATCACAGCCACAGACTCTGCTAAAGGTAAGGACTGACATAAACTCCACAACTCTCCAACACCGGAAATCTCCAAGTCGAGCTCTACAACCAGCTGTGGACGCCGTTTCAAATCAGACTTTTGGAGGGGTATATGTAATCCAAAAAGTTAGATCTGAGGGCAAGATTCACACACAAGTGTATACTCTACTAAAAATAGCGCATCGCCAGTTTAGCTACTCAAGGACTTATTGCGCGTCAGAGGTCAGCTCCGCGATGTCCTCGTTGTCCATGCCGAGAAGGTAGAGGACATCGACAAGGCTCTCGCCATTGATGCGGACGGGAGCCTCCAGCTGGACCTTGGACTTAGCGCGCCAGGCGACGCCAAGGCCTGCAGCGTGGAGCATGAGGAGATCGTTGGCGCCATCGCCGACGGCCAGTGTTTGCGAGAGGGGGATTCCGTGCTCGGCGGCGATGGACTTGAGGAGAGTGCGCTTGTGCGCGGCGTCGACGATGGGGTAGGACGGCACCAATTTCCCGGTCAGGGTCTGGGTGGCCTCGTCGATTTCGAGCTGGATGGAAGGTTAGATTGGGTGAAACGGAAATAGTAAGAGGAAACAGGAGGTTCTTACGTGGTTGGCAATGGCAATGTCGATACCGAGCTGCTCGGCGAGCCACTCGGCGAGGGGCTGGAACCCGCCGCTCACCACGGCAATCTTGTAGCCCAGAGCCTTCAATGCGCGGCAGAGCTCACGGGCGCCCTTGGCGATTTTCAGAACGGACTTGAGCTTCTCGAAAACATCTGAGGAAACGCCGTTGAGAAGACCGACGCGTTCCTTCAGTGACGCGGTGAAGTCTAGTTCGCCGTTCATGGCGCGTTCAGTGATTGCCTGCGTTGATGTTAGTCGCTGGTATATGGACTTGAAGTCTTGCCAAGAAGAACTTACGGAAACCTCCTTCTCAACACCGATGAACTTGGCGATTTCGTCAATGCACTCATTGTCAATCAAGGTGCTATCCATGTCGAATACAGCCAGGCGCTTGTGCCGACGGAAGACGCTCTCCTTTTGCAGGACAACCTCGACATTCCACTCGCGCTCAAAGCGCCAGATGCTCTCATGCTTGCGCAGATCTGGGAACGAGAGATACTCCGGGTTTGGTGGGGGAGAGAATGTGACCTCTACGACGCGGGGGTGTTCGTCGCGGTCAAGACAGCGGTGCGAGGTGTTCATGCGCTGGTAGGGAGTGGGGAGGGTTTCCAAGATCTGAAGGAAGTTGGTCAAGCACAGCTCAGAGACGTATGGGCCGTACAAGTGATCCAGTGGCTCCGGCTCCGGAGCAGGCGGCTCCCGCGGGAACTTATCCATGTCTTCTGTCGGGGCAGAGCCTTCGGGCACCTTGGGAGTTGGGAGCTTGTCGCCCGGGGAATTCTGGGGCCCTGAGTCGGGGTGGAAGTGGGGGTGAACGGGGTTGTTAGATTTGTAGTAGATGGTCGCGACGATTTGCGACGTGCCGGTTGGAAGAGGATTTGCTTGGTGGTTGAAAATGCTGTGGATGATGCCGCTGTCGGTGACCCTCTCAGGGTCTGGCTTGATTGGATTCGAGCTAAGGACCAGGTGATCGTCCACCTGGTGAGCCAGAACCTCGCCGATGGTTTGACTGACTGAGTTGATTGGAGCCATCGGCTTGTACTGCTGGTGGTCCTGCAGGAATGAACTGCTGCGCATTTGGCCGAGGGATGGCCTCGTGGTGCGGGTAGAATCTGCCATAGTGAACTACTAGCGAAGGTATCTGGTAGAGAGTTATTTGCGAATTGAAGCTATCTTGAGAGATCCCACACTTGAAGATCAAAAACGACTTGCGCCGATCGGCACGTGGGACTCGGTCCCCACCAATGCACGTGATGTTGGTACCCCTCTCACGTGTGATACCGCCTGGCAGAATTGATATTGAGGCTGATAGAGATAGATGACAGAAATAGACGGGTACGACAACTGTATGCAAAAATGACATATGTATATTTCTCTCTAACTAACTAAATTGACAAAATCCGCCGGTTTTCCAATCTATGCGGACATCGCTGATTAAGCAATGTATATGTTTTTGTATGGTACCGTTATCATAGCGGTCCATTGATTTTCCGGTTTGTAATGACTTGGTAATTTTGACCATACATAATGCTTGGTACTCGACATACCCCCCAGTTTTTGAAGGTCTCCGAGCTTTAAGAACTACACTTCTCTAACCGTTTCGCAATTGCTTTATAACCGCTGCGCAAATGATTCTATCTGATCTCACCTATCCCTAACCGAATTTTTCGGTGATCTCGGTCTAAATCGTTGATTTATACAGTTTTTATAGAACAACCTCTGTTTTTAGAGATTATATAACCAATATCTCGTATTCTAACTAACTCCCTAAACTATATTTGCTTCTATTTTAGAAGCGCTTTAGTAAGACTATCTACTAGTATCGCAGTAGTTAGGACCTAGTCTATATATACTCGTCCTATACTAACTTCTTGCTTTATCTAGTACCGATTGATATCAATATACCGAAGCTTCGTATATATCGTAGCCCCTTCCTTTGTTAATAAATCGACGGTTTGCTAATTATTATATATAATAGATAGTAGATGATCTGGCTAGAAGCCTAGTGTATTTAGTACTCTTCTCTACTATTAGACGGTTTTTCCTACTTCTACTAAAGCTAACAATTCAGCCTCGGTAGTCAATATAGTGATAGTCTTTTGTTTAATAGCCTTCTAATTAATTGGACTACTATATAGTTTACAGATATACCCTTTAGAGCTCTTTCGATCTTTATAGTCTCTAAACAATATATTACTTACAAATTTAACCGATTTCGCTACTATTATTAAGGTTATATCGCGATTTCTAGGGTGATCGTTTAGGTCCCTAAGGTCGTATATATCTAGGTTTTTATTAGGTATCCTAATACTATATTTAATAGCCTAAAAGTATATCTTATAGAGATACTATATAATACAATTAATAATATTAATATACTTTAGTCCTAGATTTATTAGGAATTCAGCTACTTTAGAAGTGGTCTTTACTATATCTACCCGGGTAATAGTAGTAGTATACTATATAGATCTAACCTTAGCCTAGAAACCATAAATCTATTATAGTAATACTACTCTATCATAGGGTACTAGAGGCTTAATTCCTAGTAATGATCCTATTTTTCTCTCTATTATAAGATTATATTTATTAGCTATACTCTTAATATAGCTATCTTAGTATAACTAGAGCTTCTTCTACTCTCTATTATATATAATATATATATTTAAGAACTAGCTTATATCTAGCTCTCTCAATTCCTATTACTTCTTTAGATTTTGATCTAGTAAAGCTGTTTCTTTTACTTATTTAGGATGATTAATAATAATAATATCGTCTATATAGAAGAAGATAATAATACCTTTTGTTATAAAGATATATAGATCTTCTTCTACTAGGATAAGGCCTAGCTTTACTAGTATCTTTATTACTTCTTACTACTACAATCTTAGTGATATATATAATCTATAAAGTACTTTATATAGTAGCTAGCACTAATTTAGTGCTTTAAAGCCTAGAGGATATTTCGTATAAACCTTACTTTCTAGTATTAAATTTAGGAATATAGTAATAATATCTCTCTAAATTATATCTAGATCGAAAGTAGTAATAAGTATAAATACTACTCTCGCTATTTTAATAGCTAGTATAGTAGCTCTTTTCTCTTCTATCAAGAGCTACTATAGATCTCCTCTTATATAGATTTATACTTTAAACTTCTCGAGTATACTATTAATATTAACTTTATATATAAATACCTACTTTAATAGCAGTATCTAGATATTCTTTTTATTCGGTAATAGAATCTAAGAGTAGGTTTCTTTAATCTTTAAAGTCTTAATTTCGAACTCTATTACTACTATTAATTACTTAGCAAATAGATATTTTTTTAATTACTTCTAGTTTTTTAATAGTAGGGATATTTAATCTCTATACAATCTATTATTATACTTCTTTATAATACCTATTATAAAGATATATAAAAGACTTAATAGTTTAACTAGCTTCTTATCTATTAATAGATATATAGTATAGTCTAGATCTATCTTTAGCCTTCGGGTTCTAGGTCCTATAATAATATTAGATTTATTAATTGTTATAGAGATTTCTCTAGTAGACCAATTTTCTAACTCTAAAGTAGGTATATACTATATTTCTTACTATAATTGTTACTCTATCTCTGCTTTATCTTTATTATATCCCTCTCTCTTTTTAGCTTCGATCGACTATATAATATTAATTAGATCTAGTAATAATAATAATATAGGTATATTTTGTCTTTATATCTCTATTACTATTAGTAAAGACAATATTATCGATACTCTCTATAATAATATAAGAAAGCTTCTAGGAATATAATCCTAATCCCTTACTTCTATTATTAATATAGGTATTAATAGAAGAATTAATATCTCTTTTAAAAGAGGGACTCTTAGTATCTCCTTCCTATCTTTAGATTCTAGGGTTTCTTTATCTATTATATCTAGTATAATATCTTATTCTCCATACTTAATATTATTATTAAGAGTAATATATACAATTAATATTAGTATCTATATCTCAATACTTAATTCTGACTATACTTCTTCTATTAAAAGTACTTAGGGCTAGTTTTTAGTACTTAGTCTATTTATTATAGTACTAATTATATCTTCTATCTATAATAATAGCTTTGTTTTCGAGTACTATCTTAATTTATTAAATATAGTATCCCTTATAACCTCTATCCTATCTAGCCCTATATAGTCTTTATATAGAAATCATATTTTGTATAGGCTTTTTAATATATAGTCTATAAGATAGTTGATTTCTACTCTCGGAGCTATCTTATTAGACTAGACTCTCTTTAAAAGTCTTAAGTATATTAAGTATCTATATAATCTAATATTTGATAGATTGATAGTCTAGTCTTTTAGACTATCTAGTATTATATAAAGTATCAATTCTTTCTATAGAATAATCTATTTATCGCTTATCTTTATAAATATACAATTTATTATATATATAGATATATATACTATTTCTAGCTATAGATTAAGGGGTAGATTAGTATTATTTAGTAGCACTCTACTATTTCTAATTATTATTCTCCTAGATCTCTTTATAGGGCTATTTATTTCTAGTAAGCTAGGAGATATATATTTAATAGTATATCCTTTGTCTTCGATTATTAATTCGACTTTATTGCTAGTACTTCTTTTATTGTTATAATAAAATACCCTTATCTCAATTTTTAGCTAATTTCGGATTAATACTAAGAATTTACGAACTACTATTTAATATTCGTTCTTCTTAATATAAGTAAATACGAAATAGTATCTTATACTATTAAGATAGAAATATATTATCTAAATATAATTATTATAGATAGGGTGATTTTATACTAGATCAAAGTAAACTCTTCCTAATATACTATATACCTAGCCTATCTTCTAATAAGAGATCTGCTTTAGTATATCTACTAATTAATAAGCTTTATATATCTATACTTCTTTACCTAGATTACTCTTAATAGTAATACTCTCTATTATCTCTACTAATTTAATAATTTGTACTTTACTAATATAGCCTAAACAATAATACTAAAGGTCAATTAGAGCTTCTGATTTAGGCTTTATTACCAATATTTTTATTATTATAAATATTATTTTTAAAGTCTTTAGGGGTATAAACCCCTATAACTAGGTAAGCTATAATAGCTTCTAATTATAGTAGATTTTATAGATCTATTAATAGCCCTTAATTATCTTAATATAATTAGATTTAAGGTTTATTAATAGTCCCTCTTTTATTATCAATCTATAAGATATTAGATTACTATAGAAATTTAGTAAATATCTTATTTAAAATAGATTTATTTTAATAGCTTTTCTAGTAGTAGGATTAACTTTATAAATAACTATAATACCTATACCGGCGACCTTAGTCTCTATATTACCTACTTTAATATTGTTTTGTATACTTTTAAAGATACTAAATAGGCTCTGATTATTATATATATAGATTTAAGCACTTATATTAACTACCTATCTATCTTCTATAGGTATAGTTATAGCTTTAAAATCTCTTATTTTAGTCGATATAATAGTATTAATTTTAACTATTATATTTATTATTAGGAAACTAAATACTTTATTGTCTAAAGTTATATTTACTTACTCTTTAGTAAAGGTTCCCCTTTTACTTTTAGTAAGCAAAGCTTACTTCTTATTAATAATAGTCTTCTATTTTAGATTAGTCTTTATAGCTTTCTCCTATTTTTGCTTTAATACTATTAATTTTGCTGAGCGAAGCGAAGCAAATAGCAGAACATTGAATTTCTAATATACTAGGCCTACTTCTAGCAATCTCAGATCTCAGATCCGGGCCTCTGATTGGTCGAAAAATTCTATAGTAACGTGACTTAGGTCTTCGGGCTAGTTATATGACTGAAATTCTAAATTCGGGCCGTATACGCTGATCCGGCCCGCAAAATCGTTCGCCTAGCCCGCAAAATCCTTACCCCGGCCCGTAAAATGCTTAGTCCCTCCTGCTATATAGTTATATAGCCTACTTCTTGCTATTACTATACGCCTATATTATTATTTTTCTATTCTGCACTTTTCTATTAATACTACTCTTTATATCCCTCTCTACCTTACTTTATTATAGTCCCTATAATACGTCTATAGGCGTCTAGTATCTCTAATAGATTTTCTAGTCTATACTAGGTACTATAGTTCTAAACCGCAGGCCGAATTTAAGGTCGTACTAGGCTCTATATCCCGTACTATTATCCGGCAAATATATCTCTAGTACCGGTCTTAAATTAGCAAGATATTTCTTATCTATCTCTCTAATATATAAATATCTAACCCTCTATAGATCTATACCTATAAAAGAACTATAGAGACTACTAGTTTTATACCTTAGAAGCCTTGCGCTTTGCTAACCCTATATATCGAGATCTCGGCTATATCTTAGCCTACTTTTATTATACTAGATTATTGTATCTATACTAAGTATTATATCTCAAAGTATATTAATAACTTCTAAAACCGCTATTAACCGGGTATCCTTACTATAAAATACCTCGAGTATTATTAGAGTACTATACTACCGAAACAATAACTGTTTGAGATATAGATCCTAGTATAGCCTATCCTATAGCCTAATCACTGTATATATACTAAGTATAAGATTATTAAGTCTTTAGACTAGTTTTCTAACTAATATTAGTCTAGTCTTTTGACTATAGTATATCTTAAATACTATGATTGAACTACTACTTATATTAGTTATATCCTTATATATCTTTTTCTAGCTAATATACTCTTTTCTCTAGCCTATAGTTCTAATATTCGTAACTAGCTCTCCTATACTTCTATATTTCGCTGCTTTAACTAGGTTATATAATATAAAGTAGTAGGATCACTATATATACTACTATACTAGTAAAGAGGTCTTATAGATACTACCTCTTTTCCTATTAGCCTTCTCTTTATTCCCTAATCCGGTCTTATTATATCTATCTTTATACTCTAATCTCTACTCGAGCCCTCTATTATACTCCGGCTCTAACTTCTATCTCTCTTCCTCTCTATATTAATAGTCTTTATAGTCTAGGTCTCTTTCTTATTCTCTTCTTACTCTACCTATCTTGCCTTCCAGTCCTTATATACTGTTATACTATAATCTAGATAATAATCCCCCCTCCGGTCTCTTAACCTAGTAGTAGTAGGTCTTAGTTAATGATTTCCAAGCTATACTATATACTAAGATAATAAAGCTTTATACTTACTATAATAAATATTAGTTCTATATAAAGCTATTAGCCTAAGATAGTAATACTAGTATCTATACTTAATACTATATAAAGGATAGAGCTAAGGACTAGAAACTAAATCTTATAGACTATATATACTTTTATAGATTATAGAATAATATAGATCCTAGTAAAATCCTATTCTTCCTTTCTAAGTTAACTTAGATAGAGGAGATACTAATCTCCTTTATATATACAATTATTAAGATATAGTAGGTCTAAGGGTAGTAGTATTTCTATTGTAGGTATATAGTATATTTTATAACTAATATATCTAAGATCTATAACTATCTCCTGCTTCTACCTACCGAGCTAGATATTATTATTCTCTAGCTAGTAGGTATAGATAGTTAATCTAGTCTTTAGTACTAGTTCTCTTATAATTTTACTATTTACTGTTATATAGTTATCTAATAGCTTGATTTCCTTAAATAAAACTACTCTAGCTATTAGTATCTTCTTATTAATCCTATCTAGCTCTTTTAGCTACTAGTGAACTAGGATATTTCTGACTAGATCCCTTCCTATATATATATAGTTAAGTCTAATAAGCCTCTCCCGCCGGATCTATCTAACCTTCCTACCTAAGCTAATCTCGGTCCTAAGTATATTACTATACCTAATCTTAAACCCGAGTTTGATAAAGAGTCTATATTATAAAACCTTGTCTTTACCGTCTATCCCCTACCTAAGGCCCTTTTATACCTACTGTATATAGCCCTATTATCTTATTACTATCTTACTTTGCCTTCTATATAACCTACTCCCCTCTTCGAGTTTAGTTATAGCCAACCGATTCTTTCTCTTATCTTCCCTACCCTTTTCCCCTATAGAAAAGCCAAGTTTAAAACCTCTTATATATATATAATTAAGTTTAAGGATTAGGTCTAATATCTTATATAATATAAATCCGGCTACTTCGCTTACTATCTATAGTTTTGCTTTGTAGTCTTTAATATATATATATAGTATTCTATTATAAACCGGGCTGATTTCTTTATTAAAAACTATATAGACCGTTAGATCTCTACCGACAACCTTTATATAGCCTTTAAGAATAACTCCCTAGATATCTAGAGGCTTATTTATAAGATTACTCGCACTGTTATATATCTATAGGGCACTTAGCCGTTTTAGACCGCCCGGCATTATGATTTAACTATATATATATAGGGTCTCGGTCTAGCCTATCTTTTCTTTATCCTCTCTATAGCTAACCTATACTAGAATAATCTTATATACTACCTCCCTAACTACCCTAAGTAGCTTATAGGGAATATAGCTACCTAGTAGCATATTGCTTATAACAATCTTTAGAATAATCTATATATTATTGCTTAGTGATTTAATATCCGGTTTCGGCTATTCTAAGATATAGTCCTAAAGTATATATTTATAGTTAGTAACTCCTAGTCATAATATAAGTGATAGGATCAGGGATCTATATATAACTATATATTATACTAGATCTAGGAATATCCTAATCCTAATCTTCTAGATATACCCGAGCTCTATATAACCTTCGCCTATTATTAGGGTATATATATCTCTGCTATAAATCCGACTCCTTCGGCTATTAGATATCCTATCTATAAGTAAGCCCTATCCAATCTTTAGCTATAGCCCTAGGATTAGTACAATATCTATAAGTATCTTAGTTATATAATTAATTAGGTTTAGCAGTACTACTATAGTATATAATACTGCCTCCGGAAGAATTATATTATTAGCTTAACTAACTACTATATAAGCTTTCCTTACTCTACCTACCCTAAGTCTATCCTAGAGAAGCCTCTCGGTTCTATATACTACTACCTCTAGCTAAAGCATAATAATATCTATTTAAATCTATATAACCTAGTAGTAAGTATAATATAACTCGCTAATATCGATATTATCTTATATACTAGGGCTAAAGCCCTTCTTAACTATCTCTTAAAGTATATTAGTAAGTCTAAGTATCTTATATAGATCTATCTTAATCTTATAAAAGACATCCTTCCCTATATTAATACTAAAACCCTACTACTCTCTATTATCTAGAAGCTTCTAAATACTCTACTCTTCTAATATAACTAGTCTACTTAGGAGATACTCTAGATTCTCCTAGATATTCTATTATACTATAGAACTTATACTATTATTTTAGTTTAATAGTATTCCTAGAAAGAATAGGCTATAATATATTATACTAAGTCTAGTAATAGAATTTAGGTATATAAATCCCTAATTATTAAGTATTAGGAGTATCTAGAGTAGTATAAAGATACTACTTATTTTAAGTTCTTAAATAGCTTTAATTATATTAGGAAAAGACCTCGGGGTCCTATAACTCTTAATTATATACTCTTATATTAGCCTTAATATTAGGCTAATACTATAGATTATACTAGGATAAAGATCACACTCTATCACTCTTTCTAGAATAAAAGCTAGCTTCTTAAACTTAATAGTATCTAGTTTAAGTTATAGACTAATATATTTATATTCTATTAGAAGTATTATAAATATCCGGATAACTATTATAGCCACCTACTCAAAGATAACCCTAAGGATTTATTTAAGAGCTTAGGAAGTAAGAAAGAAGATAAGTCACTAAGCTCCTAGTAGTAGTTAGTATAGTACAATCTAAATTATCAGCTAGAGATACAGCTAGAAGATCTTAAGGACCTTAGACAATATCCTTTTAACTAGAAGTATAACTAGACTTTATATATAGAGTATAATACTAACCTTTATATCCCCTCTAATTATTAGAAGTAAGCTAAGATAATAGATCCTATTCCTCTAATAACACAATCTAATACCTTCCTAGACTCTCTTTAAGAGAAGTAGTACCTATTCTTTAATATTATAGTCTAGTATTTCTAGTATACTCTCACTAGATATAATACCCCCCTCCGGATTAATCTTAACAATCAGATAGGTACCGGTAAGTTATATATCATTTTACTTATCTCTATTATACTTACTTATATAGCCGAGGATATAGGTATTCCTAACCTTATTATATATACTATATTTACTAGAGTAGCTATATTTAATATTTAAGGCTATATATTATATTTACTATTCCGCCTCCTATTAAAGCTAACTAGTAAGTATATTACCCTCCTACCTAATATACTTAAGATACTCTAGATAGTATTTTGTAGTATTCACTATCTCTTAGTTAATAAAAAGTCGATAATTAGGCTTAATATACTATTCTAGATTAAGTAGTAATACTATAAGATCTTTCTATAGTCCTAGGACTAGTACTTTAGCAGCCTTAGTATAATTATTATTAGTAACTTTTTCTAACTCCCTCCTATCCTCTAGTAGCTACTATTCTTAACTATCCTAGCCTATAACCCCTACTAGGAATAGACTACTATATTCTACTAGGTATTTAACCGGACCCTTAAGCTAGATATAATTATATATTAGCAAGGGTAGAATAATATAAGCGCCTAATTCTATAGGACCTTAGACTAGCTCTATAAGAAGAAGCTTACCTAGACTAACTTTAAACTCCTCGCCTCCTATATTATAGCTAATAATCTAGATAAGATTGCTATATTTACTAATATCCTTTATATTCTCCCGAGATATACCTAGATTAAGTAGTATAACTACAATCGCCTATATAACCTCTAGTAAGCTATCCTTAAACTTATAGCTAATTATATAGGCCAAAGTACTAAGTCTATATCTACTAAAGATACTAGTAATCTTTACCAATTAGTCTAGTTATTTATTAATAGCTATATAATACTACTAGAAAATCTATAGACCGAGTATAGGCTTATTAATAGGTCCTTTAATATAGTTAAGGATATAGTATAGCCTTCTAGTACTAAAGATATATACTCGGAACCGCTATACACTATCCTTATTAGGTTCGATACTTTTACCAGCTATAGTATCCGACTAGAGATATCTCCTATAATCCCTATTCTATACTTAATATATAAGTTTTTACAAGATACTAAGCAGTATATCCGCTCCTAATTCCCCTTAGTATTAGTATATACTATTACTATCTATAAGGCCTAGGATATCACGGTTAACCAAGTAGTTCTTAATATTAGTAAAAGGGCTTATACCCCTAGAATCAATTATATTATAGTATCTCGGATCTATACCCTTAACAGTATCCTCTTTAAGAATACCTTCAATTTTAACTAGATCTAGCCTATAAGACTAACTCTTACTATACTTATATATCTAGTAGATCACTAGTACTACCTTCCCTAGTATATTTTATATCTACTACCTATATTATCTCCCTTAGTTATCCTACTAATTCGCCTATTACTATATAGCCAGTTTACCCTATTATATATTCTAGTCTACTTACTTACTTTATCCTCGCCTAGCTTATCCTCTTCCTTATATAAACTAGCGAATTGGGACCTTACCCTAAAAATACCTCTCTTATAGCTTCTCGACTATATAATCTCTCCCTCCCCCCTACCGTCTATATAGCCCTATATAGACTATACACTATTGCTATAGTCCGCTCTTCTAGTACTATTCTAAATCTATAGATATCTAACTTAGCCTCTATATCTATCTCCTCTCTATATATAGACTTATATAGTATATACTAGTATCTTATAGCTGTTTTCTAGTATTAATACTAATTAAATCATATATTCTATATATTTTCAATATTCTTTCTTTTATCCTTAATTATATAAATATACTTCTATACTATACTTTACTCTTATACTCTCTTTTCTCTATCTTACTACTCTATAGCCTAGTCTATCTATTAAACTCTACTTACTCTTTCCTTATCTCTATAGATTCCCTTCCTTACTAAATACCCCTAGCCTACCTTTATCTATATATATATCTACAAGGTTATACTAAGTGATATCTAGCCTAGTAAGCCGACTTAGATCTAGCCAGACCGAGGATTATCATCTCGAGTACTCTATAATCTCTAACCCCTCTAAATATTCGCTATAGTTCTACTATCTAGTCTAAAACTTACTCTCTATACTAATTACTAGCTTAATTAATTATACTTTTAACTAGATATATCTTATATTCCTCTTTTAAACCTTTCCTTCTCTAATACTAATACTAGATTTCTTCTAGCTATCTCTTAATCTAGTCTCTTTTTAGTATTTATACTATTTATATTCTAACTTGCCTTCTCTATTACCCTTACCCTTATTAAGCCCTCCGCTACTGCCTACTATTATATCTATATAACTATTAACTTATCCTAGTAGGTAGCTTCTTAGTCACTATATTCTTAGTTTACTTATACTTCTTAGCAATCTCCTATCCCCCTCCCTCTCTAGTATCCTTAGCTTATAACTTATCCTATAGTCTAGACCTTTATAATAATCCTATATAGAATCCTTACCTAACTATATAAGAGAAACTCTACTAGACCCTAATCTAACCCGACTTACTATATATTAACTAGTATCTTAATAAATCTAGATATCCTTACTATTATTATATTAAGCTAGTAAGAGCTTTACTCTATTCTACCCTTAGCTAGCAATTTAGCTTTATAATTAACTTATCCGACTAATATACCTTATATATCTAGGACAATAATTTATACTAAACCTATATAATTACTATTCTCTTAGAGTCTTAAGTCCTCTTCTATAGTATATATATAAACTATACCTTTAATAGCAGTAGTAATTCTTACTCCTTCTGCAAAAATATACTACAAAGTATTACCTAATACTTTATCACTTATATACTAGATAATAAGATTATTATTCCCCTCTAATATAGATAGTAAATTAGATATATACCTACTACTCGCTGCTCTATCCTTAAGCAATCTACTATATCCCTTCCTATCCCTAACTAAGATATATTTCTCTATCAATATAGACTATAGACTACCTCTATAATCCTAATCTACTAGTCTATAGTTAAGCAATTAACTATTTCTCTAAACAATCTATCTAAGATAAAACCTAAGCCTTATATATATCTACTAAAACCTAAGCCTATAATAAAGTAACCCCCTACCTCTATACTCTCTACTTAAACCGCTTAGTCTCCGCCTTTATTTAATATACCCCTTACTTCTATACTATACTAGTCTCTAATAACTAAAGCACTCTACAATTATCTACTCTAGAACCTTTATAAGATTCGCAAATAGATTAAGATCGCCTATTATTATATTTTATAAGATTATATAGTCTTAGACAAATATATCTCTTAGCTTTAAAACAATATATAGCTATATAATAAGACCCTAGATAAATCCGAGAAAGATATTTCGATATAGATCTTATAATTTATATACTATAATATACTACTCCGGATATCCTTATATCTATACTCCCACTTACTATACCCCTACTATCACCTTTATTTACTACTATACTATACTATAACAATTATATATTATTTTTCCGGCCCTCCCTAGCAGTATCTATACTCTATCTATATATATTTAGAGAATCATAGTCACCCTAGCTTCTCTAGTATTCCTATTAAACCATAATCCTCTATATATCCCTAATAGATTAATATATATCTACTATACTAATAATTTATACCCTATCCTAGAACCAGATAGTAAATAACCCATATATAATACTATTCCTTTACTATAGCTAGTTATACCCTCTGCTATATACTATAAATAGTATATATATTATATTTAAAAGACTATCTATATCTATAATTTATACTTTTTTCTTCCTACTTCTCTATTATTTATACTACCTAGATCTCCTACCCCTACTATTATCTATATATATATATATAGACCTACCATCCCTTACATTTTAGTTAGTCTACTATCTCTTACTCTCTTACTATTACTTTCAAAGTAAAATATCTTACTTATCTCTTACTTCTAGCTCTAACAGCTCTATATATAAACTATTCTCGGAGTAGTTTATATTACATAGCTAGTATCTAAGGATACTATACCTAAAACTCCCTATATATCCTCTTCTATTCAGATTTCTACCTTTTATATACTCTATACCCTTTAGAAAGTACTCACTTTAATATCCTACCGGTCCTATAGCCTAGTCTAACCCTTAACAATCACTACCATTATTACTATTATCACTTCTATATAATAACCCGGCTATAGTTTTACTAAGGGCTATATTAAACTAACTATATAGCCTAGGTTAATCCTATATAATTACTACTATCATCCCTATCAGTACTTCTATATAATAACCTAGCTATAATCACTTCTATATTATAATCCGGCTATAGTTACTTCTTTATTATAACCCGGCTACAGTTTTACCCAGGACTATATTAAACCAACTATATAGCCTAGATTAATCCTATATAATCACTACTATTATTACTATAACCACTTCTATATAATAACCCGGCTATAGTTTTACTAATAGCTATATAAAACTAATAGTATACTAGAGTTAATATATTATTAGTATCACAGTTATTATAATTATTGCTATAGTTACTTCTATATTATAACCTAGCCGCAATTTTGCTTAGGGCTATATAAAACTAAATATATACTAGAGTTAGTATAATATAGAAAGGGATACTAGCTAAGTTTAGATTCTAAAACACTATAAATCAACTTATACTAGGTAAAAATTAATATAACCGAAATACTATAAAATCATCACTTCTCTTACTAGAATAGTAATATTCTAGTATTCTTTCTTAGTATATTCTCTCTATACAATATCTTTTTATAATTTTCCGTACTAGGATTATCTATAGTTTTTATTTTAGTTAGTTTCCTTAGTAGTATTCTTTATCCTATACTATATATATTTTATTTTAATAGGTTTCCTCTATAGGATCCTTTATAGTATCCTCTAGAGGATCCTATAAAGAATTATATCCCCTATAATATCCTTTAGAGGATCCTCTATAGTATCCTTTAAAGATTCCTTTATAGGATTAGATCCTTTATAATATCCTTTAGAGGTTCCTTTATAAGATCCTCTATAGGATTTCTAGATCCTAGTATATATATCTATCTCATAACTATATTTTCACTAAAATATATAATACTTAATTAAGACTATACTAATAAAACTCTTAAATATATAGTATTTATTTAATATAAAGTATAAAACTAGATTTAGAATAGCTATAAATTTCTATATCTCTATACTATATCCTAAGTCCTACTTAACCCCTAAATCCTACTATAGAACCTATAGTTAATTATAGTCCTATACTAGTATATCTATAAATACCCTATATCTAAACTAATACTCTAGCACTTCTATTATAAATACTTATAAAGCCTAACCACAGACTATAGCTATAAACAAACATTCTATTTAATCGCCACAGAATATATAGTATATATATACCCTATTGAAAAGCACTAACCCGCAAGTATTAACAATAATCTTATAGATCTAGAATACACCCTATCTAGCTATATATTATTTATAATAATCTATATCAGTAGCTATAGTACTAAAGCATTGCCTATAAAGCACTATATAGCCTCTAAGGCTAGTTAGTATATAGACCTAATCTATACTATATTCGTCTATAGACTAGTTAATACTTAGGTACTAGATATCATTAATACTCTAAAGACAGACTAGTACCTTAAATAGTTATACTATTATTCTAATATACTCTTACTCCTAGAATTCCTTAAAGCTTACTATATTATATATTAGTATATAGTCTAGGACTAAGATTCTATATCCCCACTTACTAATTAGAACCAACAACTTATCTAGTAGCCTTATATTTAGGTTTCTATTAGGTAAGAGTTTATAGATATTTATTATATATATTGTTAGCACTTTATAAAAGCTCTAGATTAGATCTATACCTATAATATACCCTACTTCTTAGTATCCTTATAAGTATTCTCCTTAGTATCCCTATCTATATTCTTCTTAGTATCTCCCCTATAATCTTCTCTAGCTATAAAGATAGTATTAAATTAATCCTCTAGCTAGTCCTCTATCCTTATAATATATAATAGGATCTTTATTAGTTTAAATAGTTTACTCTTATCTTATCTACTATTATACTTAACTAGTATATAGATATATATAGTCTAAAATAAGTCAATATCTTATTCTATCTAGCTTCTTATACTCTATACTTATCTTATAATATAGCTTCTAGCAATATCCTAGTAGCTAAGATTGTTTTAGGATCAAAAGTAGTTTAAGAATCAAGGTATTATAGAAGAAAGTAAAAGATAGATAGAGGAATACTACTAGTAGTCACTTATATTATATTATAGTATATAGGCTATTACCACTAGATTACCTAATTTCTTAGGCGAATTCTACTTATTTCTACTATCTTATTTTAGTAAAATACACTAATACCTCCCTATCTATTATTTTATCCTCTTCTTCTCTCCTCTCCTCTCTAACCAATATACCTAATTCTTATATTTACTCATATCACCTTTTATTATAGCAAGCTCTTCTACCCTAGTCTTACTCCTCTCCTTCTTATATAATAAGTCTTATTTCTAGTGATCTCTATATATATACTAACCATCCCCTTAGTTATATTATACTTCCTAGACTATAATAGTAACCCTATAATTAATCTTACTAGCTTTCTAGATAAGCTTATATATACCCTTTCTATCTAGCTAGATAGTTCGAATATTAACTAGATCTATAATAGCTTTAGACTTAAGATCTATATAATCCCTAGATATATAGATAGTATTATAACACTCTTTAGTTAGTATTTTAGTATCCCTATACCTTTTAACTAGAGTTATCAATACTATCTAGCTAGATATAAAGCCTTTAAATACTATTATATAATAGTTAATAAAAAGGGCCTTCCGCTTTTTAATAGTACTTATTTTGCTGAGCGAAGCGAAGCAAATAGCAGAACATTGATTTTCAAATATACTAGGCCTACTTCCAGCAATCTCAGATCTCAGATCCGGGCCTCTGATTGGTCGAAAAATTCACTCGTAACGTGACTAGGGTAGGGTTAGTCACGTGACTTAATCACGTGATATACACCGATCTGCTCCGAATTAGGCAGCGATCACGTGAGTAGTATAGTATAGATGGCCTTAGGCATCTATTTACGTACTATATACCGATCTACTCCGAATTAGGCAGTGATTACGTGAGTAGTATAGTATAGATGGCCTTAGGCATCTATTTACGTACTATACACCGATCTGCTCCGAATTAGGCAGCGATCACGTGAGTAGTATAGTATAGATGGCCTTAGGCATCTATTCACGTACTATACACCAATCTGCTCTGAATTAGGCAGTGATTACGTAAGTAGTATAGTATAGATGGCCTTAGGCATCTATTCACGTACTATACACTAATCTACTCCGAATTAGGCAGTGATCACGTGAGTAGCATAGTATAGATAGCCTTAGACATCTATTTACATACTATATACCGATCTGCTCTGAATTAGGCAGTGATTACGTGAGTAGTATAGTGTAGATGGCCTTAGGCATCTATTCATGTGCTATATACCGATCTGCTCTGAATTAGGCGGTGATTATATAAGTAGTATAGTATAGGTAGCCTTAGGTATCTATTAATATGATATATACTGATCTTAATCTAGCTGATAATCTAGCTACTAAACTGTATACTAAACTATATACTAAACTATATACTATACTGTATACTAAACTGTATACTAAACTGTATACTAAGCTATATACTAAGCTAGCTACTAAGCTAGCTACTAAGCTATATACTAAGCTAGCTACTAAGCTACATACTAAGCTATATACTAAGCTAGCTGCTAACCTAGCTGCTAAGCTAGCTGCTAAACTATATACTAGGCCAGCTGCTAAACTATATACTAAACTAGCTGCTAAACTGTATACTAAACTGTATACTAAACTTTATACTATACTGTATACTAAACTGTATACTAAACTGTATACTAAACTGTATACTAAACTATATACTAAGCTATCTACTAAACTGTATACTAAACTATATACTAAGCTATATACTAAGCTAGCTACTAAACTGTATACTAAGCTATATACTAAGCTATATACTAAGCTAGCTACTAAGCTATCTACTAAGCTAGCTACTAAGCTATCTACTAAGCTAGCTACTAAGCTATATACTAAGCTATCTACTAAGCTAGCTAAGCTATCTACTAAGCTAGCTAAGCTATCTACTAAGCTAGCTACTAAGCTATCTACTAAGCTAGCTACTAAGCTATATACTAAGCTAGCTACTAAGCTAGCTACTAAGCTAGCTACTAAGCTAGCTACTAAGCTAGCTACTAAGCTAGCTACTAAGCTAGCTACTAAGCTAGCTACTAAGCTAGCTACTAAGCTAGCTACTAAGCTATATACTAAGCTAGCTACTAAGCTAGCTACTAAGCTATATACTAAGCTAGCTACTAAGCTAGCTACTAAGCTGCTAAGCTAGCTGCTAAGCTAGCTGCTAAACTATATACTAGGCCAGCTGCTAAACTGTATACTAAGCTAGCTGCTAAACTATATACTAAACTAGCTGCTAAACTAGCTTCTAACTAATCTACCTATTCCTTTACCTTTAGGACTATCTCTTTAGTATATGAAAATAATACCTACCCCTACCCCCACCCCTCAGGGGTGGGGGTGGGGGAGGCTGAATCTCTTACCCCCCATAAGCCCCTATACCCCAGTATAGCAGCGTAGCCTAACTTTAAGCTACCTATCCTACCTATAGACTCTTTATTAAGCCTTCTTTAAAATATACTATAATATATTTAGTAATTTATTACCTATTATAAAGTTAAATAAGGACTATATACTACTAATTTCAAACAATTAAACCTAGCTATATCCTCTAAAGGCCGGCTGCAGGCCATACTAAGTCAAATATAGGCTGAATTTGCTTCTGCCTCGCTCAGCAAAATATTACCTGTATGCGCCTCCACCCCCAGTGGTCGCTTATAGGTAGCTGGTATAAACTATATATTCTATAAATATACTACTAACTACTTCTTTAGTAGACTTACCCTAATTTACTAATATAATCATATAATACTAACTCTATTATAACCTATAGCTAATAACCTACCTCCCTTTACCTATAATACCTTTATACTTATATACTTTGCTAAAATCTATATATATAATAATAAGACCTATATCTATTTTATTACTATATAATTTAGTCCTTAATACTATAGTTTATATCTTATTTCTATTATAATACCAATCCTTATATCATAATAAAAACTATAATTTTATCTCTATTAATATATTCTCTTTTTATAGCTCTCTACTATCTCTCTACTTAGTCCTATAGTCATTCTATAAGCCCTTAGGTCCTTAATCTACTATACTACCTATTATAGTATCAACTCTCTATTTAAATATAGCAGCCACAAATACTAGCCAAATCTATACTATTTATTAATATTAGCTAGTATACTCTATAACTCGGGGTTTTAATATACTAAAACTATAAGTATAATCCTCGAGATTAAAGCTATACCCTATATATAAACCCTATAATATTAGCTCCCCCTTCTTATTTATAGCTATCTTATATAATTTAAATAATACTATACTAGCCTAATACTACTTATATTTCTACCCCTTAGATATAGATACTCTAACCCACTAGCTATATAAGATCTTAGTACTAGTATAATATACTAGAATCACTATCTTCATCACATCCTTACTATTATACTTCTAGTCTATATTTAGGCTTATTAAATAGACTATATCATAGTAGATCTTCTTATATAGACTCTAGATTAGCTTATATCTATTAGGATTTCTATCAGTATCAAGATAGATCTCTCCTACTAAACATTAATTAGTAAATCTCTCTAATACTAGCTCTACTAAAGCTAACTATTTATCTATAGTAGCTTTACTATAAATAGATCATACTATCCTACTAGATCCTATACCCTCACTATCACTATTATCTTATCCTTTATAAGTAGATCACTTAGTAGGAAGTCTTCTATCTCTAATTTCTTTATAAGAGTACAACTTATTAAAAAACTCTTAGCTATTTCTAGCAATATTATAAAAATCTCTATTAATAATAGGATATAATAAAGTAAAAGAGACTCTAGCCACAAAGCTCTAGATACTAACAGCCTTATTTATATACTAAATACCCTCCTACTCCTATATACTATATATTCCTATATTTATTTTAGTCTCTTATTAACCTCCCTTCTTACTTACTTACCTATTTCTATATTACTATACCCTTACTATAAGTCCTATAAACCTTTAGTTATCTTATCCTAATATAATATAGCTAGTAAATACTTCTATAGCTAGTCTATCTTATAAGACCAAGTACTACCAACTTATCTAGTCCGATACTAAGAATAAGATCTTTTATCTTAGTACTAAACTACCCCTAAAACCTATCTTATCAATACCTCTATCTCTAGTATAGTCCTAGCTACCCTAATCATCCTATATACCCTATACTAACCATTACTTCACTTATATAGCTATCTCCTCAGTCTCCTAGTATATCTATTAAAGATAAAGTCATATTTATAAAGAGTAAGCCTCTCTTAGCTTCCAGTCTATTAACCTTACTTTATACTATTCTAATAGTATTACTAACCCCTCCTACTATTTAACTAAGTATATAACAGTATACTCTAAGATAATATACTAGAGTAAGATATCTTAAGACTAACACGAAATCTAGCCTAACATCACCCCCCCGCCTATACCTCCTATTATATACTATACCCTTCTTAATAACACCACCTTTATAACTCTAAAGGCCTACTATACTTACTATAAGAAGACCTTAGCTACCCTTACCTAACTAGAATATAAATATAATAAGCTTATAGCCTACCTCTAGTAGTTTAATATAGAGAGAATCAAAGAGTCTATAAATAAATAACTAGAGACTTAGATTTATAGTTATAAACAGTACTATAAATAGATAGACAGTACTATTAAAGAGAAATAGCTCTCTTATATTATATACAACCTATATACTATCCTTACTATACTAGATACTATAATCATATTATAGTTTTTTTATTTTTCCCTTATCAATCTTCTCTATATACTTTATTTCCTATAGTCTCCACACTCTACCATCAACCAGCTAGGACTTAACAATCCCACATCATTCATCCTAGTCCCTAAGCTAATCTATATCTACCCTTAGTATCTTCCCTTATATATTACTTACTTATTACTACTATTACTACTATACTAATACTTTTCCTTTTCTATTTAACTTTATTTTTTTAATAAATACAACCAGCTCAGTCTATATTCATTATCTTCATAGTCTTATATATATATCTTATTCTAAATAATCAATCCACTAGCTTATTTAATCTAGTACCTTCCAACCTATCAATAACAAACCTATCTATAGTCCAAATATATCCTTCAAGATATCCTAATACTCCTTACTCCTTCTTATCCTCATACTTTTTATTACCCTTATCTTCTTCCTCTTTACTTTCTATTACCTCCCTTATAAATCCCTATACCACAGCCTACAACCTAATTATATTCTTCTACTAGCCCTTAATATTCATTACTATTAGCCTTAGCTCTATACCTAAACTCTCTATCTTAGTCTTAATTATATTCCCTATATCTACAATAGCCCTCAAATCCTACTATATTATATCACCCTACTAGATAATATCATTCAGCCTCTATTTCCGGTTTATAAATCCTTATTTCTTAATTATAGATTTAGCCTAAATAGCTTTCTTAGCTACCCTTACTAGCCTTATAATCTTTTTAGCTAAAATAGTCTTTACCGGCTCTTTATCCTTCTCTATAGGTTTTTTAGTAGCCTTAGCTTCTTACTTCAGCTATATAATCTTACTAATACTCTTATCTACTACTATTATAACCACAATTACTACTATAGCTATCTTTCTTAGATACTATTAGTTTTAATATACCCTTTCAATCATAGTAGCTTCCGAGATAATATACTAAAACTATACTTATAGCCCTAACCGACCTAATAGCAATTAATATATATACTCTTTAGCTCCTCCTTAATAGTTATATATATTATAAATAGCCCGAGACTCCTTATATACTCCTCACACTTCTTATCTATATTATCCCCTACTACCTAGACTATTATAGCCTCTAAGTTAGTTACAGTTTTTCCTATTTTTATATATAGATCTAGGACTATAATCTTATATATATAAAATTCATATTTAATAATTAGCTTTTTAAGCTATCTTATAGTTATACCCTTAAGAATATCTCTACCCTTTAGATCTATCTATAAGAAACCTATTATATACCTAGCCTATATACCTAGATCCCTAAGATTATTATTACTACCTATCTTAAGAGAGAGGATTATTATACTCGGACCTCCTCTAATACCTATTCTAGCAACTCCTTCTATACCTCCTACTCCTATTAGCTATTATAGTCTATTAGTCCTAAAACTTATATTATAAAATAAGATCCTTTTATATATACCTACTCTAGTTATAAATCTAAAAGTAACCAGTATATATAATTCTAAGAAAGGACTTAAATAGAAGGATCTATCTATAACCTCTAATCTTATTATATCGAATTTATAGGTCTTACTTAATCTTAGTTTTATTAGTATTCTATCTAAATCTTAAGCTAATATATACTCTTATATAGTATAATTAGGATTTCTACCCTTTTATATTATTTTCTAGCTTATTTACTATATTTATAATAGAAATATAAATCCTTTTAGCTCTTATCACACTATAATTAGCCCTATAGATATTAAAGAAACTTATATATAACTATCTACTACCCTAAGACAATCTTTCTTTATTTAAAAGCCGCTTTTCTTTAAACTTATCCACCCTAAGGCCTCTATTTTAGGACTTATAAGTCAATTCCCTTTACCGTCCAATTATAATATATTTAACTTATAATATCCTATATTTCTTTAAAGCCGATATTGCCGTAGAACTCACCATCTTATACCGTATCTAATAGTCCCTACTCATCACCTCTCTAATCTAGCCTAGTAGCACTCTTTGTCCTATATCTTCTACAAACAACTCGCCGAACAATAGCCTTTACAACTAAATCACCTTTCCGATTCTATAATTGCACTTATTACTCCAAATATATAGTTATTTAGGTCTACCTCACTCCGGACTATATATAATTAGTTATACTATATATAATCTACATTCCCTAACTTCTATATAACTACCAATCTTAGTTCTTCACTACTATCATCCTTCTCTACACAATTAATTCTATATATACAGTCCACAAATTAGCCCACCCTAGCTATACATAAAATCCCAACTTAATTATAGACCGTATACCCCAATTCCGGGCAATAAAACCGAGCTATATCCCCCGAAAGCCGGCTACAGGCCATAGAGAGTCAAATACAGACCGAATTTGCTTCTGCTTCGCTCAGCAAATCATCACCCGTACGCGCCTCCACCCCCGGTGGTCGCTTACAGGTAGCTGGTATCTAGTATCCTAGAGGTCTTCTCTCTTTATAGATCTCTTAGTAGTACTATAGTATATAGGATTTATAGTATATTTTTCTATATAGGTAGTGCTTTGTCTCCAAATCTTCTTATTTTAACTCGGTAGACTTAGTCTCTAAAGGCTTTACTTCTTTATAATCTTGCTATATTAAGAAAGCTGCTTTTAAGATATCTCTTTAACTATCTAGCTTACTATAGGTAATCTTCTAATAGGCTCTATATCAATTGATTATATTACTAAAGAGGATATTATCTTTGTCTTAAAGTCTTAGAATCTATATTTTATAGAATCTAGGTAATATAATAGAGATTGCTTTAAGGAATTAATTCTTTGTATTATTTGCTTCTAGTATCTTTGCTTTCTTATACTATTATTAAATCGTTTGCTACTCTAGAAGCCATTTATCAATATCTATATAACAATCTAGGCCTCTATCTAGGTTCTACTATTGTTAGCAAAGCCTTACTTTATATATAAGGTCACTCTCTAGTACAAATTATTTATAGAGATCAAGTATTAGCTCTAATAGTATCTCTAAATCATTAATTAGCGGTTGATAGGAGTTATCAATTAACTATCTAATTGCTAATACTACTATTAGTAATCCCTTAATTTTTGATAGATAGGCTTTATACTTTATATCCTAATCTGATCTTAGAGATTGCCTTATATAGAACTAGTTTTCTAGGTATTTCTTTATAGCTTCTTTAATAGAAATAATCTCTTCTAGTTTCTCTAATTTAGGATATTTTTCTTCCTTTAGAGTTAGATTATATTAGTCCTATACTTCGTAAGTAATTGCAATTGCCTTAATATACAGAAGCTATAAATTCTATATATCTATATCCTTCAATATAACGCGGGAGGATACCGCAGAGAGAGGTAATATTGTTATATATATTATCAATTTCGTTAAGAAATCTGATTTCTTTTCTTCGAAGGAGGGGTTGCTTCGTCGATTCAGGGGTTGACTTTGTTAAATCGCCCTACTTTCGGCGACAGCGAGGTGAATGTATAGTCTAATAGTATAGACTGATCTTTAATGGAACGAAGCCGGGCTTATAACTGATAGAAATAGACGGGTACGACAACTGTATGCAAAAATGATATATATATATTTCTCTCTAACTAACTAAATTGACAAAATCCGCCGGTTTTCCAATCTGTGCGGATATCGCTGATTAAGCAATGTATATGTTTTTGTATGGTACCGTTATCATGGCGGTCCATTGATTTTCCGGTTTGTAATGACTTGGTAATTTTGACCATGCATGATGCTTGGTACTCGACAATAGACAACTCCCGGGAATAAGATGAGCCCAAATTTGGGATAAGCACCTCATCCAGATCCACCATGACTTCAGAGTATGACCATTATATTCATGGACATGATAATACATTGTCTAATCTATGTACGGAGTACATAGTATGATAACCACGGTTCTCCTATCGGGTATGTCCAGGTTTATTGGTGATTAAGAAACCTGCTAATTATATGATGTAGGAAGATCCAACCCTTGGAAGGATACTCCCAATGATCGGAGTTATTTATCATCGACCGGGTTGGTCATCGTCAATTACCAATATCCGGGAGGTGTAACCTTTCCAAGGTTGGAATCAATAAGCTACGACCCTAAATAATCACATTCTACGCCATTCTCTCCAAGAATGGGCCTTCGATATTCTGCCAGTCTGACCCTACAACGTCTGTCATGGGCCCACCGCCTTTCAGAAATGACATTGTCTCCAATCTTGGAAGGCGGTGAGGCAAAGGAAATCGAGCACGCAATCGCCAACGATGGCGTGCTTGGGTAGTTTTCATTCCCCACTCTGGCGACTGACCAATTGAATCATTGCCTCGTCGAAATGAAGAATATCGGAAGAAGAGTATGCGAGGGACGGATCTCCGGATGATGTGATTGCCCCTACCGTTCTTATATTCTCGCTCCGAGTGTCCTCTGGGACTTTGTTCTTCATACTCCCACTCTTCAATCTCTTTGTACATCCAACTCTCCAATACTCCAATATCTTCCCTGTCAAGGTCGTCTCTGTGCCATCTATATCACCTTACACTATGCCGGCCAAGATGCCCAACAACTACTCCTCAGAGATGGAGGGCATTGACAACCATGATGCTATGACTGAGTCAGGCTATGTCAGTGCTGGCTCTGGCTCTAGCGAGGAATATGTCCCCGAGATTGTTTTTACCAAGCCCCATCTTCAGTTCCTCAACCGCCAGTTGCAATTCCTTGAGCCCCAAGGTTCGTACTGATAATATCCATAATGACTCCTCTTTCCGAAGACCCTTTTATCTGACTCCTCCTTTTAGAGATCTTGAAATGGTGCATTACTTCGCTTCCTCATCTCTTCCAGACCACTGCCTTTGGTCTCACAGGTCTTGTCACCTTGGACATGCTGTCGAAGCTGGAGGTGCCTCGTCCCCAGATGGTTGATCTTGTCTTCCTCGATACTCTGTACCACTTCAATGAGACCATGTCCCTGGTCGACCGTGTGCGTCGCAAGTACCCCAACAACAATGTGCACATCTATAAGCCCGCTGGCGTCGACACCACTGCCGAATTCGAAGCCAAGTACGGCACCAAGCTCTGGGAGGTCGACGACCAACTCTACGATTGGGTCGCCAAGGTTGAGCCCGCTCAGCGTGCCTACCGTGAGATGAATGTCCACGCCGTTCTCACTGGCCGCCGTCGCAGCCAAGGCGGCAAGCGTGGTGACCTCGACATCATCGAAGTTGACGAGGCCGGCCTCATCAAGATCAACCCCATGGCCAACTGGTCGTTTGACCAGGTCAAGCAGTACGTCAAGGAGAACGATGTTCCCTACAACGAGCTCCTCGACCGTGGTTACAAGAGCATTGGTGACTGGCACTCCACCCAGCCCGTTGCCGAGGGAGAGGACGAGCGATCTGGTCGGTGGAAGGGACAGCAGAAGACTGAATGTGGTATTCACAATCCTCGGTCCAAGTACGCCCAGTACTTGATGGAGATGGAGCTCAAGCGTCAAGAGGAGGCTCTCTCACAGGCTTTGCACACCCAGTTGACGCCTGTTGTCTGATCTTTCCTTTTGACTCCTTCCACTGCATACCCCTCGGCGTTCCTTCTGTGATACCTCTCTGTTATTTTCCTCTGTTTTTCAAGCGGTTTCTTTTTCTCAAGAAACGGTACAAAAAGTACTCTTTGCATTTACATCCTCCCTGTACAGGGAGTCGAGTTTAGTTCTCAGGCCCACTATGGCAATTGTTTGAGACATGATAATGAGATTCATACGATAAATGAAATACAAAAATTCACATTCTTAGAATTCACTCTCTATTTCCATGTAAATATGTTGCAATAGCCCCAAAATCCTTTTTGATCCTTTGATTTGTGTTGACATGGACGGTCACGTGTGGGGCCAACCCTAGTTTTCCCCCAATCCTCAGGCACCACAGTATCACCGCTGATCTACAACCCGATACCTGAATAGTGGTTGAATAGTATTTTATCTTTCAAACGTCTAGAAGAGTTACATGACGAGAGAAAGTAGAAAATATATATCACTAAAACATGCCGTTGACACCGTCAAATGGCTCAAATCCAATGAATGACCTTATGTGATCCATCGCATTTTCTAACTTAAGTCTTTTTTTATATTTAAGCAAACGCCTAATGACTTTATTTCGCGGAGTAGAATAATAAATAGAGCAGCTCACACGATATGTTGTGAAAGGTAGTCATTCTACTGGTGACCACTAGGTACGAGTGCGAGTCAGAGCGTCACTAACACAGAATTTATTGCGACCTACAATACCGCGAAAGGCTCCAATATTTAGTGGATTGGCGGATACTAAACCCGCTTGATACATAGGGTAGCTGCATTGTTGAATTGTGTACATGCGAAGCGTAAAGACTTGATATCTGAGTTGATTGACGGCGCGACGTAGGATATCAAAATAACTGATTCCAAATATCGTAAAGACATTAACAGAAAAAAATATCAAAGAACCCCCAAACTCAATAATTAATATCAGCCGCACATTTCAGTCCGTGAGCCTCAGCGTTCGCGCTTTGACACTCCACCGAGCAATATGAGACTTGCAAGCACCGAGTACACGGATGCAGGGGCTTAGCCATCGACGGAGTAAACCCACAATTCTCACAGGTCATCTCGATATTCTCGACGCCGTCATCTGGGAGATTATACGTAGCCATAGCTTCCACCAGGGACTTGCTCCACTTCGCCCAGCACGCCTCGGCACTGCCAAGCTCTTCAGCGGTAGTGACGGCAACATCACACAGTTCGCGTCTGACGCCAATTGCCTGGCACCTGCGGGACACAGCCTGCGCAAGGCTCTCGTCAGTGGTGCTCCAGGTAAACGGCGCGAATGGTTCCATGTTGCTGCCCATCTGGTAAATTAGGCCCGGCTCATCGAATCGGTTGACGAATGCCTCCAATAGCAAAGGTACAATAATTTTGGCCTGCTCGTCGGGTGAGAGAGGGGAAATTCGGGACCGGCCCTCGCACTCAATGTGGTGGTTGTATGGATTTGTGAGGAATACAGCTTCGCCTGGGACTCCTCCGGGAAGAGCCTTCACGGCGAAATGGTAGTGGTTGGGCGCTCCGAATGCATCCGATTCTGGGCGCTGGAGAGCATTGAAGCTCCGTAATTGAGAGGCAGTAACACTTGCCATTGTTGTGATAATGGTGAAAAAGGGAAGGCAATGATGTTTTGAATTCTCTGGATTTTTTTTGTTGCGTTTAATTAGCCTTGAATGATCCGTGGATGATCCACAGGCGGAAAGGCTTGGCGCCCCGCGGACGAATGGCCTTCTTTCATGCTTCATCTTTACTTTTGAGAGCCTCTCTCACTTGTAAGGCTGAAAAGATGTCTTGCAAATTTTGTATCATGATGTGGTTACATAGTCAAATTGCCCAATCTTGACAGGGGCACGTGTCAGGCGCTAGTCCTGCGCCACTAATTGGGCGCCTGAAGATGGGGCCAGCTGGGAACATCGAGGACGTGCTTATTAAATATAAGCCATTTATTCTCATCTTTACTGCCGGTGCTGTTCCATACTCCGCCTGTCCTTATTTCCCTCAGCTATTGCTCGGTCAGCATGAAGCGATTTCTGAGACTCAAATTCCGAAAGGCAAGTAGCGGTGACCCTCAGGGGAACAGTGCGATCACTCCCCCTCCACCTGTGGGGCCAGGCATAGCCGCACCTTCTACAAGTTCAATACCTACTTCCAGCCTCTCACTACCGGCTACAGGTTCTTCAGTGGCGACTGCTAGTCCTTCCTCCCCCACACTTTCTATAAGCGCGAGCCATGACATCGGCACATGGAATCGCGCCTACAAAATAGCTGAGGATCGAGAACCAGAGTTGATGACAGATTACGCGAGCCACCTAGCCTCTCTACAAGTTAACCCCACCAGCAAAAAAGATATCTCAAATTCGGAATTTGTCGAAGATGTCGTGAAGCAGCTGCTAGAAGACCGAGAGAAGAAACAATGGCGGCTTCCTCTCCTAGGAAATAATGTCATCATCCGAAAGCAAGCCGAGAAACTAGCAAAGGTTCTCTTATGGTCTGATCCTGTTGTCAAAAGTGCTGTTAGCTCACAACCATATGCGGCGCTTGCATGGTCTAGTGTTTCCATTCTTCTTCCTGTGAGTTCAACGTCTTCTCTTGCCCTGAGTTACATGCTCATACGTATATCCATAGCTACTGACAAGTGCTGTCACACCGGATGAAGCTATGCTGAAAGGTTTCAATTCAATCAGCGATGTTCAAGTCTATTGGACAATTTTTGAAGAGACTTACCTGACCTCTTCCCATCGGCAACACTATGAAAACCTCATCGAGCCTTTGGCCAAGCTCTATTCCTACATTATTGAATACCAAGCCCGTGCTATATGCCACCTTTCAAAGACCCAACTTTCCCGGGGGTGGCAGAATGTAGCGGGCGGGAATGAATGGGCTGAAAAGGCGAGTGAGATTGAAGCTTTATCAAAGACTCGCAGCAGCCTAATCTCGCACGACAACGAGAAAGAAATTCGAGAGCGCTGGGGTCTTCAACTACGTGAAATTCAAGAGTCAAGTGCCATCCTTAAAGAGATCCGACAAGTCCTCGATGACAGCCAAAGGCAAACCCAGGGGAACTACCAAGACATGGCGGAAAAAGACCTCTTACAAGATCTGGCTTCTGATTATGAAGGATATAAAGATTTCAATCGTCTCAGAGTCCAAGGCACGTGCGAATGGTTCTTCAATGATGAAAAGTTCCGTAAATGGCGCGATAACGACACGTCTGGGCTTTTGTGGCTCTCTGCTGGACCTGGATGTGGAAAATCGATTTTGTCGCGAGCCCTTATTGACGAACGTCGACTGTCCGTGAACGTCACAACTTCGACCGTTTGTCACTTCTTTTTTAAAGATGGCTACGAAGACCGCATGTATGGCGTCAATGCTTTATGTGCAATACTCCACCAGCTCTTTACTCGAGACTCTACCGGGACCCTAATCAAGCTAGCTCTGCCTGCTCACAAGAATTACGGTAAGGCTCTTACAAGGAGCTTCTCTGGGCTATGGAATATCCTTCTTGATTGCGCCAAGAGCCCTCACACTGGAGAAATTGTTTGCATTTTCGATGCCCTAGATGAATGCGAGGAACAAAGCAGATTGCAATTGATCAGCAAACTCAAAGAGTTCTATTGCCAGCCACAGGGCTCTTCAGAATTATCTTCGAAGCTGAGCTTCCTTATAACCAGTCGACCATACACTGAGATAGAGAGAGAATTTGAGAGGTTCTCTACAACAGAATACCTGCATTTTGACGGCGATAAAAAGTCACCCGCCATCAATCAGGAGATTGATCTCGTCATCGATGAGCATGTGAGACAAATCGCAGGAAACTTCACTCCTGGTGATCAGCTAGAAATCTCAAAACGTCTCAAAAGCATGGAGAACCGCACCTACTTATGGCTCTATGTGATATTCGAAACAATCAAGGAGGACCCGAGCCGCCACGGAAAGCGGTCCAGCATCGAAAGACTATTGAACAACATACCATCAAGGTTATCAGAGGCGTACGAGGTAATTCTAGGCAGAAGCAAATCCCAAGAAGAAACCGAACGTCTTCTTGAGATCGTCCTTGCTGCGGCGCGGCCTCTAACTCTTGATGAGGCCAACGTTGCCTTGACATTGGCTTTGGCAGAAGAAGATTTCGCGTCACACGCAGCCTTGGAGAATGATCTATGGCCTAAGAACAATTTTGAAAGCATCGTCAAAGGCTTAAGCGGCCTCTTCATCAGCGTTCACGATTCAAAGCTATTCCTCATTCATCAAACAGCAAGGGAGTTTCTCATTGACCCTTCGGGTCGTGGTACGTGGGAAGGACGTTTGAGCATGTCTAAATCGTCCAGTACCATATCAAGAATTTGTATTCGGTTCTTGATGCTGCCTGATCTTCACACCCTTCTTGAGCGCAGAGACTTTTCGGATGACGATGGATCTAGGGACGATCTTCCGGATCATAGTGAATCATCCGAGGGGAGCTATTCGGATGATGATGGATCTATGGACGATATTCTGGATCATAGTGAATCATCTGAGGGAAGCTATTCGGACGATGATGAATCCAGCGAAGATCTTTCGTACTATAGTGAATCATCCGACACGAATAGCTTTATTTTGGACAACCTCCCCCCATTTTTCCGCTACGCCGCCACCCACTGGACGTCGCATTTTCTATCACAGGAAGCGACAGCCATTGATCAGTCTTTGAAAGATGCGCGTACACTTTGTGATGCCCGCCAGGCATGGATTCAGGTAGCAAGATACAGAGGGCTACTAAGGTGGACACCAGACTTTCAGGACATGACAGATCTGTCTTTGGCGAGTTATCTTGGGTTGAAGCAAGTGGTCGAGAATATCTTGTCAGAGGAACATGTTGATGTCAACATTGAAGACGAGTCTTCAGGCTCGGCACTTTCGGCAGCATGCTTCGCAGGCCAGTCAGATGTTGTCACGCTACTATTGAATAAAGGAGCCAATTACAACGCCCCTCACACACATGGCACGGCTCTCCATGCAGCTCTGCTCTTCCATCACCATGATACTGTTTCCATACTCCTCGAAAATGGAGCTGACGCCAACAGCAAGAATGAACATCTCGGTACAGCGCTTTACCTGGCCTCAACTCGAAAGAAGCCAGATAGTGTCATTAGCCTCCTGAAATGGGGCGCAGACGTCAACTTTAGGTACGGAAATTTCGGAACAGCGTTGTGCCAGGCTTGTATCCTAGGCAGCCGGGAGACCGTCAATGTCCTACTCAAGAACGGGGCCGATGTCAACATCCAAGGCGGATCGGAGGTCACGGCGCTCCACGCAGCATCTCATTTGGGCCGCCCAGATGTTGTACTTGATCTGCTAAACCATGGTGCTGACATCAATTATAACCACCCAAGGAAGGGCACGGCACTGCGAACGGCATCTGAACAAGGCAGCGAGAATACCGTCGCAATACTCCTAACGAATGGAGCCGATCCTAACCTCAGATGTGGAGAAGAGTATGATGACTTCGCGATCCACGAGGCGTCATACCATGGTTATCATGGTATTGTCGAATTGTTACTCAAGTACGGAGCTGATGTCAATCTCCGAGGCACAAGGAACGCCACAGCGCTCCAGGTGGCTTCGTGGAAAGGTCATCGAGAAATTGTTACATTGCTCCTCGATCATGGGGCCGATATCACCATAAAAGCCGAAAAGGAATTATGGGACTCGGACGGCCATTGCTACACGCACACGGGCACGGCGCTCGATGCGGCAACTGAACGAGGCCATACGGAGATTATGGAAATGCTAGGCAAGGCAGAGGGCCAAGTTTGATTTTACACTTGAATCAACAGTCCCGATCCAATCTAATGCATGATTATTTTGTGGTAATGGCATGGGACTATTCCTATTCCTCAAGTGCCGCGTTTATCCTTTCTAAGGCCACACTCAAATAGTCATGGCCCTGAGTAAACACAATTCGGAACCAGCCATCCTTCTCCGACCCGAAAAGAAAGCCGCTGGCCAAAAAGACCTTCTTTTGCAAAAGACGCTGCATGACCCGTTCCCCGACATTCTCGCCCTCATCCTCCGGGTGAAGCTCGCGGTATTTCTTTCCCAAGTTCATCCAGACGAAGAATGCCGCATTACACCCTGTTGCATATTCAATTCCGTGGTCTTTCAGGTAGTTCGCCGTGTATGCATAGGATTCTGAGAGCAGCTTCTGATTTTGCTGAATATACCGTGTGGTGAATTCGAAGTCTTCAAGCATGAGAGAAGTCAAGTGATCCGTGATTCCAGAAGCATAAGAATAAAGCGCCGGGCCTGTCAACGCCGCATGGACATCCCGATTGGCCTGGGAAATGATGACACCGAGTCGGATACCGTTTGCGCCAAAGTCTTTGCTCATACCCCAAAGGACATGGACCAACCGAGGGTCGATAATTCCAGTCAGATCGATGGAGAGGGCAGATTCGAATTTGACAGGCGGTGGAGAATCATCGACGGTATTTTCAAAGACAGAAAGCGCATAAATTTCATCACTGATGAAATGGATCTGGTATTTCTGACAGAGTCGCATCAACTTAATGAGCACTTCCCTGGAATAGCATCGTCCGAGCGGATTGTGAGGATGGGCTACAATCAAAGCCTTAACTTTCTTTCCCGTTGTCCGATGGAACTCCAGCAACGCTTCTTCGTACTTATCCACGCCGTCGAGGCCGAGAGGATCGAGTTCTCCGAAACTAACAGGAACCACGGGACTCCCCGAACGCAGTGAGATATCTGGAATGAACATGCCGTAATACGGTCTTCCTAGCAAGATTCCCTCGCCGGGATCGGCGAATGTCCACACAACATGCTCGACTGCAGACGAGACGCCGTTAGTCGCCATGAGATGGTTCGGCTCAAGAGGCGTGACTGGCTTCAGGTTGTGGTTCAAGAAGGCGGCGATAGCAGCCTTCAATCTGAAAGAGCCGCATCCGCCGTCGTTGTATGTGAGGTACTTTGCTGGTAGCTCGAGCTTTTTGTTGATAAATTTCAAGAACTCGGGGTGCATCAGGGTGTTTTCTGCTACGCCCACGTTGACATATCCGTTCGGGTTTGTGGATGGGTCCCACAGGTCCTTCATCACGTCCCACATGGGATTCTCAGATCCTGCGTCGACGACATCTTGTGCCCGGCGGGAGAGAACTGATTGAGTCATTTTGGAGGTTGTCACGGAAGAGTTTTTTCACAGGTTGAAAACAAGGCCGAGTGAGTGAGTGGGTGTAGAGGATGAGTCAAAAGCAATCAGTAAATTAGGTTCTTTAGATATCCACATCGTCGGCTACTATCGGCCGGAAATGGTAAGTTTGTGTATCTGCATGTGGAGAGCTGATTGATATGGATTGGCAATGACAATGACTTGGATATCTGCAAAGCCCATGAATTACGGCTCATCAAACCCCATCAAAGCCCATCAAAACCCGCCAAAACCCATCAAAACCACTAAGGGGGTCTTGGCGCTCACAACCCGGCGTCTTGTAATCGCTGTATTCTGGTCTTCTACTAATTTATAGAGCTTAGATTAAAAATATCGAATTAGAATAGCTGTGTAAGTATATTTATTTTAATTTTAAATAAAATCCGATTACTGGAGGTCGAGATATCGCGAAAAATCTTAATATTAATGGTTTGATGTTGGATATATATTTGAGAGTTATATGGGAGCACCACCACTTTATGAGTGAACTTTGTAATTTAAAAATCATCTGAATATCGTGTTTTCTTATATATCCAAATGTAATATATAGATGTAACTAATTGCTAAATATGTACCAATTAAAATAAGAAAATATTACCCTGATATAAGGGCTAGAAACGGGGTCTAAACACAAGGTAATTAATTTTTCAAAATGTTTGCATTGTTTGGTACTAATTGGGATGAAGTTGAGCCTGAACTGTTTAATTTGTCATACTCGAAGGGACTATTCACTACCATTTCATAGAGAACTTGTGTTCCGGGGTGTCAGAACCCCCGGGGGTGAACTCCACCTATATACATCTATGTTGTACGGACCTTTTAGGCGCGAGATGGCTTTTTCTTTTGCAGTGCTCACCCGCTTTTTGGTCGGTAAATCCTAGTATTATGTAACCATCAAACCCCTCAGTTATCACCTGATCAGGATCGAGCAGCTAAGTCAGCATCTCACCTCTCACCTCTGCACAGTTCACCAAGCTCTTGAACGTTGTCCCCTCAACGTGGCGGTAGATCCTAATTATTTCGCCTTGAGCTGAAAGGGATACATTTATTGGGATTACTATTTTGCGGCTATACCTCTATTGATACTGTCTTTACTGCGGGAAATATCTACAATATCTAGGAATATCTCAAAGCCCCCAATTGAATCGATTGTAAATCCAGTTCAGCCTCTTATTCTGTTGTTGTTGGTTTTTCTTTTTCTTTATTTTTTTTTCAAGTCTCCCAAGCTATCTGAGAAAAGGCCATGAAGAGAGCCCAATGCATCACCTTTCATTCATCACTTTCATCACCTGCGTCTGAATTTGTCATTTATTCTGCTTTGATTTATCTCTTTATTCTTCCCTATCACAATTGGCATCATCCTAAATGCTTCTCATCATGCAAAAAAGCAGGAAACGCTCCCGTCTCAGCCCCGGTTTCTTGTATTCAAAGCCACTCACTATATCACCATAGAAGCAGCAAGCATAACAAGCCCACCAAACCCATCCATTCCCTCGCACCACTCCTCCCAACTTGCAGTAGTCCTCGCTGGACTATTTGCAGTAATAGATGTATGGACTAGTGCTGTCCCACCGTGATTCTCCCCAAGTTTGACCAAATCCCCGCTGCCAGTCAAACCAAATTCAGTCTGAACTTCGCCTTCTCTTTGGCTTTCTGACTTCCACACAGCCTCATTGCCTGCTTCCCAAAGCTGTTTCTTTGCCGGTAGGGGTGCGAGAACCAGATCCGTGGGTAAATTGCACATTGCTGCAGGCTCAAAGTAGAACAGCATGTTGAAGACTTTGTAAACAACAGATAATCTAAAAGATTAATCAGTCTCTATCCGGCAAATCCAGCACAGACTAGTAGTGAGAGACAAACCTTCGTCTTGATTCCTCGAAAAGCCAATCTTCCCAACTTCCGTCGAGACTAAAGTTTCCCGCGATGTCACTTTCAGTTAGACCCCACTAGAATGCCGATACGTAGGCCTCTGCGGATACGCCTCAGGATTCAAAGGCTGGGGATCAATTTCCTTAAGTTCCACAGCCTCAACCTCCTCCAAATCAATAGCCGCAGCATACTGATTCGCCTTCATAACGGCATCGAGCAAAGCCCCCCTCCGCGACTGTGCGCCGACCTCATGATTAGTAGCATCGGTGAGGTACCAGGAAACATCCTTCAGTCTTGCGTTGTGATATCCATCCAGCTTCTGGATGAACTTGTGCATTTCGTTGAAGTCACAGAAGATGGCGTAGAATGTGATGGTGGCGTTGTGCATGCGGGGCCTATCGCTGAGGTCTCCTGTTGGGTTGTTTGTATTAAGATCCTCGGATACGAGGTGGATGTGGCTGGCGGAGATGCTTGATACTGCGGCTTCGGGTTTTACGGTTCCGTTTTCTTCTCGTAGACATAGGGCTTCTAGGATTTCGCGGAGGCTGTTGCAGGTCAAGATGACTTCTCGAGAGACGGTTTCTTCGGTCTCGCCGGATGATTCTATGATGAGGTGGATCATTGCTCGTTCTGGGAAGCGACGGGCGGTGTAGTGGCCTCGTAGAGTCATGGTGAAACATGTCATGGTTGATGGTTTATTTGTTATTTGATTAGGAATGAAAGAGGGAGGTAGAATTAGGAATCTGGGGGTTTAAATAGACATCAGGACATCAGATGGTCGAACAAACATTGGGGACTTTGGAGAGTCTCAAGTGAAGCATATGAATGAATGAATATACTCTTCTCGGATATAGAACATGTTTTGACCAATATAAAACCACTCAACCAAACAATGGCTCCTGCTTAGCACCCTCAACAGCAGCAAGGTAAGCCGGACGGTCCTTAACATAGAACTCGATATCAAGCTTTCCTTTGAGATTGGCCTCCCCGCCGTCGAGTGTTCCAGCCTTGACGCAAGTCATATCGGGCATGACCTCCAGTTCTGTGTAGATACTTGAACCGCAGGTAGGGCAGAAGAAGTGCTTGTTGATTTTTCCACTGTTGCCAACTGCATCGTAGGAATTGGGGGTACCTGTGTAGAAAAACGAGAGGGGTTAGAAACTAAGAAGTTGATTTTGGGGCAAGGTGTAGATTTACCCTTTGTCACTTTGAAGCTGGTGCGGGGAACGACGGCATTGGAGGTAAATGCACCACCGGACCACTATTCAGTGTTAGAGATTATGTTCAGGTTCATTGGAATATATATAAGTTTGTGTCTCACCTTCTGGCAGTCGGTGCAGTGGCACAGGGCGGCCAGATACGTGTCAGCTAGTATGTTGTTAGCTTTGGATGTATCTTGGTTCGAGCAATTGATATACCTTCAACGGCGTAGGTAACACCGCCGCACATGCAGCTTCCAGTGAAAGTCATTTTGAGTTTTCAGGATAGATAGTATGTATACTAGTGTGTGTGAGGAAACACCTTGGTGGAATCAAAGTGCAAAAAGTGGGGTGTCAGGCTTTTATACGCATTGTCCTTATTCTTTCGGTATTTGATCTTCGATCGAACACCGAAGTGAGGGGTTTAAAGGGTTTACTCCGCAATCGGGCAAATGGTAAGTGGTAAGTTTACTGCTTAATAGTGTGGAAAGGAATAGAAATGGGCAGGCAGGAAAAAAGATTGGCATCATTCCTAGAAACAAGAACCTGCTTTATATACATCATCCAAGAGTCAAAGCAGTTAAACAGACCCAACGCCAGGTCTCTGCCAAAAACGCGAGATTAGAAAAATCAAGAGATAAGAAATAAATGAAGGTAAAAAGTTGACACAAGACAGCACTGGTGTATATCACTTCAAGATCCAAGTAGGAAACGTCATTGAAAAGAAAATAAGACAGAAGGAAAAATGGCGTAAGAAAGGAATGACAATAACCGGGGTATAGAGAGGATACATGGACTGCGAAGCTTGATCGAACTAGGAATGGAGAACATTCAAATGCCCCCGGGGCAAAAAAAAGGTATGGGGTATTGACAAGAAAAGTGAGATTGGATATCCATACGAACAGGTCTCTTGATCAAAATGCCAGCACTTTACAGTATGGGGGACAAATTCCCCAAGGGAAGCCAAGCATCATCAGGTTTTCGGCTTTTTATGTGCACCTTCCCCTGCGGATCCACTGTCGGGGCTTTTCCTCTTCTTGTCTTGTTCGTCTTCTCGAGAAAAGCTGGGACCGCTTTGCACTGCCGGAGTCGGGAAGGTGAGGGGACTGGGCAGCATGTTGGAGTCTGGGCCGGACCGGCCAAAGCCCCATTCGGGGAAGAAGCTGGAAGGTGACGGGAGGAGGGCATCGGAGACAAAGCGACTCGGCAGGGCGGATATGGGTGTTTCGATGTTATTCGAGTTATTCCCATTGTTCGGATTTCCACCACTGCCCCCGTAAGAGTCGTTTCGCGTTGCGGCAACGGGAGGAGGCGGTCGCGCGAACGGATTTGGAGGCCCTTGCGCTCCCGCACTCAGTATTGCACCGGCTGATGGCGACGGAGGGGGTAAGACCACGCCCGGGGGACCATTTTCGGCACTTCCTTTCGCAGGCGTGGAAGTTTTATTCCCAGCGGAATCGCGTGACGAGTCGGCCGTGGCACTGCCACCATCGGAGGTTTCGCTAGGGATCTGCACCTTTAACTGCGGTCGTTTTGATGGTAATGGTCCGCTGTTCGTTCGGGATGGCGGTTTGATTTTTGGCGTCGAAGCAATTGGTCCCGGACGAGGAGCCTCCGTCGCAGCTCTGACGGGCATTGATTTGGAACCAAACGAAGCTTGTGGTAGTGCTTCGACCTTGAGAGAGTTGTTATTTTGAGACTCATATGGTCCTGCTCCAGCTCCAAAATGGCGGGCGAGCACCGATCCTCGATCATCAATGGGCGTGAAAATACTCCGTGATTTCGATAGCGACTTCATTTGTGGTGGCGACTGGCTGTGCTCTGCTTTCATCGCAGAAGAATCGTCTTGCGGGTGCTCCGAGCCAGGCCGTTCTTGGTGACCATCAGGCGCGAACCCTGGAGGCATCGAATTTCTCCCATGCTCCTGCATATATGCCTGCTGCACGTGTTGATGGGGCCCCGGAGGCATTCCTACGGGATGGCCGTGTTGTTGGAAATGCTGTTGGCCCTGGTGCTGGGGCGGCATTTGCTGGGGTGGCAAACCGTGCGGGTGCATAGGAGGCGTTCCTTGGTGTTGTCCTGGGGGGTGTCCATAGTGCGCAAACTGTCCCGGTCGAGGTTGCTGGTTCATAGCGTGAACATTCGGATTGTACATGGACGGATTCGGCATATAGGTAAACCCTCCATTCTGCGGGCCAGGGGGTGGCGGCGGTGGAGGTGTACCATGTTGCTGGGGGCCTAGGTTTGAACTGACGCGGCGGATGTGATTCCTTGAGGAGGGACGTGAAGTGCCTTGCGGTTGCGGGGTTCCATGACGTGTCATGGCATGATGGATCGGGGGTGAGGCGGAGGGTGCATGATTCATGTGCTGGAAGACGGGCTGATTTTGGAGGTGAGGGGGGATGGCGGGGTGGTTCTGTTGAACAGCTTGGATGTCCTCGGGAGCTGGCGAAGCCTCATCTTCATCATCATCGTCATCTCGCTTACCCGCAAAATCTTCCGGGCCTTTATGCTCGTGGGGAGGGCCAAACTGAGAAAGAACTACCAGTTAGAGATTTTCGGGATGAATCGAAGAAAGTTCTACCCACATATTGATAGCGACCAAGAGCATCATGCATGTCGCATGATGAATACTCGTACAGCTTTTTGTTGTGGCCAAAAATAATGACAGCTACATCAACGGAGCAAAGGACGGCGAGCTCATGCGCCTTCTTGAACAGACCCCCCTTTCGTTTCAGAAACGTGCTATAGCGGAAGAATCTCCGATTAGCGGCTAGAATGCTTCAAGTGGGATGATTCAACATACACTGAGCGGTTGCGGTCATCTTTGATGGCCTTGATCTCAATCTTTCTGCGACCCATGATGGATAACTACGGGCGCATCAATTGCGCACCGATAGCAATATTGAGAATAAAAGGTATAGGAAGCCGCGGAGCGACTTGCGAGATACCTCGCGCGATTATGATTTAATTAGCCAAGATGTAGAATCGACGCGATGACGATCCTAGCCACACGGTGGCACACGGGTGTACGTGAAAAAAGTTCGTCTCTGCACGAGGATATTTGAGGAATAGTATGACTAGTCAACAAAGGGATCCGAACCCAGAACGAAACCAATGTGCTTTCAATGTAAGCAACCCTGGAGATAGTTGAGGGGGCTGGACGCGACTTGAAAACAATGAAGACCCCCCGGAGTTCAAAGAACAGTGAACCCGAGGAGATGAAAGGTTTAAGGGGCGATAAAGGAACCCAAAAAACGAGAAGTAAATGGGGAGCGGAGAAAGGATGATTGACGATGCAGGAAAGGTTGATTCTAAAGATAGAATCGAGGGAGAGACCTGAGAAGATTTACTCGCTGACTCAGCCAGGGCCTTAGGCGCCGGGGAATCTATATTTATCTTTTGTCTCAGCCATTGAAGGACTCCAGGGCTGGTTACAAAGTACCGATTACTACTAACTACAGTTAGTCTTGTCCCTGCAGTGGCTTGTCACAGTGGAGTCTTATCCTCCAGCTCCTATTGGGTTGTAGTTTATCACTGTTCGGATATACGTATTCTTTCAGCTCTTCAAACCGGAGTAAAGGGATGGGTCGATGATGTCAACGGGAAGCTCAGGTACTGATATACCCGTGGACTAGAGGTAGATTAAAGATCCACAGAGATGTCAGATTTATATTTCAAACTATAAAGCTATAAAGCTATAAAACCCTGGATCCCTAGGCAGTTCTAGTCCCGTGATATAACCCTATATCTCTCTATAAAGAGTAAAGCGCCAGATCTGTATAGTCTGATCTCAAAGCCGCCATTGTATCTTTAAGTTAAAGTAAACGTCCTAACTAACTATGTATTTTGACATATGTATATGTAGGTCAAGTACATCAAGTACATACCGTCAGTACTTCCATCTATGTGATTGGCTCTAATGGGAGATTGGGCAGGGAAATCATTAATCTCTACATCTCGACACGTCTGAATGATAGTCCAATAGAATAGACCTATAAACCCGTATACATAATATACATAACCTTGGATCCCCCAAACCCAGATCAGAAAAATGATCATGGTCGGTATCATTCATTCTAATTCTACCCAAGTTTAACCTCAATTCCTTTTTTATAAAAAAAAAAAAACAAACGTTGAAATCCTTTGTGTGGAGGCATCTAACGGAGTCGAGACTCGCGGGTAAGTTTAGTTTGGTTTACCCCTGAGCTTCGTGACTTCTTTTTTTTCCTTCTCTTCCCAACCCTCGCTTTTTCGTTTCTTTTCCTTTTTTTCTTGTGCTTTTCGTTTCTGAGGTTTCTTGTGTGGTTCCCACTCTAAAGAAGCACAGATCAGATCCTAGACCAGGGATCCTTTTACTTTGTCCTGCTGTTACCGGGGCTGCAGGACATCCCGGACACGCCTAGACGTTTTAACTATTCACTCGGTCTAATTTACCGTGTCGGTTGTCTGCATTTTGTCGTTTCGAGATTTCTTGCTAATTGATTAACAGAAGTAAAGAAAGGGGGGGAAAAAAGAAAAAGAAAAAGCGGACCCTCGTTCCTCCCCCACAAGCCGTTTTCTGACACGCAAAAGTCAATTGTTAGACGCATTCCCGACATGTCCTTCTTTTCTCGGGTGTTTCGGGGCAAGGACTCCACTGCGACAAAGAAGCAGGCCAAGCCCACCACGGTCAACACAGCCCCCGCGAAGCCCAAATGGACCGATGCGTGGCTGCGGACAGAGGTTGCGCCGGAAGAAGTCCAAGACCTTGTACGAGGGTGTGTGCATGAGCTCAAGGCCCGAGGTAGGTGGATTGATATCTTGACCGTGGAATACTCGCCATACGGGCCATTGTTCGGATTGCTGATCATTCGTCGCTACAGCTCTCCACACGCCATTCCTTCTCCTACCGTTCCGTCCTAGCTCCGATCCCAGTGCAGCTCGCACGTTCATTCGCAATTACTTTAATCAGTCTTTCGATAAGGGCTCACCCGTCAACGGAGATGCCTTGTCGCAGGAGCTCCGGCTCACTGAGCCGATGGTGAGGGATAATTTCTGCCCGGGGGTTATCAGGGGAGTTACTAACGTTGATGATCTGAATAGGTTCTTTGTGGTGTGATGAAATGGTGCTGGAGCAGACTCCCTGGCGGTGTCGTCACTTGGGAGGCGTACGAGACCTTCAAGATGGGCGAACATGGTATGCGATATTGAATGGAATGCGGGGAACATACGCGCTGATGGAACTTTAGATTCGGATATGGCCCGCGACGCTTTCTCGACTTTCATTCCGATCGGCGGCGATTCCGATGCACGTACCAATATTATTCTCGACTTCTTCGACCTTTTGGCTGCCATTGCGGCCCATGGAAAATCTAATGGCTTGGGAGGCCGCAAGCTTTCCCGGTACGCTGGATGGTGGGCGTTTGAGCATGTCGATACAGGCAATGGCTTCGAGGCCGCCTATAAGAACTGGGCTGCGTATGGACTTCCATTGATCTAATATGTCCAGATGATATTCTAACATCCGATCTCTAGTGCCGCCGATGCTACGAGTCACTTGTTCTTCGCCTACCTTCGTTCGTTGTCTCCTGATGTCCATCGCGGCGTGAGCGGCATCTCATCGCTACCCATCTCTCTCCAATCACTCGTTGAAGCGACCGAATACCCCCCTGAAACCCCGACTCTGTTGCAAGTTACGACGACAAAGGTGGTTATGATTGTGGAGAATGTTTCCCCGACGCCATTTTCCTTGTTGCGACGCGCCAAGAACTTTGAATACCGCGACGACGACTGGCACTTGCAGGAGTTTGCCAACTACGAAGACCCCGTCAGCGCATTGACCGACGAGTGTCTCCGTGTTCTCAGATGTATCTCATCTGCGAACCAATCCAGCGTCTCGAGTACCAAGCAGTCTACCAGTTTACGGGATGCATCCTGGTCTCGCTTCGAGGATATCGGGTTCGGTGGTTCCATCGACTCTGACCCGGAGGATGAAGCCAAGGAAGCTGCTCCGCCGGCGACTGGAATGACTACAAGGAGTGGACCCGCGGGAAGCTTGCAATCCGTTCCTCAATCTGGAGGAGGTGACCTTGGCCGTCCCACAACCCCCTCGTGGGCAGACTTCATGTCCTCCGGATTCGCGGATGAAAATGGGTTGAAGAACCATGTGGGCCCTCTGCTCTTGCCTCCTGACAAGGTTCTACCTCCCATTGCCTCTGCACGTGGCATGAGCTCCCAGTCGCACAAGCGCTCCTTGGATATCGAGCCGGATCTCGAGCCTGCCGAGTTGGCGAGTATCACCACCCTAGACATGGACGACTCGTTCTGGTGGGTTTGGATCAGCAGTCTGTCGGGGGATGAGCCATCTGCCCGCAAGGCTGTGTTTGGTCGATGCGCGCTTCTGGAGACTAGAATTCGGGATACCAAATGGCTGATCCTTGAAGAGCAAGTCAAGGGTGCTGCCCCAGAGCCCGAGGCCGGTGCTCAGATTGTCGAGAAGAAGCGATTCTTCAGCTTTGGTAGCCGTAGAGGAAAGCTCAGTCGCCGCAAGTCGTCGGCCAAGAAGATGCCTAACATTGAAGACTCGTACAAGCGGCCCAACAACCAGGGAACGCACAGCAAGACCAGCATCGGACCGGATCAACACAAGCGGATCCAGGAAGCTGCGGCCGCTCTGCAAAAGAAGCACCGCGAGCAAGAAGCGGAGGCGAAGGAGAACCGTGCCACTCCCAATAACAGTCGTTACTCCAAGACCAACTCCGTCATGACCCTTCAGCCTGCCATTGTGAATGAAGCCTCCCAGGCCATGAAGTGGACTAAGAACTACGACAAGGGTGCCTTCAGGGCGGCATATCTCAATAACGACCGCGCTGGCACTGGTCATCTTGAAGAACTCCAGGACGCCCCCGAGCCGATTTCGAAGGACACCGAGGAGGAGCCCGCCACGCCGTTGGCGCCTCTTCCGACCAACACTGCAAAGAGTGGTCCCCCGTCACTTCCCAAAGAAGCTGCTGCTGCTGTATCCACCCCCCTTCCACCTTCTCCTAAGGAAGCGCCAACTAAACCTGTCAATGGAACCACTCCCGAAGAGGAGAAGCCCATTAGAAAGCCTGCCGTCGTTGAAGAACCCACTGAGCGTCGAGACTCAGTGGACGAGGCGGGCAAGAAGCTGAAGAAGAAGACTGGCAATTCTGCCTTTAAGAGCATGTTTAGTGCCAAAAGGAAGCCTGAACAGCAACAGCTTCCTGTGAAGACCGCTGATGTCAAGGAAATGTCCAATGTGGCAGCTACTCGTGCGGCCCTCGAGGCCAAGGCGAGAGCAGCTCAGGAGTCTGGTCCCGTGAAGAAGAAGCCCCTCCCCGCCGCTGCCGCTCCCGCGATTACGCCCGTGGCTACTAAGGTGGAAAAGCCTTCATCGCCCGAGCGTGTTCAACCGACCGTGAAGGAACCTGCGGCAAAGCCCCCAAGCCCGACTCAACCCTCCGCCTCTCTGAAAGAGAACGGTGAGAACGGTGCGCCGCCCAAGACCAGACGCGCCGTCGAGTATGATGCTCTCTCGCGCGTTGGCACCAGTGAACGCGACGCGGCCGATCAGGAGTTCTCCAAGTTCGACCAAGGCCCCCTGAGTGATCAGCCTGCTTTCCTCCCCGAGGATTCCCCCGTGGACGACAACTTTGCAGTACAGAGGACCGAGGTTCCCCAGACCCCGACTAACGGCAATGGTGTCCGCCCCGAGACCGCCACTTCGCCTGACTCAACGGAAGCTACACAGGATCGCTGGAAGGCGATCCGCGAGGCTGCTGCCCAGCGGACTGCCGCTGCCAACGAGGAACAGGCGCACGAACACGATACCGAGGCCAACACCCGGACTAGCCAGTCAGAGCGCACGGACGAGGGAGATACTAGTGGAGAAGAGAGTGAGTAGTAACTTCTATCCGCAAACCTGACCCCCACACTAACTGTTTTCACAGCTATCGAAGCCCGTGTTGCCCGCATCAAGGCCCGAGTAGCCGAGTTGACTGGCAACGTCGAGGATGGACAAAGACGCTAGTCTGCGACGTCCCCATACCAATTTTTCCTTTATTTTTCTCAGATCATTTTCCCCTGGCTCTCTATTCGCTATGATCCAGGATGTATCTTTTGTTAATTGTATACCCTTCTCCCGACCAGACATTGGTCGTGTTTGCTTATTGAGCGCGGTCTGAAGACCGAACAAGATCCCCATTTCCATGATTTGAAGATGGACAGGCCGACGAATACTGCGATACGATTGATGGATTTCTTCTTTTTGGTTGCGACATCTGTTTATTTTTTACTTTTCTTTCAAATCTCTCTTGACCTTTCTCCAGTCTCTGATCTTCGACTCAACCAATCTCCTCCTGTCTTGGTTTATTTCCTTCCCATCAAATTTGGGCTGCTGTTTGTTTTTTATGTCCGTTGCTCTATTCCCCTTTCGCTACTGCTATTGATTCTGGTTTCGCTACCGATATGAATCGCTTTGTGTCTTTGAATTGAAGTATTATCTATGTAACATGGACCTCTTACTTATTGCAAGCATACACTCAAAACCAGAATAATATACTAATGGCAAACTTTGAATAACATGACCGTAATATGACATTCTGTATGTACCTTTTTCTCTTTTCCTAATTCCAATATTCACCCCTAAGCTAAACCTACAACCCCAAAGCCTTCAAAATCGCCTTCCCAACCCCAGTTGCCGAACCAGGATTCTGCCCAGTAATAATCGTCGACCCCGTCCCAGCCGCTTTACCAACAACAACCATCTCCCCCCAAGGCTCCGCAGCCTTAACATACTTCCCACCAGTAACCCGTCCAAGCTCCGTCTCCAACATAAACGGCATCGCAGCAGACAGATTCACGGCATCTTCCTCGGCATTCGAGAACCCGGTCACGCTCACGTCGGAAATGAGCGGTACACCTGATGGTGCTTTTGCGTTTAGCAGGACACAGGGACCGTGGCAGACAGCTGCGACGGGCTTGTTGGCCGCTGCGAAGGTTTGGATTAGAGACAGGGAGGTGGGGTCGTTGGTTAGGTCGAACATTGCTGTATATATGAATTGAATTTGTTAGAGGGTTGTTATATTTGTATAGGTTTGATAGGATAGGCATAGGGAACTCACGTCCATGACCACCAACATAGAAGAGAGCATCGAACTCGTCCGCGCGCGGGAGAATATCTGCTAGCTTGTGCGTGTTCGTCCAGAGGGGTTTCTGTTCTTTTAGGAATTTTTGAGAGACTTCGTCTGACTCCGAGGCCTTTACGGAGGATGGGTCGAGGGGTGCTTCGCCGCCGTTTGGTGAGGCGATTGTTAGGGAGACTTTGTCGTGGAGGACTTCGTGGGGGTGGGCGAATTCGGGCTTTGGGGGGTGTATTGTTAGTATGGGATTTATTTTGGGATTGGGTTGTTTGATTGGAAGATGTGGGTGCTTCATTGGTACTTCTTCATTGGTACTTAATTGAAGCAATTGAAGCAATTGGAGTTACATACCAGATACCAGCCGGTTGGGTTGCCGGTGGCGCCGAGCTTGTCGTGGGAGGTGAGAACGACGAGGACTTTTGGTGCCATTTTGGTGGTTTTTGGTGGTTTTTTGTGTGTCGATGAAATTGTAGAGATAAAATAGGTTGTGTTGAATTGAGGGAAGAGTGGCTATGAGCTTTTTTATATGTCCCCCCACTTGTGGTGGCATCACCAGTATCACTATCCCGTCACTGACTCCACTAGGTCCTCCTAAGGTGGTTGAATACGATGATGTCATCATATCCATGGGCATAAGTCTATGTTGTAAGAATTCTAATTGAATTAATTTGTAGCACGTCTATCTGTTAAAAATTCATATAACTTCTATTTGCTCGGCTTATCTAGAATAAACAAATAGATATGAGCCTTAAGCTATCAGGTCCATGGATGTTATAACTACGTTATATGTATGTTGTACTTCGTACTTACGCTAGTCTCATCACGTGCAACCCTGCTCTGTTATGTTACCCCTCTTTTACATGGACATATAACTAACTATATATCTTTTCATGTTCTCAGCATTGATCATGGATGATTGATCAAGATTCCAAGATCCATCTATGTACTCCGTATACTTTGGATATCGGGACGGGACCGGTGGGGCTACCACATTTGAATGGTTTGACCCTCAAACTCCACAGACCTTGTAAATGATTCATTCGCTAAAACCCCATTTCCAATTCCCAGGTTATTATATCCTTCGCCTATCTATGCTAAAAACCCCCAAATGACCGAAATGACCGAAACTCCAAACTTCATTATCGTCATCATCAACCTCAATCAAACATCCTATGACGTCTTCCCCGGTGCTCTTTCATATTATCCACACGGCCAAAGGCCTGACCACACTCGGGACACTTGACGGAGCGATGTGCGACATGTTGTACTTTGATATGGCGCATCAATGATGCATAGCTACTAAACGTCTCGCGGCGTGTACAGCCCCCCCAACCACATTTGAAAGGGCCATCCGATCCACTGAGATAGAAGAAAGACTATTAATAATGAACTGGGAAGAGTGGGAAAATGTGACTCGGCTCGGACTCACTCTTGTTGCTGGGGTTCACTATGAATAGAAGTGGACTCCAAATTAGCAACTTCATTGTGCTGGTTTGATGGGGATTTCTCTTGGGTGGAGGGACTTGGTGTCGAGGACCACGTATGTGTTGTGGTTTGACCCGGGCTGAGGTGGTCTTCGGTTCCAACCTCGCTGTCTCTGTACTGCATGGTCGAGGAAGACTGCATGTTGCTCTGGTAAAAGTTGTCCTCTGTGGGGTGACCTATGGCGGTATGCATAGTCCGGCCGGGGTGAAGAGACCTGGAGGCATGGCTCATAGAAGGGTCGTAAAGAGGCCAATTTGTAGAGGGTACAGGTCTATGTCCGATCGCAAAGTCAGGTGGTTGGGTCGGCATAGTCCAGCTGGAGTCGAGAAACGTGGAGGCGTAGCTCATAGAAGGGTCGTGAAGAGGCCAATCTTCAGAGGGGAGAGATGACTGTCCGGCGAAAGGGGCAGGTGGTTGCATATCAGAAGTTTCAGCATGGGAATTGCGTTTCTCGCTGCTAGGTTGGAGTATTTGGCGTAGTCGCAAATATTCTTCGAGGTCTGAAGTGTATACCATGATGGATAGAAAGGAGGAATTGAGATACCAAGTGTATTAGAGATCTCTGTACTAGGAGGGAATCTAGTGCTTCTATAGTGAAGAGATAGGATGTCTAGTGGAGCCAGGCTTATTCTTCCTTGAGGTTCCTTCAGCCCAGGAGATTCGGGGTGCTCGGTCTTCCCAACCTTGGCAAACGAGGCCGTGCAGTAGAAATATCAATAATAATTGGATGTCCAGATGAGGTTAATTAAACCTCCTTTTTCTTCCTAGATGGGATGAATACCCGGTGATATCTCGAATGCTTAATCGGAATATAGCCCAAATAGGGAACAGCGGTGTACCTGGTAGTTGTCCGGTGGAAAGTTGACGGCCAGAAGATCCAGAACCTTTCTATAGATCGACGCGAGATTTCCCAATTTTATTTTACTATTTTACTATTTACCATTTGCGATTTTGTCTATCGCCACCCCGTATAAAGGTCGTGCACGTGCATGTCCGAGCTTTGTTTCCCCTGATCGCTCCGTGCCGCGTATGCCAGCTTAACCTTTTCGTCCCTCCAACTCCAGGTTTTTCTTCTTAAAACACACCGATACTACTCCGTACGGAGTAACCTGAACGCAGATAGTGACTGCTAGTCTATGAAATTCAGAGACTTTAATCGAAACTGCTCGCGATATCTCTGATAAAATCAATTATCATAGTGAGTGTCTAGGATTCGTAGCTTGGTGCTCATATAAGAGACACCAAATGAAAATATTATAGCATCCTAATTATATACCATGTTTAAATTAGTTTATGCTTGGCAGATCTGGTGCCGGTGACCGCGCCAAGCGTCCTACAATATAGAGTAAAGTACGGAGCAGTTGCCGAGGACTCTGAAACACGTAACTAACCGTGCCAAGCCCACCAACAACACAACCGGTAGTGTTGTTGGTGGGCTTGGCACGGTTATTCTAGTTATGTTAGGATCCAGGTTACGCTTATGCGTTGGCGATCGGAGAAAAGGGGGAAACCACACAGCCCCGCGAGTAGTCATGAGTATATATGTATGTTGTATTGATCTAATCTTGAACGCCACACTCGTCACGCCCTACCGAAAAAGCGCTTATTTGGAGTAAATTCGAAAAAAATGGCCGTAGGTCATCCACCTGTTTCGGACCTGAACTTCCTCGTGTTCGGTCTAAATCCCTCTTTGCATGTAGGCTTGTATTCAGGACAGTGAGAAGTGATGGCTATAAAAAAGGTCAGATCGAAAAATAAACAGTATTAGGTTATGGAGCAAAAGCATATCTGAATAATAAATTTAAATAAAATAGAATAAAATAAAATAAATAATAAATATCTAGAGATATCTATTGTGTATAGACTAAGTAAGCAGTAAGTGCTCCATAGAACCCTTGGAAGCATTGAGTGCTCCATAGATCCATCCACGCCTCCCCCGGAGCCCGGGAGGTCCCCCGGGCTGGGCATCAATTTCTGAGTACTAATCAGAAAGCGTCAGGTGAGGTCACCTGGACACTCTGAGCCCTGACTAAAACTCACTCTTTGAGTCCGACTTTAAGCGCCCTCATAAAATCGGTGGCTAGCGTTTAAAGACGGGCAAGTCCCACCTGGTAGAGAAAATATAGTACGTATAACTAGCTACCTAAGTAGGTATGTATTATGTATTATGTATGTGCAATGTCAAACCAAAAAGAAAAGAAAAACACACAAAAACTCCTTTTATGGAGACAGATGAAGGGCCCAGCTCACTGTACATGTAGACTCTCTCTCTATCAGTGTGTACACAACCCCAAAATCCCAACCGTAGTCAAGACAAGGCTCGCATGCAATGTACACCGGGTATCGAGCAAAAAACAATAACTATTCATCGCAACGGATCGTAACTTTGCAGCCTCCACAGCTCCCGCTCTGCACGGCTTGTGCTCATAGTATATACCGCAGTCGACGGGTAGCCTCAGCCGCCACAAGCGCGCTTATTGCCCCGATGAAGAGACAAATTGAGATGGCATTGTACCTATCCTTGTCGAGGTTCATCCACGAATCTGAATTATTATCAGATGTAGGCTCTGGCCCCGGTTCGAGGACGCTGAAGACAATCCAGCTGATGAAGGTGCCGACGAATTGGGGCAGGGTCGTGTACACATTCAGCACGCCGAGGTAGATTCCGGCTAGTTCGCCTGTTGACGGGATATTGGATGCGTGTTCCTCCTCGTCGGTGTCACTGTCGGTGGAATCGTGGTGGTTCAGTCGGAGAACATCTAGCTCAGTGTCGGCGGCGTTGTTGCGTATACTTGCTGATGTGATCATTGTCACACCGGATCGGGAGGATGGTATTGCCGGGGAATATCCGCCCATTGTTAGTTTGTTGATTTCCACGCCCATAAAGGCGAATGGGGCCCAGCCGCTGATTGCCCAGGGAATACCGCATACTGCCACTAGGAAGGTTGCGAAGGCGCGGGAGTGTGCTAGAGGGGCGAAGATCATTGTCGCGGCGAACATGACGTGGGAGATCAGCCAGGCGGTTTGGAGGTCCGGTCGGATTGCGGTGATGGCTTTGAGAACTGCTGCTACCTTTGGTGGAGGTCGTGCGGTGAATCGTGTCCGTTTGGTATCTGGTTGCATGATACAAAATGGTAGGAGTACAGAGCTGAGGACTGTGATGGATGAGAAGACCGTTAATGAAAGACTGCCCACGCGGCCGACTTCACCAAGCATGTCTGTTGCTTTGGCCATGTCGTCTTTTGGTACTTCGTAACGGAAGTAGGTTTCGCCAACCCAGGTTGTGCTGTAGAAGAGGAAGGGGAACCAGCCTAGTTAATGTTAGCATTGCTAATTTCCCAGTAGGTGTGGAATTTCCCATACCAATCCAAGCCCAGAATTGGGCCCAGCAGATTGCTTGGATACGAGGTGGCAATTCGAAAGTAGTTTTGAAGAGTTGAGAGAGGACCTGAATAGCACCAGCACTTCCGTCATCCCTGTTATCACAAAAGATTAGTTGATGGCAATAAGTCTCGGTTCGAGTTCAACCCACCTTGCCGATATCAGAACTCGCTCTTTTACCGAGTATGAGGTGATTGCCACTGCAACCATCAATGATAAAGCAGCAATCACTGTCATCTGCTTGAACTGTGTATCTCCAAGGAAAGTACCAAAGATGCTGACGGTATCGATGGCACCAACCACATAAGCAAAGAGCTGGCCAATGGCAGACATTCTCCCGGCTACATTGTACAAAAGAAGGTCAGTGGCGTTTCAGGCTGAGACATATGGGGAAGTGCCATACCCCATGCGGATCCAGCTTGTTGCGATGGAATCGGTAGCGTATCCACAATCAGACCGCGACAGCACGCTTGAACTAAGACATTGTAAGCCACGTTCAATTAAGGTACGAATATAGTATACCACTTACCAACGTTGATGGAGAAATCCACTGCATAGATACTCACCACAGCCAGGGCAATTGTGCCATTTTTGGCCTGTGGAAATTCAATATTAGCCTCCACATATCCATAGACCTAGGAAGATGAGTGTTCCAATAAACAGGATATGTACCTTTTCCGGATCTTTAACAAATAAACCAACAATCTCTTTCGTCCACCCTAAAACAAGCAGACAGAAAGCGACAACAAGCGATCCAAAGACCATGAAAGGTCTACGTCGACCCCATTTTGATCGTGATCGATCAGCAATAACTCCAATAAGAGGTTGGATAATCAATCCAGACAACGGGCCAGCAATCCACACCAACGAAGTCTTAGACTTCGTCAAACCGAGTTGAAGAAGGTAAGGTGTACAATCTAAGAAAACAAATCAAGTCAGCGATCATTATCCTAAATCAGTCCCAATGGAGAGAGTATTTGGAATGTGGATAGCTCCTTACAGGTCATCTCAGTACCCCACGTGAACCTATTCCCAAGGAAACCCCAAAGTCAGCCAACAGACACAACACAACGATCGATCCATGATCTCCAAGAAAGGCACAGGCTAGACAATGTCGCGCAGCATCTAACCCGCCATATCCGACCGAAACAAAAACAGAAGGGAAAATACGCACTGCAATCCGACCAAACTAAACGTCAAAAGCGCCATCCTGGTGGACTCATTCCGGCCTTTGATGGAGGGCGTCCCCGCCCACCTCGCAGCCTGCGGCATCCTAATTATCCACGTGCTATCATGCACTTAGTTGTCCGCGCTCGCGCTCATGAACCAAACCCAAGAATCGAAGGTGGCTGGTGGCTGGTGGCCTAGCCAGTGACCGAATCAAGTCGAAAACACCCGTCGGGAAGAGACGCGCAGTTCAGAATCGAAATAACAAAGTGTGTGATCTAGCAAGGTCGGGGATGCGTTCCGGGGATTGGGAAAGGGGCCGGAAAGTGTCTAATCCTTTCGGGGAATTGAGTCGCGTGCTCTTTTAGTGCCGTCGGGGGGAGCTCGCGGGGGCCGAAACAGTGCACGGTACGTCCGGGATTCGTCGTTTGTTGTCGGCGCGGGTTGGGAGGAGGCTGGCTGGGTTGCGATGGAGGTGTCGATGGGTGTCTTTGCAGTTATCGAAAATCGTCTATGGGAATAAGAGAAGAAAGACCCTTTGTCACAGTCGAAGAGGGAGAGAAAATCCGTGTTGGCCTGAGCGGCTCTATGCGGGCCCCCGGCCTTATCGATTCATTTAATTTACGAGAGACCCGCCAGCCCTGGAACCCTTATGCCGATCCCGGCTTTTTGCAGGGTCGGCTATGCTGTGGCTTTTATTTGTCTGTATACGTCTAGTTTCCCACTCTAAATGCATTAGGTTTCGAGTATTCCGTATTCTAACGTTTGTTTGCAGCAAAGGCTGGACCTCAGCGTTATGTCAGCATATTGATGGACCTCGGGACCCTTGCTGATTGGCCACATGTGATGACGTAATACAGGGCCCTCCAGGGCTGTGAGCCAATTATAGAAACACAGGGGCATTCGACAGGGGGATTGTACATAGACACGGCACATAATGTACAAAGTACGTGCACTCGGCAACCTTCGTATAGGGGCTCTAATAGGCTCTAATTTGGGACTTACCTGATTAGGAAAGTATCTTTGCTTGAGGGGCTTTTTTTACTCCCTACATATTACCATAGAACCTACGGAGTAGATGGATGACAGCTGATTTTATAACTCTCAAATCTCAAGGGACAATATCCACCAAAAAAAAAAAACGAACAAAAATAATGGCGTAAATATCTTTCATTGCGTGCGTCGCATCCAATCCTAATGTTGAATTGGTCTCGAAAACCTAAGTATCACAGTATGACGCGACTCCTGCCTTGCCGGCCAATCAACCAGAGTCAGAAAATAGAGATTTTAATTCCTTTGTATCCCGAATCCGCTTCCCATAATCATCGTAAACAGCTATACTCCGAACCCCTACAGCCGGTTGGGGGCCGAGGTAGTGACGGGCCACTGGTAGCCAGCGGCATCGCTGAACTTGTAGCCGTATGAAGCAGTGAAGTCATCAAGGACGGCGGGTCCACGGGAGCCTAGATAGAAATTAGTTATATGTTATGGCTGGAGAAGAAGAAAAGCAGGTAAACTCACCGTAGGGGTACTCCATGGGGATGATCTCCTTGTTATCATCCAAGTAGTGCAGGAGGGGAGTGAAGATGCGCCAGCTGGCATCCAACTCATCGTCACGGACGAAGTTGGAGTGGTCACCCTTGAAGGCATCCAAAATCAGGGACTCGTAGGCCTCGGGGATCTTGAGGTCGGAGAAGCGGCGGCGGTAGGTCAAGTCCAGCTCGGTAACCACCGTCTGCATGGAGAGACCGGGCAGCTTGGAGTTCATCTTGATGTAGACGGACTCGTTGGGCTGGACACGGATGACAAGCTCGTTACGGGGAATGTCCTTGAAGATACCGGAGGTGACATCCTTGAACTGGATGCGAACCTCGGTCTTCTGCTCGTTCAGGGCCTTTCCGGCCTTGAGGATGAAGGGAACACCGTCCCAACGCTCGTTCTTAATGTATGCAACCATGGCGCAGAAAGTCGGGCAACGCGACTCCTTGGGCACAGTATCGTCCTCCAGGTAACCGGGCTTGCTACCGTCGAGGGAGCGGCCGTACTGGCCGATGATGACATTCTTGGGCTCAATAGCATCCATAGCGCGGAGAACACGGACCTTCTCGTCACGGATATCCTCGGAGGAGAAGGAGATGGGGCGCTCCATGGCGAGCAATGTGAGAACCTGCAGAAGGTCTGTAGAATTGTTAGCTTTTTTTGCTACATCTAGTCAGTGCGATTGAATATACTTACGGTTCTGCATAACATCACGGATAATACCGAACTCATCGAAGTAGCCACCACGGCCCTCAGTGCCAAAGGGCTCCTTGAATGTAATCTGCAGCGGATATTAGGACCCGAACTCCGGAATAAGATCGCTTCACCACATACCTGAATGTTATCAATGTGGCGGCGGTTCCATGTGGCATTGAAGAACTCGTTGCCGAATCGCAGAATTAGGATGTTCTTGACCATCTCCTTACCAAGGTAGTGATCGATACGGAAGATCTCCTCCTCCTTCCAGTTGGGCTCCAAGGCCTTCTGGAGGTCGCGGGAGCTCTGAAGGTCCTTACCAAAGGGCTTCTCGACCTATTAAAAAGAATAGGTGTATCAATATGAGGTTCGTTTGGGGCCAGGCTGCCCAGAGAAACTCACAATAATGCGAGCAAGACCGCTCTTGGGGTAGCAGTTGCGCTTCAGCTGCTCGGACACAGTGGTGAAGACACTGGGAGGCAGTGCCATGTAGAAGACGCGGTTCTGCTCCTTCGATTGACGGTCGTTCTCGATCTCCTCGAGGTGCTTGTTCAGGTTGATGAACGAATCATCTTGATCATATTGGCCGGAGACGTAGGTGCACATCTTGCAGAACTGATCTAATTGATCTTCAATCTCCTTTGTGGGGATCTTGATGTACGAGCGAACGCGCTTGAGGTATTCGTCGGTGTCCATCTTTGTCCGTGCATATCCGACGATCCGAATGTCCTTGGGAAGGAATTTGTTGCGGAACTATAGCAAAATTATCAGTGGGTAAGAACTAGATTAGTTAGTGAAAATAGCACATACAAGGCCAAAGAGTGCAGGGAACTATAGAGTGGTTAGTACGTCAAAGAGTCATCACATTGTGGAAGGGTACGAACGGTCTTCTTCTTCGCCAGATCACCAGATGCGCCTAGTACCACGATGATGGTATCATCTTTGAGTTCGATGGTGCTGAATGCGATATCCATTGTTAGTGTTTGGTTTAATTGACCGAGAAAGATTTTTGCATTTGACGCGGCAATTGAGGGGTTGAGTGGGGAAGCTCTCTGAGCAGAGATGGTCTGCGAAAGCGTTCAAGGAAGGGATTGAATATTATCGGGGTCAAGGCAATAACTCCAAAATAGCACGATTTTAGGGATAAGTTGAGGTTGAATTGAGCTGGAGGCAGCGGGTGGGCTTCCGCAACCGGGGGGGTAGGAGTGATGTCAGAGACGCAGGAGGGGGGAAACTCACCCAGCACCCTGACGGTCATCGGTCTGGTTGATCACACTAGACATCTTGCACCAACCGCTTAATACACAAAAATGAAGATGAAGAAAGTTTAGCAAGGTTGGAAAAGGAAAAAAAAAAAAGAAGAATGTTGAGAAACACCAACAGGACCCGGCGGAGTACTTTTTAACGGAAGTTCACAGCTTCGGCTGGTGGGGCTTCTGGGTATTGTATTTTATGACTTCAGGCCGTATTTATCACCTTTTTAGGTGTTTTTGATATATTTATTTTATTTTATTTTATTTTCGTATATTGTACTTATACAAAGGAGACAAAAGAGAATATATTTTATTTCTCTTTGTTACTACCTACATACTCCTAGCCTCGTGGCAAATTCCAGTCAACTTTCTTATATCAAGTCCTGGAGAGTCTCAAGTCCGATCTTTCCTGCTCATTGTTATCGACACTGAACTTTGCGCCACTCTTAGATCCCACGGGATCTTACCCGTTTTGATTATCAATGCCCCGCGGAGCCAGGGCTATCTATTAGCACTGCTTACAACATCTATTAGCACTGCTTACAACTGAGATTTGGGTCGGGGCTCGGGGTGATACAAAATATATCGGGGCAATTGTCAAGGGAGTCCGATGTGAGCATGTCGCTTATTCTTGTTTTAATAACAGCTTACTTTCAGGGAGAAGAAAATAGGGGGAGGTCATCTGATAAGAGATGCAGTTCATTTATAGGTGCGGATCACACTGCACCAACAGGCTAAATTCGACTATGGAGTGATACGTGTCCATAACAATATTCACTGTTGTATACAGAGTTATGGCAGCTATATTATATTCATGAACAGATTTGCGGTCAGCCTGTATAGTATGCACATGTATGTAAAGCGGAGCTGCATTAGGAAAATAAGTCATCACATCGAGGGGAAGGTTGCAGCGTGTCCACTAAAATCCTTTAAGAGAATGTATCAAATTAAAGTACCGAATCTGCAAGAACAGGTACAATACATCGTACAGACCTTGAGCACGCAACTCGATAAGAACTTCGACCGGTGACCCAAATCGTGGGGATGGATCGGCACATTTGTCATTTTGTGCCAGACGGATTCTATTTTCCCGCCAGAGGCCACTTTCTTAAGTCCGGTTTGAGACTGGTATTGACCCGATTCTAATGATTAGAGGGTCCGAATCCGGAGCATACATATTTAACCGTTGAGTGCTACTTGGGGGCTATACTACGTACTCCGTATACTATACTACCCTATCTATACTCTAACCTTTGGTTCCTGAGGTCTCTCGTACGAGTCAGTTGCCCCAAATTTCAATCAATACATTACTTTGTACGGAGTATATTGTACATAACCGGTCTCAGAGGCAATCAGTGATCCGTCAGCCAGGATGTGGGGCAGGGTATAGGAACTTCTAGATTTCCCAATCAGTGGTCTCGGTCTGAAGTATACAATCTACCGGAGGGCTACCCGGATCATGTCACTGCTACCCTTTGAAGATATTGATTGTTCTTGTGTTCTCTAGCTGGCTAGAATTGATGAAAACAATTTACTATCTCGACCTGCCGACGACAGCCTTTGCATACTGCTTTTTTCTTTGAATGAAACCTTTCAACTTTGAAGGTGGGAACCCCTGTCGTCATGGCTTAGGTTTGTCAGCTGGATAGCTGCAGGCCTACAGGCTTGGACTCGCCGGGTCGGACTACAGTAGCCCGAGTGGCAGAAAAAAAAAAGGAGGGCGGTAAATAATCGGTAAAATGACCTCGAGGGTTCGGATCGGAGAAATAAGAATCCTGATAGAAGCTTATCTCATCTCAAATTCTGCCTATCTAATCGCTGATGTAAGACAGAGAGCGGTGTGTCCATCACGGGATCTCGCTTAGCCCTGATATATCACGTGGTCTGTGGCTCGCTAAGATCCCGTTTGGGCTAGGGCGAAAACCAACACACGGCTGCCCAAATTGATTGTGCGCCTGACTCTATCGAAGCGACGACAACCACGACAAACGGGAACGACTTTTGATCTTGCGGGTCATTCCTTCGACTTTCTTTCCTTGCCCGCTCCCCAGAGAAACGCCGACACAATGCCTTCGGAACAAGGACACCGCCGTGAGTGAATCCCTCGGACGTCTTATCGATCGTCGTTTTGGCGGTCTCGAAATCGCAAACCCGCGTCTCGAGCAGGCACCTTGTGTGGTCGCACACTGGATAAAAAGACATGTGCTAACTATTTTCTTCTTTTCTAGTCTACGTCAAGTAAGTTAACCACCGCACTTTCCTCGTCGCATTTAAGGATACACGAATTCGACATGGAGAACCGATTTGGGGGACACAAGACATCGCCACTCAAATCGAAACAACATACGATATGGACAGAGCATTAATACGAGTTTCTTTTTCACAGGGGACGTCACCTGAGCTTCCAGCGCTCCAAGCACGCCCTGACTCCCAACACCAGGTATCTACACCCTGCGCACATGAAATTGAATACTCGATGAAATGGAATCTGATATATGGTTATACAGCTTGGTCAAGATCGAGGGTGTTGATGACACCAAGTCCGCCAAGTTCTACCTCGGCAAGAAGGTCGCTTTCGTTTACCGTGCTAAGCGTGAGGTCCGCGGCTCCAACATTCGGGTGATCTGGGGCAAGGTCACCCGGCCGCACGGTACGTGAATTCAACAACCAGTCTCATGACCATTTCCGAATGGCCCTCTGTGTCTGGAAATTTTCGAACTCGAATTTCGTTTTATCTGACTCGTTCCAGGCAACTCCGGTGTTGTGCGCGCCAAGTTCCGCAACAACCTCCCCCCCAAGTCCCTCGGCGCTACCGTCCGCGTTATGCTCTACCCCTCCAACATCTAAACGGCTTCTTTGTGTTGTTTTCAGTGGGCGATTCCCTTCTTCGCACAGACGGTCGGTCAGGCAAGGAAAAGTCGACGGAACGAGCCGATGTTGATTTGAGGTGATGGAGTTGGCGGGTTGATAACGTTTTGTTCGTGGGAGAAGGCAGGGCCAACAAAGCCCTACGAATCAAAAAATTTTACACTTTCATAGCTGTGTCGACCCCAAGATACTGGGAACGAGCTTCGTCTCGATATTTCTCCTTGTTCTTACAATTGGCGAGCATGATGTGTCTGGTCGCGCAGCGTCACTTCTCCCATTGTGTATCTGACGCTTAAACGCACCAAATTCCATACCATTTCAAACTTCAACAGACCGGTCAATCGATCCGCTTCTTCGTGCGTCCGTCTTCCGTCTTTTGTTCTAGAAGAAAATTGCATTTCCTTGCTCTGGCTCCAATCTACCATGGCATGCATGTTTTGCGACCCTAAATTATACTTCCCATTGCAACATCAAGATAAACAGACCTCGGCCGTATCATTTTTAAAATTAGCTACAGCTCTAGCACCCATAGACCCTGTCCGGCCTGATTCGGCCTGATTCCCCAGGTTGTGTGATGTGGATCCTCCCCATGTCAACCACCACCTGAAGTTGGAGATAGAGGGCACTCTTTTTTTCACTCTATTCGATAATATCTGTGTTCTATATTCTGTGCTACTCTAAAATCTAGCTCCCTCGTGTTTTTCTCCATCTTCAATTTTCTCATGAAATCAACAGCAAAAAAGAAAAATACAAATATATATATATATTCCAACAATAAACCCGATCCGAACTCCACTCTAGCCGAAGTATATATTCCCGAGTATATAAAAGCAAAACAAGGTATCCTAAACACACAACATCAAAAACATACATTCCATCATGAATCTTACAACGTTTCCTTATGAACCGACTGTCTATGCGCTTTCAAATTCTCCCGTCGACTCGAAGCATGGTCACACCAGGGACACTTGAAAGCGCGTGGATTGATATGCTGAGTCTGGATGTGTCGCATGAGCACCCCTTTGCGCGAGAATAGACGGTCATATTGACAGCCCTTCCATTCGCATTTGAAGGTCCCGTAATTGTCGCTCTCCCTGAAGTATGTTCAGCATGTGTTGACGATAACTACATTCCTGTAAAGGAAAAAGAAGAAAATACACACTTTCTTTTGGCTCCACGTTGACGAGAACGACACGGCATTTTGGTCTGGCTATGTCCATTGCTCGCCTCATCCAGCTGAAGTGTCTCTTTCATTATGGGCGTCGAGACTGGGAGGTCATCCCATGGACTGGGACATCTGGCGTCGTAGAGGCTTGCTGGGGAGGGGACGGTGTGGGCTGCTTGGGTTGGAACGGATCTTGGGCTGTGATTGTGGATGGACCGCTTGATGGTGCTTGGGTCTATGTACGACGAAGAAGGAGTAGGGGACAGCATTGCCCCGAGGACAACCTGCGTAGAGGGGAATTGTGTGGAGGGAAGCTGGAACTGATAGTTGTATGAAAGAGGCCGAGCGGTGGGTGTTCTCGTGGTGGTGGATGGATCGGGCGACGGGGACAACAGAAGAGTCTCGGGCCGTTTGAGATGTTCGGTTCTCCAATTCTCCAATTCGGCATCGGACCATTGAAACGCGGCCTCGGAGATAGTTGAGTTGGTGTTGCGTGTTGGCCACGCCATCATGGTATAATCGCCGACCGAGATGTAGAATGTGAACGTTGAGAAGGTGGAGACAAGTTACACGAATGCTAGTGGGCGGTTAGATAGAATAATATTTCTTCGAGCCGATGAAGGACAGCCGAGTATTTATAAATTCGAGTCAATGTGATTTCTGGGTACGGGGCCGGTCGATCTCACTAAAAGTGGTAGGCCAACTTCACTAAAAGCCGCACTTAGAAAGACTACACGCCACTGATAGAGAGAGATGGGCAAAAGAGAATAAAAAAAGAAAATTAGGAGCACGGGGGGAATCAAACATGGGGATACTGACGCAACTACTCGGAATAACTCCCAGAATTGTTCTAGAAAGCAGGGCGTTCGTTCGGTGCATCAAGCCCATGTCAAACATTACTACATAGGGACAGGCCCGATTCCAATAGCGACGCAATCGTTATTCGTGGCTCTTTTAGTGAGCAGAGCATGATACCCCGGTCTCCATGAGTCCTTGGCTGCAGCGAACCCATCATTTGCATTCTTGATTTCTCGGCTTTTGGCCCGAAGAAGTGAAGTGGCGCCCCAAAGCGGCAGGAGGATAACTTGAAGTGTGATAATGCTGCAGGCCACGAGCCAATCATATCGACATAGCATTGACAATAAATGCAATTGATAACGAGGGCTAACAGTGACCAATATGGATAATCGATCTTAACCCCCACCTTGGGTTATTACTAGTTCCAATGCAGTATATACTGCATTTGACTATGGGATTATAAAATTAGCAAGCAGCTGAAACATGCATGCACCAATTCCAATTCCATGGACCTGGGTGAGTTGATATCTAGTGTTATCCATTGCGACGAACTTGTTCTGCTTGACTGCCATGTCACGTCTGCGTCTGCAAGATGCAGATCATTAACCACGCGGAGTCACAAGGCTACTGGGGTTATACGAGAGAGATCGACATATTGTTAGGGCTAGATTCCTTTCTTTCCTTATTTTCCTTTTTTTAACACTTTTAACGCCCGTTTCATTTTATCCCCTGTGCATTTTCATCATGCAGTTAGACCCTGGTAGTGACAAATTAAAGATTTATTTGAAAAACCCTCATGTGAAATATTTATGTGAGTTGGTTGAACATGGATGTGGCAGGGATCCTCCTTTCAGGGTTACATTGCATTAATTAGGGCTAGCGCTGGGGGCTGTTTGAAATGTTAGAATATTATTACTGCATATCTCCAGGGCTATTCCAGGGACTCTAACTTAGTTATATGTACGGAGTACTCATGGATGGATAACGGATCGTGGGTCTTGGCACTAACCCCAGGGTTAGTGCCAAGACTTATAATACCCTCAAACCAACCTTCACGTCAGCCTTCTAGTTTGGTAGGTCTAGACCTTTTATTCCTGCATATTTTGTCTCATTTCCACCGCATAATGAGAGTTTAATGATCCTCCCGATGATGCCAGACTTTCTACCGTCAAGTTAGGGTTCCGGGAACTTTGTAGGCTGTTGACCTTCAGACCGGACGATCTCTAATTTACCCCGGGATATCAAAATTATCAAAAAAGAGCCTCAACCATTGGTTTAAGCGCCGAGTGTGATTGATCGCATGTGACGGGAAGTGCATTTGCGGGCGAACTATATTGGTGGGCTCGTATATGCATGCAAACGCATGGGGCGGAGTTTAGCTGCATGAGCTGACAGTCGATAGTCCTATTATTACTCCTATAATGATAATGAATTATTATCCTACTTTCCGCCCGGTCTTCTATTATTTCTTGCTCCCAATCAAAATATAATCCACTCCCAAAAACCAAGCACCAAAACTCCGGGTATCATTGAATATCAACACTAAGCGCTAATCTACCATAATCCAAACTCAACACAAAAATTCTCCCAGTGACTCCAGGCCCAATGCAAACTCAAGCTTTTCATCATAATCGCTGCGAATGAACCCTTCCCAGGTGCTCGGTCATATTGTCCCGTCGAGAGAACCTCTTGTTACACACAGGACATTCAATTGAGTGAGGCGAGACATGCTGCGTTTCTATATGACGCATGAGAACACCCTTGCGGGAGAACAGGCCGCGATATTTGCAGTCTTTCCAGTTGCATTGGTACGTCCCGTGAAGTTCGCTAGAATGACAAGGGTGATGTTAGCATGGCGATGATATGCTAGCTGGGCACTATACGGATGGGCTTACTCATGTCCCGGTCTGAGTGTTCGGGCAGCACCATAGATGGTCTGCATTTCATGACCACCAAGACCTGATTGGGGTATCTCTTGCATGGCGGGAGTGGACGATCCCGATCCCGATGGTGTGGTGCATGGAGTACTGGGCCCAGAGCTGAGATAGCCCATGGGCGAGAGCTCCCGAGGTCTATTGTTCTCGATCGAAGGATTGTGTACAGTATTGTGATTGGGAGAATCGAAGTCGGTATGGGTCAGGATAAAGGGCATGTGGTAGTTGGGATGGATTGGTGCGGAGGGATGCTGCATGGGAGTATTGTACGGAAGACGGTTCTCAGAGAACATCGACGGTTCTGTTGCCAGAGAGGGAGGGTACTGATGAGTAGCAGACCCATAGGGGTGATACGCATCCCTAGCACCCTGAGCTTGACCAGGCGTGCCGGAAGCGTTCGGGGGGACGTTGTATGGAGACCATGCCATCGTGATATGAAAACAGTGACAGGGAAATGTTGGACAAGTAAATAGAGTTGTGGAAGCAAAGTTATCAACAGGGTTCAAGTGGCGATTTGGATTTTTAGAAAGGAGATAAGAGATTTTATATGCTTGGAATTCAACGGTGATATGTGATGTACGGTGAAGGATCAATGACTATGTGTATGGATTGTGGCTCTGCTGCACCTTATTGCAAGCCACAATTTGGCCGGGTGAACTGATGGCACTGACCCCCTCCAATGAGAGAGTAACGCCAACAGGGCAGTGTAGTCATCGAGGTTCAATCCTTTCTAATAGGTTCTAAGGCTTGTGTACAGACCGGAAAAGGGAACAGAGTGACGTAGCCTGTCATGTTGGAGGAAAATAGAGGGAAAACCGGAGGGGGTAAGTGGGATAATGGATGGAGGCTGGACCTCAGGATCACCAACCTTTCCCCAAATGGACTAGATCTCTCAGACATCCATGGGATGTTCTCGGGGGATGCCGAACTCGGGAATGAACACAGCCTGAACCTTGGGACACACTTGAGGCTCACATGAACACGTAAGCTGAAATCCAAACCTTGGATCTTGACCTTGCAGCACCATATATCCAATCCCGATGATTCCATGAGCTCGCGTGTTTCACGCTACTCCCCATTCCATCCTGACCGTCCGTGACGGAGATGTCTTCGAAGAATCTATCCAATATCCATCAACTGAGGGGTTCCGGTTGCATTGTCGATCACTCAAACTCCCGGGTGACGGCCGAATTGACCTGATAATTTTGCCTACACCCTTGACGTGTTCATCCGGCCGGGGCAGGATAATATGCCGACTTTGCTGCGGACCAACCGTTTCAGATTATCGGTCCCTGCGACCTTATTTCTTTTGCGTTTCGCGTTGACAGCCCTGTCAGTCATCTGATCATACTACTGCCAGTATTTGCCATGGGTCGCTCTCTTTCAGGTACAGGCCTCTTATTTTATAATATTCATAGTAAATTAGTCACATGTGCATGACAACCTCAGATCCCCAAGCCTCCTGAAATGCAAGCGTAGGAGCACAAGCAGAACTGTCAGGAGGAACCTACGGAAAAAAAAGACCTGTCGAAATGCATAATAAAGTGCGAGTTAACACTCAGAGCTGAGAGTTGGTAACTAGAGAAGAAAGCCATGTGATCTCAACAAGAACAAAACAAGTAAAAGAAAGCACTGATGTACGCTATCGCTTGAGCATGGATGACATCACGCTGAGGCTGTTGCCATGCGTTGATATCCAAAATTGTTCTTAGCCAGATCTTCTCAAATAAAAGAGGGCATTCAATTCAAAATTCTAAGCACAAGGGAAGAGAAAACGAGAAGAGGTACGGAGTAAAATTGGTGGGGAGAGCGATTTATGTGGGTCCTGATAGACCCAAGTCCGACCCACTCCTGAGGGAGCGGTGGAGGATCTCGGACTAACATATCAGAACACGATATGGCCATGATCGTGCGAGCCTGAGAACCCACAAGCAAATACCACCACAAGAGAGCACCAAGGTTGAATGAAGCCTGAAAGGCGCGGCAAAAATATGCTAAGAAAACAAGGGCTGACAAGCAACTCGAAACGCGCGTCTGCCTTGGGCTGTACGAAGTGCAGATTTGACAGAACTGAGCTAGGAAGGATTTGATGTCACCAAACAATGACATTTCTGCCACGCAGAAGCTTGACCGTGTTCGATGCAGCTGTTCGGATGTCGCTTTCTTGGACCAACTTCTTCAGCTCATGCTCATTCATGGAAGTTTTATCTTCGACTCCCACGCTGCGTTGACAATCGCCACCTGCGTGGTGGCAGGACCTTTTGCCGGTCGACCACGTTCCCTCTTCCCAATTCGGAATTTCTTGCCAGGGCCCCAATGAAGGCGGCCCTCATAACTGGATCTGGGTGGCTAGAGTCCTCGGAAATCCGTACTTTGGTCGCGGAAAGCGACAGATTATATGGGCCTTCTTCTCGGTCCTGGCTTTGCCGTCCACATTAATTAGGGAGTCATATGCATAAGAGAGGCGATGGGACCGCGGAAAGTGGTTGACCACGAAGTCGAAGAGGAGGCACGGCCCAGGCTGAAGAGTGTCAGGTGAAGCGTCAGAACTGACTTCAAGGAGCGCAGGATCAGCCAGAATGGCCTCTTTCCAGCAGTATGAGGGATATAGAGGTCCCCATTGCAGTTCGTATTTCAAGTTCGCGCTCTCCGAGGTTATCGGGGTCGCGGTTAGGCTTGCGCCGTGCTAATTCCTGACAGGCTAAAGAGTGCTGCTAGGCGAAGCATCAGAAAGTGACGTTTGGTATCGTGGCTTCCTTCGCCCTCACTGGTCATTTTGAGTTTCACCAGCCAGAGTCCTTTTGCCGAAAGAAGAGATTCCAAGCTTTCGTTGAACGTCATGTTGCAGAGCTGAGAAAATGGAGGGATAGTGGTTGCCTCAGAGTCGTCGAGGTTGGCGACTACTTGTGTAAACGCAGGAACGGACTCGGTGGGGTTCGCGGTCTTTGTATCGCTGTCAGCAAGTTCTCTTGGGTCAAATGTGGAAGGGATGGGGTGTCTTACCTCAACGATGAGCCGTTTCTTTAGATACCTTTGGCTGTATTCACCTGGCATCTGAGCTCGGGCCTCGAAGAAGCGTGTGCGGTACCAGCGTGTGGTATCCTAGAGCGGCTTAGTTAGTAGGTTAATATTTGATAGGTATATATATTATACTCACCATGGTGATATCAGTGCCGGACACACGCTATGTACGCTGGTGTGCAGTAACCGTGCTGGCAAAGTCGCGGACGAGGATCTGGATACCGATGGCGACCGCGCGAAGGAGTTCGGGTTCGTAGGCTGGTCCGGTGTTCTGCCAGAAGATGTTTGTGTACTGGACTAGACCCAGTAACTCACATGGCATGTGGGCGCAGCCAGGGGAACCTAGGTCTCTGCAGCAGGCGGTCCTCGATGAGTTCATCGCCAGCAAATATTGCCTCATTGCAGTCGTGCGAAGGGACATGGAGGTCCTGGTAAAGTACATATGTGGCTTTTGCTCCGGGAATGGGATTTTCTTAGGCTTGCCGCTGTTAGGTCTTTCAGAAGAGTGGCCTTCCAGGTCTTGGGACTTGCGCCGTCACTAGCGGCACTCGACTATGACCTGATCCTTCGCAAGCAGGGATTCGTCGAATCCCCGGGACATACCCGCTAATTTGTTGTCCAGTGGCTGAATCATTCATTGCATTTCTCGCAATCTCAAAGGACTCCCCGGAATCACGAGGTCGTATATCCTCACAACGAGCTGATGCTCTGGAATGCGTGTTATCATGCAGATACTCGACCCCACGTATATGGTGAGGGTAAGGGTCATTGTGCCATCATTAATAGAAATGCCAGACCGTGTTTCACGGCTCGCATTTAGAAGGTGGCAGCAACGAGTACCCGTGGATAGGGGTTAGTATGAACGGAAAGTCTTCCATCATGTCCTATATACAGCGCATGGACGGTGGAGTAGGGATGGTATATGCTTGAACTGTAATTGTTAAGTTATTATCAGTTTAAGCAAAAGGTCAAAGAGAGAGTTCTTCCAGGACGTACCATGGATATTCTTTGGAAATATATGAGTGAAGAATGAGAGAAGAATGAAAGAGAAGTGAGAAAAGAGACCAGGTGACTATGAAAAAAAGTGAAAATGAAGTGAGGGAAAGAGAGACAGGGATCGAGGCTCAAGAGAAACCTGCCGGCTGATGACCTGGAATGACCAGTATCGGATCTCGAGTTTCAAGTAGGCTGGGGATATAATAGCGAAGTAAAAGGGAGAGACCCTATGGGTTGAGATAGCTGATGCCCAGAGGTAGATGATGAGGAGGAGGAGGGGAGATCACTCTTATATAAGGACATGATTCTATTGACCCGAGGCACAAGCAAGGTATCAGACATGGAGATGTAAACCAGTTTGCTGTGGGGCCAGCGGGTAAGGATTTGTTGAATAGCTCACTTATTTTATGATTCAGTTGATAGTTTATAGAGCTTTTCCCTGGGTCCGAGTATAAATTCCATTATTTCCGCCCGGTATGTCTTCAAGATTGCCTATCTCAAGAGCGGCAGTTCTGCGGTTCTAGGACGAATATCGACCATTGTAAAAGAGAGACATGGAGATGTGATCAATGTGATCACCACCAACTCGAGTATAGATCACCTAGCATCATATAGCAGTGCTATAAGTTTAGGGCGGTGCGTATCCTATACTAGGTGCAAAGCAAGCTATAGGAGGGCTGCTGGATGTTCATGGGCTAATAGGACATAATATAAGAAATATTCCAAGGTTGTTTTCTGAGTCAAAACTTCTGAAATGTCCACATGTACTTATACGGTTGAGTCCAGTGACAAAGAGCCTGATAAAGACGGCATACAGGGACCAAACTTGGCATATAATTCCATGCGCTTTTGTGCGATTACCTTTATTTATTGTACACAAAGGCTCAATATGCATCATAACTGTATCAAAACAGCAACAAAGGATAAGTCCAACATAGCCTAAGCGAGAGGCGTTTGAGGCTGCAATGACAAAGACCCGAATTAAACAATATGGATTAACTTTTAAGAAGAATGTGTGCTAAGGAACAATCTAACTATTAGGTATATACCCGATATCTTTTGGGGTTAATTTATTATTAACTAGAGGATCATTATACTTATATACAGTAGCTAGGAGGGGCGAGATTACTAAGGGGGTATCCAGAGGGGGGAGAGGAATTATGCCTCGATTTCAGGCTTCGAGTTATCCTTGCGCCGAGACTCAATAAGCTCCTGACGGGCACGCTCTTGCTCAGCAAGGCCGGTCTTTTGGATGGTGTGATTGCGAGTCAGCTCACGACGGCGGATAAACAAAGCGAGAACAAAGCCAAGACAAGCCATGGCGGTGTAGAAGATCCACATGCGGCTCAGGGCATGTGTGTAGGCGCCAAAGACAACCTCGCGCTGGGAGGGAGTGAGGCCTTTGACAAGGGACTTGGAGGAGCCGCCAAAGGAAGCCATAACCTTCGCAGCGGTTTCGGGGCCCAGAGAGGCGATGAGCTTGGCTGATTGTTGACTCATCATATTTTGGTAAATGACGGTGCCCAGAACGACGGACATCGAAGTGGAAAGTTGACGGACGAACCCGAAAGTGGCTGTTGCCGTGGCCATGTCGGCGGGACGGATGTTGGCTTGGAAAGCGACCAAAGGTGCCTGGAAGTTGGGCCCAATACCGACACCGGCGATTAACTGGTAGATGATGATACGGGGCCATGAGGCGTAGGCCTTGAGGTCGATAAAAAGTCCGAATCCAAGGGCCATCAAGGACATACCACCGATAATCAGCTCGCGGAAGCGGCCAGTCTTCTTCATAGTGATACCCGTGGCGGTGGAGCCAATGGCAAGAGACAGTACCAAAGGCAAGACATACACACCGCTCATGATGGGACTTGACTGGAGGACGGTTTGGAAGTAAAGTGGCAGAAAGTAGGTAGCGGCGATGAAGGTAAATCCGTGGCAGAAACAAACGAGCAGGATGAGAACGTTGTACCACTCGTTGAACAGCCGGGGGGGAATGATCGGGAACTTAGCAACCTTCCATTCCAAGAACATTGCCAGAGCCCAAGTGAACACACCGAAGACAATCAGGCAAATGACAGTAGGTGAGGCCCAGGGGTAGTTGACACCTCCAAACTCCAACCCGAAGAGGAACATCAGGGTTCCACCGATGATCAAGAATGTTCCTGTCCAGTCAATGCAGCGCACACCAGCCCAGAATGGAGTCTTGGGCGATTCGATGTGAAGGAAGAAAACAAGGATAGCAAGCGAGACACCTCCAACGGGAAGGTTGAGATAGAAACACCAGCGCCAAGACACATTTGTGGTGAAAGCTCCACCAACAACAGGACCAAGAGCGCCTGCGATGGCCCAGGTTGCACCGAAAAGACCATAGTACATCGGACGATCTCTGCATAGAAGTTAGCCTTACTCCATCCCAGATCAGGAAGTCACCATACCTCAAACTGAAGAGATCCGATACACTAATATTAGCCAGGATGATGATACCACCACCACCAATACCCTGAACCGCCCGACCAGCAATAATTGTGGCCATATCATGCGCCAAAGCACAGATCAGACTGCCAACCAGGAAGACAACATTTGCCAAGACAATGATAGACTTTCTTCCCCAGATATCACTGATCTTGCCCCACAGGGGAATACAGGCGGCATTCGCCAGCAGATATGACGACGCGATCCATGAGAAACCGCTCTCGGAGGCACCGAATTGCGCGGCGATAGTAGGGAGCGCAGTGGAAATAATAGTCTACAAGAGATCAACGTTAGTAAAAGCCGAAAGAAGGGTAGATAAGAGCATGTACCATATCCAAAGCCGCCAAGAATAGAGCCAACTGGAATGCGACCATTAGCTTTTCTGTACTCCCCGAACGCTTTCCCCGCACGTCAAAGGGTGTCTTACACATAGCGCTGTCATCACGACGATGATCTTATTCTTGCCCATCTTTGCCGACTGTGTGGGTGCGTGGTCTAGAGGCGCACCCTCTGTTGACTTTTCCGGCGCATTCTCCGCATCGTTGGGTTGATCTGCCTCAGCTTCCTGTTCGGGGGTATCGAGATGTTTTTCCTCGTGGGGCTGATCGATCTCAGTATTACTGCTCGAGGCATATGGTTGCTGTCGCTCGCTCATCGTGATGTGTTGGGGAAAATGGAATGGAAGAAGAGTTTTTAGAAAGAAATGGAGTTAACGTCCCTTCCGTCCAGGCCAATAAAATGGTTGCCGATCACGGAAAGATGGTTTTTTTTTTTTTTAATTTATTTGTCAGAATGGTAGAATCAGCATGATACATGATATATATATGTTTTAAAAGGGTTCAGAGGTCGGATCTCGTATTTTCGGAATTACTTTAATCGAAATGACGAAGCCGAAGAGATCGATCCTGAAGTGGATCGTCATCGGAGTCGGCTTTAAATAAACACCGAGCCGAGACGTACAGTACAGGCTATAAGAACTAAACTAGTCCGTGCATATGAAAATGACCTCAGGTAAAAAAAAGTACCACACGAAGCCGAAAATGCGGCTGACTGCATAAATGTCCGAAAATGAGACCAGTTAGAAAAGCACAGTGGAGTGATGTGCGAGTACTACTTTTGCTAGTAGTAATAGGGTTAGTATTTGTTGCTGTCTAAGGCTACCTTCGGAGTTAAGCAAATAAGATCTCTGACTTTAAAAAGTGAGAGCGTAAGAATGAGACGAGGGAATGAATAACCGTCACACCAAGTAAAAGGCGATTTATCCTTACTGTTAACTTAAAGTGATCATTTCTGTTGGCCTTGAACAATCGAAGGCATGATATAGTGTAAGGACCAGAAGATACCTGCTGTGGACAAATACCTACAATAGAACCGAAGTTGCAAGTGAGGAATACATTGTTCTCAATTGGGAAAAAGAATTTCCCCGAGCTAGCCAGTGAGTCACATAGAGATCCTGACGACTTCCGGATTTGAATAACTAGAATCATCTGTCCGAAGGCCACTCCGAAGATGGCTGTCATCGATGAAGTTATCAATATAAGCTTGGACAGCGGCTTTGAAGCCTATGGCAGCCCCGTGCCAGGCGTGAACAGACTCCTCTGAGCGGACGAGTCGGGGACGATCGAAGGTCTCGATGGTCAGCTCATCCAATTTATTGAGCATAGTGCGGTTGTCGTGCATAATGAGACAACAAAGTGCGAGCCGCCAGAATCAACTCGTCCAACCACAAGAGATAGGCAGTTTCTGCAGAGTAATCACACCTAATTTGAAGCATTGCAGGGTCAACAAGACACTATGCTTCCCTGCTTCCCCCTTTGCGATATCTTATGAATATCGATACAAGACAATGATGTAGGGAGTACAAGTAATAGGACTCACCATTAATCACAGTTTGTAATAGTCAAATATGAGAGTCATTGTAGATGTTGAACACGACTCTAGTGAAGTAACAGAGACCTCACGGAACTGTGATTGGAAGAGTTTGTTTAGAGCCAGCCAAGTTTTGAAATGCAGCTGGGAAGTGGATGCCTTTCAGACCATAACTTCGATAGGGAGGGAGAGGATCGGAATGTTCCCACGATGGTTCAAAAACATAACGATTGATGTGTGTATATCCTCTAGGTCACGGAGAATGTGGAGGTAGAAAATGGATCAAACGTTGTGAGAGGCGTCCAGCGCTCTGCGTGAGCTGGATTGACTGACTCATGACTGATAGGTGTAACATCGCAGTGGAAGTAATTGGAATCATTGAGAATTGAAAGAGAGAGTATTTGAAGCCAGCAAATCCAGGTCCATAAGTCTACTCAGGAGCATCGGAGGGGATCATCTTGTGACGTTGCGGCCAAAGCGGTAACCGCAACTTTGGATACTCGCATGACGCTGCATCGCAGACGGTGAAATCGTAGATGACGACGGCGAGCCTCGAGGTGTCAATCTGCGTCTCGAGTTCGAAATTTCTACAGCAACGGATTCCTCGTGGGTATGTGTGTGGTGTGTATGGATGCGAGAGCGTAACAGACGGACGATAGCAATCAAATCAAGCGGACGCCGCGCATTAAGAAGGGAGAAATAGAAGAGATATTCCTTGGCAAATCCATGAACGAGGACTTGGCTCGTACGACTCGTTCGGAGCAAAAGCATCGTGGTGTAGTTCACTCTTTCCTCGAGCAATGAGCATTTCGGCATCTAGATAAGCTTGACCGCCATGTATGATCGTCGCGTTTAATTCGCGGACCAGCTGTTTTCTTGCGGGGGTCACCTGGCGACGGACGTCAATCATGGACGTTCCCCAAGCCCGTTCGCGGACCGACATAATAAATGAGTAAAATGGGGTTAGTCAGACATTGTCTTTGACAGCTGCGTTTTCGCGTTTTGGTGGACCGGAAGACTTGACGCAGACAAGGAGGAAGTAAAGGTTAACGTTTAGGACAACGTAAATGGAATCGTCCTCCCTAGGGTGTTCGAAAGTTTCTTGAGCATGTCTTTGATGACAGGTGAATTCTCTTGGGCGAGGAACTTTATATAGCCCTCGTCGTACTCTGCGACACAGAGATAGACTTCATCATGGTCCTGGGAAATCAACAGGCGCCTGCTTGACCATTAGCGTGACCCGCAATCCAGAATGGAGGCTTTCTCACATTGACCATTCGACGACTCGCTTATTCTTCAGATCATGATTGATCCAAGCCACAAACTCAGCGGACTCCTGCCAGCTTTTGGTGTGCGTTCCAAGAGGCCTCAAGCAAGCGATAAAGAAGTAAAGGATAGAGTTAGGCGCCTTTTGGTACTTATAAAGCGCATTCGACGCGTCAAGGGACGTATTGACGCGCGGAGGAGTGTGTCGAGGTGAGGAGGGGTGTTGAGGGATTGATATTGGAGGATGGCGGTGTCGACCGATTTCGGGCATAGGCCTGGGTCGTTCTTTCCACAATCGAATAATCACTATTCCTGTCAATGAGGGCCCACGGTTGCCTAAATTGTACATGGATAGTTGCGATGATTTGATCCGTTTGGTATGTTTTACCATAAAAGTAAGGCTTATACTATACGCAACCATACTAGTAGAAAACACCTAGAGCCAATTAAAAGCTGATGTAGATGCCAAGTTAGTCTATAGTCAAGCTTGACAGTGGGCTGTCAGATTGTCATAGTTGACCGCAGCACAGTAGAAACATCCAACAAGAATAACACTGTCATACAAAACGGCGAGGTCCTGGTCGAAGTTTAGCTACAACAGTATTCCTGGGGAAGCACCAAAGATACAGAGAGCTAGTGTTCTCGAAACCGGGTTCAACTTGTTACCTAGAAAGATAGACTGTATTGCAAATCCTCTGCTCTATATATAATTATGCGGGCCTATATGTTGCATTTTTCACATGGTTTTGCGCTAAGGCATCATCGGTCGAAGAAGAACGAACAATCTGAATCGTAGTGTAACTACCCAGGTAGAGAGAACATAGAGACTCAAAAGGAGAATGAGTAACTTGTTAGATTAGAGTAATGTTTAGGGCCGGTGGATATGATTCGGATAGACTATTGGCACTAGTAGGGGGTTATGGATGGTAACGTCAACCTCACCTTTGGTTTCCTTTCTTCTCTACCATCTTTAGTATGTGTGCTTGTAGGAGCCTGTTACATACCGGAAGCTCGATAATGTCTGTCAGACTCTTGGAGGAGGCTTAATTTGGGTGTCTTCCTTTCGATCTCTTTTGCTTTGGTTCGTCACCCCATCTGTTATAGGATCTAGTTGTTCTAGCTTCAGTGAATATAGGAAAAATGGGATAGACAGACTCAGCTGTCACCGGAAGAAAGTGAACACCAATTGGAGAAGCTAGCATGGGAATATCAACGTCCGACCCTGATTGAGCGTTGGGTATACCTAGGTAGTTAGTTACCTTCTATTTGGCTTTTACACCAGATAGGAAGAGTCTTGGTAGCGCTATTACGAGCATTCTCTCTCAGAGAAAGCCACTACTACAAGTCACAAATTTAGTATCCGAAAGCCAGTGTTGCGAATATGCTAAGGTTTCATCCTTTACAGAGACGAGGGTTATTGGGCTAACCACCTAGGCACTAACCTTGGAATGTGTCAACAACAGCAACGTTATGCGGGGTAAAAGTGGCTAAAGATGGCGCTAAACCCCAAAGCGGTATAACGTGGGCTATATGTGGACCAAAGCCCTAGCATGTTAGCCCTAACTGCCTTTTTAGGATAACATAATGGTTCTTTCACGCGCCGGAACGCGTGAAGATAATTTATCCGGCCATCCTTATCCTCTCATCTTCAACCTTCACTCAACCCAGGTCATCTTCAGTGCGGGGCTCATCTTCAATCATGGCACGCTTTGAAAGCCTTCCCATCGAGCTCGTACATCTCATTGTGTTTTTTCTTGTCCAACCCGAAGATGATCTCGACCTACTGAGTGGAGGTCAAACCACGAAAGCCAAAGATGGCCATACAAAGAAATTGGATGACGACGAATATGAAGATGACGAATACGATGCAATTGAGACTCTGTGCAATGTTTGTCTAGTTTCGCGGCAGTTCCGTGAGGTTGCCCAACCTTTACTTTTCCGTGAGCTTTATGATGATGGCATGGCCGGTGATCTAACGCCGAGCATCCCATTCACCAAAGCAATCTATCGACGTCCAGATCTCGGAAAGCATGTGCATCAAATCACCATCCTCCCTCTCTCATTCCACCCAGGTCGTCTCGATTCTCTGGCCGTAGAAGACTCCGAGTTCTTCAAAGGCATAATTAAGGACCTTCAATTGGCCGATGAGGAGGAAACATGGATTTCAGCTATGAACAAAGGCGACATCAACATCTTCATAGCATTGCTAGCCAACAAGACCCCTAATGTTCGTGGGATACATCTGCCAGTGCGCAAATTCCCAATCCAGCCATTCATCCAGCTTTTCCATCGCAATCCAGAATTTTTATCGAACCTTGAGTCTGTCTGGATTGAAAGCGATGACGAGCTTTCGGGCTTCGATATTGCTTCCTACGAGAAATTCATCACCCTTCCCAAGGTCACACTTTCGACCTTTGAGTACGGTGATCTCTTCGACACATCATTTCCATCTACCTGGCTGCCTGGAACATTAGAGACCCAAGAACTCGCCTTCCACCATTGCCACATCGATGCTGGCGCCCTCAAAAAGCTAATGCAAGCATGCAAGAAGCTTAAAGCCTTTACCTACAACAATTTCAGCTTGGACCCTAACGACCGACGAATCATGCGCGCGGGAACCGTCCCAGAGTTTAACGCCAAGGAGGCTCACGAAGCTGCCCTCATACATAAGGACACGCTTGAGCTCTTCCATCTCGAGTACTCAATGGAACTACCGGACGTCGACGATATCGAGCAACTCGTTTCTAGCCACGTCAAGGTTGGCTCATTCCGTGATTTCTCCGTGCTCGAGACAATCCTCATCCCACACGCTTCTCTTCCACCACACCCTCAATTCCCCAGTTCGCTAGAGACACTCCGTATCACGGACTGCAACTCTTCTATCCGGGAGTTGACTCAGAACATCGCGACAGATTGTAAAAATGGTCTTTATCCGAAGTTGACTAACATCAAGGTATTCGCAATCGACATCACACAGCCCATCAAGCTTCCCGGGCAACGTGTTCCAGAAGGGAAAACACCGGAGCAATGTTTCCTTGCCTTGAAGGAGATGTTCAAAGGAACCAATGTGAATTTCCAGATCTTGCCTTATGAATTACCTGATTTTGATGATTACGGTGATCTCGACGATTATGATGAAGATCTCGGCTATGAGGAAGATTTTATAGAACCGGGATTCGATGACTTTCCACTAGAAGCGGATCGGGACATGGGTTCAATCCCACCACGGATTTTGGATTTACTTATGCAGCGGGCTATGATGGATCCTGAATTTGCACACCTTCATGCCGATGAGGATAGCGATGACGATTCTTGGGAAACCGAGGACAGCGATTGAGCCAATTAGTCTTCTTAATTGAGCCATTGGTGTTGCTATAATATTAATACCCCTGACCGACTATGTAAATTTTTACTATGGCTTGTTTCTTCATAGGGCTTTACTTTGACAGACGAGTGTATGTTTTATTTGGAGAAGATGGCTAATAATTTGGTTATCTCAATGCATTCATATTCCAAGCATATTCGTGACTCAATAACTCCTCGATGAACATGCAATGACCAGTGCCGTTCCCTGGCAATTCTATGATAAAAAGCAAACGGGGGGTTGGGGGTATAATGAAGAGAGCGAGAGCGTAGACAGAACACCACAACTAGGAAGAAAATCGAGTAGAATAATACGTATGGTAATGTAGCAGAATGCTTTACTCCTGCAATAGAAGAATCTCTGTAAAAACAACGCCCAGTTAGCCACTAATTCCGAACAACCGCACACCAAACAACAAGACTTACCAGTCAAAGCCTCCTCAAAGCTCAGAGTAATATATCCATCCCGATCATCATCATATCGCTTAAAGACATCCGTCATACGCTTCAGACTAATACAAGCCTGAACGAAAAGATCAAAGCTCATACCAGTAAGCCTAGGATCCTTCGGCGTATTGCTCATCTGCTTGCCCTTGCTCTCAAAGACACCGAAGATAATAGAAATAAACTTCCCACTAAGACGATATCCGAACGCAACAAGCGCCTTCTCAAACTCCGGCTGACTAACACGCCCACTGCGGTCCTCGTCGAAACGATCAAACAGCTCCCGCCAGGCAGCCAGATACCGCCACAACGAGACAAACTCGTCGAAGTTAATTGTCCCACTGCCGTCGCGGTCGAACATCCGAATCATCAGTCTGACCGTCCGCGGGTGGAAGGATGTGTAGTCGCCGTTCACGAGCGCGCTGCCAAGCTCGCCCTCGGTGAGGGCGCCGGAGTGGGATGCGTTCGCGGCGCGGAAGAGGGGGAAGAGTTGTTGCGGATCATCGCTGGGTGCTGTCAATGGCGGTGGGACGGGGGATTGGGGAGGCCGCGATGAGGGCGGGGGTCTGTTGCGCTGGGGGTGCACTGGCGGGGGCCCGAAACCGTAGTTTTGAGGTGGCGGGGAGGGGTGGAGGGGGTGAGGACGAGACTGAGAGTGAGACTGGCTGAGAGGTTGGCTCGGCGGAGGCACGTTTGCTGAAGAAGAACGGCCGCTGTAGGAGTGGGAGTGGGAGTGAGATTGGGATTGGTGGGGTTCGAGACGTGGGGGCGCTGCGGCGTATGCGTGTTGCGGGGGAGCGCTGGATACAGGAACCCGGGGAGGAACATTGCTGCTGTGAGTTGTCTGCGGTGGTGGGCGAGTAGGGAGCGGTTTTTGGTTGAGGCTCTGGGTGTGGCTTGGGGCGTGGCTCGGAGCGTGGCTTTGGCCTGATACACTCATGTTGCCTAACATCTGCGCGACCTAATTGACCGTTAACGAAAAGGAAGAAAAGGAAGATGAGGCGTGTGGCTAATGTTGTACCTGTTCTGGCTCAGCGTGACTGTCGTATTCCCAAGGTCAGTAATCAGTAACTGTAGAACTCTCGCTAGATTTGATTATGCACTTACGCTGGCAGCGCATCGGGGTTGTAGGACTTGTTGTAAGCCATGGTTGGAGCCCTGGAGGTGGCGCAATTGAGAGAAAGAATGCGACACGGACTCTGAAGTGCAACAAAGATATATCGTGAAATGGAAGAAGAAGAAGGGAGAAATAAAAGGAGGACAGGTTGAAAGCGGAGCCGTGGGGCATCAATTCTTAGCGCGCCAAGTAAGAAACCTTGTCGGAGTGACGACGGAGTAAGTACAGCTCAACGCCTTTTACAACCTTTTTTTTAATATGATTTGATTTATATATATATTCTCGTAAGTGATAAAATAACTGGATGTAACTACTTTAAAGCAGCCTTTTTCTGAACTCAAGTTAATGACAATCTAGTGGATTAACGCCTACGGAGTACTGTTGCTCTATCTAGCCCTTTATTATGACCAATACGAATACGAGAAGCGCGTGAATGCTTCCCCTTACGGTATAGTACGGAATACAGGACGCCGAATTCCCCAGTAGTATCGTTTTATCGCTTGCATAGTAAGCTTGAATAGTATTAGAGAGGCGATCCTCCAAATTTTGGGGGGCGAAGTAGGAGGCTGAAACTGTGCCCAACTCCCGTTGGGCGAATGCCCCACCAGCACTAACACTAACAATCATCTTTCCACCGTGCTCACTCAACGACTCCAAACAGTCAATTATAGCATTGCTCAGTGCAAAAGGAGTCTTCCACTATGGCTGATCCTCTCTCTATCGCATCTGGAGTTGCCGGATTGCTGTCATTGGGTATCCAAGTTACCAAATCTCTAGTCGATTTCTACTCCGCATACAAGGATCAGACTCCTGCTCTCGCCAAGATCACGCTGAATCTTGAGAACCTTCTCGGCATCCTCCAGTCCCTTGATAGCGCACGACAAAATGGCCAACCTCAGACGGATGCCCTACTCCAAGAGATCGACAAGGCGGCAGTGGGGTGCCGTGAGATCATTGAGGAACTGAGGGACGAGTGCCAAAAGTTCCAAAAGGATACCGCTGCAAGTTTGAAGGACCGAATCCAAGTTGCCGGACGCCGGGCGACTTATCCATTTAGGAAAAGTACTCTCCAAAAGCTTGAAGAGGACATCGGCGAGATACGGGAAAACTTGTCTCTTGCGTTAAACGTGCTACAAGTTAGAAACCAGACTGGGCTTGAAGATGGGATATCCGAACTCAAAATACTCGTCGAACGGACAAATACGATGCACATCTCTGCTACAATTCGTGGTTGGCTTATGGCCCCAGATGCGACCTTGAATCACAATGCCGCATGCCAGAAACGCCATATCACTACAGGCCTATGGCTCGTTAACGGCCAGCAATTTCAGAACTGGCTGGTGGGGCGCAATTCATTTCTCTGGATTAATGGCTTCGCCGGATGTGGCAAGTCAGTCCTATGCTCGACGGCGATTGAACGTACATTCCGTGAGAGGCAGCATCAGCCCAGTGTAGGAATCGGATTTTTCTACTTTTCTTTTACCGACGAGTCTAAGAAAGATGCTTCCGGCATGTTACGTGCATTGTTATTGCAGCTGTCGGCTCAACTTGAAGGGGGCGAAAAAGATCTACAAGAACTGCATAAGTTGTATAACTCTGGTACTCCGCCGGTGGACGCCCTACTCAACTCACTTCGACAGACCATCTGCAAGTTCAGCGACACCTATATTTTGTTGGATGCATTGGACGAGAGCCCGCGATACGATAAAAGAGAGGGCGTTTTAGGTGCCGTAAAGAAGATCCGGCAGTGGGACCTGCCCACTCTCCACCTCCTAGTGACTAGCCGCAACGAAATCGACATCCGTGATGCTCTGGAAGCTTCCTTCTGCCAGAATATCCCAATGAGAAATCCGGAGACAGATATAGACATTCAAAACTTCATTTCCTACCAGCTCAGCATTGACCCCAAGCTCCAACGATGGAAATCACGCCATGACGAGATTCAAGAAAAACTGATGGACAAGGCACAGGGAGTGTAAGTGATAATAAAGAGAAATGGTACAAGAATTTGGCTAATAATTGTACAGATTCAGATATGTCGAATGTCAACTCCTTGCGCTAAAGCGCGCCCGGATCCGAAATGAGCTCGATAAATGTTTGCGTTCTTTGCCTCGTGATCTGGACGAGACATATGAACGAATGCTGTGTAGCATCGACGAGGAATACATCGAAGAAGCGCGGCTGATATTAACCTTACTTTGTGTGTCTAATCGGCCACTGACTGTGAAGGAACTTGTCGGCGCCCTTGCTATTGATCTTAGCAAGTCAAGATTGGATTGTGAGGGTCGATCATTTAGCCAAGATGATCCTATAGACATTTGTCTTGGTCTGGTAGAGATTACAGTTGGTAAAGACTTCCGTGGAAAACCGACTACGATTACTCGTATAGCACACTTCTCTGTGCAGGAGTACCTTGAATCAGACCGGATTCCCCGACAAGGTGCAGCAAAATTCAAGATTCAAAGAGAGCAGGCACACACAGAGATGGCTCAAGTTTGCCTAGTTTACCTCCTGGACCCAACGCTCTCAAATGGAGAATTGGATGAAGCAAAGCTGGAAATTTTTCCTTTTGCTCACTTCGCTGCTCAGTATTGGTTTTTCTTTTACAACAATTCCGGGAAAGGAAAGTCCAACATTGAGGTCCTAATTTTAAGGCTATTTAAGGACCAGAGAGAGTCATTCCTAACATGGGTACGGCTGTATGACGTGGCTTCTGAGTGGTATCCTGAAATCGACTTCACACTTTATATCGAAGATATCCCGTCGCCTTTATACTACGCAGTCCTTTTGGGATTTGAGCACATCCTAAGTGTCCTTATAGCGAGCTTGGGGGAGGAGACCAAAATAAATGCCGCCATCAATAACCAGGCTGGATTCTTGGGAAACGCGCTCCAGGTCGCGTCATCCGGAGTCATGACCGGCGGCCTCCTGAAACAATGCTACGAGAAGGTGGTGCATGAGAGAATGGTACAGATTTTACTATATCATGGTGCCGATGTCAATGCTCTAGGGGGTAAATATGGCAGCGCGCTCCAGGCCGCATCATACGGAGGCCATGAGAATTTAGTGCAGACCCTACTAGATCATGGTGCCGATGTCAATGCTCGAAGGGGTGAATATAGTAGCGCGCTCCAGGCCGCATCATTCAGAGGCCATGAGAATTTAGTGCAGACCCTGCTAGACCATGGTGCCGATGTCAATGCTCTACAGGGTGGTGTATATGGCGGCGCGCTCCAGGCCGCATCATACGGAGGCCATGAGAATTTAGTGCAGACCCTGCTAGACCATGGTGCCGATATCAATACTCCAGGGGGTGATATATATGGCAGCGCGCTCCAGGCCGCATCACTCGGAGGCCATGAGAATTTAGTGCAGACCCTACTAGATCATGGTGCCGATGTCAATACTCCAGGGGGTGCTATATATGGCAGCGCGCTCCAGGCCGCATCAAGAATAGGCGACAAGAAGGTGGTACAGACCCTTCTGGATCATGGTGCCGACGTCAATCTTCAAGGGGTTTATTTTGGTACCGCACTCCAAGCTGCATCATTGGGAGGCTATGGCAGTTTAGTGCAGACCCTGCTAGATCATGGTGCCGATGTCAATGCCCAAGAGGGTCTATTTGGCACCGCACTCCAGGTTGCATCACTAGAAGGCTATGACAGTTTAGTGCAGACCCTGCTAGATCATGGTGCCGATGTCAATACTCCAGGGGGTCTATATGGCAACGCACTGCAGGCTGCATCATTCGGAGGTCATGAGAAGGTGGTGCAAACCCTTCTAGATCATGGTGCCGATATCAATAATCCAGGGGGTGATAAATATGGCAGCGCGCTCCAGGCCGCATCATTCGCAGGCCATGCGAATTTAGTGCAGACCCTACTAGATCATGGTGCCGATGTCAATGCTCCAGGGGGTGAATATGGCAGTGCACTCCAGACCGCATCATTCAGAGGCCACGAGAAGGTGGTGCAGATCCTGCTGGATAATGGTGCTGAACCGGAACCAATCTGAATCGCGAATGAGAAGCTTAGTAGGGTATTTGGACTATTTTGGTATCTTGTCTCGCGGCACTGTGTTCCTAGTGTGCCAGTTCAACTCTTGCTTTCACACGAATAATCATACAGAAGAACCTCTAGTATCGAAGGTCCCTAATTTTTCGTCATCCGACTTGAGGAGTTAGTGCTCTAGCACCTCCAAGCCGACTAACGGTATTGTGAATATTATGATCAAATCTTGGGGCCTGACAGTCGCTCGGATGTGTGCGTCGCGCGGTGGTTGAGTTAGGTTAGCAGATTCTAGGTAGGTTTATTACCTAGGTAGCTGTAGTTACCTCCCGAGGTCAACCCTGGAAGGGAGTTGATTACGTACATATTAGGATTAGTTGATAATCCGATTTCGAGGCTTAGATTCTGACATCAATTCCCCCAACTCGCTTGGGACTTGGTAGAGCTAGTCCCGTCTTGGCAAGCTTTTGGACCTGAACCAAGCATGGATGATGTTGACTGGTTCACTGTCATGTCCCCGATTCAAGGGGCATGATATATCGGAAGACGGATTCTACATGAACACTTCCAAAACATGATAGCCATCATGGAATGACCTTTGGCCGACTGGATTTTTTGACAACCCCATCTTGCGGCTGAATCCCATGTAAGCCTAGATCAGCCTGACAACGCTGACCCGCTCACCAACTAACCAGCCCAGCAGGTCTCCGACCAACTCAAAACTCGGCCATATCATCAGATCCGATCATTACCATGATAGATCCGGCCATTTGGGCAAAAGGAGTGAGTTCCTCTAACCACAACCTTTTGCTACCAGAAATCATCTCGATTGGCGACATGTCCGACCAAGGCGGGGTTTTTGGCGCCTTTGGTGCGGTGCTTGGTTATATCGGAGCAGAGGCAGCCACCGACATTTGGTTTTCGTCGTTATTATGGCCCCAGCGATCATTCTCCCACCTCACACTTCGATCCATCCCAACCCTGGCTCTCCTGATGCCCATGGGGGGTCCTTTGCACAAAGCCGCTCTGAGCACCTTCGATATCGCCAACGCCCGAGGTCTCTTGAAGGGCGCCCGCGAAGGCCACATGCTGGGCACTTCGTTCTTTGAGCAAACGGACTGGACCTACACCATTGCCGGTACTGCTAGTTCCGAGCCCCGCGCAGCCCGTAACTGCATGTGGGCGCGAGCTCTTCATTATATGCCTCTACCCGCCGAAAAACCCGGAGCACTGGCAGAACTATCCCCTCTAGCCACGAGCGCTACTGTCGAGAAGGGCATCCTCCCGCCCGCCGACAATGGCCGCATCCCCTTACGAGCGAAAGTCGCAGTCTACCACCTCATCTTCACTCCAGCAACGGCAGAAGATAAAGCCTCGCAGATGGCGTTTGTGCACGAGAACTGCGGCCGACCAGGCTCGCACGTTTACCTCAGCATCTTCATCGCCGAGCTCTCCGGCATCATTATCTTTGCCGTCATCTACGCCATCGGCCGATCACTCTGGTGTCTCATCTGGCTAGCCCCGCTGCTCCTCCGCCTCCTGAGCGCCTTCTTCGCCCTCGACCGCGAGCCCCTCACCCCTATCTCCTCCTCCATCTCATCACCGTCAACCACGCCGACCACCGAAGCCGAATCACCTCGTGATTTCGTCCTGCACTTCCCCCAATCCCAAGACGGCGACCTCATGTTGTTCACTGGTCTCTCAACCCTGGTGCAGCAGTTCTTCCGGCACTACGGCCACCCAGTCCGGAACCGGACCCGGGAGATTCTCCAACTGTGCATTATAGCGCTTTTCGCCGCTCTATTTCCGCTAGGATTGCTGGCCTCGACTCTCTGGATGCCGCCGCTAGTTCAGTACGCGTGGATCTGCTACCAGCTATACATTGTCATGACGATGCATATCGTCCGCTACACGTCGTTTGGACGGGACACGAGCACGGAATCTAAGATCGCTGATTATCTGGTGGATCGGCCGGCGATTCTTTTTGGGGAGAAGAGGCATGGGGCTGAGACGGTAAAAGTTAGTCTTATTGCGACGTATCATGCGCGGCATCAGGAGGCGAGGGATTGTTTGGAGCGGTTGGTGAGACGGTAGTCGTTGGTTTGGCTGCAGTGATGTCTTGAGTGCAACTGAGAATTGGCGTTTTTCTTTTCTTATATTCGTTCCATCTGCATCAATAAATCTGATCCCGTACTAGCAGAAGCACAGCCAATAGCAGAACAGCGCGTTCGCTTAGTTTTCTAATATATAACCCCACCTCTGACCTCGTCGTTCGTCTCTACGAATAAACGCTACTACCAGCGTCGTGCTATTATTTACACTTATATTAGACAGAAAAGCCAGCATAACAGCATGAGCCCCGATGACTGGGTGCCCGTGCGCAGCATCGAGAGGGACAAGGGGTACCCCCTGGCCACGTTGATGCAGGTGGTCTACGGCGAGGACATGGGCATGGGAGACGGGTACAGCAGGTGTTTGTCGATCATGTATCGACTGGCTCTGGAGCAGGGCGCGGTCGACAGTGTAAAAAGCCCTGACGGCACGGTCATCACGGGGTTTAATGATGATCGTGCTGAAATACTGCGACAACATCTTACCCCGGGGCAGGAACGATCGTTTTACATTCTCTGGAAATGGTGGGCGACGTGTTCCCGAGCATGTATTGTGGACGAAGCAGAAGAAGAATACGATGATGATTACGACGACCTCTTTGGCGACGACCTCTTTGGCGACGACGAGTCTCACTTCTACTCACAAAGCCACGTAGAGCGCGAGACGATCCACCAGGCCGGCGGGATCCGGTACAAACTCCGCTTCAACTGCATCTACAACAAGTGTATGGCAACGCTGTTCAACGCTGAATTCGAGAACTTAGTAATACACCGAAGCGGCGACGAGCTGGTGGACCTCCGACGGGGCTTGGCTCAGGAAGCTGCTTGCCTAACCATTGCGATTGAAGCTTGCTCCCCGCAAAGCCACACCCAACAGCCAGCTCAAGTACCATACTCCCCAGATGGCGAGAGTTATCTCGCTCACCGGTCAGAGAGTTCCCCGGTCTGGCGCGCAGGGAGACGGGTCCTGGGGAGCAGCGACCTACCCGGGCTGGATCCTCGCTGCAGCGCCGGCTCCAGTATCGACTCCTGCCCCTGGCTGGGAGAGATCCGCGGGTTCCCGCTTTACTTGTGGGATGTGAAAGGGCGGAGGACCGTAGAGGTCTTTTCGCTTTGGGACGAATATGAGTTCGACATCCCGTACACAGCAATCAGTCACACCTGGGGCCGGTGGCGGCAGCGCGATCAGCCTGGGGTTAACATGAAATCGCGCGTGCCGTGGCTGATCCCGCGGAACTCACTGTTCGATGTCGAGCGACTACCAGATATCCTGGCGCAGATTCCCACGGATACACCCTATATCTGGTTTGATCTGGTTTGCATTCCGCAGGAGGGCTGCGGGGAGGAGCTTGACGACCAGCTGCGGCAGGCCATGCGGACGGAGGTGGCGAGCCAGGCATCCATCTTCAAGGGCGCTAAACACGCCATCGCTTGGTGGAATACCGACTCCGCCCCGGAGTCCTGGGACGGCATGCGCAGCGCCATCCAGTGGATGTCCTCCATATATCTGGACCTCCAGTTCTCGGATGGGAACGAGTCTCCCATACGTATCCCGCCGTGGAAAGCGCACGACCGGCTCCAGGCCACGGGCCTGTTCTCACCGGACATGGCCACCCTGCCCTGGTTCAGCTCCTTGTGGACGCTGCAGGAAGTGTGCCTGCGCCCTGACATCTGGATCTGCAACAAGAACCTCGACCTCCTCACGGTAGGCGACAACGGGGCCCTCGTCGCCTTCAACACGCTCGTCTCCCTCACCGAACGAGTAAAAGACATACTCAATAGGGAACTTAACGACCTAACTACCCCAACAGACCACCTTCTCGAGCGCTGGAAGCCCCTCGTCCACCCAGGCTTCCACGAAGTACTCGACCTCCTCCATCGCACAGGAATGGACAACCTCCACAAGCTCAAGCGCGAGCAGATCCTCTTCCTAGCGACCAGCCGATACTGCAGCCACAGCCGTGCGCAAGCAATCATGTCCATCCTCGGCATGACAGAATGGTACAACTCCGCCACTACCATACCGGAGCAGCGCCAGCCCAACAAACCGGGCTTCGTCTTCGACCAGTACCCGCTCGCCTTCGTGCAGGAGGTCGCGCGCAATCTGGGCTCTAGCTTCTTCATCACCGCCGTTCTGGCGGATGACCTTCCCGCCGACGATGTGAAAACTCAGGACGTAGTCCGGGGCACTATGCTCCCCTTCCGGGCCCGGATCTCCGAGCCGCGACGCCTGTGTGTGCCGCGCTTAGAGACGGCGGACCATCCGTCCGTATCGACGTGGGAGGTCCGCGGCGACGGGGCGGTGTTTCTACCGGAGGTGGAGATCCTTTTCTCATCCCATAGCAACTATGGCGATATCAAGGATATGAAATGCTTTGTCGATTTGAGTATGCCGGTGCCTGAACATATTGTTGAACGGGAGCACTTCCAACCCCAAGGGAGCATGTATTATGGGGATCTCCGGTACTGGACTAAACAGCTCATCCCGGAGATCTACGGAGTGCGTGGGACGTACTATGCTATTCACCTCCGTTACCGACCCGGACAATGGGATGGCTTGTTGTTGAAGGCCGTCGGTAGTGGGGGCTCTTCGCAGCCGGAGAAGATGATCAAAATCGGAAATCTACATATGCTGACCTCGGTTGGAGATGGGGAATATCTGCCCAGGCGTAAATCAGTGGACGTTAACTGGATTGTTTTGTAGATTCGGATCTTTCCAAAGCAGAGCGGAGCCGACTGCCCAGGTGTCGTACGCATCATGACCCGACAGAATCAAATCAATTTGATCGAATTTACTCACCGGATGTTATGGAGATGTGGGAGTTACATATGCATGACGAAGAGTATAGCAAGAAATTATCTGAAAAGCAGGTAGTAGAAAGTAGAGAAGGTGAAGATTTCTACTTTCTACAGTTTGTACCCTTGCACACTATATCATTTATACAATTTCTATACTTTTAACAACTATTAAGAACCTACATCATAATGTCATAGAATTTCATGAAGGTTGAATAACCAGATGAATATTCTGTGTGATTTCCAATGCTAATATATTATATATAGGATAATGGGTATATTTTATAATGGAAACAGTCGAAATTGTACAACATAACTATAACAAGCCTACCATATATCAACTGAATCCCTATAGGTAATCTGTGCTCCCAAGAGCCCCATTGACCCGGCGACCCGGTCAAGCCAGGTATAATCCTTTCCAGTGGCCCCTCCAAGCTCGAAGGTGAAACGAAAATCAAGAAGCGGACCGCCACCACCTGTTACGCTGACACTTTGCAGACTTGACAAGGACGAGGGCGTCCCACGGCTGGCGGATAGAGACGATCCATTGACACAAGCAGGCGTAGTCAGCCGGGTGAAGAGTTCTTCGAGGATGCTGGTAGCAGTGACAGCGGCACAGAGAAGGAGTGACGGGCTAGTGTCGGGAAAAGAGTTTGGCTCCGGCCCGATAAATCTACGGAAAATGATCCCATCCTTTCGCTGGTTGTGGGACGCAAGTAGTGATCGTAAATGGTCACTTAATGTCCGAAGTCGATCGGCGGCCATATAAATCCGCCGTGCTATAAGCCTGACCTTGGGAGAGATCACGGAGACGATTTCCCGTGCCTCATTGATGTATCCAGGACATTTGACCAGCTCCATGAAAATCGTTTCGTAGACGTTGATGTATGACGCCCACTCGCTCTGCTTCTGGGAGTCTTCCGCTCGAAGGAGAGCTGCGAGGTTCTGCCAGTTATCGTCGGCAAGAAAACATGGCTCACCTTCGTAGAGTGCAGCAGCGATAAGAAATGGCCTGTATGCAAAGTGGCAGACGCGTCCAACCCCAGATAGATAGAAATTCATCCCACGCCTTAGCATTAGTTGCTTTACCGCCCTCGAGTGGCAGACCCAAGCGTCTCGAGTAGTTCGTGTATTCATCTCGTAGAGAGAGAGAAGAATAACTGCAATAAGCAGGTCATCCGACATTGCCTCATCCGAACATAGTGCTCGTCTGGTTGCCCCTAAAGCCTTTGAATACTCCTGTCGGCTGAAGTGGCGGAGTCTGGGGTCCCCGGTGAGATGGCCGAGGTATTCTGCTGAAATACACGAGACCGATGCATCGTAATATTGCTTGGAACCAAAGTATTTAACAACGCAGTCTGCGAAGTTAAATCCGTTACCAAAGCGGAATTCATTATGGAAAAACATCGTTGGGAAGGCAGCGTAGATAAACTCTTTGAACAACTGTGGCTGCTGGCTGATGAAGGACTGATGGACCAGAGCCGGATGAACACACTCATCGATTGAAGACTCTGTAAAGATACGTTTTCGCAAGGACCTCTTGCTGTGGATAGCCTCGGAATCGGTCTTGGAGTTACTACCACTGACTGAACACTTCTTTTGATACCGCTTCTGGAGACGGGGTCCCTCATCCTGGAATTTCCAGGATCGCTTGTATCCAGGGCATTCCTCGCCGTATCTGTGACATTGTATACACTGCGGATGAGTCCGATCACACTAATGCAACGTGAGTTTTCGTGTCGGAATATAGGGGTAAAGACATAACTGACCGCGATGCGTCGTTGGAGACAGAGCAAACAGCTCTTGCTATAAGGAACGCCCACCATTATAATGAATTCTTGATATTACTCGCCAACCTTCCAACCTCCAGTACCTGCCATGGCATATCTCTGAGGGATGAGTTGATGTCGCGCAGATCCCCGATTTGAACCGCGATCGCTACTGTTTCACGTGACTGTTGGCATAGGTCAAAAAGATCCTGCGATATACTGGGCATATTGGTGCGCTGACTAATTTTAATATGTCCACGGGTTCTTTCGTGTGTAAATTCTCATGCAAAGGCCATGCGGCGTTTCAATGTAATTAAATATTGTGGAATTTGCAGGCTGATCCCCTCATTTTGACAAAAAGACCGAGAGTACAACCAAAGGCCAACAGCTTTGGACAATACTGACTAATTATGTAATGGAGACACAATTCTGCTTTCTCTTCTTTAGTTCCCGTCCCACCAAGTGTAGTTGTTAGTTTCGGCAGGAGTGTCAAAGACTAGCTCGGAGCTACTGTTCAAGGGTCTGTCGGGCCAGACGTTGAGCAAGCCATCCCAAATCTCAATGTCTTCGTACTGGACGCTGACGCCGGGTGCATTGTACAAAGCAAAGCCATTGCTGTCCTCTCTGCTGGGATAGATGCGGCCAGTGAGAGCGAAGCGGTCATTGACAAAGACCTCGACGAGGGAGCCGTCGACGAATATGTTCATCTCAATCGGTTCTGTCACAGGACTACCGCCATGAATTCCTGCCAACTGGTAGGGCTCAAAGTACCCCTCCAGTGTCGTGTTGGGGAACGCCTTGATCTGGGAGGAGTAGGTGCGGTCCAAGACGACGGACTTCTTGGAGGGATCGTAGTAGATATTCGTGTACTCCTCGCGATCGGGCGAGGCAGCGACCGTCACACCTGTGACACCCGAGGTGTTTTTGATATTCAGCTTCAATTCATAGGAATGACTGAGAGTGCTGGGCAGGCGGATCTTGCTGGTGTTGCTGCACATCTTCTTGCTACAACGAGACTTGGTGTGTCGAGAGCCACGGCGAAGACCCGTAACTACATCGCTGGCCGCGCGCACGCCCAGAGTGCTTGCAGTCCAGGTGCCATTGGAGTGTGACGTATAGCGGGAGTTTCCAAGGGTGGCATCAGCAGAGTTGTGGACAACTCCGCTGGTTTCTTTGATGAAGAGTTCCCGGGCCAAGGACAGCGCACCTTGGTAGCCTTGCTGCACGATGCCGAAGTTGTCCATATCCTCACTTGCCCAGCCGTACTGAATACGGCGGTTGTTCTTAGTGTCATTGAACGAGGTGATCTGGCAGATCATGTTAGTATTCCATCGTTCGATGAGATTGCGTGGTACAGTTATGATCTGATTCTTACCGCATATAGAATACCCCAGTCGCTCGCACCGCCTGAGATAGGGTTGAAGGCAATGCTACCATTCGGACGCGTGGAAATTTCCCCCTCATTCCACAAAGACCACCTCCGGTCATGGAAGCTGACGTTGCCTCCTTCAGCACCCATGCCGACGAAGTAGCGGTCGCCAATAGCGAAAAAGTTGGAAACTTCAAAGTTGAGCCCATATGATCCAGTTTCCTCCAACGAGCCCAAGGTACTGTTCGCTGCGGGTTCCCACAGAGCACCAAGGAAAGTCCAATTGGTGAGATCAGACGCGGGGGCACTGTACAAGGGCATGCGAGGGCCAGCGCCCTTAATACCGGAGCCAAGTATGGCATAGTAGTGAGGCTCGGATTTTCCTAGTAGCGAGTCCAACTGGGGAAGCGGGAGGTAGAAGGGATCCCGCCAGCCGGTGACATTCCAACCGTCAGGTGGGCTGCTGATGACTGGGTTGTTGGCATATTCTTGCCATGTCACTCCACCGTCGGTGGAGTACGCCAGACTTTGGCTTTCGGTCCCAGGAAGATAGGGTAGGGTAAACGAGGTTGGCAGTTTTGAAACGGATGTGTAGAAGGCGAGAATTGTTCCATCGACTTCGCCAGAGATATTCACGGGCTGGGCTGTTCCAGAAAAGATGCCCAGATGGTTGTACAGCGGTGGATCGTGGTGGTCGGTAGTCAAGTTGGTTGTACCAATTGACTTCGCTTCTCCGTCTTGCCATCCTGCAAGTCCATTACCGGGGTTGTGGTCAACATCAGTCCAAGTTATGAGGTCGCTGGACGTCGCATGTCCCCACGATATGTTGCCTATATGTATGAGACATTTAGCAAGGATCTTGCTAGACAGCTAGGAGAGGGAAACAGTACCCCAGTTGACATGATTGGGGTTAAACTGGTAGTGCATATGGTAAATGCCTTCAACCGGGTCGTACATAGGGGCACAAGGGTCCTGGATGAATGGTTAGTGCCACTTAGTTCATCCAGGGCCTTTCGGAATTCGAAAAGAGACATACATTCATCCACCCTGCAGGGGCCAAAAAATGCGAGTACGGTCTCCAACGAGTGAAAAGGCTATTGTTTCCCATTTTCTCCACCATCTCTTCCGTCAGGGTTTGACCCCATGCGGTTGAGACGGCAGCGAGCATCACACCAAGAATTGCTGTCTTCGGAGCCATAATTGCTGTTTGGACTATTCGCACCTCCAAGTGAGGATTAATAGCGCCTTCTTATACAACATAATTGAAGGGCAAATGTCTCATTTTACTTCCCCGGAGTTTCGTCGTAATATCTTCGGGTGGAGGAAGTCTAAACCCACGGGGTGGCATGTTTCCCCCGCAAATTACTAACGGACGATGAGTGGGGGAACTTATGTAGATTTTGATCGGGCCACCAGCTCGGGGATACTCAGAAAATACCTCGGGGATACCCTAATTTTCGCTTATATACTCCGTATGCTGTAGTTAGTTACATATGTATACATGTATGCAAATATATTTTAACATTTATACCTAGGGTTTACAAAAATCACTACCGCTGAACTACCATCTAGAAATATACTATAATTCAGAGGTAATGTACAATCAATTCATAATTAAATTAAACGTAAATAAACATTAAATATGGTATAGTATTGATATATAGGTATTAGGTGATATGTAGATATTGGGTGACATTATTGGGTGTAGTTTAGTACGGTCGGGTCGGGACCGGGGTTGGGACCCCGGAACTTTGTGTCGAGTATCCCCGAGCTGGAACCCGTGAAGTAACTGAATGCCGACCCCACGATGATGGGGTGCTCACAGCCGATGGCAGGCGGAATGAATTGGCGTTGCAAATCCCCGAGAATCTGCCGAGTCTTCGGAAATTTGCCCGTACTAAGCATGACCTAACGTTAAAATATATAGCCAATGTTATAGATTATAGATTTCATGGGATTCACATACAAAAACACGATGAAACGTCAGTTAGTCGACTCTGGAGACAGATAGGATTATTTTACGCTCGTTATATAATTCTAAGAACGTAATGAAATATATCTTTCATAAGATACAAACCTTAAAGAGAGATTTTTGTATAGCTACAGCGCGAAAATTTTCGGAGGCTATTTGAACACCCTTTGAACCCTTCGTGCTATCGGGCCATAGCAACGGTAATGATCCAAGTTCTTAGTGTAGAGACTTCGTATAGAAGATAGTATCAGAGTAGCATGTTCTATATGCCAAATACTTACTATAGCCCAATATATGTTGCATTTTGGCCTATCTTAGTGGTAGTTATAAGACCAATTTTACGAAAAAGTTTAAGGATTGGGGCTTGTTTCACGCATTTTCTACATCGATCATAAAGTAGATATTCCGTTACTGTCGATTGGTGGAAGAGAATGATCTGTCGCTGGCGGAAGTAATGATGTGAAGCACTGTCCATAGTCGAGAGGGGTGTGTATTCATTGATCATGGTGTAATGACAGGAAAGCAGACAGCTTTAAAGTGGGCTGTTCATAATAATGGTACTCAGTATGAAGCCTGAAGATGGTGCCAGTAAGCTCTGAATAGTATCTCAAAGGCAAACAAAGCAATGATCAAGTAATGAAGAGACAGTTCCATATACCCTACCTGATAAACGACAGATATCGGTAAATTGAATATCAGCCGCACTATAACGACCACCCAACCATACTCTGGAAGGAGTCAACTCTCCGTTCAACATTGAAATACGCATCTATTAATCAACTCACAGTAACTTGCTTCGGCTCTATGCACAGTGCCTTAGCCTCAGCAATCAGCGTTGGCTCTACACCGTCAGCTTCGAGAGTCTCAATTCGACCGTCCAGCCACACCTTGCGACCCTCCCGTTTGGTGATTTCCGCCTTTGAAACAACATATGAGTGCGCCACTGCCGGATTTCGATAATCGATCTTCAAACTGGCCGTAGCCCCAACCTTTTGGGGTAAACGAGGGAAGCAGCACCATGCAATCGTCTCGTCAAGCACGGTTGCGAGAAGACCGCCATGAATGATACCCGGGTGGCTGCAGACATCGCTTCCGAGGTACATGATCATCACTAAGCTTCTGCCGTTTTCTTCGTTGAATACGTATGGTGGCACGGATATCTTCTGGGAGCCAACCAGGGTTACGGCCGGGAGGCTCTGGGTGCGGATCATCTCTGGGACCTTGGAATGGGGCCGTGATTCGGTGAACTTGCGACTCTGCCGTAGAGCCGAGGTCGCCGAGTGATTATTGATGAAAGCATCGATAGCCTTGGTGGTTACTTGGGGCGAGTGGAGGAGCTGGCGGACCTGCGGTATGGTGGTCCTGGCGGACATGGCCTAATATAAGATATATTTTGTCTAGGGCCTGGAGGTCTATAAATGTGTGCCAAAAAAAAGCGTAAGTGAACCCTGTTGTTGTTCAATGGCTTCGGCTAGGATTGACAGACTATATATTTTGTGCTGCGGACCAACCCTGGGCTAAATGTTGTGTATCCTTGAGGGTTGATCATTTGCGGAATCCATGTGACTCGACATTGAGCTGCATGAATAAATTTTGCTCGACGAATTCAGTTAGATAGCCTCTTTCAGACAATGTGATAATTACTCTGGTGATGTTTGTTCTCAAGTTCGATATACGGTGGCGGAAATATTTCCTAGCCTATCATAATCCATGCTCGATCGATCGTGTGCATGCATTCCCAGGCGATCTGCCCCTTCTGTACTACCCATCTTCTTTAAAGCGGAGTTTTAAGTATCTGCAAAAAGCAGAACCAAAACGGGCATGTCGATCAGTGCCTAACCAGTATACCTACATCACAACCCCCTTACGGTTCCCAATCAAAACTTCAGTTACCCTTGATAAAGTCCACGCCTTCATCTAGATAAAGTTCAGGGCTGAAACCTAGTTTTGTTTTGCTTTCACAGGAGATATCTTGCCGTGTCTACGCTCTGTGAACGTAAATTAGATATTCCAGGTTGTAACTCATATTTGCGAAAGGACTCGCGTATCGTTTTGATCTGTTTTAGAGAACATTGGGCGTCTCGCATTGATAATGTTCGGATCACCTGTTGCTCGAAGGCCGAGATCTACCGGTGCTGTATCTTGAGTAAGAGCAGTAAGACCACCGAATCTAAGAGGCCAGGGATGGGATATGCACATGTATTCAAGTCTGACGTCACGGAAAGCCTGATAGGGTTGTCCGTATGAGCTTGACGTAACGACGTCGCTCCTATCTTGCCAAAACTGGCAGATCGGAGGTCGCGCTTCCAACGATCAACAACGGCTAGGGCCGTGATCTTCTGGTGGAGTTTCTAGTATGCCAAGAGCTAGCGGAACAACCTATGCCAACTATAGAATCAATAGTGGGACTATTGACCTACATTCCTACTCCCAGGAGTAGATACTATGTTTACTGGGAATGGGATATGAGCTCATAGGGATGGAATAATGCGGTCTATGGTGCCCCACAGAGCCATTTCCCTCTCTTTGAAAAATTAAGAAACAGCTGGTGAGTATATCCTAGTGTAGGGAGGGCTGGATATATAACCACGCTCCTTCTCGCCCATTTACTATATACTTTATATCCCACCAGCGTATTATCAATATGGTATAATGGTGTATTTTATTTTACTAGGATCCTGGAGGTGGTAACTAGCGTAATTATCCACCGCACATATGTAGATAGCTACCTACCTCTTTTTTCTATGCAGTTCATTCGGGCTTTATTCAATCAAAAAAAACAAAAAGAAAAAGACAAAAACATACAACAGTGAGGATTCGCTGGTGGTCACCCACCCAACTACTAACTCACCGGCGTGTGGCTTAAGTACGGCTGAGCGGACGGGAAGCCCTGTTTTCCACACCCTATGGTCGTATGTGTCATGTTGTGTGTGGAAGAGTAATATAGAGTACACTCGATCTCAGGTCAAATTCACTAGTGGAATAGTGTTTGACGACGCTTGATCCATATATCGAGACACGACAGCCCTTAGGCTAAAGTACGTTAGACCGCCTTGTCAGGAAGGACTACATCGAAGTGCATGATGGAGATATGAGATTGGATTGAATTGTTGAAGAAGCTAAGCTACGGAAGCCAAGAACGAGACTAAGAAATCCAACCTAGTCCCTGGTTAGATACGGCATAGGACCAGATAATCGGAACCCGGTATCAGGCCTTTACCGAGAAGCAAAGGAGCTCGTTTCATGTGGAGATAGACCGCTCCGACGAAGATAGGCTGTAAAGCGCGGGACAAGTATACTTCCTGTACGGATCTCTCATTGATCATACCATCTCTTCCATAGTATTCGTAGCTAGCTCTCTTTCCTCCTATCTTTATGCTTCATTCCATTACACAATCCCACTACATTGCACTACTTCGTGATATCATTTACTATGTAGATTCCAACACTTTCGTCACCTACTTGATACATATAGCACTAGTTTCCGCACGACCCAGTAAAGCCCAGACCGAACCTAAACCTAACCTAGTCTAGGTTAGGTTTCAGGGCGAGACCTTCGACCTAGTTGCCCTAAATCATCTATTGTAAGAGTGGTTATTCTAAGAGCATGATCCGACCAAACTGCAAACCTTTCAAAGCCCTTTAGCCTATTCCCGGATGAGATATTGCTTAGGCTGGTATGGGTCCCATACTGTGAGTCTCGATTTTAAGCTGTAGATGTAGATAAGGGCCAGTAAGAAGAGATCTGGCTTTCCTTTACTTGTCGAAATTTCTGTGCTACCCATGAAATCCTATCATTTCTTTCAATAACTATTACCATGATAGGGATATACGGATCCGACTCATATATAAGCAAAGTGTATAATTGATCTTAGAAAAAATATGTTTCCTGGTCCTGAGGCTCCAGGAAATACTTTGTAGTATGACCTCACAAGCAGGCGGATGGTCTTACATAGGCTCGCCAGTATCTGGTAGACTAGATAAAGCCAACTCAAGCTTGCCTTATTCAATGAATTGATGTTGTATCATTGCAAAGAAACATGTATCAGGTTGTTGAAAAATCCTTGTCTTTACTCTCCCCGATAAGAAAATGTTAGTAAAAAATACTCGATCAACTGTTTGGGGCTATCTCAGACTCACCTATCTTGGTATAGACTTCTCATCTAACACAAGCTCTGGGCAGGGTAAGTGCCTTCCATTGCGGAAATACCCAAGTGTCCTCTCCATGTGCCACTTCCATGTTGCATTGTCAGGCACAGTGCCGAAGTGCTTCCCAGACCATCCCATGCATCGTCAAGAGCAGAGACCATTGTCTTGATCTGAGCAGTGGTATCACAGTTACGCCCCGAGGCATAGAAGTAATAGGAATAACTCACTCCGTTATAGTCTTGCAGGGTGCCTGTGACGCTACTGCAGCTTCCGGCTTGACTTTGCTGATACATCTTGTTCGCAATTCCGAGGATCACTGGCTGGGACTTGTTGGCATCGCTGAACTTGGTGCTTCCTGATTTCTTGTTTGACTCGGAGACGGAGATTGAAGTCCTTTTCACAAGTCCAATTTCATTTCTCTTCGTGGTGTTTCTGTCTTCCTCGAGCTCAAGAAAGTCAGCATCGCCCCTTTTAGCGCCTGCGTGATGATCGGAGCAAGCGCTTTGCGGGTCAATTCCAGAGCCAACGGTTGCGAGGCCAAGCACTCCATGCCATGTACCATGGTGATCAAAGTCAAGGCACACTGCAGAGGCTCCCTGAGAATGCAAGTCATCGAATGCATCGGAGAGCTTGTTGGTGATGGTCTTTGCTCGCTGAGTGCTGTCACAGTTTGAGCCAGTTGTGTAAGAATAGACGTAGTATTTATAGCCGACTCCATCGTCTCCTGTGGTGGTAATGGTCGCTGACTTTCCACAGACCTTTTGCGCGTCTGGTGTGCTGCTGTACCAGCTGGTAATTACGTTGGCAACTCCAGTAATCACGAGGCCAACCGAAGCAGCCGTTCCGATGATGGCTCCACCGCTCCACTTGTGGACGATAGTATATTCATCGCTTGTCCGGACTTCTAGCTCCGCAACCTCTTTGTCATTGGTTTGACCTGAAGGTTTATTTGGGCCAACTTCAAGTGCTGAGCAAACACCTTGTATGGACAGCAAGGTGACGAGGATGGATCCAAACTGATCCGAGATGCCTTTGAACATGATTGCGATATGACGATGGCTCTTGTGTTCGTGTAATGTAATATGGATAGTATCTATGCCGAGTTAGCAAGATCTCCGAAAAGTTAGGCAGAGTAGTTGTAGATTGCTTACTGTTAAAAAAATGGACGTGAATTGCAAGAGAACAGTGATAGAAGGGAATCACGAAGATGATCGAATTTTTGAATGCCTCCGATGAATTGCTCAGAGAATGCGAGGGCCAATGCCTTTTTATATGCCAACGACTATACCAGAGTGATATCTTATTTGCCTCATCTGGTAAGGAAGTTGGCTATCTGTGGATATCAGGTAAATGCCTCACTCTCATAGCACTATCTGCATATCTATATTAGGGGCGAAGAATAGACCCCAACACTTGCCCCATTGTGGATCAAACGAAACTTGTTGTCAACACCTCGAAATTTGGGGGCGAGAGAGATACAGTGTAAGTCGCTTTTTCCTAGACCTCTTTGAAACATGCAAATCACAAGGCAGATGGAAAAATGGAGATATTATCGAGGCGATACTAAGCCTGAACGATGGCCCATAGACTACCGGCTTTTCTTTTTGTCTTTCCCCTACAGGTTGCAGCATGGATATGAAGTGTAAGTATAGCGTTCCAACTCCCCCACTTCTTTGAGAACCTAATGAGCGCTCAACTGATGAGAACCAACATGAAGAAAGCAGACGCCGAAGAGCGGCCGAAGAGTGGAGATAAGGCACAGTGGAGCCCGCTAGTGCCTTGGAAGTTTCAATACCGCTTACTGGGGGCGAGGCTGAGTATTTGCAGAATTAGAGGTTTATGAGCTAAGTAGTTGGACAAATCTTGATATAAAGTAGGCATATGAAATCAAACTTCTCTCAAAACACGTATTTTCCTGGGTTTGCGAGCCTCGGGACAAACTATTAGGATAAATACTGCCAGTGTTTAATGGAGCAGAAACACTGAAGAGCACATTTCCCCTTTTTTGCATGCAGTTCTCTTTCTAGGACCTTTCCCCGGTAAATCTAGAGGCCCAATAATCAGACTGGGCTTTTTCAAACGTATCGTATCGCGGAGTTGATGTATATTGGACTTCATGTTCCTTTCACGCCCCACATAGTCTGCAGTCTTTTATAAACTATTCCACCCTAAGTATAGATCGGGGGATCTCGACACTAGTGGCTTTTTTGTTGTCTTGAGCCACTTAGCTGCCAACTATATCCGAGACATGGGGGGCCGAAAAAACCTGATATATGGTCCCCGGAAGACACCAAGTATTGCTTACATTGGGGGCCAAGGAAATGGTCTTTGTTCTCGGAGTCAACCCGATGCCGGCGAAGGGCGATAAGACGACGTGCAAACTGCTTTTCGTATCTCTGCTTTGGATAAAACAACCAAAACAACAGTTTCATCAAGTACAGGGCCTTGCGCGGGGCCCAATTCATATTCCACGTGCTCTCGAGACGTGATTACCATAGTGGAGAATGGTCACCACGACATTGTGTATCCTCTGAGCTTGCCTTCCTGTTTGATAGTGGACTGTTGTCCCAATTACCTGCCGTATCCTTTAGCAAAATCTATTTCCAACACCAAAGGTGCATTGTGCGAAATCTTTGGCCACCCGGAATTTTTCATTGAAGCTAAGAGGTAGCCTGGTATGCCTGGCCATCTGAGCCACGATTAAATCAGCATCTCTGCTGCCATGTATAGTCCCATACTCCGCCACATGCTCCGCCTAAATTCCGTGTACGCAAACAGTTTCGACAGGTACCTTGGCTTTTCATTTAGCTAAGTATGTATGGCCCCTGTTGCTGATTACCAGCCAATTTCCGACCTTTCTCCGGGCAGTAAGGTGTGCAGGTGATGATTATTACTTTCATGGTTAACCCTGGTAGGGGAACGTATATACGGTGGAAAATACATTTGTAAACCCAATTGCTTTCTTGAAGAACATATATGGCGATGAAGTGATCGCACGGACTATATACAGCTAACTACCTACTTAATTAACAAAACTAGAAAAATGAGGAAAAAAACATACAACAGTGAGGATTCGCTGGTGGTCACCCACCCAACTACTAACTCACCGGCGTGTGGCTTAAGTACGGCTGAGCGGACGGGAAGCCCTGTTTTCCACACCCTATGGTCGTATGTATCATTTAACGTGTAGGAGAGGACTATAGCTGTATAGTTCTTGTAAGACCAGATTGAAGTATATAGATGCTCATTGCAATGTCCTTGCTAGGGATTGATTTTCAAATGTACCCAACCCCTTCGGCTTCCTCCACGATAGCCTTTACCAGACCACGCTTTTCACTAATGATATCATCAAGACCTTCATTCTTCTTCAACTTCTTGCACTCGAGGTCGTAAAGGTCGCTCATCTCTTCAAGCATGGCTTCGAGGCCTCGCTTCCTTAGGATCGATTTGCTGCCTTCCTTTGCGTCCTCTGCGAATCTGCACCTGAAGCCCTACTGGAAGTAGTGGCAACTCGGTCAGGCTGCCATTCCGGGCACCCCGACACAGTTGGCAAACTTGCCATCCAGCTTGGCGTAGCTATCGCAGCAGTTATTCTCGTCCAGCAATTCCCCAATGGCTTGTCCTACCAGCAAGCGCCTCGATATTTGTTTTGTGGGCCCTGATTTGGCGGTCAAACTGGCTGCTATTTGGATGGCTCCTCTTGAGGTTCCTGATGAGAAACGAGGAGAAGAGAGAGTAGGCAATCTGACTGCATTGAAGCTACTAACTGCTGAAGGGAAAAATAAGAAGAAGAGGGAGAGGAAGATATTTGTAGCTGCCAGTCCTGACAAATAGGATCAGGTGATCCCAATAGTTCTTACTGTTGAGTTGTAGACTGGCTCTCTTCGAAGCGGCATTCCGACAAGGCGGTATAGGCTGTCAACCCCCGTGTATGGGAAACAATGTGGTTGTTGAAGAGACTGTAACAGATTGCAGAGAACATTGCAGATGCGCTCACCAAGCCCCTCGGAAGGGATTCATTCAAACGAATGCGAGACAGAATGATGTCAACAAGTGCAGATTGACAAGTTGACAAATTGAAATCGACGAAGTGAAGGTGACTGATGGAAATATGACGTTCAAAAACACACAAAAAAAATCATTTTTACTATGCAAACCGGAATTCAGGGGGTCTATGGCTTTTGGATTGTGGCATCTGAAACTCTCCAATCTTTATTCGCAGTTTCACTATGCATTTTGATGCGGCCCTTTCTGTAGGCCTTCCCTGGTAGTCCCACTTTGCACAGAGAGACTATTTCACTAACGGAGATGGTAGATACTTCATATCCATTTGAGATCCATTTGAGATCCATTTGAGATCTATCTGACATCAATGTCAGATAAACTAGTATAAGTGAAGCCGTGTGTAAGGCAGTATCTGGGTCTCATTTAATGGAACCTATTGGTGCTTATCGAATATAAAGTACTCTCTGGGCAAATTGCTACGAGCTCATCTTGATTATTGTGTTTACATGACTACATCAGTGATCCATGTAGGTCTCTCTAAAAGAATGCTTTTATAATAATAATCGAAAGCTTCTGCCTGCGACTAATATATATAACAGGCGAATGTTGGTGTGGTAATTATGAGAGTTCAGTGCCGGTATGCTCAGACTGTCTTTTATCTATAGTCAATCTTTATGGTTAGCATGTCAATGTATCATGGGTCTGGTCAAGGCAGAAAGGAAAGTGGATCAATAATGAGGTTGTTCCATTGCTATGTAGGTCTATATTGAATTATATAAATGATAGATATAGATGGTTTTGCCTAGATTAAACTCGGTTGTTGGTGTTTTTTTTTCAGTTCATATACGTACCAAGAGCTCTAGCCCGCCCCCCCCCCCTGGCTACCACCACCCATCGCCGTCAATTCAACGTCTTGCTGGCGGCCCCACCGCCGCCGTGTACATCATATGTCAACGTGCTATTCCAACTAATCTCACATAGCGACCAAGTAGCATACCTCGCAATCTCCTGGCGGGCAGCCCAACAACACAGGGAAAGGAGCTGCTGCCCAAATTGGTACAGCAACATTCCTCCAACCACTGTAAGCATGATGGCGGCCATTATTTGGGGGCCTTTCTCAGAGGTCAAACGAATGAGTTCGATGACCCAACTTTCATTGTCGTTTCTGGCGCCTTTTTGTGTCGGTGCTATAAAACATGTTAAAAAGAAGCCCCAAAAGAGTCCCCAAAAGAGTCCAAACTTACCGGCCAGCACAAGGGAGAAGAAAAAGGAGATAAAAAAAACCGGTATAAAAGACATTTTGATTATGTAGTATAATTCAGAATTATTTGAATGTGAAGTTCCTACATGCGCTACGGAATTGTTTTGTATACATGGAAAGCAATGGTAGGGAAGGTGCAAGGCTATAATGTGATGTCAAAGGTTCATCGGGTCAAGCAATAGCAATTCATATGTATACCTACATAGGTAGTAATTAGGATACAGCAATATTTATATATTGAACCCAATCAGCCAGTTTTATCCTTTTTTGCGACAGCCTTGTCTTTGGCGTCATAACTTGGTGGCGCATCAATCAGATCAAACGGACTATCATAGCTACCGCCGACAAGTCCCCATATTGCGACCCGCGTGAGCCGATGCCTAGTAATATTGGTTATTTCCTCACGACATCGTTCTTTCAATAATCTCTTGTCTTCTTCAGAAAAGTCAAAGCCTCGAGCTCTACGACAGCACCCACATTCAACTGTACAATGTCCAACTCCAAGTGTACGCGTGGTCTTACGATTAAGACAGCAGCCACATTCACGAGCACAGCATCCTTGTCGGCCAGCACAATCTTCAACAAGCACACGGTGCATATACCATTTAGGATGGGATCGCCATAGCTGAAACCCTCTTAATTGAAATCCGTCTTCTAGACAGGACCGATGATGCCACCAAAGTTGCTCCAAGAGCCGGTATTTGACATTCAAGGCATCGAGTTTCTCTTTAGCGTCTTTGCTTAGAGCATCGAGCCCCTCTTTGATAGAAATCTCTTCTTGAACAACTTCTCGGAGGTCTTCCTCTACAAAGAGGAGTTTGCGCGAGGAAGAAGGAGGGCGAGTCCTGTAATTGTTCCAGTGAACAACGAAACGATATCTTTGGAGAGCATTTAGATCCCCACGTTGTTCGAGATCGACTTCCTCAGACGTCTTGTCGCCAACCAACCTCCAGCCCATTTTTCTTTTTGTATGATCACCGCTTGGCGTACGACGATGGAAAGAAAATGGCATCTCTGATGTTTGAACGTGTTAACCGAATTTGAGGATGAAGAATCTTTCTTTAGTGTTTGTGGTCTATAATAATAAGATTCACCCATAGTGATGTCAGCTTATACTCCGACACCTGAAAAGTAGGGTGATGACTTAATCATTTCATATTGGGTCCTCGCTTAAGTATATCCAATTCCAAAGTAAATCCTCCTTGGCTACTGATCGCTGGATAAAAATTAGAAGCTTCTCTCCAAAGAAATGGTACGCAAAATAAGTTCATTGTCGGAGGCTTCGGTGATTTGATCGAGGACTTTCAACTGACCCATGTAAAACAATATCTATTACATGATCTCGCGTGTATTTCACTTTGGTGAAGATGAGAGAAATGCTGATCTGTATTGCATCAAGCCCGATCACTGGTCGGAATGCAAGAGTAAATCAATAGAGTTAGAGGCCTTTCTGTGATAATGTCATTCAAATGGCCGATTATTATAGCGTCGAAGCATCTTTGCGAGCATTGTCGCTAATGCTTAGAGCACTTAGGGTCAGCCTTGAAATCGTTTACATCGGAGCGTAGCTATGTGTCCTTTGAACAAAGAATTCCCCAATATTTCTAGAATTTGGGGTATGTGGGCAAAAAACTCGCTCGTCTTTGCTTTCAAGGGATGATGGTAAGGACCAATAAGCTATAATAGTAGATATCCAATCAATGAGTGACTGACATATCAATAGCTTTTGATAATTGCGCATTGAAAAATGATCCAGTCATGGCCCAAAGAATGATTGAAGACCTGATCTCTGTTATGGAAGGGGGTCTGGAAGAGCCCGAAGGGCCTCTACTCAAGGCATTCCAACTGATATGGCAACAGGTATCAGAGGTGAGCATCGATCTATCCAGCTGTTCCATATCCCGTTTTAACTAATGGCAAAAAAGGTACCCGAAGGTACAATAGTTATTTTCCTTTCTATCTCTAATCTCCACCCGCTTACATTGAGTTAAGGTGTTCAGAAGCGGTTTGCAAAATATATGAATGAATTTTGCCAGGCCAGTCTAGAGCAGGTCAAGCTTCAACCATCTGGCAACATAGCAGATATTGACGAACTGACCAACATGCGACGAGGACTAATATGCACAACCCCCATCTTTGCGTTGCTTGAGTGGGTTATACTACACTCTCGCTAGGCCTTAGGAGATCTACAAGCTTACAAATGAATGATGGATATGACCTTGACTTGCCAGACGAGGTGATTGATCACCCTGTTATAGATGAGCTTCGGGTTATCATCACCGACATTGTTTGGATGTACGAATTCCTTTATTCCCAGTGTCCATCCCTTTTCTAACCCAATCATATAGACAGAATGACATTGTCTCGTATTTCAAGGAGCAGGTCGGTTGATATACGAATTTTTCAGAAGGAAATCTAATAACCCTAAAGGACCTTGACGAACAACACAAGATAGGGGCTTCTTTTTTTCATTGACCGTAAGCGCCATGTATATTATACTGATCAAAATGCAGGGGTTTGGGGACATTACTAACTATATCTGACAACGACTATGGGTTTGCAATGAATGTATGTTGTAGAAATCAAAAAAAGCCAAAAGGTTTTCAGTAATCACACATTTATATTAACAGGGGTATCTCAATGAGGCAAGAACGCTTGATTTTCTGCAAAGATGCGCTAGGCGCATGTACAAACCACTTTTCGGTCGAGCCATGTTGGCTCGCCAGCGTCATAAACATCTAAACGCCCGGGTACAGGCCACGAGAGATGAGGGACACCTCGGGCGCTTCCTCCTCCAACACGGCGATGATCTCATCCCAAGCCTTTCCCTGGAGCTCTTCTCCATCAACACCAGTCGTCAGCGCAGTTGACTCGCTATACAATAATTAGCAATGGTAACACCAAAACGTGGTGAAAGATTGTCTTACTCAAGATATCCCCCACTGCGCCAGCATTTCCCCTGCGAGTCAACTCCCAGAAGCGTCGCGCTAACCAGTGAACGGCTTCCTTGCTCCGTAGTCCGCGCGAACAATTTGTGCATAACCCAAACGAAACACTTCTCCCACCAATTCGTGTACTGACGACCCAAAGCCGAGATGCACAGCCCGGGACTGACGGTATTAACAATGAGGGTATGAGTGCCGTCGTCGCCGCGCGCCATATTGGCAATGTTCTTAATCATGTATTCAAGTAGAAGCTTCGAAATGCCGTACTGCTTGGGACCCTTGAAGTTGGCCGGGTCGTTCACGTGAGCGAGTAGCGAGTCATCGGTCCGGACGCTTTCAGCCTTGACGCGAACAAATTGTTGACTTGAAACGACGGTCAGGTGGGCGGGGTTCTCGGGATAGGAGCTTTTCTTGAGCTTGGGAAGTAGAAGTAAGGCCAACATCGAGGTCGATAGCGTGTTGACTTGTAGAGTCTCTTCCCAGCCCTCGGAGGATTGATTGTATTCTCGATTCCAGAGACCAGCGTTAAGTAAAGCGATATCGACACGGTCAAGATCGCGATTGACGCGTTCGGCGAAGCCTTTGACGCTTTGGAAGCTGTTCATCTCGAGTTCCCATACTTTGACCACGTTGCGTCGGTTAGTGGCCTTTTCGAGGTCGGCTTTGGCCTGGTTGCCTTTTTCCACATTGCGAGATCCGATGATGAGAGACTCGACGCCGAGATTGAGGATTTTGATGGCTGCTTCGAAGCCAAGACCCGAAGTGGCACCTGTCAAAATGACAATCTTGCCAGCGAAGGACACGCCTTTGGGATCGACGGGAGGGGTATACTGCATCTTAAGGAGACGAAGGAGGGCTGCCATGATGAAAACCTTGATTAGAAAACTTCAAAAAGAAATTCAAATAAGCAAAATACCAAGCGTCCGAGGCGCGTCTGATGGTTGTTTGCGGGAGAAAAAGAGGCCGATAACACAATGGTTGATAAACGATAGCGATGGAGATAAGGGATAAGGATGCGATAAGGATGTGACGATTGGCGGTGCACTTGGCAGGCAAGAAGGCAGTGTGTGTAACTAGTACATACGCAAAATAAACTATGTATGGATGTTCTGTGTCGCAACACGCAAAATGACCTAATGGTAGTAGCATGATTACCGAATATCGAAGTTTGCCGAGTATGGTCCGCTTCTTGTACGTTGACCTTTTGCCATAGTGCAGATCATCGATGCCAATATGAATAAGAAGGAAATGTCACCGTTTTCGTATGATAATTTTCATGATGCATACATAGATAAACAAGTGAGATCTTTCCACAGCTTCTTCAAAACAAAAGCCTCATACCATCCGCTCTTCAACTCTAATTTCTTTTGCCCTGAATTCCTTCCTCACCCACATCGACGCATTACCCGATATAGTCTCACCATCTCGCTCTGAAAGGTATATACAGTACTTCTCGCAAACCTGATCTTCTGATATCTGCCAAGGATCCCCCTGATCAGACGTATCCCTCCGGAATCCGAGAAAGAAGCGACACCGGGAAAAGAAATCCTGACCAAGAGACTGTTCATTCGGATCACCCATAACCGTCTCGTACCGAGCGAGAATATTTGAGTCGACAAGAAGACTCGCGACAGCGGCAATGCTGGACGGGTTCTTTGGCAAGACGTGGTCCGTGTTCATGAGAATGGAACCGACGATACCCAACACGAGGGTAGAAGCGAGAAGTGCTTCAAGAACGCGGGTTGACGCTGTATCTTGGGACAAGCGCAGTCGGTTCGACAGGGTAATGTTACCGGGCAGAGAGGTATGTTCCAGTGTGCCGTCTGTCCCACCGCGAGAGTAATTGTTGAATATCTGTGCTCTGAGAATCCTATCCTGGTGGTTGATTGCCTTGATGACCATGTCGCTGGAGTCCGTGTTCACGAGATCCTCTGCTGGGATCGCATATTTTCCCATAACCAGCGCCGTGAAGAACTCATCCAAGTTTGAGTTCTCGACTATATCATCTGTGGTGTGGAGATTGTTCCAATTGATCCACGGGACATCAACATTTGGGGCTGATCTCGGGGATGACTCGTCAGGGACTGGGGAATGGTCATCGGTGATGTCAAAGCCAGGCAGCTGGAATCGTGTCACGGTGTCGACTGTTTCCGCAGCTTCGATACACGTCATCGCACTTATATTCTTCACGGAATCATTTTGGATGTTACCCCAGATATACAAGGTTGCGGGGTTGGCACTGAAATTGTTGCCGCATGGGAGCATGCTTGATTGCCCGAAAAGGCCTTGGGATTTGAGTAAAACCGGTGAAGCAGTTGAAGAAGTCGATCCCATGTCTTGGTCTGCCAAAGAACATGGCATGCTGGGCGCAAGAACACTAAGTTCGTAGACCGACTCGTTGCCGTACTTGACCCTGCTGAAGTTCCGCTGCAGTTGGCTGCCCGTTTGGAAATAACAGGCGGGAGCGGCTCTCAAGGCAGGTATCCGAATTTCTACGTACAAATTCTCTGTCTCATTGGTGGACAAGGGCACCTGCGTGGAAAGCTCGGGGAATGCAAGCTCATCGTAGGTCCAGCGGGGGAAAGTCAGATTCTTCTGAAAAATCTTTTTCGCAACAACCATGCCGGAGATTTGATTACCATCTGGTGAATTTCCTCTGTAGAAGGTGGTCTCTTGGGTGAAATTCATACCGATTTGGTGCGGTACCTCGATTGCAGAGTACAAACCGCTTGCGACAATGACTAGGAACGAGCTGACCAAGGCAGCTAATGTAGTAACCAGAACAGCAAAGTGCCTTTCACGGATCGAACGGATGATGTTGGTGGTGGCGAGGGAATCTAGATAATTCACCGCCATGGATTCCTTGAATAGCGCACCGGTGGGCCGTTTCAACTGTGCGTACGGTGCGAGGCTTCGAGTGTTGAAGTCAATTCTCCCGAACAAAATACCAACGCTACCCATGACTAGCGAGGGAAGAATGGTCCACAGATAATGCTGATGTTCGTTCGAAGATACATTGCCCAGACCATTGTTCTTCCGTGAGATATGCAATGCAATCTCCAAGGCCGCAATAAGTAAAGCGACTGCAATGAAGATCACGCCCCGGGCAATGAGGCCAGGAAATGGTGCCCATGCCGGCTTGTGGCTCTCTTGGTTGTCGAGGCTTTTGATATCATCACCTTCTGTCTTGATCAAGAAGCCCTTAGGCGTAAGTTGCGAATAGTAGCGCCGCTCTTTCAGACTATCATGAAGCGCATCTGATGGAGCCGTACCGGTCTCGCGAAGGGATTGGCAAATTCCGTTGCTTTTTGCCATGATGGTGGCAACAGATGAAATGGAAGTCGGGTTCCAAGGTGCGGTAGTCATGCGAGGCCCCAGAAAGATCATGGAAACGGCTAGCAAGATCCCTAGTATCAGGCAAACCTCAATGACACGAAGTGAGAGCTGTGTGATGACGATTCGATTTTCATTGACAATAGCGTGGCCGACGGCTGTTGACTGATTTCGCTGTGTCAACCCCTTATTCATAAGCTGGGCAGTCATCGCGCGATAGTAGGAAGAAGCCGCATTATTGAGTACGCCATCTTCAAAGAGGTGTTCAATATCGCCAGTGATTCCAGTAAGCTGCGCGCCAAGTTGCAAGGCAACATCGACATATGTCTTATTTTGGAATGGATCATCGGTGGCATGGAACAGGTTGTGATTATGACTCGGTCTTGCGAATGGGCCGTGAGAAGAAGAATCCGAAAGGACAGCCTTCGCAATATCCCATGCGGTCAGATTTGGCAGAGCAGAGCGTTTGGTTCCAATTCTTCTCAGATTAACAGGTGACGAGGATAGGCTGGTATTGGTTTCAGCTTGCAGTTTTACAAGCGAGTATGTCGGATTGCAGATCAACTGAACTGAGCGATTAAGTATCACCTCTGTCGTTGTGTCGGTTCCGGTTAACGTGGTTGTATTCCGAGCCAGATTGCCCAGACTAATCTCGGCCAAAGTGACCACGATCCGCATACCGTCCTCGGCACTTGAATCATCACATTGACCAGAAGCGAACTTCGCGACGTAGGGGCTTACACCACCCAATGCGGGATTGAGGGCCACGTTAGAGATTGTGCACGATGGAGTCATCAAATTAACCCCGTTAGATTTCCGGGTGCTTGAGTGGTGGCTGTGGCCAGCTACATCCGTCACACCCCACTTCTTTATGTCGATGCTGGCGGTTTCACAGCCCAAGTCTGCCATCATACCATCCACAGGTGCGGTAACCATGGCATTTGGAGCAAGGCTTGGGGCTGAAAAATGCTGGAAGGCAAGGTCTGCGTTGGTACCTTCGGGATAAGTGCCGTTCTCGAACAGGACACGATTGAGGATATCGAATGCTTGGGCTCCGGGAGCATTAAAAGTGACGTCCTTTGCGCTGAAAGTATATGAGAATTGAATTGGGACCGATGATAGACGCACTTGAGGCGTTTGCAATGAAAAGAGAGCTGTTGATAAAATGACCAAGAGACGCAGAAGCATAGAGCAGGTAACTCCAGCTGCCACGTCAAAGTGCTTGTTTCTTATGGCTTTGGCCATCGACGCCAGCTGTATGTCGAATACATAGTCCAAGAGAATGGATTCCCTGGCCTCCACTGGTTTCTCAGCCATCGACTTCCATGGCGCTCTTTGCTTCACTTGAAATTCAACACGCGACCAGAAAGCAACGATAACAGTGAATATGGCGGTGGGTCCGTATATCCAGAGATAGTGGCGGCTTTCGTTTGAAGAGGCAATTCCATTGTGAATTTGGGAGACATGGTTGAGTGTTTCAAGAGCTGCTATGACTGCACAGAATATGATCACGAATACGGTCAACACCTGTGGCCGAAGGTAGGAGGGCTGCCACCCAGATATCCTGTGGTCAGTCTGTTGCGATTGAGATGAGGGATCCGCACGTTTGCAGCTCAGATTAAGCATCTTGCTCAGACTCAGCATCTTGCTCAGACTCGGAATTTTGATCGACATGGCCCTTTTGCTGAAGAGAGGAAGATAGAGAGGATTTGTACACCAGGGAGTCTCGGGGACAGGAGCAATGGCTTATGTAGCCATCAAAAGATTTCAGCGCCCATACCAGACCAATAGCACGACGAGTTGGAGGTCTCAGGCTCAAACTCATCAGTTCCCAGGGGTGTTTGGAAGCTAAACACATGCTATGATGCATCAAAGAGCAAAGTTGACAAGCTAGGCGGCAACAAGCAGCTGTCGAGTGCCGTCAAGTTAGTAGTGAGCTGGACCTACAGTTCATCACTCGTTCCAAAAGAATATGCATCTGTATTCTTCATTTCTAATGTCGGACTGGGGTATGGCCCCCCTAGGCCCTAAACAAGAACGTTCGTTTTTGTTATGGTCTAGTGGTAAAAATGGCTGTATTTTTCCGACATCTAACATATTTTGCTTGGACTTGGCCCTTCCGTTCAAAGGAAGTTCAATAAGACATTTTCAAGACAGGAGACAACGTTTCACATGAATAGGATCTCACATTATTAGACACATTCTGTCGGGTAGTAAATGTAAAAATATTGATTCACTCTGCGTATAGACCATCTCAGCACTTGTCTGTCCTACATTGAAAGTGTTGGGATGTCTCATCCAGCGCGCTGATGGCGGGATGCCCAAGAACAAACAATGCAAACAGACAGTGTATAATCAATTTGGGGCCACTTCAACATTTCGAATGTTCATACAATTGTGATCGAATTCAATTTATAACAACTTCCCTTCTTTAGCAAACATTTCGAGTCCTGGATTGCCTTCTCTGAAGTTGACTCGCTGCTCCCCGCAAATATTAGCCCCAGGAGCCGTCGCCGGGGCGAATTATTAATCCATCTCCTCGGATCTCGGGAAGGTTGAAAAGTGCAGCCAATAAACTCATTGGAGAGAATTTGGCATTGGTATAGTTGATATGGCTGCCGTTGCACAAGGACATCAGGTCCATCCGGACGGTCGGACATGGAAGAGTCATTTTCCCAAGGGTGATCTCTGGGTATTTGGTTATGGGTGAGTTAACTTATTGTTCCGAAATATTGTCACTGAGCCGTCGAAGAATGAATACTGATTATTTTATAGGAGTTTGATTTGGAAGCCGCCTCCACACTATGGTACGCGAGACTGCCATATGAAAGTGCTCAATGGCAGCACTAAACGAGATATCGTATTGGTCGTTTTGCGATCAGGGAATCAATCGACTAACTATATTGTCTAGACCAGCGCGTACCAGGCTATATTAATGGCTATGTGCGGCGTTTCTGGCAGGTGCGTGAACTCTTCACTTGAGGAAGGGGCTTTATATACGCCCATGTTTGAAATAACTATACTAACATCAGTTCCATGAATTCTAGGCTAGGTATGTTGTTGAGTGTGCTCAACATACAAGCACAGCCATTCAAACCTAATAAGAACCGCAAAACACTAACATGGTCCCAAAGTACCGATCACCGCGGCACCCCCGAAAAACCAGGCCGAGTAGTCACCGTAATCGAGCGAACCTTCTGGGAGACCTTAGACGACCCGGTATGTCCCCTCTCCTCCCATTCCACACAGCCATATTAACATATCCTTAGCTCGCCCACCTAGAATCCGAAGCATCCACCACAGGCAAAGTCTGGGGCGCAGCATACCACATCCCAGCCTCCCACGCCGAAGAAGTCCACGACTACCTCGACGAGCGTGAGATCGACGGGTACAGCGCGCACTACACGCCATTTCACCCAACAGTGGACGTCGAAGGCGCTAACGGCTCGACCGGGTCCTCTCCAATCATCTGCATGCTCTACGTCGGCCAGCCGACTAACCCGCAGTTCCTGCGTGACGCGGCTGATCGCGAGCCGCAGAATGTGGCGCAGGTTATTAGTGCTGGGCACGGGTTGAGTGGGAAGGGTTCTGAGTATTTGTTCTTGTTGGAGAAGGCTCTCGAGGGGCTTGGGCTTGGGACTGCGGATGTCCATGTTACTGATTTGGTTAAGAGGGTTAAGGCTATTGAGGCCGAGGGAGTTGCGGAGGCTGAGGAGGAGGAGGCGGAATTGAAGGTTACTAGGTCTTTGGAGAGATCGGCTGAAGAGTCTGATCGGGAGAATGGTCGTGCGACGATTGAATGAGATGTATGGGCTGAGGCTATGTTGATGACGTTGATGTTTTATGCTGGCACATGGTATAGGCTACACATTTGCGTACTAGAATATATAGATCGCGGAAGAGGCGATTAAACAGATGGTGTAAATTCCTCTTCCTTCGAAAGATGGTGGTACAACTATCGATATCCTCTTAGGCGATGAATCGAACCACTACAATAAGCCCACATAAACTGTTTACTCTCCTGCTAATTAGGTATGCTTTTGGCAGTAGCAAATACACTGTTTCCACACTACGGAGTGTACGGGCTCTGGAGTAATTCTGGGTTTGTCCGATCTTGTTATACAGTACATTAGGTACATATCTCAGACTATTCCTAATGCCAGCCTGGGCGGGAATGCCTTTCTATGAAGTAAGGATGCCCAACGGGAATTTGTCTCGTATGAGTATAATTCTCACCCAAAAAAATAGAACATTAGGTAGAAGCGGCAGGCGATGCCTGATTTTTCCTCGAAAAAACCCTCATGCTTGTGGTACATAGTTCGGTTCGTCACCCGTAACCCAAGCTGGGATAGACTCAGATTATGCTTAAATATCCATCAAATCACTGGTCTTCCGCTGTGTGCCCTGTTATAGGAAGGATATGCCGTGAAACGCAAACAGGCATTGCAGGTCTGAAACCACATGGGTCTGTCTGCCAAAGAGAAACATGGCCTCAAAAATTTGTTAGGCGAGATAGGTCGAAACGCAATCGTATAGAAGCTCAAATCTGCAACCAATAAAGCCAAAGCCCGAGCCAGAAAATCCATATGCCCTTCCTAACAAGTCGAGCGTAAAGAAAAATAACAATCCCCCGTTACAAAATTCAAGACTAGGGTAGCACCCCGCTATTTCCAATTCATCTTCCACCATATTCCGGTCGTAGATCGTCACTTCTTTTAGAAGGAATTTCCGAAGAAGAAAGGCGCATAGAGAGGAAATGAAGACATCATCTAATGGTGACCGTCTTGAGGAGCCTGCTCGTGGTTGTTCCCGCGCCAGCCTTTTTGGATGTTAGTTAATGTCGCCATCGAGATAACAGAATAGCTCACCTCCACCACCACCATATCCAGTATTTGGGCCACCACCTATATAATTAATTAGCAAAAACAACAAGAAATGTCCAAATAAAACAAAAACTAACCATAGCCGCCAGGGCCACCTGCGCCGTAACCAGCGGGACCGCTAGGGGCATAGTTGTAACCACCACGGTTGTAGCCCCCGCCGTATCCACCGGCAGCGGCGCCGTTGTTGTACCCATTGTTGTAGCCAGCGTAGCCACCCGCACCTGCACCTGCACTTGGGTAACTGGACTGGGGCTGGGAATTGTATCCACCACGGCCCTGGAAGCCACCTTCAGGGCGTTGGGGGCGGTCGAACGCCTTGTCAACACGAATGACCCGTCCGTCAAATCTGAACAACAATATGAGATTTCTCTTGGACTCAAGATGAATGTGAGATTAATAGATTACTCTTGATTGTTCATGGCCTCCAAAGCAGCATCCGCCTCGGCGTCAGTAGCAAAGCGGACAAAGCCGAAGCCGCGACTACGCAAAGTCGCACGGTCCTTCACGACAATCTGTAGCCAGTAGAGTCAGGAGAAGCTCAATAAATATGAAGTGTATGTCATGGCAGACTGACGGCTTCTTGGATCTCGCCAAATTGCTGGAAACCCTCGCGCAAAGTGTCATCGCTAGTATGCCAAGAAAGGCCGCTAAATTCCATCGCAGGGTTAGACTGGCTCCTACTAGCACAAGTATGTTTCTTAGATAGAAAATACATACTGAACAAAGAGCTTAGACATGATAAAACCTAACAAAGGGAGGATAGAAAGACAACGCTTGAGCTGACTTGATCCGAGAAGGTTGGAAAAAAGGGAGATCAAAAGGAAAAGGATAAAAATCGGAATCCGTCCGGGCTGGAAGACAGGGAGATCCTAGTGGTTAAGAGGCGAGTCAGCAGTCCCGTGTAACAATCACACTGCGTTAGGGCTTCCACAATTGCCGGGAATTTTCCACTGGACACGGCAAGTCCACAAGATCCATTTACTGCTTACTGTGTCTTTGTTCTGGGAGCTTGACAGCGAGAAAAGTCCGGGCTTAACCTCAAGAGTACTCCGAAGTGGGGGAGGGGGAATGCTGCAGAGATAAACACGTCCAAGCCAGTCCCGCCTAAACCTTGAGTTGATTGAATTGCGGGTCGAGCCTGTCAGTGATCAATCAGATGGTATCCGAGGCTCCGTTTGGATTGACACTAAGGGCAACGGCTGATGTACCTTTGTTTGCCCCTCACTTGATTGAAACAAAAAGGTTTCGTTGGGTTTCATAGGGCTGGATTAACACCTGGATTCCAAAGATTCTGTTTGCAAATCCATATACGGAGTACAGACTAAACCCGTACTTCTTGTCCACGAGAGCCATATAAATCCATTTGTGAAGGGAACACTATCTTGGGTGGAGTCTCCGTGGATGGTGGAATTTTGGTAGACCCCGTACCTCGCAGGTCTATGCCATGATTGGTTGTATGCGTGTTTATACATTGTGGATTTTCCTCCTCATTCGGTCGGGATTTGACTGCTAAGACGGAGTAATTGAGAATGATCTAGCAATGCAGACTGAGATCTGCATTCGATTACTGCCATGGGCCTAGCCTCTCCGGTCTGGCCATCACAAAAGTGATTTTGCTCGTGCGTGTACCTATGTACCTATTCGAGCAGAGGGGCAGTGCTCCGGCCCACATGCGGCTTGGTCCGTGGGCCGTGTGCTCCATATGCCGGGAGACATCCCGAAGGGGATCAGCGTAAAGGTTGCATGTTGACATCTCCAGTTGATGGAGTATAGGGGAATAGCAGAACCTTTGCGTAGAAGCAAATGATAGGTAAAGCTACCCAAGGAATTATTCCCACATGTAAGGGCCGACAGAGAGAGAGAAAGAGAGCGCATCAAAAGAGCAAACATTAGGAATTTATGGGAAATCGAAGAAACAATAAAAAGACAGCCGAAGTTGAGAAGTTGGGATGGTCGCGCTTTCCTCAGCCGTGGCTGGATTTGTGTGCTTTCATATACCTAAGTATCACCTCACTCTATCTACAACATAGTCGCCCTCCCAAGTCTATGCATTTCTGCAGATACAACCTAGCCTCAGAGTTCTAACTTTCTTGATGGAGAGCAATAATTCAGTTTACCAGTGGCTTTCCACTGTGGAGGATCAGGAACAAAGTCACTATCAAGATGAAGGCATGTTGTCGCAAGAAACTTGAAGCTTCGCGCTAACAGAGTTTTAGTTGAGAACCAGGCACAGGTGAAAGATACAGCTCTTGCAGCGAGCATACCACGAATCCGCATCCCACTTGAGATATCCGACAGCATGCCTGGGAGTGGACACTCAGCTAGCAGGAAAAGAGCTTCTAGTCACCTTGAGGAAACCAAAACACCGTCCACTCACGAGATCATACCAGGAAGTGGGAGTCACAAGAGATCTCGACAAAATTACGAGTTAAAACCCAGACACAAGACTCGCGAGGGTCGCTATGACTACAAAGGCCCATCATCGGCCGTGGAGACCCAGTCGCAGTCTCGCAAAGGAAGAACCAAGAAACCCCGGGGCAGGAGGCACACCATGAATGATGACTTCCATGCCATCAATATCACAGGAAACAGATTGACAGTAAGTAGGCTTCTGCACAATCTCGCTACATGTGACTTACTCCAAATAGCTGCGCAGCAAAACCAATCTGGGTATCTTCAGCAAGGGACGATCTTCTTCTATAATGAATCACCATGGAAATACCCCGTCAGCTCTTGCAAAACCTACAGCAACCACCAACTCACATAATCTTGCCGCAGAACCTGATCTTGCCTTTTCTGAGATGAACTTTCTGTCCCGGAGCAATAATCTCAGCCCGTATCCCACATCTACCGCCAGGGAAACTCTGGATGGACAGTACGAAGAGTACTATCCACAAGCGCTGCAGCTCGATGATACTAAAAATGACATCAAACTCGACATGTCTCACTCAAACAACAAGTTGCTTGGTGTGAAACGCCAACTTGACGCCTCACTCACGCCGTTGTTCACGTTTGATAAGGTGCCCGCCAGCGAGATCTCCGCAGTTTCCAGCCACTCTTGTAGTGCTTCCCCCGTGTCCCTCAGTAAACGAAGGAAGATAACAAAGGAATCATCGTCTATTCCATACACTTGGACGGGAACTGAGGTCGACACCACTGAACAAATCGATGCCCTCGAACAACACCTGCTGAACCTGCTGCATGTCGGGGTATATCCCCAAGCGCTATGCTCTGAGATCACAAACACCGTTTTGGCCGGACGGTATTGGAGTCTCGCTGAATTATGGGAACTGTTGGAGGAGAGAAAGGCAGCATGGTCAAACGAAGCCGGCAACAAAAAGCGAGCTTCGCCCGAAGTCAACATGAGGCAGCCAGCTGCAGCCGAAGCCGCTCCACGGGAGGTTTCCGAGATCATTGCACCAGACCATTTGGATATTTCCAATGATAGTGTGCAAAACCAAACGTCCAAGCCATCTTCGGATTCGAACATCGCTTGTGAAACTGCTCGCAGTGTGAACGACGATCCACCCGAACAACCTTCCGTCCTCGAGCAGCAGCAAGACGGACCACTTCAAGCTTCAGATGAACCGGATTTTGTAAATTTCAAGGCTGCCAGGACATCAAACCCAGATCGTTTCATAGACATCTTGAACGAAGAACAGTGTGAGCCTTTCCCCCAAGAATCAGCGGAGGACGCAGTCCTTTTTCCTGCATCCGTACCAGAAGTCAAACAGCCCCATATGTCTGACACCGAGTTCTATGAGCTGGGCCGATTCGATGATGATGATGATGATGATGATGATGTGTTCTATCGCACACTGGATGCTGCTTACCATGCCATTGTGCGCCCTGACGTTGTGGCGGAAGTTGCATCAGACTTGCAGCAGTTACTTGAATCCCCCGAACTAAATGGCAATGAGCTTCCGGATAGTCCAGAGTCCGAATTTCCTACCCGACAGGTAGAGGCGGGGGACCCAGAGCATTTGGAAACGGTCTCCCGAGACATCATACAAGATCGGTATGATGAAAGACCATCTGAGCCTTCTTTTCAACACGAACTACCCACAAATCATTCGAACGATCCTTGTGTTGGTCAGAACAATGATTTGAAATGGCTGACTACTGGATACGGCCGGTCACAACCGCGCGCGTCAACTGAAATCGATACGCGACAGAGTCAGCATCCAGGGTTATCTGATTTCTGGCGAAAGAACAAACTCTATTGATTTTCATTGGCAACGTGAGCATTAAACTGGACAGTCAAAAGTGTCAATAAAAAGCTTGATCACATCTGCATCAATCATCAATATCAAAACAAAGTATCGCCAGCTCCATGTGCATACCTAGCTAGCTTGAATTGAGCTGTCAATAGAGAGTCTAAATGTCTTGAGATTCAAGATAGTGTGCATGAGGGCAACTTGTCCCCTTCGAAGTCGTATGATCAGGCCAGAGCCAGTAACAATGATTGGGTTAATTCAGTCCGAGATTGACTTGACACATTATATCTAAATCAAGCCCCCTAACATTTCAGCCACCAAATAGAACATGCAAGTCAGTAACGGTTTAGACGGCACACTGTTGTGCTGGTTTATCGATCTTGATGAGGGTTGAATTCATTGGGTATATAACAGTCTTGGACAGGGAAATTAAACACATCATCAGATGGCTCAATTCCAAATGCCTGTCTCTATTCAAGCTATGGAGCTGACCTATCCATATATGCCGCCGTTGGACGAAGAACAATTGTGAACCACGGTGGTCGAAGGCCAGGGGAAAACAACACTGGATTCGATTCCGGGTCCTGTATAACGCCAGATACAACCAGCGCAAGAATTATTTGGAATTGGAATTTGATGAGGCAATCTTGTAGCTTTTGGATCGTGGATATGTTGCGGAGTCCACGAAAATAAGTCGGGTCGGTCTTGTATAGGGATTCGAACGCTGAGAGGTGGGGATCGTACGGTTGACGATTGCACGCTTGGTAAAAAAATGACATGCAGCAAGTGCTTACAAGGCGATTGGGACTATAATCTATCATAGAGTCGCAGCCGCCTCGACCACACCCGCTGCCTTGAATGCGGCCGGGTTCCGCATCACAACTTCAACGGGGTATTGCCACTGCATGAATCGCGTCCAACCTAAAAGAACAACACATTAATAAGTTGTTCTTTTTTGTATAAAAAGATTGTGAAGCTTGTTGGTGTCACATACTCCAATATGCGCATCGTCGCCCCAGGTATTTCCCAATGAAGGGTACCAGGACCATACTCAGAAGCAGCTCCAGTTGTTCAATGCTTTCTTGCCATTCTGCCTCGGCATCAGATGAATATTCAGACAAGGTATCCAAGTCGGACTCGTTTGTAGATTCTGAAGGGAGAGAGGCGAGCTCATCGTCGGACTCGGAGTATGAGTTCTGTCGGGAGGGGACCATGTACGCGGACATCGAGAATGACGGGTTCGAGCTGTCTGGAGAGGGGAAAGACATGGTGGAGATTGCTGTAAAGAGACGTGAAGGTGAGGAGATGAGGGAAAGCGATGTTGATCAAGCAGCGGCCTGCCTACTGCGGTTATACGTAAATGTGAGAGCAACCAGGTGTTTGCCTTGATCACCGCCAAGCTCCGTAATCATCAACACGTGACCGGTAATCTGGTGACTCAGTTGAGTGTCACGTGCCCGTACCGCGATAACAGAATCACCTTCAGGCCTGGCGATATCAGATTCCAGCGATAATTTTGCCATTTTACACTCTTGCTCTAGCTCTTTGCATTCACAACAACCTGAACTCCTCTTCAACAAATTGTGGTGGAGCGAATAGCATCTTTGAAGCCTCGAAACATGGCGGACGCTGTACGTCACACACCCTTGTCTTTTTACCGACCCTCCCACATTTTCTTTGAGTCTGCACAATATCGACCCCTCGGCCGCCAACCTCAGTGATCCAAGAACACACATTGTTGAGCCTGGGTTAAGGACTGGTACTTTTTATTGAAAAGCCAGGCTATACGATATCTTCTGCTTTTTCTCTTTTTTTCCAGAACTAACACCGCTTTTTGCCGCTCCGCTCAGGAAATCGAAACTAAACAGCGCAAGTCGGTCGCATTCAGCGAAGGATCGGTCATCATGGATACCAACGGCCAAGTCACAGATGCCCCTCCGGCCGAGAAGCCCACAGGCGGTATGCAATAGCTCTCCGATCCCAGGCCCAGTCCCCCCGGTCGCTTTTGCCTCAGCCCCACTAACGATCTCTTGAATATACAGAGAAGGATGTCGACGAGGTCACCGAGATGTTCAAGGGTCTCTCAAAAAAGAAGAAGACCTCCAAGAAGTCTAAGACCGCCGACGCTGGCGATGACGAGGAAGCCCCCGCCGCCGCCGATGGCGAATTCGATCCCTCCGCCCTGAAGAAGAAAAAGAAGAGCAGCAGCAAGTCTAAGAAGGCCGACCCCAACGACTTCGATGCCAAGCTCGCTGAGGCTGGTATTGCTGAGGAGGCTGGCGAGGAACAGCCCGAGGAGCTGCCCGAGGGTGACCTCGAGGCCGGCACCGGTATCTGGGCACACGACGCCACACAAGCCATCCCCTACTCGCTCCTCGTCTCCCGCTTCTTCTCCCTCATCGAGAGCCACCACCCCGACCTTCTGTCCAGCGGCGCCAAGTCCTACAAGATCCCCCCGCCCCAGTGCCTGCGTGAAGGTAACCGTCGTACCATTTTCGCCAACATCGCCGATATCTGCAAGCGCATGAAGCGAAGGTTCGTCATACTCCTTTCCCCGATTATTCGTTTGAGAAATCCTTTCTAACTGTTTTTGTCCCTAATTAGCGAGGAGCACTGCACCCAATTCCTGTTCGCCGAACTCGGTACATCAGGCAGTGTCGACGGTAGCCGTCGTCTGGTCATCAAGGGAAGATTCCAACAGAAGGGTATCGAATCGGTTCTGCGTCGCTATATTGTTGAGTACGTCACATGCAAGACGTGCCGCAGCCCCGACACCGAACTCAACAAGGGAGAGAACCGTCTGTATTTCGTTACTTGCAACTCCTGTGGATCCCGTCGTTCCGTCGCCGCCATCAAGACCGGTTTCCGTTCCCAGATCGGCCGCAGAAAGCGTGTGGGCTAAGCGGATGGAGCTGTGCTGGCAATTTGCGAAGGAAGGGCTTGTTTTTATCTCTTATGGCGTGTCACTTACTAGGGCTTTGGCCGGGTGGAAACATGGCACTGTTGCTTTGGTTTCTACCCTGAGGGGCTTGAGATGAGGAAACGATTTGAAGAATAAAAAGTAGTTTCGCATGAAATCGACTGATATCACTATATCTTGCCTTCGAGGCTGTATGATCTTGAATATAGGTGAACGTTTGAGATGGTGGTAGAATCGTCCACCCTTCCAACGTTTATTTTACCTTTGTTTAAACCATCCGGGGAATTATTGTCTACGAGTCTGATCTGCTCTTCGGCGGATAATGGCTTATTCAGTATGTGTGAGCTCTGTTCCCCAATCTAGTTGAGCAGACATCAAAGATCTCCAAGGGGTATCGGCTGTTCCTTTATAGAACTTCCCATGGGGCCACAACAACGCAGGCTTGTAAGTAGAATGTTGGACTTGATTGACAGTAACGCTGCGACAAAAATAGAATAGTTCCACATAACATGTACTGATATCATCAGAGCATCCGCCTGTAACGTAGCAAATTGGTATAGAATGAAGACCTACTCACGATTGGGCCTGTGCCCGATGGATCGAAAAGTATACAACAAAAACACATGATGACAAGTTGGGATCAAACGTATAAATCTGGCAAAAAGGAATTCGCTGGATGTGCTTCTTGTGGTCACTAGAATTAACCACTTGCGGTGCTCATCTTCATCTGAGCAGCAAAGGCATTCAAGTTTCTGGTCTGTAGGTAGACAGTCCCCGGGCCCTTAAATCTGCAGGCAAGACCCTCTCCTGAACTAATGCCAGAGATGATACCACCGGAGGCCACACGCTCCATCTTGTACTTGCAGTTCCAAGCCACGAGGTGCCCATTGTCGACGAAGTATGACTCATCTTCACGAAGCTATAGAGGTAAGTTATATTAGATAAAAGTCTGTCTTTCTCGAACCAGCGGGCTTGATGGACTTACATCTTTCCGAATGATTGCACCAAAGCTCTGGACCCAAAATATGCCAGTACCTGTCATCTTGTAGATGAAAAATCCCTCGCCGGAGAAAACACCCTTGGACAAACCTTGAGACTGGTACTTATGCTCGATGCCAGCAGTGTGTCCAAGGAAAGCGTCACGTCCGATTTTCCATTCCTCTGGATCCTCCATCCGGATGACCATGAGATCTCCCAGCATTGAAGGTGCCAGCAGGAGCTCACCGGGACCGGTGTAGTGGGACATAGTCATGCTGCCCCCAATAATGAGTTTCTTCCATGAAAACGAGATGTTTCCTCTCAATGTAATCGTTGGAGACATTGCAATCATTGCACCTTAGAATCAAAGGGAGTTTAGTTCCTCGTCAATACATATTTCGAACAAAGACATCAACCAGAGCACATCTGTGTACAAGAATTGTTGGGGGAATAACTTACCAGGTCTGACAGTCAAAGGACAACCCATTGCCAGTTGCACTGTCAAAACGGAGTTGGTATCTCGGTGACTGATCCTGAAACTTCCGCCGTTGAACACCCCAGTATCATCTTGGGTGGTTTCCTTTGCTCCACTGAATTCCCCGTACGCCGGGGCTCCTCCAGGCATTTTGTGCATTCCAATAGTGCCATTGTAATCGAACGCAGCTTGATTGTGCTGAGCAATTGGATCCTGAGGCGGGCTCATTGACTTCGGGGGATCTGTATATCCCCCATTTGAAGGGGTGTGTCGATGGGGCTGTGGGCTCTCTGCCGGTGGAGTGGCTGAGGTATATGCTCCATTTGGATGCGGCTGTCTTGGGGGAGGTGGATATTGGGGGTTAGGAGCTGCAACTGTTGAGAACTGGGGATGTGTAAATGCTATGATATTTAGTACTAGGACAATAAAGACACGATTGGGATTGATTACTGGTTACATGGGCCGGAGCTAGACAATGGGTCAGTATGCGAATTTCTTTGGATTGGAAAAGTACCGACCTGACATGGGTGGTGGAGGATAGCTTTGCTGAGACATTTTGGCTTTGCGGATTTTGGTATACAATCTTGGTATATGATTGAGATGTTTATTTTCCTATAGAAGTACTTTTGGGGTCAGAATCCGAGGGTTCATAGACAGATTGAAAGAGCATTGGAGATCAAACTCACTGAGGGGTAGAATATTGCCAAGTCAACGACTTATAGCTTTTCCCGTATTATTTCGAGTCAATGAATTAATGGCTATCCGAATGAGCTATTGCTTGTAAGAACGCGTGAAATGGAATCAAAGTGGGTTTCGCGGGGTCGTCTCTTTTAAGGGGGAGAGAGATAGCTTCCCCTCATGAGCACACTATTCTTAGAACGGAAATTTTTATAGCCAAAGGTTAGGCGTGTGACGAGACTTGCAGCTCACGGTCAATCACAAGTCACACAGAACTACTGTATAAGTACGGAGTACTGCATATTGATCTTCTCCACCGGGCGCTAAATGAGGTTGCATGTGCCCGACTTGATTGGTGTGTCCTATGTGCCATCTTTGCCGAGCATACGTCGATGTACATAGCTCATTCGTCGGAATATCATACAATTTATGCCACATAGCTACCAAGATCGAAAGAAACTTTGCCCAGGCCTGGGCAAATATGAGGGGCAGATCAACATTTTGCATCAGCAGACTCGATGCCAGGTATGAAGCATCAAGATGTTGGCAATCCCTAGGATTTCAAATCTCAGACCATCAGAGGGTAAATGAAGAAGATCATGTCGGAGTAACGTGGATTCTCTGCTTTTGCATACAAATTCCCGCATTTTGCGCATCTCTTTGAACTGAAGGGGGTGGGTGACATCTCATCGTTCTTCGATGCCCCGATCTTCTAACACCTGGCATAAAAACGAGATTGCCTCGGTATAATGAAATTGCCTGGCCTGATTCAAAACCGTTGATCCGCTATAATCAACCAAATCAAGGCTGGCTCCGTTATCCACGAGCAACTGCCATATCGGGATTGGGTTCCTTTCGTGAATAGATAGCATCATTGCGGTTTGGCCATTTTGACCTATAGCATTGACATCGGCTCCCTCTTTAATGAGCACTTCGGCCATCTGAATCTGGTTGTTCATAGCAGCTGAATGGAGCGGTGTTAAGTCGTCTGGCCCCAGCGGGTCAATTTCTGCTCCGTGGGATAATAGCAGCCGGACAGTATCAAAATGGTTATTCTTGGTTGCCCAATGTAGGGCACGGAGACCAACATGGTCTGGAATCTCAGTGTTTGCTCCAAATTGTAGGAGCAATGTAACAATTTCGTCAAAGCCTTCATGGGCAGCAATTGCGAGTGAACTGATCTTTATTTGTCGTATGTTGCCATTTGGGTCGGCCCCCATTTGCAGTAGCAGTCGGCTCCCCTCAAGGTCTTGGTTACAGACCTGATCGTTCAATGCTGAACGATTGTCTGGACCAATTGTCTCAATATCCGCACCCTGTCGGCGAAGTATGTCAAGTGCTCGTTCTGATTTTGTCCTTGCTGCAAGACTGTATCCGATCCGAACAAGGGCGGGAAGCTCTTCACTAATCTCCACCCATCGTAACAAAAGGAAATATAACAAAGCATGGAAATTGTTCCTAATCATCCATTCGAAGCCGAGAACTTCGTCCTCGGAGTATTCTTCGCGCTTAATGTTATCGATCTTTTGCAGCGTGAGCCAATCTTTAACAGCACAAACGCCCTTTTGGACTGCATCTGGGTCATGGTTCTGATCTTGTGATCCATGCAGATCCTCAGGCACATTGAGCGATCTCAAAGTGGGTTGGCAGAACGCCATGCCTGGAACATTGGTTGAAATGTTCCACGCAATCCATCCAAGCTGGCGCGAGAACGAGTTCCACCATTCAACACGATCCTGAGGCGCAGACCTGTGCAAGGGCAGCAAATGTGTGTGGATCTTAATAAATTCATCTCTGATGTCGGATGTTAGAAGCGCGCATGTCTGTTCGAGTCCTTCTTTGCGAACATGCTTGTGTGTGCTGAAAAGTGCCCGGCGGCAAAGGAACCCCAGTTCATAGACTGACCGCTCGAACTGGGAACTCTCTGACCGCTGACAGATCCAACGGAGAAGCGTAAATGCGCCTTTCCAATCACCTTGTCCAATGAGCTGCTCCCTGCGCGCCCTGACCTTGGCCGAGTCTGCCGCGAGATCTGGTAACAGATTTCTATGTCTGAGAACGGGAACTATGCATAGCAATGCATCCTCTCTTGTTCCTAAGCTGCTATTCTCAAAGCAGCATATGAGATCATCAATTCGAGTGCTGGATGCTAAAAATGAACTTTGCAATCCAGGAATAAGATCAACATCCCCACCCAAATCATGCAAGTTGATGAACACTTCCTTGAGGAATTGAATGTAGATATCCTGGGCTACCATGGTCTCGAGCTCATTTTCTGTCCTGACAACCAAGACTTTCTCATTGTAGGAAAGGTCCTTGGACTCGAAACTGAATAGGCGTGATGAATTATCATACCCTGCAGATGGTACTAGTCTCGGTTCCGTTTGTCTGAAGATCCATTTGTGAAAGTAGAGGAATGTTTCTTCTCTACTTGCCTCGTCTTTATTCAATCCAATGAGGCGGCAAAGGGTTGAGTTCCGCCAGTTTTTATTTGACTTGTAGAGTGACCAAATCCACAAGCCTATAATCGCTTCCAGCTCGTTGACTTGCATTTTCCACCGAAGAGCATCACCACAACGCATGAGACCAATTGAATATGTTCCCGGAGATTGTGTGACAGAACCTGGAGAAGAACTCCTGCACTCGAAGCCAAGTCGAAACTCAAAGGCCTTCCCGAGATCAACTCCCCAGCCGGAGATCAAATCCATCGTCGACTCAATCGTTTGTGCGAGGTTGTGAGCCATTTGTCGAATAGGCATCTCATCCCAGGCATCATTTATGCTCTGGTCAAAGGTAGACGTGAGAGTGGCCAGCTGAGTTCGCGTTCGAATCAACTGTCTCGCCAATGGCGCTTCAATGTGAGGCATGAGACTTGGTGAGGAAATAATGGCTGGCCGATCAGGCAGCGAGACCATATTGAAATACTCGACTTTTTCGAGATAAAAGGCGAAGCAGTCTAGCTCCTGCTGCTTGTGAGCCATGAGGTCCCGGTCGTCTTTTATCTTATTTTCGTCGGGCGTCATTCTTTCTGTGCGGAGACAGGTCCGTATAATAGCCATTAGAAATGTCGATCCCAGCTGAGCTAGGATGACAGATGCATGGAGGCCTCTGAGTCCGATGAATTGGAAGATGAATCCCAAGATTGTCGATGCGAGGGTAGAGTAAATCTCCAAATAATTTCTGTCAAATCCCCGATCTCTGATCGATTTGATATAACGAAGTTCCTTGTTCATTGAAGAATCGGGCCCTTCGTCAACAGCTAAGAAAGCATTGAAGACCTGGTCGCCCACATCTTGGTTACCGGGCTGCAACCAGTATATCTTGCTTGGCTTTTCTGCTTTAAGGTAGAACTCCTTAGAGGAACGCTTCATGATGAATGCGCAAAAGAACATTCCGAGAAACAGAAGAGTTGATCCGATGAGATAGAGTGGGAATGCGTATGAGGCGACAGCTTTGTCGTCTTTCTGGAAATGTTGGGGATACACAAATACCGTGAGTACAGCGTACATAATAGTGCCTTGGTTGGACCATCAATATCATTATGGGCTCAAAGAAGGAGAAGTACTGACCACTCTGCAACACACCACCAAGTATTGCGGCACAACGAAACCAAAATTGATTTCTCCTCTTGATTCCCTTGTTTAATGAGAGATTAGGAATATGCAGTTCAGGCAATTCACTAGGTGAAACGTTGCTATTGCAAGACCAAGCCTTTTCTTCAAGGGCATCTTTTAAAGTGCCAATCTTTGTCCCCTTTTCTCCAGTCCTAGGGTCCACATCCTCCCAAGCAACTATCTCCACGATCGTGGGCCGGCCAAAGACTCGTGTAATACCGCCATCATTGAAGAGCTCCGCAGTTGATTCCGAGACGCAAGGAAGGAGTTCGCTTTCGGCTTCGGCAGGACCTTCTTGTGCTCGTCCGACGAATGCCCTGAGGGAAGAACTTCCGCATATCCTGATTACCGATACAACTGATGTCAAGACTCCTAGCGGTGAAAGGGCGAAGATGACATTATCGAGAGTTCTGATAGATTCGGAGAGGAATTGTTTCGTAAGTCGTTCACCGAACAAGGTAATTAAAGGAGCCTTTGATCGGAATATCAGTACATCCACTCGGGGCCTGCATGATTCGGACAATATCAATATAAACATACCAAGTCGGTAGCAAGATTATTCGTGAAATCTTCCCAATCATCAGCCTTAACAAGAGGAAACAAAGATATAAAAAACAGTATAGAAAGCATTATAGAAAGCATCGTACATCATAACACATCAATTCATAATAAAACATAGACCATATAGTAAAACTCCCAGAACTAACAAAAAAATCCTCAAACAACAGCCGAAACCGCGCTCTCTTAAGAGAACACCCCTCGATCATCCATGCGCCATCGAGTGGGCATGCACTGCCGATCCCCACTCAATTCAGAGCGAAGTACAGAGCCCCCATGCTCGCGAGGCGCCTCCGCCGGGGCAATAATAGAGCGCCAACTAATGATATCAAGAACACTATAATCATGGCTTCAATCTTGTCGGGATCTGAAACCCACTAGGCTATCTAGTGCAGGCGTGTAAGCGCTGGCTGTGCTGGCGAGTATCCCTGTTGTCACTGCACTAGTGCCGGCCCGCATCGCGCTATAGCTCGGACTGCGGGTCTCGATGGGGGTTTTTCTTTGACCGGCGCATAACTTATCCTTGATGCATGAGGGGCTTAGGGGAATTTAATATATATAGGATGGCTGTTATGCGTGGAGGGGAAGGAGAAATGTCAGTGGCGTAAAATGGTTGGGTATCGGGCTATCATCATGTTTCTGGTACTTTCGCTTCTTATTTTGGGGCTGTGGGATGCAGGGTTCATTGTACCCTAGCAAGGATGAGGAGATAGACAAATCTAGCATCAGGAATATGTGCTCTCTCTTGCACTAGAGTCGGGGGTGTGGAACATGTCTGAGATCAACGGAACTCGCGGCTATGACATCCACATGGCCTACCTTGGCAGGTTCATGGTGGTGGCATTGTTGCAGGCAGATGGAGGCTCTTGCTGTTATATAATGGTGAGTATTTCAAGGAATTTACCCTGCTAATGTCGAGTTTCAGATTGGACACAGGGAGGTGTTGTATATTGCACTTGGTGTTGAGGTCCAGATTGATTCCACTCTTGACACGTTCATATATATTTCTGATCAATTCATCAAATCCAGAAAAGAAAAGCCAAGACTGGGTACAAGAGGCAATCCAATCCATTTAGAGACTTGAATTAGATAGGGAATGGATGATTGTTAACAGTTGATGTAAATGTTAAGTCAAATGTCGGGGTGGAGATTCTGAGATGTTGGCCAGATGATTTAGGCTACTTAATAACACCCGACCTACTCTGTAACAACCCCCTGTGTCTCCCGACTCCCCCTACTCTTGGCTTTTTCACTTTTGTCATTCCGCAATTGTCGCCTTCAATCTCTACAACCCGCGTCCTTTCATAATGGCGGCCCCCAGCGAGTTCGCGTCTGCCATGACCACCCGGTCGCTCCGCATGGTCCGGACAGTATGGCTTCCCGGCATCCTGTTCCTGAAATGCGATCCAGGTACTAATTCAACATCATCCAGGAACTGGAATTCCTTGCCGATGCCTCTGTGATTACTCCCCGCCAGCTCTCCTCCATTCTATCACAGCTACCCACCGATTCCGAGGCCACTCGGGCGGTGCACGCATCACCACCGCCGGCCCAACAACAGGCACAGCCTGCACCAGCTCAACATGTTCCAGTTCAAGCACAGCCCCCTCCGGCCCCCTACACGCCCTCATACTCGCCTCCTGTCTCACAAATGGCCAATGCGTCGGTGAATGAGAAAGCCTACGCGCAGAATCAATATGCAAGCCAGCCCCCGCAGGCCCCGCCAGCGTATCCCCAAGTCCCGCCCGTCCTCGGTCTCGCCACGGCCATGTACGCATACAACCCTACCGATGCCGGTGACTTGGCCTTGCAGCCGCAAGATCGCATTCAGATTACCGAGCACATGAATAACGACTGTATGATATTCCCCTTTTTCATGATATGGATACGAAGCTAATGATAAAACAGGGTGGCGTGGCCGCAACGAACGGACTGGCCAGGAGGGTATCTTCCCTCAAAGCTATGTGAACGTTGTGAATGAGAAGGCCGGTGTTTCTTCGCCCCCGCCTACAAACTATGGAAACATGCCTCTTGCAGTCAGCCAGAGTGGACAGCCCGAGAACCCCGAGGACCCAAAGAAGAACAAGCTCGAGGAAGGAGGCAAGAAGTTCGGAAAGAAACTGGGCAATGCCGGTACGTCTTGTATACCTTTGATACTCGTTATTTGGTATTCTAACTTGATATTAGCAATCTTCGGTGCCGGTGCTACCGTTGGCTCCAACATCGTGAACAGCATCTTCTAATCATACGGCCAAGCTATTCTGCTGGGAATTTTTGTTCGTATTCGCTCTCATTGATACGGCGTTGGTGGCTTGAATTTTTGTTTTGAATGGATTGACTGGGCTCAATCAGCATCGCTTATTGGCGGGCTTATGGCCAAATATTTCAGGGTCCCCAGTGTTCAAATGCTAATTAGCTCTTCATTGCGATACGATCCTGACTTAGGGTTACATACATACTTATCTTAGCCAATGACTTTCCTGATGATCTGGATCACATCAGAATTGACATAAGCTTGAATAATACAGCCACGAAGAACCTACCTATGTAGGCTATTAGATCACCTAATCGAAGCGAAACAAAAGATAATAGGTAGATATTCCGCCACAGGTTCATTCCTTGATTCCGACATTCAACGAAGGAAAACAGGATAGAAAGAATGAGTTGGGGTAGGAACGTACTTTCTAATCGAGTCCGACGACAGTTTCATCGAATATAGACAAACCCATCAATTTCTGGCCCTCTCTGCTTTTTGGTCATTCTCCTAGGTCCTGATCTAAGCACATCATCTCTCGCCTAGAAGATCGTGCAAGTTGCGACCAACTGGTGGAAAACACCCATTCAATGTGGGATGCGATAGTTAATTGCAGTTCAAGCTGCAAGCTGAACGGCAATATCATCGACCCGGGCAGTTCTATGATCGAGTTGTCCACGGAGGATAGCTGTTTTGTCTTGCAAGACTCAGGAATACTACTGTCGTATATTTTCTTCCTTATATAGGCTATAGAATTCAAACTGAACTGTTCAATGTACATAACTTCATATTGCTATATATATATCATCCGACCATGTCACCCAAAGGTGGAACCGCTGATATAGAATGGAAAGTATATACCTGACAAGAGACCAACATCCCTTATATGTTGCTTTTAGATTGAGTTGACAAAAAGCCAAAGAGTCTGTAGGCCCGACTTGTGTCTAGGGGCAAGAATGTACGAGGAGCAGAGAGGCTAAGCCTATCCTGGTGCCCGACCATGCAGCCTCATCGTGGGGATCCGTGGTTGAAGACTCACTATGACTCTTATGCTTACCTTGGTACAGCTCCTAACATACTGTTTGAGAATGGCGATTGGTTCTTTCAAGGCAGATTTTGTTGCCCTTCTCCTATGGTATCTGTGATTAGGGCTGGGAATGTGCGCAGAAGGCCTTATGACATCAAGTTGTGGGTCGAATAACATCATTGTCTTGCCGGTGGTTTGAAGCGGACTATATCTGTATGTTTTGTATAAAGATGATCGGGGGACATCGTATTGTCGAAGAACTATTTTACGGCTGTTTTAAATCTGACAATTACCGCAATAAGGGTCTGGAATGTATGGAAATGTATAACACAAGTGGCTGTGGCAAACGATGTGGTGGGGGAATTGCCGATGGGTATAGCGAACCCCTAAGACCTCATTGAAGTCCCCTAGAAAAAGAGGCAAAGCCCTGCAACAAACTGAAACAGTCATACAGAACTGATAGAAATAGAAAATGATTTCAAATGCAAAAGAAAGTCGAGCCCACAATATGAAGGGCGCCTTTGAACCAGATATACGCTAGACCCAAAGCGGACTAGCGCGGGCTCCCCTCCCTCGAGAAGCTTCTGTGTCATCGATATAAATTGCATTTCTCTCTTGACCCTCACACGACCAACGTCATCTCCTTCCACGCTCAGCTATCATTCTTACCAACCTCAACCACCCACACCCCCCAAAAACAACCTCCTTTCAAAATGTCTGACTGGGAAAGCACCACCAAGATCGGCAGCAAGTTCCGCGGAGCTAGCGCTCAGCCCCGCGAGACCGTCGTCAAGGGCAAGAGTGCCCTGAACGCTGCCCAGCGCTCCGGTAGCGTTTACACTGAGAAGAAGTACACCACCGGTAACATTGTACGTGAAATCATCCTTTGAAACCCCGAAAATTATCTTGAATATCCACTAACACACTCCCCAGGGCGCCAAGGCAGGTGCCCCCGAAGGCCAACACTTGACCAAGGTCGACCGCAGCGACGACATCGTCAAGCCCAAGACCATCGGCCACGCCGTCGCTGATGCTATCAAGAGACGCCGTACCGAGGAGGGCTACAAGATGACCCAGAAGGAACTCGCCACCAAGTGCAACACCACCATCACCATTGTCCAGGATTTCGAGCGTGGAACCGCCGCCCCTGACCAGAAGGTTCTCGGATCCATGGAGCGTGTGCTGAACATTAAGCTGCGTGGTTCAGACATCGGCTCTGAAAAGTTCCCCAAGAAGAAATAGATGGGGTTAAGTCCATGGTCTTTATCCCTTTGGGAATGAGACTGGGGGCAAATTCCAAAGTTTTTTCCTGCATTTGCTTTTTTGCGCTCTATGACTGTCATGTTCCTTCTCCATTTTCATGAGACGTCACTTTTTTTTTTGTTTTTTTCTACGGGTTTCTTGTCTGCTGGTCGGATTAGCGCTGGCCTTGCATGGGAAACGGGTTTAGAGAAGATATCACGAAAAAAAATTGTATAAATGAGATACCTCACTTTTTGATATTATCAATCTGTTTTTTCTACTTGTAAGTGGTATCTAAGTGTAAATTCGAGTAGATGGATGTGGTTTTATACCTCGCACATCCACACGTAGGAAGGCCTAGCCTCTATACAATGTAGGCACTAGAAATATGCATACTTCGTTCCTACACAGGGATGCGGAACTATGCCAACAAGATTAGTTGGCCGCTCATTCGGCGTCTTTATTCTAGATATCTTGTCCCATTCTCAAGATTTCTAGATTAGAGGGGAAAAAAAGCCGTAAGAGGCTTAAAGTGTGAAGTGGACTCTCCAATATATAACCTTCGATTCCTATCCTCATGTTCTTTTCAATACCAGCAGGGCCGTCTGAACGCAATTTGAAGATTTGCAAAGCTTTGATTTTGTCTATTTACCCGATTTTTCTTCTCTTTTGCGGAGGACCAGGACAGACATAAGAGCTCAAAAATGAACCATGTCATCTTTTTATTAAACAAAGACACAAACACAAGGTACCAACTCCGATTGATCATGGAATCAATGAAATGAGAAAATCGTGGACCGGAAGGTCATCCCATTCCGTATGCGGGACTCGGGGGATCTGTCCCAAGTCTTTTCGCCTCGTAAACACATACACACGACGCATCCCATCTTTCTTCACCACATCCCCTATTTACTTCCGCGCTTGCTCCCGCTCGACCTCGTACATGAAGTCGAAGTATGACTTGTCGAAGTGGTGGACACGGACGTATCCGTCCTCACCACCGGAGGCGTATGCGGTACCGGCGGGGTGAACGTCGATGGTGTTAAGGGGACCGAAGTGGCCACGAACGCGGCCGCATTCATCTTCGAAAACCTGAGTAATAAAAGTATTAGTATGTGGCGAGTTTAGTCGTTTGAACGCATATAAATTGTACTCACTCTGTGGTAGAAGCGAGCTTCGAATTTACCCTGGCGGGCGGAGGTGGTGGTAACATCCATGGCGGCTTGACCACCACCCAGAATGACGAAGTCCTTCTTGGGTGTCACGCTAGCAGTGTTGAGAGGAGTGTCGGAGATATAGGTTTTGAGAATGGCGAGGTTGCGGGAGGACAGGAGCTGCATGTTATTAGCCGGGATTGCCTCATAGAATGATCTGCAAATGAACATACCTTGGCTGACTTGTCTTTCGACGCGGTAATGAAAGACAGACGATCGGGTGCGAACTGAATGTCGGTTATTTGGCTATCGAATTCGTGGATTTGCACGTTCTCGAGTTGTTCTCCAGACTAGAGATGGCATTAGCATTCCACGCTCCTCAAGTCACCGGAAATTATCCCCCCCAAAAGACATACCTTAGGATCATACTGGCTGACACTGCCGTCCTCGTGCCCCGCAATGATGTACTTGGACAGGAAACTCCACCCCGCCACGGTGGCCTTGCTCTCCTCGCAAACGATGGTCAAGGTAGGCTCGGTGGCCTGCGCGCTGAGGTTTTCGCCGTAGTTGATATCGAGAATCGCGATAGTACCATTGAAACCCATGCGCTTTTCCGTCACTGCCAAAAGTCTGCTTCCATCGGGGGAGAATGCCACGCGCTTGACGGCTGTCGAGAATTCCCACACCTTCACGCACTCGCCAGTCTTGATGTTCCATAGACGCACGGTGTTGTCTGCTGATCCGGTTGCAAGAAGAATGGTGTTGGGGCTGACGTCGACTGTCCAGACAGCACCCTGGTGGCCGTTGTAGGTACCGAGACGCTCGCCGTTGGCGGACCACCATGCGCACACAATCTTATCCTTCGAGACGGAGAAGAGGAGATCGCCATCGCTGTTGAACTTGATCTGGGTCAGGGACCGCTCCTGTTGTTATAGTTGGCTGCGGTCAGTCTCTGTGGATCCAGCAAGATTTCGAGGAAGTCAACGCACATGGCCGGAAAGCAAAATAGGCCGCATTTCGAAGGGTGAGATGATTCGGAAATTCGAGATGGAGTATCGGAGGGGAAAAATCTGAGACGCTCGGCTCAGAAGGGGTAAGGCGGAGTGGCTTTTTTGGGGGGGTCAACCTCGTCAACCTCACTTTCTTTGACTAGTGAATTTCATCGCACACTCGGCCCTCAATGCCAAGCCTCGATCGGAGGCTAATATAATCCGCATTCCGATATCTACACGTGACTGATATCTGACGACCCCTAAGCCCTAACTGGTGGTCCCGAACAGGTTAATGCGTCCCGGATGACTCATGCGGCTCAGATAGGAAACTATGCCTCAGGCAGAAATCAGGAGATGGCCGGGAAACTCCCCGACTCTCCGCATGAGCTTAATTACAGACAAAGGAAGAGATGAGGTGAATGTGAGGGGAATATCTCGAAATTGAAAGGATTGGCTTGACCCCAGTATATCTCCGGAGCGGTGCATGTGAAATCAAGGCCTAAATTGGTTGATATCTTTCCGCAACGCCGGTAGCTACTCCGAGGGTTCGCCCCAAACAAGCAATAATTCATGCCATTCGTCCCCGCTGCCCTACCCCGCTGCACTTTTTATCTCCAAGTGCGTGCGGGCACTCGTCTCCGAAATATTCCTCTCCTATCTCGTTCTTTTTCTTATAAGTATCCCTCTGTCCAAGGAGTCAGACGATCTCGTTCATCGTCGATTGAGTCCTCTTTAGTGAACGTCAATTTTTCTCCTATCAGCCCCGCTATCTCACTTTCCCGAACGTTTTCCGGGTCAGCTATGGCTGCCGCCAAGATTGATGGCACTGCCATCGCGAAGAGCATTCGCCAGGGGTTGAAGTCCGAGATTGAGCAGATTCAAGTGACCAACCCTAGATTCAAGCCGAACCTGGTCATCTTCCAGGGTAAGCATGCCCGTCCTCGAGTGTGATTACAGAAGTATTGCATACTAACATAATGATTCTATTCAGTCGGCAACCGATCCGATTCTAGTTGGTTTATCTATAAACAGTACGGAAAGATCGTTTGGACTAATGTTACCTAGGTACCTATGTGCGCATGAAGCTGAAGGCCGCCCAAGAGGTATGACTTGCTGTTTGGGATATTCGAGGCATTATCTTACTTTATTCACCAGGCCAACATCATCTGCACCTTGATCAACGTTCCCGAATCGAGCACGGAGCTGCAGGTCATCCAAGAGATCACCAGAGCCAACAATGACCCCGCGATCCACGGCATCCTCGTTCAATTGCCCCTCCCAAGCCACATGTCTGAGCATGCAATCACATCCGCCGTTGCAGACGAGAAGGATGTCGATGGGTTCGGCGCAATCAATATCGGCGAGTTGGCTAAGCGAGGCGGTCGCCCGCTGTTCACTCCTTGCACCCCTCTGGCGGTGATGGAACTGCTCAAGGCAAGCGGCGTAGACCCCGCCGGCAAGGAGGCAGTCGTCCTGGGACGTAGCGACATCGTCGGCAGCCCGGTCAGCTATTTGCTCAAGAACGCTGATGCTACCGTTACCGTCTGCCACTCAAAGACACCGGATATTGCCCGTATTGTGAAGAACGCTGACATTGTTGTGGCGGCCATTGGCCAGACCGAGCTTGTCAAGGGTGACTGGTTGAAGCCCGGCGCTGTGGTCATTGATGTTGGTATCAACTACAAGCCTGATGCGACCAAGAAGTCCGGTGAGCGACTGGTTGGCGATGTGGAGTTTGAGTCCGCTTCCCAGGTGGCCTCGCAGATCACTCCCGTCCCCGGTGGTGTTGGTCCTATGACAGTGGCTATGTTGTTGAAGAACGTGGTCCACTCCGCCAAGGGCTACTTTGAGAAACAGAAGGACCGCCACGTCACTCCTCTTCCCATTCGCCTACAGACCCCTGTGCCTTCCGATATTGCTATCTCGCGGGCCCAGTACCCCAAGCCCATCACCCAGGTTGCCACTGAGGTCGGCATTGCCCCTCATGAGTTGGAGCCCTACGGCCACACCAAGGCCAAGATCAGCCTCAGTGTGCTGGACCGCCTCTCCCACCGCCGCAACGGAAGATACATCTTGGTCTGCGGTATCACACCCACCCCTCTTGGTGAGGGCAAGTCCACCACCACATTAGGTCTCACTCAAGCACTTGGTGCCCACCTGAACCGTATTTCTTTTGCCAACGTCCGTCAGCCCAGCCAAGGTCCTACCTTCGGCATCAAGGGTGGCGCCGCTGGTGGAGGCTACAGTCAGGTTATTCCCATGGACGAGTTCAACCTCCACCTTACTGGAGACATCCACGCCATCACCGCTGCGAACAACCTCCTCGCTGCGGCTATTGAGACTCGCATGTTCCACGAGTCCACTCAGAAAGACGGAGCTCTTTACAAGCGTCTTGTCCCTGCCAGCAAGGGTACACGTGAATTCAAGCCCATCATGTTCCGACGTCTGAAGAAGCTGGGTATCGAGAAGACTAATCCAGATGATCTTACCGAAGAGGAAATTACCCGCTTTGCCCGCCTAGATATCGACCCAGAGACCATCACTTGGCGCCGCGTTCTCGATGTCAATGACCGTCACCTGCGTGGTATCACTGTCGGCATGGCCCCTACCGAGAAGGGTCTGTCTCGCGAAACTGGCTTCGATATCTCCGTCGCTAGTGAATGCATGGCCATTCTTGCCCTGAGCAATGACTTGGAGGATATGCGTGAGCGACTGGGTCGTATGGTGGTTGCCACTTCTAGAAACGGCGACCCCGTGACTTGCGACGACATTGGTGCCAGTGGTGCCCTCGCCGCCTTGATGAAGGATGCCATCAAGCCAAACTTGATGCAGAGTTTGGAAGGTACTCCTGTGATGGTGCATGCTGGTCCCTTTGCCAACATCAGTATTGGTGCCAGCTCTGCCATCGCTGATAAGCTTGCCCTCAAGCTTGCCGGTACTGAGCCTGATGAGGACCATGAAGCCAAGACCGGTTTCGTGGTTACTGAGGCTGGCTTTGACTTCACCATGGGTGGTGAGCGCTTCTTTAACATCAAGTGCCGCTCCTCTGGTCTGGTTCCGGACACTGTCGTTATTGTGGCTACTGTTCGTGCGCTGAAGGTCCACGGCGGCGGCCCCGAGATCAAGCCCGGTGCCCCTCTCCAGGAGGTCTACCGCACTGAGAATGTGGATGTTCTCCGCAAGGGTTGTGTTAACCTGCGGAAGCACATTGCCAACGCCAAGCAGTACGGCGTCCCGGTGGTGGTCGCGATCAATAAGTTCGAGACTGACACCGATGCTGAAATTGCTGTCATCAAGGAGGAGGCGATCGCTGCTGGTGCCGAGGATGCTGTCCCTGCCAACCATTGGGCTGAGGGTGGAGCTGGCGCCGTTGATCTGGCCAAGGCTGTCATGACCGCTAGCTCCAAGGAGAAGGACTTCAAGCTTCTCTACGGACTGGATGGCACTATTCAGGAGCGCATCGAGCGCATCGGCCAGGCCATGTATGGCGCTGAGAAGGTCGAGTTCAGTGAATTGGCCCAGAAGAAGGTCGACACCTACACTAAGCAAGGGTTCTCTAACCTGCCGATCTGTATCGCCAAGACTCAGTACTCACTCAGTCACGACCCAGCCCTTAAGGGCGCCCCCACCGGCTTCACTGTGCCGATTCGGGACGTTCGATTGGCTGTGGGCGCTGGATACCTGTAAGTTTTTTGTTCCCGCATTTTGTGCGAATTCAACATGCTAATAATATCACTATAGCTACGCTCTGGCTGCCGACATTCAGACCATTCCCGGACTGCCTACTGCCCCCGGCTACCTCAATGTGGACATCGACACCGAGACTGGTGATATCGATGGGCTGTTCTAGATTACGATATAGATAGGGAGAGATTTGGAGCTTGCATATACCACTGTTCAGAATTTCGATTCTTTCAACACATACGATAATTGGCGTCTGATCGGGCCCTTAGATGGAGATTTTTCAACACTGCGCATTCCGGGGCAATTGGACACGTGAAATTCATTTTTGACAATATTCATCATAATCAATATATTTTGTTTTATTTTATCTCCATATAAATCGTACCTTTCGGTTGGAGCTTTTCCGGGGTCAAAAAGGGAGGGCCGGTCAAGGCCGGAGTTGAGCTCCGTTCTCCGGGAACCGCTCTATCACCGCATATAGCCATTGTTCAGCGGGTCGGTTGATGGAGCTTGAAGTAAAATTTTAGCTGAGAAAGGGTTAGATCGATGAGTCAGGACAAATTGCATAGAAAGATTTAAAGAAACAAAGAAATCCACGTGAAATTGCCCTTCAAAACTATTCCAAATTTCAAAAGTCTTCGATATCTCGTGACTGTCCGGCTTCGGCGCTTCTTTTTGCGGAGTTGTTCATAAGATCCCCAACCTCCATTACACCGGACAAGGCTTTTTCCTCCTCTACCTTTCTTTAAACACTCTTCAGTCTGTTTACCGGTAATTATTCCCTTTCTCACTTGCCTTACTCATCTTATTCCGATCAAATTCCCGTATTGCCCCGGTTTCCTTTACCCAAGTCCCGGAAATCGCATCTTCTCTGTACCCTTTCTCCGGGAAACTTCCCGACTCCACACTTTCCTTTCTGCCGAACCTCATTCCCTCGGCTGTAATCAGCGAGTGAGGCGACTTACATCCCGCTCAGCCAAACAAAAACTGCGAAATTGGCGCTGACGTTCTTAGCTATCCCACGATGAACGCTCTCCGGTCCAGTTCCGCACTCGCTCGTCGGTCCCTTGCGACCCCTCCTGCCCCTCTCTCTTCTACTTCTCGTCTTATTTCTTCTTCTTCCTTTACTTCTTCTTCCAAGAGATCTATCTCCTCTACCTCCCTTTCTCAACGAACTAATCGAGTTGCTGCTTCTTCCCGCTGGTCCGGATCGATCCCTTCGTCTCTCACTCAAATCCGCACTATGGCTTCCGAAACCAAGATCAAGGTCAAGACCCCTGTGGTCGAGTTGGATGGTGATGAGGTATGGGACAACTCCTCCTTTTATAGTTCAAAGTTTCAATCAGCCTGTTTCACAAGCCCGTACATCCTCGTGCTCGGGTTGCCTGTTTTCGTCGAAAACGCGGGGAAACACGGGGAATATCACGATAATACATGTGTCAATCGGACGATGACGCCGCCCCAGGGCTTTGAAACTCATTTTTTGACACATGCTAACCAATTGGGTTTCGTTAACATAGATGACTCGTATTATCTGGCAAGAAATCAGAGAAAAGGTAAGCTTATCGTCCACTCCTTGACCGGGCTTGACCTGCATGATCCCCACCGTTGCAGGGCGCATGCAGTTTGATGTGTCATATTACATGCCGGCTCGGATTTATGATTGGTACTAATTGGGTGCCTATAGTTGATTCTGCCTTATCTCGATATTGACCTCAAGTACTACGATTTGGGTATTGAGTACCGTGATGAGACCAATGACCAGGTTACCATTGATGCCGCCGAGGCTATTAAGAAGTACGGTGTTGGTGTCAAGTGCGCCACCATCACCCCCGATGAGGCCCGTGTGAAGGAGTTCAACCTGAAGAAGAGTAAGCCCATTAAACTCAGCGGCCGAAGTCCGTTTTGTGTAGCACCAAAAAGCTAATAATTCCTAGTGTGGCTCTCCCCCAACGGCACTATCCGCAACATCCTGTGAGTAAATTTCAATCCGATTGGCCTTGACCGTTCACTAACGATCCTTCTAGTGGCGGTACCGTGTTCCGTGAGCCCATTGTCATTCCCCGCATTCCCCGCCTGGTCCCTGGCTGGACCAAGCCTATTGTTATTGGCCGCCACGCCTTCGGTGACCAGTACCGTGCCCAGGACCGTGTCATCCCTGGCCCCGGTAAGCTCGAGTTGGTCTACACCCCTACCGGTGGTGAGCCCGAGCGTGTCCAGGTCTACGACTTCCAGGGTGGTGGTATCACCCAGTGCCAGTACAACACCGATGAGTCCATCGCTGGCTTCGCCCACTCCTCCTTCAAGATGGCTCTCATGAAGGGTCTTCCCCTCTACATGAGCACCAAGAACACTATCCTCAAGAAGTACGATGGCCGCTTCAAGGACATCTTCGAGGAGATCTTCCAGAAGGAGTACAAGAAGGACTTTGATGCCAAGGGCATCTGGTACGAGCACCGTCTCATTGACGACATGGTCGCTCAGATGATCAAGTCCGAGGGTGGCTTCGTCATGGCTCTTAAGAGTGAGTTTTCCGTCTATCTCGTATTGGTTTATCTCTTTATTTCTTATCTAACACGTATCTTCAGACTACGACGGTGATGTCCAGTCCGATATCGTCGCCCAGGGCTTCGGCTCTCTCGGTCTGATGACCTCCGCTCTGGCCACCCCCAACGGCGATGCCTACGAGTCCGAGGCCGCCCACGGAACTGTGACCCGTCACTACCGCGAGCACCAGAAGGGTAACGAGACCTCCACCAACCCCATCGCCTCCATCTTCGCCTGGACCCGTGGTCTCGTCCAGCGTGGTGTCCTCGACAACACCCCCGAGGTTGTCACCTTCGCCGAGGAGCTCGAGCGTGCCTGCGTTGACGTCGTCAACGAGGAGGCTATCATGACTAAGGATCTGGCCCTCGCCTGTGGTCGCAAGGACCGCGAGGCTTGGGTTACCACTGGCGAGTACATGGCTGCCGTTGAGCGGAGGCTGAAGGCCAACCTCAAGGCTCGCCTGTAGATTGTTTTCCCATTTGCTGCAAAATTTGATGAGATACTCCCGTTTTAGAATCCCTAGCGGAAAGACATTGGCCTAGCCTAATTTTGATTGGTCATTTTTGTATAGTTTGCGATTGAATTGTCATTCTGTATACTTTTCTTCTATAAGTAGGTTGTAGGCAACTACGTAGTTTCTGAAGTATTCTTGTTATTTAGGTTCCTTGTTTATTCCACGTTCTACCACAGTTTCTACCTTACTTCAACAGGGGTGCAGAGTTCTACTTAGTCGATTGCAGGGGGCATAACATTTACCCACTCCAAATGTCACCAACGCCACATTGTGTTTGAAGAACCAGAAAAACATATAATCGAAGTCAGCACGAATCTAGACAGATCTCAATCAGGAAGTGATAGTATCACCTTCAAAACCCGAAACTCAATCCCAAATCCCAAGCAGCAAAGCATCCATACAGAAGGTGTCCCAAGTAAAAATCAAAGTCAAACAAGGATCTTCAACTTCCAGCCTGGCAGTCTGGCCTGGTTACTATCTCCAGAATTACCTAGGTACGGGGTAGGGTCGTTACCGAACAATCATAAACCATAAATATTCGAACCAACCAATTAGAATGTGGGTCGCGTACGGGGCCCCATAAATTTATTCGGACAGCCAATCGCCTGCTTTGGGCTTTAGTAGCCGATCGACCTAGAGCGAGGTCTTGACGCAAGTGGTGATCTTTGTCTCCTAATCCGGCCATTTCGTCTTTTTGGTCCTTTTTTTATGGTTGTACTAACCACAAGAGAGCGAACTCTTGATTGGAAGAAAGGGGTTTGGGTGTGAATTCATGGAAGCTGATGCAGATTTTGCGGCTAAACTTGTGTGTTCGTCTCGGGTAGAGTCTTGGTGTTAGATGCGTGTGGGTTAAGACTGTTCATCTCTCTTCTCTCCTTCGATTTACTTTCTGCCTAAATTAAACTTCCTTACTTACAATTCGGCGATTCTACTTATTCAACACTCAGTCCCAGTCTGATGGCGGTACTGGTGCATATCCCCACTGCATTTCGTTCAATACAATGACACATGTCTACTCTACGGCTTTCAACTAAAATCCGGTTGATACTTTAAGAAGGTTTATCAATTGACTGTCTTGCCGAGTGAATGTACGTTGTGATCGTCACGTCGGCCTTTATGGGGCTGGCGACTTTGACTGTCGCCCTCCGGCTATACACTCGGGTCTACGTGGTGAAGGCTCCTGGACTAGATGACTTGATTATAATAGGTGCATTTGTATGTATTTCCCATCTACTATGCATACCACGACAACATATAGTGAGAGCACAACGCTAACCATCTATCAAAGCTCGTCGACCTAGCATTCTTCGCCTTTATACTTCTTGGTAAGTGGTCCATCCCAGCAATGTCATATCAGTATACATTCCAATCTAACGATTTCCTATACAGAACGAGAATATGGCCTCGGCATCCCCATATCAGAACTATCGGAAGATGTGCTCGAGCACCACCTATTTGTACGTAAAAAAAACGTCCCTTCCGCTATGGGACAAGTCACTAATAAAATCAAACCACAGTGGTTATGGCTTTTAGTCCCTTTCTACAACATGACCATGGTCCTAGCCAAGTTCTCAGCCCTGACTCTCTACACCCGTCTCTTCCGTCCCCATCCCTTCCTCTTGGCTACCTACATCGTAATGGGCTGCCTCGTTATCATAGGTCTATGGACGACCCTGAGCGGCTTTTTCCTCTGCATCCCTGTCCACGCCTTCTGGAGTACATCTGAAGAGGTCCGCAAGACAAAATGTCTACCCACCGCCCCTGTCTGGTTCACCAATGCGGCACTCCAGACCATTACCGATCTGGTGATATTGATTTTGCCCATGCCGCTGTTATGGAAGTTACAACTACCGAAAAGACAAAAATGGGGAATAATTGTGGTTTTCGGTCTTGGAATCATGCAAGTTGATAACTCGTTTGTGGTTGGTCTCAGGAACTAAGCTGACTTTTCTTATAGTGTTATTGCCACCAGTTGCGCTCGCATGTATCCATTGAGCGTCATGGTTGCCGGAGGAGACTATACCGGTAAGCATACAACTTCGTTCACATACTGCAACATGCGAAAGGAAGAAAGTAAAAAAAAAAAAAAACAAAAACTAACACACCAACAGAAGAAAATGCCCAAGCAGCCCTCTGGTCCTTCCTCGAAGCAAACGTATCCATCATCTGCATCTGTCTCCCACCACTCCATCCACTTCTCTCCCGCATGTTCTCATTCTTCTTCCTTCCTCGACCGGTACACTCTCGGGCTTCTAGGGTTCATTCCAATAGAACCCAGATGAGCGAGCCTCTCCGCCGGGATGATAGTATCTGGTGTAATGAAATCTTCAGTCCCGGACCGACGAGTTACTCTGCTAGTATTTCTAAGGTCGATACGAATGAAGAGGAAAATGAGAATGAGGAGGGGATTCGGGTTAAACGAGAGTTAAGGATGCAGTCTGATACCATTACTCCTGTTCTCAGGCCTCATTCTGCGAGAAGTCTTCGTTTCGATGTTGAGATGGGGGAGGGGGTAACGAGGAGTAGGACTGCGCATGCGAAGCCATGCTCGAATCCTAGTGTTGAGAGGGATTTTGGGGATATGGGGGATTTCGAGTTCCCGGATTATAATGAGAGGATGAATGCTCCTATTTAAAATTGCCGGGAGTTTGGATTGTATATATTGAGCAGCAAAGCTCGTGACGTGGGTGCATATAGTGGCGATATGAATGACGATGTTAGCCTTATAGCTTGGATCATATTGTATTTAGTGCTCGTGGAATATTTAAAAAGCATGATATATATAGTGTTCTGTTATATCCTTGTCGTCAAAACTGACGGCAAGGAACCTATGTGGAAACGTTACTAGTAGTAAACGTAACTAGTGCGAATAAGAAACAGGTAGCCATGGACCTATATACACTGTCAAAGACTTGCCCGTGAGGTAATCTTCCTTTGCATAGCCTGCTCAATCGCCTTAGCCACAGCAACACACTTCTCCTCACCAAACCGGCCACCAACAACTTGTATGCCAACAGGCATACCCTCAACCAGATTGATATCATCTAAACACGGGATCAGCATCGTCCAAGAAGGCTCCAATATCGGATATACTCACACTGCTGCTTATTAAACTTATCACCATCATTTCTCGGAACATGGGCCAGCCACTCTTCATCCGGAACATCCTTCGTCCTTGAAGCAGTAGTCACCGGCACTGCCATCGCGGCATAGCCAAGGAGATTCCAGATACTCGTGTAACCCACATACGCACTGGACTTAACCCACGTCCACGGCTTGTATCCCACCCATGAAGTATTGGGCATGATCAATGCGTCGAGATCGGAGGATATCCATCTATCGAGATATGCCGATTCGAAATTGTACTTGTCCGCATTGAGCTGCGACATACGTTAGCAGGTAGTAACCACAGTACTTAGATGGGAGTTCCCTCACTTGATGCGTTTGACTGGTAGTCAAAGTATCCTCGGGTTTACCAACGAGCATACCCTCAACAAGCGGCTCGCCGGTCTTTTCAATTTGTCTTCGACAGCCTTCGCCGCCATCAGAGAAGATAGCTTTTGCCCAGAGCTCGTATGCATAACTATGCGAGGAGGCATCCCACTCAAACACTAAAAGGTGTTAGTATATGGTCCAGAGTAGTCACTGGAAGGGTGGTTGTCAGTTATCATACCATCATGTCCCGCCGCTTTCAGCGCCTCAATAACTTCACGTATAGCCCTGGCAATCGGTGGCTGAACCTTGACAACACCATCATCAATCAAAAATCCAATCCTCAGTCTCTTCGCACCAGGAGAAGCCAACTCCCTCCTCCATGCCACAGGCGCAACATGCTGATCAACCTCCCACGGCTTCGCCTCTGGCAAAACCTCCATATACCTCTCAATAGTCGTAATACTACAGGCCATAGGCCCAGCAACGGATCTCACAATATCCTGTCCGGGACTATACATCGAAATCAGCACATTCTCCTTGTTATTGCTCTCGACCACCTAACAAGTAAAACAAACAGAGAAATAAACTTACTTTCCCCTTTCATAAGGGTGTCTCCCTGGACTAGGCGACAATCCATAAAGTCCACAAAGCGACGCAGGAATCCGAATCGAACCACCCAGATCCGTACCAATCCCAAGCACGCTTCCACGCGCAGCAAGAAGCGACCCCTCGCCGCCAGAACTCCCACCGGAAATCAGCTCGCGGTTGAAGGGGTTGACGCATTGACCGAAGACATGGTTGTAAGAATCGGACATCATCATTGATTGGGGCAGATTAGTTTTCACGTAGAGGACGGCGCCGAGACGGCGGAGTGTGCGCGCTACGGATTTGTCTGCTTTTGCTGGGTTGTTGGTGAGGCCGACCCAGCCTGGATTGTGAATTTGTTATTAGTATGCAAATTCAAATATTATATATGAATAGTGGTTTGTTATTTTATAGGGAAAGGGGAAGGGAGAGGATGATGTACCGATTGAAGTGTCTACTCCTTGAACGGAGAATAGATCTTTGATGGATACTGGTAATCCATGTAGAGGGCCGATAGTCTTTCCCGTCTTAGCGAGGTAGTCGTCTAGTTCTTGGGCGACGGCAAAGGCCTCCTCGAAGAAGATCTCCGTACAGCATGTTGTGAGTTGGTGGGCGAGGGCGGCGCGTTTAGCGAAGACTTGAGTCAGCTTTAGAGATGAGAGTTCTCCGGATGAAAGCCTGCGGAGTAGGACGGCGATGTCGGTCTCTTCTGTGAGAGCCAGTTCCTCTGGACTGAGAATGCGACGTAGATATTCCAGAGCGTTTGGGGTGGATTCTATGGAGGGGATCGGGTCTAAGCGCCATTCGGGGAGGATGAGGGAGAGCTGGTCAGCGCGCTTTTGAGCGCAACGGTCTTGGTACGAAGTAGCCATCGGGGAATTCCTATATTTATGAACGAACTATGAGACCTACGAAATACAGGGGCTTTATAGGTATGTGTTCAAGAGCTACTTAGGTACTACTATGGAGATAAGAAGGAACATGGGTTACCCGATTAGGAAGGCTATCTAATCGACGATAACCCCCACACCGGATTGCCTCCACCTCCTCTCACATTGGGCCTCGGCGTCCGGATAACGAGGGAACTCACACGACTGGCAGTTCCGCCAATAGTTTCGGATTATCTCGCACTGTCGTGCTGTCGAGGCACTCATCGCCGTCAAGTATGTGGGGATAGCCAAGTGTACGTAGAACCTCGAAGTAGGAGGAATGTCCGCAATAGCCTGGCAAGCCCGGTTTACCATAGAGGAGACTACGTTCGAATAAGATGTCGATGTGGGGGGATCGCCGCCCGGCGTCCTTCCCCCACGACTGAACGCCATGATTGCCGCGGCCCCTCTATACACGGTCGCAGCAAGATTGCGGTCCGTCAAGTCGCCTGTGTTGAGCTGGAGTATTTGTGCCATGGCCCGGGAATTGAGGTCCATGGTGTACATTCCATCACGGTCGCGGTGTTTCGCAAGATAAACAAGTAGATCGAATGTATCTGGCGGACATCCGACTGAGTCGAAGAATGCGGGATATAAGGTGTCGCGATGCCAGTCTTCGAAAATTAATGGACTTTCCCTGACGAGGGCGCCTGTAACATCAAACCACACTAGGTAGGCGAGGACATCGGCTAGACCGGCCATCTCGTCGCAGAGGTTGTCCAGATCGGCCTTGTGTTGGCAGTGTAGATCTAGCAGTGAACGTGCGCCTTGGAGATGGCAATGCCAGTTACCAAAGGATCCACAGCATACTTCAAACATGGCGAAAGTGGCGATGCCAAAGAGCGCGATTGGGTGCGCGGACTGGACAACTTGACTCAGATTTGTCAAGGCTACTAGATGCGACTGGAGGGATTCTTTGTTGTTTGCATCTTGGATGCGCGAGCGGGCAAAGCTGAGCGTGCGTGAAATCAGTTGGATTCCTTCTTCTGGGATGTCAGAGCTGCTGGATTGAAGTTGTTGGCAGAAAGTGTCCAGGAGGTCGACGAAGCCGTATAAATTGATAATCGATGCTGGCTTGGTGGCAACTTCGTGTATGTCTTCATTGGGAATTTCTTCGGGAATTTTTGAAGTGCTTTTTGGTGATTTCGATTTCTTGTCATCTACCCACACCACTCGGTGTGGATAGTTGCATGCTTCTCCACTCTGGAGACAGGCTTGACATCGGGGCCGGTTCAGGTCACATTTGACCCCTCGGACTTTGCAGCGATCACAGTCTCGGTCATGGCGAATGCCACGGGGCTTTTTCACTTTCATGGTGTGTGAAGTGGCCTGGGTTGGAAGGCTATCAATCCTGGAGTATAGTGCGGGGGTAACGGGTTGTGGGTTGTGGACACTTTCCCGATTAGGTTCAGGTGGACCTCGGGAGCTCTCGTATCTTTGTTGCTTTTTTTTTTCTTATCTTCAATGTTGTTTTTATGCCTTCCAACGTCCTTTTGATGTCTGAGAAAAAAAAAAAGAGTTAGTAGTTATCTAGCAGTGAACTTGGAAAGAAGGAATATTTGAATTCAATTCTGGTTGGATTCTGCGGAAAGAAGGCAAGCGAGAGACAATATCATCAACTGGGAAACAGTCGAAAATAACAAAACAAGCGAGCGAAAGACAATTTTATTAACCGGAAGCCACTTTTGAATAACAAAGGAAACGAGAGGCAATGTCACCGGGAGCCAGCTGAGAACCAAATAACGAGGGGAAACAAGACGAAAGGTCATCGACTAGCTACTTTGAGAAAAGAAAAATGACCAAACGAACACAAAACCTTGCCGAAAGCAAGAATGCGAGAAAAAAAAAGAATGCAAAGGGGAAGGAGAGGCAGTTCACCAGGTATCAGCTGAGAACCCAAACAAAAGCAACCGAAAGCAGGAAAATAAAAGACAGCCAGACCCACCAAAACGACATGGAAAAGAAGGACATCTATCTATAGACCAGACCCCAGTCAAAATAAACTTGTGTGAACAAGTTCAACAATAAAGACAGTGATACAGCTTCATGCCTTGTACAGACCACTTTCGATCATCATTCAGTGCTTGCACATACCCGGGCTCCAATTGGGAATCCGCATCATGTTTCGGTAAGGTTGCTTGCCACGATCAGATTGCTTTCTGCGTTGCATCATGCGCTCACGTCGATCGCGTCTCTTGGTAGCCGAATTCGGTTGCTCTGGCTTCAGCGTCAGTGCCTCCATTGAGGTCGCTAGCTGCCGTGATATGTCGGCCTTCCTTTCTTCCGCGCGTCGACGACGCAGTATAACCTTTCGACGATGCTTTGAGATAACACGGATGGAGGAGATTTGGGAAACCTTGGAATTCTTTGAAACCCTTGAAACCTTTGAAACCTTGGAGATCTTTGAGCCTGAGACCTGGGACAAACTCTTTGCTTCTGCGCCACTGATGCTTGCATGCAAACTGCTTCCACAGGAGATCCTTCTTCTTCGCATTCTCTTCATGTGCTCAATGGCAGCAACTGTGAGAGACCGAGTAGAGGCAACGCTGCCACTTTGCATTGATGCAAGGCTTTCGTTTTTCAGTGATGCAACGCGCTGGGGCTTGGGGAACGATCCAGGATCATGTGCATGTGTATAAGAGAACTCAGGCCTGCGAGCATTCCCCGAATTGGCCACAGAAAGAGGAGGGCTGCCAACGCCCACTGTACTAAAGACCTGAGGAGGAATCGAGTTCTCGATGCTCAGACGTCGCTTCAGCCCAGAAGAGTCTGGAACAATCTCCGGATACTGTGAGTTCATGTCGACCATACACATCCCAACGAACGGGGTCTGGAGAATTGCACTGAAAGGAGGCTGCTCCAAACACTGGGTGGGTGAGTCATGACGGAGCACGGTAGGCAAGGAAGCAGCACCACTTCTATCGGCCTTCGGTGAGACAGGACAGTCTTTGGCCGAGGCCTCATTATCGGCTGCAACAGAAGAAGCTCCTCGTTCGGAGACGCTCTGGTGCAGTGAGTCCACACCGTGCGAGCAGTGATGACAGAGAACGTCATATTCCCCTTCTCGTGGTATGAAGGTCATTGACGCCGGGTACATTCCCATGTACATGTCAGGGGCCCAGTTGCAAATCTCCAGCCAACAAGGCAATTCGTCAAGTGGGATCAGAGGCGTCCAGAAACCCCCGGGACGCAGGATGCAAAATCGGGGTCGTGGCCGGACAATGAAGTTGGGAGGGAGTTGATGAGAGCCTTGGACAAAGACCGGAGCTGGGGTAGGATTCTGCATGTTGAAGCGACTGGAAGAAGATTAAAATGAGTGTAGTGGACCAATGAATATATAAATGAAAGACTGTTTGATGAAAGAATGTACGGGATGAGAAGACGAAGAAGAGGAAGAAGAGGGAGAAGGGGGGATGACCGAGTTTTGTTTATGTGCATTCTGAGGAAGGAGCAACATTACAGGAAGGAGCGGAGATAGGCCAAATATGGACAAGCGGAAAGAGCAGAGAATATCTCATAGTAAAGGAATGGATTGGAGGTATGATCACCTAATGTGGCAAGGTCCCATTTGATATCAATTTGGAATGGGTTGGTCCGTCTGATTTGTAGGCACACTCTTCAAAACGGGGTTGGTCCTTCGATCTGGCATTCAAGCTCGTACAGCTTACGATTTTGTTTCTATTCTTTGACCACTTAATGGACGCAAAGTAGGGAGAATTTTAGATATATTGGAACTAGCCCTACGATTTCGTGCATCTTAGAGCTCTCAAGTATGGCTGTTTATTGATATGCCATAGATTCGTGTGGGTGCTAGCAGATGGTTGGGAATAACTCCAAGGGAGAGGAGCTTTATCCAAAGCCAGAGTATAATGTTCAATCTTGTCCTGACTGCTGGACAGAACGTATCGGCCTAAAACAAAACGGGAAGAGATCAAGGTCAATGATGCATTTGTTTACATGTCTATGTGCCCTAGTTTGTAATGGGGATAGCTTCAAATACCACGAATCCTCCTAATGTTGGTCTTGAAATCACCATCACCTACATTTAGGTAGAACTATCTACTAAGGTAGGGCTATTTTCTCATTTGCACCCCAAGCTTCATACTTCAATCATCTTATCTTTTATCGTCTTATCCTTTATCTGATCGCATCTTATCGGCATATCAAAGCTTATCGCCCCGGACGCAAACGGCATCCGAGCTAGTTAGTACTTGGTACTACTGTAGAGTAAGTAGTGTTGTACAACTCCTCCGACTCTTACCTGCTCTGCTTACGTTCCTTTCCTCCCCAACTCCCTTCCTCCTCAATTCCAAACCATAACCACCAAGCCCCCCCGATCCACCATGACGACCCTAACAGACCCAACCAACGCCACCCGCGCAACCCCCAACATCCCCATCGACAAAGCAACCCTCCACATCGGCAGCTCAACCTTCATAACCGCTCCCCCCCAAGAAGTCTGGGCCGCGCTGACAAACACCTCAACCTGGCCAAGCTGGAACACCTTCGTACCACGCGTAACCATCCGCTCCCAGCCAACTCCAGACCCATCTCCATCCACCTCCGCACCAGACCCAACACCAGCATCAACAGCCACACCAACCACCCAATCAACAAATACAAACACAGCGCTATCCCCAATTCTGCAAAAAGGAACAAAATTCACCTTACACGTCCGCATGGACTCAACCTCCACCAAGCCCCAGCCCGCAACGGACGTCCATGCCTTCATCAGTGAATTCAGAGCGCCGAACGCGGAGACCGGCGAGGTCGGCCGTATAGTTTGGTGCGCTGACCCCGAAGCATCGGGTTCGTTTTCGCCCTCGCTTTTGAAGGCGGAGCGCGTGCATGAGGTTACGGCTGTTGAGGGTGGGACGGAAGTGCGGAATTGGGAGGCGCAGGTTGGGTGGTTGGTTTATGTGGTGCGGTGGATGTACCAGGCTAAGCTGCAGGCGAATTTTGAGATGTGGGTTGCTGATATGAAGGGATTTGTTGAGGGGGGCAGTAATGCTGGTTCTTCTTGATTAACTCGAGTTAATGTACTCGTGGGTTTGTTTTGGGGTGCTGGCGTTGGCGTTGTTTGCTTTCTACTCGCTACTCTACTCGCTACTCTACTCGAGAATGACCACTCTGCTCTGAACTTGCTACTACGATGAGATATTACTCTCGCACGAAACACTGATATCCGTATGCCCCACCAGGTATTATTTGATTTGATAAAATATTATACAAATCCCTCACAATATCATACACCTTCCGTCGAACTCCATCTAAACAGGGTATATGGACAATGCAAATAAAAAGAAACAAATAACCAAAATATTCTAACAAATCCCCTCCAGCATCAAGAAGACGCAAGCTCGACCCAATCCGGCGTCGTAATCCGCATCGCCGGATCCTTCACAACAGCCGGCTTGACAATCCGCTCAACGAATCCATTCTTCGGAACCCGGCTCCCACTCATTCCGGACCTGGCAAAATCAACAATCTGATGCCCAGCCCTGGCCATCTCCAACCGCAACCGATGATTCATATTAGGATAAAGCAGCAAATCACCCGTTGCAGCGGCCAGCAACGTAGCCGCAAGCGAGAAAATATCCGACGCAGGCGTGGGCGCTATCTCAGTTGACGTCAACGAAGCAAGCATTTCCGGCGCCGTGAAGGGCGGCGTGAACGACGACATCGACGCGCGGGTCGTATCAACCGGCGCATCATCGTGCGCGGGAATATCAACAGTGGCAGAGAAATCCGCGAAGAGAGGCTCGTACGGGAAAGCGACATCATCACTGCAGTCATCTGTGTCGATGGGCCGGAGGAGGATATTGTGTGGTTTGATGTCGCCGTGGACGACGCCAGCGACTTGATGTAGCCAGTTCAAGCCGGTGATTAGCTTGCGCGCGAGCTCCTGGTACGAAGCTGGGCCTTGAACTGGGTCGAACATTGTTGCTGTTACGGGTTGGCGGGTGCGCGCGATCTTTGATTGGTCTTCGATGTATGTTGCCAGGGAAGTTGGGACGGCGGACATTACTAGTGCGCCTAGCTCGGCGTGGTAGCCGTGGAAGGGGACGATGTATTGTTCGTGGTCTTGGGTGAAGGTGAGGCGAGTTAGGGTTGCTGCTTCGGCGTTCAGGACTGGGCGCGCATCTCGGCGCAATGGTGCTTTCACGGCTAGCACTTGCGATCTTGAGGTTGGGGAGCTTGGGGGTGTGCCTGGGAGGGTTGTCTGGGGGCGTGGCGATGAGCGCGCTTTGTATACTATGCTCCAGACACCGCGGCCGAACTCGAAGGAGCGGTTGTTCTCGTCGTGGCAGATTTCGAGGTCGTCGGTGAATTGCAGAGTACTGACATTATCTTTGGAAATGGATGGCGTTTGCTCTGCCTTTGAGTCATGGAACGGGCTTAGAGTTGATCTTGGGGGCCGTTCCTTGGCTATGGGAGTGACGGGGGGCGTGAGACTCGATGGGACTTGAGTAGATAGTGGCGGGCTTATGCTTTGGGCTGTCTGGAGAGACAACTGGACTGCGGGATTGGCCATGGTGTGAATGCGCAACTTCGGCAGTAGAATTTGCGGGCAGATCAGGGTCTATATTCTCTCGGGGGAAGCGCCGAGACTAGTGAACTCGTTTTGATATCAGTAGCGCCACCGGGACAGTTCGCGATAGGCAATTAAGCCTCACCCACGGTTGGATCTATAATGATGACGGGGTGGCGAATGCACGTTCTTATGAGATTGGGGCCTATAGGCCGTATAATATAGACAAAGAATAACTGTTGGGAAAAAGGCCATGGCTATAAAAGTAATCACAAAAAGCAAAGACAAAAAAAAAAACAAAACCGGCCCACTTTGTCCGGGAACATAAGCAAAATGATAGAGAAGATATGGCCGTGACAGTAAAATACTACGGTGGCAGTGGAGTGCAAACGGGAAATTAAATAATCGTTGGGTTCGACTTCATTTCCTTTTTGAATTTTTTAAGATTAGGGTAGGCTTATTTATTATTTATTTACCTAACTCATTTATGCATTATCTATTAACTTTCTATTAACTATACCTATATTGTAAGTACTTGATTTCCTCACCTCTTGGCTTTCCCTTTCCGTTTTAGTGCTCACGCCTCGCCGCTTTTTGCTCACTGAGTAGATCTGAGCACGCCCTTGATAATTGGGTTGAGGTTCCAAGGTTATCGCGTCGGGCCGCAGGGTTCTCACCCGATCTTCATCCTCTGACTAATACTAAATGTATAACATCCATCTATGGAGGAGGATGAAACTGGGCCCAGAAAGAAAGACCAGTGCCTAACACTTGACTCTGATTCTCATCTTGTCTAGGTATACGGAATAGAGAGCTCACAGCTACTGTTCTCCGCAAGGGTAACTCTTAGTAGAAGAAACCAACGTTCTTTCAAAAGAGTACTTATTTCAATCCAGTTGATTAATACTAAGCCAATTGCCAGTGTAGAGACTCTGGCCCAGAACTGAACTGAACACTACTAGCACTGATAGTTTGTGTTAGGCAGATATGCAAAAGGTTATAGGAAAGAGTCGTAAAGGAAAGTAAATGCTATCTACCAATCGCATTATTCGCCGTAGCTAACTATGAAGGATGGGAAAGTGCTATGATGCGATGGCATATTTGGTTTAACTTGGCATGTACAGCGTTCTCTTCCTTTGTCCCTCGATCTCATCAATCAATTCGTCGGGTGCGACGCATTTAATGGCAGTCCTCAATTGTTGCCGTCTCGGTCGTGACTCTGCTCGTCACTAACAGCGGTGTTTGCAGCAATTGCGGCCATTTTCTGTGCAGTCTTGTCGCAAATCAACATAATCTCCTCCGTAAAATTCTCGTTTTCTGCGAGGGCACGGAAACCTGCTTCCCAAAAGTCCCATCTCTCACGGGATAGGCCCCCTTTGCCTGTAAATAGTGTTCCGGGGTTCAGATCCGTGAAGTCAGGTAAATTATCAAGGGAGCGAAAGAGTCTTTCTCCGGAATGCTCAACCCACTGCGCGGCACCGCGGATTCGACACTCCGAAAATCCATCTACTTGAAGGGGCTCCTCTTCGAAGGCACGACGGAAGCACCGGGTCGTCAGACGAAACCAGTCTGCCAAGCCAGCTTGAAGGACACGGGCTGAAAATGCCTGCCAATTTATCCATCTCTCAAATTCCAATGCTCCATCCTCAGGTTTGGGGGCTGTTTAGTAAGGTAAAGATTTAGTTTCGATGCAGATACTCATTGGGTCGAAAGGTAAAACCTACTGACGGCATACTCGTGCCATACCTCCATTAAATATGGAAGATCTGTCCAAATCCGTGTTGTTGCCTAGGGAAAAGGATAAACAAATTAGACATGGACCGAAACATGATAACTAGGAATAAGATACTGTTTTGCAAACGGAGACTTCCACTCCGGGTAAAGCTTTCAATTCTTTGATGATCTCAACCATCTTGTCTTGTGAGGGATGATCATGAGGAATTTGCTTCACAAGTTCGTTGATTGTTCCCCAGAACTCCAAACACCAGCTTTCAGGCTCCTCTGCCTCTTCGCCATTTGCCTCACGATTCATTGGGGTGAGCTCATTTATCCCAGCTGCAGCTTCTGCAGCCGAAACCTGACTATCTGGCTGCAAAGAATTGTTTAGGATCATAAAATATTTCTGTTCGACAATCCATGGGTCGTCATCTTCAAGAGATGCAAGGTGTAGATGGAGAGGTGCAGCCATGGTTAAGACAAAAAAAAAAAAAAACTGGATCAAGGGTTAGAAAAATTGAGGTTTGCGAGGAAGGTTGTAGACTATAAGTAAGGTAGTGAGGTGATGTGAAAGCGGGGCCTACATCCATGGATATTGTTGAAACACCTACGCGCTCGCCCGGGCGGTTCCTTGAACGGCAGTAACCGCCAACACAAAACATGACTAGTAACTACTCCGTGATATGATATTAAAAACTGTAACTAAATATAGGTTTAAAACTATAATTAGACTGTGATAGCCTTGGTAGAAGAGATACTCTAAGAAACACAATATATATATCAAAAAAATCGATAATAACCACCCGGATACTCTTATTCGGGATTATTTTTATCGATTTTAGCCACTCTACAGAAGCCACTTTTAAGGTTAAAATAGTCTGCGAAGTATAAGTGAAATAAAAATTACAAGGGTAGGAACGGAAAACCGGAAAATTGACGATGTCTAGGATGGTGCATTTTCAGATATGTCGTGTTGGCGGCTATATCCATGGATATGGCCGTACTCTGTATTTTGTATTTTTCTTTTTCTATTTTAACTATATAGTCCAGCACAGTCTTATTTGGGCATCTGAGCCAATCGAGGGCGATAATATCCACAGTTTAACCGCTGTCATATGGCCCCAGCGCCAGCCACTTTAATGTGGGGGCTCTGTCAAGGATCTCTTCTCAGCCATACTGTCTTGATAATGAAACATTACATGCCCAATCCTTGTGGTCGATACAAAGTGAGACTAATTATAGAAGAATGATCTTCTAACCAGGCGGATGAGAAAGAGGAGGAGGGTTTCAACTTCCAGCGCCTCCAGCGCTACTAGGAATATATCGAAATATATAAATGCTCTACTATTCTCACAGGAACGAACATCTTTTGAATAACTTTCAGAGCTGAATGGCAAGTTCTTGCGCAAGAAAGCCATAATTTCAACGGTCTGCCGCCATTTAGATCCCAAAACTGGGGAATATCTACCATTTTCTATTCTTTATATTGTGCCTGCTCGTTGTCCAGCTATTATGCCCAAAAAAGGGACCAACAATGAGGCGATGAAAGCCCAGACTGCGGCTCGAAAGGCACAACAAGCTGCTGCTGGACAGGTATGAAACTATTCCTGTTGTTCAACAACTAGCATATTCAATTTGCTGACTGCGACTGCGATACATAGCCACATTGGTACACCAACAATACTGTGTTAACTAGAGAGGAAAACAAGATTTCCCAGGCCACTGTCCAAAACCAGCTCAGGGAGGCACCCGGATCAAACCAGACCACGAAAACGGGATACCCTCACAAATACTATAACGAAGACTTGGGTCCAGATGGCCGGCCATTGTTTCGTGTCCGCACAAATAGCTCTACTACATCGTATCGCGAGTACCCTGTCATGTCGACAGGGAACACCTACAACTTTGATAAAAAGCCAAAGGCCAGACCAGGCCCCTTTCGCGCCATCACGAACCAGAATAAGACTTTCAAAGGAGTCATATCGCATGATGGCAAGGACGGAAACGCCAACGCTGGGTTTTTTCATCGTGCGACGGAGCATCGAACTTGATCATCAGAAGTGGACATAGGGCTCTGAATGTTGAGGTTTGTTTCTGTCCAAGAAAATACGAGGTTACTATTGGTTGCCTGATTGTCGAAGGTCATGATTTCCTTGTATAGGCAGACTGTGTTTTTGTTTTTATATTGGCTATTGCTCTCTTTATACTGGATGATAAAGGGTCTTTGCAATATAATGACTTGTTGGTTTGGATTATGGTTTTTCATTGTTCTAAGCGGAGACTTCCCAGGTTCCACGTGTAGTTGTTTATATATGAGGCACTAGGATCTAGGATATTCGTGGGGAAGAATGCATCTACTCATGTTGATTATAAATTTTCATGCCCATCTTACTATCCCCGATTCATCTTCTATGTCTCTTCTCCGTCAACATAACCCCCTCCAGCGAAATATCAGGCATTGCAAAACGGGCCAAGAGGGAAACAGCCTTGGGGGCTTTGATATATATTCCTAGAAGTATTCAATCGCAGGTTATCATTTTGAAAGAAGGTTTTGGATCATTGAGAATAGGATCATAAGTCGCACTGACAGAAGAGCTATTGTGCTCAATAGATGACACTGAGCGTTCATTGGACCTTACTGATCAACCACGTGACTGGTCCGAGCAGCTCAGCCCGGACTGAAATCTACTTAGCCTGACTCTAAGCGCCCATATAAAAGCGGCAGCTAAGATAGGAAAGCCCCCACTTGCGTATAGTAACATAGGTAAGTTAGGGTTAGTACTCCGCATGCGTCTCAACGGCTGTCAACCCTTTTATATTATGTTTATGTTTATGTTTATGTTTATTTTTATTTTTAGTTTTAGTTTTCTATCTGTCTTTGTATGTTGATGTTTATATTTGTCTGGACTACCTAGGTATTTTATGACTATCTTTACTCAATGCACTTTGTTCTACATGACTCAACGACATCCAATCCTTCGACCTCGTGCCCGCATGCAACCAACCATAACCCAAGAATATTCCCAGTCAGATTCACAATGTATTCCCATTCCGGGGTTCTAAAATTATATCCTTTTGTACAAAATACTAATATACAGAGTTATACACAGTGCCAAGCCCTATTTGATGCTCTTTCTAACAAGATCATCCCCTACTTGAGCCTGGGTCAATGCCCCGCCTAGAGCTCGGCTGAGCGCGATGGTAGAGAGCTTATCCGAAAGCTTTTCATACCTGATCGCAATCTCCACCATGGTTTGTGCAGAAAGAGTGCGGATTCGAACACCACTCAAATCATAGTCCACATTCTCCTGGTAGGTGAATGCTGGATCCGACGTCGAACCATCCGGCAAGGGCATCGGCCCGCATCCAGGCTTGAGTCGTCTTTCGGCGAAGTGGGTAAGGCTTGGAATATCCCGCACATGATTATTGATAGGCTCTAACGGGAAAATGGCTTCAAGGAATTCGGCGACCGGCATCTTACCACGGAAGCCCACCAAGGCTAGCAGTGAAAAATACCGATCGAGAACTGGTTGGACCATTGGCGTCGGTAGGTCAAAGACCTTCTTCAGAACGGGCGGGTTGGGGTTTGATTCGAAATATATGAGTGAGCGATCAACCTCGCGAGGGTAAATCTCATCCGGGTGGATGTATAGGGGTTCAAATGGTCGTCGGTCATGTACCAGATTGCCATCATCGACATGTTTGGATAGTCTAGCCAAGCGGAGATCATCGATTACATGATCATGTTTTTCCAACATGACGAAGTGGAGGTTTGCGCACAAAGTCGTATAACTCGATTTGAGAGATACCATACGATCTTCCAGAGCCTTCAGACTCTCAACACTCTCCTTGGGATCCGCAGCCGCACGTGCAAATGTCCGGCCCACTTCATCAAGCTCAAGTATTGTGTTGGCAAGCGTTTGGCGGAAGTGACTTGCTGAATTGTCCCTGACAAGTTTCGTCAATGCTAGTCCTCGCTTTCGAATTAATTCTTTGGCTTTAGGGTCTGTGGTGTCGAGGCTTGACTTGATACCCAGCTTATCTGCTGCCTCGAAGGCCGCGAAGAGCTTGTCGTGAAGCGGAGTTTGCACCCGACGCGCATATGGTTGGCTATTTCTCCCGCGGTGAGCAGTTTCTGGCACCAGCTTCACAGGAGGAAGCTCTCTGTTGGGTGGAGTGATAATTCCATTTGCTGCAGCTCTTGTAGCCACAAGCTTCCTGTTGTCATTGATATCATCCCAGCTCCGCCATTGATGATAGCGTTCGGGTTGAGCTGGACTGGCAAGCTCTATGTTGTGCAAGCCTATGGTCTCGGCGAGTACGCCAGTTCGTGTGCGCTCCATAGCGGACCGGGGTAACATAAGCGATATGTCGGTGGAGGGCATTGTGGCAAGGACTCGTACGGCCCCGTACATATTCAGACCAGTTTGACTTAAGCAGGTATTCATGAAGTGGAGAAACCAGCGGGTGGGTTTGAAATGATCCGCTGCAGAGGCACTATCGGGCAGATTAGCCAGGACGAGGAGTGTATCATTCTTTGGGATAACCCCAGAGCTTTCTCTGTTTCCAGGGCCTTGTTGTGGAAAATGAGTCGCGAAGAAATCAACCCAATCGCATTTCCCATATATGTGTTCTTGGACGAGTTCGTAACACGGCTTGCTCTCGACGAGTGGTGTGAGAAGACCGTGAAAATTAATATTTGGTTCAACAAGCAAATGGCGGCGTGGCTCCAGAAGTGTATTGACTTTAGATGACAAAAAGCCACCCCCAGGCCAAAGGTCCAGAATGTCTACCGGTGGGTTTCGGCGAAGGTAGGGCGATACGCGCTTGAGAACATCATCTGCAAAGTTCAAAGCGCATGAGCATATTTGTACCCATTGTGTATGGGACTGAGACTCAAGACTTACCGAGTAACCCATCACTCACGAACTGCGGTCGTACCTTGATTTTCCCGCGTTGTTTCGCGATCACTGGGTAAAGCCTCGTCGTCTCCGGAAACTTCGCCAACGGCGTTCGTTGGGGGACAATTTTTCTCATTATTTAAGTGGCAAATGCCAAGGAGGATCATGAGTATAGCATGGAGGGATAGTGAGTACCAATCTAAAGAGTTAATGTGAGAGAGTGGATTTTCTTTTTTTGCAATTTACGTCGAAGAGCGGAGTGAAGAGCGGAGAGACCAAGCTGCCCGCTCTCATCCCACCTCTCTCCCCTCACCAGGTTTATCTTCCAGGTCGCCCTAGATGCGGCTCCCACAATTGCCGCTGGTATTTCCAGTTTTCGGAGGTTCCTATCATCTCACTATGCTATTTGAGGCTTAATCTACGCTTAACTTCATCATCTTGGCTTCCTAACCCTCACCTACCCTTGGCTTAGCGTACCTTATTGCCATGGCTTCCAATGCGATGGCAGCCGCCACTGGAGGTACTGCCCCTCAAAGTGTTGAGAATATTACGCGAATAGCACAGAACTACGAGTACAACTCTTCCGTTCCATTACGGTATTGGCTGAGGACCGCCGCGACGCTTTTACGTGAGGTTTGTTATACTTGTTGCCTGCACTTGGATCATGACTGCTTCAGACTTGCTAACTTTTCTTCACTTGTTAGGCCCACATTTACGAACGCGAAGGACACGATGAGCAAGCCTATCTCATTCTATTTCGACATGCTCAGTTGATCTTGGTCCATCTCTCCAAACACCCCGATACCAAAAAGAATGAGGAAGATCGCAAGGCCTTGGTCGCAGCCGAGAAAGAGGTTGAGAAAAACCTTAGCAAGCTGGAGATACTCAGGCCACGCATCAATAAGCGGTATGAGCGTTACACTCAGTTGATGCGGGAACGTGAATCTCGCAAACAGCCCTCACAAGCCAAGATCGTCGCCGAACCACGTGAACAAGTCCCGGATCCCGCTCTTGCCGGAGTGGCAGAGCCTTTGGAAGCTGGGGAGAATCGAGATCTGGCCGTACAGTTAGCCCAATCAGAACTCAACCGCCGAGCCACCGTCCGTGGCTCAAAGAGTCTTTCTGGGCCACCTGCCGAAGAGCTGGAAGCTCGTCGTGCAGCTGGCGTTTGGGGGGATTGGGACTATTCTACGAAATCAGATTCTCGGACGGGTGATTGCGACCTCAATCGACGTGTTCAGAACATCAGGTCCGATTTCGATGACACAAATCAACCTTATGGCCAACGTGCCACAGAGTCCGAGGTTCCTTCGTCGGCTACTTCTGCGTATAAATATCCGACTGTACCGCGCCAAAAGCCCCTGGAGCCCACTGTCTCTCCAGGCCAAATTGCCATCCTCGACAAGAATGCGGAACGGCAGGCGCCTCCGATATTGCCTCCGAAGGAGCACCTGCAGCCTAGCCGGGCATCCATTGTCGATGATCCTGCAACAGCTGTAGTGCCATCGCGGCCGGCGAAGGTATTGCCAGGTCCGGCACTGCCTCAGAAGATCCAACCTTCCGAGGAAACCACCGCCACACGTTCAGATCTCGATCCCTCAAGTTACACCTTCAAACCCTCAGCCTATCTCGAAAATGGCACTCCCTTGCGCTCGGTATTTTTGCCAGCGAACCTCCGATCCCGCTTCTTATCCCTGGCTGCTCCTAACACCCGCGCCAACCTTGAGACATGCGGTATTCTTTGTGGTACCCTTGTTTCCAACGCCCTCTTCATATCTAAGCTGGTCATTCCCGAGCAAACAGCGACGTCTGACACCTGCGAAACGGTTAATGAATCCGCTCTTTTCGATTACTGCGACTCCGAGGATTTGATGACACTCGGCTGGATCCACACACATCCGTCGCAGACATGTTTCATGAGCTCCCGTGATCTACACACGCACTGCGGTTACCAAGTGATGCTCCCCGAGAGCATTGCTATCGTGTGCGCTCCAAGCAAAACCCCCGATTGGGGCGTGTTCCGATTGACTGATCCTCCGGGTCTGAAGACGGTTCTGAACTGCAACCAGACTGGTCTGTTCCATCCACATGCTGAGGAGAATATCTACACTGGGGCTTTGCGACCAGGACATGTCTTCGAAGTCAGTGGGTTAGAATTTGAGACGGTGGATCTTCGTCCCGGTGCCCTAAAGAACTGATTGCCTTGCGTTTAAATTATTCGATACACACTAAGATACCATCATCGTCTGCATTGATTTGGCCTTTTGGTATGGCATTTCATATCAACAAGTTTCTTCTTTTCTTCTCTAGAAGGTTCATGGAATTGCCAATCATGTCAATAGCGTTGAATCTAGCTATTTGCATGTGTTTGCAATTGGAATATTTCCTGCTATAAACACATCCGTGGATGGGCACGTAGCTGACGTAGCTGACGTAGCTGATAGATTATGCTTGGATCTATAGCAAAGTTCAGCCTTATTTTGACCAACATTTATCATCTCATCGATATTTGAAGTGTACTTAGATACTATTTAGAAAAACCATTGCCACTTAAATCCAATACAACCTTGGAAAAGCCAAGAACTTCTCTCGTAATCATGCCACGCCTTACAAGGATATCCCCGGGGCCAGGTGTGACAGCTTTGGCTGATTTCCCCACATAACCGTCTCAACTTCCACTCCGCATTCGTTCTCTACTTTGTACTCTCCAGAGCTCAACATCTTTCATCAATTGGTTTGAATTGCTCGCATGTCGTCTCTACAAGAAAATATCCCCTCCGACACCCCCACCTCCTCCACCTCTACCTCCACACCGGGATCAATATCCCAGACACCCACCGAAAAACCACCCTACCAATCCGCCGCCTCCTACTTCTCCTACCCAGTCAGCCACGTCGTCTCAGGACTCTACCGCCGCATAACAGACCCAGACCTAACCAAAGAAATGCCCTCCGTCATGCCATGGTCCCGCTCCTCTTCCAACTCCGAAGTCTTCACACCGCGCCGAACAGCCTCCCCCTTCCAACCACCACCACTCACACCCCTCACCCTCGAGATCCCCAGAGGGATAGACCTCCTCCAACAACAACTCCTGACCCGCGCCCTAGCAGAAGAAATCCGCCTGCTAGTCCCACCCCGCCTCCAACTCGCCGAAACCTGGCGTCTAGCCTACAGCCTCGACCGCGACGGCGCCTCCCTCTCCACCCTCTACGAGAACTGCGCCGAGTTCTCCCACCGCAGCCCGCGGGCGGGCTACGTCCTCGTCATCCGCGATTCATCCCCCTACAGCTCCGTCTTCGGCGCTTACCTGACAGACGCCCCACACCCGGACTCGCAGTTCTACGGCACGGGGGAGTGTTTCCTCTGGCGCGCAAGCGTACTCCCCCCGCCCGCAAGTTTCCCCATACCGGGCGAAGGACCACAGTCCGAGGAAGCTCTCGAGCGCGCTGGTCTCCCGCCTCCGCCCTCCGCGGATACCACTACCGCTGGCCGATGGAGTACTCTCCGCAACGACAAGTCGAAACCCGCGCAGGCGGAATCGCCGGCTCATAATCTCAATATGAATATTAAGACCAACCTCGCTGCTGCGAGTGGTGGTGTTCTGGCGCCTCCGTCGCCTTCTTCGATTCATACGCCTTCGCGGAGTGGCGCGAGCACCCCTGAACGCATTCGCTTCAAGGCTTTCCCCTACAGTGGCGTTAATGATTACATGATCTTCTGTGAAACTGGATTTCTCAGTCTAGGAGGCGGGTAAGTGGTTTCTTGTTGCTGGAAGGTTTATTGTTCTTTGGCTAATATATGTGATAGTGACGGTCACTACGGATTGTGGCTGGATAACAGCCTCGAAAAGGGTGTCAGTGCATCCTGCCAGACTTTCGGCAATGAGCCTCTCTCTGATGAAGGCGTCAAGTTCGATGTCCTTGGGGTGGAGGTGTGGTATGTTGGTTCTTGAACGACCGCATCTGTACAGCCTGGCACCTTGCACCGGATGTATAAAGCGTATGCCTCTCTGTCAGGGAGGATATATGTATTGAGGAGAGATTGATTTCGATATGGACAGGGCCGACAGGAGCGGACTTTGGCATTCATCGAGATAGAAGACCCGGATACCGAACGAAAATGGCCACTGGGTTTGCCTAGTTCATCTTAATGGTTTTTCGAATACCCAGACGGCGATGTGGTGCTGGTCTCTCTGCATTGTTTTTGTTTGTCATTTGCCTTAATTTCCTGATGCATCTCTTTTGCCTAATTATCTGTGTGTGGTGGAAAAGTTACAGGGACATTATCAAGTCTGATAGAACAATTTACACAAACAGTTTCCTTGACATTGCTAGCTAGATGTTACTTTTTTTTGTGTTTTTCGTTTTTTCAAAGCACTCCCTCCATAATCACACATATCACATATCCTTCACACATATTTGAGATTGAAACATGTTCAACCTGTAGATCACCATGATTCCCTTCACTCATTCCTTGCCATTTCCTTTTTTTTCTCTTTTTTCTTTTTTCTTTTTTCTTTTTTCTTTCTTCCTTTTTTTCAGATTTTCTTTTGTTTTCCGTAAAGTCGAACTCTCTCAATTCTCAACGTGAAGATGGTGATGTTCTGATCGTAACCTGACCTTCTTCAATCGCTCTCACAAGACCTCTCGCAATACGTCGGTTTCTTATCTGCTGGGGTGTCTCACGGCCGAGCTCATAGTCGGCCAATCGCAGCTCCTATATTGAGGTCAGTGACCATTCAAATCAATAAACATGAGCTTCCTACCTCTGGCGAGAAATTTCGGTACCGCTCATGGTAACAGATTGAGTGGCATCGATTGGTGAAAGTGCGAGTATCGTGAATTTCTGTCTCCTCCCAGTACCAATTGCTATCGAGTAAACAAATCATATTGGCCTCGTTTCTCACACAAGAAGAATTTAGACCAAGACCGTATACTTACCGATCGTGATTACGGGTGTCTGGTGCACGGCGAACAGGCTGAGCAGGGGGAGACCAGAACGTGCTGGGTGTAAAATTTTGAGGAAGTTCAAGTGCACTCCCAGAGAATAGACTTGGACCGGCATTTCCGCTTTGATTGGGGCCGGCAAAGGGGAAAGATGCAGATGGAGCACCCACTGTCCCACCATTGGCCACACCGGGGTTCAAGCCAGATGGACCACTGGGGCAAGGTGCAAGTGAAGTCTGCATGTTGGGCGCGGAAGTGTATGGCCACGAGAGTTGATAGCCGGGTGTGTTGTTCTGGCCCTGAATGCTGGAATCCACACATAGTACCCCGAAAGGATTGGCAGATGTACCATTGGAAATAACCCCTTGTGGCACGAGGAACGACTCGTGAGATGAACAATCATGGGCTGAACATCCTTCAGTATGCTTGATTGTTCTAATAGATGGATTTGATTCTGCAAATTCGAATCGTTTCAATACTCGCAGGCTCATTTGCAACTTCTCCAAATCACCATTCAGTTCGTCTCGCCAGTTCTGTGCCCCATCGCTTATACCGGCGAAAAGGTCTTCGACTTGGCTGTTGTCCATGCTGGCGATTGTTTGGGTTGTCAAGACGCCATTCAGAGGGCTGAGGAGGCAACTTTCAATCCCGAGAGTTGCAATGTTGTCCATGAAGGTGATAAGCGCGTTCTGTTTCTGGTCAGTATATGGCGCACAGTAAGATTATAGTCTTTGATTGGTTATCCCAACTCACGTTGTAATAAGATTGGAACTGGTCGACGATGTCCGAAGCTGCGGGCTGATTGCCTACTAACTCCACGTTCTGAGTAGCCACCTTGAGCTCTTCCATGTTGAAAGTATTGTTCAGAGTTGAAGGAAGGTTCTGCTGGAGGTTGGCGAGCAGGCGGTCATTTCTGGATTGCTGCATCCTGGCAAGGGAGCTTCGGTCAACAGGCAATGGATGACCTCGAAGAAAGTTTCCAGTCATAGGCATTGGATGGTCTCGCTTGTGGGAAGCAGTCAACTCATCTACCTTCGCCAGTAGTCTGTCTTTCATTGCATCAAGCTGGGGTTGGATTAAGGTCCGCATGATTACCACAGATGTGTGTTCATCCGTCAGGTGGTCCAGGAGAAGCGACACAAAGTTGCGGGTGGTCTCCCATGTTTTCATCAAATGGGCGCGAGCGATTTCCTCCCAAGGCTGCGACTGGTCTCGAAACAGGTTACCCACCACGAGGTGACTAGAGCTGCCTGGAAGTTCAAGTCCTCTGTCGCGGGACATTTGTTCAATGACCTCTAGCTCGAAATCCAATCGGCTCCGATGTTCCGGCCGTCTGATCTTTGCGTAAGGGTTGCTAGGGGGTGGCAACGAGAGTATCGGATTGTTAACCCCATGAATGAATTGGCGGCAACCGTAGACCTCCATAACGTGTGCAAAACTGTCGTTCAAGTCACGAATGAGAGCGCGAAGACGTCGAGGGTCACGAGTCTTAAATTTACCCGAGGCAGCAAAGAAGTCATTTGTGTACATGCCACTCAGTGCTTGTTCGGTTATGCGCTGGAAAGCACTGCTCAGGTTGAAAAGCAAAGCTTGTTTCTGCTGAATGGTTCCTCGAGGAGCACTTAGCTTGGCCAGCGTCGACTGATTCGTCAGAATACTTTGGTGGATTTCGGAAATCAGGCTCGGGAGGCTGCTTTGAACGTGATTCAGAAGAAGGGTACTGAGTCGACGCCGAAGGTTGGCAGTTCCTTTGGACTGTGTTGCCACAGTTTTCCAATCCCCTCGCTCGAAGAATTCTTTCTCCCTCTCGTCTCTGTCTTCGTCTGGCACATCGCGTGTCTCGTAACATCGGGTGCACACCACATGCAAGCCCAGTGGCAGTTCGGATGTTGCTTCTTTGATCGCCTTCAGCCATAGCTTTTCCTCGTCTGACGATGCTTCGAGTGTGTCGAGATGGGTGACAATTCCTAAGATCCTCTGTCGTCCTCGGTCATACTTGTCAGCAAAATCGGTTATCCTTTGAGCACAAATGTCGATTTTTGCCGATACCACAGGGAGAATGATGCTGCGTGCATTGAGCACGTGGCTTTCGATGCGAAGACGGCCAAAGCTCTTTCCTCCATATCCACCATCGATTCCTTCCGTGAAGTACAGCCTGGGCATATCGATAAGGGTCAGGTCAGGTTGGTCGGGACCAGAAACCTCGACCAGGAGGACATCATCACTGAAGCCGTCCTCGATGGAGGGTGTAATGAATTCGGTGGCTTGTTCGATCAGTGATACTGACTGCTCAGAACTTTCATGAACAGTGGGCACGAACGTCTTGAGTTTCTGTAGATCTTCGTCGCTTTTCTTCGATGAGCCAGGGCGGATGCTAACTTTGAAGCGTGGAGTTGAATGGCGGCGTAACACAATCTCTGTAACAAACCCAGTGTGGAAATCCTTCCTCACTGGAAAGTCCACACGAGAAATCGACTCAATAATAGTGCGCTTTGCGTTGGACTTGGAACCACAGATAATCATCTGCGGCAAGTCAACAAATAGACCAACACCGAGACCTCTGAGTTTGTCGATAGTATCAAGGAGGGAGACTTGGTCTGCCTGTGGCTCAGGCAGAGCCCCGTCGGGCTCGTTTGGAGTAGGCATGGTAAGAGTTAGAGGTAACAGATAGATAGCACGTAACAATAAAGATAGAACAAGTTGTCTGTGATTGAGAGAAGGGTAAAGAAGAGAAGGGTAAAGCAGGGCAGGGTAAAGCAGGGAAGGGTAAAGAAGGGAAGAGTACAGAGAACGGGGAGATGGGAAGAAGAAAGAGAGAAAAAGAAGGCAAGGAAAGAAGAGGGATTCTTATATTGAAGTAAACAACGGCCTCGACGGCCTGAGGCTACCCATACGTCAACAAACCTGCCAACCATCGTCACGGCGATATCACGCATGGTTTCTCATGTGTCTGTACAGAATTCTGGCTTCAGACGTTGTCTCCTTCCATACTATCATTCGCCACACTCCTATTCCAACCCTGTACTCTCTAGCCTTAAAAAACATCAAGCTTGCTACCACCTTCCTCCTATATTGCGGTAATGGATGGTGCTTGATTTCATCACTTCACGCTTGGATCCGTATTTGAGGCACTGGAATGGTCAGCATGGATCCCGGACAATGTATCTGTGAAACATCAACAGACTGCACAAGGCTTAGGGTAGATATTGAACAAAATAGATCATGGCTGCTAATAATATTGACCTAGTAGATGTAGAAGGCGTATAGAGATGACACTGCTCGCATTCTTTTATCGCCGGACACGCACTACCGCCTCTGGACTTTGAATGAGAGGAGAGCAGAATGGCATGTAAGATGTGCCAACTACATGGCTATACGAATGATTGTTGCTCAGTCTCTTAGATCTCTGTTTGCTTTACGTTTCTTTGTTATCTGGGTCTATATAGCCTTGGACCTATGGTGCTTCTCATCAATTAAAGATTATGGGTGATATACATCTTCCTCTCACAGCTTCTATTTTTATATAGACGAGACCCCTCTACCTTCAGATGCCTGGTCGCTTTTCATTTTTCTCCTCGGCCAGAAACCCCAAGTGTAGATTATAGATGAGTGGCTTGATACCAATATATCACATGGGAGAATCGCACGGTGCCAACAACACGCAGATGAGCATGTTCCCAAGCCTAGGCGGGTATGCCAGTACCCTCGATGCCATTCTCGAGTACAGAATAGGAAGTAGTCACAAGTTAGCGTTGTAGCCCATCATACGATTCATATAAAAGGGGAATGCGTCCATGTTGAACGTGCACTTCCTTTGAAAGTGTACTCGTTGAATATGCACCTTAAAACAGGATGCGATCTCAATAGGAACTGCCATGTTTACTTGTTTGATATTGTTTTAAGTTCCGGCGGTTTAAATTAGCGATGCCCGTAACGGGGAGCTGCAGCTTGGCCATTGCTGCAGCGTGTCATCCGGGATTCAACCCTAATGTGGATAAGATAGGGCCTGAACCTATAAAGTAGATAGATTCTGAAGCCGAGGGGGATGATATGGCTCTATTGTCTCTTCAATGGGGGTCGATTTCGATCGAGGGTCCTATAGGGCATTGTAGCTTTACCTCTGGGGGCGTCTATCATCCCAAGAAGGGTCACGAATACCAATAACACCCAAGAGATATACTTTTAGTGAAGATACTTCTCGCCTAAAAAGCGGGTTCTTTGAACAGAAAGTCTTTTGAGATCCGAACGGCTCATCTCGACTCTAACCTCCAGGCCAACGTCATCTTCAAAGCACCCATTCCAACCCGCCGATCCAGTTCCGTCCATCGGACCAGGGGGTGCTATTACCACTGCATACTCTGTCGGGCCGATCGAGAAAAAAAAAATAGCGGAGTTGTAACTAGGAAGGAAGAATTCAATCAGTCACGGTCACTTATACGATATTAACAACGTCCAAACCAACATCAAATGAATAGGCAGTGATGTACCCAGCAAGATCCACCCAAGCAGCTGCCTCTTTCCCCGCTCCCTCCAAAGCAAGCCCCAGATATTCGGGACCCCAATAGGCAGCAAGACCCGCTTTAGAAAATTCTCGCAGGAAACCTCACAAAACAGTCTAGAGAATTCACCGAAAGCGGAGAACCAAGGTCTCGCCAGAATCGCCCACAAAAACCACCGTTTTATCGCGTACCATTAGCAATTTAGAGTTGCGATAGCTTCGTGGAATCCAGAGAACCCTTTGCGTTCCATTTAATATCCACTCACGGTCGACATATATCACCGAACGAGGCTGTTCCCATGGCTTCCAGTTTTGAGGGTCCATATCAAGCGCCAGAGACCCACGATCTGTAATAAGATACTGGCCAGTGGATGTTAAGCCAAGGTTTTGACATGGGGGCCCGATCAACGTCTTCTTTAATTTCGGGCTTTGGGAAATATCCCAGATGCTTATTATGCCCTGTCCTGAGATGGAAGCAAGGATTCTCTGATCGCGAGAAAAAGTCACAGATTCCACTCCGTAACCATGTGGGATGACCCTAAGACAATGCCCACTTGAGCTATCCCAAAGCCGAACCGTGTTGTCAGGAGACGCAGATGCAAGGGTATTTCCGTCCTGGCTAAAGGCCAAACCGTTCACCCAATGCTCGTGGCCGTTTAGTGTCCTCAGGCAAATTCCATTCACGATATCCCAAATTCGGATGGTTTTATCCCTAGAAGATGAGGCCAGTATTTCATCGGGCTGTAAGAACACAGCACTTTCAACATAGCTCGTATGGCCCACAAGTATTGGGAGTGCCCCAGTTTGAACTGTCCAAGTACTGATAGTAAAGTCCAGTAAAATAGATGCCAGCATTTTGTGATCGTCTGTGAAGACAAGAGCTTGGATTGCAGCAGGATACTGAACAAATGTTTTCAAATGCTGACCAGAGACAGTGTCCCAGAGCTGAATTGTACCGTCAAAGGATGCGGATGCTAGCGTTTCTCCATTTTCCAGGAAGTACAGATCACTGATCTGATCTTCATGAACTTGTAAAATTGTAGGGCCTTTTTCATTCTGAATGTGATACAAATGGATACACGAGTTCGAAAATCCGACTGCAATTGTCTGTCCATCCTCTGCCACTGCCAGTGTGGTAACTCTGTTGAGGTCCTCTTGTGGATTTTCTTGTCTCTCATGCTCCGGGATAGTACTAACATCCCAAAGATGAACTGTCGCATCCTGTGAACCAGATGCAAGTATATCACTCGTATCCGAAAATTCAAGAGAAATGACGGGGAGCCTGTGTCCTTCCAGCTTCTGCAGACACTGCTTCGTGGTGAGACTCCAAAGCCTAACTGTTCTATCGTTTGACCCAGAAGCAAGCAAGCGCGAATTTGGCGCAAAAGCAAGGGCTCGGATATACATCAAATCCCCTTCAAGTGAAAAGAGTTTTTTGCCCGTATTGGTGTCATAGATTCGTATCCTCTTTTCAACTGTTGCGACCAGCGCTCCGTCATATGAAAGTGATACTAATCGGGACTCCCCAATATGATCCAAAGCAACCTTCTCGCTACAGAAATCACCCGTCACATGCCAGATGTGGATTGGGTCAACATCCGACCATGTTGCAAATGTCATGGTGTCGCCCGAGAATATCAAAAAGGTACCGTGCTCCACCCACTCCTTTGATCCCACGTGTCTCTGTGAGCTCTGTGAACCTGGACTCCAATACTCAACAACACAGTCATATGAGATGACTCGCAGTGAAGGTTTATCATTTATCCAAGTCATTGCCTTGTAGCCCTGTGGATTTGGTAGGGTGTAAATACAATAGCCCGTCCTCACATCCCATATTTGAACAACACGGTCAGATAAGGAGGCTAGGAAGTGCTCTTTGCCTTCCTTCGAAAAGCTAACGGCTGTGATTGGATATTGAAATCCTTCGATAATTTGTAGCGTTTCACCTGTCAGCGTGTTCCATAGTCTTATTGTAAAATCACTTGATGCCGACGCCAAAATCGTTCTTCTATCCGAGAAGGCCAATGCTTGCACATCACCATTGTGATCTTCCAGACTCTGGAGGAAACAGTAGGGCCACTGAGGACGTGTTTTGGGGAGATGTTGAACGGTCCTGAGAGCTTCATTCGCATATACCTGGCGAACAAGGCTGCCAGCAGGTGCAAATATGAGTCCGCTTATGTACAATTGATGTGGATTCTCGTCTATGAGATTGCGGTTATGGCGGGCAAAGAAAGTCAAATCCTCAATGAACTTGTAGATCTCTGAGTTTTCGTCACACTTGAGGTTGAGTTAGAGGGTACATTCTTCTGACGTTTGACAAGGCCGAGCGACGTACCTTTGCCAATGATGATAAGCGCTCCAAAGCACTTAATGCATCCAACGATCTTCCCATCCATCCTAGTACCTCCAACCAATGCAGTGAATGGTCGAAAAGAAATCGAGATATAGTATCATTTCCGTGTACATTCTCACCGGACTCTATGAGATGCACCGCCCAGTACAAACACGCATATTGGACCTCCGGAAGAACTTGTCGAGTATGAGACTGACCCGCGTCATGCTCTAAAACCATAAGATCCTCAGTTTGACAGATATCTCTCTTCAACGTGTTTAAAAGCAGATCTAGGCAGCCCCCCAAGACAATCTTATGCGCTTCCTTCTTCTCCACGTAGAATTTGCTGTCTGTGCATCGTTCCCTATCCAAGAGGAAATCTCGGAACGTGGGGTGATGAATACGGATTTTGTCAATGCAGTCGTCTTCATCACTTGGGAAATCGAGGATAGATCCTAGATTACCCAGGATCTCGTGTATGTCGGGACCGCCTGCTTCTCTGGGAATCAGTCTATACAACGAGCGTGGAGGCAACTGGTCGAACAGCACCACTAAGCTGCCGAGATAATGTCGCAACAAGCTGCAGCAGGTGGATTGCACATCCATTTCCCAATTCTGCAATGATACGTACTCGCTGAGAATTGTCAAATAGAGAGAGCTCATTTCTTCTTGTGGGAGATGAGACTCTCCATCCCCCAACAGTCTTTGCAACCTGGATTCATAAACCCCGTCCGACTCATTAAGAAAGCGAGAGGCAAGGGCGGCCCATTCAAATATACCATTTGCCCTGCATACCAAAAGCTTGAGCGAATTTTGATCTGGCCAGCCAGGTCGACGTTTTTCCAAAGCCATTTGGAAGAATAGCAGAATATCGCGACTCACAATATCAGGTTCAAGATCGTGTAACACCACATGATGATATCGACTATCATTTAGGTTGGGCCGCAAAAGATGTGGTCGGCTAGTGATGAGGATTCGGAGACCGCTTGGCCTTTTTTGAAGAAGCTTATCGAGTAGCCACTTGCCGTTCACACATTCATCGAGGGCGTCAATAACAAGAACATAGGGTATCACTGGGTCTGGAAGATGCTCTAGTGGTTCTAATACCAGTCGGTTCCACTGTTCTTCAATTCCCTGGTCAAGTATCGATGGATCGGAACAAAGTGCATCATGGACCGACTTTTTGATACGAGGCGACTTGGCGACGAGTTGGCTGGCCACGGTTGTTACAAATTTCCCGAACAACCCGCAGTCTCCATTGCCCTTCTGAAACATGAATGACACATTTTGATCCCTGTACTTTTTGGCTACTGTGCGAGCAATGGTTGTTTTTCCCGTTCCTGGCCATCCACTCAACAAGAAGAAAGCTTTCTCTTCTAAGTTTCCCACCCAGGTATAAATTGTTTGTAACAGTTCTTGTCGAGTACCATCATGGCAATATTGGAGCTGATTTTGATCTTCATGCTTGGAGTGATTGAAGATAGCCTCTGGGACACAAGGCAGATCGAGGAGGCCTGGGTCTGGGGGAAGTGGCCATAAGTCAGTCAGTCAAGTCTGGTGGCCTTCCAAGGCTGGGCCTTGTTCGGATCCTCTGAGTTACCTGGGGGTAGATGGTTGTTTATATTGATTGTACCACTGTTATCTCCAACCTGAGTCCCAGAGTTAGAGGCAAATGAGTTTGATGGCATGATCAAATAAACGTCGCTTGTTTGTAGCTCATGAGAATGGGCGTTATCTAACTCTCAGCTGAAGGAGGGGCATCCCCTCAAATTCTTTATCAGGTGATTCTGCAGCCTTAGGACAGGGAACACACCAATATTATTACTTAAATCGAGTTGAATTGTATTGGACCGGTGAGGTATGGTGATGGCACCTTCCCAGGAGACCGATCCACCTAAGCCAAAACATCCGTATCAAGTGCGGGCAGATGGATGTATTATATCATGCTTCGGCGGTCTGGCTAGATACTAGACTTATAGGGTAAGTACCCCTTCTATTTGGCCTGTTTATAGAAAGGTTGTTCTAGTTCTGAGTTCGATCCATCCTGTACGTTCAAAGATCCACGTGTAGTTAATGACGTCCTTTGTGCTATACCTGCCCCTGGACTGGCCAGTTACAAACTAGGCTAAAAAGACCACTATATCTGAGTATTATGCTCAGATAGTCTAGGCTCCGATATATATAGTGCGCGACATGACACTTTGTCCGTTTTATTTTACATTTGGTAACGTGAAGAATTGTGCCTATACGGGTCAAATCTTTCCCCAATGCCAAGTCTAAATGCACATAGTAAATAGTGGTCTACTCAAGTGGACCCCAAGAACGGGCTCTTGTATAGAAGTACTACGAAGAAAGCAGAAAATACCAAGAACAAGCTATCTCCGGCGAAACATTGTAGGCACTACTAACAAGAAAGTATCGAGGAAGAAAGAGCGAATTTGAGATGGAACGGTCTCGATATTTGATCTGTCGGCGCGGGTAATTGATGGTTATTGGAACGGCAAAACTTTTGTTGTAGCTGTCGGAAAGGGAGACGAGATAGACACGAGGATATCCACACTTCCATAGAAGCTACGGGAGCCATGGACGAGAATTTCAGCAATTGATACTGAACAACATTCACACTGCTTTAGTCGTTCAACTATGGGTTATACCTCCCTCTATGCTGGTGTGGACGCCCCATCAGAATGCCAACCCGGTCAAATTCTTCCGCACGCTGCTTCACAGACGAATTGCTCGGTTGGTCGACTTCAGATCCATTTGCGGAGCAGACAGAGATCTCAGCAGTCCCATACTGCAGGCTAGGTGTGTGAGAAGATGCTTGGCTATCCCTGGTTCTTGGCTCAGAGTCGACTCTAGTTAAAGGCCGGCGTGAATGGGGTGATGACCCTGTATTAGGGTTGACGGCGGTCCGACTCATGCTGGAATTGTGCAAACCAGAAGATTGCGTGTCCGCCGCTGCGTAGAAAGAAGAACTGCTTGACGAATGACCATTACTAGTAGTAATCTTCGATGTGAGACGTTTGGGGTCTTGCTGATCTTGTGTTCCCAGGGTGCTGACACTGGTCCGGCCCATGTTGGAATTGTAAAAATTGGAAGATGGCGTGCGCGGTGCTGTGTAGGGAGAGGAACTGCGCGACAGCGAAGGAACACTAGTAATCTTAGGACGGGGTGGTTTTGGGTCTTGGTTATGTTGCCTCCCATCGGACCCGATATCAGAACTGCCGGCCTGCGCACTGCGCTGCCGGGAAAATATACCTGGAGGTATAAATTTTCCGATTTTACTTTGGGTTTGCGGCATTTCCTGTGGCGCAGAGTAACGGCCCCTAGATTTAGGAGCACCCGCCGGTATATTCTTGGTCCTCTTTGATCTCCAGGTCATCTTGCCCGCAAGTTTGCTCAATTCTTCCTGTTGTTCCCTCACGAATTTGATCCAGACGTTGGCTTGTTGGACACCTGGATTGCTGGTTTGTAGTTCCACTATTTCCAGAGCTTTGATGGTAATCCCAGTAGCCTTGTCCGTCAATTCCGACAGTGTGTCAAGCCTTGAGGTATGATCGGCTACCGTGTCGTGAAGCCTATCCAACTCCCATTTCATCTGAGCGTTTGTGGGGTCGTTTCTCAGCCGGTCAATCTGTTTGTTCATATCATCCAGATCTCGGCGCATCGAGGCTTCGGTTATTTTGATAGACTCCATTTCGGTTCCGAGATGTACAAGCTGCTGTTCTGTGGCATCCTGTGTGATTTGTGATATGTTTTTCGTCCAGACTTCGAGCTGGTCCACTCGTTTCTCGGCAAACCGTGCAGCCTCTAATAGTCGATCTGGCTTCCCATAACGACAGGCCTCCTGTATATATCGCTGCATCACTTTTGCATTGTCCCTCATCATGATATCGACCTCCTTGGAGGACATGTTGGAGTCAGCTCTGGTCACGACTTCCGGGTCGAGGGAGGCAAGCACCTCCTTGGAGCATACGGCTGCAGCAAGCGCGGCATAGTGCGACCAGTCGATATCCCGGCGACCATGACCGCGGACATCCGAACTGATTCCCAGAATAGGGAGGCAACTAATTCCAGCCGCTAGAATATCGGCGGATCCAGATTCAACACACAGAATATCCTTGATCACAGTATTTTCTTCCCGACTTCGGGAAATATTCATAGTCTTACTTCCTGGTCGGGATGCGATACAACCGCAAAAGACTGTGGTTGACTGATCTGACTGGGACTCTTGGTGTTGGGCTTTGCTGCGGTATTGAGACGAATTCTGTTGAGATCGGATGCTGCCTTGTGACAAATGATCAAGACGATCCCCGGGTCGTCTATACCGGCCATTGTAATTTGGAATGCCTTTAATGACCGCATTCATCGATTGTTGCAAGTTTGACCCGTCAAACCCCCTCTCATCAAAGGCAACGGTGAGCGCAGAGAGGAGATAGTCGGGTGGAGCGAGCAATTCATCACCGGAGCTACTCTTCTTTTGATCGTCGGCTAAATTGCAGGGAACAACTTTGGTGCCAACAACAACGTCACCCAGTGCAACCGAGTCCTCAGTCATGTCGATAGCCCCACCAGAGCCAGCCATCAGAAAGAATCGGATCGAAGGAAACTGTGCTATCAAACCCCGGGCCACATTTAGAGGTAGTAATTCAATACTCGAGTCGCTGGGGGGGATGTTAATCACAACATTGTGATTCCCAATGCGCCCGAGCTTGTAGGATGTGCGGCTCGATGGTATAATTGACGATGTCAAGGGCTGGTATTGCTCGTCGAGGACTTTGCAAGCGGCTCCATAGTCTTGTGTAGCTGCACAAATCCATCCAACGTGGTAATCATAGACATCTGGGGGACATGGAGTAGAAGAGAAGCTCGAGCCTCGATCCATGATAGACCACAAACCTGAGCCAGAGGCTCCGTTGAAAATGCTGAAATGGGTTCGTATTGCTGATGAAGCAATCAAGCGACGCACGCTATAAATAAGCGCATAGAGCTTTCATGCAAGGAAGTATATTTTCGTAAATTTCGTTAACAGGGAGACTGCATTTATTTACCGGTTAGACTGGAATCAAGGCAACCGGGGGTTATTGTGACACCCGTAGACGGCCGCGGCTGCGTGACTTGTCACTATCACGCATCATTAGCGTCCCAGACTGCTCTCACCCTACTCTTATCCAATGTTCTTCCCTCATGATTGCAAGGGTCGCCCCCGCTTGCAGGACCAAGACGTTTCTGGTACCAATGAGCACGAAATATCGAGAGGGGGAAATTATGGTCCTTGACGAGATGTAGCAACAACTGACGTGGCGAGCAGGGGTATTTCAGCCGTACGCACGAATATCACATATCGCCCAATAATACGTCAATAAAAAAGCCGCTTGATCAACCTCTCCTCCCTGAAATCCATTACGGCCTTCCTATTTGGGTCAGATCAAATATTCTGCCATATACCCTGCCCACTTCATTAATTCTGGTTGTAGGTATATTACATGTAGCTATCAAGGTAGGCCAATGAAACCATCTCTATAGCCCTGAAGTAGGAAATAAGGTCTCATGAGTTCAATCTCATCAATTTCGTCCCTGTTTCCGCTGTGCCCACCTATTAGTATGACTTCCAGTACTCCGTACAGTTGTACATAAATGTACACCATAAAAACAGCTTCTGTATTCGGCTTGTATGGTGCCTAAATGCTCTTAATTCTAGGTGCAAGTTTTATTTCAGATACCCTTACGGCATGCAGTCAGCAACGCACGCGTTTTCTCGCGCTTTAAGAAAATGTACATTGCTTTTTAGCCTTATAGCCCCGCAAATAGCAGTCCGCCACGTACTAGCGGCTTCAGCTGCCCCGCGGCCAATGTTTCAGTCACTATTTTGATTTCAGGCGTCTAGGTGATAGGTGAGATTGTGCGGCTATCTCCCACTTCCAGGCCGATTCCCGCAGAAGCTTGATAAAGTATCCACTGACTTTGTCTGATATCCTCCACCCTCACTTGAAGAATATACGACTCCCACGACTGTCCCATCCCAATCTTAACAATATGGATCCCTTCAGCATCACCACCGGTGTTATTGGAATCACCGAATTCGCTTTTTCCAGCATCAATAATCTTCGGAGCCTTATTGATGGCCTTAAGGAAGCGGAAGATGTGCTGCAAGATGTTACATCTAACTTGGAAGCCATACAGCTTCCACTTTCCGCTCTCAGGAACCTTCAAATTTCTGATAGCACAACTTATGACGAAACGAAAAAGGATCTGGAGAAGACTGGTGTCGCCGATGCCGTGAATAACTGCGGGAAAGCATGCGCGGACTTCACAAAGAAGCTTGAGCAATGGACGAAGCATTCCAGTACTGCGAAGCTTTCCCTCAGGGATCGACTATCAGTCGGCTTGTGGAACAAGGAAAAGATTCAGACGTTCAGGACGCGGGTCTCTTCTTGTCGGGCTATCGTCCAGTTTGCCATCGGGAGCGCCCATTTGTAAGTGACTACGTGTTATATTGGAGGAAATGAGCTAATGGGTTGATTAAAGGGTTATTCTAATCCGATCGGAAAATACGTCCACAACTGCACGGGAAGAGACAAAGAAGCAACTGCTAGTTCTCGAGACCTCTATCCAGGAGAACACCGAACTCATAAAGAGAAAACAAAACGAAGCTTTGCAGCGCAAGAAGGAACTTGAAAATCCCGACGAAGATGAGGATGAAGACGGCGGCGCTCAGCGAACTCTAGCCATTCAAGAGACCGAACAGCAATCACGCGTACTGGAAGCCGAGCAAACTGCCTCTAGGGCTGTGTCCGAAATAATTTCGAAATTGTCCGTCCCGCAGGTCACCAACGCATACAACAATTATTTTTCAGGTGCCAATTCAGGAATACAGGTCGGTCACAGCACAGGTACAATCAACTGGACTAGTAGTCGCACCTAAGAGATAATCAGATTTATACTTCCGTTGGGAGTTGCGTCAGATGTTGGGCCGAGTCTTGGGAAATGAACGTGACTTGGCGATCTTGCAGTACCTGAGAGCTTGGTGCCCATCGGAAAGCTGCAGGCCTTAAAGGATGGCGCTTGCAAAGACTGGAGCCTCCCGTGCTGCCTCCACTGTAGCAACATCCAACTCTTGACTTTGTATTATTTATACTGTGCATTGGAGACAGCTGGCAGGGGTAGCCTCTTGTAGTACAGTAAAGTGATAATATCAAGGTGTGCTCATACCTGGGGGGTCTGGTTCTGTAGTTATCGTGTGTTGCGCTTGGTCTAAGTGTTCGGGCTCGGGTCAAGCCCCTTCCTGGGAAGATGGTAATCCCACCCTACACAAAATCAGTGGAATGCGCAATGTGAGCTGTCCGCCAATCTGATTCCCTCTCTTAGCGCCGTGGAGTCACCTGATGGTGGACTCTGGGGCTGAGGACGTGCCCCTCCTTCACCTGAGAGTCAGACAAACAATCCTTCGCAAAAATACAAAGAACGTATATTGTAGAGCTATTTGATCATGGCATCGACATCATTTCATGGCAGCAACTCTGGTATTCAGATTGGAGTTAACACCGGTCCGATCAATATGGCTCTAGGTGAGTCGGGAACTCGAGACAGTTAGGGTCGACCAACTAACCGCCACTTCCAACCATAGAGCGACCTGAAACTCCAACCAAACGATTGTCGATCGTCCCATTCGCGCAAGACAAGGAGTTTGTCAGTCGTGACGCACTGCTTCGTCAGATTCGCGAGAAAAGCTTAGTCCCGGGGTCGAGGATAGCACTCGTTGGCCTCGGCGGTGTTGGGTAAGTACATAGAGAGCGGCTGTTGCGTGGTCTATTACTCACAAGTCGAAGGAAATCGCAACTTGCGATCGAATACTCCCACCAGATCCGATCCCAATCGCCGGGAACATGGGTCTTCTGGGTGCATGGGTCTAACGAATCACGGTTCGAGCAAAGTTTGCGGGAAATGGCAGACCAGGTCAAAATCCCGGGTCGTCAGGATCCTCAAGCGGATATCTTCAAACTCGTCGAAAACTGGCTCCGGGATGGGAAGATTGGGAAATGGGTGTGCATCCTTGATAATGTCGATGATGACCAGCTTCTTGCGGTGAGAAGCCTAGCAAACGCCTCGAATAAACCACTCTTGGAATACATTCCTAGAAGCCAGAATGGATCTGTCATCATCACCAGTCGATCTAGAGAGGTTGCATTGAAGCTGGTCGATCATAAGGGCCTTGTTGAAGTTAACCCTATGGAACGGTCCGAGGCACTGGAGCTTTTCCGAAGAAAGCTAGGGGAAAGCCAAGAAAGTGGAAGCCAAGAAAATGAAAAGTTGGTGGACGCGTTAGAGTTCATGCCGCTAGCGATTGTACAAGCCGCTAGCTATATTCGAAAACGGGCGCCTGGCTATTCGGTGTTACAATACCTGACAGACTTCCAAGAGAGTGACCGTGAAGCGACAAAGCTTTTGAAAAGAGAGCCAGGTCACGTCTACCGGGACTGGGAAGCAAAGAATTCGATCTTAGTGACTTGGCAAATATCATTCGATCATATACGTCAGACAAAGCCATCTGCAGCGGATCTACTTTCTTTTATGAGCTTTTTCGATCGCCAAGGGATACCCAAGAGCCTTGTTCGACATCGACGTAAGACCAACTACAGATCAAGATCAACCTCGGAGCTTCTAAATGACTCTAGTGACGGGAAAACATCCGAATCTGATATAGTTCCTGAGGACTATCGTGACGGGGAGACGTCTGAATCTGATACCGGCCCTGACTTCGAAGACGACATCATAACACTAAGAGATTATTCATTTATATCTATCAGTGAGAACAGCACTTATACGATGCACCGGCTGGTGCAATTGACTACGCATGTGTGGTTGAAATCTGATGGACAAATCGACCAATGGAAGGATAAATTCATTCGCACCCTTTATGACGAGTTTCCTACTACAGGAGAATACGAAAGTTGGGAGAGGTGCAGACTACTCTTTCCTCATGTCAAATCAGCAATGTCACAACGGCCAACATCACCTGATGCTCAACAGCAATGGGCTACGCTACTTTACAGATGTGCATGGTATACGTCGACAAGCGGTAACATCGAGGATACAAGAGAAATGGCATCAAAATCAAAAGAGCAAAGAATTGTTTTATTGGGCGATGAGCACGAAGAAGTTATTGACAGTATAGCCATGTTAGCAAAGGCATTCGGGCTTGAGGGCCGGTGGAAGGAGGCCGAGGAGCTCGAGGTTCAGGTGATGGAGAGGACAAAGGCGAAGCTCGGCGAGGATCATCCCGACACGTTGACAAGTATAGGGAACCTAGCATCAACGTTTTCGAACCAGGGCCGGTGGAAGGAGGCCGAGGAGCTCGAGGTACAGGTGATAGAGAGGAGAAAGGCGAAGCTCGGCGAGGATCATCCCGACACGTTGATAAGTATAGGGAACCTAGCATCAACGTTTTCGAACCAGGGCCGGTGGAAGGAGGCCGAGGAGCTCGGAGTACAGGTGATGGAGAGGAGAAAGGCGAAGCTCGGCGAGGATCATCCCGACACGTTGAGAAGTATAGCGGACCTAGCATCAACGTTTTCGAACCAGGGCCGGTGGAAGGAGGCCGAGGGGCTCGAGGTGCAGGTGATGGAGAGGAGAAAGGCGAAGCTCGGCGAGGATCATCCTGAAACGTTGATGAGTATGGAGAATCTCGCGTATACCTGGAAATCATCAGGTCGCGATGCTAAAGCCATCGATTTGCTTCGAAATTGCTTGTCCAAGCGGAAACAAACAATCGGCCTGAACCATCCGTACACTTTGTCTGATTCCGAAACATTGCTGGAATGGGAAACTGAAACGCCTCGGCGGGAGAGGCTGGAATCAGAAACATCACAACGAAAGGGAACAAGAAGCGCAGTCAAACGATCATATCAGAAGCTGATAGCGAACTTGAAGAGAAGATAAAGAGAGAGGCAGGAAGGAGGAGCTTTCTCCCCACAAACAAACCAGCATGGCCTGGTCTTGAAGAATCAAGCACCAACGACCAAATACCATGAATATGAACCCCAACGTAAAATAAGCTCAATACTTGAATCTCACATGTTGAGATATAATTTCCACTTTATATGTCAACGATCTTTCTTATGATAGATTGCCTTAGTGTGCACTGCTTCAAATGGACTGGCCTACCAGTTTGGTGAACATCACTACCGAAGGATTTAGGAGAAATCCGAAGAAAATTCGCTAACAAGCAAGTTCGGGCTCCATATGTCTGGCAAGTTGAGTACCTCAAGCAATCTATTATACCTCTTGTCATAGATAACTTCGATGCGATTCAATACTTGAGCAATTGCTCAGTGTGTTTCGGAACGGTATGAGAGCTGGCGAAGCTACATAATTTCGATCTATCCTGCAGTGACGCTCATGGTCTTTGATAAATGGATATAAACTGTAAGGGTAAGAAATACATAGAAACACTCAAGCCTTGAGATGTTGGGACGATAATCAGCCAGCCCAGAAGAATCCAATTTAGAGTCAATAGGACTCCCGGGAATATCATACAGTCAGGCAGGAAGAAGCATTGGGGGGCCTGTAGTCAGCTTTCAGGGAGCTTTGACCTCGACAAGCAATTTTCCTGCGAGATGTTCAGCATAAAAACCTTAGATGTGCAAGGATACCAAGCTTACCTGTATTCACCCCATGATACAGTTGCACCAAGGCGGTTTCTGCTTGCGATATACCCCCTCGCACAATGGTTTCCCTGCGCTGCAATCGACCTTCCGCAAGCAACTCGCCGAGCTTCCGTTTGACTTCAGGGACCCTGTCTATATGATCAAAGACGATAAAGCCTTCCATGCGAATCCGCATCCTCCATATCATCATATAATTCTTTGGCCCTTGAACCTCCTGTGCATTATATTGACTGACCCCACCGCACATGACAAATCGAGCGTTTTTGTTAGCACAGAGAAGAGCCAAGTCGAGAACCTCTCCTCCGACATTGTCATAAAAGACATCGATCTTCCCTTGCGCCAAGCTTTTGAACTTTTCGGCGAAATCGTCACTCTTATAGTTCAACGCCCCATCAAATTTGAGCTCATCAACCAACCAACGACACTTCTCATCCGAGCCTGCAATTCCATACACCGTAGCACCAAGAATCTTTGCAACCTGTCCAGCAATAGATCCCGTTGCTCCAGCTGCTCCGGAGACAACCACAAAGTCCCCGGGCTTGACCTGGCCAACTTCGACCATGCCCCAGTACGCAGTGACTCCTGTCATGCCAAGGACACTCATATGATCAGTCAAGCGACCTCCATCGGCAGGATCAGGTGCAGGCACGGCGTCCAGGGAGCTTTCATTGACAATTGCCTGCTCAGTCCAGCCTACAATACCAACGGCATAGGAGCCGACTGGAAACTTCTGTGACCGTGAGGCAGTCACACGGCCTAGAGCATGGCCGCGCATGATTTCGCCGATTGCAACTGGAGGGAGATACGAAGGTTTATCGTCCAACCAGCCACGCATCGCGGGATCCAGACTTAGATAAAGGGTTTCTAGGATAACATCTCCATCTTGAAGGTCTGCTGCAGTGGGAGTTGTATGCTTTTGTGCAGCAAATGTCTCACCGGGGACAATATCTCTCTCGGGGCGCTGTTGAAGATGGATGGCAATGTGTTCGGTGGGTTTGGAAGACATCTATTAATGACTTTAGATTAATGTGACAATATGACAGAAAGAAAGGCAAGCTCTGTAGGGCCTTACTGCTTATGTCGTCGCTTATTCGACAGAAGAATAATCAGATGTTCTTGAAAGGAGAGAGACCGATAGGCTAAAACTTTTTGTACAAAGAGAGGAGGAAACAATGACTATCAAAACTCTTAAGTGTTCCTCTTCTTATCTACGTACCCACCTACAGAGGACAAAGAAAAAGCAGCGCTGTATTTGTAATTGGCTTAAACACAAGGGACTGGGGTATCTGATTTCAAATCAAACCTCGGATTTGGGCCAGGTTCTTGACTGCTGGTACTTGTAGCCCTTACAAATCCACGTATCTCCCGGGGGCCATTTTTGATGGTACAGTTTCCAGTCTCTCTGGCGCGCGCATGAAACGAAGCTTTGTATCCCATACAAATCCATGCATCACCACACTTTAAATGAAGCCTTACCGATCTATGTATTTCTTTTTTTCAAGGTGGTCCAGAGGTTGTAAGCCTACAGGCCAAAATCCAAGTATTAGTTACTAGGGCATCACAGCTAAGCCTAAATGGGACCCGTGGACCTCGGGATGGTCCCGAGGTCCCGCCCGAGGTCCTTACGTCATAGGGTCTGCCCATCTAGGGCATCCGCTTTACCCGTTAGTATTATTTTTGTATACTTTTGTACAGTACTATTCCAAGGCTATTTATGGCGAGATCTAGTTATTGATAAGCGACATAATATAAATAGAGTATAGAGCCTTGACAAGTAACCCTAACTCATATGGAATAGCTTGGTCTGTAAATCTGTCCCTCAATATAGTCATTATGACTCTAAATTACTACGAGGAAGTAGTGTTTGCTCAATTCGGATTGCATATCGAAAGTTCGTTACCGAAACAGGCATTCCTCTTACTCTCCTTCTCCATTTTAGGCAAGTATACATACACCCATCTTCTAGATGTCTACCCACCCTCAAGTGCTCACAACGGTGTAGGGGTACGATGGATCATTGAGTAGTGCACATAGTTATCCGTGACAACTAGATTCGACGTTCATCACTCGCTGCCCATAATCCCGATTGACAATCCCGGTGTCCGCCGATCGGACGGCGAGGTGCCATTCGTCATCAAAGACTGCGTGCAGAACATTATCGTGACAGATGTTATTTCTGATATCATTCTGATGCAGAGCTACCTTTTTCGGATCAGATGTAGTGCTAGCATAGATATAGCTGTGAGTCATGGGACTTATCATTTTATATAAGCTTCAGCTACTAAACCAGATTAGGTAACTTTCCAGAAATATACACCCGCTGCTTTCTCCAGTCTCATTCATCACCCAGTTTCATCAAATGCAAGATCTTCGTCCTCCATTTCGTCAAAATGGAGCAACACGACTTACTCCTTATGGTCGATGCATCAAATCCTCGCAACTGCTACATATGCTCACTAACCGCATTGCTCACTAACGTAATTTCGATTTCCGCTGACACGGGATGCTTTTCACGAATCGGAGTGCTGGCATACCACGACTACGAAGCCGACAGCGTTCTGGAATGGTCAGGATGGCTGAATCAAGGCCAAGATGAATCATCGCAAGAGCCTCGCCCCGATCTAATCGCTTTCGCTAAAAGACTCCGCAAAAATAGGAGACGCAGCAACGGTAAGGCTGTTAAGACAGCTCTTGCAAAGGCGTGCCAGGTCATGCGTGCAGATGCGAAAACACTGATCTTTCTTTACGCTGAAACGTGCCCTACTCTAAGTTATTCTTACGGTAGTAATTTATACCAGTTGAAGGGCGAGAATACCCTGATGGCCCCGAGATCGTACTCTGGATACGGCCCTGCATTTATTGATTGGGTATCAGCATGCAATACCCTTCGAGACGGACCGAAACAGGCGCAGGTCTTTAGTATTCTTAATAAATCCATGGGATCGTGGAATGTTTACTGGTACACCTACCTGTGTACTCAGACTGATGGAGCTTGTGTTTATGTGAAAAGCAACCGCGCGAGGGACATTGTTAAGGTGACAATTGACCTACTCCTATCATGGATGGGAGTGAACAAATCTCCTTCTGCCTCCGACGAAGGCCAGGCTGGGGATATCTCCGCAGAGTTGTTACACTATATCTCGGTCAGCGGAATTGACAGCCTTGAGAATGAGGAAAGTCTCTCGATTGGTTCACGGGCTTGGGGGGAAGAAAGTGAGAACATCACCAGGATCAAGTTGACTGCCGATGTCATGAAAACTTATATTCCTAAAAGGACCGCCCCTATGCCGGACCTTATGCCGGACTTTACCGAAGAGATCACATCTATGATCAACAGTGTCCCTGATACAGAGAAGTATCCTTGCGTCTTCCTTGACCCGATATTGAGCTTTGCCAACAAAGATTATGGCGCAGAACATTGGAGGAATAAGCCTATTTCAGCCCTGACTCGATCTGAGCTTTTGCAAATTGGCCGATGTTGGAACCCCGGTGTTCTTCCGCGGTTTGGTGCTATCCTGACCAGACTGACTGTTGTAGCGTCAGCGCGTGAGGTGCCAGACCACATCTCCAGTGCCGATCATGTGGCCAAGGTTCCGTTTGTATTAGCATCAGAAAAGTACAATCGACAGTTCTGGAAGATCCTCTTACATACCATTGTTCCAGGAACAAAGCTGCCAGCTCGATCTGCTGCTCTTCTTGCTGCTCTCAGTCTGTGGATGGGGATTGTGCCGCTCATTAAAGTAGCAGAACAAGAGATGCTTGCGTTCAAAGACAAATGGAATGACCCTACAATACCCCAGGCATGGAATCTCGAATGCTTGACACTTCTCCTTGACGCTGATGAAGCACACCAGAAGCAGCAAGATATAGGGTTGATGATGACCCGGTCTCGGATCTTGAATCCTACAGACAGAGACTTGTTTGACCGTCTTGTTACTTACAAACGTCTAGAAGAGAAACTCCGCAGCCAACTAACAGCTCAAGTCCCATTCACTCCGAATAGAACAATGACATCATCCTTATCGACTTCAAGTACACTACTCGCATCAGTCGGACCACTAGTGACATGTCGAGAGTGTCAGTATCCCCGATCCGTCACGATAATGGGCACCGATGGAAAATGCGGCGTTTGTCTCGCCGAGTATGCCGACGACTGGGAGAAGGGAAAATGCGTCAGTGCAGGAGTTTCAAAAGACGTAACTGCCACTTCAAAGATAACCTGGTTCGAATGTACCTCTGGTTCCTGTCGGGCCCAATATGTGGTCTATTGCCTCCAAAGGTGGCTTTATCCTGACGGCTGTTTTCCTAATCTGGAATGCTATTATTGTCGAAGCAAGGGCAGCCGGGATAATAGCGAAGACCATATCAAGCAAAACAAGTCTCCCGCCCCAACAGTCCAATGCAACAAGTGCTTAAATCGCATGATCTGGCCCGAACAATACAGGACGTCCGCATTCAAAGAGTCGGACTTCGTCTGCCCCCTTTGCACCTCAGGTTATGGCCCAACAACAGAGCTCAAAGTGACACCATATGAGCTACTTCGCGAGAACACATTCTCCTGGCTAGTCCAAGGTATAAGTTACCAGGAAAAATGGCCCCACCTGAACGAATCCATCTTCCAAATAGTCAGTAGAATGGGCACCGAGGGAGTTCTTTCAAGAATCAGTTTTTTCCCTTCATCTAAGCCCCAGCTACGCTACAACGGGAAGCCCATCCGCAACTCCAAGAAGATGATCTCAACCATGCAAATGATCGTCGAAATCAACAAATCAAGGGATTATAAATGTTCCCTGTGCTTCTCAGCCTTCTATTTCAGCCACCCACTCCCAGCCTGTGGACGCGATGGGTGTTTCCAGCAAATGTGCGTCGACTGCCTGGTAGGATGGTACGGGCACAACTCTGCAGGGAGTGTGATCAACACTGCGGTGCTGGGATGTCCATTTTGTCGCCGATATCCCACCCTTCCGCTAGTGGCGAAGTACCGGCCGAGTACTCAAGGAGTCAAAGATTTGGCCGAAGCAGTTCGCGACAACGGAAAGTTCATTTATGCATGGTGCTGCGAATGCGATACTGCCAAGGTGGTGATGAAGCGGAGCTGTATGCGTGGAGAACCTCTTGAATTGACTGATTGGGTTTGTGATCAGTGTCACGAGGTGATGAAGAGTGAAAGGGGAGAGCGTCGGAGAAGGCGGCGCCCAGATTGAAGATATGGACAACATTCCTCTATGACAAGTGATTGATTGTTGGATATTTCATTTGTGAATTGTTTGAACTAGCTAGCTACCTTGCAGAATAAAATCTCGTTTAATGAGAGCCACCCTTTAGCTCCAAATTAATATCGCCCAAGAATTTCAAATAGCAGAAACAGAGTAGTGAATGTGAAGAAGACCCCAATATAGAATCTCCAGCGGCGTCAGAAGAGCAAAACCCCACAAAGAAAATCACAACATTGGAAAAGATGGAAAAGCACAAAAACATCAGGGGGTATGGGTAATGGTACAAAAATAGAAGAAAGTCAAGGGGCCGATGAGAGGCATAGGGGGAAAGGAATGAGAAGACTAGTACGGGGAGTTGACAATGTCATCCTTGCCAAGACGACTGCTCCATCCGCTGCGCGCACGCTTTGGTGTGGCGGGACCAGCGATACTCTCCCGCGTAGGCTTCTGGAAGGTACGCTTGGCGACCATGTTGACCTCGTTTGGCAGAGCAACGATGACATTCTTGTCAGAGCCGAACCGGAAGTTATCAGCCATGACATTCTCACCATAACGCTTGATGGTGTACGGGTCCTTGCGGTTGGCAACAACCTTCTTCATACTCCATGTAATGATGAAGGGACCGGTAGCGGTAACGATGCTAGTTTCCGTTGAGTCGACACCAGTATTGAAGCGTGCCGTGGTGAATGAGAGAGGCTGCTTCGTCTCATGCTGGAACTGGGCAACGTGAGCGGGCTGCAAGCCGAGACGGCGAGGCTGAGGCTTCGAATCCTTCGCGAAAGCACGTTCGAATCCGAGCTTGCCCTCGTTCTTGCCTTCCTTCTGCAGCGAATCGATTAGGAGAAGGTAGGTACGGCAAGTTGCCAGGACCCAGCGTCCATCTGCAGATACATCAAGACCGATGATCGGCTCGCCGAGCGCCGGGATGTGAGTCTTCGCATTGATGCCCAGACGGTCGAACATGCGGATGTCACCCTTGTTAGACGCGACAGCAAGGTATCCCTTCTCAGTAGTAGCCATAGCCGAGAAGTCATTCTTGCTGGCGTACTGCTTGAGATCGGAGTCGACAAGCTTGTTGCCAGAAAGACGAGGATCGATGCGGTAAAGGGCGTTCTTTGAGACACCGACGAATGGCTGCGCCGCGGTCATTTGTGCGAATTTCTGCGAGTTTTGTTAGTTTATTCCGAGATAAGTTTCAAGACGTGCGAGGTAACTTACATTTTCGGGAGCAAACGTCTCCACGGCAATGTCGTCGTGGACCTTCCATTCGTCGACGATTTTTCCGTACTCAAGATCCATCTTGTACAGCGAGTTGGGATCATCTCCATTCTGAAGAATCATGTTCTGATCCTCAGCATGGAGCATGACCTTCTTGGGGCTGAAAAGGTTGCCCTTGGGGGTCTCAACCTTTGAAATAGTCGTGGAGAATTCAAGGTTGTTGTGAGCGGTGTGCTTGAAGACTCCGATCTTGGAACCGCGCACAACGAATGATCGATCATGCTTGTAGCCAACTGCCAGTTGTGAGTTGACATTTCCATCTGCATCGCGCGTGACAACATCTTCTTCCTCTTCATCGCTGTCGTAGTGTTCACTACGCTGAGCATCGTCCTGGTCGCCATCATACTCCTCTTCAGCCTCTTCTTCCTCTTCCTCGACTTCTTCCTCTGGCTTGTCGTCTGCATCTTCCATGGTAAGATCCTGGAAGGCATCAAGAACATAATCCCGGTCATTCTCCTTGACTTTAGTCCACTTCAACTCATTGAGTTGTTCCCACAGCGCCTGCATAAGCCCCTCCTGGAACCGTTCTTCCGAGGCTTGGTCCTTGAATCGCAGGAGCCATGAGTAGGCCGAACCATCCTCACCGTAATGGTTGAAAATGAACGAAAGATATTCGAAGTTGAAGACGGGGTTGATATCTGCGACAACAGCTTGTCCTAACCACTCCTTATCCTTGCCAGTAATCTGGAGCCAGTACTGCCAAGTACCGATCTCCGAGACAGTTGCAACGATGTCTGACTCCTGGAGCACAAAGGTTCCGGTGGAAAAGTCGAACAAATGCAGCTCGGCATTTTCCTTGGAGAGAATCTCCTTAGCTTCGGGATGGGCTGCAGACGGCGGGGCAGTAGTCGGTTCCTCCTCAAGAGTGGCAGTCTTAATCTGTCCTTTGGACTGGGCGTATTCCACGTCTTTTGCCATAGCTGCAGCTGAATCCTCTGCTGTCAAGGAATTTCTGGTCGGCGAAGAGACCGGACTAGCAGATGGAATGGGCTTCTCTTCGTTGTATGAGAACTCCTCCAGCTCTGCCTCGGTGGCCTTTTGGGCACTGCGGCGGTGTTTACGTTCGTACTGACACTGGAGGGCGGCAAGCTCGAAAGTGGCAACTTTGTCCGAAGGGACAGAAGAGTCACAAATGAATTCAAAGAGATCACCAGCGTCGCCGCTCAAATCATCCCAGGCCAATATCTTTGCGCCTCCATCACGGAGTTCAGAGCGAAAGTGGAGAGTTTGGTCCAAGAGGAAAACCTTCTCGTCCTTATCTAGGCCGTCGCCCGCGCCTTGCTCACCGTCGTCGTCCGCAAGTTCTTCCTCGCCCTCTTCATAGGCTCTCTGGATTACAAGCTGGTATTGGAAGTCCTGGCCGGTACGTCGGATCGTGGCAGCAGCGTCCTTGAAGATAAGCTCAGAGTAACCTTTGGGCGACTGTGGGCGGACCAGATACAGCTCGCCTTGGGGGATTTCGATGATGGATTCTTTCGAAGCGTCACCAAACAGAAATTTGCTCACTATTAAATTCCGAGGAGATGAGAGATCAGTTTACTTGTTCAAAATGGCGAAAAAAACAAAAATATGCCCGTTTATGGAGGGGTTTGGCGGGGCATGAAAAGCGCGTTGCTTACCGTTGCGGAGCATAAACATGGTTGCGAGGGGCAGCTGCCAAAACAAAAATGCCAGAGGCAGTTGAGAGAGGAAGAGAGACAAGAAGAAGTGAAAGGAAAGTAATGTGGAAAGGAGCGAAAGAAGCAGGCACAGTAGCAAAGGCTCTTTCTGCCTATGAAGAAGATAGCGAGAAAGTAGCAAAAGCAAGTCCTCAAGTGCGATAATCACAATGAAAATCGCTTCCGTCATAGATTCCAAGGTTGTGGCTGTTGTGGCTAATTGCTGAGGTAAGCACCCGAGTTCGCTCTATTCCTAAATAGGCAATATGCTTTTCTACATAACTTCACTGCCGTCTCTTAGTCAAGGAAACCGAGAATATACATAAGGGATAAATGGGATCAGTTATGAAGAATTTACAAACCTAGCAGAAGTTAGTGAAGCATTCACAAAAGGGGCAGTAGAGCTCAAGGAGCTCAAAAATCCCCTGCAGATGACAATCAATGCAAGACTATCGATACAAGCGTATCTTCATATCTCAATGGCTCACTGTCTCTCTTTTGGCGTTGTAAATATGTACAAGGTATTCGTATTTTGGATAGCTCAAACTATTCCTTCTCTTCATTCTCGTCCTCGCTTCCTTCCTCAAAGGCAGCAATCTCATCCAGCTGCTTCATCTGTTCTGCTTCCATCTCTTCTTCATTCCCGTCTTCAGCATCATTCTCGGCGTTGTGCTCACCCTCGTTCTGGTTTTGCCTCAAAGCTCCGCCTTTCCGAGTGGGAATAACCTTCATGAACGCCTTGCCCCAGTCACGAAGCTCCAACCATGCAAGCATGATCTCAATGACATGGTTGGTGGCCAGTACCGGACGATGGGCCATTTGAATGTACTGCCCGATAGGCAATTTGGCAGTTTTGACTCCCTTCTCAACCGCCTGGTTGTAACAAACTGCCTTGTGTCGGTTCTTATCCACCAGCGCTCCAACAATATAAGTGCTGTAAGGCTTGAGCTCGGTCAAAGTATTTTCACTATCACTGCTGAGATAGATGATTTCCCCGTCCTCAGGCTTCGCATCAGTTTGTTCAGCGAACGGGCCAGCGAGCTGACCTCCTCGCGGGGCTGTCATCTGTTCTTTAGCCACTTCACCAGCATGCACAAAGTCTTCCTGGAAAAAGCGAACACGCTTCCAGTTTTTGTGGCACGCCAACACAGTGTCGAATCGCTCCTTCAGTAGTTTGTCGAATGACGAGAACATCATGTGCCCATTGAATACTGCACGGCTGTTGTCTGAGTAGGATCGCGTGAGCTGGCCAGCCAATGAGATGCGCTCTCTATCAGACATCAGTTCGTCGTAGCCACAATCCATCACGAATGTCAGAGGTAGTAGCGTTGACCTGGTGTGCTTGGCTTTCTTGCCTCGCCATATCTGGCGTAGCTCGTTGACAGCTTCCTCGCCGCCTTTTTCCCTTGCCTCCTCGACCATAGCCCTGCGACGATCTCGCTTTTGTATGAGCTTTTCCTTCTTCTGGGACTTTTGAAGCGCGCGCTTTTGCTGGTGAGCTTCCGCGCGGCGTAGTTTCTTCATTTGATTTTTTGACATAACAGGCGCGGCTACCTCGCCGCCATCTTGAGGTGTAGATTCATTGGCGGGTTTTGTATCCTTCTGAACCGTAAATTCTGAGAGATCGAGAGGTTCGTTGCCAATCTGAGCGCACCCGGGCTCCGGTTCGTTGCCAGCAACATCAACAGCACCAGTCATGGCAGGGCCGAGCACCTCGTAGGTGGTATCTTCGTCGTGGTCAATTTTGGCTAATTTCCGAGGTCGCTCTTCCTCCTCCATCGTCGTGTAGTGGAATTGGCAAGCAAAAGGTAAAGGTGGGCTGTCGACTGTAGATCAAAAGTTCAAAAAGCGCCCGCCCCGAAACTCATCAACCAATGACGTTCGCCGCAGCCCTCATTACTGTGCACATTTCACGTGACCATCCAGACCCAACTTCTCCAATCGTCACAGCGGCTCCTCGCTATCCCTCCAAGCCCTTTACCCGCTCATTACCGTCACAATGCCTCAGGATATGCCCCCAACGGGGGGCTACGCTCAAGTCCAGTACAAGGTAAGCCATACAACCCAGTTTCCAGGCTCCCAATGGCCCTGCGCACCCAGCACACAGACATCCAAGCTAACAGTTTCGTTTCTTACTTTCTATAGCGAAACGTCCCCGCCCGCGGCTTCAAGCCCGCATACTACATGATTGGCATGCACGTTATTATGGCCTACGGCTTCTACAAGTACTTCCACGGTGTCCGTGAGCAGCGGTACGTTACGTCCAGCAACAGGCTCCTTCCCTGCCTCCGATTGACCCGAGAGAACCGCAATCGGAACCCGATGCAACCCGGGTAGGCGAAGCAAGAAGTGAACTCAATGACTAATATCTGTGTGAACACAGTGAGCTCGCTCGTGAGAAGATCTGGTCCCGTCTGCACCTCACTCCTCTCCTTCAGGCCGAGGAGGACCGCGATCAGGTCCGCCGGCACTACGCCGACAAGGCGCGCGAGAAGGAGCTTCTCGGTACCGATGCCAAGGTCTACAACTCTGACCGGTAAGTTCTATGCAAGCGCAGTTTGACGCGATATCATTTCCTGGATTCATGCTAATATTGCTTGCCTTGACAGCTTTATCCGCCCTACTTTCGCCTATACCCCCGCCAACCTCACTCAATAGACAGTCTGACAATGTCACACTTGTTTTGAGCGATATTGTACCTCATTTCCCTCCTTTTGACTCTGTATGATGCTGGTGTTTTGGGATGCTTGGTTGGGTGACCCCTTGCCTCCATGGTATACGGACTGAACTGGGCCTTTCTGATCGTTGTGGGAGAGCTAGAAGCATTGTGGTGGTAGTTGAGGGTAAACCGTCTCGAAGCCATTTCGAGGAAAACATTGTAGATATTACTTGCCTAGTGAAGGGTTTAGTTCAGTCTTTTGCAATATGTCTTATTTCTTTGCTCGTTCAAAGTCTTCATCCCGTGGCAGAACCACAAATAACCTAATAGTAGAGAAAGTAATATATTTGTGCATAATGCTATGTGGGTTTTTTATGATATCATCTCTTGCAAAGCGCCGCTCGCTAACGACGGGGGTAGTTGATAAAGCTGCAACGCATATCTAGACGGAAAGCAGGGCGAAATGTGACACTGCAAAAAGGGGATTCGGGCCGTGAGTGGTGTACAGAATGGAGATGGACCATCCATGGTATGTGGAATGAAGAATCAACAAGCCCGACAGCACCACAGCATATCCGACTTTTCACTGTCCAAAGGACATGATGCTTGGCCTATCCAAATAGATCAGCCACACCACCAAGATCAGGACCATCGTTAATATCGACACGGTGATTCTGTTGCTGGGTCTCCATCTCATTGGTCATGTACCGCTCCTGCAATGCTGAACGGGCCTTACGACGTTCCTCGCGAGAACCCAGTATCTTCCCTTGCTCGGCAATACTGATGCCGCGCAAGGGCTCAAGAAGCTCCAACACTAATGCACGCTGCTGCCTTGGTGAGGTAGTGCGATGAAGTGCAGACTCGGTACTCGCCACTTTATCTGCGCTGATTCCTGGCAAGCTCAGGAAAACGGCACGAGGGGTCTCGCTACAGAAGCCATAGAGACACCAAATTGATGCAATTAGCTGGGCGAGGTCCTTTTGCATATCGACAAAGTATGATTCATGTACAGATGAAATGCATGCTGTGAGGACATCAGTACATATGAATTCGCGGATGGTCGCGATTGTTTGGGTGTCCGGGGTATCGTTTGTGGGCGCAAAGTCTTGCAGAATTGACCGAATGACGCGCGTGATGATGCTGCCGCTGCGTGTATCGCGCATGCGAAGAGCGTGCGTACAGAAGAGCATGACTGGCTCAAAGATCTGTGGGGAGGAGAGGACGAAATGGCGGATAGAATCAGAGAGGTTTGGGGTCGGCTGGGGTGCACTGGGGTCCGATTCAGTCCCATCTGGGTCTGAGAGGTAAGGTTCCGTCAGTATTGGGTGTCTTATGCTTCTGAGTGTCTCACGGATCAGGGACAGGGAGGCTTTACCACCTCTCTGTGGATCGAATAGACTGGCTACCATGATCACAGCAGAGTAAGTCAACTGGCGAAGGACACTTTCGGACTTCATCTCCGTGGTGAGATCTCCGTCCGAAATTCCATTCCTGCGTTGTTCAATTATTTCCCATTCTGTGGTGACTTTTCGATCAATGTTGGTGAACAGAGTCGATAGCATGGGGGGCAAGAATTGGCTGCGGAATTGCACAGGGCAGTCGTCAATCAGACAACGCGAGATGTTGAGAAGAACCGAGAACTGGTGGGAGGAGAGATGCGGTGAGTCAACGAACAATGCTTCAGATAGGGGTCCTGGTAGTTCGGCGAATCCATAGAAGTGCTCTCGCATCCTGCTCATGCTGAATAGCATGGAGTAGCACGCTTCACGGACAGCTCTGACTTTCCCTCGAACCGATGATGCAAACCCTTCAAGTGTAGACTTCGATGATGTGATTCTGGCGTAGAACTCGTCACGGCTACCGATAGAAATACCAGCCTGCCAAAATCGATCTGTGAGGATGCGTTCGACTACTGGTTGCATACCTTCGACCATATTCCAATTGGCAGGGTTGTGGAAGGCATGGGCGTGTCTTGAAATTGCAAGTTAGCTTGACGGCATGAAACTGTATTAGCATAGTAAATTACCTGACAAGCTGCAGCAAGGTGGGAAGAATAACAGGGATCAATTCGTGCCACATCTCGCAAGCGGTCACATAGGCTGGCGTAGACTTTTTGACTCGATCTGTGGAAACAGCCAACATAGTCTTGGTGCCACGCAATGGCAACAGCTAGAATATATGGGTCAGACTGGCCGTACCACAGGAAATGAGGTTTGGCTTTTCTTACCTGAAATTTTCTAGTCATCTCTTCTTGGACTAACCTTCCTTCGGCGTCCAAGACAACCTCGGACCAGTCTGCCAGTTTCTGTGCTTCTTTGGATTGCATGTATGGGCCGACATTTTCCAATCCAAGCATATTGCAAAACCCGGGGAAAGTGGAGCTGTTCTGACGAAATTGGTCGTCTTGCCATGACTCTTGGATGGGCTGGAGGAAGGCTGAAAGCCGATTTTGACGCAGATAAGGATCAGCATTTATTGCGCGTTGCCTGCGTTGAGTCAGTATGGGGCAATTGAGATGGATAACAGGAATCAGAAGAAAATTTACATAATAATGAGCAAGATGGAAGTCAGTTCCATTTGCAACTTGTCATCGATGCGGTTAGCCAGCGTGATTTCTTTGATCTTTGGCTCAAGGAGGTCATAGAAAGTCTGCAGCAGGCACGGTTAGAGAGTACAGGACGATCAGTATGTGAGGATTGACTTACATAGAAGTAGTCCGCATAGCGCATAGCCAACCGACGAAGTTCAGAGCTTGCCAATCCATGAAGTTCTTTGACAGCCTCGGAATACAATGGGTATTCAGACCGATCTGGTAGACGTGACATAAGAATGTGTTCCAGAACTTTGAGCGCAAATCCTGGATGATTGTCCAAAGCCCTCGAAGAGATGTCGACAGCCAATTTGATGACTCTTTGTTTCAGAACAGGATCCTATGGCGAGAAGATGAGTTGAGGGATCTCCTTGTATTTGTGCAAAAATGACATACCTCAAAAGATTTTTGCATGAGAGTTGAAGCCCAGTTTTCCACCGCATGTTCTAATTCCATTCGTTTAGACTCCTGTTACGTATTAGCAACCGATGATTCATTTTTCTGCTTGATCCTCTCACATCACGTTGGGGTGCTTTTCCATGAGCTGAAACCCACTTGTTGTAGCCCTTGATGACAGCCTCTACCACTGCGAATTGAGCATCCGCTCGCATGAGAGGAATCGACGATTTGGAGAAAGTTGCCACTGTAAAATGAATTAGTCGCTGAGTCCATAACCCGGCATGTTGGTAATACTCACTGCTAAATGGCTGAACACCGCTATACAAGTTGTCGAGGTTGGTGTCCACCCGGGCGAGGATTTCGCGCACCGCTTCTTGAGGACGCTTGACTGTGATGATTTCGATGATCGAGGAACAGTAACGGCGGTAATTTCCGACAAAGGCATGTCGTTCGGGAACTGTATCAATGTCTTCAACTAAGAACTGTACCGTAGGATCATCGGATTCAGTCGGGAGAGACTCCCAACGAAGAAGCCTCTGGGTGCAAATATTCAAGAACTGAGGAGTGTGTTCTACCACAAAGCCCAAGTTACTGATTTTTGAGTTTTGTAACAGTCTGGACCAAAGATGCAAGCAAGGTATGGATACCGTCAAGCTCTGGTGTTGCATGATATTGGCCATGAATTGCAGGAATGGCGGCAGATTCAAACGGTCCATGGTAGAGACTAAGAACTTGTCATCTTCCAAGCATCCTGCGATATATGAGACCATCTCAGAAAGCTTTTTAGAGATAAGATATTTGGGATCGTCAACGTCGTCTGGGCCGACGATTGACCATTCGTAAAGCCTTTGAAGAACAACAAGGTATTCCGACTCAAAGATCAGGCAGACTAGCTCGTGCGAGTCTTCACTGCCGATAGTATTTCTTCCATAGAGCGCATGAAGTGCTTCGATTGCAGAGAGAAGCACCTGGTCATCTTGACAAGGCAAAGCTCGGAAAATGCTGGGAACAACCTGGGACGCAATAACACCTTTGTAGACGGACCATGACAAGGCAGATCTCAAAGTTGCCAGGGCTTTTATGGCCGCATCCCGAGCCTGTTCCGAGCTAGAGACATTCTGGACGCAATTGTCGAGAAATTCGCAGATTCGAACTAGCCAGCCCTCCTGTCCACAGCGTGGGATGGTGGGGATGTTTTTATCCCCAGTAATTTGCTCTACGATGCCTGCAGGAGTAAAGATCTCGATGAGCGACCGATTGAGCTCACCTCCCCGTAACGACGAGGCAGTATCTTCTCGGAAGAAGACATCCTCGGAAAGGGTCTCAAGAACAGCAAGTACTAGCTCTTTGTGAACGAGAGATGCACCCCAGAACTGAACCAGGTTGGCATCCATATCCATCCAATCCAGCCCCCAGGTCTTCTTAGCGGCCTCGGTCCACAGTTGGGAGATCTTATTCCGGAAATAGGCAGGGTCTTCGGGGCGGATGTTCTCGGCGAGTTGCAAAATCATCATGCGTAATGTCTTGGCTTCTTCGGGGTTCGTGAAGTTGTATTGGCGAAGAACATGATCGAGGAGAGTAAGACCGAAGTATCGGACAACGGGCTCGTGCTCCATACGGGAAGCCAAAAGGAAGCCATTTCGCGCCGCGGCATCAGACTCTTTCAGGTTCTCCACGAACTGGGAAGCCTCCTTTCGTATATCATTTGACGACGCAGGGTTGTGAATGAGTTGCAGGGCACGGATGATGTCGGCCATGCCGCCCTCCGACAGCTCCTCCGCAGCCATCTTGTCGACGCGTTGCAGAAGTATTTCGGGAACAAAGAAGTAAAGTCTCGGTCTCGTGTCACTGTTGTAGACCGCGTCTCATAGTCAGAGGAGCGCAGGTAAGACTCGATGGCCGTTGAACTTGTCCTGTGTTGGTTTAGCAATCGGACACCGCAACGGCCATCCGCACGCGCCACTCGCTCTTTCCGGGGGAAGGGTGGCTCGAGGTTGAGGATCGGACTTGAAGTTGTGAGTCGGTACTTTTGCAATGTAGGTAGTTGCGAAGTAAGATCACGAGAGGGAATACTTGCAGAAGACAATTGGTGACTTGTTGGGCTGAGAATTTTCCCTGAAGATCAACCAGGGCACACACCGCTCACCCGTTGATGCTCCGCTCTTCTTTCACAATCGCGATGCACCGAATAGAAGACTCGATTGAAGCATTTCAAGGTTATAGACAATTATTTAGGTAACAATTGCTATAATATTTCTTTGTTCTATGCTAATCAATGGTGTTTTGGTGTCATCATAGCTGCCTAGTATGCGAGCTAATGCCCCTCACCATTGTTTATCTTATCTCACATACGGTCGTTGTATACTCCGACTTATAGACCTGTCATATACATGTACACTCAAATGTAACTTTGAGTTTGATTTAACGAATCATCTGACGTCTTTTGTCCAGTTTTTACCCTTTTGAAGTTTGGAGAAGCAATGGGGGGAAAAAAAAGAAAAAAGAATCGAAAGATATATATAAGGAACCCTGGAAACAATAAATCTCAAATTGGCAAATAGGAACTTCAGCTCTCGAAATATAGCCCTGGAACTAATAACTTCACATCATGACACACTGGCCCTTCTGGCATTGCTCCAGATAGCTGACATCAGCACCTCCAGGATTAGAAAACTCCCCAGGCTTGCGCTTGAGTCCCTCAATCTTGATGTCCTGTTCTCCTTCAGCATGCCACCATCGCAGGTGCTGTAGCTTGACACCCTGGATGTCTTGGACGTCAATGTCCCACTTGCCACCGCTGACTGCAACCATGATGTTGTTCTCTGGGAAATGGAACTCAGGAAGATATATTTCGGTTGGGGAATTTGCGGTGGTTGCCCCTTTGGCCGTCAGCGATAGAGTAAACGCACAATTCTTGAGATCGAAAACATGACTATCCAACTTCCCGCTCACGTAAGTTGGACTCGGGCGGAGATATGCCTCTGCGGCGCGATAACCTTGCTGCTCTCGTGGAGATGGCTGGGAGCGGTCACTGGAGATCGAAGGGGTTGATAAAGCACCCTTGAGATTACGAGGTTCAACATTTGGCTCTGCTCCGCTACTCTGGCTTTCCGAGTAGGCCGGGGAATGGGTATCAAGAGGCCGTGTGTTGGATCCTGCTGGCAGTTCTAGATCATCGCGAGAATAAATGGACAGGTCCTCCCCGTTCCATTGGTCACCCCATTCGTGGTCGTTCTATGGTGTGTCAGTACCATTCATGTTTTGAGGAGCAAAGATACCTACCTGAGTGACATATACCCACAGAGTAAAGCCATTGGAAGTACTGCCCTCCAGTGCAAAATGATTTGCATCCATGGCGCTGGTTTGGCTACTATAGTCACCGGTCTTGTATGCATTCTTGTCGTCCATGTCATAGGGAATTCCAATCTCAGTAAATACCACCGGATGACTGCCCATGTAATTCCGGCTTTCATCGCGGAGGAACTTGAGCTGGTCACGCAAACAGTTGCGAATAGCCGTCTCGCCAACCTTGAGCGCAAAGGCAGGGGTGAGGTACTTGCCCCGGAGAACCCCGATGACATCCACATTGTAGAGTCGGTTCCTGCAGGAGTCAGTACACCGACATCTAATTAAATAACCTTGACCAAATCTCACCAATGTTTTGTCAACAGAGTTAACCCATCATAGAAATGAACCGCATGGACCATGTTCGGGTCGTCGTCAGCAGTGCCTTTGACATCTGGCGGTACCTCCATCACAGGTGGCTGGCAAAACATTATTGCGTCGGACCAGATTCCTCGAATGGCATTTTTATATTCTCGGTAATGATCCAAGAAATACGAGTTGGTAAATTTCTCATAGTCAAGTGGCGCGCCCGTCTTGGGGTTCTTTGAGAAGTAATCCTTCTGTAGAAGCGTATCTGTAGACGGGTCCCAAACTCCATGCTGAGCCCAGATGCACTCTCCAAGTTTCCACCCAGGGTCACGTTGCCAGCCATATTTACTATCATCATGGTCAGCTGGCAACCAGGCTATCTCACCTGCCGGGTCCACCAGGTTTGTGCCGGTCTTATAAGGCCCGAAGTTTCCGAACGCCCATGTTGTTTGCTCGCAGGCCTTGCCTGAGCCAGTAAGCATTGCTTGGAATGCTGTCGGTGAAGTACCAAGTTGAAGTTGCTGCTCCGGCGGAATTACTGAAATGTCTTGCACACCAATAATGCCGCGATGAGGCTCGTTCATGCTTTCCCAGCCAATGATAACTTCGCCATCAAGATCACCCGCTTCGTGAATTCTCCGTGCCAAATACGCACATGCGTCAATAAAGTGGTTTTGGAGATAATCTTGAATATTGATCCCATCAATGACTGCCTTAGGAGCAAAATCCCGTCCAGCCCAAAACAAAGTAAACATGGTTTGACAAACCAGTCTAGTATAATTTGTGCTCCAGATCATCTTGGGAAACTCCGCGGGGATATCGTATGTGTTTTGAACCAGGGCGGCTTCCGTGTTCTTGAAGGTTTTAGGGTTCAGACCCGCTGCATAGAGCGTCCACATCGGCGCCCCAGACCCTCCTGAGAATCTAGACCACTAAGAGGGGGTTAGTTAGTATGAGGGTTGTAAGTTCTTTGCTGGGGCGATTCACATAAACTTACCACATCCTGATGCGGGTCCATAAAGACCCAGAAATCGTATTGTTTGGCTATCCGGATGACTTCTATGGTGAATTCAACCCACTCATGGTCGTAAACTCCCGGTCCCGCATGCTCGATGGCTTCCCAGGTAAAGATGTACCTGATAGTGTTATAACCCCATTTCCGAAGGCGCTTGAAATGAATATGGGCATCCTCTAGTGGAAAAGGCCGTCCAACGAATGAGACGTTGTCCGCGTCAAAGAACTTGTCGGCGATGTATGTGGGGATGTCGGGTGTCTTTGGGTATTTCGCATCGCCCGCAACGTTTATCCCCCTTAATGTAATCTCCCGGTTGTGAGGGTCTCGAAAAGATTGTCCCTCGACTTTCAGGCGAAGAGGCGCCATTGTTGCCCCAGTGATACCGAAGGTCAAAGTTGAATGAGGTCGTGCCGCCGCGCGCGGGATGCTTACAGGGTGGGCAAGTCAAGAAACGAAGTATACAAAGTTCACAGCTCGCGGGAAGTAGGTATCTCGACACAGGCAACGGCCTTCCGATTCAACTCGACTAGCAGTATTGAAATAGCTTGCGAACGAGCTTCGGCAACCTTTTACGAAGGTCACTAGTGCCGAGCTGCCCGATATCTTCGTTCAAATCACTTGAACACGTGATTCTGACCACTCCCAGAAACACTCGCAGAAGATCCTGACTCCCTCGAGTTGTTTTTCGTTTAGCACGTCCACCGTGAGATTTCCAAGGTGATTCCTTTCTTCTATTTACTGATTCAGACCTTAAAGCTAACAGCAAGCTCATTGCCAGCTCGAAGATCCATCAGTGTCCACCTTCGATAACGATAAGAAGTGACGTATCGCGAGCTAGCCGACCGGCTTTGCTCCACCAAGACAGTTTCTCCCCGCTGCCTTTGCACAACGGGAATAATGTCAAGCAAAGCGGCATTGAAAGCCGTGCGAGTGGCTTTGGATTCGCAAGATTACCAAGCCGCTGCTGCAAAAGCAAAGGAGCTTGTCAAGAATGAACCGAATAATTACCACGCGTATGATAATTCCTGATTCGATTCTGTATGAAACATGGCTAACTTGGTTCGTTTTTTTTTTAAGGAATGTCTTCCTCGGTCTCGCCTGCGATCGATTGAATAGGAACCATGATGCGGAGAACGCCTATTATGCTGCGTCAGGTATCAATCCCAACGATAGAACTGCTTGGCAGGGCTTGGTCTCCCTGTACGAGAAACAGGGTGGCTGTGACCATGGTGGTTATCACAAGGCAGTCATTGCCCTTGGAAAGATATTCGCCGAGAAGTATGTTTTGATTCCTTTGTGATTTGGAAGGACATAGTGCTAATACCCTCTAGCGACGAGAAGGAACGCTGCCAAGATCTGATCAACAATTACACAAAGACGATGAAGAACAAGGGGACCCTAGCCCAACACAAGCATGCATTGGAACTCCAGATACCAGGCTCACCTCTGTACGACTTCCTTGAGGGCCGGTTGCCTCGTCCATCCCAAACATATCAGCGATTGATTGAAATCACCGAGCGCCAGGAAAGAGAGTTTATCAATCGTGAGATTGGAGAGCGCAGAACGCGTCTTGGTGCTCGCATCGAACAAGTCACCCAGGAAGTTCGCCGGGAAGCTGCCAATAAGAGCCGATTGGACCAATTTTATCAAGGAATGATTGATTGGACCAACGACGATACAGAACGCCGTCATTACGAGGAGAAGTTGTTTCAGCGTGCATATGACGAACTCGGATTTCTGCCTGATGCCGAGAAGGAGGGGAAGAGAGCGGCTCTTTTTAAGGCAGCACATGACATGGTGATCATCAAACATCCTTTCGAACCCGCATGGAAGATTTTCCTGGGGTGGCTGGATGTTCAGGATTTCTCCCAGTATGATGTGGGGCACCTGCGCGAGTACATTGAGTTCTTCCCTGAATCTGGACTCTCGAAGGTTCTCAAAGGATTCTTATTAAGCGGGCTATCGCCATTTCCCAAGGACACTTCGGACGAAACAAATGACAAAGATGGCAAGGATAGCAAGGAAACCACAGCCACGCAGCCTGGTAACGAAATTGACGACGGGGAAACTGCTCCTCAAGACCCTCTCGTCCTTATGATCACGGGCTTGGATTCCGCTCGAGATTCAATCATTGCCCACCGTATCCTGGCGGATGTCTACCTCTCTTTCGAAGATTATGAGAGCGTGGTCAATGTTGCTCGTAAGGGGTTGCTGTACATTGAGAAATCGGTAAAGTACAGTGGTGTCAAGATCCCCAACACCATTGATTCCCTGAACAACGCACTTGCCAACGCCATGATCTATTATCAATCCCCCCGACATCACCCAGATGCGAAGAAAATCTTCGAGGGGATCCTCCAACGGAACCCAACATCCTCCAATTGCCTGCTTGGGATTGGTCTGATTTTGAAAGAGGATCAAGACTATGTAGAAGCTGCTGACTTCCTGCGACGATCACTTGAACGCGATCCTGCCAACCTCAAGATTCGCGGAGAGCTTGCTTGGTGTGAAGCATTGAGTGGCGATCTTGAAGGTGGCCTAGTTAGTCTTCAGGCTGCGCATGAGGACCTGAAAGAAGCCCAACCGGACAACAGGGAGTTCAAATCTGAGCTTCTTTACCGCATTGGTTATTGCCAGTGGGAGCTTGATCCGTCCCCAGCTGCGCGCAAAGATCGCAGTGGTGCTTATGCTAGCCTATTTGCTTCCATCCAGGCGAATATGAACTTCGCTCCAGCATACACCATCCTTGGTTTCTACTACGCAGACTACAAGAAGGATAAGGCCAGAGCTCGCAGATGCTTCCACAAGGCATTTGAACTGTCAGCCTCTGAGATCGAAGCCGCCGAGCGTCTTGCCAGGGGCTTTGCCGACTCGAAGGAATGGGACCTTGTTGAAGCAGTTGCGCAGCGTGTGGTTAACTCCGGCAAGGCTAGGCCTTCCCCTGGTTCAAAGCGCCGAGGGTTCAGTTGGCCATATGCCGCACTGGGGTCGGTTCAGGTCAACAAACAGCAATACAGCAAAAGTGTTGTGTCCTTCCAAGCAGCGCTTCGACTCGCACCAGAAGATTACCACTCATGGGTCGGTCTTGCCGAAAGCTATCACCACTCTGGTCGATACAACGCCGCCACCAAGGCCTTTGAGCAAGCAGAACTATTGGAACCGGCGCTCTCAGACAAAGACAAGGAACATGTATGGTTTGCAAGGTATATGCTGGCAAATGTCAGGCGGGAGCTTGGCCAGTATGACGACGCCATCGCTGCCTACGAAGATGTTCTGAAATCCCGGCCTGGTGACATTGGTGTGACTCTCGCGCTTCTTCAGACCCTGACTGAGAGTTCGACGAAGAGCCTTGGCCAAGGTCTCTTCAATGATGCGGCAGAGCTCGCATACCAAGCTATTTCGGTGGCCAGCTCGCTGGCGCAGATCAAAAGCGACATTTTCAACCTGTGGAAGACTGTAGGAGATGCCTTCTCCAACTTCTCCTACATGAAGGCCAAGGCTGGAAAGCTCTCTGCTTCAAGCTGCAAGGCTTTACTGGAGGTCGATCTCGACCCTATGGCCCTTGATGTCATGACTGATATTGATGGCGTCGGAACTGATTGGCTCGCCGCCCACGAAAGTGAAGAGTCGATGCCATCTGAGTTCTACGTTCACCTGTCCATAATCGCTTTTAAACGTGCACTCTACGTTTCCGTACATGATGCTCATTCCCAAGCAGTTGCCTGGTACAACCTTGGTTGGGCTGAATATTTGGCCTATTGCAATGTGCAGCCGGACTCGACCAAGAAAGGAAAGAAGCCTCGCAAGTTCATCAAAGCAGCCATGCGCTGCTTCAAGAGAGCAATCGAATTAGAGGCGGGCAATGCCGATTTCTGGAACGCATTGGGTGTCGTCACTGCAATCATGAGTCCGAAGGTCTCTCAGCATGCGTTTGTCCGAAGTTTGCATCTGAATGAACGCAACGCGCAAGTCTGGACAAATCTCGGAGCACTCTACCTCCTTTACGAAGAAGGCCACATATCGTACAAGACCTTCTTGCGAGCGCAGGCCACCGACCCAGACTATTCACCGGCCTGGGTTGGCCAAGGCTTCGTTTCACTTATTGTTCATGAGACACAGGAGGCGAGGGGTTATTTCGAGCATGCCTTTGAGATCTCAACCTCGTCCGATATTCTCACTAAGCGCCAGTTCAGCCTAACCCACTTTGATAATCTCAATGGGGCCTCATCCTCTAATGTGGCCGAACTCATTCAGCCATTCTTCGCACTGCACCAACTCTGCATCCAAGATCCGTCAAACTTGCCGTTTGTGCATCTTTCCGCCCTTTTGGCAGAGAGAATGGGCGAAACTGCAGATGCCGAGTCTAGCCTGCAGGTTGTCTGTTCAGGCATGGAAGCTGAGTTCGAAAAGACTGAGTCGCCAGCTTCCCTTTCGAGGTATGCCCAAGCAAACGCAGATATGGCTCGTGTCCTGCTTGCACGCCACTCTTATGAAGAGACCGCCGAGAAGGCCGAGCTCGCGCTCTCTCTCTCTGGGGAGGAAGACGCGGAGAAATTTGACCCCGAAGTCTGCAAGAAGCTTCGTCTGTCTGCGCATCTGGCTGCTGGTCTAGCGTATTACAACCTGAAGTCTATGGACCAAGCCATCGATATGTTCCGCGATGCCCTCGAAGAAGCAGAGAATGCTCCGGATGTTGTCTGTCTTCTTGCCCAGGTCCTGTGGGCCAAGGGTGGCGAGGAGAACCGGGCCGTTGCTCGCGAGCAACTGCTCGATTGCGTGATGAATCACCCTAGCCATGTCGGAGCAGTCACCCTTATGGGTGCCATCGCTCTCCTCGATGCGGACCGGGACGCCATTGAAGCAGTTGAATCAGACCTTAACAGCATGATCTCGCGTGATGACATCGATGTCCACGACCGAGCTAAAATCATCAAACTTCTGAGTACCATCTCAGCGATGGGACTCAACGATAATGCAACCGTCCCCGAAAGCGCCAGGCGCCTTGGCGATGCCACTACTGCTGTAATGCTTACACCTGGCCAATCTGCCGGGTGGATGGAGTTGTCGGCAGCGTCGCGAAACCCCTACCCAGCCGCCATGACTATCAAACGCGCTCTGCGGAGCGTGCCTCCTTACGGTAATCTCGGAGCCGAGGAGCTCAGCCAAGCCTACGCGCAAACTGGAAAGGTCGGTGACGCTTTCCGAGCGATCATGATTGCGCCGTGGAAACGTACTGGATGGGAGGAACTGAAGCACAATGTACCTACCCGGAACATGTGGACACGCTGCACTGGTCATAAATTGGAGGACTCGGACGACGAGTAACCTCCCCTGGCAGGGAAGCGCTGTACAGGCCATGGACCGGAGCAATCGGACCATGAGGTAACTATCCTGCCACACAAGCGCCACACAAGCGCGAGAGCTGGGTGAACTTGATGCACAGTGTATCTACTTTTTGACTGCACATCAGTTTTTAGCGAATGAACATGACAACATCAAACTCAACACAAGAAATGTATTCATGATAGATTAAGAGAAATGCAAATCCCATACCTCAATAATAATGAAATGCGTAATAAAAGGGCCACACTCCGCCGGCTGTTCAGCCAATTGAGCCCACCATGACTTCTCTTCTCATTCTATATCAACACCTGCCGTCTTCTCCAGCAACCTAGCCTTCCTACCATCCCTCCACGGTTTATCCAAAGCCTCAATCTTGCCCCCAAGCAGAGTAACAGTTCCCGGAGAAAGTAGCACCATACCTCTCGCAACAGATGGATTACGGAGCAAGAGCTTCGCCCCAATAGCAAGTTTCTCCAACGCTATCCCATCAATACGTTGCATTTCAACACCCACAGCCATAGTCCCTGCTGCATCCTGAAGAATCAGCCGGTGCGGCCCATACCCACTGTTCCCCGACGCACTCGCAGCACCGTTCGCAGGGTTATTATTTGCGCGATTGTTCTCCGACGCCTCGGCATCCTCGCCTACAGCTATTGTGCGCACGATTTCGCGGCCGCGGATGGCCTCGCCGCGCTCAACACGCTCAATCGCCTCGATCTGGCTCCATAGACTCGTGCCGATGTCTTCAATGTCTAGCACTTGCACGGGGATTGAGCCTTGCAGCCGTCGCTCTTGGACTGTCGGGTCATGAATGTCGACTGGCAGCACGCAAGATCTGTGTTTGGAGAGTGATTCTTTGATATCAGATGCGAGGAGACGGAATATAGCCGTCTTTGCGAGAGCGGATGGGGGAATATTGCGTTGTGCTGTGTTGGATGATGATAGGAAGGCATTGAGCCAGGGTTGGGCGACTGAGAGGGATTTAGTGCTCAGTATCTGAGCTGCGATTTGATCAGGACTCGTCATGATGCGTTGGATTCCCTTAGAATCATATTGGCGCGTATGGTAAATCAAAGGAAAGCATTGAAGTTGGGGAAGCTATCAACGCGAAAACCAAAGCACAGACCACCGCTTAAAGCCATTGACCTGGCCCGACGCTCTCACCTCCGACAACTCCGATAACACCTCCCTTAAAACCTACGGCAATGTCGACTCTATCATCCCCACGTCCGTCCATCGCCTCCTCTCGAGCCCCTTCCCCGGGCCCAACCTCCTCCCGCCCATCACTCGATGTTTTGAACACCAACGTCAGCGGGGGGCTGAGCGCCGCATCTACCCCGTCCACCGCACGAGCTCTCTCCCCCTCACTCCATCTGCGACGCAATCGCAGCGCCCTGCGAGACTACTACAACCTCAAACCGCCCGGAGCAGACACATCTGCCTCCCGAGACCCATCTCGCTCCCGGAGTGTGCCGCGGAACACAGATGCAGGAGATATCTCTGATCCAACCGCTCTAGGTTCAGGAACGGAGCTCGACAGTGCAGACTTCGACCCGCAGCGGTATGTCGAGCATCTCTTGTCATCGTCGTCCCTGTCTACGGTGCTCAAGGCGGAGAACACGTTAGTTGGAGATATCCGCACTCTCGACGGAGAGCGGAAGGCGCTGGTCTACGATAACTACTCGAAGTTGATCCGCGCTGTGGAGACAATTGGGAAAATGCGGCGTAGTATGGATGATCGCGGTGCGCCGTTGACTATGACGAAAACGCTTGGCCCGGCTATTGGTTTTGTTGCTGAGACTGCTGGTGGGCTCATTAAGGAAGGTGAGGAGCAGCGCCGGCGAATGAAGGAAGCGAAACAGGAAGACGAAGCTTCAACTCAGAAGCGCGAGAAGGATACTGTTCGGTGGGTGCTTGCTGCACCGCAGAGATTGGAGAAGCTCGTGGCGGAGGATAAACAGGAGGATGCGGAGAAGGACTGGAAAGAGATCCAGCATTTACTCGACGCCTGGGGCGATGTTCAGGGGGTTTCTGAGATTCGGGAAGCATGTGAGAAAGTCATGAACAGGGAAAGTCACGATGACTGAACACCTGCTTACACACCTTTCTTCGGCCATAACCCATGTGGTTGGAGCTCCTCGGCAATGGACTGCTGCTGAAGTGACAGCTCACTTCTGGCTGAACTGACAGCTGCGGCCATGAATGAGCCGGCTCATTCATGAAGACAAATCGTTCCCGATCTATGCAAGACATGATCAATCGATACCTGCCTCCAGCTCTGGTCCCAACGAACCACCCGGTGCCCCGGCTTCTGGGAATGCCTAGGCATACAGCCCAGCCTCTACCACCAAGGTCCGGAAACACATCAAGTATCATAAATATGTAGATAACTGCGTTCAGAGATACCCACTACAGCATAACATTAATCGTCAATCATATCCTCATCAATCATAAACAACCCCCAACGAGCCATAATTCCACCTATTTCCCCTCAAGCACCTCCCGACTCGAATACATACTCGCCTTGAGCCCATACTCATTCTTAGAGCTAATCTCCAGATGAGTAAACGCATCAGACTTGTAGTAAACAGACCGAAACCCCTTCCCAACAAGCCCAATATCAACCAACTTACTCACAACCCGCTTAACATCCTCAACATCCCCGAAATCATCCGTATAAACACAAATCAAACGACTCTCTCCACCTCCCTCATCAGTAGCAACTTTCGCCACATCCCCAAGCTCTCCTTTCTCCATCGCCCTAACAACCGCCCCCCAGAACTCATCAACCCGATCAACAGTCGGAAAAAGCATCCACTTCCCACCGGTAACACCCGTCTCCCTCGCGAGATCAAGAATACTTTTCTCAAGCTCCTTCCGCATCGGATTTAATTTCCGAGTCAAAGCAGCCGTAGTCTTCGCGCCAGACTTATCATGCGCCTCGCGCAGGGTTGCACTCTCATTCTCGTACTCCTGGAGAAGCTCCCTGCCTTTCCTAAGCAGGGCGGGAATATCCCCATCCCCATTCTGCTTAGACGGCATATGTGGATTGAACATCCAGATCCAGGGGCCTACGTCCGCGGCTTGTGTTGTTGAAGGCGGAAGACGCGGTAAAAAGCGAGCTATGGGCTCGGTCTTCCCGCGCTGGTTGCGTGGTATGACGCCTGGTTCTGGAGATGCATCGTCCATTGATATGTCTGATGATGCGGCCTTTGCGTGTGTTGGCGGCGCCCGCAGTTGCTGCTGGATGGTTGATAGCAGCTTCTGGTGGGTTCCTGCCCAGAATGGCTCTGGGTCGTAGGATGAGACATATTCTTCCAATTGGGTCTTTTCATCGTCGTCGCCTGATATGGATTAGATGGGGTTCTTGGGGTGGACTGGGGTATTTGATGGGGTTACCGTAGAAGCTTGATTCGTCGGATAATATTTCATCGGCTGCTGTAGTTGATGTCATTTTTAGGTGGCGCTGGGAAAAAAATATGATGCTTCAGTGGTTCTTGTTGAGATGTAGTTGGAGATGGGGGAAGCAGAAGTGAAGTAGAGGTGGGCGCGATCTGATAAACAACCCGCATTTGAATTTCCCGACTGCACCCTCAACTACTTTACCCGTCCACCAATCTATGAATCTCATGGAAATGATTTTGTTTGGAGTCAATGGCAAATTTACGCAGTGATGTAGTGGTTCTTTCAGGCCAATAAATACAGACTTTGGTCGTTGCTATAACACCAGAGTCCCCGAATATATCCTAACATAACGTCATTTATATTAACACTCACCTTTCTATCCTAGTTATTGGCCCCAGCTTACTCGGCACCAGTAATTCCTGGCCATACCTGGTCTACGAATTTGACCAGATCCGCTTTCAATTCATCAGGCTGCTCTAGTGCCGCGAAATGACCACCCTGTAGGAAAACAGCGTCAATATCAAGTCTCATTTCGTTTTTAACTGGCACATTCCATACCTTCTTGTGCTGCTCCCAGAATACCAAGTCTCCAGTGGTTTTAACCCACGAGCGCGGTAGCGGAGCAAGCTCCATAGGGAAAGATGAAAATCCGAATGGCTTGTGGATATACCAACGAGGGTCATTGGAAGCTGGAACCGGTGGCGGAGGGTAGTTCTATTCATTCCCATCAGATGTCTGCTCGTGGAGGTCGAGAATCATGGGAGGAAACTCACCTGTCGATAAGCATAGATCGCTCGAGGGAACGTCTCCGTAAGCCAGTACAAGGTGACAGATTCCAAAATGTCCTCTGGGGCAAGTGGATCGTGGACCCATTCCAGGAATTTTTCTCCAATCCTGCTGGTGTCAGTTTTGCAGTTTATGTGGACTGCGCTTTGCTTTCCGCGGCTTACCACGCTAGTAGAGCCATAGGGCTCGATGCCAAAACGTGCCCGATGGTGCTGGGTCGAGTGCCTTGCTCAGTCGCATAGCCTGAACCCGTAGCAACGAAGTTCATCATCCTGTCGATGCCTTTTCTCTCAAACGCATTCAGATGGTCATCTGTCATGCCGTCTGGCTTTCTCATGAAAACCACGTTGACTAGATTATATTGGCATCCAAGTCATCGGATACCCTTTATGAAGAATGTACTCACCGTGTACAGCTATATCACAACTTGTCAGAAAAAGCACAATCCTCCCAGTAGGAATATCATGAGTGTTCCATACCTTTGCAGCTCTCATGATCCACGCCCAAGTGTCTGGCAATCCGACTTCCAATGTCACCTCCCTGGGCAACATATCCGCTCTCAAAACCAAGACCTTTCATCAGTTGATCCACAACACGAGCAATGTCACCTATTCCAAAGTCCCTATCTAGCGGGGGTCCAGAAGAAAATGTGAAGCCCGGCAATGAAGGTATAATCAAGTGATAAGGCAAGGTTTCCGGCGTGTACTCCTCTCGGAACCTTTGCAGTATAGGTAAAAACTCGAGGAAGCTCCCTATGATACAAAAAGTCAGTCTTCATGTAGTGACCTGGCTATCTACTTGCTATGGGATCAAAGGAAAGATATAGCCTACCAGGCCATCCATGCAACAACACGATAGGAACCGCATCCTCCCTTTCCGAAAACAACCCTACAAAATGAATCGTAAGACCTTCGATCTCGGTCGTATACTGAGGGAAACTATTGATTCGATCCTCGGAAGATTTCCTAGTGTGAAATTTCAGCCCTGTATCCAATATCATGCATTGTAGCACAGTTATTACCAGTGGTAAGACCTCAGCCACTGATCCCGCATGGTGATTAGCCAATCTGTAGTGACACCATAGCGACGGTCTGTTTGGGAATTCTCGTATGTGGTCGGTGCCAATTTCGCTAACTTTATCAACGTCTCGAGCTCGACCAGTCTGCCTTTGGGGATGGTGGCCTTGAATGGTGTGAGCGAGGCCGTGGCCGTCGAGGGCGGGGTACTGAATGGCAATGACATTGTGAAATCAATGGCTTTTATACTGGATGCTGCGTATTTTGTTCGATACTTTATTATAGAGCTCTGTGTTCAGGCAACTATCCGTCGTCATGACTCATGTGCGGGGTTCCTACGGGAACAGCCTCGTGATTTGATGCTCACAAACCCTTGTTCTCGATTGAGACACCGGGGTTGAACTTGGGAGGACATTAGTTCGAGGTCAAGTGGGATTAAATAGGATGAATTGATCAAATATTTGAACAACATGAATATGTTGGATATACATCTATGATGTCTTCGTTTTGATTCGGATAATATGGACTTGTAGAATTGTACAGTTACTTCAAGTGGGTAGAAATTCTATCTGAAAAAGACCCATCATTCACTACAAATCCCTAGCCTTCATAGCCAACATAAGCCTTCGATAGCTTTTCGCGAACCCACTATTTCCTCGTCAGTTATCACAGCGGTACTAGATCGGTACTAGATCTATTCTATTACTAACCTCACCTGCCTTAAAGGGCTCTTTGCATGAAGGTCTATCATCCGATATATGATTCGGTAGAACAGATACTGTTGTATCATAGTCGACCCCAAAGAAGAAAGGAATGGAGTAACGTTCTTGCCCGGTCAAGTTTGTCACGCGATGAATAGTCGACTTGAACTTTTTATTCGTCCTAAACAAGTCAGCATGCACTCTCGTGAAGGATCGAACCAATCTTACCAAATTGACAAGCAATCTGCAATGTTGACGACCAGTGTTCCGGGCAATGGGGGTGCCAGTATCCATTCGCTGCTGTGACTCAATACTTGTAGTCCCGGGACACTACCCTGGGAGAGGATAGTGAAACATTCAAAATCCTGGCAGTGTATCAGGAAATTAGTCTTTTCGTATCTTCTTCTGGGGTTTGGTCAATTGCTTACCGTATGAGCCCCAAGCCCTTCGCGGACTTCCTCCTTCACCGGCTGAGGTGGGTAATGCATCATCCTAGACGTGACACCTGGGTTCTTGGTCATCGAATCAAAGTGCTCTTCGGGCAATTCCAAAGCGAGGGCGAATATTCTCATCAGCTTTCGGCAGAGTCCTAGCATCATGACACAGTATTCAACATAGGTCTCTGTGAAGTTTGGAAGTATATCTTGGCCAGGCCATTGATTATCTCCATACAATCCGTAGGGATCATGAGGAAGAGTGTCATCTTTCGATTTTTGAGGATCCATTGCAGTTTCGTACCCGATGTCGAATGCCTCAGAGAGAGCACTGACTGCATCTTCTTCGGCAATGGGATCATCATCTGTCCCAGTGGATTTTTCGCCCCCTAGGGGGCTGTAACCGCGGAATTTCTAGTATAGTCTTAGTATGTCCTGTCTTTGTTCAAGTTTGCCGACGCACAGGAGAGTTCCCAATATAGAATTTCATCTTTTGCTCCTCGGACAGATCGAAAAGCCGCTTTGCGGAACAGTGTATGCCATTGATTTTCTCCTCTGGGATTCCATGGTTCTGAAATACACTATTAATATCCGATGAAGCTCGAGAGTACGGTAAGAGCCATGTACCCTGATGTAAAAGAAACCAACCTGAGTGCAGGCATCATAGATTGATTGAGCAAGTTTCCGTCGCTCATCGAAATTTGGACTATCCAAAGATGACAGATCGATAATCGGGATATTCTTACAATCGGCCAGTTGCGAGATCTCAGACTTTGACTCAGTCATTGTTGTCTGGTGCTTCTGAGAGAGATGGAGGAACTTCCACTTTATACCTCGCGGGGTAGATCCCGTTATCTTCACCCACCAATCGCCGATTGTACAACTGCTGCGCCAATTCTAATAGAAATATTAATATAGACTACATATCTTTGCACTTTGTTGGCTGGTATTTATGCTTTTTATCTTCTATCTCAAATGTACCCTGAAGCATACATCTATCTTAATCAACATTGCTAAAGTATTCGTATCACGATAAACGATTTCTGGGGCTCATTTCAACGCATATACATCAACCATTCCAACATTTTAAACTGAAGCTTCGGGAGCTTCGGGTCCAGGCAAGGTATCCAACCAACGCCAGGAAATTACGGCCTGGATGAGGCAAGTAATAGCTGCACAGGGTGAGTAATTGAACGACAAGTTATTAGGCTGGGTGACTCACCTAGTGCCACAGTCATGTAAAAGAAGCCAACTAATTCGAATAACGAGCCGGTCAACAAAGGCCCAAGCATCATACCGAGACTAAATCCGACTTCAGTCATGGAAAAGACTCGCAGGTTGCTTCTGTTGGCCTCGAACATATGCGCGTCTTTAGCTTCCATGTCCTTCACAACATCTATATTGGAAAAGTAACATTTGTTAGCGGGAATAGACAACAAAAAAAATATAATGGAGTCACTCACAGGCCAGTTGCACGGCTCCTACACCACGCACAAGAGGTAGAATACTACCCAAAGCAATCAAACTGCTGGTAAAGATAGACTTGCCAGCGGCATCTCCTCCGGCCCATGGGAAGTGGGAGTCTCCAGGAATCCCCAGAAGTAAGATGAGAGGGATCATCGCGAGCCAACCGAAAACGGTAGGTCCCCGTATTCCGATTCGATCACGAAGCCACCCAGATGGGCCACTGAGAACGATGTTCGGGACTTGGAGGCAGAAGAACATCATACTAATGAGCAAACTCTTCCAGCCGAATGCTTGTCTCAGGTGAACAGGGAGAGTGTTGTTAATGCCCGACATGAGAGAGGAGACCACAATAACGTTGGCCAATGCAGTCAAAACACGTGGATCGGAGAGCATAACTCTGAAGTATTCATGTTTTAGATCGTGCTTGTTCTCCACTGTACCATCGTCCGGACTGGCGGTAGACGGTGTATCAGAAAGTAGAGCGGTCGATTCTTCTGGGCCCCCGTCATTGTTGAGAACTGACTTGCCAGCAGCTTTGGGGGATTTGCGACCAGGCTCAATCATGACCAGACGGGCAACGATATCCAAGAAAAGCACGACCAAGGGAAGTGACCAGGCGGCCCAGTAGCCAAATAGCTGAAGCATAGTGCCACTCACGGTTGGTCCGCCAACCATTCCTGCAGTTACAAATGACATGGCCATCCCCATCGACTGTCCGAGGTTTTTCTTGTCCACATTGTTTGCCAAAAGAGCAAATCCAACCACCCAAGTAGCGGCACCTGCCATAGATTGCAGGATGCGACCAACGAAGAGCACCCAAACTGTTCAAGATAATTAGCTTCCAAGAGTCGTGATCAAGGATAGAGGTGCTCATACCACATGGGGCGAGAGCAATCATCAGAGTTCCCACAAAACATCCTGCTAGAGCGATCAATAGTGGTTTCTTTTGGCTCGAAGTCTTCTCGGCAAGGTGAGCGACAATCGGAGCAGAGACGAGACCAATGAACCCATGGGTGGTGAGCAATGCTGTGGTGTACGTCTGAGTTTGTGATGGATCAAGATGCAGTCGTTCTTCAAGCATGTAACTCAAGATTGGAGTAAGAAACCCATAGAGAAATGTCTCTAATGGATTGTTAGTGTGACTCAGATGTGAAAGAAAAAAGTTTTCAGTAAATGAAACAACCAGACATACCTGCGAATAAGGCAACTGTGATGGACGAAACCACCAACAGTCGAGATGAACGCCATTTATAGCCCCATGGCTTGGTATCGTCCATTTTAATTGAGTTGCTTGACAAGAGAAGAAAGAAAAAGTGGGGGCAGCGAAGAAATTAGTTAAGTAGTTCTTAGGCGGTAGGACCCCATATGGAATATATGGAATACCATTGCATTAAGCTAGTTCATGGAGATTAAAATGACTGTTTCTTTTAGGCACCTGGAGTTCCTCGTTCTCGTGTCGTTAGTGAAGTTCTATTGGTAATGAGTCAATTCAGATCGCCCTCGCGTTTAAACCGAACATCGTGATCGACGCCTCAAATGCACCTCCAATGCACTCTGGTACATAGTCAATGTATCTAGGAAGACAACACAGAAATATCAACTTGTGTGTCACACTTAGAGTTCACGCCCTTTGTTGCAGATCCGAAGTCTTATGTACATACTGCACACGGACACACCCTACACCAGTGTCCCGAATGGAACTTCAAGACCTTACATGACATTCGTATTTCGATCAAGATTGATCTTCTTACCCCATGAGTCTAAAGCTATTACGAAAATTTGATAATGTGTTGACGGAGTAGTCAGATATAGCCCGTCGGCAACCGTCGGAACTCCCGGTCTTATGCACCCAGTACGACGATGTAGGCAGATAGTAGAATCAGCACCGTATTGTCTGGACCTTTTTATCGGGTGTTGTTAAAGGGCTGAATGTTTCACAGGGTTAAAAAATGGGGCCATGCAATGCAGTGAAACAATAGCTCGAGGGATAAGACATGGCGCAAGACGGGCATGCGTGAGACCGATCTCATTGCTGCACGTCCAACCAACGAGGGTGTGTATCATCTGCTGTTCACATGGAATTGTATTGTTCTATTTGATATTATCTAGTTCATGTCTACTTTCTCCGGAGTAACTCCGCAAAATGCAACCATTTCAACATATAATCCTAGCAGGAACTATATATAGCGACTACAATGTGTTATTGACTCTAGGAAATTACTACGGACAGTAAGCTTTATTGGTTGGATACTCCGAATTCGGCATTACCACTCCTTAGCTGCACATATAAAACGACAACTATACCTATTCAGTGCATATCCAGACTATATCCAGGCTATACTCCGTAGAGGCAACATCCTGACTTCAAGGTGGATTCTCACCGCCCCACTATACATTTTTTTACTCCGAAGCCTATCGATGTAACAATCCGAGAGCAACTGGGTCGTCAAAGGGCCCCATTTCCTTCAGTCTGTGCATTATCGGAGTGGAAATAGTGTGTCACGCGACCCCGTTATTTGATAGGCCCCATCTGCCGTCATCTTGTCGGGCATATTCAGACGCCACATTCCGCCCCTCCGGAGTCGACGACTGAGCTCCGAGAATTGCAAGGTCTAGAATCATTCCAAACTCGGACTAGATCAAAATGACAAGCATTCAACACCCCCAGTCAGCGACCACGGTCTTTCTAGATCAGCCGCCTAGTTGTCTAGAGTTCTGTCCCGAGGTCCCAGACCATTTCATCGTGGGCACCTATCTTCTATCAGAGAACAAAACAGAAGATGGAGAAATCGAGCAGTCCAAAACTGGGAGTTTGCAACTATGGAAATTAGACCCTGTTAGCAAAACATTGTAAGCCAACCACAATCAATCATATTGCTTCGCAGCCCCAGAGCCGAGGATAACACCCTCATAACGAAGCCACTCTAACAGCGCTTAGATCCCAAATCCAAAGAATTGCTGTCCCATACGCAGTCTTTGACCTGCACTTCCACCCAAGAAACAAAAACCTATTCGCAATTGCAAGCAGCGTGGGTTCAGTGTCTGTATTCCAAGTATCCACCAATGGAGACGCATCCGCAACCCCAAGCATCACCCAACTATGGACAAAGCAAGTACACGAAGACTCATCAATCCCGGCACTATTCCTCGCCTGGGCACCGCAAAACTGGTTCCCCAAGCCAGCAGATGGCTTCGCCGTCACATTCTCAGATAGCCGGACTGCCGTCTTCGGGACAGAGGGCGATATCCGCCAAGAAGAAAGTATAGAAGAATGGGGTACGTATGAAGCCAAGCAGATGATTGAAGTCTGGTTTGTTGCTTTGTCAACAAGCAAGGGAACCCCAGATGTCGAGACGCAGAACCCGGCTGCGATTCCGTTTATGTTCACGGGTAATGACTTCGGCTCGCTACACACGCGCCGATTCGATAACACCGCCGAGTTGGATGATCCAGATGAACATGTCTCGCCCATGCTGCTCGAGCATGATGATAGAGCTCGCCACCACACTGCTGGTGTCACTGCTATCTTGCCTCTTGATGTTCCCTTGGTTGATGATGCACCGGTCCTTCTGACGGGATCTTATGATGAGAGTCTTCGTGTGTATCATGCTACGCGGAGGGGAGAGATTCTCGCTGAGGAAGGTCTTGACGGTGGGGTTTGGCGACTGCAGTTGCTGAATACGACGAGGATTCCGGTCTCGGACGACCCGTCGAATGTATCTGAGTACCGCTTTTTGGTGCTGGCGAGCTGCATGCATGCTGGGACGAGGCTTGTGCGGGTTACGTGCAAGCAGGAAGATGGGGCTCTGAATTGGGAGATTGAGGTTCTGGCAAAGTTTACCGAGCATGAGAGTATGAATTATGCCAGTGGCGTGTGGGAGGGCGGACAGGAAACGACCCAGTCTTCTGAGATTTTGTGCGTCTCAAGCAGTTTCTATGATCGCAGGCTCTGTGTTTGGACTGTGGATCTATAGACAAATAAAAAAGCCATACCAATTCGGAAGCCTATCTAGATACTGAGACCTTCCCATGTGCAGGTTTCGGGTAGTCTACGCCCGGGCGTTGGCTAAAATTCTACTGGAAATTCGTAAGCCGAAATTATTCTAACATGATTGTGGTCATGAACACGCTAGAGAAAGCAGAATGCATAAGCGACAGGTATACAAGTACATCCGCGCCCGAAGACAAGAAAAAAGTTCCGAAGAAAGTATATCGTTCCCATTGATCCATTGAGCGTTTAATTAGACAATAGTCTCTAGCTCGCGAGCATAACCCAAAGCATTCTCAATAACGGTGCCGCTAGCCACCAGGATATCCTTCTCAGACCTAGCAGTCGCCTCGGGCTCAACAGGGAAGTATATGCGGCCGTCTCGGAGGATCCAGCCGCGCTGCTTGGCAAATTCGATCACTGCACCTTCAGACTCGAGGAAGAGGAGGTTCTTGGCGTTGGAAATGGGGAGGGAGGGGTATGCCTTCTCTGAGCAACCTGCGATTTCATTGCGGATAGTGCCGATGAGAACCTATGAAGCTTCTGATTAGTAACCGTGCTGATAGAGATATTAAATTGCGAACTGAGCACGCATGCAACTTACATTCGAAAACAGACCAAAGTCTTCCGACGGAACACGCTCGGACTTCGTCTCCCTCCACACCTTGTCGTAGCTTCCCTCCATCAAGTTGCGCTCCAGCTCAACGGGGTACTTGATGCACGCATCATCCTCAACACGGCCACCCTTCAAGCTTGCCTCTTCCACCAATCCCTCTAGCACTGTGTGGAAGTTGGCACTGTCGCCCATGCTCAAAAGAAGAAGCAGATACAGTCCTGTAATCTTGCTGCGTTGGCTAGTGCTGAAGTCGATTTCCGAAGAACTCTGTCCGGGAAGACCGGCATGTCTCTCAAGATCGTAGAATGGCTGCAGTTGCTGGTAGTACCGTGTGAATAGCTGGGCGTCGGTCTGACGGATGGAGGCGAGTGCTCCGAGTTCAAGGACTTGGCGGGCAAGGATGACAAGCTGGGGAGGTGTGGAGGAAGTAGGGATCAGGGCATTTTGCAGAAGGAGAGCTCGCTTAGAACGGCTGAGGAGGTCGTTGGCGGCGTCGAACTGTTTGCGCTCGATAGCACCGTGGAGCTCTGACACAAGGGACTGTAGATCGGACATGGTGGAGGTTGTGTGGGTTCAGGACAATGCTGAAAGGGAATAAGGCAGCCTAGCCGGATTATGACGAAGGCAGTAATTGAAACGGCGGAGACGATAGAGGGCTCGGGTTTTGGTTGATGATTGTTGGTGACATTCCGATGCTCATGACGGAGCTGCGGAAGGCGGTCAGCTTGAAGTCACGTGTGGGCACTTTGATAATCGCCGATCTGGGTGTTGACCCTTTTACTACCACTACAAGCCTGGCTATTTAATTTTTGTATTTTTTTGGTTTGTTGGATTATTATTGAACCACGACATGACTCAGTGACTGCAATAGCTATATATTACTCAAATTCATATATCTACTCATGGTCATCTGACAATGCCAATTTCACAAGTGTACGGAACAAGGGTGTGCCTAGCCCTGTCACTGGATCCCACCCTTCGGTGGCATCCCAGCTGGCATTCCGTACCCGAGCATCGCCTGGATTCCGTTGACAGCCCGTGGAGCTACCCAGAACAATATCTGTGAGCCCTTTTTGCCCCTGGCTATAAAGCCATGGGTTCAGGAAACCCATTCGAGGCTTACCCTGCGCAATACGGGCAGAGTTGAGCCGAGAAATAATACCTGCAACCACTGGCGTTGAAGCACTGTATGCAGTCAGTTCATTGTTCTCTCTGAAAATTGGCCAAAGACAAACCTTGTACCGCCGACCGAGATCCACTCTCCGTGGTCTCGAACGATGAAATTGGCGGCTTGGGCCGATAAATCGGGATACGCTCTTCCCGTAGCATTGTACAGTCCATTCCATCGACTTCCAAGATGACGAAGGTAGCCTTTCACTGCCTGGTCCTGGTATTGGGGACGAGGGAAGACCTCTGAAAACCCACCTCCAGAGAAGGAAACCGCTTTTTCGGGATTGAGGCCGTATGTTCCACCCACAGCTGTAACAAATGGACAGGAAGCTGGATATCCGGGGAGAAATCTGGTTTCATTCGTTCCGTCATTTCTCACACAAGAAGTTCCCGGCCCAGCATCTCCGCTACCGAAAAGTATTGAAACACCCCGGGCACCAAGCTGGGCAAATAAGCTACAAGTTGCGTTTAAATACGACGGTGGAAGACTCTGCTCGTTTTCTCCGTACGAGTTGGAAAGCACCGCGGGGAGCTCTTCATCTGGGAGATTCAACAGGTAATGTAGCTGTTCAAGATATGGCTCGTTTGATGATTCGGCAGGGTCTGGATGAGTTATTTCGGGGACAACAGGACCGCGTCCCCCGGTACTATAAAATGTTGCTAGCACTTCATCCGCCAGCGGAATGGAGTACTGTACGTCTAGATTTGCCTCGACACTATCAGACAGGGAGTGCTGATCATTCTGGCCGCCGTTGATCGAGACGACACTGAAGTTCGCGTCTGTGTGGCTTAGGGCGTAATGGCGTAGAAACTCATCGAAATCAGCATGGCGAGCATATTGTTCCAAGAAACCAGATATCCCCAGTCGATTCCGCCATTCCGGTCTGGTAGTTGTGTTGTCAATTCCATACAGATCCCGAAGGCAGTCTGGTGTGATAGTTATATCGCATCCAGCGGCCAGCTGCTCGGAAGTCACTGTCGTCGGTTTGAAAATGAAGCTTCTTTGAGGTAGGAGGTTTCCGAATCGAGTTGTAGGCTGAATCAATTGAATGTGGGGATGTAAGGCCTTAGGCACTGAATAGCCAAGAGTTCGAATGGCGGTGCTTCGCTCATCTGGGTCTTGTCGATGAAAGTAGAAAAACTCTGTTTTCAGCATCTGCTGAGCCTGAGAAATTGGAACTGTGAATGAGATCCAATGGCCGTCTAGCATGATAGAACTGGCTGGAACATTTTCTGACCGTAGCCATGCGATAATCCGGTCTGAAATGGCAGGAGATGCACTCAAGAATTCCTTCACTTCGTCTCTTTTCATATGTTGACCATAGCTCGCGTGGCCCGGGGTTGAGAGCTCTATGACCTTTTGCTCGAACTCCCCGGCATTATGTTGGTTGATCGCTAGTCGGAATTTTATAAGTTTGGAGGCCAACGGTCTATCCCCTCTTGACCAGCCATCCGGTACCTTGTCTAGCTGTTCAACCCGCTGATGGCTGGAATCAACGGCGATCACCAACTGAATATAGCATAGCACAAGGGCCAGGGTCTGGAGAAGTAGAAATTGAAGTCTCATTTTGCCATTAAACACTTGCTAAACAAGCACAGTGAATAAATACCATGCTGCTGCCATCAGACTGTAAATATATCCCTTTCTAGACGAGTGAGAAATACATCGATATTCACAAAGAGACCTAGATGTCATCTGGTAAGTGATCAAAACTATCCGAGCTATGTACTAAACGGATATGTATGACGTGATATCAAGTAACTAGGAACCTTGGAATACAACAGTACAACGTTGCACACCAACATGATAGTCACCGAGATCTACCAACTACCGAGCCTAAGTCCACTTGTGTAAATTAGGATACATTCTCATCACTACCAGTATGCCGGGCAGGTGCTGAATTGTGAACTGTTACTCTATACACGCCGGTGTCTGCTTTTAGAGAACACAGGATTTATCGATATATGTCTAAGTTCGGAACGGAAATATATATACATTTGCTGACTCTGAGATGGATACAAACATTCAGATCGTTTCGGTATAAAATGAGATCATGCAAGTTACAGTTGATTGTCGCTCTCGCCAATAATAAAAATGGTCCATCGAGAGAAACTACCCGGGTATGTACTACTGCCCAAAGCATGTATCAATTTTATACTCGGTACAGGGCTATATGTTTCTGTTTGGCTCTCTGGGAGCTATGTCCCATGATATGTATAAAGCCGGATATATGGAGCTTCTTACCTGGGACGACCTCGTGCACGGTATCATTTGGGTAGCTCGAAGTGCTCGTACAACTAAGCAAAACCTTACGTTGCAATAGATCAGCCCAGTGCTCTCGCTGTATAACCCCCCATGCAAAAAAAGGACTATGCTCATCCCTCAAGGCTTTCACATCCCTCAGGAGACCAGCAAAAGCCTTATGGGTCTACATTGTGCCATCAAACTTGGAATCCAACATCCCATTGTGTAAATCTAGCAATGGAAAATAGATAAAACAAACTGATCGTTGCGATATCTTCGATTGGGGGGACTTGTCATTGTATTTAATCTTCCCTTACAAGGTAACAGAATACATGTGGCACAGTACAAAAAGACGAAGTATAAAGTCAAGTTGATGCCTTGTAGCCTGAACATCCACTCGGATCATCTGATTTCCGACCTCCGTGAAATGCGGGATGATCGACGTCACAGTGAAGCTGCAGTGATTATCGCGTCAATCTGAGGTCTGAGGCCCATCACTTCAAAAAAAAAAGTTGTTTTGATAACTGACTACTGTGGGATCGACGTTGATATAATCTGACTTTCCGGATATCCGAACTTATTTTGGATTTCCCGAGAAGGTTGATATAAATATTAAAAGAAAATTGAATGTGGGGAAATACAACGATTTTTGGCTTATATCTCAGTGCCAATCATCAGTCGCAAATAAGCCTGGAAGCCCTGGAAGTCCAGAGCTGATTTGGTTTCAATTGCGGGGTGGCATGATCAAGGGAATCGACGTCATTACTACATTCCCATCTCACAGACCTTCCTCGGTCTTTCATCTCCGCTTTCAATCCTGAATCCTTTTCCACCTGGACACTATGGCTGAGCCAGATATACAACACCTACGTCGACTGTCGGCGGATAATCAGACAGTCTCGAAAGCTGATATCTCCTTGAAGGAACGCTTCTTCCGCTATTTCCAGCATGAGATCACCGGTATGTTCCCGTTGATATTCACACGCCACTTCATTATCAAGCAAAATAATCAAAAAGACCTTTGCTAATAACATTATTCCAGATTTGCAGCAGGAGATGGATCGTCTTGCAGATACAGCTCTTGTCGGTGGTGAGCGTGCCGATGCAACAGACCATTGCCTTGCTGGGATCGTGCGGTTATCCAATGAAGTCAAGGATGCAGCGAGCTATATTCCCACCTACGATCAGAGGGTATACGCAGAGGTAAACGCTACCCACACTCTATCTTGATAGAGCATAGCTGACATGTCTACAGGCAATCAAAGCTTTGCAGGATCGATTGGGCGAGACACGTGCAGCATTCGAGCCCCGATCAAAGTTTAGCTTCAAGACCAAGAAAAACACCTCTGCTGTATCTTTGCCTGACGCTGCCGTGCTATCAGTTGAAGGACGGCTTAGCATCCCTGGGTACCACTCTCCGGGTGCCTCGTCCGTTGACTCGTCCACGAACCACACCCCCAACTATCCTTCCACTCCATTGAACGAGCCGGATAGTCAGCAACAAGAGCGGCCGGAACTTGCGCCCACTTCATTCCCAGGTATCTCGACCGGGGACCTTTCCACAAAGTCCCACACGGACAAGCCCGCTGGTGCGTTTGCGGCCACCGGCATATCCTCTGTGTCGGTCGATGATCATCATAAACTTCACATTATGCTTCCAACCTCCGGGTCGACACCCACAGTCCCGGTGTCTATTACCTCTCTGGATCGCTGCATCGTTGATATGTCCATTCCCACTGCCAACGGAAAGCCATATGCCAGTTTGACTGCCAAGGGGGTCAAGGAAAGTTTATTGATCTGCGGTCGAGTCAATGGCCCTGCACACATTACTGGAATTGAGCGTAGCGTGATTGTGGTGTCATGCCGTCAGTTCCGCATGCACAACTGCAGCGACGTTGATGTCTATCTCAGCTGCTCTAGCAACCCCATTATTGAGGACTGTTCCAATATTCGGTTTGGTCGGATCCCGAAGGCCTATGTCAGTGTTCTCCTCTTGGCTATTTCTTCCCTCCCGTTGTATACTGACATTATTCCATCTAGGCCTTGAACCATGACCGTCCCGACCACGAAGACCGCTGGAGCCAGGTTGAAGATTTCAAATGGATCAAGCCAGAGCCTAGTCCGAATTGGAGTCTACTCGACCCCAACGATGCTGTTCCCGAAGAGGTTTGGGCAGAGATTGTTCCCGGCGGGCCGGGATGGTCTCTTGAGGACATTTTGCATGCCATAAAAGTAGTCTAAAATTAGGTTTCCCTTCGATGTCTTGGTACTTGAATGGACATGTTCCTACAGGACACATCCTGGATACCAATTGGCATCATGCGCCGTGATCGATAACGCCATTTCTACTTCAAATAATTATAACTTTTACTCTGTTTTTTTCTTGACGCCACCATGATCAATTACGATTTTTGCGATCCTTAAATTTGAGGAACGACAAGCTTAGTTGCGCTACTTCAGCTGTGTACTTGTAGCTACAGACAGAAATATAAGAAATTGATGGAGGAGCATACACTGATTTGAGCATAATATACAATTCATTCGTTAAACAAAACAAGAATATGTAGTCAGCCCTTTATGCAGCCTCTGTTATTGGCGATGCAGGAAGGAGATGGATACATAATCTGATCAGCATTGAAATGTTATATTTTAGCTAACAGTACAATGGCTTTTTGAATGTCAGTTTATAGCCGGAAAGATAAAAATAACTGCAAACTACAGAGTAAGATGTAAAATACTTTTCCATGTTTAAGTGTGATCGGTAAAATTACTTTTGAGGGATATTCTAGGTCCCTGTTGGTGATCTGCTAAAATACAGGGTTCAAGTGTTCCAAGTTGTGGGCACTTGGGGGTAATTCTTCGCGTGGTAACCCAAGTCTTCATAGACAGTTTCGTCTCCTGGGGTTCAGGTCAGTCTCAGACTAATCAACAGAGAATCAAGACAGCGACATACCTTTTAGAGAATCAACCCGATGTTGGTCTTCGTCTGACAGTTTCTCCAATTCCTGACCAGGCTCTTCCTCGTGGCGCTGTTTACCACCCATAGCAAATGCAGCTTTGCCAAGGTCATTCTGCGCCTCGCCGATCATGAGGAATTGAGCATTAGGATAGTCCAGGAACTCCGGCTGCAGAGGTACCCATCGAAGATCCTCGAATTTGTCAAGAACCCTAACGAGAGCGTTGTTAATATGACGATACCACAATCTCAATGGGGAACTACTTACGATTGAGGGTATTCTGGATCTTTTGGTAGTTGACCCACCGGTGGACCGGCAAACTTGGGACTCTTCGACTGAACAATCCAACTCCCGCGTGGTTGCAGGCCGAAGTCCTCCTGGACATCACCCAACTCGGCAGGGATGGTCAGGATATAGGCGAGATGGGATGCCCGCTGTGTGGAGGTTATCGCATAGACACCTTCGGCGTAGGGTCTAGCTTCCTCGGTGTGACGTTCACCTCGGGTGGAAGTCTGGTATGTTTTACCGGCGATGAACTTTTCATGAAGAGCTTGCATGGATTGTCCAGCCTTCTCCACAAATCCCATATCTCGTTCTTTGGCCGAGGTAGGAAACTTCTTCTTTGGGAGAATCATCAAGCGACATGAAGCGTCTTTGTCGACGGGGCCTTGGCCTTCGTCGAATTTCGCCCCAAGGACGGTTGGACGGAGGACAAAGAAGCTTCGGGCGACATCACCCATACTCTCAGGCTCCTCTACATTGACGCGTGGGCGGAAGAAGAAGTAGATGAAGCCTTTTTCGAGGATGTTGGAGGATACCACGTTTTTTCTCTCCTCAGACTTACGGAGACCTCCCTCGATTTCTTGAGGTTTCTCCGAAGGGATTTCGGCGGGCTGTTCCTGTGGTGGTTGTACTTCGGATGGTTCTTCTGGCTTGACAGGCTCCTCTCTCTTGACGGGTTCTTCTCTCTCAACAGGTGCTTCCTCTGCCGTCGGCATTGGTCCGTCTTCCGATGTACCTGTTACCTGCTCCGCTTTCTCGTCGTCAGGCTTTATGTCCTCCGTTTTCTCCTTTTTGGGCTGTGGAGCTTCTTCAGTTGAACCTTTCCGCTTTGTGCCTTTGGCAGTCTTGCCAGTCGGTTCGGCGGAAGTTGAAATGGCTTCCTTGGCCTTTTGGGCAGCATGGCGTGTGGATGTTCGTGAAACCATGATGAATGGTGGATTCCTTAGATGGTGGTAAAGGCCAAAAGATACCTGATCCAGCGAAGTGGTTTTAGCCTCTAAGGCTGTCATGATATATGTATGACGTCATGTTATACAGGAAAAGCCACAGGCATATTTAAGTGACTTTGCTAAGAATGACCGATGAGAATGTCATGATAATAGACAATTCAATCGATATCCATCTCATCGGCCATAGGCGAGTCATCCATGGTGTCGTTGCCCAGGTCGATCGATGCTGTTTCGGAACCCGAGCTTTCATTCGCGTTACCTTCCCGGAAAGCGCCAAATGAGTCTATGTCTTGAGAATGCCACTTTGGAAGTTCGCTGAACCTTCGTCTTTTGGGGCAATGGTCATGCACTTCATATTGGGTCTCGGGTGATGTATGTCTTTGTGCGAAGTGCGGATCCCCGTGCTGTGTAGCGAGAGTGTTGCGGGCTGGCTTTCTCTTCTGCCCTCTCTTTTGCACTAATGGCATTGTATTGCTATTAAATCCACCGGGTTGATAGTCTAGATCGTTCAGGTAGTCTGTCAAGTCGCGCTGCCATCGCTCGAGCCGATCTGGGAGACATAGTAGATCTACCCTTGGCACGCTAGTTTCTAGCTCATCGTCCGGCTCTTCAATATCGTAGGGCTTGATAACTCGAATATCATCACTGTCCTCTAACGGATCTATGTCATGGGTAGGCGTTGAAGGTCCTGAGTCGTCCATGCTGTGCTCACTTTCCTCTGGCTGGTGGTCTGCTGCAGCAGGAGAAGTAAACCCGGCGAAGTATTCAAAGGGCCGGTTTGGATTGGCAGGAGTCGTACCATCATTCATTGGGAGGTCCTCCATTATTTTATATCAAGCCTTGAACCGAACGATGTTGATATTCCGTTCCAATCCAAGGTAGACAGTCAAGTCGCAGAATCCATAATCGGACTTCTTAGGAAGGAACGAAGCAGTATATGCTGAAAGAAATGTGTTCATGTGTTCTTCTATTAAATGATCAAGTACAAGAAAAAGACTAGTAAAAGCGTAGGAGAATGGAACTCGCAAGAAAGTCATGGTCGTCATAACATCATGGCCTTCCAGATGTTTCTAACGTGGGGGTGGAAGATGGGGAACAGGATATATCTCCACTTGTGGAAGTTGAAGTTTGGATGCCTTGTCAAAAAAAGACAAACCATGATTAATTTCAATCCGTAGAATGAGAATATATCGAATGTTTCCTCCTTGACCTTGATATAGAGACATCTATAGAATAACTTGTACAAAGTCAAGATCGAGACCAGCTCCCCCCTGACCGCTCACCGCCCGGCAGCATGATTGGCCGATGTCATTCGCTTCCACAATAGAGTCCACGTTTAGTTTACTGCTACACCAAACACCAGCACCAAGTGTTTACCTTTCGCTCTTTTCTTTATTTTAGGTGGATACGGTGGTCGCCTCTGCCTTCTATTGCTCTCTAGTGTGCGGAGCTTGCTACTTTACAGTGCGGCTCCGGCCAAATCTTCAAGATGCAGTCCTCCCCAAACATGCTCACCAAGGTACGCCCCCCTCGGGCATCCTAATGCGCCATCAGACAATGGGACTCAATTGAGGATGCTAATGATTCTTTCCCTCATACAGTTTGAGTCGAAATCCTCCAGAGCCAAAGGAATCGCATTCCATCCCAAACGGTCAGTCAATCCCGCGGAGGGACACCTAACACCTCAAAGCATCCACCCTGACCTCAGAACAGACCATGGATTCTCGTCTCCCTTCATTCCTCTACCATCCAACTGTGGGACTACCGCATGGGAACTCTTATCGACCGATTCGAAGAACACGATGGCCCAGTTCGCGGCGTTGACTTCCACCCAACCCAGCCCCTGTTTGTGTCGGGAGGTGACGACTACAAGATCAAGGTTTGGAACTACCAGACTCGGAGGTGTTTGTTCACATTGAATGGCCACCTGGATTATGTGCGAACCGTTTTCTTCCACCCCGAGCTGCCCTGGATTCTGTCTGCGTCCGATGACCAGACCATCAGAATCTGGAACTGGCAAAACCGGTCACTCAGTAAGATGCATTGGAGCTACCTGTATTAACATCGACTAACCCTTTACCCTTTTTTTAGTCTGTACGATGACCGGTCACAACCATTATGTTATGTGCGCTCAGTTCCACCCCACCGAGGATCTAATTGCCTCGGCCTCGTTGGATCAGTCGGTTCGCATTTGGGACATCTCCGGCCTGCGGAAGAAGCACTCGGCCCCTACCTCAATTTCCTTCGAAGACCAAATGGCGAGAGCCAACCCAAACCAAGCTGATATGTTTGGAAACACCGATGCGGTCGTTAAGTTTGTGTTGGAAGGTCATGACCGCGGAGTTAACTGGGTGTCGTTCCACCCCACACTGCCCTTGCTCGTGTCCGCCGGTGACGACCGGTTGGTTAAGCTCTGGCGGATGAGTGATACCAAGGCATGGGAAGTCGATACTTGCCGCGGCCATTTCCAAAATTCCTCCGCCGCTTTGTTCCACCCACACCAGGATCTCATCCTTTCCGTTGGCGAAGATAAGACGATTCGCGCATGGGATCTTAACAAGCGTACATCCGTTCAGTCCTTTAAGCGCGACCTTGATCGATTCTGGGTTATCGCTGCCCACCCCGAGATGAACCTGTTTGCCGCGGGCCATGACACTGGTGTTATGGTCTTCAAGCTCGAGCGAGAGCGCCCTGCGTCTGCTATCTACCAGAACCAGCTGTTTTACATCACAAAGGATAAGCACGTCAAGTCATATGACTTCGGCAAGAACGTTGAGTCACCGCCGATGCTCTCGCTGCGAAAGCTGGGTTCTCCATGGGTCCCTCCGCGTACCCTCTCTTACAACCCCGCCGAGCGCGCTATTCTCGTTACCACGCCCGCCGACAATGGAACTTATGAACTGATTCATCTCCCCAGAGATGCTACTGGAGCTGTTGAGCCTACAGACGTTAAGCGTGGACAGGCCACTTCGGCAGTTTTCGTCGCCCGCAACCGCTTCGCTGTCTTCAACCCCTCGAGCCAGCAGGTCGATATCAAGGATCTCAGCAACTCCACAACGAAGACAATCAAGCCCCCAGCGGGCACGACCGATATCTACTTTGGTGGTACCGGATGTCTGCTCTTCATCACCCCTACACATGTTGCTCTGTTCGACATTCAACAAAAGAAGCAGCTTGCAGAGCTTGCTGTCAGTGGAGTGAAGTATGTGGTGTGGTCCAACGATGGGTTGTACTGCGCTTTGCTCAGCAAACACAATGTCACCATTGTGACCAAGACCCTTGAGCAGGTCAGCACCCTGCACGAGACTATTCGCATCAAGAGTGCTACCTGGGATGACGCCGGTGTCCTGCTCTACTCCACCCTTAACCATGTGAAGTACTCCCTTCTCAACGGTGACAATGGTATTATCCGTACCCTTGACCAGACCGTATACCTTGTTCGTGTCAAGGGACGCAGCGTCTATGCCCTTGACCGCAATGCCCAACCACGCATCTTGGAAATTGACCCGACAGAGTACCGTTTCAAGCTCGCCCTCGTGAAGCGGAATTACGATGAAATGCTTCAGATTATCAAGACCTCGAGTTTGGTTGGCCAGAGCATCATCTCTTATCTGCAGAAGAAGGGTTACCCGGAGATTGCTCTGCAATTCGTGCAAGATCCCCAGACCCGCTTTGATCTTGCCCTTGAATGTGGTAACCTCGAGGTTGCCAATGAAATGGCACGGGAACTCGATCGCCCCAACGTTTGGAGCAGACTTGGAGCTGAGGCATTGGCCCATGGTAACCACCAGATCGTCGAAATGACTTACCAAAAGCAGCGTAACTTCGACAAGCTCTCTTTCCTCTACCTCTCTACCGGCGACCAGGAGAAGCTTTCTCGCATGGCTAAGATTGCCGAACACCGTGGTGACTTCACCTCTCGTTTTCAAAACGCTATCTACCGTGGAGACGTTGAGGACCGAATCCAGATGTTCAAGGAAGTGGACTTGTGTATGTATTAACCCTTGTGGCGATTGTTTCTTTCATGCTAATTTCCACCAGACCCTCTTGCCTATCTTACTGCCAAGTCACATGGTTTGATTGAAGAGGCCGAGTCCATTTTGGAGGCTGTTGGTCTCACCGAAGATCAGATCGTCCTACCCACAATCGAGCAACCTCTGAAGGTCCCTCAACCTATTGTGCCCACTTTCAAGTCCAACTGGCCTGTTAAGGCTGCCGGTCACTCCTCCTTTGAGAAGGCGCTTCTTGGAGAGGTTGGTGCCGCCGACGAAGAGGCTGGTGCCGAAGGATTCGAGATTGAGGAAGAGGAGCAAGAAGCTGCTGTCGCCCGGGAAACCCTTGAGGACGATGAAGAGGAAGTTTCTGGATGGGATATGGGTGATGATGTCAATGTTGAGGAAGAGGTCGACTTTGTCAATGTGGAAAGCGCCGAAGCTGGCGCGGGCAGTTCCGAGGCCGATTTGTGGGCTCGTAACTCCCCGCTGGCTGCCGACCATGTCGCCGCTGGCTCTTTCGACACTGCGATGCAGCTCTTGAACCGTCAAGTTGGTGCCGTTCAGTTCGCTCCTCTCAAGCCTCGCTTCCTCGAAGTTTACAAGGCGACTAAGACCTATCTCCCGGCGACTGCTGGTCTGCCGCCTTTGGTCAACTATGTGCGCCGGACCGTCGACGAGACTGACTCCCGGAAGATGCTTCCCATCATTCCCCGGGACCTAGAGACAGTTGCTAGCGTTGACCTGCAAGAGGGTTATGCCGCTATGCGGTCCAACAAGTTGGAAGAGGGTGTAGCAACCTTCAAGCGCATTCTCCACACTGTTCTCGTTAACACCGTCTCATCCGAAGCCGACGTGGAGGAGGCAAAGAAGATCATTGCCACTGCTCGGGAATACATTCTCGCCATGTCGATCGAGCTCGAGCGCCGTACTCTCGCTACCGACTCCCCCGAGGGCCTCAAGCGCAGCCTTGAGCTGTCCGCCTACTTCACAATCCCCAAGCTCGAGGTCGCTCACCGACAACTGGCATTGATGGCTGCCATGAAGTTGGCCTTTGCCAACAAGAACTACGGCTCGGCCTTGAGCTTTGCCAACCGCATGCTGGCTAATGGAGGCTCCGCTAAGCTTCTGGAACAGGTGAGACTTTTCTTAAAATTCAACCTTCAACTTGTGATATACCATTACTAACAACGAAAAACAGGCCAAGAAGATCAAAGCTCAATGCGAACGTAACCCTCAAGATCAGATCGACATTGACTTCGACCCCTTCGCCGAATTCGATATCTGCGCTGCCTCCTACACTCCTATCTACAGCGGCTCTCCCAGTGTTTCAGACCCCTTCACTGGTGCCAAATACCACCCCCAGTACAAGGGAAGTGTCGACCGGATATCGGATGTTACAGAGATTGGTGCCCCAGCCAGCGGCCTGCGCCTGTTCGTCCCCAGCCAATTTTAATTGCCGCATGACGAAGCATAACGGTTTTCTGCCTTTTTCCTTCTTGAAACGAAGTTACAAATGGGTACATTTTCATCTGCACGAGGAGAAGTTGTGTTTGGCGGCGCTTTTCAAATTTTTATTTTTTTTCGGCTGGGAGAAAGACAAAACTTCCTGCACAGTCCCCTTGTCTAGATGTCTTTTTGTATCCAAGATTATAATTGCTTAGCGATCTAGTTTGTATGCGAACATGTTTTGTCCAAAGTTCTATATTCTAGACAGAACCCTAAGATCATGTCTCTAGTTCCTCAGTCTATATTGCCTAGCCAGTAGTGATAAAAGTACAATCCATATTGATTCGCCAAAATATGCAGATCTAATCTAATGTACAAGGGAGATGTTCAAACCGAAGAGTAGAGAGAAGATCACTCCAACAAAACCACCATAAACATACAACTCAATCACACCGACCATCCTTCCACCCAGTCCGCCATCTCTGCTCCCAAAGCCGACAATCAAACTCCTTCTTCCCAAGCTTCCGATTAACCTCATTATGTGCCTCGCACATCCACCACCCAAACTCCTTCCGACTCTCTAGTTTCGGCTGATTCCGTCCACTCGGATGTGCCATCCATGTCTGGAAATCATCCGCACACACCCAACATGGGTACAGCTTCGCAAAGAACTTCAAGAACCCGCTCATATTAGCCTGGTGTTCCATGTTTGCCTTTTCGGGGTATGTGGCTGCCATCGAGTGCAGTAGTGTCCATGTTGAGCGACCTAGCTCTTCGACGTCTGGCGGGCAGTCTGAGGGGGTTTCGCTTGGGGAGGGGGTTGCAGCAGCCGCGAGGGCGGGAGTTGAGGCTGTCATTTTGCTTGCGCTCGACGTGGAGGATGAGGTAGAGCTTGAGTTGGTGTTTTTGAGGTCAGCTTGCTTGGTCAATGCTCGCCATGAGGCGACGGAGGTGCAGGTGCGGCAACTGTGAGGTCGGCATGTTAGCTTGTTCTGTAGATTAAGCTCACGGGGTAGACCGGGTGAGCTGGGCGGTATACTTCGTAGATACTTACGGCTTTCCGTCTTTGTCCAATACTACGCCCTTGGGCAATGGGGCTTTCGAGTCATCGTCCCCGGTGGGCTTGGAGGAGCTTGCGGAGGTCGCGGGGTTTTGCTGGTTGAACATAGACGCCGTGCCTTTATATTGGCTATTGACTTGCTCCGGTGGAACCGAGGACATTTTTGCACTTGTGGAGGGTTTGATCTCTTAAGAAATTGGTGATTTGGAGATGTGAAAGTGATTCGGGGTTGATTTCTAATAGATTGCGGAGAAACAGCGGAGTCGAGAACGAGGGAATAGTGACGGATATTTGGCGCAATAGTCAGTAAAGAGATATCCAAAACAGAAGTGACGAAGACTCTTAGGATCAATGAGCTTTGAATATGTCAAAAATACTCAAAACCCCAGAAGGTGAGCTTTCAGAGCAAGAGTCGCAAATGACATACAGGTGAAACGCAGATCGATCTCGATCCCGCTTTGTCAGCCATTCCCGCCGCGCTTCTTCAATGCAGACGCGCTCAGGTCGCGGTTTGATTGAAATACATAAATCCTCTTTCTTCCATTACTTTGATCTTTGGTCCTTATTTATCCACGTATCATCTGAGAAGCTGGACGATTCATTCAAACTCACTCCTACGTCTTTAACCTCTTTCCAATCGCCACAGCGCGATATAAACATGCGGCCGAAGTATACAATGTCCGACTCTGAGTCTGAAGCTGAGGGTGAGGTGCCCAGCACTCCCTCTGACCAGGCTCTTGAGAAAGCCCTTCGCGACCAAGTGGCTGCAATCTTCAAGTCGGGCAATATGGAGGAATTGACTGTCAAGCGCGTGCGACTTGCCACAGAAGATACACTAGGTCTCACAGCGGGGTACTTTAAATCTACAGGTGACTGGAAAGCGCGGAGTGAGAATATAATCAAGGACGAGGTGGTGAGTCTTTGTTCGAATTTACAGCGCCCCTTCCGCAGCTTGATAGTAGCTTCAGATCAGCTTCAGAGGAAAACACACTGAACGCAATGCTTTCACAGGAAACACAAGATCAGGCGATACTACATCCACGGTCCCAAGCCAACGACAAGTCCCCCTCTCCTCCCCCGAAGCCAAAGCCCACTGCCCTTGCGAAGCGAGCAAAACCTGAGACCGCGCCGAAGCCTAGGAAGCGCCAGAAGACTAGGACGCCGGTATCCGATGACGAGGATGAGCTATCAGTCCCGGCATCCGACGAAAGTGACGAGGTCACAAAGGTTAAGAGTCGATCGAAAGCGCCAATAAAAAAGTCACCGGCGAAGAAGGTCTCCGCACGAAAACCCGAGAAAGATATATCAGACGCTTCTGATTTGTCCGGTGATGAGAGCGACAATGACGATGCCCCAAAGCCCAAGAAACGATCGAAAGCGCCAGTGAAGAAGTCGCCAGCAAAGAAGTCCTCCGTATCAAAACCCACAAATGATGCATCAGACGCTTCCGATGCTCCCGATGATACTTCAGATGTCGTCAAAAAGACCGGAGATACCAAGGACGATTCTGAAAGCGAGATGTCGGTGGTGCTTGACATAGAGCCTCAGCCCAAGGCCCCACGCAAGCGACAAAAAAGTGCCGCGGGAACTGCGACCAAGACGAAGAAAGCTCCCAAATCCAAGGATGAGGATACCAGCCCGGACCAGGCTGAAATCAAACGACTGCAAGGATGGCTCATCAAATGCGGGATCCGTAAGCTGTGGGGTAAAGAGCTGGCACCGTACGACACCCCCAAAGCCAAAATCAAGCATCTCAAAGGGATGCTGGAGGATGCTGGAATGACTGGCCGGCCATCTCAAGAGAAGGCAAACCAGATCCGCGAAGAACGGGAGCTGAAGGCGGATCTAGAGCAGATCCAGCAAGGCGCAAAACAATGGGGTACGAAGAGTGACGAGGAGAATGATGAGGATGCGAAGCCTCGGCGTAGACTGTCTCGGGGGCGACAGTCACTTGCGTTCTTAGAGAGTGAAGGCGAAGAGACTGATTGATGGATAGCACAGGGTTCGTAATTAATGAGTTCGTCGGACCGGCTGGGCTGCCAGGAAATCGGATTATGCGTTCATGTCACTTTGTATTTCATACTTCATACTTCATAATATCCCAAATATATGGTAATATAGGGGTCTCCATCATCGCCCAGCTTTCGGTCCACTCATGCGCTGAGCAGTCAAGCTGAAGATGGCAACAGAAGAAATGAAGAGAACGAGATTGTAGAACTATACTTGTTAGAATAATCAAATCGACTTGAAGTTGGTCCAATGACATACGGCCTTTCGCGAGTACTCGTTCTCCTCCGCTTCCGTTCTAGCCTCGACAAAGAGGCGTCGCAAGTTAGGGAGGTTAGCCTGCAGATGTGTTAGTCTTGGCAATTTGGCAGTTTGACAGATATAGAATAAAGTATACCATTAAGACAGCGATAGTCTGGATTAGAGGATAAAATAAAGGAGAAAGAGAAAGTTGACCGTAGAGCGGGAGAGTCCAGAAGCCACCATTTGTGGACTTTTGATCGTCCGAAACACCCTTTCTCTCTCCTTCTCTCCCCCCATTCTTCCTCGAAATCTCTCCACCCCCGGATTGTTCACGTATCTCTTTGTGTTTGACAAAGTGACGAACAATCTCGACAAATTCCATTCCCCGAGCACGCGCGACCGTGAAGCTCCCAATTCCCCGCAGTCGCCCAACGCTACTCGATTCCCACCCATCCCCGATATCTCTAGGCGGAGGCACGACCTAGTCGTTGCTGAAGCTTATACATCTTCGCTATGGCGATGAACAAGATCCGCGGCGCCTTTGCGGTGCCTCGGAAAGGAGAGACGTTTGAATTGCGAGCTGGACTTGTGTATGCGGCCCCCTCCACCATGCGCTGGCTACCTCGCCTTAGTGAATGACGGATGATATTAACTATTATTATAGTTCCCAGTATGCTTATGAACGGTATGTACAGCAGTGAAACTTTCAGTCCGCCCTGGTAGTGTATGGCGAAGATGCGGTATGGCTGACAACGTAACAGGAAGGAATCCATTCAAAAGACAATCATGGCCATGACTCTAGGAAAGGATGTTTCGGCCCTGTTCCCAGATGTTCTCAAGAACATTGCTACATCCGATCTTGAGCAGAAGAAATTGGTCTACCTTTATCTCATGTGGGTACCATAGTACAACTGAAGGTGGCTACGTATGCTAATCGGGTCGATTCTCACTTTCAGGAACTACGCCAAATCGCACCCTGATCTATGTATTCTCGCCGTGAACACCTTCGTACAAGACTCAGAAGATCCGAACCCACTGATTCGTGCGCTGGCAATCCGAACAATGGGTTGTATTCGGGTGGAGAAGATGGTGGACTACATGGAAGAACCGCTGCGCAAGACCCTCCGAGACGAGTCGCCGTATGTCCGCAAGACCGCTGCGATCTGTGTGGCCAAACTTTTCGATCTGAACCCGGCAATGGCCATCGAGAACGGATTTTTGGAGACGCTCCAGGAGATGATTGGAGACCCCAACCCCATGGTGGTCGCCAATTCTGTGACTGCACTTCAGGAGATTCACCACACGGCACCTGAGACACAGGCTCTGCAGATTAATGGTAACACTCTACGGAAGATGCTTATGGCTTTGAATGAGTGCACGGAATGGGGGCGCGTCACTATTCTTTCAACTTTGGCTGAGTATAAGACTTCCGACGTGAAGGAGTCGGAGCACATTTGCGAACGAGTCGCTCCTCAGTTCCAGCACGTTAATTCCGGTGTGGTTCTTGCGGCAGTCAAGGCTGTGTTCTTGCATATGAAGAACGTTAGCCCTGACTTGTCGAAGAACTACCTAAAGAAGATGGCTCCGCCATTAGGTATGCTCCCTCGCTGCTTTTATTACACTTTGTTTCTTTGCTAATTCCGTATAGTTACATTGGTTTCGTCAGCCCCCGAAGTGCAATATGTTGCACTAAGAAATATCGACCTTATCCTGCAGAAGGAGCCTGACATTCTCAACAAAGAACTCCGTGTTTTCTTCTGCAAATACAATGACCCGCAATATGTCAAGTTCCAGAAACTTGAGATTATGGTGCGTATAGCAAACGACCGCAATGTGGACCAACTCCTCGCTGAGTTGAAGGAATATGCCCTCGAAGTCGATATGGACTTTGTCCGCCGAGCTGTCCGGGCAATCGGCCAGGTTGCCATCAAGATTGAGAGCGCCAGCGAGCGGTGTGTTAACACGTTGTTGGATCTCATCAACACCAAGGTGAATTACGTCGTTCAGGAAGCGATCGTTGTCATCAAGGACATCTTCCGGAAATACCCTGGCTACGAAGGTATCATCCCTACTCTATGCCAGTGCATTGATGAGTTGGATGAGCCCAATGCTAGAGCAGCACTCATCTGGATCGTTGGAGAGTATGCCGAGAAGATTAGCAACGCCGGTGATATCTTGGGTGGCTTTGTCGATGGTTTCAACGAAGAATTCTCTTCGGTTTGTTCTACCCTCCTGATATATGCTACCATATCGGCTAACCTCTATTTCTAGACCCAATTGCAAATCCTCACAGCTGTGGTGAAACTCTTCCTCAAGCGGCCCGAGAAGGCACAGGGCCTAGTGCAGCGGGTACTCCAGGCTGCGACATCCGAGAACGACAACCCAGATGTCCGTGACCGAGCATATATCTACTGGCGTCTTCTGTCCAACACCAGCGATTCAAATGCGACAAAGAACATTGTGCTCTCGGATAAGCCCCCTATCGTCACCACCATCCACTCACTGCCACCGGCGCTCCTCGACCAACTCCTTTCCGAACTGTCTACTCTCTCCTCCGTCTACCACAAGCCCCCCGAGCAGTTTGTCGGCCACGGCCGATTCGGCGCCGACGCCGTCATGCGCGCTGCTATCGAGTACGTATTCAATTCCCTTCGTTCGTTGAACATGGTGCTAATCACTCTACAGGGAACAAATCCAGAACGCGCGCGAGAACCCATTGGCCGCGGCTGCTGCCGCTGCCGCTGGCGGTACCACAGCCCCTGCGCAGGCGCAAAACAACGTCGAGAACCTGCTGGACATCGATTTCGACGGTGGTGCTCCTGCCTCCGCACAAACCGAGCCTTCCAGCGGCATGTCCGGTCTGGAGGGTCTGGCTGGCACTCCCGTCCGGGTAGCATCCCCTACAGCCGGTGCCCCGGCAGCGCAAGCAAGCAACAACCTAGATGATCTCCTGGGCGTGTTCGGAGATTCCGGTGCCGCTCAGCCCTCGTCGAGCGGTGCCAACAGCGGTGATCTCATGAACGGATTCTCTGGTCTTGATCTCTCCGGCAATGCGGGCCCTTCTCAAAATAACCAGACCAAGAAATCCAACGACGACATCTTGTCGCTCTTTTAGAGGAATGACATTGATGGTATAGCCAAGATGTTATATCCAGGTGTTTTCGCAAGCGAGAATCTGTACTGAACGAGATAGATAGGTGTTTTCTTTTACTTGTTTAATGTTTCTTGCATCTCTACCTAAACGGACTTCAAAAGGCCTGTATATTTCTGCCTCGAATATCAATTTCTTTTATGATAATTTGAACATAGATTAGACATATCTTGGCTATGCAGCCAAGCTTTGCAGTGTAAGGTTTGATATGCATCATACGAGAACCATCTATAACCTCTCACTTAGCCCTATGTCGTAGGGATCCCGGGGCTGAAAGGCTCAAATGCCGAAGCAAATAAACTGCCGATTTTTCTCGGCCGTTCCCACGGCTCCACAGAAAAAGAAAAAAAGCCCTTGAAATGACGAATACCACTGATGTGCTTTGTATACCATTGAATTAAATAAATCTCATAGAGGAACATCTGTGTATAGGTTTTTTAAATTGTAGGTTTAGTATGTATGCACGTACATGTAGGTAGATGCTAGGTTATCAGCAAACCCAATGTCTCGGAATGACCCTCTCCAACCACAACATAGATAAACACCACACACTCTATAGGCCCTCCCAAGTCCAAATCTCGACGGACCCATCGAAAACGCTAGTTACCAATTATTCATCAAACCGAAGTTTCCAGCGTGAAAAAATTGAGTGGGACTCGGGATCTGTGCCGCTTCCAAGATTCGGATATAAATGGGGCAGACCCCCAGGAAAGGAAGTGTCAGTGAACATTTCCCTTAATTCACAAAATGGCGCAATCAGACTACAAATTCGAAGGCTGGATGGGTCTCGACCCCAGTGCCGGCGAGGGCAAGATGGTCTGGCAGGAATTCCAGCCGAAAGAGTGGGAGGAGACCGATGTTGATATCAAAGTCTCTCACTGCGGCATCTGTGGTTCTGATTTACACACTCTCCGGAGTGGCTGGGTATGTTTATGTTTTCCGTATCAGCGAGAGATCTCATGGGGAAACTCGTTCTATAACACCTCCGTGTAGAAAAGAAAGAAGAAAAAAACTAATATTTGCCACAGAGACCCACCGCCTATCCTTGCTGCGTAGGCCACGAGATTGTCGGCACAGCCGTGCGCGTCGGTAGCAAGGTCTCCGACATCCAGCTCGGCGACCGTGTCGGAGTCGGCGCACAGAGCGAGTCCTGTCTCGGCCGCCAGGGCGATTGCGAGGAGTGCGCCTCAGGCCAGGAGAACTACTGCAGCAAGAAGGTCGTCGGCACGTACAACAGCATCCACTACGACGGTAGTAAGTCGTACGGTGGGTATGCGCGGTACCACCGTGTGCCCGGCCACTTTGCTATCAAGATCCCCGACGGTATCTCGTCGGCTGATGCCGCGCCTATGCTATGCGGTGGTGCTACGCTCTTCAGCCCGCTTAAGCACAATAACTGTGGACCCGGCAAGCGCGTGGGCATTATTGGTGTTGGTGGACTGGGCCACTTTGGCTTGTTGTTTGCTAAGGCTATGGGGGCTGATAAGGTTGTTGCTATCTCGCGGAAGTTGGGGAAGAAGGAGGATTCGTTGAAGATGGGGGCGGATCTTTATGTTGCGACGGATGATGAGCCGGACTGGGCTACGGTTAATGCCCGGTCTTTGGATTTGATTGTTTCGACTGTCTCGTCGACTAAGATGCCCTTTAATGATTACCTGGGTCTGCTGAAGACTGGTGGGTCTTTTGTGCAGGTCGGTCTTCCGGAAGATGGTGGATTGTTCGCTCCTGTTCGAAGCTTGATGCGTCAGCTGAAGCTGCAGAGCTCCCTTGTTGGTAGCCCTAATGAAATCCGGGAGATGTTCCAGCTTGTTGCTGAAAAGGGAATCCGCCCTTGGGTGGAGGAGATCCCTATGAAGGATGCGAATAAGGCGATTGTGGATATGGAGGATGGAAAGGCCCGCTACAGATACGTGCTGGTGAATGAGTGAATGAGTGAATGCCTGTAACTAGACTAGAAGATGATTCCAATATAGAGATGTGCCCATGAATGAAGTCTATAAAAAGATGCAAGGATTCGAATTACCTAGGGACCCGTCTGGTTCTCGGATGTCTCCTAACCTTATACTTCGCTATATTCCTAGTCAGTGGTACACAGGGGTCCGTAGGTCGCACCGCCCTTCACTTCTTCCCATCCCTCATTTCCAACACATCGCCAACACCAAAACACGCCTTCAGGGTCATACTTGTGCTTCACAGACTTGAGCCAATTGTAGTTCTCTCCAAACCAATTCTCCTTCCAATGGGGATCAAATCCATCAGCTTCATTCAGATACGTTCCCATGCCGGGGGTCAGATCCTCCATTGCTTTTAGCTTTTTGTAGGTAGCCTTGTCCTTGACTTCCTGAACCCCTTGCGAGCCTGCATTGAGAGGATAGAGATCGACATGCGTCAAGAGAGCATAGGTCTTGCGCCATGCTGGGTTGACGGATGTGAAGGGTTCCTGGTGAAGGACTTGTCCACCACCATCGAGAGACAGCGAAAGTCCAGATCCAGAGGGACGGGCCCCTGGGCCTGTCTCTATAAACATAGTCGAAAGCATACTGGATAAGCTTTTCTGCTGGGAGACAAGTGACTTCTTGTCGAAGAATCGAGAGATCATGATGAGGTTATCTCCAGCCTGGGCTGCGTGACTTCTGGAGCCGAAGTATCCTTGGAACGTAGGGTAATGACTGAAGGAAGAGGAGACATAAAGGGCTGTCTTGTTGTACGGAAGCAGGTCGTTCACGAGGTGCTGGTTCACAAACTTCTTAGTGCTTTCAATGGTGCTGGAAGAGTTGTTGTCAAGGAACATGATGAAGGTGTGCGCGTAGAGTGTCTTCCCTTTCATATTGAGCAACTCCCCGATACCTCCGAATCCTCGGTCCGAAAGAATAGAATATTTCGATAATACATTGCCTGTGGCATTCACAAGATCGCTCAAGTTGCCCTTCGTTGGAGTCATGAGTAAAGTATGCGCGAGGACTGGGCGCGTAGGGTGTACTTTGATTGTAGCGGATACGACAACACCGTAAGTACCACCCCCACCTCCACGCAGGGCAGTGAATAAGTCAGGGTATTGGCATGGGCTTGCCTTCACAACCTTTCCTGATGCCAAGACGACTGTGTATTCGAGGACTTGATCGGTCGCCAATCCAAAGGCGTGACTTGTCGGCCCATGACCGGCACCCTGAATATATCCTCCAATAACCCCAACAGTCTGCGTTATTGTTAGCCTGTCTGCTAGACATGGTAGACGTGGCTCAAAATGAATGACTTCTTACGCTATCATCGCCTCCAACAGCGATAGAGTTGTGCTTGGCTGCAAATTCATATACGTCTCCCCAAATATATCCACCACCGACAGTGATGGCACCTCCAGTCCAATTTGCTGGACAAGAATGATTCGACGGAGTATAACGGGCTTGGTAAGTTAGCCCGTCCTGGATGTACTTGATCCAAATCATCAAACTGCCATATCCTTGAGATCTGCCAATAGAACGTTAGCACATGATGCAACTTTCAAATCGACAGGAAAGCAAATTCTCATACCTTTGGACAATGTCGTGGCCGGTGTTTTTAATCACAAGCCGCAAATTATTCTCTTTGGCGAATTTGATGCCTGCTGAGACATCACTTGTTTTGGTTGCATTGATAGTGTATACTGGAACGGGACCCAGTTGGCAGAGAGGGTAAGCGGCGATCGAGGCATTGATTGGAGGACAGGTCACAGCAACTGGATAGGTATATCCGACGGGTTGGGCCTCTTGGAACTTTGAACTCGTCCATTCCTGGCTAATATCTTGACATAGCTCTGCATCCTGGCCCGGGCCGGGATAACATGGTTGAGCAATGGGCTGATTGGCTATAAGTTGACCGTCAACGGATACATTAAGCGTATTCCATTTAGAAAAAGAAGGCCAACATGCGTCAGTTGGGGTCTATTTAAATTTCGTCAGTTTCTAAGATCTGATCACTCAAGTCGTAAAGACATACACATTTACAAGCAGCAAAAGCGGATTGTGCTCCAGCAAGGAGCAAAAGACCCTTGAAGAACATGATTGATGAGCGTGTTGGATTATCAACTACAGTATGGAATCAATGGCTTATATATACAATTTCCTTTTCTATGCCTTATGGTTCAGTTACTACCAGAGCCGATCGTCAGTAAGATGCGCAATTATTTTTCCGCTCTCCGCCAACGATAGTTAAAGCCACGAGCGTAGCCCAATTAGTGGGGTTGTCCTATATGGATGCGGTTTGGGCTGACTTGATTCTTACGCAGGCCATAAAAGCTGAATGCCTGGGGCTGTGGCAGTGCGCAACGAGCGCGCAATAGAAGCCTTATGGGGCCAACTCTATAATTTCAAATCACAGGTCCCTCGGCATTGAATTTTCCCTAGATTAGTTCATAGATTTCCTCCTGTGGCAAGTTCAGATCATAAGTATTAGTCCATTCAACGAGAATACTAAATAGAGGGAACATAACCATAGCAAATGGACCAAGGCGAACAATATACATACCATATGCCCAATATGGGATAATCAAGCCAACTATTAGTAGTAAAATCTATTGGTGATCGCGTATTATCTCGAGACTTGGGTTGTGGCATTTGTGCCTTGGGAAATTGCGGTTGCGCGCTCGTTGCGCACTACCTCTTTGCCGAGTCAGAATTGACAGATAGTGTTCGCACCTGGTGGATATCAGCTTGCGTTACTCATCTGTACCCAAAGAATGTTTGATATCGGGTGATTCTATGCTGCGTTGCATGGAAAAATTAAACGATTATGCACATATTATCTTATAGGAATGGGATACTCCCATCAACATCATTCTGGCCTTCAATCCAGTCATAAAGTTCCAGTGGGTTAGGAAGCGGGTCAAATCCTCCAAGGTAAGGCCACATATTCCATGCTTCAGTTGACGTATTCAAGTCAAAGAAAGTGCCGTCACTCATGTCTGAGTACATGGGCGAAAAGCCCACTCCTGTCTGTCTCTCCTCTCCGTCCTGACACTCCTCTCTCTCAATTCGCCTCGAAAGGTTTTCTTTCGCCGTCTTCATCACCTGACAAAAGCCCGATATTATTTTACTACCCACGGCATAGACGCAGCAATTAGCAAAGGCCACGTCAGTTGATGTCCACGGCGCGGCAACAATGGAATCAAATCGCTGTGCGCATATGGTAAACAGCTCGAGCTGTTTCCCAAACTCGGGGTTCAATCGTCCAAAACACTTCAAGTGCACCAGATTGTTTTCAACAAGATTTTTGCAATGTGTGAGAACTTCAAGAGCAAGATGTTGAAGTGGAGGGCGAAAGCTTGTGCCGGCAAGCCTCAAATCCGTGCATCTGATGAAGATCTCCAAAAGTCTTCTTAGCCTTTCAGGAAACTTGGCTCCAAGCTGACTCAATGCCATAGCAAAGGGTTCTGCTGCGCCTGCGATCATATCCTCTCTGCTGCCTCTGACTTGATCACTGATTTGGATTGCTTCATGGCTCTCGATCTCGCGTTCCCATTTCAGTCCGCCTTCCAAAGACCTTACTTTAAGGACTGAGGCATACAAAAGTCCGAGGCCCCATATCCTAGCGATAATAGAATTGAACCTTAGCTCTAAGATAGAGCGAGCAGCCTCTATCTCTTCCGAATCAAAACTGCCTGATAATTGCTCCAATAAGACGTCACTTGTTTGGAGTTGCTCAACACATCTCCTCTCGGCCTCTTCAATTTCCCCAAACAGCGATCCGGGGTTGTTCCATCTTTCTTTCAAATTTGCCACAGCATTCAACAGAATGCAGACTGACATGGCCCAATTTATGTGGAAGATAGTTCTTGGTGAGCACTGCCGATGTTTCAAAACATTTTGGTACACATCGACAACAGGCGTCATCTTCGCAAGAGCTTGTCGTAAAGCATAATGTGATTTTGCAAGGTATCCATCCAGGAATGTGTCATAATGCAATAGCTGTAAGCGCTCTACCGTCCGATTAAAGCCAAAATCGAATTGGGCACCATCCACAATGTACAACTCACATGTACCTCCTTGTTCCGAATTTTCTTGAAGTCGTTCTGCTATTCTCTGAGCTAAATGAACAAACATTTCAGACTTAATGGCACGATGTAAGACTCTTTGTGTCGTAGCCAAAGCTGTGGGTTTGTAGTCTGCTAGAAAAAGGCAAACCACGACCGTGTCATGGTGCGTTGGTGGCGAAAATATAAATTCTTGGCCGAGGAATGCCACAGCAAGGCGTAGACTCGGTTTCAAAGTGGGATGTCTTTTGGCTAAGGCCTCGTCGATGTCTATAGCAGTCAAGCAGAGCAGCGCGAAGAGCAGCTTGGTTGCAGAATTGATCGATGTGAAGTCATTCGAGAGTAAGCGGCTTCTAAGTTCTACCAGTCTTGGTATTGAAGGATGAAAAAAGTGATGCCAAGTCAAACTATCCTAGCTAATTAGGCAAGGTGGCAGATGTCGGATTATGTGAACTCACCTCTTCTCAAGCGACTCCGCAGTGTCATTGTCAATGAGCTCTGTAAGAGATGCGTCCCAACACGAAGGGAGTTGAGCTATATCACACCCAAATGCTTGATCTTTGGACAAGATTGATGAAAGAAAAAAATGGGGCTCTATCATCGATTGGAAACGCTCTTCTTTAGTCGGACGCGGAGCTAATCTCGTTCGCGACTCCTGCCAATCGGGACTAACCTCCGCTGCATTGGAGAATAGATGATCTTGGATATCCGCGCTGGAAAGCGTAGAAGTGATAGGCCCATTAGATCTGTCGGGTTCTGCCGATATTACGGTATCATTCTCTTGAGCCGCCATGCCACGAAGGCGCTTTGCTGCGGGGCGTCCTAAACAGGTACGCTCCACAATGCATTCCAGGTTCAGATTGCGACATCGTTCACAAGACTTTTCTTGAGGTTGCGGAACACCCAAGGGACCGAGATCCCGGTTCTGCATGACGCATTTAATCTTTCTTGAACGACAGCCGCGACATATTGTGCGGGCATATCTTCCCCTTGGACCTCGTTCGGCTTTTTGATGCATTTCTTAATCAAAGAAAGAGAAGGTAACTAGTCAGAGATACTCAGAGCGATACGTTAGTGTCAAGCTCAGCTCGATCTTGGCACAGCCCCCTTGTGTACACTAGATTAGTAATTCATTCCAAAAACCTCGATTGGTGCTAAGATCGTCCCTTTCCAACGTGGCATTATAAAAAAGAATTTGCGCGCGACGATCTTTGATTTCCGCAATAATTTGCGCGATGAAATTCGGTGATTTATGCTATTATTGGATCCAATGCTATCATTCACTCTATCCACTGTGACCCTGGGCCAATGATTGGCAGTTTCCTGTCCTCCTACTTCCTGTCATACTACTAGCTTGGATTGTTGTACAATATTATATCTAGTCAATCAGATGCTGGTAAGGCACTCTCAAAGATATAAATTGAGGCGTTTGTCCTGACATTAGAAAACTATCACCAAGTTTCATCGGCATATTTATCAATCCCAACAGTTTCATCGAATAGTTCTATCCATCGTCTCCAATTGCATCGCGCCCTTTCTTTTTCAATATGTCGGATCCCAAGAGTGAATATAACGACCATCACCCAGAGGGCTGCTCTTATGACCAAGTTGAGAGATCAAGCTCATATCCTCAGGTGAGTTATTGTCTGCAATATGATCTTGGGCTATATGCGATAGATCAAAATCGCCGAAAGATCAGTTGCATCCAAAGAAATCATCAATACTGAAAAACGTCGAACCATATAGCAGCGGGACTCCTACAGTGAACAGCACTCTAGTAATGGCCATGGGGCTTTGTCGCCCTACGCTGGCACAAGCTCGTGTCACTGCGGCTCTGCACACAGACTAGCCGTACCCATGGATACTCATACCCCTACCCCACCACCGTACGAGTTCCAGCAACAGCCCGGTGAGAATGCCTCTTATTATCAACATACTCCTCCATATGATGGAGCGGATTCGAGTCATACTTCTGAGAACAGAGATGGTGAGAGGGGTCTCGGATCTACCGTCACAGGCGGTGCAGCTGGAGGATATGCAGCCCATCAGATGGGTGGTGGCAAGTTGGCCACTGCAGGGGGTGCACTTCTGGGAGCTGTCGGCATGAATATGGCGACACACAAGATGTACGCTAAGCTCATGCATCCCCAAATCCATCAAATCTGAAACTCGGAGCTAACAACTACAAGTAAACAACACTATGGCCAACAACAGCAACAGCAACAGCAACCTGCACAAACTGTTGTAGTTGTGCCAGCTCAAGGGGCGGCACCAAGCAATGGTCTAGGTGGAGGTCTTGGTCTGGGCTCAGGCTTGGGTATGGGTGGTGGCATTGGGCTTGGACGGGTTCATCGTAGGCTGGCACGTCGCGGAATTGGCATGTAACCGTGCCAAGCGCACCAACACACCTACCGGTTGTCGGTGCGCCCCAGTAGATAGCCATTTTCACCAGATAACCAATTTTCAATTTATGTTGTACGTATCTTTTATATGACTTTCCCATACAAAAGATACTTAATCACCTCGTAGACACCATACAAAATTTCTCAACCTTCGAACTAGTTAGGGAAGATATAAGAAGATATATATAACTATTCGTATAACAGAAGTCTATTTCATTTAATGACAGGTTAGTAAGGAATATCAAGTGAACTCAAAGAAAGAAAAGCATGTAGTATATATAACTTCATTTATATGTCTTTTTTAAAAACTTTGTCCTTTATCCACGTTATATATCGAGAATTAATACTAATATTAAATTAAGTACGCTAGACTTATCTTATAATTTATACTCTTTCTCTTACTTTAGCTAGTCCAAGGGTTGAGAAATTTGGCAGAGATGCTTAAGTATCTTTTGTATGGGAAAGTCATATAAAAGATACATACAACATAAATTGAAAATTGGTTATCTGGTGAAAATGGCTATCTACTGGGGCGCACCGACAACCGGTAGGTGTGTTGGTGCGCTTGGCACGGTTACTGAATGGCTCTTTGTAGTATGAACTCACTTTGATGTGGTGAGGGGCTCCTATTAGCCCTCTTTGTTATAGTTCCATCAGAATGTGCGCATAATGTATTTACCTATACACTCAGAAGGGATTGGCATTGGGCTGTCGGAAACTTCATTACATTGCGTTTCAGGTGGTCTTTTTCCAAATTCACCATTGGGGATGCTGTTTGAGATAATTTGGAGACCCTGCTACGAAGGTTTATAGCAGTCAACGTCCCGCGCCATCGATAGCCCTGATGTTTATCATTATTATTATCATGCCTCACAAGTCGCCGTCACTTATACCCCGGCCACACGGCGCAGTTACAGACAGTATAGTATCATTCTGATGCGACCGCAGCAAGCTTCCGGTGCTTGCTTCAGAAATTCTGAATAGCTTCATGCAAAGCTTGTCGTATGCATCCATGCTTCCACCCGATGGTGAGATCCTAATGGTTGGTTGCCTAGCCCGAGTTCTACCCAAGGAGTTCTCGGTAAGAACTCGAAACCCGTATTTTGCAGATCTACGGGTTTGGCGCAGTCTAGAATTGATATGGTATAGTAACAAAATAGGCAGGAGGTTGATAGAATTGAGAAAATCTTGCATCTCGCACTAACACACGGTAGATGTGTTTTGGCACAGCTACCCCTGATCGTCGAAACAATCAATCTCTTACCTCTAATGTGCAGAAGGTCGTTGATGTGGGGCACCCCAGTGAACTCCAGCCACTCAAGGACAAATGTATATGTACAAGGCGTCTCAGCCTCGGAAATTATAGTTTCTCCTATGAGTTCTCCTGTTCGAGGATGAAACACTACTATCTCCGCATCTGACGGGGAAGTCCCGGAACGAATACTGGATGCAAAAATATCAGCCGTCTGGACTCCGCTTTGCAGCCCCTCACAGGATCTGAAATAGCATGATGTCTATCTTGATATTCCCCGTCGCACCCTTTCAGATTCATCCTGCTGTAAGACTGTCGGTCGGACTTCGTTATGGAGGCTGTGGAAAATATCTGGCCGAGAGAACTTTCAGCTGAGCGTAAAGCATACCTGGCACAATCCAAAATTCCTGATGTCCTGGCCTGCAATGTGATACTGCTTGTGTTCGCAACCGGTGGTCTCTTGGTGCGATTATTTGTTCGACTTCGATATCTCACTGGCATCAGCATTGATGATGTGATTTGTATGACTAGTTGGGTATGCCTGCACTCTTGACACTTCTCTCGCAATTGACTACTAATGCATGCGAAAGGTCTTCACCTTCATTTTGTGCTTCACTGCGATGTTAAGTAAGATTAAATTTTGTGTCCGAGCCGCGACCCTCCGCAGAAGTCGCTAACTATCACACGCAGTGACCAAATATGGATTCGGTAAACACATCGGAACTGTGTCGACCTACAGTGATCGGGCTATGTTCCTCAAGGTATGACCGCGTGACATGGAACGAAAATCTACAACGGAGTCCCACTAAAGCACTATCTTTCACTGCAGCTCGATTTTGTCGTCATGCTCGCCTATGTTCTCGCCCTTGGTACAATCAAGATGTCCTTTTGCCTGCTATACCTTCACATCTTCCCCGGAAGAAAGTTTCGAATCGGTTGCTGGTTGCTCCTAGCGATGATTGTGGCGCACACTATTGCCGAAACCTTGGTCGTGCTTTTTCAATGCACTCCTATTTATAAGGCCTGGGATGCGACGGGGCTCGTGGAAGGTACATGCGTCGATATGAACATATTCTACTACGCCAATTTCGCAATCAAACTGGCAAGCGATCTGGCATTATTCACCATGCCAATCCCAAAGGTGCTCCAGCTCAGGATGTCGATGGGCAAACGAGTGGGCTTGGCTGTGATGTTTGGCCTGGGTCTCCTGTAAGTTTTCCTTGCGTCCCTTTTCAATGCTGAGTGACTGGATCAAATTGACTTGAATAGTGTATGCATGACCAGTATTATCAGAATCAGTTACCTGAACACATTCAAAGTGGATCATACTTGTAAGTCAACACTACATTCCCTCAATTGATATGCTTCGACTAAGACTGACTTGCGTCCTTTCTATCTTAGGGTCGATGGTCAATGCTATGAATTGGTCCTGTGTGGAAGTCGCCGTCGCCATTTTTATCGCATGCATTCCTTCATTCAACACTTTGATCACCCATCGATTCCCGGGATTACAACGGTCGTTGGGCCTCCGCAGCAACAAGGGCGATGCACCACGCTCTTCGAAGGCATATGGCAGCTCTAGTCGCCGGGTGTACAATAGCCTATCAATCGACCTGCCCAACAGCCTCGAATTAAAGCCGATGGTAGGAGAAAGCCATGTAGATGTGGAGACAAGCCATAACAAGCCTCAGGAGCGGATCATACATGCCGGAATTCAAGTGACTACAGCTGTTAGTGTTAATAACAAGATTGTCTGATATGAAATTACGTAGGAACATGACCTGTTTCTCTCTGCTCCAAAGTTATAGGTATTATAGTACTATAAGAGTACTCCTATAGTACTATAATATTATGTATAATAGAGTAAAGGAATAACTTAAGTCTAAATAGGGAAGTACTATATACGTGAGAGCCAATCAAATCACGCACGTGAAGGCCGTTCTCGGAGGCGCTAGTCCGTTTTGGGATACTCAGTTTTCCCCCGCGGTGGGATGAATCATTCCGCCTCTTCTTCTTGACCTTTTGGTTTCAAGGAATTTCTGTTGAGCAATTGACCTTCTCACTATGTCGCCTACACTCTCACAACAATATCTAAGTACTCGCGGTGCTGAGTACGGGGTGAGTAGGGGAAAAACAACCATTCCAAATTTAATCGCGAACATGTTACTCATCTGTTTCCTTAGAGAACCTTTGAAGATGTTGTTCTTCAAGGCCTGGCCTCAGACGGAGGCCTCTTCATCCCAGAGGAGATGCCTACCCTCCCTAAGTCGTGGGAGACCGAATGGCGCGATCTGAGCTTCGAGGATTTGGCGCTCGAAATCATGTCGCTCTATATCTCTACTGACGAGATTCCTCGGGAAGATCTTAAGAACATTATCTACAAGTCCTACTCGACTTTCCGCCACCCCGAGCGCACTCCTTCCGTCCTCCTCGAAAAGAACCTTTACCTGCTAGAGCTATTCCACGGCCCGACCTTTGCGTTTAAGGATGTTGCGCTTAGCTTCCTCGGAAACCTGTTCGAGTACTTCCTTGTCCGTAAGAATGCTGGAAAGACTGGCAAGGACCGCCACCACCTCACCGTTGTTGGTGCTACTAGCGGTGATACTGGTTCCGCTGCTATCTACGGACTTCGCGGGAAGAAGGACGTCTCGGTATTCATCCTCTTCCCTGATGGAGGCCGCGTCTCGCCCATCCAAGAAAAGCAAATGACAACTATCTTGGACCCTAATGTTCACAACCTCACCGTGGCCGGCTCGTTCGACCACTGCCAGGATATCGTCAAAGCGCTCTTCGCCGATGAGGACCTTAACTCCACCCACAACATCGCCGCGGTCAACAGCATTAATATGGCCAGAATCTTGGCCCAGATCACCTACTACTTCTACTCCTACTTCTCCCTCATCAAGTCCCCCTCCTACACCAAGGATTCCAAGGTGCGCGTGGTCGTCCCGTCCGGCAACTTCGGCGATATCCTCGCCGGTTGGTTCGCCAAGCAGATGGGTCTCCCCATCGAGAAACTCGTGATTGCCACCAACGCAAACGACATTCTCGACCGCTTCTTCCGCAGCGGTGGCCACTACACAAAGAAGGCCCTCGACGCCCCCACCGACCACGGCGTAAAGGAAACCCACAGCCCCGCCATGGACATCCTCGTTAGCAGCAACTTCGAGCGTCTCCTCTGGTTCCTTTCCTACAAAACCGCCAATGGCACCGAAGCCGAGCGTCGCAAGCACGCCTGCGAGCATGTCAGCGGGTGGCTCAACGAGCTTAAGACTAACGGCGGCTTCCAAGTCCCCAGCGCCGTCCTCGAGGCCGCCAAGGTCGATTTCGAGAGTGAGCGCGTTAGCAACGAGGAGACTATCGATATGATCCGTGATATCTACAAGACCTCCTTCCCCAAGGGTCTTGGTCCCGGCTCTGCTAAGAGCTCCAAGACCGGTGGTTACATCCTTGACCCCCACACTGCTGTTGGTGTTGCTGCCACCCGCCGCTCTTTGGCGCGTAACCCCGAGGATACCCATATCTCGCTGTCAACTGCCCACCCGGCTAAGTTTGCTAGCGCTGTCGATCTTGCTCTGCGTGCTGAGGATGGTTATGACTTCACTGAGATCCTTCCTCAGGAGTTCGTTGGCCTTGAGCAGCGTGAGAGTCGGGTTACCCCCGTCGGTGAGAGTGCTGGATGGCAGGGTGTTAAGGAGATTGTTAAGGCGGAGCTTGAGCAGGAGCTGCAGGGTTTGCGCTAGATCTGGGACCTGGCAAGGGAAACAAAATGCATCATTGAATACATTGAGCTGGTGAAATTCAGCGGGGAAGGTGGCATGTTGAGAAAGTATAGACATTTTGAACACTATTTTCTTCTATCTAAATATATGTCTGTTTTTTGTATTGCACCAGGATCTGAGGTCAGAACCAATTGCTTTACATGTATATCCATCTCCACTGCAGCATTCGCGCCAACATGTGCATGTCAAAATTCTCCACGGGTTAATGGAATATTCCCACTGCTTCATACTGAAGTTGTCTTCAACAGGTTCGTAATATATATATTCAGATCTGATGAGTATGTGATACTCAAGGGACACACCATTACCCCCAACCAAGAAAGACTACGCATTCTCGTTGTGGGAGACAACAATTGCCCCATCCCTCTTCTCATCACGGTAAATCTGCTCCTGTTCGCGGTCATACTCCTCAGCAAACTTCCTTCCATAGAGACCAATCCTGTACCAGGGAAGGTCAAACATCTTATCAATAGTCTCGAGACTACGACCCGCCGCCTCGGGCACAAAGAGCCAAACCCAGAACCCACCAAGAACGGAAATAACACCAAAGAAGTAAAAGGTTCCGTGAGGGCCAAGACCTCCATGCTCGAGCAGCATCTCAGGAAGGGCGCGGTTGACGGCGTACTGACAAATAAAGTGCATGGCCATTGTGATAGACGAGCAGATACCACGAATACGGAGAGGGAACAGCTCCGAGGAAAGCAGGTACTGACCACTGTTCCAACCCAATGCCCAACCGACACCGGATATGTAGATGAAGGCAATAGCGGCGGTCGATGCACGGTTCTGCGTCTCAGTGGGGACGAAGTCTGGGTTTTCGGCGATGGGGACGAGATTCAGGAAGATAGCAATGTAGAACATGGCAATGGTTTGAAGGACAATTCCAATAATGAGAGAGCGCTTACGACCAGCCATATCGACCAGGAAGAGAGCGCAGATGATGGCGGCGACGAATTTGACGACGCCGAAGACGACGGTCGAGAATAGGGACTGTTCTTGGCCGGTGATGCCAACGAGAGTAAATAAATCTGGCGCGTACACGGTAATCGCAGAACCACCGGACCAGCAGGCCATGTTCTGAGCGAGGTTGGTGAGGAATAGACGGTATGCGTTGCGTTTGATGCCGAGAATCTCCTTGAAGAGGCCCTTCCAGCCCATCCCAAGCGTGGCTTCCATCTCCTCCTGGAAGGCAACGTCCATTTCGGTGATCTCGTTGAGGACGTATGGGTGGTCGGCGGGTAGGCCGCGGAGCTTGCAGAGGACCTCAAGGGCTTTCTCGCGCTTGCCCTGCTTGATGTAGAAACGGGGGGACTCCAGCTGGAAGAAGGTGAGGATCAGGATGATGCCGGCGAACATGAGGTGGAGTGAAGTGGGGACAGCCTGTAGGGAAGATGTGTTAGCCAAATCAGTACGACAACGTCTATAGTGGCATCAGAACTTACCCAACGGTTGAAGGTGTCCGCCATGTGAATTTGAGTACCCCAGTTGGCAAAATAGGCAATCATAATACCACTGGACTTCATATTAGCAACGGAAAGCGAGGCAATAAAAAAGAAGAGGAGGAGTATTAACTCACAGGTACACAGCCCCAGTAAACATACAAGTGCAAAGACCACGGATGGGAGCCGGGGAGATTTCAGAAAGGTATATGGGACCGACGACACAGGTCTGTCCAATACCAAGACCAGCAACGAAGCGACCAGCATAGACAGCATCCATGTTGCCGTTGTTTCCAATAAAGATGGCGATACCGAGAATCCAGAGACAGCAGAGTTGGCGAGTAGCCCAAACACGGCCGATACGATCACAAACAAGGAAAGCACTGTTATTCAACCATGATTAGTGAAAGCCCTTGGGATTTAAAGACGCCGTGATGCGTTTCAATAGCAGGACTTACAACAGAGCACCGGCGACACTGCCGAGCTGAACCATGGAGGAAATGGTACCCTTGATACTGGCGAGCTCATCCTTCTCGAGGTCGTCAATGCCGACAGACTGCTTGAAAGCATGAGAGTTGAAGACACCCGTGATGAGGCCCTCATCGACACCACGGGCGGCACCCATGAGACCAAATGCAAAGACGGCGAACCATAGCTTTGCGTTAAGGGTCTCCTTGGGCAAACTACCCGTGTTGAACTTGAAGACGTTGATAGCAGCACCACCCGCCATGATGGATGATGTTCTTTATCCTTTCTAGACGGGTCGTGAAAAATGAATATACAGATCAATCGTGGATCGAGGTCATGGACCTGTATAAGAGACGATGTAGCAGCGCCTCGAGAAACAAATCTCAGATGAAGACAATAGGTTCAACGGAGGTCTTCGAGGCTGGCAGTCGCAGAAGAGAGAAGGCTGTGAGGAAGAGGCTGCATTCGATGGGGGAAAAAAAAGTTGTATGGAGGGGCATGGACGATCTCTTAAATTGCAATCTTGCGCCATGGTGGCTCATACGGTGGCCCAAGGCTTGCTTCCACCGAGTCTTGGTCTTGAACCTTCAACCAATCCACGTTGTTCCTAAATTCCCCGATACTCGAGCGAGGATTTTAGCTCTATAAGGTTTCCACATGGGTGTGTGAGATGAACCGTTCTTTTGACCTCATCAGCGTAACCCACCGTTCGATCCATATTAACACACCATAGAGCCCGTAAAAGTAGTGACGGCAAAGTGTGCATCTTAATTCTAAGTGATATACCATGCAAGAACCACGTGGATGATGGTCTTGTGGTTTCGTCCGATCCCAACAATGGAAACAATGCCGATAAACGGACCGAACTTTTCTAGAGTTCTGCGAGTCATGCTTGCATGGTTACCAATGGACGATGACGCCGGGAATTGTAAATATATGCCTCACCAAGACACGAAGGATCCCGAACTTCTTGGCACGGTCCTCACGGTCTTCTCCGCGGCACCATCACCAGAGCCACGAGGGAAAGATAGCCCTAAAGAGTTTGGGTGATCGGCGATGTATCAAAGCGTACCCCAGCCCCGACCCCACGCCAAGCACAGGTGGTGTTGGTTGGGCCAATCAACGGCTCCCCGATGTCACATCAATGGCGCTCTCGGGCAGTTTCCGCTCAGGGACCATGCTAATATCCCTGCGCCATACCTTAATTGTAGACTTCCTCATTCCCCGCGCTTCGAGGGCGGGGTGGGTTCCGAAGCCTACACAGTGTTACCACCACGGAGAAACCAACAGTCCTTGGTACTTGGTGTACATTGTGTGGAAAGTCGATATCTGATGAAGACTCCGTGGAACAGAAAATGTTGAGCTGTAACCTGAATTTCAATAACTTTGGAAGGCTGCAGGTCTCATTTCAAATCAATTTTGGAAAATGTGTGCCGCTGTGTGGAATGGGATGTGTCCCGTTGACCAAGACCCCAAAAACACCGGCGATGCCGTCAAATGAAAAAGAAGGTAAGCGTGTGGACTCGGGATCCAAGCTCTCTTGGCGCTGTTTCTCGGGCCTTGGCTTGTCTTGGTGTACCACCGATGGCCCGCCAACGGAGGCATAGGGTCTATACGACTCGGTCCCGAGAAAAAAAGAGAGAGAGATGCTGGCCCCCAGATTGGCTTTGATATTTCCCACTCCGGTTTCCCCCACAGATTTTCCCCGCATCTTGCTCGGCGCTAAACCCGAAAGGGGCCCAACTGGGGTGTCATGTGATTTGTTATTATATGGTAGGGGGAGGCAAGGAAAGCCAGTGAGGAAAACGGGGCAGACAAAACAATCCAGTCTTTTGTGAAACTTGTGAACTATATAAAATGAGTGAGCATTCTTTGAAAGGATTACTATACCGCATTGCTTGAGAATATGCAATTTAGGAAAGACTGAAAGAACACTCTCCAAGGCGCCACTTGCGTAGGCAGGGCATATGATCCAGACTCCAAGAGTGCAAAGTTGACTAGAAGCGACAAGGACTCAGCCGCAGCTTTCGATTGAAAGAGTAAGGGGTGGACAAAGCGGGTTGTCCGATTGGGCAAAGTTGCAGGGGCGTGGAGCAGAGGGGGGAGGATGTCCACCGGCAGGTGATAGGGAGATTACGTGACGGATTAGGGCAAACCCAAAAAGGCAAAACTAACCAAAAAAGGAAATTCATAGGTCCTCGACAGTATAAAAGTGACTTTTCCTACTACATATAGGTAGCTATTTCTGTATTCTATGATCTCTAGATTTTTACATATACCTACCCCGGAGAGCCCCCGGAGGGCTTCATACTGATCGGCTGAACATACTCGCGCTATGGCATATTGTCTCTGATAACGCAAAGTCCCATCGAATCAAAACAAAGAATTGCCACCAATATCACAATGAGATAGATCTGGATCACGATCGATAACCAAAAGACCAATGAAAATATGGAACCCAGATCATTTCCACAATCTAGGTCATTGTGTGGGACAATTGATGAATCTCATGTACCTACTGTGTTCTGTGTGACCTAGAAACCTATAAGTTCCCCACCAATTAGCTTTTATTTACCTAAATAATCATCGAATTTCAACATGAACACAGAATCCAAGCTTATTACTGTCATTGGAGCGACGGGCATCCAGGGAGGGTCAGTCATTGCTGCTGCCCTAAAGTCTGGCGACTGGAAGATCCGCGGAGTTAGTCGCAATGTCAACAGTGATGCATCCAAGGCACTGGCCTCAAAAGGAGTCGAGATGGTGACTGCAGATTGGAACGACGAAAGCACTTTAGTGAAGGCATTTGAGGTAAGATTCTTAACACGGTTATAATAAATTTAGCTAACCCGGGAAAAGGGTTCATATGCCATTTATGCCGTTACTGATTACTGGGCTGGGTTCATGACCCAGAGCGTCGAAGAACTGGTTGAGATTGAAGCTAGACAAGGCATCAGCCTTGCTAAGGCAGCTTCTCAGACTTCCTCTCTGAAGCACTTCGTATGGAGTACTGTTCCCGACCATGTGAAGATTTCGGGTGGCAAACATTCTATACCTCACTTCGAGGGAAAACTCAAGGTCGATGAATTCATCAGACAAGACAAAGATCTACTCAGCAAGACTACCTTCCTTTGGGTCGGATACTACGGGACAAACATCACTCTGCCTATGATTGTCCCAAATCTTCTCGTAGGGTTTCAACCCTCAACATAGAAATTATGTACTGATCTATGCAGAAAACATGCGGAAAATATGTCCAACTTTTCCCGGTCTCAGATGACACGCCTATCACAACAGTGGGAGATCCAAAAGTCAACACTGGCATCTACGTACTCGCCATATTCAACCAACCTCAACTCACAATTGGCAGAATTGTCCTAGCGCAATCTGAGACCAGAACAACTCGCGAAATTATCAATCTGTGGTCCCAGGTTTCAGGAAAGCCTGCTGATTATGTCCAAGTTCCACTTGATCACTACGATAATCTATGGCCCAAGTGGGGACGAGAGATTGGCCTTATGTTGCAATTCTGGGAGACCGCTCGTGAAAAGAGCTGGACAGCCGATGAACCAGTTCTGACAAAGGAAGATTTGAATATTTTCAGTTTAATTGGGATGAAGGAGATTTTCAGTGCTCTTGAGTGGTCTTGAGTTTTGTATATTTCTCATACGAATTTCACATAGAAGACTATATCAAAAAAGAGGATCCAATATCCTATCCAACACCAATCAAGTAATTCACCAGTGATTCGGTAACATTGAGCTTCTTCAGCATGCACACTTTCGGGATAATGTGCAGTCACCATTGCTTCGTTCGTCTTCGCGATGATCACACCTTGCTTGCCCTATATAAAATCGCTAAAATAGCCTCCATATCAGCTACCTGATATATGGCTAGAACATTCTTATTCGAAAATACTCCGCCAGATCACGATCATTTCTTCATTTTTCAAGCTAATATCCGATACTAGTCAAGTAATTTGCCAACTGTCTAACAATGCTTGTAGCCTCTCTCGGTTGCGCTGTCTCGGGATAATGTGCGATAATTATTGATTGCGATGATTTCACCACACAAACACCCTCTTTGCCCTAATATTCCCACAATTAACAAGCTGTCAGTTATGAGAGAAGTTAAAATGTCTTACCTTCTCGGCATATATGCTTTGATCGTCTGCTTTGGTAACCATAAGCTTTTCCCCTGCGACATAGAGCCCACCAGAGTATAGCGGGATTGAATCCTCGAAGCCTCTCAACATATACTGAACCTCCCCTAGTTGAACCTATTGGAACACGTTTTAGCGGCAATTTCAAAGAGCGATAGTCGAAAAACTTACATTGAATCCTGCAGTTGTTGCAAGTAGGACATCGCCTGCTGCTGAGAATATAGCGGCTTTGTCAATCTTTTTGGATCCCACCAGCGTTTGATCGACCCATCCTACCGTAAGATTAGCTTTGGGGTGTTTATTTGTGCAAATATGCATACCTTGCCAGCTCATCTTGAAAATAGGGTATAGATAGACCGGGGAATCTAAGTCGGGGAAAACAGAGAGGTGGGATTTAGTGGCTTGAGGGGTAATCCACCTTTTAATCGAAAGTTGAGTTGAGCCAATGGGCAAACTGTACCCGTCAGATTTGAACTCCACTGTATCTTATGTTACGATCCCTAGACTTAGGGCTAATGTGATTTTTTGAGGAATTTCTTCTAAAACAAGATAAATTGACTTTTAATTCAATGTAAATACTTTTCTAAGACAGATAAATCTTGAAACATACAAAAGAATCCAAGCAATAGAAACTATATATTACTATTAGTATATTTAAAAAGCAGATCTGATAAAGTAGACAAAATCTCGAAATGACCAAGCAACCGTTCTTCTTTAATCCTTCGGCCGTGTTAATAAAAGCAGAAGAAGAAATTCGAAGCGGAGCATAGGCCAGACATTCACAAAACTACTCAAGGTACCATGAGGCCTTTGATCCGCACCACGAGGACCAGGGAGGCCAGGAACCGAGAGGGATCCGGATCTCAATCAAGAGATGGATCGGTCGTCAAGGCTACTCAACTGATTTACAGGAGAGCCATGAGACCAACAACACCGGCAAGGAGACCAGCAACGGGCTTGACGTTGGAGGCGGCACCGGTGAAGTCATTGGAGGAGGGGTTGGCGCCGTGCTGCTCAGGGGTAGAGGGCTGCTCAGGGGTCTCCGGGGTGGTGGGGTGGGCAGCGGGCTTGGTCTCCTTGGGGGCAGCGGGCTTGGTCTCGGCAGGCTTGGAAGGAGCAGGCTTGGAAGGAGCAGGCTGGGAGACGGCAGGCTGAGAGACGGCAGGCTGAGACTGAGCAGGGACAGCGGGGTTGGAGTGAGCAGGGACAGCAGGCTGAGACTGGGCAGGGACAGCGGGGTTGGAGTGAGCGGGGACAGCAGGCTGAGACTGAGCAGGGACAGCTGGGTTGGAGTGGGCGGGCACAGCGGGCTGGGACTGAGCAGGGACAGCGGGGTTGGAGTGGGCGGGCACAGCGGGCTGAGACTGAGCAGGGACAGCGGGGTTGGAGTGGGCGGGGACACCGGGCTGGGACTGAGCAGGGACAGCGGGGCTGGAGTGAGCGGGGACACCGGGCTGGGACTGAGCAGGGACAGCGGGGTTGGAGTGGGCGGGGACACCGGGCTGGGACTGAGCAGGGACAGCGGGGCTGGAGTGAGCGGGGACACCGGGCTGGGACTGAGCAGGGACAGCGGGGTGGGAGACGGCGGGCTCGGTCTGAGCAGGGACAGCGGGCTTGGTCTCAGCGGGCTTGGTCTCAACGGGCTTGGTCTCAACGGGCTTGGTCTCGACGGGCTTGGTCTCAACGGGCTTGGTCTCGACGGGCTTGGTCTCGACGGGCTTGGTCTCGACGGGCTTGGTCTCAACGGGCTTGGAAGGAATCACGACATCTCCAGTGGGCTTCAGAACGGGGGCGGTAGGGCCTGCGGTAGGGCCTCCGGTGGCGGGCTGAGTGGCATTGTGGAAGGTCAAAGGCTTCTCGTCGCACAGGGTGCAGACGGTAGTCTTGGAGATGGTGATGGTGCTTGTCTGGGTGACGGGGACGGTCCAGGTCTTAGAGCCAGAGGTGATGGTAGACGAGGTGACTAGAAGTATTGTTAGAATGTGCTTCAAGTTGTATTACTTGGTGAGATTCTAGGGCTTACCTGGGCAGGTGGTAGTCACGTAAGTGAGGGTCTTGGTGGTGCCGGGCTTCACGGGGACGTGGGGCTCGGTGGTGGGGTGCACATGGGTGGTGGTTCCGTTCACCACAGGGGTGGTGGTGGGGTGCACCGGGGTGGTGCAGGGGACGGTGGTTCCGTTCACGACAGTGAAGCTGGACACCGGCACCGGGGTGGTGGTAGGGTGCACAGGGGTGGTGCAGGGGACGGTGGTTCCGTTCACGACAGTGAAGCTGGACACCGGCACCGGGGTGGTGGTAGGGTGCACAGGGGTGGTGCAGGGGACGGTGGTTCCGTTCACGACAGTGAAGCTGGACTCCGGCACCGAGGTGGTGGTAGGGTGCACAGGGGTGGTGCAGGGGACGGTGGTTCCGTTCACGACAGTGAAGCTGGACTCCGGCACAGGGGTAGTGGTGTGGCTGTGCACCGGGGGAGTGGTGGTGTGCCCATGGGTGGTGGTATGGCTGTGCACCGGGGGTGTCCACGACTCAGTGGTCTTGCTCCAGGAGTCGTGAGTCGAAGTCGAGACGTGCTCGGCCGGCTTGGACCAGCTCTCACCCCAGCCCTCAGCCTGGGCAGGGGCAGCAACAGCAGCAGAGGCCTGAGCGGAAGGACGGATGAATTCCTCGCCACGAGCCTGCATGAGACCGGCAAAGGCCGGGCTGGCAAGAGCCAGAAGAGCAACGGAGTTGATCATTTCGAGAAATCAAAGTCTTAACAAACAAACTTGGAAAGATAACGAATGAAGAGATGATGATAGAAAGTCTGAATGGACAGAGATGAACGATCTTATATGTCCTGTTTGAGATGACTGGTTCCAAGTCATGACGGATACGGGTGCCACGGTCGTGTCCAGGACAGAAAGACAGACCTGATTCGCAATGTCACCATATGAGGCCGAATGCAGGTACTAGGATAGCTCAACTACAGATGGCAAAGGCACAGATGTAAGCCCATTGGACAGAAATTTGTGCAATGATACATTCATATGGCGAACCCAGATGCAAACGTGACAGACAGTAGTAGTATCATTGGGGTAAGTAGTGGAGGAGGTCTCCATCTTCATCCACTAGAGTAACCTAATGCGGAAATATAAGAAGAACTTGGCAATTTCCGTTGTTACTCACAATTTGCAAAATTAGTGAGTGAATTACTGGCATGACTAAATATTGCTTCATTTCGATGGAGGAAATTGCGTGATGATTGTTCAGTGTATTTTGGATTATATGGCGAGAAAAATGACGATTCTGCATGTCCTATATTAGCAGCGCAGTAGCCATAACATCTCTGGATCCGGAGGTAGTCGAAAGTGGGATTGCTGGGCGACCATATTTGAACGGGACCACAATTGATATGACAAGGCTCCTCTAATTGGGGTGGAAACCCCACGGAGACGCATGGGCTTGCAGTGAAAACACTAAACAAGTCGGCCAAAAGCAGCCAAAAATCCCCAAGCACGGATAGGGCTGTTTCCTTGGCTCTCTGGAATGTGGGAATGGGATCCGACTGAGTGTAGGGGCGTTCCATTGGTAGGTGTACTTTGAAAGAATGTATGTGTGAACCGAAGTATTCCCGGAGCAAGACGATCCCAGCGAGCTCGCAAAGTATCCATTTTGAGGGATTTATCCGGATGTGACCCAATGTGGCATGGGCAACTGTAATCAATGACGGGGACATCTCAATCTAGCATTGAGTTAGGACAAGTCCCCACGCAACGATGGGGCTTTTGCCACAAAGTGACAATGGGGTTCCTGTCAGAATTTGACAGTGGATAAGGCCTCAACCAATCTGAGAAGGTGATCTCTGCAGCCTGCACGCTCGTTATTTCTTGGAACAGCACCCCTGGAGGGAAGTCTAGATGTGCCATCCAGGGATCCTGGTGGACGAGAGGTACAGGAGTGAGGTACAGCAGAGATTTTGGCCGCAAGCGGCAAGGGGATGAACGTAGTCCCTCGACATCCTGCGGTTGGGTTTACGACCCCTAGGAAAAGTGAGCAATAGTGTCGAAGCAACCCATCCGTTTTCGGTCATAGATAGGATTCCCGATTTGGATAGCACGTGATGTAGGGCTTAGGGCAGACGCGTTCACGGGGCATCACGCGTCGCGCGTCGCGCCTTCCTGTTTGGGTTCAATTAAGCCCCGGAGAACCTCGAGAAGAGCATTTGCTTTGCCCATCACCAGACTCGCCCACAATGCCTCACTCCGTGTCACCTGGCTCTGCGCAGAATGATGATGAAATGCCGGATGCCCCCCCGGTCGAGACCTCGACTGAAACTAGTGTCAAACTCGAAGATATGTTCAACGACGATGATGACGATGACGAGGAGTTCCCGGCTTCTGGAGATGTGAAGATGGAATCACCAGCTGCAAAGGAAGAGTGAGTACTCAGCTCGCGTACAGTAACCTTGGACTTGACGGCTGACCGAAGGCTCACAACAGGCCCCCAGCACCGAGACCCTCGGGCGTTGACTCGGATATCATGCTCGCCTTCTATCAACGACTTTTCCCCTTTCGATACCTTTTCCAGTGGTTGAATCATGGCATTGTACCGACGAAAGACTTCGGCAACCGAGAATTTGCACTGACACTGCAAAATGACGCCTATCTCAGATACCAATCATATCCAACTGCTGACCTGTAAGACTTGTTTCAACCTTTTATTATCAAATCCCTTTTGAGCTTACACATGCCCAGGTTTCGGAAAGACATACTCAAGATGAACCCTTCTCGTTTCGAAATCGGACCTGTCTACAGCACCAACCCGCGAGATCGCAAAACGCTACGAGGCGGCCAAATGAAGCCAGTCTCTAAGGAATTGGTTTTCGATATTGATTTGACTGATTATGATGACATCCGTACATGCTGCGTCAAAGCGAATATTTGCGCGAAGTGCTGGTCATTTGTGACAATGTCAATCAAGGTTATTGACACCACACTACGGGAGGACTTCGGGTTTGAACACATTCTTTGGGTTTACTCGGGTCGTCGTGGTGCTCACGCCTGGGTGTGCGATCCCCGAGCGCGAAGTCTACCGGATGATCGACGCCGAGCTATTGCTGGTTATCTTGAGATGATTCGGGGAGGGTCACAAAGCGGGAAGAAAGTCAACATCAAACGGCCACTACACCCCCATATTGTACGCAGTCTTGAGTTGCTTAAGCACGACTTTGCCCGGACCACACTCATTGACCAAGACACATTTGAATCCGCCGAGCAGGCAGAACGCCTTCTATCCTTGCTACCCGACAAGACATTGAACGAATCCCTACGGAGGAAATGGGAGTCCTCTCCAGATCGTGCCAGCACCAGCAAATGGGCTGATATCGATTCACTTGCAAAGACTGGGAAGAGCAGTACGCTAAACCCGGCGACGCTCCGAGATGCCAAGCAAGATATTGTCCTGGAATATACCTACCCACGCCTGGATGCTGAGGTCAGCAAGAAGATGATTCACTTGCTCAAGAGTCCCTTTGTCATTCACCCCGGCACTGGTCGTATTTGTGTTCCCATTGATCCTCGCAACGCCGAAAACTTCGATCCTCTTACCGTCCCGACGGTAATGAGCCTCCTGGCCGAGATTGACGAATATGACGCGAAATACCCTGCCGGCACAGCGGAGGCAGATATCCCTGATGTTGAAGGCAGTGCAATGAATGGCTCCGACATGAAGGGTGGCCGTAAGGTGCAGGACTATGAAAAGACTAGCCTGAAACCTTATATCGACTTCTTCCGTTCCTTCATCGCAGGCCTCATTAAGGAAGAGCGTGCTGGCAAGCGTGAACGCGATGACGGTGGCCCTGCTGTCAAGGCTGATCCTATGGAATTTTAGCGGCGCCGTGTTCATGTGTGTTCCCTTTGCCTAGCTTTCCTCAAAAGGATTATGACTTTATGCTTTGTTAATCAGTTCCACCCATTTCATTTTGGACTTATATCAAGGGATTGCACTTTCGAGGAGTTGGGGTCTATTGTGCATGGGACCGAGTTATTTGATTCTACATTTACTACATACCTTGTTCTCATTCAAATCTATAAATTGAATAGCGATAATCCCTCGGCTGTGGAACTTATCAACCTGCAATATGCACAAAGTAAGCTAGAGGTAGGGGTATAGCTATTTAGTAAGTGAAGTGATTGTATATTGGAAATATTGGTACAAATAGAGTCGCACAAGTAGTTGCACTAAAGCTAACCATGATATGGAGGCACGAGGGTGGTATCTCCATATCAGGCAAACTTCTCATTATCAAAGGGCACCCCCGATAGGATTAAGAGGACATGAGCCGCAGGTTAAATGGGGTTAGTTAATTTAAGCACCAATGAAGTTCTTGACGGCTAAAGGAGAAAGGCAGTGTTAGCACGAGTCTCGGAAACATTGTATAAGAAGGGAAACATACTCTCCAACCAGCGCAAGTACTCCTTCTGCTCCTTGACGGAGATGTAGTCGGGAACCATATTAGCGAACTCGGCGTTAAGGCCACGGTCCTCGAGGTAGCGGTCCCAGAGACCCTGAAGGTCCTCATCGAGGTTCTCGAAGGGAGGACCGGCGTAGAGGCTCTGGCGGGCCCAGTCCTTCTCAGCAGTCAGGGACTGAGCGAGCTCAGCCTTGGCGAAGTGGGAGACCTCCTCGATCTGGAACACACCGTCCTGGACAACGGTCTGGATCAGAAGGGCACCGTTGTTGGGCTTCTCAACGGTGATGGTAACACGGGCAGGGAAGCTGGGCTCCGGCTGCTCGATATCCTCCTCAGCGGAGGCCTCGGCATCCTGACCGCGGGATTGGTTCTGGAAGTCCATCTCGTCGGTCAGGGAGGCGTCATCAAAGTCCTCCTGTTCGCTGATGTTCTGGATATCGGCAACGGTAAAGCTGACACGGATGCTAAACAAGCATATATATTAGCATTCATCATCGACATTGAAACAAAAAAAAGGGCCGGAATGGGGTTGTATGAATCGTACTTCTCGGTGCCAAACTTCTTGGTGAGGATAACCTCCTGGTCACCCGCAACATCCTTCACCTGCCACTCGCCGTGCTTAATGGTCTCCTCGATGGCTTCGAGCTGCTCCTCAAATTCAGGGATTTCGGAAGATTTCTCGTGCTTGAGCTCATCCTCAAGCTTGGCGAGAAGCTCGATGTCGACTGTAAAATTAAAATCCAAAATTAGCCTAAGGCCACATACCGAGTCCGCCACCAGACACCATCGGATTTCGGCGGACCCTTTCAAATATCATTCAATGCTTCTTACCTTCGGATGAAGGAGCCTTGAAAATGCTAGAGGTTGAGAAGGCAGCGTAGGCGGGCTTAGTGGCCTGCTTCCAGGATTGCTGGAGAGCGGGCCTGGGGAATGCTGGGCGCAGAGCCGAAGTGGCAATGGAGCGCGAGAAAGTGCGCGGGATAGAGCGGGTGATAGTACGAAGAGAAAGCATTGTGAATGTGGATGGTCTCAAGTTGATGAAGATGAGAGCTTGGGAAAAAAGTAAATGAGCTAAGTTATTACGAGTGCCAAGACCGGCGCTTCTGTTTTGGCCGACTTTGCGCGACCACGCAATTCGATTCTATATTAAGCAAAATGCATATATAATTCTAATTGATGTACATTGAAGATTATAGTGGATGATATGGGCTGATTGAAATTCATGTCATGACTCGCTCTACCATATGCGCCTGAACGACTAGATGGAAGGCCTGGCGCATGAGAAACTACAATATATATAACTAGATGGACAATACAACCGCATTGAATTGAAATGGTATATTCGAGAATATTCGGCTGTACAGAATCTAGAGAAAGAATCAATGTACCCATAATGCGCCAACCCAGTCTTTTTGGACACCAGACAAAAAAAATATAGAAAAAAAGTAATCGTGATCATGACATGCTCTTCGGTGGGAAAGTAGAGGTAAGTTTCTCTCCAGCTTTGGTGAACCGCATGAACTTGATGGCACTGAGACCCGACCAGTGTCCATTCCAGTTCTTCATTGCGGTCATGGCATATTGATCGCTTAGATCGGGCATCCACAGTCCGGTTGAGAATTCCCGATCCTCGGTTTGCACTCGCTGTTTCAAGGCTTCTTCGCGCTTGCTAGGAGGACGTCCTTTCCGGCGTTCTGACTCAAGCTGTTTAATCTCCTCGGTATCGCGGTCAATGTACCTGGTTATGGGTTAGTCTTGGGGTTTGCTGGTGGATCGTTGGTGTTACATACTTGGCGACGAACTCGGAAATCTCTTCGGTCGAGAGGGCATCAGTAAGCTCCTGGATAGCCTCGTAGATGTAATCAATTCGGTCCACTGTTTGAATTAGTTGATTTGCCCTCAATTAGAATGGGCGGCTGTCTCACAGTATGGCTGTCTTGCACGGTTCACAGTGGCGTTATGGCGGGACAAGCGATCGTCGCGAGCACCAGCTTTGCGGAGTCGGTGGGCATCGCGACTGTTCTCATGAAGCGCATTAGTGGAGCTGCGCTTCTTGGAAATCTGCTTATGCACTTTTTCTAAAGTAACAGGCATAGTCGCGGGCTGATGACAAGAATTACTCCAAACACTCCGCCGTAGATTTCGATGATAATTTTCGTGGATGCACCGGCATAATTAGGCGGTGACTCCGAAATCACCGCCTTCCCCACTCGAGGAAAGCGCGTCTGCGCGTCGAGATAGGGACATTCCAGGAGTTATTTACTCCCTCAATTCTCTAACTGAGATTTGATTTGGACCTCGCATTGTATTCCATATTCATTAGTCTCCTACTTTTGAAAATCTCAACTTATGTTATCATTTATTGCTTGAATACGAGGACCCGCCTGCCCCTCGAACGGTGTCCACCATGGGCATTAAAGGTATGTTGTCTTGTGACAGTCTAGGGGGAAGATGAAAGGTGATTTTAACGCCAACAAACAGGACTGCACGGGCTTCTCAAGTCCATTCAGAAACCATGTCACATTAAGAGTTTCAGTGGACAAACACTTGGAGTTGATGCATATGGATGGCTGCACCGTGGAACTGTTGCTTGTTCCGTGGATCTGGTCCTGGAAAATCCTACTAGGAAGTATGTCGGTTTGATATCTTCTCCTATGCACTCTTGGCTGACAACGCTATCTCATGACAGACACATTGATTTCGTCCTCAACCGAGTCCGTATGCTTCTCTTTTTTGGAGTGAAACCCTACCTTGTCTTCGATGGCGATAATCTGCCCAGTAAGGCAGGCACCGAACAGGATCGCTACAGACGGCGTCAGGAAAGCAAGGCCCTTGGAATGGAGTTACAACGGAAAGGGAGAATGCCAGAAGCTTACCAGGAGTTCCAAAAGGCCGTCGATGTGACACCATACATGGCCCGGCAGTTAATCGAGGAACTGAAACAAATGAATGTGCAGTATGTGGTGGCCCCGTACGAGGCAGATGCCCAGTTGGTGTATCTCGAGCAACAGGGCGACATTGATGGAATCATATCTGAGGACTCGGATTTGCTTGTCTTTGGAGCAAAGCGGTTGATTTCCAAATTGGACCAACACGGGGAATGCATTGAGATAAACCGCACCGATTTTACTGCCTGCCGTGAGGTCAGCTTGGTTGGATTCAGTGACCCGGACTTCAGAAACATGTGCATTTTGAGCGGTTGTGATTACTTGGCAAATATTCCTAAATTGGGGCTGAAGACTGCTTACCGGATTATTCGCAAGCATCGAAGCGTTGAAAAAGCCTTGCGTATGCTCCAATTTGAGGGCAATTTCCGAGTCCCAGCGGACTACCTTGCCAACTTCAAACAGGCTGAGTTGACCTTCATCTACCAACGGGTCTTCTGTCGCAAAGCTGAAAAGTTAGTGACTTTGACACCACCCGACAAGGATGTCAATTTGGCTACGCTTCCATTTATCGGCGCCGATATGGAGCCGGAAATTGCCGTCGGAGTTTCTCGTGGCGATCTAGATCCAACTACCAAGGAACCAATTACCTTGAAGCCCCTATACGCAAATAGATGGACTCTTGGCATTAATCGCCGCCAGACACTGGGTAGTTCATCCGAGTTGAAGCCCAGAAAGTCCATCAACTCGTTCTTCACCCCGAAGAGGACGCCGCTGGCCGAGCTGGACCCTAACAGCCTAACTCCGTCTCCTAGCCAACAACGACTGTTGGAGCGTAACTCAAACAACAGCTGGCAGGCCAATGCAGCACCCTTCCGCTCCAACTCGGTCAGATCTACGCCTCTGAGAGCGTTTTCTGACCAAGGCCTCAGCCCCATGGTCCGGAGTGTGGAGCGCTCATCCTTTCTGGCCCAAAGTGCAAGATCGTCTGCCTTGCAGTCAACAAAGAGGCAGAGACTTTGCTCTGAGGTTGAAGGGGATTCTCTACCTGCTTGTTCCCCTGCTCGCAGTCGCTTCTTTGCTCCTACTTCCGAACAAGCTAGCCCTAGCGGCCAAAAACTCTCCCGGTCAAAACGATCACGCAAATCGGTGATAGGTGTCTTCTCTGATGAAATGGCAGAAGACATAATGTCCAGCATTCCCGATCCCAGTACTACTCCTGCGCCCGCTGAGGCTAGTCCCGAGAACAACCTTGAGATATCTGGCAAGCCCAGTGAAGTTGAAACAGGTTCTAATCCCACTCCCAACAAAACCCTGATGCCCGAGCACCTCGAAATATCTCAGAAGAGCCCCGGGGATACCACACCGAACTCTCCAGGTTTCAGCCAGGCTCTTGACTATCACGTTGACCGACAAAACTCGAATGTACTTTCCAAGTTTACTTTTCAAGCGGGGCACAAGCCTGAAACAACCGCAGCTAGCCCTACCATGACTAAGATTCCTGCGATTCCGACTTCTCATAGATCTTCAACGCCCTCGACCCCCAGGAGCCCAGCCGCGATTGCACGGAGCAACGTTTTTCAACGACGCCTGACACCGCTCCAGCGGATGGGACAGTCCGCTCTCAGTCGATCAAACAGCATCAACATTCCTACTAAACTCCGGGATGCGGAAACTGCTGAACCTCGGACCGAAGCTTCTTCTCCTGTCATGCGCAAGGGGTCCTCTTTTGCGGGCACCCAAGGCAGCGAAGATCTCATTGTCCCAGACAGTGAGGATGAAGAGGACGAGGATGAACCCAGCACAGGGCACTCGACTACTCTTGATCTCAAACGCTTTTCTTTCGCCGCAAATTAGGCTGCATCTCTATTTGATTACGGAGCATTAGGACAGGAACATCAGGTCTTGGTATCCGGGGTAGCATTGGACCACTGGTTTGGTGGGTTCCACTTTGGCGCGTAACCTATGGTGTTAATACTTTTTTTCAATTGGGGTTATTGTTTGACATAGCGTTGGTTAGGGTTTGAAAATCATAGCATCTTGAAACATTAAAACGTGCCCAATCCGTGAATTGTACATCCAAGTACTGTAGCGTAGACGGCCCAATATCTAAGAGGCTGGGTGAATCGCGTGGCTTGTGGAAGTGGGGCAAAGGTTATCGGGATCTGCACTAGTACATATCGGGACTAACACCGCCCAGACTTTCCCGTGTGAGTGGGCAGAATGACCCACATAGAAGGCGGTCTGAGTTGGTTACCGGGGAAGCGGGAAAGTAAACAAGAACGGTTGGCCCAGCCTCCCAGATTTCCTATACTCTTGCCTCATCCCCAGCCTCCAGAGAGATTCAGAGAATCTGTCAATTAGTCTGACGTTGAGTTTTGTGCCTGCTAGGATCCCTTCTTTCCCTCCCTTCCATTCTTTCTACACATTCCCTCTCTTTCATATACTTCCCACCTGTACTACACACAGGCGTCAAGTCATATCATATCTCTGACCCATCTGGATAATCCACTTTAGGTGCGATCCGGAATTCACATTATTATCAAAATATTTTGGATAATTTTCCAAGTATTCTCAGTACTGAATACATCCTGAACGATCCGATCTTTATCCGACTCTCCACATTCCTCATCCACATTCCATTCCAACGATCTCGATCTCGATTCACTGGTTATCGCTATCACACGAACCAACAACAAGTGCGCCACGAGGTGTACAATCGAGTTCTGTGATCGCATTCAATTCAGGCAACTCCTTCTCGGAGACCCGAGAAGCGAGTCAAGAAATAAAAAGCGAAGGAGTCCGACCTCGAGGTGGTCCTAGTTGAACACAATGGCTGCTCCTTTTGCTCAAAAATGGGCCCGTAAGTGACGAGATACCAAGAGTCAACGTACAATGGGATTGTCATTAATTCTTCATGCAGGGTTCATTCCAATGATCGGGTACCACCATGTGTTGATGATTATCATCGCAGTTGCTATTATCTTGCTATGTGAGTGCCTATCTTACACATTGCCCTCCGCCGGAATGTAGCTAACAAATCACAGCACTTCTGTTGGCCGGCTGCTCTTCATCGTCCCCACAGATCCCCAACATCTTCCTTATCTCCCTATACTATGAAAAGTATAACCCAATTAGGGATCTCGCACAAGTCGACCCAGGCGTTGTTACCGCCCTTTCTAACATCGTCGGTGGCGCAGAATTGGAAGTCCGAGTGGGATACTTTGGTATCTGTGTCCAGCCCGATAAAGGTTCCTTTATTTGCAACGCCAATGCAACGGCGCTGGCTGAAATTGTTACTGTGGATCAGGATCCACTCAACCTGATCTGGGTTGCGTCGACGTTCAAAGATGCTGTTGTGTTCCCATATCTCCTGTGAGTAACTTGCGTTTTCTTATTGTTGGATAATACTAATTCTCGTGCAGGATTGTTGCTGTCATTCTCGCATTCTTCTGCTTCATCCTTCTGGCGACATTCCCTGGCTGGCACGAGGAGATCGACGACTCTGGATCCGAGCGTGAAGTCAAGCCTTTCCCCTCGCGGCCCGTCTCCCAGGCTGCGCTAGCCCTGATTTTTGTCTCCTCGGTGTTTGTTCTGGTGTCCGTACTATGGCAGCACACAGCGTCTGTTGCTGCCAGTACGATAGCGCAAGACATGGGGAATGGAAGTGTGAAGAGCGGCGTCGGTTCATCTGCGATGGTACTTGGCTGGTTTGGCTTTGTCCTACTAGTCATAGTAACTGTTGGTTTGCTGGTCATGATCTTGAGTATTAGTCTGATCCGCAAACTGACCGACGAGGAATAATCCAATTGATTTTTCCTCAACGCCGAAGCAAGGAATACTTGCTCTCTTCGCTTTTGTTTTTCTTTTCGCGACTTGCTTACACCTACCTCTTCTTCGCCTACGACATACCTTACCCTTATAATGGGACGACACAAATGGGAAATGAATAATACCTATGAGCACACGACACTGGCTCAATTCACGGAATGGATGGGAACGGGAACACACGACACTTGGGACATTTTGATTTCCCCACGGGGAATCTGGGATTTGGACAGTTGATTTTTACGAACATATTTGAGGATATGGATCCTCGCATGCTTTTTCTTCTTGCGATTTGATACGAGTCATCTTTGTCGCTTCATCTCCTCGAAAATCATATTTGGCAACTCTGCCAATCTGCCAGGATAGAATGAATGCAATGCAATGCCATCGAGTCACATTTTGTACAGATCTTTTTTCCTGGTGGTTTTTTCTTTTTTGAGTGGATCTTTGTTTTATGTTCAGCACACGGCGTTTGTTTGATCTGGTCATGTATACCACAGCATCTTGTTTATTCCCACGCTGTGTTCGCCTTTTGCTTTTGATGCAGAACTGAATGCTAGTTAGTCCTTATGACACAATGTCAAAAATGATACCAAAATCAAATCTTCATAACTCAATCTCTCGAATGGGTACTCTTACAAGATTAGGTGGAAAGTTCCTTCGGTGTATTTTATGTTCAGAGCAACTATTGGCGGTATGGATTCTCATTCGATAAGCACATTGTATTTGGATATAGTACATAACCAGGAAGCCCACATGGGGTAGAGTACACATCGGGTCGACAGCTCCCACGTCTAGGCGTCGGCGCTTTGGCAATGGGAATAGTAATTCAGGCTCCGAACAAGTGTAGTCTCGAGAATACCTCATTAGCCAATAACTCTATGTTGGACAAAGTCTAGGGCAGTCATGTTGTTGGGCGAGGCATTTGCGCTGACGAAACGATGGGATCTGCCCTCGTGGTTACACAACGGTTGGTAACCATGAGCTGGAAATCCAAGTGATCTGTTGGTTATATTGGCTGATGAAAGGTCACTTCCCATATCTTGTCGCCAGAGATTCCGTTCGAATGCCTGGTCCGTCTCCTCTTTGCTCCATGGGCCGGATAATCTCCCAACGGATGTGACCATTGCGGTCAAAATTAACAGGCCAGCGGCTGGCTTGTTCGGTGGCTTGGAGGTATTTGGTTGCCATGTAGAGGCGAAAGTGAGGGGATACATATAACTAGATTCGGCATCTCATCACAGCCCGATGCCTTGAGGAAGAAGCACATACCCACCCATGTATTACTTTGGGATTCGTACGTGGACGCGAGTACGCTCGTGGACTTGAGAACGTATTCCCCCAACATTCAATATCAAGGAGCGTAAGGTGACTGAGCATAGAGGAGCCGTACAACAGTTCTAGCTAAGGGGCCTTGAGAATCGGCACAGTACACAATATTGTGCCTCCAACACCCCAGCTAGGTCTTGGTAAAAATGTTGGGTATCAGTTCGCATCTCCGAGGGGTAAAATCATGCACCACTTAGGAATATCTCCATCCTCGCAGCAATATGGGAGCTCATTTCTCTGGGATTCGATGTGGGTTTTGTAGGTAGCGATGGTGACAACAAGTTGTCAACACAAGTGGCAGGTTACAAAACAATGCCGTGGGTTTGAACGAGCGGACTTCAACACTTTAGGTACTTGCTCGGCAGGTCCTATTGTCCAAGCCGGGACTTCACCTGGGGGTGGGCAACTCATCATGCAAGCTATATCATTGACTCCTTCATCGGTCAAGTTTGTCCCGTTGGCAACTCCCACCATTCTCTGCTCCAACTCTGTGGAGTCAATCAACTATTAATCAGATACCTGAAGCCTCTGATCAATTGCTTTTGATCTTCCATGAAAGTGGTGATAGAGACACCTGGAAGAGATGACGAGTGATCGACCTTTGGCAGAGCTTTCATATGCTCAAACGTAAGCTTAAAACACCCGAGAATTGCCCTGATCAACGTAGGAATGGCCTCTTGGGAGATTTCGCGAATCCTTTCCTCGTCCTTTTCCAACGGTTTCCTTCGCCTTCCTGGATAGGAATCCCATTGCTTGTTCCATTCTTCTCGTGTATCTGTCAAGGCTGACATGTTTGCGTTCGTCAGGATTGGTGACGGGTATTTGCGGGTAAAAGCATTCACGGGTGTATAGGCGAAAGATCGAGGTCGCTGCTGCAGTATTCATCTTCATCTTCTTCTCAGAATCATCCCGAGGAAGATGATCTGCCGCGTCGTCTATGAGTCGTCCGTGGCATCTATCCAAAATGATGATAGAGCCCGCACTCCGACACAGACATCATTCTTCGTGACAATAAGGAGGAGGCTTTGGCCCACTTTCTTGCGGTCAGCCTTGTCATTTATAATACTCCGATCGGTTTCTTTCCAAGCTTAAGGTCATGTAAGCGCGCAACTAACCTTGGAAACAACTTGTGGGCCATCGCCAAGTATGAACAGAGTATTGACTTGAGTCTCCCAATAGCCAAACTGAGCTATGGAACTCAGTTCAACTGTAGTAGATGCTTGATCAGGCGCTCCCCGAACTGCCCCCGGGGCCCTCCCCCGGGTTCTCGTTATCATCATGGTCATCTGGGGACTCTAAACCACTGGCACAGCACGTTTTGGTAGTGAATTTGTGAAGGACGAGACCCCTGGGAAATGTAGCCACAAAGGGTGTCGGTAACGGGATCTTCAGAGAGAGGAAGGTTCATCCTCGATGGCAGCAAGCAAACAGCTACGTTGAACTTCAATGAGATCAGAACACCTTCCCCTTTCATTTACATAAGAATCGCCTAGTTAGATCCCATATACCTGATTTTCCCTGGGCTTTCCTATTTCAGCTGCCGCTTTCATAAGGGTAGATGACTAGGAGGGGACAGAAAGGGACAAAACGCGAAAGAACAGTTCGTTTGAGCTACTATTTATTGCGAGAGAAATCGTCTGATAACCTTGTGTCCTCCGTTGAAACATCAGTGGAAAGAGCGGCTTTTGCATGATGAACAGGTTATCTTAGTGCCTGCTCTGTTGCCCCCTGTTACGCTGAATGCCTGACTAGTATTTCCATTCCCGACCCAAGGCTTTCAAGGTCACCCAGACTGCAGCTCTTTATCATTTGGACTATCAACCTTGTCGCCATGTGTGCCACCTACATTGGCCTATTCTCGCTCGAGGCGACGCTGGTCCGCAAACTGGCCCCCACCTCCACTGTCATGTTCTTGCATAGAGGAGCCAATGCCTTCCAGACCGGAGGGTTGTTTCTTGCGGCCATGCGCACCGTTATGCCTGATCTCGGCAAGGGTCTGACCCTGCATCGGTGTCCCTAGGCCGCGGTTCACATCACCCGAGGTGGCTCCTAGTAATGTATTCGCCGCCGATGTGTAGGTGGCGACTTCATCTTCTTCTCCTGCGCTCACATTGGGGTTGTGGGCTTGGCCGGGGATTGAGGAAATGGGGTTGGGGGTATAGGAGTTGCTTGCTGGGGCTGTGCCGGAATGGAATGACTGCGCGTGGTATTCGGGGTGCTGGTCAGCCTCGGTGATCTTGCGGCCGAGTTGATGCTGTAGACTTGAGTTAATGCGGAGTACAGATTGTGAGTTCTAAAATCAAACATACACCCTTAGTGGTCATGGGCTCTCCGCGAGGGGCTGAAGGATTAAAAGCACCCTGTTTGGCATTCGCGGCGTTATCAGCTTTCGAGGAGTTACTCATTATGAATATGGATATCCTTTCCAGGGTGAGAATTAGCAACAAATTAGACTATAACATAATGGGTCGCTTTTTATATTTCAAGGCCTATGATGTAACTATGTAGTATATATCACATTGTGGCAAATCAGCACAGTGAAAACAAGAAATGTTCTAGTCGTTGCTGCAACTTCTCCATGAAGGCGAGGGATGAAGTGCAGATGACATCAAATTGTAAACAGTTGCCTCCGAATAATCATCTGAAAAACGTTCTTTCTAAATATCTAAATATGGGGACTTATGTATCCAAGTTTTGTTCGAACCAGTACATGTCGGGTTGCTTTGCTTCATTCGAAGAGTGCCGAGACATCATAAAGTTAAATAACTGGATGTGCTTAGGCTTTTTGCTTCATTCGAAGAGTGCCGAGACATAAAGTTAAATAACTGGATGTGCTTAGGCTTGAGGGCATTAACTGTACCCTGAAACCTGACCCATCCTCCTAGTGGCATCTCTATCGGCATGCTCCACAGACTGGCATCTGTGATTATGATTGTCATTCTGATCTCGTGGATCACACCAGGAAGCTTCTTTCCGATAGAAAGGATAATACAGCAAGAAGCTTGGGTTGTGATTAAGGACTAAGCTATTCTCTTTATTGAAATAGTTCAAGACATAAGTTTGTAGCGGAAGACTTCCATTAAATCGAGTAATTCGCGTACAATATGATGCGTAAAATATAGTGGAACTGCAATACAATCATCAGTTCAATGGTTATCATGTATCTATTCAGCAATGTTGATCAGCTACGTAGGACAAGAAATTTGGAGCATTTGGTATTCTGGCCATACAATAAGCCAGTACTACTCGACATGAAATACAAGGCCCATCACAACAACCCAAACAAAGATTTGGCTCTTATTCGGTCTCATCAACTTCTAAGGTGCCTGGATTGTGCGCGACCATTTTACCATCCTTATTTTCGAAGCGTATCTGTTCAAGGACATAATGTCTTTAGCATGATACATCGAGTAAAATTCCCGGATCATATTATTCTACTCACTTTTGGCGGATTTTTCACACCAACCTCTTCTGCTCGTTGCAGATCTGTGATTACATCTTCCACCTAAATATATTATGAGAATATAACTCGAATAGAGGGTTGTCCCTAAGGTGCCGTTTACTAACACGTCCTTCATGCGTTCCGCCGCGGATTTTGGTAGAAACATAATCGCCGTAATTGATAACATTGCCGTGTTTGTCTGTAACTTCGTTATCACTCATGGTGTTCAGCGTTTCTGGCAAATATGGAATGAGGAGATAATAATTCAAATTGAGTATACCAGATATCGGGACCACGGCGCATCGCTACATATATTCGTTTGAGTAGGGACTGAACTCTGTAGAGTCACGATGATCTCATGTTATCTCATCCCCGTATATCTATCTAAATTGGCCACCACGAACAGTGGAACTACTAGTAGGCCATGGCCTGGTGCCACTAAGCCAGCGTAAGTTGGGTCAGCCTTGGTGGCGGAGACATAGCTGATCTGGGGATATCAACGGATAGATGTAGGCACGTCCATATTGAACTATCCATACCTTGAATACGCAGCCAAAATATAGGACACTCTGGAGCAATTATTGCTATTTGGAATTCATCCCCTGAATCACGTCGTTTGGGGGGGGGGTTTCAACTGTTCGTTATTTTATTACTCGGAAGGGGTAAAGGTCTATGAGGGAAAAAAGAAACATGTTAATATCTCCTAGATGTTCAGGGTTGGGTAGTCCCAAATTTGAACTTCGTATAAAACCTGCTGTATTCTTGGAAAAAATTAGGTTCTAGTCACGCAGTGTTATACGTCGACATACGTTGACATCAACATTAGTCGTTCACCTACAAGCCGCAGCAAAACCGGAATTCACCCATATATATTTATTTTTCCTCATTGAAGTCGACTGCAATATGGATTGGTTCTTTTCATCGTTTTCCACCTGGCTTTGGCCACCTAACCCTTGGTCCCCGTATCCCGAATCAAGAGTCAGAATCCATTATAGCGAGAAAACGACCGCGGAGACGACACTGGAACAAAGTGGAGACCTGAATACTCTACAGAGATTCCGATACCTAGTCCACAAGGACACCAAATATGCCCGTAGAATTCCAATAAGGCAACTTTTAGACACAGAACAAGACTTCCGACATTACACCCAAGAAGAGCTATTTGCGCGTGAGCATGATGATGGATCCGAACAAATGAAAACCTGGCTCAATTATGTGAATAAGACAACCTGGCAACTCACTCGAGAATGGTGGAACCATCGAAGTGAATTCGGAGAAGGAGTTGTGTCGCGGGCATTCGACTTGTGGCGGTCACATCCTGCATGGTATATGCATGAGGTACTAGTTGAAGACTGTGTGAGGAAGCAAGGGTGTTGTTCTCGGGGATGTGGATGCTGTGCGAAGCGCCAGCTATCAACACGCCAACTAGCAGCTGGGCATTGTGCTCTTACGTGTGGATGTTGCCGAACAGCACGGGGCTTCGAGCTCACCAAAGAGGAGGAGAATGAAATTTATGCGGCCCTTGATTTCCAGGCAAATAATAACTTTTACGATCGGATTGAGTTGGCTTCTATCTGGGGATTACGCTTGGATAGCTATGAGAGCCCCTTTGGTCTCATTAAGTCAGGATGTAAACAGGTTGATGGTGGAAATGGCAAGTTATGCAGTACTGGTTATACTGAGAATTTGGATGACGATTCTTCAATAACGGAGGAATCTTGATTCGTGTCGACTTATCCAAGTTGTTCTATCTACTGTTTGCTCTAAAATGGTCTTGTATCAATCAATCAATCAAAGTTCAATTAACCTGTTGCAGTCCAACTAGTCGCGTATGACTTTTTAGGCAAGAACTCGAAGCCAAACGCCGAGTGGGCTCGCTCCCAGAGCATACAGATGCTAATTGTAAAGAGTGCGGAATCAGCCCATTCCTGTAACCCGCGGAACCCATAAATCCAAACCCATCCAAACCCATCCATAAGAAATTAACATAGAAGGATTGTTGTGGAGTGCACCCTCCACGAGCTTTGCTTTGAGTCTGTCGGTGTTGATATATATGTGGAAATAACCTGGGGCGTGCCTGCCTCAGAGTCAACAAGGATGTAGACAACAGTACCTACCTAAGCAGGTAGAACTTCACCTTAACACCAACACAATGAATTTCAAAAGTCACTTTTTTATCCTCTTCCTCTATGTGGGGCTCGTGCTAGACGAGCACATCGCTCGTCTACACCAGCTACTACAAGTCCTAGCCAACTACAACATTCGCCTAGAACCAAAAAAGACGTTCATTGGCTTCCACACAGTGACACTCCTCGGGCAACGGGTTGATTCCGAATGACCACGATGGAAGAAAAACTCCACGCAGTCCTCAGCTTGGACTTCTCCCAAACGCTAAAACAACTAGAGACATATCTCGGCCTAGCTGGCTGTTTCCTCGGCGGTTGGTGTTGGGAGTATCCCCAACAGTAGGTGTTTCTCCTACAGTCTTCTTGCTTGATTGCCTTTGGGCTTGTGTTAACCTATGATCGCAGGTCCCAATCACTCAGTGATACGGTTACGCTGGCTCGAAGAGGGGCAGATGGAGATAACTGGCTGGTGGAGCTCATTAAGCTCGGTGAAAGCCACGGCATACCGGTGATGAGGAGGTTCTTTTGGGAGGTACTGAGGTTCATCGCATTTTGGGAGATAGTCAAGAGGCTCATCGGCCATGCCGATGATGCCTTCATAGCTCTCATCCGGGGGTTGTATGGATATGATGCCGTGAGACGAGAAACCCAGCCAAGTCGACAACCATACCAATCAACTGGCCAGGACAACGTCACCATCAACTGGAACTGAGGCAGGAGGTCGCCTTAAACAAGATGAGGAAGGGCACTTCAAATCTGATTGTAAACGGCTTATGCGTCTCGTGATTGGTATGGCGGACATCATTGTTTCTTGCCCTTCGGCAATCGCTCAGCCCACGCTATATCATAGTCTGCATCCCTCTTTTGTGGCGTTTGAGGAGGCTACGGTGATGAAAGAACCAGAGATTTTGCCAATCCTGGTTTACTTGTTCCCGATTGCCTTCGGATTTTTAGGGGATCTAAAGCAACTAGGCCCAACGATTGTGTCGACTACCAAGGAAAACCCCTTCAGGTCCCAACTGGCTGTCTCCATCGCTCGACTCATCACCGCAGGATACGACGTCGGGAAAATTATTGTACAGCGCAGATTAGCAGGGGACAGGGGGTTTACAAAGAGAGAGAGAGAAGAGAGAGAGAAGAGAGAGAGAAGAGAGAGAGAGAGAGAGAGAGAGAGAGAGAGAGAGAGAAGAGAGAGAGAAGAGAGAGAGAGAGAGAGAGAGAGAGAGAGAGAAGAGAGAGAGAAGAGAGAGAGAAGTGAGAGAGAAGAGAGAGAGAAGTGAGAGAGAAGTGAGAGAGAAGTGAGAGATGGAATAATACATTCTGTTCAAGTAACCCTTAGGACAGAGGTTGCTGTGGGAAAGCATTTGCCAACCCTTTGACATATTGTACATCACTTCGCCCTCGAAAAGAAAACAAATACCAGACCACCTATATCACATTCTACAGAGAGATATAGTCCTCGCAGCGGGTAATACCAAGCTGCTTAACCAGGAACTCGTTAACAAACTGGCACTTAGGATCCTGGCGCTTCTGGATGGCCAAGAACTCGGGCAGCTTCGGGAATTTCTCCAATGTGTAGGTGGCATTGGGGGCGCTCATCTTGTTCCAATGGGAGCGAACGTTGTAAGTTTCACCAAAGTGAGGGAGGAACTCATGGGCCAACTCCTGGTTTTGCCAAAGAGTGGTAAAGTTGTTATACTCTTGGATCCAGTCAATCTCGATGATCGCAAAAACACCGCTAGACTCGGGGCCAAGGTTGTAGTTGTTAACAGGAGACATATATGAATCATCAGCCTTGAGAGTACGGTGCTGGATGACCATCTGCTTGTTGTAGGGAGCCTTCATGCGAGGCGTCTGGGCCTGCTGGAAAATGGTGTAGTTGGTGGCAGCTTCCGCATAATCCTCAATAGGAAGGAAGTGCTCGATCTCGGCGTAGAAACCTCTGTCACAGACACCTTGGGGAGAGCAGGATGCGGCATCAGTGACCTCGTCGTAGCAGATGTACTCCTTCTTGCAGTCACCGCAGCCATTGGCACAGTAGTTGAGAGTGCAGTTGCGAACACCGGTATAGTTGGTCGGCTCCCAGTAAGAGAGGAAGTAAGTAGGCTCGAGGGCCCAGCTTTGGGAATCTGCATCCCAGTCGAAGTGAGGACCCCAGACAGTCATACGGTCATGCTCCTTGTACAGTTGGGCAAGCTCCTTGTACATTATCGAGTAGTCGGAAGTGGCATTCAAGACCTTGGTGGTTTTCTTCAGGAGTTCGGTAGGCTTGACCTTGAGGGTCAACTCGGTGATTAAACCGAGAGCCCCAAGACTGATACGGAAAGCCTTCAGCTCTTCTGCATTGTGCTTCTCGTTGATGACACGGAGGTTTCCCTGCGAGTCCAACACACGCAGTCCAATGATCTGGGTTGCGATATTACCGAGGCTGGATCCAGAACCGTGGGTACCGGTGGAGGCAGCACCGACGAAGTTCTGAACACGCTCAACACCGAGATTGCTAAAGGACAAGTCGTTGGCCTTCAGCTCTTGGACAAGGTCATCGACATCCCAGCCGGCACCAAAGGTGACGGTCAGATTCTTCTTATCGATATGGAGCTTCTTGAGATTGGTGAGGGAAACGATATAGGTGGGCTTCTCAGTGAGGGTATTGTCGACACAGGTAGTAAGGTTACCGAATCCATGACCATTTCCAACAACTTTGATATGGGAGCCCGTGGGGTACTGCTGCTTGAGGAACTGGGCAGTGGCATGCTCATTCTCAGGAGCAATGTATGCATCAGACTGGCAAGTGACCTCAAACTGCCAGTTGAACCAGCGATAGGCGGAGCCAGACACCGCGTGCAGCAGCACCAGCAAGAGAGCCAACTTAGGGCTAAGCATTGTGGAAACTATGGAATCTGCAATGTTAGTAAACTGCCTGACATAAGAGTGAAATCGAATGAAAGACTGACCGTATATAGGAATGCCCGAACTATGTCCAAGGCCGTTTCACAAGAGGAATTCTCGCACTCGTAATGATTGAGGGGATTTCTGTTCGCACAGAGGTCCAAAGGAGAAGAACGAAGGCAAGTTATATACACTCAAATTCGCCTATCTTTCAAAAATGCCCACTTTAAGGGCTAACGTTTTATTGGATTGATGAAACACTCGAAACACTCCACTATCGAGCAAATTTCCGTTCTGACTAGAGCCGACCCATGTCGCGTGTTGTCGAGTCACTGTCGATCAAATGGGTGGATAGTGACATACCGATGTCCGATGTACGTAGTTCGTGAGGAAAATCAAACACACTCTAATTTACCTAAAGACTAGTATTGTACATCAGTCCACCCAAGGGTTTCTCGGATCAGATAACAGAACTTCGAATGGGATCCTCATGGCCTCTGATGATCTTAATTCCAAGGGATCCACTTTGTGGCTGATAAACTCAATTCCAAACTTACACAAAACCTACTTGACACTTGACTTTACCCTGCGAATCCTTGGCGCATCCACAAACACCAAATTGGGGCTGATCCTACCTATAGTATACGTATAACCCTAATGGATCACTACGTGGCAAAAGATTGGAATCTTCGAGATACCTACTCATGACCCGTCCTGTTCCTCCTTTTAAGGTTATTTGTCGATTATTTGTCCAAACTGAACTTTCCGGTGAAGAAAGTGCCAAGGTGGCTTCCGCGTATAGAGACAATCTTGGTGCATACGACTTTACTAACCTTGAGATCCAGACTCTAATGATTACATATATACATAGTATCTGACAACACGGTGTTACAATGTACTTCGTATCTATGATCCACAGCAGGTGTTATGCTGCTCGCCGGTGAGTTCGTATCTTCAATAGCCCACAATTATTTTACCTGTAACAAATGAAACCGACGAACATACCTTTTCTAAGATTGCGGGCTTGGAGACGGTACATAGGACTTTCCTAGTCATGGAATCCAGACTCCAAAGCTTACATATCTACATATTTTTTGACGACAAGGTGCTACAATGTACTTCATATCTATGATCGACAGTATGTAGTATGATCCTCACTGGTGAGTGCATATCTAGCAGCCCACAGTTTATTGCATCCAACAAATGAAGCCGCCGAGCATACCCTTTCCAAGGTTAACCTCGAGGTCAATGTTGTGCCTTCGTACATGATCATCAACGTGCCGCGTGAAGAACTGCTGATTTGAGTTTTATGTGGATGTAGGAAGAAATATATAACTATATACTTTCTTACCTCTTCAGCCGTCGAGAACCTGTGCTGCATAGCAACCGATTCAAGGACTTCTCTTTCTTTTGTCTCCCCTCCATTTAAGATCATAACTCGAGATGAAATCTATAATCTTCTCGTGCTTTCTCATCTCCGTGGCTGCATCCAAGCGCTACCTACCCTCCGAGCAGATCGATGTCCAGTCCAGTCTTCTTTCCGATCCTACCCAGGTCGCCGGCAAGACTGTTGACTATATAATTGCGGGAGGTGGCTTGACAGGCCTGACCATTGCCGCCAAGCTGACCGAGGACCCCAGCATCGAGGTCCTGGTCATTGAAAATGGCTTTTATGAGTCCACCGATGGAGACATCATCGAGGATCTGAACGACTACGGAGACATTTTTGGCACTACCGTTGACCACGCTTATGAAATCGTCCCTCACCCCATCAATAACCGTACCGAGAACGTCCGATCTGGCAATGGTCTTGGAGGGTCAACTTTGATTAATGGTGGCTCTTGGACACGTCCCCACAAAGCCCAGATCGATTCTTGGGAGAAAGTGTTTGGCAACAAGGGCTGGAACTGGGATGACATGTTACCATACATGCAGAAGGTCGAGATTGCTCGTCCTCCGAGTGATGTCGAGATTGCCGCTGGTCATTACTATAATTCCACCTGCCATGGAACGAACGGCACTGTTCACGCTGGTCCCCGGAATAATGGAGAGCCCTATTCCCCCATAATCAAGGCCTTGATGGATACTGCCGAGGGCCGTGGTGTTCCTACCCAGCTAGACTTTCACTGTGGTGTTCCTCGTGGTGTTTCTATGATTCCAAATGGACTACACGAGGACCAGATTCGCTCGGATGCTGCACGTGAATGGCTTCTGCCCAACTACAAGCGCCCGAACTTGCAGGTCTTGACGGGCCAGTTTGTTGGGAAAGTCCTCATCAATCAAACCACCACTTCTGGCGCTGTTTCTGGTCACAAGGCTGTTGGTGTAAACTTCGGCACGAACAAGAATGTCAACTTCAATGTATACGCCAAGCACGAGGTCTTGCTAGCTTCTGGCTCTGTTGTCTCCCCCCGAATCCTAGAATACTCGGGCATTGGCTTGAAATCCGTGCTCGATACCGCCGGTATTCAACAAATTGTTGACCTCCCTGTTGGCCTCAACATGCAGGATCAGACAACCACTACCGTGGCCTCCCGTATCAAACCCTCCGGCAATGGTCAAGGCCAGGCCATCTATTTTGCTACTTTCAACGAGACGTTTGGGGACTACGCTCCTCAGGCCCACAAGTTACTCAATACCAAGTTGCACCAGTGGGCCACTGAGACGGTGGCGCGCGGTGGGTTCCATAATGTGACTGCCCTTGAGATCCAGTATCAGAAGTACCGTGATTGGCTAGTCAATGAAGAAGTTGCCTATACGGAACTATTTCTCGATACTTCCGGCAAGATCAACTTTGACCTATGGGATCTCATCCCATTTACCCGTGGTTCTGTGCATATTGAGGGTAACGACCCTTACCTACGACGCTTCTCCTACGATCCTAAGTTCTTCATGAATGACCTGGACCTTCTTGGCCAAGCTGCTGGATCCAAGCTTGCACGTGAAATCTCCAATAGTGGTGGTATGCAGACCTACTTTGATGGCGAGACTACACCTGGGGACAACTTGGAATACGATGCCGACTTGGACCAGTGGGTGGATTATGTCAAGCAGAACTTCCGCGCCAACTGGCACGCTGTGGGCACCTGCTCGATGATGGCAAAGGAGCTTGGTGGAGTTGTTGATTCTGAGGCTCGAGTGTATGGTGTTGAGGGCCTTCGCGTGGTTGACGGCTCGATCCCGCCGACTCAGGTGTCGTCCCATGTCATGACTATCTTCTACGCTATGGCCTTGAAGATTTCTGATGCCGTTCTGACAGACTTCCATGCCAAGTCTTCGAAGAACTGATACCTGAAGTTTAGGATCGATCAGGTCGAATGTGATGCATTTAGGCACACATGCATCGAGGCAGCAAGGTGCACGTTATCAAACCTCTCTGTCACCATGAAGCATATAAAGGGCATTTTGCTTCATGGCAGTACGTAGATTCAGGAACCTAGAACAATTTTGCTTATTCTCCCTGCTCTCTATAGCCACGTAGAGAACACTATCGATTAGAATATGTTTCCCAATGGCCTCAAAGTCGTCACCTTCCTGGATTAGAGACTACAAGTTTTCAATGCAAGCCGAATCAAACTTGGACATAATAAAGAATCGTAAAGTTACAAATAATACCACAGACCAGCCTGTGGATCAGCATTCCGAAACTCCGGCTTTGGGGTGCCCGAATACAGGTTGAATTATCAATAGTCCATGGAGTAACCCCCTCTTCCACCTCCGCCACCATTTTGTCCACCCTTGCCATCATATGCACCATCATGTCCATTGCTATGGTCATCCAGAGACCTGTACTGGTAGTATTCACCTCGACCACGACCTCGGCCACGGCCTCGGGTGTTGTTACCGCGCCCACGTCCGGGACCTCGGCCACGACCACGATGAGCCCCTCTTCCTCGCGGACTATCATCATATTGGTGACGTCCATCACCTCCGCCACGCTGAGAAGAGTAGTTGCCGCGACCATGAGATGGGCCTTCAAAGCCGGTGTTTTGAGTGTTTTGACTGGGTGGCCATACAACATTTTCGTCCTCCTGCTGGAAGCGTCTCTTTTGACTCCTGTTCAGGGGTTGCTCGCCTTGACGGTGTTCTCCGGTGTCTTCGACTCGTAGGACAACCTTCTCGCCGACCACAGTCTCAAACGTCATGGCCCTGTCCGCCGGAATGGGGTGCCAGTTTTGGATCTTCCCTGCATCGATGAGACGAGCACCTTTCCGAACAGCCAGTACTACAATTGGCAGTGGGTTCTCAGTGTGATATGCTTCTGTCGCTGGGATAGGCGCCACGCGGGCCGCCCATATCTTGTTCTCCAGGTTTCCGGTTCCGGTAACCTGCCACTTTAGTTTCTTGCCCATGCCTCCAACCTTGTCGAGGATTGAACGAGGCGCTGGGCGTGGGGTAATTAGGATGCTGTTAGCCATGTACTTCAGGTCATTTGATTCAGCAAGCCCTGGGGGGAGTAATGGTGCCAGCAAATTCTGCGTCATGCTGTTTGAAACCTCTGTGGAAACCAGATATCCCGTGTAGAACACAACTCGCTTGATATAGATCCGTCCACAGCGGCTCTTGGTTACGTTCAAGGCAGGGTTGCGCAGTGTGAGGTTGTGGGCATTGACCATGCGCTGCACCTCAGCAGTCTCAGTTACGGGATCAAGGTATGTGCAGCCCTCAGTTACTTGGATGACTTCCGCAAGGATGGGGGTTCGTTCAGTAGAAGGTCCACTTTGAAGGTCTCTGTTCAGACCCTCAAAGAAGTCCCGGAACCCTTTCACACTAGTAGAAGATTAACACCTTGACATGCTCAGTCTCTCCAATTCGATTGGCGGGGGACTTACTGCCTGACACGGTCCTCGTAGACGCGAATTTCCGTAGCCTGCTCGTAAGTGAAAACAAGATCCTCAAGGAAGTTCTGTTTGAAGTTCATTGTGGTCGCAAACCGTTGACCATTTGGACCAACTTCGGGCTTGAGACCAATGAGATCGAAGTCAAGACTTTGACTGGCGACCATTCGCTTGATGATCTCTGAAAAGCCGGCCTCACTTCGACCGGTCAGCAACACCGTGAGCGCATCTTTCTGCTCCATGCTATTCCTAACCAAACTAAGCTTCGAAAGGTCAGTTGAAACGCCCCGAATATGCAATATGATAGATGGCGCACAATTTGCTCATTCCACCAGCCTTCCCATTTGCGAGGCTCTTCTATCTCAATGCCTTTCCCTGTAGCGGCGAGAATGTTGGGGTCGTGCCACCATCCTCCAGTTGCGAAACTATCATTGGTCTGAAGGAAACCGACTGAGGAGCCATGCCACAATTGCGGATTTGGTAGGGGACTTAGAAATACTGCGAGTGCGGATGTTAGGGGGCGACTGCCGGATCATCCCAAGTTTGCATATGCTCACAGGTGTTATCGAAATCGTAGACGTGAATTGCGCGAATTTGAGAAACAGCTGAAAGAGAAAGATCTTGTTAGAGACATGGCAGGGCAATGGATTGTAATGAGAGCTAACCTGGCAACTCCTTGTTCACAATAGACCAACGCCGTAGTGAGGTGATGGTATGCGGTGGGCGATGAATCCCGCTTCCTGTGCTGTGCGACATGCCGAGGCGTGCGAGTTTTTCCGAAACGACCGCTTTGGCAGACCGCATTCTATCAGGGAAAGGAAAGAGAGGAAGCTAGCGCATAGTTGGGAGAAAAAGAGAGTTGAAGTCGCAAAACAGGCAAGCGCGGTGACGGAGCTTCCGAGAAATTGGTTTTGCCGCCGAGAACGCGCGATAAACGTGACAAACGTGGAACGAACCTCCTACAACCAACCTACCCCTGGCATGTCGGCTGCATGGATGATGTCGATTTACGACAGGAAATCCTCCAGCGGACTCTTAAAGAGGTAGCCGATGAGGAGAAGGAGGCTGCAAATCCTTGTGTTATTTGCCTAGACAATATCACCGAGCCGTGTGTGGCACAGCCATGCCAACATGCCAACTTCGACTTCCTCTGCCTTGTCAGTTGGACCGAGCAGCAACCGAAATGTCCCCTATGTAAGAATTCCTATGGACATACATACTAGATCTGACTACTGACAATACAACAGGTAAAATCGACTTGACAGCAGTGCAATACGACCTGAACGCCACGCAAGGTCCGAAGTTATACAAGCTCCCGCCCCCGAGCGCAACATTCCCGAAAGCTTCAGTCACTACTCGACCTCGCCCTAGCAATCGTTATGGCCCACGAGGAGGGCGTCGGCCTCCGCCCCCAACGCGACCACAACCAGATGACCCGCTCGAGCGCCGGCGCAATGTCTATCGCAACCAAACATACTCCATGCGAGTGGGATCCAATCGGTTGTCTCAGTACCGAGAACTGACGCCAGAGCTCTTCGCTCGTGACGAAGAGCTTGTCTCGCGTGCTCGGAAGTGGATCCGCCGTGAGCTACGAGTCTTCTCTTTCTTGAATCCGGAACCGGTGGAAGTTGAACGGACACCTCACCAGGTCTCGCGCCCTGGACCTCAACGGCTGGAGAATCGCAGGGCGAACAATGCCGAGTTTCTGCTGGAATATGTCATCGCTATCTTGCGCACGGTCGATCTCAAAGGCAGTGCTGGGCAGGCGGAGGAGCTGTTGCGTGATTTCATCGGCCGCGAGAATGCCTGCCTGTTCCTCCATGAGTTACAGGCATGGTTAAGGAGTCCATATAATTCTTTGGAGGACTGGGATCGTCATGTTCAGTACTCGAATACTCCACGGAGTGCGTCTGAAGGAGCATATAGGGACTCCGATGGCTCGGGTCGCACACCGACTCCTATAAACAATCGGAGTAGGGCACAGAGATCTCGAAGACCATACAGGTCCCGGTCCCAAGAAGCGCTTGATCGCTCCAGGCGGCTGCAGCAGGCTCAACAGCGATATAATCCATATTAGACATGCAGCTTAATATGAAGGTATTACATCTACAACTTTGACAATTGTCTAGGGGGAGACTCAGTCCCTGATTATCACTTTCCATATAGATTAGAAATCGTTTTAGGAATTGTGCTTTTCCTCTTTCCATCTGCTCTCAAATTGGAGGTATTGAGCCCGAATTTTAGATCATAGGTATGGTTAAACTCCGCCACCCATCCCCCTCTTGCGAGAGAAAGAGCTGGTAATAACAATAAAGAAAGAAAATAGTTACTATTCTACTGACCCTGCCCACAAGCATGTCGACATCGACCTGCGTTTACACACTGAGTCGTCCCATATTAGATACAAGGAAACATGAATCACCATCGGAGCCATCCCGGTCAAACGGGCCATATGGTCGGCCTGCTGAGCATGCGGGAAGTGCGACCAAGCTATTTCAAATTCCAATGCTAGAACTTATACGCACTCGTACCATGTCTTACTGCACCCATGGCCTCGGCGGCCCTGCGTGGCAGGTTGGACATAAAACCCTTGAAAGCATAACCCCACAACTCTTCTCTTACGGACCACTTGTGAAACATTCTCAAGCCCTGTGCTATATCGCGGTGTGTGTGTGTGTGTGTTTTGCGCGGACACGAATAATCAGCACAGGGAATTTATGCTTGTTTCGCTGTATAGACGTATAGACCGAACCGAGCGCGGCTACACGCCACGTTGTGTCGCTGGGGTTCACGCATGAACCTGAACTCGTTCGTGTGGGCCTGTGTTCTGGCTATGAGGTGTTATAGCAACATCCTTTGACCGTTCTTAGAGGCGTAGGGAGATAAGGAAACAGCCTCTCGCATGATGAATGCGAGCATACTAAGACCCAGCGAACATACCATATGTGGATATCCAGGACGTTACCAGCTTGAACGTGGGAAAGGAGAGGTCATGGGCTGAGTTGGTAGAAGCACCCCGCGAGTAATAAGCGGAATGTGTAAGGCGAGCATGGCCAGAGTTCTGACAGCATCAAGCTCGGCGTGTGCGTCGATGGAGTCTGCCAACCCAGACTTACTGTGGCGGTCGTGGTAGAATTTGAGGATGATATGACGAGATGCTTGGCAGGCATTGGAGACAAGACGGCATATATTAGTGGTATCATTGTATCCAAGCATACCAGTAACGGTAGGATCATGACTTTCGATACGCCTGCTTTTGTTGAGAAATTTGCATCCACGCTTATCCACCATCTTTCGTCCCTCATAGGGAATAATTCAATCGGGAAACCAGAGATCCCCTCTTTGTCTTGTCTCTTAGGCATCATGTAGGCTAACTTCAAGGCGGATGCTTATCATATAGCCGACTGGGCCATGGTATGTGCCTCTGATCATCGACTGGCCTATGCATTAGCCATCCAGATCTTGAAGCAGTAGATTGGTTCACTACTTACCTGGATTTGTGGATTAGTCCGCAGCAATCAGAAGCCATCACTCTCTGGGCTTAGTCCGTAGACATAGGGGTATTAGTTGTCTCAGATGCGGCCTGTTCTCTGACCAACACAGCAGTTGCATCGTGAACAAAATATCGATCATCAGGGCCGTGTATGCTGTAGGCAGTGCCAAAACGCCACTAAATCAATATATGTAGTCAGCACCGCTAAGGTCTCTATTCGAGGAGAGATCTTACCTGAATAGATAGCATTTAAACCCCAAATGTTGAGAGTGGCCTTTAGGCCGATACCGGCTATGGACGATGGTCAGTATCAAAGCCCAGAAGGATCCATCAGATATTCGATTGGTGGAGACGTTGACAGAAGAAAGGCATATATGAGGGGGAAATGGCACACCGGTGGAAAGTGACAGATATACAATCCTCTCAACCTTCCTGTTTTTGCTTACCCGAGCATGCTGCGAAGGGCAGATCGAAAGCTATACCAAGCTTCCCTCGTTGCTATTCCTTTAAAAGGAAAATGACCCCAGAAACGGCAGAATCAGAAATCAAAATGGGACTGTCTGCAGGCTGGAGGGAAAGGGAAGAGTACCGGGGAAGGGGGCTTGTTTTATATCCGCGCAGTCTACAGAGTTTACAAACATGGCAACATCAACAATCACCCAGGAAGGAAGGAACCACCCCAGGTTGGCTGAGGCAGTATCTCCAGTTACCTGCTCACCGATAACCTTGAATCTACTTGAATCTATACAATTGATCTGTCTAACGACTTTCAGCCATACAACGAGCCATACAACGCATCTACTTACAGCTGATCCTATTCCTGATATAATCTTGTGCTTGCTTCCCCTGGGCAGGTTGGTCCCAGAGAACCGCCATTCTCTTGACTAACAGCTCAACCATGCACTAGAATTTCTTGTTGCTTGGATCACCTCTGTTGAAAAGGTACTATCGCTCGGGGCTTCGGAATCGATTATTTCATTGTTTGGTATATTGTTCTCGGATCTGGATAGGTGGAGGGCGCTATAAATATCTGAAATTGAAAGTGCTATGGATGCTAAATATATGGATGTAGTCGTCACTTCATGAAGAACAAGCAGGGCTGCTGGGTTCTTACTTCCGGCGGAAACGCCCTCTACCCCGCGAGGAACCTCCCCTGTTGATGCTGATTGATCGATAATTTGCATGAGCTTGGGGGTTGATCTTCCGGGCACGAGGTTTCTTTGCTTCAGCAGTCTCGGAAGGTTTCTTCGGAGGTTTGCCCAGGGGTTCTTGTTCCTGTGGTTTCGCAGCAGAGGATGAAACAGCTTCCTTGATTCTCTCTGAGAAACTCTTCGGTCTGGCAGCAGGCTTTGGCTGTTCTCCAAATTCGGGATCATCGTCCGAGTCCGGATCTAATTCAGCCTCGGTATCAAGCTCGGGCTCTGACATAGTATGAAGGGAAGCGGCCTCGTCTGCCCGCTCAATGTCACTCGGGACATCGTCCCAGCCGTCATTGGTAGGAGGTGGCTGCTGCGTCTCCGGAACTGCTACGACATCATCCTCGCCTTCCCAGTCCTCATCCGTTGCAGGCGCTGGGTTTGATTTCGGCTTCGGTTGATGGATGACCGGTCTCATAATCACTCTTCGCGTCGTCCGCTTTTGACCCTTCTTCTTGTACTTCCGATTGACATCTGGTCCTTGACTGTCCTCAACCTGGACCTTGGCAGCTTCTTCCGCCTCTGCCTCTTCCTCCATCTCGCGCATCACATCCCAGTCGTCATCCATACGATCTTCCTCCATGTCCCGCAGTCCTTGGACCAAATGCGTTAGCCCCTTGCTGGCGAATCTTTGCGGCTTGCGCGAAACAATAGGACTAAGTCCTGGACCATCATTCTTTGCGTTAGGTGGAGGATAGCGACCAGAGTTAGAGCGACGGAGGAAAGACGGCGTCCCGGATTGCGCTTCTTGGGGTGATATTTCAGGGGCCAGGTTTAGAGGGTTTATCTTCTGTGCATCTACATTATCATCCGCTTCCACCATTGCGGCATAACGCATAGTAGTCGGTGTTGCAAACAGATTTGCAAGATAGAACTGCTTGGTCTCAGACACAGGGGTTCGCGCAAGCCTAGGTGTCTCCTGCTGAGACTCTTCTTCCGGAACCTCGGGCATAGTGTTCACGGGCCTTTTTTTGGAGGGCGTTCGGAACGCGGCGGATAGGTTATTCGTTTTCCTTGCTGTGGAGGGCGTTCCACCACTGCCACCAGACTCGGATAGCATGTCGAACAGGCCCAATGTCTTTCCATCGCGTTGAGGCGTGGGCCCAATTGCGGCCTTCAATGGCGATGGTGCTGGCAGTCCTTGTCGGTGTGTACTGGGACTAAAGAGTCTGCGAAGAGTCGACGGCGAGTCATACGGATCGAGTTGTGCAGGGTGGTGCTTGGTGCGATTGTTGGACGGGGTGGCAAAGAGTCCTCTAGACGATTTGCGGGGTGTGACTTGAAGATATGCACTATCCTGGCCAGGGGGGGATGCTTGTTTCCGCTTTTTGGAGTGACTTTCATATGGCTCCTGTCGACTATTTTCGCGCCGGCTTAGGGATGCTTCAAGGGCCTTGAGGCGACTGTATTCCTTGTATTTAGCCGCTAACGAATTAAAGATGTCCAATTAGTAATCCATGTCATTTAAATTAATATCGCGAGTCTTGACGTACCAATATCGGAATTTTGTTTGATATCATCGCGTCCGGCTTTGCGGCCCCCATTGGCTAACGAGAAAGCTTTCTCCCATGTTTTCAATTCTGCGCGAACATTTATAGCTTCGGCGCCGACTTCAGCACTGGAAGTAAGAACGTTGTCGGCCATTGTTGCATTGTATGTGGTACGAGACAATCTGGAAGAAGAGCAGCCTGGCCGTAAATCGATCGATATGCGCGTCTCGCGACGCGAATTAATTAATGTCAGACCAAAGTGGTAGGCGGTCTAACCATTCAGCCACATGATAATCACCTTATCCAGATAGGAAGGCGGTACATTTCTGCCGCAAAGTGGGGTTATAATGAACTGAACGTATAGATATTTCGCCCTTCGGGGCATATGGTCAACCGAAAATATACAGAGAAGATTAGCATGGCCCCTGCACTAAGGATGACACGCTCAATCAAAGAGAAGCAACCTATTTTTTTTTCTTTTACATGTACTTCGTTATGGAGGTAGAGTAACAACAACTATATCATTATACATACTACGCGTTTATACTTACTAGTTACACGTTGAGTGACAGTCACGTGCCATCGCCGTTCGACTACCTACGTTGTCGCGGTTATATTGAGCTTTAATGGTCAATCTTTAGTTATTTTGCTCTTCGGGGCATATGATGAACTGAAAATATACAGAAAAGATTAGCATGGCCCCTGCACTATGACATGACTCTTTTTCCTTCGAGATTCTATATTGACGTTATATACCTAGGTACCTAGGTATGTGGGTCTTTTTGACTGTGTTTAATTGGTTTTAACTTGTTTGGAGAATCACGTGGTGACCCACATCCGTCCGGAGCGGATCCACACTTTCCTCACTGCCAAGCCCTTGTAGACATTACGTTTGTGTGAATTATTCTTGTGGAATCCTTGTGATTTACTACGTGCTGCCTCTTTTTAATGATTGAGTTAACCATAAGCGGCCTGAGGAAGGGGTACAAACCAGCAAGTCCATCATTCAAGTCAGTATCGTTGATCCATCACCCAAAGACAAATGACGGTGGTTGAAATGACAGGTCAACATTGTCAACGACCTGACAAAAGTGGTATGCTAGAAGCAGGCTATCTAATTGGCATTATAGATGTGCATAACCTACATAATGATGCATGTGTCTTCCACGTGGTGTAAATACCCATGATGTAATCATGTGACATCCCCGCAGTTCTTATCGGTTTCGCGTCCACGGGTCTCCGCTAATTCGTCCCACGTTCCCAACATTTACTCTCATTTTCTCTCAACTTCCTTCATATTGTCCCGCAATGACAACTCGACAATTATGCCGCCAAAACGTGAGCGTACGGTTCAAGGCTCGTGTTGGCCATGCAAACAACGACGGGTGAAATGTGATCTTGGGAAGCCCTTATGCCAGAGATGTATCTCGTCTGAAGCAAAGTGTTGTTATGACAAGCTTTTGATCAGGTGGAAAAAGACTCCACCAACACAAAACCTGACCGTGTATCAATCCCCATTTACGACCCTCAACATTCACTTGCAGGACAATACTTTGGCCAATAGGGATCGCAAGGCCCTTGAATATTTTCAATTCGCCGTGTGGCCTCTTTTCACCACTGCGGCTCATCCTTGCCCTCCACCCATACCTCTAGCTATGGAATGCCAACCGGTACTTCTGGTTGTATGTGAGTTGGCCGAGGCGCATCGTACACTGCGGGATGAGGCTCGGACTAGCATGGTGAGCGCACCGTTTGATAAAAGAATGAGCTGCCTGGCTTCAGTTAGGGAGCAGCTTCGAAATAATAATTCCAATCAGACATCACTTTCGTCTCTTCTGGTCGCAGTATTTCTGCTGTACTTTTTGGACGGCTTTATTGAATGTGATCATCAATCTGCTTCGACGGCAAGTCACCACGTGGGCGTCCAAGCAATTGTCGATCATCTCGGAGGATTCGAAGCTCTTATCAGAATGGGCCAAAAGGATATCACAATGCTCTTATCGGAGTTTGCATCCACAGACCTGACAAAGGCTCTCCTAGACGACCGGACTCCTTGCTTTCCCGCTGAAATCTGGACACAAATAGAGCACGGAACAGTCTGGTGGGACCAAGAAACATACGACGGCACAACACTAGCATCGGTTTTTAGGATAATGGCAGATATGTCTGTATATCGCCAGCAAATCAGGGGAGACCCGGAGACACTTTCAATGGAAGTCGTGCAAGATTTTGAGCGCTGTCTACAGCCGTCATTCCAGATTCTCAACTGCGACCATATCAAAAACTCTAATACATACATTGTGCACGAATCAACGCTTGAACCAAGGATGCAGGCCGATTCTTTCACGCGTGCTTTTCAACACAGTGCCCTCGTCTACCTCTACCGAGCGATATGTGGCCTTCCACCGAGGCATTCTTTGGTACAACAGCATGTCCAGTCATGTGGGGAATGCATTAGAAATATCTCGCCTCTTTCTAAGGCCCACAACTGTATAATATTCCCATTGTACATCATGGGCGCCCACACGTTCCTGCAAGATCAGCAGGCATTTGTCTTAGAGAGACTTGATTCTATATACAAATATTTGCGCTTCAACTCCGTGCTGTTGGTTCGCGCAGCGTTGGAAGATTTATGGAAGTCACCACGGCATAATGGGGATTGGTGGGATATGTTTAGATCACTAGGTGAACATGTGCTTGTGATCTAACTGGAGCTGTAACCACTATGAGCGTTGAAGCGAGTACCATGTATTAATGACATTTTTGACGTTGTGTGCCTTCTAGGCTTACGATTGATTTGGACACGGAGCTTTCCAGGAACATATAGATACCCCACGGGCGCGACCTTTACCATCCAGAGAATCAATGAAGGCTTGATGCTGACCTGCGGGATCGAGTCATTCCATGTGAATTGTCTCTTGTTCATACAAGCGGGGAATTCTTCGTGGGAAGAATCCATAATGCAAGATTGGACTTGATGTCCCCCTTCCCCGTCGAATTCTATATTGATGCTGCGGGTGTGACTCGAGGGTTGGGCTTCTCTTGGGGCCTGCAATGAAGGAAGCAAAGCTCTGATTTGATCGTTGTGGTTCCTAGGCTTTTATGTTGCTACACAAGAGACAGAAAAGAAGCGAAAGGGATCTGACACATAATACCAATCCTTGCTCAAAGTGGCTTTCTTATTTCCCTCGCTATTCTAGTAAAGCCGTTTAACCCAAGTATAGGCAGCACTATTCCAATTACCAGCTCGTCAACCCTTTCACTCGATCAAACCCACCCCTCAACTGCGACTCAGGATGCACAACCTTCCCCTGTAGAACAGTGTACTTAACAATGCCCTCGCAATGCTCAGGCCGTATACGCGCGAGCCAAATCATCTGTTGATCTTTCTTGCGATAAATCAAAACATTCGCAGAGAACTTGTGTCCGCCAACATGCGACACGAAGAAGATGCCAACCCCACCAGCCCGGGAATCATCTGCATCACGGTCCAGTCCAAGCGGACGGAGATGTCGCTCTAACTCCCGCTTAATCAGTGGTGCTGTAATACCACAGCGCGCGTCTCGGCGCCCGTGCGAACACAGTAGTATCACGTAGTCAAGTTCACAGGGTCGAGCGCTCATCCCTTTCGTGAGGGAGATGGTGCCGTTTCCATTTTGCTGCTCGGTGGGGTGGTCGATGTGTCTGGATATCAGATCTGGAACGTCTGTTTGAGTGACAGAGTCGACATATGTAAATGATGGTAAAATCAGTACTGTGGTGGCTTTGCTGGAAGTTTCCTCTGTGGTTGATTGTTCTGGAGAAGTGAGATTTGACGCCGAGACCATAATGCGCTGGATCGGGTGTTAGTGGAGGTTGACTAGATGTGAATTTGGAAGCTTACACCATGGTCTGATTTTGCCTCATCGAATGCTTCCATCAAGCTGCCTGTCATGTTTTCAACATGTTTTTCTTTCCAGTCCGATTGACCCGTTGCCACGAGAACATGGGCGTGAAATTCTTTGATTTCGCCATAAAGAGGTCTTGACGTCTCGATTTTGACTTTTGACGGAAACTGTATCGTGCAGTCGGTGCAGTCGTTTAAACATTCGGGGCCGTCCTCTTTGGGATGCACTTTGGGAAAGACATAGTCGTTGGTGCCTGCGCGGCCCAAGGAAAGCAAGGAACGTAGCATGGTCAAGGTTCCGTTTGGTTGTGAAGGTAAAGTTGAAAGTTCAAGCTGAGTCTAGAAGACGTTTTGGAAATTGAAAGTTGCCTGGAGATCTGGAAATAGATATAGAGCCCAGTATCTCCGAGCGGCGCCCGGAGTCGGGTTGAAAAGCCGAACCCCGAGCTTACAGGGTTATCTCCAGACTAGGATCTGTAATGTTAAGTGGAGATGATTCATTTGAAATTCCCATTTTTGATTGGGGCTAGTTTATTTAGTCTAACGCCGCGGTGACTTACTAACTTTAGACGACTGGCAATTATTCGTTTCGCCCGATGAGGTGTACCTGAAGCCTACTGTGTATTGTATCCAAATTCTCGTTTAGAGCAGAGTGAGCTAGGAATTTTTCGGCGACTAAAGTAGGCAGCACTGGTGAGACGGACTTTGAAACCAGAGCAAACATGGGGTCGAATATTTCCAGGCAACACTCATTTCATTAGTCCTATTCTGTGAGTAACAATCAGGTGAAACAACCCTCTGCGTGGAGTACCACATGGTTGCTCGTACGAGCATGGCAAGCAAACCAAAGGCATGATGGCGTACAACATATAGGGGCAATGTTGATATGGACCTTGGCAGTGATCATGGCTGCTGTCGTGGTTCGAAATTATACCAACATTGGGATTATCGCGTGTTGTTGTTGCCCAGATCTTGCCAAGGAATGTAGTTCCCCATTGCCAATGCTTGAATAATTTCCGGTAGGCCTTGGGAGAGAGATATCAGTTCCAAAGTGGGAAAGACAGGAAGATATACCCCCTCCCTCTCCTGTCAATGCACTGAAACCAAGTAAGCGCATGCCGAGCCCCTTGGCGTCCGGTTGCTCACGGAACCATCAGGGCTGGGATTTTGTGGGTCTAGGAAATACACATGAAAGGGGAGTATGCAGGGTATCGTGAAGAAAGAAGAAAAGAAGAGAGATATCCTATTCTTTCGTCCTTTGAGTGATGCATCAAGCGGGAGAAAATAAAAAACAATAAAAAAAATAAAAACGCGACGTCGGTCAGACTTTCCGGATTAGGCGGTTTCACGGCCCAGAGCGGGACCACGTAAGCCGAGAGCTGGAGCCAATTCCCACGAGACTTTCCTTACATCTCGGATGTAAGATCCTTCCCAAGTATAAGCTCGTCATGGATATTCAAGGCAATATTCAGCCCGATCGTGTGCGCAAGCGCCGTCGCCGCACAATGGCGTGCACGCAGTGTCGCACGCGCAAGTTGCGATGCGATCGCGAGTATCCAACTTGCAGTCGGTGTTTGAAGAGCAGAACCCCGAACAAATGCACATATGAGGATGGCTTTTTATGGCAGCAGCCCACTACTGTCACTAATACTGCATTTACCTCCGACCGAGGGTCTGCTGTATCTATGTCCAGAGATACGCCAATAGAGACACCTCCGGATTCGGGGATACCGACAGTGTCAACCCGGACGGAAACCTTTCCAACTAGTGATCCGCCTCGCATGGCTATGGCTGGCGGTCCAATTCATCACGAGTTTCATGGTCTTACGGGCCATGCTCTTGCACCTCCCTACAGAGCGCGACCCCACGACAGAGAGCGAAAGGACTGCTTTCTGGAAACTGTTCTCGGTGCTCCCAAGGCTGCTGTTAATCAAGAACCTTATCTAAATACGGGTGTTTTACAGCGTCCCAAGCGCCCGGCCCCCGCATCGGAGCATGGTTTGCAAGCACCGTCGCAGGTTGACGGTGTGCACATTGACGAAGAAGAGGACCCGTTGTCACCTACGGACCAGCTCGACCTCGCTCCTCGCATAATGATGAGGGGCTGTGAAACTAAAACGCGGTTTAGCGGGTCAGGCATTTTTGCCAGTTTAGTAGCACAGGTCTGTCCCCCGCTCCAGCTTCCATTTGCTTACAATGAATCAAAATATGGAGGCTGACATATTCACAGTTTCCGGATATAAGATCGTTTGCAGAGGAGATCAGGCTCTCTACCCCGGTTTTCGCGCAACTTCAGCCGGACCTGGGAAGGATTAAGCGCGGCCTATTCAAAGTTATGGTGATCACTCGGCCCTTTCCCGACCCTACTACCGCTTCGCTAATCAACATGCTGCCCTCGCGTGGTGTGGTTGATGAGCTGGTTGGGTTGTATATCACTTATATAGAGTCCACTCACCGCATTCTTCATGTTCCATCCTTCTTACGAGAACTTGATCAATTCTGGGCCATGTTAGACAGCCCGGCCTCCATATCTGCTGCCTTTGCAGTTCAGTTACTATTGGTCCTTTCCTGTGCATGGAACCTCGCAGATTTTGCTAGTCTGCAGTCAAAAAGTGCGGGCGAACTCAAGTGCGAGTCTGCAGTGGAGTGGACGCTGCACGCTGGGAAATGGATCGAGAATCTTCACACAAAGCGTCCTGAGATCACATCGATGCGTCTCTCTATTCTGTTGATTTTGGCGCATAACTCCCACGGAATGAGGCGCAGCCAGGCTTGGCTCACCACAAGTACATTGGTCAAGCAAGCAATAATGGCAGGATACCATCGTGACCCGAGCCGGTATGCACGGATCTCCGTATTCAATAAGGAGATGCGACGGCGAATATGGACAACCATTGTGGAACTGGACCTGCAGATTGCTCTTGACCGGGGAATGCCACCGTCAGTACAGAGCTTCGACTACGATGCTGCTCCGGGCCTGAACATTTACGACGACGACATCCACGAGAACAGCACTGAAGTTCCCGAATCCCGCCCACTGAGTGAAGTTACCGACTCATCTTTCCAGTCTATCATGAGTCGCTCACTACCTCTTCGACTTCAAGCATGTTCTCTCATGCACTCCCCACGGATCAGCTGTCGATATGAGGATATCCAGCGCCTCGACGGTGAGCTCACCCGGCATCTTTCTCGGATTCCTACGTGGGTAATAGCAGACCCCAATGACATCGTCACCCAACGCAAAGTAATATTGTGGAAAGGGTTGATTGAGACCAAACTTTCCCAGTCCTTACTGTCTGTCCACACCCCTTTCGCCATTGAAGCACGACGAGAATCACTCTTTGCTTCCTCCGCGCGTACTCGAATGGATGCCGCGATCAGAATACTCTCCACCCAGCGCCGGGTACACGAGATCTCGCGAACGCTATCGCTATCTATGCTTGGTGAATGGACTATCCAAGCCTATATTTCTATCTGTCAATTGCTACACACAACCGAATTCGACACCTGTAAGTTTGCCCTGCGATTCAATACTTGACCATGAGAACCCAAACTTATACTTTGCAGCTGCCCCCTCCCACCCCATCTCATCAACCTTCATTCTTCACAATATACCCGGTATCCCCGAGTCGCTCCTATCACTCGTAGAAACAGCCCTGATCGCCCTGGAAGAGCGCTCAATTTTAATGACCAAGGGAGCAAAAGACTATTATTTCCTCTCAACGATCGTTGCACTAGTCAAATCCCGACTCTGGCCGACACAGGCAACTATGTACAAGCAGCAGGTTGTTGAGCGGATCCTATCATTTGCACAGATTCTCTTCACCCGCCATATGAACTGCGACCACCTTGGCGACAAGGGAATGGGCAATTTCAAGAACAACCAGCTGGCTGCATTTATGGCGGCTCCCACAATGGTACCTGTGATGCAGCCCGAATTTGATCCTAATGGGATGCATCCACCGCCGCAACCCGGCGTGACAGTGAGTTCCACGTCATCCTTCCTTCTCGTCTTCATCGTGCTAACCCTGACTTCCCAGCCGCCTGGCGAGTTCGATCCTTTCTTAGAGATCTTCGATTGGGAGGATCTGACAAACATGACGTTCCCCTGTTGAGCGGAGCGGTTCGAGCGGGAGTTGACATTTTATACAGACACTGTACGATATACGTCTGATCTTTCTGCATTTGCCATGTCACTACCATTGTACATATTTGAACTTGCTCACGGAATACCCATAGTAAATGTCAAGAAAGCTAGTTATCGCAATGCGGTCATTGACATCTTGTTGCGTAACCATGAATGTTGTTAATCAGTCGGATCCACCATGAGATCATGATCGGAGATATCATTGACGGTATGCAAGGGGTGCATATCAACAAGAAGGCACAGTCGCACTTAGCACGGATTCTTATGTTCACCCTTACTCGCAAGTGCCGAGCCTTATGTGGAACTATTTTTTTTTCTCTAGCTTTGTAAAGATACAGCTAGGGAATTTCACCTTAACGAAAGACAATCAAAACAAACTGGGTGCCTTGAGAGTTGCGGGTCTAGTACCTGGCGGTACCTCGGCACAAGGCAGAAAATAGCCCTGGAGCTAGGTACCATCAGGTACCATTCCAAATATAGCAGCCTAAAACCCCCTAAAACACTTGGCTTTGCAATTAACTTGAGGCTCCAAGGCTGTGCTTCTTTTTCTTTTTCTTTTTCTTTTCTTTTCTTTTTTCGCTCCTTGCCACTTGCATATTTTATACCATGTGTTTCTCCCTCGCTTGCTTCAATTCTCCTAATCCCGTTTCTACTCCACCTGCTCTCTTCCCCTTTTCACTGCATTAACAATTCAAAACATCCATCAATTGAAGGAAAAAAAAGAAGAGCCATGTGTATCACGATCTGATAACTCCCCATCCCTCGGCCAGCCAGGCCAACTCCCCTCATATAATCCCTGCATCCGCACATAATTCAATGTACATAATCATCTCGAAGATGCATCACCTCCCACTCCTATCAATAATCATTGCGATCGCAGCCCCACTGGTGGGGGCCGTCCCAACCCAAGACCTGGGACACAACGCGAAACAAGTATACCAAACAACAGACAAATTCCCACTCGCAAATCCAGGCAATATCGCAGCCCACGACCCAAACATCATCCTCCACGACCAGCACTACTACCTCTTTAAAGGCGGGATCAACATCCCAATCTTGAAATCAGCCAACATATCCGGCCCATGGGAACAGCTCGGCACAGTTCTAGCCGGCGACAGCATAATCCCAAAAGGCAACCAATCGCGCCCATGGGCACCAACAACAATCGAAAAAAACGGCACATTCTACTGCTACTACACGGTGAGCGCGAAAGGGTCCCGCAACAGCGCGATTGGCGTCGCAACGACAACAGCCCTGGATGGCAGTCCCTGGACCGATCACGGCGTCGTCATTAACACGGGCAACGGCGCTGGGTCCGAGGTGTGGCCGTACACGATTACGAATGCCATTGATGCGTCTGTGAGCGTTGACCAGGACTCCGGCCAGACGTATCTCAATTATGGAAGCTTTTGGCAGGATATATGGCAGGTCCCGCTGGCGGATGATTTGCTTTCTGTTAAGGATGCAGATACCCCAGATGCTGTGCAGTTGACGTTTATCCCGCATGCGAAGTCTAAGCCTGAAGAGGGCGCGTGGATGAGTTTTCGAGAGGGGTTTTATTATCTTTGGTTTAGTCATGGGAATTGTTGTAACTTCAAGGACAGATTCCCTGCGCGTGGGAAGGAGTATAGTATTCGTGTTGGGAGGTCGAAGAATGTGCGTGGGCCTTTTGAGGATAGGAAGGGGAAATCGTTGCTTGATGGAGGTGGCACGGTGGTTTATGGTTCCAACCATGGGGTTGTGTATGCACCTGGTGGATTGGGTGTCTTGGCTGGGAATAACGATTCCATGCCTGATATTCTCTACTATCATTACTTGAATACGTCGACTGGGTTCAAACATGGGGTGAGTCTTGATTTCGTCTTTGTTGTCGGGTTGGTATTCGAACTGACTGTTCTCGCAGCAAGCTCAGCTCGGCTGGAACTATTTGAACTATGAGGATGGGTGGCCGGTGCCTGCTGGAGGCCAAAATGCCACGACCAATGCCGCCTTCGTTTATGGACCTCGACTTCCTGGCTGGGGTTATCTAGTGGTCATTTTCGGTAAGAGGAAACTGTCCAGTGTTTATATGTTCTATACTAACGCCTGCCTCTAGGTTTATTGCTGTGCATATGGTCATAGCAGCGGTCCTGTCCTGCTTTTCACATCAATGCCTTCATGCTCCCTTCATCGTGTTTTTCAGCGATTGTACTCATATATCATGGCGATGGCGTTACCGGCATTATGTCTATCATCTAGCGAACATTTCATTTCGTTCATCATCATCATCGATGCATGTCATTACCATATCAAGCCATGGCGTTAAACCCAACAATTCATGCCCCAAACTTCAACCTCGCTACATGCCTTTGAAACCAATAACTTATTCCCACCCACCATCAACACTGAGAATCTGTCCAGTCGTATACGACGAAGCATCACTGAGCAAGAAAACAACCGTCTGAGCAACCTCCTCGCCCGTCCCGATGCGCGGAATAGTAACCGGGGGAATGGTAATTCCACCCTGAATTTCCTTCGCCATCTCCAACAAAGGCGTCTGAATAGAACCCCTAACACAACCCAATTAGTCAAATCCAACACACCAAAGAAAAAGCAAAACCACAAATACTCACGGCGCAACAGCATTAACCCTAATCTGCGGCCCAACCTCCTTCGAAACCGACTTCGTCAACCCAGAAACAGCATGTTTCGTAGTCGAATAAGCAGCATGCAACGCAAACCCCTTAATCCCCTGAATACTCGACGCATTAACAATACTGCCCTTTCCCCCAGGCGCAGTCGCAGTAATCGCCCTCAGCTGCGCGCGCAGACAATACATCAACCCGGTGACATTGACACGCATCAACATATCCCACTCTGCGTCGTCCTGATCGACAAACTTGCCAGTACCGTGTTGCTTGCCGATCGTGCCGGCCATGTTAGCTGCGCCATCCAATCGTCCGAAGTGCGACACCGTGCTGGCGATCCAATCTTGTACGGCGGTCACATTGCTGATGTCCAATGCGGTTGTTGTGATTGTCAAGGCTGTTGAGGCACCGAATTCGGCTTCGATTGTTTGTCGTGCTGTTGAGAGGACTTTTTCGCTTAGGTCTGCGAGGGAGAGGAGGGCTCCTTGTGCGTGTAGTTGGCGTGCGACGGCGAGTCCGATTCCGCCGAGGCCAGTTACGGCGTATACTTTGCCTTCGACAGAGTCCATTTTTTGGTCTGGGTTTTCGAGGGTCTGTTGTTTGGTTTGTGGGATCCGGGGAGTTTTGTTATGAATTGGGACCGTTGTACCTCGTGCTACATGGCTATATGTGGGATGTGACGGTTACCTTGAACAATGGCGGGGATATAACGTGGGGTCGGAGATTCTCCGTGGCTAATCTGGGGACATGTTCGGGTATTTCGAGTTGCATTTTTATGGATAATAGGCTAAATGGTGTAATTCACCCCTGAGCACTATTTGTGGCTAAGTCAAATTCTATATTCCTACACAATCTGCGAGTATAAAGAAATAGGGTAGACAAACCTCACTCGTCAGATGTATTTTCAATTTAATGAATGATGATCTCACGTTATTCTTTTTTTCTCTGTTGGAAATACCATTGATTCTCATCACTTTTTGATCTCTTAGATCAAACTCACCTGCTTTATGCAGGCTTGCGGTTATATGCAGATCGGGGTGTTGCATACTCTGGCGTATGCTTCTGCGAAGTGGATTGCATTCCAGAGAAAGTGTTTATTTATTTGACGCGCCCATGCATCAATTGCTTGTTATTGCCAAGTTGATTGGGGGCTTGCCAAGGAGTCTATATTTCCACGGTTAAACATCCTAAATTGGTATTATAGAGAAGAATGACCTATCCTAAGCCATACTAATTAGATACATATCCGAGAGTTGCTTGGGTATATTCGCTTTCCAGCAGTATCGACAGCAATATATTTACATCTCATCAAACCAAATCCATAAATCGCAAACGGGTATCTCAAACAGCAACAAAATCAACATCCCCCTAGTCCCATCAAATAAACATCCCAGACAGAAGCATTCCCCCAATCATCAAAGACACCCAGCCCACCGCGGGACGCCTGACTGCCCCAGAACTCTTCTCCGTTTTGGTCCCATAAACAACCTGCTCGGCATTCAAGCAGTACATGACTTTCTTAGCTTCAGCCGAAGTCGTCGAATCACAAACAGCCGTGCAAGGATCCGGATCCTCAGTAATCCACACCCCATTCGAACAGCAAGACTGCAAGACCGCCTTCATATCTCTGTAGTGGTTTTTCGTCTGGTACAGCGGGACCTGATTATAATATTCGATATTGGAGGCCATGGCCGGCACCGCGTCGCGCGAGTTGTAGCATTCAGCCGGCTGTGTAAAGTGCGTGGCATTGGAGTTGTTTGCGATGGGAGGTGTCATGGTGGTTTGCGCTTGCCGGGGTGATCCGGTGCGGGATATGTCGCGACGCGACGCGAAACAGGATTTTAGCTGTTATTTAGGGTGGGGATGTGCAGTCGATCGTGGTTCGTGGAGAGAGACAGAGAAATAGGTGTGGTTCGACAGCATTCACAGAGGGAAGGGATAATCGGTGAGATTTTAAAAGGAAAGGACGGGGATTTTAAGGGCAAATGAAAATTGTAAGTAGTCCCGAGGCTCTCTTTTTTAGGGAACTCCTGAACATGGGGGGGAACAGGTGCCAAGGCCCGTATTGGCCGTAGGTTGGGGATATTGGCCTGAGAAGTGGAGTCGGCGACCTAAGCATTTAGCTGCAGGGATGGACTCATTCGTTGACCATTTAGGGCCCCATTGGTCTATTTAATAGTAAATGGTGCTAACACGAGACAAAAGGGGAAAGTGGGAACTGATAGTTTGGTTTATCCTTGCTTAGGTATTTGTGATCTATGTATGTTGGACGTTCTATCTACGCAATATGGAGTACTCCTTTTAGAGCAATACCCCTTGACAGCAATAACCCTTACGGTCATATTTACAACCGAGCGGTTTGATTGGCACGCCGCCACATTTTCTTTCTGCGCTCATGGCCTTCGTTGAAATCTGCCAGCCATTTCTGCTCAAACCGAGGTAGGCGCCGTCCTACGCCACCACGAGGTTCTCCCGCAAGTTCGCGGAGGCTCTCGAAGTAGGGCTCGAATTCGGGGTTGAGGACTGTGAACCCGGGGCCATCGCTCTTCTTTGCAATACGGTCGGTTTCCCATTTTTCCTGCTCGGCGATCGAGGGCAGGTTTACTTTGCCCGCTAGAACGCGTGCGGCGGCGACAGCCTGCCATTCGAAGACTTTAAAGGTCAACCCAGCACCAACCTGGGAGTATTTTGTTAGCTTTTGCTTCTGAAATTTTTCTTCTTCGGTTTGATAGACTTACAGCGCCGACAAAAACCAGGGATGGATCATGCCTATAAAAGACATGCTGGTAGAGATCCGGCACACGATTGTTGCGCGTGGCAACCTGGGGCAAGAAAGGCAGAGTCCAGCTGAAGCCAGTTCCAAAAATTAGATGGTCGACACCGGTTTCAGAGGTACCGTCTTCGAAATGCACAGTCCGTTCGCCTTGATCATTACTCGTGATGTGTGAGATGGGCGGGCGACGCTGAATCTTAGGGTGCTGGAAAGCGAGATCTCCGAAATAGGCGTTGTAACGACCACGAACCACAGCAATGACTGGTGTCTGAGCACTATCAACCAGGCTCACTGCTGTATCAGCGGCAGAAACAGAAGCTCCGACGGTGATGACTTTCTGCGATGTGTAAGCGGGTGGCCGAACAACATGGGTGGAAACTTCATTTACCTTTCCCCGATATTTCCCAGGCCCGCGGTAATGCTTGGTGTGTTCAACACTACCAGGATATCTCGCAGCGAACTCCTTCAAGCCGGGAATTACAGGAATAAACGGCACTGCGTAATGGCCCGAAGCCACTACAACTGCGTCATACTCCTCAGACCACCAGTAATCCGACTTAGCACCATCCAAAACTTCCGTCCGGCGGAATGTAAGCACCCATTTCTGGGTGCTGGGATCTTTGATCGCGCGTTCAACAGTAGTGTTGTACTGAACAAGATCCCGGTACCCCTTCCGGTTAAACAGGTCCTCAATATACTTCTGGATGACCGAATGGTGCCGGAAAGGCGTATCTGCGCCATGACGCTCGATCGACCACTGCGATCGAACTGTAGGAATCTCCTCTTGGGAGAATGACATGGCTCCCGCGTTCACATTAGTCTCTAGCGTCGGGTACACGGGAGAGTCCGTGAACCGATCCTGCGAGACTACAGGTGTTCGGCACGGGAGGTGCTCGGGAATCCTGAGAGGCGCATCTGCGGTTCGGGCAGATAGACCATCAAAGTCGAACTGCTGAGGCGGCTCGTCATCTCGTGATACCCTATTGTTTGTTAGAGTTGGGCGTAGGTGAATATATTAGAGTAGCATACCAGCATCCGCCGGCTTTCTCCTGTCTTTCAAATACACGGATAACATCGAATGCTTTCTCTTGTGCTAGTGCATCGACTGCAATGGCGCCAGCTGGGCCGGCCCCGATGATGGCTATGCTTTTGATCTGCGGCATGGTGTGATATTATGGATGTTTGAGGGGGATTTGGGTATATAGCCGCTCTTTAACGTCCAAATTTATCTCGGCCGAGCACTCAAAAATGGGAATATTTGGGGTGTAATAGTTTGACTCTATCACGCCATCCAACTCGGTTTTAGCGCAAATTTGGCATTGGCGTCCAATGAGGGCTCGGGATATGGTATATGAGATAGGTGGTCAGACTCACAGTATATAAGTAATAACGGCTTTCCTTTTAATCCATTAATGTCCGATTTGAACATGCCTCGACACTCAAAACTGAAAAGTCTCTATCTTCCTCCCATCGGGCATCTCACCCGTTGATTTGATTGGCTGCCGGCATGGAAGTTTTACGGTCACGTGGGAGATACCCCGGGGTTCTTCAGGAACTGCATTCTGATTGGTTGGAGGTCAGTGCCTCGGGATTCAGGCCACTAATCATTAGCAACAGTCAAAAGCGGGCTGCCCAGATGTTTTTTGAAAGGTCCCTTCATGCATTTTCTACTCATCGCAGTGATCATTTGACATTTGTTTTTTTTTTTGGCGTATTGATAGAATCTTGTTTTTGGTGCAATTCCAGCTAAGGATCCATTAAATATATTTTGTTCCTAAAAACCTCTATTTGATTCCTTCGTACCTACTGATCATGTCCAAACTCAGGGACCATAAAACCAAACAAAGTTTGGATATTATATTGGGTCGTCCTCGGATTCTCAGGCACACCATGCAAGGTGGTCTCTGGCGTGATGGGGTAGTTTAAAAACTCCCTTGGTGACCACGACTCTATCATGTTATCTTGTAACCCGGCGTTATTATTATCATTACCATTCGTTTCATGCGGCTGCATGGAAATCTGAACAAGGTTAGGTACGGAACAAGCGGTCTTCAAATATTCAAGACGGTGGTTTACCTCGGTATCAACCGACGTGAATCCGGTAATCGACGAGCCCATTTCAGTGGGTTCTTGCTGTGGGGGACGTAATTGATTGATGTCATAGTCTTTGACAAATTGCCGTGCGATGTGTGCAAACTCGGTGAGAATTGACCCGGGCAGGAACCCTCCAGTCTTGTAATCTAAGAGACTGAAGTGACCGGCCGCTACATCCAATAGTGCAAGGTTATTCCGCGTCTCCGGGTGTGTTGGATTGTGGACGACAAAGTCAAATAAGATGAATAATGCTGCGAGGGGTAAAACGGCCAGAATGCTATATCAGAGGTCAGCTTATGGCTTAACAATCCGTCAGACACAACGTTTCCCCGTCAATCACAGAGACACATCGAGAGATAATGCTGCTTACAAATTTGGCGTGTGGGCAGCTATGTCGACATTCTTGCTTCCTTCCACGATCGCTCTTGCGGTATACATGAGTAATCGTTTGCTCTTTTCCTGTCTTTGTGGCTGGGTTTGTCTGCTGACGCTCACATTAAGCCTCGATAGGGCGATGGTCAAAGCGTAGTAGGAGAAGTTGGTATGCAGAACGATCATTTTGAAGCTCGGCTGCGGGAAGAAGGAAGACAGGCAGTTCGAGTCAAGAAGTGGCATGCCAGGTCGAAAGCCCACAGGCACTTCTGTTCGCCACTTTTCTAATCGAGCCTCAATCTCATCGATCGCGATATGATGTGCCTCCGTGGTTTGAAGGGCGGCACTGACCGAGAAGACACATGCATATGCTTGCGAGAGAATTCGACCAAACTTGATGGCCGACAGAAACCAGTTATACTCCCCGAAGACGGATTCCGGGACGTAAGGAATTGGGCAACCGATATCAAAGTCCGAGATCATCTGGTTTGAGGTTAATACCTGTTTTGACAGTTGCCTTTAGTTACCTACTGAGCTTTTGTTGCCGTGGAAACACATGTGCTTTTCCATGTAGTATAGAACCCAGAAGGTTCTATAACAGGTATTTTGGTGTCGCTGGTCCCCGGTGGCTAGTGCTCTATGGTAACCGAGACCCTGGGCCATTCGTGTGGCTTCCATGAGCAAGACTTCGTCGATTTGAAGACAACAGGTCGTCATAGCGAATATTGACTAAAATAACACAACTCATTGTATTAGTCAACTCCCTTCAACCCACCTTCCATTCCTCGTCTTGGATTGTGGCCACGTACCATGGCAATTAGAGCCTATTTCCTTGTTGTCAGCTTACAGCTGGAGGAACCACACCAAAAAACATACCTGAAGGCCCATCAAGGTTCCTCGCGGCATCAGTATATCCGACACAAGACCCAAAGACACCTGGAAGAGTTTCCACGCCTTTCCATTTCCAGGATCAAATGCTCCACCTTCATGATACTGGCATCCTAGCGCCAAAACAGTGTGATACAAAGCCGAGAACGCAGAGTTGGCACACAGCTCCTCAGAGAGATTGGGCCCAAATACCTTATCCTCGAAAGCATGACGATCCAGAAACGGATACGTCGGGTGCAGTTGGTTGAAGTAAGCTGTATAAGTTTCCCAGAAGGGTTTGTCAACAATGAGAGGACAGGAGTACACAGGAAGGAATCAACTCACAGTCAGTATATAGCCTGATCTTATCTAGTGAAACTTGCTCGATATCAGACGGATGTTTAAATGAGATCGGCGATGAAGATGAAGATGGGCCCTGGGCGAGAAGTCGAGATCGGATGATTGATTCGATGGTTTCCACTAGCTGGTTGAGCCGGTCATTCCCTAATTGTTGTGACAAGGACTGGATCCGACGCTCGGAGAAAAAGGCAAGACTGGAACTAGTCACTTGAAAAGAAAATATTGTTAGGACATTGGGGCCTCCTTGAAAGATGGACCTTTGCAGTAGCATACCGTCATGGTCAGGTGCCTGAGTACAAATATCTGGTTAGTTTAAGAGAGATTATGAGACATAATTTTGAGAATCTGACCCTCAGTAAGGGATGAGTATCCCGAAACACTCCCGTAGTACCGTGGTTTTCCAACATCTGGTCAAGAAATACCGGTGGTAGGCTCGTTTGAATGCAAATTTGTTCACTCGAGGGTTCGAAGAGCGGCTCCTGGTGCTGACTGGGTGTCGCATCTACTCGATATCCTTTAGGAATCCGGACCATGAATTGAATCAGAGGGGTGTTCCAATCGCAAGTACATACTGTTAGTTTTAGGGGCACATTTCCTTAGTTTACGTTTGCTCGGGGGGAAATGGCAGGTCTCCTGCCGCTTCTAGATCGAGAAATGATTCAGTTGCCGATATGAATCCTTGTTCGAATTCTCACTATCTTACAATGCAATTGGTGCATCGGATACGTTGTCCGGGGGGCACTAAGAGATATATATTATTACAATCAACGTCCCAGAGACCAAAAGGGGGAATCAACATACTGATGCAGCGGACTTTCCGGGTCCTGCACTGGTCACAAGTCTTGCAAGCCATGTTTTCTGAGGGTTTAGTCTCATTCTCGCTCATAATTATTGTAAAGACTGGCGTAGCCTGGGAGGTTGTCGTTGGGGCTTTCAGATGTTGGGATATGGGAAAAGGGAAGGTGGCAATGGGCTGAGCTCGGGAGTCAAAGCTTCGCCACAATTTCAAACTATAATCCACTTGTGCGTCAACTGGCCAACTCGTTGACCCCAAACAGCAGACTTGAGGGTTTATGTCTTGCTTCATTTTATATTATGCGACCGTGCCGCGGTGCCTAATAATTGGTGATAACTTCTTTGGAGGTTGTTTGGGTTTGAAGATCAGTAAATAGAAAGTATAACGAACCACTCCAGGGATATTTCAAAAGTAAATAACTAAACCTTACAAAGGTATCAATCTAGACAAAAAAAAAATAACGTAACGCGAACACAATACCCATCTAGAAAATCTCCGTAATATATCGCTCCTCAGATAACGTGCCCAACATATTCTCCAACGCGGCCTTGACCCCCTTGGCTAGGGTGGCTGAACCACAGACATAGAGTGTGGCATTGTGAGCCCACATGTGCTGGATGGTCTCGGTTTCGGTAAGCAACCGGTGTTGCACATATCGGCATCCCTTGGCCAGGTAGTGGTTCGGGACTTTACTGTACGCCCTCCGGACCTCGACCACGCCCGCAGATTCAAACTCGGACAATTCGTCGTAGTACAGATCATCGAGCTCGGGACCGCGACAACCGAAGAACAACACCGCCCTTGCGAGTGGTTTGCCCTGTTGCAGCAAAACCATGCGGTCCTGGATAAAGCTGCGGAAGGGGGCAAGGCCACTACCTGCGCAGATCATGATGATTGGCTTACTGGACTGGTCTGCCGGGAGATGGAATGCCTCTTTCGCTGGTCGCGGAGATGCATAGAGAATGGACCCCGGGGTCAGCGAGGCGAGATAGTTCGATCCGACGCCTAGATACCGACCATTTCCGCTCCATGCTGGCTCATTGACAACGGAGAAGGTGAGCGAACAGTGCAAAGGCTTGAAAGTGGGGGCCATGGAAAGGGAGTAAGTCCGAACGCGTAGAACGGGGAGCATGGAGATAAATGTGGCGATAGGAAGAGTGATGGAGGTGAAGTGCTCGAGAAGATCCAAGACCGAGACACGCTTATCTCGGATAAGCGAATCGTAAGAATCGTGGAAACGGAGAAGCTCTTGTTTGTCTTCATCAGATGGAGTGGCGGAAGCAAGACTTTTGAGATTCTGCAATTTCATTTGTTAGCCAAGTGCGTTGAGTTTGAATGAAGCCGGGAAATATTATTATGGACCTACATTCCGCGTTGCCGGTTGAGACAGCTCCAGATACGAGCCGAACAGTTCGGCCGCCGACACTGGTGTGGCCTGGGGCAGATCGAGCGCATTGGAAGAGTCGAACGTGATGCTATGATCCGATGTGAGATTGAATCGAGCCAGTGCTCTCAAAACAGTGCTGGGCGGATTGACGGGGAGGATATTGACATGGTCGCCTGGGCGGAGGGTAGTGTCGCTGGGGATCTGGAATTCAACATGTCGCTTCTCCGGGACCCCGGGGCTCGTTAGCTCCCGGACGGCAGTTACCTTACCCTCGACGAGGTCCCGGTGCATACCCACCCTGGTGGGCTTGCTGATGCTGATCTGGAGCTGGTGCGGATCTAGTGATTCGAATTCGCTGCTATTGGAGACGTCGAATTTCTCCCGAAGGGCGGGCAGTAGGTTGGTCTCTTCCCACACCTCGAGATCCGAGAAGAGATCGCTGACAGCGGCATTGGCTGCCCCTCTAGTTGTGAGACGCGTGGCTCCAGCCTTATGCATTAAGTCATCGATCAAGATCGGGATGCGATAGAATGTCTTGGTCCAGTCTTGATGACCACAGCCAAAGACTGCATAAGAAACACCTTGAAGAGACGGGACATTTCCGCTTTCAAGCCAGGCGAGAAATTTCTTCGCGTCATCCGTGGGCTGCCCTTCGTACGTGGTGGTTACGATAATCGTTGGCTGATCTTTCGGCAGATTGCCCACCGCACTATCGAGTGGCGCTAGATGCTGGTCGGTAAATCCGCGAGTCATCATGGTCGATGCCAGGCGGTGGGCGAGAGCTTTGCATGTTCCACTGTTGGAACCGTAGAAGAAGGAAATCGGCTGACCTCCCGCTGCATTCTGGGTGTTCTCATTTCCGGCTAGATGACCTGACGACCCCGGGCTGGCAATAGCGGCCGCAGACATATTGTGTTGGTAGAGCGCCGTGGCACTCTGGCTGTGACGCAGAGTCGCTCGGACTCGAAAGCCATCGGGCTTGATTGTAAGCGTCTCTTTGATGCGCAGTTTATAGTAAGGGTCCTCTGCTACCAAGTCAAACGTTTGAAGGACCGAGGCAACCACTAGTTGAGATTCCTGCCAGGCAAATGCCCTGCCAATGCAGCCGCGTTCGCCGTTCCCAAAGGGTTTCCACGAGTTGGGTGGGAGCTTAGAGAAGTTCTCTTCCAGCATGCGGTCCGGGCGAAACTCGTCCGCGTCGGGCCCAAAGACAGTCTCGTCTCGTAGACAGACAGGCAGCAGTACGTGAACGGACTCTCCGGGATTGATCATCCATTTACCGCCCAGCACCTCTGGCTTCTTCGGTGTGACCGTAAAGGCCGGGGCGGTGGGCATCAGGCGCAAACTCTCCTTCATGATGGCATCGATGTAAGGAAGCTTCGATAGATGCTGCACTGTGATTGGTCCCACGCCAATGACCTCATCAACTTCGTTCCGGGCCTTCTCCAAAACCTCTGGATGTTGTAGCAGGTAATAGAATGTAAATGACAATAGACCGGAGGTAGTCTCATGACCCGCGATCAAGAAGGTAATAATGTTGCTGATGATCAACTCATCGCTCATGCCTTCACCGGTGACTGGGTCACGCCCGTTCAGTAGTGTGTTTAGGAGGTCGTCGACCGGCTCCGGTTTGTCTCTGCGCCCTTTGATGATCTCGCCAGCTATGCTCCTCATTGCCTCGATGTGCTTGGACATGCGCCGCTGCGCCTTTACACGCACGCAGTTTGCGACCCCGGGAAGCGTTGCCTGGAGGTCGGCTTCCTTCAGCACGTACAGCATGGATTGTACAAATGGGTGCATTGTTTCGTTGTTGTAATAGCTATTCAACCGGAAGCTCATAGTGCAGAGGGCGATGGTGTCTAATGTGAGGCGGGTAAAATCCTCGGAGATATTGATACTGGTCGAACTTCCCTGGCGGGCCCTATACCAAAATAACCAAACAACCCAGTCAGCCGTTCTTGTATCTTCTAATTTGGTTCTTGGGATATATCTTAGGGGATCCCTACCACTTGAAACACAATTGGTGCGCGACATCGCTCATATCCTCGAACATGTCGCGAATGCGCAGCGGGCCAAACGCAGGCATCAGAATCCGATGAGCGATACCCCAACCGCGCTCTCCATGGTGGGCCGTGAAGAGACCATCCTGGGCCAGCATTCGTAACTTTTCAATTCCGCCTATGACGGCCTTGTGGAAGCGGGTTTCGTCACAAAGCTCATCGACCAGAGTCTGGCTGGTGGCAAAGATCTGCTTCTGGCGATTTATGGTAATTTGGAAGAGGGGTCCTACGGTGTGTTATTAGTGATACTGATCTCTATTTCACATTTAGGCAGGAGTGAAATACCGAACTCGTTCGCTATCTTGATAATAGACTGTAGGGCATTGTCGAGGTCGAGGTCGAACAGATTTCCCACCACTGGCAGGGCTATATAAACTGCTAGTTAGTAAAAATGAAAAAGGAAAGATAACAGCAACAGCAACACTAGGTTTAGCTGGGAGTGTTCGTTGCTGACTTACGTTTTGGTCCGGGAATACAATCCATATCGTTCATCGCTTCCGACTAGCAGTTATGCTTTGTAGGGATGATATAAGCATAAATTGATCAATGACATAGAGGTCTTCTTTGGAATAATATTGCTACTTATATACTGTAGTGCTGTTTATTAACATAAAACGATCCCGGTTTAGGGCTTGGAAGTGGGGCGGTGCTCATTACATGGAGAGGGGCTCGGTGTTCGGTGTTCGGTGTGCTATGATATATCCAGACACTCGCTCGGGATGTCTCACCGAGGTCAGTTATCTATATAGAACGGGGCGCAGTTATTTTTCAGGTGAGTCTCGACCTTTGAGTGGATGAACGGAGTAGTACCTTAGGTTCCCTCCATATCTCATATCCTAAATGAGGTTATTTGTGTTCAAAACAGTTGGACATAGATTAAAAATATGACAAAATAAGATTCATCTATATATTGTAGTGGGAACCTTGTCCTCCACTACACTTCTACCATACCTCTCTGAATTGACTTCTTGGGCAGTACGCCTAGGTTCCTTGATATGCAAAGTTGGGTATAAAGCTGAACCGCGAGTGCTGAATCGACCCGTATCCCTTTAAGCATACAGCCTTGAGCGTTCCCCTCTTCGATATCTAAAATGGAGAGAATGTGCAAAAGAATTTCTAATCACATCACTTGGTAGCTGCTTCCCTGTTATATGTGACTCATCGAGTGGCTTCTTCTTCGATGGTATCTACAGTGTCCGAACTGTGGCATTCTGTCTGCCCTTGTAGCTCCCGGGTCATCCGCAACCCCCTCCAGTAGTGCCTCTCTCGCCTCAACTCCACCCGAACCCAGATCACCGTCAGCACAACCCAGATCCCCGCCCAAATAGCAGGTACCGACCAGCCAATCTGTAACAAGTTGCCGCATAATCTCAGTTTTTTGTCCTGCAATACTTTGGAGGTCGGACGCACATACCGTGTAAGCCAGTTCACGGTCCGCAATGGAAATCCCCGCCAGCGTTCCCCCCGCTACTATCACTTGAGGCACCACCCATAGCATCGTCACTCGGTGCAGCATACCGCGAAATGGCGGACTGGATTTGTATCGCTGATCCAGGCGATCCCTGAACCTTGTTCCTCCTTTGCCATCTACCGCGATGATGTCTTCCAAAAATGCATACAGAGCAGGACGCATTGGATCCCCTCTCGGAACAGAGGAAATGCGGAACGGGGCGGGCAGCTTGTAGACGTACATGATCTCGAAGACTAGCATCTCGAGTGCGAAGACGAGGAAAATTGAAGACACTGGCATCGCCAGGATGCGCATCCAGGGTGGGTCTGGGATCGTTCCGACGACGAGTTCGGCGATGATGATAACCCAAGAGACGAGGATATTCCAGTGGGTGAAATCAAACTGCATGGATTAAATTAGCGGGAGTTCTCGCTAGAAGGATAGGAGGGATGCTGACACAGTAGCGGCCTACGTTGGAAACGACACAGTTGGACTGTTTCCGCCAAAGATTCCATGTTCTCTGCAATGATTCGGTCACAAATGTTCCGAATAAGGTCATAGTTATAATGGTGAAGACTGTAAAAAGGAATGGCCAGTTAGATCTCATTACAGTAAAGTCGAACGGTTAGCGTACCATTCGTGGATGACAACGTCGTGGTTCTGGTTAGGAGGTAGTAGAGCCCGATGGGCAAAAGAAACGAATCAAAAACCACCAGCACCCAGAATATCAGGATGCGCAATTTCCTTTTCGCCAGACTGTAGTTCAACGGTAGAGGCTCTAAAAGTCGCTGAGGCTCGGACATCTTGTTTTTATTTGGGTTATACACTACAAATGAATGGAAAAACAGGGGAATAGAGACTTTAATTACTATCTGCAATGTGCCATAACTAGTTCAACCTTACATTTATTAAGCGTAAGACTAGGTTTCACTCCTAAACCCACCTTTAGAGGCCTTGGTGGAGAAGCACTGAATCTTTTTTTAGCGGCACCGAACACCGAGCAACGTCAGCCTGCGATCCCCGAAGACCGAAACCCTAATTTATTTAAGCACGGAACAGTTAGTTCGTCAACCGCTAATAGGGGCATCTGATCCGAGTATTAAATTCCATAGACGCGCCTAGCAAAGGTAAGAAATACGGAAAAACAGAAAACTCACATCATTACCTACATTCACAAGGTCTCCTGCAAATGCCCTAATATCTTCCGAGCAACAAGCCACCATGACAGAGGGCACTGATCCAACGAAATATCCCAATCCCGTGCATCCTTGGACTTCAGCCCCCAGTCTGGAAGAAAATGAAGGAGAAATGAAGGGGTACGATGCCGACCGAACAATTCGCAGACTAGCAAGCCGCGCGTCACGACACACCGTATCCTCAGAGGTGTCCAAGCCCTATAATAGCATTTTCAACCCTCTGCCCGATTCAGATCTCGACCCACAGTCCTCTAATTTCAACACTCGGGCTTGGGTGGAAGCGCTCCTTCGATACGAGAGCGAGAATCTCGAGTCAAGCCGGCGACGGAAGTCCGGCGTCTGCTTCCGCAATCTCGATGTATATGGATTCGGCATGTCTACCGACTATCAGAAAAGCGTGGGAAACAGCATCCTGTCACTTATGGCACAGCGGCGCAAACGGCGAATCGACATCCTCCACGGGTTCGAGGGGCTGGTCAATGCTGGCGATATGCTTTTGGTGCTCGGCCCTCCGGGCTCAGGGTGTTCGACTCTGCTAAAGACAATCGCTGGGCAAATGGAAGGGTTGTTCTTGGGTGACAAGGTCATGATGAACTATCGAGGTACGTATGACAATGGCCGGGACCCATTCACACGAGACCTTGAAACCACCTACTTACCTATTTACCTTAGGCGTATCCAGCAAAGAGATGCACACTTACTTCCGTGGAGAGGCTATTTTCGCCGGTGAGAACGATGTTCATTTCCCTATACTGTCTGTGGGAGACACTCTCTCTTTCGCAGCCCATGCCAGAGCACCGCGCGAGTTGCCCGCCGGGCTGAAGACCGAGGAATTCTCCACGCTCATGCGGGACGTTATCATGGCCATGTTTGGTATCTCGCACACGGCAACCACCATGGTCGGCAATGACTTCATCCGGGGGATCAGCGGAGGTGAACGGAAACGTGTTAGTATTGCCGAAGTAGCCTTGAGTGATGCCGCGTTACAATGCTGGGATAACAGTACGCGCGGATTGGATAGCGCCAATGCAGTGGAATTCTGCCGAACGCTTCGCACGGCCACCGAGCTTTTGCAGTCCACCGTCCTAGCCTCCCTCTATCAAGCGCCACAGGAAGCATATGATGTACGTGACCCCCACCCTTTCATACTCTTCACCTCGGTCAGGGGCATATCGGCTTACAATGGGGCAGCTTTTCGACAAGGTCACGGTCCTTTATGAAGGACGCCAGGTCTTCTTCGGAAAGACATCTGAGGGACGCGCGTATTTTGAAGAGTTGGGCTTTGAGTGTGAGCTTCTACGGTTTCTTGACCCCATTTTCTATGTTTGCTTGTGTCTAACTTAAATATCTCCAGGCCCCGAGCGACAAACAACGCCGGACTTCCTCACCTCAATGACAAGCCCGAAGGAACGTCTCGTTCGCCAGGGCTTTGAAGATAAAGCCCCACGCACAGCAGCAGAATTCGAGGAAAGATGGAAGAAAAGCGACCAGCACCATCAGTTGATGCTTCAAATTGAGGCGTACGAAAGTAAATTCAGCCTCGGAAGCGAATTTCTAGACGAGTTCATGGCATCCCGCAGGGCCCAACAAGCAAGCAGCCAAAGAATCAAATCCCCATATACGCTGTCGTACATGCAGCAGACATCTCTATGCCTTTGGCGTGGTTGGAAGCGTCTTCTTGCAGATCCTTCCTTGGCCTATATCCAGCTTGGAGGAAATTCCATCATGGCTCTGGTCTTGGGAAGCATCTTCTTCAACCTACACAACGACACAAACAGCTTTTATGGACGAGGAGGGTTGATATTTTTCGCTCTATTGCTGAGTGCCTTTGCTAGTGTTCTTGAGGTAACGAAGACCAATTAACTCCTGCTTTGTACAACTCTAACCATATCCAGATCTTGACACTCTACGAGCAACGGCCAATTATAGAGAAACACAATCGATTTGCTCTCTACCACCCATCCGCTGAGGCTGTGGCCAGCATGTTGAGTGACATTCCATACAAAGTGCTCAACACGTTCTGCTTCAATCTCACTCTGTATCTCATGGCAAACCTTCGCCGAGAAGCCGGACCCATATTCTTTTTCCTTCTTGTTGCTTTCCTCAGCACGATGGTGACCTCCAGTCTGTTCCGAACTATTGCATCCGTCTCACGGACCATGTCGCAGGCCATGGTACCAGCCGCATTACTTGTGCTAGGCCTGATCATGTACACCGGCTTCACGATGCCAACCATGTACATGCCTGGGTGGTCGCGGTGGATGGCCTATATTAACCCTCTTAGTTACGCCTTTGAGTCTTTGATGATCAACGAGTTCCACGGCCGCGATTTCTCGTGCTCGACCATCATCCCCTCCGGGTCAGACTACAGCGCCGTCGGCATCAATAACCGGGCCTGTGCAGAGGTCGGAAATAGACTAGGCTCGACAACAATTCAAGGAGACATATACATCAACGACAAGTTCCAATATTACCATGCGAACAAATGGCGGTAAGTTTGATCCCATCATCATCATAGTGAGAGCTATTTGATCAACATAGAAAAAAGACACTGATGTTCTACCAGTAACGTGGGAATCCTCATCGCCTTCTGGGTCATCCTCACCATCGTTTATCTAGGCGCGGCGGAGCTGCTCAGCATGGCCCAGAGCAAAGGAGAGGTTCTCATCTTCCGCCGCAGCCATTTTGTTAAAAGGAAATCCACCCTCCGAATGGCCGAGGCCGACGACGAAGAGGCCCTCGGGGCCGAGATGGCCTCAATGACGCGGTCAGCCACCACAGACGAGACACAAACTCCCACCGACAAGGGCCAGATCTTCCAATGGGAAGATGTGTGCTACGATATCAAGAACAAAGGAGAGGTCCGACGTATCCTGGACCACGTTGATGGATGGGTTCAACCTGGAACCTTGACCGTCTTAATGGTACGTATATATGTCACTATAGATTCCAGAAGAGTGATATGTCTAACACAAGGTAAATTCTAGGGTGTTTCCGGCGCCGGTAAAACAACTCTCCTCAATGTTCTCGCCAACCGCACCACCACCGGTGTTGTAACCGGCACCATGCTCGTTGACGCTATGCCCACAGATGAGTCCTTCCAGCGCAAAACAGGCTACGTACAGCAGCAGGATGTCCATCTCTCAACTTGCAGCGTGCGCGAGTCACTAGAGTTTAGTGCACTTCTCCGTCAACCATCAAACGTGTCCAGGGGGGAGAAACTCGCTTACGTGGACGAAGTGATCAGGCTCCTCGAGATGGAAGAGTATGCGGATGCCATTGTTGGCATCCCAGGTGAAGGGTTAAATATCGAGCAGCGCAGACGTCTCACCATAGGAATTGAGCTGGCTGCGAAGCCCGAGCTACTCCTATTTCTGGACGAACCGACCTCTGGGCTCGACTCACAGACATCCTGGGCAATTTGCCAACTGCTAAAACGACTTGCACGTAGCGGCCAGGCAATTCTGTGCACGGTCCACCAGCCGTCTGCCATGCTGTTCCAGGAATTCGACCGCTTGCTGCTTCTCGCGAAAGGTGGCAAAACTGTGTACTTTGGAGGTTCGTCGACTGCAGAATCCCTCTCTCTCTCTCTCTCCCGTGCTCTCTGCAGCCCAAGATAGCGAATATAGATATGCTAATGATGGATTTTGGTTTTTCTTCCAGACATTGGCCAGAATTCGACCACCCTAATCCGCTATCTAGAGTGCAATGGAGCAAGCAAGTGTCCCCCCGGCGCCAACCCAGCCGAGTGGATGTTAACCGTTATCGGGGCCGCGCCCGGATCGCAAACTACCCTTGACTGGCCGAAGATTTGGCGAGACTCGTCTGAATATCATGGTGTCAAGACGAAATTGAAAGAAATCCGAACTTCAAAGACTGCTACGGGCGGCGACATGCAAACACAGCGTTCCAGTCAGACCAACAACGGGTCATATGCAGCATCTATGGTACAGCAGTGGTGGTTGGTTCAGACACGTGTTGCGGCACAATACTGGCGAACGCCCTCCTATATCTATTCCAAAATCGCCCTCACAGTGGCTTCGGTGAGAATTCCACTAGATCAGAAATAACATGGCTTGCAAGCCATACGAATGTCTCATATCTAACTGAAGTTCATTTGTTACAGGCGCTATTTGTCGGCTTCAGCTTTTACCATGCACCAAATACCATCCAAGGGCTCCAGAACCAGATGTACGCTGTGATGATGCTATTGAGTATGTTCGGACAGCTCAGCGAGCAGATTATGCCTCAGTTTATCAACCAGCGGGAGGTATACGAAGCGCGCGAGAGGGCATCTAAGATATATGATTGGAAAGGTACGAGCTTCCTGCTGTGACTATCAGCGTTTACAAAATTCACACACACACACACACACACACACACACACCATACTAACATTGTCAATGGTCCAGTCTTTATGCTGAGCAATCTCCTGATTGAGATGTTCTGGAACACATGTATGGCCTTGGCGGCCTACCTATGCTGGTACTATCCCATCGGACTTTATCAGAATGCTGAATTCACACACGCTGTCGCATCACGCGGAGGTCTAACGTTCCTGTTTATCTGGGCCTTTATGATGTTCACCAGTACATCTACGCACATGCTCGTTGCCGGGATTGACAGCGCCGACTCGGCTGGAAGTGTCGGCAACATCTGCTATATGCTCTGTATCTCTTTCTGCGGGTATGTGCCATATTCTTTTCTACTCCGTTTCCCCTTGTGCGACTTACGTGTCTGTTCTCCCCCTTTTGTGATGAGCAGTAATACTAATCCACTCTTTTCACGATTACAACAGCATCCTCGTGAAAAAGGTTTCCCTACCCGGATTCTGGACATTCATGTACTACATCTCCCCGTTCACGTGGCTCGCCTCCGGTCTTCTTTCTACCGGTGTAGCCAACACAGAGATCGTCTGTGCATCGAATGAATATGTCAAGTTTCTCCCGCCGGCTGGACAGTCGTGTGGGTCGTACATGGCTTCTTACATCTCTTCGTCCGGTGGATACTTGGTCGATACAGGTAACACCGAGCACTGTGAGTTTTGCCAACTGAGCAATACGAATGAGTATCTCGCCACGGTCAACATTCGGTTCGAGGATCGTTGGAGGAATTTTGGCATTGTCCTGGTATATATTGTCTTTAATGCCGTGGCGGCTTTGGGTTTGTATTGGCTGGTTCGGGTGCGGAAGCGAGGAGGGAGCTTAGAGAAGCAGAAAGGAGAGAAAAAGGCATGAGGGGGAAGATGTGCAAGATGGAAATGCCTTCTATAGCTGGTGATACCGGAGGTGATAGAATGGGAGCCGTCGCGCTGGGAACTGATCATGTTTTGTAATTAGTTATGTTGTACAATATACTAGATCTATGTATTTTGAAAATGTAGACCCTGAAATATATATTCCTAGTTTGTAACACGGATCACAACCGAAAGTACTCGATTCCAAAGCCCAAAGGCCTTTTTTACCCTCGAAAGCGGTCATTTTCGGCATCAATGTCTGTCACAAGTTCTCAGATTTCATGTGTTATGAACGATGATAATACAAATAAATTCAAATCCAATATTCAAAAAGCCGCTAAACTAAGTAAACACATCGGTAGCATACCGCTCCTTCGTCCTCAAATTATCAAAGAACTGCTCAGCAGCCTGATCCTCCTCAAGCTCAACACCAGGCGGAGTCTCACCCTTCTCCTTCAGCTCAGCGTGCCTGGCACGACGCTTCTCGAGATACATCTGCTTGCAAGCCTCGCGAATACCAGCACCAACACCAGTACTACCGCAAACATAAATATTCGCACCTTCCTCAAACAGCTTCACTAGCTCCTCACGGTCCTCAAGCATGAGATCCTGAACATGCTGTCCCTTGCTTCCGTCCGCGGGTCGACTATACGCCCAGCGAACATCGACAGCGCCCAGCGCAGCCCACTCTGCAAGTTCAGCGGCGTGGATATCATCCTGGCCCTGTGTGCGGCAGCCAATGTACAGCACTGCCTTGGCAGGCTTGACAGCCTCGTTGTCATGCAGTTCATCCGAGTCGGGGGAGCTGCGACGGCCGCGGATTTTCTCTGCGCGCTCCATGACGAAACCGCGGAACGGGGCGAGACCGCTACCCGCGCAGGCCATGATCATCGGTGTTTCGAGATCCACTGGTGGCTTGAAGCCGGAGTGGGAGGGACGGACGGTGATGTGTGCGCGTTCGCCGGCTTGGAGCTCGGAGAGGTAGTTTGATGCGACGCCCAGGTATTGTTCGATGGTTTCGGTGCCTTCGGGGTTGGCGTTGGCGAGTGCCGGCGCGCTGAGTACGGTGAATGTTATCGAGCATTCGGATGGGTCGACTAGTGGTGATGAGGAGATGGAGTATTGGCGCACGCGCATGGGTGGGAGCATTGCGAGGAAATCACCGATAGGGAGCTTGATTTCGGGGTAGCGGGTTAGGAGATCCAGTGGGCTGACGCGCTTCTTGACGATTTCTTCGGTGAAGCGGCTGGGGCTGGAGGCGAGATAGCGTAGTTCGGCTTGGAGTTCTGCGTCTGAGATGGCGGCGTCGGCTAGGACGTTGAGATCGCGCTTTGACGCCGGCTGGGAAAGCTCGATGTAGGTGGATAGTAGCTCGAAGGCTGAGATTGGTGTGTCAATCGGGATCGAGGGGGATGCTGTTGAGCCTGAGGGCTTCTGGACTTTGATTACGGCGTCCCAGGGGAGGTCGAAGCGGCGGATTGCGCGACGGACCACTGAGCTTGGGTTCACGGGTAGCACTGCGAGGTAATCACCGCACTGGTAGGTCATGTCCGATGGCAGCTTGAACTTAACAACTCGTTTGGCTGGGGCTCCGGGTGGCGTAAGAAGTTGGTTCTCAATGACGAAGCCCTCTTCGAGCTGGAGACCCAGGGTGGATGCGCGCATACCCGAGCTCACTTCGACCTGCAATGAAGACTTCGGCTTGACAACATTGTCAGGGCTAGCGCCACCGAACTTAGCCATCACGGCTGGCCAGAATGAGGTCTCACCCCAGCCATCGAAATCGGTGAACATGTCTGAGTTTGCTGCGTCGGCAAGACCAATATCGCAGAGCTTATTAGCTCCATTATTTTTAGCTAGTTCGTCGATGGCCTTGGGGACACGGTAGAAGGTGGACGACCAATCATGATGGCCACAGCCGAACACTGCGTAGTTGACACCATCCAACTCGTTGTCCTTCAGCCCACTGAGCCACTCGTAGAAGTGAGCCGCGTTATCCGGAGGTTGTCCTTCGTAGGAAGCCGAGATAAAGACTACAGGGTCGTTCTTAGGGATATTCTGCATCGCCGAATCCAAAGAGCTTGTCTGCGCAGCGTATCCGTACGCAGTGGCATCATCGGCAAGCCTGCGGGCGAATGCCTCACAAGTTCCCGTATTACTGCCATAGAACACGTGCATTGGTTTCAGCTTCCCATCCACGGGTGCGACCTTGGGCTTGCGATCCCGGCTGCCGGCGCCAGTCTCTGTCGGCGCAACTGCAGAGCCACTGAGTGTAGTGCTGAGCTGCGTGGGGTCGAGGCCCTCTCTCAGGGTAGCCTTCATGTGGAAGTCCTTAGGCTTGATGGTAAGTGTCTGCTTAATACGGAGGTCGTAGCTGGGGTTGTCCATCTGGAAGTTGAAGTTCTGCAGCAAAATCGCAACAACAAGGAGAGCCTCCTGCCATGCGAACGGCCGTCCAATACAGCCTCGCATACCATTTCCAAATGGCTTCCACGCGTTCTTGGGCAACTTTTCGAAGTTTTCATCGAGCATGCGCTCTGGCTTGAACTCATCGGCGTCGGGGCCGTAGACCTTGGGGTCGCGGTGCATTTTTGTAAGTATGAGCGCAATGGTCTCGTCCTTGTGAAGCACATATTTGCCACCTCCAAGTGTAACAGGATCCTCCTGGTTCTTGGTGGGGTGGGGGTGCAGGGCAATCATCGGTGCTGTTGGCTTCAGGCGCAGCGTCTCGCGCATCACAGCGGTGATGTATGGCAGCTTGGACATATCATCGACTGTGATCTTGCGTTTGCCAATCACACGATCGACTTCCTCTTGGGCCTTCTTGTATGCGCTCGGGCTCTTGAGAAGATAGTAGAACAGGAATGACAACATGCCGGATGTGGTCTCGTGTCCTATAAAGTTCCAAGTTAGGTCCGAGATAATGCACTCGTCGCAGGACTTGTCCACTTACCAGCGATGAGGAATGTGATCATGTTGTCTACAATCGAGTCATCCGTCATACCCCGGCCAGTCTGCGGGTCGCGACCAAGGATAAGCGCATTGAGCAGATCCTTCTTCTCAACGGGGTTCTCCTTCCGCGAATCCACTAATTCCCGGGCGAGGTTCCGCAGATACTCGATATCACTCCAGTACTTGTTGTTTTCCGCAGTGGGCAGGCTGTTGAGCAAAGCAGGGCGAAGAGCCCGATTTCCAGACCCAGCTAGCAAACCAACCATTGCCTCGACGAATGGGTGCATCTCATCGTGATAGAACGAGTTGAATCGAGTACCCATAGCGCAAAGCGCAATGGTATCCAGCGTCAAGCGGGTGAAGTCATCCGTAACCTGGATAGGAACTGCGGGGCCAACCCGAGCCCATTTCATGACCAGTTGAGTTGCAATATCATACATTTCTAATTCCAGACATTAGCCAAAACCGTTCCTCTAATTCGATGGCACATGGGTCTCAACCCCGACAGGAAATGGACACTGGACACCCACCATCAAACATGCCGCGAATCATGAGCGGACCGAACGCAGGAACAAGAACGCGATGCGCAATAGCCCAGTTCTCTTCGCCGGGGTAGTTCGCGGTGAAAAGACCGTCGTGAACACCATTGCGGATCTCAGCCAGACCAGCAGAGACCATTTTGCTGAAGCGCTCCTCATTGCAGACTTCGTCTACCAGCTCGTGGGAGCTGATAAAGACTCGTGCTCTGCCAAAGGTGGTCAATCGAAAGATTGGGCCTGAAAGGTGATGAACACAGAAATTAGTCATTTGGTTCGCAACAAACTTTCCCGGTCGTGTAGGTCTAGATCCATACCATAGCTATCGGCCATCCGCTCGAAGCTGTTCACGGGCACCTCTGGCTCGATGTCGTAGATGTTTCCCAAGAATGGGACGCCCTTGGGGCCCGGAATTGGGACCTGCGTGGTCGAGGCCATGGCGTATGATTTCCGCCTTAGACTTGAGAAGTTGAATCAATTTCGATGTTGAGTTTGTGTGGATCAAGTGGGATCAAAAATGTATGTAGGATAGTAACCTTGGAAGGCGGGGTTGCAAGGATGTGTCCCACTAAACCTGGTGGCGTCGTAATCCTCAACGACCTTGGGAGCAGGTAGAATGAGACTAGGGAATATTCAATGAAGTAGAGAGAGTAAATGGTTTATTTAAAGAAAAAGGGTGGCCTCACCGACTAACAAGCCTCGGTTCCCTTTTTTATAACAGCTAACTAATTAACTGGTTACCTTATAAGTTAACTGCACAAATTACATAACTTGTCTTGTTTCATCTACAAGGCTGTGTGAATACTCGGTTCCACTACAAAATATCGATCCAAGTCCAATCACGATCGTCGTGTATCAATCGGCCATGCCGAGATCTAATTCTACCGGTCGGATTTGACACGAATCCCGCCGATATGGTATCCTATAAAGGAACCTCGGCACAAATGAAATCCGCTATATCCACAGCCTCAGATCCACCTCGCACGAATATCCCTCTTGAGGAATATGTGCTCTAACTAGGGCCGGTCCATAGTCGCGCCGACTCCGATTGCTAAGTCCACGTTTGGACTATAAGATGACGACGGGTTGGTTTATACAACTGACTTCCAACGATGTGCAACTTGGTGAGATCATCCTGCATGAGAAAACTCCCTATAGGTGGCGACCTGTGCCACCTATACTTTAATCCTTTTCGCTATTACTGCCACCAAAGTATTAGCTAGCGTAGGGCTGTTTTTTTTTCTTCACCTGATCTATACGACCAAAGTCCCGCGTGGCACACTTGGCCGCCCATATCCCCCGAGGCGCATAAGACACGTGCGATACACTATTTGTGATACGGGCTGCATTCCAAAGTTACGAGGTGACCTGTCATCGAGTGGCTTCAACAAAGTCACAAATATTCAAAGTTCCTAAATACCCCTGGTATGGTCAAAGATCGGATGGGTTGTCGCGGGGAGGTAAGATGCGCCCTAGGTAGACACTGGTCGGACAATGTCCCACTAAGGTCAAGAAGTAAAAAGGATTGAAAGAAACCCCGTTTCATAGGGTAATATATTTACATTAGATGTGTTGAGAAGCAGATTGCAAACCAAGCAAAAGGCGACCTGAACAACGCCAACGAAGGGGAATTGTGATCTGAGGATCAAAAAGGGGATATCAACAGAACGGGCGATCGGAGCGAGTGGCTCTGCGTATACGCGAGACAAGAGGCAAGATAGCACAGTAGAAAAAAGGACGGTAAGCCGGTAAGCCGGGAAAGGAAAAGGCACATTATTCCGACTCCGTCGGCCATCACAGACGCACAAAATTGATGTCATGGCAGCAATCTGTAATACCGGGCACGGCGCGAAACGAAAGGAAAAAGAATCACAGAACTGTTCATTACAGAGGTCCAAAAGCAAGTCCGTGAGGTTACTATTCTGACAAGCCGGCTAGTGGCTAACCTGCTGGTAACCACCGTTCTGCTTCCACTCACTCTGCCTCCAATCCTTCTGGAAGTTCTGCATCTCATCACGGTTAAGAGGAACCGGGGCGTTACCCAACGCGTTCTCGAGACGGCCCTTGCGGCGCTGGCGTAGGCAGAAGAATAGGAAGGCTCCGATACAAAGAGCACCAGCGACAGCGGCGCCAATGTAGACTCCAATGTGGGCTCCCTCGCCGAGATCATCCCATTTCTCTGACAGGGACTTCGCGGGTGGCTTGTTTAGTTCCTCCAGTACGGTCGAGTTTCCACTGTTACGTCGCATTAGTGATTGTCCCGGGTGATTCTAATCCGGGGCACACTTACTCCTCCACTTTGATGCTCTGCCAGGAACCCGAGTGGTCCCCGTAGCTGTACTCCTTGCCAGAGTGGAAATCCTTAACGCGCAGCTTGCCAAGGGTCATACTAAAAGGGGCAGCATCCCAGTCGACAAGGCCACCAGCCCACTGGATAGTACCCTCTGCCGCCTTTTTCTGACCAGCAGGCCAAAGACTGAATTGGACACGGCAAGGGGTCTGAGGGTAGTTTTTGCCGAACAAGGTTGACTCCTCAGAGTACTTCAGTTCGCGAACCATCTCCCCGTCAATCCACCACTCGAGTTTATCCTGGTCCCAGTATGTCGTGTAGTTGTGGAACTCGGTGTCTGCGTTCGCGACGTGGTGCTTTCCACCACGATCGAAGGTGGTATCGTTACCCTTGCCAAAGAAGTTGGACTGCACTTCACTGGTGTTGTATCCCACCCACTCCCAATCGATCTCATCCAGATCGTCGGACTCCAAGACCACACTGCTGACCAGACCTCCGCCCTTGGCCATCTTGACGTGAGCTTCGACAACACCGAAGAAGATATAGAAGTTGGACTGTAGAAGGGTGGACTCTCCCTCCTTGGAGAGGGTAAACTTGGCTCCATCGTCATCGTATTCGTAGGTTCCGGTGGCCATATTCCAGATCTTTTCGTCCAAGGTCGTGTTGAAGTTCCAAGTGTGTTCGGTGCCCAGGGCGGGATCCGCAGGGCATGACTTCTCCAACGGGTCACATTCGGTCGAGGTTTGAGCCGTGGCGTAGCTAGCCAAAGCTGCTAGAACGGCAATGCGAGAGAAAAACATGGCAGGCTGATCTATGTAAACGATTGCTCAAGGTGCTGCTGTTGGCCGTCCAAAAAAAAAAGAATGGACTCGAGACTACTCGAGATTCAATAAAGAGTGGATGTGCGAGTGCACGGTAATGAGTGGAAGGCAGTCTGCCAGCAGCAATATCCTAAGAGTGTGAAGAAGGGAACATCAAGAAAACGGGGGGGAAATCAGCCACGACGGTCCAATTTAGGCGCAGAGTGGACTTGCATTATGGGCTAGTGGTGTTTTGGGCCTCATTATTTTTCTGTGCACCGTTGTACTCCATCGAGCGTAAGGGGAAACCCTGCAGAGATTATGGTCGAGTTTGCTAGCCCAATCTGGCTTAGGGGGTTCCGATGTGGCGCATCCCACTAACCTCATTGAGCTATCCCCCAGGGGCCCTGTGCGCAAGGCTTAACCCCTTTGGGTTTGGCCAGTGTTGTCCGCTAAAACTACTTTTAGGCAGACGATCCTGATTGGCTACCACATACCCACAGATATCCACCGATTGGATGATCGCCAAGAACCCTGATAAGGATCGAACCGGCCGTGAAATGGCTTGAAATGACTTTAAATGACTTGCCAGGCATAATAAAACACAAATACTCCACACTCTACAGTTTCATATCTGAGACCCAATACCATGTTGTTCTTCATCTTATCTACAGACATCCCTTGACTCAAATCCAATGTCTAGAGACCATTCGAGGGACAGTCGCGTCTGCAATGAAGATCAGAGCCCAATTGATAACAATTGCCACGGGGTTAACAGCTCCAAGATTCCACTACAGATCATCATGCATGTACCCCTTAAACACAACAATTCGAAAATCATGACAACTAGGCAACGATAACAAGTTCCTCCAGTTCCTCAAACCCGACAATATACAATAAAACTACTTTGTAAATTCTTAAAAAACACTCCGCTCAGGGGGTCTTGGAACAAAGCCACGAATATGCCAAGTCCACCCCCCAAGTCAATGAGTGGAGATGTCGAGCCCAAATTTTTCTTTTTCTCTTTCTCTTCTTTCCCCCCTGTGGGCCCTTTCCCCTGTCTTACCTGCCTGCGCGCCGGCTCATTAATGCGCTTTCCCATCTAGCGAACGATTTTAACTTAATAAACTATACTTCTCTGCCCTCTTATTCGTCAAAAGCAAACGAAATGATGGGTGCGGCGTTCTCGTGCGATCGTCCTTAGGTGGACTCGACTTGCCGGCTCGGAGTTCTATTATGGGATGACTTCGGTAATTCTGATCGATCGAACGCCACTGCTCCGTACTCGCTGGCGACACACAGCCAAGTCCCGGCTGGACCAGGCCAAGCAATGCAGTCCCTCACCACTCAGGTACCCGTCAACAAGTTGTCCAACTGGATTATGTAGACATCCAGCCACATGTGCAGTGTGCATTTTCAAGGACTCAACCAGATTGTTCTTAACCATGCGGTGGGATCCGAACTCAGGGGGTTGACGTCCAGATCTGATTCTCAATTTAAAACAAAGCATCACACGCACAGACCAGGTAATCCAGTTCAAGAATTTATTTCTCATCAAATCATAAAAGCTCCCAGTCATATGTATGTCATGTCTCATAATTACTTGGCTCCGTCAAAACATATCCATCCCTAGCTCACCAATTTCCTCGAGAAACGATGAAACCAAAAATAGCAAACGCCTATTCCACCAATGTCCAAATGACCAATTAACCCACTCCAGTCATTTTACATGTCTTATGTATAATCCCCACCATGATTCACGGCTCCGTCATATAAACCTTGGCCGGCCGGCGCAAATCATCGCGATCCCTATATCGGCGTGCGCTGCGTACACTAGTCGGCTTCTCGACATAATCGACGTACGTTCCGGACGGACGACGCTGTCGCCGTCCGCGACTACTCGTGCTGCTGCGAGTAATTGGAGGCTGGTAGCCGACGTCAGATGTATCGCCGCCGCTCCACGCTCCGGGAAGTCGGAATATTCGCCACAGCCAGAGGATGAGGAGGGTTCCTGCGATCGAACCGATGACGATACCTGCAATCCCCCCGCCACTGATTGTGCTTGGGCAGTTATCGCCGCTGGACTGTCGGGGCTCGAGGATGGAATTTATAGGAGCCTGGGAAAGCAAAAAGCATTAGCTTTTATGAGTTCTAAGAGTATGCGATCCATGGTTCTTTGGTTCGGCCCGCGTGCGGGGTGCTGAGCCACGGAAGAGGGCTTCAGCAGCATCCAAGGAAATACACTTACCATAACTCCAGGGTGTCAATGCTTTTGATCTGATATCGGGGAATTGATTTTCTCAGTCTCTGGTGGCTGGAGATTGTATGCAGAACAGTGGGTCTTGATCTTGACTGCAGCACCCAAAAAAAAGTGTTGGTATAGATAATGAGACAAAATCACCCACACAACAGATGACAAAAGATGGAAACAAAAAGCATTCATAGCCAGAGCCTCAGGTCTTATTAAACCGGAATCCAGTCTCACAGTTCCCCCCAACCTCCTCTCATCCCGCTTCTGACGTCAAGGGGACGCCAGTCTTGGCGGCCTAAAAGAGCAGCGATCTTCCCTTTTACACGGCACAAACTTGGAATTTAGTTCGAGTAATCCTTGTCTAGTGCCATTTTTGGCTACTTACTTTCATTGTCCTCGTAATCCCAGGTTGGATTCTGTCAATTGAGGATTTTGTGCCGACTGTACGGAGTACCAAGCCTTGCAGAAAACCCACATGCATGTCACACATGAAAAGTCTTGTTAACATGTTAAGCGGGGAATAAATCCAACGTGCAACTCGGGCCATGTGGTTGGTAAAATGCCCAGAAAACGCCCGAGAGACTAAATGAGTTACCTTTGTAGTATGTTTGGATGTGATGATCGTAGGTAAATAAATTTGGGGCTCAGCTTGAACAGACTCGAGCATGAAACATTATCCAGCCTACTCCAATGTACCCGAAGACCAATCCTCGTCTAACTGGACGTATCCCGGGGAAGACGGGACCTCCCTAGTCTCCCACGCCTTCGCATTCTTCCAGGCTCACATGCAATTGTACCACCATTCGTCATAACATCGTCGTGTTCGAACCGGTTTTTTTCTCGCCACTCGCCATTTATTTGACACTCTACATGCAGTACCCGCTCTCCAAGCCGGCCGTGGGGATGCGCAATGTCTTATTTCCATTGCTTGTCATGTTGGGATCCGGAAACCACGGCGACGATAGAAAATAAGAACTTACACGGCATGCGTGACGGTGGGATGGGTCCTGATCATTTCCCATAAAAGCCAGCAGTTCGTGGCGCCAGTGTCGCTGTTTCCGAGGATTTCGTACTTCGTAAGGGACATCCTTGAAATTGTGCATGCAAATGAGTTGGTAGCAAGGGTTTACATAGTAGAGAAGATATTGTGGGTGTATTTGTAAAGATAAGATTGATCGGCAAGGGTCTGTGGAAATGCTACGCTTGACGACATGCTAGGGGATTCTAGAGCTTGTTTGAACATGGAAATCCCAAAATCAGCAGCATTAAGCAAGTAGGGGGAAACTTGGATGACGATCTATGCGGACAAATAAAAGAAGGCAAAAAGCCTGCCTCGTAGTTCGGCTTTCGGATGTAAACTAAGCCTTGCATAGAGTCTACCCCTTTCATGCATAGCTGAAACGTTGGTTCCAAAACTTCGGCCCTTGGTCTGCATATTGTGCTAGCAGAAATATATATCATAGGTCTCAGATTGTTAGGTAGGGATTACCAAGGCATTCCTCGGACAAAATGCGACCGATTACTTTAAAAGAAATACATAAAGTACTATGAATGCTGATTCTATATTTTCAATTGATGTCCTGTTACATCTTAACATCCAATACAGTTGCATCAGTGCCCTTCCAAGACGATTCCAAGAAATCCTTCACCTTCATCGGTTTGATTTCTGGGAAATCCTTGTTCAACACATGTTGGGGATTCAAATCAAGCTCTTTATTCACAACCCACATTCCCACAGTGGAGAGCAGAGCTTGAATATCAGCTTCAGGAAGTTGGGACGTTTTGCTGTAACTAGGCAGCATCGAAACTCTTCCAGCCCCTAAGTCCGCCTCAGAGTCATGTATCACGTTAAACTTGGTTCCTAATATGGACCCGTTAGCAGATATTTTAAGGATGAAAGAGAGCGTATTATATACCTTTTGCATCCTCCGCCAGTTTGATAAACTCATGCCATGTGAATTTCTCTCCCAGAATATAACTTTCCTCCCGCCATTCTGGCAGGTCTAAGCTCGAAACAACGAATTTAGCAATGTCAGTGCTGTGAGTGAAAACAACGAGATCATCGCCTGAACCTGGGACCGCCGCTGATTCGTGGAGGATATCAACAAACAATGGGCAAGGCGGTATATTGGCTTTCAATTGTGGCGCGGCATAGTAATCAAGTAATATACCATTGTAGATCGCAGTGTATTCCAATGATGTCTTTTTGACAGCCTCAATAGCTTCGGCTTTGGCTTTCGCAACAGGGGAACTGTCTGGGTATCTGGGGAGGAATTAGCCTTTGCCCTCCTTTCCTTGTTCGCGAAGATACTGACTTGAGGGGATATGTAAAACCAGCAAAAATACTAGGTATAATTCTTCTGGTAATAGGCGATCTGTCCGCAGCAAGGATCAAATTTCGTTCCGGTTCAAGATCCCCCTGAGAATTGATCGTGCATATAACAGTGTCGACGTTGTTGGCTTTCAAAGCGGATTCGATAGAGTTGGCGCTCCTGTAATCAACGGCGACAACAAGAGCTCCAAGCCTTTTTCCAAGTTCTGTGTTTTCCTGCTTATAATGAGCTACTGAAATATTAGAGGTAAATTTTGATGATCATCTCACCTTTCGGCTCAAGATAAGAACTTCATGTTTCCCTTGGACTTTCAAGGCTTGAACAATAGTCAGACCAAGGCCACCGCTACCACCTGCAACAGCTACGACAACCATTTTCAACACGTCTTGAAATATGTGTGGAGCAAGGTCAAGGAGATAAAGTAAGGTATCAAGATAGAGCTTGTGGGTGAAGGGGTGTTCTAGGGTAGGTTTGGCTGTAGTAAAGGAGAACAGAACTTGGTGAGGTTTGGCTTTATTATATATAGTTAAGAGGATGACGTGAATTGGTAAGCTAGCAAACTAGTCTCCTATATTTCGAGTCATAGAGTATTCGGGTCGGAATTTACCTCCATCCGTTTACGTCTACCTAGGTAAGTAGTCTATGAAGCGGCCCTTAACTAGTATATATGATTGGTTGCTGCGGCTCTATGGCGGAGCCTACGCTACCGGACGGAGGGTAGCCGGTCACAATACTTGTATTTCAAGGTTTTAGATTTATCAATCTATCCGGCAGATCATTAGTTAGGCCATGGGCAGCGGGTTTGTAAGCAGTGATGAGGAGTTGGTAAGCGTTTATGACCAGTGAAGTAAGAAATGAATCAGTCGTGACACGGACTACATGTAGATAAATTCAGGGTCTATCCGGTCCAAGATGAATACTTTGGATTCTAAGCCGAAGTTGTCAAGGAATTGAAGAAGCCGTCGTTAGTAGCGGGCTGTTGTATTTAAGTCTTCAATCGACTCTGGCGAGATTCGAGTATCTTGCCGTATATCCCTCTCCGTTGTTTCCCATAACGTAAAGCTCGTTATTTCCGATAGACCGAGAAATCTAGGCTCGTAAACTGTGACAGCATTCTAGACTGATTATTCCGGAGTAAATTCCGGAGTGCTCGATAATTCCGCGGAATTTGATGGCAGCGTCGAGAGTCACAAAGTCATGGCACAGAAAAGGCGCTCCAAAGCACTATGCCAGAGAATCAATTCTTAATTCTAAAGAGAACAGAGAAGATAAAGAACAATCAGTATGGCTCAGCAGCTGCAATAAATCTTCCACGGGCATTGGACGGGCAGCGGCAACCCTTCTCGCGTCTAAAGGTGCCAAAACAGTGCTTGCGGATGTAGACGAGACGAAAGCCAAAGAGGCCGTCAAGGAACTGCGACTTGCAGGATACAGGGCAATATGCGTTGTGGGAGACGCTCTGGACGAAGGGTTCCCGGCCAAAGCAGTCGATGCAGCGTCGGCGTCCAGGTAGGTCAACTATCTAATCAACAATGCCGTTACAAACACTCACCATATCACTCGGGATTCTGTTATGACAGCGCCATTCACAAGATGAGCGACGAACAAGGGGACATGATTATGAAAATCCATAACTATGTTCCTTTTCGAATGATCCGCGCCTTATCCGCCCACGCACTGGATGGATCCCCAGACTGCCGATATGCCCAAGACTGACATCAATGTGTCTTCGACGTCTGGATCGCATGGCCAAATTGGTCAGATTAACTATTCGACAGCGAAATCGGGGATTTTGGGACTTAACAAGACCGTCGCGGCGGAGTGGGCTAGGTATGTGTAGACGGCTTCTATGCTAGGTTGTTTGGTTTATGTGAATACCAATCCAGTGATATAACACCAATAAAGAAGGGAACTATATATGTAAACATGACTCAAGTTCTCATTTCTAATGTGCACGAGCATGATTGCAAAAGGCAAGATGTCCAAAACTCCCCGACCCATGATATCATTGAAAACAGCAGCATACAACCCTACTCATTCAGGTAAGAGCCTGAAAGTCAAGAACCACAACACGGTCATTTTCAGTCATTATCGACCCGTAATATAATCCCTGTTCTCGATCGTCACACTCTTGGTCATGTGGTTGACCTTATAGACACCAACAAGTCGGGCAGCAAGCTCGAACTAGAGAATATGTTAGTTATGTTAACTTGGAAGCGAAAATCAACGGCACTTACCATATTGTTTCTCAATGAAATGACAATAAATTGGGCATTCTTTGTTCGCTCCTTGATGTACGAGGCGACAATGGAAACCTTAAAAAGGAAGTTAGCACACGTGTTCGTCAAGTCATACAAGACCAACTTACGTTTCGGAAATCCAGGGCGGCATCAATCTCATCCATGACATAGAGCGGAGTAGGCTTGTAGTGGTGAAGAGCGAATACCAGCGCCAAACTGGACAGAGTCTTCTCTCCACCAGACAGGTTACCAATGTTCTTCCAGCTCTTCTTGGGAGGCATGACCGAGAACAAGATTCCTTCCGAGAAGGGGTCCAACGAGTCAACGAGCTCCAACTCGGCGTTACCGCCCATGGTGATCATCTGGTACATTTCTTTGAGGCGCAGCGAGATAATACCAAATCCTTCCATGAACCCATTCAAGCGAGAGGATCGAAGGCCGTCCAGGCGTGCCTTGGCACCGTCTCGTGATGTCAAAGCGGTGGTCAGATCCGCTGAGCGCGATTCGTGCTCGGCGGCTCGACGGCGATACTCCTCAATGACTGACAAGTCGATAGAGGCATTTTGAACATTCTCCTCCAAAGCAGCAATGACGGCTTTTAGAGAATCTTTATTCATAGCCTCTAGCTCATCCTTGGTGTACATCTGAAGCTCTGTAGGCTCTTGCTCTTCACCGATATCGCTGATGTTCTGGACGGTCAGCTTTGAAAGCTTCTCCTCCCAGTAACGACTGCGCTTTTGGTTCTCGGCCAAGGCCTTCTGGTTCTCTTCCAGTTTATTGCGCATCTCGATCTCAGCGGCTCTCGTCTCATTGAGCTCAGCCACCCTTGCGTCAAGCTCATCCTTCATGGCCTTCAGCTCGCCCTTCTTAGATTCCAAAGCCTAAGGATGGTCAGCATGCAAATTCAGTATACTCGAGGATCTTGGATAAGTTACCTCCTGGGCTTCGTCAGCCTTCTGTCTCCAGTCGGCAGACTCATTGGTCTGGTTGGCAACATCTTCTTCTAGTTTCTCCAACTCGTCGGTAATCTGAGCAATCTCATTCTCTGAAACATCGCGGGCTTTGGTGTGCTTTTTGATGAGTTTTTCGTTCTTGGACTGCTGCCCCTCCGCGTTTGAAATCTCCTCAGCAAGCATGCCAATCTGCTCTTTCAAGCCATCCACCTTCGCCTTTTGGCCGCGAAGGCGAACACCACCGACCTCCATGATCGTGCTCTGCAAAGTCTGGATCTCTTCCTCGACGCCGCTCTTCTCGTCATTAAGCTTAGCGATCTCCTTTTGGGCTTTGGCTATCTGTTTCTCGAGAGCAGCAATTTGGCCTTCGTCCGAATCAGAGGGCTGGTGCTGTGCGCCCAGCTCCTTTACGCGTCGCTGGGCGTCAGCAAGACTGCGCTTGGTGCTGTCGATCTCGATCATAATCTTTTGGATCTTAGTCTCCAAGCGTGGGATTTCGTCTGATCTTTCCTTCATCTGAGCTTCCACATGACGCTGCTTCTCCTGGAAAGCCTGGAATTTCCTTTCCAGATCCTCGAGATCTGATTCCAAGCGAGACACCTGCTCCTTTGTGGTGTCTGCGACTTGCTTTGAGGACATACCGCCTCGGGCGACACGGGTGCCACCACCGCTCATTGTTCCTGACACATCAATCAACTGGCCATCTTCCGTCACCACTCGCCAACGACGAGCTCCATAGGCAATTCGATTCGCTTGTTCCAAGTCCTTCGCAACCAACGTGTTTTGCATCACGCTGTAGAAAGCTGGGGCAAACTTGGGATCCTTCGGCTTGACGAGATCAAAGAGACGAGGAACGCTTTCAGGTGTGTAGATTGTTGTCATGTCACGACGGGGGAGGCGGTCAAGAAGAATGAAGTTCGCTCGTCCAAGGTTGTTCTTGCGCAAATAGTCGATGCATTGTTGGCCGACTTCGACGGTTTCCACCACCATGTTGTCGAGAGCAGGACAAGCTGTAGAAATGGCGACATCATACTGCTCGTCAATTGTTCCCAGGTTACCAAGTCGGCCATGGAAACCATCGATACGGCCAGACTCCTTGAGACGCATCAACCCAGTCAAGACACTTCCGCGGTTTTGTGTGCTTGCAAGACTGACTCGTGCCTCGTCTGCTTTCTGGCGCGCACTTGAGACATGCGAACGAACCTCGGGCTCACGGCCAGCGTATTTCTTCAAGTCATGTTTGAGCTTCTCCACTTCAGACTCCAAGGTCTCTTTCTGGGCTTGTCGCTCTTCGAGATCGTTTTGCTTGGCTTGCAGACTTTCTTCGATTGTAACAATCTTGCCCTGTGCTTCTTCGAGGAGGACCGCACCAGCATTACCACGCTCGCGCAAGATATCCAGCTCACTCTGAGCAACTGCGACTGCGGACTGTTTCTCGTTGATTTTCGCATTCCATGGCTCTAGTGACTTCTGCTTCTCGGCAATCTGATCAGATAGGCCTTGCGTCTTGCCTTTGAGTCCCTCACGAATTGAGTTCAGTTCCTTCTCTTCTGTCACCATCTCCTTCTCGAATTGAGTGGTTTCGGCGGTCTTCTTCTCAATATCGTCGGTAAACTTCTCGACCAAACTCTGGCATTCAGAAGCAGCAAGACGGCTGGTCTGCATGGCTTTCTCTAACTTCTTTTGTTTGCCTAGCAAGAATTTCTTCTTCTCCTCAAACTTAACAGACTCCTTGTCGTACTTGGCCATCTCCTTGAGCAAGCTTTGAGTCTCCTTCTCTATCGACTCGTAATGACGAACCCCCTTTTTGTACGCTTTTTCGAGCTCTTTTATGCCGGATTCATTTCCCTCGTGTTTCTCGAGTTCCATGTTCAGTAGCTCCTGCATTTGGAGAATGGCCTCTTCAGTAACACGAACATTATCGGCGCATTCATCAATGTAGATCTGATAGAGGGCCGATTGTTTCTGTGCCAATTCGTTCTCCTCGCGGATGTAAGCCAGAGCTTTGTCTTTCTTATCCACCAAGGCCGCCTTCTCCTTCTCCACGTGCTGAACACGGTTGTTCTTTTCCACGCATACATCGTTGAGACCTTCGAGCTCGGTCGCCGCTTCATCGATAGGTGTCTTGTACTTGGAGGTTCCGATGATATCTTCCAAATATTCCAAGAGACCTTCGTCATGTTCGTTGGAGGCTTTTGGCTTCATCTGAGCGATCGACTCGACCTCACCCTGCAGAATCAGGAATCGCTTGTGATCAAGATCAATTCCACGATCACGGAGGAAGGTCGTCACAGCAGTGAAATTGGTCTCTTTTTTGTTCATGTAGTATTTGCTGGTGTTATTCTTGAACGCTCGTCGGGAAACAATTAGTTGGGAATCTGGGACCACTTCCTGGCCACCATCGGGCAAATCGAGAACTTGTGAGAAATGAACCTCGACTTCACAAAAAGCAAGGTTGGGGTACTGAGCAGAGTTATGGATCAGCGCGGAGATTTTGCCCTGTCGCATCTTGCTGGCGCGGAAGCCAAACACGAATAGGAGCGAGTCAATCACGTTGGACTTTCCGGAGCCGTTCGGTCCAACGACAGACGAAAAGGAGGCGTGGAATGGACCAACAATCTGCTGGCCGGCGTAACTCTTGAAGTTTGTCAGAATAAGGTTCTCAATAATCATTCGGGGCTTAGGCGCAGCAGGCTCCTCTGGCGCTTGAGGGGCCTGCGTTCTGGACTTGGCCACAATGTCCATCGGCCTCTCCAAGACTGTCGAGTTCGGGTTTATAATGGAAATCTGAGATTTGGGCTCTTCCAATTGTTTCGATGGCGACTGATTCACGGCGGATTCGGTGATGTCGGACAAAGGTGGCACACTTGCTCGGTGCGCTCTTTCTTGAGGCTCTGGCGATTGGGATGGCTCTGGAGTTGGAAGTGAGCCCTGTGCCGGCTTGGGTGTGATTGAGCCGTGACTCTTGCGGGGATGAGCCATACTTTTTCTTTTCAACGCCGCTTTACTAGAAGGAGATTCGGGATCACCTCCCATTGACGCCATACTAACGCCCTCATCATTCTCGTCATTCTCTTCGTCAATGTCCATCGCATCGACGTCCATCGCGTCCGTATCCATTGCATCGGTGTCCATCGCATCGGTATCCATCGCATCGGAATCATCTGTTGTCGCGTCTTGGGTCTTGCTGGCAGCGCGCACAGTAGAAGGCGTCACAGGGTCTAGTGTCATTCTTTTGCTTGATCCCCTCTTTGCTTTCTTAGGGACCGGGGTGTAATCCTCCTCCGCCTCATCATCGTCATCGTGCGCATCGGGTGTTGGTGTCACATTTCCGGGGTCCTCCGATTCAGATGTATCCTCAACGACGTAACTCCGGCGGGGAGCAGAGCGGCGCGAAGCCCTGCCCTTGATGACTGAAGCCATGTTGTGCAGATCAGTGGGATGTCTGCTGCATGGAGAGGGGCGATAGTGTTTTGACGGAGGTTTTGTCGGTTGAAAGTGGGTTGTTTACCTCGTGCCCAAACGGGTAAAGTGCCCGCCGTTCTGCCACAACAAGCCCTTCACCGCCATGTCCCGCTGTAATTTACCGTACGGTAATTACTCCTCCGCGGAGCTTCATGGAGATCAGCTTGGGAATTGTTCACATAACCTATCACTTCCTCTCAGTATGCCCAGCATGGCTCCATGGGAGAGTTTCGACCAAGTCTTCTCATTTAATAAGAAATATTCATATGAGCCAAAGGTTTTTGACCAGATTCTCTCCAGCCGCCGCTCGTTGGACCAGCTCTTTGCCGATCGACTGTTGGGACTCCTCGGCATCCAAGGAGGTATTGTGACTTGACGCTCTGCGCTTGAAGCCTCATGCTAATCAACCACTTCTCTGTAGTGACCAAGATCTATCCTCCCAAGTCCAATTCAGATCTCCGAACTCTGTTCAATCACATCGTTTCTTCGGAACTCGATATCCATCACAAACAGTCCTTGATATATTACATCCTCAAGGACTGTCGCACTGCGCCGGAAGCTTCGTCTCAGTTTGCGCAACAATGCCACCTTCCAGAAAAGTACCGTTTCTTTATTGAAGGTCTTTGGCATTTGGATCGACTCGATTTCAGAGTGAGTTGCGAACGATCTTTTCACGCGGCCACCTTCTAACAATTACATGGTTAATAGCGAGCCGTCGAGTATCTTGCTGAACCCTCACTCATTCCTACCTTCCCGGATGAGATCCTCTACGTTCTTACCCTCACAAAACTTCCCAAGCATGATGACAGCCTCGCAATTGCATACTACCTCACTGCGGCCCCTCCTCTTGCAAGCGCAAAGATCCGCAAAGCTTTCTTCGACACACTCGCCCGATCCAACGTCACGGAGGCATTCTACTTCACGCGCAAGTACGACGATACTCTCCGTCAGAGCTTTTTTGAGCAGTTGGTGGAATTTGTTCACAGGGCTACCCCTGGTCAAACCAGAAGCAGACGTGCGATGGAACTCGTCGGTCTTCCGCTCGACGAGGATGAGGAATTGTGGTTTGAGGATGTCTTACTGCAGGGCAATGCCAGTACCCTTCCTGGAGCTAAGGATACTGTGATGATGCGACGGCTTGCAACTGGGCGAACTGGCGAACTCAACCCGGAGCTTGAATCCTTGGGTGGCAAAAAGGTTGATGGGTTGAATTGGGATGACCTTCGGGGGAGCATACGACACACGTAGATGATATACCCAACGAGTGATCCATACTGGATTCAATGTTTATTGATTACTCAAAATTGAAGTAGCAATCAGATCTAATGGTTTTAATGGTTTTAAAGGGCCTTGTAAAAGTGTCCTATTAATTTATCAAATACATGGTAGACTTAACTAGCTTCCTGTGTCATTATATATAACTCTTTGTTGATCAAAATTACATCCACTATGTAGGCCGGACCGAGGAAATGAAGATCTAAGTCTCAAATCCGGTTTAATCTCATCTCGAGGCAAAGGGCAAAGTGATAAAGATCCAATCTCATACTCTTGAATATTAAATTAAAGAACTGTGCTATACAAGAGTGCTGGGATCGCTTTGCAGGCGTTCCGATAAGATACGGACCAATTCCGTGAAAAGTCCCAACCACAGGAGTTCATTGTTTCTCTCTTCGCGACAACCAACCCTATTCTTGCTTTTCTCTCAAATTGCTTGGTCAGACATCAAAGGACGCATATTCATTTGAGAGAGGTTGTCAAGATACAGGCCTTGCATTGAAGGGGAGCAGTTGAGCAAACACCAAAACCGCGAAGATGGTGGTATGCAGCTTTTTTCAGCAGGGTCGCTGCAAGTTCGGAGGTATGAGTCCCTCGAGTATAGAGAAACCAAGTCGCTAATGTATTTTCAGATCGCTGCAAGTTCGAGCATCCTGGCAAACCTACTGCTGGTCCATCGGGGAATCGATTCGGTGCCTTATCCGGAGGGTTTGGAGGTACGTTCAATTGAATTGTTTTGATTCAGCTCGGCTCAATCTGGAGAGCCCATTTATTAGATGTCTATTGTATCCTGAGATTATATGTTCGATCTCTATGTTCATTTGTTCCCCCCGAATCTCTTTCTCCTGCTTCTACCCTCTTCCCCATTCTGGTTTTACCCCAATCTACTTCAAATCCCGAGGCGCAAGAGATATGTCCCTGCGCATGAATCACGCGCCCTTTCGGGCTAGCCTTTTTTTCTTCTTCTTTCAAGCCTAATAGCAAGTTTACGACAGGTCAAACACAGGCTCAACAAGAAGCCGAGTAAGTCACATTCCCAGCGCCTTGAGTGGATTCAAAACTGACAAAAGACAGCGCTGCAGTGAAGCCAAGCGAAATCAAGACAGACTTGACCGCAGGGCAGGGACGTCCGCAATGGATTTTCTCCGCATACGCGCCTCACAAAGATGTCGCACGCCAGCTGTTCGGTGGTGCCCACCGCGAGCGCAGTATGGAAGAGATGCGCCTGCGCCATTATGAATTAGCAGCGGCTGGCAACCTGAACGAAGCGGTCCAAGAAGCCTCAGCTCTATGGCAAGAGTGTGTACAGCAGATGGAGATCTCACTGAATGACCTGAATGGTGCCGTCAAATATGTCGTTGATGGCAGGAATGAACATCCCAATCGAATTGACATCATTGAGGGCAAGACCGAGACTAGTATGAGCCAAGCTCCAGCGCCATTTGGCCAACCCTCTCCATTTGGCCAGCAAAATGCCGCCCCTGCACCTGCACCTGGAGCGTTCGGCGCTCCTTCCTCGACTTTTGGCCAGGCTTCAGGACTTGGTCAGGCAGCTGGATTCGGTAGAGCTTCAGCACCGGCACAGCCGTCTGGCATGGGCCAGTCTACGGCCTTCGGACAGACTTCTGCCTTGGGTGGCTCCGCCTTCGGCCAAACCTCCACCCTGGGAGGACCGTCTGCCTTCAACAAAACACCGTTCGGCCAGCCAGCTCCTTCTCAGCCAGGAGTTAACCCGAGTCCATTCGGTAAGCCATCAGTCCCAGGAAGTGCCGCCCCATTCGGTGCTCCATCTGGTGCTTCTCCCTTCACCCAAATAGCTCAGAACCAGCCTGCTGCTGGTGGGTTTGGTCAGAGCGCTGGACAAGCTGCTCCGTCGCCATTCGGTCAAGCCGCTGGACAACCTGGCCCGTCGCCATTTGGCCAGCCAGCTGCCAACCCGAGCCCATTCGGCCAACCATCAGCCCCAGTAGGTGCCTCACCATTCGGTCAGCCCTCGGCCCCAGTAGGCGCCTCACCATTCGGTCAGCCTTCAGCCCCGGCAGCCGCCGCCCCATTCGGTGCTCCATCCACTGCTTCTCCCTTCACACAAGTATCCCAGAACCAGCCTGCTGCCGGTGGGTTTGGCCAGCCTGCTGCACAACCTGCCCCGTCTCCCTTCGGCCAGCCTGCAGTCCAAGGCGTGCCCGTGCAGACTACCAACGCCGGCCAGCGTGCATACATCAAAATCGACAATCCTCAAGACCTCAACCCCCTTCCACAATTGGAGGGTGAAACTCGACATAATCCATCCAACAAACAGCTAGTGATGTGGAAGGGCCGTCCCGTGAAGTATATCAACGAGCACCCGTGCTACCTTCACCCACAAGACAACAAAACATTTGTCCGGATCAGCTTCCCTAACGGCCCCCCTGATCCAGCTAGTCTGAAAGACGCACACGGCAAGCCTGAGGAATACACCCCAGAAGTCACTGAGGCATATCAGTTTTTCCTTCAAAATGGTTACTTCAAGGATGGCAACATTCCTGCAGTACCTCCTAAGCAGGAGTGGCTCAGTTTCGACTTTTAAACCCCAAATCCGGGCTAGCATTTATTTGTCTTTGTCTTCTTCTTTTCGTTTGTTATTTTACCACACGTCTCATGGGTGAGATGATGTGCATATCGTTTTCACAGCAACATGTTCCAGGCGTGCGGAACATGGGGGAATGGCGCTTAGGAGCACAACAATACTCAATTTACGAATGTAACAATTGCAAGTGCTTGATCTTCACCGTTAATGAACCAATCTACCATCTACAGACCATGAGAGTATGTTTTGTTTCAAGATGTTTCCATTTTTTTATTTTAAGATTTTCAGGTACGAACGGAATCTCCCGCAGCGCGAAACAAGTCATGCGGGCCAGAACCAGCTCCAAAGTCGCGCTGTGCACTCCAAATTGGCCAGTCCACGATCCCTCCCTGAGGCAAGCCCAGCCTAGCGCATTTATGCGGCAATGGTGACCTCAACCTCAACACCGGCCTCGATGTTGATGATGATCTGCTTGACGGTCTCGGTGGGGGCGAGGAGACTAAGAGATAACGTTAGCAATTGCATCTGCTAGGTGCCACGGTGATAGTGCCATAAGCGGGGAAAAACTTACTCGATGAGACGCTTGTGGATGCGCATCTCGAACTTGTCCCAGGTCTTGGAACCCTCACCGTTGGGGGTCTTACGGGTGGAGATCTGGAGGGTCTTGGTGGGCAGACGGACGGGGCCCTTAACCTGGAGGGACTTGGAGCGAGCACGGTCGATCAGCTCCTGGCAGACCTTCTCGAGGGAGGCAACCTTGCGGGAGGTGAGGGTGATGCGGATCTTGTGGACCTTCTGTAGAGCGGACGAGAAGCAATTAGTACATAGCTTCAATTGACGAGGTCCATGGACACATTGCACAAAGCGACAGCGACGGTGAGGTGCAATAGCGATGTGCGACAGTGACCATTGGATCAGGGACAACGTACAGGGCCCTCGCCGAAATCCTTCTCGGGCTTCTGGAAAGACATCTTGAATATGTATGGACTGAAACGGGTTAGTAATTCGATTCGGGAATTTCAAGAGCAGGAAAAAAAAGGGCGCGCACAGTTTAAAAGGCGATTGCCGTCAAGACCTGAACTACTAGGCTCGGTAAAGTGATGATGGCTGTTGAGGTGATGTGGATCGAGAATTCCATATCCAAAAAGTTCAGTGCGAAAGTCTTGGCGCTTCGGCTATCGCACGCTAAACCACTTTAGGTCCCCTTTGATTGCTTGCTTATGTCATCACTCAAAGAGGACATGAGACCGCCGAGTGATGGCAATTCGAGATGATAATCATGAGCTGACGGGTGGTTGCGCGTTTTTTCTTTTGTTCTTGCCTTTCTCTCCTTTCATTTCCTTCCAATCTTCCCAGTCATAATCGCCTTAGTTCGCCCCAATGGCGGAGTTCCCGCCGCTGGCTCCAGTGCCCTCCCCCGCAGTGCGGAGGACAATCCCATCAAATGACTGGGAAGCTTGTCTAGATGCATGGATGGCCCTGTTGGGGATCCGCCTGAATGCATCAGATGAACAATTTAAGGTTGCAGCTGCTGAAGACACATCAATACCGCCATTCCTGTCATCTTACTATCAATACACGGCGGCGGGGGATTCCACTCTACAAAGTGGACCTAAAGCTCGACAGCTTCGGAAGTTCTGCTTTCTGGCGATAAGAAGATACATGCTCGGTCTCTCCAACCCACCAGACGGAATTCTGGACTGGAGACTTCTCGGAAATCTATGTTGCTGTTACCCTTCTAGCGCGGCCTTGAAGACGTCATTATCAAGTGCCTGGGATCTGCACCAGGGCAAAATCACTTCCAGTATTGAGAGAGCAAAAGCTGTTGTGATTAAGAATCTCTCTTCCACAAACTCATCTTCAAATCCAGAAGTCATTTCTGACATCCGTCGTCTGACCATCCTTGCTTCAGTGCTGCCAGCATGTGGCCAGGAGCTGATGGCCGGCTCTGATTTCCTGGACACGATATCGGAAGCGTACCAGTCAAAAGGTGCCCGGGAGGAGTTTCGTAAGATTCTCGTTGCTAACATCTACGTCGGGCTCGTCTCCTTATTGAAGGAGCCCGTCAATTTGTCTTCGTTATTGGATCAGCTGTTTAGCCTGAAAGCCGCTGCTCGAGTGGGAGCACCAAAAATGAAGAAGGAAGCGACTCTGCTCTCTGATCTCATCTGTAGCTCGGACTTGCTTATTCGGCTGGAGAAGTATCTGAGCATTCACCCCCAGAAACGGGGGCAAGACCTCCTTGCCAGCTTGCGCACCTATCAAGTGGAATCAAAGTCACTACATCATCGGTATCAAAGGCGCAAGAAGGTAGACAAAGGAAAAGAGGTGTCTTCGGACCCGATCGTTTCAGGAGAACTTCACGCACACAAGATGTCGCTTGTGACTCAAGTACAAGATCTCTTCCCTGATCTTGGCTCAGCATTCGTTGTACGGCTACTGGACTTCTACAACGACAACCCCGAGACTATCGTCGCCCACCTCCTGGACGACTCACTTCCCCTAGAGCTCCAGTCGCTAGACCGATCCGAGCAACTGCCTCCCCCAGCAGAGCCTCACCATAGCCATCTCCCACCTCAGCCAACACCACCCGCCATGCCATCACCAGCGTTCGCGCCACTCCCAACCCGCAAAAATGTCTTCGACAAAGACGTGGACATCGCCGAACTAAGTCGCTCCGGCGAAGGGCAAGGCAAACTCCACTTCGGCCGCGTCGACGCAGACCAAACAGCCGACACAATCCTCGCAGACCACAGCAAACACGCCGCAAACAAAGCAGCAATTCTCTCCGCACTAGCAACCTTCGACTCAGATGACGACGAGCGCGACGATACCTACGACACAGCCGACGTAGGCGGCGCCATCGATGGAGCTACAGGTGGCGCAGACGGCGAAGCCGATGCAGCTGAGCGAAATCGCCGGGCAGTAGATGTCGAAACCATGCTCTTCCGAACATACAAGTCCAATCCAGGACTCTTCGCTCGCGACTCAGCGACCCGTCGCTCACAGCCGCGCGCGTCATTGAAGCGAGAGACCGAAATGACCGACGAGGCTATCGAGGGCTGGGCTGTCATGCTAACGCGTGATCCCAAGCGTCTCGCTAAACTCGAAGACCGGCTGGCTATGGACGCTGGCGGGTTGGCTGGTGCTGGGTCACTTAACCAGCCTGAGTTGCGTTCCACATCTTACAGGAGGCCGCAGCCTCGTGAGGATGGGGAGGGTTCTGATGAAGGCGAGTCATCTGGCCATGCTGGTTCGCGGGGTGGTAGAGGAGGCAGTGGACGGGGAGGACGAGGGCGGGGAGGTGGCGGTCGCGGCCGTGGTGGCCGTGGTGGTGGTCCTCCGTCTGGCGGCCAGGGACAGCCAGATAAGGATAGTGCAGCATCGCGACAGAGAAAGGAAGAGAATAAGGGCAGTCGGGCAAATCACAACCGACGACAGCAGCACGCAAAGAAGATGGCGCGTGGCGGTGGGTTGCCTGGCTAAGCATACGAAGAGATCACGTTGCTTTATATGGATGCAATGTGGCATGAGAGCTTCGGTCATTCTTTATCTATGATATCTGATAGTGGCCATGGATGTAATTTACATAAAAATTCGTTGGACTTGTATAACAAGAGCCACAACGCATCAAATCAGAACGCATTCAAGTGATTCATTAATATACCCCAACATATAGAATGCGGTATAGGCAGTCGTGACAACATGTTTACGCAGAAAACTCGTACTTGGCCAGCAAGGAACTGACAATTCATATCAGTGGTGATCGGAGAAGACGCCACCCTCGGCAATGGACTTGCGGCACTCCTCCATGAGGCGGACCTGCTTCGCGACTTCACCAAGGCGGCTGATAACCTCCTTGTTACCATCATAGAACGTGAAGATGGCATAGGGGATACCAGTATCGCGACAGAACTCTATGACGAACTTCTGCGTACGACGCAGGTTATGGCGCGGGATCCGCGGGTAGAGATGGTGAATGGCCTGGAATTGCAAGCCACCGTGGAAGAAATCCAGCCATGTTGGGCAGTCGACGTCCATAGTGGTACGGAGCATCTTCTGCGCGAAGGACTCGCCAACACCCAGGTCGGCGGTCGACATAGCGAAGTGGGATAAAGTGATTTGGACGTGTAGTGGGGAGGAGACGATGTGTGAGACGAGAAGGAAGATGATACGACTGCTTGCATCAGGAAGCGTCTTGTACATCACACCGTAGCCAAACCAGGTCCAAAAGAAGACCTGCCCGACAAGCTCAAACCAAACATGCCACCAAGCCGGGCCCCTTCTAGGAGCTTGGCCCTTTAGCAGATACTCCCAACTCAAGGCATAGAGATTGAACCGAGCTAGCATCATGATGGGGTAGTAAGAGTAATTCTGGAATTTGAGTAAAAATCGGGCCGGGGCATCGAAGGTCATGATGCGATCGTAATAGGTACTCCGGAGACTTGTGAGGAAGCGATGCGAGATAGCGAAGAATGGGATGTGCTCGATATCCGGGTCATGCTCTGGCTCATTGGTCACGATATGGTGCACGTTGTGGCTTCGTTTCCACCACCCAAGACTCAATCCTCCGAGATAGTCTGCGATGAACATTCCAATGAGAGTATCCACATGGAAATTGTGTGTAATGCCCATATGACCAGCATCATGGGCGGTAAACACAAGCTGATGCCAGAAACAGCCGAGGAAGAATGCCGAGGTCGCCCACCATCCCATGCGGAGGAAGGTATAGGAAAGACCTGCCAAAAGTGTGTACCGACAGCATTCAACGAAGTAACAAGAGTAGTTACAGTCGTAAAGTCCCTCGGCCTTGATACGCTCGTTCAGTTCGCGATATTTTCGTTTGATCTCTTCCTGATTTGCGGTATCCAAGGAGGGGTATTTGGCAGTGTCGAAGACGATTTCCTCCCGAGTTCTCGCATCCAAGAAGGCAGGTTTGGCCTGAGTTTGCTCGGCCGAAGCGGTTCCGGTCGGTTTCCGTTGACGAACTGTGGATTTCGAGTCGACCGCATCGAATATCGGCGAAGGAGGAACTGATCCGTCTTGACTGGAGCCACTGTAGATTTCGGGAGTTGTTGAATCCTCATCACTCGAGCACGCGTCTTCGGTATAGGTGCGGAACTTGCCGCCCTGGATCGGGGGTAGGAAGTTGATCCATATTCCTTCAATGCGTCCAATCTGGTACGAGCGCATACGCTGGCGGGCTTCTTCGGAGTGTAGCCTGTATTAGACGGGTTTCAATTAGACTGATCAGAGGTTGTGGTGTTTGTCGTTCCAGAACATACGCGTTGATCTCATCTGTCGCATCCCTGCCCACCATATGCTTGATTGGCTTCTCCCCTCCGGGATGATATCTGATGAAAGGGTCTACCCTGAGGACACGGTCCTCGAAGATTATGACATGTTTGCCCTCCGCGATGAGGCCTTCGATATATCGTCGAGTCAAGAGGGTGTCCTTCCGGGACGGCCGGGAAGCGGTCTTCTCCATGGTATGAGGTGCGGTGAGAGGGTGGATGTACGTAGGGTCCGATAACAACGCGGGTTTACAATGACATTGCTGAGAATCGAACTAAACAACTCACAAAATGCAATATGCATGCAAATAAACAAAAGAAACAAGAAACTAAAAAAGAGGCAGAACTTGAAACGGTGCAAGGGCTATGGGGCGGAGGTGGATAACAGCGGGGACCCGATCAGCCCGTGTGATTGTCCTTCCCATTACCAACATACCTCCCAAGGCAATTTTGTACATTTTTGATATGGTGAGTTTCAACTATCTTGATTAAAATTATTCTAACCGTTCTATAGCAATCAATTTCCTCCTTGACTGAGCAATGGCTCCAATGGGACCAGGTCAATATGATTCATGTTTCATGTGGCATGATCCCGCTGACTTGGAGACCATAGGATCCTGCAACTCGCGTGGAAATAGAGCAACTGCGGGACTCTAATGCCACCGAGGAGTTGGAAAAGCGCCTTCAGAATCGTATGTCTTTTCCAAATGTCCCTTCTCGGTACGTATCTAATCTGTATACATCTAGGTATTGAGTTCGGAACAGCTGGTCTGCGAGGCCGCATGGCCGCGGGGTTCTCCTGCATGAACTCTTTGATTGTCATACAAGCCTCACAGGGGTTGGCCAAGTTCATTCGAGAAAAGCGCTCTGATATTGCTTCAAATGGTGTGGTCATTGGACATGATGCGCGTCACAATTCCGCGAAATTCGCCGCACTCGCTGCTAACGCTTTCATCGCGCAACGTATCCCTGTTTGGTTCTTCAATGAGGAAGGGCCAACACCGATGGTAGCGTTTGGTGTGAACTATTTCGGTGCCGCAGCAGGTATTATGGTGACGGCGAGCCACGTATGTCTACCCTGAAACCACTTTTATAGATGTATGGCTAATCGGCTCGAAGAATCCACCCCAGGACAATGGTATGCTACTCATTTCTGATATTGTACAATAAGTTGCTAACTGTTTTATAGGTTACAAAGTGTAAAAGAACCCTGGACGCATATCATGAAGACTGCTGACAAGATCTACTTCGTAGCTACTCGAGCAATGGCGCCCAGATCAATCGACCCGAGGACGGGGAAATAGCACAGTCGATTCAAGAAAATCTTGAGCCATGGCCGACCGCATGGGCGGAGTTACAGCCAGGCGAATTCCTGCGCGCGGACTCTTACCAGAAATTGCTGCCTCACTACAGCAGCCAAGTTGCAAAGTTCACGGTGCGTTGTGAGCTATGTTAAAAGGAGCGCAATCTAACGAGATTACTTTAGAAATCCACGGTGACCGATTGGCAACCTCCAAGACCGTTCGCTTATACACCTCTGCACGGCGTGGGAGGGTTGGTTCTTCCAACTCTGTGCCGCTCACTTGGAATCAACGAATTCTCCTCCGTTGCTGCCCAGGAAAAGCCTGATCCTGACTTCCCCACTGTGAAGTTTCCCAACCCAGAAGAGGCCGGAGCTTTGGATCTTGCTATTGAGACTGCCGACCAAGAAGGAAAGACCTTGATCATCGCAAATGACCCCGATGCCGACCGCTTCGCCGTAGCGGAGAAAGTGGAGTAAGCCTTGTTATCCGACTGCCGTGGATTGACCTCAACTAATGTGTTTTCCAGTGGCAAATGGCATACTTTGACTGGAAACCACGTCGGTGTACTTCTGGCGTCCCATATCTTGGATTCGTTCGATGCCAGCAAAGATTGGTCCCACATCGCAGTGTTGACTACAACAGTCTCAAGTGGGATGCTCGGAAAGATGGCAGCTGCGAAGGGAATCTACTTTGCAGAGACCCTGACAGGGTTCAAGTGGATGGCTAATGTTGCACGGGACTTGGAAAAAGAGGGAAAGACAGTTCATTTTGCATACGAGGAGGCATTGGGATACATGTTCCCATCTGTGTGTTATGACAAAGACGGCATTACAGCAGCTACAGTCTTCCTTGCAGCGGAGGCGAAATGGAGAGCGCAGGGATTGACTGCATATGCCAAGCTGCACCAACTGTTCGGCGAATTCGGCCATCACGAGACCTTGAACAACTATTTCCGATCGCCAAATCCCCAGCTGACCGCAACATTGTTCCAGGGCATTCGAGGAAGTTCAGGTCTCGCAAATATGCAATTTGGTCCCTTCAAGGTTCTACGATGGAGAGATTTAACCGAGGGCTACGACTCCAGTACCCCTGATAACAGGCCGGACCTACCCCAAGATCCAACAAGCCAGATGATTACACTGTGGCTGGATGGTGGGGTTCGCTTCACATTCCGAGGTTCGGGGACAGAGCCCAAGGTCAAGTGTAAGTTTTCCCAGTCTCTTTCGAGCGAATCGGTCACTGACATATGGATACAGTTTATATCGAGAGCTGCGGAGACTCTCGCGAAGACGCCGTCAAAGCAGTGTGCGATGCATTCCTGACTATTCGGGAAGAATGGGTACAGCGCTTTACACCTTCGATGACATACAGCAAGCAGCTTTCTACATCATCTGGTAATATTCTGAACGTTGAATGAGGACGCGCATTGGATCGAGGTAGGAATGTGTGTCTAAAGTAGCTCCACCATAAGTTAAGTTATTGAAAATATCACATATTATACCTCCCAAAGGCATCTGTTTATCTTGTAGTGTGCTTTTCATAATATACGGTTTGGTGCCAATTATTTTCATTTTTCTGCCTGCGAGACCGAGCAGGTTGGGAGACATCCAAAAACACACCCAAAACACACCTGAAAGTGACCTCCACCAAGACATTGTGATGTGATGATCTTGATATAGAGCGTCCCTACTATCATCTTTACAAAATTGATCAGCTTATTAGAGTCCATTTGCATTTCCCCCACATTTGTCCTGATTTCGCTTTGATCTCTCTGTCATAATAGTACTTGTAAAATACGTATCCCAATATGTTCTGTATTACATTTGCGTCTCTATCTACAAGTGTATTCAGCCGTATATATGTGGTCTCGTCTGTCCTTGATGACGTAGAACTTCAATAAGCTCTATGGGTGTTAAACCTATTTGGGACTATACCTACACATGACTTGATTGCTTTAATCGGATCTAGTTCCATCACAATAGCATCTGCACCCGCCTCTTCAAAATATCACTTGGGACTTGCTTCTGATTCACTGTTTTGTCTTACTATCTTCATTCTGATCTCAGGCTTGATTGACTCACTGTTATCATGGCAAGACTCCGGCAACTTCGTGCGAAATATCTCTCTTGGCCTCGCGGAAGAGACCAGATCCCTAATCCTGAGCCCCTTCATCTCACATTTCCTCATCCACAAATTTGGAGACCGAATACCCTAAGCGGTCTTGTTGTCGAGTTACTGCTATCAATAGCGGACTTCCTCCCACCCGAAGATGTCTGCTGTCTTTCACTTTGCAACCGTCGACTTTTTGCAACATTTGAGAGCTGGAGGAAACGTGAGAAACTTGAGAAGAAAATCCGGTTATCCTTTCTGAATAGACTGGACCGGGATAATCCAGAGTACTTCACATGTTACGCCTGCTGTGTTCTCCACAAATATGACAACAGGTCAAAGAGCTTTGGGTTATCAGGGCCGGTTGTTCAACAAATAGACCTGCAGCGTTTCCCCTGTATGCGAACGCGAAACGGACAGCTCATTCCAGAGTTGATAATGTCTATGTATAGCAAATACCTTAAGTCCTACGTTGGAATTGAGTTTTGTTTCATTCATCTTCAACTTGCCATGAGACGGTACCACTACGGCCCTCAATACGGCATTCACCCATCCGTACTATATTTCACCGGAGTTACTGTTCACATCACATCGACTGCCCTACATTCTTTCGAGACACAGATATGCATCGATTTCGAATCTCCAGTGTTATGCTTACGGATCCAAGACGTCATGTCAGTGAGGCACTTTAGAGCCTACCAGCTAATATCCGACAAGGACGAACAAGTTCCTCCACAAATTTACCAAATTTGCGCGCACATAGGATACGACGAATTACTAAGTACGATTGAGGAATTTGTCAATGTTTATTGCGAGAGGAGGACGCTACCGCTTTTGCGGACGACATGCGACAAATGCAACACTGAATATCAGCTGGAGCTGCGTGAATACGGGAAAGATAATCTCGCTTTTATGATCACTAGGTGGATTAATCTTGGCCCGGGTCGAAGCCCGGATGATCCCCAATGGAAGGTCCATTCGCTTGGATCACAAGATGTTCCTTTCACCCTGGGTCCTGAACATATGCTTTCGAGCCCTCGGGTTATTTTTGAAGCTTCTGCTACTACGTCGGTCGACGAATTATCCACTCAGAACCTGCGCTATCTTACTGATCGAAACTATCGAAGTGTGATGAAGCAACTCCATGACTCCCCGCCTTCCTGGGGTCTATGGAATGAGCCAATTTGAAGATACATGATGTTACATGTATTAGTATCAACTCTTGCGTATGCAGAATTCAGTCTCAGATGTGACTCTCCGAAACAAGACGCATGTAGCAAACACTGTAATGCATAGCCCATAACTTGCCGGTCATTCGAGAATATCAGCCAAATCCCCAAAGCAGACCACAGCGCCAAACAAAACTATCAAACTACACCTGTGGCAAAAACATTCAAAATTCAGACTTCAGAATTGAAACTGGTCAACCTCGCCCAAAAGCCACATCTGTATTTCCAGTAGCGCAGCGAGATCATTCATCGGCAATGCCACCTTAGCGCTCTCATCATGCCACCCATGTGTGCGTTTAACCAGACTCAAATCGTGGCCATGAGGCCGAGCGGAGTCGAAATCGATAATGACAGGGGTGTCACCTTGAAACATGATGTTGCACGGGTTGATGTCATTGTGGACGATACCCAACCCATGTAGATGTTTCAGGCCCTGTGCAATTCCCTCCACCCAACGGTTGACCTCGTGTCGGTCAGCCTGGCGTCTCTCGTATGCGAAGTCTATCTTATTGCGCCTGGCAGAGTTCACTCTCGCCATAAGCGTTTCATCATACTTTGTGAAATAGATTCCTCTGATTGAGCCATCGTCGACGACGGCGCAGCCGTGGTATTGGGCAATATTAGGGTGCGGACTTTTCTTCAGAAATTCGCAGTTTTTCACTTCTTCAATCCAGGTTTCTCGGATCAGGGCTGGGTATTGGGGGCTGTAGGGCGAAAGGCTTGGCTTTTTCAGATACCAGGTCGAACAATCAGAGGACCTTTCTGCCTTGGTGAATTTGTCCGAGAACTCCGGGAAAATGAGAGCTCCTTGGATTTTGTTGGTGCTGAACAAGTCGCCAAACTGGATCTCTTCTTTCGATGCATATAGCTTTCGGGAGTATGCTCTGTAGATTGAGCCGGACATTTCGTAGACGATGATGGTCTTTTGGAATGCGAAGCCATCTGCGTGACCTCCAAAGTCTTCGGAATATTCGAGAACGTACATTGTGAAGGGGACCGCGCATCAAACAAGAGGAAAAGAGAAAGATCCAAGGCGAGCTCAGATAGGTAACTGGTAGGGAAGCCAAACGGTTGAAGGATCATACGATGAAGCGGGTGCCCACCTAGTCACGTTTAAAAGTATTTCACCGGCTGTTTGCACTTCCTCGTCACTCAAGGCTTGTGTGAGGGAAGCCAGTGAGATTAGGGACCAGAAGGGGCAACCTAATTGGGAGCCCGCCTTTATGGCCGGATATATCTCTCGGTCTTGGGCGTGTTCCCCATTTTCTTTATTCACACATCATGCATCGTCACCATATGTATCGACAGAGCAAAGCGAGGGGGGATATCCTTCCCCCACAATACCATCGAAAAGCCATGAGACAAATTGAAAAAAGTGACTGTTATGACCATCATCCCCTGTGTCACGTCCAGCAAGTCACGCCCTGCTCAAGGGACAGCTCCCACGTCCACCAGCTGCCAACTATCAACGAGACGATTCAGTGTTATTATTGTCCTTTCTTTCAAAGTCAGGATCACTGCCTCAAAATGTAAGACTGGTCCTGTACTTGGGCTGCGTCGGTATTTCTTCACTACTGAACGAATCGCAGGTACAACATTGAATCCGACCCCCGTGTCCAACGCCACAAGATTTGCTGTCATAATCGACATGAAAGCCAATGTGCCCATCTCCAACCCCGAGATCGATCCCCTGAATCGAGTGAAGACGAAGAGCACCATTACTACACTGGGCATTACCATACTCAAGGGATCCACTCCAATGAGCGACAACGCGACCCACCCACAGTCAACCACCTCCACCCAAAAAGCCCAAATGACATGATTTATCGCGCCCACCGTCATGCTGCACCACCAGAACGAGGTACCTTTGCTCGTGTCACCGTGCGTAAGTCACACGAGGACGGGTGCGGTAGCAAAATAAAAGCCGTTAGATTCGAGGAGGATGACAGTATGTCCGAATATACCGAGAATCACCATTCCCAATGTCCTATACACCATACGTCGTCCGCCGTGGAGGACAGGCATCATTCTAATTGCAATTCCCGGCAACACCAGTCCCAATCTCGAGAATCGAGAACTTACAGGTGGGTATGGGGCCCTCCGCTACCCGCGATGGCGTCTCGACGTGGAAAGATTTATTATGCAGAGAACTATTGAGCGTCGTTATACAATCATCCAGTGCGTATTAGGCAAAGGCAAATACCAATTTTGCACGGATTCGATCGATCAAAAGACGGCAAGAATTTCAGATTCCTCCATCCTCGTACCTACTCTCATGGTGCCGATTATGCATGCCATGGCTGCAACCAACGTAGAGCTATCCATTTGATGCCTTCGAAGGACGGTGGGAGTTGTCGTCGGTAATCATGCTGGTCGAGACTTTGCGTTTGTTGGAGCGTCTGGTTCAGGGTCCTTCTTTTCGTTTGATTCGGAAAAAGAAACAAAAAGAATGAAAAGAAAACTTGGTGAATCAGCCCCGGACCCTGTTATGTCTCCAGTTTCTCCATATGTGTAGGCATTATTGCATCGAATGGGCCTTGGCTGTACGCCTCCAACGCTGACATAGGTACGCTACGTATGGCTCCATGAACTTCCACGCGGGGATCCCTGCACACAGGGGTCAAGGCGGCTACGCCTTATTTAGGCGGCCACGTCTAAAGAAGTCGGCCTCAACAGTCTGCAGACCAACAGATAGGAGTCCTTGAAAGCTCATAATAAACGTGCAAGCTTTCCACGCAACCTTAAATTAAAAGGTATTACAGCGAGGCGATCGGGTGAAAGAACAATCGATCATAACAGACCATGAGAGGGATGTCCCCATAAGAGGCAACTGCGCAGGAAGACCTCAGGCAGCAATGCCGCTGATAACATGGCATGCGGGGTCTGCCAGCTCACTATTGCATACAAAGCTGAATGCCACCCACGCTACTCATAAATATGCCACCTCGCTCTGAAATTATTTACCATTCGACTAGCTATGGAACGCTGCGACTTGTGTGATCGATTTTTTGATGACCGACAGGCACTTCAACAACATATTCGAGATGCTCCGGCACACACCTTGACATTTTCATGCCAACCTTGCAATCGGACTTTTGTAAGTCACGGCGCCCTTGATCAACATACCCGAGACTCGCCCGTGCATACCATCAAAAACGACTGTGAGCCTTGTAACAGGTCTTTTGGCAGCCAAAGTGCCTTGGATCAACATGCTCAAAACTCGCCGGCACATGCGGTATCATTCAATTGTGAGCCTTGCAACAAAGCCTTTGTCAGTCAAAGTGCCCTTGACCAGCATCTGCGGGACTCGCCTGCGCATACCATCACATACGACTGTGAGCCTTGTAACAGGTCTTTTGGCAGCCAAAGTGCCTTGGATCAACATGCTCAAAACTCGCCGGCACATGCGGTATCATTTCATTGTGAGCCTTGCAACCAAATATTTGTTAGTCAACGTGCCCTTGACCAGCATCTGCTGGACTCGCCTGCGCATACCATAACATACGACTGCGAGCCTTGTGGCAGGACCTTTGGCTGTCAAAGTGCCCTAGACCAACATGTTCAAAATTCACCAGCACATGCCGTCTCATTCTACTGTGAACTTTGTAACCGAACATTTGGCAGCAAAGATGCCTTGGATCAACACATCCAATATTCAAAAGCACACATCGCGCCGCCCAGCACACCGTTGGACGAGTTCTTCCAATCGTTTGCAGGCTTCAATTACAATCCAAAACTACCTCCATCGGAATCCTATGCCCAGCTTAAAAGGTTCTGTCGCTGGGGAGAATACGATCCAGAGGATAAAGAAGCCTGGAAACAATATCAATCCGCTTTAGAAGCGGAGGTGAAGATGTGGTTTGGAGCAGAGGATGACCTTGGCGCCTGGCATTCTCTTTGTCGCGCTATCGGGATCGAGCCTTTGCCTGCAACCTGTAAACAGGCTGTGAATGTAGGTACTTGTCTCCAGTCTATGATTATGCATATGGTTTCAGGATCTTAGATGAGGATGTGGAAGTCTTTGTCGGTGAAATTGGCTAATAAGGTGACCTAGGCCGTTCGAGGCGTGTTCGTCAATATTATTGATTTGATTGCCTGGGCGAGAAGTGGAAGCACGAACAATCGAGTGCAAAGGTTTTCAAGCCTAGAAAAGCTACGAAAATATACCAAGGAAACGAAAAAGATCTTCCACAATCAGCTTGGTGAGGAGGGTGACGAGGGAAACGTTGTCCTTCGGCATCTGCTCCGATTCATTTTTCGGGCAACGCCAAGTGAGCTCCGTCGTTATGGCCATTGAGAACTTGCAGAAGGATGATATTTGGTCAGATGGTTGGTGCACTTTATCTGTAGATAGGAGGCCATCTGGGAGTATTGGAGTTTGAAGCTCGGGAGGCAAAAGGGTATTTTTCACCTCAAATGTGCGAACTTTCTCGTCACAGTCGAAATGATCAAAACTAAACCTAGAGGCGTATCCCTTCCAGACTGTCCGATATGGGGGTAGTGAAGGAAGTGATATTTACAGAGAGGAGTAAACTTGGAACCTCATCACAATACCCCGCACCATAAATACCACGCACCAATTCCCCTTCGCTCCCAGAAGTTCAAAGCGATTGTACAATTCGATCAACTACTATTTAACACTATCCCGTTGTACATGTCTAGGTTTCAGGATGAGTGATACTAAATATCACCCTGGCCGCGAGGCTCAGCCCAAACATGAGGAACACCTTGAACGGCAGGATCACCTAGAAAGTGAGGATCACCCAAACCGCGATAATCAACCTGAAGGCGACACCGAGGAGAACAAATCCATCAATTTCGAATGGACTCCTGAACTTGTGAAGATTGGAACCTCTCGCGGCGATATACATCCGTCGATTGGTCCGCTCGAATTCCACAAGGACTCTGCGATATGCAAGTACCGGCCCGGTATGACTCTACCGGACCCTGCGGATACACACGAGTGTCTGAGGTGGATTGGACTATCCGACAAGAAGATAGTTGAGATGGAACAAAAGTTCAATGAACTACATCCAGATTATCAAGGACCTAGCTGTGGGTATGGTGAGAAATTTAAGCAGCATGCATATGCCTACAATGAAATTACGTTCCCTAAGATCGAGGAAATTCTGAATATGTTCATTCGAGGAATGCATGATGACCACAATGAGTTTGAATATACCCACAGTGAGTCTTGTTTTAGTCGGTGATAGGCAGTTCTCCACTAATCTACTCAACGCAGAGGGCTACATTGAGAAGGGCATCCAGCTAGGACTCCGGCCGGAGTTCGCGATATTCTGTGGACTATATGATACCGATCCCCGAGCCATTGAAGACCCCAGTCTCTTCGAGGAAAGGTGGTTTACTTTGGGTCCAGCAGATATTATGAGCGATACCCTGATCCTGCTTTGGATGAGACTCAAGGAATTCATGGTGACGAAGTTGTTATACGAGGAGAAGGCATGGAGCGATCGTCATGGAAGATGGTTGGTCCACGAGGGGGAAAGTATAGATCAAGCAAAGGCAAGAGTGGATGATGAAGAGATTCAAAGGCTAAAGGAGCAAGCGATAAAGGAAAACGAGGAAACGTTGGAACGTGAGGAACAAGAGCGAGAAAGAGAGCACGCCGAAGACATGGCAAGATGGGCAGAAGAAGACAGACAAGAGGCGGAAATGCTGAAGAAACAAGGCATAGACAAAGCTGTCCGACAGAAGGATGAGGAAGGAGTAGACTAAATCCATGTCAACACCAAGACCGACTAGGCTGAGACACAGATATGCTCTATGAATGTCCAATTGGTACCCATTGGACACCGAATTTCCAACGATGTGTCCTGTCTAGTACTCGAGTCTGGTATTCCTCTGTTTACAGTATCATCGTCGACCCATATACGGAAAGACGAACACGTTAAAGGTGGATACACAAGCCTTACATTCGCACTAGCATCTGAGGTGATGTCAACTGGCAATGTACATACGATTGGGTCCCGAGGTCGTGTCGTTGGGCTTGTAGCTACTAGATCTCTCACATTGGAACTGTGGAAGGATCATTCTGGCCTGCATGGCTAGCGCTAAATTGAGTTTGGGCTGTTTGAACGGTTCGATAGAGACCTGCCTCCGATCCCTGATCCCAACACCAGCCCTGAAAATTTAAATAGACTGGAAGACCTCGATATCTCTCGCCTTGGTCATTTCCTTAATGTCATCGAGCAAAAAATCCGCTCGAGTGAAGCGGGTGATTCCTTCCTTCTCAAAACCCACAACAACCATCCCAATAATAACACTCTCAGTCCCTGTTGGCGTTCTCCTTTTGCAGCTAACCATTGCTCCGGAATCCCCTCGCACAGAGAAAGCCTCTCCTTTAATACCAGTAATGGAATACTCAAGGGCGACGACCCCGCCTTCAATGTTGGCAATCGGAAGTCCATTGTAAACCCCAATTCTATTCCCAGAGCGATATCCTTGCATGAAAACTTCATCCCCGTGCATCTCTAGGCTTTGTAAAATCGAACGCGGGGCGAAACTCTCGGGGATAACACGGGGTGTTTCGTCGAAGAACTACAAGGATAGAATAATAGTTAGCGGATAGAAGTCGAAGGGAGGAGGCGAGAGAGTAGAAGAGATGGTACAGTCACATACCTCGTTGGATGGCTGGCGAGCAGGACTTAAGTGAACAAGGGCCCAGTCAAGATTGGTAGAGTAATTTTCACCATCTTTTCGAACGCCCAAGTCCTTCCGCTTGAAACCAGAGGCAGAAAAAACGTGTCCAAGCAGTTGATGGCCATTTTTATAATGATCATGAAGGGTCTGAAGATCGTCTTTTTGCTTGTTGATATTAGACTTGAGCTTTTCATAGCCCCGGCGATGGTGGCTACTGGGCATTTCGAGTGCATCATCACGCTCAAGTTGTTGCCATATCCGATACTGCTCCCGACCTTCAGTGTCTTCAATTGCCCCCTCCATCATCGATACTCTTTCTCTGTAAGCAAGTGGAGTTGGGTGATCGACGCCAAGCAGGCGGTTAATATCCGGGTTGATGGTGGTTGGTAGGATACCATTTTTGTTCCAGTTCTCGATTACTTGGTCGTCATGTCAGTATTACCAGCGCTCAAAATATAAGCAAAAGGTAAATATAAGCAAAAGGTACTTACGCTTTTTATCCTCTTGCGAGAGACCAGCGAAAGGGGGGACCACCATATGCCAGCAAGTCAAAGCAAAAGTCCTCCACTCATCAGAGGATGGGTCTTTGAGACTCAGGAAGCACCCTAGAGTGCCACTACTGTTATGGTTTTGAGATGAAGTAATGGACTCAGTTGCCATGGTCCGGCCATCATTCTTCAGAAGTCCTTCGAGAAGGCCAGTGCTGATCCCTTTACGGCCCGCCTGATATACCCCCGTCTGATACACCGGCCTATCCATAACTATTTCAACAGCCAGCATTTGAAGTCGCCGCTTCTTCAGAATAGAAACGACTTTCTCCCGGGTTTCAGTCCAGTCTTGGCTGCGATCGACCAGTATTAACAGGGTTGGTGAACAATCTAGGAGCGTGGGGCCTCTGCCACGTCGGAAGCATCCAATGAATCGAATTGAAGTTAGGTCAAATCGAACTAAAAGTTCTTTCAGGAGAGGCTCCCATTCCCAGAATACTTTGTCTTTTTGGAGAACAGGATAAGTATTTATCGGCGTGAAAACCATGGGGTCGACAATTTCCACCGAGCAAGAAGCAAGGTTATTGCTAATCAAGAGACCTCGTAGCTCTCTTGCGCATTGGAGCCAAGTGTCATCCACTGTCCCTCTCTTTGCCGGGATGTATAGAGTCAGGCAAGGCTGTGGCTCGGGGTCGATAATAGACTGCCTACCGAAGAACGAAAACCTGAGGCTGACACGTTGGTTGAGATGGTACTTGTCGATGATGTTAAGGATTTTCTGCCCAAGTCCCCATCCTTCATCCGTTTCGAGGCACGTCAACCGGAATTTAACATGATCTTTGGCGACGGGTATGTTCGCTGTAGGAATGGAGCACAAATATGGCCCCCCGACGCGAAGATCCTCATTGTGTAGGTTGTCATGGGTTAATCGGCCTTCGTCGTCACTACTTCCCCAAGAGCGACGCTTGCGTCCATCATCCCCAAGTTTGCCGTCCTCATCATTGAAATCTCCACTTCGGCGTTTACTATCATGCCTCTCGAGAGATTCGCTGTCCGGTCGATCTCCACGCATTTGGATGACCAGAGGAGATGCATATGAGAGCTCATGCTTGGAGCCACGTGAAGCAGATCGCGCGAGTGCAGATACTGTCGCCATAATTTGATGAGAAATGGTTTTTGGTGTTTGAAATAGATGAAGGGGGTGAAAAAAAAGTGAGAGAATAGTGAGAGAATAGTGAGAGAATAGTGAGAATTATAGGTGTCAAGAACGGGATGCGGATGCGTTCCATCCATAAGGGGCTCAAATAGCCCTAGAGGCTTAGCATTACCAGCTTTGGAATCTGTTGGAGGACTGCGAAGAATCATGGTCTATTGAAAACTAGAAATGCAGAGTTATGTACCCCGTAAAAACCATCCAAAGACTCAATCTGACAAACAAGCATTTGGTAAACATGCATTGTATATATATGGGAGCATAAGACCCTCCAACACCTTCTAAATCTTATTTTTTTGATAAGGGTTAGAATATTGATAAAAACTACTCTTTAAGAAGAGATTTCTAAATATAGTTAGAAACAATAGTAAATATACCTACTCTCTATATTAGAATACCTAAGAAGTTAAGGAAGGATAGGGTGGTCTACTTAGGGCTCTAACCTTTGAAGGTTGGAAGCCCCGCCCCGTGGCCGAGGGGAGTCATAGTCCACGGATCATTATATTTCCGGTATATGTGGCGATGTGAGACTTTCTTCGAGGTCTCAGAACTCAAGTCATACGGTCGTGGATTTTCAATTGTCTTTATTCATTCCTCTCTTCGCCAGTGGTCCTTTCCACAGAATGCGCGCAGCATGCTGGACATGTCGCAGTCGCACTATCAGATGTGACCAAACCGGCATCCCTTGCACCAAGTGCGAGAAAGCTGGGCTGGAATGCTTTGAACAAAGACCACTACGGTGGGTCAAAGGTATAGCAATCCGGGGTAAAATGCGCGGACATATTCTTGGAGAGGATCTCAAACTCTCCGGTGAAAATCTGCCTGCGCAACTAGAGCGGAAACAAATTCTCCATTCCCGTGCGAAGCATTTGACAACCAATATTACTCCCTCGTTCGCCCTGCAAGACCCATACGTACATGATCTCGACCGGTCATCGAGATTCTACCTTGATTATTGTGCGTTCCTTCATAATGAGCTTAATGTTCCCGAAGTGCACTAATGTCGGCAAAAGATAACATACGCATCACCAAATTATTCATTCTATATGACAGTGAGAGCAATCCATTTAGGAGCTTACTCACTTACGCTATGGATAATTCAACATTGCGAAAGTGTATAATTGCCGTTGCTGCACGACACTTCGCTAATACGGGCCAGTCATTCGATCAGACCGATGACGCTTTGTCCCCTCGATTTGTCAATGCCAATTTGGATGCACTTCATTTCAAAAAGCAAACTATCAACTCATTATTATTGTCATTGTGCAATCCGAAGCCTTCACAAAATGACGCGATAATGTCAACCATTCTCCTTCTAATTTTCCTTGATCTTCTCGAGTCTGGAATTGAAGGTTGGAAATATCATCTCCATGGTGCAAAAGGCCTTGTCAATCTTTCTTGCTCGCTGTTGGAGCCTACTCCTAGTGAATATGTCAACAGCAACCCTGGAGATACAGTACATGAGACAAGGCGATTCGTCGCCCGGCAGCTTTCCCTGTATGCTTCTTCTTCTCGATCATCGGTTTATAATGTGATTTCGCTGACAATGATAGCGTCTCAACCTTCGGAGGAGCACTCTCGGGTTCAAAATCGAGCCCTGAGTTTTGTATCAACCTTGATGATAGCTGGAATCAAGAGTCCATTATTAGGAGCTTTCTGGGATGTCCTGTATTCCTTCTGGGAGCTATCCGTTATTTCTCCAACCAAAGACACGTGATTGAGACCTTAAACATGCATGATGACCTCTCGATTCACAAGCATGTACGAGATACTTTGACTATGCTTGAGCTGACAGCTAATTTTGATTGTCTGGAATGGGCATCAGAATCTGTGCAGTCAAGTGGTTCCTCGGTAGTGCAGACTCAGAAGCTTTCTTTGCTATCAGAAGCATACAGAGCTGCCACCGTGCTGTATGGAAAACGAGTCCTTCGTGCTTTCAAGACATCATCCGGGACGATAGCTGTTGACAATGAGGATTTGGTGTTGCGATTACTTGACGTGATTGACTCTCTCAAGTGTGACTCGGCTTCGTTCAAGTGCCTACTGTGGCCGACCTTCATTGCCGGTCTTGAATGTCAGTCTCAGAGCGAGCAACAGGTGGTCATTGGATTTCTAAAGATGCTTTGGGATCTCACCTGTTGTTTGAATGTGATCAACGCTTCAAAAATGCTCCATGATCATTGGAAACGAAGGCATTTCGATGGCAATTTGGCGTCGGCTGAGTTCTATATAATAGAACAAGGCTGGCTGCTTATTTGACCTACAGTACATCCGCCCCAAATATACTAGATAAAATTTTACCTTGGTACATACTGGGCTGGCGACAAGAGGGTTAGTCATTAAAGAAAAGGAAAATCATTTACTCTACAAATGAAATATATTGTCATGCTGACTTTTAGCCGTCTATTATAGAAGGGGGTAGATTGAAGATTTTATCCCGAGTCATCTTATTTCATGCTCATCTATTTGGGCTTGTGACACATAGCACCGCACAGTGTAGAAGTTTGAGGGCCACATGCGATAACTTCCTATACCGGCGACTAGACCTTACCAACCACCCTCCCCGATATTTTCGGGTATTGTCTCATATTTTAAAGCCTCGCGAAAAACTGCGAATGGTAGGTGTCATTGCGCGCAAATTTCCAAAGTTGCCCCGGATAGCCAAGTTGGATAGCCAAGTTGCCACCAATGCCCCACCTGGTATAACTTCCTAATCGGGTAAGTACAGTTCCACCATGGCATAATCAACTTCAACCTACGAAGTCCGAGAAATATCCAGGGCTCACGACGGGCAGATTTACTTGCAAATTAATGCCAATCGGATGACTTTATTCTTTGAATCGAACACGAATATTATTTCCCGCATTTGAATTAATAATGGGGTGAAGTGAGTGTGCTATTAGAGAACGCATATTTAAAGGCTCGATCCCCTCCCTTTTCCTTACTTCTGAGTACCATCCAACGGAATCTAAACCACTATAAATTGCTTCCTCCTTCCACATTTTCCGAACTCTTTCCACTACGCCATGTGCCACCAGGAAATTGCTGCCAATGGCTGGACCAGCACACCGGCTAATGCGGGCGCCATATTTGGTGACCAGCCTTTCACCAACAAGCCGGAGTCACTCTATCTTACTGACATCAAATTCCCATTTGATGATCCCACGGTCGCGAAGACTTTGAAGTATTCAAAGGAAACCCTGCATCCCGAAACCTTCAACCACTCGATGAGGGTCTACTTCTACGGTATGCTTGATGTTATGCATTGCTTTAGTAATGCCAAAATTGGTATCTAACCTCTGCTTAGGAATGGCCATCACAAAGCAGCAGTTCCCCGAGAAAGCTGCCGCTCTTAACCCGGCGACTTGGGCCTTGACATGCTTGCTGCACGATCTCGGCACGGCTGAGGAAAATCTGACCGCAACCCGGATGTCATTTGATATCTATGGGGGAATCAAGGCTCTATCTGTCCTCAAAGACTTTGGCGCCACTACAGATCAGGCCGAGGCTGCTGCTGAGGCAATCATTCGCCACGAGGATATGGGAGTAGATGGAACGATCACATATATTGGTCAACTTATCCAGTTGGCCACGACTTATGACAATACCGGTTTCCATCCACACGTGAAAGATTTTGGCGAAATGATCCATGAAACCACCCGCACTCAAATAAACGAGGCCTATCCGCGCATCAAGTGGTCCACATTCTTCGCTAGCGTCATTCGGAAGGAGGAGAAGATCAAACCCTGGTGCCATTCAACCCATCTGGTCAACTTTGACAATGAGATTGAGGCCAATACCCTTATGAAGCAGTGGGAGTAGAAACCTACCACACAATGCTCCCTGGTTTCTAGCTTTCGAGTTGCAGTGGCTGCGCCCGCTCAACATGATGTTGACCAAATAAAGAAAGCTTCTTGAAAGGAAGGGTGGCATCGATGAAACCAAATTTTTGCGAATGTGTTTATTTCTGCATGTATATCCGTAAGTCAAATGAAAAAAAAATCATTTATAGTTATTCTCTAGGTCATCACGGATCACGCAGTCTACGGAGTAGGTTTAACAGTGAATTTTGCATATAGTGATCTTCACCCTCACTCACCACTATCTAACTCCTTGCACTCCATAAGTCTCTTTTACAAGTAACATGACACATACGACCATAGGGTGTGGAAAACAGGGCTTCCCGTCCGCTCAGCCGTACTTAAGCCACACGCCGGTGAGTTAGTAGTTGGGTGGGTGACCACCAGCGAATCCTCACTGTTGTATGTTTTTGTGTTTTTGCTTTTGTTTACTAATTTACACTCGTTACGGCGATTGTACTTTACGACGACCCACGCCATATGTCTAACCAGACATACAATGTTGGAGATGTGGCAGTTACCGGTGTAAGTATGCAAGGTACATATATCCAGCTCACCACGACTGATTGGAAACTCGTCTAGAAGTACCCACGGACTGATCAACAACTACTCGCCCTGTCCGATTATCGTCATGGGATCCCGAGTTCCCTAGGCGATCCATAACATTTCACATCTGTTTTATTCCAACAGATCTCTTCCCAGCATATACATGTGGTATTAGAAGGCACAAGCGGTATATACCGATCCAGGGTGAGCACAAAATTCAACAATTATGTCTATAACTTTGTCCTGCCATCTACATGTACCGGCTATACCTTCGTCCGAAATATCCCAATGATTCACGTTGCCTTCGAAAACACCCCATGTAAACGGATCTCTCCTATATTAACGCAAAAGACCCTAGTCCCATCGGGCACTTAGTGTCAAACGGCAAACCAGATGGTCTATTTCTGCCAAACATGCGCCATCTCCGCTCGAATCATTGCCATCAAAGCGACCTATCACCATTAACTATCAGTTATGCTTATCACATCCCATAAATATTCGACATACCAAGGTAAGGTCTACCCCTTGAGCCACCCGAACCCGAAAGACCGAGATATCCCGGTCCCGCCCAAACCGCTTCTTGACATTGTTTGAATGGATCGAGATCTCCGCAATCGTCACATTGCCAATGTTAACATAGTTCGTTATCCCCATTGCATCACGCGGTCGCATCTCGACCAGCGCGCCGGAGCCCAAGATTTTCCCATCAATGGCCGTGTGTTGTGAGGTGAAGAATTTCTTGTGGCAGAGCTCGGCAATCTTGTTGCCACTGGCGTCTTCTACAAGCCACCCCATCTTACGCCGTAGGTCAAATACTGGCTGGCCAGAGGCATCCTTCAAAGGTCGTCTCAGTGTCATCGAGCTGTAACCCCCGGGGCCTTCGACGGAAAAGAGCTTCTCGCCATCATCACGCGCGATCGTGATATCTTGGAGATGGCGGTCGTGAACCCTTACCCATATGACAGATTCATGCTCGGTCGTATACCCTTCGGTTAGGTAGATTGGTGAAGGTGGAGCTTGAAGATCTGCATCCATTGCAGCCGAGTGTAGGTGCCAAGAGGAGGAGAACCAGGTAGTTATTTGTTGTGACAAGGTGTAAATAATTGAGAAGCGATAGGTCAAGGGGGGTGGGGGCAAAAAGCATGAAAGATTCAGAGAAACGGGAGGGTAGCGTGTCGATGCACTGATGGCAAGATATTACGGACTCCGCCCTCTAATGGTATAAGTGAAATGATGTGGTGGGTCTGCTCAGGCTGCATATACACCAAAGGAAGCTCGGTAGTTGAGGTGTGGCAGCGGAATAGCCGTGAAGGAAGGTGGACATAGTGTTCGGGAGGTTGGTTAATCCGCACGAAACTTGGGGGCCGAAAATATCATGGAACTAAGAAAAGATTGTGGGGTCCAACTGCCAGTATTGGTCTCTGAACGATTCATGAAATGTTGTCGTTGATTGCCGATCCTGCTCTATTTGGCTTGGCATAATGGTGTGGATCAAGCTTTCCACATAAAGTGGGCCAAGCCTTTCATGGGGGCTGAAGGTAAGGATGGGGAGCCAATATTATGATGGTCTGGTATTCTATGGGGATAATGTAAGTGTGACATGATATCTTTACACGACCATAACAGGAAGCCTAGGATTATTCAAGTTGAAATCACTTTTCCGTAACACTTTCAATGTAAAGCTGATTAAGGCACACAGAATATAGTCTATATGAAATATAAGCCGCTCCATTGGCTGCTCATTATGGCAAGGGAATAATAAATGTAGAGCAAGCTGAAATAGCTGCAACGATGATTTTATAGAGATATGATATTTTCTAGTAGAGTATGTCCAGGACGCGTGGAATCAGCTTTCTAGTACTTGCCATATCGTAAACTCTCGGATTAGTCGTATACACTGTATGAGTCCATTGTGCTTAAAACATTTGGTGCGTCTCATGTCACAGTAGTGGCAAATGGAGGGTCTATAGTGGGAACATCCAAATGGCCCGAAAAGTATATTTTAGTTCCGTAAGGATACTCGAATAGTGTGGAGCTGTATCTCCGCGTATATGTGATGGGTCTTGGGCGCCATTTGGGCCCGGAGGCGTGGTCCACATCTCAGCTTTCCTCGAGGGTCCGAAGATCGTGCTCTCGACAAGCTCTCCGTGCTAACTGGCGAAGCGTCTTGACAAAAATTGACTCGCCCATACAACCAAGGATGTTCAGGAAAATCCAACAAATATTCAAATGCCAATCAGCGCTATCATGCTACCAATGTACCAGAGCGTGGGCTGCACCCGAAAGCCCAAACGCAACTAAGGGAATAATCAACTTATGGGCGAACGACCGAGGCGAGCACCTAACTATCCGAAAGCTGATGTATCCGCCAATGCTCCTGTAAGGCTTCATGGGAAGCGTGTGCCAGAACCTTGACCAGAAGTTTCGCAGCCCGACTGCCTAGGAGAGGTCTCCAAAAAGCGGCGGCTAGTCCTCTGGATCATCCAGCCCGACCATAACAAAAACCGCGCCCATCAGGGCATTGGTCCTATCGAGGTATACAACTGTCGTCTAGGAAGCCGAGAAGGTGACGAAAGCCATATTCAAGCACACTCGCGCCGTGGACCCATTTAAGGGTCGCCCGAGAGATCGTTGATGTGGAGCAGCATCATCCGGCAGGATGTCAATGACAACCTCGTCCACCGCAGGGGGGATATTTGTTTGGATGATGTAGTATATGAGAAATTCGGAGATTTGTAAGACAAGGAATACCCCGCGAGGCTGCTTCTTCGACCGCTCCTGCGAGGTCGGGTCGGTTGGATGTGTACGTATCAAACGTGGATTTAACCAAATTCGGCGGAAGTAACCGAAGTCGAAACAGGTGTTGAATCTAAGGCACGCTGAACCTGGAACGGATGGGGGCGGTGGTGGGATTTTCTCGAGGGGTAGGGTCGATATGGTCTGGAGGAGATATCCCGTTAATGATTGGCCCAGACGAGTGAGGTGCCAGGGGTAAATGGCACATGAAGTGCTGCAGACAAGGAGAGGATGGCGGGTATAAGAATCAATGGCAGTAGCGCCAGACGTTGTCCCTTCCCTGTTTTGGAGTGTGCAAGGAGATAGCGAAGGCAAGTCCAGAAAGCCCGGTACCTTCTGTTCCTAAATCGGTTCTTTGCGGCAAATGGTGCAAGGTCGGGTGCGGTGCACCTGATATGATTCGCGCACCCTTCTTCGGTGCGTCCCCCTATCTCTACCAAAAATTCCGAAAATTTCCAGGGTTGTCAATTTGAACATGGGGGCCATCCCCGGGCCGGCGGGAAAGGCTTGTGTGTGGAGCCGCGGCCGGGTGCCGAGGCGGCTAGGCAGGTTTATGTAGTAGCGATAAATCGGCATGTTTGTATTATTTGGTTAATAATAGGGGCCTATTATGGGCCCAACTGGGCCCTGTGGGCTCGAAGGATGGGCTTACAGCCCAACCTATTAGTGGGTTGGGCTATGGGCTTTATGGGCTATGCAGAGGTCTAGATGCGACTACTTTACAGAATGAAGGGGGCTACGACGTTTTGTCATCTAGCCCGATCCCATTGACAGACGCGTCTCCTATTCCCAAGGTAATGTCAGAGGATCAAATCCAAGGTGCTATTGAAGACTACACCACTGCAGCCAAGGACGCCATTCGCGCGGGTTTTGATGGTGTTGAAATCCACGTGCCAATGGATACCTTGTCGATCACTTCCTTCAGGATCATTGGAACAGGCGAATAGACCGATGGGGTGGTAGCGTCTCCAGAACAGGGCACGGTTTGCAATCCAAGTTGCAACAGCTGTTGCGAACGCTATCGGGGAGGATAAAGTCGGATACAGAATTAGCCCCTGGAGCAGCTTCCAGGGTAGGAGAATGGCGGATCCAGTCCCTCAATTCTCTTACCTGATTGACGAGCTGAAGGATCTCAAGCTCGGATATCTTCATGCTATTGAATCTCGAGTGAACAACAACGTTGATGTTGAAAAGACGGAGGGTATCGAGTTTGCATTGGATATCTGGGGCCAGATATCGCCCGTTTTTGTCGCCGGTGGGTTTGATGCGCATTCCGCAAAAAGGGCAGTTGACAGTGAATATCGAAACGACGATGTCGCAGTTGTGTTTGGGAGACACTTCCTCGCCAACCCAGATCTACCATTCCGCATCCAACATGGTCTCGATTTGAATAAGTACGACCGGCCGAGCTTCTACACACCAATGACTCGCACTGGATACACCGATTATCCTTTTAGTGCTGATTATCTCGATAGAAACAATGTCTAGTCATTATATATTGATGAGAAAAGCTCATATTTAGCCTTGTGTGCAGTAATATGATGATGGAATATCAATCGTCATTACATTAATGTGCAGTACTATATACTCGCGGCAGTAATGAACCAAGGGGATTGATAAATGGCCACTGAGAATAACCACAGAAGAATCCCGACCTAAGCAGAATAACTCCTAGACTTAGATCAACCGGTCTTCTACTATCCGGTAAATACACAAAATATTCCTAACCGAAATTCGGGGTGGCAGTGCCGAGGTGGACCTTATGTCTTACCTTGAATATCAATGACCAATGACTTACAGTCCATCCATCGATTTATATATTAGCAAGCGGGTCCTGGTTGACGTGGATTAAAAGTTATGCCAAGCCAGGGTACCCACACTAAACTCGGCCATGGTGACCTCAGTCCAGTATTGTAGTTGCGGTATAATATTCAAGTGCTCTTCCGTAACTATTAAGGTACACCCGATATCTACAGATCCCCAATACTACAACAATACTACAGCATATCTTATATTTATTCATATATAATCGTATAATACATTATATCTAGTTGATCTCTTTATTCTAGTGTATCTTCATATGGTAGTTCGAGTGGTAGTTATATGTTTACCGATGATTTTTGAGAACCTAAAGTGTCTATGTTTGAATATCCTGTATATATATATATATATATATAACATATGGTAATTCCTTGCACCTTACAATGCCCCGTTAACTGGGCGAATATCAGTTGAGGCCGAACATTGTCCCAGTACAGACATCCGAGTTTTGCTGGACAGTTCAACTTGGATAACGATCTTACAAATGTGACTTCAACAGTCAATAGGCCTGTTGATAATGCCCTGTATAGTGAGTGGGTGTCTCGCTCAGGGGAAGTAGGTTCACATTATGTTGGTCGACAGTAATGGTGTTCTTCCCCGAGGTATAACTAATAAAATTGATGTATGCAGCACGCTCAAGGCCCTTGACAATAGGGTCAGCACCAGTTTCTAGAATAATGTGCGCACCATGGCCCTTACTCACACCCGTCACATACTTCTACCAATTCTAGTTCTTACAGTAGTAGACAGTGAACACTGCGCCGAGTTTCTTAGCCTGCTCTAGCTTTTCATCAAATAAAAAAGTAATGATCACTAGAGCCAATCAGCCAATGTTTATTGATCGCGCATTGTCCATCATAAAACATCCTTTTCTATCCGAATGGTTAACTGTATAAAACCCCTGAATTAATAAGAAACTCCGGCTCCACAAAGTTATCTAAATTCATCTGGGGTCGCGTCCTGCTTTTGTACGCTGACCCGATGGCTGAAAAGGAACTTAAGGCCTCGTCAAAGCCTATCATGGCGTCATCACTATGATTGCTAACGCTGGAATTGACTACTAATTTTAATAACAGTTTGTTCTTTTGTCGGATGGTTTAGACCACATTACCGAGGATGAAACTGCAATAAATCTTTACATTCAAACGTCACAAACCGTAGACTAGTGGGTCTTTAATCTTAATCGGAGGGCAATAAAGTGGCTTACGGCTGTTCAAGTATACAAGGCTAAAGGGGCTGCTGTAGGACCCGGTGTACACGGAGCATACAAAAACACTATATTCTATTTCCGACGTCCTAACTAAACAATTCATACGGTCTTGCCTACCTTGCCTTGGCAATAATGTTGATCTCTGAGGAACTTGCCGGAGACAAAGGGGTCGAAGAAATGAGAGGAGAAACCACTTAACAGTTATCAGACGACAAAGGACTTCATGGAGAAGGGCTGACAGTAGTCCAGGGAATTCACTTATGCCATAGAAATATGCCTTCAACAAGTCGATATGGTGTAAATGGTGGTGATGATAGAATGGTATCATCTAGCTACCTAGGTAGTCATGAAGGTAAACAAATAAAAATTTATATAACAAAGGATATCTAATAACGGATAATTTATTCATGCAAAGCTTATTTGTGACCCACTTTCGGTGAATAGGAAGCCCGGGGACCGCGGTGTATAATGCCGAAAGTGACAAATCATACAATTGCTGAAATTCAAATATTATTTGCTTTTGTCAATTTCACCAGTTATCGAATTCCACGCAATTCAAAGGTTCAAACATACCATAATCATATTTTACTCTAGACCTAAACTCGCCGAGAGGGGGCATTCTCATTTTCCTTAGTAAAGTGTTGCAGCATAGGACAACCACACCTTCGTACTTTCGTAAACAGCATATATGGCACCTAGGTAGAATACACGTCATGCTGCCTTCCCGATATGACCTAAGTCATCAATGGCATTTTATTGAATCCATGAATAAGGGTTTAAACTACTCCGTAGAAATATGTCAACTCTCATTTTAGTTTCTCCCATTATAGTGCGAAGTACGAATACGTTAAATCCCGTTGTAGTTCCGCTCTCATAATAAAAATATATTAGATCCCTTTTCAATTCACATTTTAAATAGAACTACATTAAATCCCGTTTTAATTACTCTCTTCGTAGTGCGGAGACGCCAAGTATTAGAGATATATACAAACCTTTTAAGACAACTGATCTATTTAGATTCAAGATTGTAATATGTTATTTCTGTTTTCCACCTATGAAAAGGATGGGGACCGCGCAAGCATGGTCAGCGCGTTTTGTCAGGGAAGGTCCTGATTCCTGGAGAAATTACTCCGTAAAGAAAGTCCAATTATCTAAAAGTTAATGTGTCAGGGGAAAAAACGTGGACAACCATGCCATCGATCTAGATGAAACAATATTAAATGAAGCGCCCGCGGCTCTACTCTTTTCCTTGGGTTTGTCTTCGTGCCGGTGTTTCGGGGATGGCGTTACTGACGATCCCCTTCCCAAAGCAACGATAGTCACAGACTGATCGGCAGTGGCAGCTCCACCGAGATCCTCTCATTCACACTGGCTTCCGAAACCATTCTCACCACATCCACTCTCATTTCAACCGGGGATTATCCGAGTAGAGGACCTAGGGGGGGTGATATTGAATGGCCGAAACGTTGGGACATATCTCATAACCTAAAATCGCAGTTATATAAGTAGACATCATTTGTCCTTCTCCCATCCATTCTACTCCAATCCATTCTCTCTTTGCCTTTCTTTTGTGCGCTTCATAATTTCGCCTGTTTTTTGTTTACCGTCAATCTTTATATTACTACCTATATCAACTTCGAAAATGAAGTACGCATTTGTTCTCACGGCCATTGCCGCTATTGCCTCCAAGGCCGCCGCTGTCGGTGTCTCCGGCACTCCTGAGGGTTTCGCTTCTTCCGCCACTGGTGGCGGTGAGGCTACTCCTGTCTACCCTACCTCCACCGATGAGCTGGTCTCTTACCTCGGTGATGACCAGGCCCGTGTGATTGTTCTGAGCAAGACGTGAGTAGAGAGCTCCTACCGTGGATGCATAACCGCTGACAATGGCGGAATACTAGTTTCGACTTCACCGGTACTGAGGGTAGCACCACCACCTCCGGTTGTACTCCTTGGGGTACTGGCTCCGCCTGCCAGGTTGCCATCAACAAGGATGACTGGTGCACAAACTACGAGCCTGATGCGGCTACCACTACCGTCACCTAGTTAGTATCCCGTCACCCGGGCTATAATCGTCATCACCCCCGATGCTAACACGTCTCCAAGTGACAACGCTGGTATGCTCGGTATCACCGTTGGCTCCAACAAGTCCTTGATTGGTGAGGGCAGCAAGGGTGCTATTAAGGGCCGTGGTCTGCGCATCGTCAACGGTGTCAAGAACGTCATCGTCCAGTAAGTTGAATCCCTGTGTCGGTCTTAAGCGCGAAGGCTTTATTGGAATGCACGCTAATCGGCTTATCATAGGAACATCGCTGTCACAGACATCAACCCTCAGTACGTCTGGGGTGGTGATGCTATCACCATCAACGAAGCTGACCAAGTCTGGCTCGACCACATCACCGTACGTTGCTCCCACAGACCTTCCCAGCAATTTGCGTAGACTGACATAACTCATCATCCAGACTGCTCGCATCGGTCGTCAGCACTACGTCCTGGGTACCGAGGCTGACAACCGTGTCTCTATCACCAACAACTACATCAACGGTGAATCCGACTACTCTGCCACCTGCGACGGCCACCACTACTGGAACGTGTACCTTGATGGCTCCAGTGACAAGGTTACCTTCAAGGGCAACTACCTCTACAAGACCAGTGGCCGTGCCCCCAAGGTCCAGGGCAACACCTACCTTCACGCTGTCAACAACTACTGGGACGAGAACTCCGGCCACGCCTTCGAGATTGGCACTGGTGGCTACGTTCTTGCGGAGGGTAACTACTTCTCCAACGTGAATGAGGTTCTCGAGGAAGCCTCCTTCCAGGGTGCCCTCTTTTCCGCCGACACCGACTCCAGCACCTGCTCCGCCTCTATCGGTCGCGCCTGCGTCGCCAACGCCAACGGAGGCACGCTGGCCGGTACCTCCGCTGACGTTCTGTCGAACTTGAAGGGCGAGACTCTCGCCACTGCCGCCGGTGCTAGCACTGACCCCGCTGGCAGCGCCGGCCAGGGTAACCTGTAAATAGTCTTGTGCGTTTGAGTTTGGGATTCCTCGAAATTCCTTGTGGCGCAATCGCGGCAACTGCTTCGCTACGCCATTGTTCTCGGGAGAAACAAGGAAGAGAGATCAATACGAATGTATTGGAACTATCGGAATTACTGACTCCGGGGGAAGAGGAGAGGAAATGATCTAACTACAACTATAGTCCTGGGACAAACGGGGTGTGATCACTCACATCACGCATTCCTAGGGCTAACAGTTTTAGCATAGTTCATATCTCAGCCAAATCAATGATATTCATAAGACAGACATACTTTCGTGTTTCAACACCTAGTAAAAATGTTGAAAATGCTAGAAAGATCCTCGATTACTGCAGCTTTCTGGTCAAGTGAGGAACCCAAACCTAAATACTCATTTTTTGACATTACTGCTAAATGATTATCTCAAACACCACTGCAATACATCTTATCTTGACTATCTGTACACAATCTCAACAGGAATGTCGAAAGAAACAGACGAACACCTGAACCGTGAACAAAACCACAGAGAATCTCGCAGTATACTGAGAGCTCGGTGGTCTATATCATAGCAAAGATGCCTCACCGGAAGACATATATATATGCATAGTATACCGTTTGATCCTCCTGGTTCCACCTTTAATAAAAAATTAGTCTTGGCATCGGTCACCGTGCCAAGAAGGCCCAAAAGGGTCTTGGCCAGGTCTATGGCGGAGTTGAGAACTTCAGGCCCGCTCCCGCCGGCTATCTTCCTCTTTCCGATGTAGGTCTTGGCGTCGGTCGACTCGGCACTCTAGAACATATCTCTTTAACCGACAAATGGAATCTTCGTATCCAACCCGACATAAGCACCTATGGTTGCCCCCAGCTTCGTCATATTCTGTCCATATACTCTCTTCACAGCTTCCCCGCATATCTTCCCCGGTTCGCCAACAGTCACTAGTTAAAACCTAATAAGTTAGCCCAACCTATTAAATCGGATGACTCGTATATACTGTTGGAAAAATACAGCCATTTTACCACTAGACCATAACAAAAACCTCGGTTCCTGTTTAGGGCCTAGGGGGGCCATATCCCAGTCGGACATATACCAAGTCACTTATGTGGCCCCTTCACGCCACCTACAAATTGTCTCAACCTAATGAATTAACTGACAGTCAAGTTGGTCGAGATGGATGTACTGAATGACTACGGAGTAAACGCGCCGTATTTGTCCTTGAAGGTCACTTTTTCCTATATGAATCCTGCTTCCTGCTTCTCCTGTTCATCTCACACAACAGCCAGGTCACTCTCCCCAACCCTTTTTCCCTCTTGCTCGGTTTAATCCTCTACGGTTTCCTCTTCTCCATGATTATCCCTCTTCCTCCCGATTAGGCATTGTTAAGCGTATTTCCGGCAGTGGTTGGGACGCTTGCCTGGGCTGCCGAAGCTGCACTTGCAGTTGCAACGGTGAGACCGGCGAAGTTAGAGAAGAACTTGGTATCCGCATTGGTAAAAGGACCACTGTCAACTTGAATATTCGTCTCGCAGTCCCTCTTCAGCGCGGCGGAGCATGCTTTGTTTGCAGTAGCATCCGGCGAGCTAAAGAGTTGACCGACGTAATCCCCGACAATTTGGGTAACATTGTTGAAGACACAGCCTTCGAAGAGACCTTGGCCATCGTCGGTGCCCTCAATGGCGTGGCCGCTGTTATTCTCCCACACGCTGTTGACGGCATGGAAGAGAGTCTTGCCGCTCAGTGCAGGGCTGCGGCCCGATGTGCGGTATACGTAGTTGTCTAGCAGACAGATGTTAGTGTCTTCTCATCCGTATAGATTGAAATCAGGGAAGTGTGGTTTATAACACTTACTTGCAAACGTGATCTGGTCGTCAGCTCCGACAAGTTCCAATCCCCAGTATTGTTGTCCGTCACACGAGGTAGAGAAATTGGTTGCGCCATTCATGAAGCTGTTGGAGATAGTAACATGAGCGTTCGCCTCTTGACCAAAGACGTAGTGTACACGGCCAGTGTATTGAGTCTAGTTACAATGCAGTTAGCACTCAGTAAAGTCATGATCATGGAGAGGTTGACTAACCGTAACATGGTCAATCCAGACATTGGAAGTGTTAGAGAGTGTGATCGCATCGCCACCCCAGACAAGCTGTGGGTTGAGGTTGGTGATCATGATGTTCTGAATAATGATGTTGGAGGTGTCGACCATTCTCAACCCTTTGCCGAGGAGGACACCCTTGTTTCCGACTCCGATGATCGTCTTGTCTGAGTGAACACGGATTCCTTGGGTTCCAGCAGTATCCCACTCATACTGCTCGGATGGTTTACCATCGCATCCTTTTCCGATATCGATCGTGGACTGGCAACCATCTTCAAAGGCGCCATATGACTTGCAAATGGTTCCCTTCGTTGTTCCTTCCGTTCCGATGAAATTGAATGTCTTGTCGATAACGATGACCTGAGGCTCATCAGAACCCAGAAGCTCGATTAGATTCTTGACATCGGTGGGATAAACTGGCGCCGCCTTCCCACCTCCGGTGACTCCGTATGCGAATCCTGGGGGCGAGCCAGTAACAGAGATCGCACCGGCCCTCTTGGCTGGGCTGTCTGCAACTGCCACAGCCGCGAAGAATAGAGCAAGGCTGAATTTCATGTTTACGGAAATGACTGAGAAGATGTTTGGCAAAAATGATTCACCTAGATAGAGTAAATAATTCAATTTTACTAGGGGCAATGGCACTTCTTAAGCCTGGGGCCTGCCAAGATCGCCGTTTGCCTTTTGTCGAGACATTGTCGAAGTTGTCTCACATGAGGCGATGGGAATTTTTATATGAAACCCGGCCTTATAGTATTTTTAAGTGGGGCTGTGAGCTGATAATGCAATAGTACACGCCATCTTCCTCATAGGTTTAACATGCCCCTGACATGTGCTGTCTACCTATGGATCTTTCGGATTAAGATGAACCTACTCTGCACTCACTACAACATATACTAAAAAATGTTCTTATTAATCTTATCCACAAATAATCTCTAAGATGCATTACCATTCGCATTGTTGTAAATTTTAGCGCGAACACATCCGCTGCATATATTCTCAATGTTTGACCCACACATACTGGGGAAATTTCGGAAAATTGTTATCATAGTGGCCACTGTAGCAGTGATCGACAGGGGAAAGAGACGATCTATACCCCGTATCTGCTAAGATGGGCGGCCTAGCGCCTGGATCTGAGACAAAGCCAATTGCCTTAGGTTCTCACTGTAACGGATAAAAATCTAGTGGGGCAAAGGAAAGAGAGAGACGAATACAATATAAGGTCATATGTATTGGCATCGACGTATTTCACAAGCTTCCTCTCGCCACTAACAGTAATGATCTCCCCTAGGTTGTACAAGATGCCACCAAATACATATATCTTATTAAAGAACATATTTCTACCAATCTCTGATGTTTTGAATGTATTTTGACTCCATCTTATCCACATTACACATTGACAACGAGAATTATGCTAGCCACTATGGGAAGGGCCACAGTACAGGCGATCAGACTCGTGGGGCCGCCCGGGGGCACGCACGCTACGGGAACCCGCACGTGAAAGGGCGAACCTCACCCCCTGCCCCTTGTTTCAAGCTTAGACTGAAATCCTTCTACGTTTCATCCAAATGTTTTGGGATTCGCGGCTACGCACTGTCTTCCCTATGAATCATAATACTGAAAACGTGTACATAATTTAAGAGCGGGAGAATACGATGATAGGTACAACAACTTGACGCAGGAATTTGAGTATAGCTCTGTTGTCTGATCAATACAGTGGAAAGATGCATTGTCCATACTACGGAAAGACTTTGGCTCCCATTATTTATGACAGTAATAAAGAAGCTGTTCAATAGGATCTTTGAATATGCTAGCACCTGTTGATTCTTAGAAGACCCGCGACATCCAGGTGTTATCCTACTAATACGCCAGGAGAATCTAGCACCGCGGACGGAGCCCGCCAACACATTTGTTATAGGCTGGGTTATCTATCGACAGTCTACTTCTAATACGACGCACTGTGGATGGGATTGGAGTGAGAGATTCGATTGCCGTTATGACACAGCATGAACGCGAGAATTGTATATAGTTCCTTGCATCTCCCTTTTCGAACGAGTCTCCAATTTCCGTCCCCAGTCAGTACTGCAGTAGTTTATGGCTCCCAGGGGCCTCGGGCTCGGCTTCCTGTCAGAAGCTGGGGTTTTCCGTCCCCCTGAACGAGAAGCACATCTTCATGCCTCACCCCAAATTTATCCACCAGATAGATCCCAGGCTCCGAAGTGAAAGTCATGCCGGTCTTTAACAAGCTCGCTGTATTCCCCCGGTTCATATACGGGCTTTCGTGGGCTGTTTAAAGCTGTTAGTCTAGTAAACATGGATGACAGAGTTCAATAAAACGGGACCTTTGATCCCAATACCATGCCCCACGCGATGGGTAAAGGCATCCCCATACCCAGCACGGCTGATCACGTCGCGTGCGGCAATATCTACACTGGCTGCGGTCATGCTCTCGTGCATTTGATCAATTGAGCGAGTTTGCGCCTCGAAGACGATATCCCAAACCTTTACCTAATTTAGTGATTTAGACACAAAGAGGGAACAGAATGACTTTACCTTCAGCTTCTCACTCATGCGCGGTGAAAGTACTTCGTCTTCGGAAGGCTTCTGCAAGAACGGGGGGAAGAAAGTGCGACAAATATCCGACGAGTATCCATAGAGATGTGCACTATCTTAGCGTTAGATGGCAAAATTTATGATGGTTTCCAGAAACACGAACCCGACATCGATCAAGACAAAGGTCTCGGCTTCCAAAACCTTAGACCCATTGGTTCCACCATGCGGGTTAGATGCATTCTCATCAAAAAGCACGATGTCGAAAAATGGATCCAACCCGGCGGCTCGAAGGGCATCGTCGAGGGCAGCAGCTATTTCATTCTCCGTCAATCCTGGGTAAAGGCATTTTCTCATCTGTCGCACCGCCTCAACAGTTCCGGTATTGACCGCGCGCAAAATGTCAACCTCCCTAGCAGTTTTGATCTGTCGAACTTCCTCAACCTGGCCCTGCAGACCGACTACCTCGAACCCCGCAGATCCAAGGCCGCGCTGAATGAAATCTCGCATTTCTTCGTCCACCATCAGGCGTGCTGGTCGGTGGAAGCTCGCGAACACATCCGATTGCCAGAGAGTGGTGTACGGATTCCAGTGCTCCTCCCACGGAACGATTGAGATTTCCTCGGAGAAGGGCATTCCAAGTAGACGGGCGCGTTCAGCCTCAAAAGATGGGCAGAGGAAGGTGGTGTTGGCCTTGACGTTGCCCGTGGTCGCATCGTGGGACGGGCGTATCACCATCAAAAAAGGACGCTCTTCCGGCTACGTTGGTGAGTTTAATCCGCCTATGAAAATCTTGACGGGTGTCTTACCTCCCACACTTCCCACTCGGGCTGGCTCACGTTGCCATAGTACTTGAATGTATATCCCGGTTCCACCACAAATGCATCAGCTCCCTCGGCGACCAGTGCTTGCGCCAACCGATCCCGTCGCTTTTCGAAGTCTGCAACTGCGATAGGCGTGACATTTTCCATGAATGGAAGCCCAGTCTCGAGAAGATTGTTGATTGCGCATTGTTGGAAGGTTTTCACGCGGGCGGGGTTGTCCGCGTCATTCCATACACTTTGATCCGGTGCGAGGAGATTTGGGCCCCCGGGCGACCATGAATGACGAGAAAAGTTATAACCCGTAGCTAGCAGACCAGCACTGGCTATCACCAATGCCAGGTTGCGAGCCGAGAAGCGATTACGGGGCTTAACCTCCACAGTGCTGAAGGGCAGCTGTTTCGACATGATGCGAGAACTTGGATCAAAGGAGGAGATTGGAGAATTCCCAGCTTGGGAAACAAAACCCCTTCGTAAACTCTCGGGCTGGAGAGTGGGGGTTCTCTTATCTCGTTTTGATCTTCCTATTCTCTCATTTGCTTCCCCGCCTCTCATTAGCGCCAAACCCCAGGCTCAGTTGCGTTAGTCTCGATGTCGGCAGTTGCTTTTCCCCCTTGACTTACCAGTCGGCTGCCACTATCCGCAACTATCTCGGACAAATCAGGTCTTCTCCGTTGCGGGGATGTGGTATAAAATACGAGCCATGTCCCAATCTGCTAGCTGCAATCTGCAGTATCCGCATCATGAGTGAGCCTACGGTAGTCGAGACACGTGAAACGTGTAACAAGAATCCAGTATCGAAAGAACTGGACGTTCAAGCGGGGACCTCACTTTCACTTTCCCCAGATGCAACTAAACAATATGCGACAGATGATCCCCAAAACGGTCGAGGCTACTCACGCCTCTCTATGGTCATGATGGTGGTCTTCAGTGGCCTCGCAATTGGCTCAGATGGCTTCAACGCCTCGATCATTGGAAATCTTGAATTGATCATGGCAGTCATTTATCCGGAGTCGCTGACTACGGCTGTAGCCGCTCGGCTATCCAACGCATTCATGGTCGGCATGATTATTGGCATGCTCTCATTTGGTTACATCGCCGATAAACTAGGCCGCAAAAGTGGCGCTGTTCTAACAACCACAATTTTGGTTCTGGGAATTGCGCTGAGTGCCGGTGCCAGTGGGTTGACCGAGGATGGCATGTTTTGGATGCTAATCGTAGCCCGAGGAATTGCAGGTGTTGGGGCGGGCGGGTGAGTGACCTTTCCTTGCTGTCTGATATTTAACGCAGTCCGCTGATTTGACGTGATTAGAGAGTATCCCGTTGCGGGAGCAGGTGCTGCTGAAGCCACAGACGAGGCTCCGGGAATCCGTAAGCGAAGAGGCTTTATTTTCGCAATGATTGCTGATCTATCGGCGTCTCTTGGCTTTGCCTTCGGTGCTCTAGTGCCACTCCTGTTGCTTTTGTGTTTTCATCAACAAGTGCAACATTATGAAGCTGTGTGGCGGGTCTCCTTGGCCATGGGAGCCATCGCTCCTCTTTCGATTTTCTGGTTCCGCTATCGGATGGTTGTCAGTTCTGCATACCGCAAGAGCTCCATGAAAAAGCAGAGGCTACCCTATTGGCTAGCGATCAAGAAGTATTGGCGGCCGTTGGTGGGCGTTTGTGGCTCGTGGTTCATGTGAGCACCTCAACCCCCGTGGAATTTTCATCGCTATGGCTAATCGCACCGACTACATCAGTTACAACTACATCTCCTATCCTTTCGGCCTGTTTTCATCCACCATCGTCGGTCGGGTAAATCCATCCTCGTCCTTGGCCCTGACAATGGCCTGGGGGACGTTGATAAATTGCTTCTATATTCCCGGTGCATTCATCGGTGGTTTCCTCTCGGACCGTATTGGCCGCCGCCGCACCATGGCACTCGGGTTCTTCCTCCAGGCCATTCTTGGGTTCATCTTAGGAGGAGCATTAGGCCCGATCCAAACAAATCTGCCGCTGTTTATCGTGCTCTACGGCATATTTCTTACCCTCGGAGAGGTCGGTCCAGGTTCCACAATTGTTCTCACTGCCAGTGAAAGCTTTCCCACCTCGGTTCGCGGCCATGCAGTCGGATTCGCTGCTGCTTGGAGTAAGGCCGGGGCTGCAATTGGAACTCAAGTCTTCAAGCCGATCATGGCTAATTGGGGCGATGATGACCTTCATGGAACTCAAGCCGTCTTTCTCATCGGATCAGGGTTTGCTGTTCTCGGAGCTTGCCTGGCCTGGTTTGTGCTCCAGGACAGCAACAAAATCCTCGATCATGGTGACCAGGAGTGGAAGGACTATTTGGTTGCTCATGGTTATACAAACATTGAATGGGGCGCTGGAGAACAAATGGCTATACCGGAGCAAAAATTGGCCGACTAGAGCCTTGAATTGACATGATGATCCATGCGAGCTTGAAAGATAAGGGACAACTGCTCGCGGCCACTGGTTGTGTTCATTTTCTTCGGAAGTCGATCGCATAACTCTAGTCTGGTTAACCCTCATGCACGTATCTTATTTATCTTGGATTTTCAAATGCTCCGTTCTATGTGGACTTTCCGTATAGTGCAAGTACCTGCCTAAGTAGCGGCATAGTATTACATCCATCGATGGATATTTCGATGGATATAGACTGAAGTTACCCAATAGAGTTTAGCGCTTCAGTCCGCAAGGGTTTTCGGTCCTCCCCCGGAGCTGTCGTGGGTTGCGGATCGAAAACTTCTGTAGAACTATACCTCATAGCCGTTTGCTGTACTTGTCTCAATCCATCGCCCACAACTTGTTTCTTAACAATATCTTTCCATCTGCGCAAAATTTCTAAAGATTCTGTGACTTCCCATGGTACTGAATTTGAATTTTGCAACGAACCTCGTTTGGCCAGAGCCACTGAACCAGTTACAGAGACCCCAACAAATATAACCGTGGGGTTTAACCCTACGAACTAAAGTTCCCTGTAACACTCTATAGCATGAAATTGTTATAAAAAACTGTTGGAGTGCCTCCCATGCATGCATACACTGCATGTTTGTTGTTTGCCAGACTGAGCCTTTGCTTGGATGTTTCTTTGTTTATGGACTCTTTGTTTGACAGGGGATATAAACCCTGGATTTCTAGTTTATAATGAACAACGATTCCTCATCTGCTTTTTCCCCTACGTAGTATCCACTACAAGAAAAACTAAACAGGTGGGCCCAAGAACTATAGTTAGGGTGAACCCATCCTTTGAGGCCTACCACTCGTGGTTATGTTCCATGGATTATCTACTGACACCTCCTCACTATCGTTAGGATGTTAGCTGGTGCCTCTTGGCCCCGGATTAACGGAATACCTCGCCGATGAAGCGTCCCTTCCGGAGGGACCATGGAAATGAACTGCAAAAAGTGAGCACCGAGTGTGGATCGAACACACGACAACCTGATTTGCAATCAGGCATTCTACCACTGAATTACCGGTGCAAGCCTAAACCGCTGAGCTGTTGGGGCCGATGTTTTGGATTTGAGGTTCAAATGGGATTCATGGATAGAATTTAACTACAGCTAGCCCTAAACCGGAGCGGTGATCAAAAAGCACCACCCTAATCTATTATATACATAGGTATAAACCCTGTTGGCACAGTAGTCTAAAGTCTTTTAGATGCAGTTCTTGTTAGTACTGCATTTTCACTACGTTTGCCAGTTATTTTGGTATCATTATAGGGAAAACACAGCCTTCGAACTCCTCCCCTCGGCTGTATGCACTTCCATGAAACTATTTTAAAATCACTTGATCTATCTAAATTAGAGATAATTTAATTCTGGAGACGATCTTTAAAATTTATATAATAGAGAGTGTCCAATTAATTAACTGCGATCGGTATTTAATCCTAGTAATAGGTGAATTGTATGTAAGAGGGAGAGTCAAAACTCCCCAGATTAGCAGGGTACAGACTTTACACCAAGCTGTAGTATCCTAGACTAACTAGTTCTTTCATGGAAACGTATCAACAAATCGGAATGAGCATTGACAGCTATTTGAGATACAAAATGATAGATTCAGGCGTATTAAGGCATATTCAGGCACCTACCTATATTACTAATAATATAATTTCCGACCCCTGGCCGGGATATACCTCCAGGGCTGCGCATACCTGCGCAGTAAACCAGTCAGTTGCTGTTTTACGTCATTACGAACAAAGTCATAATAAGCCCGAAAGCATGAAAATTAATGAAAACCACTTCGACCAGCGGTTGAAGAGATCATGATCGTCTGATAAATGAATACGACGTACTGCTTTATAGCGCAAAATATGTACCACGAGCTCGAGGACCAATTGGGCGACGGTCCTATTCTTTAGACTATCGGTAACTATTGAATCATACTGGTGCCCTTAATAATTAAAACTTCCAGACCTCTCTTATATTTCTGTTCAACCTTCTTGTTATCTTCTGTTCGCTCAACTACGCATTTTTGCCTTTGTCTCTGGGCTCCACCTACAATATTCCGTTTCTCTCTGTCTTACCTTCATCGTCAAAATGGACGCCGACTTGACTACCATAGTCCTATACATTAGTGTGTTTGCAGTTGCGATCGGTTCTCTGGCGCACCAAATTCAGGTATGCTCTTTGTGACCCAGTCTCAGAATCAAGCTAATAGCCCTCAAGCTTTGGATACTAGGGAAGCAGATTGATGAGATAGAAAAAAAGATGGAAAACAGGATTCCCTGGTTGAGACACATTCTGTTTCCGAGAAATCAGGTCCGGCCCTGATTACAACCATTGTTCAAGTTTACTTTTTCATACATGCCGTGATGGCTTTAGTTGGCTGACTGGGCCAGCTATGCCCCGTCGTGGAGAGGTGAAGTGAGATGTACATTGAAGATATATTTAATTCTCAAGCACGCAAGGGCCTGATAGAATATAATATTGAATGGTCTGGACCACGAAGATAAAGCCATCTGAAACGGAAACCTGCTAGATCAGACAGCTAAGGGGCGATGGGCACAAATTAGCAAGAAATGCCAATCCATTCCTTGGTAAGAGCAATAAACTGCAGATCGTTGTTCGCGGCCTCAAAGAACAGTCCAAATTTGCCATCTCCAATGGCAGTGATTGTGGAGTACGACGTGGTAGCTCCTCTGAATACTTTGCCAGATGACCAAGTATTTCCATCATCACAAGAGTAGCGAATGGTACCATTCACGCGAGCGGACTTGCTATTAGCGTTGCTGAAAATCAGGACCTTAGCCTCGGCAGAGCCCTGGGCAGCATCAGGATAGGCCCGAGTGATAGCACCATTATTCGCGGGGTCGGGGAGCTGAGTCTCGACGCGGGGGGTACCGTAAGTCTCGCCACCATCATTAGAGAGCGTGATGATACGGTGTTGACTTCCATCACCGGGGCGCGAGTTTACCATCAAGGTACCGTTTGACAACTCAACAACCTTGTTCTCATCCATGCCCTTGCCAATGGGCTTACCCATCTGCCATGTGTCACCTCCATTATCGCTGTAGACGCTGTAGGCTTGGTTGGTGATCGAACCATCGGATTGAACGACACTTCCGGTAAACTGCTGTACAAGACGTCCAGCCTTAGATCCATATCGGAGCTGAATACCCTCCCCAGATGCGGCAAACATAGCTTTAACACCGCCCACATTGGCGACTCCATTCACGGTACTTCCGATAGGTTTCACTGCCTTATTGATAAGTGGTGGGGCACCAACCTTACCAGCAACGACCGGGGGGAGGTTAGGCTGATTCGAAGGGTCCGTAGACCAGGTAAGTCCCTTATCGGTTGAAACCGATATCTCAGAGCTAACAATGTCGCAATTGGTATCATCATTGCCAAGGACGCCACCAAGGAAGCCCTGGTCTTTAGAAAACACGTGAAAGTTGAAGACCTTTCCAGTCTCACGGTCATGGATGTAGCTAGGATCGCTAAAGCCGTACTGGAGGGCCGTGGAATTCTTGATCTGACCTTGGGCGATGAAGGTGGGCTCGTTCCAGGTCGCGCCGTTGTCCGTACTACGGCGTTGTAGAATGGAGTTCGGAGATGGGGAATCTCCTCCGTCGGGACGGCCATCGTAGGATGCGAGGATGACGTTGTTGCCTAAATAGGTCAACGCAACTATCCGGTACTGGGCGCTGGGTCCCACGCCCTTGGTGGCGAGGTTAATCTCAGCCACCGCTTCTCTCGCTTCCAAGGATACAACCGGGCTTGCTACAGACAGAACTGTAAACAGACCAAGAGTACCCACGAAGGAGGCTTGCTTCATTTTGTGGAACATGTTGAACCCCCGCAACTGCAAATGTAGGAAGGTGGGGAATCGAAGTGGAGGTTTGAAGATATGCCCTCAGGATGGAAATGCTGGCGAAGAATAATTACTCTATTTTTGTGGGAAGTGCAGACTGGCTTATATACTTCGTAAGGCTACATGGAAATTTCATGCAAATAGGCCATATACGAACGACACAGTATCTGAACTTAGTGGATATAGGTCATATTACCCCGAAAACAGAGAAGCTGCATTTTGATTAATGCAGGATATATTGAGGTACCCCGCGAAATAGAGAGGTCGAAAATTCACTAGCATGATAGAGGATTGATTTGATAGGACTCATCTCGTATCTCATTCTGCAGATGCCATGGAGCTTGGAAATAAATTAATCAGATTAGCTTTACCCCGGAATATGAGGCGAACCGTCCTGAAATCTGCTTATCCACAGATAATGCAAATGAAAAGCGAAGAGACCCTTCAGTTTCGATGAACGAATACGTCGCATCGACGCATGCACCCCCTGGCTTTCCGAGCCGATCGCTTCGGTAGGGTAGATCCGATCGCAAAGATCTTAATTGAGTATCGATTTACACCAAGAGATTCCCAAAACACAAATAACTTTACCCCCATGTAGAATTAGCGAAACCTTCAGGAACTCAATTCATGGCTGGATTTTACGGCTTGGCTTGACGCCTTCACTTGTAGTGATTTTGGATAGTCATCTACTCCGTATGGCTTACCATCTTTCCCGGATTTGCTATAATAACTGTTCCTGAAAATGAAGCTATTACGTACAAATTACTCTCAGCCTGGTGTGTTTGTAGACATGACGACTTGCAAAAAGCCCGCAGATATCTGCCCATGGTGGGTGGGTGGTATGAGTTTTAACTCCCTGTGTCGCGAATGGATACAACAGGATTTGGCTCGGTCCTCGGCATTATAGCTTAAAAAGAGGAGTCAGCGAAGCACAGCTTGCTCGCACTCGCATGTCTAACCTTTTTGTATCTCCTCGCGTAAGTAGCGAAACCGATTGGTTGCGTGGACTAATACTAATCATGTTAATCTTCCAACCATGAGAAGCTTTCTCTAGCCGATGAGCTATACCAAAGGGTGAGAATTAAGTGAAAACCGCGAAAAGAATTCTACGGTCCAATCAAACATGTCTGTGCTCTATCAGGCAACGGTCCAAGGGAAGTTCCCATGCTCGTTTCACGAGATCCCGGACCAGCTAGGATGGAGAACTAGCGTCATATCCCACTCCGGGGAATGTAAACTTGGCTAAGCGGGGTACGTGGGAATCCAGGGAAGAGATTGGTCGTTTAATTAACTTGGCCCAAATATTATCAAGATGTTATCAGGAGCACTATGTTATCGAAAGAGAGAGTAATTTGTGGGAATATAAGATCTAGGGCATTTCCTTGACAGAAAAACATCCAAGCATCCTACCCTACCTCTCTCTTCCAACGAAGTTGCAGGGGAGCAATCGACACTCACTATGGCAGACCAGAATATCAAACCCTTTAGCGAAATGGAGTCTCCCAAGGTAGATACTGATGCATCATCTGCAAAGGAGGTCTTGGAAGGTGTGGTGATCACTGTCACCAAAGAAGAGGTACACTACACCTAAACATTCCCCAACAGAAGAACATCGCTCACCATGGGACCATTGTTTATAGAATGAACGAATAAAGAGAAAGACCGATTTGGTCATCCTCCTCATCCTCATCTGGGTTTATTTCCTACAGGTAAGACACACCGAGTCATACCCAAGTGGTACATTACATATGATTCTCATCAACCGTCTATTAGATTTTGGACAAAGGTGTTTTGGGAACGGCGGCGCTGTTCAATCTCCAGTCTGATATGGGTCTGGTGGGGAACCAGTATTCCCTCATTGGAACGATTGCTCCCGCCGCACAACTGGCGTGGCAGCCATTCTCCGCATGGATCCTGGTCAATGTTCCTCCCCGTATCCTTATGCCAACCATGATTCTTGGATGGGGTATCGCTGTGGCATGTATGGCCGCCTGCAATACTTTCGGAACGTTCATGGCCGCTCGCTTTTTTATGGGTCTATTTGAAGCCGGATGTATGCCTCTCTTCACCATTCTCACCGGTAGATGGTACCGCCGTATTGAACAGCCGATTCGTATTGCCCTTTGGTACTCTGGTAACGGCACAGCTACTATGGTGGCTGCTTCTTTGGCTTATGGTCTTGGCCATATTCAATCCGATGTGTTGAAACCGTGGCAGATGTAAGAGATACCCAAGATCGCTGTACTTCATGAATACCGCTAACTATCATATAGTATTTTCCTATTTGTTGGTCTTGTCACTATCGTCACCGCGCCCTTCATTTACTGGAAGCTTGACAATGACGTTACTACTGCCCGTTTTCTTACTGAACATGAGCGACACCAGGCGGTGGAGCGTCTTCGTGCCAACCAGAATAGTTCAACCTCGTACGAATTCAAGTGGTCACAGGCTCTTGAGGTTCTTCTAGAACCTAAGAGCTGGCTTTTCGTTACAATGGCCTTGCTCCCGAATATGGGTTCGGCCTTGCCTAGTCTTTTCGGTCCTCTTATCGTGACTGGTTTCGGTTTCGACCAGTTTCAGGCTGCCCTACTAAACATTCCATATGGAGCTATTACAACGATCGTGATCATTCTTAGCTGCTGGGCCTCCCACAAGGCGAAGCTTAAGTCTGCCGTTTTGGCTGCTTTTATGCTCCCCGTGGTGGTTGGAATCGCCATTCTTTACGCGCTTCCACATTCCGAAAAGAAAAACCAGGGACCGCTGCTCTTTGCATACTACTTGACTTCATTTATCTATGCAGCTAATCCCCTTCTTCTCTCTTGGGTCGTTGGAAATACGGCCGGTGCTGCCAAGATGTCCACCATGGTTGCACTTTACCAGGCTGGTACTTCCGCTGGTGCTCTCGCGGGTCCCCTTCTGTTTACCGCTGATCAGGCTCCCGCTTATCTTGCCGGTACGCGTGCTGTGCTCGGTCTCTTCATTGCCTTGCTTGGCTGCGTGGGTCTTCAGTTCCTTAACCTTTGGTTCTTAAATAAGCAGCACAAGAAGCGTAGAATTGCCAACGGAAAGGCTAGTGATATCAAGGATACCTCTATGACCACTGAGGTTGGCATCGATAGTAAGATTCAGGGGGAACAAGGGGAGGGCATGCCCTTCAAGGATATCACGGACGAGGAAAACGATGAGTTTGTGTATATCTATTGATGGAAAAGCTCTGAAACTCCCAATTGGGGAAACGAGCCATTGGAGTATCTAAAATGGCCCAATTTCTTCCATATTTGCTGTTGTCTTTAGGAATAAAGAAATTTGGAAATTTGATCTGGCAACTATACTTACCTCGAGCATCACGATTTCGCCGTCCAGCTTCTACGGACCACTGAGAAAACCCTAAAATATACCGACTTGTGATAGCTCTACCTAGAGACCCATGATCGTCGCGCCTTTGGTGATATGATCGAAAGCAGTGGAAATTGCTTAGGGGGTTTGACTAGTCGCGCCGAGAGCAACGTACATAACGGGATTCGGTGATCCGGATGAATTAGAAAAATGATTCGTCAGATCAACCTACTTCTAACTCATTGCGAGCATTTACCACTGCCATTTCTCCGGGTGGAGGTACCAGTCTCCTTCTTCACTCGGCTCCGCCAGTTCATACTCGACGTAACGAGCATCTGACCATTCAATTTTACCGATAATTGGCCATCCCATTCGGAACCCCGAGATGTGACTAAAATCCGTTAGTACATATTTTGAACGGATTTATCGGACATCCCTCACATACAGGTTGCCTGTGGACTTATCAAAGATGATTTTCGAGATCCTGGATTGGCCTGGTGCTATCCCGCAACTAAGTAGCTGTCTTTTGATTATGTCAATATCCCATCTACCTACCTGAGATTTGCATAGACTTACTCATAGGCGTCACGGAACTTAGCACGAATGTCTTTGCGCGCGGTAATATCCAAGCCCCAGAAGAATTCCTTTGTTAAAGGCTCCCCTGGGACCTTTTCCCACACAAGGTATCTAATGTAGCCGCCAGGAAGGAGGTCGTTGTCTCCTTGTATACTTTCTGCGTGGCCAAGAAAGCGAGGAACGGCGCCACAGCCTCCACTCTGCAACTTTTTGAAGGCCTCAAGCTCCCCACAAACTCCAGGAGCAACGGCCTGTCTAACCAGAGTGTCATGGTCAGCGTCTTCCGTTCCAGTGATAGGAATCTGCTGGTAGATTCGCATGAACGCTATCTGGTTTGGGTCCCCTGTCAAGTGGCACAGGAACTTTCCAACTGTCTTAGCTGAACCGCGGCCCATCTTAACATCGTGATCTGTCATAGGGGCTGCCCTCTCCGATAGTTTCTTCGTGATGACCCACGTTCGGGGGACCGCTGACGAGGTAGACACGACAGTAATTGGAGATGCCACAGGTGTAGAGGGTGTGGTAGGGGAGGTTGTAGCGCGAGAAGGCTCAGTGGAAGGGGCGAGGGAGGTAGATTGTGTTGACGCGCCATCCGAGACAAGGTCGTATGTGGTGACCGTAGTCCCTACAAGGCCGCGGAGCAATCGAGCATCGAAGCAGGTCGTTCTGGTATCAGATGCCATGGCGAGGACTGCAAAAAGTAGAATTTTGGAAAGCAAGACGGCTTGACAGCGATGGGAGTTCAGCTTAAGGGAAGAAAGAGTGAACACAAGTGACCACAACTATAAGTGACATGGATGGTCATGTGATCAACTGGCATCTATCACTCTCTGACTTTTCCCGATCTTCTTTTCTATCTCCAAGCATCCTGCTTCCTCCTCCCTTGGTAGCTCTAACTATCCACTCAATTTCTATCCTTGTTCTGGCTCTCTCTTTTGCTCCCCGTGTATCGGATGTGCTGACATCTTCCATCGACATCCATATACTCCACATCACGGCGTGCCAAGCTACAACATGGTGTGGGTCACTCGAATGACCCTAATCCTGGTATGTACCACCGTAACCTACTTTCAGATATTCGATACCATATATACTTCGGGGACCACTCATGGACCGGGAATGTCTATTAAGCCTGATTTCATCCTCTTCTACGTTCCTCCAAGGCTCATGCAGTACACATAGGAGTTGCGGTATACACTTCAAAATTTGGAGCAGAGAGTAACGAATAGCTTTCACTGCGGCCAAATACGCTGGAAACCTGTCTGGGACAAAGAAAGGTCTTACTTGATAGTCACAGTCGAGGGAAGCGGTATATCTGTCCGGAGCCTATAAACAATGTGTACGAAATGGACACAGAGCATACCTAAGATGTGCTTAATTCGAATATGCGGAAGTCCTGAAACATTAGATATCTACAATCCACCCTGTTGACATGTTGTTGACCGGCCCCTGATTCAGCGTATTGAGGCCCACATAGAAAAAACATTGCTTCACGGAAACAACAGGGGAAGTGGTGATGCGTCTATCGTAAGTGGTGGACGACAGGATCACAGGAGAATACTCAATCCTCCATACGCCATTATTGTCCACGACTTGACGCAAGAAGATTGTTTCATTATATGTGGTGAGAAAGCCATACATGCAGCCCAGATCCTTCATATACATGATAGGCTGGGCCAGTATCTCTCTCAAAAGCGTATCATTGGCAATCCTTCGTTTTATCTGATGCTCGCCAACCCAGGGTGTCTTAAGCTCCCCAACGAGCTTTAAGGCGTGGTTGCTGTCCTTCAGTATCATGTCAGGTGTGCCGGAGTATGTAGACTGGATACATTTAAAATCTGCGAAACGGAGGTCGATGTTTTGCGCGGTGGTTGATTGTGACTCGAAGATGGTGTTAAGTACGTCCCCAAAGAATTTTTGGAATCTGCCTTGCACGCCGTGTTCATCGCCAACCTCGACATTTCCATACGCATACAGATCTCGGGCTTGAATAGTGTAACCCAGAGTCTGTTGTCGCCAGGTACGGTTCTCATGGCATGCCTGAACAGCACTGAGGAAGCCTGGCCATGGCTGGAGATCACCGGCAAAGTAGATGCTATGCAAAGCACTCGAATTTGTATGGTGCTGGGACGTGTTTAGAGCTGGAGCAGCGGACTCAACAGCTTTCTTCGGGTTGATTGTGCTTGGCATTTTGCGAGATGGGATGCAGTTGACGAGGGAGACTATCAGCGACGTACTAAGTTAGCAGTCCACACTTGCGTAAATCAGTACTCTATCCATGTAGTGCGTACGAGCTCGAGCGGACTCAAAAGTTAAAAGGCCAAGGCTAGGAGATGAGACGGGAGTTGTTTGTTAGTTGCCCAAGTGAGAGAAAGAGAGTATGCGAGCGTTGGACGTGACTTCACTTCGAGAAAATCTGTTTTAGCCCTTCTTCCCTTTCCTTTCCTTTTCTTCCCTTTACCTCTCTCTCTTTCAAATCAAAACTTCATGTGTGTAATCAAGGGCCCTTCTAAACGCCCGTTATCTTAGTCCTAATCAAAAGCCCACGCTCTTTCCTAAGACTCCTGCCTATCGCGGTGACGATGAGCTCTTGGCTTAACATCACAGTGAACCTTTTGCCTAAGGATTCGCAAGAACCGGAGATTCTCCAATGATTTGCCCAGCACTCTATATGAAGAAGTGGACACATAGTAAGGGAGAATCTGCATATGTAAACAGTTTCCTCTGCGCTGCCGTCGCCTGCGGCGGCAGGAACTCGATTTTTTCTAGACTAGCAAGACGTATGAGATAAATCTGAATCTTGATATTGCTATATCTCGAATATCGGCCCCTGCGGAGAAAAATCGGCCTTCGCCCGTTAACATGGTACATAGGGTCCTTGGTAAACAGTGTAAACATGCCATTTCTGCGTGACTTCATAATTAATGCATTTTTTGCCCGTAATCTTCAGTAATTCTCTTGTAGCTCTTAATTCCAGATATCTTAACTTCTTAATATAAATACGAACCAGTGAGATTAATAAAATGCGTCGGATTTTAACTTAATTATATACTAGTAGATCTTAAATTCATTATCCACGGTAATCTTCCTTTTCCTTCCTGATGTACGGAGTATAGGAGTGGACTCTGGTAGCTACGGCTTAGTAGGATTAGCATTAGTTTTAGACCTAGCCCTCTGATAGCCGCACACAGACCAGCACTTTTGCGGGCGGAGGGCGGCCCTCCGAACATTTCGAGGGCCGACAAACATAACAGATATGAAATATTATGAAATAATAGGAGAAGTCAGCAGTATCATATATAAATTAGAAATTACATATCAGAATTAGGAAAGGCCAACTTTTTTTACACAAATGAGGGCGGAGGGCAGGCCCTCTAAATGTTTTTAATGAGGTCTATATACCGGGGTATTTGTCTACTCGTGAGTGAGTGTTGTCAAGTTATAACCAAGTAGATAGAGTCACCGAAGTTCTAAAGGTAAGCACAAGTAACAATATTTGATCGAAGACGAAGAACTAAACTAAGTATATAAATGAGTGTCCTTATATATCCTTCGGGAAAAATTGAAAGGCCTGTGGGAGGGATTATATAGAACCACGCACGGGACCAAGAGCACTAAATTAAATAGGTCTAGGCTAAATCTCAAGAAATCCCCATCCAATATCCGATATGGTTTAAACGGAGGTGACGATGGGATGGCCACGATTTGGCGTGGCATCAACACGCAAAAATCGCGGCGTTTTCACCTGGACATTTGTACCACACAGGCTTCTCCGAACAGCAATTTCTATCTACTCATCATCGTGGATATCGACGACCGTCTCCTTCCATTTGCGGGCCGGGACATGGCGCCGGAACAGAATGTCGATCTCACGGAAGGACCTGTGCTTCATCTCCGGAATCCAGAGCCAGGACATGGCGGTGCAGAAAAGGGCGGTACCAGCCCAGATGTAGCCGCTCTTGCCACCCAGGTTCCACTTGTCGGTGTTGAGCATGTAGCTAGAAAGGAAGATGCAAGGAATATTGACCACGTAGTAGGCACCTCGTCCAATACCCGTTGTCAGTGGCCTGAGACGAACGGAAGATGTCTCGCCGATGATGACCCATGAGGCAGGGGCGGGTCCCAAGCAGAACAGGACGGAGACAATCAAGCCAAGTGATGCTTGGGCATTGCTAGCCGCCTTACTAGCGCCAACTGAAGCCGCAATACCGAGCACGACCAAGAATCCACAGTTGATGAGTTGACCATAGACATAGATGGTACGTCGGCCGAGGTATGTGGTGAGGACCCAAGAGAGCATGACCATGATCCACTGGAGGGCAGAAGTGATGAGACCAAGTGCAAATGCGGTGTTGTCTGCCATGCCGGCCTCTGAGCTATTGTGTTAGACTGCTATAAGGCTGCAGGAAATGGCTGTACTCACGTTTGAAAAAGTAAACCGCTTGATTAGCAATCAGGTTGCCCGTCAGATTTTGAGATGCGTACACACCGCACACAATCAATGTGCGGTAGCGATCAGTACCTTTCCACAGTTCAATGAGACTGGGCTTCTTCTCGGTCTTCTCGAGTTCAATCGTGCGACGCATCATTGCGACTGCATCGGCGGGATTATCATTTGAACTTGCGCGTCCAAGGCGTTTGACAGCCTTCTCTGCCTCAGCCAGACGGCCCTGTCGTACAAGCCACCAGGGCGATTCAGGCGCAATGAAGAGTAGAATAGCGAGGGGAGTAGGAAACATCCACTGGAGGGCAATGGGCATCCTGGAATGAGTGTTAGCACAGTGCTTCTCGATGGAATTTATGGGAGCGGACGAACCTATACGCTGACGAGTCATCCTTGGATTGGTAGTGGTAAGTGATACCGCCCACTATGATCGCCCCAATCGCCCAGAACATCTGCAACATCTGGGTCGCTGGAGCTCTCAATCTCATTGGCACAATTTCGGCACAGTAGGCGGGTGCATTGGCGATAAAAATGCCCCATGGGATGCCTTCCAGAATCTGGGACGCGAAAAACATTCCCTGGCTGTTACCGAAATAGAAGATGAAGATGAAGGCGTTCAAGAACATGAGACCGCCAATAGTTGCCCATCGATATCCAATCCGACTGGTAATGGGACCTGCCATAAATACACCGATGAAGGCACCGAGTGGCCCGCTACACTGGAATGCTGACTGCCATGACGCTTCGATAATGTAGTCTTGTTTTATTTCGCTGAATACACCAAAATCCTGCGCAAATCTTTTGGTCGCTATGAACTGACCCATTAAGAAAACGCAGTATGACTCCATGACCTATCACACCATTAGAGGACTGATCTGCCTATCATGAGCAAGAGCTTACGATGGTGCATGACATCACGAATGCCCACCAGCTGGCAGCGGGGTAGGCCTTGACAGCCTCGAGCACAGTCATATTATGTTCGGCCACCTCGGCATCCATGGCGGCCTCTCTGTCGTAGTTGACCTTCTCGTTGACATCGTAAACAGGCCCGCCCATGGAGGTGGGCTGCGCCTCGACCTCCAACGCGGAGGTCTGCTTCTCTGTGGTGTCGCTACTCATGTTGACAATTTCTGAGAGAAACGGGCGAAGGAAAGAGAGGCAGGCACGACTGGTGGTTTGAGATATTTATACCTGCGACGACACGCTCGTGATTATGATCCCGATCTTAGCCCAATTGAGTGAAGCTTGCTCCGGACCTTGAACTCCTGAACTCAATATCTCCAATCATAAGGGGCATTTTCCCGGACACTCCGGTAGCAGTGTCACTTGATTACGGCGGCCTCTTGTCGAGCGAAGTATCTGACAGGTACTAGTCCTGATAGATACTAGTCGGGAGGTAATGTACCGATTCCTTTGCGGGGTATGCCGAAGTGGCAATTTGGTGACTAGGTGTAGAGGTGTGCGTTTGGATGTGGCGTTTTATTCGCCGGACAATTTCCTGCTTTGGATGGTAGGGGACGGCCCAGAATCCTCGTCCAATGTCTGTGCCCGCGCACTCTGAAGTCCGACCCTCCTGATTTCCCTGTCAGGGTGGTTCAGCTCTGTCGAGCCTATCATAATGAGCGAGTGAATGTAACCGAGGTGCTGGGAGAGGATGAGCGCTAGTGCTTGACCCGGTACATCAAGTACCACGAGCAGATGTTCAGCAAACGTGACCCATTCAGAATTTCTTTGAACGCTGGCCTCCGAAAATGAAGTTGGACGCTCATGGTGCTTGGTCTCTCTCTATCTCTGTAGAATAACATGTTCAGACGTGCAGGATCCAACATAAAATATTATCGACCTTCAAAGAACCTGACGAATCTCAGAGTTGGACACAGCTCGGTGTCATCTCATCCGCGCGCTATGGGCCCGGCGGGTTTTACCCCGGACTGTCGCTATTTACCCCGCGCTATGACCCCGGAAGGATCCTGAATCTCCTCCAATGGAGAAAAAGGAGATGGCGTTTACGGAGGTAGAGTCTCCAGCCCCTAATTTGCGAGGTTTTTGAAAACCCATTTCTACTCGAGCTCCAATGTCTTCTCACGAATACACGATGTCTACACCAGGGACTTGGAGTAATAGATGTCTTCCTCCCTGGCCGTGAGTGGTTACCAAGACGCATCCTTGTTGGCAAGGTTGAGGGACCAAAGAGCAAAGGATGAAAGAACCCCACTTTGGAAGCCACCGTTAGTGCGACCACTTGTTAACAATCTATCACGAGGTAACACCAGAATGGCACTTAACCTATCTCTTTCAAAACATAAGCTTATATATGAAATACTCCACCGTGGGAGTTATCTATTATTATTAGCCTAAATATGTGAAATTGTGGAGCGAAAACCCAGTCATTTATTTAGGGAAGCTACCTTAGGTAGAGATCCATTCCTTATTAGGCGGCAAGGAGTATACGCAATGATGCCCAGGTAGATATGTCTCTCTATTTCAAACCTCGATCCCAAATTATATTCAATATTCCTGTTTCTTACCTTATACCAAAATTTACCACACGAGAATCATTTCATTATCTCTAAAATGTCCGAACTACTTGGAGGCCAAGAATTGAAGCCAGTCCCCGGGTGTCACCCTTCTCCACAATACCACTTATGCGAGCCGAGCCAACCAAAGAAAAATAAAGATAAAAGCAACAAAAATTAAGAGACAAAAGACTCGGTTTCTTCCTTTATCTCATCTCGTTAAGGTCCTCGGAGAGAAGAAATGGAGAAAACAACGGAGGAACGCCGTTGCCTCGGCATTACCTCAGCATACCGAGCCAGCCATCCCAGCCGGCGGCTGAATTGCCAAGCCCTCTTTCATCCCGTGGGTGGCATTGCGCGTCAAGGTTCTGATGCTGGCCAATTATGCGGAGCTCAGGCTCTTCTTCTTCTTGGGTGTGGTGGAGGGCGCGGGGGCCTCGGGAGTCTCGGGTGTGACAGGAGGGAACCCTAAAAGCGTTTGGAGTAGGCGCCGAGAAGGTACTCCCAACAAGTGAGAGTTTTCAAGAGGTAAGACCAGTTAAGAAGTAAGCGTTGTTAATAACTGAGAGAAGTCAAAAAGTAGGAGATATCAACAAGTGAGATAACGATTATTCAGAAATGAACTGTTGGTGGGATATCTGACTGGCCAGGCCGACATAACAGGAAATCAAGATAGAAAAACACACCTGCATGCGGCCGAGTTCAACGTCAACCCTCTGCCAAGTCCGCGATATTGTCACAAAAGCCTTCGCAGCAGATGGTTTATACTTACTCTTTGCCTTCAAAAAAGAAAGGCGGGTTCAATGACAAAGGCTGAAAAGGAGCATCAGGAGGCTTCAGACACGCAGGTGGCAGTGGCAACAAGGTCTGTCCACTTCTATAGAATTTCAACAACGAATATAGGGATACATGACTATCCGACAAGTTGTGTCTCGATATTAAATTCTCGGGAATGGCTCCAGGGAGACAGAGAACTTGTTGTACTTCACAACTAAATCGAACTCGGCGACATTTTGCTCTCGGTGGAGGGCTGTGCGATACGTAAACCTGCACCTTCGATATTAGCCAGTGTACTATCTGTGATACTTGTCATTCAAGGCAGACCCTTTTTCTGGCCGGCTCGCACATTGACAAAGGCCTTGGAGGAAGTAGTATACTCCGAGTTGCATTGGAGTCAAACTTCCTCTGACTAAGAGCTTGCCCTGCTCTAGGAAAAGATACACTTCCGGGCTCTCCTGCCTGCAACTGAGGATGAGATAAAAAGGGTTGTAAGCCAGCGCGCTTTTTCCAAGGCCCGAAAAGCCATGTTATATCGGTTTCTTTATCCCTAGTCAGATGAGAAATGTCAGCTCGAGAATCATCTAAAACTGTGAAGCGTTAAAGGACAGCTCTTTACCATCGAATCAATCGCGGTGGGAAATATGGTAACTTTTTCCCTTGCTTTGCCCATGCTCTCCAGAGGGCATTTTCAAGCCGTTGGTAATTTTTAAGCTGTGCCCTTCGTCGACGAATGTATTTTTTGGTGTCCCATATATCCTCATCTTTCCATTCAAGGGACAAATAATCCGCGTTCTGGGTGGCTTCGTGTGTGATCATGGAATCATCAGAAGCGACCCGTGCCATGTTTGGCACTTTCTGAACTCTAACACCCTATTTGAATATATGATGGAGCTAGTTCAGGGCTAATCACTAGGTGACAGCTTAATTTATACACATGAGGATATGACATGTAATATGGGTTGGCCTAGACGATCTAGGAGAGTGGGTCAGGGCCCCATGCGCAAGGGGAAACGTTCCGGAAGGTCGACCATAAGAACACGAGAGCGCTTTCGGTTGGCTTGTTTATCCTGAATGCCTTCAATCCGAGCCAAAGAATGTGCTAATCAGCTAGTATTTTTGTTTTGCTTCATTGTTCACTAGTTACCCAGTTAGGAGATTAAGGGGTAGTATTTATCTATATTTAGTAGATTGAGAAGTAAAGGGTGATATAACCAGTAGGTTAACTTACTCCTTTTTCTCCCAGGGAGAACAAGGGGGGGAAAAGAGACTAGGAAAAGAAAGGTCTAAATCGCACCATAGGCCTAAGCATGTCCGTGCTTCGCAGCAGATATTTGTGGCATATTGAAGGAATCGGATCATTGCCAACCATTACCGAGCTTGATATTTCATGTCGTGTTTGAGTAACTGAAAACGTCTTTGGAATGTGAAGCGAAAATTCTATATTGGTCCTCAGGAAAGAGCTTGGAAGAGAGAAGGCAACCAATCACCCGCTAAAATGCCAGCAAAGAGGTGGGAAAACTAGCCGTGTTTTCCGGGAATGACCCACTCGTCGTACCTGCTAATTCCAACGTTCTAGTTGCGCATTTTGTGTAGTATTATGTCCTTACTAACCTTGGAAATGTTTTATCCGACAGGACATCATGTGTATCATTCCTAGATAGCCCTAGACGCACAGCCATGAAGCCATGACAGCAGCACCATTTAAGAACAAATTTTTCTGTCCAGTCATCATGGACCTCTTGGGTTAATTCCCTCAATAGCTCTTAGTTCTCTGTCATCAGGGAAATTGCTCTGTTTCAAACAAATATCGACCAAAGCCTTTAGAGCTTTCAGAGAGCAAGAACTGTTGGAATCGACGCTTGTTGTACAATCCATTACCCTTCGAGCTCACTTGTTGTTGCGGTAATCCTCAGAATGATCTTTACTATCACCCAGCTCATTCACGCTAACGAATCAAGTATAATCGAAGCAGTCCTCTGCGATGGATGACATGATAAATGAAGCACACTTATCCGTCCCGAGAAGACATGAATTGACTTTTCTTCTTCTGTTGATCAACACCCCGATCTGTCTATTTGGCAATTTTATTGCGTATTTCATATTCCAGAACCTAGTGGTGGTTTTTATTTGGGTGGTATTTTGGATATTACTGTCTGTTTTGATTGCTTTTCTCATGTGAATCGTGTGTCCTCAACCACCTAACTGACGTGTACTATAATGTAATATACACAGGAAGAGACCGAGACCTACTCTTTTTTTCGGTAAAAAAGAAACCTTCATTTCAGCAAGAAAAGGCATGAGCCATATGAATTTCACGCTAAATAATGCGAACGAGGTGGAAAAATAAGCAATGAAGCGGGAGGGGAAACAGGAAGGAAACAAGGGAATAAAAATTATGAAAAATAAAAATAGGATTAGGAAAGAGATCAAAAATTACCTGAATAGAACGCTCTATTAGCATTCAAGTCTTAACCTGCACCGGGATTACTCTACTCCATACTTGTTAACCCTATCTGATTCTAGGACGATAAGTCATGTTGCTCTCGACATTCAAGACGAACTCCTATATCAGTGTAATAGGGCCAAATATATGCAAGCAGTGCGAAATATGTAGAAGCGTCTGCTAGGGTCTAGAGTCAGCTCTCTGATTGGCGGCTGATTTTTCCATCCCTTCACAACATTCTATTGGACAAATGTTACCTGTCAAAAACGAGCCCCTATGGTAGCATTCTGCGGCTTGGCAGAGCAGAGCCATGTTCACAAACTTAAGCCGTTCACATCGCCCCCCTGGTTAAGGAGTAGCTTCACATCATCCAACTTTCGAAGGTGTGCTGCATCTTGGAAAGCAATTCTATATTCATATTTTGATTTGATAGTAGAATTGTGCACCATCTTGCTTCATAAGTAAGCAGCGTAGTAAAAACCACGAACTAAACCAAGGCTCGAAGCTTACGCTTGGCATTCACGCTATTATTTGTTTAGTATTTTTTTGGTTTAATCTATCTATGTCTAATCAATCTCTTACGTGTGCCTTACTTAACAGGATTAACGTAAAAGTGGTATTGCTTGTCTTCTAGTGAACCATGTCAACAAATCAGCTGGTGACTGTGTGCAGATGTCAGGATTGTGAGTGTTTCATATTATTGCACATTAGTGCAGAGTGATCAGCAAGGCACGGGTTGTCACCTTAGGTTCTGTGCGAACTGGTGGAGGCTGGAAGTGAAGTGGCTGGCAAAACGCGTCCAGTAAGGTCTCTCTGATACGCTTGGACCTTTCCCCTATCATGTGATGATCTGAGGTCGAGAGAACGCGCGGGGAGGCACTTGGACAAAAAAGCACTAAATCAAATAGTTCTAGGCTAAATCTGCAGGAGTCTTCATCCAATATCCTGGTGTAATCCAGGGGGACAACGGAAAGACCACAGTTGTGCGTGGTGTTTTGGGGGATAATCGTGGTGATTCCGGATAGGCGGTTTTATAGACGTAATGAGGCCCTATGTCCAACTGCGTTTAGCGTATGATTGTCCCGATCTTGCTACATGTCTATTATAAGTGTTATGATCTACGGGGTAGATAGGATCATCAGAAAGCACAGTTTGATGTATTGTGGAGATGTATAACGACGACGACGATTAAAGGCGGCGACGAAGGACGATGACGAAGGGCGGCGAAGGAGGGCGGGTATGTGGGTACAGTCAATGTCAGGACTGCAAAACGAGAGAACGATCCAACGAGTCAGATGGAGATGCTGGTAATCTCCTAGGATATCGGATCCTGATTGGACGGGATAGCTGAGATCCCAAGGTGGCCTAGTCAAAGATAACTAAATAAGATAGGATGTCGATAATCCCTGGTCGAATGACTAAAGTTGGGGCAATGATCCTAAGGGGTAGTTAATAATGACTAGATAGAATGACTGAGATTCTAGGGATATTGATAATCCCTACTAGACCTGGCAGTGACCCTCCGGGTGGTCTATGATCTTGGACCCTCCACCCGCCCCTCCGAGGGTCGCTCGCAGCCTGCGAGCCCTCCACGACCCGCAGCGACCCTCGGATGCATAAATCCACAGCACTAGCCTAATTGGGACATATATATTTGCTTCTATAATAGAGAATGCACGATTATTTGCTTAAAAGTTATTTATATCGCAAAATTTGCTTAAATATGCTGGTTTGTCTTGTTTGACGACCCTCAGGGTCGGAAGGTTGGACCCTCGGACCACCCTAGTGGCGGGGCGGTCCGAGGATCGTGAGGGTCACCCGCGGGTCACTGCCAGGTCAACTTCTATTACAGAAGGCTATATATCAGTGATATAGTAATAAGTTATATTAGAGCCCTAGACTCTTCTAGGGGTAGGAATCTCGCCCTAGTTAGCTATAGTCCAAAAGCAATAGCTTATGATATACGCCTCGCGAGGCTCGCTTTTAACGATATTTCTAAGATACCAGATATTAATATGGATTTCCATCTAGCTGCCTTCGGTTAGTGATCTGAATAGCGATTAAATGGATAAAACTCGAGATCAAAGCATCACTTGTGTCTTCCCATGTATGTATGACATTCAGCGGATTTTTCTCAACCTGATATTTTTCTCTTTACAGCATTGTTTTGGCTCACAGATATAAGGATATAAAGCTATTCTCTTTCGAAGCATGGGGCGCTAAGAGCATTGGTTGGTACCCCTATGTCGCCCCACTAGATTGTCACCTCTGACAAGCTGCCTCGGCGTTTAGCAACTTAGAACAGCCCCTTATTTGAACTAATACCAAAGCGAAGAAAGAATATGTCTACTTACACAGTGGTGTACTATGGATAATCCGTTTCACATATGAGGCAGTGAGCCTGTAGGACCAATCCCCTAAACAAAAACCATTTGTACTAGGACGGCCGAAAATTGCACCTTCCCCTCATTTCCCAGGCGGATCAGTCAATCACTCCCGAAAACGCTCTCCTGTCTTTCGTGGCGCCAAAAATGGCGATCTTTGGTCTAGCTCTTAAGAAGTTCTATTGTAAAATAAGCCCACGGTATAACTCTCCATTAGCTACCAAGTTCTTCTTTTCTTGCCCTACCGTCAAAAACCTGTGTTCTACATCAATGTGAGAGTCAGATACATGTAGCAGTCTTCTATTTAGTACGGCTACAACCTCAGTCAATAGTGCAAGTTTTGCGCCAACGCATACATGCATCAAGGGGCTCAAGCGTTCATTTTTAAAATAGAATAGAGAGCCCGAAGAGTTCTTGCATTTCTTAGCGTATACGTACAATAAATCAATAAGACGTTAGAAGATATAAGTGATTTAGTACCAGATATCAATGGTCGATGGCAGATAGAGCGGGGTTTTGTTTCATAGGAACTAGATGCTGTCTTACTTGAAATATGTGGGGACTCTAATCCATTATCTAGACTCCATCAAATTGCTACATGCAATATAGCACTCACTGAAGGGTAACAGGCTGACAGAAAACAGCTTTACCTTGTGTAAACTTTGCCCTCCGTCCAACGGATCCTCACCAAGACAGATTCATGGATGTCAGGGTTTAGGCATTTGTTGTTCCCGGGTATACAATATTTAACCTACTGGTGCCCAAAAGTGCATGGATCTTTGCTTAGATTCTACGTGGGATTCAGTGATTGGTCAGGCAGATGACAGCGATCAAAAGGGCGCTATTGAAGCCAGTCAGCGCAAGCCTGGGGGGAAAGGACTACTATTGGCAGCCCTATGATGGTAAACCTCCAGAGCCTTGTTCGCCTTTTCCGATGGTCTATCTCAACACTCTACCCCTCACTTGTATTTCCTTTTGTCCACCCTTACGGCAAGGTTTGCCTATCTGTGGTAGTTTTGCTCAAATACTTGACCTCCCCTGAAAAAAGCCAACTACCGGACTTTTCAAATATTTTATAAATCTACGCGCTTTCTTCTGACCTTTTGGCGTTCTTCAACACGCATCCTGAAATCTGTTCTTTGCCTAAAGAACATCTTTGTCTTTTCATTCTGCCAGACGTTCTAAATGCCACCAAGGATGGTTTTAACCAGAAGGAGGAAGCCCATAGCCAAATGGTCTATGTACCAAGCTCTTCATGATGATGTATCGACGTTGTTGGATGAAACAGAGCTTCATTTTGAATTCCACGAGAATGATGATGACACGGGACACACCAAAATGCGTGATACAAACATCATGGGCCGCTTCGTGTGCCGTAACCCAGTATGCGGATCCGGCGGATGGTCAAGTAAGATGATCGCCGTGACAATTCGCCTATACCCAGGGCAAAGATATAACGCGAGGGTATACCACCAACGCTGCAAAAGTTGCAGGTCCATAAGTCGACCAGTGCTGGACCAATCATACGCTGAGAGAATTGTCTACTGGATAAAACGATGGAACGGAGTCCAGGTAGAGAGGCCTCCATCGTCCGGCAACAGCAGAGGTCCTCATAACCGTCAACTTTGTGAGGGTTGCAAAGCTGGACACTGTTCCCAATCAAGGGATGAGGATTTCATCACACAGTTTGAGAGGTTCGTTCGATTTCCAATCAAGTAGCGTCATTCAATAACGTATTGACATGTGCTCGCTCAGATTGACTCTCTAAAAAACCAACGTTCCACAAGTGTGACAAAAATTGAAAATGACAGGGGCGGAAAGCATTTCACTATGCTCATAAGCCTGTCTGCACAGAATGGAAAATATAGCGATTGGTTAATTTGATCAATTTAATTACTTAGCGTCGTAAATATCTGCTATACCCTACCTTGTCGTACAGCCAGATTTCTGTCATGGAAGACAGCCGGAGCTGAGGCCTAATCCTGTTGTAAAATAATATATTTTCTACCGATCCGAGCGGATCTTATACATATATGCAGATGTAGGAGTAAAATCTGTCTACTTGCCTCAATACTCGCTGGAGGTGAGTCTAATTGAAAGGTTATTTGCTAAGCTGAGCAGACCCATATGAGGTAACTAGATCTACTACGTAGAAGACATAACTTGGGGACTCAACTCCTTTCTTGAATGGTATATCAACTAGGTTGGAACAAAAGAGGAACCGCTAGTAGTCGAATTCAGCACGTAGGTCAATATTGAAGGTTTAGAGTTTTATTGAGCATGCTATGGGAGAGAGAGATCATGAAGGAAGAGAGTGATGATTGATAATCTACGGAGTAACTGGGTATAAGTACCCATCTAAAAGATCAAACAAACCGGCAAACAACGAGCTCAGTCTGAACTGACAAACAGCGCAGCAAGCAGCAAGCAGCAGGCATAATATCCCAGCAGTTTTGATATTGCCCTAAATATCCATAGCATAAAACCATGGAACCTACCTCCAAACCCCACCAGGAACCGCGAATAACTCTGAATCTTTGTCGAATGATGGGCCCTTTCGAAGTGTTGCTACTTCATTCCATTGGTGTCACTCGTCTTTAATGGAGGGGTAGGCTCTAGGGTCAGTTGTGCGAACATTAAACTGGTCCCATAGAGCGCTCGCTATCTCATCGGAGAATATAATCCATGGAGGGAAGGACTAGTACAGGTAGTAACACAGATGACCTGTCTATAGTCCTCCGCCGGCAAATCGGACCTACAATTGCCTTGGTGAGGGCTAACCCCCGCCTCCCGGCTCCTAGCTAAGCTAGGGCAGTTAATAAGACGGAATCTCCCCCTAAAATCCCTTTTATAGAGAAAGAACTATATCGGTAGCCTTCCGTCAATTAAAGCTTTACTTCGTATAAGATCTCGAAGCCTACCTAGCCCGTTGGATCGTGTATTAAATCAGCTTGTGAAAGGCTTCTATTTTATAATATAAGGTGATATCTTACTCGCTAAAGAAAATGAGGAATTACGCGCTGCTAACGAGAAGCAGAATGTAAAAGCGTACCCGCCCTACCAGAACAATAGTCCACGAAGAGGATATCTTAGTTTACGAGGTTTGTGAGCTACGTTTAGAGCCATTTAGTGCCTGATTTACGCGGGTAATAACTATCGTAAGCGGGTTTCCGAAGGTTTAAAACCACCTCCCCGGGCTGGACGAGCAAATGGAATATATAGGCAGCCAGGGCATAGGCAAGTCCAGATAGATCATAATTTAGTTAATTTAATTCAATGTCGTTTTGGTTGAGATAAAGTATTTAAATTCAATAGGTCGTGTTGGGTGGCCATATCGCTTACTGAATACGTTAACTAGAACCCAGATAGTCTGCCTGCTCTCTCTCTCTCTCTCTCTCCTCTTCGTCCAACCCAATAAATACAGTGTTTCCTGTATTGATCTCCATCTGTATCGTATCTCCATGACTTCTTTTTAGACAAACAACCATAAACAGTAATGATTAAGCCAGTATACACTCAATGATTCAAATGGTGACCCAGCATGCCGTTGTTTCTTCGTGTGTAGTCCCCGAATCGAAGCTCCTAGTGAAGCGGACATGAGTGAAACGAACTTGAGGAATCTCTTTTATGAGACTAGCTTTACAGAAGGTGTACGTACCTCTGGAGAATATCCGCTATATGGACGAATGGTGCAAATGCTTTGATAGCAATTGGTTACCCTTGTAACGGGATCTTTCCCACAGTACCTATGTAGGGAACTACGTCAGAAACAATTTTTTCGCCGCGTTATCGGACTATCCTACCTACCCCAACGCGGGTCCAAATGTTGTCGGCAGCTTTGCAGCGTCAAAGTGGTGATTCTGGTTCTTCATAGGAGTTGAGTGGATGGAACTTCTCAATGGAGACGACGACGAACCGGAGACTTGGCCGTTCTGGCTCGATGTACCATTTCCTCCGAACTGAGAACCGTTCCTGTGAAAATCATTTCTTGTTTGTGGTGAACCGGACAGATTCAATGAGGGGCCTTTGCCATGATCGCTCGGTCAGCAAATTCAAAATATTGACATGGTGCCATGCGAGTGTCACATACCAGTCGTAGGTTGCCCAAATAAGCCAACGCTTGGCCTTTGCTGGAATTTCTCCGCTGAGCCACTATGAAAAAAGGAAGCAGCCTGTTTGTTCGACTTTACACCACTGGCCGAAGATGCCACTTTCATTATTTTAGTAAGTTGGGATTGACGATAAATCTCTCGTGTGTGCGCTGAGCCCTTATAACTTACCTGCGGGTCGAACATCCTTGGGTTTAGGTGCTGATGTATGGGTCAGGGCTCGATGGATCGTCTGTGCTGCTTAACAAGTATTTCAATTTAGCGTAAAATTCCATAGACCCTGCGTGGGCTGGAACGCTACCAACCTAAGGTAGGAGGACTTCGTAGCGATTGTTCGTCCACACTGAAGGCATTCAAAGTACGCTTTGCTTTGCGTAGTTTATTGAGTTCTTCATTCAGCCGTTTGCGCTCGACTTGAATGCTCAGAGGTTCAGCTGCAATTTCTTCAATTTGGTGATCATCCATGCCAACTACAGTTCTGCTGGTGAAAATATGCTCCAGCGTGCAGAGAAGGCGATTTTCAATGGCCAATATGGTAACATTGTCCACAAAGGTGATAATTGCAGTCTAAAAGAATATTCCGTGAGATTTGCACAGTGTACTTTCCAGGTGAGGAAAGCCAACTCACCTCGTAGTAGGCCTGCATTTGGTCGATGATCTCAGCTGTTGCAAAGTGATCACTAGATGACTGGAGCTGAGAGGCTGCTCTTTCTAAATCTGAAGCACTGAAAGTCTTTTGGTCATTGTCTCCGAAAAACGATCCAGTTAAGCCGAGATTCCGCTTCAACATAGCCACCTGCCGGTTCGTCCTAGATTTCAGCACCTTGGAGAGAAAGGTCTCTCCGACGGGTAGTGGATGGCCACTTTTAGAATAAGAAACCAGTTCGCTAAGCTTTTCGAAGAGAGAATCTTTCATCTTCTCCAACTCCGGCCCGATAAGATGGCGAATTAGTAAAGGGCGGGTATGGTCGTCCGTAAGGTATTTCAGCACCAGGTGGACAAAGTATTGCACCGAGTCCCACACATTCAGCACATGAGATTCAGCAATCGCTTCCCAAGGTTCACACTGATCCCGGAATAAACTACCTACAAGCAGCGGGTTTGCGCTACCAGGTAGTTCGATTCCTCGACTTTTCAGCGCCTGCTCTTTGATTTCTTCCTCCAGGGTAGATTGGAGGACATATTGAGGCGTCCAATCATGCATGTAAGGCTTGGACCTCTCAAGGTCAATATCCACATCTGGTGCTGGCAGTCCATGGAATAGAATCATTCGCCGACATCCGCCGATGCTCATTGCTTCCGCAAAATGTTCATTAAGCTCACGAATGACTGCACGCAGTCGGCGAAAATAGAATTCATCTGTGTTGGCAATTCCCTCCTTGAATCCACCGAAAAAGTCATCGGTGTAGGATCCGTTCAAGGCCTGATTTGTGATACGTGCAAATCTGCTGCTAATCCCAACGAGAAACTGACGTTGGTCCTGGACCGTTGCTCGCGGGTCGCCCATTTTTCGGAGTGCTTTCTCGTTGCGTAATATTCTTTCTTCGATGTCCCTGATGAGGCCAGGAAGATTCCGGCTGATATGACGGAGCAAAATCTTGCTGAGGCGAGTCCTCAGAGCCTCGATACCAACTTGATTTCTTGAAAGGGATGCCCATTTTCCGTTCTCAAAGAAACTTTTCTCCTGAGCATCTCGTGCATCATCGGAAATATTTCGCTTTTCGAAGGACCGGTTGCGCAACACATGCCATCCGAGCTGTAGCTTGACTTTCTTGTTTTGAATGAACTGCAAATATGTTTCTTCCTGCTCCGAACCGGCTTCAGCGGTATCAGGTTGCGTGACAATTCCCAGAACTCTCTCATAATTGGGATCAAACCGCTGCGCTATATTCAAGATATTCTGATTGTGGTAGTCGTTCTTGGCACTGATGACAGCAAGAATAATGCTTCGGGAGCGTTTCATGTACCTTTCGGTCAGCCTCTCAACCAGGGCTTTTCCTTCAGCACTTTGCTCACTACTGGTGGAGTAGTACAGACCCGGAAGGTCCACCAGAGTCAGCTCCGGCTGTTCCGGTCCCGAGATTTCGATTTTAAGCACATCGTCACTAAACTCAGAGTTCACACTGGAAAGTCCCATGCATTCTCTCGCGCGATCTATCAACGTTTTGAACTTGTCGCTGGAGGAAAAGGTGTCTGGACTCATATCCCTTTCCTCTGAGCTGAACGCCTGGAGTTTTTGTTGCTCCTCCACGTCGCTCCTGGAGTCACCGGGATCAATGGATACTTTGATCCGGATTTCAGAGGCTCAACGAAGAACAAACTCGGTCGCGAACCGAGTGCAAAGATTGCTCTTAGTTGGAAATCGCACTCTGGAGATGGCCTCCAGTACGGAGCTTTTGCCGCTGGACTGACTGCCACAGACAACGATTTGAGGTAACTCTACGAGCCCTCCAACCCCGATAGCGCGCAACTCATCAATTTTGTCAAGCAACTCTGACTGTTGAGACTGTAGCTGATCCATGGCTTTCTCATCAAGTAGCGACGACATGGTAGTGGTGTTCTTTCTGGTAAATGAAATGGTGCAGGTTTCAAGAATATAGAGACAGAAAGGTATTTTGTGAGAGAGAGAGGCAAGAGAGAAAATAAAACTGACCTTCAGATATGGCACTCGAAAAAGTACCAGTCTCATTTTAGCCCCCTTATTGGGATCCCTGTACAGCGCGAGTCGACTGCATTAGCGCGATGTCGCAGTAAAATTACCTGGTGCTAGCTCCATGCAGTATTTGAAATGAGAAAACGAAGAGTTTGAGGCCTATGAATGAACCTTTGGGATTCCGTAACCGATCAAGCTGAAGATGTGCACATGGCGATGAGATAAGTCGATGGAATCGTCTGATAGATCAGCCAAACTGCTCGGTCGACAGGCCATCGGAGTTGCGGAACCTCCAGGTACTACCTAGACGTACATGATTGAAGGAGTTTAATCCGGGGTTTTTTCGGTATTGCGGACTTTTTGCTCTTAGCCGAGTAGGGGCTATCAATGTACTAGCAATACACCATTTCCGCCGCAGTCGACCGCAGCCCAAATGAATAATTAGATCAAGTTTTTATCGGTTACTGCCATATCTGACAGTCTTGAAAGATTCAACCCGGGGTTATTTACCAATATGTACATTGAAGTCTTACAAGTCATCAAGTCATTTGCCCCAACCTGGAGCGGCGTTGTTGACCAGATAATGTGTTGGAGTGCCTCGCATGTATACACTGCATGTTTGTTGTTTGCTAGACTGAGCGCTTTGTTTATGGATCCTTTGTTTGACAGGGGATATAAACCCTGGATTTCTAGTTTCTACCCTCCTCCGTAAGAAGTCTGTCCTTGTGGATCCCGCTGATCTTTACATGACTAGTAATTTTGATGTTTTATTTCATCCAAATACTGTATTGTTCTTACTTTGAAACAGCTTAATTGGTATAGATGGTATATGCAATACACCGCGCCACCAAAAGTTAGCCTGTTCTTAGCGGCTCCACATGGACAGACTTCTTACGGAGGGGAGTAATGAACAACGATTCCTCTTCTGCTTTTTCCCCCAAGATAATGCCATGCATGTGCTAAGGCACCGGGTATTTCATGTCGCGGGGAGTGCGTGAACTAACCAGTTCATCTTTTCTAGCCCCATAGAGCTTAGCAGACGGGCATCAAGAACATGTGATTGGCCGGAAAATTCCCAGACATCAAATCATACAGATCAAGAATGATTTAAGATATTTGAATCAAACCAGTTGAAGATATTGGATAATTCTCACGAACAATATGACTTGAAATGCCCATTAAGAAAATGATTCGACCGAAAGCCACGGTCCACCGGACTATCGGCGGGTAATCCCGGTTTATTAGTGGCTCCTGGGGATCCTAATCCTGGGATAAACCGAATATACTAATTAGTTTGCCTCGCCTTTGCGCACCTACCTCACCTATCATGTCCGCGAATCTGGATCCACAAATCATCCCGCTCCTAGACTAGGAAGGCGGGCTGCAGTAGTCGCCTCGACGAAAGTACAAAGGTTCCTGGGAGCTGAAAAAGGGGCCTTTTTAGAAAGGATTGTGTCTTTCTAACCCATAATCTCCGTCGCCCCTTGCAAGAAGACTTGGGACGAGCAGCGCTTGAGGGAAATACTATGAAGTCCCCACCACAACCAGCGACCGTCCACGAACTGGACCGATACGGCGATCCGGTGCTCCACAGCATGGCTTCTGCGACTAGAGACCGCGTAACCAAGAGGAATTCGAGACCATATTCCTTGAATAGAGCTCGGTACAAATCTGAAAAAGCTCAGGGCTGTATCCGGGGCGAGTCGACGCGCAGCGGCTCGCTGAATGAGATGGTCATGGCCTGCGGACAGGACCCAAAATTTCCTATGACTATCTTCAGTGCTAGACAGGACACGGATTCGGAGCGTAACGAAGTCCCCGGCTGTCGGTTCAGAAAGGTTTCTTTCTCTGGTACATATAGTCACATCCTAACCACGCATTCCATCATAAGCTAATTAGGATACAGATGATACGGAAGTAATTGATTCCCGCGCAATGAGTGCTGGTCAACGGCGCATTCGATTGACGGCGTTTATTACAAAACAAGATGAAGACCATATGGATCCCAAAATCTACGTGGAGCAACGGGTTTACGAGGGCGTAATCGATAAGACAATTGTCCACGAACTTGCTTTTGGCGGCAGAATCAAACTTGACAAGGAGTATGAATTTCTAGCCTGCGGCGACGAAGATAGAATTTTGGGAAAGCGGGATCTGATGCTACGCATCGTATCGGTAAGTGACATTCTCAACTATCTACTGTTTAGGATAAATCGCTCAGTCCTATTCAGCTTGATAAGGAAAGCTTCGGGAACTACCTGCGGGGTCACACGACATACCACGGTTACGATATCAAAGACAACATATACATAGACGAAGATAGCATTTCCAAGGAGTCGCCGCATACGGTATGGCGAAACATGAGCCATGCACCTTACAAGATATCATTGAATGCGAGGGATTTACAAATTCTTCGCAAGGCCAAGCAGGAGAACCGGGAAACGATGGACGACTTATCGGGTGAGGACATTGAGCTCCTTCGCCTGCGTTTTGTTGGGCAAGGACATCCCGCGGAAGACAACTTGGGTGCAGGTGATCTTGTTATCTTTGTTATCTATAAGCCTTGATGTCAATATAGTGTTGCTATACGTAATTCTTAGGCTCTCCTTTCTTTGTTTTCTTTAGAAGTCCTGTAAAACGTAGGATAGCTATATAGAATCTGATACCCTACGTCGCTCTAATAGTGTAGGTTGAATACGGATCGGACACTGCCGAAGGAGGGAAGGGGAGAGCGGAAGCTTCAATCTAGTTGGTTATATAATGTTCAGTGTGGCCTGGTTAGACGGGCTTTGGGTTAACTAATATCAAATGAATCCCGTGGCCATTGGGACAGTATATTGTGGAGCGGCCTCAATCGTTCTCAATGGTATCGAGTTGGCATACTACCTGAAAAAAAAAAAAATGAAAAAAAAAGGATAATTCGAGCTAAAAGAGGCGTTGGCCGTAGTATAGTATAGACCTCATTGCTAGATCTCTCTTTTTGCTTCTTCTCTTTTCTGGGGGGTGATTAGAGGGAAGGCATGAGTTATATACATATGAAGGCACAGTAACTGGTGACTCTAGTCCTACTTAATAAAATCGAAAGATTCCGTGACAGTAGCAGTCCGATATCCATTGATGTATGACAAGGTGACAGCGGAAACACACGATTGTCGGTGGTTTTGCGGATCAGAATCGTGTTGTTTTCGTGTAGTTTAATCCTATGTACCTGTCCATGTGGCTAAGTATACAAGAAATGCTCTCGGGTATTCGACAGAAAGCCTAGGAGCAGAAAGCCCTAACCAAAGTTGGACAGAGTCAACTGAATGGCGTAATTCATTGTATCCATCCAGTAGTTATAGTATATGTCGGAGTGATGACGGAAAGGCCACACTTGTGCGTGGTTTTGATGGGAGAATTCGTGGTGTTTCCGTATAGACTGCAATATGTTAGAATACGTGCCCAATCAAATATTAATTAGCTGACCACCTCATCTTCAACTCTATTAAGCACGTATGCGAGAGAATAAAATGAAGTAACCATGTTTCGTATAGGTTTGTTTGAGATGATGCTCACCGGGGAAATACTTTATGCATTATGCATATTAATTTGTCCGCAGAAATTGTCAGTTCCGGACCATGGTTATTTTTGCCAAGTTAGAGATTTTACTGCCATTGAGATTTACCCACATGCTCGTCATACCTGTATTTCTGTCAATGTCCTTATGAGACTAAGACTAGTTAGGCAACAGTCCCAACTCCTATACTTCAGACTATCCGTAACTATCGAATCATACTGGTGCCCTTGATAATTAAAACTCCCGGCCTCTATTCAACCTCCTCGTTATCCTTTCGGTGGAATGGAATTGTGGCTACTGCGTATGCCACCCGTCCACCCTCTCTCTCCATTTGAGTCTTTTTACGCAGTGATCACTGCCTATCCGCACCAGCTTTGTATTTCAATTGGTAATGAATAATTATGGACGCCTTTGAAATAGACGAGATATTTACCTACAGCCGGATGAAAAACCGCGCTTCAATCACCCCAGGTTCGACTAGGGTCTAGCAAGAAGATTTTGTAGAGCCAATTAAGCTTGACTGTTCTTTTATGCCTACAATACCCAATTGTACAGATGGAGTAATGGATTGGTGATCGACCAAATGAGGTTGCCAAGACACCTTTCGCTCCCGGCGTAGATCACAGCTCAAGGTATATTCATTTTCCTTTTCCCTCCCTATATAAGTGAATCTAAGCTTGCTGTCAAGTACCAGGGTGATACGTTAGGTAATTCGCACTCAATCAAACTTTGATCATTTATTGCACTCGCATTGTGACGGTGGGGCCTGAGAAAAGAAAAGAAGTGGTTAATGCCGAGACATATTTCATTATTTCTCACGGACGCTACTTATGAAAACATGCCTGGATCTTGCGGTCAATAAGTTCAAGGCCACAACTGCTGATCGGTGACAATAATTCTATTAAGACTATTGGCACGTGTGCTATCTAATACCCAGGCATATTTCGGGTCGTATTCTGCTGTAAATCACAGCTGGATACTTTCAACAATTGAACTTTTATTAATGTCAGTCAAATATTTTATGACGCTAGCATTTCGTTAGTGGGGCCCGAGAAATGAGAGGTCGTCGTTGGGGAGGAAGCTGTTTTCGCTAACGACTGTATTCTGTTTCTCATTCAGCTGGAGTTAGTGAGGCGGTCACACTAATGGATTCTCATCCATTCCCTGGTTAATGGGATCTCGATCAGTGTTGGCTTCGCTTCTAAAGATAAATTCACAAGGACGCTATATTGACCTGAAAACGTGTTGGACAGCTGCGCCTGTTTCCCGCACAGAGGTCACCTAGGGACCGACCGATGGGCATCTAAGGTGGTGAGCCTCAACAACCGATATCGTGAATCATTCTCATATTGGGCATCAAGAGCTGAAAAAAGGGGCCGTGTAGACGAGATCAGATATGGTAGATTGCTGTCGCGTGATCGCAAAGCAAACGAACCGACGGGTCACGTTGAAGGATCAGGGGGCGGCGGAGCTGAGGAGCTCGGTGAATCGGGTTAATGGCAAAGATGCCTCACCTGCGAGGCGTAGGAAGAAGGAGGGCCAGGAAGAATTAAAGAGCTGTTGGGTAAAGAGGGGGTCTATATACAGGCACGCACGGGCAACATAGCTACCGGAGACGCTAAATTGTACTTATTAAAACTAAACTCGAACAAGCCACCACCGTAGCGGTCCGATATGGTGTAGTGGCTAACATCGATTGTGAGTGTTTCATATTATTGCACATTAGTGCAGAGTAATCAGCAAGGCACGGGTTGTTACCTTAGGTTCTGTGCAAACTGGTTGAGGCTGGAAGTGAAGTGGCTGGCAAAACACGACCAGTAAAGTCTCTCTGATACGCTTGGACCTTTCCTCTATCATGCGATGATCTGAGGTCGAGAGAGCGCAGGCACACACGAAAGATCGCTAAATGAAGTAGTTCTAGGCTAAATCTGCAAGAGTCTTCATCCAATATCCGATATGGTGTAATAGGGTGTCCCGGTGAAAAGACCACGGTTCTGCGTGGTATTGTGTGGGAGAAACTGTAGTCTTTCCGTGTAGGTAAGAATAAACGATATATAGTTCCTAGGAGATATTTGACCTAAGCCCGATAGGTGAATTCAGTGACCCGCCACGTCGCTGTGGTTACAGCCTCTGTTGATGATGTCGCACATGGACAGGGATATTGTTGCGGTGGCAGGTTTGTTGAAAAGGCGTTTTGCTGGAAGTCTCGATTCAGCAAGGCGTAGGCCGCCCTGATGAGATGCATACGGGAAAGTCTTTGACTGTCTGTATGCACATAGCATGCGTGAAAGGTTCGCATCACTACTATTCGGGGTTTTTTGCAGTGCAGCCAGCTGTACAGCTCAGAATACGTTGCAAAGTACTCCTGTGTCTTGCCTCCTCCCGCTTCATTTTCAGCAAAAGCAAAGCTAAAGACCAATCATTCTCTGATTGCGAAATCTAGAAATAGACCGAACATAACTGGCCCTATGTGCCCTTAGTCTTGTCATTCGTACTTTCATTTTATGAGATTGGAAATGCTACCTATGAGGTTAAAGTTGAACATTATGAGATAGATTAATCACAGGCCACAGTGTTTACTTCCAAAAGATTCAAGAAGCTCCTCTAATTTCGTCAAGTTTTTCCATTTATACAAAATGTCCACGGAAACCGAAGTTCCACGCACACAGGGCCAAGGTGTCAGTACATCCCTGATCACCAGCGAAACTCTTGAAAATACTGTGAGGCAAATATGCATATTTGCTTCCAGTTCTGACAAGAAGTCTGCATCGGCGATCATCCTTGAAAATGATGAGCCAACGAGGGCAAGCCAAGACAAAGTCAGATGAGCTGTCAAGATGTTGCAAGAAGCTTGAAGAGCAGGAGAAAAACCAAAGCATTGCGATGGATCCATGGTGTTTTGGGAAGCAAACACAGAAGAGCAAAATTAAAGCCGCCGAGGCGTAGGTACAATCACTCCGCGATTGTGAGCACTGAAAGCTGAGGGAAAGTCAGTACATATGTATGTTGTATTAAGCTAGCTACAACCTGCTTCATTATGATCACACTTATTAAAAAAGAAAACGGGAATTTTGATGTTGCACGGCTAATATAATCAAAATTATTATAAGCAAAAAAAAAACAGAGAGTCGGTGCCTCCCAGTTCCATTAGTATATTTCCCGGGCAGAACTACCGATGCGGGCTATCTTAAGATCACATTGACATACGGTTCCTTATTAAGAGACTATTCTATATATCTATAAATATAGGGGCGAGCGATAAGCCAGAGTAGAACAATAAATAAGAGATGCGTAAATGATAACCGTATAGTCAACACCTTACCCTTTTCGAAGTTCGCGAAGTTTGCCTTCGCTTAAAGAAGACTACTTTTACCTGTCTTATTGCCTTAGGACTAGAGAGATACTTTATTTTCTGTCTTATTCTTTGGGAATTAACTAAGTTTACTAGATTGATAACTATAGACCTTCGTAAGAGCCTCCTAGTATTTAGTATCAGATAAGGTACCCGGCTCGCCTAGATAGCTCGCATATGGATTACTTTAAGTTGTTACTTGGCTACTCGGTTCCTATTGTTAACTATCTAGGAAGAAACTACTTTAGCCATAGTGTTCCTTCAAAATAAGTAATATAGCAAAGAGTCAGTCTCATAAAGTCCTAGAAAACATCCTCATCGCATGACACTCCTACAGAACACGGCCCTAACAAAGAACTATCAAATCAAATATATCACTTCTGACTTCATAACACCCGCGTGTTTTTCTAGGTCGTCCTTCCAGTCTACTGTGCAGGATCCCACACGGCAAGAAACCCGATCCCTCACATCCTGAATCACAATGAAAAATAACTGTACAATATCGTCTCTTAAAAAGAATCCAATGAAAGCGCATTTCACCATGCTGCCCACATCATAGCTCTCGTTAGCATTAAGCAATGCTTGGGCACTGAAGTCAGTTTTCCTGCCTGGGAGAACCAGCTCCCAACACCCATCATCATCTTCAGAGGAAAGGCACAACTCAACGACAAATGTAGAAAAGGCTATGACATTATGCTTCTCTTCGGAAGTGAGCTTCTCGAGAATGTCAGAGCTGGGGATGTCTGTAAAAGGGGGCCCAAAGTAACTGGAGAGTCGGGACTCATGCGTTGTGTTCACTGGTACAAATTTCAACTGATTTGTGCCAGTGCTCTTTTTAACGTGATAGAAGGTGACCACCTCGTCAATAAAGAGCTCTTCACTGCAAAAGTAAATATTACCGTTTCCAGAACTAGAAATATCCCAGCCGTGCCAAGACCAGCTAGGAAAGTTAGGCGTCGAACGGCGCTTGCTGTTGAATATTTGGAAGCATAATGACCCAGCGAAGAATTCAGCAGGAAGGTCATGGATATACTCCTTTCCCAATTTAGCTTCCATGATCTCTTTTGAACTTCTAAAGCCATGTGTCCAGTCCTTAGGATTTGTGACTCGGCGCTTCGCATATTCTTCAACTAGTAACGTATATAGTTGGAACCCACATGAAGCTCCGGTCCAAAAGTCATTGATACTAGGAATATCAACATCTTCAATGGATATAGGATTGAAGGAGCTTGTCTCAAAAGTCGAGTCTTCACAAAGTACTCGGTCTTCGTGGCGGCACTTGAAAAAGACTTGAGAACTGCTAAAGATAAGACAGCAGCGAGATTGGAGGTATTCATCGAACGTCCATAATCTCTTCATCCAACCAGAGCCATGCATTGCTTCATCGACACTCTGCTTTGAAATTGCCACAGAAATATCTCCGATATTCATCCAAGTTTGACGCTGTCCGGAGGAGCGAATGCCAGGTAGACCATGTTGTGAGTCACTCCCCTCGCAAATAAGGGTCACGTAGGAATTTTTGTAAATCTCAGTTATATCCTCTCTCAAACGTTCTGCTTTATTTTCTTCGCTAGGCCCTTGGTGCCGACACAATGCATCTACCCACAGGTAGGGAATAGCCAATTTTCTGCAACAAGTGACGGCATCGAGTATTGTTTGTGGAAGTTTGAACCTCTGGCTATTAATCCCCCCAGAAAGCAAGTCCTTTTCTGTTTCCTGGTCTAGTTGGACCTGGTGGGTGCCTGGGGGGCCCCAGCAGTAGCTTAATGCTGCATACGAGGATCCATAGTGGGCACTTTCAATCTTCCCGGAGTCCACGTTGATAACTCTGCATGGAGCTTTTCCGATACGAGAGTTCCCATCCATTTTGTTCGGCTTATGGTGTGTATGGCAGGTGTCTATCCATCCTTTGGCCAGGTTGAAGTCGAGTTGCTCACTCATTCGTCTTCCATTGGCGAAGGAATTGACATCAGCCTGGTCACAGAGCAACGATATCTCACCTCCATAAGGTGGTGGCCAACAAGAATAGTCATAAGTAGGTCTTTGTTGAAACTGTCGTGTCATTTCTAAAGGTTCCGTATGCTCAGTGCTATAAGCAAGGCTTGTCATTGCACGGAGACGATAGGTACAGTGAATCTGTGAATCTTCATCTCGGTGACCTTGCGATAAGCATTTGGGTGTAGAGAGAGCAGATCGACGGCTATATCTCGTAAACAAGATTCGAGAATAATATATTGTTGTGTCAAATGCAGGAAGAAGTCCATCTTTCGTTTCCAGAGCGATTCGGGTCAAGGCGCACAGGGGACACTGAGTCGAGTTCTTATAGACATGCTCGAACATTCGAGACCCTAGTCTTCCCAGCCTCTGCTGTTTGTTTTGCCTCGAACTGTCATGCCAAATGGCTCCATTTTCAGTTATTTCGACGCATTCTGCGCACATTTGGGAATTCCGAAGTTCCATAATGACAAGAAATAATGTCTTCAATAAATGATTTTTTTGAAAAAAAAAAAGAAATTCTCTTTAACATTATGTTCGGAGCTCTGACGTTTGGATAGGAACAAAACAATGTTCTTGTCGAATAGAGCTAATAGAAATACTAGACTTATAGCATAAAATCATCGCCTCACTCTTTACGTGTGACGCTCGTATAGGCTACATACCCTCGAATTTCATTAATTAGTGCGTGTACAGCGCCAAGGCAAACATATACCATCCTAGGTAATAAGATCAGGCAGATCCTCCAAGCACCCAATCCAGACACTTCCCTCAGCTCCGGTCAATCCACAAAGACGTAAGTTGGATTTTACCCCGCCCCGTAGGCATAGCCTAACGTCTTGGCATGGGCGGTGCTATGCAAAGACAATTGTCTTGAAAGAGCGTAGGATTGATATACCGAAGTACGCGAAATTTCGACAAACAACCGACAGATTGACCTATAAGGCGATAAACACTCCGTATATAGGTCGGTATGGTTGAATAAGGAGAAAATGCCTTGTGTTATATGAAATGGTCAAAGCTGCGCGAAAGTAGCCTAGACTGAACTGAAGGGATTTCAGGAGTCGCACTAGGGGCAACCGGGGTGGTGGCGGAGCTCGGTGAGTTAGGCAAGTTGAAAAACTGCCTCACTAAAAAACAAAGAAAACAGGTGAATAAACTGAAAGACTGGGGGTACAAGCTTTGATGGCGCTAAAAATCTCTCACAGTCTTTTAGACTTATATAGCCACTATTGGCTCAATCCTTTATATCAAAGTATCCGATATGGTGTAGTGGCTAACATCGCCGTCTCTCACACGGCAGCCGGGGGTTCGATTCCCCCTATCGGAGTATTCTTTTTGTTTTTGGAATTTATGAATAACTTCAATATTTAATCCCGAAAGAAACCTTGGGTAAAAAAACAGTTGGTGGAATTGAGGATGTTTACGGCAGGTTTTAGACGCCATCACAACAACCCATGTGATTTGTTTACCGCCTGCTTTACCGTCTTGCTCTCACCTATACAAGTATTTGTATGATTCCTCGGCTTAGGTACATATTATTAATTTATCATTAACAAGAATAGTCGGCCGCTTATACGGCCTTATCATATATATATATATATACAGAGATTTAATTTTCTGCCTGACAGAAACCCGGTTGACGCGATGGCATCTAAAACCTGCCGTAGATATTGCGCGATAAAAAGTCTCCATAACCAGGCCACGAGAATGGACATCATGTTCGAAGCGCAATTGCAACCTTAACACCACCGCGCTAACTAGCGGACTCGGTGAATTACGTACTTTATATCACGATCATTTTTGGAGTACGCACATCACAATCAAAAAAACGATTGAAACGCTGAGCTGCTTTTCGTACTCACGGACCGGTCCTTCTAGACACAGCCACACTTCTAGATTGGGGACCTTAGAATACTGATCATCGGCCTTGATTCCTGCCAAGGATAAAGTTATTAATGTTAGCTAATAGCGAGTCTTCCCGGATTGCGAGTGGAGCATGATGTACGAGGGAGTAAAGGTAATTGAAATAAATATCCACAGAAGATCGAGCCTGATATGCAAATATAGTACTCAGACTTCAGAACATACTAGAGTTACAAGGCACAATAAAGAAAATAAACAACATTCGGACTCTGATATATATTAATTATTAGTCGAATAAATCCAGAAACATATCGAACAAAGTACTACAATCGCAGGATTTGCGACGATCTGCGCGATATTACTTACCCCAACTAACTTCTCCAATTCTCCCTCCACTCTTTCTATACCTATCTACATAATGTAGCTATGGTGCCAAGCCCATTAACATCCGGCAGGTGCCTTGTCCTTGGCACGATTACCATTTGAACTTCTGAAGTCGGCGTCATTATAGTGGGTGCTATAGCATAAGAGGTTTAAAGGTGTTTCAAACTGCCTCCGAAAATTGCCCGCGCTATATTTACGCTCCCTCTTTGGGAATTACTTTTTTATAGAAGATATATCTCTTCAGGTACTGAAGAACCTGATAGTGAGCGTATTTATTCTGTCTGTTTCGAGGGCCGATAATATATCGTTTGTATAGTTTATGTCTTAATCCCTAACAAAAGACGTTGAGGAGTTGTGGAGACCCTACTGCTGGCGGTTGGGGTACTTGGCAAGGATCAGGTACACATTCGGACGCTTACGGGTAAACCCAAACTTGGTGAAGAACATATCGCCAAGTAACCTAAATTCGAGAAGTTCATCGAATTCGGCGTCGGACCTATAAGGATCGGATGATGTATGGCGTGCCTCATACTCCGCCAGAATATATAAACCATGACCAATGCCGGTCTCATCTACATCTGTACTATATATATCCCATATTTCTATTTCACTTGACTTAAGTCGAGAACCACAATCAAAATGGGGTTTACTCTTCAGACACTCGCTATTTCTGCTCTAGCCGTTACAAGCTATGCCTCTCCTTTGATACATTCCCCCCGGGCAGCAAACACATCCTATACAAACTCCAACGGCTTGACATTCAATCACTTCAACGGTTCTCTTCCTAATGTGACCATTCTAGCCACTGGTAAGTAAAAATAACCTATGACATGATAAATCTACACAACACAACATCCTCTAACCCAAAGAACAGGCGGCACCATCGCCGGCACAAGCGACGACAAAACCGCAACAGCAGGTTACAAATCCGGCGACTTAGGAATAAACACCCTACTCTCCGGGATACCAGATATCTTCAATGTCGCCAACATCGCCGCCGTCCAGGCACACAACGTCAACAGCGGCGACATCTCCTCATCCCTCCTCCTAAACCTCACCCACACACTCCAGACACAAGTCTGCGATGATCCAACCATCTCCGGAGCCGTGATCACCCACGGCACCGACACCCTCGAAGAGTCCGCCTTCTTCATTGACGCGACAGTAAACTGCGGCAAGCCAATCGTATTCGTCGGCTCAATGCGGCCCTCTACCGCTATCTCCGCGGATGGACCCATGAACCTCCTGCAGGGAGTAACCGTCGCTGCAGACACGAACTCCAGAGACCGTGGAGCACTAGTTGTCTTGAACGACCGTATTGTCTCCGCTCTCTTTGCAACAAAGACAAGTGCGAACACTATGGATACCTTCAAGGCCTATGAGCAGGGAAGCCTGGGATTCATTGTGTCGAATAAACCGTACTTCTATTACCCGGCTGTGCAGGCAAATGCTAAGCACGTGGTTGATGTGTCCAATGTGCATGCCGTGCCTCGTGTGGATATCCTGTACGCCTATGAGGATATGCAGGTCGATTCGATTTATAGTGCTGTGAAGAATGGTGCTAAGGGTATTGTGGTATGTTACTTACCCCCGGTTTTGTGAGATCCGAATATGTCCAGCAGTGCAGTACTAATCTCATAATAGATTGCTGGCGAGGGTGCTGGTGGTGTTTCCACGGATTTCGGTTCTGCGATCAATGACATTGTTGTGAAGCACAATATCCCTGTTGTGTTGTCACACCGTACTGTGAACGGCGAAGTTCCCACTGCTGATTTCACCGGGGAGAGCGCGAATACCAAGATTGCTAGTGGGATGTTCAATCCCCAGCAGTCGAGGATTCTGCTTGGGTTGTTGTTGGCTGAGAAGAAGGATCTTAAGGAGATCCGAGAGGTGTTCTTGAAGGCTACTGTTGCTTGAAATCTTTTTTTTTTTTTTTAGGCCAGGAAGGGAAAAGGCGAAGGATATGAGTACACATAGATGCATAGATTAATATATAGATGATTGAAGTATTTCCAAGAATTCCCTACCTAGTAAGAATCTGGATAATAAGCGTGGACCGTAGAGATGAAACATTTCCATGTCACTCTCGGCAATAAAATAGGTTGGCTAGACTGGACATAGGAAAATATTGGGCTAGATGTAGGTACGTTATGTTTTTGCACATAAGAGGAATTTTACGACACTCGTTTACAACGGTTCTTTCAAGTTATGCAGCATGTGTATTTCACGAAAATAAGGGAAAGATTACATGAATGATGTATTTTGCTAGCCGAGCTAGTCTAGGTTAGCTAAAAGTGGTACATGGTGGGAGGATATATGAGATCTGAGGACGTTTAGAAGTGAATGGGCTTCGAGTAGGTGGCCATGGCAGCCTCCTTGAAGGCCTCGGAGAGGGTGGGGTGGGCGTGGCAAGTACGGGCAATGTCCTCGGAGGAAGCACCGTACTCAATGGCGAGAGTGGCCTCGGCAATCATCTCACCGGCACCGGGGCCGATGATGTGGACACCGAGAATGCGGTCGGTCTCGGCATCAGCGATGAACTTAACAACACCCTCGGTGTCGAGGTTGGTCTTGGCGCGGGAGTTGGCGCTGAAGGGGAAGGTACCGACACGGTACTTAACACCGGAGGCCTTGATCTCAGCCTCGTTCTGGCCAACCCAAGCGACCTCGGGGTGAGTGTACATAACACTGGGGATGGCGGCGTAGTTGACGTGGCCGTAACCAGTCTTGATGTATTCGATGGCGGCAACGGCCTCCTCCTCAGCCTTGTGGGCCAGCATGGGACCGAAGGTGCAGTCACCGACGACGCGCACGTGGGGGAGCTTGGTGCGGTACTCCTGGTCGATGACCAGACGACCACGGTCGTCCTTCTCGATTCCGACCTGCTCCAAGTTCAGGCCGTCGGTGTAGGGGCGACGGCCAATAGCGACCAAGACAACGTCGGAGTCCAGAACCTCCTCCTTGCCACCCTTGGCGGCCTCGATGTTAAGGGCGACGGTAGCACCGCTGGCGTCACCGGAGACGACCTTGGTGTTGGTCTTGAACTTAATACCCTGCTTACCCAGGATCTTCTGGGCCTGCTTGGCGATCTCGGCGTCCATGCCGGGGCCACCGATCTGGCCGAGGAACTCAACAACAGTGACCTCAGCGCCGAGACGGGACCAGACGGAAGCCTAATATCACGATACAAAGTTAACACGATCCAACATTCAAAACTCATTCCGTAGTCAATACATACCATCTCAAGACCGATGATACCACCGCCGATGACGGTCATCTTCTTGGGGACCTCAGTGAGAGCAAGAGCACCAGTGCTTGTGATGATGCGCTTCTCGTCGATCTCCAAGCCGGGGAAGCCGGTGGCTTCAGAGCCGGTGGCGATGATGATGTTCTTAGCGCGCAGGGTCTGTTCACCACCGTCGTTGAGGGCGACCTTAATGGTGTTGGCGTCAACGAAAGAACCGGCACCCTTGAGGTAGTCGACGCCGTTCTTCTTGAGCAGGAACTCAACACCCTTGGTGAGACCTTGAACAGATGTGTCCTTGGCCTTCATCATCTGGGTAAGGTTGAGCTTGACATCGCCGACCTCGATACCGCGCTGCTTGGTATCGTGAAGAACCTGGTGGTAGAGATGGGAGTTGTTGAGGAGAGACTTAGAAGGGATACAGCCGACGTTCAAGCAGGTACCGCCGAGGACTCCGCGCTTCTCGATACACGCGGTCTGCCAGGGTGTTCAGTTAGTATGCGGATTGCAACGGCAAGACCGGCCTAATCAAAAGCCGTAAATATTGCAGAAGTAGTAGCCCATACCTTGAGACCCTCTTGACCGGCCTTGATAGCGGCAACGTAACCGGCGACACCACCACCGATGATGACCAGGTCGTGATCACCTATTGCCCGGGAAAGCGGAAATCAGCAACCGCATCCGGGAAGCAAAGCGAACCTCTCTAGGAGCTCCGTGATAGCGATGTAGGAATTGACTTACCTGCTTCAGATGCGAAACCACGTTTTGAGTGGCCAATGAAGATCATGGGAGTAGCAAAATTGTTGGGAATAGCCTTCGGGCCGGCATGGCGGAGGGCAGACCGGGGCGTAGCCCGGGGCAAAACGGCGCGGAACATAACGAAAGAAGGAACAGAAAGACTAGTTGTCTTTAGATATAAATGCAATCCTCGATGCGAGCGGATTGAAGTTGTTGGGAGTGCGCAAATAGGGTGGGTGGATTCGAGTACGGGAAATGACTGAGCTTTTGCGGTATTGCTTGGCTTCACCGCCTACGACGGACTGTTGCCGTAAAGCTGGTCTATATTGGTAAGGCGGTGAACACGGGCCGGTGGCTTACCGGGGGATTGCGGGAGCCAGTTCCGATGATACTGCAGGCAGAATATTTGACATGGGAACCAAATATTTTGATTGAATACATTACGAGGCCAGGAGAAAGGCACATTTAATAGCACCTGCATTTGCTGTCAAATTCCCATTGTACGACAAACCCCGAGTTATTGGTAGTTTGGCCCGGGTTTCCTTGCGCCATTTACCTCTTCCCGGCCTGGAGAGGTCTACTCCGGGGATCGCTATTTTCTAAGCCACTTTCCAAGGGCTGGAGGACCTAGCGGCGATTCCCCAGAGATTCTTTTCCCTACCCGCGGGCCATTTTTATCGGCAAGGATTCTCGGCGGTCTCCGCTGCGGTTACAAGCGGGCACTAGGCATACACCTGGGCAGATACAGTGGATTATGCCTAACGCAGCCCACAACTCTCCGCTCGGGTTGATCTTTATATGAGCATCCACCATTTAAGAGTGGTGGGTCGCGTGTGAACCAGGTATCAGGATATCAAAATGATAGTCGATTGTTCTCCTTCCTGGCCTTCTTATTCAACCGGCTCTTGATTTTTGGGGAATTGTTTTCTATATCCTTGTAGTTTACATCACCCATCCTCCCATCCTTGCACAAAGTGCTGGAAGAGAAATGACCTCTCCAGGAGGATGATTAACCTAACGTGTGTGCACTCCCGACTAGAAGGTATTTGTATATGGAATAAGGAGCCCTGGAAGGAGGTATTGGACTGATGTGCAAAGCTAGATGGCACAGACGAAGAAGACCTCCCGATGAAAGCGAAGGTTAGGCAATGGTTCATTTGTATGTAAGCGAGGAATTCAGAAAAAAGTTTAAAGCTACTTCCCAGGTGTATCCTCTAGACCGAGTCCGTGAGTTCATGAGCTCGTGCAATCCACATCAAGACAAATTTAGTCCTGTCCACAAGACGATTTTTCCTCCTCCTTTCGATTTCTCTTCTGTCGCCACTTGATCCCACTACGCGCCACTACCCACAAGCAGGGAGAAACAGCAATGGAGATCAACGCAAGCGTGGTGTACGCCCAGCCATCGCCCATGGCAGAGGTCATAGGACTGATCGCTGCAGACGCCGCGGCACCGAGTTCACACCGGAATAGATTGTTTGCGGCAGTCGCGGCCGCTGACTTTCCCGGCCAAAGATCAACCATCAAGGCATTCAAAACCTGTGAGGTTCCAATAATCGACCATCCGGTGATGAACAGAAGAATGATAGGAGCAGCAAGGTTGACCTTGTGACCCAACACCCAGCCGTAGGTCAGCATCGACAAATTACTAATGTAGTAAAGCGGGAGTGCGACTTCCAGTCTTGCCCGCTCAATGTTGAAGTTGCGGATGTCCGCACGCACATTCTTGACGACAGTAAGACCGGCACGTTTTGCATGACGGCGGTAGTTCCAGTCAACCAGTCGGCCAGTCGTGAAAGCTGACAGCACCCCTCCTCCGCCGATGGGAAGGTACATCAACGAAGCATGGAGGTCGTTGAAGTGATAGATCTTATGGAAGGAGGTCGACGCACCAATCATGACAGCATAGAAACCAGCAAAAAGCAATCCTGTAGTCAGCAGGATGATCGACGTCTCGATATCCAGGACGACCTTCATAGTCGGGACCGGTGATGGGAATCGGAGAGAGTAGTTCTTTCGTACCTCAGCTTCCTTGTCCGGGTCAGGCAGGCGACCCTTCCGTCTGCGCGTGCGATGCCGGATAATATCTGCCACGGAGTTATTCAAAGGAGGCGGTGGGATGGACCCGTCTCCGACGACTTTGCGACAGGTCTCCGGTAGGAATAGACCGAGGATGAGGAAGAACACGCCACCGAAGATGAGTAGAAACCAAAAGATCCAGTGCCAATTGGTGTACTGACTGAAAAGGCCGCCGATTATTGGTGACAAGGAGGGACCTAGCATGCTCCCGACTGAAGCGAAGGCAATGTATGAGCCTCGTTCCGCGGACGTGATCATGTCTCCGACCAAACCGTTTGCCAGTGCCACAGTCGCACTGCTGCCTGCACTCTGAAGACACCTGAGAACCAGGAGGGCAGCATAACTGTTTTGGAGAGCTAGTTCGAGGTTGGCTGCAAGGTAAATTGTGAAGCAAATGATGTAAGCGGGACGGCGGCCTGCGGTGTCCGAGAAGCCTGCGATCAGCATGGGTGCCACTCCCTGCATGATCTAGAAATAAGAAACCTGGTTAGTTGCGCATTTCTTTGACAAGATTGTTTTTATTTGACTTACCAGGTAAGTAGTGACCGTCAAGTTCACCTGGGAGACGGAGATCTGCAGGGAACTCGCGATGGTGGTCAAAGCGGGCAGATAGATACTCGAAGACAAGGGTGAGAAGAAACTAGCCAAGGATCCCATGGCAACAATAGCCCGCTTCTGGGCTACTGTGAACTGAGAATAGCCTTCCTGGCGCGTATCTCCATGATGGGTTGGTGGGTCTTCGGGTGCTTTGGTATCAACCTCATTGCCACGCTCTTGCGCCATGTTACCTTTTTCCATTGGATCCTCGAGGTCGGCGATTTAACTGACCATGTGGTAAAATCGTTGAAGATGCGTTTGATGAAATATCCCCGATGGTTTTGTTACTTGCCCGGTTCAGGGAAGTTAACCAATTAGAGTTCCTCGACAATCCCGGGACCGGCATCGACCTGAAAGTGAACTCAACTTGGCTCTTGCGACTTTTCACTTTTCACTTCCTACCAGAATGTACGACCGTAAGCATTCCAAGGTTGTTCCTAGATGTTAGGAAACATTTACCTGTCATCAAGTCTGCTTTTCTGCATTTTTGGTCCTTGAATGCTATATACACATGTTTCTTCGATTGTAACATGCACTCTGATGTAGACTGAAAACTCAAGTGTTCGAAGCACATGCACATCGATCGCAGATACCATCTCGAAGGTAACACCCATGATTGTGACCTTGGCCATGCGCACTTCATATATGGGTCAGCATGTGCTTTCGGAACACCAACTTGGAATAGACTCACCCCCGGGGCATTAGAAGTTGGAATGTCGTCACTCATGACCAAGATATTCAAGATTTGACACACCTGACACCTTGGCAAATCCAGATTTGTGGACACGAGCATGCCCTTGAGGGTTGCCATGTGGTCGTCCAGGTCCCAGCCCGATCCACTCATGTGTATGCCGATCCCTACACCACGGCATCTTAGATGCCATCGCGCCAACCGTGTTTTTGCCAGGCAGAAAATTAAAAGGTTATATATAGAAAAAGTCTCTTGCGCAGAATATGCCCTTTTTTACCGCCTTCGTCTATACCTAAGCTGAGGAATCATATAAATATAGGTGAGAGCAAGACGGTAAAATAGGCAGTAAACAAATTAGTTATATGGGTTGGCGTCTAAAACCTTCCGTACTACACTGGTAATAAAACGGTATTCTTACCAATTTCATACAATATATTGAATATATTACTGATGATAGCAGCCATAAATAACAGCACAGTACAGGTGTAGCAATCTAGGAACGGCTCTAATAGGTAGAACTTATTTATTCTTCTACTGATTGGTGTTACAACCAATGGTCATGAATTGCAGAATTAAATAACAAAATGCTATACTCTTCTGCAGCGCTATGGAGCAGATAGTATAAATTAACTGCATTACAAAGCGCTAGTGAAGTTTACTTAGATTATCATGGTTCCAATCAACAGGGATCTAACATGGGTGTACACTGTAGGTTATAATATGGCGAAAATAGGCACAGCCTTGAAGAATACCTTATGTCCGCAATAATATGTCGGCACGTGGAATGTGAACGCTAGTGCTTAATCTCTTAGTCCTGTCTCCTAGTTGGGTGGCTTGGAATAGAGATTCTCTTTTCCATCTTCAGCTCCGGCTTAATGTCATTATTGATCTGCAGTTCGTCATTCGATCCGCAAATACCAACCTACCCAATGCCGTTGCAATCCGACCCTTGTCTCCGAAAAGGCACCCATCTATTAATCTATTCCCCCCCACTGAGGTTCGTAGCAGGACGTACGAGCACAGCACTCCTGCAACTCGTTGTCGGCTAAACATCATTTAGAAGGTCCTCCCGATCGGCTGTAACGTTGTGTCCTGTGTCTGTTGATCATCCTCCTAAGCATCGGCTTATATATTCCAGTCTGTTGCACTTCCAAAGTAGTTGAAAAACAGCCAATCCTCTCCTCTCACAATTCTCCCTTATCACAGAAGATATGATTCTCTCAGCAGCTATCAGCATTGGAGCCCTGCTCTCAGCGGTTCCCATATGTGCCGCCTCATACTCTCAGACGAAAGTATACGATAGCACCAACTTCTTCGACGGGTTCAATTTCACCAGTGATCCGGATCCCTCTGGTGGCTTTGTCAAGTATGTGGATGCCGAAACTGCCCAGAGCTCTAGCATGGCCAAGATCAGCAACGGCGCAGTCTACCTCGGTGCCAACTATGTGGATAAGAGTACCAATGGCCGCCCCTCGACCCGGGTCAGGTCCAAGGACGTCTTCACCACCGGCCTATTCGTTGCCGATATTGCCCACATGCCAGCTGGCACTGGAAAGGGTGGCTCGTGCGGTATCTGGCCTGCCTACTGGACCTCGGGCCCCGACTGGCCCAACTCGGGTGAGATCGACATCATCGAAGGCGTCAACGGGCAGAAATCAAATGCTGTCACCCTGCACACGGCAAAAGGGTGCAACATGGATGTCTCCGGGTCCGAGTCGACAGCAAACCAAACTTCTGCCGACTGTGAGGACTCCGATGCGGGTTGCTCTCAGGCCACCACATCGTCTAACAACTATGGCACTGCCTTCAACGCTAACGGAGGTGGTGTCTATGTCACGGAATGGGCAAGCCTTTCTATCAATGTGTGGTTTTTCCCTCGTGGCACCGCTGCAGCTAATGCGGTGATTAATGCCGGCGCTGCGGACCTGGATGTGGCAAAGTTCGGCGCCCCCTTGGCTCACTTTGAGGGCAATACTTGCAACATTGCCGAGAGATTCAAGAGCAACTACATCATCTTCAACACAAACTTCTGTGGAGGGTGTAAGTACACTCCAATCTGCAGTGAGGACACATTCACTAACTTTCACAGGGGCTTCAAGAGAATTCTTAAATGACAAGACCTGCGCCAGCCTGGCCGACGCCTGCAACGATTGGGTCGCAAATAACCCAGCCGCCTTTAATGAGGCTTACTGGCTGATAAACTCGGTCAAGATCTATGCTCGAAACAACTAATCTCTGAAACCTGAGGTTGGAAGTGGATATGAATTATGGGCTGAACGCACACTTTCTCATGTCGCTAGCGAGAGTTGAATGTACATCCCTACATCTAGAGACTTAGTCTGAGCGTATAGTGCTTAGGTAGAGTACTCAAATGTGGAGATTTCCCATGCATTTCCCCGCATTTCCGCTCTAATTTTCGCGAACACAGCTGCAACGTATTTAAGTAGACCAATCTATATAAGTGGATCCTGCCCTGAGCAAAAGGCCACGCTAATCCCGATTCGGATAGATGGCGCTCTTCAATTGCCGGACCCACTTTCCAGCCGCTGGACCAATTACATCTCTATATTTTAGACCCTTTGGTCTCGTGGGAACAGGCTGAAGAACCATCTTCCCGTTGTTTATATCGTTTTAAAAAATCATGCCAGAGTACATTGGGATAATCAAGCGCCCGAGACATACATCCAAGGCACGCAATTCTTGATTTCCCGGCACTGCGTTCCCACAATACCAGCCTATCTACCCCTCCCTATATAGCGACGTGTTATTGGCCAATGGTGCGGCATAATCTAAATTAAATGTGATATCGCTTTGCCTTAGTGAATCGTCTATCCATTCCAACATTTTCTGTAAAGTTATAAGGAAATTCGATCACACGCAAGGAGCCCTTGCTTCAAGATATGTTACGGGATGGCTCCTTCATTTACATACTGACATGTGTGAGCATTATAGCTATCAGAATGAGCTAGTCAACAACAGCAGTGCTCATTGAAGCATTGATATCTATATCCACTAGGGGTGTAATGACTAGCGATATATCTTATTTATTACGAACTTCAGATCGAACCTCTTCCGGGACGGCTGCTACTGCTTGGCACAAGCTCACACGGTTTCTTAGTAAATGGCATTGTGATCATATCAAGCGGAGTTGGTTGCAATAAGAGAGTATTCCTTCGCCGAAAGGTTGCAGATGGTGCAATCCTGCTGCAGCTAGAACTCAGACTTAAATTAATTTGCCAAGCTCGTTCATGCATGAACGATGCAACCTAGGGCAGTGCTAGTACCGAGCCCACGATACCTATATCCTTCTCCACACCCTCCTAAGATAGCATATAGCTTCATTCCGATAACGAACATTAATAAACTATCTTTAATTATATTAAAAAATGTATATATATATATATATATATTTCTTACAATGGTCTACTTTGCGATAGTACAATATATAACGGCACTTTGGAGGAGAATCAATGAATACGATGACGTTACAGCCGATCGGAAGCATCTCTAACTCTATAGTACTCCATAAAAGCCGCATCCAGATGCCGTTCGCTTACCAGTGAGTGCGTGGGGGCGGGTATGTCCGTTTTCTGCAAGAAGCCCTATATAAAGTAAGTCTTAGTTTAACAGGGAATAAACGATGAGTATGAGCACCTCTCCGGAGAAAATGACCAATAAATGAATTGAGAGGATTGGCGAGGTTGTGGTAGAACCAAGGAACAAGACTTAGTTGACTACATCACCTTCTTACTGAGACCGCTAGAACAGACCGATGAATACAGCCTATGGTGGGGCTAGCCTGTAAGCGACGGGCGAGCAGATCGAGACTAACTAGTTACGTAGTACTGTAGACGATACATTTTTGTTGGTGTTTCGGGTATAGTTTGCTGTTATGTGACCTTACTGCATTCCTCGGTGGTTTGAAGGCCTTTGGAAGGGAGGAACTTGACACAATCATAATCCAATTCATTGACAGAAAACGCCCGTTTGACTTTCGGGTCTCGTCTTGACGTAGAAATGGAGGTGAGGGCCGTACCTGGGGCTGGTGGATATCTCAGGAGGCAACCAATCACATGGCAGCATGTCACGAGACCAAAACCAAACGCCAAGCCCGGACTGAGAAATACCCCCGCGCGCATAAAAGCGGCGTGCCAAGAACATCTCCCCAGGACCACTCGACCCACTCGAGGAAAAATGCGGAGGTCATAGAAAGCCATGCCACCGGATAATTCACCAAATTCATCACGGAGTATGTAGCGCTCATCAGTTCGCACTTTGCGTTTCGGACAGCAATTTGCTTTCCGCACCGTTTCCAAGCCGAATATATTGCAAGCCTCCCGGGATGGGCAGAACAAAGGTCTTTCCTTCGGATTGCCGAGGTCAGTATACCGGGTAAAAGCCCCCAGATCTCGCCCCGCCATGACATTCTTACCACACACGGTAGGTACTTGCCGAGCCCGGATTCTGGCCCTGATCCCCGTGATCCCCGGGTTTTCTCATTCTGGTGGGTAGGGCATGTTGTATCGACGCTGGTGACTGGTTTGCTATCTTATGTTCCCCATGTTCCACCGGAATATGACCGAATCCGAACTGTCACTCCTTGCTGTTCATGGCTGCTTTTCAGTCGATCTCCGGGCGGGAAGTTGCTGTGCATCATCGTCCATTGGTAGTTCGGAGTTGTGCCGTGTGTGACCAGGGTCTCCGCGCTGCAAGTAGAAGCCTTAAAAGGCTCGGTTGCCGTGATCTGCGCTTGATTTTAGATCGTCTGTTTTTCTGTCGCTGTGCAGTTTATTCTACCCCACGGGCTAGGGTCTGGTTGTCTTCCCTACTCTTTTATTACTATTTCGGTCTATAGAACCAACATTAATGCGACAAACCTCCAAGAATACTCGATTCGTCCCTCTTAATCGCGTTTAAAATGAGTGCCAAAATCCCCTCGTGGAATGTCGTCCACAAGCTGGAGAAGCGACAGCTTCTCATCGGAATTAACTGTGTGGCTGGACTGTCTATCTTGTTCTTCGGATACGACCAAGGAATGATGGCCGGTGTCAACAACGCAAAGGATTATATCGACCTTATGGGATTCGGCTATACTGAAGTGGTGGACGGCGAAGTGACCCCGGTGGTCACAAATTCCCTACTGCAAGGTGGGATTGTGTCGGTCTACTACCTCGGAACCCTTTTCGGCGCATTACTTGGTGGCTGGCTTGGAGACCGCACGGGAAGAATCAAGACCATTGCAGCGGGTGCTCTATGGGCTATTTTAGGTGCCGCTCTGCAATGTTCTGCACAAAACCACAATTGGATGATTTGCGGTAAGGAGGTATATACTCAATACATGCAGGCTTGGACTAACTTTTGCAGCACGCTTCGTTAATGGTATTGGAACTGGAATTTTGAACGCTATCATCCCTGTCTGGGCTACCGAGACGGCTGAACATACTTCACGCGGCCAATTCATTGCTATTGAATTCACGCTAAACATCTTTGGTGTTGTGTTGGCCTATTGGCTGGAGTTGTACGTAAATCGATCCGATCCCCGCGATATCCTTTCTAACGTTCGACAGTGGTCTGTCTTTCATCGATAACGGAGAGTCAGCCTTCCGCTGGAGATTCCCCATCGCATTCCAGATCGTCTTCCTCTTAGCCCTCTTTGCGTCTGTCTGGTTCTTCCCAGAGTCACCTCGATGGCTCGTCAAAGTCGGCCGGGAGGAAGAGGCTCGCTACATTCTACAGCGTCTACGTGGATCTAGCGGAGAGGACCTCCTCCGAGCGGAAGCCGAGTTCCAGGATATTTTGAGCATCGCAGAGCTGGAGCGGACAGTGGATCACGGGGACTCATATCTGTCTATGTTGGTTGGCTACAAATCGGGTGATCTCCACATCGGCCGTCGCGTACAGTTGGTTATTTGGCTCCAGATCATGCAGGAATGGGTTGGTATTGCGGGAGTTACTGTCTATGCACCGACTATCTTTGGCATTGCTGGGTTTGATTCGATGAAGAGTCAGTGGATTAGTGGACTGAACAACATTTTCTACATGGTATGTTTTGGCGTTACAGAAGAGAGCGATTTGTGCTAATGTGTATGTTTAGTTTGCTACACTAGTCTGTGTCTTCACTCTCGATCGCATCGGTCGTCGGTGGACTTTGTATTGGGGCGCAGTTGTCCAGGGTATTGCCATGTTCCTTGCGGGTGGATTTTCCCGTCTCGCTATCGACAACAAGGCAGCTGGTGACATGGGCAAGGCATCCTCGTATGGTGCGGCCGCAGCCTCGATGATTTTCATCTTTACCTCTGCATTCGGAGCCTCGTGGCTCACAGTCCCTTGGTACGGAACCCGCATCTGATCGTTTTACTTAATGCTAACTTCCGATCTCTTAGGGTTTACCCGGCTGAAATCTTCCCCCTGGCCGTTCGTGCACGTGGAAATGCCTTTGGTGTTGTCGGATGGAGTATTGGAAATGGATGGCTGGTGAGTGACATCTTCAACGAATACAAGAACATATACTAACCGAACATTGAAGACTCTACTGTGCCCCGTCATGTTCAATGCCATTGGCGAAAAGACCCTGTACGTCTTCGCTGCCAGTAATGTCATCGCCATCCCCATGGTGTGGGCTCTGTACCCAGAAAGCAATCAGCGCACCCTAGAGGATATGGATCTCCTATTCGCGGCTAGAACCCCCTGGACCTGGGATGCAGAGAAGACCTTTGCGCGCCTCAAGGCGGAGAACCCAGGCATGGTCCAGTCTCTCGGGCCCAAGGGCAGTGTGTTGGACCCGGAGACTGGCAAGCCTCTTTCTGCTGCAGCAGTTGTTGCGGCTTCCAAGGCTGGCGATAATGCTGTAGGAGCGGAGCATGTAGATCACGCTTAGATTTGAGGTGGGACGACTTGATGATATGCTATGTTTTGGATACGTGACGTTTTGATGAATACCCAATTAATAAATGGATACATGGTTGGAAAAAATTAGTATCTTGTCGCTTGAAAAATTAAGAACATATATTCAGAACAAAATGAACTAGATGTGATCTTGAAGAAAATGCCATCGACAGAAGCTCTGATTGGCCACTTTGGGAACAACAAGCATCAACTCAACCTCCAGTTTGAGCTTTATATTTATAGCCTTTTTTTTTCCCTCACCATTTCTCTCTCTTCAAATATTCATATTCAAACAAAGGGGTTATCACACTCTTAACATCAAAACCTACTCCATACTCACGTGGTAGGTACCCCAATACCCCAATCCCGACAAACGCGTCTCGCGTCGCATCGTTCCCGGCTAATTACAAATTAGTGAGCCTCGGAATATCAACCTCACCACGAACCCCAAGCAATTCCAAGCTTTCAAAGGGCCTCGAACCCTAAAATCAAAGGAAATAAATCACATAAAAACGATCTACCAAAAACCCTAGCCGGGTAAGAGGGTCTATAAATCATGTCACTCTCAACAGTCCAACCGGCAGATCCGCAGATCCCAACACCAACCCCAGACCACCAAGACCCCAAACCCCAGGAAACCCTCCAACCAGCACTACCCACAGCGCAAACCAAAAAATATCTCCACCGCATATCCTTGCACCCAACGCTAACCCCCTACCGCCGGCGCGTGTATCGGACGCTCCTGTCCGTCCCGCCAGGTCGGTGGACTACCTACTCGGCGATGGCGACGTACCTAGGCTCCAGCGCACGGGCGGTCGGCAATGCGATGCGCAGTAACCCCTTTGCCCCGGAGGTGCCGTGTCATCGGGTCCTTGCCGCAGATGGATCGTTGGGTGGGTATAAGGGAGAGTGGAAGGTTGATGGGCATAAGGGTGGTGGTGGGTTTTGTGAGGAGAAGAGGTTGAGGCTTGAGGAGGAGGGTGTTGTTTTTTTGGACGGGAAGGTTAGAGGGGTTTGTTTTAAGGAGTTTGTGGATTTGGGTGCTAAGTGAGTTTCTCTATTTGTTGATTAGAGGGCGTTTTAGGGATAACAAGGAGAGGCTTGTGTTCTTAAATTGTGTTTGATATTTGAGATTCCTGTATTTATATCCGGAAAACTGATGGAGTTATCGGTCTGGATTTCCTATCTAGGGAGCCTCGGCTATATATGTATGCTTCGATATTGAATATTGTGCCTCATCGACCTCTTCGTCAAATAATAAGTGTGATATAAAGGAAGGTATATCAATTCTAAATGCTTAGAACCACTAGCTGATTTCCCGTTAGCACCGAGGGCTGAGCCTGGTATATCTGCAACGTTCCTTCGAGTTTTTACCTTTCTCAACCCTGGACCCGACCCAGAGGGACCGGGTTACGATGGCTTGGGGGCGTTTCAAATTTCAATCAAATATGCAATATAGAGCGCACAAGGTGGTTTGACCTATTTATAGAAGTCTATATACTAATACCAATACCACTTTCTAGGAACATATTAATGATGATGAAAAATACCCCAAAACTATAGACTTGGTTGTGAGGATGTGACAATATATATGTATACTACACACGTTGTGCTGTTTTATAATCCCAGGAACCAAGCCTCGAAAGCCAAATCCTTCTAGCTGCGCGCCACACCACAGCTATGCTGCTCATCCTACAGTAATGCAAACAATGGCATAATCTACTACACCCACACAGATACGCCAAACCCTGGTGTCTAAACAGCACCTCAATGGAAGGAAACTAGGCACAGCCCGTCCCGCGATTTCAGCGCAGCAAGCACAACCAAGAAAACTGCTCTCCTACCAAGCAAGCAAATACCTGAGTCCTCGGAATTATCGAAAAGACAATGAATATAGCACACCGGATTCACCTGCACGGACATGACCTCCTTGTCCCGCAGGAATACGGAGTCTAGAACGGATCTACGTCTACATCTATATCCCGGGACATTCTTAAAACGCGGCACAACGTGCTGCCCGGGCTAGGGTATTTGATTCTTGTGTCTCGCTCTGATCGTTCCAGGGCATGGGTACTACATTGTCGTGCGAGGTGGCATCTTGACCAGGGGTTTAGGTTACAGTTTGTTGAATGGGGGGCGGCTTTCGCGGCTTAATGTTAATGTTGATGTTTATGGGGCCAGGGATTGGAGAGGGTCTGAGAGGGTCTGAGAATGTCCTTGGGAGGAATTGTTGGGACTAGAATGGGAATAATGTGGTTTTGAAGGATTGGGCTGGGATTTAGATCCGTTTCGGATGTGCATTAATGAACTTAATGATCCCTTGGTACCTGCATGTACTAGGGATTATTTTTAGGAGTGGAATTATCTAATTACTTTCAAGGTTAGTCCATGTGGACTGTTACTGGACTTGGATATTCAAAGGAGAAAAACATTGAATTTTGGGGGCCAAAGTGAGGGCCAACCTTTTTTGGGGATTCTAGGACAGACATTTGTTGTACAAAAGGACAAAGGAATGGCTTGAAAAGTCAGAGTTTTTCATTAGAGTTTTCTTTGCTTTTTGATATTCTTTCTTTGTATCCTATGAGACATATGTGTGCATATTGCATATTTAGGGGAAAACGAAAAGCTACTAAACACAGCTAGTACGGAGCACGGAGTATGATGTTTGATGCAGCACCTACTTAGTCCGGTTAGTTCGTGCGACTACTGCAGAACGCGTACTTGGGATAGTTTTCACTTGGCCAGAGCTCAATTGGAACAAGAAAGGGGAAAATCATAGATAGGAAAAAAAATCGTCTAAGCCAATTGAGGAAAATGGTATTATCGTAATCGTGGCAATTCATTGAAACATTCCACCAATAATCCATCTAAGCCCGATCTAGAATCTAGAACACATAAAAGGTAATGAGCGATGAGCTCGAAAAACTGAAACAAACTAATGCGAAGAAGCAATCCGCGTCTTCTATACAACATACAGGATCGACCCGTAACGGGGCTGCGATCTACCGATGAAACAAACAAATGTAAAAATAGAAATAGAACGTCAGAAATGGAAATAAAAACCCGTCGTAGTATCGTAAAAATGCCCGGAAAAATGTCGCAGACACCGGCGCAAGACGAAAAAGATCATTACAATCATGACATCTGCTTCGCGGAGCGCTTGCAGGATCCGCGCTTGGGCACGTCCAGGTGGTGGTATGAGCGGAGGTGCTCGACAAGGTGATCCTGACGTGGGAAGCCATTGCTACCCTTTCGCGAGCAGTGCTCAACAGGGCAGTTGCGGAAGACGGGGTAGTGGACACTGGACTGGTGGCGTTTCAAGTCTGCGAAGCGGGTGAAGGACTTTCCGCAGTGGTCGCAGCCGAAGGGCTTAGCAGGCCTGAGGAGATATGTTAGTGGGTTGACTCAATTGCGACGGCGGAGGTAGTTAACTTACTTGGATGCTTGCGGCGCTGGTGAGTCGGCGCTGGATTCATATTCGCTGATGGGGTAGCTTGGTAGAGCGATGTCTTCGGAGGGGAAGTTGAAGCTGCTGCTGTAGCTACCGCTGTAGCTGCTGCCACAGCTGCTGGGTGCGCTCTGGGGCATGGCGGGTCGGTCAAAGACTGGGTAGTCGTGTGGTCTCTGGTAGGTGTAGGGAGAGCTGGTGATGCCGTAGAGCTCTGGAGTGACCTCTTGCATAGGGAAGGGACTGGTTGCGTCGACGTCGCAGAGGGTGTCGTAGACAGGCTGGCCGCCGTAGAAGAAGAAGTCCATGCTTCCTGGTGAGGAGGAGTAGGAAGAGTATGAGTCTGTGTAGTTGAATGGGGACTGCATGTCGATTGGGGCGGATGGGAGTGAGCGTTGGTGTGGTAGGGGAATTGGGATTGCGGTCTTATAGAGAGAGAGGGTTAGTCTAGAATACGCCCATGCAAGCTAAAGTCACTTACCATTGTGACAGAGCAGGTTTAACTAATTATTGAAATCTTAGAATTGATTTGGGCCAAGTATTTAAGATTCAAGTGCAAAATAATTCCCCCAAGCAATGGCGAGACATGAGCCCTTTTATGTGCCCAACGTGAAACTCCATCATATGGAGCATGACCGGGGGGCTCGAGTAGGGTATTGGTCGACACGGGACAGCAACAGCGAGACTAAACTGTGAATGGCTGTCAAAGGGAGAGAAATGGCACTAAACAGTTTTCTAGAAAACTACTCGAAGCAGACTGGACAAAACCACTCAGCCTCCCCGCCTCCTCGCATGCGGGAATTTGATTTGTATGTATGCGGATCGTTGCTGACGCCGAATATTCCACGGTCCTTCTAGCGTGCCCCTCTCCTAGTCCTCATTTCACACCCTGGATAGGTTTGAATGATGATTGGAGGATGATCAGGTGTTGTCAAGGTGACTTGAGGTTTGCTGATAAGCAGCGGTCAGACTTTTGGGTGCCTAGTGACTTCCCCTCACGAAGATCCTCTTATGATTGGATCGTTGAGGATTCTGTGTGTCTTCTAGTGTCTTTCTAGCGTCTTGCCAAGACCTCGTGTCTGACGGCCATGGCGGGCCATTTTTTGTTGTTCGTCATAGGGGCATTAGGGGCATAGGGGTTGTACATTTGCCGTTTCATGAATTCCTGGTCGTCAGGGTCATCGAAGCTTTCATAAGAAATATTCCAAGGTTGAGTTCAAGAAGTCCAGATCCAAGGCCAAAGCCAAGGTCAAGAATGAGTTCAAGTCCCCAAGTTCGAGTCCGAGTTCACGATGCACATCATTCCGGGAATTCCCCCCTCCAAAAACCCACCCATTGACGTATGTATTGACATCTTCCACGGCACAATCGTGCCGGTTATATTATCTGAAATGATCCACGATCCAGCCTTGCGCTCCCGAACATGTCCATCTCCATGGAGAACCTGGCCAAGGCCTATTCCCACAATTCCCAAACCTCTCCAATCCCGTATCGCAGATCGACCGATGATGTCGCGGTCGCGCACAGCCCCTGACGAGGTAGCGACTAGCGACTAGCGTTAATCCCCGGGCTTCTAGAAAGAAAAATCCCGCACTTCGAAAGTGCATTGCATGCTAGCGTGCCAAGGGGCTGAAAGAGCGAGTGGGATGCAGGTGTAACCCGTAATGCTTGCTGGCGAGTTAGCGTTCTCTGACGTTGCACGTCGTTGGTTGTACAGAAGTGAAGCGATTCGTCATATGCTGGTGCTTTTTTTATTTATTTTTTCTTCTTTTTATTTATTCATTCGGGGATATTTGGGATCGGTTCCGGTCCTGGGCAACCTTGGTGATGAGGTGAAGTGCAGCCGTGCCGTCCCCGTGTCCCTTTCCCTGGTTTCCTGCTTTTTATTATTATTATTCTTATTATATTTTTCCGTATTTTTAGCATCTCTCCAATAGAGACAACGGTAAACCAACAGAGCTACGTGTACACGAGCAAAATACCGACAACCCCGGACCCAGGGCCCAGGTTGGTGTCTGTACCTATTGTATGTACTATATGGGGTACTTTTCTAGCTGTACTGCATCCCAAGGCCTAGCCCAGGTACCTGCAAGGCAGACTGGGGCATAAGCGTGCAATGCACTTTACTTGGGCTGCTTGGCTGCTTAGCCACTTGGCTACCTCGTATTATGTATATAGTCAACAATATGCTTGACTTAAGGATTCATTGTATGGTTCGAACAATTGATAACCTTGCAAATAACACGAAACTCCCGTATCACCCAGGCCCATTCATTGCACTCATTGATGCCAGTCCTGCGAAAACAGTAAAAAGAAGATAAAACAGCCCACCGTGACCCCACAGATATCAAAGTTCCCGCCATAGCCTCAAACATCCAGTCTATCGAATCATAGCGTCGACCCACAGACATTGTGAACACAATCCAGGGTGAAAAAATTAATCATCTGCACTTGGAGACCCGAGTGGGTTGCTCACGGGGAGAAAAAAGAACAAAGGCGCCTCATAACTCATCCTCGAGGTATTTGTACACAAACTTGAAATCAGCCTTGCGCCGATTCATCCTGTTGATGCCATTCGTAAGTGGGGGAGCTCGTAAGTTGGTACGGGAACGAAATCAATCGGAAGCTTTAACTGACCATGTGCTTTCGTAGTCGAAGAAACGATAGGTGCCTTGTTCGAACTCCTCAGTGATGTTCTTGGGCTCCTCGTGACGCTGGAACCAGGTTTGATACTGCTTATGGAAGCGCCAACTCTGGTTTCGGAGCGCCTTGGCAGCGAGGTATTGCTGATACGTCCCTTGACGGTAGTAGAAAAGGTAGAAGAGAGTGTCCGTGTCAATTCTCCCGGTATCGTACAAGCGAGGGTCATCAAATATTGAGAGAGGTTCCTGGGGATAGTAGAGAGCGGTGCTGTAGGGGTTCTGCGGCTTGTAGTGACGTGGCTTTTCAGCATCGCCAGCCTCTGGGCATGTCGTCAATGAGGTCGCGAGAAGGCGTTGAACAGACGGCGATGGGTTGGCCGATGCACGCGACTTCGTTACCTCAAATGATTGGAGCAGGTCCTGGAGACCAGGGGGCAGGTGATATACCGATTCATCAGTTTCAGTTCCTTCTGTCTCAAGTTTGCCATTCGTTGACGTCTCCACTTTTGCGGGCGCTGGCGATGAGACACTTGCATTTGCAGGGATCTTCGGTCGCACGGGCCCAGCAAGCTCTTCTGTAACAGCTGCTACAGTAGGTGGAATTATTGACTTTGAAACAGGCTGTGCTGACGCCACACTAGGCGAAGCAGTAGAAGACTTGGAGATAGGCAATGCCACGGACAAAGCTGGGCTGAACCCTGGTGGAGGGGGAAGAGGAAGGATGCCAACACCACTTTTGTCACTTGCAGCAGCAGCAGCAGCAGCGGAGGCATACTTGAGGGTTTCACCAGGGGGACGGGTCGGAAGGGGAGCGGGCTTCATGCCCGGAGTGGCACTCGATGAAGCAGATGGGTGGAGGGTAGCAAGAACAGGCAGCGGCGATTTCATCTGTGTTGACGGTCTTCGGGCTGCTGGCGCTTCTTGCTTGACCTTTGGTTTGGGTTCTGGCTCTTCGTCTTGGATTGATTGGGCATCTTGTGATGATACACGATCACCTTCGCCGCCCATGCCGAATTGTGCCTCGACCTCTTCGCCGATATTTAGATCGTCGTAGAGCGTCTCATCCTCACCGGAGTAGTCAGGACTACCTCCTTCTTCGACATAATATTTGATGCTTTCCTTGAGATCTTGTACCGCACCAACGTCCAAGTTGCCGTTCTGTAATGAACGATTGAGGAATTCCAACTTGTTTACGTGCCATTTATGTCGTTCCGTAACGTGGGAGATGTCGGCCATTCGATCCGCCTTCTTCGTGTCCTTCTTCCCTTTCTTCATTTGCGCATGAAGTGTTTCCTCCTCTGCCTCCAGGGCCTCGATCTTCAGCTGAAGCTCGTCAACCATATTAGAGAGAAACTCGCAACACTCGACTCTCTCCTTCTCCTTTGGGTCAAGTCGTGAGGCTGCCGATAGACCTTCCTTCGAATACGCTTTCGTCTTCATTTCTTTTTCGACGGCTTTGAATTGTTCCATGCACTATCGACTGTGTTAGCTTGCCGTCCCTTGGAGGGGAGCACTGGCCCTGTGGAGGAACCAAGTTAGGAAACCCAAACGCACCACTTCAATGGCCTTCCGCTGCTCTATGAGCGGAGCTTTATCCTTGACTTCATTTCCGGCGGCCCACGATTTGATTTGATCACGAAACCTTTGCAGCTTCTTGATCTCGCGCTTAAGATGGTCTTCGAGCTTGTCCCGCTGCGTGGGATTTGTAGCCTGTCGGATCTTCTCGTAAATGCCTTCGAACGTCTGTATCCCCTCAGAGACCTTCTTGAAGGTTTTCTCAATTTCCTGTTGCGTTTTTCGGGCTGCCATTGTGAACCCGTTGGTGGACTCTGCCGTCCACTGGCGTGGGGATTAATGCGGTCGGAACGGTGAGGTGGTGCGCTTTCGACCAAAATGGTCACAAGGACACAATCGACGGAGTTTATGAAGGAGGGATTGTGGGTAAAAGTGTTTGTTTGCCAGCAAGAGGGATAGAGACTCGGAAGTCCATGGAATGCCTCTCCGCGTTTGAGTGGAAAGCTTCGTGGATGCTCTAATAGGTAGGCGGTCACGGGCGGAGGCGAACGTGAGGGCGGCGCGAGGGGGATCGTGGGCCTTACACGTACAAGTCACACGTCGCATTTGGATTTCACAGTTCAAAAGTACACAATTGCCGCCGAGGAATAAACTCGCGCTGACAAACCGAGTTAAACGAGCTCATTTGGGCAACAGCAGGCAACATTTTGTGCCAGCGCTATCACCGGCCTTATCTTGTCTACACCGCGGGTACGTACCCAAGCTTTCAACCCAGCTGTTTCTTATTTTGACAAGAATCAAAGATCTATAGGTCACCAAAATGAAACGTGAGGAACTATGAACCTGCTTGATATACCAAAATCAACTAATACCGTTCAGTCGTTATCCAAAGAGTCAAATCGGCATCCGTGACAGTCGATTCGGAGTTGGTTTCCTCTATTGGCAAGGGTCTTCTTGTATTTGCTGGAATTGGCAAAGAAGATACCGAGAAGGATGCCGAGAACCTCGTGAACAAGGTGTTGAAGGCCAAGTTCTGGCCCGATGAGAACGGAGTACAAGTAAGTCAAATAACTATCCATGGATCATGCCTGCCAGGGGACCAGCAACTGATTTCATCACAGTGGAAAAAGAATGTTAAGGATATTGAGGGCGAAGTACTATGTGGTATGCTTTTTCATCTTACTATCTACCTGGAACACTGCTGAACAATACTAATCGTTGCCTGATCTAGTCTCCCAATTCACCCTCTATGGAAAAATGAAGAAAGGAAACAAACCCGACTTTCATGATGCAGCTGGTCCCGAACCTGCACGCAGAATCTATGACTTCTTCTATGATAAGATGCGGGAAGGCTATACTCCAGACCGGGTCAAGAATGGTGTCTTCCAAGCCATGATGGAGGTCGAACTGAAGAACGACGGGCCGGTGGGTGTAGACTACTGCAGCGAGGACGCGGCGGTACATTCTAACTTCCTAGCTCCTTTCCTCGCAGCCATTGAATCTATACTTACTGATATCATTCTAGGTCACAATCGAAATCAATACCAATCTCCCCAAAAAGGAACCCAAGGAGCAGAAAAATGGAGACAAAGAGTCCAATGAACAGGAAATTAAGGGATCTTTTGAATTCCAAATTCCTCCTGAATTGCTGCAATGAAAAAAAAGAGGGAAATAAAAAAGAGAAATAAAGATAGAGTAATGCTTTGTAAATAGACGTTAGCACCTGGGCAGATACCCCAATACAACTTCTATACAAATCCTGTGGTCCGAGCATAGTTGGGGTGCCCGCAATGGAAGCTTCCTGAACCGCAAGCGCCGGACTCCCCCACAACGCTGACTTCTCTCTCTTCCACCTCTCTACCATATCAACTTTGTTTCTCTCCTCTATTCTTCTCCACTTTTGAAATTTCTCTCCAACTCCACAGTCATGGCGACAGCTCAACGTACGTTCAGTGCGGGGTTCATCTACCCGCGGAATGCAAAGGATTGAGTCCAGTTGCTGACAAGCTTGCAGGCTCCCGTGTCTTCTTTGACATTAAAATCGGTAACGGCGAGCCTAGCCGGGTTGCATTTGAGCTGGTAAGTTAGCCGCATCCTCTACATGCCGAGTCTGGATTGCATCTAACATCTGGGCGTCACACAGTTCAACGATGGTACGACGTGATTTTCTCCCTTGACAATTTGCACATGGCTAATAACAGTAACAGTTGTCCCCAAGACCGCAGACAACTTCCGAGCTTTGTGTACCGGCGAGAAGGGCATTGGCACCCAGGGCAAGGAATTGACCTACAAAGGCATGTCTGCAATACCCCGCTCCCATGGCGTTGACGCCCACTAACCGCGGCGTCCCCATTCAGGCTCAATTTTCCACCGTGTGATCAAGCAGTTCATGATCCAGGGTGGTGACTTCACTGCGTTCAACGGTACCGGCGGCGAGTCGATTTACGGCGAAAAGTTCCCCGATGAGAACTTCGACCTCAAGCATGACCGTCCCTTCCTGCTCTCCATGGCCAACTCCGGGCCCGGCACCAACGGCAGTCAATTCTTCGTTACCACCGTCCCCACTCCCCACCTCGATGGCAAGCACGTCGTGTTCGGTGAGGTCATCAACGGCAAGAGTGTGATTCGCAAGATCGAGAACATGAAGACCCAGTCCGACAAGCCCTTCCAGGACGTGACTATCGTGGACTGCGGTGAGCTTTCCGGCGAGGATTACGAGAACGCGACCAAGCGCCAGCAGGATGCGACAGGCGACCCATACGAGGACTTCACCGAGGACCACCAGGGCGAGGCCCTTACTGCACCTCTCTGCTTCAAGATCGCTTCCGACCTCAAGGGTTTCGGCAACGCTGCTTTCAAGAGTGGTGATCTCAACCTGGGTCTCGACAAGTACCAGAAGGGTCTGCGCTATTTGAACGAGTTCCCCGAACCCGAGGAAAATGACCCCAAGGAGCTGGGCGAGCAGATGAAGGCCCTCCGATTCACTTTGCACTCCAACTCTTCCCTGCTCGGCAACAAGCTCCAGAAGTTCCGCCAGGCTCAGAACTGGGCCACATATGCCCTTCAAGTTGCCGATTCGGCCAAGGCTAAGGATGCCGATAAGGCCAAGGCCTACTACCGCCGTGCTGTTGCCCACGAGGGTCTGAAGGAGGAGGATGCCGCGCTGAAGGATCTGCAGGAGGCGGAGAAGCTGGCTCCTGGTGATGCTGGTATCATCAATGAGATCGCCAAGGTCAAGAAGACCGTCAAGGACCGGGAGGCCAAGGACAAGGCCGCTGCCAAGAAGTTCTTCTCTTAAACGGTCTGGACCTGATTCATTCTCATTTCCCTTTTGTTCCCATCACGATTCACGACGTGGTCTGCTCATTCAACAATGACCCATGATGTATGATATCACATCATTCAGGCAATGTGCCTTGTTCTTTGTGCAAAGTCCATACCGTAACCTTCCATATGGTAGACTCCTGTGACATAGCATGTCAGGCTTAAAGTGCAATATTCACTCAAATAATCGGGGATAACATTGCCTCCAAAAAGTACCAAATTATATATTTCAAGTATGACCTACTGTTGACAGGACATTTTTCTGGAAAATCGTAGTATTATTACGACTGGTACGCTATGTATGGTTACAAGCATTGGCCTACGTTTCAAAATATATTCTGTACTGCTTCAACCTTATTGATCACTGAAAGATCACATATAATGAGGTGAATTGAAATATCCAAACAAACCAAACTTCAAAATGTCCATCTTGCCCCTCCCATTTCCGAGTGTCCTACTTTGTCACGAAAGCGCAAGCTCCCATCTCCTTTTTGACCACATCCGCCTCAGGCCGAATATCGAAATCAAAGATATCCATCGGCACCGAAAGCGTGGTACAAGCATTCGGAATATCCACAATGCCGGCAATATGCCCCTGCACCGGCGCGCAACTGAGCAGCAAATATATCTGATAATCACTATAGCCATAGCGCCGGAGGTACTCAATAACCCGGAGACAGGTCTGTCTGTAGGCGACTGTCGCATCCAAGAAATGTTGCTTGCCATTCTCATCGACAGAGAATCCCTCGAATGTCAGGTATCGCCCAGGGCCAAACTGCGGCTCCACGGGCCCTGCATGGAAGATTGGTGACTTCATGGCTAGTTTTGCCATGCCATTCTTGATAACTGTGAACTTCAATGTGATTACACCGGCCATTTCAATGGCCCCGCAGAATGAGATCTCGCCGTCGCCTTGCGAGAAGTGCAGGTCTCCGACGGAGAATTTGGCGCCAGGGACATGGACAGGAAGGTAGATTTTCGATCCGCGAGAGAGGTTCTTGATATCGCAATTGCCTCCGTGTTCGGGGCGGCCCTAATAAACATATGAGTATATGGTTTAGTTTTGTTGTGTATGATAATGTCTCACTGGGATAGTTCGAGCACCCTCATTAGCGATCTTGCTCTTTACATCATCGGTAGCATTGCCCGCGTGGGCATTCTGAGGATTCGGTGGCTGAGCGACAATTCGATCAGCAACAGTATTGGTTGCAATAAGCTCTCCCTCTCGTCGATTCCATTCAGCCAGCACTTCGGCTGATGGAGCACACCCCAGGATTCCAGGGTGGATTAGTCCTGCAAACCGAACATGCGGGATGTGTCGAGATGAGCAGAAGATTCCTTCGAAGTCCCAAATCGCCTTGGCTCTGTGATAATGTTAACATCAATGTTTGTCATGATATCAGTGTTAACATACGCTTCCGGATACAGTTGATCAAGGAAACCTCCTCCATTCTCTTTGTGGAAGACTCCGGTGAACCCCCATGGTTGGTCTTCAAATGGCTGGACATCCTGAATCTCGACGAGCAAGACATCGCCAGGCTCTGCGGTTTCGATATCGAATGGACCGGATAGGTAATGGATTTGGGTTAGGTCTACATTCTTGATATCGTCGGCCGAGTCATTGTTTCCGATCTGGCCTCCAGTCCAATCGAGACATTCGATCTTGACAACTTCATTGTTGGCGATTTTTCCGTGGGCCGGAACTGGAGAGTTCGACAGTTTGTATTAGAATAACCTGTCTTCAATGAGACTGCTATAACCAAGACTTGACATACCGTCTGGGTGCCATCTGTTCTGTCGGGGATTAGCAATGTTTCACGACTTAAAGAACGTAAGAACATACATGTAAGCCAGGCTGTTCCCACGCAGGCTTGTCGAGATCGACCTTTAGAGCAGTACGAATTCCCTTGATACCCATATTTGCGTTTAGTAGGGCTTTGTTAGTCGGTTAATGCGATTGAGGCAGTAGCTATAGGCTGACGAGAGTATAAACCTCGGGGTCAGGATAAGCTGGGAGCCCCAAATATACCGAGATATTCTGAACTAGACCCCCTCACGATAAGGGTCTTACCCCGCAGACGCCCGGTCCATTTACATGTGGCCATGAATAACAGTTACGTGAAGCGTTGGAGATCTGGCTTATCATCGCTTTATCCCGCATATCAACGGTCTGATAAGCTAGCGCCCTATGTACCCCGACGGGAACACCAAGCCTTGAAGATCAAATGTATTTTTGTAAATAAGGCTCCTTCTAAAGGAGGGCAACAGAAAAATTGTGGGATGGTCGCCTTATATGCTAATATTGCTTTGGTGTGCATGGTGCATATCTACGAATGAAAGCCTTGCCGTGGAAATCTTAGGACTAACGGCTCTCAAGTAAACTTCTTTCCTGGGGAGCCAGATTCCTTCTGATCGTGCTCGTCCGTGTCGACATTGAGCTTGTCAAGATTATCGAGAGATAAGCGCAAGAAGTCATGTTTGTTCTTCCAAGTAACCTGGCTTTCCGCGAAGTTTGTACTTTCAGCTGGAGGTGGAGGTGGGTCGGTGATCTTGGTGACAAGGTACGCTGTAGATGCCTCAGCAACGCCATACATCAGCACACCAATGTATGGGATCCGCAGAAGAACCGTGAAAGCGAAGGCAAAGCCGAAGAGAACACCTTCTCGGTCGCGGAACCAGCGACGCTTTTGCTCGGGGGTGAACTTGATACGCCAGAAGTAGGGTTCGAGCTAGAAGTTGTTAACAGAATTCCCAAGGATTGGAGGGTGTTAGACTTACAAGCTCACGCATCAGACTGCGCGAAGCAAAGTAGGTGTGAAGGAACGTGACAATGTAGTGCTTGGGCAGAATCAAGCCTACGCCAAAAATGACAGCCGCGGGGGTGGAGCCGACATGGCTTCGGAATGTGTAGAAACTTGCTGCGGGCATAACGAACCGACCGATGATTACAACCATCGACAGAAGATATATACCAAGCATCATACCAATCTTCTTTGCATAGCGATTGAAGAATGACTTCAGTGCTTCGGGAATTGGGCGAGAAACGCTGGAGCCACCTTTGGCCGAGTACTGAACAAGATTGGGGTAGTATAGAGAGCGTAGGTGATGGGGATCTTCGGTTTTATGTTTCTGAATGTATGTCATGTCCACCCATTGAATGGACTGCATGAAACTAGTGAGATGGTCAGCGAACACTGTTAATGAGTGTGTTGCCAAAAGAACGTACATTTCATCCAGCGTGGGCGTCACATATCGCATCAGGGTCATGAGCAAGAATGGCACCTGAAGGACAGACTTGGACATGAATTCCAATCCATTGAGAAGCTTGTCGTCCCAGACAGCCTGCTCCATGTTGATCACCCATGATAAAATGTAGATTGAAAATCTCACGCTGAGGATCTTGAATTCAAGTCAGAAATAAACTCTTAATCAGCGTAGGGCAGGTTAAAAACATACTGGAATCTGAATGATCAATTGAATCACGATGCCGATGGCTATTGCGAGAGCTGCTTGCCGGAAATGGTCGTACTTGAATAATTCAGGGTTCGCTAAAGCACGAACAGCTGCAAGCTTCGGTTAGCAAGGGTCCAAAATAAAATTCCCATTCAGGCGATCATTCCGAGGCAAATGACAAAATGTGGCTGGCTAAATTCAGTCCAAGTAGCACCTTGATCAAAGTCTTGGCATAAGCCGACTCCGACGCTATACAGCTCTGGAGACATTGATAGAATTTCTTGTGTAGCCAGGGATTTCTAGGCATTTTAAACCAATCGCCCTGAATGGTCGGGAAATAGAAACAAAACATATAGGGTGACATACTGCCTACCACTGTGAGCTGGAAGCCGCGGATCACGGCGTTTGGCTCGAAGCTCGACATTGTGGCTTTCAAGGCTGTAAAATATCCCAAGTAATACCACTGCGGAGAAGGCCAGGACTGTCGAAATAGTTAAGAAGCTAGCAACAATGCATTCTTGAAGGTGTAACCGAAATAACTGTGGATGCCTGGTCTCCATTGAAAGCTGCGTCATGGTCACCTGATTGTCATTAGCCTGAGGCAACAGTGCAGCTCCCCGCGCAAGACTGCAGATAAGCCCCGTTTCCTGCGTTTCTTGCATCGGATACCCTGGCTTCTCGCATTAGCATCTTGTACAAACATGCCTGTACATTAATATCTTTACAGACTCTCCTTTATCCCTTATTGATCGCATCCATGAACCATGCCCGAGTCTCCAAGTGAGCTAGGTCAGATACAATCCCTCCGCCGCTCCCTCACCCTTCCCACCAAATTAAACCCTCTCGCGCAACGTCGCTCGAGTGTGCCGAATACTCCCGAACATGTAATTTTTTATCACCCATCTGCGAAAATCGTGCATTTCTCCCCAAGAGCGCTCGCCCCTATTCCCTCCAGTTCTGCGCCATCAGACTTTGACTACCCGGTTGACACCATCGAAACACTCCCCTGGCGCTCTGCGACTGAAAGAACAGTCGCAACAGCGCCACTGAGGCTAGAAAAGGTCCATGGCTCAACGGCGTTTCTGAAATGTGGAAATGTTGTCCATGCGATCCTGAAAAACTCGCAGTGTTGGTGTGTTGACGGGGTATCAAAGTTTGTTTTACGCATTCGCCCTCTTACATACTATCGCATCGAGATACCATACGAGACGGAAGACGATCAAAGTTTGGTGCGGGATCTGAAGATCGCGTTGCCAACAGTGCTTCGGTATGAGGTTACGCCATGTCCTTTCAAACGCGCTTTCAGCGTCGAGATCCCAACCGATGCGATGGCACCTCGGCGCAAAAAGGCCTGGCAACCCAAAGATCGGAGAGAAAGGATACCGACTGTTCTAGAACCTCCACGAGAGACACCATCACCCTCTTCGATCAGGTCGGATTGTATCGATTCCATGAGCACCGGGGACGACACCGACGGAAACCTAACCGATGACAGTTGTTTCACTTCGAACAAAGCGAACAGTACAATTTTGGAGGCTATTCCCGACGATCAGGAATCGTCTCCTGTTGACGCTTTGAGTCCTTCCCCATACCGTGGGCCTCCTAGGCGCTCGGTGTCTGAAGCACCGCAAACTTTCACTAGCCTGCTTGCAAAGTTTGAGGCTACATCAGTCTCAGGGGATGACGATGGCTTTGAACCTGTGCTCAAGTCAGAATACGCACCCAGTGCCGATGCTGCACTTCAAATTGATCATGAGCCCAACGTTACAGACCAACTTGAACCTGAGTTACTAGCCGACGGTGGAGTTGAAGCCGGGCCTGAATCTGAACCTATACTAGATGCTGAATTCAAAGCCCAAACGCAACTTGAGGCTGAGCCTGAACTCAGGCCGGAGGCCGTATCACAAGCCGAAGCTTCCAGCGAGGCTGCAGTTGAAGCAGAGCCCATCATCTCAATCGAGACCGACGCAGTATTGGCGGCTGAGACCCCAGAGGAAGTTGAGGAAGTTGTATTTCGTGCTGAAACCACCAGTGCAGTCGAAGCTGAGGCCATACCGGAAGGAAATTTAATGAACATCGAAGAGGTTCAACCCGCTCAACCCGCTACCCAACCTAAACTGGAGGTTGACCATGATGTCTCCTTTACGTCCAGCCCCGAGTCATTCCATTCTGCTGAGCCTCAATCGCCAGATTCAGTCTCTACTCATCCTACATCTGTGGGAGGCCACGATCTGCCAGAGTCAGAAGAAATGTTCAATATTTCGAGCACAAAACACATCATTTCTGGATTGGAATCAGCACCAGCGGATCCGTGTAAGACATCACAGCTCCCGACACTCGATATTCCTCAAAGCGACGATGTCTCAAACCCAACCAGCGTGTCTTGTCCTCCATTAATGCATAGTGCAAGTTCGAATAATCCGTCCAGGCGCTTCGCGGATGCGTTCTCGGACACCTCACCCTCAATGGCTCCTACAAGCAATGTGAATCGACCCAGTTATTTCACGGATGCATCTTCGGACACTCAAATGCGCCCAAACTCTCATGCCAAGTCCACTGCATTGAATACTGATTTCGACCACATGAGTGCCGAGTTCCGGCGCCGGGCAAAAGCCACAAGAGAGCGTGACGTTTCTCCCATGCCTCATTCTTCGGCATTGTACCAACCATCCGGTGATGATGGCTCATCCTTCATTTCCAAGGCTATCACGCTAGTATTGATTCCCCCTGCCTATCTTTTTGTCATTCTCCTCCACATCGCTGCTCGCATTGTCATCAACCCGACCATCCAGCCGACTATCACCTCCATACCGAATGAGCCAAATTCTCATTTCCAGCAAACAAGGAAGGATCCAGCAACAGAGGATGACTTCAGCTTTCCACTGGAGCCTCAAACTTCCTCGGAGTACGAGGATGCTGAAATCTTCAAGAAACTTGACCCTTGGGATCTGGACTAGTCGGATGGTTGACATGCCCACCTTTTAATTTTTTTACTCTTTTCCCTTCTTCATCTGGATCTTTCCCCCCAAATTACGGTCGATTTAATGCTTACTCTTTGTATTCCCCTCTCTCTACACAGACCATCTTAATGTTTTTTTCTTGTTATGATATTTGGCACTGATTTGCACGGCTCATGGGCGGATATATGGCATGGTTTGTATTCTACTGAATTTCTGTATTCTAGCGTTGCGTGTCTCATTGACGGGAATTCGGGGTCATGTCAGAAACGAATAATTAATTGATACAAATACGCTCTTTCAATCTCCATTCTATATACCCTGAACACAAATCTCTATAGAGCGCCATTGGCTCTCATCTAAATAATTGACCAAAGATGTTTGAGATGCAACTTACGAATAGTGATACGCCCAACTGTAATGCTAAACCCCGTTTATTTCTTTTCCCATCCCATAGGACTCGTATAAACAAACACAGCGCCCGTAAGCCACAAGCGCAGGGGAATATGTACACTTGATAGGAAGTTCGCATTGAAAAATTTGAGAACAAGAAGCCGTAACCACCAACGAACGCCAGCTAATGCATGAGAAAAGGAAACCATCAAACACATCGCGTGTCAGGTCCGAGCCGAGCACATAAATACGATCGTGCCAGCTAGAGAATATACCGAACAGCAAATCTATGCCTTTGTGACCTTAGCAGCTCCGCCCTTAGTCTTGGCCTTGCGGCCGCGGCGATCTCGCTTCTTCAACCCGGACATTCCTGCTTTGCAGACCTCGGCGTAGCGAACGTAGAATGCCTCAATTTCATCTGGGTTGACGATAGTTGAGAGCTTGATCTTCTGAGACTTCTTCATGGAGATCTGGGTTTCCTTGTTTGCGCTCTTGAGGTTTGGCGTATTGGTGTTTCCATCAGTAGCTCGGATGAGGATAGACGGTTGCGAGTTTGTAGTAGTGGCACCGGGCACATCAATGAGAGGTTTTTGAGTGAGATTTACCGAGCCGTGGGTTTCTTGGGAGGTTTTGGAGAGCAGTTCGGCGAGAGATTTGAAGAACTAAAGGTGACCGGTGTTAGTGATATATAGCTTGGAATTGGTGGTGGTCGCATGTGCGGAGGTGTAGCGGTCAGGTAACACCAATAACAATATTTACCTCATCGTGTCCCAGATGTGGGGCCATATTTGGAGATATTTTCTTTGAGGCGCGCGATAATTAAGAGATTTGAAAGCTGGAGCAGATGATCAATATGCAATTGACAGCTGGGCATAACTCGCAGTGGGGGAGAAACTCCGCTGTGGGTGCCTCTCCGCCTTTGCTTTGGGGCAGCAGAAAAGTGAAAAAAGTTGCCGACCGCCCGGGGTACCTGATATCGAGGACCGACATTTGCACTTTTTGAGAGCAGACAAAATACATAACTCAGCGGAACAAGATGCCCCGCCCTCGGCATAATACGACGGCTTTGCCTCGCGATCTACGATCCGAGCTCGGAATCCGCGATGTCTACGGTGACAAGAAGCGTCGCCTGAACGGACCTGCCTCGCGCAAAGAACGCCGCCAAAATGAGCGTACGCAGAAGAAATCCAGACACGCAGCCCCGCAAACCAAGAAAACCTTCGAGCGCCCACAGCAGCGGCACCAGCAAAAGCCTCAGCAGCAGGCTCAGGATGACAGCGATGAGGAAGACGGCATGGATCTCGATGAGGAACCTAGTGCGCCGCAGACCAAGTCTAAATCCATGAAAGAGGCCGCGAAGAAGCCCAAATCTATCCTTAAGAAAGCAGCAGCTCAACAGGTCTCCGAGTCCGAGTCCGTCTCTGAGCCCGAGTCCGGTTTCGGGTCAGAAATCGACCTCAACGAGGATGGGGATGAGGATGAGGATGAAGACGACGACGAGTCAGATGACGACGCCTACGATGACGAGCCCGAGGATGAGCCCGAAGAAACTGAGGCCCACATCCCCGGGTCTGTCAAGGCTAAGTTGGCACAAGACGATGCCGAGATTGCTGCATTGGAGAAAAAGCTTGGCCTCAAGAAAGGAGGTAAACCAAAGGCCTTCGAGGAGGATGGACTAGAAGATTTGCTGGGAGACCTAGGTGGTGGCGGCGGTGATGCCTCAGAGGATGAGAGCAAAAAGCGCAAACGAGAAGCCGATGATTGGCTACGAAACAAGAGACTCAAGGCCAAGAGCTTGCAAGCCCAACAACTTGAAAAAGATGACAGTGAAATGGACAGCGCCGAGGATCTCGATCTCGACGAGGAAATATTTGGAGGCGATGATTCTGACGAGGCCGCCGAAGGCAGTGATTTCGACGGTTTCGACGAGGAAGAGCGCAAGGAGCCAAAAAAAAAGGAGAATCCTTATATCGCCCCGGTCACGAAAACTGAACCCACCGCTCAAAAGTACATTCCACCTTCATTACGAGGTCGCTCAGACCCGGAAAGCGAATCTCTCACTCGTCTCAAGCGCCAGGCCCAAGGACATCTCAACAAGTTGTCCGAGGCCAACATGCTCTCGATTGTTGCCGAATTCGAAAAGCTTTACCGCGATTACCCTCGCCAACACGTCACATCTACTTTGATCAGCCTACTAATGGGCCTGATTTGCGAGCGGGCTGCCCTTCAGGACACCTTCCTCATTTTGCATGCCGGTTTCATTTCGGCATTGTATAAGCTCATGGGAATGGATGTTGGCGCAGAGATTATCCAAACAGTTGTCGAAACATTGGATGCCGATGGCGACGAGCGTGGAAAGTTCCAAGGAAAGGAAGCTACCAATTTGGTTTCTCTTCTCTCGCAACTTTACAACTTCCACGTCATTGGTTCTTCCTTGATGTTTGACTACGTTCGTCTTTACGTGCAGGATATCACGGAAGCGAACACCGAACTCTTGCTCAAGGTCATTCGGAGTAAGTGATATTCCTAACCTATGGTTGAACTATTAGCCCTCTAACGTCTACATAGATTCTGGCCCTCAACTTCGACTCGATGACCCGTCTGCACTCAAAGATATTGTATTGCTTATTCAGCCCGCTGTCGCGAAGGTTGGCGAGGATAGTCTTTCTGTTCGAACAAAGTTCATGATTGACCTCATCACGGATTTGAAAAACAACCGCTCGAAAGCCTCCGCCGCGGCTGGCGCAGGTATCACCACGGAACATATTACCAAAATGCGCAAAATTTTGGGTTCCCTGAACAGCTCTCGGGTGATTCGCGCATCCGAACCTATTAACATCTCCCGTGACGATATCCACAACTCCTCCAAGAAGGGCAAGTGGTGGTTGGTCGGTGCAAGCTGGAAGGAAGATCCTCTTGTAACAGCACAAAGAGAAATGGCTGGTGTACAAACGACCCAACCTGAGGTCCAAGATGATGGAAGCGACGGCGAGCCTGACTTTGGTGTTCTTGCCCGTGCCCACCGCATGAACACCGACGTTCGTCGATCGATCTTCGTTGCCATCATGTCTGCCAACGACTTCCAAGATGCACATGTCCGACTCATGAAGCTTCGTCTCAAGCGGGCGCAGGAGTTTGAAATTCCTCGTGTCCTCCTACACTGTGCCATGGAGGAACAGGCCCACAACCCATACTATTCTCTGATTGCGCGTCGGCTTTGCGGCGAGCAGGGTCGACGCATCAAGATGTCCTTTATGTTTGCACTTTGGAATGAGTTCAAGAAGATGGGTGAGCGAGGAGATATTGATGAGGATGAAGATAATGACTTCGATCCAGATGATGAGGAGAACGGTGTCAGCATGAAGTCTGTGGTCAACCTGGCCAAGATGTTCAGCACCCTCATCATGGACGGCAGCTTGACACTGAGCATTTTGAAGAATCTCAACTTCGCATACCTGCAGCCCAAGACTAAGACGTTTGTCGAAGTCTTGATCATCAGTATCATTCAACAATCCCAAAAGTCCAAGAAGAAGAAGAAGTCGAAGAACTCCACGCCAGATGAGCCTGAGAAGGATGAAGGGCCTTTGATGCAAATCTTCCTGCGTGTCAAGGAGACACCACACATTGCCAAGGGCCTTATCTATTTTGTGCGAAAGGTTGTCGCAAAGACTGATATTGTGTCCCCCGAGGAACTCAAGCTAGTTCGGTGGGGATGCAATGTGGCTGCGGATGCCCTTAAGGCTGTGGCGGAGTAAGGATTGCATTGGAATCATCTTGCAGTTGCATATAGAATATACCCAAGTTGTTACGCTACTCATGATTTGTTTACGTTCCACGCTTTTCCCATCTTCAAGAAAACCATGTAAGAAATTCTGAGGTTTGATCGGTTTGAATAAGACGAGGATGAAATCAACGTCGTTCTCCGTCCAAATCTAACAGACCACACAACTATCCCATACACTGACTCTATTCCACTACTATATGAAGTTTCTTGAATGACTATAGTTTGGTTCTAGACAATGTTCCAAATATAACCCGCAATAATCCCAGCAAATATCTTATCTTATTCAGCTCAGCGCTAAGCCCCCTGTTTGATTGGGGCCACGCTTACCACGCTGCATGAGACTAGCACTGCCTCCTTGGCGACCGACAGGTTGCCTACATGGAACTTATCCATATGACTTCAATCCTTTTAGAACCACATTCGATCTTGAAATATCACATCGCGGAACATGGAACTTGCGGGTACCGCCGTCGGCATCATATCCCTCGGCTTACAAGTCTGCCAGGGGATCGTCTCGTACAGTCAGGCATGGCGGGGCTACGACGAAGAGATTCAAAACGCGAGGAACAAGGCGACAGCTCTTCGCATGCCACTGAAGACTCTACGTGACACGATAGAGGAAATACAGCAGACACGGCCGGAAGTGGCTGCAGACCTGGAAGAGCAAGCTATGAGCATGCAAAGTTCGATCGAAAAACTCAAGAAAGTCGTGGACCGGTTCAAGCCTGCGCAGTCAGAGGCTTTCCCGGACAAAGTTCGTGCTCAGCTGAAGAAGGGCGTGTATTACTTTCAGAAAGACACTTTGCAAGACGTGCAGAATCATTTGGATCAGATCCAAAACGTTCTGCAGACATCACTGCTAATGTGGGTATAGAATCTGGCTGAATATGTACTCTTTCGAAGATGTGATTATTCACCCTTGGGCAGATATAACTGGCAGGATACAAGGGAGTCCCGAGCCATGCAAATTTCGATTTACGAAGAGATGCAGACTATGCATTCCACCCTCAAGATGGCTATATCCTCTACAGGCATGCCACCGCCAAGTTTACTTCAACTTGCGTGTGATTCTCAGCACAAGCAACTACCGATGATGCTTTCGGACAGTGGCCCATTGGTACAGACAGATCTAGGGGTCGACGGGTATGTCATGTACAAAAATGCTGTATGGACATTAGTTGACCATTTTCAGCAATCTACTCCCAAGTCGGCAGCTAGTGAGGATTAAGGCTCAGTCAAAGAGAGTGACAAGAGCATATACCTATCACAACCTTTTTCTGAATTTTGCAATATCTGCATCTTTCTCCATGATTCGAGGGGCTGGAGGCTTGTCTATTGCCCCAAACTTGCAAGTTCAAAGTGTATGGGGGCTGCATAGTGAGAGATACAGCGAAATTATTTTAATGACATGGGACTGTCGCCAAAACGGTTTGCTCATCCCAACAATGCTGCGTGCTTTCTCTGAGCAACGATTGTCCCCTTATGACACTTTCTCTTCCTACGAAGGTGGAATTGAATCGCTTATGGATGTATGTTCACAAACACCCCTACCCAAACATGGCTCTTACTGAAGATAGGTAATTTGGTCGTACGTGTTCCAACTGGGGGATACTGATTGTCAGACGGTGTTGAAAATCTTCCAATTCATGTTAGAATGTGACATGAAGCCAAATACAGAGCACTCCTGGGGCTATAGTCCACTGTTGTGGATTTGCACAAAGGCTGTACTCAAGATGGATGATATTCCATTCATTTTGGACCTGGTTGAGGTGACAGGGCCACTCCAGTTAAATTTCCCCGGTTATGTATTTTCAACTGCTCCCCACTACGTCAATTTGAAACACAATCTTCGACGTTTACTCTCTCAAGATGAAGAATGTATGTATTTCTACTATCTCTCCCCGAGGGTATATTGTGTCATTTATTTACAAGACTAACTTAAATTCCCAGTGATTCAAGCCACAAAGATAGCTAAAGCAATCATTCGTGAGTCCGAGAAAGAGCTCAGGGAAGCTTTGGCAAGTGGAAATTCGCCAAATGATAGGATAGGTTCCCTTTCGCCACTTGAACTTGCATTTGGGTGGCCAAAGGGGATACAAATTCTTCTACAGTCAGGGGCAAATCCGCATTGTCACTTTCCTTCGCTTGTTGTGGCTGAGGGAGAGCAATACCACGCTTCTGCCACTCTTTTACTTGAAGCGGGATGTGTGATCAAAATGGTCGACTTTTTCAACAACGAGCAGTGCAATGATGGCGGTAAAAGATCCTCACTACTGGTTGATCATTTGGCAGCAAGACGGAGAAGATTATGCAAGCTAGCAGAATCCTCCTTGCCATCCGATCAAATTCCACCTCTCGATGGGCCCCCAGCAAACATATGCGGGGCTCTGGCTGCCCATGGGATAGATGTCCCTATCACGTTACGCTTTGAGGCTGAGTCACTGGGATCCATGACCATCTACCAACCCAGGTTAGCCAACATGTCTAGAGATTTTGTCAAAATCATGGATATCATGTATGAAATCGGCTTCCATGACGTTGATTTGCCCAATGAGAATGGCATAACGCCCTTAATGGGGTTCAGCTTTCCATGTCATGAAGCCACGCTTACCAAGTGTGCGGCCTGGTTGATATCGAAAGGAGCCAGTGTTGAACGGAAATTGCCGACATCGAATGCGAAAGTTGCTCATCTTCTCACAACCCAAGTTATTTGTAAGTATCTTTACCACCTCATATATGCATCAGATAGACTCAACAATGACTACCGCAATTGGAAAAAAGGCGTTTCCGAATTGGGAGATGCTTGCTTTTTTGTATCTCCTACACAAGACTATTGCGTTTGCGCCTGTTCTCCTGGCGGATGTACCACACTCTCAGTGGCACTTCGATCCATCCTTTTGAGGGCATATTATCTCCGGCGACGGCGAATCACGGATGTCTTCCTCCGGAAATTGATCCTCTCTCTCACTGTATGGCAGGATTCCTGGCCAGATCTCTCACGGGCGATAGTCAGAACCTTGACGTTTGATGCGTTGGGCCTCACGCATACGTGCTGCACTGAAATATATCGAGATGAGCGATTTTGGCCGAGTGTGCCCAACGAAGGGAGAGATGAGACGGAAGTTGGTAGGATCGCGGATGACCAGCATTTCTTGGTCAAAGAATTCGAAGAACTGATGGAAGAGATGGAAAGCAACTTTGATGAGCTTGGCCTTCCCCTCGAAGAATTCCTCGATGGCTATTGGTATGACCGCGTAATCAGGCATCTCTCGAGGCGTGACCGCTACGATGAGGAGCATGTCACGGAAGTAAGAAAGATGGGCATTTTCCTCGAAGCAGAGGAGTTCTGCATCCCTGAGAGAGTGTCATTACAATTCATATCTCGGGTTCAAGAGCTTCAGGATGATTCAATGTCGGATGATTCAATTTCGGATGATTCAATGTCGGATGAACTCAGATGATTTAATATAGCTCCATGGATTTTAGGATTGGGATGTGGATTGAATTAGCTTACGTCGCCTAATTGCTTTATCACATGTTATATATGCATCGTCAGTCATGATACACCTGGGCACAGCACTATATTAGGTACACATGTGTAAGTTTGTGAAATATGATAGAAGAAAAATAACACACATGCCCTTATACCGATATAAATCGCTGTCACTCATTCAGCTGCTTCAACGAGGTCCCATTCCATGGCTATGAGCCAGCCCTCTTTCGTCTGTGGGTGTCCGCCATCTTCAGATGGGCCACACTCCGACACATGGTCAGTTACTTGACCGCCATGTTCGCAGAAGGGATTCCCAAGCTCCAAATTCCAGTTGAGACCTCTGTGAATCCCCACTACGTCCCCTTTCCGCAGATGGGGTGTGACAGTGGTACCCGAGTGCGAGGGAAGTGGACGAACGGCGGATTTAGACCGGGGAGGTCCCATAATCATGATATTCAAGGCCGCATTAGGATTCCTCCCTTGCACATGAGTCCCGGTAAGCACTTCCGCTTGAAGAAAGGCTAGAGCGCCACAGCCGCTCGGAGCCGACTGACTGACATGAATGGCACGCGCAGTCAGGAGGTACGCATTCAGCTTCTCCAGCGAGGCATCTGGCACCTGCGAGTTTGGAGCTTGAGCCAAGGGAATTTTTGGCAACTGGTCACGTTTCGTTCCCATTTCCAAGATCCAGCCGCGTACCTCGGCGGCCATTCCGCCAGGAATATAATTGGACACACCGGCTCGGTTTCGACCACGACGACGCAGTGTGCGCGAGGAGGGAGAGAACGGTGCAGGGATATCCTCTGCATCCGGATTCGGCGACGGTGAGCGAGGCAATACGAAAGCTGGTTTCCGTCTTTCAGGCGGCGATATACCCGGTGCGTCTAGTTTGAATTTGGGTGCGGACTGGCTGCTGGGGGGCTTCACCGTTGAGGAAAGCATAAACCGAGGACGACTGCGGAATGGTGTGTTCATGTTGCTTGGGGTTGATAAGGGTGGTGCGAATCGACGTGCACTCGGTGCGGGAGTTCTCTGGGTGTCCATATCCCATGTTGTAGTGCTTTGCCTGCTTTTATCGGACAAATCGATGGGATCGGTTGGAGGGTTCGCAGTCCCGGGTGGTGATGACAATATTGGATCAGCCTGTGTTAGATTGCTTCGATTGAAGGGCGTCGCTCCCTCCACACGACGCCGTTTATGCCCATCTCTGACCGGTTCAAATAGTGCATCGAACTCGGCGTCCAGTATGCCCGGAGTCTCTGGTTCTTCGGGAGGAGTGCTGTCTATGGCATCATCTGCTATGCCTCTAATTCGTATATCCTCTATTTCTGCGGCATCATCAGAGTCCTCGATCACGTCGCGTTGTTGGCGCGCGCGGGTGGCACTCTGGGTAGCGGGTGGGTTACGCGCGACTTTACGCGTTGAAGATGGCCCATCGTCGTCTATCACGTCAAGATCATCATCTTTCTTTTGTGTTGCACTTTGTGATAGGAGAAACCGAGGTGTGGGTGCGAATTGAGGGCCACTGCGGCGCGTGGATGGGTTGCGGCGGGGGAGGCGGAATGGTGATGGAGTCTGTGACCAGTCTGATTAGCCTGGAGAATCGAAAAGTCACGCCATAGACATACTGCCGGAAAATGCATTTATCTGAATTAATCAGAAGCCTGGAAAGAACACCATGACGCTGTTTTAATGCACCCAGTTGGACGGATCTGTGAACTCGGAGGTTCGCGTCGATGCTGATAGGCAAAGCCGGCCATCGCGCAAATTGTTTTGCGGCTCAAGTACTAGTTACATAGGCCACAACGTTTCGATTTATTTATATATCGTAGCATACAATATGACCTTGCTCTTTGCTCGAGTACAGAGTGATTATTTTCTTATCGAAATAATACAAATGCTGGATCCCAAAGGAAGGAGGCACAGAGGCAGCTTCAGATGAACGCAACACACAGCCCTGGAACAGTACGCCGTACAAGAAATGTTCTAGGAAGAAAGGGGAGATGACCCTAAATAGATGTTCCTCCAATCCCTTTTTACAAGAGAGCGCGACACTCGATAAATTTGGTAGTTGACATATTCAATATATTCGGTTCTATTGATCTAATTCATGGGACATAGTATGTACAGCCAACTGACCAGCTTTCATGCAAGCTTAGAGTGACGTGGTGTGATATCCCTGTAGAAATGAGAAAAAGTTTAGTATCATGTTCTTCAAGGAAAGAGAAGTGGTTGGTGGTGTCATGGTATTCTCATTTATTTTGCTGTGTAGTTCGAAGGTCGTAAGTATACAAAAAGGAAATATCGAATATGCACGAAATGGCGAAAAGATATAAAGAAAAATGCTTACATCTGCGAAAAGTATTCATCAAAATTATCCGCGGCGACCTTGGTGCAGTCAAAGCCATAGATCTCACGCTGCACATCGGCATCAGCCCACTTATCAGGCACAGGACCCTTGCCAGCACGGAGGGCAGCGAACTGCTTGTCACGCTCCTCCTTAGCAGCACCGTCGCCCAAGTGCAGGGCACGACCAGAAGCGCTAGCCATGTCAACCAAAGCCTCAGCGCGGCTCTTGCGGACTTTCTCATAAACACGGAGAGCCTTGTTAATAGACTCCGGGGTGGTATCAGGGAGCTTGGAGAGAACCACACCGAGAACGGCTCCGTCTTCAATAGCCTGAGCAGCACCCTGAGCTAGATGGGGCAGGGTAGGGTGGCAAGCATCACCAACCAAGGCAACGGAGTCGTGAACCCAAGTGGGGAGAGGCTCGTGGACGCGCAGCTTCCACTCGCAGACCTCGCCTTCAGGAACGTAGTTTAGCATACGCTGGACCATGGGGCAGAAGTCAGCAAAGACGTCCATCATGGCAGGCTTGGAGCCCTTGGTGGTGTAGGTAGCGTTTGTGGCGGCTGCGAAGTTGGTGTCTGGCTGGGTGGTGGAGAGGTTGTAGATAGTATTGTTGGAGACGGCGTAGGCAATGATATGACGCTTTGCACCAATCCAGCGGGTCACACGGTTGCTGTTGATGAGGGCCAAAAGCTCCGGATCGTCTTTGATCTGCTCCTTGTGGATCATGATACGATAAGCAGCCTGTTGAGTGTCCTTGACACCAACATCGACACCCAATCGCTTTAGCATCTCCACGCGGGTGACACTTTTAATACCATCCGCAGCGAGAAGCACATCGCACTCGACTTTGAATGGAGCAGCTCCCTCGGCGCGGGGCCGAGCTGTGAATGATGGCCGAGGACCGAACGAGTCCACGTTATCTGCGTTGATTCCGAAGTGGAACTTGATTGATGAGTGCTGCTTGCAGCCGTTGTATAGTCCGTTAGCTAGTGATGCACGGTGGCCAACCATGTGTTTATATCCGTATGTCTTTTCAATGTACCGCAGATCCACATATGCGTGCTCCGTGTCCGTTGCACCGTCTGCAACCATAGATTAGATCGCATTATATTGTTTTGATTGGTAGATCGCAACATACCTCGCACTGATGTGTCTTCAATATTTACGGCCTCGGCCTCAATGCCCTTCCAGACACCGAGTCCATCCAAAACGCGGGCCATGTTAGGTGCCAATTGAATACCAGCCCCGACAAAGCCGAGGTCACTGGCATTTTCATAAACATCAATGTACTTGAATCCTTGCTGAGCAAGAGCCAAAGCAGAAGTTAGGCCACCCATTCCCGCGCCCAAAATGGCGATTTGTAAATCTTGAGGTGCTTTCGTCATTTTACCGAGGGTGTGCGGAGACGATATATAGGTGATGGATGTTAACACAACAAGGAAGAAGACTATTTAAAATGTGTAAAAGGAAAGATGTTTTAAAAAGAATAGCACGAGGAATCTCTTTAAGAACAAATCCTTAAAGGTGCAATGCCCGAGTTATCCTGCTATGTATTTGCATTTTGCTTGATGGCGGAGTAAATCTTTCCCGCTTCTCCCACATTCTCCCCACACGACCATCCCAAGCGGCTTGGAGAGTCTCGCACGGCCCAAGTTCATCATTCCCCTGCTTGGACTTTATCCGCTTGTAAATTTGATGAGATGGTGTAAATGGTGTAAGCGGGAGATTATTCCAAAGTTAACGTCCAGTACAGGTCCTCGTACACCCTAGAAGCTTCCCCACATTTTTCAACTCCGGACTTACCCCAGTGAAGCCGATAATCTTGCGGAGAAAGTCTGGTCCACGGGTTGCTGTTGAGGTTACAAACTGCCGACATTTGACGAGAGCTCGGAGATAGGTTCGGTATCATGGGGCCAATCGTTCCCACACTTGAATTCTCCCTATGATAAGATCTAACGGAAAATCCATCGAGAATTGAAGTTAGTCATTCGATCGAGCACATCTGGAATCAACTGGACTTCGCCATTGCCAACTGGCGAACCACTAAGGCCATGTTCAAATCAAGGCTAAGCCACATAAGGACTAGTGTCCCGTATTGGGACTAGCGCATATCGAAGTATACAGTAGGGCTTCGATAAGTTGACTGCTTCAAGTGTAAGTTGAGACATCACAGAAAAATGAATCAAATTGTGAGCTGAATGTTGGATTAGGGGAAACAATCTTTGTTGATCAAACATAATGTAGGCAACCGAATCCAAGGAGGGTCATCAACCCGAGAGCTCATTGAGCAAACTTCTCTCATCATCCTATTCAATCTTGACCACAAGATCTGGTTTTCATCTCAGATTGCTTTTCATCATATCCACACATTTTAGATTTGCATTTGTACCCCGTGGTAAGTTATTCCTGTTTCTCTTGATCTTTGAGAGTCTCCTCTGGGGTTAGAAAACTAACGATGTCACTTCCTCTCACTAGGCTCACTCTCAAGCCGTCCCTTTGACCTATCTTCACGAAGACCAGCATGGAGAATACCAAGTAAGTCACGCTTTCCCTTCCTGGGTCAGCATTCTGAGCGCACACACTCATATCAATAGTCGATATTTCCGCCGCAGACATCGACTGACACGCCGACAAACTTTCCTTCCTCCCAATCCAGCGCGAGGTGACAGGATGAGGGCACCTGGCCCATGGGCTATCCATATCCATAAACTGCCCTTTAGAGTGGCCAGAGATGGTGGTATTCTGCAAGGGAGATATTTGAACGCCTTGAATGCGATGTCGAATCAGCGAGAGCCGTCCCTGCGCCCTGGAATCAGGTTTATGGCCCAGAAGTTTCAGCGAGAGATGAACGATAGCCTGCCCCGCGTGGAAGCGGCATTGATGCAGGTGGTAGGCCAACAGAATGAGTTACAATGCACGCGATGCGTACAACGGTTTGGCATATTCTCTCGGTGTGTCTTTGTTCGGAACATCGGTGGCCTTTCAGCTTGCGCCAACTGCCATTGGGAAGAACAGGACGACAGTTGCCAATACGTGCAGACATCCGCGACTTCCCCTCCACCTACAGCCGGACCTGCTCCTATGAACCCTCGTCAAGATAACGCTTCCACCAACTTCCCTCAAAATCCCGCACCCAGCCCCTTCCTTTCTCGCTCCAACACTCCTCACCCAGATGATGATACAGCCGGTAGCACCCTTATACGGTCATTGCCGAGCTGGGAAATAATCAAGCACTTGGTTGGGCAGACGCGGCTGATGAGGCAAAGCCGAGATATTGAATGTCAGCTGGAGGGACTTCAAGATCAACTGACTGCAGCCAATACTGCTACTACCACAGCGGAGCGACCATTGCAGCAGATCGTGGATGATATCCTTGCTGCTCATCGGGAGCTTGACAGCGGAATTTGGCGCAACTTCTACAACACTGTGCAAATGATGAAATCCACCCGATGGAACTGGTCTTGATTTCCCCAATCCACACAAGCCAGGCTGGGTGAACGCGAAGTAAATCTGATCCCGTCATTGCTATATATCTTTGTCCTGGGTTTATCTCTCGTCATGCCAGTTCATAGTTCTCAGCATTCTTTCCGTCTCAATGCTTTTTTTCTTTTCGCTTGCTCCACAAGGAAAAGAATTCAATCCCTGATTGTTCTTGGCAGGCTCGAGGCACAGTATGTGTTCAACTTCAGAGGCATTCAACAACGATAGACGAACGTATGGAATTCTCTCATCATCATCGTGCTCGTGCATCAGTTGATAAAACTGCGGAGATGATATCTTGCCCCTGGCAACGCAGAGTGCATTTATGGCTTCCCTCAGCTTCATTGCCGTAGAAGATTATTTTTTGAAGTTTCAAACACAACATTAGAGATAATTTGAGTTGAAGAAGAAAATGAGAAGATGAAGAAGACAGATAGGAAGGAGGAAGAGAGAAAAAAAGAAAGAATGACAGCGTATATGCTTCATGTCAGCGCAGAGTGCTAAGTGCTTATGTATCTTCCGATTTCCCAAATGGGTAGCGGACTGTGTATGCCCAGGTGGTATACTCCGTAATCTCCAGGTCTATCATTAAAGGTTGGATAATTGCAAATAGTTACGAGAGTGAGAAATATTATCAAAAACAAAATCTGAAGTCATTCTCCGCTTTGGGAAGCGGATGGTGTGCATACGCACTTCTCCTTCATATATCTCACCTTCATATATCTCACCTTCTCAATCGCCCCCCCCCACATTTCTACCTTCACCTTCACCTTACTTTTCTTCATCCCTTCGACTTAACCTGCGATACATCTTTTCTTGTTAATGAAATTTCTTACTATTCCTCATCCACCCTATGATGATGATGATGATGATGAATTCATTAACCCGATGTAGCTCGCTATTACATATATGCTGCTATGCAGGGATAGCGTTCTAGAGCCTGCTCTTAATGACAAATGATGGTGTATCCCTAGTATATAACCACCCTATAGATAGGACTCGGTTTCCCGAGGTCCTGTAACCTGAATTGTAAGGCCACAAACCGGCTGGTATAATACAAATAAGACAAAAGAAATTGTAAAGAAAGTCAATTTATCTGTAGATGATTCCTATATTCCCTATAGGCGTAGAGTGTCCCCTTTCCTCTGCTATATAATATACCTCTTATTTCCCTTCTTTACTTCTCTCGCTTCTCTTATTTCTCTTACTTTACTTCTCCTAGCTTCCCGATTTACCGAGTCCCTATATTACTAGGACTATTAGTTCTATATATATTATATATTATGCTGGTAGGTCATATATGAATAGGTTCGGGTTACGATGTTATACTTTGTTGTCTTTGTTGTTAGTAATAGCTGATCTCTATATATATTAGTATAAGGTGATATTAGTAGATCTAGTGCTATACTACTATATTATACTTCCTATTTCTCTAGTACTTATAGTCTCTTAAATTAGTTTTATTGGATTTAGATCTTTATCCCCTACCCTCTTCTCTTTCCTTATGGTGACCGAGTCTACTAACTAAAACTATCCTAGGAGCCCTATTATAATTATAAACTTTGCTATAATTAGTGCTGTCTTTAATTCTCTTAATATTTTCTTCTCTCCGAGTATTATTAATACCCCTTTCTTAAATAACTTGTTTATTATATTGTATTATTATTTCTCTAGAAGTAGGTATTCTAGAAGTATGTGGTATATATTTTAGTTTCCTATATTTAGACTTCCGCAAAGCCCAACTTTGGGCCCAAGGTCCGGGCTCGAAACCCGACCCTCAACGAGCTGGGGGTCGAACTTTTTAGGCTCGACCCGGACCCCGGCTCGAAGGGGGGGGGCTCGTCAGGCCCCCCCCCTAGGCTCGAAATTACATAAATCATGGTCTTAGCATTCATAAAATAGCTGAATCACCCAAATAAATGACCGTCTTTTACCTATATTTTGGTTAAAACATGGAATTATACTCCATTTTTATAATAAGGAAGGTGAAATATTTGGAAATTCTAGTGAATAGATATTTATCTTTGATAGACTTCGGCAGAACCCATTTTGGGTCGAAGACTCCGACCTAAAACCCAACCCATTGGGTTTTAGGTTCCGCTTTCCATAACCCAACCCAACCCAAAACCCAATAGGTTAAATCCAATAACCCAATAATAACCCATTTAAACCCATTTTGGCATAAAATATAGGTCTTAGCGTTTATAACAATGCTAAGTCATCAAACAAAATTACTATTTTTTATAACTGTTCCGGTTTGTCTATCGAACATTACTATATTATCACAGCAATAAGTTAGAAATTTTATATAATTACTTTGAATTTAAAGCTAATTTACTTTATATTATATTAATTACTAATAAAAATTAAGATTAATTATAGTATAGTAGTATTCTATTAATTTATATATTTGTTAAATATAGACTATTAGAAATATATATTTATAGCAGAGGTAAGTCTATATATATTTAAATATAAATATAGCTTAGGGTTAGAAATTTCTTAATCTTAGTTTATTTTCTATATAATTAATATTATTTTAAAGCTAAATATCTCTTTTTTTATATTCTTAATTAATATATCTAGTAATTAATATACTATAGGAATTAAGATAGTTTATAAATAATCTTTATACTCTTATATATACTTTAGATAAAATATTTCTTAGTGATCTTCGGAGGGAATAGGTTATAAATAGGTTCTCTTAGGTTTTAATAGGTTATAAATAGGTTATTAATAGGTTATAATAGGTTATAATAGGTTATAATAGGTTATAATAGATTATAATAGGTTATAATAGGTTATAATAGGTTATAATAGGTTATAATAGGTTATAATAGGTTATACTAGGTTATAAATAGGTTCTATTAGGTTCTATTAGATCAGACCTATTTAAATATAGCTTATATAACTAATTAATTGATCTTATATCTTATATTATTTAATATATCTACTTTATTTGACTTATTTACGTATTTATTGTCTAAAATCCTCTTTTTATAAATATATACTCTCTCTAATTATCTCTCTTATATCCCCTATAGTATTTATCTTTATAATAATTATATCCTAAAGCTAGTATTCTAACTTCCTATCTACTCTTTTTGATAGGAATATAGATAACCTTAGCTATCTTATTCCCTTTTCTCGGGTTTTAATCTTATCTAGTAGCTAACTTATAATTAAGTCTTTTAATACTATTAATACTAACTTCCTTTAGTCTTCTAATCTTCTATTAATCCTATCTTCTCTTACCTATATTAGTCCTAATTAGAGAAAGATATATATATTTTATAATAATATAATATATAAAGAATAAGTTAATTAGTAGCTATAAACTAACTATAGATAGAAAAGTAAGCTTTCCTAGAACTTAAATTATAATTCAAATATATAAAGTAACTTTAACTAAGTTGCTTATACTAAAGATAGTATACTAAAGATAATATATAAGTATTACTTAAAGATTCTAGAGTATCTTTATTCTTTATTACTTAGTAATAAGAGCTATTATAGTATATTAACAATATTAAAGTATTTAAAGATAGTAGGCTATTATAAAGCTTAGTAGGAAAGAAAAGGAGAAATTACTAAGTTTCTTTAAAAGATAGTAAATCCTTATATTTTATTTAGTTATTAGGTTTTACTAATACTCTTAGATATATAGGATAATAGCTAATTAGAAGCTTCTTTTTTATAGTTAGTTTAGAAAGAGTATCTTCTTTAATTTCTTATCCTTAATTAACTTCTATTCTATCTTATTAAATATCTAATATTTTATAAACTATTCTGATTAGTCTATTTTATACTATCTATCCCTTTAATACCCTCTACTACTATAATATATTATTATCTCTATAATATTATTATAGAATAATAAAAGTCTATTCTCTAAATACTACCTAATAATATAAAAATCTTAATTATATTAGATTGTTAGACTTCTTTATATAACTAGATATTTATAGCTATTACTAGCTATTTTATTAATAGTAATTAGATATATTAAGAGATTCTATTTAGATTTAAATCACTTTATAACTCTTATATTAACTTAAATCTAAGTAGTATAGTCTTTAAAACTCTAGTTAAGTATTATATCTAGAATTAAGTATTTAGAGTTATAACTAATAATACTATTAATAATAAGATAATAATTAATACTATATAGTAGACACTCTCTAGTAATATAATAATAATCCGAATATCCTATCTTACTTATATTATCTAGCTATATTTAAACTAGCTCTTTAATTGTCTAAAGGCTATTCCTTTAAATAAGAATATAGAAATAAAGTAGACTAATTAGAAGTTATTTATAGTAAAGGTAAATACTTAGTATTAGATATAAAGAATCTTATATACCTTAAATAAAGTCTACTATCTTACTATATATATCTATATAAGTCTTTAATATTAGACAGTCTTTCTCTAACTTTAAGAAAAGAGACTCTAGCTTATTCTAATCTAGGATATAAAGACTTAGTAGAATTCTATATTCCTAATACTTTGTTATATAAAAAGACTATATAGTTTCTTCTAGTCTTTTTATAAAGAGTATAACTATAAAGAGATATTACTTAATAATTAAGAATAGTATTAAATTAACTATCTTCTATAAATTATTTAGCTATTCTTTAACTATATAATAAAACTCTTAAAGATAAAGAAGATTATAATATATCTTATCTTTAAGCTTTATAATACCCTTTTTAATTACTTTTTCGAAGTAAAGATACTACTTAAATATAAATATATTCTATAAAAGTTAGATATATTTAAAGTACTTATAGCTAGTCGTTTAAAGCTTAATAAATACTACTCTTAAACTAACAATCTTAAAGGATATATCTATATAGTTAGGATAATACTAGTATCTAATAGTAGATTTTAATTCTTCTTATCTAATAATTAGGAGTCTTACTAGTATAATACCTACTAGAAATTGTTCTAGAAGTTATTAATTCTATATTAAGAGTATCTTATAATAAGTTATAGATTAACTAATACTCTAATAATAGCTTTTAGTTCTAGGCTAAATAAGATACTAAAGAGTAATAAGATATCTATAAAGCTAGCTAGTAATAAAATAATATAATATCTTAATAATAGTATATTAATAATCTATTTCTTCTCTATAGAGAATAATACTAATTATTTGTACTACTAGATCTAATTAAGATTAAACCTCTTTAATTCTAGTAGGAGAACTAATCCTATTTTTCTATAATTATATTACTTACTTATAATATTCTTTCTATCCTAGTAACTAATACTAATATTAAATAGCTCTTTAATACTACTTAGGATATTTATTACTATTACTATAATTATCTAAGATCTAAAATAATTAAGAAGCTTATATTATTTCTATATATAATAAGATTTAATCTTAAGGAAGCTAAGATAAAATAGCTCTAGCAGTTCTTTTTATTAGCTAAGCTCGAGTTATTAAAAGAGGAACTTAATAATTATATAAAGGATACTAAGTTTAATTTAATTAGTAATAATAAAGAGAAGAAGGAGAAGGGAGTAGATAGTAGACTATAAAGGATATCTCTTTATCTAATAGATATAGATATAGAGGTAATAGAGCTATAGTTACTAGAGTCTATAACTCAGATACGGGTCTTAGGAAAGAAATATAAGAGTAGAGTAGATAATGATTTTAAGAAATATTAGAGAAATATATCCTAATACAATTATCCAATTTATTTTAATTTATTCTAGAAGACCTATCTATAAACAAAATACTTAATATTATAAGCAAAAAGTGTATTAATTATATAGCTCTACTCTAGAAGGCTGTTTAGCTGGTTTGCTCTATATTAGGGCCCTAATAGGTTACCTAATAGGTTTTAGATTATTACCTATAACCTAAAACCTATTATTAGGTTAAGGCAATGGACCTAAAACCTATTTTGGGTTAGGTTGGGTTGGGTTGGGTTATAGTGGGTTGTGCTGAAGTCTAATCTTTGATATATTAACATAATAACTAAGCTTTATAACTATATAGATCAATTTGTTAGAAATGTTCTATACTTATAAGTTGATACCTGCTGAAATATATATTCTATACTAGGAACTATATATATCTTTATAGTCAAGTATCAATCTTAGATTAATATCAATTATAAATAGCTTAACTTATTTGAATTTTATATAAAAAGAAAGTCTATATCTTTATGATTTCTATAAGTCTTTTAGATTGCTTATCCTACTAGTTCTAGATAAGCTATCTATATTTAACAATTTCTTATAGCTAATTAGTTGAAATATTTTAAGGAAAATCAATATCTAACGAGCTAGGAATAGGCCGGAAATAGGCTTTTTATAGGTTATTAGTAGGCTTTACGAGGGTTTCTCGAGCTTTATAGGCTTTTTTTCGAGCTTTATAGGCTTTTATTCGAGCTTTGTAGGCTTTTTTCGAGCCGGTCTTACTTATTATAAATAATTCAATTAATTATCTATTACTATTATTATCCTCTATTTTAATCTATTAATTATTAATTTAACTAGTTAAGTAATACTTCTAGGTAGTTAAGCTTCTTATAATATATTAACCCTTCTTTATAGATTCTTAAAAGCCCTTATAGTTATAGGTTTTATTAACTTTATAATATTCTAAAGTTAGTAGTCAGAGTTTATATTATCCTAATTTAGAGATAATTATAATAATCTATCTTATCTTATACCCTCTAATTACCTAGCTATACTATTAATAAGCTAACAGACTTTTAATATCTCTATACTAGCTTTTCTTTAACTAGATAAACCTAGACTTCCGCACGACCCAGTTTGGGTCGAAGGTCTCGACCCAGAACCCAACCCAGTCTGGGTCTGGGTCGAAACCTTATAACCCAGGCCCAACCTAGACCCAGTGACTGGGGCCCTAGAAAACCTAGTATAGGCCTAGTTCGACCCAGTTTCTGTATAATTTATACTTAATTTTTGCATTAATTTATGTCTTTGTAAGATCTAATATACCTAATATCACTTGATATATTAAGATTAATAAAAAAATTATATTATTAGCTTATATATATCTATTATATCTATATATTACTTAAATATTAGAGTATAATTTAAAAAGTGGGGTGAGTTTTCTTATTGTCTTGAAGAGAGATATATATCCTATAGAAAGGTATACCATTTTCTATATATACTATGTAATTTATTTTCAACTTCGAAACTAGGACTTTTATAAATTAAAGTTAATATATATATAGATTGTTTATAAATATATATATATAAATTAATAGATACTAATATTACAAAGATTAATAGTATAATTACATTGTTTAAACATAGAGTATTTTTTGTATTTTTTTATAAAAGTGTGTTTGCATAGTTTGTAACCCAGTTTGGGGCCCCAGACCCAGTACTAGGTCGAAGGGCTCGACCCAAAACCCAACCCAGACTGGGTTGGGTCTGGGTTGGGTCTGGGTTTTACTGGGTCGTGCGGAAGACTAGATAAACCTTCCTTACTCTCTTAGCTTAAACGATTTAAATATATTAGACCTAATCGGAAAAGGTTATACTTCTTATATAATAGAATAAATCACTAAGAGTAGGTAGAGTAGTGATTATAAACTAATTATAGATTAAAAGGTAAGGTTATATAGTACTCGAATTATCTTTTATATATCTAGGAGTATTTTACCTAGGTAGCCTATAGTAGTAATAGTAGTCTAAAGATTATATATAAGTATTGCTCTATAATCTTTAAGTATCCTTATATAGCTAAAAAAGATATAAATAGGAAGGATATATATTATAGTATAACTACTATAACTAGGTATCTTAGGACTTCTACTTATAAAAGGACTATAAGTAGAGATTAATAATAAGAATAATTTGATAAGTTTATTCTATTAATAGTATAGATATCTCTCTAGTATAGTTTATATTACTAATATAATTGAAATAGGAAAATACTATCTAAGAGCTATTCTCTAAGATAGCTTAGAAGAATAATCTATTATAGTTTATTATAATTAATTGACTTCTCTTTTATTTTATTGAATATCTAATATTTTAATAGATAATATTATAAGTATATTTAGCTCTAAGCCTCCTATCTATCCCCTCTACAGATATAGTTCGATATTAACTATCTACTTATATAAAAGAATACTAATACTCTATATTTAAACTACTTCTAGTAAATATAAAAATATTAATTGTATTAGATTGCTAGACTTTATTATTCGGATAAGTATTTATAGCTATTACTAGCTATTTTATTAATATTGATTAGTCCTACTAGGAGGTATTTCTTAGATTTAAACCCTTTAAAGGTACTTATACTAGTGCTAATCTAAGTGATATCCTCTTATAGATACTTACTAATCACAATATCTAGGATTGTATATTTAGGTTAACCACAGATAATATATCGAATAATAAGATCTTTATTAACTCGCTATAATAGATATTGTTAAGTAATATTTATATTATCTAAATACCCTATCTTATATATATTATCTAATTAAGTCTAAACTAACTTCTTAATCGCTTAAAAGCAGTCTCTTAGAATAATATAACTAAGACTAAATAGTCTAATTACTAATTAATACTTGCGAAAGCAAATGCCTAAAGCAAAAATTGTAGTATATCTTATATAGACTTCCGCAAAGCCCAACTTTGGGCCCAAGGTCCAGGCTCGAAACCCGACCCTCAACGAGCTAGGGGTCGAACTTTTTGGGCTCGACCCGGACCCCGGCTCGAAGGGGGGGGGCTTGTCGGGCCCCCCTCCTAGGCTCGAAATTGCATAAAATCATGGTCTTGGCGTTTATAAAACCGCTTAGTTATTAATGCTATAATTACTGTATCTCAGCTTCTACTAGTTCAATTTAATTTAAAATTTAATTATATATAGATAAAGTGATTCTGAATATATATTTAAATTTTAAAGCTTATACGACCGGTAGAAAGTAAGAAAATAAAGAAAGTTATAAATTTTAGATGATTTTGGGTTTTGAAAGGGGAGATATATATTTACTAACTATGATAAAACTATAATTTTCTACAACCCTCTATAATTTATTTGATCTTCTAAACTTACTATTTTCTTTATATTTAAATTGTAATTTATATATATAACTATATATATACTCTTTAATTATAAAGAAAACTAAATAATATCTTTATTTAAGGCTTTAAAACAGGCTCTAAACACACTATAATTTGTATAAATCATGTGATATCTAAAGGGGGGCTCGGGAGGCCCCCCCCCTTCGAGCTGTGGGCCTAAGCCTAAAGCCCGAAACCCGCTGTGGGCTTTGACCTTGGGCTCGAAACCCGACCCTTTTGAGGGCCGGGTCGGGTCGGGTTTCGGGTTTTTCGAGCTTTGCGGAAGTCTAATCTTATACTTTGAATAAGGTATAGTATCTTACTGTTTATATCCGGGCTAGTCTCTAGTGTTATAAAGTATTTATTAATCTTTAGTCTTTAGAGTAGGTACTTATATCACTTTAGGATGTGAAGACTAGGTAGAACTTAACGTTTCTTATACTTTGCCGGGTAAAGAGGTTTTATGATTTTCTTAGTATATTCTGTATAGACTACAACTATAAGGAGATAATACTTAACAATAACAAATAGCGCTAGATCAATTACCTTCTTTATCTTACAAAGCTATTCTATAAATATACTTTTGTGCTTTTAAAGACTCGAGATATGACTATATATCTAGTATTCCAGATTTACAATATATTGTTTGAGTATTTTGAGAAGTCTATTAAGCAGCTTTAACAAAAGTGTGTCTTATAGAAACAATAGATACTTTCCTTCTTTAAGGCTAGCTGATTAAAGCTTGATGAGTACTATTCGTAGATAGATTATGATCGTGATTATCTCTATATGATTAGTATTATGTTGGTGCTAGATAATAGGTTCTAATTCTTTCTCTTTGATGATTAGACGAAGGAATGGCGTGATAAATATCGAGCTTTATTCTAAGATACTCTCTTATCTTACTAAGAGCGTTATATTATTAGTTAAGGCCTACTAGTCTTCTCTTTTGGATTAAGGCTAAGTATAGCTCTTTATAATTAGACTTCCGCAAAGCTCGAAAAACCCGAAACCCGACCCGACCCGGCCCTCAAAAGGGTCGGGTTTCGAGCCCAAGGTCAAAGCCCACAGCGGGTTTCGGGCTTTAGGCTTAGGCCCACAGCTCGAAGGGGGGGGGCCCCCCGAGCCCCCCTTTAGATATCACATGATTTATACAAATTACAGTGTATTTAGAGCCTGTTTTAAAGCCTTAAATAAAGATATTATTTAGTTTTCTTCATAATTAAAGAGTATATATATAGTTATATATATAAATTACAATTTAAATATAAAGAAAATAGTAAGTTTAGAAGATCAAATAAATTACAGAGGGTTATAGAAAATTATAGTTTTATCATAGTTAGTAAATATATATCTCCCCTTTCAAAACCTAAAATCATCCAAAATTTATAACTTTCTTTATTTTCTCACTTTCTACCGGTCATATAAGCTTTAAAATTTAAATATATATTCAGAATCACTTTATCTATATATAATTAAATTTTAAATTAAATTGAACTAGTAGAAGCTGAGATACAGTAATTACAGCATTAATAACTAAGCGGTTTTATGAACGCTAAGACCATGATTTTATGCAATTTCGAGCCTAGGGGGGGGGGGCCCGACGAGCCCCCCCCCTTCAAGCCGGGGTCCGGGTCGAGCCCAAAAAGTTCGACCCCCAGCTCGTTGAGGGTCGGGTTTCGAGCCTGGACCTTGGGCCCAAAGTTGGGCTTTGCGGAAGTCTATTTATAATCTACTTTGCCTAAAGAAACCGAAAGCGAAGCCGGTTAGTGATGAGATAATCTAGTATCTTGATAGTGGTAAGTTATACTCTTCTTCTGATCTAAATATTTGTTACTAATTCTATATAAATATTGTTGATTCTAAGCCGCTACCCTTTTAGTAAGAGAATCATAGTTATTTTCTTATGATTGCTTTGTTTGTATAGGATATTCTTACAATTCTAGTAACTAATATAAATATAGAACGATTATTTAATACTACTTACGATATTTACTATTATCGCTGTAGTTATATAAAGACTAAGACTATTGAAGAGTTAATACTATTCCTTTGTATATTAAGATTCGATCTTGAATTGTATAAGGCAAAAGAGCTTAAACGATTCTTCTCTTTAAATAAAATCGAAGTATTAAGAGAGGAAAAGGATAATAAGCTTAATAATATTGAATTTGAACAGATTAGTGATATAGAAGAACAGCTTAAGAGCTTAGGGGGTTTAATTGATATTGATAATAATAATAATACTAGCGATAATGCTGCTAGCGATCCTCTATTGCCAATTTATAGTACTTAGCTATATATATTAGGGAGGAAAAGGAAGTATATAGAGGATGATATATATCAGTCTTATTAGTTTATACTAGATTTAATTATAATATATTGATATATGTTTGAACGAATTAACGATTTATTGAATTTGAAGTGAACGATATAATCGAAATACTCAAAATTACTGGGAATTCCTACATTATTTATATAGTTACGAGAAATTGGTATATTTGCACTGTTTAGTTGTAGGGGGGGGCTCGGGAGGCCCCCCTCCTTCGAGCTATGGGCCTAAGCCTAAAGCCCGAAACTCGCTGTGGGCTTTGACCTTGGGCTCGAAACCCGACCCTTTTGAGGGCCGGGTCGGGTCGGGTTTCGGGTTTTTCGAGCTTTGCGGAAGTCTACCTATATTATATTGATAATATGATAAGTCTTTCCTCTTGATTTTATATAGGTACTCGGTAAGCCTAATAATATTTATATAGAGCTGAATTAGAACTGATATTATTGCTTTCTATAGTTCTTTCTAGTATATTAAGTTTGACTTACTTAGTGTCTTAATTATCCTTTGAGTCCTTTATATAGTCCTTTCTTTCTTTGATTATGACTTCTCTTATATTACTATTGATTTATACTTGATATTCTTTCTTACTATTATAGTAAGCTAGATATAACTGTTATATTTGTGATTAGTAGTAGTAGCTGCTTTCTTTATATATAGATTAGCGCTTTTATTCCTAGGAATCTCTTTATAGGCTAGGATCTAGTATAGTTTAACTTAGATTTCTTTCTTAGTATATTACTCTAGTAGATAGAGATATCCTTTAAGGTAGATTTATCCGGATGATATCTTAGGGTTCTAGATAGCTCTTAATATAGCTTAGTTATTTGTAAAGATAACTACTCTATTTACTAGTTAGTATTCTTATTGTTTATTTATTTTCTCTTCTATATCCTTATCTGTTTTTTTAGCTATTTCCTTAATGATTTCTAGTACTATCTCTACTATATAGAGCTTTGTGATATATACTATGGCTATTTTATCTATCCTTATATAATAGAGTCTTAATTCGCTCTTCTAGTATATTGCTATCCTGATCCTCTCTTAGTAGCTACTTCTATTAGTATAAAGCTATAGTGATTCCTTTAATTAGTATTAGATTTTATTATATATTGTTCTTACTATCTCTCTATCTTTAATATATATCTTTAGTAGAGTAATCTATAGTATCTAGATAAATACTTTTTAGCTTTCCTAGTCTCCTATTATAGTTCTAGGGATTACTAAGAGATATCTATTCTTCTTTTATATTTATACTTCTAATAGTATCTATCTTTCTCTTTATTATTATATATGATTTCTTTTATAAAATATTGATTTTAGGATTGTATATACTGGCTCTATATAGATTTGTATAGTAGTTAACTAGATTAGCTGGTTAAGCTATTGTTTTATAGGTAGTAAATAAAGTTTAATATTAAGTGTCTTTCTAGCTATTATCTTAAAAGCTCTGCTTATTAGATAGGTAGCCCTTAATTAGATGCCTATAAGCTACCTAATATAAGAGTTTGTTTTCTTTACTATAGTTATAAGTAATAAGTGCTAAGCTATTGCTTTAAAGAGTATCTATAGGATTATTACTATCTAGTAGATTGAATATATTGCCGAGATTGATACTCTTTATATAGATCCTATTAACCCTCTTAGTACTTATAAATTGATATCTTCTTTAGTAAGTATCTATCCTTGATAGTATTGGAAAGTTAGTCCTAGATCTAGCTAGATCCTAAGGTATCTCTCTGCTAATATTGTGGTCTTTACTATAGTATTTAGTAGTACTAGTAGTATATATATCTCTTTTTACTCTAAATCTAGGTTAATAAAGTGGATTAATATATATTTTTTAGGATTAAAGACTAAGATATATTTGTCTGTCTAATTATCTATATATTGGTATATTTAGGATAGTTTTGATACTGTTTTTTATTTGTCTTTTTTTATTGCTATTGTTAATATATTATCTATCTATCTACTTAACTATATCTCTTTCTCTTTATAATCCTTTACTAGGTCTATATTATAGATTAGATATATAATTAGGAAGAGGGGAGAGTCTTATAAGATACTAGTAGGTATTAGGATAATCTCTAATATCCTCTCTAGTATCTGAATCTAGGTACTTTGTAGTATAAGGAATATCTTTATCTATAGTACTAGATATCCTAGTCTCTATCTATATATATTATATATTAATCTTTTGTGAGATATATTATTATATACTCTAGATATATCTAGTATAAGTATATTAGTAATCTTCTTTTTGTTTTATATCCTTTGTACTTATATAATAATCTACTATATAGTATAATTAACTAATATCTCTTTCCTTTTACTAAAGTAGGTTTTTAGGAGTAAACTATAGGTTTCTACTATATAACTAATATATTTTACTATTACTACTTTAAAGAATTTATCTAATATATTAAGTAGGGTAATTAGTTAGTATGATTTAGTGACTTAGTAGTCTTATTTCCTACTCTTCTATAGGACTACTATAATAGACTTTTAAAAGTAGGATAGATTTATACTAAGATATATATAGGTATTATATAGTTATAAGATAGTCTTAAGGACTTCTAGGATCTTAATTAATTTATATTATAGTAAATTTAAGAGGCTATCTTTCTCTAGTACTTTATTTATTAGTAATACTTTAATTATCTATTTAACTTCTTAATATATAATTTCTAGGAAGTAAATTAGCTCTAGATAGCTCTCCGGATTAATATCTAAGAGGTTTACTAGTAATAGTATTAGAAAGAAGACTTATTAGAAGGTAGCTATCTTTTCTTTGACTGTTTCTATAAGATCTTTTATTATCTTGATTAAGGGTATGATCTCTTTATTATATACTCTCTATCTATTCTTTACCTATTTATTTATTCTCTATATATCTGCTAGCCTTTCTTTAATAATATCCTATACTTTATAGTAGTAATATAGGTAAAGAGTAGCTTTAATTACTTATATCTTTTAGTTCTTTATTACTTTATATAGCTCTTTGTTATATAGGTCTCCTATCTACTTATATTATCTATAAAGATACTATATTTCTTTAACTATATCTTGATATTCTTATATAAAGCTAGGATTTATTTATTTGGATAATATAGCCTAAGATATAGAGATATTGACTATATTAGTAATAAGTTTTATAAATACTTAGTATATAGCTTCTACTTTGTTAGTAGTTATAAGGTTAGTATTAGTATTAGTGAGCTAGTAGATATATTTAGTAATAAAATCTATAAGTATCTTATTATCTATTATCTTCTAGTTCCTTCTCTTTAGTGATTTGTATAGTAGTATCTTAATATTAATTATTATTACTACTAGGTAGTGATCTGATCTATAGTCTATCTTAATCCGGTATTCGATTACTCTCTCTATTAATAAGTTATTAATAAAAGTAAGGTTAATAATAGATACTTATTTGTTCCTCTACTAAGTTATTATCTCTCTTTTTATTATTAGTGATAGCCTATATTTTTTAGTAATATCTAGGAGTCTCTCTACTTTATTATCTATCTTTATATCCTCCTATATTAGATAGTATAAGTTTATATTGTTAACCAGGATATATTTGGTATATAGTCTCTAGGTAATTTCCTTATTAAGTATCTTGACTATCTTACTATTATTATTATTATACATATTATAGATAAAGAGATCTATCTATTCTTTCTAGTAGGTTCTTTATAGTTTTAAAAGCTAGTATATCTTAGATACTATTTTATATAATTATATTCCTAGATTGATTTTCTTTGAGATAAATAAGTAGATCCTTATCTTCTTATCTATCTTCGGAAAGGCTAGTTAATATATAGCTTTGTTTAGATAGTAGATTGTTTCTGATTAGGAGCTAACCTAGGGTTCTTAAACTATAATTATATCTATCTTTTATATCTTCTTATCTATTAGAAATAATGCTATAACTAGATATATATTATATATATTATATTGAATTATTTAGAAGTGATTTATTGGAAGGTGGTGGTAATAGTATCTATTTTAGTAGTATTATTATATTCTGATATATTATGGAATTCCTCTTCTTTATTGTTAATCTTAATATTCTTTGGTTATATAGCCTAGTATTATCGGACTATCTTTATAATAATACTTATTAGCTGGCTTACTGGTTATTCCTACTTTTGGTCTTCCTTTATAATATTAGCTGAGGCTATGATTTGTCTCTTTTTGTGTAGCTAGAGCTATTTCTCTAGGTCTATTATAAACTAAGCTAGTGCTTGGTTCTAGGATCTTAGTAAGTAAGCTAACTAGCTTATTATAATAGTAGATTTAGCTAGTTTCTTTAATATAGTAGGTAGATTGTTATCCTCTGATATTCTTAATCTAGTTTGTATAGCTGGTCCTAGTTTCTTTTGCTAGGTTATTTATTATATAGTCTTTTTAGTTCTAGTGTTAGTATATAGTCTTTATATTTTGTTTGATATTAAAATTGGGATCTTGTTTTTTAGTGCTGTCTTTATAGTTTCTGTTAGCTATAGCTATAGAGTTGTGCTTTCTATTGGATATAATATTGTTACTATCTAATATATAATTTATTATTATGATATATGAATTAAGGTTTTAAGTTCCTATTAAGACTAGGAGGTAGTAGTACTGCTTTTTATAGTCTCTTTTTTTCTAAAGTAAAGTAGTATATAGTAATAGAGAGGGCTATTAGTGTCAGCGAAAAAGAAGGCTATACAGGAATGAAATAATTGGATTCATAGACTCTCGGAGAAGAGAAGGAGAGAGAGAAGCTCCCTCGACTATCTAACTGGAAGTCCTAGGGAACGGAGTCACGTGACATATATATAACAATGTATATGATATCACGTGATTCTCCAACACCCCCCTTTAGGACTGACTGACTGACTAAATGATATAAAGCAACTCCCTATATCTCTATCTGTATAAAAACTCTCTCTTTTCTTAACTGTTTCCTGCATTTCCTATACTTTGTAAACCTCTTATTCACCTATAAATTTATATATAGATTAATTAAGACCTAGTATCTAGATAAACTTCTCGTGTGCTTCCTTATTAAGTGGCTTAGTGAATCTATCAGCAATATTATTCTTCGTATCAACTCTCCTAAGATCGATCTTATTCTGAAAGATCGTATCTTTAACGAAGAACTACTTAATATTAAGCTATTAAGTATTATTCTTATACGATTTCTTTGCTATAAATAGTTAAGTATTAATATTATCTATAAGAATAACAATAGGATCTCCTATATAAAGTAGATCAAGTATACTTATAATCTTTAAGAATTATTATATGTCTCGAGCTAGTTTATCTAAAGTATACTACTCGGTAGCTATAGATAATAGTATTATAATACTCTATTTCCTTGAATATCACTATATTAATATACTACTAAAGAACTATACTGCTCTTTTAGTAGACTTAGAATTATACTAGTCGCTATACAAAGTATTAGTATAAATAAAGAATATTATATTATTAACTTTACTAAGTATAATTGACAGCTTAGTAGTCGCCTTTAGGTATTTGTAAACTATATAAACTACTTCTATATTGTTTATTATCAGCAAAGCCGTACAGTACTAAAGCTTTATAATAGTAAACTTAAGATTAGGATATATCTTAACTATAAGCTAATTAAGCCTACTAATAAGCAATCTATACTATATATATTTATCTTTATAAAGTAAGATTTCTATATCTTCGTTCTTTATATCCTATTTCCTTGCTAGTAATAATAAAATAGGTAGTAGAGAGTATAACTATATTTCTATAAACTAAAGAGCTTCAAGACTATATACTTTTTATAATATTTTAATTATCCTCTTCTTATAATCTCGAGTAATAGTACTACTAAGAAAATATAATAGCTCTTTTATATCTTTAATTTAAAACTACTATTTAACTTACTAAAAGATCTACTTAACTTCTCTATCTATAGATATAGTAGTAATAAAATTATTAATATAGATAATTAAGAATCATATCAAATTGTTATACTTCTTAATATAAATATATAGGTTATTATTAAGTACATAGAAAACAATCTTATTTAATCTATTATCTAGCTTCTTATTCTATAAAATAGCTAAATCTCGTAAACTAAATAATATCTAGTTTAACTAGTATACCTATCCTTTAATACTAATATTAGATTCACTATATTTAAAACCGACTAGTTATATAATATAGACGACTTTGTGATTCTTCCTAGAAGTATTTAAATATATAGTAATTACATTAAATTGTCTCTACTTATAGCTATATTAAGTAATAACTATAAATATAATCTTAATAAGTATATTTTATACTACTAGTATATAGAAAAGTAAGTCTTCTTTCTTCTATTAGTAGTTTCTATAAACTACCTAATATACCTTAAACTTAATAACTTTATTATTTACTATTATCTTAAGATCGAATATCTATTAGCTCGGTAAAGGAATAGTATCTAGCAGTTTATATATAATATCAAAAGTACCTTTCGTATAATAGTTACTAATCTAGCTTTCTATTACTACTTACTAATAATCTATAAATCTTAACTTCTTAGCTTACTTATATAATTAAGGAATCTTAATATCTTTAATATACAGAGATTTCCTATTAAAAATAAAAGATATCTTCTATTTTATAATAACTTTTAATATAGCAAGTCTTCCTCTCTCTATATTATCTTATACCTATTCTTATCTCTTACTAGCACTTTTATTACCTTATAGAATATCTAGTCTTATATAGATTAGCTTCGATCTCGGCTTCAATAGCTTCAGTAGACTTAGAGGATTTATAGGATTCAAAGGAAAACCATAGCACTCTAGTAAATAATATATATAGCTTAAATAGTAAAGAATAAATTGTTCTAGTAGAACAGATCCTAGACCTGGCAGTGACCCTCCGGGTGGTCCATGATCTTAGACCCTCTACCCGCCCCTCCGAGGGTCAGGGTCCCTTATAAGAGACCCTGACCCGACCCTGACCCTCCGAGGGTCGCTTACGGGTAACCCTCTACGACCCGCAGCGACCCTCGGATGTATAAATTCATAGCGCTAAGTCTACTTTAGGTAGATAAATCTGCTTACCTATCCTAATAAAATACTATTATTTATATATATCTTATCCACTAGACTATAAATACCGACTTATAACTATTAAAGTTGTTAAATATTATAAAATTATTTGATAATATTATATTTTAATTATAGTTCTCTTTATTCTATATATATTTTATACTATATAATTATAAAAAAGAGGTACTAAGTGATATTAAACTATTCAGTATATATTATAGTAGAGATATATATTAACAATATATATATTTAGTATCTATTACTAAACAATAAAATGATTTAATATACTATTACCTTTTTAATATATATTAGAAAAGTAAGATTTAGAAGGCTTTATATAATAATTACTATAACTTAAATATACTACTATTTTTCTAATAAGTATTAAAAAATTAAGCTCTTAAGGGCTTAATACTTTAAAAATACTATTACTTTTCTAATATCTATAAGATTTAGCTAAAAAGATATAATAGATCCTAAAATAGTTAAAAGAGGAGATTCGCTATAAGTTGATATAGGTTACTAAGGTTTATTAAAGATCTAAATAAAGGTTACTAAGATTTGTTAAGATTCGTTAAGGGTTATTAAGAGTCTAAATAAGGGTCGCTAAGAGTTACTAAGAGTAACCCTTATAAACTAACTAATAGTATTTATTATAATAAGTTAAAAGATTAACTTTATAAATTGTAAATATTAGTCCTTTATATCTTAATTATAGAAAGTAATTTATTATAAGTCCTCTACTTCTTATTATATTTATATTTATATATCTATATTAAATATATCCTAATTTTCTAATACTTATACTTTCTTAATCTATAAAAGAGTAATATTAGATACTCTTTAATATATTCTTCCTACTAATATATTATTTATAATCTCTTATATATCAGAAAGTTAATAAATCTTAATATTAGTATATAATAGTTATATATTTACTCTAAGCTCTTTGTAATATCTATCTCTATCTTTTTGTTTTATAATACTTAATCTTAACTATATTAATTCCTTTGTCTTATACTATAATACAATAAGTAAGGAATTTATTAAATAATAACTTTAGATAGAATTCGGGAAGTCTAAGTATATTAACTAGGATATATACTATTAAGTAGTATATTAGAATAGTTTTAATTAAGTAATAAATACTAAAGATAGAAAACTAAATATAATATATAAGCAATATTAGAAGATTCTTAATTATCTAATAGCTATTTATATTAGTATCTTATCTATAAATAAATATAAGAAAGGGATTAATTATACTAGATCTATATTAGAAAGACTAAATATTAGGAATTTATTAGAGAAAGCTATATATTATATTTTTATATATTATCTTCTTTACTAACTTATCTATAGGTAACAAATATACTAGCTTAGACTTCTATCTTTTTATAGGATATTTAGGAGTAGAAGCTACTAAATCTTATTACTATATTATATCTTCTATTTTTATTCCTTAAATACTAGGAGTTTACTAATATAATTAAATATATATATCTTACTCTAGCTATACTAACTATTTTCTTATAATAAACTATCTATAAGCAGTTAAAGATATTTATTAATAAATACTAAGAAAGACTTCTTTAGAGTCTACTACTAAATAGAAAGCTTTCTTTTATACTAGACTATTAGATATCACTATTTTAGTAAGTATTTATAGTAGTAATAGGCTACTTTCTTAATAAAGATTAGGAGTATTAAGAGATTCTCTTTAGCTTTAAGCCACTCTCTAGTATATATTCTAAGTCAAATCTTAATAAGATTGTTACTTATATATTATAAAAGTATAATATTTTTGATTAAATACTTATAATTACTACTAATAATATCTTAAATAATATAATATTAGTTTAGGCTATAAATGACTTAGTAAGGATTATCCAATTAAATACTAATTTTATAATTATCTATATATTTTATATTATTTATATTATTTAAATTAGTCTTATAGATTTACTTAGAAAGATAAAGGCTTCTCTAAGTAATAATACTACTAAGTTATACTAATCTAATAATTATATAAGGATATTATATATATATTAAAGAAAGTATAAGATTATAGATATACTTAATAAGATAGGCTATATTCCTAATATTACTTCTATATACTAATATCTTTTCTAGGTTTAGAATCTTACTATTTATATTAATATAAACTTATAGTGATAGGATATATTTTATACTCTCTAGGATAAAGAGCCTAAATTTATTTTAATTTAAGATATTAAGATATAATAGAATTTAATCTTTCTGATATTTCGGTAAGTAAAGAGACTATAACTAGTATTTGATATTTTCTACTTATAGTATAAGTAGTCTTACTTTATATTAAGTCTAAAAGAATAGAGATAGATTAAATATCTACTCTTTATCCTTAAACTATTCTATAAGTTTATAAGTCTTATATCTAAGATTAAAGACTTAAGTATTTATCTTATCTTTAGTATATATAATTACCTTTTTAACTATCTTAAGAAGGCTATTATTATATTTAGATAAAAGAAGATTCCTTAGAAACAGCTTATATAATCTGTCTTTAAAGCTATATTAGAGAAGCTTTCGAAATACTATAAAGATATAGATAGTATTAAAGGATATCTTTATACTATTAGTATAATTTTATCTCTATCTTAAAAGCTTTAGTTCTTTTTATTAAAGGAATAAGAATCTAAGAATCCTAATAAAGCTAGTTAGAAAGATATTTACTGAGATAGTCTTAAGACTTAAGTTAAGTACTATAAGAAACAGCTTAATATTAAGGAAAGTTAGTTATTATTAAATAGTCTTTTATCTAGGGTTAGGATATCTAAGCTTAAATCTATATTAGAGATAAATAACTTCTAGTAGTTTATTATTTTATAGAAGGATAAGCTAACTTAATATCTTTATTCTAGTAAGTCTAACTATCTATCTTAAAGCTTTATATTAAACTAATATATATCTAGTACTATAGTATTTATTACTTTATACTTTCTAGAAAGAAAACTAATATAAATAGTCTATTTTTTTAAGTATTACCTATAATATTATATCTATTCTAGCTACTAGTATAGATATAGAGTAACTATTTAACTCTATATATAATATTTATTATTACTAGTAAGATTCACTTAAGCTAAAGACAATCTAGGATATTATAATATTTATATATACTATAAGATTTAATTTATAAGAGAATTAGCGGCTAATTCTCTAGGAGTACCTATCTTCTTAGGAGATTATAGCTTTAATAAAGATAAGTAGTATAGAGACTATATTATTTAAACTAATTAGTAATACTAAGAAAGATATAGTTAAATAGACTTAGTCCTAACTGACTTTATAACTATTATCTAATACTATACTTAGAAAGAGATAAAGAAGTAGCTTACTAAGTAAAAATAATAATATATAATCTAATCCTAAAAAGGGTATAGATAAAGATAGTAAAATTCCTCTCCCTTACTTATCTAGAAGAGTTCGGAAGATATTAAAAAGGCTTAATAGATATATAGTAGATAGAAACTAGATTTAAAAATATATATTAGAAGTTATTATAACAATATATTACTAAATCAATTCCTTAAGAAGCTCGGGTATATAATCAGGATACTCAAAATTATAGAGGAAATCTATATAAATTATATATATCACGAGATTTGCCTATTTATACTATTTAACAACCCTTAGGGTCACCTATAGGTAACCCTTAGAGGATCCAACCTCAGGATAACGACCCTTAGGGTCGGAAGGTTGGACCCTCGGACCACCCTAGTGGCGGGGCGGGTGGAGGGTCGTGAGGGTCACCCGCGGGTCACTGCCAGGTCTAACAGATCCTATTATAGTAATAGAATCATTAGAACTAATTATAATAACAGAAGACTCTCAAATTGTTATTAGTTCGGGTTTATTTGCAATCTTATTATAATCTATTATAAGTCTATTAGGCTTAGTTATAATTATATTCTAATCAATATTAACTATAGTTAAGATATATAAAGTCTCCTCCTATATCTCTAAAAGGACTATCTATAGAGTCTCTTCTCTAAAAGCTCCTAGCAAATAATATAGAGAGCTAGAAACTACTAGTATAGGATCTTCTATATTATAAGTAGTTTACTATACCTACTACTCTTCCTTCTAAACTAGTATACTCTTATATTATCTCTCTATTTATATTTATAACTAACAAATTAGTAAAGATACCTAAAATAAGATAACGGTCTATAAAAATAGGATATATTGTCTTAACTATATCTCCTAAGAAATAATATTATCTCATTCGACTAATTAGTAAATAATAATTAGTGATTTAGGAATTAGCTCTAGTACTATAGGCTTTAATACCTATTTTCTTAGCTATAGAGAAGCCGGAGGAAGAACTAATACTTTAATACTAATCTAGTTTATATATTATCTAATTAATTCCTAAGCTTACAGCTAGAAAATAGGATATTAACTAGACTTCCGCACGACCCAGTTTGGGTCAAAGGTCTCGACCCAGAACCCAACCTAGTCTGGGTCTGGGTCGAAACCTCATAACCTAGGCCTAACCTAGACCCAGTGACTAGGGCCCCAGAAAACCCAGTATAGGCCTAGTTCGACCCAGTTTCTGCATAATTTATACTTAATTTTTGCATTAATTTATGTCTTTATAAGATCTAATATACCTAATATCACTTAATATATTAAGATTAATAAAAGAATTATATTATTAGCTTATATATATCTATTATATCTATATATTACTTAAATATTAGAGTATAATTTAAAAAGTAGGGTGAGTTTTCTTATTGTCTTGAAGAGAGATATATATCCTGTAGAAAGGTATACCATTTTCTATATACACTACGTAATTTATTTTCAACTTCGAAACTAGGACTTTTATAAATTAAAGTTAACATATATATAGATTGTTTATAAATATATATATATAAATTAATAGATACTAATATTACAAAGATTAATAGTATAATTATATTATTTAAACATAGAGTATTCTTTGTATTTTTTCATAAAAGTGTGTTTACATAGTTTGTAACCCAGTTTGGGGCCCCAGACCCAGTACTAGGTCGAACCCTCCGACCCAGACCCATTACTGGGTCGAAGGGCTCGACCCAAAACCCAACCCAGACTGGGTTGGGTCTGGGTTGGGTCTGGGTTTTACTGGGTCGTGCGGAAGACTAATATTAACTAGCTAGTTATTAGAAAATAGATTGTCAAATTAGAGATTTGTCCTCAATCTCCTAGATTCTAGATACCTTTGATATAGGTAGTATAATCTATACTCTTCCTAGTATATCTAGCCTAATTAATATCTATCTTTATTAAATTATAGGCCTTATTATAACTAGCTCTAGCTGCTTATTAGTAATTACTACCTAAGAAATCACTCTTAGCCTCTAGAATAGCAATTTGCCCTTCTTTAATCTCTATACCGGCCCTCTATCTTTATAAAGAGCTCTAATATTATTATTATCTAAATCTAGATCCTTTAGTATTAACTTTCTAGCCAATATAATACCCCTCTTTAGATTATTATCTCTATTCTTATTAAGCTTATTAGGAAAAATAATATCCTAAGAGCAAATAATCTTCTTTATAACTAGATTCTATACTTTAAAAATATAACTATTCTTTCCTTTATATCTAACTAGATAATCTTAGAATATATAAGCTTTTAACTTCTCCGACTAGATATAAGTCTTCTTTAGAATATAGGTAAATATAATAGAACCCTATATATAAAGATATCTTAAATTAACCCTTATCTCCCCTAAACTAAGTTCTTCTTACTAAGGAATAATTAGAGTCTTTCCTATCTTTAGGTTAACTAATCTATTATAAATATAAATTATAATATTAATATAAAAGGGCTAAAGTATATCTAGAAGCTTAGTATCTATATTTATTATATATTAAGTTTAATTAATATAACCTCCTATATACTCTATAATACTATTTACTTCTAGTATATAGATAGCTATAGGCTTAAAAATCATATCTTTACTCTCTACCTATATCTTAAATTTATTAAATTTAATATCACTATTAATCTACTAGATAGTAGGATATTAACTATAAATAAGCTTTTAATACTTATAAAATCTAATTATATAGTTAGCAATCTTATCTTTATTATAAAAATAGGATCCCTTAGTATACTAAATATAGTTATTAACAATTAATACCTAGTATTTTTTATTATAAGGACTAGAGAGATTTATTATTTATATATTAGTATAAAACTTTATACTAATCTTCTTAATATATTATTATTTATCTCTTAAAATCCTCTTTTTTATCTTACTAAATTAATAAGCTTTATAATTAAAATCATAAAGCTTAACTTAGTCTTCCTTCTTATTAAGGAGGACTATATTAGCTAGAGAGGTCTTAATATATAGCTTACTAATATAGCCTAGATATCTATAAATCTTATAGATTAAGACTGATTTATTAACTTTATTAATCTCTTTCTTATTGTCTAAATCTATATCTAAACTAGAATTAGACTTATAAAAATATATCTTTTAGGTATAAATATAAACTTTATCTTTAGTTTTGCTCTTAACTTCTTAGTAGAGTAGTCTATTAATCTATAGGAGTCTACTAACCTTCTTAACTAGACTAACTTTATTATAGTTCTTATATATAAGTATTAATATAATTAGATTATAGAAAATACTATAATCTATCTTAAGAGTATTTATTAAGAGTAGTCTATCTTTAGTTATAGTATTATAATAAATAGTAATAAGAATCATTCTTACTTTACCTATTAAAGTTTTAATCTAAATTAGGGCCTTTCTATATATAATTATAAATTAGATATTACTATTAGTATTTATATAGCTATATAGTTCCTTTCTAGGTTTATACTTAGAATACTTATAAAAATCTTTATAATAACTAGTAATAGTCTTTAAAGCACTACTATTAAGTATCTATATATTATCTATAAAGCGAGTAGTATTTATATAAGTGATACTAGCTTTATCTTTATCTTTATTATTCTTATTATCCTTATAAAGTAACTACTTTACTAGTATATAGCTCTAAATATTATTATAAGGCTTCTAGCTCTTAAAAATAATATCTTCTATAAGATAATAGTAGGTCTTTATAGGATATCTATTAAGACTATAGTAGGAATATTTACTCCTATTAATATACTAAGGCTATTTCTTCCTTTACTATTTAGTCTATTTATTAATTAACTTATCTTTAGATAGACTATTCTTATAATAAGATTGATCCTTTTAAATTTAGTCTATTTTCGTATTTAACTAGGAACTATAAGATTAAGAACTATATAATCTTTCTCTATAGTCTCTACTACTATATCTACAATCTCTATCTTTGTATTAATTGTTACTTTTATAAGCTATATTAGCTAAAGTAGTTATTATAGATAAAAATAAAGTAGGTATATCTTATATCTTAACAATAAGTTTCTTATATAAGCTATTAAAAATATCTTTTATAATACTATTAGGAATAGTATCCTTTATTACCTAGTATATAAATTTGACTAAGTTAAGCTCTTCTTTAAGATTATAGAGTATAATAAATATAGTTCTAAAAGTATATAGTTTAACTTTATAGAGACTAAGCTAGTTATATTGAGTTTAGTATACTATAATATAGATATTAGTACTACTAAAGTCTAAACGCTTTATCTTATAAAATTTAATAACTTTATATCTAATATTATCTGTAATTTCTATACTATAAATAAGAGTCTCTACTTTATATATTATATTGTTAGTATAATATAGGAAGGCTTTAACACTATCTTTAAGAATTATAATAATCTCCTAATTAAGTAGACTTTTAATCTATCTATAAGTAATCTTTGACTAGTACTCCTAGATATTATAGTTTAGATCTTATTTATCTAGTTATAGTAACTTATAGTTAGTAATCTTATTAATACGGATTATTCTAAGTCTATTCTTAATCTATCTTTTTTAGTAAGTAAGATTACTTCTATTAAGAAGTAACTTAATACCTTTATTTAATTTGATTTCCTTCTCTTCTAGAAGGTTTATTACTTATATATATATCTTCCTTATTTAAGTAGACTACTACTATAGACAAAAAGCGGGAAAAGAGCGTAATAAGTCTTTACTAGCTTCGTTTCTATTATCGAAATTAGCTATAATAGCTAGCTAGATATACCGAGATTCGAATTAAGTCGAGTCTCGAGGACTATTTATTTTGTATAGTCCGATTTCGGTTATAGGCAGAGTTTTTAACTATTATACAATAACAATATAAGAATACTAGAGAATAAGAATAACTATTAGTGATATTCTTTAAAAGTCATACTGATAAAACTTGATAATTATTGATAAAATTCAAATTAGTTAATCCGATCTGGATAGTAGGGCTACTGTAGGACAGGCCGATATAGGTCCTATAAATGTAGTGAAAAACGATCTGATTGGATGAAGATTTGATGATCTATATACTCGGAGTCCTCGAGTAAGGGCCTTATAACCTATCAGCGAAAAAGAAGGCTATGTAGGAATGAAATGATTGGATTTATGGACTCTCGGAGAAGAGAAGGAGAGAGAGAAGCTCCCTTGACTATCTAACTGGAAGTCCTGGGGAACGGAGTCACGTGACATATATGTGACAATGCATATGACATCACGTGATTCTCCAACAATTAGCTAGTACTAACTTTATCTACTTTTTTACTATTATTTATACTTTATAAGAATTACTTATTGGTCTATAGGCCTACTATAGTTAGTATACTTGATTTCTATAGTATTGCTATGCTTTAAAGAATACTCCTAGATTAGGTATCCTTTTATATAGTGACTATACTAATAATTGTTGAGATACTATAAGTATATATATCCTGATTTCTGATATTTAGACCTCATTAAAAACATTTAGAGGGCCGGCATCTCCTGCCCTCCGCCTGACCCTTACGGGTGGAGGGCGGATACTTGCCTACCCTCGCCTGACCCTCCGCCCTCTAAGGGCTATTCAAGGGCAGCCCTTATCGGCCCTTATTTATATAAAAAAAGTTGACCTTTCCTAATTTAGATATATAAAAGTGCTAACTTATTACTATAAATTACAGTTATTTAATAGTGTTCTAGTTTAAATGTTAGATTTATAATCTATTTCTTTATTAGTATTAAGAAACTTTATAAAATTGAGTTATATTATAATAAGTTATAGTAGGTAATAATAATATTATATATTCTTAGTATCTTTAAGTATATTAGTAGTTATTAATTATAAAGATTATTAATTTTAGATAATAGAGTTATAAAAATATATATTTGTAACTATAGCTAGATCTAAGATATCTACTTTTATCTAATATACTAATTTTTAAGGGTAAATTAAGGGTAGATAGAGGGCGGTCTATATATTCCGAGAGTAGGTTAAGGACTAGATAAGGATAGCTCTTAATTAGCCTAGTAAATCTAGTTAATTATAGAGATTATCTTAAGTTAAAGTAGGTTAAGTTATAATATATTTACTATTTATCTAATAAGCTAAACTTTAGGGTAGTTAATCTATTCTATTTACTAGGATTTATTAATTTTCTTAATATATCTATATTCTAATTCTTATTTTATTATTAAGATTCTATAAGTAATTATTTAGTTAATAATATCTTAAATTTCTTAGTTCTTAGATATCTATTCTTTATCTATCTATAATAATAATCCTATAAATTTAGTTAACCCTCTTCTCTGCTTTCTAAATAAGTAATTCCTAATCTTTAAGATTTCCGAAAGCTAGTAGATATTTGATATTACTTTAAATTCTAGATTTCTTATCCTAATTCCTCTACCTTTAATTTCTTTTTTACTTTAGTATATTAGCCTAAGTTAATTAGTAATATTTATTCTATATACTAATATATTAAAAGATAATTTTATTTCCTAGTAATTAGAGACTAAGTTTAGAAAGATAAAAAAATGACTTAACTAGGATAGTAACCGGATAGCTACTTACTAGAAGCAATTTAATTAAGTAGCTAATACAAAAACTAATAAACTAAGAGTAATATATTATTAATACTATAAAGTCCTTAATTATCTAGTAAATAAATAGTATAGAATAACTATATTTTATTAATACTTAGCTAGACTAACTTATTATAAATCTAGTATCTAGAAGGATAATATTAAGAGACTACTTATAAATACTATATATATTATACAATTTTATTATTATTATTTACTAATAACTCTCTAAATTAATAGATATAGAATATACTAAGTAAGTTAATAGTTTTTATATAAGAGATATAGGAATAGAAGCTCTTATAACTACTTACTCTCTCCTATCTCTTCTTTAAGTTTATTAAATATCTAGAATTTTGTAAAGTTATTAACTTTGTCTAACTTATCCTAATATAACTATAGATCTTTTTTATAGTTATAATATAGTCTTGACTATAGTATTATATCTAGGAATAGCAATAGTCTATTCTTAATAAGCTTCTCTCTAATATAAAGCTTTTAATTATATTAGATTACTAGATATCTCTATTTTAATAGGTCTTTATAGCTATTACTAGCTACTTTCTTAACTAGGATTAAGAGTATTAAGAGGTTCTTTTTAGATTTAAACTATTATCTAGCTTATATTTAGGTATTAATCTAAATAATATAGTTCTAAAGCTCCTCTATTAGTATAAGATTATAGATTAAGTACTTATAGTTACTACTAATAATATATTAAATAATAATACTATAATAATAAATATCTAAGAATTACTCTAGTTATTTAAGCTAAACAATAGTACTATAATTATTTAAGTTCTTTATATTGCTTATATTATCTAGCTTAGTCTAAATAATCTTCTTAGGAAGATAAAGATAATTTTAAAGAATAAGAGTATAAAGATAGACTAGTCTAATAATTATATTTAATCTCTTTATATAAGATAACAAAAAAGAGAAATTATTAATATATTTAATAAGATATATTCTTATAACTCTACTTTTTTTTATTATACTAATCTTTCTATTCTTATATAGATCTAAAATCTTACTATCTATATTAATATAAGTCTATAATAGAGAGAGTTATTCTATAATCTTTAAACTAAAAAGCTAAAGCTTATTCTAATCTAGGATATCCGAACTTACTAGAATTTGATATTTTTGATACTCTAATATACTAAATAGCTCTAATTAACCTTTAATTAATTCTATATTTAGTATAATTAGGAATACTTTATTCTAAATCTAAAAGAGTAGTAATAGATTAACTATCTTCTTTAGATTATCTAGCCTTTCTTTAAATTTACTACTCTTCTTTCTAAAACTAAGGATATTAGTATTTACCTAATCTTTAATATCTATAATAAGCTTTTTAATTACCTTAAAAAGTTAAAGACTATCTTAAAATAGAAGAAGGTTATATAGAAGTAGCTTATACTTACTTCTCTTAAGATAGTAGAGAAGAAGCTTTTATAATATTATAGCTAGACTAATTAAATTGATAATAATCTTTATATAATTAGTACTATTCTCTTATCCTAATAAAAGCTTAACTTTTTTAAAGAAAAGGACTAAAATAATCCGGTTAATAACTAGTATATAATATATTAAGTAAGTCTTAAGGAATACTTTTAGTCCTATAAAAAACTTTATTTAAATATATAATTATTATCTAGAGCTTGATTATTTGTAATTATAATTTTAGAGCTTAAAATAGAATATAGGATAGAAGAGTCCTAGTCCTTAATATTAAGTAAATATAATAAACTTAAGAAATACTTTAATAGTAGTAAGTTATATCTCTTTATTATTTATTATATATTAACTTATATTTAAAGTATTATATAAATACCTATCTATATATTTTAAAAAGAGTATTAGTATTAGTATCTTACTTTTATAAAGCTTATATATAATATATTATTAATACTAGTTATAGGGACGGATATAGAATATCTTTTTAACTTTATCTAGGATATCTATTACTACTAATAAGACTCTCTAAAAATATTAATAGTTTAAGATCTAATAATATTTATATATATATTAAAATTTAAGATTAAAGATACCTAATAAGCTTTAATTAATAAATATCTTTTATATAAAGAGATATAAGCTAACTAAAAGAAAAGAGATATAACTAGTATTTATTATTTCGATCTTATAAGTAATAATAATAAGGATAGGGATACTTATAAGGATATTAAGAATAAGAATAGTATAATCTAAGTAGTAGTTAATTAAGGTCAATTATAATAGAGGTAGTATACTTAATCAGAGCTCTAAGTTAAAGAGTAGGAGAAGGATATAGATAGTAAGCCTAAGTTATCTTATATATAATAGTATTTAGGAAGGGTTCGGAAGTATTTAAGTATACTTAATAGTTATAAAATTGAGAGTGATAAATACTATAGAACTTAAAGCTATATAATATATCTTGGTTTCTTAAAAAATAAGATATTTCTATTAAGATTTGATATTATTTATCCTACTTAAATAATTACTCCTAGTTGTATTAATTTTCTATAATACTAAGATATAAACTAAATACTAAATAATATAGCTAAGAAATATATATTTTATATAACTCTAGGGATTTCCTTATTTGTCCTGTTTATCGGCCCTTAAAATGTTTAGAGGGCCGCCCTCTAAGGGTAAGAAAATAACCTGCCTAATCTGTAGGTAGGCGTCGCCTGCCCTCCGCCTGCAAAAGTGCGGGTCTATAGGCGGCCCTTAGAGGGCTGCTTGTAGGCAGTTATGAGGTCTACTGATATTTAAGGTATAACTTCGAATAGCCTTCTTGGTAGAAGTGGGTTATCTGATAGATCTAATAATACTAGAGTATATCCTATATGTGACGATTGAGGTTATCTAAGACAGAGGATTCTGCTGTCAGGTTCCGACTTTGGTTAAGGTTCTGAGTCTGAAGGATGTTTGTATAGTTTGTTTGTTGTTATTTGTGTAGAGCCCCACAAAAGCTCTACTAGACTCGTTTCCTCTCTTTTTCTTTCCTTCCCTTCTCTATATTTAGTATTCTTATTAAATAGCACTCTTTTCTTTAAAGACTTAGCTTATAATATAATACTAAGTACTATTCTCAATTCTATGAAGCAGTAAGATTATACAAACTATTATTACGATTAGTCCCAGCCCTACTTTACCCTACTTCCTATTCTTTAGCACTATATAAGCTAAGACTTAATCCGAACCCGAACCTAATTTAGTCTAACTAATTATAATAGTTAAGACTCGACGAAACCCGACAAATTGTAGTAAGTAGCTAGTTGTTACTATACCTAATAATAAAGAAACTCCCGAATATAAGACGGATATTTAGGAACCGAAGACCCTAATAAGATTAGTTAAGACTAATAAACATAATAATAATAAAAATAATATTAGAGAAGGATTATCCTCTCTATATAAATAACTATTAAATACTCTATCTAAGAAGAGATTCTAAGAACTTGCTTATTAGTATAAGTTACTAAAGCAGAAGTATTAAGAGCTTAAGGATAAGATAATAGTCCTTTTAGCTAAGAGAGTTAATTTTAATAATATAATTAAGAACCTTTAGATCGAGCGCAATAAAGCAATCACTTACTATAATCTAGCAATTAATAGACCTCATTAAAAACATTTAGAGGGCCGGCATCTCCCGCCCTCCGCCCGACCCTCGCGGGCGGAGGGCGGATACTTACCTGCCCTCGCCCGATCCTCCGCCCTCTGAGGGCTACTCGAGGGCGGCCCTTATCGGCCCTTATTTATATAAAAAAAGTTGACCTTTCCTAATTTAGATATATAAAAGTGCTAACTTATTACTATAAATTACGGTTATTTAATAGTATTCTGGTTTGAATATTAGATTTACAATCTATTTCTTTATTAGTATTAAGAAACTTTATAAAATTGAGTTATATTATAATAAATTATAGTAGGTAATAATAATATTATATATTCTTAGTATCTTTAAGTATATTAGCAGTTATTAATTATAAAGATTGTTAATTTTAGATAATAAAGTTGTAAAAATATATATTTGCAATTGTAGCTAGATCTAGGATATCTACTTTTATCTAATATACTAATTTTTAAGGGCGAATTAAGGGTAGGTAGAGGACGGCCTATATATTCCGAGGGTAGGTTAAGGGCTAGATAAAGACGGCCCTTAATTAGCCTAGTAAATCTAGCTAATTATAAAGATTATCTTAAGTTAAAGTAGGTTAAGTTATAATATATTTACTATTTATCTAGTAAGCTAAACTTTAGGGTAGTTAATCTATTCTATTTACTAGGATTTATTAATTTTCTTAGTATATCTATATTCTGATTCCTATTCTATTATTAAGATTCTATAAGTAATTATTTAGTTAATAATATCTTAAATTTCCTAGTTCTTAGATATCTATTCCTTATCTATTTATAATAGTAATCTTATAAATTTAGTTAACCCTCTTCTCTACTTTCTAAATAAGTAATTCCTAACCCCTAAGATTTCCGAAAGCTAGTAAATATTTGATATTATCTTAAATTCTAGGTTTTTTACTCTAATTCCTCTACTTTCGATTCCTTTTTTACTTTAGTATATTAGCCTAGGTTAATTAATAGTATTTATTCTATATACTAATATATTAAAAGATGATTTTATTTCCTAATAGTTAGAGACTAAGTTTAGAAAGACAAAAAAATAACTTAACTAGGATAGTAACTAGATAGCTACTTACTAGGAGCAATTTAATTAAATAGCTGATATAAAAACTAGCAAACTAGGAGTAATATATTATTAATACTATAAAGTCCTTAATTATCTAGTAAATAGATAGTATAAAATAACTATACTTTATTAATATTTAGCTAGACTGACTTATTATAAATCTAGTACCTATAAGGGTAATATTAAGAGACTACTTATAAATATTATATATATTATACAATTTTATTATTATTATTTACTAATAACTTTTTAAATTAATAGACGTAGAATATATTAAGTAAGTTAATAGTTTTTATATAAGAGATATAGGAATAGAAGCTCTTATAACTACTTACCCTCTTCTATCTCTTCTTTAAGTTTATTAAATATCTAGAATTTTGTAAAGTTATTAACTTTACCTAACTTACCCTAATATAACTACAAATCCCTTCTACAGTTATAATATAGTCTTAACTATAGTATTATATCTAGGAATAGTAATAGTTTATTCTTAATAAGCTTCCTCCTAATATAAAGCTTTTAATTATATTAGATTGCTAAATATCTCTATTTTAATAGGCCTTTATAGCTATTACTAGCTACTTCTTTAACTAGGATTAGGAGTATCAAGAGGTTCTTCTTAGATTTAAACTATTATTTAGCTTATACTTAGGTATTAATCTAAGTAATATAGTTCTAAAGCTTCTTTATTAATATAAGATTATAGATTAAGTACTTACAGTTATTACTAACAATATATTAAATAATAATACTATAATAATAAGTATCTAAGAATTACTCTAATTGCTTAAGCTAAATAATAGTACTACAATTATTTAGGTTTCTTATATTACCTATATTATCTAGCTTAGTCTAAATGATTTTCTTAGGAAGATAAAGGCAATTCTAAACAATAAGAGTATAAAGATAGATTAGTCTAATAACTATATTCAATCTCTTTATATAAGATAACAAAAAAGAGAAATTGTTAATATACTTAATAAGATATATCCTTATAACTCTACTTTTTTTTATTATACTAATCCTTCTATTCTTATATATATCTAAAATCTTACTATCTATATTAATATAAGTCTATAATAGAGAGAGTTATTCTATAATCTTTAAACTAAAAAGCTAAAGCTTATTCCGATCTAGGATATCCGAACTTATTAGAATTTGATATTTTTAATACTCTGATATACTAAACAGCTCTAATTAATCTTTAATTAATTCTATACTTAGTATAACTAGGAATACTTTATCTTAAGTCTAGAAGAGTAGTAATAGATTAACTATCTTCTTTAGATTACCTAGTCTTTCTTTAAATTTACTACTCTTCTTTCTAAAACTAAGGATATTAGTATTTACCTAATCTTTAATATCTATAATAAGCTCTTTAATTACCTTAAAAAGTCAAAGACTATTTTAAAACAGAAGAAGATTATATAAAAGTAGCTTATACTTACTTCTCTTAAAATAGTAGAGAAGAAGCTTTTATAATATTATAGCTAGACTAATTAAATTAATAATAATCTTTATATAATTAATACTATTCTCTTACCCTAATAAAAGCTTAACTTTTTTAAAGGAAAGGACTAGGATAATCTAGTTAATAACTAATATATAATATATTAAGTAAGTCTTAAGGAATACTTTTAGTCCTATAAAAAACTTTATTTAGATATATAATTATTATCTAGAGCTTAATTATCTATAATTGCGATTTTAGAGTTTAAAATAGAATATAGGATAGAAGAGTCCTAGCCCTTAGTATTAAGTAAATATAATAAGCTTAAAAAATATCTTAATAGTAGTAAGTTATATCTCTTTATTATCTATTATATATTAACTTATATTTAAGATATTATACAAATACCTATCTATATATTTTAGAAAGAGTATTAATATTAGTATCCTACTCTTATAAAGCTTATATATAATATACTATTAATACTAGCTATAAAGGCGGGTATAGAATATCTTTTTAACTCTATCTAGGATATCTATTACTACTAATAAGACTCTCTAAAGATATTAATAGTTTAAGATCTAATAATATTTATATATATATTAAAGTTTGAGATTAAAGATACCTAATAAGCTTTAATTAATAAATATCTTTTATATAAAAAGATATAAGCTAACTAAGAGAAGAGGGATATAACTAGTACTTATTATTTCGATCCTATAAGTAATAATAATAAGGATAGGGATACTTATAAGAATATTAAGGATAAAGATAGTATAATCTAAGTAGTAGTTAATTAAGGTTAATTATAATAGAGATAGCGTACTTAATCAGAGCTCTAAGTTAAAGAGTAGAAGAAGGATATAGATAGTAAGCCTAAGTTGTCTTATATATAATAGTATTTAGAAAGGATTCGGAAGCGTTTAAGTATGCTTGATAGTTATGAAATTAAGAGTAATAAACACCGTAGAACTTAAAGTTATATAATATATCTTAGTTTCTTAAAAAATAAGATATTTCTATTAAGATTTAATATTATTTATCCTGCTTAAATAATTACTCCTAGTTATATTAATTTTCTATAATACTAAGATATAAACTAAATACTAAATAATATAGCTAAGAAATATATATTTTATATAACTCTAGGGATTTCCCTATTTGTCCTATTTGTCGGCCCTTAAAATGTTTAGAGGGCCGCCCTCTAAGGGCAAGAAAATAACCTACCCGACCCGCAGGTAGGCGTCGCCTGCCCTCCGCCCGCAAAAGTGCGGGTCTATAGGCGGCCCTTAGAGGGCCGCTCGCGGGCGGTTATGAGGTCTAGCAATTAAGGATTATAGTGACTTTATATTCTAGCTTCTAAACTGAAACTATAGCTTTAGTATACCAAATATAGAGACTATTGCTAACTAAAAGATTATAAAGATACTAGATACTCTAATACTTAGTAATAGTAAGAAGGTTCAATTTAAGATATAGGAAATAGTTATATACTAGAAGCTCGAAGCTAATACTGACTATTACCTACTACCTATATATTATAAGCTTTATATATAGAGTTACTATAAAAGAAAGACTTAGTTATATATTATACCAGCTACCTGTAAGCGACCACCGGGGGTGGAGGCGCATACAGGTAATGTTTTGCTGAGCGAGGCAGAAGCAAATTCGGCCTATATTTAACTTAGTATGGCCTGCAGCCGGCCTTCTGAGGATATAGCTAGGTTTAATTATTTAAGATTAGTAGTATATAGTCTATATTTAACTTTATAATAGGTAATAAAGTATAAAATATATTATATTATACTTTGAAGAAGGCTTAATAAAGGGGCTAGAGGTAATATAGGTGGCTTAAAGCTAGGCTAGCGGCTACGCCGCTGTTGTAGAGTATAGGGGATTAAGGGGGGGTGAAAGCAATTCAGCCTCCCTACCCCCACCCCTAAGGGGGTGGGGGGTAGGGGGAGGTATTATTTTCTTATACTAAAGGGATAGTCCTAAAGGTAAGGCAATAGCTAGGTTAGTTAGTATCTAGATTAGTAGCTAGATTAGCAGCTAGATTAGCAGCTAGATTAGCAGCTAGATTAGTATACAGTTTAGTATGCAGTTTAGTATGCAGTTTAGTATGCAGTTTAGTATGCAGTTTAGTATGCAGTTTAGTATGCAGTTTAGTATGCAGTTTAGTATGCAGTTTAGTATGCAGTTTAGTATGCAGTTTAGTATGCAGTTTAGTATGCAGTTTAGTATACAGTTTAGGAGCTAGTTTAGGAGCTAGTTTAGCAGCTAGTTTAGTATATAGTATAGATCAGTATATAGATCAGTATATAGATCAGTATATAGATCAGTATATAGATCAGTATATAGATCAGTATATAGATTAGTATATAGATTAATATACAGTTTAGTATATAGTTTAGTATACAGTTTAGGAGCTAGTTTAGTAGCTAGTTTAGGAGCTAACTTAGTATCTAGATAATTATATAGCTAGGTATATAGTAGATGCCTAAGGCTCTCTATACTATACTGCTTATATGATCACTACCTAATTCGGAGCAGATCGGTGTATAGCATATAAATAGCTGCCTAAGGCCCTCTATATTATACTACTCACGTGATCGCTGCCTAATTTGGAGCAGATCGGTGTATAGCATATAAATAGATGCCTAAGGCCCTCTATATTATACTACTCATGTGATCGCTGCCTAATTTGGAGCAGATCGGTGTATATCACGTGACTAAGTGACGTGACTAGCCCTAAGCCCTAAGTCACGTTACTGTAGAATTTCTCGACCAATCAGAGGCCCGGATCTGAGATCTGAGATTGCTGGAAGTAGGCCTAGTATATTAGAAATTCAATGTTCTGCTATTTGCTTCGCTTCGCTCAGCAAAATAAATACTAAGCTTCTAGATATACTTTAGCCCTTTTATATTAATATCACAATTTATATTCATAACAGATTAGTTAACCTAAAGATAGGAAAGACTCTAATTATTCCTTAGTAAGAAGAACTTAGTTTAAGGAAGATAAGGATTAATTTAAGATATCTTTATATATAAGATTCTATTGTATTTACCTATATTCTAAAGAAGACCTATATCTAGTTAGAGAAGTTAAAAGCTTATATGTTTCGAGGTTATTTGGTTAGATATAAAGGAGAGAATAGTTATATTTTCAAAGTATAGAATCTAGTTATAAAAGAGATTATTCGCTCTTAGGATATAACTTTCCCTAATAAGCTTAATAAGAATAGAGATAATAATCTAAAAGAGGATATTATACCGGCTAGAAAGCTAATACTAAAGGACCTAGATTTAAGTAATAATAATACTAGAGCTTTTTATAAAGATAAAGGGCTAGTATAGAGATTAGAGAAGGGCAAATTGCTATTCTAAAGACTAAGAGTGATTCCTTAAGTAGTAATTGCTAATAAGCAGCTAGAGCTAGTTATAATAAGACCTATAATTTAATAAAGATAGGTATTAGTTAGACTAGATATATTAAGAAGAGTATAGATTATATTATCTATACTAAAGATATCTAGGATCTAAGAGATTGAGGATAAATCTCCAATTTGATAACCTATTTTCTAATAACCGGCTAGTTAATATCCTATTCTCTAGCTATAAGCTTAGAAATCAATTAGATAGTATATAAACTAGATTAGTACTAAAGTATTAGTTCTTCCTCCGGCTTCTTTATAGCTAAGAAAATAAGTACTAAAGCCTATAGTATTAGAGCTAATTCCTAAATCACTAGTTATTATTTACTAATCAGTTGAATAAGATAATATTATTTCTTAGGAGATATAGTTAAGATAATATATCCTATTTTTATAGAGAGTTGTCTTATCTTAGATACCTTTACCGATTTATTAGTTATAAATACAAATAGAGAGACAATATAAGAGTATACTAGCTTAGAAGGAAGAGTAGTAGGTATAGTAAGTCACTTATAATATAGAAGATCCTATACTAGTAGTTTCTAGCTCTTTATACTACTTGTTAGGAGCTTTTAAAAAAGAGACTTTATAGGTAGTTCTTTTAGAGATATAAGAGAAGACTTTATATATCTTAACTATAGTTAATATTAATTAGAATATAATTATAACTAAGCCTGATAGACTTATGATAGATTATAATAAGATTATAAATAAACCCGAATTAATAATAATTTAAGAGCCTTCTATTATTATAATTAGTTCTAATAATTCTATTACTATAATAGGATCTATTCTACTAGAATAATTTATTCTTTGCTATTTAAACCGTATATATTATTTACTAGAGTGCTATAGTTTTCCTTTAAATCTTATAAATCCTCTAAGTCTACTAAAGCTACTAAAGCCGAGATTAAAGCTAATCTGTATAAGACTAGATATTCTATAAGATAATAAAAGTGCTAGTAAGGAATAAGAATAGATATAGGATAATATAAAGAGAGAAAGACTTACTATATTAAAAGTTATTATAAAATAGAAGATATCTTTTATTTTTAATAGGAAATCTCTATATATTAAAGATATTAAGATTCCTTAGTTATATAAGTAAGCTAAGAAGTCGAGATTTGTAGATTATTAGTAAGTAGTAATAGAAAGCCAGATTAGTAATTATTATACGAAAGATACTTTTGATATTATATATAAACTGCTAGGTACTATTCCTTTACTAAGCTAATAGATATTCGATCTTAAGATAATAGTAAATAATGAAGTTATTAAGTTTAAGGTATATTAGATAGTTTATAGAAACTACTAATAGAAGAAAGAAGACTTACTTTTCTATATATTAGTGATACAAAATATATTTATTAAGATTATATTTATAGTTATTACTTAATATAGCTATAAGTAGAGACAATTTAATGTAATTACTGTATATTTAAATGCTTCTAGGAAGGATCACAAAGTTATTTATATTATATAGCTAGTTAGTTTTGAATATAGTGAACCTGATATTAGTATTAAAGGATAGGTATACTAGTTAAACCAGGTATTATTCGGTTTGTAAGATTTAGCTGCTTTATAGAACAAAGAGCTAGATAATAGGTTGAACAAGATCACTTTCTATTAGACTATAACATCGCCCATAGATAGGCGGGTGGGTAGTGCCCACAGGCCTTATATAAGCGGGCGATGGGCACTATTAATATACTTATAGACAGGCCCTACCCTTAGGGCCTATTGTCTATAGATACTATAGGCGCCTATAGGCCTTTTTAGTAAGCAGAATTTCTTGATCTTGTGACCTACATTATTTATACATTTTTTCTCTGTATTTTTGAGTAATTTAATTATAGATACAATAACTTAATACTACTATTAATTTTCTAACCTCGGTTAGAAAAATGAACTATAGAAGCCTTTATATAATAACTTAATACTATAGTTAATTTTCTAACCGAGATTAGAAATAAGCTTTAGAAGCCTTTATATAACAACTTAATATATTATTACTTTTTTAACCGGGGTTAGAAATAAGCCTTAGAAGCCTTTATATAATAACTTAGGCATTTATTATAGTTATATATTTATACTAATATAATATAAATTGATTATTATTAGGTTTACCACACTTTCTTACTTCTCTTAAACTAAGATACTTTTAAGTACTATCCTTATCTTTATAATAAGAAAGATAAAGACTACTTTTATCTTCGTTATTAACTAGCTTACTTCTCTATTACTTCTATATACTTAGTATTATAGAAAGATAAGAAAGCTAACTCTCTATTATAAACTTATACTTAATTAGTCTAATAGGATTATTATTCTTAGAATCCTTACTATTACTAATTAATTTAGATATATTAATAGTAAACTTAGCCTCTCTCTATTTATCTACTTCTTATATTAAATCTAAAAATATATCCTTATTAGATAATTCTTCTATTTTAATATCAAACTAGGTTTTATATTAGAATATTATAATATCCTAGACTATCTTTATACTTAGCTGCTTATATTAGTAGTAATAGACATCTTATACTAAATTAAAAAGATATTTAACTCTAATACCTTTTATAAGAATAGAGAGAATATTATAAATAATATTTAAAAGAATTAGGAATTTATTCTTATATTCCTTCTAGAATTATAAAGAATTAACCTTTCTTCTTACTATTATAAATATTAGTATTCTTACTTATAATAATAGTAAATATAATATATACTTTTTAAAGTATCTAGCAAGTTTGTACTCTAATATTAATAGATTAGAGTAGATATAAAACAGAAGATTAAAAAAAATATCTAGATTACTTATACTAACTAAGTAATATTTAGAGAGTTACTCTTTTTATAAGAACTATATCTAAATATATCTTTAGATATAAAAAGCTATAAACTAGTAAAGTATTTCCTTATACTAATTACTCTAATTTATATTATTCTCTAATATATCCTATATCTTACTTAAAAAGAAGTAAAGCTTATACTAGGATATAAGAATTATTCTAATTATATAAAGACTACTATAGATCTCTTTCGTCTTTATATAGTAAGAGATAAGCTTTACTATCCTAATATTAAGGGCTTATAATATTATCTTCTTCTAAAGTATAGTTTTCGGAGTAAGTTATATAATCAATTTCTTAAAGTACTTAAAGAGAGTATTATAAATACTAAAAATATAATATATTATTATCTCTTTAGTCTTTAAAAGTACTATAATAAAGTAGTAAAACGGCTCTATAATATATAGAAGATAGTTAATCTACTACTATTCTATCTTACTAAGTTTATATTTCTAAGTCCTAATATTATTACAATATTTATTATAAGGCTTACTAAAGTATTTTATATAATAAAGTATTAAGAAGATAGAATTCTAGTAGGTATAAATATCTTAGATAAATATAAGTTTTACTTTATTAGTCTAGAAATAGAAGAAATTATTGTAATATTAGAGGCTTATATTAATAAATATAATAAGCCCTTAAATCTAGATAGTTATTAGATATATTAAGTAATAAATAAAATAATATACTTACTTTAATAAGGGTTTATATAATGACTTATTTACTCTATAAAGTATAGAGTGATCGAGCTTAGACTTAAACTTAGATATCAGAAATATTCTGATCTATAATATTATTCTAGAAATTAGCCTTTACTAATCTAAATAGCTTATAAAGACTTAGCTAGATAATATATATAAGATAAGAGATTCGAATAACCACTAAGCTATTTAGTAATTTAAAGAAGTTAATAGAGTCTTAAACTATCTATACTAAAGTTATATTATTTAATATATTATCTAATATAATTACTAATATACAATTAGTAATATTAAGCTTCTTAAAGATCTTTATAAGTACTTTACTTAGATTTATACTAGAATATATCTTATTAAGTGATTCGAAACTAAGTAAAAGCTTATAGTAATTCTAATCTTAGTTAATAAAGTACCCTATAATTACTATAAATACCTACTAAAAAGGTGATATCTAGTAGTTAAGGGTAATTAAGAGCTTTATATCTTATAGTAAGATAGTAAGAATTATATATTATTTCTTATTAACTAATTTCTTAAGCCAATATTAAGCAGTATAAAGATAGAGTAAAGTAGGTTTAGTTAGAGTTTTTTATACTATTCGAATTAAGAAAGCAAATTGCTTTCTCTTAAATATCCGGAAAAGAAGGTTCAGACTAGTAAGATATTTAATCTACTCTCTTTCCTATTTATTATTTAAGAATTTTAAGTTATAAGATAACTCTAATACCTAATATATAATATATTAGTTATTTTAAAGGATATAATCATATAAAACTTACTAGTATATACTATATAGTCTCCTTAATTAATTATTATATAAACTTACTTTTACTACCCTTTTAGTATTTTCCTAAGGCTAGATACCGCTTAAGTATATTAGTACTACTTTACTTTATACTTAGATAAGACAATATAATCTTATATATCTAATATATAATTAAAGATTTACCTATAATATAATATACTACCTAGTCAAAATTCTCCTAGATATATAATATATATTTTATATCCTACTATAGCCTTTATTATATCTTAGTACTACTGTTATATACTATAGTATATTACTACTCGATAAACTTTACTTTAGATATATTATTTATTATATTATAAAAAATAAACTGCTTTCTCCGATTAGGACTGATATATTTAAAAGAGCAATTAAAAATAGCTAGTTAAATAAACTCGGACTCTATTAGTAAAATAGAAGTCTATTAGCTATTAAAGAGACTAGGATTAATATTTAAATTAAGATTAGGATTAAATATATTAGCAATATAGGAGAGGTCTAGTTAGAAGCTTAAAAGAAGTAAAGAAGGCCCTATAGTATAGGTACTAGATTAAGATATAGTTAATATAATATAAAAGATAATATAATAACTATAGTAGAGTAAGTAATCTAAACTTATAATAGATAACTTATAACTATATAAAATAAGGATTACTAGTAAAAGGGATACTTTATATAGATCTAATAGATCGTAAATTAAGTATAGATCTACTATATATTATAAGCTGATTAGCTATAAGTATCTTTGTCTATAAGTATACCTATAGGTATACCTATAGGAATATACCTAAATACCTATCTTAAGTTACAATCGAAGGATTTAAAACTCCTAGAATAATAATATAAGTCTTTAAGTAATATAATTAATAGAATTTAGTAATATAAGCTTATAAAATAAGAATTATACTAATTATCTTTCGATCTATCTATAAGAAATATACTAGAGTAAGAGATAAAGTAGAATCTATAAGTAGTATTTTACTTATAGAAAATACTAGATATATACTACTAACTTAAATATATATCTTTAAGCTATTATAGTATAATTTAATAAGTTAATAAAAATACTATACAATATAATATATTTCAATTAAAATTTTATTCTAAGTTGTATTATATATATACTGGTTTCTTATATATATAGATATTTTAGTAAAATTTATAGATATTATAGATTAAAACTGCTATTTTATATAGAGTTAGCAAAATAGGTATAAATAACAGTTATTTATTATACAAAGTCAGCGAGTTATATATCTATTTTAGGTGACTTTATACAATAGTAGGCATTGTAGGCATACCTGCTGTGGGTATACCCGTGGGCCTTAGGCGTTATAGATAGGCACTCGAAAATCCAAATAGCCTAAGGCCCACCGTGGACGGGCCTTGGGCACCTCCTAGGTGCCTATGGACGGGCGATATCGCAGTCTACTTTCTATGTGCTTGATAATGACCTATATATTTATATTAAGAAGTATAACAATTCGATATAGTTCTTGATTGTCTATATTAATGACTTTATTACTGCTATACCTATAGATAGAGAAGTTAAGTAGATCTTTTAGTAAGTTAAATAGTAGTTTTAAATCAAGGATATAAGAGAGCTATTATATTTTCTTGGTAGTACTATTACTCGAGATTATAAGAAGAGGATGATCAAAATATCATAAAAAGTATATAGTCTCGAAGCTCTTTAGCTTATAGAAATATAGTTATACTCTCTACTATCTATTCTATTATTATTAGCGAGGAAATAGGATATAGAGAATAAAGATATAGAAATCTTACTTCGTAAAGATGAATATATATAGTATAGGTTGCTTGTTAGTAGGCTTAATTAGCTTATAGTTAAGATATGTCCTAATCTCAAGTTTACTATTATAAAGCTTTAGTACTGTATAGCTTCACTGATAATAAATAATATAGAAGCAGTTTATATAGTTTACAAATACCTAAAGGCAACTACTAAGCTATCAATTATACTCGGTAAAGTCAATAATATAACGTTCTTTACTTATACTAATACTTTGTATAGCAACTGGTATAATTCTAAGTCTACTAAAGGAGCAGTGTGGTTCTTTGGCAGTATACTAATATAGTAGTATTTAAGGAAATAGAGCATTATAATACTATTATCTATAGCTACTAAATAGTATACTTTAGACAAACTAGCTCGAGATATATAATAGTTCTTAAAGATTATAAGTGTACTTGATCTACCTTGTATAGGAGATCCTATTATTATTCTTATAGACAATATTAATACTTAACTACTTATAATAAAGAAATTGTGTAAGAATAGTACTTGATAGCTTAATATTAAGTGATTCTTTGTCAAAGATATGATCTTTCGGAATAAGATCAATCTTAGAAGAGTTGATATAAAGAATAATATTGCTGATAGATTTACTAAGCCGCTTGACAAGGAAGTATACAAGAAGTTCATTTAGATACTAGGTCTTAATTGATCTATATACAAATTTATAGGTAAAAAGGAGGTTTACAAAGTATAGGAAATGCAGGAAATAGTCAAGAAAAGGGAGAGTTTTTATATAGATAGAGATATAGGGAGTTGCTTCATATTATTTAGTCAGTTAGTCAGTCCTGAAGGGGGGTGTTAGAGAATCATGTGATGTTATATACATTGTCACATATATGTCACGTGACTCCGTTCCCTAGGACTTCTAGTTAGATAGTCGAGGGAGCTTCTCTCTCTCCTTCTCTTCCCAGAGAGTCCATGAATTCATAGTCATTCATTCCTATATAGCCTTCTCTTTCGCTGACAGATATTGTTATAGCGGACTTCTTAGTAAAGCTAGAAGTTATAGAGGCTGGTATTATTGTGATATAGGAACTATAGGAAAACCTATATAATAATACAATATATTACCTATTGAAATAGATATATAAGTTTCTCTTCCTATCTAGTTCGGAGATAGGGAGTAGAGTAAGGGTGTATATATATATCTCTAAGAACCTAACTAGGTAGATATACTATATATATAGTGAGTTCTACTAGGAAGTAAGATGGTAGACTAGAGCTAGCTAGATATACTTCTTTAATATATATAATAAGTATAGTATAACTAGTACTATAGAGCTTGTTAGTAAATTGCTAGATAATAGTCAAAGGCCGCGATATACTATGATTGCTGGTGATTTCAACCTCTATCACTCTGCCTAGGGAGGTATTAAAGCTATCTAGGACCTAGGTACGGATAGGCTTATTAAGCTTTATGATAAAGTAGACTGTTATGATATAATCGGACATAAGGCTATTCCCAGAATAATGCCTTAGGCGTATAGGCAGAACGGATACCTAGGGCGGCCTAGCACTCTCGGTACGGAATCGCCCGTATTTCCCTATTATCTCCCGAACCCCCGTCATAGAAACAATGCCCCGCTCTATATATTATATCCCCTACTTATATAAGACTATATATAAATAGGACTATATAGAGGAAGCCTAATAGGGCCTTAAGAAATAGTCTTTAACTTTTAAACTATCTTATTACCTTCTCCTACCTAATTAATAGATACCTACCCTAACTTATAGAGTATCTTAATAATTCTATTTCTTCTTTTTTAATTACTTAGGAGAATAGTACTAAAAACTTACTCTACTTCTACTACTAAAGAGATCCCGAATCCTTCCTAAATAACTAGAGAAATACCTCTTACAGAAAATGTTACTTAGACTAATCTAGCCTAACTAATCACTAACCTTAATACAAATCTTATAGTAATCTAAGCTACTATAGAGAAGCTATAAAGACTTAAGGACCTCTAGGACTAGATTAAGACTCTTAAATCTTAGCTTATAGGCCGAATACCTAACAAAGTCCTAATAAGTCCCTATTAAAAGACCTATAAGACTTCTAGATAAGACTAAAAAATTAAACTTAAGAGTATATCTATATTTATCCTTAATTTTACCTTATAATAATATTAAGAATAGCTTCTAGACCTATAATAATAATTTAAAGAAGTACTAAGACACTATTATAACAATTAAATCTAGATCCTTAGAGTACTTAGTTATATAGATATAACCTACTAGTAAAGATAGTACTAATATATTAACAAAAAGATACTGATTCTACTATAAAACCCTAAAGAAAACTAGCCTTACTTTAAAAACTAGACTTTAACTCTTATTAAAAATATAGCTACCTTAGAATCTAAGATAATAAGCTAACTCGAGAGAGTATATTAGATAAAAGATAAAAACCCTTAAGAATTCTATATATACCTTAATATCTTAGAACAGTATTTCCTAAGAATAATAGAGAAAGAAAGAGCTCTCTTCTTCTTTACAAAACTTCTATATAATCTCTAAGATAAAATCTATTACTATATTATAAAACTTCCTAAAACCTAAGAGGATATAATTGATATTATATATTACTTCTAGGACCTAAAAAAGTTAGAGATAAATTATAAGCAAAAATATACTAAAAGTACTAAGAATATCTTATAGAAAAAGAACTCTGACCGAAAATCTTAGAAGTCTTAATTAATAAGAAGATTAAAATCTAAAAGTAATAAGGATATACTATTAAAAGAATACCTAAATCTTATTAAGAATAATAGTAAATATAACTAATATTTTAACTATAAGAGTAAGAAATACTACTCTAATAAATATCTAAATCCTCTAAAGAACTAAAAGACAATAATAGTATAGTTAGTCCTATAAGAAAACAATAGTAAGATAGAGTAACTCTTATATCTTTATCTCTCCTAACTATAGGAACTAGAACCTAGCTTTATATTCTAATTACCGCCCGAAACAATCTCGAAATCTATATAGATCTTAATATTAAGGCTAAAGCTAATTTTATAAGCTTTAAATTTATTAAGAAGTATAAGCTTAACTAAATAAAGCTTACTATATCTTTTCTTTATACTATTAATTAAAAGATAATACCGACCTATAAGATATAAAGTATCCTAATAAAAGCTACTAATTTAAAAGATACTACCTATTAATTTACCTACTTCTATATAGTAATTAACTAAGACTCCTATCTCTTTAGAAGCCCTATCCTTCTCTCTATAATAACAATCTATAACTTTAATATTTATATTATAGGGTAAAGTGGCCTCTAGTAGTTTAGGATATCTTCTATAGAAATTCTATCTCTAGCCTACTTTACTAAAAAGACCTAAAACCTTATATATATCTTTACTATAGTTAAACTATCTAAAGAAGTATAGCTATCTATTAACTAGAATACTATTAAGGCGTTCTTAGAATATTACTAAATACCTAGTAAACTAGTATAGTTCTAAGACTTCTTCTTATCCTAAAACTTAAAAATCTTACCTTCCTCTAATAAGTATAATTATACTATTAATCTTATTTTAGAAGTAAAGGTCTTATTTAGTCCTATATACTCTCTATTATAAAAGAAACTTATAAAATTACAGAAATATCTTAATAAGAACCTTTAAAATAAATAAATCCGAGAATCTAAAAATCCTACTAAAGCTTCTATTTTATTTATACCTAAATCTAATAAGAGCTTATAACTCTATATTAACTATTAGAGACTTAATAAGATCTTAGTAAAGAATTAATATCTTTTATCTCTTATTTCAGAGATTCTAGACTAGCTCTCTAGCTCTAAGATCTTTAATAAGATTAATATCTAAGATATATATTACTAAATATATATTAAAGAGGGTAACAAATAGAAAACTATATTCTAAACTTATTATAGATATTATAAATATATAGTTATATCTTTTAGTCTTATAAATACTCTAGTAATCTTTTAAAATTATATTTATATAGTGCTTTATAATATTCTTAATATCTTTTTAGTTATATATCTTAATAATATCTTTATCTTCTTTCTAGACTAGGAATTTTATATAAATTATCTTTACTAGGTAATTAAATAATTTTAGAAAGTAGGTCTATATATAAAATTTAGTAAGTATATTTTCTACTAAAACTAAATTAACTTTCTAGGATTTATTATATCCTAAAAGAATATTTTAATAGACTCTAGCCGGATTACTAATATTACTTTATAGGAGATTCTAAAGTCCTACTAGGATATCTAGATATTCTTAGGATTTTGTAACTTTTATTATAGGTTTATTAGAGATTATTTCTAAATTATACTACTATTTATAGTCTTACTAAAAAATAATAAAAATAGATATAAGTCTAGTTAGGTTAATCTAATACTTAATAAAAAGATAGCTTTTTACTGCCTAATTATTATCTTTTAGTTTATATCCCTTCTCTAATACTTTGACTTATTAAGACTAATTTGACTAGAGATTAATATATTAAATAGTATTATAACTAGGATTTTTTCCTAATCTAATAAGAGTAGGGTATAGTATCTAGTAACTTTCTAGTTATAGAAGTTTAGTAAGATAGAAACCCTTTATAGAATACTAGATTAGAAGCTATTTACTATTATATACTTATTTAAATACTAGTAATATTATCTTAAGAGAAGTATTTATCTAATTAAAGTATTTTCGGATTATTCTAATCTTTAGGCTTTTATAAAGTAACTAAAGCTTAATAGTAGGTAAGTATAGTAATATTTAGTCTTTACTCTATTTAATTTTATAATTAAATATTATATTAGGAAGAGTAATCCTATAGATAGATCCTCTTAGTACTAGCTACTAAGTAATTATAAGGTTAACCTAATTTTATTATTAAACTATTAAATAGCTAGCAAATTATAGATAACTAATCACTATTCTATTATAATCTAGTTACTAACTATAAATATACTTATCTTAAATATCTTATACTTTAAAGAGAATAAAGATAGGAACAAATTAATTAGTATAATTAATTAGGGGAAGCTTAGATATATATACTATCTTTCTAATATATAAGTAAGACCTATTTATATCTCTAAGTAGGTATATCTTGCTAAGATAGATATAGATCTTAAAGAGCTTATTAGGTAACTCTAGAATAGAGACCTAGAGACTTAGTACTAAAAGACTACTATAAAGTTATTAACTTTAGGGCCTAAGGGCTAGAGTATAGGATCTAAGGATCTTTTACAATTTAAATAATATATTTATATCCTTATAAAAAGTAATTTAAGAACTAAACTATTAAATATTTATTATAATAATCTTTTAGCTAGCTATTTTAGGTATTTAAGAATACTTAAGCTAATAAAAAGAAAATATTACTAGCCGAATCTCTATCTAGATATTACTAAATATATAAAGGATTACTAGGTCTACTAAGATATTATAGTAAGAAGATATAAGTTATATAGAAAGCTATAACTATTACTAATCTTCTTATAATCTTTTATAAAGATCTTAATAGATTTTATAATAGATTTACTATTAGTAATATTTAAGTTTATATTTATTAATATAATTCTTATTATTATAGATAGATTTATAAAATAGTTACTATTCTTTCCTATTTTATTAATAATTATAACTAGAGATCTTACTAAATTATTCTATAACTATATAAAACTATACTTTAGACCTCCTAAAGATATTATATCTAACTAAGAATCCTTATTTATAAATAAGTTCTAGTTAAAACTATACTATCTATTATAAATATACTTTAGGCTTTTAATAGTATTCTACCTATAAACTAATAGATAAATAGAATATATAAACTAAACCCTCGAATATTATCTCTAGTATTTTATAGATAATAAGTAAGTCTTATAGATATCCCTACTAAGATCTATTAAATTTATATATAATAATACTATTAATTTAATAACTAGTATTTCTCTATTCTAAGTTTTATTTAGATACTCTCCTAACTTTTAATAATATTTCGAGAGCGAAACTTCTTATAAAGAGATCCTAGTAATATTTATATAAGTTAAAAAACTAGAAAATCTCTATTAGAGGCTATAAAAGTACTAATAAAAGACAAATAAAATAATAGTAAAATATTATAATAAAGACTATATTCTAATATAATTTAAAAAAGAAGATCTAGTTAGTCTATTAATAAAAAACCTTAGATTAAAAAAGAGTAGAAAACTAGTACTTTACTTTATTAGCCTCTTCTATATTTTATAGACTATTAGAAAATAAGCTTATTATTTAAACTTATCTTAGTAATATAACTAAATTTATAATATTTTCTATATAATCTTTCTTAAACTATAAAGGAAACTATCCGGAAAAGATAGCGAATTCTTACTAATACCTAATCTAGAAGACAAAGAGAAATATAAGATTAAAGAAGTATATAATAAAAAATAAATTAAGAATATAAAATACTTTTTTATTAAATAGAAAGAATAGCTATTAGAATATAACTAATAGGTTCCCTAGAAAAATATAGAAAATATAACTAAAGTAATATACTCTTACTAGAAATAGAAAAAAGAGAAAAAACCTTTAGTTACTATAAAGAGATAACAAAACTACCCTAAAAGATAAAAGAAAACCGGCTAATAGATATAGAAAAAGATACTAAAATATTAGTATTATAAAAATATATAAAAAACTACCTAACCCTCCTAAATTTCCTCTAGCGGAATAGAGAAATCTATTATTATATACTTCTCTATTTTGTTATTATTAATAAAGATATTATTATTATTATCCGAGTTAAGGATATCCTAGATATTATAAATCTCTACCGAAATACTCTCGAAGAATACTTATTTTGCTAAGATCTAGGAAATATATCTCTTATTTCTAGGTAATAGGTATATAAGTAATTTTAAGAAATAAATAGCTTGCTTCTTATAAGTATAAAAAAAGTTAGGAATAGTAATTAGAGGAAGTACAGCCTAATAATCTATAAGAAAAGTATTATAATTAGTATAGATTTACTATTAAATCTATAATTAGAAAATACTAAAATATATACTTATAACTATCCTAATACTTATCTTAACTTAGCCCTTATTACTAGTTAACTTATACTCTTTATAGTAAGCCTATTTAGAAGTATTAAAGGACCGGTATAGTTTTACTATCTTTTTAGTAATAACTTAGTAGATCTTATAGAAGTATAGCTAGTTATACTAGCTAATATCTCTATCTTTATTATCAATATAGTCTAGCTAGAATATTTTATAGGTCTAGATAAGTAAGTTACTAAGATCCTAGTAGTTACTAAGTATAGCAATTAAGACCTAAAATAGTTAGTAGCTATATCTAGGAATAAGGCTTAGTAAAACCTATAGGAATATATATCAAAATATAGCTAGAATACTATTAGTATATAACTAAAGCCTTAGTATCTATTATATAGTTAACTATAAAGAGATAAATCTAGTTCTCCTAGAACTCCTTAATCACGGTTTATAAATAATATATATACTAGAGGGTCTTTAGATAGACTAGGGCCTACAAAAGAGAATACTAGGTACTATTATAGGTAGGGTTTTAGCGAGATATTATAATAGTCTTAATACCTAGAAACTCGGGAAAGGTAAACGAAGTGGTAGCTTCTATATAAGAAAAGGAGAGATATAGAGATATAAAGAGAGGAAGTAGAAGAGAGAGAGGCTATAGGATTAAAACAAAGAAATATATCCCTAACTTTAAAAGTAAGATTTCTTTATTTATCTATTTATATCCCTATCTATTTTATCCTATTTATCTTATTATATACTCTCTCTTAGTACCTATCACCCTACGTAAGAGCCTATAATTTATAAAGAGAGGATAATTTATTATAATATAATCAGATATAAGACTATTCCTAGAATAATATCTTAGGTGTATAGACAGAACAGATATCTAGGGCGGCCTAGCACTCTCGGTATAGAATCGCCTATATTTCCCTATTATCTCGGGAACCCCTATTATAGAAACAATGCCCTACTCTATATATCACATCCCCTACCCATATAAGACTATATATAAATAGGACCATATAGAGAAAGCCTGATAGGGCCTTAAGAAACAGTCTTTGACTTTTGAACTATCTTATCACCTTCTCCTACCTGATTGATAGGCACCTACCCTGACTTATAGAGTATCTTAACATAGACCTTGACCTATGGTTAGAACCTGGCACAATCACGAGAGACTAGAATAGGGAGTAGATGATAATTGATTTGTTCTTTAATATACTAGATCTTATAGAGAGGTTAGTAATATATAAGCTAGTCTTAGATTGTTATATAGACTTAGATTACCTACTAATTAGAGTGCTACTTGATACTAATATCGAGCCACTTATTAAGACGAAGAGATAGCTTTAGAAGGCTATAGATACTAAGAAATTTAATATCTTTATTACTAATAACCTCCTAATATTATCCTAAATAACTACTCTCTAACAAATCAAAAATATAGTAGATCACCTGATTAAGACTATACAATATAGTATATAGGAATTAACTTTATAGGCTAGACCAAATATATAAGCAAATCTATTATAGACTAAGAAGTATAGAGAAGCTGTTAAATACTTATATTATATATTCTGTTAGTATCTAGCAATATATAATAAAGGGGACTAGGAGATATATAAACTAGTTAGGAATCAGAAGGGTAAGGTTATTAAAGCTACTCTCTATTATAGCTTCCGGAGCTTTATTAAAGAAGTAGTAGACTAAGGCCCTTAGAGGCTTTAGAAAGTAGCTAAATAGGCTAGGAATTAAGGCTAGTAGTAAGAGAGTACAATACTAGTATTAAAGATGACTAGTAGTAAGGAGGTTATAGAGAGTGATATAAAGAAAGTTAACTTACTCTATAAAGTGTTCTTTTTATAACTACTAGAAGCTAATCTCTCTGATATATATATAAACTAAGGATAATAAGATACTAGCCGGTAATAACAATTATAGCTATCACTAGTTACTAATACTAAAGTAAGAGCTACAATTAATAGAGTACTACTAAATAAAGTACTAGGATATAATATACTACCGAACTAAGTATAGAGAGTATTAGTAGAGCTAGATTTATAATCAGGAAGCAGATTTATTCCTCTCTTTACTACTATCTTTAATATATATATTTAAATAGGATATAACCCCTAGTACTTCTAAACCTCTATCACAGTCATACTATAAAAAACCGGCCTATAAGACTACCGAGTCCCTAAATTGTATAGGCTAGTTATATTATTAAATACTCTTAGTAAGGTCCTTAAAGTAGTTATTGCGATATAAATTGCGTAGTATATAAAGGAATATAATCTGCTCTTAAAGACTTATTTTAATAGACAGAAAGAGATATCTATTAACTATACAATTCAATTAATTCTTAGGAGAGTATACTAGGCCTAGGAAGAAGATAGGATTATAAGTATACTACTTCTTAATATTACTAGTATATATAATATAGTCTCTTATAAGTAGTTATTGTACCAGCTACCTGTAAGCGACCACCGGGGGTGGAGGCGCATACAGGTAATGTTTTGCTGAGCGAGGCAGAAGCAAATTCGGCCTATATTTAACTTAGTATGGCCTGCAGCCGGCCTTTAGAGGATATAGCTAGGTTTAATTGTTTGAAATTAGTAGTATATAGTCCTTATTTAACTTTATAATAGGTAATAAATTACTAAATATATTATAGTATATTTTAAAGAAGGCTTAATAAAGAGTCTATAGGTAGGATAGGTAGCTTAAAGTTAGGCTAGCGGCTACGCCGCTATACTGGGGTATAGGGGCTTATGGGGGGTAAGAGCGATTCAGCCTCCCCCCACCCCCCACCCCTGAGGGGGTGGGGGGTAGGGGTAGGTATTATTTTCATATACTAAAGAGATAGTCCTAAAGGTAAAGGAATAGGTAGATTAGTTAGAAGCTAGTTTAGCAGCTAGTTTAGTATATAGTTTAGCAGCTAGCTTAGTATACAGTTTAGCAGCTGGCCTAGTATATAGCTTTAGCAGCTAGCTTAGCAGCTAGCTTAGCAGCTAGCTAGTAGCTAGCTTAGTAGCTAGCTTAGTATATAGCTTAGTAGCTAGCTTAGTAGCTAGCTTAGTAGCTAGCTTAGTAGCTAGCTTAGTAGCTAGCTTAGTAGCTTAGTATATAGCTTAGTAGCTAGCTTAGTAGATAGCTTAGTAGCTAGCTTAGTAGATAGCTTAGCTAGCTTAGTAGTAGATAGCTTAGCTAGCTTAGTAGATAGCTTAGTATATAGCTTAGTAGCTAGCTTAGTAGATAGCTTAGTAGCTAGCTTAGTAGATAGCTTAGTAGCTAGCTTAGTATATAGCTTAGTATATAGCTTAGTATACAGTTTAGTAGCTAGCTTAGTATATAGCTTAGTATATAGTTTAGTATACAGTTTAGTAGATAGCTTAGTATATAGTTTAGTATACAGTTTAGTATACAGTTTAGTATAAAGTTTAGTATACAGTTTAGTATACAGTTTAGCAGCTAGTTTAGTATATAGTTTAGCAGCTGGCCTAGTATATAGTTTAGCAGCTAGCTTAGCAGCTAGGTTAGCAGCTAGCTTAGTATATAGCTTATGTAGCTTAGTAGCTAGCTTAGTATATAGCTTAGTAGCTAGCTTAGTAGCTAGCTTAGTATATAGCTTAGTATACAGTTTAGTATACAGTTTAGTATACAGTATAGTATATAGTTTAGTATATAGTTTAGTATACAGTTTAGTAGCTAGATTATCAGCTAGATTAAGATCAGTATATATCATATTAATAGATACCTAAGGCTACCTATACTATACTACTTATATAATCACCGCCTAATTCAGAGCAGATCGGTATATAGCACATGAATAGATGCCTAAGGCCATCTACACTATACTACTCACGTAATCACTGCCTAATTCAGAGCAGATCGGTATATAGTATGTAAATAGATGTCTAAGGCTATCTATACTATGCTACTCACGTGATCACTGCCTAATTCGGAGTAGATTAGTGTATAGTACGTGAATAGATGCCTAAGGCCATCTATACTATACTACTCACGTAATCACTGCCTAATTCGGAGTAGATCGGTATATAGTACGTAAATAGATGCCTAAGGCCATCTATACTATACTACTCACGTGATCGCTGCCTAATTCGGAGCAGATCGGTGTATAGTACGTAAATAGATGCCTAAGGCCATCTATACTATACTACTTACGTGATCGCTGCCTAATTCGGAGCAGATCGGTGTATAGTACGTAAATAGATGCCTAAGGCCATCTATACTATACTACTCACGTGATCACTGCCTAATTCGGAGTAGATCGGTATATAGTACGTAAATAGATGCCTAAGGCCATCTATACTATACTACTCACGTGATCGCTGCCTAATTCGGAGCAGATCGGTGTATAGTACGTAAATAGATGCCTAAGGCCATCTATACTATACTACTCACGTGATCGCTGCCTAATTCGGAGCAGATCGGTGTATATCACGTGATTAAGTCACGTGACTAACCCTACCCTAGTCACGTTACGAGTGAATTTTTCGACCAATCAGAGGCCCGGATCTGAGATCTGAGATTGCTGGAAGTAGGCCTAGTATATTTGAAAATCAATGTTCTGCTATTTGCTTCGCTTCGCTCAGCAAAATAATATATAATAGATAGGACTTAGTATACTTGCTCTGTAGGTACAATTATTCCTTACCGGTAGGAGTACTCGAATCAAGCTACTAAATAGCTATCTAAGTAATACTTTTTCTATACTAATAGGTATCCCCTAAGGCTTACTAATCTTACTAATCCTTTTCCTCCTATTTAATATACTACTTATATATATATATATATTATAAGGACTATATTATAAGAAGAGTAAAGTATATAGCTAAATAGATAATATTTATATTCTGGCTATCTTAAATAGCTATAAAGAGAATATCTAGTTGCTAAAGAAAGTATTATAAAGAGTAACCTCTTAGGCTAGTAAGTATATAGTAAAATTTGTATCTAACAAATTTAAGCTAATCTATCTTAATAATCCGAAGTCTATTACCTTGACTATCTATAAAGTATCTTCCTAGAATACTGATATATAAGAGGTTCTAGATAATCTATTAGAATATAATAGTATACTAGTTATTATCCTAGGGGACCTAATATCTATTATTCTTGTACTATTAAGTACTGTAAAGTACCTTGGTATATGGCTTGATAAATATCTTAGCTTTATTTTGCTGAGCGAAGCGAAGCAAATAGCAGAACATTGATTTTCAAATATACTAGGCCTACTTCCAGCAATCTTAGATCTCAGATCCGGGCCTCTGATTGGTCGAAAAATTCACTCGTAACGTGACTAGGGTAGGGTTAGTCACGTGACTTAATCACGTGATATACACCGATCTGCTCCGAATTAGGCAGCGATCACGTGAGTAGTATAGTATAGATGGCCTTAGGCATCTATTTACGTACTATATACCGATCTACTCCGAATTAGGCAGTGATCACGTGAGTAGTATAGTATAGATGGCCTTAGGCATCTATTTATGTACTATACACCGATCTGCTCCGAATTAGGCAGTGATCACGTGAGTAGTATAGTATAGATGGCCTTAGGCATCTATTTACGTACTATATACCGATCTACTCCGAATTAGGCAGTGATCACGTGAGTAGTATAGTATAGATGGCCTTAGGCATCTATTTATGTACTATACACCGATCTGCTCCGAATTAGGCAGTAATCACGTGAGTAGTATAGTATAGATGGCCTTAGGCATCTATTTACGTACTATATACCGATCTACTCCGAATTAGGCAGTGATTACGTGAGTAGTATAGTATAGATGGCCTTAGGTATCTATTTACGTACTATACACCGATCTGCTCCGAATTAGGCAGCGATCATATAAGTAGTATAGTATAGATAGCCTTAGGCATCTATTCACATACTATACACCAATCTGCTCTGAATTAGGCAGTGATTACGTGAGTAGTATAGTGTAGATGGCCTTAGGCATCTATTCATGTGCTATATACCGATCTGCTCTGAATTAGGCGGTGATTATATAAGTAGTATAGTATAGGTAGCCTTAGGTATCTATTAATATGATATATACTGATCTTAATCTAGCTGATAATCTAGCTACTAAACTGTATACTAAACTATATACTAAACTATATACTATACTGTATACTAAACTGTATACTAAACTGTATACTAAGCTATATACTAGCTAGCTACTAAGCTAGCTAAGCTAACTAGCTATATACTAAGCTAGCTACTAAGCTACATACTAAGCTATATACTAAGCTAGCTGCTAACCTAGCTGCTAAGCTAGCTGCTAAACTATATACTAGGCCAGCTGCTAAACTATATACTAAACTAGCTGCTAAACTGTATACTAAACTGTATACTAAATATATAAACTGTATACTAAACTGTATACTAAACTGTGTATACTAAACTATATACTAAGCTATCTACTAAACTGTATACTAAACTATATACTAAGCTATATACTAAGCTAGCTACTAAACTGTATACTAAGCTATATACTAAGCTATATACTAAGCTATCTACTAAGCTAGCTACTAAGCTATCTACTAAGCTAGCTACTAAGCTATCTACTAAGCTAGCTACTAAGCTATATACTAAGCTATCTACTAAGCTAGCTACTAAGCTATCTACTAAGCTAGCTACTAAGCTAGCTACTAAGCTAGCTACTAAGCTAGCTACTAAGCTAGCTACTAAGCTAGCTACTAAGCTAGCTACTAAGCTATATACTAAGCTAGCTACTAAGCTATATACTAAGCTAGCTACTAAGCTAGCTACTAAGCTATATACTAAGCTAGCTACTAAGCTATATACTAAGCTAGCTGCTAAGCTAGCTGCTAAGCTAGCTGCTAAGCTAGCTGCTAAACTATATACTAGGCCAGCTGCTAAACTGTATACTAAGCTAGCTGCTAAACTATATACTAAACTAGCTGCTAAACTAGCTTCTAACTAATCTACCTATTCCTTTACCTTTAGGACTATCTCTTTAGTATATGAAAATAATACCTACCCCTACCCCCCACCCCCTCAGGGGTGGGGGTGGGGGAGGCTGAATCGCTCTTACCCCCATAAGCCCCTATACCCCAGTATGGCGTAGCCACAGCCTAACTTTAAGCTACCTATCCTACCTATAGACTCTTTATTAAGCCTTCTTTAAAATATACTATAATATATTTAGTAATTTATTACCTATTATAAAGTTAAATAAGGACTATATACTACTAATTTCAAACAATTAAACCTAGCTATATCCTCTAAAGGCCGGCTGCAGGCCATACTAAGTCAAATATAGGCTGAATTTGCTTCTGCCTCGCTCAGCAAAATATTACCTGTATGCGCCTCCACCCCCAGTGGTCGCTTATAGGTAGCTGGTAATATATTATAAGAAAATACTTATAAAGAGAGCCGGTAGTCTCGAAGCCCTTTGTGTAATCTTAGGTTCTACTTAGGAATTATTATTAATTGTAATACAGAAGGTATACTAGGTAGTTATTATTCTATAGATACTATAGGGACTGTCTATATAGTACTACCCGGCTACTAGAGTAATACTAAGAGGTAATCTTAATAAGCTTACTAATGAATTAATAAAGATATAGAAGTATGTGGTAATCCTGATTAGTAGTACTTTCTAAGGAATAGCAGAAGTAGTACTTAATACTGAATTATTTATTATCCTAATTAAGTTATATATTTAATAAATTATTAAAGAAATAGTAATACAAATCCTTACCGGCTTATAATAAGTATACTTATAAATAGTAAAAGTAATAGGAACTAGAAAACTAGTATAAAGAAGACTTAGAGGATAGGCTCTAACTAAAGCAATTTCGTAGAAAAAGCTATTATACCTATAAAAAGGAGAGAAATAGGAGGAAAGATATATATTTGTTCTAGTACTATAGGAAGTACTAGTCTCTTACTTTATTAAGAACTAAGAAGTAGTATTAAAAACCCACAATAACATTTATAAGGATATTATATATGATAATCACGGTTATATTAAGATGATTTTTATAGATAGGAGTAGATTTATAGGATATATTAGTATATTAATAGCTAGCTATTACCTAGAAATAATATTGTAAAGACATTATCTTAGAATAGAGTCCTAATCTATAGTATATACTATAAAGCTTAGTAGTATTAAGATAGCACTTATAAAGACAAATATAGGTATAAATCTTATTATAAATCCTATAGTTATAAGTCTTATAATCATAAATCCTATAATTATAAGTCCTATAGTTAGGAAAGAAGGTATAGTCGCGAATCCTATAGTTATAAATCCTATAATTATAAATTATAATAATAAATAAATAATAGCTCGAGAAGTGATTATTTTCTCTAATAGCTAGACTGCTATCTAGATAGTCTAAAACCTATAGCAATTGTCTAGCTAGTATATACTAATTACAATCTATAACTATATATAAACTATCCGGTTATATAACTAAATAAAGCTAAACTAACTAATAAATATTATTATTAGGTAGATCCCTATATATATTAGTATAGATAGCAATAAATTTGCTAATAGAGAAGTAAAAAGTATAGCACTTCTTAGTATAGAGATAGGAGTTATAACTAAGCCGGATAAACCAATAATCTATCTTACTATAGCTACTAAGAGAGTAGTATACTAACGAATCAAGGAGAGATAGGAGAAGTAGTAGGAGCAAGAAGCAACTTCTGTACCTATAAAGCATTTAGTATAAGCGCTAAATAAGAAGATACTCTGGTTATATAAAGAACTGTCAAAGCTGTAGTATATAATCTTGATCTAGATATATATAATATAGATTGGCCTCTATTACTTCTTATTTAAAATCAAAGTAGCCGAGACTAACTAGTGTAACTATAATAAGAGCTTATAAACACTAAAATATATCCTAATATAGTATCTATAGTATATTATTCCATGTATAAAGTTATAAGAACAATTGTAGGTCATTAGGATTAACGAGATGGATTACAATAAGATCATATCGAACCTATAGGCCACCTACTATATAGTTAACTTTATATACCGAATAGGTCTCCTCTAATAGTTCTAGTATATAATATTAGAGGAGGAAAACGACGATAACGAACAAATAGGCCTTATAGCAATAGAGCTAGAAGTGGAAGACGATGGGTATTAGCCAATAACAACAAACAATGCTGTGAAGCAAGAAACTTAGCCAAAGTCGACAAATATACCAATCAGCTAGCTATAATAACATCACTATTAATTGAAACTGAGGTAGGAGAGAGTGAGAGAGAGAGAGAGAGAGAGAGAGAGAGAGAGAGAGAGAGATAGAAGGTAGAGGGTGCACTCTATAACAATCATTACGTGACGATTTCTTATATATAGGATTTGGGATTTATGGGTTTATGAGTTACTATAGGAATAGGCTGATTCCGCACTCTTTACAATCAGCATCTGTATACTCTAGGAGCGATCCCGCTCGGCGTTTGGCTTCGAGTTCTTGCTTCGGTTGGAAGAAGCGCCTGCATAGTCATACGCAACTAGTTAGACTGCAACAGGTTAATTGAACTTTGATTGATTGATTGATTGATTGATGTCACTCATGGTCCTTGTAGTGTTGGAACTGTGGGTAGTGCTTGACAAAATAGCTCTTCGACTCTGTCCCCTGCTGGGGAAGTTCTCCCCTGGAGTCCCCCAGAACTTCCTCGAGCCTCTACTGCTTCCCAAGCTGGATCAAATGAAACGTGCGAGAGACATCGAGCACCACATCAATATGCGGCATAAGGAAGCGGTGAAAACAAATCCTAGCATCTTCTGTGACCCAGCACCAAATTGCTTTGGGTTTCAGTATTTTGAAAGCTCTGAGGAACACCAAACACTGGAGCGCAAAATTGAGGACCATGCAGCTGAAGCTCAAGCATTGAAACGCGCGGAATGGGAGTGGCTAAGTGCCAAACACAAACAGCTATGCGAACAAGAGGATCGACTATCGCATTATTATGGCTACAATCGTTACGACGAATATGTTCACTTTCACCACAAATGCGATAAGTGTTTATTGAAGGGACAAGCTAAGTCCCTTTCCATACAAGTCCACGAATGGCCACTTCCAACAAATCCGGTCGAGAAAAAGACTGCTGTGTTTGAACTGAATGTTCCCGTTTGGTTTACATCGTGGCGTAACACTACCTGGAAGCTTCTCCACGAGGTTGGGCGAAGGGGAACAGTGGTTGCTTACGACAAGGAGGTCGAATGGCTTCAATATAAAGAGATTCAAGCGTTCGCCGTGAAACGAGACTCGAACCTCGTTTTGGCCTCAAATACCAAATCGTGGGGCAAGTCTCACTACAGAAAGCACAAATTTCCTGTTTCATGCGATCAGATTTGCATACAGAACGGACTTCGTTTAAAGCTTTTCGATAACGTCGCGAGCGGCTGGGTGAGAGATCAGACCGATCACCCGACCGTCAAGAACATGTGCACCATCCAGCTACCTTCTGGGGCTTACTCGAATCTGCAATACACACTCAGTTCTACCTTCCACACCCAGAATCAGGTCATGGCGACCCAGGCGGATTGTGACAAAATTCTCAGTTTGCATGAGTTTGAGGCATACGGATGCCTTCGCTCTGGGGAGCAACTTCAATGGTACAATGTTGTGCGGAACCTAGCCTCGTCAGCATTATCACTAAATGAGGAATCTGTTGTATCCCTTATTAAACAAGCTGCTTGGGAACTTGGGACACCGTCCGAATCTGTCAGGAGAGTTACACATCAAGCCTTTGAGGACACAGGCTTTGGTGACTGTCTGCTTAACCTTTTGGAGGAGAGGTTGATGGCAATTAAGCAGAATTGGAATGAGCATTGTACCTTCGATCTTATCGTCACACTTGGTCTGCGTATTCTCGCGTTGTCGAGTGGGTCGCCATCGGTTGAGAAGGTAGCCGAGTTCCTACGTCAATGTCGACAAGTGGCGATGGATTGGTGCGATGAGTTGAGCGGAAGTTATCTTTATGATGAAGGGAACAAATGTGGAGGCCAACAGGGGCTCATAATTCAGATTGCATCAACTTGCCAGGCCACTTATGATGTGGAACCTATCCTATTGAGGATGATTATGGAGACTCCCGGAGATGTGTTTTGCTTCGCTCGATGCTCTATTTTGCTCTTTGAGAACTCACCGCCAGAAACATACAGACTTTCACCCAGGATAAAGCTCTGCTTGGAGAATGCGGAAAGGATCCGTTCGCTATCAAGATCACAGATGGTCTGCATGATTATGAAATACCCGTCTGGATTGAATCACGCAATTCAGAGTAACATAAGCTGCCTTGAAGTATCTGGGCCTTGGAGCATTTGCCCAGAGGGTGGTAGCTGGGTAACCACAGTGACAAGCAACAGTATCCAAGGATTTGAGCAACGACTTCACTTCAACTATCTCACAGGTGAACTTCTGGTGGATGGAAATCCCCCGGGGAGGTTGCCCACCCAATTTACGAACAATACTCTCTATCGGCGCCTCTTCGGAGAGGTAATTCTACCCCAATTTCTAGTGTGTTCGGGAAGGTGTATTGATGTTTTAATAGAGAGTTATTCCGGTGATACCGTCGTCGTTGCCCGGGGCGTCTTTTGTCCTGTCACACACCATTGAGGGATCTGAAGTAAGCCTTCCGCAACCAAGAATATATATAACATACGATCTAAAAACTTACACAGGTTCACTTTGGGATGCGTGATGGAAGGCTTTTGATCAAGACTCGCAAGGGCTCTCAGATCTTGCAACTTATACCACAAGATGTCCTCGAGGAGGACTTCCCCCGGATATTCGTCTCTGAGAGCTTCCATTGGCTGGATTTGGACACTGGAGTTGTTGAATTTCGTCCGCTGAACCAGCCATGGAAACCTTGCAACCGCAATTGGCATTTGTCCTTTGATCCTTGTGTACCCAACAAGATGGTCATGCAACAGGATTCTAAGAGCTTGGTTGATATACGCAGCCCGCTTTTCACAGAACTGGCCCGCATATTGAAGGTCCTTGATGCGGAAGAGCAAATTGTTGTCACCCAGGCACCTGCCGGAACGTTAGAGGCAGAACTATGCCGGTTACGGTTGAAATTCTTCGTCACGGCTGATGGACGTGTGGTATCGAAAGAGTTCGGTGCCCTGATTGATGTGGACCAAGACATTGGCTGCTTCTACGGACTCAAAAATAAGCTGGTCCTTATCGACCCCTTCAATAATAAATCGGTCATTGTTCCTTACGGAGACTTGGTTGTTACTAGGGAGGGTCATCATGTTGCGGTCAACATAAAGTTTCCCCCAAGAAATCGAGTGAAATACATGCATTACTCCTTGGACCAGCATCTGCAAATTCTCCGAGGATCTTACCCCCTGGCGATCTTGTACCAAGCCTACTTACACGCGCTCACGTCTTTTCCTGTCCCTGATAACTTGACTCACCGCTCAGGTACTGAAGAGGCTCTCCGTATTCTACGACAAGAATCTTTAAGATCGTCATTCCCGCTTCCCAATGATTGTATCGAGACTCTGGAAAGGATTGCAACCCTTACGCCGCGCCGTGACTTTTATCCTCGACACCTCCGTGTCATGCAAACTGTCATATGGTCTAGTAACTTGGGTCAACTTGCCCAACATGACGACTTCCAGCTCTTGTCACAAGAGATCCTTCAGTCATCAGAGCAATGTTCACACTTCCATGATTCCAAGCTAAGGAAAACCCACATTTCTTACTCGGGAAGTACGGATCTATTAAGGCGTGCCCGTTGCCGCAACGAGCAGCTGAGAAGCTCGGACTTCAGCGGACCCCCTGCTTTGTCTACCAGAAACACTTACATATCTCGCGATTGCGATATCACCAGTGTCCGCAGCAGGGATGTTTATGGCATCACGGCTCTGATTAGAGATTGGCCCACTACCGTTGATCATTCATCCATCCTAGTGGCAACCATGAGGCAATCCAAAAACGTTTCTTTGGTTTCAGCTGATTTTAGTCGTTCCTCTTTCTCGGAAATTCTAGCCCAGTCGGTTCAGAGCTCCTGGGTGGCTTTGTACGAAGCCTGCCAGTCAAGCTCTCGAGCTAGACACACCTACTTCTTGATTTCCTTGTTCTCTACCCTTGCGTTTGGTAAGAAAATCGACCAGTCGATCCTCCGTCAATTACTCCAGGTTGCCTTTTCGAAGAAATGCCAAAATATTGCAGTGCCACGCGACTTGATGATATCGCTGAATCTTACCCTGGGGGAGCATCTTGTCCTTGCTCAAGTTGAGAATGCAATTGGGGGGTCTTATCAAATGTTCACCAAGACCAACAATTCATACCTCACTCGTGCACAACAAGCCGAGAGCAACCGAAAGGTTGAAGCCGAATGGGAAGAACAAAAGAAAAAGGGATATCCAGTTATGTGCGTCGCATATAAGAGAGCAGTGGCCGTGCAAAGCTCCCCATCTTCCATCTCAACATTTGATTCCACGGGTGCTTAGAACGGCAGCGTACGAAAAATGCAAAACACTCTGCGCTGACTGGATCCAAAATAGAAATTTCCTTGATTTTCTGCGCCAGGTACAAAGCCAAGTGCCACCCTCCAACTCTGGGAATTACAACGTGGAGCCTGTTCCCACCTCCCATGTACCCCCCAGGGCGGTTGGATACAGTTCGTTTCAGCCGCCCAGTCTCTGTGACCTAGTCCAGATGACTTGCCCAACTCTTCCTGGGACTCTATTTGGTCCAATTACCTACCATGGGGCTTCTTCCATTTTGCGACCAAGTCCTGAGCTTTGGGCCCTTGCGAAATATTTCCAGGCTAGCTCGAGCCGATGCGAACAAAAGTATGGAAATGGGCTAAGCCACAGCATCCAAGCGTTGCATGATTTCTCAACTTCAGTACCTCCAACTGGAAATTCTGACTTTTCTGAATCTTTTGACTGGCGGGCACAAATGAATGCACTTCTTTCACGTCAAAAGGAGATCCGGAATGACAGGGACTCACTTTGGGAAAAGATAATTCTCGCTTTGACAATTAGTGGAAAGAAAGGTGCACTATGCACTGACACTGTGAGCCCTTCTATCACCGTGTGGTCTGTTCTGTCTATTTTGGCTTCTGACCAATGGACCAATATCCCCGCCCAGTGGAGGTCGTTGCTTGTGGCATACGGGAAGTCAATATCTGCCTTGCGTCGTTGCGAGCGATTGATTTTCTGCATTGAAAAGCAAGATGTCGACGGGTTCTTAAGAGATGCAGAAAATCCAGGGTATGAGGAGTGGGACCCTTTGATCTATCCTGCTTGGCTACTTCTAGAAATTGAAAACAACATCACCATTCGAAAGCGCCAGGTGGAAGTCGCAGTTCGGATGATTAAACCGGACGATGGTAAAAATTCTGTGCTTCAGCTCAACATGGGTGAAGGTAAGACTTCTGTCATTACACCTATGGTGGCTGCGGTTTTGGCAGATGGCCATGATCTTCTCAGAATAATCGTCTTGAAACCTCTCTTGAGGCAAAGTGATGCGCTTCTTTCTCAACGGCTCGGAGGTCTGATCAATCGACGCGTTTACCACATCCCCTTCTCGCGACGGACTGAACTTAGTTCTAGCGTGGTTAGCCAGCTGCGGTCCATATATCAGCAATGTTGGCGCAGAAGGGGGATTCTGGTCGCCCTTCCTGAACAAATCCTCTCGTTCAGGCTCATTGGGTTAGATGCTGCGGAAAGAAACCCGGATATTTTTGCACCACTGATTAGTCTTGAGAATTGGCTACAAAGAAAATGCCGGGATATCATTGATGAAAGTGATGAAGTTATGGACACCAAGTTTCAGCTAGTTTACACCATGGGCACGCAGCAATCCCTCGATGGGCTCAGTGGTCGCTGGGAGACGACACAGCATTTGCTTCGGCTAGTGTCAATCCAGGCAAGACGCCTTCATCGCGATGATCCAAGATGCATAGAGGTTGATCAGTCAGGCAACCGTTACCCTATTCTGCGATTTTTAAAACCTGATGCTATCGAACAACTGATTGGTTACACTCTCAAGTCAATCTCAGAAAGTGGGATTCCCGGTTTACCTTTCACTCAATGGAATTCACGGATCAAAAGCAGCGTGCTGAGATTCATCGAACATTCTGAGCTGACCAAGGAAGATGAATCCATCATCCGGGAAGAGTTCAATGAGAGTATTTTCCTCACCAAGCTGTTTTACGAGGGCTTTTTGCTCATCGCATCCTGAGGTTCTCGCTTGCGGATAAACGCTGGTTAGTGGAATATGGACTCCACCCTTCCCGATGTTTGATGGCTGTGCCATATCGTGCGAAGGGTGTCCCATCCGAGAGTGCAGAATTTGGACACCCTGATGTAGCGGTAGTTTTGACATGCCTAAGTTACTACTACGAGGGACTAACAAAGGAGCAACTGAGAGACTGCTTTATAGTCTTAGCTAAACTGAACGACCCCTCCACAGAGTTCCAGAATTGGGTCTCCGCCTGCGTCGATGATCTGCCCGCTGGTTTACAGACATACTCGGGCGTGAACCTCCAGGACGATCAGACCTTTAGTCAAACTCTGTTCCCTCTTCTCCGCTATCAGAAAGAGATACTGGATTTCTACCTATCTCACTTTGTTTTCTCCAGAGAAGCGAAGGAATTTCCACGGAAGCTCTCATCTTCTGCGTGGGATATCCCTGCACCGCGTGGTGTGCAACTAACGACAGGCTTCAGCGGTACGAACGACAATCGGTTTCTACTGCCTCTATCAATTAGCCAACGGGATCTTGATGGACTTCTTCACACCAATGCTATGGTACTGGGTTTGTTGCTGCGAGAGGACAACAGACAATGTATCTTGGCGGAGGACGAGGAAGGCTTGCAGCTGGATGTTGATCGGCTCTTGAAGCTCGTAGTCCATACCAGTGAACGCTCAACCACAGCCCGGCCTGTGCGAGTTTTGATTGATGTTGGCGCTCAGATTCTGGAGGCTGGGAACCAATCAGTTGCCCAAAGGTGGCTTTCAATGACCCCCGAGGGAGATGTTGAGGCGGCAATATTCTTCAACCACAGTGACGAAATCATGGTTATTGACCGGGAAGGGCATGTCGAGACTCTTTTGTCATCTTCGTTCCGACAACGAATGGGAGCTTGCTTGGTGTTCCTTGATCAACATCACTCACGGGGCGTAGATTTGAAGTTACCCCCTACGACGCGAGCTGCAGTCACTCTAGGACCCAGGTTAACGAAGGACAGACTTGTACAAGGTAAGCTGCACAGTGTCAATATATTTTGAAGAGAGTTCTAACTTTGTCTCAGCGTGCAACCGACTTCGTGGTCTGGAAAAGTGCCAATCGCTTCTATTTCTAATCCCACCGGAGGTCAGCTACAATATGAGGTTTGTCTTGGGGATATCCTCCGACAGAGACTTCACTTCAGCAGACGTGTTAAAGTGGTCTATGATTCAAACATGTCAGACTCTTGACAATCTACGGCCCCTCTGGGCAAACCAGGGACTTCAATACCATAGGAAAATGCGCCTTTGGGATTTGCTTGTGGAACAAAGGAACCCTTCCAAGGAAACAGCCAGTTCTATGCAGGAGCCCGAAGCCCGGACACTCTCCCAGCTCTATGCACCCTGGAATGAGGATCAAGAGAGTACAGACATCTACGACATAACAGAACGGGATTTGGAAAATAGGGAAGTCCAGGAGTTGTTGAAAACTTTGCAGTCCACTGCGGAACAGGTCGTGACGTCTGCGTATCTTCACGAAGAACAGGAACGGGAAATCGCATGTGAGGTGGAGCGAGAACAACAAGTTTGTCGGCCGCCTTCATACACGCCTAACAAACATCAGCTCCATGACGATATCCGGCATTTCGCCAAATTCGGTGAGTTCCCCGGCAATCAACCATCCAAGGCTGTCACATTAGCCTTCCACGGTCTTGCCAACACATCTGCTGGGAAATTGTATCGTCCAAATACGCTGGGGTCTGGGCTGTATTCTACTTTGGACTTCAATGAAACTGTGAAGATTTCCCCAAACGATCCCATGGATGATTTCTGCAAGCAGGTGAATTGGATTCTATCAAGTGTCCACAGCGATGTTCTTATTATCGTGAGTCAGTGGGAAGCCAATGGGCTTATCAATATTGTTCGCAAATCCGTGAATGCCAGACTTAACATCTACGCCCCGCGGCTAACCAAGCCCATGCGATCATTCCGCCATCTGGACTTCTTTGGCATTGGCGCGAACATTCCAACGCAGCCTAACGACACCATCACCCGATGTCTGGAGATGTTCTCTGGGAGTCTTTACTTCACCTCGTTCGAAGATTATAAGAATTTCCGTTCCTTTTTGGGACTCATCACAGATGGTCTTGGTGACATTCCAGAGGGTGGCATGACCAATGAGGGATTTGTCAAGTTTTTTACCCGCCTGAAACTCGAATGGCCTATCGACTCGCCCTTTATTGAAAGTCCCCTCCCATTCCTCGCTGCCCTCATTCATATTCGAACTAAAGGGAATGGATACCAACAATCACACGTTGGTACAGTCATCAAAGCCATGCCATTGAGTGTCGAGTGGTTTTGATTTAGGGTCAAATTTTCACTTCTGTTGGATTTCAAATGTTTGCTTTGTACATATTCTCTTCGTGTTAATGTATTGCCTTTGACGGGTTATTTGAATATTAAGGCTTCTAGTATTAATGCTTCTAGCTCCTTCCGTTTCACTCTCTTATAATCCTTTCCTGGCTATAAACCGGGGCGACAAATGTATATTTCTATAGAGCCCGAATCGTCGGAGGGGTTATATAGCCCCTATACATAACGATATCGATATAGAATCCACCTGAATTATCATATAGCAACCCCTTCTAACTAGCAGCCACTCGATTCCAGACACCCAGACTTGCTGCAGGCCCTGTCTAGTCATCAGATCGAACCTGTCCCTCTGTCTTTGGCGTACTGGCGTATTTAATGTTGGCTAAAAAGGACATAGAAGCGTTATAGGGAAACCAGCCTCCATTCAATTATATTCTGGCACTAGTATACTCATTTTACTATGACCACTTTTCCTTTTACTTTTACTTCAAATCAAATAGCATTTCCAGAAATGAGGTGATTCATTTCTAATCATTGATATCCCCATCCTTCTCATGGTATAGCCCTTAAATTCCATCTGCTCAGCTTACCTTACCTTTACTTTTCCTTCATTTTGAATCCAACAAACATTATATTGACCCTTGTTTTTAATTTTTCAATGGAATCGTGTCTTGTGTTTATTTCTATATCAGAGTTTGACAGGCAACAATCCTGGATGCCTCCGTTTGATCGATTTTCGCACCTTCCACGGCTATAGAAATATTTTCCCATTCCAACCCTTCTTCTCCAACTCTCTTGCACCGTTGCAGCATCTACCCATCTTCAGATATCACCACTCATCTCCCATCCTCAGACAGCAAGCAGCAACCAGTAACTGAGATCTCTCTTAATGATCCGAGCTGTCCCAAAAAGGCCAACGCTAACCTTGGAACAACATACAGTTATGGGTGATAATCAGCGAATTCGCCCATACTGCCATGCGTAGCTGGAGGGCTTTATGGCTTTCCGATACCGCGCCATCAGCCTCATCAAGCTGCCAACTTGTGGGTCAATCTATTTACCACGAATACCTCGAGCACATTAGATAACGTTCCTAAAAAGGTGGTCGTCGGGGTCAGGAACAGGAGAAGCAGGATGAGAATTGGGAAAAGAGAAAGTGAGAAACGCAAAGCCATTTTCTGTCAATAAAAGGAAACTTGACCTAACTTATAATAATTACAGGCATTGAATTTTCAAGAAATGATTTTATATGATATTAAACCCGGGGGACTCATGAAAGTCCCTTTACACCTGTTACTTCTCCCATTTCTCCCATTCCTCTCATTTCTCTCATTTCCTTCTCAATTATCTCCTACCTTTCAGACTCACCAAATGTGGTACGTACTCAAGGTATCAGTGAGCTACTCTATACTAAGAGAGCACCTTGTGATTTCCTATAGCTAACCCAAGGGCATTTATTGGAGGTCACTGTGTAAATACCACACGTTGGGAGAGATACGTACGTTAAGAGACAAGCTACCGCTACCTAGCGGACGGGGGCATGTGGGGTGCTCCCCCTTAGTGTACTCGACTGACGTTTACGAACCCTCTCAGGGTCCTACTTCTATTCCGTCTGTCTCTATGAGACAGTGCATGTTTTATGTCGCTGTGCTTGCAAGCCAGCAGTCACCTCTGCCCGAATTGAACCAGCGGCCCTCGAAACCCTTCTTCCTCTGCTCTTCACCACCTCACAAATATCGGAAGCTTAGGCCCGTGGCGCAATTTTCAGAACCAAGTTGAGGCAACTCAAAAAACCCAAGCCTTCAATCGCAGTACCGCATCTCCTACTAGCCCCGGCCCACATCATAAACCCCTTTTCAAAACTAGGAGGTATATGTATTGATGTGTATTGAATACCATAGTTAAATATATATAGTAGAAATATACATAGGGTATTTACACAGAAAATCAATAGACCGCCATAATAGCGTGCTCTATATAAAAGTGTATACTTAGTTAGAGAAATACCTGTGTCATCCATACCATAGTTAACTATATCTGTACACGTCGGTTTCTGTGAGTTACTTCGTACACAGAGGACAAGGGAACCTACGTAGGATGTCTATAAATACATTTTTCCAATGTTCGATAACCAATCAATGTCTCCGTGGCGCAATTGGTTAGCGCGTCCGACTGTTAATCGGGAGGTTGGAAGTTCAAGCCTTCCCGGGGACGTTTCTTTTTGAACATTTTGATTTGAAAAGAGTGGGCCTTGTGAAGTCTTTTTGCTGTTTTTAAATAGTCTTTTGCGTTTAGAATGGGGTAATAACGGCTTAAAATATGCAACTCGACCTTTCTATGTATATAAACAAGTGATCAATCAATACAACAACGAAGGCCAGTCCCCCAATATTCCTCTTGAATGTCTCACACTCCATCGGAAAAAGGGACTTTGATCAATTTATCACGGGTGAATTCAAGTCTATTTATTTACATCAAATCAACGCAAAACAAATATAGTTTAGGATGCTGAACTACGTGTTCAAAGATGGCTCTGCCAATGAGTTTCTCAACACGCAGATACATATCAAACCCAATGATATCCAAGGCCTATAGATTTACAAACTACGTTTGGTACCATTGTTGTTTGCGCTAACCCTTTGTTCTTTGTTTATTTAGTACTCGCATATATAAGAGGCATTTCACCCAACTAGCCTAACCCTAACTTTAATTTATCATCAGTTACCACCCAGTCTATCATTACAGTTCCAGTGTGGCTTTTATATATAAATGTAATGACTTTGGGTCGTCGTTGCATTGTATATTTTGAATATGGTATGCCCAGCATAAATGACCTCTGCTCGCTTCCATCTTTTCGCGTATAGGGCCTTTGCCAATTATAAGCGTCATGTTCAACGAGGACACTTCAAAATGGCAAATGCGAACCTATAAATGTACGGGAAAATAAAAGAACAAATGAGCATCATTTAAGGGGAACAACAGATCTCAAATTTGCTCTCCGGTAGCAATATTGAAGACGAGAATGAACTGGAAAATGGTAAAGAAGCCAGAGACGGAGATCGGGGATAGGTTCTTGCTCCCAGTTTTGGACTTCTTATCCAACAACGACCGTTTCACCCTCGACTTCTTTTTGTTTGTTTTTTGCCTTTGCTTTTACCGGTTGCTTTTACTTTTCACTTTTATCTACACTACCCAACCAGCGTCGCTCGTTCATGTCAAGTATTAAACCCACACCTCAGGTGAGTTTTCCAGTCCTCAAAGAGACACTCCCGATAACAACTGAATGGAAGTCATCCTTTCCAACCTTACTCTGAACAAACCTTGCTGTTGCAGACTGTCTTATCTCAAGGTTAGAAAGCTAAATCAACACTACTTGAAGATACCTCAGGTCGCCCAAGCTAACAAGACGTAGGATGGCCCAATCCCAGATTCTGTCGCTCGATGATGAGGAGCTAGAAGTCCTGATGGACCTCCGTTATCGAGCCACTGTGTGCACTAGGAGACGCACCCGTCTCCACCAAGAAACGAGGTTTATCAACGTCGGACACCAGGTGCTTTTAGGACTCTCCGGACAGGAACTTGACCCCGCAAGCTTTTACGGCGTTGTCGGGTCAATGTTACGTCGGATGGAAGCTTTGAATGAGGAACTTATCTCGCGAATGGCCGAAGAGGAGCAAGACCGGAGACGTTTGAACGGGTGTGGGGAGGTGCCGACACATGACACCTGTTCACCTCGACCTTCGATGATCCCTCCTAAGTGTCACTTACAGTAAGAGAACCTACGTGGTCCATATATTGAACGCCAGAATCTCAGTGTATGTCCAGGTTACCGGTGCTCAGCTGTCTAACCCCTACAGTCTCTCACCTGCTCACATACATCTTATTGACACCTATTCGATTGTCAAATGATCCATAGACTATAGCGTACTCTACTCTCAACCGATTACATCTGACACACTATCCTGCACTTAAACCTCCTCCTATGTATTGATATTTTGAGACATGAGCTTACACACAGTTGAGACACTAGAGCTCATAACCCGTCAAAGATTCGTTGAACCTCAGCTGATTCCAAGGCATCCCATCACACATCTCATCACAGCTCTTAGGTCAAACAAACACCAGTAGTCAACCTCCCACAATACAGAGGCCTTCTCAACCTCTTCCTCTCCGTTTCCTTTTGCTTTTGCTTTTTATTTTCCCCTGTCCACGCCGCCTAGCCGACCTTTCTCGGTCACATTAAACCCCACAACTAACCACATTACCACTCTCGGTTTGGATCCCAACAGTTCCAAGGGCCCTGTTGATGGGTTGAAGCCTCTCTCTTCCTGTCATTTTGTCCCATTTCCACATCAATCCAAGTCTTCCACCATCCTTGTACTCTCAACAACCCGCACCACTCATATTCCTGCACTGTGTCATTCCACACAGCTGAGCTACCAGTAAGTTGCCCCGGCCTATAACAACAGTGTGTAATGACTCAAAGCTAACCGAATGTCTTTCTCGAAGCTTTCTCTACGACATTATCTTCTTCTCCTTATCTCTATTGCCTAGGAGCCCGTTGGCATTCTACAAGTCAGTGGGATCTCTCTCAGTTTCACCTCAAGCGGCATTCTGCAAATCAGTGAGACCTCTCTCAGTTTCACTTCAAGCAATCTTCACAATACAAAGCTGACAATATATAGCTATGCCAGAAGGCTCCCCTATCCGTTCCCTCAATGACACCGAGTTAGAAGTCCTGATGCAGATCCGTTATCGAGATCTCGAACGGGCCGCTGCTCGCGACAAGATCCTTGAGGAATTCCGGGACATCTTTGTCGTCTACCAGGAGCTGAGGATATTTGGCCTCCACTTCCTAGCTCCCCACAACGTCGATATTCTCTTCAATCTTATCAATCACCGCATGGAGGCACTTAACGAAGCGATGACTGTGCTGGACGAAGAAGAGAACTCGGACAATCAGATCTTTGGACTGGTTTGGGCGGGGCTTCTCTGATGGAGATTCACTATCAACACCCTAAGAGTGGCATACCCGATGTCGTGACTTATCCATCTACTGCCCGTTTCGCGTGATGGCAGCCTCACTGCGGTCCAACATCAAGGTCTGGAAGAAGTCGAAGGAGTGTGGAGTGAATATGAAGTTCATTTAAGTAGCAGATCCTTCTTCAATTCACTCGTTGGATTACAACTAGCTGAAGCTCCAATGAAGCATACGTACAACAGAAGGCAAATACTAGTATTCCATGCGCATAAAATTGTTAAAATCGCATTCCTTGGCCGGGTCGGATAGAAAGGGTAATTTCGCCTCTGCCTTTATTTTCCCTTTCCCTTCCAACGTTAGCACTTCCTCTAGCAGACGAAGCTATTAATATATAGCAATGGTGAATCCTTGCTTGAGTGTTGTCTTGGGCGATGAGATGCATTATCCCAAGCTCAGCTAGTCCACTTGACCAGACTTGAAGATCTCTCAGGTGCCCAAAGCTAACAAAATACAGCCATACCTGAATCATAAATTAGGTTGAGAGGCGTTATCACACCTATTCCCGAGCACGAGCTTGCCGTGTCATACCCAATATGGAGACACGCATGACGATTACCCACGCCGTTATGGCCTTTCATCAGGAGCAGACAGAAGAGACAATCAGCTTCAGACAGGTATGGGCGAAAGGCCGATAAACCACGCTGCAATTGAGGCACCATTTTTCTCGACACTTCAAATTCACTCAGGGGCACATCTAACAATATGCACAGTCAAAATGCCGAGAGTTCACACCTGCCTATTTTCGATTCCGAGACCAAAATGTTCGAGATTCTCCACTGGGCATTGCTTATCTCCTAGCGTCGGGCCGAACTACCAGAAAGCGGATAGCCACGAATTGATGACGCGGCTTTCTATAGTACGTTATTGTAGCCTGATATATGAACGGCACTTTTTCCAATGCAGCCGGATCTGCAATCTGATAAAAATTTCCAAAATAGTCAATTTTTTTCGCACTTCTCCTAGAGTAGTGTCTCTTCCAGAATGCGACCACCATCGCTCATCCCGCTATGCGGGCTTCTGGGGTTATCAAGCGCCTTCTCAAAGGCCTCAGACAACGCAGTCCCGATCAAAAATGAAAATCACATTTTCAACGTGATCCAAGATTCAATGCGCCAATGGGGATCGTCTCTACACCACAACGGCGTGTCATTCTTCCTCGCAAGTGTTCCCGCCGGTACACAATTCTACCACGGAACCTCCAAGGCCACCCCGGTGAATGGCACCGAGTGGTTGGCGTTCGAGCCCGAACATGCCATGGTCTTCGCCCGGCCCCGACGCGGGCCCCCGCCACACCTACCGTCCGATGATGATGATGATACCAAGCCACGGGATGGAGGCCATGGCGAGCTGCGGAAGCGGGAACACCATGACACAGATGAGAAACATCATGGCCCGCCAGGTGGTCGCCCACCAAAGACATTCGATGAGAATGAGTCCGGATACTTGCATACATATGCTGCAGCCAAGGATCTCCGCCTTTTGTACCTCGACGGTATGTCTGCTGCCAAGACATCGAAGGGGACGCTTGATTCTCAGGATGCGATTTTGTTCGACGGCGCGCTAGATGATTCTCCGAGTCGGGGTAATGGGCAAGAGAACGAGCGCGCTAGACTGGCTTGCGAGATGGCCGAGAATGAATGGGAGGGTCGCATTGATGGTGTTCTGCGTATGGAAGCTGGCTTTGAGATTATCCTGTGCGACTTTGAGCGCAATCTAACTCCTGTGAGAATCACGCAGGTCAAGCAGAACTCTGAGGGACAGCGTGGACCGAGGGGTAACCGTAAACATGGTGACCGGGATGGGCCTCACAAAGAGGATGATGACAAGCACCACGGCGGTCATGGCCCGAGGAAGGAGGAGGATGATGGAAAGCGACACGGCCCTGGTGGCCCAGGTGGTCCTGGAGGCCCTCCCCACGGCGGACCCGGAGGCGGCCCCGACTCATCGCGATGGATGCGCGCAATCACCGCACGTTACAACGGAATTGGCGGAAACCGAGTCTCCCTAAACTTCAACCACTTTGTGACAGCCTTCTCTCACAATGTCGACCTTTTCCAAGACAATTCCACCCTCCCTCGACTTTTCAGCCTCTCTCCTGGGGATCGCGCTTTCCTCCGTGCCGAAGTCACACGTCTAATCTTGACGCATAATCCTGCCGATGTCAGCGAGGACTGGCAGGCGATTACGGATATGATCGTGACTCGGTACAGCAAGGAGTTGTCATACTTTGTTTCCGGTAGCATTGATTCAATCGAGCAGCTGCAGTCCGAGATTGAGCGTCTTCTGTCTCCGTTCATTGATTACAGTGAGCGTGATGATGTTGCTGAGAGTGAGCGTTGTGCGACTCAGTTCTTGCCATCGGGAGCTGTGGGAAGTGGGGGTCTTGCGGAGCAGGCTGTTCATGGTGTTGCTCACAAAATCTGCTCGTCTTTAATTGAGGCTGGGAAGGAAAAGGAGCTTGAGTCTGCGGCTCAGGTTGTTCAGGATCTGGTTGGTTATCTGGATTGGGCGACGTGGAAGGAGTGCGGTGGTTGTGCGGCGAATGAGATTTGTGTCGTGCCTATTTGGCCTATGGGTACAATCCAGGACTATGAGAGCCCTCAATGCAAGGATGCATCAAATCCATACGATCAGGGTGGAGAGAGTTACTGGGGTGGAATGCGTCACTGAACGATCTACAGGGGATCACCAGTCTTTCTTTAAGTTTGTTTGGATACTCATACAACCGGACTTTTGTTTTAGATATAATTAGCTTAATTCAGACATATAGAACATTTGTCGAGGATATATACACTATACAAAACATAATAATGCTCAAGAAATAGGTAGAAGGGGGACCATGTGTTCATCATTGTTGCATGCGCTAGTTCCAAAGCGAACCAGGGGTCGTATTCCCTTTACATAAAATATAAAATTGGTGAATGGTAGAAGAGAACGATCATCCCATCAAGGGTAGAATATTTACAGAGGGGCAACACCCTTGGCGGAGGAGACAATGGAGCCGACGGCAGTGCCAACGCTGCCGAGACCAAGAGTGGAGAGGAGACCCTGGGCAGCGCCGTTAACCTTAACCAAAAGGACGGAAGCCTTGTTCTCAGCGTTGACAGCAATGAAGTCAGCACCGGGGATGCTGGGGATCTTGGACTTGAGCTCGGAGACGGAGGGAGCCATGGCGACAACGTTGCCAACGGGGCCCTGGACGGTGGAGAGGTCAAGACCGCCGAGGAGACCGGTAAGGGTAGGCTCAACCTGGACGAGAAGGTCCTTGCCACCAGCAAGGCCGTTCACGTCAGTGATGGAGAGAACATTCTGGAGAGGGTCGGCACGCTTGATGTTGCCGGTGATGGACTCAAGGCCGCCAACGATGGAGCCGAGAAGGCTGCCAACCTGGCCGAGGCCGAGGCTGGAGAGGAGGTCGACGACTTCCTGGGTCAACTTGATGAGGGCGGCGTTGCCATTGTCAAGGACGGCGGTGACGTGGGTGAGGCCGGAGGTGCTGCTGGTGTCGAGCTGGTCGACGGACTGAGCGGTCTGGACGACCTGACCAACGGGCTTCTCGAGAGCGCTGAGGGGCAGCTTGCTCATCAGGCTCTGGAGCTCGGACTCGGCCATCATCTTGAAGTTCGAGGTTCCGGCCTGGTTCAGGACGGACAGAACCTGGCCGGCGCCGGCGCCCTCGGTCATGCCGGAGGCAGCGCCGGTAGGGATGGGCAAGGCGGAGATCGAGGATGCGGCGGCATCGGAGCAGGTAGGGATCATAGATACCACGGGCATAGGGATGCCAGAGGGGATGACGCCGGAGGGCAGGCAAGAGGGAATTCCGGAAGGCAAAGAGCCAGTGGTGCCCGAGGGGATGATATTGGCGGGCAAGGCCATGGCAGTTGAGGCCAGAAGGGCGGCGGAGAAGGCGAAAGACTTCATCTTGTCGTTTAGTGAGTGGAATAAGTTCAAAGACTTGTTTGGTGCAAATGAATGGACGGTATAAACCGAGATTAAGGAATGACTTGGTAAGGAATGACAAGAAGGAAAGTTCTTAGAGTTCAAACATCACGGCAACGTGTCTCGGGTTATATACGATCACTGTTGGTAGGGGATCAGCGTTGATACGAGTCCGATCCTTCGTCTGTTGACGTCGTTGGGTGTACTCCGTACTCCTGAGCTAATGACTTGACAGAGGGGCTGCTCGTCTCGCAAATGAGTCCGATGGGGAGAATGGAGCAATAGCGTTCCCGTTTCATCTACCAAGACGTAAGCTTCACGCTGAGTGGCCAACAAAGCCGCCGCCAGATAAAATTGGGTTCGGCACACAATTTTAGTTCCGCTATAAGCTTCATACGAGGACTATCTTCATTAGCCACTTTGCAGATCATCCACTCGACTCTAAAACAAAGCCGGGGGGTAGATCCCACTCGAACTATTAGGAGGAGGCCAAGACATCAATGACATCGTCATTTTGTTCGGTCCAATCCAGCTTATTTTTGAGTCAGGAACTCCCCGGTCGAGACATAAAAAGAAGCATCCCAATTATAGGGGCACAGTGTGAAACATTCTGTTTGGCCTTGGAAGTATTCCGGACTCCATACCACCATGGCAGTGAGGGCTCCGAGCTCAAATCCACCAAATTCACCGGGGCTTGTTATTGATAGCGTGGGGAGCAAACCCTAGAAGTCAACCGGGGATCGACATGACTGCCAACCTTGCTAATTGGTGGTCTCCTGTGCTATGATCGCTTAAGATCAACAGTCTGTCTGCCAGAACGAATTTCAAGAAGAAGGTTAAACTCCACGTGGGTAATATTAACGCTGATTGTAATCTTAGTCCTCCCCGGTGGGTAAAATAATGTCAAATAGTCCAGTAGGCTGCCCGTTAGTCCGTTATATGTACGGAGAACGGAGTAGTTGCGGTGAGTTATTTGTTTGCCGGCAAATTGCCGGATTAAGCATTGATAATGATATCGCCGGTTCAGATATGGGGGATTGACAGGGGTGACAGGGGTGACAGGGGTAGCTGTTTGCCTTTGAAATCCTTTGAAATAATAAACGAAAGGAACCTGGAAATACCCTGAGATAAGTCTTACCTTACCCTTTTTTTTGGTCAAAAAAAAAGAAACACCCAATGATTAGGTGAGAGATCAAAGATTCATCGCTGTCATCCGTGGTACCAACGATATCTTGTGGGCTCCACTTCTGTTGTGAGGGTCGACCGACGAGCATTTTTTAGTTCTGTCGCGGGGGGGAGCTAACGCTCACCTTTTCCACACCTTTCCCACGCAGGTGGTGCCGCCAGGCTACAGCCACCTGCGTGGGTACTATCTTAGGATTACTCTTTTAGATATATCATTTCCTAGTTCTGCAACAAGACCCCCCTTTTCGGGTATTATGTCTCAGGAATTCATACCCGGAGGATTTTGTCGCATGGGACCTATATTGTATACCACTACGTAACTATAGGGGCTATCGTCAACATGTATCTAAACATCCATTCAATTGTAAAAAAAATGATGTGCAGGGGAGAAAGTCAAAAAGCCGTTGAGTTTGAGAATGCAAAGTTTTTGACGGATCCGGAGAACTCAGGGGTACATTTCATTTTTATCAATTTTGGTAAATATTACCATCTTTGGATATGTAAATCCTGAATTTGGCGATGAATTTTTACATTCTATCCTAATATATATAATACAATGGGTGGGATTTGCAGGCCTTCACGACTTGGCGGGTTCTAAAGGTTCGCTGATCGCCTTCAGGGCTATTTTCCCAATGACTAGCCTAGTTGGCCAAGATCTTAGCGGCAGCGGCTTCAGCAACCACCATGACGGCAGCTTGAATGTTACCGGTCGGGAGGTCGGGATGGATACTAGCATCAACAATGAACTAAGGAAAAGGGGATTAGCATCATCTTTTAAGCAAACAAATTATTCCAGGCCACTTACCAGGTTATCCACTCCATAAACCTTAGTGTTGGTATCGACAACGGAGGTGCCGTTCTTGCGACCATCATCGGTACCCATCTTAGCAGTGCTGGTGTAGTGTGTACCAGGAGTCTGGGCCTTAATGATGGCCGAGACATTGGTGTTAGTCTCCAGCTCGAACCCAGTGGAGGGCGCCGTGATGTCCTTGACCATCTTCTGAATGAAAGTGCGGGCGGCCTTCCGGTCAGCAGTGGTCTGGAGGTAAGGTGACTTCTCAATGACAGTGTTTCCGCTGGCATCAAGTCCCAGGACACCGGTCGAGGTGAGTCCATGGGTCATGTACGCGGTGATGGTTACCACGCCCTCACCAGTAGGCGCGCATGAGCCCTGGTAGTACTGAGTGTGGCCATCAATCTCCTCCGAGGTGAAGAAGATCAGGCGGTGCTTACCCTGGGTCAGGACACCGCTGTCCTTGCGGTAGAGGGAGATATCGCGAGAGTCAGATCCGTTAAGGATTCCCTCATAACCAGCCAGACCAAATGAGGCGTTGGTGTTGAAGGTGATCGGGAAAATGGGGTGGTCCATAAGACCGACACCGACAGGCAGGTCAATCCACTGAGCCTTGGGAGGAACGGCAACACCGCTCTTCTTCGCAGTTTCAATCTGGGTCTTGCCACCAATACCGGAGTTCCACAACAGACGGGGAGTAGACAGAGCACCGGCAGCCAGCACCACGCGACCGTGGGGAGCAACGCTGATGACCGCGGAGCGGCCCGAGGCAGTCTGAATCTCGACGCCGGTGACATGACCGCCGGAACGGACCAAGCGAATCACCTTGGTACGAAGAGCAAGGTGGAAGTTGTCCAGCTTGACAGCGTCGGGGAGATAGGTGCGAACAGGACCAGCACGCATCTGGTCCTGCACGTTCCAGGACGGGTAGCTGTAGATCTGGTGCTTCTCATTCGGCTGCTCGATCATATCCACCGACTTCCAACCAAGGCCACCGAGGAACTTGGACAGCACAGCGTACAGACTCTGGTCATACCGCTTGCCATCGGCAGAGGGCAGGGTAGTTCCAGGGTTGCGCTTGTAGAGTCGGTCTGCAGCCGACTCGACATCCTTCCACTTCCAACCCTTGGGCCATTTGTCGTCGAAGTCACGGGCTGGCGGGTGGACGAAGACCATGTAGTTGACAGTTACACCACCGCCGAGCACACAGGCTGCATTGCCAGCAGTGTCGGTGCACATGTACTGGTTCCAGACATCGAGCGCGCCGATGTTGGCGGACAGGCCCGGAAGATCGATGGGAGTCAATGAGTGGTCCCATGTGAGGGTCTCATTGTTACCGGTGGCGACAGTTGGTCCGACACCTCGCTCAAGAAGTAGAACTTTCTTTCCTGCCTTGGCGAACTTCTCGGCGCTGATGATACCGGAAGGGCCACCACCGACGACAATATAGTCATAGGTGTGGTTCTGGAAGACGGAAGCCGAGGCAATTCCTGTAAAGACAGAGAGAGCAATGGCGAGAGGGCCAGCCTGGAAGATCCTCATTTTGACGTTTATGAAGGAATAAGATCTCACTACGAAATCCCAATCTAGAACCCCTGTCAGGGACGGGGGTTGGCCATTTTAACTATTTCGCGACAAGTATGCCCTATCCCGTCAAACCCGGTGGATCAATTGTTGAAGACTTGGTCAGAAACATGGCGAAACATGGCTCATTTAATTTCCTTAAACGTTTCACCGATTAGGTATAGTGCGATCAGATAAGAGCACTAAGTTTTCTGGCTGCTGAAACAGCACAGCCTAGGTTTCCGTTTGAGCGTTTAACCGGCACACGATCACAAAGAAGTGAGAAAAGAACTTGTACTTAGTACCCTTCGAAACTACAACATATACCAGATGGGGTATGTTGGTCTCAGACCGAATAAACATGGCTCCACTTCAATTATGACCTGGGTACTCCTGTAGGCACACCGAAATGTCTTGGTATCCGTTTACTCTCCCGGGAGAGCGTTTTCCCAGCCAAGCTCTGCCAACGTAGATATAATCAAGCTGCAACTTTACGGGGTACGGGGTACATGTTCCGTCAAGTTTGATTCGTACATATTCCAGTACTCTACGAAAGAGGCGTTTATCAAGTCCTCTGTCTCTCAGCCACTTTTCCACATATACCTGGGCGCTTGGGTATTCCTCGAATAAAGTTCTGGAACATTTGCCAAGTGGATAGTGGATATCATGAAACCCTTTTCAACGTCCTTACCAAGCATGTCATAAGCAGAATCACATTGCAGGACCCACTTCATGTAATAATGCATAATCACCTTCTGGAAGGAACCTTGGAAGAACAGCCTTGGCCCTAGGTGTTCCAAATCAACGCAAGCTCATACTTTCCTAGAACACAGTCTACACATTTTTCCAGCACCGAGATTCTGCTATTAGACATGCTGATTCACACAGAATTGGGCGAGTATATCAAATCGGTTATCGCGATTCGGCAATGGCAGTAATACCGACGATAGGCCGAACTGTAAATTTCTTCTATCGGATATTCGGAGTCCTGTGATTTTATGCAACACGTTCTTCGTTTCATATATGACGGGGTGAATCTTGGCTAAGCCCTGTGACGTAAAAATGCTGGCAAAGTGACAGGTGATCGGGTGTTTCTCACAACGCAGGCATGAATACCGGCTCTATTACTAGGATCATCCGGTGGAGCTAACGGCTACGATGTAGGATTGTAAAGTAGCTTGAATCCCGAATAATCAATTTAGATAAAGCCTACAAATACGCGTGTAGGGGTGTTCATAAAAATATATAATCCAATACGTTCGTTGTGGGATGAAGGCATTTGCTACTTATATATATCTCTAAAACCTCAACGGCTATATCGATGCTTTGCTCACTGTACATCTTCACTGTGGCATTTCTCCCCCCACTAATTTCATTAACTAGACAGGCTTGCTTCCAACCCAATTCAACCAACAGAGATCTAGTTGGAAACATATATTGTACACTAAAGGTGTAGTATAGAACTTGATGTCATGCGCGATGAGATCATTTTGCTTGTGTTTTGAGTTGAAAAAGTGCATAATCAGTCTTAAAATATGAGTAGAGGTCAAAGTACTCCGTACTTCTTATTGCTATTGACAGCGACAAGCATTGAAACATTCAAGGGTTCACAAATTCCACCTTGAATATGGGGAAGATGAGGGGAGTCAACAGAAGAGTGGGGCCGTTGCGTAGGGCGCGAAGCTCAACATCTCCAACACATCTCCAACACATCTCCAACACATCTCCAACACCCCTTGTAAAGATCACTCTTCTCCAGACATAAAATGTCGGCCCCAGCTACCCGTCTTATACCGGCATCTTCACGTACTCTTCTCCTCACATTTGACGCGTTCGGCACCCTCTTCCACCCGCGTCTCCCCGTCCCCGAGCAATATGCCGCGACCGCGCACCAATTCGGATTATCGCGCACTACCGTCACCCCGGATAAACTCAAAACAGCATTCCGGGACACATATCGTGCGCAGATGCATCAATACCCAAATTACGGTCGCGCGGATGTTCTCCGAGGCCAATATGAGGGGCCGAGGCAGTGGTGGGAGGAGGTAATCAGGGGGAGTTTCAAACGTGTTTTGTCTACAGAGAATGAGGAGACGCGTCCTGAAACCCCCAAAGAACATGTTCCTGATGCCATGGTAGAAGCCCTACTCGATCGATTTGCTGGTGCCGAGGGGTACGCGCTCTATGACGATGTGCTACCCTTCTTCCGCCGAATGCGCGAACTCAAGTCCGCGCATAAGTGGTCATTTGATAGGATTATTGTGGGGGTGATATCCAATTCGGATGATCGCGTCCCCGCTGTGCTGAAGTCGTTGGGCTTGACGGTTGGTGATACGCGCGCCGACCAGGATAAATCCAGTATGGATCTTCCAGGGTTCGAGGAACGAAATATCAAACAAGATACTGCCAGTGAACACAACAAAGACCATGCAGATCCCAACTTTGAACTTGACATTGACATGGTCATTACAAGTTACGAGGCCGGCCAAGAGAAGCCTCATCGTCTGATATTTGACGTGGCGAGACGGCAGGCTCTAAAGGTTTCCCGCCCATGGTTGACCAGAAGAACCAAATTCAGCTCTGTGCATGTGGGGGATGATTATAAAAAGGATTACAAGGCCGCAGAGGATGCAGGCTGGGAGAGCTACTTGCTTATTCGGGATCCTTCTGGTACCGATGACCATGAAGCGAAGAAGTCACTCCTAGATCTCCTGGAGTTAGCAGATAAATTGGACCGTTTCCCATAAAAGCACTGTCAACAGACGGCGGATGCACAGTTGAACTTGATCAAAGTCAACCTCTGACAATTTATATCGAACCACAAGTCAAGAAGATAGCCTCGAGGCTCCCTAGGCTTCGGGAAACGGATTATTTTATGTCTCAAACTGACACAACGACAACATCCAAACCCCCTGAGAGATCATGAGTCTGTGCTAATTACCCCCGGGCACTTCAGCACCGTGCTTCGCTCTCTGGAACAGACCACACATCACATTCCTTCTCTGCCATTAGAGCTTCCTTGATAGCAACCAGCTTTTTATTCGGCCCTGAAAGCTTTTAGCGCGCAATTCCCGCAGAGACTTTCCTTTCCGCCAGCACAAGGAGCGCAATCTCGAGACCACGCCCAAAATGTACTGGGCATAACAAATCTGCAGATGGTACCGGAGACCCTTACCTATCGCTTGTTCGTGTCTATTCGGCTGGACGACCCAGCTGGTTTATGGTTCGGTGTGTTCGCATCTACCGACAGCGTGTATTCCTTTTTTCTTTTTTTCTTTTTCAGATGACCTGGCAGAATCTAATCGAATTGGGAACGGCTGCCCGAAGGACCTCACTCGAGATTGAGTTGACCAGCTTTGGCTATGTTTGTCGGCTATCGTCAATGTGGCTCTAGTGCTTAAACTCTCCCAAGCCCATTCATTACTGAGGAGCACCAAGCAATGAAAATCATGCTTGTCGTGGACATCCAACAAGTGAGGAAAGATTGTAGCCATTGCAGATATATTGTGTATTTAGCTAGTTTTCCATTTCTTACAAAGCTTCTTCGTTGTATTATTTTGGCATTCTTTGGACCCGCATTTCCTCCATTCAAGCAAGGCAGGAGTTAGTTAGACTATTCCAGCGCATTTCTACCGAATCATTATACAATCCGACGATCAAACCGAAAATGGCTAGTTCCACGTTGAATGCCTCGGGATATATACAACACCAATCAAATGCCCGTCCAATGTGCCGCCATGTCCCGCTGTACACCCCGCGTATCCGTCGGCTACGGGTGCGGGACCGAACTGCGCATTGAACTCCGAACTTATATTGTGATCTCTATCCTCTTCGCTGTGAAATCTTCCCGAAACGTTGAAGAATTGGACCTGCTGCATTGTCTCGGAATTTATCATAGTCTTGAAACTCAACGCGCGAACGCACTCTGATTCAACATTGAAGATGGAGGGTATTCAAAAGCCGCAGGGTTCTGTTGTAATCATCGGAGCTGGTACACAGGGTAGACGTCTTGCACATATGGTAAGTGCCGATATTCAAGATCATGGATATTTATCTTGGTGTTAACTTGTTAAAGTGGTCAAGCCGAGGTGGCACTGTCCGTTTGGTAGATCTCCAAGAGCAACAGCTCCAAGATGGTCTGAAATATGTGGAACAACTTCGTGCGGATGCTACAGACCATGAAGGAGATTGGGGGACGGTTGAGACTTCCCAGCCCTCTTCTTTGCAATATACACTGCAAGATGCATGGCTCGTTGTTGAGGTACGGCTTAATTCTTGACCTTACTTATAGGACCAACTAATTGACATGGCTTGAAACCAGTGTGTGCCGGAGAACTTGCAGCTCAAGCGAAAATTGATCACCCAACTTGATGAACTTGCACCCGAAGGCACAATTATTGCTTCGAACTCGAGTAGCTATGGAATCTTTGAGATTATCGAGGGCATGAGCCTGAAAAATAACAAAAGGGTTATGAGCGCGCACTGCTGTAGGTGACTATTCAATGCCAAAGGGAATAATTCGCTAACAACCGGTATCAGATTGGCCACCAGAGACATCCGGTAATGCTTATTCCAAATTATAGTCTTTTCTTGTTCGATGTGCTAACTTGGAATTCAGCAATTGAAATCATGGGCCACAAGGATAGCGATCCCAAGCTGATTGATCTAGTCTTGGAGCAATGTAAAGAACATGGATTCTCACCTTTCCACGTCAAAAGAGACTCTATTGGTTACATATACAATAGGTGAGTTATTCTCCCAAGGTAATTTCGCTGTTACTGTACGACCAGGCTTATAACCATCTCCAAGAATCTGGGCTGCTATCAAGCGAGAGACTCTTCTCACGTTGTCCGAAGGTGTTGCCACACCCAAAGAAATTGATGCCATTTTCAAAGACGTCTTGAAGACACCCAAGGGCCCATGTGAACAGATGGATGTTGTCGGCCTGGATGTTGTGTTGGACATTGAGAATCACTACGCCGAATCTCGGAGTGGTATTCCTACAGAGCCGCGGGAATACCTTCGGGAGATGATTCAAGGTGGGAGTCTGGGTATCAAGAACGGTCGAGGATTTTACGACTATGGAGAACAAAATAAATGAATCCTTCTATTCCATTCTGTTCGAATATCACAGCACATTTTAAAACCATGTGTAGTTCTACATGCTTTCCCCTCTTATACTTCAATAGCGAGCTCCCTTATATCACCAACGAATCAGCTTGCAGATCCACTTGGTTTCACAGCATCATTGGTCTAGTGGTAGAATTCGTCGTTGCCATCGACGAGGCCCGTGTTCGATTCACGGATGATGCACATCTTTTTTTTGTTTTTGTAGTGGAATCCACCGAGGACCCGTTAGGTCTTGCCTTGTTGTGGAGCAGAAAGAACAACAATGCATAGATTACTCAAAACTCGTGCTTAGAAAGATCAGTAGAGAAATGTGCAAGCTAAACGTTTGATTGAATATGTAGCGTGAATCATGAACAATGCGCCCGAAATCCATGTGACCTTAAAACTCCGCGAAACCAATCCCATTCCATCATACCATAGCATTAAAAAGCAACCGCGCACCAATGCAGAAAGCAAGACATCACTTATTCCATGAGGCATCCATTCAGTCCCATTGGCCCTTATCCAGGCCACCCAAACCACCACCAGTATGCTTACCCAGCAACTTGGCAATGTTAGATCCCCCGCTGCGTTGCTTGATGCGGAGCTCCTTCTCACGCTCACGCTCACGCGCAGCTGTATAGGAGTTGACGGCACCGCCCTTCTTAGGACCCGAAGCTGCGGCTTTGGAGACACGGTTGGAGGCGCTCGAGCTACTGGAAGAGGAAGAGCCAGTGGTAACACGACGCAGAAGTTGAGGAGGGCGGAATCCAATAGGACCCTCTCCGCCGCTGCCGCTGTGGAATGCAAGCTTGGAGTTTGCAGATCCAGTGTTGGTGCCTGTGGCGGAATTGGAGGATGCTTGTCGGAGGAGTGCAAGACGGTCAACCACAACTCCGCGTGTGCGGCGTGGGTGGCTGGGTTTGGCGAAGGTGGTGTCCGATTGTGGTTGATCGTCATCGCCTTCGTCCGCGCCGGGAGTATCTTCATCTTGCTCATGTTCTGCATCATCGAGAGAAGCATCGTCCTGGAAGGAGTCGTATTCGGGGGTCTCGGTGAGGAAGGACAACGTTTCACGAATCTCTGCTATGGTGGCTGGTTTCTTTGACATTGCACTGGCGGGGGTGCGACGGAGGCGAGCCGCCGGACGGTTGGTTGCATCTTGAGTTGATGGTTCGAGAGGGCGTTTGCGGTTCTGACCATCACTCGTCGCATCATTGGATTGTTCTCCTGAAGCGGGGTCCTGCGATGCTCCTCCTTGGGAGGCGTCCTCTTCTTCCTCTAGGAAGTCGATATTGAAGTCATCATCAACTTCACGGTCCTCAACGGCCTTGAAGAATGCGGCCTTCTTGGGGTTCTCGGCAATCTCGCCGATTTTCTCATCTGCCAGGAGAGCACGGCGCATCTTAGCGAACTCGCGTTGCTTCTCACGACGACGTGCTAGGTGCTCATCGTCCGAGTCGTCGAGGTCAAAGTCATCATCCGCATTCTTGCGACGACGGAGGGCTCCAGTCGTGATATCTTTCATCAACTTGGCGACGTCTTTCTCGTCACGGTTGCGATCGTGAACCCTATAAGAATGTTAGTATCTTTCCATTGGCCATGCACCAAACTCTTAACATACGCATTGAGTGCGGCAAGTTGCTTCTCATCAACCACCTCGCCACTGTTGTCATTGATCATCTGGCGATCAATGGCATTTTCTTCGCCGTCGCTCTCGTCACTGTGACCCCCAAGGCCTGCGTATTCATCCTCAGACTCTTCGGCGGCCTCATCAACAATGTCTTTCGCCTTGCTGTTCTTCTTGTTGTATTGCGGAGCAGCATTCTTCTTTACAGCCTTATCCTTCTTCATGACATTGAAGGCATTGGCGTCGATTTCAAAGTCACCTTCATTCTCATTCTCGTCGACTTGAGAAAGTTCAGCCGCACGTCCGCGCCGCAACATTTTGCGCTTGCGGTCAGCAATGGGCGACTGAGTTTGACCCACAAGGACCGTGTCGACGGTAGACATGGGCGGGGTACCCCTGAATCGTTTTGCTGGATCAAATGGTGAGAATACAAAGCCCTCGTCTTGGGTTGGGTCTGGCAGCTGGGATTGGGAAAACTCCGAGAAGGCATATGGCGCAGGCGACTCTGAGACTCGGGTCACACTCTGCGCGTAGCCCTCCATAAAGTCTTTGTCCTGAGGCTGGGGCTGGCTGTCTGGAACAAGAACCTCCGATTCCTCCTTTCGAAGTTGAGGAACAGGCCGACCAGGGTCTGGAAGAGAGAAGGGCATGGTGGCAGATTCCACTTGAGTGCCAGCACCATTGCCATCCAATGTGGAGGCAAATGCCTGGGTAAGACCCAAGGACATATCGCCTGGTGTTCCCATCCCGAGGAAGTTGGGTCGTTCGGCGGACTGTGGGACATAACTCGGGGCTCTCACGGGTGTTGAAGGTGGTTGTGGTTGGTCTTCATCTTCGTCTTCGTCGTCGCTAATCACGCGAGTTGGTCGCTTCCGTCTCGCGGTAGGCACCTCGTTCTCTGCATCTGAAGGATCGATCTCACTCTCATCGTCAGCGGAATCGTCGTCTTCATTTGCCTCCTGTTCGACGAGATCCCCGCCGCCATTGACGCGCTCATGTTCTTCCTCCTGGTCGTCTTCATCGTCTCCTTCGACATCACCCTCCTGGTCAGAACCGGAAAGCTCGTAGTCATCATCTTCGTCTTCGTCATCGTCGCCGTTGGCCTTCTTCCTAGCAGCTTTCTCCAGTCGGCGGATTTCATCAGCCTCTTTGCGTGCTTTGTCGACGAGATTTTCCATGTCATCCTCCATCGCTGCACGCTCCTCGGCTGTTTCAATGACCACTCCCTTGGCCCTGAGCTCTTCAATGCGCTCCCGGCGCTCCTTGGCCGCTTGCTGTCGGGCCCGCCATAATAGACTTGCGGAAAGCTCTGCGGAGTTCATGGAGGCCATTTTTCGGGTAGGAGATGTCAGATGCGCCAATGCCTTGAGTTTGGTCATGGAGGGGTCTTCATGCATCTGCCTAGTAGGCAGGTTTTCGAATGCTGCAATGCGACGGCACTTGCCAGGGGATGTTACCACCTCAAGATCGCTATCAGAATCGTCCAAATCTTTCTGGTGCGCAGCAACCTCTTGCCTGGAAAGCAGCACGCGGATAGGTGGTTGTGTCAGTGGGCGCGAAACCCTCTTCAATTTGGCACCCTCTTGTTTGGGCTCAGGTACGGAATTTGGGACCTCCTGGGCTGCAGGGCCCTTTGCAGGATGCTGGTTTGACGTCAGCAGGTCTTTCGGGGCAGGTAAATCTTCGGTGTCGGCATCCATATCCATATCGACATCAGCTGCTTGAACTTGGGCATTCTCAGAATCAGCAGTCGACTTGGTCGCGTCCAAATGCCCGAGAACTGGAGAAGTATGGGGGGTATCTTTGGTTTTGTTGCGTAGTTCTCCGTCAGAGGAATTTTGTGATCCGACTGCTGACGATGAATTTGCCACGAGTTGCTCGGCCGGGGTAGGGGGTTGCATGAAGTTGAATTTGGCGAAGAGGCTTTCCTTGGTAATTTTCTTCTTTGTCTTGGCCTGGTGAGCTAGTTGCATGTTACGGCTCATTCGCTGAGTCTCCTGCCTCATTTCATCCAGTGCCTTCTTGCTGGCTTTCCGGGGCTGACGAGCCTTCTGGGAGAGCTTGCTCGCGGAATGGGGATCATCAGCACCGCTCTCCTCGCCTGAGAGGACCTGCGAGCTAAACTGCTCCAGCTGTACTCGTCGGATGGCCTTCTTCTTTTCGGCCTCGACTTTCTCTCGCTCCTCGCGTTCCTTGCGCTTTTGAGCGACAAGAGACAGGAAACGGGCGTTTCCTTTAGGCTTGTTCTCAGTGGCATTTTCGGTGTCTTCATTCTGAGTTTCTGGGTCGTCATGCGGTTCGCCTGGAGAGGATACGAAGAGAGGAGAGTCGGGCCTGGAACGGGGAGGGCTCTGGCTTGTTCTGTTGTCGGCCCTGGGCGAGTTGGATGTGGATTTATGCTTTCTCCTCGGACCGGCCGTAGGTAGGTCATCATCATCACTAGATTCGCCGATGGGTGTGGGTTGTGGTTCGGTCTGCTGGGGCGTCTCGTCCTGTTTCTTTTCTAATCGGATGGCCTTTGACACGCGAGCAAATGCTGAATCTTCGTTCTCAGGTTCAGCCGACCTAGAATTACCCTGTAAACGGGCAGCCATACGGCCTTTTGGTCGGAAAATGTCATCTGCACTGTCTGAATCGTCTGCTGAGTCGTGCAATGGGCCATTCTCGCGTGTATCGGCAGCCGGCACCGAATCACGCCCTAGATCAAGCTTCGAGACAGCATTTGTTGACTTGGCAATTTGAGTGTCGTCTTCCGAATCACTGTCGAATTCCGCCATCATGGCCTTGATCTTCTGGCCGGGCGTAATAATGTTCGGCGAATCGCCTGTGGGCGACGCGGAACGCGTCGACCGAGGTGTGGAAGGTGAAGACATGTCGTGAATATTATGGTGAATTATGGTAAACTTTAGAAAATTATTTCCATAATGATATCGATTGTACCTGGAAGCGGGCTTTTGAGACTTCCAAGGTCCGGAATAAGGTGGAGTGGACGCCAGGTTCAAGGGCGCATAGTCTGAACGCGAGGCGCGTTCCTCGCGTTGCCAGGCCTCACACGTGACCTTATCTTATCGCCTAATTTCTCTCCCAAATAGGCGTTAATTGGATTTATCATTGTGACGGCCAACTATGGAAATGAGTAATGTAATAGCAAGTGATATTTTCTCATTTTAATCTTTTTTTGTAGGGGGTTTTTGTGTGATTCTGACGGAAGTACCTCTTTCGGTAGATCAACGCTGCGCTGCTAACAACGATGGGAGTATTGCTCATGCTGTTATTCCCAGGAATCTCATAATACAAAGCTTAATGCTATTTTGTGAATAGACGCCGAGATCACCCACGGACTCCTCAAATATCGCATAAGAAAAAAACAGAAGCAAAAAAAGATACAATCACAATGCAGGAGAGGATTTGAGCCAATCACCGCCAAGGATCCTTGAGAAATTAGACTTGTTCCGGGGGAATCATGGAATCACGGAAGCAAAGAATCTTTCTTCTCCAGTAGATCGGTTCGCCGAACGAACGTCATCAAACTGAAACGCAGGACAAAACCGCATTTCTGACTGAGATTAAATCTCGATGTCAATGTCCATATCGAGGGCCGCAATGTTCTCATCATCAGTGTTGCGGTAGCTAATCATGAAGCCATTCTTGGGCTTCTTTGGAGTGACGCGAGAGGCAGCAGTTCCCTTCTGTGCGGGACTACCGTTGGATTTTGTGGCATCAAGGGTATTTTTCTGGTTGTCCACAGGAGCGGCGTCGGCAGCAGCGGATTTAGCTGCCCCGCTGAGATCGTGGTGAGTTTTGGCCACTGTTCGCACGCGCATAAAGGGATTTGGGGCAGCCTCTCCGCGAGCAACAGCCTCGGCTGCCTTCTTAGCAGCCTTTCTCTCCTCGAGCTGAGCACGACGACCGTTCTCAATGTTAAGCTTCTGGTTGCGAAGGTTGATCTGGTGGACTCGTTCGGCTTCCGATGGACCCCTGTCGACCTCTTTCTTGACAAGGCTTGTTCCCCAGGACAAGGTCGGATTGACCATTTTCTGCAATTCTGCCTCGATCTTCTCGGCTTCCTCCATGTTTCCGTTGACTTTAGCGAATTCCAGATTTCTTTCAAGTTCTAGACGATTAAGCACATTCTTCTTCTGGTCGAAAGCACCCTGGCGACGGAGTTTCTCGTTCAGTTCCTCCCGAGTGAATGTATGGTTGAGGAGACGGTTGATGTCGGCAACTTTCGACTCAACTTTGCCCTTTGTAGCCAGCTTGCAATCCTCAACAGCGAGGGTCTGAACGTAACGGCGGTACTCGGCCTAGTTGCCTGTTAGTTGGCTTGGAAGATTTGAGATTTGAGAGGGGGAAAAACAAACCTCAGTAAGTGGAGAATTGGAGAAAGTGACGAATGGGAAGTCCCTGACAGCCTTTCCGTGTGCTAACTTGACATACTGATCGGTGACAAATGAGCGACCGTTTTCGCCCTCCAAGGCGTATGGCTTGCCCTGGGAGATTCCTAGAGAAAGGTCAGCATGCATAAACAAACGAGGCAGCATAAGTTCTTACCAGTAATCAGGCCCAGGCGATATTCATTCTGACCACTGTCGGGGTGCGGGCCAATGCTCAGCCGAGCGTAGCAGCCGATCATAGCGTTCTCAAATCCGGGGTAGAAGCAAACTTTGGCAAAGTTATTACGTCCAACTTGAGCACGTCGGATTTCCCGAAGCTCAGCGGGCGGGTCATCCTTGGGAATGGAAACAGAACGGCCAACGCGGTCATCCAATTCGAGATCACTCTCGGCATCAGCATCTTCATCAGAAACATCAGATCCCATGGAGCGCGAACGGCGGCGCGATTTTGTAGGGTCCCGGCGACGGAGTTCATCCCGCTTGCCCTTCTGCTCACGCTGGCGCTTGTAAGCCTCGATGGCTCCGGACGTTTCTCCGACTTTGCGGCCACCAAGAGTGGTCTTCTGGCGCGAGCTCTTGCGTTGATTATCATCCAAGCCGGCGGAGCCTGCCTTTCGCTTGGCTTTCTTAGCTGCCCGTGCTTCCTCGCGCGAGCGAGATGCTAGAAGGCGGCGTAGAGCCAGATCCTGGTTGTGGCGATCGACTTGCTGGGCACGTTCGGACAGGGTTTCCTCGCGCTGGATTTCAGGCATAGCCATGATGTCCTTTTTGTCCTGGGCCGAGTAGTACAGCTTATCGTATGGGAAAATGGGGCGATCCTCGTCGTTGTCGTCGGAATTGTCGGCCTCTGACTCGGACTCGGACATTGGGGCAGACTGAAGCGAGTGACGGGATCCATCGTCAGACCTGTATAGATCGCCAGGTCAGTGAGGCTCTTAATTATCAAAATAGAGGGGCACTGCTCACACTTCACCCTCCGATTCATCTTTCGCAGGCTTGCGGGATCGGCGCCCCACCGATTTGGCAGTTCCTTTGCGAGCCATGGCTGCAGGTGAGGTATCTCGATCTTGGTCGTGTGAAGAGGCGGAGTGCGCTGGTGATTTGGGGGGTGGTGAAGTTTCCTCCTCAGAGTCACCCGCCAAAGCGAGCAGCTCAGCATCCAAATCGTCCGCCATTGTGAATATCTCTCAATACACTTATACCCTCAATAGAACTCAATAAACAAAGTGCCTATATATCAATAGGCATTCAACAGCCCTAAAACAATAGGAGTATTCGTCCTCCTATGGACTTATTCCCTCCTTTCCAGGAGTCGTTCCAAATATGGAGAAGTTGGCAAGACTTGCAAAAGGTGGTCCAAAACGTCTGTTCCAGAGGGAGTAATGTCCCAAGTTCAACAAACACTCTATACACGGGACGAAGGGAGAACGTAATGGAGGGTATCGTAAAAAACAGGTAGATGGTCGTCGCAAGTTGGCCTTAGCCGTAAACTTCATGACGTTCAAATGCCAAGCCGATTGTAAGCGCGCGGCAGCGCCAAGGCGATATAAGCGACCAATACGCGACCTCTGAGCTTCGTCCCTGGAATTAGCTTCATTAGTGGTCCAATTTGATTTCTCGATGTTGCCTTTACCTATTCTGCGCAGGTGCGCCTTGTCGCATTGCCGTTATTCTGCACCTGCAACAACTCCTGTTTTTCTCGATTTCCTCGTGCCGTCAACATCTAAGCATGGCCAATGTCGGCAGGCTTCAACTACCGCCGACACCTCCGGTGGCTCCAAACCTCTATATGTTCTTAGCAAAGAGCAACGAAAATTTATGGACAGCGCCCTGCGAGTGAATCAGGCCGGTGAGCTTGCCGCAACGCTGATCTACAAAGCGCAAACACCGCAGATCGTTCGCTCATACCCGCACCTCCGACCCTTGATGAAACACATGTACGACCAGGAAGCAGGGCACCTCAAGACCTTCAATCACCTCATCGCCAAGCATCAGATTCGTCCGACTGCCATGTATCCGGCATGGGAGGTAGCTGCCACATTTTTGGGTTGGTCGACTGCGGCATTGGGTCGCGAAGCTGCGATGGCGTGCACCGAAGCCGTGGAGACTGAAATTGGATCACACTACAACGACCAAGTAAGAGAGATTCTGTCTTGGGAGGCCGATGCCGAAAGGCGGGGGGAGGAGCTAGATGAGGAGCTTAAAGAAATGTTGGCCACATTCCGGAGAATTCGTGACGAGGAACTAGAACATCTCGACCATGCCGTGGCCAACGACTCAAAGGAGGCGAAGCCCTACGATCCGCTCGTTGATGTCATCCGTCTTGGATGCAGGACCGCTATCAAGATCAGCGAGAAGATTTGATATGGAAATTTGGTGGTACGCATGTGCTGGGGTTGCGCCGCCATTTATATATTCTGCTGCCGCCCAGGAAGGACTCTATGTACTATACCGACTACTCATCTCGATATTGCTAGCTATATTTAACATTGTATATTCTAATTCCGATTTATGTGCCCGATCTAATCTATCTCTCGCCGCAGGGTATCAATAAAATAACCGCCTTCTTTAGGTTCATGGTCTCTGACTTTTATCCCCCGGTGGTGTGGCCAGCACCGTTCACTCAAGAGTCAATGGGGTTTTGCTCCAAGTATTCCAGGAAGTTTTGGGAGAATCGGACAGCCTGTTGGTACACCTCCTCGAAGCCATTGGCACCCCCATAGTAAGGATCCTTAACCACCTCACCGCTGCCAACGCGATCGTGCAGTTTTCCACCCTTGCCGAAATCACCAAACAACCGCACCTCGGCAACCTTCGTATCAGCCCCGTATGCACCGATGGCAGCATCGACGTGCGAACGCGTACTCCTCGAGCTTGGCTTGGTGTCGGTCTTCCTCTTCAGCGTCGCAATGACCGAATCGCGCACATCCTGCAGGTCGCGGAGATTCGACTTGTCCATAGCGAGCAGGTAGTCAAATGTGAGGAAGTCTTCCCTTGTCACTTTGCGGGCAGCATGCTCGTAATCGGTGATTTTGTGGCGGCGCAGAGTAGACATGGTGCGGGAGTCGGGCGGCTCGAGGCTGTGGTAGGCGGCTGTACCGGCGGAGTCGATCTCACCGACGGAGGGGTGAGCGCCGGCCAGGTTGCGGAACACTCCTTCAGCCATGGGTGAACGACCTAGACTGGGTCAGTATATCGTAATGGCGGAGAAAAAGCGAGTACGACGAACAGATGTTTCCCAGGCAGACAAATAACACCTTGGCGGGGCGCGCGTTCGAGTTGGAAGCCATAGTGGGGTAGCGGGGATCACCAAGGAATCTCTATGTGATTTTTTTTCAGGATATGCAGAGCTAGGAAGTAAGTGACACAATAGTAATAGACAATAGTATGTATACAAGGAACGGCCTGGTTCGAATTTGACGATGCAGGGCGGGGAGGGGTTATCGATAGGCCCTAAGTTGGTGTCTCCACCAGCCTTGGAGAGATATCTTCACTGGCATTACTCCGTACGGAGTACGTGCTGCACATATGTCGTACACCAAAAGAAAGCAGGAACAAAGCAAAAACTAAAATATGTGTAGAACAAGGCATAAACCTAGCATATTGAAGCTAGAGGTAGATCACCTATTCGTACTCCGTAGTAGGAACAGGCAACTGTTTTTTTTTAGTCAAAAGAAAAAGAAAAAGAAGACCTCCAATGACCTCAGAGGCTAAAAAAAGAAATGAGAAATGAGTATACTCCATCGAACAGGCTGCCACTGGCTGCCCACTGGCTGCCCACTGCTGAGATAATGGATGAGCCACATATGACAAGCCTAATGTGGCTGAGTTCCAGTCAGTTGGCCCAGTAACAAGATCGTCCTCAAGTGGAGTTTCTCCTCTTAACAACCCGTGGCTCAAAGGTTTCACTTCCCAGGGTTCTTTGGTTATTGCAATATCATTGGAGCTTTTTATTCCGAATCTGAAGATTCTGCTCTCTATTTTTCTAACTGTGCCCTGCATCTCTATACGGAGTACAACAGGCCTAATCAGCGTGTGAAGAGATCTCCACAAGGCAGTGCGGAGCAGCACGGACACTTTTGATTCGTCCCCATATCCACCATATCGTTGCCCACAATCGAAAGGCGTCGTAAACAACAGAGGGCAACCCGGATTTGATTCCACATTTTTTTTTGATCGCTGTTCTTCTTCACCTTCAGCGCTGTCGTATGACAATCCATAATCCATATACCCTCTCCTTGTATCAAATTTCGCTTGCAATCCTCCTTCATATCTGAAACGACGCCGAGAACTCGGATCCGTTAATCGGACTAGTGATCTCTCCCGCTGACGCTTAATATTCCACTCGGCGCTCCTGGCGCAATCTCCAATAACCCCCTGCTACAAACTTGGGGCGGGATAATCTGAACTCGATCCCAAGGCTCCTCCATTATGGCCTACAATCGTGTGGGCGCCGGTACGTACTCCTCTAGCCTTATTGGACCCCCGCCTCCCTCTCTTTTCATATTACCCGCGCATTCTCCATCTCTCTAAAACTGCTCAAATCAGTGCTGGTCATTGATTCAATGGTCTCAGTACAATTTGCGCCGTCAAATTATTGCCATTCAAGCTTTCATTAAAGAATCTTTTGCGTCTCAAAACTAACCATGTCACGAATAGACCCGTTCGGAGACGAGCATACCTCGCCCATTTTGAATCCTTCCCATCTTACGGGATACAGCAATCGCACTCCTTCCCCCGGGCGACCACTGGAGCATGGCTACCAGCTCTCGGACAACCCATATGGGCCCCAGTCGCATCTTCCCATGCCATCCAGTGATCGCTTGGCCGAACAACCCACTGTGAGTATTACGAGACCACAGCGAAATATGCTGTGTGGGAATGAATACTGACAATCTACCTTGGAAACAGTACTCCGTCGAGAATGTTGATCACTCTTATGGCCACCATGACGCATATGACGCACATCATCCTTATCCTGGCCAGGAGTATGCGGTCGACCCCGAAGCCCATCACGACGCCTACTACACCCAACCCTACCAGCCTACACATACCCCACATGATGATTATGACCTAGGCCAGTACCCAGAGGGAGGACACACGCCCTTTGAAGTCGATCAGCCTATGCTGCAACCGAGCGAAAACCCCTTCGGGCCGGACCCGTATACTGAGTTCCAGGATGAACCGGCCCCGACGCCCAGCCCAGCGCCTATTCGCCGTTGGAAGACGGTGAAAGAAGTCCAACTGTTCAACGGCAACCTCGTCCTCGATTGTCCCATTGCGCCGAGACTGCTCAGCCAAGTACCCCACGCAGAGCCACCAGGTCGCGATGAATTCACGCACATGCGATATTCGGCAGCGACATGCGACCCTGCCGATTTCTTCGAAGAGCGATTTACCCTCCGCCAGAAGCTTTTCGCAAAGCCTCGCAACACCGAACTCTTCATCGTCGTGACCATGTACAATGAAGATGACTTCCTCTTTGCGCGCACCATGTCCGGTGTTTTCAAGAACATTGATCACATGTGTTCTCGCACAAGCAGCAAAACGTGGGGCAAGGATTCGTGGAAGAAGATTGTAGTCTGTATCATTAGCGACGGTCGTGCCAAGATCAACCCTCGGACGCGCGCTGTGCTGGCAGGTCTGGGTGTCTACCAGGACGGCATTGCGAAGCAACAAGTCAACGGAAAGGACGTTACCGCGCACATCTACGAGTACACTACTCAAGTTGGGTTAGAGGTGAAGGGCACTCAAGTGCATCTCAAACCTCGATCTGGTCCTCCTGTGCAGCTGATTTTCTGTTTGAAGGAAAAGAATCAGAAGAAAATCAACTCTCATAGATGGTTCTTCCAAGCCTTCGGTCGTGTTTTGGATCCCAACATTTGCGTCCTCTTGGATGCGGGTACCAAACCTGGCAAGGACTCGATCTATCATCTCTGGAAGGCCTTCGATGTTGAACCCATGTGCGGAGGTGCATGTGGTGAGATCAAGGTCATGTTGTCTCACGGCAAGAAATTGCTGAACCCGCTGGTGGCTGGTCAAAATTTCGAGTACAAGCTCAGCAACATTCTCGATAAACCGCTTGAGTCTTCATTCGGTTTCATTACTGTGCTGCCTGGTGCGTTCTCCGCCTACCGGTTCGTCGCACTCCAAAACGACAAGAACGGCCAAGGTCCACTAGAGCGGTACTTCCTAGGTGAGAAGATGCACGGTGCCAATGCCGGTATCTTCACAGCCAACATGTACTTGGCTGAAGATCGAATCCTGTGTTTCGAGATTGTCTCCAAGCGGAAGTGCCGATGGCTCCTTCAGTACGTTAAGTCATCGACTGGTGAAACCGATGTGCCTGATCAGATGGCCGAGTTCATTCTCCAGCGTCGTCGTTGGCTGAATGGCAGTTTCTTCGCTGCAGTTTACGCCATTACCCACTTCTACCAGATCTTCCGCAGTGACCACAGCTTCATTCGCAAGTTTATGTTGATGATTGAGTTCGTCTATCAGACAATTGCGATGATTTTCGCGTGGTTCGGAATTGTACGATTCCCTCCCCTTCACCGTTATTTTTGTTTACCTATGCTAACGCCTTGCGCAGGGTAACTTCTTCTTGGTTTTCCACATCTTGACAACATACTTGGGCTCAGATGAACTACTGGGTACTGTTGGTAAGGTTCTAGGTATTGTCTTTGAATGGCTGTACCTGGCAACTCTTGTTACGTGCTTCGTTTTAGCTCTTGGTAATCGACCCGGCGGATCCAACAAGTTCTATATGACCATGGTCTATTTCTGGATCGTAATCATGATATATCTTGCATTCGCTGCCATTTTCGTCACGGTTAAATCGATCCAATCAGAGGTGGCCTCGAACACCTTTACGGTCAGCGAACTATTCACCAACAAGACGTTCTTTTCTATCATCGTCTCCCTTGGATCGACCTATGTCATGTGGTTCCTCGCCTCGTTCATCTTCCTGGACCCATGGCACATGTTCACCAGTGTAAGTTATCCTGTGAATCTAATTTTGATGAGTCTTCTAACCTCCTCCAGTTCATTCAATACATCTTGCTCACGCCAACCTACATCAACGTCCTCAACATCTACGCGTTCTGCAACACCCACGATATCACATGGGGTACCAAGGGAGATGACAAGGCCGAGAAACTGCCCTCTGCGCACCTTAAGCCCGGCGGTAAGGTCGACGTCAACATTCCGCAAGACGATGGCGACCTGAACGCGCAGTATGAGGCGGAGTTGGCCAAGTTCGCCATGAAGCCCCCTAAGGAGGTCCAGGTTGTTTCCGAGGAAGAGAAGCAAGCCGACTACTACAAGGGCTTCCGCAGTGCCGTCGTGCTCGCCTGGGTATTCTGCAACTTTGCTCTTGGTGCCGTTGTTCTGAGCGCTGCCGGTTTGGAAACCTTCGAGGACAAATCTGACAATTCTGCCCAGACCGAACGCTCCATGATCTACATGGAAGTTGTTCTCTGGAGTGTTGCTGCTCTGTCAATGTTCAAGTTCATAGGCGCAATGTGGTACCTGGTTGTTCGTATGGTGAGTTATCTTCCTTGCACTACTATTTTCGTCGACCGCATACTAACATTCACATTCTAGTTCCGTGGCGTTTGATTTAGTGTACTTTTAAGCATGATGATTGTGTTCTTTTACGCCAGCAGCAATGCTATGTTTTCATATATCCCCTGATTTTATCCGGATTTGGATTTGGTTACAATACCACGGCGGGCCCGGTCTGGTACGCAAATGAAAATGGGAATGGAAATGGAAATGGAAAATGTAATACGTTTGATGACTTGCCCGCGATATCCCTCTCGTCCTTTGTGACACGCGGAATGACATGATATCGTGATTTCTCTGGTTTTTATCTTTTTTTATCGTTCGATCTGGTGCATCCTTTGCATGTGCTTGCCTTTGCATATGTATACTTGGGCCGATATGATTTTTGTGTTTCTCATGTGGTTGGGAATTTGTGTACTGTATCTGTAGATATGGAGTATTGATTATTCCGCAAACTTTGTGTTTATTGAAAAGAAGTAGTGTGTGTCTACAGAAATCCGAGGCATCGTAGGAACTATGTGGTCAAGAGTTGATTATGGGAAGTTTCAAGTGAATATAGTGACATCACTATCAGCTGTGAAAGTTCCACGGAGGTTCCAAACAAGCTACATTGCTCCATTAAGTGTCTAGCATGCACCAACTATATTGACACCATCTAAATTAGCACCAACTCCCTAATCTAAAATCGAATCAACCTAAGAAGCCTGGTTCTTAGAATGCACACATAACGCAATCCCTCCAAGTACCAAGCCCATGCCCAACCAGGTCTGCCTCGCAATCACCTTGCGCTCAACATACCACTCCCCAAGAACAGTAAACAAGAATGCACTCGAGTTTGCAAGCGGCACAGTCAAAGAGAGTTCTACAAAGCAACAGGTTAGCAATTCCACACCTCAAACCCACAGCATCAGAAGCCAAGAACCCCAAAGAATGACACTTACCATGTTTCCCAACAAGCAAAAAGAACCAAATACTGCCCGTGAGATTGATAACCAAGGGAATAGCATACGCAGGCGTGCGAAGCAAATTAACAACCGTCCAGAAAATAGTAACAACCTTCGTCCGCAGCCACGACTGCTTCACAGGGGCTCCACGTCTCCACGCCGGCGTGGGTATATCATCCTGGTCCTCATCTGCGCCACCTTCCCTGTTTTCCGTAGTATCGCGACTCCCACTCTGTCCAGCAATTCCACCATCCAGTCCCGTATCTGCATCCGCAGTCTTCGGTTTCCGGTTCACATCACTGCTACTTGTACTCCGTCTCCGCACACCTTCGTCACCGGAGTCACGGTCTTCTTCCTCCCGAGAGAGCAATTCCTGTCCCTCGTCCGCATCCGTGAACCCGGTTTCTGGCGATTCTTGTGGGCGGCCTCGGGAGTTTGATTCGTTTGCTTGCTTCTCTTGTCGGGCGTTGAAGTCTGCTGCCGCGCGGCGGATAAAGGGGGTTGTGAAGCCCCATGCGACGCCGACGAGTAGGAAGGAGAGAACGTAGCTGAAGACGGAGGGTTCGGCTTCAGCGGGGATGCCGGCGTCGGGATCCATGTTGGTATTCTGGGACCTGGGAGGCTGTCGGACGATTGGTTCGTTGCACGGTGTCACTGCCCTGACGTTGCTGCAACCTATGGGTCGTTGGTCTGTGCGTTACTGATAAGACAGATAAGGTTAGTTCTGACGATCCTCGGATCTATAAAATGGATCCAACGCTTGAAAGGCTTTATTGGATTGACAGATCAAGTATTTTGAGGTCTTGGGATAAGAAAATAATCAACCGAGTAGTGATTCACGTATTGTACATCTTACCAACAAGTCAAGCCCACTTGCAGGTCAATTTCGATTGTCCTGGAAACAAATAGATGGATTCATCAGTCAATTGCCCGCCACCCACAAGCCCACAAGGATACTAGTACACAAGAAAAAAATCAAGTACAAAAGTTTGCTCTCAGTAGGTCAATTGCGAGCCTCCGATCAAGCTTGCCCGGCCGCCACAGAGGGTGTCGCCACGTCCGATGGATGCGCAACATCATCAAGACCGATTCATCACAGAGCAAAAAGGGACCCACCACCCGCCTTCTCCCTCGAACCCACTTCACCAGAGTCCACAGCACCAGAAGATCAGTTCCCTTTTAACCGTTGCTTAAGCGAACGCCGAGGCTTGAATAGACGAACGCCCACTGTGTCCGAGAAAAGAGTCCTGGTGTGCTTCCTCCTCTGATGTGCTCAAACGGTCGCCCGTGCAGCATCCCCCTACTTCTCTCACCAGTAACAGATATTCCTCCTCTTTATGTATCCTCACTGGCATCTTGAACCGTGGCAGCCCGCTGCCCTTCCCCCTTCAGTGCCGCTCGTCACAGGTGAGTCTGCTGTCGTGTGCCCCCGCCAGTTATCCTCCTCCGTCGGTCCAGGTGAGTCTGTTGTCGAAGCCCATGTAAAGTAACACAACTTGGGGGGGAGAGAGAGAGGAAGAGAGAGGGAAGGTGAAGTAAAAGAAGGAGGGTATCTATATGTTGGGGCAAACATCACAACATCCGAATCGGGAAGGCACCTTGACACCTACTTGATTATGGCATATGAACTAGAGACAGATCGAATGTCACTTCCTGGCCAATTTTTGTCACATCGAAGCTATACAAGCCGAACACCCTAATAAACAACTAGTTTACTTTGGCTATCTTAAAACTAGATTTCTGGGAGGCACAGCAACAATAGCAAACGCGTCATCCAAGCCACATACTACAAGAAAATTGGGGATAAAATCCGAACAGGAATCAAAATGGCGCATACTGGAAAGCGACTGGGAATCATTCACTTCTAGGGTGACAGCCTGGCAGTGATATGATTACTGCCATTGTTCGGGGTAGGGAGCATATCTTTGATAGATGTTCGGTATATACGTTTAGTTAGTTACAGGATTACAGGATACTAGTAGCTTTAAGGTTGCAGTTGATACTGGGTGTAGTGAACTTGAAATGCGTGTAACAAATTGATTTCTAGTGTATATATGTATAGTCTATTAGATAAATATTTTCTCCTTGTGCAGCGCAGCACAAGAGACTCAAAGTGACAAAGTATGAAAGATAAACGGAAAGGTAAGTAGGTAGCCGAAAAGGCATTTGAGATAACGGACAAAAAGATCAGAAAAAATGGCAAGGAAATATAAAGTATAGACAAAGAATGACGAATATTAGCAAGAAGGGAGTGACAAGACTTAGTTGCCAGCCTTCGATTTCTTGCCAGGAATGAGCTTCATCACGGATTCCTTCATATCGGCACTGCTCCACCGCTTCACACGGACAAGGTAGTACATGAGAGTAGCGACGAAGATATTGAAACCAATGAAAGCCCACATGATGCCGAAGTTGCGCCACCTGTCGGAATAGGAGATACCGGCCGTGATCAGGTACTGGTCTGCAACTTCGAGAGAGCAGTAACTGCAATCACTCGTAGCCTCGGGATTGAGCAGCTGACCACCCGCAGCAGTGACATACTTCATCAGGTACTCTCCGCAAGTCTGGCCAGAGGGCGGATTGAAGATGGATAGTTCGGCGGTCGAACATACCACTTGGCGATTGTGAAGCTGTGTGCCAGCCATGCCGCCGACCCAGTATGTGAATGGCGAGACACGGTACATGAAGATCCAGAAGCCGGGAAGGGCAGATGGGGGCTGCATCACACCGCAGAACGTCAGAGACATCGCGAAGAGAAGAACGACTACTGCACTGGCGGTTGTTTCATCTGGGAGACCAGCAATGACCATGTGGGTGAAGGTGCTGGCGTAGATGAAGAAGACAATGCAGAACAGGAGGACAGTTCCCTGGGTCGTCGAGTCGGGGACTCCAACGACTGCATAGAAGTAGGAGGCGTAGGTCAAGATACCCATGACGACCATGAAGGGGATCTCCACAATGATGTTTGCGATGAGGAAAGCCTTCCAGGAGTAGGATTTGCTAGGACGTTCACGTCCCTCGTAGAGGGATCGCTGGCTGACGAACACGGGCATGATCTGGTGAGATTAGTGTATGTTCACTTGCTTGGCTTCTGGGTTTGAGCATACCTGTTGCGACAATGACGAGAAGATTGTACAAATCATGAAGAGAGAGTAGATGACGGTCTGCATGCCTTGCAGCGACGTTTTGGCACCATAGAACGAGAAACCAATGAATAGACCAGACACAATTCCAAGTCCCCATTTTGCCAGAATGTAGGCTGGCATGCGCCAGTATTGCTGGAACACGCGGTATGTGACCTGGGTGATTTGGAACCAGAATGGCATAGCGAATTCAGAGTGGCCTTGAGAGGGATCATCAACACCAGAGGGTTCGCTTGCCTTTTCTTTATGAATTCGCTCGAGCTCAGTCTGGACCTGCGTGCTTTCGTTGCTCTGCTTCCACACGTCGAACCAGTCCTGGCCCTTGTCGTTCTTACCAGCATTGACAATGCCCAGCATGTATTCAGCTGGGTTCTCGGTATCCGCGCACTTACGCGCACCGTTGGACTCGAAGTACTCAAGCATTGTGCTAGAGTTTTCTCCGACCGGACCAAAGTACACAGTCTTACCACCTCGGGCAAGGAACAGTAGCTGATCGAATTGTTGGAAGAGCATGGCGCTGGGTTGATGAATTGTGCAAAGAACTGCTTGACCGTGCTCGGCAAGCTTGCGAAGGAATGAACAAATAGCCCAAGAGCTCTGAGAGTCAAGACCACTAAAACAGAGTTAGTATTTGAAGCAAAAGGCATGAGAATTTGTTGGTCAGGGTACTTGCCTGGTAGGCTCATCCAAAAAGAGTAGCAGCTTGGGTTTGGCGGCCAATTCGACGCCGATAGTCAACAGCTTGCGCTGCTCGACATTCAGACCCTCACCAGGGACACCAACAATCGCTTCGGCAAACTCCTCCATCTTCAGCATTTTGATCACATCCTCGACATAGTCGTTCTTCTCCTTAACCGAGACGGAGGCTGGCTGACGCAACATAGCACTGAATCGCAGAGACTCACGCACAGTAGCAGTATCGAGGTGAAGATCCTGCTGCTGAACATAACCTGTCTTTCGCTGGAAACTCTCATCAAGTTCACGACCATTGACAAACATATCACCGGTGATAACACCCATCGATGTGCGGTGTGCCAATACATCAAGCAAAGTCGTCTTACCAGCGCCACTAACACCCATAAGTGCAGTCAGCGTTCCAGGCTTAACCCATCCAGAAACGTTATCCAAGAGACGACGTGGCTCGCCCTTAATCTCGATATCATAGGACACATCGCGCCAAGTGAAGGTATCGGTCTGAGCCTCCATAGCACCCATTCCCTTGTCCTCTGTATCCGCGGCAGGAGCTTTGGATGGCTCGGTACTTTCAACATCGGATCCAGACTTATGGCCCTGGCGGAATCTGGCAGGCTCGTGACCGCGACGGAAAACCAGAGCTTCGGCAGTGGTTGTAGTAGCGGAGTTCAGCTCGCTTGCGACAAAGTAGATGAACATGAAACCGATCAAGAAGGCTATCAGGATACCAAAGTTTCGCCAGACATGGCTGTAGCTGTAGGAGTAGTTCAGTGCAATGTACCGGTCACCGTTGACAGTTCTAGAGCCTGCCACCGAACCAGCCGCACTGCAACTGAATGCATCGCCTGATAGATCGGCGTATGAAGGAACATAGGATGAGCAAGGGAACTCGCGACCATGGAACTCGTTGGCAATCAGGATCTCGAAGGCGTAGTAGATCGGATTGAGATAATGAAGCCATTCGAACCACGGGTGCATAGATGGAACAGGGAGGACAAAACCGGTGTAAACAACGAGGATCAGAATCATGACACCTGCCAGACCCATAGCCTGTGAGATGGTTTTGGTGATAGCGGCTAATGTGCGGAAGACGGCACTCATGACGAACGTGATGATGAAAGTGATGAGGAAGTAGAGGAAGAAGTTGGATGCTTCTCGTTTCAGACCGGCCAGGAAGTATAGGATGATGTTGAACACGACAGACAATGCAAACTTGACTGGTATATCACTGATTACACCGGCAATGGCTTCCGTGGCAGGATGGTAAAAGGCAAAGGAGTTATGCTTTTCGACAATTGGGCGTTGTGAGTAGAGACTGTTGATTTCGGACATTGCGGTGAGAGCATTGAGAAGGACAGCAAAGAACAGAGTTGCACCTTTGGACGTAAAGCCTGCAGTTGCATCCGGGGTCCCGTAGAAGACTGATCCGATGATCAGAGCCATGATGATATTACTGACGACTGTAGAGATAGTTGCGGCAGCATCGTTCCAGAGTCGTTGATAGGCGCGAACGGTGTTGAGTTTGATTTGCATAGGAACACTGATGATGTATGGAGACTGGGGCCGGGTGTGTTTGGCCTGCGCGCCACGCTTCCATTGGTGGAGATCGGCGACGGCTGGCACATCATGTCCAACGGGATTTTGTCCTTCATATTCAGCAATTTCATTCAGCAATTGCTTGTATTCAGGCGACTGGAGCCATGCAGCCTCAAAGTCCTCAGGCGTACGGGGAACACGGTTTTCCATGCCGGGCTTCGCTCGCCGCTCCTCAGCATTTGTAATCGAAGTGAGGAAATCTCCAGTGGTCTGTCGAGTCGGACAATCCCAGCCTTGGTTCTCAAAGTAGGACTTGGCGGCGGCAGCAGGGCCGAAGAAGATTTGATGACCTTCGTAAAGTACAATCACCTTGTCAAATACATCGTAGATGCTTTGACTTGCTTGATAGGCAGCAACCGCGTGACACGAGCCAGTGATATTAGCGGACAGGCGCAAAGCCTCGACAAACTTCAATGCCGTGGCGGAATCCAATCCTCGAGTAGAGTTGTCCCAGGCAGCGATTGGAGCATGGGCTAGGGCCATCTCTGCGATACTGACACGCTTTCGCTCACCACCCGAGACACCACGGATGAAATCGTCTCCGACGCGCGTATTATATGTGTGACTCAGTCCGAAGACAGCCATGATGATCTGAGCCATGTATTTGGCGTATTCAACGCGCGACATACCTTGGAACCGATGAGCGGGAGTTCGTGTTGCAGCTGCAAACTCTAGAGTCTGACCGACGGTCAAATTAGGGAAATGTCTATCAACCTGTGTAATTCAAAGTTAGCAATATGTCTATTGGCATAGTCGAATGTTGGGGGTGTACCTCTTGGTTGTATACAAGTTCGCCCTTGAACTCTTTTACCATGCGAGGTTGAGGAATTCCTGGTGATTGTTAGCTAGATCGTAGAGTTGTCGGAGCGCGAGTCTTACCATTGTAATGGATGACACTCTCCTTATCCATATTCAAACCATGCAGCTCTCCAGTCATAGACTTCAGAAGTGTACTACAGCCGGCACCTGGTCGACCAAGCACAAGCAACAGCTCTCCATTTTTCAAAAGGCCATTGAAATCCTTGAGGATTCGCCTTTGGGGAGAGTGTGATTCACGAATGATTTGAGGTAACCGTAAAGGGGCAGTCAGGGTGGATGTGACTGTATCTTGGAACTGCAGCGCCGCGCCCGATCCATATACGTTGAGTTTTTTGAAAATGACGTCCGATGCGTGTCCCGAGCGGCCGTCTCGGCTCATATCATTGAAAGCCACTTGGAGCCATTTTTGCAAATCGAACTTTCCGGATTGGGGATCGAGAGATGGATCCTGTTGAGCGAGGACTGCTAGGGTATCTGTGGTTCCAGGGATGGATTGTCGGCGAGACCGTTGAGTGGCTATTTTAGTGAGGGTCTCAACATCGTCTTGATCGATGAATGCCATAGGAGAGTCGCCGAGAGTTGATGCATCTCCGGTATGAGGTGGCGTTGGTTCACGCTTTTCCCTCAGCTCCAGGGAGCTTGTGTCCGATGTCATCGTGCCGAGATATAATAGACAACGATGGGGGAAATTTAAGCGCAGAGATAGACGGAAATATTCGAAACCAAATTATTATGGAAAATCAGTTAAAGGGGGGAGGGGGATAATCAGGTATTTAAAGTCTGTAGGTATTTCCGTCTTTAGATGACATCTTCCATTGTAATGGGAACTGTGGGTCGGGTCGGAGATCGGAGCAATTGAAGAAAAAATCGAAAAAAAAAAGAAATATAAAAATATATTGTACATAAAAATATATGAACGGAGCTGAGCCTTACTAGTATCCCCAGATGATTGGGTAGATGGACATTCAATTCGGATGGCCTAGAGTGACCATAAGCCTTCACTGCCCTACGCTCTCGAACTTGACGCCATAAAACTCAAAAGATGGGAATTTCTAAGCCTCGTGATGACTCAGCGGATTTTCTTGGACCCTAAGAGCCGGGAGGACGGATCTGGGAGATCCCGAGCCCCCGGTCCACCTTTCGCTCGGCATCCGTAGACGGAAACCCTGCACTAATCCATGAAGGGATCCACCGGTGCATAATATCGCAATTATGATCGGGCCGCAAGGTGGCCAAGCCCTATCAATACAGGAGAGCTTGCGACGCTACAAGGATTCTGGAATCCTCCTACTCCACAGGTGGGCCTTTTTTTACGATATTCCTTAATTTCCCCCAATGATTAACCATGAACATCTGAATTAGTTAACTAGTTAACTATTATAAGATTACCTACTCCGTACTCCGTACATGTAAGACTCGGATGAAAATTCGGTCGAATTGAGTCCATATCGGCTCGGGAACCAACCGGTCCATTTTACTGTGAAACAAGTCCGAGATTATATTACAATTCGTGATTTCACTGATTTCACTGGACCTCTTTTTGTACAGAAGAGTTGTACAACGCACCCTGATATGCCATATTTTGTGCATCTGATAGCATTAATATTTCAATGTTGCTTCCAAGGTTGCTTATTGCCGCGTTTTCGGGACATCTTTATCTGGTGGACCGCAGATTGTCCGGACATCCATCCATAGGTCTTACGCGTAATTCCTCTGTACTATTGTTCTAACCTTCAAATGTGCCCTATAAACAAAACACCGTTTTCGATCGACTATCGATCTCGCAGCAACACTATCTTCAATACCAAATAAATAGTTAGTGGCACTTGGCAGACCCACTAGCTAACCACTTGCGGGCATGTATGGAGTATGTAGCTGACTGTATTCACCCTTCGTATCTCGAATAATGTCGCGATTATGCGATCACATGCTATCACATGCTGAAAGATCATTGTTTGTTTGCTTTGTTTGCTCTTACTTAGTCATCAGATATTATATGGATGTTTGCATGGTTTGACGACGTGGGCTGGCTACATTCACTTCTCTTCACTACCTGCTCTCCCCATCTCTAGTATTTTGAGTTGACTGTACTCTTTGTTCATAGAACTGACATAACAAATACATAACCTTAGAATGCAAAATTAAGTGATCAATTTTATGAGCTTTATCCATAACCAGAGCCAAGTGTAGGTTCTAATTGTAAGGCTTGCCTTGTAAAACAGAGTCAATAACACAGCCTAAAAATCGTGGATAGAGAGCTCATGCAGGGTTATATCTATATGTTGATTAATCAAAATCAAAGGGAGGAATAACACTAAATAATGATTTTATGTAAATGGGGTTCATTATTTATGCGAAAGTCATTCCTTCAACGTCACCCCCACAAGAATTGAACTTGAGCGAGAAAGCAAACTGTAGGTTGAAAAATCACCAGAACAGCCCATGGCAACTATTTGACTAAGAGTGTATTGGGGTTGAGAACAGTGTCCCTAGCAAATATAGAGTTGATAGATGGCCGTTAGATGTTTAGTTGGAGTTGCAAACCAAGACATCTTAGGTTACAGGTGTGGTAAAAGTATTCCACTCTTTGCCAATGGCAATTGAAAGACTGCCGACACATTTCTGCCCTATTCAACCCACCCCGTACAAAGAGCGAGTATCGCTCACTACGAGCCCACATCTTTAGTACAGCGCACTCCATGATCTCCTACTGCTCTCATTATCTTCTGCATTGTGTCATTCGTAACATCCGCTGAGAGCCGTTTCCCCACAGCATCTTCAATTTCGCAAAGGATTCGTTTCTGTTCTTCTGCGATGAGTGATTTAACAGGCTCGTTCATGACCATCCGATCCACAATTTCTATTGGCCTTTTGAGCTCGTCGTCACGAAGTTTGTAATCTGCGTTCTCCTGTTGGAAAAAAAATATCGAAGGATGTCAGATAGAAGACAACTGGTTTGCAAACATCAAGTAACTCACCACTATGGAGTAGAATGGCTCAGCGTGGTATATCTACAGAAAAAGGGGATGATCTACAGTGGCTTTATGACATCTTGCATATGCATGTTGTAGTACCCCGTATACTGTCATATATTACATGATCTGCAGTAATGACCACATAGTGCAAGTGAATATTGATTCAACGGTTTCACAATACGAAGGCATATACAGTGGGTACCCGTGGCTGTCTGACATTTATTCGGAGTGTAAAGGAGAAGCGAGCACACCCCGGGAGTGGTACAGTAGGATGTGTATGGTCAACGGGTATTCTACTAGTATCCAGTAGCAGAAACTTGGGATCAACCGCTATACCCTATTGAGATTATGTTGTTTCGAATTGGGGTTCTAAAACTAAGGGGAAGAAGTGTACTCCGTAATGGAGAAGCTATAGCCTGGGAGACTGGCTATTTATATATCCACGTATTCTTCTCCGTTCCGACGGAAGTCGGAAATCTAACGGACCGGGGACTTCCCGGGGTTGATTGCAATGGGGCAGTATTACGGTATCTTCAATTTGCTGACCACATATAGTAGAATCTGCGCTGCACGTCAAGCTTCAAGGCGAACTTCTGAATATTCATGCATGGCCATGGTAAGGGCTGAAGACGACAAGTAACTTGGTAGATAATAGCTGAAGAGACTTGGCTGGCTGGACTTCTGGAACTCTTTTTATTGGGCCTGTATTTTAGTAATGCATCGCCTGGTTGTCAAAATTTTCCGACAGAAGCTGGGAACTCCGGGGATTTACAGCGAATTTCAACTTTGCTTATTCTCACTTCAAGGCCGGCATGACGGTTACGGAGTAGCCGTTCCTACAAGAGAATATCTTCCAGGACGAGATTACGACATTGAACTACGGAGAGAGTAGAGTAATAGACCTGGGGATGCTAAGGATAAGTAGTCTAAAATTTTGAGCAATCCCTAGTTATATATATATATATGTCCTCTGCACAGTTCATGCTTCTTACCGGCTTCGTATCCATCTGAAAAGACATGACAAGGTTGCATAAGCGGTCAACTATTCTTGTTATATATAAATTAAGTGATACGTCAAAATCCAAATTGAAACTGGATTCAACTGGGGCGATATGCCTATTAGCGAGCGGGGTAGATCGGCGACTCCGATGTGACTAAAGCGAGCTTGGCTATCCACGCTCTCTTCCTCTTCATGAACTCGGAATCATCAGCTCGCCATGGCTATCCAGTCACTACACGAAATCAATGCTTATAATCTACGCACCTTCATGCGCCACTATGTCTCCGAGATCTCAGGTTCGCTTGGCGACCTAGGCACATTCCTGCCTATCGCGATTGCGCTAGCCTCCAATGGCACCGTCTCCCTCGCTAGCACATTGATCTTCTCGGGTATTTTCAATATTCTAACGGGCGTGTTTTTCGGTATTCCACTGCCAGTCCAACCGATGAAGGCCATCGCCGCAGTGGCAATCGCGCGTAGTTTCTCAAACGGCACGATTGCTGCGGCGGGGATCTTCGTCGGTGCCTGTATCCTTGTCTTCAGCTTGACCGGTATCTTACACTGGTTCGCCAGTGTAATTCCCATTCCAGTCATCAAGGGTATTCAAGTTGGGGCGGGATTATCCCTGATCATCGCCGCCTGCAGCAGCATGCTTCATCCCTTGGGCTGGATCAGCCCCTCCTGGGCCGATAACCGTATCTGGGCGGTTGCTGCATTTGTTGTGCTTCTGCTCACCAATATTTATCGCCGAGTACCCTATGCGCTCGCCGTGTTAGTGCTGGGTCTGGTGTTTGCCATCATTCGGACTGCATTGGCAGGGTATATGCCCAGTTTCGAGGTGTGGCATCCCTTCGCCCTGGTTCCGACCCCACTTCAATGGCGTGTCGGTGCTGTGGATGCTGGAATTGGTCAAATTCCTCTTACCACGCTGAACTCTATTGTGGCGGTTGTCCACTTGGCGAATGATCTGCTGCCGGACGTGCGCACTCCTTCCATCACCCATGTCGGGCTGAGCGTGGCTGGCATGAACCTAATTGGCTGCTGGTTCGGTGCTATGCCCGTCTGCCATGGATCTGGTGGTCTTGCAGCGCAGTATCGGTTCGGAGCTCGCTCAGGAGCAAGTGTGATCTTCCTCGGCCTGTTGAAACTTATTATTGGCTTTTTCTTTGGAGAGACCTTGGTTGACCTTCTGAAGCGGTTCCCTGCTGCCTTGCTCGGCGTGATGGTTGTTGCAGCTGGTGCGGAGCTGCTTAGCGTGGGCGAGAGCCTCAACACCACTGGTGCTCGGGACCTCAACCAGGCCGGCGCTGGCCTTTTGTCAAATATGGAGCATATCGGCCCTCTTCTTACCGATGAAGAACGCAGTCGTCGCTGGACTGTCATGATGGTCACTGTGGGATTGCTGGTAGGTTTCAAAAATGATGCGATCGGCTTCATTGCTGGCATGCTTTGCCACTGGTCCTACGACATTCCCAAATGGTGGGAGAAGGCGCGTGGCCGGTGGTCAGAGGGACGCTTGCGTCTACGTGACTAAACATACATTGGCATGGAAATTTTGGGTTTTCAATCTCCTAATATTCTTTAGGATATAACACGACATATGCATGAAGAACTCACCAGATATATCATTTTTGGTTTTATGTATAGCAAGTGTAATTACCTACCATAAGCAATGCAAATACATACCAATCCACTCACCCTAGAGCAAACTTCTAACATCCGTATCACTCTCTCTCCGCAGCCTGGTCCCTGTACTAGGATTCTCATATGGGCGGTTCTCCCTTGCCGAAGACGAGAGACCATCCGCCGCAAAATCCACATCCCGTCCGAGCCTCCGACCATTAGCATCCTTCATCTCCTTATGACGCCTAGTAACCCCACCGATATCATACTCGGATTGGTCATTATAAGTGCCGGTCACGGGGTCATAAACCCTAGACCCCAGCGGCGAAGAAACCAAATTAAACGAATCGTCCTCGTTGTCCCCATCCAAGAGTTGAGCCGCCGCACCCCCAAGATTAGCCATGACATTGGACGAGGAATTTTGGGACGTGTAATTTTTGGAATCTGAAACATCATCCTCTAGTTCAGTGATGCGCCGTACTCCACCTGCAGAGGTACCACCTGCGGGCTCTGGTAAAGCCAGCTGTTCCTGGCCTGTGTTGTCGTAACGTCGCTCTTCAACGACTGCTGGTTGGCCTAAATCTTGCTGGGCGGTACGTACGATTGTTGTGCCGTCCGGTTCGGTGTATGAGGTTGTCGAATACCTGTGTCCGGTTGTAGTCTTGCCGTCGCTGCCGTTGGTTGTGGAACTGTAGTAGTATGAGGAACTTGTGAAAGAGTCGGACATCGTGGTGAACGGCCGCGCTCGGTGGAATGTGGAAGAGGAAAAGGTTGATCTGGTCCACTTGGAATGATTTGCAGTTGAATTTGTTTAGTTGGGTAAAGGAAGGTTGATACTAAACCTTTGGGAGGATTTCTTAATGTTGGTTTGCTTGTAGAAGCTTCTCTGTGTATAATGTTGACATCGGCACTGTACAAGTTGTATTGATTGCTTAAGTCCCAAATGTGCAATTCCGATACGTTTATATAGTTGTCTTGTCTTGTCCTGTGGCAAGCTTTAGTTGCCTCTTGCATCATTGTCTCCTGCGGCAACTAACCTCTATGGAAGAGGCAAAGACCCATCGGTGTCGCCGAGGGGTCTGGAGATACTCCACGAGCACTGAGCCGGGGAAACGAAGCATACATTGATCGTATAGTCGTTGTCCATAGATGGCGGGTGCACGGATGAAGCCGTAGATAAGGTACTGGGCGTATTAAAATGGCTTATCACCTCTCCCCCGCTTTTCAACATCGAAACCAACTCATCTTCAACCTTGGAACATAAAGCACCTCATGGCTGGACTTACCGAAGCCCAAGTCGCCTCCTTCAAGGAGAACGGGTACCTCGTCCTCCCGGACTACCTCACCCCAACCGAGGTCACCGCTCTCCTCGCCGAAACAAACAAACTCCTCGAGGAGTTCCCACTAGAATCCCACCCCCTCACCCAGTTCACAACGGGCGACGAAACCGTCGACCATGTAGGCGACGACTACTTTCTGGACTCAGGCGACAAGATCCGCTTCTTCTTCGAGCCAGACGCGTTCAGTACTGAGCCGGATCCATTGACCGGCCGCGCCGCGCTACTGAAGCCCAAAAACCGCGCTGTCAACAAGATCGGTCATTCGCTGCATACCTTGTCGCCTCCATTCAAGGCCATATCACTTAACGAGCGGAACGCTGCCGTCGCGCAGTCCCTGGGATTCGCCGATCCTCGCGTGCTGCAGAGTATGGTTATCTGCAAGCAACCCTCCATTGGTGGGGCTGTGCCGTCCCATCGCGATTCGGAGTTTTTGTATACGGATCCACCCTCTGCCGTAGGCTGGTGGTATGCGCTGCAGGATGCGGGACTGGCGAATGGGACGCTGGGTATGTACAAGGGGTCGCATACGGGAAGTAAGGGTGGTCACATTGCTAGGAGGTTTGTGAGGAAGGAGAATGGTGCGGGTACGGAATTTATTGAGAATCGGGGACCTTCACTCCCCAAAGGCATGGAGGAGGAGAAGAGTTCGGAGGCTACAGATGAGGATCTGGAGATTCTTGATATCAAGGCTGGATCCCTGGTGCTCATTCATGGGAATGTTTTGCACAAGAGCGAGAAGAATACAAGCCTGAATAGTCGGTATGCTTATACCTTCCATGTTATTGAGGGCGCGGAGGGGTGGGAGTATGATGCACGGAATTGGTTGCAGCCGCCTACTAGTGGGTTCTCAAAGTTGAATGCTTGATATACAGTCAGAATACAAATGAATGATGTTACGGTCAATAATGGTAAATAGTTCGACTTTTATTCTTTATGCAAATCCTGTACAAAAGATGGCCCGCCATATACACCGAGTGTGCGAATCCCAGACACCCCGAACTCCAAGTTGCGATTCAAGGCCGTCAGATCAGGTTGCCTTCAACATGTCAAGCATTCCCTTCGTTTGCCACGCTTGTTGGGCCATCTCCACTTCATCGCGTACCCGGCGGTGCAGACGCTCAACCATCTTGTCGACCTGTGCGGACTGGCCCAGGTTTCCAGAGTAGATATCGAGGAGGTTCATGGCGACCTCGACGCTAAGATCGACCAGACGGGGTTCACGGATGTTCTTGTGAACCCACTGCAGGACGGGCTGGAGAGTGACCTCATCGCGGTCCTTCAGAGAGGCGCGGAGGGCGGAGCGGTGGCGCAGGGCCGTGAGCAGTGTAAGTTGCGCAGTCTTGTCCGCCGAGGTGAGGACCTGGTCCAACGCAACTGAGTAGCGTGCCTTACGGAGATCGTTCTCCCAAGGCTGCTCTCTCTTCCGCTTCTTGCGGTCCTGGCCCTCAATGACAATCTCCACACCTTCTCCGATGAAATCGCGTCCACGCAGACGCTTTTCCCATCCAGAGCCACGGGTCTTCTTCTTCTTAGCGACTTCCCGGTCGTGCTCCTCCAATTTGCCCTCCAGCAAAGCTGCCATTTCCTTCCGGCGTTCCCGCTCCTTGATCTTCTGCTGACCGGACAGCCGGGTCTTGATAGACAGAAGACCTGACTGCATACCGACAGCAATGTGCTTATCTTCGTATTCGGTTCCGGAAGTAATCGCGCGCAGAGAGAGAATGGGCGACGGGTATTTGGATCCGGAGACGGGGTTCCACCCAGTGGTCTCAAAGACCTTCATGTGTCCATCGAGCGCACCACTGAGCAATCGCTCACCGTTGGAGGCCAGCGCAAGGGCAGTGACAGTCTTTTGGTGGCTCTGGATCATGTGCAGCGGCTTACCAGCCACAATATCCAGTACCGCAATCTTGTTATCGGCCGCGGCCAAAACTGTAGTTCCGGCGGGCATGGGCAGAATGGTCTCGATCGGTGCACCCATCTTGAACGTCATAGCGGCACGGTTTCCAACTCGGGGATCCCAGAGACGAACAGTACGATCGTAAGAACCCGAAACCACCAGACCGGAAGAAGCCATCGAGCCAGGCATGAATGCACCACTGCGCACGTAATCGCTGTGGCCGACAAAAGTGCGCGCACTAGTTTGCGACGGCAAGTCCCAAAGCCGCACTGTACGGTCATCACTGGCTGTGAGGACCGAAGTAGGGTCGCTGGGAGAGAACTTGGTCACCCACACGGGCTGCTTGTGGTCCTTCCATGTCTTGAGGATGGCGCGCGATTTGACATCGAAAACTTGCACAGAGCCGGTGTCGTCACCTGTCACCAAGACACGTCCATCCGGGCGAACATCAGTACCGCGCACGGTATCGTCAAATCGTGTGAGTGTTCGCAGAAGTTTCCGCGTGCGAATCGAATAGATCTGGACTCGTGCGCCCGTTGTCACGGTGAAGACATCGGGAGGTTGTGTAAGAGAGGGGAATGCCGCGGCAGAGGAAGGGATGGAAGGCTGAGTGATGAGATTGACCGGTCCATTGGCCGGAGACGGGATCAGGAGCGGGTTTTTGAATGTTCGCCAGTATTGTTGCTCGGGTGTTAACTGCGTCGAAGGTAACGAGGCGAGCTTGACCTGCTGCAGAGGCAGGACGGGCGCCGCCATGGTTGCAGCGGTGGATAGACAGTAGTTGTTCGGGGGGTATTAGTTTAGGTAGGTAGCCCGGGATGAGCAATGTATGGTAAAGTTAAGCCGACTAGAGTGCTATCGTGAAGTTCATGAAGACCATCTTTTTTCTGCCGATCAAAAAAGTTCGTCTGGCCCAATCGGGAAAGGTGGCGGTAGCTCTTGCTGCCTGGGGCATCAAGGTTTGAATTTAGGCCTGAGGCAACAAGGCAGAAACTAAGCTCTTGGCACTATCCACCGGGCATCATCGGCACATGTGACTCTGCCCGTGCATCAAAGGTATGTAACAGGCTAACAACAGCCAGAGCCTAGATCAGACCCCCGTGAGACTAGTCCCGAGTAAGAATGATTCTGCAAGATACCTCTAGACTGATCCTTTCGAGCCATTGCAAGTTCTCTGCCTCTGATTTCCATGAGGCTACAAGAACCATACCCTGGGCCACTCGACTTTCCTCGGCAGGCCATCTGCATAATATTCCTAATTTACATGTGACCGATTCAATTCTCGGATAATATATTTTGTACAAGGTATTGATGCTTGCTGTTATATGTCACCTCCGTCATGGCCGATCAACCTCGAGAGATCTTCCCTCAAGTACTCTGTAAGCCTAACGTTACCTATCAATTGACCCATCTAAAGATAAATCTGAAAAGTGATGGATATACGTTGTACATCGTAGGCTTCCACATTTCTAACAATCTGGTAATATTAATAATAGTAACCCTGGCGGGGATTGATTGCCCAGCGAACCCACTGAGGCAGTGAGGCAGGCAACATCGTTAAATCATAAAAGCATCTGGAGTCAGTAGGGGGATGATGTGTGCAGATCAGGCGAACAAGACAGTCTCGGTAATATTGCCAATGTATGACATGCAGTACCAAAAGAAAAGGGCATACGGAGTATTAGAATCCGACTCACATTTTACACAGGATAATTAGGACTGTGAGTGGTCGCTATGGCAATTCAGTGGGGGGGGGAAGGGAGGGGGGAACGGAGATCCATCGTGGTGCAGCTCCCTAACCCTAAAGGTGGGGGAGCCGCGACGGCTTGACAGCTTATTGAAGCCTCAATGCAGCTGAAACCGGATTCACAAGCAAGCGTATAGAATATACTCCGTACGGAGTAGAGGGATGACGATCTTGTCTGGACCGCGCAATGGTCGGCAATTTACGCACTGTTTCACCAGGAAATGCGTAAATCTCTGAATCCCGCGGTGGCTGGGGATCCGATCGAGCTGACGGAGATCCACTGCATGTGGAATATCTGACCGGGGTTGGGTAGGGAAGAGATGCCTTGAATGGCATCATGCAATATACTGCAATATACTGCAACCTTGGAATATATATGAGGATGAGAATATATAGCAGTCTTCATATGTATATCGTAACGAAATGTAACGAAATGTAATGAAATGTAATTCAGTGAAGTTATCGTAGTTTCCTTGTTTACCTGGGATGCAAGGTTTGTGTATCCATGGTATGGTACACCCCCGTCCAGACACCGCCAGGGGTAACAACCAATCAATTCTCAAGATCTGATACAACCCCAGCCACCTCCAATACCCACTTTGGACATTCCAAAGAGGTATCTTTTCTCTTTTCTTCTTCCCCTCTCCCCTAGACATTGGCGTCAATGGTAATTTCCGTTTATATTCAATATTTCCAGTAGAATCCTGGACAATGTCGAAGATCTCCAAGGTCAATCATGCGGCGGGCATCTTCGCTGACATCTCCGTCGATGGCCCCGTTATCGGTACCTTGGTCGCTATCATCGATCGAGCCAAGAACCTACCCAACCGGAAGACTATGGGCAAGCAGAATCCCTATGCTGCAGCACGATTGGGCAAGGAAGCAAAGAAGACACAAACAGACTTGCGAGGAGGACAAACGCCGCGATGGTAAGCTTTTAGCCTGATAAATGTTGAAATTGTAGCTTACCTGCCTAGGGACTCGGAACTCCGATTTACCGTACATGAATCCCCCGATTACTTCAAGCTAAAGGTCTCTGTGTTCAATGACGATAAAAAGACCGACTTGATCGGCGAGACCTGGATCGATTTACACAGCTTGATCATCCCAGGCGGTAGCCAGAATGATCACTGGCACCCACTTCAATACCGTGGGAAATATGCAGGAGATATCCGAATGGAAATGACTTACTACGACACCAGAGAACAAGATGAGGTCCTGATTGGACGCCGACAAGAAGCAGCTGACCGCGTCCAAGGCAAAGTCCCTAGTACTGTGAGCAACACAGGTTTATCTGGTCCCCGACAATTGAAAGATGTCAAGCGACGACCCTTGCCCAGTGGCCCTGCAGGGGCTCCACCAAGACCAGCTCCTCTGGAACAAGCTCACTCTGCGCCTCCACTTCACCACCCGGCCCCATCGAGACCCGCCCTTCCTGAACATTCAAACACCCTATCTGGTGCTCCAGACACCATCTCCTATGCCCCAAGACATTCAGAGCCTGTATATGATGCATTATCTTATCGCGCACCTTCTCCTGTCCCACCTCCATCTCGGGGCGGGTATGATGGTACCGATAACCACACTCAAGAATGGGACACTGCAGTTGTTGCTCCTCTCCGCCGACAAACCACCCATGAACTGCCTTATGCCTCCAATGAAATTATTGAAACCCCATATGACTCGCGTCTACTGCAACAACAGCAGCAGGAACAAGAACAGCAGCGACAACAAGAAATGCAGCGACAACAAGAAATGCAGCGGCAACAAGAACTGCAGCGGCAACAAGAACTGCAGCGGCAACAAGAACTACAACAGCAACAAGAAATGCAGCGGCAACAAGAACTCCAACAGCAACAGGAACTACAGCGGCAACAACTTCTGCAACAACAACTGGAGCAGCAACAACTGGAGCAACAGAAACTGGAGCAGCTGCAACTGGAGCAACTGCAACAGCAGCAGCAGCAACTGCGGAATCATCCGGAGTATGATCAGCCACCTTCGAGAGACTATCGCCTCGCTCAGCAAAACCATTATGAGGCAGATCTCCATCAGGAAGTGCCATACAATTCTACACGCCAAAGTCTCTATGCCCAAATAGAGCAACCTCGATACGATCCAGATCCCATGTCATATGGGGCAACGCATACACACGAGGCGCCAGCTTCAGACTTTATGCCTTCCTCTTTAGGGCCAGTGGATGACCCGAGGTACCATCCACACAGAGTTCGACCTCTACAAATCACTGCTCATGGTCATGATTACCACCCAGAGTATGCTGGAATGCAACCACGAGTAGAGGATGAAGATGATGACGGACCGCCCCCTCCTCCACCGGCACACCGGTCACGAAGGCCGCACTCTCAGCTGCCTACACCGAAAACGTCGCCCCGCCCCTATGCACCCTACATACCCCAATCTACTGCCCGATCCTCAGTCCCCCATCTGCCATCGAGCATGGCTACGTCCCACCGCGATCGCTATCAGGAGCCCTCTTCAATGGGAAACTCCCCAGCAATGCCTGCAAGCCTCGTCGCAGGTTATGAACCGGAAGACTCATCTGAGAGAGTAGCACTCGAGCGATCAGTCAACAGACGCAGCACCCACTGGGACGATGAGATGATGATTTCCCAGCCGATTTCCCAGCCGATTTCCCAGCCGCCTGCACCAGTTCCTGTATCGGCACCTGCTCACTACGATGCTCCTGTCCACCCCCTGCGAACATCGCCCCGCCCTATTGAACAAAGACCCACTTCTAGCAGAGGTGGATCCGTCAGCCCTAATATGCGGGCTGTGACCCGGAAGTCAGTCAGTCCGCGGCCCTCTTCTTCAGACGTCAGCGGTGGCTCTTCAATCCCTTTCTCTCCAGACTCTTACATCTCTCTAAATCCAAATGCCTCCCACACTCCCAGCCGAGATCCTTCCCCGGCATACGACTCGCCTTCGCAAGCTAGGGATGCCGTGATACGCGGAAAGACTGAGCCTCATCGAGACATAGATCACCCAATTATCGGGGATGATGGTCGTGAGATTGACCCCTCTGACCATCTTCCCACGGATACATGGGCGCCCGAACCAGAGAGGAAGAACCGCAAGCCAGAAGTTATCATCCGCTTCAAACACTCCCCTCGGCCAACTTCTAGAGGAAACGACGCTCCCTCATCACGCAGCACAGGCCCCCCACGCGTCGGATTTAGAACAGAGACCACTACCTACCCGTCGGATCGCCCGGTTCAATACACACCCACCCATGTGCACGCAGGTCCAGGGGCAATGGTTCGAACACAACCTCGCCCAGACTACGCGCGTGAGCGGTCTGATAGCTACGCGCGAAGTCGGGCCTACAACACCCCCACTTCGACTGAGCGGCCGCGCTCTTCCCGAGGCTCTGTCTCGCCCTCTCCGGGGTCTCGTACGCCACTGTATGATTACAGCCCAGGTCCCCCGATTCCAAATAAGGTGCCAATCACCGGAGGAAGTCCAAGCTACCCCGTCATGTCTGGCAATGCAAATGGAAATGGCCGCATGGATGCCCTGAGTCGAGAGCTGAGTACGATTGACATTGGCTCTGCGGCGTGCAGCCCTGGCCGGGGGGCCGTTCGAAAGTACGTACCAAGGCAACCAGCGTCGATAGGCTATGCCAGGTAAACGATTTTCTTTTTACATTTATGGATGACTCATGTGCTGCTATGATTATTTTGGACCCTTGGTAGGCATATTTTCCCGATTCTTTTCAACTTTTGGTTTCAGACTGTACTGCTCTTGATATCCGGCAAAGATGGCGTTATGGATTTGATTTACGGGGGATATAGTCCTTTGGATCATGTACACATAACAAGAATACGCAATGATACCTTAAAGTGACACATTGGCTCTTACCAGATGGGTGCTCCATAGACTTGAGACTAAGTTTGACAAGTTCATTGATGTAGTTGCTCGATGGTCTGACATTAGTCCTCAGCGTTGCCTATATAAAGGTTCCTGATCTCCCACTTTCTCCAGTGGATTTTATTCCACTCCGCTAGCTCTATCCAGATGGCTGTCGGTAGTTGTCTCTTTACGCCATGTTGTATAAGAAGATATCACGCTCACGCCGTGAGCCAACGGGCTCATTACTCTTACACTCTTGTACACTCTGGTGATTTTCATCGAATTTAAAAGGTCTCGTATCATGTCTCTGTGGATATAAGCACCACTTCCATACTCAGTAAATCGGTTCTAGAGACTCGGCTATTCCAACCCTTGTTACGTGGTAACTAAATAGCACCCACGATGCGCAAACTCATACTGTAGATGTTGGCATGGCGATATCCAAATATCCAACAAAGGGAAAAAGTTATCTGAACTCGACCAAGTACAAACATTGTGGGTAAATTCCTACAAACTTATAAAAACCCATCCTATTGTAGTACTCCTCTTCCTCCTCTATCCTATCCTCGCACTGTTTTACTTTCCACTTTCGCCCAACACCTGAAGCCTTTCACACTATCAGATAGCTCGTGCATCATCGACAACGGGCTTTGCTATCAACATTCATTATTACCCAGGTACGTCCGTTATCAAGGACGTACTTTCCCATCTTCCATTATCCTCATCTTCTCTTGCATCATAGCTTCCATCATGCAGGATCAGGGTCCTGATATCCCAGGTGATCGGGGCCACCTCCCCGAGGAGGACATGAGAATGTATGTATACTCAACATCCCCTGGATCTACTAAGCCTTGCTCGCTCTTCCCCCTGACTTGTTGATGTGCACATCTTTTCCGTTCGTCTTGAGATCAGATGCTAACTTATAGAGCTTAGGCCTAGCAGCACTGCCCATGCCGACCAACAGGTTTCGACGTAAGTATATGATATATTCCATGGGGTCGCTATCTTCCCAGCATCCAAGCATATTATATCTGGAGCCCTACCTTTTTTTCAGCCTTTTACTATTCCTTTGCCTTCCCCTTCCTTGTTCACTACCCATGAGTTGGAATCTGCGATACAAGCCCGTTTTGGGTGTCAAGGGCATCGTGTTTTGTGAGGATGTCAGCTAATCGAAATATTAGCCCCGGCAGTGCTGCTGAGACGATTCACCAGGAAAACCGACCCCTGTCGCTAATTCTCTCGCCCCCACTTACTTCACCGTTGATACCTCTGGACACAGATTCCAGTCCCCTCCAGCAATACAGCACAGCACAGCCAATAGGTCCCCGTTTCACCAGCACGAATGGATCATATCATGTATATGACCCCAGCCGAGGAGCAGAGCTCAGGAGTGCTGCAGACTGCGCCAACCCATATCGGAATAGACTAGAACGGACTAGCCATGCACGACCACAAGAACGGGATCGAAGCAGAAGTCCTCGCCGGTCGACCCAACCCGCTGACCTTGCTGGATCCCGAGAACTACCACAAAGTCCATTTATGGGATTCAACCACTATCCCCGGGAGATGTATATCCCACCCGGAATCAATGACCTGATGCCTCAAAGTCTGCCTAGCTCCTCCCCGACACTATCTCCGAGCAACATCCAGCGTGGTCGTCATTTTCGTGCTCTAGACCATGCAGGGGACTCTACTGGACAGACCTACCCTCTTGATAACAGCAACTTGTATGGATACCACCACAGCCAGGAGCAACAATTGCAGGGATGTGACCCGGGACCCGACAGAGAACCGGCCAACAAACAAGAGGAGGATCCCAAAGGTACCAACGACAACAACGAGGAGGATCACTTATGTGAATTTGCTGCTCCATGCCGAATGCATCCCTCGCCCGATGGAATGCACTACCGAAAGGTTGTGTCACACGTGTTTGGAAGAAATAAGGCCGTTACCAAGCTGTTTCCCCTTAGCGTCTGGGTTCATTATTGCCGAAAGCACTACCAGCGTGCCCGGTATCGTGCAGATCAATGGCCGTTTACGCAGTGTGACCTCCTGTTGGAATCCCTGAGCCGAATGGAGAACTGGGATGGAGTGGAGAGTTTCGAACTCATCCTCCGCCGCCGAGAGCAAATGCGCGTCGGTCGTGAAACAGAAGGCGCACCCACCACCAAGACCTCCAACCAAAAGGAGGCTACTCCCTCGGCCAGCCAGGCCCAAGACCAAGACAAGTCTTCGGGCGTCGTGCCTCGAGGTCCAGGCCGTAAGCATCCGACTGCCATCATCGCCCCGGTCCCGGACTGGCTTCGACAACACGTCGGTCACGGCAAGACATTTCGAGAAATCCGCCAGATTATCGAACTTGTGCGTGACCACATGGTCAGGCTGCGAAATCAGGAAAGAGCTCAACAACAGCTCAATCACGTTCCCAAGTCCCCGAGTGCACCAGGAAGCCCTCGTCGGGGTGGGTCCTCTAACGGCCGAAAAGGACGTGTGGCCAAAACCACCAACCGGGACCCCCTACGCGTGCGTGCCAGCACTGTTCGTTTCCCTGATGTTGAAATCCTCCCCCATTTCAAGCCATGGGTCAAGGAGGCTGCTCTACGGCAGCGATCTGCCACTAACTGTCCCATGAATGAAGGGGGTAGCAATGGCTATGAGTCAGAGCAGAGAATTTCTGGAGGGGGACATATCATTGGGGAAATACAGGATACCAGTGACACCAATGCTCGGACCGAATCGACGCAGCCGACGAACGGCGATTTTGAGACTAGCAACGGAACTCCGCGCTATGATGACCAAAGCTCCGAGTCCATTGAGATGACTGGGGCCAATCTCGCACTGACGCAACCTCACATTGGCAGAGCTGGGACAAACCGTGGCCAGTCTGAGAGCCAGCGACGACGTAGCGAGCGAGTCTACATCAAGGCCATAGACCGTGTCCCTGGGCAGGGTTCTATCAAGAAACCCGGCAAGGATGGTGATAAATAGCTTCCTATCTACTCCCCAATTTGCTGTCTGACTATCGCTTAAGTCTGTGCTCCGTTCATATCAGCCAATGATCATATCAAAAAGAAGAAGAGAAAAAAAACAGATTGAAAACGAAATCCCAAAAAAAAATCTATTGACAGAATATTTCCTGGCCAGCACGTTCCAGTGCCCAGGTGAGAAGCCGAGCTGATCGGAATCTTGAATGGACTTGTTGACGTCAATTCATGAACAGAAAAAGAATGGAAATCTTCAAACTGATTGAAAAAAATGTGGAAAATGGACGAAGAGGCATTGCTGTCAACAGTACCATCTCATGCCAACAGACCTCAATAAAAAAAAAGGTGTTACAGTGATCTCCCATGTCAAGCAAATCCGTTAACCTGCAGCCCACTCCTGTGGCTTGCGAACAAAGGCATTCATGGCAGTGCCGCACTCACTTGAATTTACCTTGCTGGCCATGACTTCGGATTTGGCTTCCTGTCAATGCTGATCTACATTGGTATCAGACCATGCTTCCCTTGGGGTAGCCTCAACTGATTGTTCATTGTGTTTCAGATACGGACGTTTAAAAAGTCTGCCTGATGACTTTGTGAAGACTGTCGTGCAGACTTGGAGAAATAAGAGTAAGAGCAAAAAAAAGAAAAAAAAACATATGCCACGGCCCTAGAGAGCGGAAAAGTTTTGATGCATTCAGCAGATATGGCTATGTAAACTTTGATAGCACTGTACTCAATACAATTGATTCAATTTCATTGCCTTGTACATAAGACTTGGTCAGTAACTGGCTGTCTTGATTAATTGTAGATAAACACCTGGGCGTTGCGCTGATCCATGGGAGTGACCTCGGCGATTTGAGGCTATTTCAACGACAGTCGTAAATTTATGGTCTCAGATTCCATTTTTAGCTTCATCAAAAGATTCAGTTCCTATGTATTTATGTACTCAGTTAGGCAGTAAAAAGTTAATTGATCGAATATTTGCATGCGAAAGGGAAAGGAAGAAGAAAAAGAAATCCGTACCTACATAAGGTACAATGTAGATAGAACCCACAACAATACGACTCGCTTGCTGGAAAGACACCAAAATGCAGCAGAAACAAAAAGCTCCTATGCAACCACCCAAGCAATATGAATAAGAAATTAATGTAAGGTAATTATCATGGTAGTTTTTGTATGAACAAAAGCCAAATCCAGCTCTCAGATAAACAGACTGGTCTAGCTTGCCACAGCCAGCTGGGCGACGAGATCAGACGCCACATCAAGGAAGGGGTAAGGGCTGGTCACCTCCTTCTCCTTGTTCTTGAAGCGCTTGCTAATAGGATGCCATTCGGTGTCGCCCTCGGCGCGGATCACGTTCTGGTAACCATCACATTTGAAGTCAACCATATAGTTGTTTTCTTCGAGTTGGTAAAGCTGGATGTCGAGGAAGACCCAGACACCGTAGGTGATATGCGGGAGTCCGCTTGGTCCATTGACCGAGGAGGCCCCGCTCGTGAAACCGCTGTCGGGTACGGAGGACTGGCTGTCTCGGCTCCTGTCTTCTGTTGGGACAGAGATCCCCGAGATGTTGAAGCGGCGGCGCAGCTCTTCGAGGTCGCTGCGGCTATTGTAAACACTGGTGGAGGCCCCAGGGGCCTTGATGCCTTCTTTCAGCAGACGTGCACGGATAAACCATGGATCCTTGGGAATGTAGTAGTCGGATGGGAGGTCGGGGTATTTGCTCTGCAAGGGTTTGGGTTTATCAGGGGAGGGAGTCGCATCGGGGCCGATGTTGGTGCCTAGAGGATGTAAGAATGAGCTCGAAACAAGTAATAAGTGGACACATACCTGATTCCACCGGTTGAATATCCCACAAACCACCCTGGGCAGCAATTGCCCGGTACAGATACAGCATGGCCTCATATGGCTGGTTTCGGGATCGAATACCAAACTGCCATTTGCGGCTCCGCTTTGGCTGTTTTTCGAGGGGTTGACCGGTTGGCGGCTCGAATCGTAACTTGTCGAAGTCGACGACACTACGTGCGTGTGGCTTCAATGCACGGGCTGTGGCGGCCTGTTCTTCAGGAGACATGTCCCGATAGGCAGATCCATGTCCCTCTGGGTCAAGGTGGGCGGCTTCTTGGCGACGCTGCTCGAGCATTTCGTTACGAGCTCTTTTATCTCGATCACGTTGCTCCATGAGTTGGTCGTGAACATATGGCAAGCTAGTAGGGAGGATCCGGACGTGGCTAACGCGGAGTTCTTCTTCGGATTCTGATTGCTGTGGATCTTCCGATGCCATCCGGCGCGATGCACTAACGGTCCTGTCCATGGCGGGGGCAGGGGATCCTTGATGACGAGGCGCAGGAGTCCGATCCGCAGATGAAGGCGCAGCTCCTTTCTGGACATTTTGAGCTAACAAATTATCTTCCGTGGGTGCTGTTGTCGTTAGCGGAGAGGCAAGTAAATTAAGTATTTCAGTTCTTACAATTGGTTTGCATCATCTCATTCTCAACAACGATGGAGAAGGCATCCTTGATCGCGCTGGGTTCCGGGTGTCTCAATGCCTCTTCGATATCCTCTCGGCCATATCCCATGCTTCGTTCGAGCTTGGAAACTGCAATTCGATGGATTTTGTGCTGAACTGGTGGAGGCTTTGCCATGCCAAGCTTTGCGGAATCAACCTTCTTCGAGTCCGCCCCTGGGGCGATGAACTCCTCCCGTGGCGGTTCCAGGTACTGGGGGAGATTTTTGGTGAACCATGGGTCCAGCCTGATCTCAGGAATTGTAATGCGGTGGACGGGGTGAACTTGGAGCATTGCCCGGATCAAACGAGCTGCCCCCGATGAGATATACCCAGGTATGTGGAAGGTGCCGGCTGCAATCTTCTTGAAAAGGGCTGGAATGTAGTCATCATCGAAAGGCAATCGGCCTACCAATAACACATACAAAATCACACCACAACTCCATACATCGACCTCGGGACCGGCGTAGAGCTTTCCGGAGATGACTTCTGGAGCAGCGTAGTTCGGGCTACCGCAGCTAGTTTTGAGGAAGTTGCCATCTGTCATAATATTACTCAACCCGAAATCCGCAATCTTAACGTTCTTCTGGTTGTCGATAAGCAGATTCTCGGGCTTCAAGTCACGGTGTACAATCTTGTGTCGGTGGCAGTATTCCACTGCACAAATTATTTGTTGGAAGAATTTCCGGGCTTCGTCGTCACCGCATCTTCCCTTCCTCACGAGATAATCGAACAACTCTCGCTCTGCGTACTCCAGCACCATCACAATATCGGACTTGGTCGCAATCACCGTATACCTAGAACATAATTGGTCAGTCAACCGAAACCCCAACTGAATTTTGGATGGTAATTGTACAATTTAATGATGTGAGGGTGTCGTAGCAATTGCAAGTACTGGATTTCTCGCTCCACGCGCCCAACCATGTCTCGGGAGAGTAGTTTGCGTCGTGAGATGATCTTCAGGGCAACTTGACGTCCACTTGGCTGGTGAATAGCAAGTTTTACCTTGCCAAAGGAACCCTCGCCTAAAACCCTTATAGTCTGGTACTGGTCGAGGCGTTGCATATCTCGGGTAGTCGATGGTGACTGCAACTGCAATGGGTCCTCGGCCTTGCCGGTCGGCCTCGAGGGCGGGGGCATTGCCATGGCGGAGTGGTTGGAGGCGGGAGTCCTAGCACGTTCACGCGGACGATCACGGTCGGAGGGGAGGGGGATAGCGAGGTCTTCCTCATCGAATGCAGCGGCCATGGTCGGGAAGAATGACAACGTGACGTGATTGATTTTCCAGACGGTTCAGCGGTCCGGGCCTGCTGACTGTACAGACCGTGATAAAGTAGGGGCTTTTTTCTATTTTTTCTCTCGAAACATTTGCCAGGCGCCAATCAGTTGATCAGTCTCGACCCTCCCCACAACAGAACCGAGAGTGGAGCTGGACAGCTGTTTGTCGGTGGGGGAATGGAGGGGTAGATTTGCTTGTCAGGGGTAAGCGGAAGAAGTGAAGATACCAGAAATGGAAGAGGTTGGATAATTACTCCGTATCAATAATAAAATAGGAAGATCAACGAGATCTGGGGAAAGGAAGATTTTCAATCAACCCCGTTTGGGAATATGGATTGCGGGAGTTCTAGACCTTACCTAAGCTACTCGAGATGCCCAGGACACTGGGGCACATCACCATACTGTGTACCATAATACATTTATGGATGTCAGCAAACTTGTTATACGGATGATATACATAATATATAGATATCTATATATCGATATATATATTCAATCCCTATACTATTTGGACATTCCCGAGGTCACCTCGACATCCTATATCAGCCAAGCTTTGTCGGTCAGAATATATTTTAATATCCTCATACTAGCCCTAATGCAGTGCATCTTATCCCAGATCAAAGGTTGGTCTGTGTATGCTATGACTAGGAGATCGCCTAGTTAGAGCTAATGAATAAAGCTTCTTTTTTAAAAAAGAAAAAAGAATCTTCGCCGAAGCTCCGAGAAAAGCCGTGTTATACGCAGTGGGTCAACCAGACCCTTTAAAAGACTGTGGCTTAAAGTCAATTGATCGAGATTATTCATTATTTTCACATTGCCCAGAGATATAATAATGCATTTTGCTTGCTTTTTTTGCATCCTAAGTCGACTATATATGTTAGGCTTGTAGATATAACGTGCCGGCTATATTATCACCGGTAAGCTTTAGTACAAATTTAGCCGGGCTGTGCAACACAGCCTCTCAATCTTGAGCAATTCGGAAAAGAGATATCTTTTTGCATCGTAAAGAGTGGAACTTTTCGAGTTCGCGTACTTACATCATAGAAAACATCCCCTAGATATACAAGAAGTTTTATGCTATAAAGAGGCCAAGAGCATATGGAATTTTCTTCCACCAAAAGATACTTTGTGGGTACCTAGAGCTTCATAGTAAATCATATAGTTTCGGAAGTACCCCAGAAGTATGTACTTTGAGTCATACTGCGGCTTAGAGCGATCAAGCGGGGTGTCGGGGTCCCAAAGAGGATTAGCGTCAAGTCGGGGACCCCGAAGAGGAATGGCGGACTAAGAGAGACAGAGCATACATAGAATCAACGGTTGCCTCAGGTCTTGGGTTCTTCACCTTCCCCGGAAGCCAGCTATTGTCCTTTTATCTTCTCCACGACCTCCTCGCTATTCTAGTATCCTACTGCCTCAGGATTCCTAACCTTGGCCTAACCAAAACGGCCCCCTCTCTCTTTGACTTTGTGTTCCTCATCTTTTCATAAATAGATACCCCTAGTGATACCCACTCTTTGTTTTATTTTCCAATGGCTTTTGTTGCGGATCAATTCTTCCCTGACATGGATGCGACAACCCTCAATGAATGGGTTGACTTCGATCAATTCCTCGATCTCCCTTCAGGCTACGACGACCAGTCGACCGCCACCACCGTCTCACCCCAGGACCTGGCTCTGCCGTATGAGGCAGATGGGATCTTCACCTCCCCGTCTGATTTCATGCAATCCTCCTTCGACATGACCAGCTATGATTTCCCACAAGAAGAGTTCATGGGAATGAATGGAGGTTTCATGCAAGACCCGACTGCTCCTTTGTTCGATGATGCTGCGTTCTTGGAGTACAACCCATACGACAGCAGCAACACGTTCCGGAACTTGGTTGAGGCGCAGGCCGCTGCCGACCCGCGCGTTGCTAGTATCAAGGAGAAACGCCGTGAGGCAGCGATTGCGCTTCACCTGCAGCGCCTTTGCGATGCCACTGCCCTTGACTTGGATATGTCCTCGGACTCCAACACCAGCTTCTCATCTCCAAGCTGGTCAGAATACGTTCGCGGGAGCATCTCTCCGCGTCCTAGCCCACAGAACACATCTGTCTCCGAGGCACCCCCTCCAGGAGGCATGGAGATGGTTCTCGACTTGAATATGAACACCGCAGCCAATGTGCCCAAGAAACAGAAGCCTCGCTCCCAGGCACAGAAGGAGAACTACATCAAGGCTCGCAAATACGGTGCTTGTGAGAAGCACAAGAAGCAGCACAAGCGAGTAAGTTTTCCATTCACATTGAACCTTTGAGCACGCTAACGTTCGAGTAGTGCAACTGCCTGGAGAAGGCTGCAGCTCGTGCTGCTGCTAGCGATGTTCCGATGAACGCCGCGCTCCAAGAAAGGCCGAGGCAATCGATGCTCCACGTGCCAATCCAAGAGACGCGCTACTCGGACTCGCCGGGTCACGACACATCATTCAACTCATCTCAAGCGCTTCCAACGATCAAGGCGATCAGGAAACCAACAGGCAGCTCATCTGGTATCGACCCATCTATGGGACTGCCTGTGGCAGTACCAATCGCCAAGCAGATTATCAGGACGAATACTCAAAAGAGTACTCCGCCGGGACACGACATTGTTCTACTATCTGGCAAGCCAGATTCCAAGAACGTGTCGCGCCAAGATACCGTTCTATCATCGAGGAGAAGCGCTGCGAAGGGCCAGGCTGCAGGACACGACATACTCCTATCCGACAAGAACACCGCAAACCACTCATCCGCGGGACACGAGATACTCTACACACAAGAGAAGATCTCGAAGAACGCAGCAAGTGGACAACCCCACGATCCATGCAGTTCAAGTACATCTCGGGCGGTTCACGCAGCTGGGGTGCCATCTGGCAGCTCGAGCTTGCGCTGGCGCGTTTCGACCTCGTCGGTTGGTGTTGTGAGTTCAGAGAGGACTGACGTCAAGACGACATCCTCGGCGAGCCATCCAACTACCGGCGTCCGTCACACTCCAGATCTGGATGTGCATCGAACAAGGTCCACCCGCACCACGGAAATTTCCGTGGCGCCCGGTACTGCTGCTGGCAACCTTGGAATGCGCCATTCCACGTCGCTCGTGCCCAACTCTGCAATCCAGGTACCCGGGCCAGATCGCAGGGGAGTTTCAGAGAAACTTGCCAGGCAACTTGCAATACTCTCTGGCTTGCAGTCTGTGCCAAAGGATCTACTGGTCTCGCCGGCTCGGCGTGGGTCACCAGATCTCTTTGGAAACGGATTACGGGATAACACCGAGAATCGGCCACTGCTCATCAATAGAAAAGGTCTCCCTGTTCCGCCCGTTGTTGAAAGTGTTGGCCGCCTGCTTTCCAGTACTGCCTTGGCATTTGCTGGTGTCTGGCAATCATCGATGTCTCTAGCTTCCGGGCTTGAGGGCATGGTCTACAAATGTTTGTCTCTGTTTGGCCGACACATCGTGTCTACAAAGAAAAGCTTATATTTGGCTGGACTGCGGAACGCTTGGCGCCTGGACTGACCCGGTTGTTTTCGAATCGCCGGCTCTGTTCGTTCGGCACTGGATGGATCAACTTGGTAATTGGCTGAGCTGGCTCTGGACGATACTTAATTGTAATTGCAAAGGGCATACATAGGTGACATCTATTGTCACATTGCAATTGTCCCTCATGATTAAATAAGATTTCATTTGCATTTAATCTCCACCAAACCGTGTATTTTCAAAGTGATAATCTAGAAGACGCAAGTACAACTATATACGGTTTCAACAGCAGTAACCAATGTCGTGAAGACACGGACACTTTATAAAAATCCAAGGTACGGTACTTGGTAGATAACTAGGGTTGAGCATTCATACAGAGAGCCCTGTGCCGACTATGCCCACTTAGCACTACTGTAATTATAGGCATAACTTCCTTCTTGGAGCCCCCAAGGGATGGGTACCGATATGCGTACACACTAAAAACGTATTTCAAGATCTCCCATGTCGAAGGATCATAGTATCGGGGTAATTTCCAAAAAATGGCCTCAAGTAGTGAACATCTCTCATATGAATTCAGATTGCACCTTTCGCCGTCTCCACCACCTCAGCCCTAAACCTCCTTAATCCCGCCCCAACCAACCTTTTCCCTTGTTCTCTTACGGTTCATACCAACACTCGTACGTTGATTCAACTTCAAAACTATGGATTCTCCGCTGCTACGCTTCACTGCAGTGACGGGATATTTCCTCCAGGATGACCCCGCCACTGACCCCGACACCTTCGACTACGTAAGAGACCCCAATATCCTTGTTCAAACAATCAATCAATTGTCTGATGACCTGGAAAGGTGGAATCAAACTTCGGACTCATCGAAAAACCCTACGATGAACTCCTCGGAGTGAACCAGACTGACAGCCAGTGGCGGCGTTTTGACGCCCACATTCAACGCCTAAACGCCAGCGAGACTAAAAAGCTCAAAGTACTCTTTCTTGGACGGCACGGCGAGGGTGTCCATAACGTTGCTGAGCGCAAATATGGCACCAAGAAGTGGGATGTAAGCGGCTGAGCATTTCCTCCATGAACTAGACGCTAATTACACCTCTAGGATTACTGGTCTCTCCAAGACGGAGACGAGGACGGCAACTGGGTCGATGCTCGACTTACTGAACAGGGCAGATGCCAGGCACAAGTTGCACATTCAGCTTGGAAACAGCAGATCGAGGCTGGCATCCCGTCACCCGAGTCCTACTACGTGAGCCCACTGAACCGGTGCCTTGAAACGGCGCAGATTACGTTTCAAGGGCTTGCGATCCCTAACACGGATCCTTTTAAGCCGACCATCAAAGAGGTATGTTTGCTTTCTATTATATAACCTACAATGTCTAACATGACTAGCTCCTCCGCGAGACGATGGGTCAACACACCTATGACCGTCGCTCAACGGCTTCGGAAATTGCAGAAGAGTACCCAGAGTACCAGTTTGAAGCAGGATTTTCCGAAGAAGACAAGTTGTGGGATCCTAAGGTCCGCGAGTCAAACGAGCACCGCAACGATCGGCTTCGCGGTCTTTTGAACGATATATTTGCCCATGATGAAAGTACATACATTTCATTAACGGCTCACTCAGGTGCCATCACTAGCATTCTGGAAGTTTTGGGCCATCGCCGTTTTGCCTTGGCGACCGGTGCAATGATTCCCGTGCTCGTTTCGGTGGAAAAGGGGGCCCCGTCGCAGCAGGAGTCACACACATTGTAGAGCTCGCATGATTCAGAAGTCAATTTCGAGGATTGCAACAAGTATATAACTGAAATGGCTGCTGGGTTGATAAACATTTGAATATTAAGAGGTATACAGCCGGTCTCAATGGTTTGATATCCAAGAAATTGATTCAGTATTGTACATGAGTCGCTCTTACTCAAGAAAGATGAGAGCGACTTCTCACAAATGCAATTGTCGCCTCCAATCGGCTAATGAAAAACCACTGTCCACGCGAAAGATCTAGATATAAATAATACAAACGCCAAAGCATTGATCACCAACTGTAGTACTGGTTCTGCGCAGAGACCTTGCGATCCGGCAGTTGTGTCCAAAGCTGAGACCTGCGCTCCCGCTGGGCCTTGGCCTCACGGTCCTCCCACTCGCGAATACGAGTCTTCTCTTCCTTCAACAGGACCGAGAGACTTGTGGTAGGGGGACGCATGCGGTTGATCTGACCACGGGCACGGTGATCCATCTCATATCCATACGGACCGCGGTTGACCCAGGCCTCTTGGATGTAGATGTCAGTGGGGTTGGCAATCTTCTGTCGCTCGCCAGTCTTAAGTATGACAGTAATGGGTTTCGATGGCTCGGAGTTAGAGGCCCCAAGGCCCATGCCGGCACGGACAATGGCGACGTTCTTTGCGTGTTCCAGGTGTTCCAGTACGTCCTTGGCGGCCTTTTTGTTGCTGAAGCGCATCTGGAGGATGGCTTCGTCGATATTCTTGCCGGCGATTTGGCGGGCCAGAGGACCCAGCTTCTTCAGGGACGTCTTGATCCAGTGAGATTTGGAAAGTGATTCGCGCTCTGTGCGCTTGATTTGCACCTTTGTCGGTACGCGGCCTCGTTTCCGGACCTCGCGGACAGCCATCTTCCTCTCCCATCGCAGCTGGGCCTTGGGGTCGGGACCCAGTCCCACTTGCAGGCGACTCAAGTCGCGGTCCTCCAACTTTCCGGATATGCCTTCTTTTTGTTGTTCCCCTGTTGGCCGGGATGGCATGGGTCCGGTTGTTGGTGCGGTGAAGTCTGATCCGAAGATGGAGGTGCCTAAACCATCTTCCTTCTTAGGGGCCGAGGGTCGGTGGGCGACTTTGTGTTTTTGGCTGGATCCTCCCGAAAACATGTTCTTCAAGGAAGAAAACAAACCGGTCGGCTTTTTGCTTTCGCCATCGTTCAAAGCGTAACGGACGGCCGTCGAGGTCAATGTTCGGCGAGGGACGAAGGAGACGGTCCGGGCAGCTGAAGGTGGGAAGTAAGTCAGTAGGGAGGCCAAGCGTAAGATATATGAATACAACATACCTGTCCGGACCAATTGCCCTGAGGGATAGACCATTGTGGCTGTTGGGATGTTGTTGTCAGAAGTTCACGCCGGGAAAAAAGGTGAAAGTTCCCTGCGCTTGTGGTCTGTGCGGGATACCGGAGCCTGAGGCACCTTGAACTTGATCGATCAGAATAGCTTCAAGAGATGCGACTTGCGACTGCACGAGGCTATAGAGCAAGAACAGGCTTATCTACAGATGGAGTTGATCTCGTATCTTTGAAGGTCATTTTCGTATTTCATTCTCGCGACATCGTTTCTTCTTCTCAACCATCTCCACAGTATCCACTAGCCCTCATCTTTCCCTCTTTCAGTTCTTCTCTCTCTTTTTCGTCTTCCCTCATCCCTCCCTTCCCTTCCCAGGCCATCAGCCTGTCGTTTCTATCTCTTTCCAATACCTGAAATCTCTGAGATTTCAGCTTGCCCTCTCGATTAAAGCGCTCTCGTTCCTTCCACGCATTCCTTTAGACTCTTAGCCACCCGCCAAAAGCAGCGGCGCAAGTGTAAATCTACGTCATTTGCAGGAACAACAACGAGGGGGTATTTGGATACGACCGGCCGATGCAGGAATGGACGTGTTGAGGTACATCAAGACTGTCGTATGATCTGGATCTCTGCTTGAAAAGCACCTGGGTATCCATTACGACATTTCCCGGTATCCCATCGTTCTTCCCAAAGCTGTATCCAAACATGGACATCAATTCGCTTCTTTCGCCGGACTCAAATCCCAAGTCTGGAAATTCGACGCCCGTGTCTGGTCCTACGTCGAATAACGCACCGGCCACCTCTGCAGGGCCATCCCCCCACAAAGCTATCGAGAGAACTCGGACAGGCTCTAGACGAAAGGGCAAGACTTCTTCGCCTCTCGCACAGCAGGTGTACGCTCCTACTGGAGAATCCTCGCCAGGACCCAGCGGAGTGAACGAAACTTCTCCGACTGAAGTACCTCCAAGACAGGCATCCACGCCGGGAATGGACACTTTGGCGGATCTCGCCTCGATGCAGCACCACCAGCCACAACGTCCAACACCGACAAGCATGCTCCGGAGTACCGAATCCTATGAGCACCAGTTATCTCCATCTACTATCCACCCACACGTCAATTCTATCACCCACAACACCCCTACCTCTCGGATGTCGTTCGAGATCGCCATGTCGGAAGGGCGCGATGGGCCCGCGAAGAGGACCTACGCCGCGACTTCGCTTGACCCGGATGCGCAACGGTCGGCGACCGAGCTTTTTCATCAAATCTCGCTCAACCCCCACACGCATGACGCGCACGTGCAATTTATCGGATTACTGCATGCAGGATTTGTCAACCACGTCTACCCACCGAATAACCCAGATGTCCACGGTGACCCACGACGTTATGATCTACTCAACGATTTGAAAACGGCACGCGAAGAAATGGACAAGCTTTTCGCCATGGGAGAAGATCTTTGGGCTGAATGGATTCAGGATGAAAGTATGTTAGCTCAAGATGTCGACGGGCGCATTGCTGTTCTAGAACTCTGCCAGAGATCCGTCGAAGAGGAGTTTGGCAGCACAAAACTGTGGAATATCTACGGCGAATGGGTGCTTTATCTTTACAATTCCGCTCATGGCGAAGCCAGCTCGCAGTGGACCGAAGAGGATCGCATGGTTGGGCGTGAGGTGTTCACATGGGACTCGGTCGTAGAGGTGTGGCAGCGGGGCGCAGACGCTACCAAGTGGAGAATCAACAACAGCCACTTGGTTTGGGATCGCCTTTTGGATCTCTATGCTCAGGACATTGCTCGTGCACCTTCCCAAGAAAAGATCAACCATCTCCATGGACTTTACGGCCATCGTCTGCAAACTCCCCACGCCACCTGGGACCAGACCTTCCAAAAGTTTTCAAGCTTCATTTCGACTTATTGCGACAGCAAGTATGAAGACATCATGTCTGAGACTGTCGCCCGCGCAGCTGAGCCAAAGGCTCTCTATAACGCACGAGAGGAATTCGAACACCGCCTGGCGAAAGCGCAAGACTCGGGCGATCGCACTCTCGAATGGACAGTCTACTCCGAGTACATTGATTGGGAATTGACGCGCAACCGCCGGAAACGAGGAGATTTCAACTTCGAGTTGGTGAATGCCATCTATCAACGCGCCGTTCTTCATTTCCCGACCGATGTGTCGCTTTGGGAAGACTATGTCATGTTTTTGATCGGCGAATCTCTTCATCGCCGCGCCTCTACCACGACAATCTCTACCCTAGACCGTGCCACGCGTCATTGCCCGTGGTCTGGAAACCTGTGGTCCCAGTATCTTCTAAGCTCGGAAAGAGAGAGCCAGTCGTTCAACAAGATTTCGAGTATCAAGCACAAAGCGACTAGCACTGGACTGCTTGATGCTGGTGGTTTGGAGGAAGTCTTGAAGGTGCACGTCACTTGGTGCAGTTACCTTCGCCGACGCGCCTTTTTGTCCGACTCAACCGACGAAGATCTTGATGTCGCGGAAGTTGGCATTCGCTCCGCAATCGAAAGCGTGCAAGAACTAGGCGAAAAGAAGTACGGCCCGGCGTACCAGGGCGATCCTCTTTTCCGTCTGGAGCGAATTTACATCCGTTTCCTTAGCGAAAGCGGCAGCTGGGACAGCGCGCGAGAGACCTTCAAGGGTTTAGTGGCTCGCCGTGGCAGTAGCTATGAATTCTGGCTCGCCTACTACGAATGGGAGTTGATTTGCTGGAGTAAATTTGTGCAAGGCGAGGCAACAGTCGACGCAGCGCGCCGAACCCCGAACCCAAGCTTTGCTACTGCCGTGCTCAAACAAGCGATCAAGAGAACAGACCTGGACTGGCCCGACAAGATCGTTCAGACATACGTTACACATTGCGAGGGCTATGAGGACTCAGACGAGCTCCAGCTAGCCGTGATTGAGACTCGGAAAGCAATGCGAGCCGTGACTGCCCGGAGAGAGAGGGAAGCGCGAGAGGCAGCCGCAGCACAGCAACAGCAACAGCAGCAACAACAACAGCAACAGCAGCAGTGGGAGGCTGCAGTGGAGGCAGTCCCTTCGCCTGAAAAGAGAAAACGCCAAGACGAAAAGGATGAGATGCCGGAAACCAAAAAGGTCTGCAACGAAGAGATCATGGCGGAGGCTCCCGCCCCTCCTGCACGCGATCGAGAGAATGCGACCGTTATCGTCTCGAACTTGCCTAAAGGTACCACTGAGCGTCAAGTTCGCCAATTCTTCCGTCATGTAAGCGCCCTATCCCTATTTCTGTCGGTACGACTTAGCTGACCAAACAGATCGGTACTATCAACACTGTCAAAATGCTCCGTAGAGACGAGAAAAAGTCCGAGGTTGCGGTCATCGAGTTCGGAACCAAGGAAGACGCTCTTGCCGCTCTCACTCGTGACCAAAAGCGCTTCAACAACACTGATAACATCATCGACGTCAAAGTTGGGTCACAGACGACACTTTGGATCACCAATTACCCGGCCACTGCGGACGAGGACTACCTCCGCAACCTTTTCAAGAAGGTAAGTGCTTCACCCTAGCCTTTGTGACATCGCTAACTTTAGCAGTATGGCGAAGTACTCGATGTTCGAATGCCGTCTCTCAAGTTTGACACTTCCAGACGCTTCTGTTACTTGCAGTTGGATACCGCCAGTGCTGCGCACCATGCGACGGAGCTTCATGGAATGCGATTTGAGGATGGTACGAGGCTCAGTGTTAAGATATCTGACCCTGGACAAAAGCTTCCCCGCACTGGTCCCAGATACGAAGGAAGAGAAATTTATGTTGCAAATATTTCCTGGGACGCCAGTGAAGAAGATGTGAAAGAACTATTCTCCAAATTCGGTGACATCGAAAACGTCTTGATCGAGCGAAAGGTTACCGGTGGTAGTAAAGGATTCGGATTTGTTACTTTCGCCACTAAGGAGGCTGCCAAGGACGCCGTCGCAATGAATGAACAAGTTTTCAGGTCACGCCCTCTGCGCGTTGAAATTGCTTCCACCGACACTAGGCGTGGAAACCAAGTCGTTATCTCGAGAGTTGCAGCGCACCCGGCGGACTACGGTGTCCGTGGCCTTGAAGTGCCGGTTGGTGATCATGCACAGCGCACAGTTGCTTTGATGAACGTTCCCGATACCGTCAATCAAGCCCGCATTCGTGCCCTTGTCGAGCCATATGGGCGTTTAGTCACGATCAATTTGCGCCCAGAACATCAAGGTGCTATTGTGGAATATGTCGACATTCAGAGTGCCGGCAAAGCTACGTTGGCGCTCGAAGGGAAGGAGATCACTGCTGGACGCCCCCTTCATATCGGCACAGTTCGAGAGATGTTGAATTTGCAACCAGAAGTCAAAACAGACCTGGGGCAATCCGTCAAGCAAGAACACAAAACGAAGAAGACGAAGTTACAACCTACTGGGCCGATTAGACGCCCGCAGCAGCCTGGCGCTCGAAAGGGTGGTCTTGGTATGAAACGACAGATCGCACCTCCCGGTCAGAACCCATCTGCCGCTAATCCGGTTAGTGACAAAATGGACACGACCCCCGACAGCGAGAGCAAACCGAAAAGAAGCAACGATGATTTCCGCGCTATGCTCCAACAAAAGCGTCCAGAATGAAGTGCAAGTGCAACGACAGTGACAATTCCTGGCGCAATTCTTTTCCCCCGCCCCCTTTTCTACGGCATGTATTCGGCTGGCGTTTTTCTGTTTCTCGGTGGTCATCTTGATGCTTCCTTTTAGATCCGCATGTATTCATCCGGGTCGGTCTTTTGCGTCATGATCTCTTATTGTTTATGGCACATGCCGTCGTGTACATTATGACTGTATCTTGCTCTTAGTTCTAATGATGATGTCTGTTCCAAAGGGCTGTCTCTTGAGACATTGCCCCCGATGACTTGAAAGGTTGTGTGGTGATCTTAGATGGTATTTTTTTTGTAGTGATCCTTTAGATTTGACTGTAATAATTTATGTATTATTTACTATCTATGTTATACATTATGCAGCATGTAGGGGGTGTGATTGGATTAGATGTCGCGATAGGTGTGCGTGCGCATTGACGTCAATCGGCTTGGCCTACTTGGCCTACTTGGCCTTGAATGTCTGCGGGGAAAGAAATCCATCTGATCTATTTGATCCATTTGATCCATTCGGATGTTGCACAGAGCGATTTATTGTGACCAAACAATATAACCCTTTGTGATCTACCTTACACATTCCCTCCTAAACTCCTTAAAACTCCAGCCGCGTGACCCTCCGGAGCTGTCTCTTATCTGACCCCGATTAGCCCACCCTCCGTCTAGTACTTCCCATCCCTTCCCTTGCCCGCGTCGTTTCTATTTCCTGTGTCTTGCTTGGGGTCTATTGGGACGTTTCAAACTATTCACTGCTCTACACTCGATGTGCAGGGCTGGCACCAAGCATCGTGAACATCCCACGCCTTCGCATCCCCCGCAGCGATGGACTTCCACCTAGTGCCTCGCGGTACCGATCGGAACTACACAGGATTCCTCACAAAGACAATAGTCTACATCGGGACACTGGTGATATTTCTGGCCTGTAGGCAGCTCTCAGTGACTAGCTAGGCATCCGAATTCACTAACAAAATCTCACAGCATTTGGCTTGACAGTATCCTCGATCGTCATTCCAAAATGGGTCAGCTACCATAGCGAAAAGGTACGACGTTTATCCCCACCCACCAACAAGCTTCCACTAATACTATGGATCTATAGCCCGATAACCATTACTCCTACGGCCTTCACCGCCGCTGCTCCTCCCTCACGGATACATGCGAGAGCTTCCCACAACGCGAAGACTGCCATGGCGAAGACCGGTACTTCTGCTCCATGTGGCGCTCCGTCGGATTCTTGGTGTCCTTTGCTGTCGTTCTGCAGGGCATAGGCATAGTCACATACCTCGTCATCCTGAGTGGCGGGAAACCGCTGCGCGAAAATGGGTGGAGCGTCCTTAGTTTGATGATTGGTCTGTCTGCCATTGTGCAGGCAGCCGGCATGTCGATAGTGGTGGGTTGATAACATTCTCCTATATTTGGGCCCAAGATGAACTATCCTAATAATCGGGCTTACAGGCATATCTATTTGATAACGAGGACCGGTTCTTCGTCGGCTGGAAACTTGACCAGTCCTGGATCCTTTGCACTATTAGCTGGTGCCTCAGTGTTTTCTGCGCAGGCGCGGTTATTGTGGCTGCTAAGATCTTACCTTCAGAGGGTGGTTACGAGTTGATTCCTGATCATGATGAGTTTCAGGTCACTTGATAGCGCTCTGTGTAGCATTCATGGCACCTGAACGAATCACGCGTTACGCGAACAGGCGAAGGAGACCTATCCAGGTACCATTGGTCCTTGACGACTTCTCATAATTCTGCTATTTCAGTCGGTGCAGATTGTTGTCGCTTTTCTATCTTTTGATCTCGTGCTTCGGCGTTGGGGCTGTATACATTTTTATCCTTTCGGGCTATGGTAGGAACAACTAATATGGATAACGATTTGAATAAAATATCTTTCTGCGGGCTTGTGTATCTACAGCCAAATTCAGTTTATCATGGATCGAATTATATCTTCGTGGATCGTTTTTGTGACCTTACACAAAACCATCAGTGATAACCCCATCTAAGGATGCAATGTGACGTAGAAAGAAGCTTCATCATTCATCCCATACAGTACATTCCCTCCGATAGGCTGAGTCGACCTACCAGACAATTTCTTTCCCATTCAATCCCTCAGCACCCGGAATCTGTGGCCGCAGCGCCTGACCATAGTCACCCCCGTTCGGCGTGCGAAGCAGAGTATGAATGTGGAATTTCTTCGGCTCTTCATTATTCAAAAACACACCGGAGTGATGATCAAATTCGACAAGAATCACCGGATTCTGAATCCGGTAATAGAACGGATCCTCATCACCATACCCGCCAATCCAACAAAAGTACGTCTCCGCTTCATGCGCACGCACCTGATCAATCTTCATAGCCCGCGATTGGGCCGGCAGATAAAGCAGATATTGCTCCAGGATGCCATACATGAGCTCTTTCTGCGCGGTATTAAAAGTCGACGCGAGGATCCCCTCATACGGCACCTCGCGGTTATCACGGTACGCACCGCACAGATGGCGCTGGTCATCCTTATTCCAGCGGCCAGGCGGCATGGCCGGATCCTTCATGTGGACGAAGACACGAGCGGAAGCCTGCAGCTCCGCCGAGAGCGACTGCATTAACTGCAACCCGAGCTTCTCCTCGATCTGCATGATGCGCGTGCCGGCGTGCGGGCCAGCGTCGATCTCGTTTGGCTCTGCGCCTGTGAACCACGGTGACGCGACGATCTGTCCTTTGTACAGGAAAATGTTTAGGCAGAGATGGTGGCCGTAGAATGACCAGCCCCAGGGACGGGTGGTTGACGGACGGCCGAAGAGAACGAAGTTGTAGGAGAATTCGTTCATCACTGCTGGTGACTTGACCAGCTCGCCGAGGAAGTGGTTGATGCGCATTGCACTGACGGCTTTTTCATAGCCTTCTGGTGAGAGGGTTGCTTTGAGGACGTTCATCACTGCATCCCGGGTCTCAATGTTAACTTCATCGAGCCGAATACCTTTGTTTGCGAGTAGGAACTCGGGGTTCGACCATGTGCGCCACTGTGGGGAGTCAATGTGGTAGTTGATGGCTTCTCTTTGCTTGTCGTCCAGCAGTGAGGTTAAACCTTCTGTTGCTTCTACAATTTGTTGAATTGGGACATCTTCTTCTTGTAATGTGAATAGACCCGGGCGGACGTTTCCTATACATGGTTAGAAGCATTCTACTGGTATTCTTTCAGCTTAGTTCATACCATCGGTGGTCACGCCTTTGAAGGGTTCCTGTAATAGCTCTAACCAATGCATATACAGCGCATGCAGCCAGGGTGGCTGATGTCCGGTCTTAAACTCCTGCGCGTACTCGTGCGCATCCTGCTGGCACATCCCCTGGAAACGCGGGAGGCTGAGGTCAGGCAGGTACTGGCGATACTCGCCTGTGGGCTTTTCCAATGCATTTGCCATAGTATAGAATAATGTAAAGAAATAAAGAAATAAATTAAAGATAAAAGAAGAAGTGTGCAAATGGTATTATATCATGAGACCCCACACCGGTGTGGACTAGCCTTCCCCACAAGCGTGGGGATGGGAAATTTCTTATCCGCTCACCAATCCGGCCCGGAAAGACATTCCAAGGTTTATCTTGGCTTCATGTCAAGATCTGGGGATATCTGTTGGATGTCCTAAACGTGGAGTGTGAGATGTGAATCCACTATGCCAAGTACGATACCTGGGATGGGTTATCCCCGAGGTCAGAATTTCCCCGATCCAAAATGTCATTGCTGAGTTGGGTGACCACTGATGAGCCAGGGAATTGATGAACGAAACAATCTAATAACTAGTAAGCTAGTAGTGAAGATTGAGTTCAATTAAGGATAACGTTAGGATCAAACTGGAGCTAGCTAAAAATAAAAAATGTCCAACTCTGCACAAGGATTTAAGTGTCAACGTCTAGAGCATCCTGGATCCCGCTTATGAACTCCCCCATTGGTGCCAAATGAAGGGAACTGATTCTAGGCGCCACAGAAGCGACTGATTGCCGTTTAGAGGCAGGCGCTTGGTTCGAAGACAGACTAGGTCGGAGGGGGGAGTTGCATGCTTGTTGTGCATGCAGGACGGACGATAGACCCAAACATAGTGGCGAAAGCTTGCCAGCTGTCTCTCTTAGCCTGTAATGACAGGACTGACCACTCTCCCTCCATATTTAGCTGGTAGAATTGAAAACCCCAGCTGTTTGTTAAGACCCCCCAAACCGTCCAATTTGTCTGCCCCCTTGATCTTCTGCTAGCTTGGACCATCGCCATACCTGATCTGGGAAACATCCGCGTCTCTTAGCTTCGATGATAACCATATGACAAGCCATGTGGCCCTTCTCTCCAAAAAGGAGACTGTAATCCGCCGTCCCGATGCATGTATGTGGGACGTCTTAGTGGAGGACAGGCCCCCACGCCAAAGGACTCTCTAGAGCCAAAGTCACTCTAGTGCCGGCAGGGTTTTGGAGCAGTCCTTGCTGCGGGATACTGCCACTATTAAAGCATCTATTCGGCATCGGGACTTTGCTTCAGTAAAGACAGAAAGCTTGGTCAACCCGTCATATTTATGCAGCCAGAGATCTCATCATAATTAGAACACTCCTATAACGTCCAGGGGAGGGATATCAATTACCAAATTCAGGTGAAAGAACAAGATGTATGGAAGGAATTTGCCAGCTCTGATAGCCTTCGGCCTCCTTTATATTGAAAGCCTTCTCTGTTTGAGGTAAGGTCATATCGGAGGGGTTCAGATGTGGGAGACCAGGGGAGAACGCGTAACAATATGGGCGGGTACTTCGGACTCGGAATGATGGACCATATGGAGTAAACGGTCATACCATGCTCGGAAGCCCTGGTGTTGGATGCCCGGGGCATCAACCATATGATAGAACATGCAGATAGCTTCTCCTTCTCTCCCCTTCTCTTCCTCCTCTCCTCCGTGTGCGCGAGATCCAGACAATACATGCAGTGTTTTCTCCATCTATTCTCTGTTACCTGGGGGATTCTCGGGGGCTTTTTATGCATCGGCGTGCGTGTAAGGCAGAGAGAAGGTTTTAGGGCCAGAACATCCAGAAACGCTCACCGTCAACAACCTTGGTTCGGTCCTTTCCTGCCAGGGCAAGTACGATGAGGCGGAAGCCATGCATCGGCGAAATCCATAGATTGAAACAAGCGATATCTCTTAATATTTTATGTATCATTGTCACCCTCATACTGATGTTTTATCGTTTTTGAATGACTTATTCATATACTTCTACATATCTAGGTCCAAACTGTGTTATATGGATTGTTGAACCCACTTGATCATCATATTCAATATTATCTATGTTCACCTAGTCTAATTGATTGGGGCTTTGAAGAGTCTGCAATTACTGGCGTTGCCAGCGGGACCTGTATCTTCTTTGCAGCGGCCTTGAACCGTAGGCGAAGCTCCCTATTCTCTGACTGGAGTTGGTCGTTGTGCCGGAAAACAGCCTGGTGATAAGAGGTGACGCGAGGTCACAAACATGCTGCTCGAGCGTTTTATATGAGACTCGGTGCGCTCGCACATTGAGCGCTGCTTCATATGATTCTTCACGCTGTTCCTCGATGACTGACAGGAGGTGAGGTTAGCGTTCCTACCCGACGACATACTCAGTTCGTTATTCGTTCGAGTGATAGGTCTGTTGCCGATATTGTGGCTTATCGATAAGTCCCGAGTTCGACAAGGCTGGGCGCGACAGGGTCTGTGAACCTCTCGCGCTCGCGACGGCGGGTGTCACCTGACGCTAGCCGAGGACCTCGAGGAATAGCAACAGTAGAGCAGAGCCTCCGGAAGAGTTTCCGGCTGAACGGAGCCCACATATCAGTTTAATGTCAGGGTCAGCATGGTGTATGGTATGGTCAAAATGAGGAGGCATGTAGAATGTGAGTTAATTAGAGACAAAGGGTCGGGAAGCAACTGCGTTCCTATTGGGTAACTGACCCCCATATACAATTTACTAAGTCGGGGCGCCAGACCCGAAGAGGTAAGGAGAATCATAACAAGTTTCATGTACTCCGTACTGGAGTAGAGGTTCCTAGGGCGGTGAATGCTAACCAATACTTGAGATGCTCTGACATAAATCAAGGTGGCAGCGTGACTCGTCAAAATTTAGGATAGTGCTTACTGCCAAGCTTTTGTTTCTTCGGCAACCCACGGCCGGGGCCGACCCGCCCCGTCCGAATGCAAACTAAATCTTTTCTTGAAGGCAAAGCGTCTACCGGTCGAATTTCCCGGAAACACATGGGATGATGACATAGTCTCTTTTCGTGAGACACATATTAACATTGAAAGGTAGCTAACGTATTCGGTATGAGAGCGGCGCACCCAAGCGAGTGGCGCACCTAATTCAACCTATTAATTGAAAATTCAAATGTATATCTCTCCAAAACGCCATTGAATTAAATACACTAAAATGATCTACCTAGGCTGCGGCAACATCCTCAATATCCATGGATATCCATGTATCCTCTCCGCAAATTGCGGATATGGTAGGTCACCGAATATCCGTAACCCTCAATTATTATTTATTTAAGAGATTTAAGCTAGGGTATTAGTTTCTAAGTTTAATCTAATACTCTAGCTTCTCTAGTAAAAAGATAAGATAGCACTCCCGCCGTAGCACTATAGCACCCAACCAAAGGTCTAGTACAGCCAAGCCTTACTTAGTACAGCACTGGTGCTGCGGGACTTGTCAAGGCCAAAGATACTTTAAATTATCCTTTATTTTACCTAGATTAAGGCTTTCATACTAGATAATAATTAGAATCTTACCGGTCTTAGATTAATAAGTTAGTCACTATACTTCTCGAATCTATTCACTTTAATAATGTCTCCGATGTCATCGATACAGAACATACTACGAGCCAGTAGGGAGCCTCGCTATTAAAACAGCAGTTCCATGATAATTTAATTCATCCACGAGGTTAAAGAGCTGATTGATAGATCGGCCTCGGACTTGGAAGGTACCACATCCTAGGGGTGGAATCCACAAAGCAGGCTCAAGTATATACATTGCCCCTCATATCAAAAACTATTCCAACTCGAATGCCTGACTAGTAAGAACACTTTTAATATTCTCGCGGCCGTCCAAATTTCCAGTAGCAAGGTTTCCAGCCACAAATTCGCCCCAGGTTTTGCGCCCAACCTTCATTTGCTCAAAAAAGAATGTTCCAAGTGTCTGATCAAAGGCTGCAACAATTGATTCCTGGCCATCTTCACTCCAAGTCTCACGATGGCAAATTTCTCTCATCGGCAGTCGTGGCTTAATAGCTTCTTCGCCAGATAGATTAGGATATCCGACAGCCATTCCGAAAATTGCAAAAGTAAGGGGCGGAAGCTTGAGTAATTCACAAACTTGTTGGGCGTTGTTTCGAATTGCGCCAGCAAAACATATGCCCAGCCCCAATGACTCGGCCGCAATCGACGCATTTTGCCCCGCGATAGTGGCATCCACCGAGGCCATGATAAACATGTCCATATTGGAAAGTGCCTTGGCAGGCTGGTTGTATGTCTGACTTATGTTGGCCGCACGGTGAAGGTTCGGACAGAAGACAAGAAACAAGGGAGCTTGCCGTATGAAATCTTGGTCGCCAGCAAGCTTGGCTACTGCATCTTTATGCTCGGGATCTACAATGGCTATCACATCCCAGGTTTGCAACATGGATGAGGTCGATCCACTTTGAGCTGCCAGTAATAAGATTTCAAGCGTTCCATCGGGCAGAGGCTTGGGGAGGAAAGAGCGATAGGATTTGTGGTTCAGAACGGTCTCCATGGCTGGTGGAACTGAGCCGGAAAAAAAAGAGGCAGGCGACTGGCCATCGCGATATCGTGACTCAAACAAAGAGGCGAACGTGGTATTCATTGTTTCATGCATAGAGCGTTGGGAAACTGTTCTTCGAGGAAGAATTAGTTCTGCATAGTGAACCTTATTATAGTCGCCCGGTATAATATGCTTCTGGCATAATCACCGAAATAACAAATCAATTATTCAGCGGTGTGTAGCTTATAAATCGACAATTATAAATATGGGCTGAAGAGGAATTTGGCTTTTGTGACAGAAATCTGGCGTACGAACAACGTATGGTATGACCGATGTTGAGAACTCCAACTAAAATGACAAAGATCCACTAGGTGGAGAAAAGAGGCATCGTCAGTTTAGGTTTGTCGGTTCTGTTTGTGAGACACTGTACGGAGTAACTTTGTTTCATTCTGATTGCACTACTGCTGTATCTGCTGGTTTTTCTAAAGGCAACCGAGCCACATTTGGTCCAAGGATTGGGACCCTTGAGATAATCCTAAAATCTGCTATGTAGTCGCGGCACTTTCATTATCTACAATTCAATTTTCTAGAACCTTCACGCACGTAAATATATCTAGGCCAGTTAATGTGATACGGCTGTATCCATTGTTTTACACTGAAGGGTATATTCATCCTTTTTTTTTTTTTTATCTACGGAGTAGATATACTTAGGATATAAATACGGCTACGAGATAGCCCCCGACCCATGGATCATGGTGGGTAGAATGTGTTCCTAGTTGGGTTGGGATCAGCGTGTTGCTCTATAACTTTCTCAACATAGACACAAGCCACCCACCTGGGCAGTTGAGCTGGGTCTTATATAATCGGTATATGGGGCCCCGGGGACAAAATTAGCTACGGTAACCCATCCAAGCTCAGAACCTGGCATATATTAAGAAGTTCAACTTTTAGTCCTAGGTCCACTATATATCACCTATTCAACAATATATCTATTGATTTGTATATTAAAGAATAATAACAATTATTATATAATTAAAGCTACGGTAACCTATGCCAAGTATGACACCTGGGATGGGTGGGCACCCCATATACCGGTGACATAAGACCCAGGTCTTGGAACTGGAACCACCCCCTGGACGTACTTAGATTTGTGATTAAGGTCAGGGGTGCCCCAAGGTCTTTAAATGTACAATATCCGGATTATAGTGGTTGTGTCCTAAGACTTTTCGAGATGTTTTTCGGGCTATTCATTTTTTCCGGCGCTGTCGTGTCCGCACAACAAATTTATATCGAAAATCAGGGTCGGCCACCTAGGCCCAATTGCAATATTCCCACCGCTACTGCTGAACCTTTCGCTTTTACAGCTGGAGACGAACCACCATTATACCACTTTAGTCCGTTTTCTTACACCCTGACTGAGACGGTCCGCATTGCATCTCCTGTCACACCCTCACCCCTACCCCAGTATGGTCCCCGATACACTGCGGTGAGCCACTTGCTTCCAGACATCTCAACGACTTCCTGGGGCAACTGGGATCCAACTGCCGTACCAACGGCTGTAGATACTGCAGATCCCTATGGTCAAGATGCCTACTCGTCGCTGTGGAAAGCTGTGAATCTGCAAAACCTCACGCGAGGTCTTTATACAACAACTGTTTCACCAACCCCAGTGCCGACAAGTGAATTGATCCTGCCGCCTCCGCTATACTTCGGGCCCCATGACTGCTATTCGTTTCCCGAGGATTTTATGCTCGGCGTCTCCGGTGCTGCAGCACAGATCGAAGGTGCTGTCGCCGATGAAGGTAGGTCGCCGGCGGTCACGGATCTTTTGGGTGACTTGGGCCAGAGTCTCGGGCTCCCGGATGTTACGGATAACGACTACACGACGGTTGAGAACTACTACTTATATAAGCAAGACATTGAACGGCTGGCAGCAATGGGGATGAGATACTACTCCTTCAGTATCCCCTGGACGCGAATCTTGCCCTTTTCCGTCCCCGGCTCTCCGGTCAACTCGCAAGCGTTGGAGCATTACAACGATCTCATCAACTTCGCTATTGAGAAAGGCATTCAGCCCATTGTGACGCTCATTCATTTCGATACACCGGCACTGTTCATCGGAAACAACCCGGTTGCTCTAGCCGAAAGGGCATATATTGGAAGAGTGAATTACGGTTTCCAAAATGAGACATTCGAAGATGCTTTTGTGAATTATGGTAAAATTGTCATGTCACACTTTGCAGATCGCGTACCAATCTGGATCACATTCAACGAAGCGCAGTTTGGTTCTATCAGCGGACCCGGTGTGGACCATGTTCTCAAATCCCATGCTCGTTTGTATCACTTTTACAAGGAGGAGCTCCATGGCAAGGGGAAGGTCTCAATGAAAATGGGCGCTACACCTGGAATACCTTTATCACCTTCAAATTCCTCACACAGAGCTGCCGCAGAGCACTACACGGATTTGAATCTAGGGACCTACTTGAATCCACTTGTATTAGGTCAGGATTATCCAGAGGCATACAAGATGACGGTCCAAGACTATGTACCTTTGACTAACCGGGACCTGAGCTATCTCAATGGAACATTGGGTACGTGATCTCATTATCATGCATCATGACTTCCGACATCAAAAGGAAAGCAGCTGATCATGCCACCAGACTTTGTCGCCGTCGATGCATACAGTGCGGTCGCAGTTTACCCCATTGTTGACATTGCCACTTGTGCTGCCAACAATGCCAGTTCGAACACGCTCTATCCGAACTGCGTTGGGTCAACCCAGGAAACCGTCAACGGCTGGAATATTGGGTATCATTCGACGTATACCAGCTATACCACACCAACTTACCTGCGGACGCAGTTAAACTACCTCTGGAACACATTCAAAATCCCGGTAATGATTACAGAATTTGGCCTGGCGACGTCCAGTAGCTCACCCACATCGCAACAATTGAACGACATTCGCTTCGACGTTGAGAGATCTGAGTATTATATAAGTTATCTGACCGAGGTTCTGAAAAGCATCTGGGAAGATGGCGTGCACGTTATGGGTGCCCTCATGTGGAGCTGGATTGACAATTGGGAATTCGGAACATTTTCCCATCAATTCGGGCTGCAGTATGTCAACAGATCTACTCAAGAAAGGACCTACAGAAGGAGCTTTTTTGATGTTGTGGATTTTGTGGAAACAAGAAGGATGGAACAAAACGGCCATTACCACTGTTGATGTGTTGTGTGAGGTACCGTGTTCGAGAAATCAAAATATCGGGTTGGGAACAGAGGCTATTTTTTTCTGTAAATATATTTTCGCTGAAACAATGATCTAGTACGCTGCGCTGTATGAACGTTGGATTTGGATGGGGTCGTATATATCCGGTGTTGGATCAGGCGTAATACTGAAAAGGCCGAGGCAATGTATTTAGTCCCCGAGTATCAGCAGAGTCAACCCTGTATAAACACGGAGTCGGTGTTCTGCATGAAATGCGTCCTTTGTGGGGAAATTCAAATCCTGATACAAAATTAAACCATAGATTTAGAAAAACAATCGACTGGCCTTATAGACTTGGCTCTAAGAACACCTAACTAATTACCTCGGTAGATAGGAATATACAGAGAAAGTCTTCATAAGATCGGGGTATGGGTGCAGAGAGAGACAGATGAACCTCAAATGGTACTAGCTTCGATACGTTGGCAATACTCTGCTGCCTAATTTTGGGACAAAGTCCGAGTTTAAAAGTCTATGTTGTACGGAGTACGGGTTCTTCGGCCTTCGGTTCTGACGAAAGCCCCGTCTCCAAGGTGCTAACGGTTAAGGTCCAGGATTTTACGTGGATCCACCCGTATTCTTATAGAGGCCGATTTTTTAGCGCCGAGATAAGCTTTAATAGGGATCTGTTCCGTACTAAAGCCTAGTGGGCTTGGGATTTGGACGTCGGGCTCATAGTCCCCTGTGGGCTCGGGGAGAACCGTTCCGCCTAGTGCCGGTATACCCTTAGTCATCGATGTCCACACTGTCATTTTAGTTCTCAACATCATCCATACCATACATTGTTCATACCCCGGATTTCTGTCAAAATACGTTAATCTGAGACATGACGTGATACCACCGGATTTATCAATCGGATATACCCTGGTCCATAGGTGCAGACACGATAAACATGCAGCACATATGCAGCTAAAGCCGAACTTGGTTAATACAGATTCCCACCTGGGCGTGTTTGCCTGACGAAATCGAACAAACGGTGAACCACCAGTAAACAACAAATCAATACATATAAGTAGAGATAATCCTCCTCTTCTATCCCCAAAGTTCGTTTCTCTCAGTTGACTACTTTATCTGCCCTGATAATGGCTGTCCCCGATATGTTCACCGGTTTCGACCTCATTCAACCCAACTACAAGCACTTCGGCGACCATGGCATCCGTGCCGATATTCTAGTCCCTCAATCACCCCATACTGGGAAAAGACCGGTCATTGTCCGGTTCCATGGCGGTGGGTTGGTAGGCACACTATTGATTACCCCATGGTGGAATTTCCAACTAACGCGTTGATCAGATGGCTGGAGACTCCATGCTGCTCGAGTGGTTCCCAATCTGGCTTCTGGAGCTCGCCAAAAAGCACAACGCCATTATTGTCTCACCCAACTACCGGCTACTCCCGGAAGCAAGCAGCCTAGAGCTCTTTGACGATATAGAGGATTTCTGGACTTGGCTCCATTCTTCCACCGTGACATCCCTGCTTGCATCCCAACCCACTCCATCAGAGGTCGATCTTGGCCATATTTTGACCGTAGGCGACTCAGCCGGTGGTCTGCTATGTATCTGTCTCACCCTGGCACATCCGGACGAGATCCGAGCTGCAATAACCTCGTATCCACTTGTCGACATAGCCTCACCTCATTTCACGGAAAAAAGAACCATCCCCATCATGGGAGAGATTTTCCCCGAGGAACCCGTTACCCAGCATCTAGCCCAGATGAAGCCCGGTGATATCGTTTCCGGTGCGTTAGCACCGGCTCGGTTGCCACTAATGTTCTCCGCCACTCAACATGGATATCTGCATAAATTCTATAATCGGGATACAGAGGAGGATCCACGCCGTGAGCTTCGATATCCATTTGAGCGATTGGATCAGCCAGGCGCTCGACTTCCAAGAGGTGGTATCTCCCTCTTGCACGGGATCCAGGATAGTGTTGTTCCGGTAGATGGGAGTGAGAAGTTTGTCGCGAAGGCGAGGGAGATCTTCAAGGGAAAGCCGGGGGGTGATAAGATCTCGTTAACTCTGAGGGATGGGGAGCATGGATTTGATTATGAGGTCCATCTGGATAGTTGGCTTGGAGAGGCTATTCAGGTGGCTGTTGAGAGCTGGTTGGAATGATCGAGCTACTGAATCTATTTACAAAAGCCAGGTTCGGTTTTTATTTTCCCTAGTTGTGAATATGAACTTGAATTCTCAGCCAATCTTCTTAAGAACCCCAAAAAGGCACGGGCATTTTGTTACTTGCGTGAGATCAAATCTACTGTACCGAGCAAATCACTGACCACATCCCAAACCGCTGATGCTGTTGGATGCAGCCCACATTGTATCACCACCATCCGCAGTAATACGCGGCAGTTTGGTGATACTAGCGCCCCCTATACTCAGGTAGACTGACCACGCAGTATCACGTCGCCAATGATAGAAGCTCTCTACGATCATCTGGTTGAAAAGCCTGGTCTCTACTTCGATAAGATGGCGACCTCGCTCTGGGATGGGTTTGGCACATACGACAATCTCCAGCATCCGAAGAGGGCTCATTTCTAGGCGATGGTCAAAGAAGACCGCCGGACAGAAAGTGAGGAAAGGAACGCTGAATGGAAAGAAATAGAATTGATCAGCTTGCACGTAACTGAGACAGAACAGTTGTTACAGAGTGAGGATAGTAAGAACAGAAACGGGTATGCTAAACCCCAAGGTGAGGTCAGTCAGCGAGGCTCAGAAAAGAATTGAGCGCAGTTAGAACTTAATGGTGCAAAGGATGTGTTGTTATAAAAGGAAATAAGGCTTCGAACCGCAGAGAGTATAAGGCTGGGATTGGACTCACTTTGTTCGTTTCGTCGTATGAGCAGAGCGTCATTCTCATTTTCTATCAGAGAACCTCAGTAAACTGCTAGGGAATATACTCCACTATTGGCATGTTTCAGAGGACAGGACTATCTGTCATGGTTTGAAATATGAAAGATGAAAGATGAGAGGTGAAAGGCGAAAGGCGAAAGGCGAGTAGATGAGTAGATGGTGGTGTATAACCCCAAGTCAGACGGCCAAATAGTCAAACATTCAGACGGGGCCCTTCATAATTCATAATCTGTGGTATAATTATATACTCCCCTATACTTTGTAGCTTAGATGCTACAAAAATAGTGGTTTCTATCCTGGACGACGTAGGACCTTTATAATCTCATCTATTCAGCTCGAGATGACAGTAGGATCGGACTATAATGTCTTCTTTGGATATCCTTTTGGGATGTTTTAACTACTCCGTAGAAGAATCCCTGGCCCGTATGTAGAAAGATATAAACCACCGCATATATGCATTTCATAACTAATTATGAGCGGCCAAAGGATGGAGCAAAACATCTGATTCTCTTCTCTGTGTGATAGCTAGAATAATTGGCTATTTTGCCGCCAAAAATGGGAATAATAGTACGAGGCATGCCGGCCCCGGGGGTCTACCTCTTCGATGTGTAACACAGACGACACTTCCATGGGCAACTTATGAATTCCTGATTATACATAGAAAAGTCCTCTGCATAGTTTATACATCTTACAGCCTTTGTATACATCCAAAAAAGACCATCTGAAAAGAATGAGTAATAACACGTTGGTATGTTCTTACATATAACCTCCCTAATATCATCTGAGGCCAAATAGATGGATCAGGTTATTAAAGTCTTACAGGGCCGTATAAGCGGCCGACTATCCTTGTGTTGTATTAATTAAAATCCAATAAATATAGTAGCAAAGGTCCTGATACGCTTAGTACTTAAGCTCTCGTATTTAGCCCGGTCCTAAGTCATTGTCGGGAAGCCGAAAGGGAATAGTGCTTATTATAGTCTGCATCTGCTATAAAACCTACATAGACAACAATTACCATTTTCTACACAATCACCCTTTCCCTTTCTTCTCAAATTTTCAAGTTTTCCTTCAAAATGTATACTCCCTTACGCACTTTAGGTAAAGATGGCCCCCAAGTCTCTGCCGTCGGGTTCGGGTTTGGGAGCCTCAGCGGATTCTACGGACCAGCTGGTACCCTCGACGAGAGAGTGGCTCTTCTGTCGCATGCACATTCTGCAGGGCTACGCTTCTGGGACCTTGCTGATATCTATAGCGACTGTGAGGATATCGCTGGTGAATGGTTCAAGCGATCTGGGAAGCGAGATGACATATTCTTGACCACCAAGTTTGCGCTCCAGCGGCAGCCAGGAGGAGGGCACACTTTTCGATCGGATCCCGACTACGTTAAGGCTTCATGTGAAAAGAGCCTCCAGAAACTCGGGGTAGACACCATTGACCTCTACTACTGCCATCGAGTAGATGGGGTAACACCTATTGAAAAGACCGTCGAAGCTATGGTAGAGCTGAAGAAGTAGGTCAATTCAACCTCAAATACCACATAACTAAATGATTTTTAACGTTATCATTCTCCAGAGAGGGGAAAATCCGTTATCTCGGTTTGTCGGGTGTCTCAGTAGCCACACTACGTCGAGCACATGCCGTTCACCCTATTTCCGCTCTGCAAATGGAGTACAGTCTCTTTACACTGGACATTGAATCTTCGGATATCTTGAAAACCTGTCGAGAGTTGGGTGTGACTGTTGTGGCCTACAGCCCTATTGGGCGTGGCATCCTAACCGGCGAGTTCCGATCTTACACAGACATCCCTGAAGGTGACTTACGCCGTCTGTACCCAAAGTACTCGGAGAAAAACTTCCCGAGCATTTTGAAGCTATTGCAGGCATTGGAAAATGTTGCCAGTACTCATCGGAGCACCCCGGCACAGGTTGCTCTTGCGTGGCTTCTTGCACAAGGCCCGGATATCATTCCCATCCCGGGTACCAAGTCGCCTGCCAGAATGAACGAAAATGCAGCATCTGCAGTTCTTCATTTGAGTGACCATGAGGTGCAAGAGATCCGTACTGTGGTTGAGAACACTCACATTGAAGGCACTCAGTACCCTGCTGCGTGAGTCTCACTTTTCTTCCTTTTTGGGGGCTCAGAGTACTGACCGGCTGCACAGGGCAATGGCAACTCTCTGCACTGATACTCCGAGTCTATAGATGTGAAGGGGATGAGGATTTGGATTAGTAGCCTCACTATGATAGCATAATCATATCCTATCTATATGTTCTTAGTCAATGATAGACTTTAAGTAAATATCGGTGATATATACGTCTCCTGGCGATTTCGATGTTTCTAGTGGAAATCTCAGAGCATTTCCTTTGGCCTTTTGTGATAACTAAGTGCTTCCTAGGTAGATTTAGAGTATATATGATAGGGTAATATGAAGATATCAAAATTTAAGAATAAAAATGCCCGCAAGCCAAAAAGGATAGTTGTCCCTCGTATACTGCATGGTCTCTGCCTCTTTCATCCAAAGAAAGAAAGGGTATGTGCATGATATGGTAGCATCCAGTGCATTCACCATGAAACGACGAAAGGGATACCGGATCAACCAGAGCAGATCAACCAAATAGAATCCAAAAGATAGAAAATAATAATGAGGTCAAAAGACAAAGAAAATCATGAAGAGGAAGCCACAACCAGGTGGTGACCATATCACATACATCTCATGAAACCAACCCAAAAGTCCTCCCAATCCCTGTAAACCGCAATCTAATTCCTTTACCAGGAGTAATCCCCCGCTTAGTCCAAGCGCTGGGCGATCACACCCGTGAAACTGTCGGACTTGCCATAAAATATCCAACCCCGCCCTCGCTGTATCTGATACCCTCGCACATATAACCAGTGTCACAGATCACGGATTCCGCGGCTTATTCATACTGCTATCAATCCGCCCACAGCTCGTACTATCACGACCATCCCCATATTTTGCGTACGAACGAGCGACGTTTGGATCGATATGTGAAGGATGCGAACCAGACGAGCTGCGACTTAAAGAGCCGGGGGATGACGGTGCCGAGGATCCGGGTGTTTCTGCAGATGCAGCTGTGGGGTTCGCCATTGCTCTGGCTGCGGCAGCTGCAGCTGCGGGGTTGCAGTGTGCACAGACGAAGATGTTGAAGCCGCGACCATTGCAGCTGAGACAGATTGCTTCTCTAGGAATCGGGTTAGTATTGGGAGATATAAAGGCTATCTTGGGGCTGGTGTATACCTCGGGGCGTTCCCTGCGCAACCTTTGCATGTAACCACTGTCCGCCCTCCGATGCATGATATATGCTCGGGGTCAAGGTTCAACAAGGACTGGGTGGAACTGGCCATTGTAATGAATGTAGAGGGTATGGAAAAGGGAATATCAGAAGGTAAAGGGTGTAGATATGGAGAGTGAAGTATGGTATATCCACTTGATATAAAGTGCAGGTGGCTTTGTGGTATTTTCCCCGTTGGTTCTTTCTTTTTCTTTCTCTCAGGGGAAAACTGATCGATAAAGGATAGCCAGTATATTGTGAGCCCTGAAAAGGCAGTTGGGAACAAAGGTAGACAATAGTATGGGCCAAAGTATAACAAAGCTAGAAATGATAGACGGAGAAACAACGGGTTTCTTATACAAGAAGAGAGTAATAAGTGCCACCCACTAAGTTCCCGAGAGTTTCCAAGTGTCACATATGATATGCACCACGGAGCGTGGAATTGATGACTGGAATCAGGATTGAGTCCACCAGGATGATCAGCAGGACAGTGAGAGGGATGGTGATAGGACAGTTCACCAGGTAATGTACGTGGATATTTCATTTTACACGCTCGGGGGCCATTTCAATCAAATCCTTCGGTTATTCCCGACTAAAAATAAAATAAAATAGATCCAACGTGAGAGGGGAACGGTGCAGAAACCGTTCTGGACTTAGCTGAGTTGTCAGACCCCGCTGCCCAGGTGCTTGTGCCTGTCAAGCTAAGGTACGGAAATGCAGGGTTTATGAAACAGGAGCTGGTGGGGGATTCTGGTGTTTCTCGATCCACACGACCGGGCCTACGTCGTTCATACGTTTTGCAAAGGGTTCATTTGCTGGTCATTCTGTGGGAGGGGTTGTAGAGCAGAGAACCTGCAGTGAAGCTACAATGCCACCAAATTGACAAATCAAACTTGATCTAGGGTTATACAGATAGTCGTTCATGTGCAGCGGAAAAGATGTCCCAGGAGCATGGCCGCCCTTTCGTGTCACAAATCTTGACCGCAAGAACTGGTATACCATTATCCTCGTGGGTCAGGACTGTTGAAATGGCCACGAGTATAAGACATGAAAATTCCAACCACGGATAGCTGCATTCGACCATGCAACCATGATCTGATCTCCGAGATGATGTATAGACGATAGGGGCCATACTGGCTGGATTCTTTCGATGATTTTCCCCCCATTGTGGGATTCCGTCGTCAGCTCTTGTCGTATTTTCCTTGTGTTGGGATGATCTTTCCATCTCAACCGAATAGAGTAAAGTACCATGCATGGAAGTAAACTAACAGCTAGATGGTCATCAGCTCAGCTCGCTTAACATATGCCGAATCAGGAACAGTGTTCAAGGGCTTCTACGGGGTACGCTTTCAAAGCGTATTTGCCGTATCTGCCGTGGGCAATAGGAAAAACGCACGGTGACGATGTCGTGCAGAGATCAAATCGACGTAATAATCTCCTATACTCCGCATATCACATTTCAACCTTTGAAAATAATAATCCTTTAGAGGCACAATCTCCGATGATCACCGGAGACAGCGGATACATCTGACAAGCGCATGTGGTGCCGACATAAAGAAATCTGAAAAGAAAACGAAAAAGAAGAAAAGAAAAGCTGCAGCTGTAATTGAGGTGAAAAGAAAGCCCTGTGAGAGGTATAAGCTACCAATAGGCAGAAAGAAGGAGAAATCGGAGAAATCAAATTTGGACTTACAACCAATCGCATGAGTTCATAGACTAGAAGCCCGAAGCGCCGTGGATGTGATACTTAGCCTCAAGCAGGTAACCGTGGAGGGGTTGCGGCTGCAAGGACAGGGGGAGGAAACCTCGAAACCGCCCCCCTCCCCCTTTGACATTCTAATCTCCACATTACAAGGATTCCTTGCAGCCGTTTAACTTTGCCTCGAATTCATTGTATGATCTGAACCTGATGCGCTTCTGCAGATTGGTCACATGCAGACTGAATCCTGTGGAAATGACAGAATCCATGAACAGCTCAAAATAAATTCACTCATCTTCCGGGCATGGATGCAGTCTGCCATCAGTCAAAAGATCGATGTAACCCGAATACGACTTCAAGTAGAAGTAACGGGTATGCGCGTCATTAGGCGGGGCTGTGGCTTCGTATACTAAGGATATCAGCCTCCGATTCATCATACTGTATGGAACCAAGACAGCCCAGCTACTTCAAACTCCATGAGCTCGTTCAACCGGTTCGCTGTTGGGAAGTAGACATGCAGGCAGCCACCTCCAATCACACGCTAGTCCGGGATTCGAAGTCGAGAATTTGAATACGGGCTGGAGTCGAGACTTCGCATGAGCGGCAAGTTGCATCAATCATTACAACAGAGAAGTTTCCATCGAGGTCTCAAAAGAGCTATCTGAGACTTCCGAGGGTTGTTCTGGAACCAGAACGTTTGCAAATTTTCTTCGGCAATTAGTGTCACGATTGAACCCCGAGGATGCCGGGAAAAAAGAAAAGAAAAAAGAAATCATGAGGTTGCACGTAAATGGGAAAAGAGCGACTCAATTGCAAGTCAGCTGATATGGACCTATAGGATACCTGCAGCCCAGTTCCCATTGTCACTGCAAGAGGTGAGTCTGGGTCATGGTCGTCTTTTCTTCAATTACCTGTGGGAATGGAATGTTCCAATCCATTTCTATGTTGAAAATGAGATGGCTATCTTCTTTCTGCTGCCAAAAAAACAACTATGATACATTGTAGTACGCAGATATAAAAGGTCGAGCACCGTAGACATCAGATACCGACTATTCTCCGAAACTCGGCACTTAATAGATCCCCTGAAGCATAAAATGAACTCACATGCTAGGCGAGTGCTGACTTTCGGCGACAGTGGAATGATATCACAGTGCATTTTTGAATGAGGCCACTCAAGACCAAAACTGGTACCTGACAGGCATGAAAAGGCTGTAGCCTTAGAGACCACAAGCTCCACGGTTGGTTCATCAGATTACATGATGCGTAGACAAAAATGAAGGATTGTCATTATCCATTACAATCTGCATAGCTATCACATGGAAAAATAATAAGGCGCTACGTGGCGTTCGATCTTAGAGTCACCGTATTTGACCTAATGGTTGTGTGTGTAGCCACGGTAAAGGGGGAAAAAGCAAAGAAATAGAGCAGAAACAAATTATCCAGCTAATAAAACGCCCACTAGTGCCGGCTTCCATAACCACACCACGGTGATCGGGTGAGGATCCCGTGTGCTTGCCTATGGAGCCACGACATAAAAACAGCAGCGACAGGGGGGCGGGCCGGGGGGGAAAAAAACAAACAAACACCTTGATCCATCCTTCCACCCAAAGCCAGGACGCCTGGGTAATCCCGAGATCATAAAATCGTTGGAATGACGCCGAACTCATGTGTCGGCGTTAAATCATAAAATATGGAAAAAGCGGAGAGCAAAAGCAACCGAACCACGAAAATAAGTGATTCCAATCACTGGAAGTATTCATTGGGCAAGGCGGCTAGCATAGCGATAGTTCCCAGACCACCCAGCAGAGCGCTGACGACAGCTGTGGTGGCGTGGCTTGCCAAGGACTTTGAGGTTGGGTGATTAGACTTGATTCGCTTTGTTGGACGCTCATCCTCTGTATTGGCATTATCAGCAAATGCAGAGACATTCTCGGCAAGTGCAGAGCTGATCGCATCCTTGGCTTCGGAGGGAATAGTGTTGGGGTTGAGATCTGGCTGACTGGCTGGCTCTACAGGCAGCCGCTGAGAATCTTGAGAAAGACTGGGTTCAGGAGACGACGATTGCATCTCTGTTGCAGTACGCTTCAAATTGGATGTTCTAGACGGTGCCAGGTAGGGCACAAAGGCATCTTCCACGGAAGCACTGGTCGAGAACGGTCCATCATGATAGCGATTCTCGAATTCATGGGACAAGGACGGTACCCCAACAGTGCTCTCAATCTTCCGTTGCATTGGTGGGTATTTGTTTTGACATGATCTTGGCAGTTCACCGGAAACAGCATATGTCGGGAACCGAGCACCTGGGTTTGTCATACCAGGGGCAGGTACCATCAATGGGTTGCTCTCGATCTGTGCGGGGTTCACTGACTGACCCCCAAGAGCCTCCTGGTACAATGGTCCTGTGTCATTCTCTTCGGGTAGATGCTTGGACACTTCGACGGCATCAGTGTGGTTGGTGCGTCCAAGTTCCTTCAAATACTCCAGATCAAGCAAGGGGCGGAGATCAGGGTTCTGCGAAATACGGTTTTCAAGACGTTCGTCCCCAGAGGAACAATCAGAGTTGTTTTCGGATTCATAGGAGACCTCATTATCTTCCTCCAAGTCCTCGTCTTCATCTTCCTCTTCGTCATCTTCGTCAAAGTCTTGTGCCGACACCTCATATTCGACTCCATGAACCGATTCGTCGTCGTACATCTCATACGGATATCCGCCGTAGTTCTCTGAGACCGAATCACTGAGACCATCTGACTCAGACACGTATCCCTCACTGCCCTGGGCTTCTTCGTCTGAATCAACAGATTCGTCATCAGAGAGCATATGTTCATGGTAAAATTTCGGATCCCAGTAAGGAATCACCTCGCACCATCGATCTCCGATCATTTGGGGCTCCCAGGCCCTCACGACCCAGCATTTGTGGCAGTCTTCAACCTCGGATTCAGTCTCGAGCTCTTGCTTCAGTTCCTCGCTGAGAAGCTCCTCTGGCTTCTCAACGATCCACCACCAATTGTTCATATCATGGCCGTCTTCATCTTCGTAGATGATCCAATACCTTCGCTTATCGACTGACCAGTACCTAAGGAGGCTGCCGGGCATACGATGGAATGATGTGTCTGATTCCTCGGAGTCAGGCTCCCAACAGACTTCTGTGCCAATGCAAGGCTTGAAGCTAAGGGAGTCGTCTACCCAGTAAGAATCTTTGGAAAGAGAACAACGGCGCGCAGCGTGAATAATGCGTCTGTCATGGTCAACGTCGGGTATTATATTAGATTCACCCCAAGCCATATCTGCCAGGCGCATGAACATCGGCCGCATCATGGTCCAATCGCTGTATTGGATTTCCGGTACTTTCTGGTAGCAGCCTGCAGGGAGGCTTTCTGCCTCGTGTGGTGGTTGAGCAGATGGAAGTTCGGTAGAGTCCGGCTTCGCGGGAGATATTTTGGCATCTGAGACCGGTTTAGCGGGAGATTGTTTAGTGTCGGAGACCGGTTTGGTATCAGACGGCGGACTAGGAAGATCCGGGACCAGCGGTGTAGTACCGGGCACAGCCTTTGTGATAGACTCCTCGGTAGAAGACAAACCTCCCCGATGGAGCTCCGGCTCGTCCTTTGCATGTTCGTCGCATTGGACACTCGAGACAGGAGAGACTAGAGATGTATCCACAGGCTGCAGGACAGTAGTTTCCCAAGATCGAGCAACCGACTCTTGAGAGGAGTCATCACTGGGAATATCGGCAGCCTCGACATCGCTATCGTCTTCTGGGACAGAGAAACTGTTGGTTGACGGACTTGGATCCAGTTTGATAGCAATGCCATCATCTGGAATGGTCACATGCTGGGGTTTGAGCCACTCAACCTCGCACCGGACTTCGATGGCCTCAAACACCTCTGTACTTGGTTAATTCCAGTACTATTAGGCTGAAATTAATCATCACTTACCCTGACCACGGTCGACATCGACACCAAATCGGATGATATCTCCGCTGGACAGCGGGGTATCCACATCTGTCGCCAGCTTGGCATCATTCAAGTATGTTCCGTGCGTTGAGCCACAGTCGGTAATGAAGACCATCTATCAAAGGTGTCAGCGAGACTGTATGGTCAGACTTGGAGGTTGGGACTAACATTTTGGCCCGGCGGAATGTTAAGAAAGGCATGGTCACGAGACATCACCCGAGACTCAAACCAAGCGTTCTCTGTTTCGGGACTCCGTTTTCGAGCCTCACGCTTCGAGGCACGTCCGATGGCCACGGTCTTATCATTGTCGGTGATGGTGAGGGTACGCAGAGGATGGGTGTCTTCGAAAAGGGGGACAAGCGTCACAGTGACTGTGAATTCGAGGTGTCAGTTGAAGCAAGGTGACTGTTGCGATATCCGAGTACTTACCGCGTGGGTCCGACATGGCTAAAGGTATGCCAACGATGGTACTGTGTAGGATTTGGAAAGCAGAAATAGGAAGATGTTTGTTTCTAGGCGATGGTCAGACTGAGAGATGGTTTCATATGTGATAAGAGAAATCATGACAGCAAGGTAGAATGAATAACAAAGCATGGGGGGATGAAGGGTAGGGGGGTAGGAGGTTAAGGGAGTTGGAGACAAAGGCAGCTTACCTGGGTGTTTCCGGGCTGCAACGCGATCACATGGACCAGTTGAGACAGCCGGGAGATAGCAGATGTATTGTAGAAAAAGTAGTTTGCAAGAAGAGCAACTCAGAGCAGCAAATACAAGAAGTTGTTCAAAGCACAGAAGGTGTGGAGGAGAAAGGGAAGGAAGAGGGGTAGGTTCATGAATCAGGTCGAAGTTAGGTTCACCGCTGACAAGGCGGTCGTTTGGGAGTGGTAAACCCCCTTTGAAATATGACTCAACTTGGACCTCAGTTACCGGCAAACCTATTCAAATTTCAAGAATGTCAGAATTCAACAAGAAGCTAAGAAGTAAAGTATCCGGAAGCTCAGGAAGAATGAGGTATGTATGAGAAGTGATAGTATAAGATAAGCAAATGACGCCGTTGGGCATATTTCAATACGCATATACCCTGGCTCAACGGGACTTCCCTACTGGATATAGACCGGGTAAATAGAGAGAGTACATATCTATGTATCAACTTACCTATTGAACCTTTTGATGATTCAGATCCTCTCTTCTTCGACTTTCAGGCTTAAAATCAAAACAGAGTCCGGAGATGCCGATAAGGGGTGGGGTCAGCTGATGTGGAGACGCACGTCATGGTCATCCGCACATGTACGGAGTACACTAGGAGGAGCTAGTTAAACAGTATACTTGCATATATAGCAATAGCAACCTTGGAAGTATTTTGTAAGTATACAGTGAGCTAATCTGATGTTAATGAGCACTCTCATTTTCCTCTATGGTACACAAATTACTACATGGTCAAACCCCAATGCACTTACCCGGGCTCGGTTTGCCGTCAAGCGGCCCATCCCATCCCGAGTCTTATCTCAGACAGACCCAGTACCAAAACAAAAAGAAAAGAAAAGAAGGCGGACGGGGAATATGTCAACCGATAGTAAATACATGCGGAGAGAATAGTGGACCGGGGATCCAAAGATACCAAAACCGGAAGAGAAAAAGGCTTAGATAAAAAAGAAAAATACCCAAACCGGGGTAAAGAAGGAAGCGAAGAAGCGTAGGACGAAGAGGATCCACTGACTTTCTTACATACCAGGGGCACCACCGTTCATGGCACCCATGGTGTTCAGGCGGGCAGCCAGCTGGGGGTACTTCTCCTGAACCTCCAACTGGGTGCGGGTGGCCTCGGCATAGGAGATGGCGTTGATGATCTCAGCCTCGGTGCGAGCCAGCTCAGCAGCGCGCTCGAAGTACTTGAGAGCCTGGGAGACCTTGCCCTGCTGGAGAAGAAGCTGGGCCATGGTGCCGACAGCAATATCGCACTCGGGATCAATGATAAGAGCCTTCTGGCAGAGGTTCTCAGCCTCCTGGAAGTCATGCTTCCACTGGAACAAAGCAAGAGCCTTGTTGATCAGGGGCAGGACGTTGATGCCCATGGGCTTGCTCTGCTTCTCCATCTCAACGGCCTTGTCAAACTTCTCAATAGCCTCGGAGTAGTTCTGCTGGTCAAGCAGAAGCTCACCGTAGTAGTTGTATACATCGGGGACTTCCTCAAAGTTCTTTACTGTCCGGCGGAAAGTGGCCATCGCTGAGGCGACGGAGCCCATCTTGTATTGTGTCACGCCGAGTTGGATGTGGGAGTAAATGAACGACCGGTCGAGGTCGATCGACTTCTGGTAGTCCTTGGCGGCCTCGGCAAGCTCGGTCAGGATGAAGTGCAGCTGGGCACGGTGGTAGTAGATATCGGGGTCGTCCTTGTTGTGAGTAATGGCAAGCTCGAAGTCGTCGGCTGCAGCGTCCTTGTTACCAAGCTCCAGGTGCAAGCTGGCGCGCTTGATGTAGCTTTGAACCAGCGAAGGTGAAAGCTCAACACTCTTGTCCAGGTCGACCAAAGCGCCAGTGGCGTTACCGCCGAGGTAGGTGAAGGTGGCTCGCATGTTGAGGGCCAATCCTTCAAATTCGCCGAGCTCGCCGAGCTCAAGTGCCTTTTCGAAAGCGGCGGCAGCCTCTTCGTAGCCATCGGCAGTCTTCTTGCCCATAGCGATGAGACCCTTGCGCAGCTGGCCCAAGCCGGACTCGTCACTCAGCTCAACCGACTCCTCCAATCCCTCGGGCAAAACCTGGGGGCGGAAGCTCTGGAGGTAGTTGGAGACAAAGGTGGCACTAGGCAACTTCTTGGTGCGCGCCTCCAGAATAGCCTGGCTCTTCTTCTCGGCAACCTTCTTCAGCAGCCGTTCGAGCGAGTTGCGGCTCACGTCGTTGGAGAAGGCATCAATGATACAGCTGGCTGTGAAGTCGAGAAGAGCCTCGCTGTACTTTTCGAGGTGCTCGTAGGCAATGGCCCTTCGGTTGAGGGCCTTGACGTATTCGCTGTCCATGGCGAGAGCGGCGCTGGTGTCCTCGACGACCTTCTCCCAGTTGGATTGGACGTTGTAGCAGGCGGCGCGGTTGGAGTAGAATACGGGATCGGGCTTGCAGATAATAGCCTTGCCGTACAACTCAATTGCGTTGGGGTAGTCCTTGATTCCGTAGGCCTTGTTACCAGCAGCCTTCAACTTGGCCGCGTAGGCGTTCCGGGTCTTAACTTGTCAGCGAAAGTGTGAGAAAGAAGATTGCTCAACATACCTCTTCGGACAGCTCTCCAATAGTTGCCTCATCCACTTCGGGAAGCTCATCAGTGGGCTCCTCTGCCTTTTTGGGAGACTCTTAAAACCTTGTCAGTCATACGACCACTGTGTGTAAACAAGACCACATACCATCCTTCACTGATGCAGCCTTTTCCTCCTCCGCCTTCTTCTTTTCCTTCCGTCGCTGGTTCTTGCTCTTCTTGGGTGCTGAGGGGGTGGATTTGCTGGAATCGTTCAGGTAGTACACGACACCCGCGCCAGTCACGACAACGGCAACACCGGCAATGGTGTAGACAACGGCCTTGTTGTCTGAGACCCAGTTAGTGATGCGATCCCAGACCGATGCCGATGATGACTCGGTCAGCTTTGATGTATCAATCACCACATTTTGGGCGGGCGTAGGTAACGGCAATTCGTTCGACATGATGTGTAAGGAACCAGGCAAAGGGAGCGACGCGGCTAGTTCTTTGAATGTAGGCAAATGTCAGTATTCAATCGTGAATTCAGGCGCACGTAGGTTGAGATGGAAGACAAGGGATTCACTAACCAGACCTCGACTGAAGGAGTTAGATGGGGAAGTTCGGGAATGATGAAGCTCAGAGGAAAAGTCAAGGGTTCCGCTGGCCGGGCCGGCCAATCACGCGCGCTACGCTGGTAACACTCAAGTTCTCCACACATGTCCGGATTGAACAGAGCTGGCTCATCGGATCTTTTTGTCTTCTTCCCCCCCTTCTCTTCTTCGAATTCCGTCCGAAGCAACGTCGTTTGGATTCATCTATTATCTGACAACACTGACTTTGTGACTACAGCAGCGACCGTAAGTCATTGACTTTCGCAAAAATGACCGAGAACTCTGCAAGCACACAATGTTTCGAGATATTTTCCTCCCTTCGCTTTGACCCGGGCCTTTCTGACGCAGCCTGTCGCCATGCATCGAGCTATCCCGATCCTCACAAATCCCCCTACTACCTCCTCGCCTATCATCAAAGCCGGCTCATAGCTGCTGCGGCTCATTTCCAATGGAACGAGGCTCTAAACTGGCTGCAACAAGACTTGCAAGACTTCGAGGATTTTCTCGACGCGTCAATTCCGGACCGAAGCAAAGCGTGGAGGCTTCGAATTGTAGTGAACAACAAAGGGAAGGCGAGAGTTGAGGCGAACCCAACAGCGAGCATTGATCTAATGAGTTTGTTCATTCCCTCTCTACATACGAACCCAAGCCCGCCGATATGGCGCGTCTATGTCGATACCCAATCGACAACACCTTCCGCCTTCACCACACATAAAACCACTGCGCGTGATGACTATATGTCTGCGCGGCTGAGAGCGGGAATTAATTCGCCGACAGACCTTGCGGAAGTACTGGTTGTGAACCCGAATGGCGAGGTGATGGAAGGCAGTATCACTACGCCGTACTTCTTGCGGGACCATATGTGGATCACGCCCCCGCTGAGCAGTGGCGGCAATGCGGGTACAACACGGAGGTATGCGTTATCTCAGGGTTTCTGTCTAGAACACACCATATCCCGGGATGAGCTTGTGGATGGCGAGTTTTGTTGGTTGAGTAACGGCGTAAGGGGGTTCATTCGAGGCCAGGTCATAGCCAAGTGATAAACCTCATACAACATAGTATGTATGGTATGCACCTACTTCGATAGGTGTATATGTGAAATAGTCGATGTTTGAATGGTATCGGTAAATTGATGAAAAGGCTATGAAATCGTACGTATTTTTCAACTTGATTGCTCCAGAAAATGCCCCCCTACCCATCCAGGCCTATTTCTTAGCCTTCTCAACCACCACTGGGTTGGGATTGCCCTTCCACTCAAGAGAGCGAGGACGCATGTACTCGGCCATGATCTCATCCGTAACCTGTGCCCTGCGCTCCTGGAACCCTTGGACATAAGTCTGGAGCTCAGCGATACACTTCTGCTTGATCTCGCCGGTCATCATCTTTCCAGCCTCGTAATCGGTACGGATGCGCTCCAGTTCCTCATCATCCTCGAGGAAGAATGTCAAGTACTGGAATGGGATATCGTTCTTAGTGTTGCCGCCCAGCTCGCGCTGCAATTCCGCGGTGTCCTGGCCACCTGAGAAAGCGTGCTTGTTGATCTTGTTCTTGATCTTGTTAGGCGTGTCGTTCATGAAAATGGCGGAACTGTCGATACTGGCGGACATCTTGGACCCAGGACCCTGGAGGGCGGGAAGGAAGATAGAGTGGATGAGAGAGGGCTTCTTGTACTTCATCTTCTCCGCATGTTCGCGGCACTGGCGGAAGTAGGGATCTTGGTCAATGGCGCATGGAATCAGGCAAGGAATCGACGCCACCTTCTTCGTCTCGGTACCGAAGATGTGGGGGAAACTGGTAGAGAAGGCCGCAGCAGACTGGGTGGCACAGAAGTGGAACTCGCCAATGTTGTTGCTGTCGTTAAACCCGAATGTGCCCTTAACCTGGTTGATCGTAATTCTCTTCGCCATCCGGCACATGTTCTCGTAGAAAGCACCACCAATGAATTGGAAATCACTGAAGATAAAGGTCTTCTTCATATCGAATCCCACAGCAATGATATCCTTGGCGTTTGCTTTTGTGTATCTCTTGGCGTCCTCGATCTCGATCTTCTGAGAGTGCATAAACTTCTCGTCGTCGGTCATCATGATAACGAGGGGAACATCGAAGACGTCCTGGAGCCATCTACAATGGAATCAGTTTCCGGTATCTACACAGGTGGTCATCCGAGACTAAACATACTTGGTGAACTCGAACGGCACAGTGTGTCCAACGTGCATGCTGTCGCTACTCGGCCCACGGCCAGTGTAGAGGAAAAATGGCTCGCCCTTCTCGTGCTTATCCAAAATCTTCGACAGATCGCGGTGACTGAACACGATACTCCGGCGCATGAAACGGTGTGGGCGATGGCCAGTCACTTTCTCAAAGCGCTCCAATAGAGCTGCATTGATGGGTGTGGCTCCAAACTCCCTCGTGAGCTTCTCATAGTCGACCGGCAACAGCTTGCCAGATTCATCAACTCCACCGGAAACATCGAAGGGCGTCACGATCTGGCCAACGGCCTTGGTGTTCGAGGTTTTCTCGTCGATGCTCAACGAGCTGAGCGCTGGAGGCTGGGTTGCTTCGTTAGCCATGGTTTTTCTTCGTCTGGTGAAATTTGGTCAGTCCTAAGTTTTCAATTGCAGCAGTCTAAGGCCGGTTCTCACTTTATTCTATGGTGGAGGAAATCGTGAATTTCTTCTGTTGCCCCTCTTGCAATATCGCGGGATGAGTCAGAATCCCGCTATCAGTGGGTACTCTGATTGGTCCATTCTATACATTATCAGGTGACCAGTCCTAACCCCGCGAATGCCTCTCTTTGTGCTTCCTACTACTATCTTGTTCAATTAAATTTTGAGTCGATAAAAGTATAAGACTCTCCATTGGATGAGGTAGATGTCTTCGTTGTGTCTGTGTTGCATTCAAAGTTTATCTTTGCAACTAAAGTGCATCAAGAGCGATCTGCCGGAAGTATATAACTGACACTCACCCCAGGGTTAACAACTATTTTTTTTTATCAACAACAAAAAAACAATAGATGAAGTATATTTTGTTTCTCCCAAGTTGAGGTAGATATGGGTTTCAGGTTCTCCAAAATAGTACTTAGTAGAGACTTGGATAACTTTGGTTTTCACCAACCAATGTAGGAAATCTAACCTGGTTTCTTGTGTTATTAGTGGCTGTAAGACACAAAAGTCACATTGAACACTATTCCAAATAATTACAAAGGAGTTGTCAGCGAATCAGCCAGACAGCCTAGATCCTTTCAAAAAGGGTACTCGTGGCTACTACAGGTGCCTATCCGTGTCAGGTAACCCTAACTCGAGTATATTGGGCTTCGGGTTATTCAAAGCCCCTAGGGAAGTAGTCTCATTTTCCTCGTGGGCCTATCAGTTGAGCACGCTGAATTCCCAAGATAATGACTATGTAGCTAGATGACGTTCATCTTCTAGCGTTATCCTGTGATTTAAAGACCAACATTCTTTCTCTCTAGTAGGCGAGACATTTCACAGAAAAACACCGGCTACGGGTTGATACACTGGAATGTGGCTCTCACTTCACAAATCCGAGCAGCAATCAACAACACAGGATCCAGACTTAGCAGCCCACTGGCTATCCTGTATTTTATCCTCACCGATCTAGAATTCCTCCTGATCTTGATGATCATTACCTAAAGTTATTGTAGTTTCTATGCTCCCATGACAAATATTCCGAGTGTAATGCATGATGTGTATGATGATCACAGCGAACAGATATGTTGTATTTTCTCGCATGCAGCAGAGACACAGTCTTTTGGGCGTTCACGACTGGAGCATTCTTGGACTGGCTGTTTCGACAACAGGCGCGGGAGCTGAACCTGGATCAGGAGATGGATAGACAATCTTTGATGGAGTTTCCTATTGAGAAGCTGAGGCTTCGGCTTCTTATTTCCGAGCTAGCTGTGGATGGTATGTCGATAGTATGTGTCAATTCTGTATTCAAAGAATCGATCCTAACTAACGTCGGACGTTATGTTTGGCTAGTTGCTTAAATACAGATACCCAATCACTTTTGTCTAGACTTTTGAGATCGCCTTTGGCTTTGGGGGATCATTGCCAATCAGACAGACACGACGTTCCTCGTGGATATCCACCCAAATCCCCCGCCGCTACAGAACCAATCTCCAACCTCGTCCCATTTCTATTGGGCGCTGGCATCCAGGCCGCTACGCTTCTGCTTCTGCACAAGATGGGAAAATGATAGTTTCACATGCTTGCTGGCGTAGCTTGGGCATTTTCTGAGATTCCATTGGGGTGGTGGTTATCTCGGAACGGTGTACAGTTTCGAAAAAAGCGATGGTCTAGAGTCAGCATGATCCAAGGATTGCTGTGCTATTTCCCTCCGGTGGAAGTGGGACATTCTGCTAGGGCACCCTGGCTTCCTGCATGCTGCGAGCCCAATAATCCCAGTCCAAGTGTAATATAGATGCGCTGTACGGAGTATAGTAGCCCACCTTTCTACCTCACAGTAAACATTTACTCCAACCCACCAACCACTGCCCACCTTTCCCCGCGCACCCGCATCGGGCACCACTCCATTCCACCGCACCCGAAACTCCATGCAGCAAGCCGCCGCTAAGCACGCTTTATTCGATGCCTGTAAGCCACTGTATGCGACATACAACCACCTTACGCGGGGCTATCGAGTAAATCTCCACAATACGGAAGCCAACGGACTGTATGACTGGTGACATGTGTCGGTTAATACCAGGCCAGGATAACGTCGCAGACTTCCGCGGATATGTGGGTCAGTCATGTTTGAAATTATGCCGATAAGCTTGTCTTTCCGGTCTGCTGCAGATGCGAGTCGCTTTTTATTTTGATAAGGATGGGATACGTTATCGATAGTTTGGTCTATGAGGGAGAACGAGTTGGGATTTGAGATCGACTTTTGGGACTGTCGGGACTCCGGAGGGGTCCGGTGGATACGTAGCTTTGTCGCGTTGGATGGTTGAAGGTAGGAAAGGAGATCCGCCTGCTTTGTTGGTTAATTCAGGGGACTTGGTATTGGAATATATTCTGAATCGGATTTCAAGCACGGTTTCACTGCGTCAGATAATTTCCGTGGTGGGGAGGGGAGGGGTGGAGGCTATGGTCTCATAATTCTTTGTTCCCTGTGGACTTGGACTTGAATTTGAATTTGGACTATAGACTCCTCGCTAGTAAGTTTCACTCTTCTTTCCCATGTAGTGCGGAGTACAGCAGAAAGGTCCAAAAAGGTGTAGAACCCACAGTATGCAGGGGCAAAGGGCAAACAAAGCTGCCGAAACTTACTGCCTCAATTTTCTTTCCAATATTAGGAATTAGGAATGGTAGGCATACTCATTAGTATCAATATATTATTCGCCACTTACAATTCTTACGGACACTTGATTCTAATTACTCTGTACACATATTTTAAGTGGGTGAAGAAGATCAGCTCTACTCCGTAGATATGTATCCACCTAGGCAAAGTACGCGGTAATGAAACCAAAGCCAGCCCATTCTGCAGCTAGCTCAATCAAGACTAATGGGTGCTCCAATTTACTTTTTGTGCCTTTATTAGTTCGTCTGTGATTCTACTCCGTACTTGGTCCTCGTATCGAATGTCACTCTTGTCTAGGGGATTGTGGCTCACCCAACACAAAGATAAAAATAAAGACCTTAATTTGGATATGGGATTAACTTCTGTTCTAAAGATAACCAATTCTGCAGCCTTGTCCGGAGTAAGCAAAGGGGTAGCTAGATGGACCGGGAGCTTGGACAGTAATGCGAGACATACAAACACCCCAGTCCATCATGAGGTTGTATCAAGCACCCAGAATATGTTATAAGGAGGTTTAGCCCAGTGTGTCAGCCAGTCAGCGTTAACGGTTCCCTCCCTCTACGCGTAGTGATAGGTGTCGGGTGATGCGGACCAGGAAATATGGATGGTGATTGGCTGGATGGAATCTCCTATCCAGCTTAGGAGTATATTAACTTCAACAGAAGGATGTATCTAGGTAGACAGATGATATGAGTCGGTAGTTGGGACGCCACTGCGCTGAGTCAAGAGGCGTGCGAATCAGAAATGACCAGGTCGACGCATGACACCCCTGGTTAATCACTCGCGACTGGACGGGGATCTTCACCTATTTTCATTCTGGGCGTCCAATCTCGTTGAATCAAAACTGGATCTCAATTTATGATATCAAGAAGTCATTACTTTATATATTTTCTTTTTCTTTTGAGAAGAAACCTATGGGTCACCGGGCGGTTGCGCGTGGAGAGATTTACCTGAAATATGTTTCACAGGTGCCTGGCCCGGAGCTTTTAAGAAAGGACATTTCCTTTCATTTCTCACTCCCTTTCTCTTGTTTTATTAGACAAATTTAAGGAGCTCCACTATTAAAGCGGCACATCCGTCATCCCGTTCCCCCATCCTTGGATCTGACCGTCTACCTTGGAAGAGTCTGGATGTGAGAGGATATCGGAGTCCTCGGACTCAAAATTATAGTAAGAGATTCTTTATTTATTTTATTTTCGGGTTTCCCGGTTTCTTTTCTTTCCAATTTCATTTCATTCTGTTCTTAATACTTGGTTTAATACTTGGTGGAGTTGCCCACCCCGCAAGTGCTTAATGCACACTAACCGGGAGAAAAAAAAAACCAACAGATGCGAAAACATTCTCCCTCAGATTCTCCTTTTTCATTTTCCTGTTATTCATCATCTTCATCTTCTTCATCTTCACTTTACCCTTCATCACCTAGTAGTTCATTTTCCCCAAGTAAGTGGCTCAATTACCCATTTGGTTATCTTTCCCGCATTCCGGGTGTCTTTCCCACTCTTCCACCATTGGCCTACACATCCCTACGGGTTGTATATTCTCAAACTACCCCCCCTTTGATATATCCATGGATATTATTAAAACAATATTCTGTCGGCTATCGCGACACGCTGTCGTACATTCTTCGTTAGACACGTGTGGCATTCTCATTCCCATGCTAATTAAAATTTAGGCCTATCATCGGCCTCGCACCGGCGTTCAGCATTCCAACCAAGAGATCATCTTGAAAGTCTGATCACCAAACACGGCTACCCCACACCTGTGTCACTCTCCTCTCTGCGAGATCTGACAGCCACCTCGTCTACTTATACTCCCCCTTCGCCACCTCGTCGGACCCGTTATCCGGATACTATTCCGATCGACCCTTTTGACTCGCTTACCTTATCCTCATCCACAAGACCCATTCCTATCCCAAGACGCACTGGTCCAATATACGAGGACCTTCCAGTGACACCACTCACCGGTCGATTTGATCACGACTCCTATTTTGACGATTGGGAACGTGCGTCTCAATCCGCCAAGTCCCGACAAATCTCATCAATCCGGCCTGCCCGTCGCGGCCAGTATACACCGCGGCCCCCGCCATCCTCGACAAGAATGCGTTCTGATAGTTCACCTTACTACTCCCCGGCTGCCTCGCCTATCATGTCTCCACGACGCTCAAACTCTCCCCAGCCAACTCGCTCACGGACTCAGAACCCATCCAAGACCAAGCAAACCCAGAATTTCCATCTCGGTAGCCTGCCCCGGTTCCATCCCGCCGTATATCAGTCGAGCAGTACTTCTCACAACGCTACTGCCCAGCCTCCGTCTCCTCGCCAATCTCGACAGTCTACCTACCGCACTGCAGCCGGGTCACGCGACATGATGTGGCAGTACCGTGAGTTCATCGAGGGTGTCCACCAAAATCCCTCGGCGCCCCGTTTAGATCCTCTGGTCAGCCCGGGCCCTGTCACCCCCTTGGCGCTAGAGGCCGGTGACTACCTCGCCCATGGCTCGATGAACAACACATCCGAGCGGACTCCACGAGATGTCCCAAAGAACTCGGGTCCTCCAGCTGAGTTGGTGGAGAAGCTCATTGCCTATGAGGAGAAGGCTCGGCAGATGGCTCGAAAGTCCGCCAAGGGCCGGTAATAGATCTATCCCAACCCGGATCTGCATTAAAGATTGTTTCTGTTTATTATCCATTAGAGAAGTCGGATCTTTTATTTCGTGTCTGTTTTTATATCTGCTTTTGCTTTTGGTGTTCTGGAACAAAATGAGCTCACCCCACACGCCTGGTATAGTGTGGATGGTGCATGGTGCCTTTTGTTTTTGTTTTTCTAATTTCTTTTTTGCTCTGGCTTTTGCATTCCCGTCGTTCTCACTCTCCATGATTAAACATCCTCGGCCTCGGCCGACTACTGTGTTTGATCTTGCATCACGACATCATGTATCTAAATTATATACCCTGCGCTAGTCCAGCCTCGGACCTTGGCATATCTAAGTAGAAGCCAAGTATCAACCTTCTATACGAAACATTGCCTTGTGGTTTTATTTCTCTGTTTAATTACACCACAGTAACAGCTACCCAGCGCGCGCTATGATTGGGTGTCCTTCCAACCTTGATGGTTATAGGGCTAACGTCCTCTGAGGCGTGGCGGACATGTTGGTCTAGCGGGCTGAAACTGGGATGTCCCAGGTAACGCATATCGTACAGGGATCAGATAAGAGATGAAGATGATATACACCCGGGTAGACAAAACTCTTAAAGTTAATCCCCAGATTTATTGCTCCATATAAGGTTAGCTTGAAAAGCCACTTCCAATATGCGCCTAAGGCACCACCCGCGATTCGGAGGAACACCCACTCTCCCCGCGAGGAATCTGAGAGGAATCTGCGGGGCCCAAACTAGTATCATTAAACCAATTTCCCTCAATGATATTTTTCTCAAGTACTCTATTACAGTCATATATATACCCCGGCTTCCCCAGAAAAGGCGCGCCAGTTTGGAAAATCCTCCTTGGCAGCCCAGCAACCCCAAATCACTCTATCCTTATCGGCATCCGTCACCACATTTCGATTTGATCGCCCGGGCGTTGCGCACAAGCACCCTACAATTTGCGCGAGGCGTCCATTCTGTGACGTATTGGATCTGCGATCCACGACTAGGGATTAAGGGAAACATTTAGGGCTCTTAGACGATGTCATCGGCGCCGGCGCCTTTAGCTGTTTCAGCATCTGATATGACAGGTCAACAGAAGGCGGAACACGCGCTTGCTCAGTCTGGGACATCGGGGTCGAATTACAAGGGTTTTGTGGCGGGCATTTTTTCAGGCATTGCAAAGCTCAGTGGTAGGTTGCTTTCCCTGTGCTTTGATTGGGCTTGGAGCTAATTTTGTTTTCCTACAGTTGGCCATCCGTATGTATAACCAACTACTACGCCTTGGGTCAATGTTAACGAAAAATTAGATTCGACACCATCAAGGTTCGCCTACAAACCAGCAAAGATGTACAGTTCCGAGGGCCGTTAGATTGCACATTGCAGACTTTGCGAAAAGAAGGATTACAAGGGTTTTATAAGGGAGCTACACCGCCGCTGGTCGGATGGATGATGATGGACTCTGTGTAAGTGTTCCGCACTATTTAAGATGAATTTTGCTGACCATCTGCAGCGCGCTGGGCTCGTTGGCTCTATATCGCCGATTACTACTCGAAAATGTCTTCTCGAAACCTCATATTCGCCCTTACCTCCCCTTCTCGCGCTACCAGCCAGACCTCGCAACCCTTCCTAGTTTCGGACATGGCATTGCAGGTATCATGGCTGGTACAACGGTCAGCTTTATCGCAGCCCCAGTTGAGCACATCAAGGCACGCTTGCAGGTACAATACGCCGCCGACAAATCGAAGCGCATGTACAGCGGGCCGATCGACTGCCTACGCAAGTTGGTGAGTGCCAATGACTCCATACCGTACACACCAACTAACATGGACAGGTTCGTACACATGGCATCAGCGGCCTATACCGCGGCCTCTGGGCAACGGTCTTCTTCCGCTCCTTTTTCTTCATCTGGTGGGGCTCCTATGACGTCCTGACTCGCTACTTCAAAAAGAACACTACGCTGTCCGCCCCTGTGATCAATTTCTGGGCCGGTGGTATCTCTGCACAATGCTTCTGGGTCACCGCCTATCCGTCCGATGTCGTTAAGCAGCGTCTTATGACTGACCCCATGGGTGGTGCGTTGAATGACGGCAAGCGCCAGTTCCGTGGCTGGAAGGACGCTGCGGTCGCCGTATGGCGTGAGCGTGGGTGGAGAGGGTACTGGCGGGGCTTTGTGCCATGCTTCCTTAGGGCATTCCCGGCGAATGCAATGGCTCTGGTTGCGTTCGAGGGTGTGATGCGTACCTTGCCCTAACTCCTCCATGGTCTACACGAACCCCAAATGATTGAATATACCGAAGTCTTATGGATATATAATTATTTAGAAGAACATACCCATTGTTTTATGCATTATTTTCCCCTGAGGAAAGTCAATCGTGGCTTGTGGTAGTCTGTGATCAGGAATGTACCATGTAGTGACGGGCCGCATTCGGCGATGAGACCCGTCGGGACCCCTTTGAGGTATCCCGCGATAAAACGGACACGTTCCAAAGACCGAGCGAATGTCGATTCGTAATTGGACCATGCAGCTGAAGTTGTCATCTCGGCCGCCGTTGAAGGTTCCTTGATAGTGAGGTGACATGGGTTGTCTTGGTTTGGCTCTTTCCGGACAGGGCAAATAATAAAAGTGATCCATCATCCATAGTAGTTCTCTTTGACATTTTTTTAAATCTCTTTCACGCCAGAATCAATTTCCCGTAGTTGTCACCAGGGGAGGAATTGAGGCAAGGTTGAATCTGGTTCCTTGGTGCCTGAGGCATTAAACGCAGTCAGAACGTCAGCGGTTTGGTTTCGCTGGCCAGCAACACACGTTTCAATCTCCAATTTAACGTTTATCGTTGATCGGCCATGGCCGTTGCACGCTCCATGCGCCGCACGAGCCCAATCAGTCTCGTGCTAGCAGCGCTGCTAGCATTCGGTTTCATATGTTTCATGCTCTCGCCCTCGACTCCCTCCGCATCCTCCGCATCCGCTAGCTCCCAACAGCGCCAGGAAAACGCCGCCGAACACCCCTTATCCCCACCCACAAAACCCTTCTTCAAATCACAGGCAGTTCGAAGCGATGGACACCAGGCAGCTCCTCCGGTTGTCCACTACGACCTCAACAGCCTAACCAACACCGCGGACTCAGTTGCCAACGGCGAACGGGTCCTCATCTTGACTCCGCTAGCCCGCTTCTACCAAGGATACTGGGATAACATCGAGAAGCTGAGCTATCCGCATGAGCTGATCTCCTTGGGCTTCATCGCACCGAAGACAAGCGAAGGAAATGCTGCAGTTGCGGCTCTGGAAAAGGCCATTTCCAAGACACAATCGGGACCAATCGACAACCGCTTCGCGAGTATCAGCATCCTTCGCCAAGACTTCGATCCGCCGTTGAAATCCCAGGATGAGAAGGCCCGCCATGCCATGGGGGCGCAGAAAGAGCGTCGCGAGTCGATGAGTCGTGCGAGAAACAGTCTGGTCTTTACAACACTCGGCCCCGGGACTTCGTGGGTCCTCTGGCTGGACAGTGACGTCGTTGAGACACCGGCTGCTCTTATTCAGGATCTAACGGCCTTCAATCAGCCGGTCATTGTGCCGAACTGCTTCCAGCGCTACTATGATACCTCGAAGAAGAAGTGGGACATCAGGCCTTATGACTTCAACTCTTGGGTTGATAGCCAGACTGCGCAGAACCTCGCCGCGAACATGGGGCCTGATGAGATTCTCTTGGAAGGCTATGCTGAGATGCCTACGTATCGTACTCTGATGGCGTACTTGCCGGATATGAAAAAGCTCGATCCGAAGAAGATGCTTGCTCTTGATGGTGTTGGCGGTACCGCCTTGTTGGTCAAGGCTGATGTGCATCGTGATGGTGCCATGTTCCCCGCCTTCCCGTTCTTCCATTTGGTGGAGACGGAGGGCTTTGCGAAGATGGCCCGAAGACTGGGATATGAGGTCATTGGACTCCCAGATTACTTCGTATGTTTCGATTTCCGCCTAATTGGCTGATAAGGGGATAATCTTGCTGACACGTTTCCAGGTCTACCATTATAACGAATAAATGGCTTCCAGCCCCGTCTAACGTCTATTTCGCTTGCATACATTGCGCTGTGCGCATCTCAAGCTCTTTCTTGCCTCTCCTCATCATTCGAGAGATCCATAAACAACATTCACCTCGGCATTTCTTCTTCCGTCGAGGCTTTTTTATTTCATAAGTACTTGGGGTGGTTGCTTCCCCAAGTCCAAAATTGACTTTACATTATTCTGTGTATTACCAAGGAATATGACTGGGTATTATTCATTCATGTTGGAGAGGAGTTAGCTCTAGGGGCGTTGCTGGCTTGAAGGTTCTTGTGCATTTATTTTTGGCTCTAACATGGCTATCGCCATCTCGAATGAACGATTACTTATTTGTGCGAGATGAATCTAAATGGTCATATATAAAAAGCACCGTAGCATGTGGTTAAACGGGGCGTTGCTCTACCAGAGTCGAGCGTCACTTATGTATTCTTTGCTGAACCAAAGGCATCGACTTTTGTCGTTGGACTTAGGCTTAACAGTTATGGGCACAATATGATATTACTGGTGTATATCAGCATATACCAATGCCCAATACAACTGAATCAATCCCACGAAATGCTATAAAGTGTGTTAGTGATAATTGTACGACCGAAGCCTTTGGCCAGGGGGTGGGGGAACAGATACTTACGCAAGCATAATGCCGGCTCCAAGAGCAACAGCCAAAAACTGTGTGATAGTCTTCCGCACTTCAATGCCCTTGTCCTTACCAGTCTCTAGCAACTCCGGGATCACAGCCACGGTGCCAACATACAAGAATGTGCCTGCCGTAAACGGAAGAAGCATATCACCCCAAGTGAGGCTAGTTCCCATGAGACCAGCAGGTTCGGTATCATCCAACATAGTGCCGTTGCCACCAAACTCCTGAACGGCAATTCCAATAAGGGTACCCAAGAAGGCACCAATAGCAGTAACGAATTGCGCGCCCATGGCCTTGCGCTTTGAAAAGCCGGACTGAATAAGCAGAGCAAAGTCACCAACTTCATGGGGGATTTCATGGAAGAAGACAGCCACAGTGGTCGTTGCGCCGATGGTAGGCGAGGCATAGAAGGAAGAGGAAAGGGCAAGGCCATCGGTGATGTTATGAGTGAAGTCAGCGATGAGGTTAAGGTAACCGCCAAGTTTGACGCTGGGGTTAATTTCCTTCTCGGGAACGACCTCAGAGGACTCCTTCGCGGCAGACTTGCGCTTCTTCAGCTCGCCGCTGGGCTGCTTGGGCTCGGCGCCGGTTGTGACTGCATCGATGGATTCGGTGTGCGCATGGCTGTGCGAGTGGTCATGGCCGCCCTCGCCGCCAGTCGCGATGCGCAGGGCCTTGTCCATTGCGACAAAGGTGAAGAATCCGACCATGATTCCCAAGCCAAGAAGAAGGTTCTTGTTTGGCTCGACCATTACGAAGCTCACGTGGTCGGGGGAGGCTTCGCCGACGAAGATCTCGGGAAGTAGGTGGAAGAGGGTGTCGCCAAGTAAGCCGCCGACGGCAAATGCGACCATCACTGACAGCGAGGAGGGGTCAATGTTAGGTGGGCATAGTGCCAGGAGGAAGTCTAACGCGGTTAGCAGAGATCTATCAAGAGTACTGAGGGGGAAGACTTACTCGGTGGACCGGAGATATACAAAGTTGCCAGAAGCGCGTTCACGGCTGGGGTGCTCGGGAAGAGGACAGCGAAGATTTTCGACGTCAAGCTAGTAGTCTCTGGGCGGGTTGCACGCTTGTGCTCATTGAGAGATTCGACAAGTGGGCAACTCTATGACAGATTAGTTCACATGTAAGGCACAAAGTACGTTGTACAGCATACCTGCAATTGCTCCTCGATCTGGCCCACGGAGAGCTCTCCGGGGCCAACATTAGCTGCGGCCAGGGCTGAGAACAAAAAACATCCTGCAACAAGGGCAATGCCTGTTCTACGCGAAGGGAAAAACCGAGAAGCCATCGCGAAGGAATTGGCCAAGGTTCTGTTTAAGTGACAGGCAATACAGCCCCCGGAAGTACAGCTAACCGCTATCGTTGTTTATCGCGGGACCCTGAGCAAACATGCCAAGACATGCAAACTCAGAAAAAAAAGTTTCGATAACGCTTTTTATTATCGCCGACTACAAAGAAGAAGAACCAATTCGACCTCTACACTCACTTCACAATTCACAATGGGTAAAGTCTTGCAAAAGAAGAAGGCCCGCTCTGGGCGCTCCACTGCCCGTGCCAAGGACAGCCGCCTCAAGAGCGGCCACAAGAAGATCAATGTGCTGGGCAATCAGATCATCGCCGACAACTGGTATGCGCATCTTGCTCACTTTGAAAAGTGCAAAAAGGACTAACGACTATAGGGATCGTGATCTGACCCTGACACAAAATTACCAGCGCCTTGGTTTGATGCACAAGCTGAACGCACCATCCGGTGGCCGCGAACGCCTCCCCGGAAACAAGGACCAATACCCCGACAACAAGAACTCGCTGCACATCCGCGGCAGCGCCAAAGCAGCCGCAGCCAAGCTTGACCTCGGCGAGACACGAGTCGAGCGTGATCCCGAGACTGGCAAGATTCTGCGTGTTATCCACGACGACGAAGACAACATCGAAGTGGCGGGCCTTCAGCGCTCGCGCAACAACCCTCTCAACGACCCTTTGAATGATATCCTGGGAGGCAATGGCGACAGCAACCCTCTCGCCGACTCAGTGATTGTGCAGCAGCTTGAGCGCCAGGCGGATCAGGAAGGCAAGACTGTCCGTGCTAAGAAGCCGCGGTACCAGAGCTCGCGCGAGGGCGAGTGGGCTCAGCGCTTGATTGAGAAGCACGGAGATAATTTCACTGCTATGACTCGTGATCGCAAGCTCAATCCTATGCAGCAGAGCGAGGGTGATTTGCGGAGGAGAATTAACAAGTGGAAGAAGAGTCAGTCGTAATGCCTTGTTCATTTGTTCTGAGCATCTGGTTAGGGCGAGTCTGGCGTTTATCTTTTTCTGTTTATTAAAAGTGTCTACGTGGATGCATGTGTCCCGAAGTAAATATTATTGGACGGCAACTGAGCCGCTTGGATTCGTTATCTCATGTTTCCTTTAGCTGTTACTACTGAGTGTTGAGTAGGTAACAACCCCCGCCGGCGGAAGGCTTATTCGTTGCACCACTCGTACCCATCGTCGGCGTCTCCATTCTCCCACTCCGTAGGACGCAGTCCCTTCCTCCCAATCCCGTGATTTCGCCTTCTCCTTCTCCTTCTCCTTGGCTTTGGTTTCCTTGGGAGATAGTGAATCAGGTAGGTCTCCGTAGGCTAATGTCAAATCATCATCTGACTCATGCCGAGTTGGAGGCAAGTCCCAGACCCAACCACCAACTTCTCCGACAATGGCATTGCCTTCGGCATTTACGCCAGGGACCTCGAACCCAACACTGGTGATCATGCGCTCCACCACCCATTCACGGCAGTCTAGGTCGAGTTCCCACTTCTTGCTCTTCCAGGCCCAGCCACGTGGCGCACGGACATCCTCAAAGAACCGGCATCCACGAGGTCGGTCCCCAGCAATGCGAGATGGTGATAGCGGGTCGTATGGCGCGTGGCTGAACAGGAAGCTCTCCCACCCAGACTCTGACGTTCCTGCGGCCCGGTGCTGCAGCTCAAAAATTTCCACCTCCCGCTCTTCGGGATATGTGTCCAATGAGATATCTGCGAGCTTTTCCATGGCCGACATTGCTGCAGATGGGTCTGCAGGGACCGATGAAGCGAACCCATCTTTCTCATCCGAATCTGTGTCAGAATCCCCAGTCATATCTTGCATCAGACCGGAGATGAATTGCCCCACCGTTGGGTGGATGGAGAGAATCAGCGCATTGCCGCCAACAAGAAGCACAATTTTGAGGGGCAGCAGATGCGCACTGATAAACAATACTACTATTGCAATTGTGCATCCGAGAAATAGAGTTGAAGAGAGCTTCTCGTTGGAGAAATTTGTCAGCGGCGCAACAACAGAGATAGCCGCATCATGGGCATCTGAGAAATCAGCCATGCAATTCTGTAGATCTCGCATATTGCGAAGAAAATCTTTGGAAGTCTCTGGGGCTGGCTTAATAGTTGTGGCTGGTGCCAGGGCTGGTCCATCATAGGAATAGTAAGGAGTAGTGCTGGATGTCGAGGTGCTTGGGGGTGGTGGGTGACGAGTCGCAAAGGCCGGCACCATTATAAAGAGCAAGAGAACCACTAGGGGCAAGACCAAAAGTAGATGAGGTTCCAAGCAGATGAAAGAATAGACAAAAAGGAAAGAGATGGTATGGGTTGGTGTGTCCCAAGTGAATAGTTGCTCAAGACGACTTTGGAACAGAAATACCACACCGATTCTATAGTGGTTTTAGTTTCAGTTAATCCATGGATATCATATGAGATAATTCAGCCCTACCTTGCATTAAAGCGGCGGAAATTATTTGCCATTACAGGCAAACTGAAAGCCGGTTTCTTAGGAGAGGCCAAGGCCTTGTCTCCCAATGAATCGGCTTCATCCTCATCGTCTGTTGGGATGACTTGCTGAAGAAGCCTGCAGTTGTCAGCTGTTAGAAATCCTCACAGATCTATTGGATCTATCCAGGAAGAAATCCATTCCAAGCATACTTTGTAAATAGGCGGTCTTGTAGTGAGTTCTTGGATAGAGAAGAAGATCTCGAATGCGAACTGTCTGGCGAACCAGGTCTATTCCGTTTTGTTGGAACCTTGGGTTCGTCGTTTAAAGCTTCTGTAAATCCATCCATGATTAGACATGGGATCTTAAAGAAGAAGAAATGAAGTGTAAAGAGAAACGGGAATTCTAACTGTCAGAACCCAAGCATGTGCTTTGCCGATCTGGAACGGGGAAAGAAGCTGACATAATCCTATTTACATCAGGGGGAAACCTCGAAGTTGGATAGTTCACTAAAAAAGAAAGCAGGTTGGCCTTCATTTGTCTAACTTTTGGTTTTTTCCCCTCTTGTTTTTCTTTTATATACATAGATCCTTTCTGTGATTATTCACATCTAGCTTCGATCTTATCTAAAACCCCCTTTGTTGACGGTTATAAAATCCACCTGCCCCCCAAAATTACCTTCTTTTTCCCTGTTACCGCCTTAGTGGACTTGCCCCAGCAACCCTGCTTCCCCCCCAAAATTATTTGTCAAAGAGAACCTACCTTGGCCATTGCTCTTTCACAACTCGCAATGGAACGGTAGCTGTTTTCAAGAGTCGCGCGACGGTGCTCAAGTATCTCTTGGTTTGAGACCTCGCACTTCTCCTGAATGCAATTGCGATCGCATCTCTGGCACGGTCCAGTCTCCTTTTCCGACTTTCCTCTGAAAACGCGCGAGAGCTCAAACAATGCCGACAAAGCCCCAAACACCGGGGAGGGGTCAAGCGCGGACCGAAGCAGCATACAATCCCTCACATGATGATTCGGGCTCGGGAGGTAAGAGTGAAAGATGTCGGGAAGGTGCAGTTAGATACTAACAAGAAACAGCAGAGGCTCCGGCCCGCAGGCGCCTGCAGAAATCGGCCTCCACCAACTTTCCCTCGAACAATACCAATTTTGACACCACAAATGGGGTCGCCGGTCCGCGCGCAGGTGGGATGAGTAGGAGAAGACTTTCAATTCGTGACCAAAGGGTTCCCCAGGGCCCACGACCGCAAGACGCTTCGCGATGGAGGTATGTCCAGTTCTGCTCTCGTGGTTGGCTTTGGACTAATTCGATATCTAGCAAACCTACCCCGTACCCTCACTCTGGGAACTCGTCTGTTGATTCTACGCTTGATTCGACCAAAAGCTTTAACCTTCGATCTACGAGCGTGGGCAACCTGTCAAAGGCTGATCCCAACCATACAGACAACATGGACTTTCTAACGCCAGTCAACTTTGATGATTTCCATAACAGCATCATGGGTGAGCCCAGCTTGAACCACTTCCCCATGCCCGGGAACGGCAGTTCGGGTGAGAATCGTGAAACAGGCCCTCTAACAAATCCCTGGGAAAACCACACCTATGCGGGCAATGTATCGGAACGTACACGGGGTCCTTCCGCTCGACGAAAGAGTGAAGTACAACGTCCAAATGGTGCGAATGGTGCGAATGGTGCGAATGCCGCTGCAGGGCTCACAGCGTCCTCCGCCAATACCCGCGCTCGCCGCCAAAGTATAGCCCAGCCGTCTGCCGGAAGTGCTTCAAGGGGTCCGCGCAAATCTATCAGCTCTGGGGCATTTGCACCTACCAATGCTTCGGCTAGGCGCGCCAGTCTAAGTGCCCGCAAAATCAGCACTGACACTGCCTCGGCAAATAACTTGCTTCGCCCTCGACTTCCGGAGTCTGATGCCAAGGTTCCGTCTTCTGTTCGAAATCTCAAGGCAAAATCATTCCAGCCCAGCCCAAGGGAACCCCGTGGTCAGTTGCTGACTGCCTCTGGAGTCGTTGACCACACACGATCAAATTCTACCAACGCCGTGCGGACCCCGGTAAGAAACCCTTCTGGCGCCGTGGCGACACCTTCCTCTGCATCTAAGCGGGCTTCTGTTATGCCGCCACATGCCACTGGACTTGGTGCTCGAACGATCAGTCCCACTGACGCACGACGACTAAAGCGAATGTCGATTGCGCCTCCTGCCCCTCCGATGCCACATACACCTCCCACCCAGACAGAACCTATGCCCATCCGTCCTCTATCATCAACCCAATCTCCCTCTCAAATTCCGAGGAAAAGTGTCACACCCTCCTCGAACCGAACCACCCCTGACCCAAATCGCAAGTCGTACAGCTCAGGGTTGTCTGTTTCTTCAAACACCAGCTATAACTCGGCGCGAACTTCCGGGAGCTCTCTTCAAAACCGGCTGTCCCAAAATCTATCTTCGTCCCGACTCCCAACGCCTAAGCCACGCACAGAGCAAACAAACTCCAACGGGGAAGAGGTCCCACCGGTTCCAGCGATCCCCAAGGCCTACGAGTCGCCCAAAGGTGAACTGGATGCGCCTGTTTTCCCCGCGCCCAGAAAATCAAGTATTCCTGTGGATTTGGGCCTTTTGAACATTAAAGATTCAGACTCGGAAGCGCACACCGCCGCCCAAGTTGAAAAAGTTGACTCTACCGAAACAAAAACTCCTGATTCGCGATCACGAACTTCTACTGTTCTAGCGGGACGAAAGGGTTTGCAGCCCTTGAAATTGCCCCCGCTGAATTTGTTGCCTTTGGGCACACCCATGGCGGCCAAGATCGAGGCACTCAAGGACAGGGACGATGAGCGCAAAGCTCACACCCCCTCCAACCAAGTGATTTCCAAGACGCCCAGTACTCCGATGACAGCATCCAAAGCGAATTTCTGGTACCGTGACGAAGAAGACCAACTGCCCCTCACTCAAGCACGAAGCAGCACCTCTCACTTTGCCGTCAGCTCATCAACCGCGGCGCTACGAGCTTCTAGCAGTACCAGCGCGTTTGAGTCATTTGACACGCCAAGTGCAGCTCGCAACATTTCTCCCTATGCCTCATACACACTGCCCAAGAGTGGCGCCGAGCTCAACCATCTCCGCCACCAGGTCAGCGCCGACTACTCGAATCGGACGCAAGCACACAAGTTGAATGGTCCACGACCTCAAACGCAAAGTGCCATTTTCACTCCCGCTCCAGAACGGCTCAGCCAGATATCGACGCCTTCGGATCCTGAGAGTGTCGCTGTCACTGCGTCCGGAACCTCTCTTCGGGACCGGCTTAAGGTGGCACGGCTTCGCAGCAACTCTAAGCCCCAAAAGGCAGAAGCCGATGCTGACTCAACCAAGTACAATCATATGCCGCCGCCTAAACTTCCAGCATCTGCAACATGGAATAATCTGTCTTCGGTCAACTCGACAAGTCCTAATCCCAAGCCATCGTATCTCAACCCTCGCCGACAGACTTCTGTTTCAAGTGTAACCAATCCCACGACTCGGAAACCAAGTGTCAGCAGCGAGAAAAGTCTCACCCTGGAGCCAACTCCGTCCAATGACTCGGGAGATAGCGACCGCTCTAGACGCGTGCAGAGCACGTATATCTCTCCGGTCCATAAGATGATCAATAACGCTAGATCTAGTGTTGCGGCTGCTTCCCGGCCTCCCGACAGCACTGTTGATGCAGATGTGGCCATTGCAGATGAAGAGATGAAGCGACTTGGGTCTAAACGCAAAGACTTTGAAAAGGCGGCGCGTGTGCTAGACGACTTGCGCCGCAAGGCCGGTCCAAAGGATCGTGTCAGTCCGGCCCAGGCCTTGAAGATGGCAACGCTCAACATCTTTGAACGCGGTGAGATCATCGATTATCGCGATATTTTCTTCTGCGGTACCCATACTGCCAAGAAACATGTTGGAGATCTCCACTCCAGTGCAGCAAACTTTGGGTACGATGATGACCGTGGTGATTATAACATTATCATCGGCGACCATCTAGCTTACCGGTACGAAGTTGTTGATGTCCTGGGCAAGGGCAGTTTTGGCCAGGTCGTGCGATGCGTCGACCACAAGACTGGGGCTCTGGTTGCGATTAAAATTATTCGCAACAAGAAGCGGTTCCACCAACAAGCCCTGATTGAGGTCAACCTCCTACAAAAATTGAAGGAATGGGATCCTCATGGCAAGCATAGCGTGGTCAACTTCACGCAAAGCTTCTATTTCCGTGGTCATCTGTGTATTTCGACCGAACTCCTTGGCATGAATCTTTATGAATTCATCAAGGCCCATGAATTCCGGGGCTTTTCGTTGAAGCTGATCCGTGTTTTCACCAAGCAGATGCTGAACAGTCTTGTGCTGTTGCATGCGAAGAAGGTCATTCACTGTGACTTGAAACCTGAAAATATTCTTCTCGTTCACCCGTTGAACTCCGAAATTCGAGTCATCGACTTTGGTTCAAGTTGCTTTGAGAATGAAAAGGTCTATACTTACATCCAAAGTCGCTTCTACCGTTCGCCCGAGGTCATCCTCGGAATGTCGTACGGCATGCCGATAGACATGTGGAGTTTGGGTTGCATTTTGGCTGAGCTATTCACCGGCTATCCCATTTTCCCAGGAGAGAATGAGCAAGAACAGCTTGCTTGTATCATGGAAGTTTTTGGTCCTCCGGAAAAGCACCTCATTGAGAAGAGCTCACGCAAGAAGTTGTTCTTTGATTCTCTCGGCAAGCCGCGTTTGACTGTTTCATCCAAGGGACGCCGACGTCGTCCGAGTACCAAGGAGCTCCGACAGGCCTTGAAGTGCGACGATGAAGCCTTCCTTGACTTCATCACTCGCTGCCTTCGCTGGGATCCTGCTCGTCGCATCTCGCCTCATGACGCGCTGAAACACGAGTTCCTCACTGGTGTCAAGCCCCCCCGGCCCAGATTGTATGCATCAAACTCACCCTCTAAGCGAGGTGTGACGTCTGCGGCTCGTCCTCTCCCTGATCCTCCAGGCACAACGCTAAAGAGCGGGTTCATGCGCACTCGCGATGTCTCAGCCAATTCCCCGGTCAAGGGTAGCGGCAAACGACACTCGACCGTGAACGGTCCTCCGTCCAGCCCCGGCAAGCGAGGGTCCAGCAACTCTACTGCTGCCGGATCCGCGCTCCCTCGCGTTTCGGCGCGGAGTATCAGCGGGAAGCCAGACCTCGCTACTGCGGCGGCTGCGACAAGCCTGGTGAGTTAGACTGGCGATCTGAAACAGGGCCAAAGAATGGGATGCTGACTAGCCGACAGAGGAAATGATCTTGCACTTTTTTTGTTTTCTGTTGAGTGCCCTGTAATACATACTAATCCTTTTCTTTTTACTTTCTCATCCTTGCATCGGGTGGTTGTCATGTCAGCATTTTGTTTGAGATGCATTCATGTTATACCCCCTTGTTCTTGCATTTGCATTGCGCCCATGATGACCTGAGTATCGCTTATACCTTACGTTTTGCTCTTGCTTATGCATTTCCCTTCGTTTTTATACTTGATGACCCCCATTCAGGGCCATTTTTGGTCCCTGTGTTTGTACATTGTTACCTCTCATTGCATTTCTTAAGAGTTTACGATGTGTTGCTCATGGGTAGAGCGATTTAACGTGTTGTGTCAAGTGGCTTCTATGGCTGAATTAATGACTATGTGATTTTTATTATAAGGACTTCTATAAATAAAGAAACTAAATATAAAAAAGAAGACACGATATACATGTACGTTGGACGACTGGCATGTCCCCACTGGGCAATCGGGCTACTTGGCCTCATCTTATCTTATTTACTCCACTTCTCCGACAACAACTTCCATTGGCCTGAATGGATAATTGATTCGCAATGAATGGCTTCGAATCTAAGGGTCTGAACGAAGATGCCTTCGGGGAAAAGTCTGGTTTGGCTGCCCTGAAGACCTTCGACGCCTTTCGTGAGTACCTCGAAGTTCGAGCATCCGGACAAGCTACTCACATTCACCAGCCAAAACCAAAGCCGCCTACACAACCCCAACCCGCAGCGGTGGCCAATGGACCGTCCTAATCCTCCTCATATGCACGATCTTCAGCTGGTCCGAGTTAAAAACCTGGTGGCGCGGCACCGAAAACTACCACTTCAGCGTTGAAAAGGGCGTCTCACACGAGCTCCAGCTAAACCTCGATATGGTCGTGCATATGCCCTGCGACCAGCTCCGCGTGAACATCCAAGACGCAGTCGGCGACCGCATCCTAGCCGGCGAGCTCCTCAAACGCGACGATACAAACTGGCTCCTCTGGATGGAGAAGCGCAACTACGAGACCAGCGACGGCGCCCACGAATACCAAACCCTCTCCCACGAAGAAACCGACCGTCTCGCCGAGCAAGAGGCCGACGTCCATGTCGGGCACGTCCTCGGTGAGGTGCGGAATAACCCCCGCCGCAAGTTCGCCAAGGGCCCGCGCATGCGCCGCGGCGTCGTCCCAGACGCGTGTCGTATCTACGGAAGCCTCGAGGGAAATAAGGTGCAGGGTGACTTCCACATCACCGCGCGTGGCCATGGGTATCGCGAGAACGCACCGCATCTAGATCACTCGTGTATGTGTCCCCACCCCACCCAACCTCCCTTAAAGTCATTCTCATCCCGTACAATATCGCTAACAGCTCTCAGCCTTCAACTTCTCCCACATGATCACGGAGCTCTCCTTCGGGCCGCATTACCCGACTCTCCAGAACCCACTCGACAAGACTATCGCTGAGAGCGAGGAGCATTACTACAAGTTCCAGTACTTCCTCTCCATTGTGCCGACGCTGTACAGTCGAGGAAAGGGGGCGCTGGAAGCGTACACGCGCTCGCCGGAGACTGCAGCTGCGCGGTACGGGCGTAACACGGTCTTCACGAACCAGTACGCGGCAACGAGTCAGTCTAGCGCGATCCCTGAGTCGCCGATGGTTGTTCCGGGCATCTTCTTCAAGTATAACATTGAGCCGATCCTGTTGCTGGTCAGCGAGGAGCGAGCGGGCTTTTTGTCGCTGCTGATTCGGGTTATTAACACCATCTCAGGTGTGCTTGTTACTGGTGGCTGGCTTTATCAGATTACTAGTTGGGCTGGCGACATCTGGGGACGTAGGAAGAATAGGTCGTCTGAGGGGTATTTGACGGGCAAGCCTTCTATGGATTAAGATGGATTAAGATTATTTTGGTTTTGTTTCAGTTCGAATGTGTTCTGTGTCTTATTATATCGGTTTTCCATCGGATATCCTACGTCAATTGCATCAGGAGTTCACTCTTTGCATCAAAGTTCATTGGTCAACTCCAAGTAAAGTTGAGTTCGACCTCGTGGTATATAGTAAATGATCGTACATCCCGCACACATGATGTAAAGCAAAGTAACCAAAGGCTAAACCTCAAATATCTCACCCATGCCTACGCCAGCACCTTCTGCACCGGCACGACTGTCGACCAGATCCAGACGCCAGCCGTTCCAGTCACGCAGCTTACTCTTGATATCGCGCATCCACTCAACACGCTTGCGGCCTTCTTCCTCGGCCTGCGCACGCGCGAATGCATCTTCATCGAACTCGTCGTCAAAGTTTTCTTCGGAAACAAGTTCAAGACTACCACGGGTACCAGGGGGATGAGACGGGTTAGAAGATGAAGCGCGGGCGCGGTTGCCACCAGCTCCTGTGAAGGCAGCAAATCCGCTTGAAAGCACAGTGGAGAAGGAGGAGTGCTGCTGCTGGGCCATGCTGCGGCGACGGGCATGGTCGGGTCGTCCGCCGACGAGGTCAACGTCGTCGAATGCATTGGCCGCGTCGCCAGAGCCAGGACTGGGTCCGTCATCCGGGTAGTGCTCCATCTCCTGGCGCTTCTCTTGCCAAACACCGCGGCGGAGATCGAAGACCTCCCCTTCCAGCTCGCGAATGCGGCGCTCAAGGCGCTGGCGTTCTTCATCCTCAAGCTCGTCTAGGGCGTCATCGTCGGCGCCTCCACCGGTCTGGCGAGTCCGAATCCGATCACTCTCTTCGCGTAGACGAAGATTCTCGTTTTCAATGCTAGCGATCTTTTTCCGCATGACAGCGATTTCTTTGTCGGATTTCTCGCTCTCACGTAACCGTGTTTGGTGTCGGGCTTCAGTTTCTTTGTGGAGATTGCCTATTGCCTGGAGTTTCTTGTCTAGCGTCTCGATTTTCTTTTCCGATTCGCTCTTTTCGTTCTTGTGCTCCTCGATCTCACGCTGGAGATTCTTGATCAGCGTTTCGGTAGATGTCTTATCGACGCCTTCCTTGACTGCTTTCTCCGAGGCCCGCGTCAATGCCTGCTTGATGTCTGCCAGTTCACGCTGGGATTGATCTAGTGATGATTGGGTCTTTGAAACCTTCTCCTCTAGCGCTGCGACCTGAGACTCGTGTGCATCGTTAGAGGACGTTTGGGAGGTGACCTGGGCGCGAAGATTTGAGATCTCTAGCTCCATAGACTCAATAGTAGCTGACTTGGACTCCAGCTGACGAACAAGGTCGGCTGGCGGTGACTCTGTTGCACTTGTGTTTCGATGTGACCGGGTCTGGAGCTGTGAGTTCTGCCGCTGGAGGGAAGCAATTTCTTCTTTCTGTTCCGCAGGTTAGAAAATATAGCCATCACAGGAAACAAGGTTTCATACCAACGACTCGATGCTTGCAACCTTCTCCTCGGCCTTCTTCAATTTCTCTCTCAACTCCACACCATCAACACTCGCTTCCCGCAGATCCTCCACTTGCTCCTCAGTCTTGCGCCAGCGCATAGTTGCATCCGAGAGGTCCTTCTCCAGGCGTTTATTATCTTTCTCAAGCTCCTCAATCTTAGTAGACTGTTTGCGGAACACTTCGTGAACCGACTCCCCGTCCCCGGTTAGGGGCGGTAATGATTGTGCGGGGGACTTGTTTGTAGCAGACGGAGAGGGGGAGACGCTGCCCTGGGAGACGGAGGTCTTGCGGAATGAAGATGAGCGCATCTTTGACTGGATTGACAGCGAGGGTTGTCGGCCATGGCTGGCGCGGGGTGTATCGAGCCGGGCTGGCAGCGGCTCAGCCTCTGGGCCAGGAGATGTGGGCGCTGGAGGCATCGGTTCGGTAGGAGACTCGATGTTTGTTTCAGCAGCAAGTTGCGGAGTTGGTTCTTCTAATTCCGCTGGTTGTTCGGGGGCTGCGGCCTCGGGTTGTGCGGCCGGCTCATCTTGCATGCTTGGCTTCTCCTCCGCGGGGGCGTCTGCTTGCAGTGTCTCTGGGCTCGGGGCATCTTCAGCAGGCTGTGTCTCTATTGGGATTTCTACCTCCTTGGGTGTATCCGCTCCAGTGGCGGGGGTCTTCTTAGCCTTCTTTTTCTTCTGGAGCTGGGCAACCTGAAGAACAACAGTCCAGTTAGCGACCAAAACAACGTCATCTTGTCACTCGTGAGGAATTACTCTTTTCTTGGCTGCGGCCAGCTTCTCGGCTTTAATGCGCTCCTCGTCGTCGGCCATAATTAATCGTTTGAATTGTATGGATATAATAAAATGGAGAGGATGATGAGGTGGAAGGGAGAGAATGGACAGCTTTCCCCGATGCACGGACCACGTGTCTGATCTATATGCCCGAATGAGATGTCAAAGGTAGTAACAACTCGAAATTGATGCGCTACATAACCACTTATAACCACCTTTGGACTATGGTATTGGAATTTGTTGAATCTTACTAGGTAAGGTCAGCAAGATAGACGTTGACGCCATAGAGGTTGAAACCCCTGTCAATCAGCCGTACGCGCCATCCACAAGCAGAAGCATCAAACCGAGCGAACTCTGGAACTGCAGCTAATAGCTAGTCGCAAATAGAATTTGCCAAAAGAAATGAGATGAAGCCAACCCATCCTGTTGTCTGTGTACGAGAGGCAAAAGAATATGCGAATACCGAGCTCGAGCCCTTCGCAAAGCAAGTCCAGTCCTACCCTCTCAACCCTTAACCTCACCCTCTACATATGGAACGATCGCTCACCGTTTACTAGACACAAGCCAGGTCGACCTCACACCCAGTGAGCGGTGATACCTCGAGTCATTCCAGCGGTATATGTCGCACGAGTGCACGGCGTATGTCAAAGATGACTTCTGGCAAAGGTTTGTGCACCAACTCAGCAGAGGAGCGAGCAGTGCAGCAAGCGAGTATTGCCATAAGCTCCATCTATTTGAGGGCTAACCGGGGCTGGGGCCGGCGATCCTTCGGTTGCGCTCTCGCCTTTTCCATCTAATCTTACCCTTGAAAATGACATATTGTTCCCTCTACTAGAGAGAGTCCAAGGCTGGAAAAAGCCATCTGGACGTCTTCGGGAGTTTTGCTATTTTGGAACAATTGATCAGGGCAGAGTCTGTATTATGAAATCAGACGGCGCTGGTCATGGCATATGAAAGACTGCTTTGCTGTTGGGTTAGTGTCAGTGATAGGATTTGAAACGGATGGATGCTAGGAGTTTTCTGAAAGAAACAAAAAGGCTTACTTCCTAAAAATTAATACATCTGCATGATGCAGTACAAATCCAAAACATAATAATAAACATGGGTAATATTAGGCAGTAAGTCACACAAAGTTGAGGGGCATCATGTCAATATTGGCCGTTCAACAACGTCCATTCAACAACTCCCCTGGTGAACAAAAATCCATGCAAGTTGATTGCGCCAATCAAAAAAAAAAAAAAAAAAGCATTAACCCAACACCTCCGGCTGGAAATATCATACCCGATCAACGGGGCCAAAAGAAGACATACAAGAAACGAAAAACAAAAGCACACAAGCCAAATCACTTGGTAGTTACATCTTAGACTTCCATCGAGTCAGCAATTTCCTCACTCATTGCCCGAACTCCACGACGATTTATTGGCAGGTGCTCCTCGTCGTCACTGATCACATAAGTGTCATAGTCATCCGAGGTATTCCGAATCGTCTTGGGAGGGCGATCCATCTCGTCATCACTGTCGCCGGCGATAAGGGTCGATCTGGCGCGTTCTCCAAACCAAAACTTGGCACGCTTGCTGGAGCTGAGGTCCGGCGTGAGGTATCCGTCGTCGTAGGTCCGCTTCCCAGTAGGCGTAGTTGCCATCTCGTCTGGAGTGTGGCTGAGTATGGGAATCGCGCGCAGGAAGATGTAACAGACACGCTTGCGAATCGGGTTGAAGAAAAAGAAATGTAGACTCCAGATAGCCCCATCATCGGCATCGGATGGGTCCTCCTCCGGCGAATATGAGTAGATCGAACACTCCTTGAGCGACATGTGTTCATCTATCGTTTTCCACACCCGCGGGCCCCATGCAGAAGATGATCCTGCTGTATACGATCCAGAAAGGGTCGCGGGGGATGCAGGAGACAAGTTGGTGTTCTCGCGCGGTCGCAGGTTGAGTAGCGTTGAGTCCACCGTGTTCATGACGCGCTTCAAATTCCGTTCGCGTCGGAAATCAGTGGGGCGCAGGACGTGTGAGAAGTCGTAATCCGGATGACTTGCGTTCAGAGTGGCGATCAAATAGGCAAAGGTCCGTCGGCTCGAATGGTCGCTCAGGGGTCCGAACGGGCTAGATCGCGATAGATTGAGGGTCTCGGCAGCATCGTGTGCATTTGGAGGTGACAGCGAAGCCGAAAATCGAAGGACCGATTCATATTGAGCCTCGAGTGACTGCTCGATGTGATTGTACAGTTTCCGATCGGAGCGTGCCGCCTTGGTGGTGTAGATGTCACAGCCACCGACGATATGGCAGTCAGCCGTATCGAAATTGAGAGAACTAGTCACGTCCTCAAACTCTGGAAGGGGGAGAAACTATATGACGGGAATGGTAAGTAAACTGAACTGAACTGAAAGACACGTTGGGGTTGCGACTTTACCTTCATCGTGAGGTTATACCGGGGTAGTGGAGATCCCGAGATAAGCCGATAAGCGCCTTGAGATGACGTGTCGGTCTGCGGTTTGAAGAGACGGGCTCAAATCTCTCTTTTGATGTAGAGAGAAAGAGAGAAAGAAAGGGAGAGAGATAGACGAGGGAAAGCGTGTTATCGCAACGGGTGATTGAGCCGAAGGTGGAGAGATTCGATGATGTCGATCGGCGATAACGACCAGGGCAGGGATAAGGGGGACAACACGAACTATGTATAAGATAGATCGCAGTTCTTATAACAAGTCACCGCCAAATAAGGGGATTATACAAAGAGATGAAAATGAGGCAGGAGGGGATGGTCTGAGATGATCTGAGAGGGGAGGATGCCGGAAATAGTCACGTGTGGGAAGGCGTGGTCCAGTAGGAACCCGCACTGACCTCACGAGCAGTCCAACCATGGAAAGGACATTCATAGGCCAACTCGATCCAGATTGCGTGTTATATCTTCCGACTCCTGATGTGAACAAGTTGTATTGATTAGTATCGGCTGAAAAACTCCTATGTACGCCAAAAAAGGGAGCAAGAATCCTGCTTGCTCATGTTACATGATCTTGGTGACCACATCTTCCTCAACCTGGGGAATAATTAGCCCGGCTGAATCTTGGCCATGGCTGGGGGAAAGGGGGATGGGATAAAGGGCCCAAATATAGCCATATAGCAGTACCTCCTTTGGAGATTCTTTCTTTGATAAAAGAAAGTGCCAATGCACATGGAAATGAAAATGAAACATGTCCTAACTCACCTCCATATCTTCCAAACTGTCCTGCTGGCTGATACAGCGAAGAACATTCTTCTTGCTGGTCTCCTGCATTTCCCCCGCAATCAATAACTCATCGAGAATAAAGTATGCTTTTTGGAAGTTGAAGATGATGTCTAGCTCGCAGACATTGCCGTAGTACTTGTCCATCTGCTCGACGTAGCGGTGCACCACCTCGAGGGTGATTAGCTCATTATCGGTCGAGGCACAGCCAGCGATGAAGAAGAGAGAAGCGTAGCGACGGTAAACGACTTTCGAGTCTAGTGGTGCAATCCCTGTTAGTCCAATTCTAGCTCGTCGGCGAAAAGGGGTCGTGCGGGGATGGAAAGTCACCTTTGTATTCTAGGAAATTGCACATCCGCGTCCGGCGGGACAGCACCAGCTGGGTTACATCCTTGATAATCTTGGCCTTCTCCTTGGGAGAGAGGGTGGTGAACCACTTGGCAAGGCGCTAGAGAAATGTTGTTAGTTGGGGGCTTCGGCCAGGTGTTATGTAGTTGGGTAGGTGACGAGGCATACCACTTTGCCCTGTCGGGAGAGTAGAATCAGGTAGCTAATGAGGGGGTCAGTGGTTGCAAATATAGGATGACTGTAGGATAATCTCACTGGACAGGCATATTGATGGAGATGTGAAATGAAGGGATGGGGAAAAGTGTCAGGGCGGAAGCTCTGGAGAAATTCTTTGGGTGGAGCGGAGGGGAGTTTTGCCCCGCTAAGCCCTAAGCTTAGCAATGTACGGAGTAAACGTGGAGATCTGATTTAAGATATGGAAGTTGATTCGAAATATACATGTATTTGTTTGTGCTAGAAGTTCCCAAATATCCCAGGGGTTGTCTTTTGCGCACGGGGCCTTGAATGAGTCAACCCTCGCCCCCATGACGAAGCACATGCATCTACCTACCTAGGTAGGTACAGCTCTCTAGAATCCATGCATATAGGAATCTTAGCAAAGCTGGCATCAGAGCCTCACGCACAGATTTAGAACCCTACTATGCTACAACGCTAATTGACGGTACATAGGCTGCCAAAAATGGCTACCTTGGATGCTAATTTAACCCACCTTTTTAGATCAATGGGTTATTGTAAATATGTATTATTTAGCGAAACCGAAGTATAAAATAACAGTTTTCAAGCTAAATGATCGGATACGACCGACTGTATGCCTCCTGGTTTCGCTTCAAGACGCACATATTTTCTGACCACCTCAACTCTCTCCTCGGCTGATGATTTTTGCAACTCCTGCTAGCTCTATAAAATTCGTGTTAGGACAATACGTCTTTCTACGTCTTTACCTAGCGACTTCAGAAGTTTCCTGCGCAAACCGCCCAGTTGATACCATGCTAGCCCCCAGAGACCTAGTCGGACATTTGTCAAACCCATATAAAAGACATACATCAAAAAGACATCCAGATAGAAATAAGAGTCAACGCCAGGTAAAACCCGAAGGCGACCAAAACAAATATTATTAATGAAATAAGTAGCACATTAAGTATCAAAGCATCTCTCTCATGATCGAGTAGAGACTAAAAGAGGCAGCGTTTCTGTCGAATCGTTGCAGGCATGAGACCATGGGAAGACATCAAAACCAAGAGCCCCAAGCTCGTAGATCGTACAAACCACCTTCGTACAAATACCCCAACCGTATACCGACATCGACCTCAACGCCATTAACCAGAACCAGAATCATAACTATAACGATGATCCAATAGTATCCCAAATTACCAGGTAGTACATAACCACGACAGACGAGAGCGATAACAACCAAGCTCGAGGCTCGATCTACACCACGCACGCGCCTGCCATGACAAAAGGCCAATTTAAACCTGGGTCATGTTGGGGCGGCCTCCACGGCGGCTGCCAGTACGGCTGGTACGCGAGGGGCCAGCAGCAGAGCGGGACAGGAACACCGAGACGACAACGGAGGCCAAGAAGCCCGCCCAGGCGAACCACAGGAAAGCAACAGAGGCCTGGGCCTCACGGCAGCGCTTCGTCATGTTCTCTGAGCCATTGGTGATCTCATTGCTCCTGAGGTAATCCTAGAGGGAGGTTAGCGTCTATTCGCTCTCATCTCGCGTATACTCTAACGATCGATCTTATGTTCAAATTCAACTTACCTGGTTGGTGCAAGAGTGGCACTCCAGCTTCGCGGCGAGTGCGATGGCAGCGCAGAAGAAGAAAATGCAGTTCAGCGCATCGATGATGATCATGATGATCGGGTGGCCGGCCCAGTTGATGTTGAACGAGGCCGGGATCAGATAGATCAGCGAGAACATTCCGAACACCGCTACGTAGATGGCGTAGTTCACGGTCGAAGGGTTCCCGGAGAAGGCTTCGGCGATCATGTTACCGATGAGGGCCATAATGAGCAGAGTCCATAAGAACTGTGAGTTTGGTTAGTACTGAACTTGTGATTTTCTTCATGGCTTTTTCGCTGTTGCGATTGGTACATACCTCCCAGGCTCTGAGACCTAGCTGCACACCCCGGAGACCCATTTTTATAGATTTAGATTAGATTTGAGGTGGTTAATCAGATGTCGCGTCGCGAGAGAAGGCTGTAGAGGTATAGGATAAGAGTAAAGAATAACCTATAGGTCTCGATCCAGTATATAAAAGTCTCTGGGAAATCGACGAGGTTATAAATCGGATGCTCCGGAGGTCAGTGATGACATGGAAAAGCAACATCCCCAAAACCTAAAACTCGCTACGTCATGCATCCGGGATCAAGCGGCCCTATTGGACTACATTGGATGTACAGCTCTAGCATATTAGAGATGAAATCATGAACGTTGCACTTTGGTCAATGATGAGTTCTTGACTAGAGTCTTTCTATGAGTGAGGCCTTGCTTTTTCTTCCTTGATCCACCTAACTCTGTTTTTTTTTTCCTTTCCAACATTCCAGCTTTGCAGATTCTGCTGAGAGGAATCTAGGTTCTATTCATCGCAATGTCTATCATTTCCATTTTGTGGATTTGCCCTCGTTTACTAGGAACAGTGCAGCTTTGTAGTTATGTAGACCTACATGTACGGCAGGTTTTAGACGCCATCGTGCCAACCCCTATTTCACCGTCTTGCTCTCACCTATATACTCAACCCTAGGGATATGATTCCTCAGGCTTAGGTATAGATTATTAATTTATTATTAACAAGAATAGTCGGCCGCTTATACGGACGGCCTTGTCATGTCTTTTGGATGCTCTTTTGGATGCCCTTTTGGATGCCCTTTTGGATGCCCCTTTGGATGCTCCTTTTAGATGCTCCTTTAGGTCTATACGAAGCCAGCAAAAAAGACATATTCTACGCAAGAGACTTTTCTACATATAACCTTTTGATTTTCTGCCTGGCAAAAACCCGGTTGGGGCGATGGCATTTAAAACCTGCCGTACTACATGGAGCATTTTGTAGTCGATGGCACCAACGACTTGATTAAAGCTACATATGTAATCGATCAACCAAAAAAAAGAAAAAAAGAAATAAATAAATACAAGAGGATATACAATCTTGCTAAACTAGAAATTAAAACTGAAAAAAAGAAAAAAAGAAACGATGACCCTCGACTTTGGCGTTATAGCACCACACGCTAACACAGATGATTTCCATCGATCCAGGTTCCAGTTGGATAACTACAATACAGGAATACGAATCTCTCCTTGGATAAAATAAAATTCAATTGCAGCAACTATGCTCCACTACCACCAGTTCGCATAATGATCCTTCACTACTTTGCCTTAAAGGCGCTTTGCACGGAACCATATCTAGAAAGGTCAGCATATATATTTCAGATCCACCCATGCAAAAAACTTACCCTTGAGGGCACTGGCTACCCAATGCAACACTCCCACTGCGCATGTAGCAGACCTTGGCTTCCTGGCACTCGGTAGTAGTGCAGTTAGGGCTCTTGACACTCTGCTTCCCCTGGTAAGTGTTATGCAGACTGACAAGCTCCAAGTCCTTCTCCATGGCCTCGGTAACCCGGTGCCAGAAGGTCGCGTTCAACGGCGCATCCTCGTCCCACCCGGCTGCCAGTCCATATGCATCGCGAGTGGAATATTCAATCTCAAATGTCGGACCCTTGTGCTCCAGTGCCGGGTACTCAGACACATTACTGTAGAAGGTGTATGCTTCGTAGATATTGAAATCGCCTGTGTCGACCTCGTACAGACGGAATCCACTGTTGAGGTTTGTCAGAGGGGTGATACTGGGCATGATCCAACCGGTAGTGAGGGCGTTGTCTGAATTCTGCACTGTCCCGTTGTTGGCATAGTAAACCATGAACTGGTCCTCGTGGGTGTGTCCGAAGAAAATGTTCGCAATGACGTGAGGCGAGTAGCGGTCCACGATCTGGTAGAATAGATCGGTCGGATTGGGGAGTGGATTGGTTCCATCCCAGCCACTGAGGACATGGCCAACTATCCAGACACGCTCACCGGCATCCTCCGCCTTTTGCAGTTCCTCGATCATCCACGAGAACATCCCAGAGTTATCGGGGTCAGTGGTGTTGATGAAAGTCAAGAAGTTGGATCGGTACCACAAGTCTATGAGAGTGAGTAAACAAATCCCAAACGAGTTGGTGACAACATACCAGTGTTGAAGGTAAGGATGCGCAGCCCGTATTGCGTCTTGACAGAGTAACCGCCGTAGTGCGTTCTCGCTTCATCTGCGGTCTCACGACTAATCCATCCTTCATGGCGCCACAGTCCAGCCAAGTGCTCATAGTTCCAGCTTTGCTGTTCCCCCAGACGCCCGGGGAGATTATGAGGAGAATCGATGTTTGCAGGACTGGTGTCATGATTTCCAAGTGCCGCGAAGACAGGACCGGAGAGATAGTGTTTGAACATGCCGTAAATGCTGGTCTCGGTATACTGAGTCAACGCCATGGATATCTGGGATGCAGGATCATGCGATACAAGATCACCCGTATAGAGCGTCCATGCAAGGTGGTCGTCATGTTTTCCTTTGCCAGTTCCAGTCAGAGGACCGACAGCCTGCAAAGCGGCAAGACCCAAGTCATATGGGGTATCGCACAGGAAAGAGCCATATGCAGAGGCAGAAAGCAGTGGATTGTCCTCGGAAAGGTCATTGTAGTTGTCACTCCGACAGCAGAGGCTAGACGTGCAGTTTGCTTCAGAACTGACGGCATATCGGGCATCGAGATGGAAGTCTGACAGATGCAGTACCTTGACCCGCTCCCCACTTGCCTTGGGGGCCTGGGCATCTGCAGGTTTGGGCTTGGGGAAAAGCTTGGTTGTGTCAAGCGGGCTGGTATTTGGCGCGCTGCAATACTTGCTGTTGAGAGAATGGCAGATGTATTCACCATCCAACCCTTCTACATCAGCGTATGCCAGCACCTGAGTCAAGATAGCGCCGAATGTGTTCGTGGCAAAATCTTGCTCACATGTCTCATCGGCATGGAAGCGAAAGGCCTTGCACAGGCTGACCATGGCATCTGGAACAAAAGCCGGTCCATGCAACGCTGCAGGCTTTGCTGCAGCTAGGGCGTTCTTGCATTTTGTGCAGTTGTTTGCTGAGCTATTCGACTTGATGATGTTGGTCACATTGGATAGTGCTTCCTGAACCAGCTTATACCTCTTTCTGGCAGGCATATGAGTTCGCGGCACAGGGAAGTAGACCTCATCCTGATTGTCTGGGATATTGTCGGGATCTGTCAGCTCGTAAGGGAAGGTGAGGTCCAATACCGGATCATAGATGATCGGCTGGGGTTGTTGGGTTGGCTGGGCCGGGGAAAGGTAGTAGGATCTGCCATTCACATTAGCATATCTATGTGCCTGAGCCATCTGTTAACAGTAATCATACGAGAAGACAGAGGTCGGAAACCCAGCAGCAGCCACATAGGATGAGTCTCCTGGAAGGGAGACCGCAAATGCAACATTCAAGATTAAATATGTAGTGCCCAGGAGGGCCAAGAGGGTCTGCATCTTGAATAAACTCGAGTACCCCATTGGTGTAGGTAAATGAGATAAACCAGAGCAGAGTTGAGAGAATAGCCAAGAAGAGAGGAAAAAAAGCTTTCAAAAGAAGCAAAAGAAGTGACCCTGGTCAATGTTTGCAGGATTCATGCAGGTACGATGCACGTGGCAGGGAGCTTGGATGTGAGTGGAAAATGATGTTGACAACCCACTCTAGAACAATCACGTTGTTTTGATTGGCAGTGACTTGCTATCTAGCATACATAATCTTCACTGAATGACCGGTCTCTTAAAAGACCAACAAGAGTACCACAATTCCAAATCCCATCCTAGTCATCCCAAAAAGGCTTAACCTTTAATTTCTGTTCTGTGTGACCTCCAAATCGCATAGGGCCATGCGACTGAAGGCACATGCACGAAAAACTGTATCAATTACACCGTTCACGGCGGTGATGGGAGACATGTCAACTTCCAGACGGCGGATTACTGGTGTATCTGGGCGGGAGAGAGGTGAGAGTATAGCTGGCTCGAGAACGATCTGTTCGCGCCTATGTAGGAAATCCCCACATGAACGGCACTATCCTGTCCAACATTCCCAAGGGTCACTGGGAGAAGGCGGATAATGCACATGGTGAGTGATAAGCGGGATTCGAGTAAGACCCAGAGAAGCGTCGTGGGCTTGCGAAGCTTGGGAGCCAAAGGGGTCGTGTGCTGTTATTCAAAGCCTGTTAAGCTTGTCGTTTGAATGCTGGAGGTGACAGACTCGATTCGGCGGCGATAAAGGGTAAGTTGGTGGGTTCCCAAAAGCGAGCGACACAGATCAAATGTATTCAACGTTGCCATATCGCTGTACACATAGGTACTGGACTTCCACGTTTCTTCGTATTGAATCAATCAACTTTGCACTTTGTTCATCTGGAACTTGCCAAGTATTCAAAGTGACGAGGACGGCACCCGTGGGCACAGAGAAAAGGATTGGCGCGCTGAGGTATTTTGCCGTTTCAACCTAGTCATCGAATGCACTTGTACCAAGAAAATAGGTGTCCTGGGATCTTGCTCAGACTTGCCTTTTTCCCCCCGCGATGGAATGTCGCCATGGCCTGGCACGCGTAGATGAAAACTGCAAGTTAAGTACCGAGAAGCGCCATGGGTCAAAGGGCGTAGTGTATCACCCACCACCCAAAGAGAGAATAAAGGAAAAAAAAAACACCCCGAGGACGATCGGAAGATCGACCTCTACATCCCAGTTTAATCGTGAGAGCCCTTGGAAGATCCACTAGAAGGAGCCTGCACACAGACAAGTTCAACCATGATGTCGTCTGGGCCGTCCGGTGGTGAACTATTGTAAGAAGGGGCGCGACTTATGATGCCAACTGCGACCTGGGAAGCTTGGTTGTGGGCGTTCATGTTATCAAGATACCAGACCTGCCAAGGCCAAGCGCCCGAGCCAGGTGGCATGATGGTGACGTTCCGATCGGGGAGTCGTTCTCTAGCGAAATCTAGGAAGGTTAGAACATAATGATAGAAGAAAGAATGATCGGCATACCTTGGACTGGAATAGCCGCGACATCAAGAGTGGGTGGTGGGCACGAAGGCAGCGACGGCGGCTTCGTCAACATTTTGTTGAGAACGACCTCAAGAGGCTTAGAATAGGGTTCGCCCGACACAGCAAGACGATAGATGCCATCCTGTAAGGCACTCTTAAGATCACGGGAACAATCATCCCCCCAAATCCCATCGCATCCATTGTTCGCCCCAGAAGGGGTACCGGTCAAGTTGCCGACTCTAAGGCCGATTTCCGACGTGCGATTCGAGTCGACAGCATTCACATTGATATTATTACTTTGATATCCCAGCCAGAACGCCGTCTTGGTCATGGGCCCGGTGCCCTTGCCGGAGGAACTGGCATCAAAGCCATAGTAGAGGGTGACGGGGTCCGGAAAGAGAGGGTTGAGATCGAAGCGAATTGCAGTTTGAGCGAGTGAGTCGATGCATCCGTTATTCCAGAACGAGCAGAACTGAGCCGATACAGTTTGTAGAAATACCACCAACAGGGCTAGGGACCCGAGGCTCAGATTGAAAGGCATATCCGGTGGGTTATATGTCCAGCAAGAGTGACCGCGGAGGCCCTCAAAGTCAGGATAATCGAGAGCAGACGTATTGCAAGTTCATTACGGGGAAAGGAGGTAATAAAAAGGGTGGGAGATTAACTGATAAATGTCAACGGAAGCCAGGGAAAGTTAGGGAAACGGGTCCCCGCAATACCTACTAGGGTCTTTTTAGTGAGGGAAAATGAGGCTAGTCTCAGTGAAAACCGAAAAAAAAAGGGTCTGTGGATGTTCTTTCACCGGCTCCCAAGGAGACGAATAATGGAGCTTCCGAAAGAACCTTGGAAAAAGAAGAAAAACAGAAATGCCGAGTAATTGCCAAGGAGCACGGAGTACGGAATACAAGGAAAGTATTATTTCAAGGAGAGTACAGAGTACAACCGTACAACCGTATATATTTATTATTATTAAATTGTGTCCGAGCATTCCTTTTCAAAGGTGTGATTTGGAAACTCGGGTACCTGCTGGGTACCTGAAAGGTACTTGATGCGTAGTAGTGGATTCAGGGAATAGCTAAGTCTCCGTTAGGTACCCCCTTGATTGGGAAATTATTTTTCCGCGCTAAAACCAAAAAGCCCCCGCATTGTTATCCCAAAGGGGAAGTTAAGGACGACGATCAGTCACAGGGTAACGCAGGGTCCAGCCACTTATATGCGATAGATGCCTCACAGTGAGGATCAGTTAGGAATTGGTATGTGTACTGTTGTATTGGTGTTATATCGATCCTTTCTCTTTTCAGAGTTAAGGTCAAAGATCATCCTCAGATCATAGATTTGCATGACCTCATCTTCATTCCAGATGTTTCATATTGGAGACCAGGGATATATATATGTACATTCTGGACACGGAGTAATACTACGGAGCGATAGTACGGAGTATTAATTACGTATAATCACGTATAATAACCAATAATACCAATATGAGATCTGTGCGATATGCAAGACGCCGTGATGCATAGCACCGATTGCCAGATATGTATAATCCTTGCCTGTCCTCCGATAGGCTTAACAATGCAACAGCTCTGACGTAGGAAGAAACCCGATCAGAAATAATCGGCTCTTGAGAATCTTACTGCGTCATTTGGTTTCTAGGGTCTGAAACACAACTCTCATAGGTGTTGAAATCTCGGGTTCGCATATTTTCAGCCAAAGGTCCTTGGCTGATTCGACTGCCCGTTAGCGTGCAATTATGTGTATCGCAAGACGCCGGAATCCACTTAATCCGGCAATCCTCCGGGGCTATGTATTACTTTCAGTCTTGCTTACTCTGTACTCTACGGACTACAGATTGAGGAAAAATAAAAATGGAATGTCGGCTTACCTACCTGAATCTTCGGTATGCATACAATATATATACATATGTCACTATACGTACCGGATTTTCCCTGGCGGGTAGGGCTTTCCTAGTTGTGCTGCCGCCGCTTTTATGAGGGTGCTCAGGCTCAGGCTCACTGAGTAGATGTCAGCACGGGCTCAGATCAGTGATCATTCTCATATCAATCACGTGTAGAATTACTACTGCTTAGTAAGTGTTTAGTAAGTGCATATTTAGAACCTTGGAACCTTCCAAGGTTCCAAGGTTAACGTCCACGGGTATGCCACCAATACGCTCCCGAAGCTCTAAAAATTCAACAGAGTAAGAGGGTAGGATCTCACTAGCTATCTAGGCTTCTAAGCAACAAGAAATAACTTCAATTCGTGAAGTAGTACGCCGTCTTAATATACCTAAATCTACTTTCCGTCGCCGCCTTCGTAGTATATAAAACCTCAAGATTTCTCGCGTTAACCTACGTATAAACTAAAGAGGTCAGTCATTGCAGGCCGTGTCACCCGTGGACTTCTAAATGGCTGACACATGATCTAGGTACATTTCAGAGCTGCAACAGAAAGCCGCATGCATAGAAAGTCAGGTGGGAGGCCATGATGGTCTTCCCAATTTAGGCTGTAAGTACCAGTTCGGTCAGTTCTTGCTTTTCGGGTCTGCCCCGTTAGCTGACGCTGACTTAGTGCAGATCCCCTTGGTGAAGAGGAAACACCTGACAATGACAGACCCGATCTAGCTGATGATACTGGTGACCCCCAGGGAGTGGAAAATCCTGAATATGGATTGGTCAATCCGTTAGCAACTGGGCCTCCCACATTTATGTCTTCGGGAAATGGGAGAATGTGTGAGTTAATGTCAAGTCCTCGGAGCGGCCGTATCTGACAAATCTTCAGTTTACCTAGGAACGTCTTCGAACTGGTCATTTACTCGGCCTGTGCTTAGTATAGCACACCAACATGTTTACAAAGTGGCCTTGCCAACGGAAGCGTTGATATTTGAGGGAACTGCCTATGACTTGAGCAAAGAATCGCGAACCGATTTGATTCCAGAGCACCCTATTATCCCGAGCCTCGACCATGCCCTCTATCTAATCAACATGGTCAATTTCCGCTGCGGCCAATTATATCACTTGTTCGACGAGCGTGACTTCATGCGATCACTACACGACTATTATTCCGAAGACAGCCGATCAAAAGAAACTCTGTGGTATATCCATTTCCTTCTTATCTTGGCCTTTAGGAAAAGCTTTCTTCAAACAAGAAGTCAAGAAAGGAAGCCAGCGGGGGTGAACTACTTTGCCAAAGCTATGCAACTTCTGCCAGACCACAATCGACTCTATTCTTCACCGCTGGTATCGACGGAGATTCTGTGCTGCATAGCTATCTTTTATCAATCTCTTGATTGTCGCAGTCCAGCATATAACTATGTAACGCTTCCAAATGAGCACGATTTTGATTCTAGGTGGCATAGCTAATTAAACATACAGATCGGCCAAGCCATGCGGTTGGCCATGAGTCACGGCATGCATACTTGCATGCAAGTCGAAGACGTGGAGCTGCATGTTGTTGAGAGATGTCGCAAAATTTGGTGGACTGTCTATATTCTAGACCGACAGATGACTTGTATACAAGGCCTCTCTCAGTCTGTCGACGACCGCTTTGTGCAAACGAACCTCCCTTCATCATCGGGTTCGTCTGAAAAAGCAACAACGCTAGCCATGCACATAAAATTGTGCCGACGTGTTGCTGAGATCAACAACAGTAAGAGCCACTAGACTCCAACCCCCAATTTGCATTTTCTCAAGACAGAAACAGAAGTTTACCTGTTGATGGAAGAATCAATCAAACATTTTTGCTGAGCACGAAAGAGGCCCTGTCTAATATAGCAGCGCTCGCGGATGAGCTGCGGGAAACTTTCCCTCTGCATCTGAATGGGACAGATAACGGCATGCCTCGAACATCCCATACTTACACCTCTTTTACCAGCAGGTTAGACCTCCTCTCCCCCACCCCCCGCCGCAGCAAGACCTCATTTTAGAATGAGTGCACGACGACTGACCTTGTCAATCATTTTAGTGTGTAATTGTCGCCACGAGGCCCTTGCTGTTCTGTTTTCTCAGGATACGACTTGAGTCACCAGAAACATGTACAGAGTTTCTCAGCAAGACGCGGACTGTTCCGAATCTGATTCAAATGTGTCTGGAATCCGCCCAGCACGCTATCAGAATTCTACTATGCCTGAAGTCCCAAGGCCTCCTCGGTAAGCTACCTCAAAGCCTTCTACGCTTGATTATCAATACTAACTGACGATGAAGAAACGTTTCTCTCTTTTGATTTAGAATCGATCTTTATATCCACCGTCGTGCTCCTCATGGGCCCGGCGATCGACCCTCTATTGGTAGATGACCATTCGTGGTGGCTCCAGAAGGCCTACGAAATCTTTCAAGAGATGGTTGAAGACGGTAACCAGGTAGCCAGATTCCGGTGGTCTGAGCTCCAACAACTGGAAAAGACTCTGGGTGAAATAACCCAAACGCGAACTGCATCCTCAACTTCGGAAATTGTTTCTCGGAATTCTGGTGCAATTCCTCAATTGCTCTCGCCAGCGATAAGTTGCATCTCAGGCCCCGTGGGCCAGGGCTTTTGTAACGATCCTTCTTTGATGGCGGATACTACATTGGATGCGGAATTTGGTTTTGGCCCCATTTTAACGTCTGCTGAAATGACAGCCATGGCAGATTCCATTGAGATGTATGATGCGGAATGGGTCTCCAATGCTATGATGACCCATGATATCTGGTAGTATGTGGATTATACAAACTATAAAAAGTACATGGCTGAATTGCATCTATAACGTTACTAGTCTCAATAAAACACCGACTAAGGATATGGTTCTACGGCTCTCCTAACCTCATAGAAATCAAGAGAGAAGTGATTTGCCTGCTTCTCGTGAGAAAGAATAAATTTAACGGATCTCCCGCTATTGCTAGTTAAATCCAAAGTTTAAAAATCTAGGAGAAGACCGGGAAGACCTAGGAAATTTATTCCTTGTAGATGAATGAGCTATCGTAAGTATAACTATTGCTATACTTAGGTGGCTAGTTCACAGGTGGTGGTCCTTCTTCTTCTGCCTAAGCGCCAATACGGCATTTCCGGCCGTCAAATCTGTAAGGCTGACGCCGATACTTTTGTAGACAATAAACCCTTCTGAGATAAACCGATTGGTCTGCTCAACTTGCTTATTGTGGAGACTCTGTAGCTTGCCGCTCCTCAAGGCAATGATTTGTCCAAGTTCAACCATATCCTGGGATGTGAGCTTGCTTTGGACCACCTCGCCCGAATTGAGAAGAGCGTAATCCCGGTCATCGACTAGCACCACCCCCTTGGGCTCGCCAATAACAGGGTTATATCCGCCATCGGCGGGGATAGCATGATGCAGCAATGCAGGATCCAGCTCGATCATGTCTGATTGCCAGGAGCCGATGGCCGAAATGAAAGGTTGACGACTGCTACTCTTCCGCTTGGTCAAGTAGCTAGCGGGGAAAAGTGGCTTCCGAGATGGGGTAGTGCAGAAAACGCAGTCAATGTCGCTCAGGCAAGTTTCGATCTGTTGTTGGAAGTCTGGGGCAGAGGTATGACAAAATGAAAAGAGCAGTCTGACTTCCAGCGAGCCTCATTCTCTTTAGACACGGTTGCAATGAGTGTATCGACCTGGTCCTTGAAGGGATTCACAAAGGTAATGCTCTTGACCTCCGAGCCTCTCAGGGTCAGGATGAGGCGCGTGTGCCACAAGGCCTGCATGCCACCACCAAAAATGACAATATTGTCGACATTCTTCCTCCAAGTGAACGGCACCATGACATTCATAGAGGTCCGGTAGCCAGTCACTTCCTCGGCACCTAGCACGCCAGTGGGATTGCCCAGTCCATCCATCAGAATCAGGACTCCATGTAGAGGATCCTTCTTGCCATCGGGTCGAGGGGGAGGCTCGACAACGAGTTTGGCGCCGATACTTTGATTCGAAGTAAAGGGCCGAAAAAGAGTTCGTGAGCCATTCGGGCGAGTTACGGCGTTAGGATCGGGTTGGTACTGACGCTCACCACCGGCGGAGAAGTCTTCTAAGGTTTGTTCGATAGTCTTTCGGAAATTGATGGTCTCGTCCTTGGTGAGGTTTATCAATAGTTGATGAACGGTATCATTGCCGAGGTATTGCATGTTATCCATTTTGAAGGTTCCGAGATAGCTAGTTCAGTCAACTGGAGTTTGCGAAAAAAAAAAAAAAGAGGCAAGCAAGAACAGGCTCTTCAAATACAACTTCGTTCACGGATTTGGAATATCCATTTGGTGCGTCGCGGGGAATTAACCGTAGTGCCAAAAGGTATATATCTCAACCAAAATGCTATTAAGTTGAATACGCTAAAATCGCCAACTACCTGGACATGTGTCTCTTCTATAACCATGCGAAGTACGGATGGACAGTTTGTGATTCCGGATCCAGATTTGATAGTTGGTAAGAAGAACTATATTGGACCGAATGCGTTTGAATTCGACCTAACTAGACATCATGACCAAATAAATACCAGGGTTCGTTCCGTTGACCAAAAGTCCACAGTTTGTTCTATATATTGGGCAGTTGGCATGATGTCAACTACCGGTGTTGTTCAAGATTGGTTATCTGGGCAATGAAGCGTTAAATATCGTTGGTATCACAGAAATAAAGTCAGGAGGGGATTTCAGTAGTCACTCCGAGACCGCGGCTGATAAAATCACATAATTAATGTAGGGGCCAGTCGTGAGAGGTTTTCCGTCCAACGCGACGAGCCTTGCTGAGACCAGATCGCAGGAAGTGCCTGCACACCTGCAGATATGTTCTGGAACTTGATCTTCGCAAAGATCTGGTTCATCCGATTAACAAAAAATGTTCGATGCTCCGAGTCTGTACTATCTGCCGCCGCAATGAAGCAGACCCACACAAGGGCATGAGACCCCATCTGATTGGGTTCGATATGAGAGACCAACTGCTTCAAACTCTCCAAGAGCTGCCACTGGTCATGATTAGACGCCACTCGGCCGAGATAGATCTCAGAAGCTTTGATGAAGGCCATTCTCGAAAGACGGAGCATATGGCCGTGTTCAGAATCCGGAGGGAGATCATAATACGTCCAGTCGAGGTAGTGCTCAAGTGGAAAGCTTAATACGTTCACGCCTTGGTGTTCACCGAGTAAGGGTTGGCCAAGAAATTCAAACCTATGATCATAGTCAGACATGTTCAAGAAGCGGCGGAAGAAGAGTATCATATGGTACCCACATGCGAGTTTGTTGACCGAGGAAACGGCACGCGGAAGAGGGCGCAATTTGATTAGCATTTCGTACCAAACACATCAAGGTCTGCAGAAGGTGGCCAAATTCCGAGCTGCCTGTGATAGTCTCTCCAACTAGCAAAACAATGAGGGTTGCCCACGTAGAAGTGTTAAAAACGCGATCCGGGGACGTTGAATCTCGACATAATCGAGAAATCAATGCAGCTCGCCCCTGATCGGAAATTGATTGATAGAAGGGGTTATATAAGGCTAAATGCTGTGCTGCTACTACGCCGACAGCGCGTTGCACGAGTTCATCCTCGCATGCTAGGGGTAGTAGAATATCACGATAGCCATTGGAAACAATATCCAAAATAACCATCACAGGAGCGACTTGCTCTGAGACTACTGTTTGTTAGTAGATATAGATCCTCACTGGCTAAAGAAAGAACTTACAGTGCGACATTAACATGCGGGCCTGAGAATTCAAAGGGGCAACCCACCGGTGGATTGACGTAGCCATAGGAATAAGTGCCTTATCAGAAGGGCGATCAACATATCCCTCGACGACATCGGGGTGACCCAAGGTTTCAGCACATGCACGTATCGCGTCCCTGTTTCTCCGAGTAGGGATGTTTGTTGCTTGACTTGTGCTTGAACCAGCCGCTACGCATTTCACATTTTTCCTTGTAGTCCGCGCCGCCTGGTCGTTTTTCCACCTGATTTTAGGTGGAAGCAGAGTGGCCGGTGCATTGTCTTCAAGCGCCGGCTCGGGCGATGGATCGGCCACCGGAATGGTGCATCCTTTTAGTCGGCCACGTTGGGTGACCCCAGCGGAAAAGCGAATCCGACCAGGGCCGGAGCATTCAATTCCTTTCTTTTGACACTTTCTGCACGTAGGCTCCGTATTGTCACAAATGATACGACGCTTCGAACATTGAAAGCAGCCTAGAGGTGAGGTGGAATGTGGTTAGGAAGTTTTCCAGGGTGGGGAGATAAAGACTCACCCCTGATTTTGGCGCGAGGGGAAGACATCTGAGATACTGTGGGAAGATTGATACGGGGGTTGATATTGTTGGAGAAGAGGGGAACCTTGGCGAGTCGCAGATCGGACGGAATGCTGCATATTAGCCCTGGAGTTGACTAAAAGCTTAATTGGGATAGATAAGGGTAAGGTCTTAAATTGAGATAGTAATACTGTGAAAGACGATACAGGATTTCTACTATGAACTGTAGCGTACTCTGGAAAATCTTGATGCGTTGAAAAAGAAGAAATTGTCTACAGTGCTATATTCCTTCGTTTGAGTGGAGCCGGGGCCCATTGTACTTCCGCCGAGCATAAATTCCCCAGTTTATTCCACCAAATATGGCCATCACCCCTAGTACAGCCGATGTGTAGTCTGCGTTTGGTCAGTATCATCTTCGGGTAGAGGTTTAGGAATTATATTACTTACTCATATTGCTTCCAGTCACCGGGAGAACCGTCGGAAAGTCGTAGAAAATCAGAACAAGAATCGCGAATCCGATTGTGATCGCATTCGCACTCCACCCCACCACCGAAGGTAGTCGAAAAGCTCGATCTCGAGGCAACCAGATGTCAGAGCGCTTGCGATGCATGAGAAGCGCAGCTGGAATCGCATATGAGATGTGCTGCAGCACCAGACCACTGCCAATAAACGCATTAAAGGCAGATGAAGAGCCCAAGTAAATACATCCGATGATGAACATAATTACGAAGTTGAATATGAGGCCCCATACGGGTACTTCGAACTTTGCATGTATTTTGCTGAGCCATTTGCTGCCGATAATGGCACGGTCTCTAGCCAGCGACCATGTTAGGCGAGAAGCGGTTTGTTGAGCACCGATGAGGGCGAATACGGCGGCGCAGCAAAGTAAAACAACGAATACTGTAGCGGCTACTTCCGACTGTGTAGCCTGATACCACATCTCGAAAATCGGAACCCTTGATGTTAATTAGCGGCATGGAAGCGGAAGCGCAATATACCTCGAAAATAAGGGAATACAGACGTACCCGGTAGTAGATGCCACCACAACATCCAAATCATTGGTACAGTACAACATGGCAACCATGAAAGTGAATGAGGAGACAAATCCAATAACCAATGTACTTATCAAAGCCCGAGGTACCACCGTGCTCGCATCTTTGCATTCTTCAGCCAAGTGCAATGCACCGTCGATACCAGCGTACATATAGTTAGGCGTGACAAGACCGGTCAAGAAGGCAACGCCCCCAGAACTCCAGCCACTATCGTTTATAAAGGTTCCCCAAACATTGATGGAGGGTTGGTAGTGGGAAGACGACCGTGCGAGGCATGTAATAGTAATGACAAAGAAGCTGGCAAGGGTCGCAAAGACTGCAATCGTCAAAGCCTACTCGTTTTGATATGGAGGTGGGTGCTCACAAGCAATATCGTGTATCCAAAGTGATCTTTTCAGCAATGTTATGTTGTATAACAATACAAGTCCGTTTATGGCTTGGTAGATGAGAAAATAATGCCATGCCTGTGGGGTGTAAGCTGGATTGTAGAACAGGGCGATGCCAACGATGAGTTGTGCGGGAATAATGGCTATGCCGGTGCAAATGGCTATCCACGAGAACATGTTTATCATGCCACAGCAATAACTCTATCTGGTCAGAAAGTAAAAACGCGAGATTCCTTTCCCTTTGCAATGACTTACCAAGGCACGATTGATGGTCTTTGGAGCCAAGATAGAAGTCCAGTGGTATTGTCCACCCGCAGTGGGATAAACGCTAGCCAGCTCAGCCAAAGTAAGAGCACAGGCACCAATCAAAATGAAAACTAGAATGGGTCCATATACCAAAGTAACTGGGCCACCTTGGGAAATTGCGAGAGATATTGTGCCCGCTATTCCGGCCCAGCTGTCGCATATAACCCAACTCGCTGATATCGTCTCTAGCTTTGTCATTTGTCTTCCCCCACCCCCTTGGAGACTAAGACCTTGGAGCTGTATTTGCTCGACAATGCCCTCTCCATGAGTGAACTCTATGATATCATCAGCGAAACTCTTTGTGAGGGCATAGGTTGGGTGAGAATGCAACTCACGCCGTTCGAAATCATGGGAGGCTGCAAGCAAAGACGACGTATCAGTAAAAGGAATTGATAGAGCAGGGATCAAAAAATTACAACACATACTATCTTTGCCTTTGGGTTCTTCTATATTCATATTGTATGATTTGTCCCACTTGTCAATAAAATTAAATAGGTAAGAAATTGAGGAACTCAGGCTGTAGAGACAGCACAATCGAACTCTTAAGAACGATTGACTCCTCATATATTTATCTCTACACGACCTTGGAACCCAGCAAAAAATAGATAACCTTCCTCATCGTTCGGCATATAGCGATAAGAGGCACGGTGCGGGGAAGATGATACCAGAATTGCCGGAAGGGGAAAGAATTGAGAGAATTGAGAGAAATGGCTAGATATCGGTGGCAAACGCCACAATAAAATAAACTAAGGAATTGAAGGAAGAAGCACCTGGGGTTCGGTTCCTACGTGTCCCGACGAGGATTCCCATCTAGGGTGCGTCTAAACCGTAACAGGAACTTCACGGGCACCAATCATTAGACAAGCCTATTCTTACGGAATTAAGTCCGTCATGTCTTTTAAGCGACTTTTCACTGTTGACTGGATGGCAGTTAGATGAAGATTTCCAAGCTACGGAAACTTCACAAGGTACGGTAGTGAAAGTCGCTCAGTATACAATACGAGTTTGATCTTCAAAGAGACAAGCGCGCTATAGATTGACCTAAGTTCTTGTTTGTACCTTTTGACTCAATAAATAGAAACAGAGTAATGTACGTAAGAGGATGTAACATAAATATATATATGGCTACCTATAGATAAGAACGCGGGACAGGAGCAGGTTGAAGCTCCCCCTTCACGGTCATAGCCGCCCGTGTACCCTCTTCAATAGCACCATCAATGAAGCCACGCCAGCCAATAGCCCAATCAGAGCTTGCAAAGACAATGTTTCCATGCCGAGCCCGCATCGCATCCAATGATGTGGACAAAAGCCGGGGAGGCGAGAAGAACCAGGCGCCCTTGGAAAACTCATCTTTGCTCCAATTATGAAAAACCAATCGCTTAACATCCATGTTCCCGGGAGCCATGCTCTCTACGGCCTTCTTGGTTTCGTTGATATCTTCCTCCGGATGAATGTGGTTGCTAGAACCGCCAAAGCAAACGATGTGGGTGTTTTCTGAGGGTGTAGTTCCATCACCAATGCCATACATGAGCTTGTTGAAGGGATATGAGATTCCAGTCCACGAACGCATGTCCTTGCTGGAAATTTCCGCATGTACCTTCACACATTGGTTGACATGACCGATATTGGTGGCTGTCGCTCGCTGGGTGCCCAGAGGAGGATCGAAAGATATGGAATTAAGGACATTGAGAGGAATAGTAGAGACCAGTCGAGCGCCGGTATACTGGTGACCATCACGAGTGGTAAGAGTGACTTTATCACCTCGATCACTGATTGAGCTGACAGGGCTGTTGAACACATACGAGAGTCTTCCAGTGGCGAGTGCCTCTATGAAGAACTTGATTGCGAAGGTCGATTGACCTCCCTTGAACTTGTACGAGATCAGGGAGGCCATGCAGCCACGATAGGAGTAGCCACATAGAGCCCACCAATGAAGTAATTCAAGGAAGCTGGTTGTTTCCAATGTTCCGCAGCTGCAAAGAAGGATAAAACTCTCAAGGGATGCACGTTCGTTCGGGGTAAGAGACGAAGCAATCTCGTTTACCCGGCCCTGTGCGGACATTTCATCGTAGCGGCGAGCCTCGGGGACATGGAATGCGTCGTGAGGGAAAGGAATGATTTTCCTGCCCATATCACCATCGACATTGACAAATCTCTCGAGGCCAGCAGCAAGAATAGTATCCTAACATAGCAAGTCAGCCATCATTTCAGATATAACTGGTACTTAAAAGACAAACCTCCTCTTCGTGGCTCATTATTGAAGCACCCTGGCTTGTGCGCAACTGGAAGTGGTTTACTCCGCGAGAGAAATCAAAAGATTCCTCCAGCTCGGTTCGCATGTTGTATCGCGATATCTCGCGCCAAACGTGAGGCTGACCCCAGTGCACCCAAGTTCCACCCATCTCAAACGGATAGTCGCCAATGTTGGAGGACCAAGAACGTCCACCAATCCGATCACGAGCCTCAACCAGGAGAACACGAAGACCTGTTTTATTTAGTAGAACGCTTTACAGAATCATATCGAGATGAAGGCATGACACACCGGCAATAGTCAAGTCACGAGTGGCCGTGAGACCAGCATATCCGCCGCCGACAACGATAACGTCATACGTTGCTGATGAAGTCGAGGTTTTTGTAGGAGGCGAAATGACACCAATTGAAGGCACACCTTGTGCAAGGCCAGTTTCAGGCGTCCATTGGAAACCGTCGCGGGAAGTCATTGTGATGATAGCCAGCCAGTGACTTGCAGGATAAAAGTATAAACAAGAAAATGGAAACTAGATGGCAAGTTGTCCCTGTTTAAAAAGTCCCGGAATTTTCAGAAAGAGATGATCCCTTGCTGATTATAACATCCGGTTTAGTATATTCTTGGAATCAATTGACAATCGCGATAAAGATCGGAATTGAAGGAATACCGAAAAGAGTTAAAAAAGAGAGATTATTACTCGTCCTAAGAGGTTAGCGGAGCCAAATATTCCTGGCTGGTTAGTTGCAAGCCAAGTTGTGTATGCGTGGCGCTGGAGGTTATGTTGCAAAATTACTCGATTGGGATAGTAAAGCGAGAAACCTATGGCCGCCGCGGCGAACTGTCTTGGGCTTACTCCCCCGCAGCGCAGTCCCGGATTTCAATCATCTTGGGAGCTTTTTTCGGTCGTTCACATGAGCTCGTCTTGATACTATGGAATTTATTCCGTGATACATTATGTCTCAACTCCTTTGTTGCTAGGGTATGATGACATCGGCGTGACGATGTCCGCAATGGTCTGCTTATTATTGGTGATGGTCTCCATCTTGTCTGTTGGCTTGCTGATCCTCATGCCAAGAACGAATTGACGGTAAACGAACGGGGGTTGCAAACTTAATAATGATCTAACTGTCAGGAGCGGGAAGACTAGTCGCGTCAGGGTACATAGACATACTTCAACGGCCATTTCGGCCTCGGCCGATATCAGGAGCAAGACACGTCCAGCCAAAAGTGATATCGTTGACGCGTCGGAAAACTCCGAGACTTGATACCCGATGACCAATGGTTGCACCCGCAGCGCCCGGTTTCCTCCAGCTCCATAAAATATAGACCAGACAGACAGACATCGGTGGTGATGGAAAACCCCCAAGAAAAAGCACCTAGAAGACAAGGATAGAAAATTGATGCATATTGTACAATTAACCTTCAAATGAGCGTTAAAATGTGCTCTTTAATGTACATCCCAGAGGCTTTGCCTCATGCCAACATATAGGCATATACAATTTCAAATATCAACCATCAGAAAAGAATTTGTGGGAGAGTTTCGATCATATCCCCACGCCAGAACTCCGCGCTTGAAATCAAAATGCAATGACGGGTAGCACACCCAAGCAAAAACAAGACAATCCAAACCAGAAATGGATGTCCATCACGACTTGTCGTTTTCAATGGAACGGTCCTTGCCCTGCAGCCAGACACGCTTCCACGTACCATCGGGTCCGAAAGCTGCCTCTCGGTCTTGGCGCATACCCTCTAGGACACCGACAACACCACCACTGCGTAGGCGCTCAAGGACAATGTTCATGCCCTCCTTGCTCTTCAACACGGCCTCCTTAGTTCGACTCACACCGATGAGCTCAATGGTCCGCTGGATGCCGGCAGTGGAAAGGGACGAGAAGAACCCTTTGCGAGGCTCTTCGTCTTCATGATCGCCAGTGTCATGTTTCTTCTTCCCAAGGAGCTTGCCCTGTCCGAGTCGGGAGCGGAAGGTGACCGTAGTCTTGACACTAGTCTGTTCGGAACTTTTGTCCACGGCGAGACCATCGAGAGCCAGGCGATCCTCCTCGGATGGAAGCCGCTTGTAGCATTGCTTCTCAACCACGCTCAGGATGCCCGTCCACTCCATGTTGCGGGACTCGGTCTCCATCCACCCCTCCTTGGCATCGACGATGGTCTTCTCAAGAATATAGCTCTGACCGGAACTGTCTGAGCCTCCCATGCCTTTCGGTAGAAGCTTTAGGATTCCAGATGGGACCTTGGACTTTTTTAGGTGTAGTCGGATTGTGTGAAGACGCTGGGTCTTGGGGTCGACGTATCTGTCGATGACATCTGTAGTGAGGACATGGCGAGAATAAGGATTAGGATAGCGGAGGAAATAGGCGAGGGAGACAGCGGGGAAGGAGTAATCGTAGGTGAAATTGTTCTCGAAAAACTTCATGATGGCATTCGGTGATTCATGTAATGGATTGATTGAGTAGCAGAAAGAGCAAGGAGTCGTCTGATCAAGTACTTTTTGCGATGGCGTGTAAACGTAGAAGTGGGGACTGAAGGGGATGAACAGTTATTCCGAGGGAAATCAGATGCTTAAGATCACATGCACCTCACGTGGTCCGGGGATTAGGCCTATCATCGGCCCGCAATAGCTAATGTGTATAACCTGTGTATAATTCCACTTCTTATTTTTCTGACGTGATATAAGAAATTCAGGCATCGAAATGGATTCTGTATACAAAGCTTCAACGCTTCATGCTACCTGCTGTGGAAATAAGTACTTGTGGAGAAAAAATAATCAAAATGATGCCTCGTGTCTTCAGCAGATGTACATCCGGAACGATTGAGAAGGGCATGTTATCGCAGCTGTTGTTTGCTATCCTGTGGCCTGGCTTCGAAGGCAAACAAGGAATTATCAATTCTCATTCTGGTAACCAAATGAAGTCCATAATAAATACCGTCCGTCACCTTCACATTCTCCATCTCTCCCTCTCCTTCTCCCCACCCTTCTCACTACTACTCCCTCCCTCCTTTACCCCCAAAACAAGCCGGCCTTCTTACAGAACTTGAAAAGCCTTCCCCAGCCTCTGCAGAGCAAGCCAATTGGACTTTTCTCTCCACTCTGGTCATCATTTCCCTCCACCGTGAACCTATTCTCAATCCAGAACATCAACACTGCCACACTTCTTCCTACGGCTTTCCGATAAGAAAATGTCACTGCCGTCTGGCTGTGGTGTGTGCAGCAAGGAAGATGGTGTTCTCCGCTGCTCTGACTGCAAAGTGATGATGTACTGTGGTGTCGAACACCAGACCGCTCACCGCCAAGAGCATAAGTCTGCTTGCAGCGCCATCAGAAGATGCCGTGTTGCTATGGAGAAGGAAGAACAGGCCTTACGGGATCTTCCAGATAATCCCTACACCTATGGCGTCGGTAACTTCTGGAAGATCCTCGAGACACGCCCTTACATGCGATCCCGTGCTGCCCTGTCTAATACCATGAGCAATGTTGGGACTGCCGAATCGCTTGAAGCACAACTCGACTTATTGATGGAAAACCTGCGGCTCTGTCGGGGTGACAACATGGGATCTCGAGACGTCATTCCCGGCCTGATGATTCGTCTCCAGCAGGACCAGGAGTGCTACGATTTTCTGAAGTGGTGGGCTACGACCGGCCAGAATCGTAACTATGATTGGGGCAATACCACTTTGCCGTACCTTGACATCAAGAACGCCAACCCGCTTGAGCCAGTCGATATGTTCTGTGGCAAGTCGGTCAATCTTCCCCATATCGTTTCTCTGACTTTAGTCAAGGTCAAAGTGCTTCAAATTCTCCTCACAAGCATGAGACCTGCCGATGGAAGTATTGCCCACATGCTGGGACTCCGACTGAAACCTTCGACTATCGCCAAAAACCCCAATATCGCCAACTGTGAGGACGCATGGCTCCAAAGTGTGAAACTAAAGGCCCAGATTCGCGCTTTGTACGAGGACGTCCATCGATTGAACCCCCACTTTTGGCCGGCCCTTGTGGACCCAGGTGAACACTTGGAGGCCAAAACCACGATGTTTTCGATCGGGAGTGTTGAACAGATGCGAATGACCTTGAATTTGACCTATGAAGCATGGCAAGAGGCTCCTGGGGCCATTGCTGTTATCCAGATGGCCATTGAGGGTAAACTTTGATGGAGTTTCCCACCAACGAGAGATATTCCGAGGTTTTTATGAGATCCGAGGATGGTGACAGCGTCTTCGAGCATTACGAAATCTAAGTCCGGTTACCTGGGATCAAGGTTATTTTCTACACAATAAGTGCAGTGCAATAGCGAATTCTCAGCATAGTCTTTGAACGATAAATTTTGAGGTTTTCAATCAATCTGCCCTTCGATGCACACCAAAAGGAAATGATTATATATCCAAAAGGTGAAAGTAACAGGAATGTGGAAAATGGTAGAATAGACCTTCCTGATTATCTTCGATGTCGTTCTGACTCCGAGGTCTTCTAAAGGAACCATTAACCCCTACCTTTTATGAATACATAAACAAGAATAGTCATTATCCTTGACGATGTAGGACTTCAATAACCAGATAGTTTTGGCTCACAAGGACAATAGATTAAGATAATCCTACGCTACCTTTTTTCTTTTTCTTTTGTTTTTAGCTAGAGGTATGGAAACGGCTGACTATGAAATGAAGAATTCACGAGGTAAAAATCTCAATCAATTACTTGTATAATATGTAAGATGATTTCAAAATTTGAAGGCAGTTGTAATCATTTAGACCAATGGGATACCTCAATTAAAGACTTATTCAACTCGGGCCTTCTTGTAAATATCAACCCTCAGGGCTTAGTCTCCTAAGCACGTATAGGTCCACCTGGCCCGAGCTTCGTTAGAATCTAGGTCTACCCCTCACATTGGAACAATTGCATTCTTTTGCAACCCACCATGGGGATGAAAGCTCGCTGCCAATGTGGCAAGGTTCAATTCACAACACCGACAGATAAACCTCTGAAACTCTGGGTCTGCCACTGCACAGAATGCCAGCATCAAAGCTCGTCCGCATTCGGCATCACTGCAACATTTCCGTACTTCGAGCTCCCTGAGTCAGTCTCCGGTCTGGTCAGCAGCTACACGCGTCTTACCCTCAAGGGGCGCGATATGGAGTGTCTTTTCTGCAAGGAGTGTGGTGCTCGGCTTTTCCATCGCTTCCGGGATACTGTACCTGCACCTGGCGAACAGCCCGAATTTTCTGCAATTACCAATGTGAAAGGTGGCTGCTTGGAGGATCTGAACAAAGAGATGTTGCGAACCGCAGTTCATATCTGGTGCCAGGAGGCGATTATTGATATTCCAGAAGGCGTGGAGAAGTGGGATCAGGGACCCCCTCAGCCAAATCCCTTGGTGACTTAGGCCTCTTGTGTTTTGGAAGCGATGTGAGGCGTATCCAAATCGATTTGTTTGTTTATTCCCAAGTAGTTACAAGAAACATATGTATGTCATAAAAGGACTATTAACACTTCGGAGGGAAACACGGCCATAATCATACCCCCGTCAACGAGCTGTCCAAGATCTTGCAGTCTACCCAACGACAGAAGTCCAGCCATTATCAACAGCGATAGTCGCGCCGTTGATCTGACCAGCGCCCTTTCCATATGTCATGTTCACACAGAACCCAGCAACTTCATTCACATCGACGTGGGGAGCTTGGATGGCATTGAGGACATTTATCATCTTCTCATAACCTTCCATATGCATCCCGGCGCTAAAAGCATCAACAATGTTGGTTTCCATGCCACCCATCATCAAAGCGTTGCACTTGATGCCCTTGTTGCCATAGTACGCAGCAGTGTTCTTGGTCAATCCGACAAGACCATGCTTGCTGGCAGTATAGGCAGCACCTGGAAGAATTAGTTAATGTCAGATCTAGTAGCACCTCTCACTTTGTTAGAACATACCACTAGCCCATCCAGCCTTTCCGGCAACAGAAACAATATTAATAATGCGCCCATCGGGCTTCGGCTGCGCCAGCATGTTGCGAACAGCCAATTTGCTCAGCAGAGCCGGGGCAGTGAGATTAATCGCCATGACGCGATCCCAAAGCTCCATGTCCAGATCACCAATTGGGTCGAAGTGGTCCATGATGCCGGCGTTGTTGACCAGGACATCAATTTTGCCGAATTCGCCAATCAGCGTTTCAAAAAGGCTCTCCACTTCGTTGATCTTGGTGATATCGGTCTTAATGGCCTTCAGGGGCCCCTTGGATGACAGTTCAGCCGAGGTCTTCTGTAGACGTTCCTCGTTCACATCGCAGATTACAACGCTGGCGCCAGCTTCGAGGAACTGTGTTGCAATTGCTTTGCCTAGGCCGCCGCCACCGCCAGTGACGAGACATGTCTTTCCCGCGAGGATTTGTTCAGGCATTGTGTGTGGTGATTATGGATAGATAGGAATAATGATATGAGTGAGTTCTCGCCAGCGTCAATTGGAATCAAGACTGGACCTCGTTTAAATATTCTCCATCCTAGCGACGGAAGGCCTTCCACCCGCTTTCCGCTCACCTTGGACACGGTGGAATCCACTTTGCGCTTGATAGCGTTGGCTCAGGCGGCCACTTTTTCCGGGGTACGGGCGGCCTTAAGGACATCGGACCACCCATGGCGGCTGGTGTTGCCGAATGGTATTGTTGACACAAACGGATACGGATACGGGTCTCCATATTGGTCTAGACAGGAGTGAGATGCGGGCTGTGTACATGTTTGTTTTAGAATTAGAAATGTACAAAATCGTACAAAATCGTACAAAATTGTAGAGGATCAAGTTTAATCAAGAGAACAACTTTTGTGATATCGATTGAGGATTTGCCTGGCATGGGTTGGCCTATAAAGCGGCGTGTAATACACATCCAGGTAACGGGTGTAATATTGCATAATCACGTAAGCTTAATGCTCGGAAGCGTATCTATCCGAGAGCCCTAAGCCCTTGTTTCCTATTTAGTGCATATCTCCAACCTTCTAATCCGTAACTAGTTGCATCTACATTGTAGTATACAATTAGGGCTGGAGTAACGAACCCCACTCCTACACCATCAACTTATGTTGCATCATCTCTAAAGCCCGTGGATGCGTGTTTGGAAGCCTCTCGATGGTGGTGGAGCCACCAGCCTCCATGGGCTGTGAGGTGAGATATCCACTCTTCATGGTTCGGCTCGCGTTAAATCGCTAGGAAATACAAGATCTGAAGAGCTCTCATTCATTGTCGAACTACCATAGTCCCTAGGCCCAAAAGTCCTTTTTACTCAACTTCCCGCGTCTCTTGTGAATGGCACAACTGGTCTAATTCCCTCTCAGCCTCGTCCAACTCACGACGTCTAGACCTGAACGCAATTCGATCCTGTTCATGCGCCTCGAATTCTGCCTTTGCCCTCTCGTATTCCCACTTGACATCTTCCAATTTGATCTTAAGAGTGTCAACCATATCTTTAGCTCTCGAGACCTCGTTGCTCTCTGGGGCACCCTTTTCACCATGTTTCTTCTCTTCGTCATTCAAAGAGGCACGAGACCGTAGCAGGACTGCCTTGAGGGCTGTGGTAGTATGGGGAGCAGTACGAACAGGAAGGCGCGGCTTCAAGGGCTTTTTGTCTACATCAGGAGTTTCTTTCCGGTTGTTAGTTTCGATGTTGGCATCAGCATTATCGTCGGTAGCAGGCCGTAGAGACGATGGCACACAGGCCGTATCGGGTTTGGCGACGGAAGAGGGCTCATAGCCGTCCGGGAACTGAATAGATGATGGGTGGAAAGGTGAATCACCGATAGAAGATTATGACGGGGTGTGTGGAAGCAGCTTACCATTGGCACTTGTGTAGGTGAAGTCAATAATAAATCAGTACTAGCAGCCGAAGGGGGTGGTGGGGTATCGAAAGCATCATGAACAGGGGGTGTTTGATCTATCTCGAGCTCTGCTTTTAGCTTCTGAAGTGGCAATAGAGAGGTTGGATATCTTACCCCTGGTCTCGTGCTCTGCACTGCCCCTTGATAATATGTGAGAATATGTATGGTTCTAGGATACGATAATAGTTACTGGCTCTATGCTGTCGTTCTACGGCAACCACGACGACGAGTGCCGCGAACATGCGGCTTGCGTATGGGTTCGCGAGAGCACATGGTGCTTGTGATAGGGGAAGTGATTGTATAACCAGTAGATAGTGACTTGTATCTCAGACGATGACACTTCGATACACCATTCAGGATATGTGGAAAATGGAAACCAAAAAAGAAAGAGCACCGCGCAAGACGACTATGGTATGACAGGCGCGGTGATTATGAGGAAGTTACGTTCGACCTATCCACTCATTATATGCCATAGGACAGAGATCAGATCATGGCACAAGCATCAAACATCAAACGGTCCATGGTTTGGCAACCGTGAGGTTATCCATGGATCGGGAAGGCGCGACGTCTCCACCTGCGAGTATAAATCCCCCTCCATTTTCTCTCTTTTTCACCTCTTTGTCTTCCAAATGGTTCTCTTGCAGTTGTGGCCACCATCTCAATCACCGAAAGCGTCAGATTGTACTGTAATCGGCGTCTCTGCTGTTCTCTGCTGGAGCCGGTGATATGCAAGTGATATGCAAGCGGGCGATGCTGTTAGTGGTCACGGCTACCATTCAGAGATAAATTGGGTGCTATTTGGAGGGAACGATGTTCAGAAACGTCTATAACAGCATATTGGAAGGTCTTTCTCGGTATTACAAGTTTGGCGGAATTCGGCAGTCTGTCATAAGGCCTATTCTTGTGTGTCACGTTGAGAGACTATGGGTGTTGTCTCTGAGGGAATATGCGCGTGACATCCTTGCTGTCGTACATAAGAATATCAGAATATTCTAGTCATGCACCAGAGTCCTTTTTCATCTAATCCACCTACAAAGTACATATGTAGGTAGGTATCAATAGAATGTCCCTGCCTTCCTATTTCTATTAGTTACAGTTCTCCATGCTCGAGCTCACAGATCGTGTAACATATGCCAAACCCCCGGGCTAGCGCCACGAACCTTTATCGAATTGGTTAATTGCCACTAATGATTTCACTCCAAACCTTATCAGGTCAGTGCATGTGCATGGACCTTGCAAGTACGAGGACATCGCACACACTTCAAACCTTGACGCCTAAATGACACAGGATGCCCGAATCAAGGACGGCCAGAGCCGAGTGCAAACTGGAATTGATGCACAATGACGCCCACCGCCATTCTACACTACAGATATCCTTCGAGAAAAGAATCAGAGAAATTGACAGATCACCCAGTGGCGGGGACGCGCAAAGCCAACTGGCGGTCTACGATCGACCCCCCCACTCCCGGCGTCGTCAAATCAACATTAAACCCGAACTCGCAAGCCACACTAGATCGGCGCTAGATCCCACTACCGGTGTATATCGTACATGCCGAAGTTTGTCGAGAAGGGCGGTATGATATGAGAGTTAGCCTATCAAACCAATATTGGTGATATCAATGGGGTTGTGGCTCTTTTACCGCGGGCAGAAACATCGCAAACTTTGTTTCAAAGATCAGGCCATCCAGATCGGGGATTCTAGGGCAAAAGCGATCGTAAGTTACCTACTAGCCCGTGGGGAGGTGTTCGACCTAGTGGGAAAAGTTTATGCGGTATAACATGCGGTATGGACTTAGCCAATTGGGTCTTGTCCTGGGGCTGGGGAAAGGTAGCGGGGGGAATGGTTTTCATATTTAGCCCCTAGAGATTTCATCGTCGAAAGTTATATGAAGAGAACAGCCCTGGGGCTAGACTTTGTTTTTAATATGGAAAGTGGGGAGTGTGTTCAACTCTTTTTTTTTCAACTTCACTATAGCGAACCTTGATCGTACCCAACTGTGATCATGTTTGTCTGTTTCTTGTTAGGCAGTGCTGTGGCCTATAACATAGTCATGATTATTTATCGTCTTCATTTTCACAAGCTCAGCAGGTTCCCAGGGCCTCGCCTTGCTGCCGCAACAGGGTTGTATGAGATATACTTTTCTGCCTGGGGTCCTGGCATTTTTGAGAGTGAAATTGACAATATGCACGAAAAGTTTGGTATGCCATCTGCTATCTATATAGAAAAAAAGTTAATGAATTTGACCCTTTCTAGGTCCTGTTGTTCGTATTACTCCCGATGAGGTTCACATCCAAGAGCCGTTCAGGACTTCCAGCTATTCCGATGACTGGATCAAAGGTACCGGAGAACTGGAATCTGGTCATTATCAAGGTCGCAGCGTCCATAATTTCCAGTACAAGAGACCATCAATCTCCCGAGCACGATCTCTACTCCGGGTAGAGGTCAATCATATTATCAACACCTTGATCGAGAAGCATCAAGTGCATAGAATGTTGAGCTCAAGACTTGCAGTATTTCTTGTCTCTCCTTGGGGTGAGAAGAAAGTTCAGCCAGTCGGGGATACTTCGCAATCTAAGTTTACCTCGACACTTTGATATCTCCGACATCACCCCGTGTTCTGGACTCCAAGGTGGAGTCAACCAAAACACTCGAATGAATGGGTTTCGGGATTGACACATGAATGTTAACAAAGACCTGAGAGTTGAGCTTGCACATACAATAATTAACCCCGCGAAAATGTGGAGTTCGGCTCTCTTTGAGGCGAATGGCAGTTCCACCAACAGCATGTTCCATCCACAATCCGACATGAACTTGCATCTCTCGGAGTTTAGTGCATCTCGACAGAGTCGGGCTTTATCGGGAATAAGAAAGAACAAAAGAACAAAGACCAAAGAACAAGAGAGGAAATTAACCTTGGGAAGATCCAAGGTCAAAGAAAAGTAGGAAGCTTTTTTTTTTTTTGGTTGAACGTCTAAACGCCCCGCTTCTCCGATTCTGCCCTTTTTAAAAAATACCCAGAAGCCACCCAGCGCAATCAATTCCTCTAATTTTTGTCATCTCGCATCTCTACGCACATATCCCATATTCATTGAATCGTCATGGTATGTTCGCCCCCGTGTGCTCTTTGCGAATTTCCTGTTCCGCTGCAAGCCCAGGGCATCGCGCAGATCCCTGCAGACCGAACCATAGCGCTAACACGATCGCGTCTAATAGCCTCACGCCGACTCCTCCTATTTCATGCCAGGTAGCTCCAAGGCCGATATATACGAACAGCTCCTACTGTCAACACAAGGTCTTCTGGACGGCCAACGGAATTGGGTTAGGTGAGTCACGACATCACAATCACCAATATGCGCGCTTCAGCAACTGCGCGAACTCTTGAAAGCATGATCGCTTACGACCCACCAGCAACCTCTCCAATGTCTCTTCCCTGCTTTGGCACGCCTATGCCTCCCTCCCCGCCCCCTCCTCATCCGTCAACTGGGCCGGATTCTACATTCGCGATGACAAATTCCCGGCTCTCGCATCCCCGGTCACCTCGCCGCCATTGCCTGGTGCACCCGGTTCCGGTGGTGTGATTATCTCAACTACATACTCTTGCTCGGAAAGCCAGATTCTTCTCCTCGGACCCTTCCACGGAAAGCCCGCATGCCAGGAGATTCGTTTCGGCAAGGGCGTTTGCGGCACTGCTGCCGCGAAGCAGGAGACTGTTATTGTTCCTGATGTTCTGACCTTCCCTGGACACATTGCATGCGATGCAGAGAGTCGTAGTGAGATTGTTGTGCCTATCTTGGTTAATGGAGAGGTTAGTACTCACTCCCTAACGGCTCTGGCGCATTTTCTGGAGATACAATTAGGTTTAGAGGAACATACTCACATCTTCATTAATAGACTGTCGCTATCATTGACATCGACTGCACCGAGCCTTCTGGATTTGACGAGGAGGACAAAAAGTACCTGGAGAAACTGGCCGCCTTCCTGGCTGAGAACTGCGACTGGTAAAAGCGAACATAATCTTTTTTTTTATCTTTTATAATGCTTACGAAAGACACGGGCTTAAAATGAAATTGTTCGATTTATGATCATGCATCTGAGTGGTTGCTGTTAGCTATTTGGGCGCAAAGCCTAGTAGGGCTTCTTCCCACGTTGAGCTTGCTATCACTCTTACGCAAAATTCTACGCATGCATCAACGACTAACTTATCGTAGCCAGCCACTTTGCCGGAGTTCTGCATATCGCGTATATTAAATCCTACCAGAACGAAAATGCGTTGAAATGCGACCTTAGTGAGGTCGATTTGCTTCAACATACTCAACAATCATGTCTTTTCCATTAAGATAGGTTGATATGGTGGATCCATAGATACTATCGGGTAATTGAATGTGGAGTAAGTGAGCTCAGCTCCGGCGGGGCACTTGCGCTCGCCTCAGTTCTGATTTACGCTATAAACCTATAAGGTCAACCTCCACACGCTACAGCAGACAAGTATGCTCAGCCAATAAGATTTGGACACATGCCCCAAAATTAAGTCAGATCGAGAGACCTAACTCAGCGTAGTGAAGTAGAATATTGGTATAACTCGGGTGATGCCTTGTTCAGATGTCCCCAACCCCTCACATCAATTTAATGTATGTGCCCAGCCTATTCGATGACTACCTCTGTATGCAGGCGGGGACGGCAAATTGGTCCAATACTATGAGTCTCAAGGATTCAAGCGATCTGGAAGCTTTAGTCTCGAAAGCGGCTGGCCTGGTCAAGTGCTCGCTCAGCAATTACATGAGGTGAAGGGAGAATAGAGATATTGATTCACGAAACCTTCAACACCTCTACCTGATCAGCTATTATTCCCAATCCAAGCATAGTTGTGGCAACAATCTGTACAGCTCCTACTTCAAGTAGTAATCCGCAACCTATAGACGTAATGTCTGCTATATATGCCGGTAAGTATTGACACTAAAGCTATGACAATACTCTACCGTTCAAAATATTCGTGTGCCTTGAAAGGGCAAAGAGCCAAGCACCTAAGCTGAAGCAATCCGTCAGGCTAGTATGCCCGTAGGCTAACCGATGATTACTGCTTGACTACCAACTGTCTTATTACTCCGGTTTCCTACAAGAAACAAATCTCATCTCCGACAAACCCACACTGTACTTCCCATGTTTCAAACCGAGGGACCTACGCCCTGGGACGAGCTTCACTCCAGGCTGTCTGAATTGGTGTCAATCATGGAGCTATATATAAGATGTGTGCATACCGGGCTTGAGGGAAATGACGGTCAATAGCCTTCTGACGCTACCCACGGTTCAACGAAAAGTAGAAATACTTACGAGTAGAATTTGGGAAATCACCAGCACCCAAGTCTAAATGTGACAACAAGTCGCGAGACAAAATTATAGTCGACCCGCCGAAGGCTTTCTATTCAAGTCGTAGAGGCAGTATGTCATGATCTATCGACATGATATCCAAGACGAACGGTGATGCGGATGCTTCCCTGCCCGAGATATGTCGGAAACAAACATAGTAACAATGCAAATCAAACACCGAGCGAACCTCATCACGCTGGGGTTGAGAAATGAAAACAAAAAGAAAACACCGAGAGCCAGACGTTAAAAAAGGTATAGAGCACAAAAGGAAATCGAAAATCGCTAACATGCACAAGAACATCACATATTGAGCAAGCTCATTTGTCGACGCATTGGATTGGGCGACAGAGCATCCCCATCTTCACTGGGACCGATGCCGCTATCTGTGCCACCAAGCATGGTGTCCATATCGATGTCCCACTGTTCATCCTCATTGGGGTCACTGATCAAATCCGCGGCGGCATCGCCACTATCCCAGCTCTTCTGGACCGCGCCGCGGGTGTTCCACCGTAGAGCACGCTGGACGCTTGTGAACCATTCGTTGTTGTTGGAAACAACTGTTGGGAATGGGTACTGGCTAGCTTCGACAGTGACGTAGTCGCCTTGGCGGAGCTCGACGCGGCCCTTGCCGTCAAAGGAGCAGTAAGCGGTGGACCGGGATGATTTAGGGACTGCAATACGGAGGAGGTGGGAGTCTGAGAGGACCATTGGGCGGAAGGAGAGGGTGTGTGGGCATATTGGAGTAAGGAGGATGCCAGGGATGGATGGGTGCATAAGAGAACCGCCAGCGGATAGAGAGTATGCCGTGGAACCAGTCGGCGTGGAGAAGATACAGCCATCTGCTTGGACGACCGTGAGCAGCTCGTCGTCGGCGTACAGCTCTAGGTTCGACACATAGGGGGATGGGCCGCGGTCGATGACGAGCTCATTCAATACTTCGAATTGCTCGCCCTCCTCAACAGCGCCCACCTCTGCTCCCTTGCTTCGGTCTTTCCGATATACGGTACATGTGAATCGCATGCGTAAATTGACGCGCATGCCCACCTCGCCCATAACGGCATTAAGCTGTGATTTGTAGTCGGAAAACTCGAAATTTGTCAGGAAGCCCAGGCTGCCTAGCGAAAAGCAGAGCACGGGCGGAACCACGCGCTGAAAGAGCCAAGATGTGAAGAGAACGGTACCATCACCACCAAGCGTCAGCACCAAGTCGAATTTATCTGGTGATGTCCAGCAAAGATCTGGTGTCCAAAAATGTAACATCTGCGCAAACATCGGGTCTTTCTGCAACAGGCCCGGAGCATCAAATCGCTTCGAATTTCGCAGCTTCGCATCTACGTAGACATTGACTCCTAATTCATTTCCGTATCTTGAGGTCGAAAGCAGCCACTCGGCAACTTCCCGAGTCAAGTGCACCAGGCTGTTATCACGCGCCTTAGTGACAATCATGACATTTCGTACCGCCCGTTTGATAGGTCGGCGCTGTAGTTGCTTCGACACTTCGCGGACTCCAGTTGCCGTCTGAACTAGTCGCGAATGGGACAGCCACTCGTCGTCGGCAATTTCCTCCAACACCTTTTTTATGTTGACAGCATCATCGAAGCGCTGATGGAAATAACATGGCGATTGCAGTATTAGGCGTGCCGTGGTAGGTGATCGATCAAGATACCCGCTCAATTGAAGATTTGATAGTGCGGCAGAGAGGTTGTGGGAGGAATCATTGCTCCCCCGCCGTTGTCGGCTGTCGGAAGGCGGGGAAGCCTGGGTGGATTTATTCGCGAGCATACTCGACAAGGAACTCGTCGACATATTGGTGTTATTGCCGAGGATCGAAGCCCGGGAGGCCAGGGCTTTCAAAATTGTCTGTCGCGGTATACAGTCGGTCGACAACGCTTTCTTCGATCGCCGATTAATCGAATTCCGGCGAAACGACCGTAATGTTGAGGAAGGCAGCGACAAGCCTGCGTCCTCCTCTTCAGTCGATTCGGATATTGGTGTAGAAAGCGCGCTGTTGGTTCCTTGAGGGAGATGTGGGCGATCCTGGGTTGCTATGAGAGCATCGCGGAGGAGCACCGCAGTTGGGAGTGGGGCCTTGGTCGGGGATAGAGAGGGGTGAGATGGATGAGATGGAGATGGGGATTGCGTGGAATCACTCGAGAGTGTGTCTGACCGTATATTATCACGGTTGGACGCCATCGGCTTAGGCGGGTAAATAAGATGGAGTAATCAGGGAAAAAGAGCCCGGATGTAACGGGGTTTGCGGATCCGAAGTCTTGAGATCGCAGCTGTGTCAGTCGTGGACCCAGTTGATATTGATTCTAGCGTCTTCCACAATCCTTTAGCTTCTTGGGGAGGATTTGCTTTTTTCTTTTTGGATATGTCGTATATCGACAAGGATGCGAATAAACTTGAGAGTAGTGATTTGGTAGGGTAAAGATTGACAAGGGCAGGGATACGGAAAAATAAAGGGAATCCCCTTTTAGGATGACCACGGACCTCAAGAATCACACTAAATTAGGAGATTGTTTAGATTGGTTTACCGATTTATTAGTTTACTGGTTTATTAGTTTCTGACATTGGCGAGATTCCCCTATTGGTGAGTTTAACTAGCCTTGTAATCGCCAAATGCGTACACTCGCGCAGTGCGCTCAGATAAATGACGTTTACACTGTGATATTAAAGATACAGAATGATTCAAAAGTTTATGGGTAATCCATGGATGGTTGGTTATTTGTTTTTGGTATTCCATTCTCCCATGCTACTTGCTGTCTTTGCCAGAATGTCGGTTAAACATGTATTCCTTCCAACCCTGACTCGAACTGGGCCATGGACCCGTCATTCTGGCTGCGCCTGTTAGGAGTCTGTAGTTCCAATCGTCTATCGCTAAATCACTTGGCAAGATTGGGTTACCCAAACCGTTCAATATCAAAAGCCGACGGGGACCGTCCAGAATCCAACAGTGGGGGAACCCGAAAACAAGCCTCATATGCAGCAAGGCTGTCGCTTGTGGCAGCTGAATGAAGCGTGTTGTACATGCAGCGGCAGTCAGGTAACGGTGCCTTAACCGGGTGTCGTACTCGATCAATTGATTTGTGGCACCGTCGTATCTCTAGTCGATGGGGGAGATATAGCGAGTGCTTCAGGGAAGTCATGTGCACTAGAGAAGGGGGCCAGGGGCTGACCGATCGACCTGTCCTATTTTATCGCGTCTCACTAACTCTCCGCAAATTTGCCGTGGGCGCAGTCCGTCTCAGATAGAGTCCAGCTTGTAGGCGTAGTCGCTGTAGACCTGGTCCTCCACGGTCTCCCGGATGAAACCGTTCAAAGTGGCGCTGGTCGTTCCTTCGCCCATAGTAACATCACCATCATTGCTAGCAGTTGTCACGCCCTGACAAATGGAGAGCGCGCGCGCACGGACAAGTTCCCAGGTATCAAATTCAAACCGGCCCTCGCTTTCGTTGAGCAAAAGGTGATTCTTCGAGGAGACGGCAAAAACATGGAGAGACACAGCAGCCTTGGCGGCAGTCGGGGAGGGGTCCCGTACAATCTCACCAGACTTGGTTACACCGAGGAGGGTTGCGGAGAAGGTCATCGACAGAGGAACGGAGGCGGATATCATAGCGAGCAAGGCAGCATGTAGGAGAGCCGGGAGGATAGTAAGGTACTAGGTAGATCAGTCTGACAGTTCGACACAGTGCAGGGCGAAGCAAAGCTTTGAAATACTCACAGAGTCACCGCGTGCCACGTTCTCTCCTCCAACAATAGCCAAGGTGAGGACCACGCCGCGACGGGGAAAGCCCTTCTCCCGCCCGAGGACGATTTTCCCTAGCACAGACCGCAGGATTCCTTCGACATATCTTTCACCGACACCGGCAGTTGTCGTACCAGGTTTGACAAAGACCTCCACAGTAGCTTCTTCGGGTTTCAATGCGTCACGGCGTGCTGGGAGCTCGATGGGCGCGTTGACTGCGCCCAGAATGCTGAAACCGGTAGCTGGGCATTTGTATGATGCTGAACCGTCGGCACGATTTAATTGTGAGAGGGATGCTATGGGTCCGACCATATTGAAGATAGAAAAGATAAAAGATTGGGAAGCTTCCAAAGTTGTGTTGAGCAAAAAGTCGAGTTCCAAAGTTATCGCAGCGATTTTTCATGTGCGGGCCGCTCCTTCATTGGCCGCCTTAGGTGGGCTTGTACTTGGTACTTTGTTTGTCGCCAGTCCATCATATACTTCTGTGGTATCAACTACAAATTGTCATTTGTTGCTTCCTTTCCTTTGCTTGGATATTCCATGTTATTTATTTATCTATGTACTATGTGCATAGTACGTAAGGACTGATCAATCTTCTAACCTGACTTTGGTCATGGCACATACACTCTGACCGCTCTCTGACCGTGGCCGGCTTCGACTGTCATCTCCGATTCGCTACCAATTCCCATATGGTCGCTGCAGCGAGAGTGGACGTGTCAGTCCCAAGATGCCGAAGTTGTTGGAATGCAGCCTATTCAACTAACCGAAGGATTGGCAAGGCGGCTGTGCTCATACAGGACCTTATAGCACGCCACGACTGCCCAGAAGCCAAGTGCATTGGGGCTTTAACCCCGGACTGGAACGCCACCAATCCCAATGTGAGGATCTTGGATCCCATGATTTAACTGGACTACACACTAGTATCTTTGAAAATTCCCGCCGACGTCCAGAGGAGCCAAGCGTTTCCGGCAATGGGTCGCCCCAATGACATCGTGGCTTCACGATGTGATCAGAGCTGCCCCTCACAGCCTGGAGAACCCCCTCTTCTGGTTGAAAGCAAGTGAACATGTGAGCGTTTGATGTAAATGGCTACTTCTTGCATACAAATTCCGTTTCTAGATCCTTCCTCCATCTTGCTACTTCCACCTCCCCCCCCCCCAGTGCGAACATACATACTTTTTCCCTACTATTAAGGTTGACGGGCATTCATCAGGGGATTTAAAGACCATCTAGCTTATTTCCACCACTTTCATTCCCGAAATCTTATTGAATGGGCGTAGAGACAACCCCCGATGTCGAGGAATCGACAGAGCCTCCTATATGTCCTTTTACGGAAACCAATCAACCCAATGTGACAAACCGCCTACATACTAAACCCTGCGATACCGACAAAAAGTCTATCTCGCATACTGATAACACTACGCCCTTCGAGCCCCAAGCAAGTAAAGAAGGGCCCGGCCAGAACGCTCATCTTATAGAACCATCTGAGCTCGCCTCCCTCCTCCACACAGATCTCCGGTGCGTTAATATCTGGTGTACTTCAGCATGGTCAGACGTCTTTTTTTTATTAACACACGTGTTAGAAATGGACTCTCTGGCACCGAAGCGGCCTCCCGCCTCCAGCGCGATGGTCCGAATACCGTGCGTGAAATGGAGGGTGTCTCCGTCTGGGGGATACTGCTAAGGCAGGTGTCTAACAGCCTGACACTAGTATGTTAAACTACTTAGATCTATCAATGCCGCCAACAAGATATAGCTGACACAGATCAAGGTTCTTCTGATCACCATGGCCCTATCCTTTGGAATCGATGATTACATTGAGGGAGGTGTCATCACGGCAGTGATTGTTTTGAATATAGTTGTGGGGTGAGTATTTCGGAATCAAAACCTGTATACTACTTGGGCTAAGACTTGTCTTCTAGCTTCGTTCAAGACTACCGTGCGGAAAAGACAATCCTTTCGCTGCATCGTCTCTCCGCCCCAATATGCAAGGCCATTCGGGAGGGTCGCATTGCCTCTGTCAAGGCAGAGTCACTGGTTGTCGGTGACATAGTCCAGCTAGCAGTTGGGGATATTGTCCCTGCCGACCTGCGCTTGTTCGATGGCATGAATGCTTCAATGGATGAAGCACTTCTGACAGGCGAATCCCTCCCCGTCCTCAAAACCCCTCATATAACCCTATCGTTGTCTGATGTTCCTATCGGTGATCGAACCAACATGGCTTATTCTGGCTGTAGCACTACACAGGGTCGTGCAATGGGAATAGTCACCGCAATAGGGATGAACACAGAAGTTGGGAAGATTGCACAACTACTACAGACACAGCCAAATCTTGGTGACTCGAGCCGTCTTGGTAACGCGGGGAAACGGGTGAAGGCATTTTTCATGAACGTGTTGGGCTTGGTTGGTACGCCGTTGCAAGTGAAGCTGAGCAAATTTGCACTCTTGCTTTTCGGACTAGCAATTCTGCTCGCCATTATTGTCTTCTCAGTCAATAAATGGGATGTTCAGGGCGAGGTTCTCATATATGGCATCTGTGTTGCCGTTGCCGTCATCCCGGAATCGTTGATCGCTGTCCTCACCATCACCATAGCTGTGGGCACAAAAGCAATGGCCAGGGGAAATGTGATTGTCCGAAAACTCCAGTGTCTCGAGGCAGTCGGTGGTGTCACGAATATCTGTTCTGACAAGACAGGGACATTGACCCAGGGAAAGATGGTAGCCCGCTCTGCATGGATCCCCGGTGCTGGGACTTTGACTGTGAGCCAGACTACAGATCCATTTGATCCGACCAGTGGTCTGGTCCAACTGGATGAGATTGATTGGAGCTCCAATCAACCTATTGAAGATAATCCTGCACTCCATACCTTCCTACGAGCGATTGCTCTCTGTAACCTTTCCACTGTCCACCACGACAATCAAATATGGAGTGCTGTGGGTGAACCAACGGAAATTGCTCTTCATGTTCTGGCTTTGCGCTTCGACTTTGGAAAAGACTCTGTGATGAGGAAAAGACAACTTCAATTGCATACAGAGTATCCATTTGATTCTGCCATCAAGAAGATGACCGTTGTCTATGACAATTTACGGGATAGAATCAAAGAGGTGTATACCAAGGGCGCCCCGGAGACCATTATTCCGCATCTCAATATTGATGAAGCAGAAAAGCAAAACATACGAGAAACGGCCGACCGGATGGCGGGCGAAGGACTTCGGGTGCTATGTATCGCATACAAGACACCCCCAGCCGATGACGAATCTCAAACATCTCCACGAAGCTCTGCTGAATCAAGTCTACGATTCGGGGGCCTCGTAGGACTCTATGATCCCCCTCGAGTCGAATCAGCTGCAGCCGTACGCAGATGCCAAATGGCAGGGATCACAGTGCATATGCTCACTGGTGACCACATCAAGACAGCCACAGCAATTGCGTCAGAAGTTGGTATCCTTGATCGTGTCACAGCAGTTGTCAAATCCAGCAGACTGGTAATAGCTGCGGATGAATTTGACAAGTTGACCGATGCAGAAATTGATGCGATTGAGGAACTCCCTCTTGTCATTGCACGCTGCAGCCCTGCCACCAAAGTTCGGGTGGTAGATGCGATGCATCGGCGTCAGGCATTTTGTGTCATGACGGGAGATGGTGTTAATGATTCCCCTGCTCTCAAAAGGGCCGACGTTGGTATTGCTATGGGCAAAAATGGTAGCGATGTTGCCAAGGAGGCTGCCGATATGGTTTTGACAGATGACAACTTCTCCTCTATTGTCAAGGCTGTTGAAGAAGGTAGACGGCTTTTTGATAACATTCAGAAGGTAAAAATATCCTCATTGATATTTAGGTTGATTTACTGACATCACCTTTAGTTCCTCATGCATCTACTCATTTCAAACATTGCACAAGTCATCCTCCTGCTAATCGCTCTTGCTTTTAAGGACGAGGGAGGTGACTCGGTTTTCCCTTTATCTCCACTGGAAATCTTATGGGCGAATCTTGTTACGTCTTCATTCTTGGCCGTCGGTCTTGGACTTGAAGAGGCCCAGCCTGATATCATGTATAGACCACCACACGACCTACGCATAGGTGTGTTTACCCGTGAGCTCATCGTGGATAAAATGATATACGGAACCTTCATGGGCACCCTTTGCCTCGTCTCATTTGTCTGCGTGATTTACGCCGCCGGCTCGGGGACGTCTTCTTTAGGCGATGGATGTAATCAAGAATACAATCCAAGCTGCGACGCAGTCTTCCGCGCTCGCGCCACAACGTACGCGACACTCACCTTCCTTCTCCTTGTTACAGCGTGGGAAGTGAAGCACTTTTCTCGCTCCCTATTCAACATGGATCCCATCCGAAATCCCAAGACATTCTCAGTCTTCCCCACCCTCTGGAAGAACCGCTTCCTCTTTTGGGCGGTCATGGCTGGCTTTGTCGTTGCCTTCCCGGTCATTTACCTCCCAGTTGTCAACCAACTTGTCTTCAAGCATCATGCTATCACCTGGGAGTGGGGAGTGGTCCTTGGTTGTACATGTGTCTACCTGTTATGCGTTGAGAGCTGGAAGGCCGTGAAGCGGTCACTGGGAATTGGGAGCGGAAGGAATGCAACTCTCACTCTAGAGGATGCTGAGGCTCGGGCAGGCTTAGCCACTCTTACGCCACTATCACTAAGTGCGAATGCGAGCGTGGAACTGAAGTGATTTTGGGACATTTGTCTGACTGGTTCAACACCAAGTCGGCCATGAAGTGCTGCCTCCAAGGTGTTCAACACGCTACTATTTATTCATTTTCTTATCTAAATTTATGTTTCCAGAATGAAATTATTTGATATATCTTCAACTAGCGTGAATTTCCCGGGACTTACAATGACCATGTCCTTCCTATTCAAACAATATCACACCCCGCAAAGAAACGGAGAGAGCATTAGGGTATCTTTTTGGAATAATCCTATTTACATCCAACTAAAATCCAAGGCCTGTTGAAAAAGAGAAAATTTTGGGCAATCCACGTAAATGTTGACTACTAAGCAGGCCTCTGCTGCAGGTGCCCCGGCAGCCCTGGAGTGCGTGATTTTTTTTCCCCATAGCGGCCTTATCAATGAATTACCAATCAACCTGTTGCTCTCAAATGTCGATCTGAGAACGACACATCCGATGATGCTCTCCATATGTGGATTGTCCTAGTTAACTAACTAGTAGGATCCATCCAGGGATGTTTGTTCCTGCGGAGACTAAGCCTAATGCGGACAGATCATTGATCTGATTGGCCTTCCAAACCTCGGGGAGCTTCTCCAGTGCCGAGGTATCCGCGCCCTAATTTAGAGGTGTAGTAAAGACCGTTATGGAGCATTTACGTTTATTCAACGTTGTGTGATCAAATTTGATATGCTTCTTGATGTTCCTGGCGTGTTTGGGCAAAGGTTCGATTGATAACCATCGCAATTGGTTTGGAACTAGTCTGGGCTGGCAAGACAACAGTTAGTTGGAAGTGGGATTTAAAGCGAGGACCCGAGGGACCCTCCCTGTACGAAACGCAGGAGAATGGCTCGATTGATAATCATGTTTGAGATAACAAAGGAGGGGCAGGTGACGAGCGGAAAATTCGAGCCTGTTTTATGAAGATGCTACATTGACAATGTCAATGACAACTAATGGGGAAATATATATCACTTGGAATACCGGGATAGATGAAACTCGCATGGTAGTTCAAGAATGTGGGAATAAAAATGGTGGCTTTGTAGTTCTCTAAATCATCCAGTAGACAGAAAGTAGTGTCTTATTCCGGGGTCTCGGAGACATTGTAGACCAGCTTCTCGCCGCTGACCTTGTCCTCCTTCAGCAACTTCAGACCCTCGATCACACCCTTCAATCCATGCTCGCCGACCTTAGGAGGGTGAACCTTCACCTTTCCTTGGGCGAGCAGACTCTCGGCAATGGGAAGGAATTTCTCAGCGAAAGCCTTGTCCTCTGGCTTGGCGGGGAAGGGAATATCTCCAAAGGAGAACGCCTCGCCGATGGTGGTATAAGCCAGAGTGAAGCGGTCATTCACATTGGCACGGTTAATTTTGACGCTCAACAGAGCGCTATACTCGCCACCATCAGTGGAGATAGAATTGTCACAGAACGCAGCGCTGGACTCGAGCGAGATGCAGTCGAATACGAGCTTCAGTTTGTTATCGGTGGCCTGGCGGATTTTAGACGGGGCCTGGGCGTCCTTGTAGTCATAAACATCATCGGCGCCAAGGCTGCGGACCAAATCGAAGTTGCGCGGCGAGCAAGTGGTCAGGACCTTGTAGCCCGAGAGCTTGGCAAATTGGATGGCCAGGGTACCGGTCGCGGTGGATCCGCCGTAGATCAGAATCGGAGTCGCATCCTTAATGGGTTCGGTGGGCAGTGCAAGCTTCAAACTCTGGTACAGACCCTGGCCCACGGTGTTGATGCCCACTCCGAGGGTGGCGGCCTCCTGAAAGCTCATATTTTCGGGTATCTTCCACTGTACGTCACCCTTGACGACGATGTACTCGGCGAAACTGCCATCCTCGGGCTGGACTGCATTGGCACCGTGCACGAATCCACACACGCGGTCACCCTTGTTGAAATTCTTTTTGACATCCTTGCCCACGGCCTCGACAGTGCCTGCATAGTCGCAACCGATGAGAACACCAGGAGGGGAAAGGTAAGCAACGTGCTTCCAGTCGGTGGGGTTCAAGCCCACACTGACGGTCTTGACAAGAAGGTAATCATCGCGAAGCTTGGGAATGGGACGATCAGTGACCAAGCCCTCGGTCTTGGGTTGGGTGATGATGACTGCCTTCATGGTGGTAGTATGGGGGATAAAGGAGAAAGGAAGCTGGAATATGGAATATGGAATATGGAGAAGATGGAGTATTCCAAGGTTAAATGGTTTGCTGATTACAAATTGGGAGATTTATGACGAAAGAGAAACCTTGGAAAAGTCTCGGGATATCCACTTTATACCTCCACTTCGACTTACTCACTAGGAGACTTTCTTGGGATCGTCACAAATATTGCACCGACTCCGTCTTAATCTATCCGCTTCTACATAGTTGGTTAACAGCGTTGCCCCTGGAACAGTGTGTTTTATGTTTTGGGTGTGCCACGCATGAATATGCTACACAGCCTTTATCACGCGAAAACAGAAAACCCACATTGGGCATCTTTTGATTCACTCTGAAAAGTAGGCCCCAATCGATACTCCTTCTGCCTACTCTTGGCCAATTTTCAATGTTGCACAGGGATTATTGACATGAACACGAATACCGTCAAGGCTTTGATGTATTGCGTCAATCGTTCACCTGAAACGAAGCACTCTGACTATTGCAGACCTGTAGGAAAGCAATTCTCGACGGACAAATGGTCAAATTTCTAAAATTAACATTTTCACCTTAGTATATAAATACAATTCAGAAATAAAGTGCCAGAAAGACCAGGAAGATGCTCAGAAAATGAATGATATCACACACCGATGACTATATATACATTAGGCTTGGTATACGGAGCAAACCAGCAGGAAAACTACGACAAAAGCCATAGCAACTTTAAATCTACCTTGGAGATTTCTACTAACTTCTTCTCAATGTGCAAGGATGTCTGGCATGTCAACATATCAGGTATAAATGAGGTTCTCTGCCTAGCTGGCGCAAGGGGTATCAGCCAAGACTAGAAACAAAACCAGGGTTCAAAGCAATTTGAGAATCATGGTCAGACCTATATCTTGTGATTCGAGTCCAAACCAACGGATTTGACGTCTTTTGACTGTTCAAAATAAGGCGTTATCTCGAATCGTCATATCGCGGGGTCGAGTCGGTTAGTGCTTATCCGCATGAACTTGAACCCCTCCGACAGAATTTCCCCCCTTCTTATCTCAACTTCAACCAGAATATCATCATGAAAGTGCTTTGCCTCCATGGCAAAGGGACTAGTGGCTCTATCTTCAAGTCCCAAATTTGTTAGCCCCCCGCAGTCCACCGGTCTTTCCCGATAACTAATATCCCCAGCCTCATTCCGCGCCAAACTTCCCAACGACATACAATTTGACTTTATCGATGGCCCATTCGAGGCTGACGCCGCTCCAGGCGTAGATATCTTCTACAGTCCACCATACTACTCCTTTTGGCAAAATGACGAGGTTGAGTCCGTCCGAGCCACCTACAACTGGCTGACTGATCATATCGCCAAAAATGGCCCATACGATCTCGCGCTCATGTTCTCCCAAGGCTGCACCCTGGGATCTAGTGCTCTGCTATTCCACCACGAAGAGACCCCCCACCTCCCGCCGCCGTTCAAAGCGGCTATTTTTGTGTGCGGTGGTGCATCGTTGGGTGTTCTTGAGGAGATGGGTTTCCATGTTTCTGCCGAGGCGCGCAGACGTGATCTTGCATCCCGGTCTGCATTAAGTCAACAAGCTGGCTCGTCTGCTCTCTTGGCCCAAGGTGGGGATCGGTGGGTTGGTCTCAAAACTCTAGACAGCGGGCTCTCGGAGGCCGAATTGCGGAGTGAGATTACAAGTCCCTACCACATCAACATTCCCACGGTACATATTTACGGCTCGAAAGATCCTCGGTGGGCGGCTGGTGTGCACCTCTCTGGTATCTGTGAACCAACGAAACGTCGCACCTATGATCATGGCGGTGGGCATGAAATTCCTAGGACGGCTGCGGTGAGCAACTCGATCGCAGAACTTTTCCAGTGGGCTGTTGCACAGAGTCAAATTCCACCGTGATGGTTTAATTGATGTGTGCCTTTCGGTATTTGGGATAGATATAGATATATACAGGGGAATTGCAAAGTTTGGTTTAGGATTTCAGGGGGCTCCTCCCCGCACGGTCAATGTGCGCACGGTCAATGTGCCGTTGATCTTACCCTCCTTATGGTCCTTCGATCCTTCGATCCACTACTGTCTTGGTATTTATATTTATATTCATATTATCATTATTGCTTGACTTCAATGTTCGTATTTATTTATTCCACTACATACCTACCGAATCCACATTCGAAAATAAACTCTATCTGTAACAAATCCGAGCCTTGTCTAGTAGTCTAGCCCTAAGTATCCTAAGTAAGCCACGCTAGACAAGGATTTCCCGCCCCCTCGTAAATTAAAAAAAAATTTCATCTTAAGAGAACAGAAGTGCCAATATTCACCATGTGGGATGAGATGCTTAAGCTCACGCGGGCCGAAGAGTCCGAGGAGTTCAAGTTATTCGAGGCGCTTGTCAATGGAGATGTCGAGGTTGATGATGCTGTACAATGGGTCATAGCCACCACAATGGACAGACTGGAAAACTACGGCCCAGGAGGCACTATCGAGAAGGCCGATGCAATAACATTCATAGCTATCATCGAGCTGGCTATGCAAATCGATACCACCCAATATGATCCATTGGTTAAGTTCCTGGCAGAGTTGAAGCTGTACAATGCCGTCGACTCGTCGACCGGATTGGTCCTAAAAACACAAGATGGAAGCAGAGTATGGTCACATCTACCATCCCTGACTTTCTGCGCCCGCAAAATATGGACTGACCAGATGAAATGTAAGCAACATCGGATTCTGTATTTTCTTTTTCTTTTTCTTTTTCTGTAGCGCTAATATCAATCCTTAGACCTCAACGACCCGAATATGGAGCCTGAACAGCAAATCAGATGGGCAAAGCTCAATATCTTCCTCGCGAAAACAACGCAAGCTGCCGATGTTGAGTACACTTCCCCGTTGCAGGTGTGGATCAGCGATGCTATGGATGAGTCTCATATGGGACTCCGTGGACTTCGCCATGTGTTCGAAGAAGGCATTCTTTCCGAACGAGTGGCATCTACAGCTGGTCTGCTCGGCGTGTGTTACTGGCTAATCTGTGCCGGTGATAGGCTGTGGGAAAATGTACTCAACTGCCGAAGATACAACAAATATGATGGTCGACCGGGAGAAATGTATTCAAACCGTGGTTGGAAAGGCTTTGAACGCGAAAGATGGGATATATGGCTGCAGGGCCTTCGTGACGCGAAGGCTACCTGTACACCTGGCCAGGAACTCGTGGAAGACTTGATAGACCGTGCTCTAGCCAAAATGGAGCGTGTAATGAAGAATGAGATACCAACCTGTTAAAATTTTTCGATGCTTGCCAAATAGAGTAAGAGACTCCTAGAGTGTTGGGAATGCATAGGGTATCTGCCATCGGCAATGATTTGCGGATGATCATACCCTAAATAAGAACATAAAATGATCCTTGGACGAATCCGTAGATAAACTCTTTGGTCCAATGTCTATCGGGATGTATGGCAAGAACAGGAAAGAGAAAAAGGAACGTAGGTTCTATACAAAGAACGGATTCGCCAACTGAGACCTAGTATACAAAACGTCTACAAACCACCACTCTAGCTTCGCAACAATATATACATCGGACTTCTGGTAGAAAACATAAATTTGAATTAGATTAGAACCGATTCTTAAAACCTCACAGAGGGTATTGATGTAGAGATTAACTCAAAATTGTTTACATAGAAATATATAACGACAAACCCGCAGAGCTTCCACTAGATAACATATTCAGAGACACAAGTCACCTACCATGAGAATGTCTCTTCGAAGAGATCAACCGTCTTCTCCCCTTGTACATTTCTCACGGCCTCCCGCACACTATCGCCCAGGCCACCAGGACCGCAGACACTAACCGCCATCGCACCGATCTGATCTTCCTTTTCTTTTTCTAGCACGGATTGCATACACGGCTTGCCGTGGTGGATGCTGACCGGTACGTCGGGCGGAGCGCATTGCATCCACAGCGAATCTGGTTGTGGGATGTATTCCTCAACCGTGTCCTTATGTGATGTGATGTGGAGGGTGATGGAGAGGAGGAGCCGTGGAAATTGGAAGTATGAGTGGCCGTTCGGGTTTGTTGGGCTGGTTAGGGATTCGTGGTCTAGTATTTCGGCCATGAAACTTTGAATCCAACTGAGATGGTCTTTTTTTTATGTTAGTGGTCAATTACATGTAACAGGCGGGGTTGTCATACCTAGACTGCGGACGATCCAGACCAGATGCACCTTGCGAGTAGCTGTCTTTTGCTCGGTGAACGTGGCGATAACCTCATTCAAATATGACATTGGGTGGGTAATGCCGATTCCCCCAGCTATCAGCAGTAGGGTACCATATGAGGCGAGAGAATGGATACCGCCTGTGAGATGTTAGGAAAGATTTTTAAAATAATCAACAATCAATGTTTCAAATATGGAATCCATACCAAATGGCCCCTCTGCCAATGCCATAGCCTGAATGCGCCCCTCAGCGGAGTCTTCCGCCTTCTGGAGCAACTTCTTCGTAAATCCGTCTTGGCCTTTGATCAGGACGGACATGGTTGTAGTCGGCGAGCCTCCGGTGAGAGCGTCCAAAGAGTCACCCGAGGCTCGTTTTTCGTTCTTATTCAACGAATCCGATGTCGACGACCACGCAACCGTGAAGGGATGTGACGTCCACAAGCCCAGACATGGCATATAGAGGTACATATACTGGCCGGGACGGAAGCGCCATGCCCGAGCCACGGCAACATCAACGCGAGCAACAGACCCAGGCAGAACCTCGACGGTGGCAGTTGTGGGTCTTGAGCTAAGATTTCTCCAAAGTAGTATTCCAAGTCGACCTGCACGATCAAGACCCCACAGGATCAAGGTACCAAGAAGCACACGCTGTTGCAACAGGTTTTGTAGGTGATACCAAAGCGCCACGAAGGCAAATACCGCCAAGGCTATGTGTAGGTGAAGGAATAATTCGTAAAATGCATGTCGGGCCGGCGACAGAGATTGAATAAAAATGAAAAGGAATCCAAGGATGGCCTATGGAGATATATGTTAGATGACCATCTGAAACGCTGGTGAACTCATCACATACCAGAAGGCCGCATAGAAAGAGCCTCTGTTGCCACATGACATATAGAACATAGTCTGTGCCATCTAAGTTCAAAAGGTCGATGTTAGCGAATGATTGCAACTTATATGTTTAAAGCAACTCACACAGATAAACCTGGTCGACCAGCACGGCGCTCATGTGAATGATCGCGTTGGCTGTGATCACACGTCCCACCCAACGATGCATGAAGTTGAACGTATCGAACGGGATACCCAGCAGCTGGACCAACGGATTGTTCCGTCCTGCGCCCAGGACCAAGCCTGGCGTGTTCATGACTGCCAGATGGCCCGCGGCGTATTTGAGCTGGAACATCTTCTCGGAGTAATCGTTGATCCACCAGTCGACGGTAACGACAATGAAAATTATGTTCAAGCTGAGGTAGATCAACAGGCAAATCACTTCCAGTCGTAGCGGCAGAGACCCCATATGCAGCCGTAAGATGCGGAGCTCGCGGCTATGGCGATTGCCCCATATCGGAGCATATAGCAAATGCTTTTTGAGGGCCGCATTGAAGCGATTTGTCCGGCATAGCTGCGTCTGGTCGGTTCCTTGCTGTGCCGCCTTTGATCGTCGACGATGTCGGATGCGAATGACGGTTTTCCAGATAAATAAAAATACTATCAGTCCACCGACAACGAACAGAGGGACCGCAATCGTGGGGTTCATAGGCGGCTCCCCCGGGCCATTTCCTTTGAGTTCGACACCCATAGTGCCATTCAATAGGCAAGGGGAGCTCGAGCTGCAGATCCGCTCAGGTAGGTAGACCGTCAACCACAATGAGCATATATTATCCAACCCTCAAAGAGCTCAAGACCGAGGAAGGGCGAGAACACAAGGTTTGGACGGGATATGCTTTAAATGGTACTGGGATCGCGTGGAAAGGAAAGTAAGACGTGGGCATCATTGGCGTTGTATTAATTTCCAGATCAGTCATCCATGGATGGACACATGCCGTCATTGACCGATGCAGGTCCCGCAAGTTTATTCTTTTGCAAAGATGAACGAACCTACCCTCACGTTTACACGGTAAGGGTAGACAATTAGGTCTCACATGGTCAGTGTAACGTCGAATCGGCCGAAATGGACCTTGGCATGGCTGCGAAGTTTATTCTGAGTGGAGATGATGCGCTCGGCTGAGTGGTGAAGAATTCCAAATCCCTGGCAACTGCCCTGTTATGACCAAATCGAAGGACATGTGGATCTCGGGATGATGTGGCGGGCTGGGTCATCCATTGCAGGCGTAGGGGCTTTGGATAGGACGAAGGGGTGGCCGTATAGATGGGGCCGTTGTTCGGCAACCCGAAAACGGAATGCTGATACCTGCTGTCACTTCCAACATTCTTCGTCCCCCAATGGGTCAGGAGATAAGAACAAAGATATGAGAATATTAAAAAAAATAACCAATTTGGTTCCTGAATTGGGTCGATTCTGCTTGATATTTGCAGATCGATTTTCAGGACTCTCGATAACAAGACGCTTAACGTGGACTCGAGCCTCGAACACTCGGTTCAATTGGATGCAACTGCAACGTTAGAGACAATGGTCAAGTTCGAGGTGGAAACTGCAGCGTAGCAATCTTGGAACCTTGTATACATGACGCCATAGTACACTATACTAAGGCTCGGAGCCGCAAAAACTTCCGAATTGGCTCAAGAAATTTTCTAGGTAGGCCGTGTGTATAGAATGATACCAGATGGACAAAATTACCAAACGACTTCTCTCGGCATTTACGCCAGTTCAGTGAGGTCCGTTGAGCCGAGGCTCTCGAAAGCACCGCTGACCATTCCGCTTCACAAACTGCCCGAAACGGGTTGAGGGTCGTGGCGGGGCTGATGCCTTGAATCAGATGGACAGTAAAATGCCGAGGGAAGCCGAGTCATTTCCTCAGGAAAACCAAGTATGTGGCGATGTGAAAGATAAAGGAATAGAGTATTTCAGATGAGTCAAAGCTCGAGTGGTTGTTGTATATGGTATCGTGACTACAGGTCAGGAGGTCCATGGGTTGCTAGTGAGAGTTGAATGGAATTCTGGCCTTAGATTTCTGGCAAAAAGGATCGATGCCTTAATATTTACAGTACCTTACAATTAACAGTTTCTTTGCATCCTGCACATGTGTGGACCAATGAGGGGTTTCTCAAAACTTGAGCTTGATCTCCATTTAATCTGAACTGGACGATTATCTAATAAAATGAGCAGAAGCTGAGACGTAGTTAACTAAGGCGAAAGGAGTTAGGTCAATAATCTTTTGCTTCCTTTGGAAGGTTCTGTTACATTGAGATTCTCAGGGCCTAGATTGATCCATACAAAGTACCACCTATGTTGTACATCTGTAAATACATACTAAAAATACTAAAATAGATGGAAATGACCGGAAACATCTTGAAGCCGGATCCAATGCACAGACCTCCCATTGACGTTGTTGCACCTCAAGAGAGGACTGCTGCAAACATTAGAAACAAGTAGAGCCTGATTAATTGTGTGAAAAAAAGAAAAGAAAAAAAAGAAAATCAATAACAGATTATGTATAGAAGAGAGAGAAAAGTTTCATCTAGATCAGAGCAAATGGCATTGCCCAGAAAGGCTCAGCTCTAGAACAGGCTGAACGCAGAATTGTTCTGTGTTAGTAGCCCTCTATGTTGTATAGCATAAGCAAAGATCCTCTATGCTGCCTAAATTCATACAATACACATGCAGTTTTGAACTATGCTACGTAAATTTATTGTAAAAGTGATGAATGCCATTCTATTTGACGCTAGAGCTTATACAAACACGCTATTATTGATACCATTCCATCCCCCCCTCTTTTCCTGATGACCAAAAAGGACCCTTGACCATAACCAAACTAGAATACAAAAACCGAAAACGCCATCATTATTGGATTTGCATAAGTGACACAGCGTGCTGTGGTCATTGGAGATCTCAGCCAGGTATCTCCTGCACATTGGGAGGGGTATGGGGGACTGGCTGTTCATCTTCCTCAACAGAGAGGCTGCCATACCCAGTGTCGTTGCTGGCCGATCGCTCCCGACGCAGAGGCGGTCTTTGGACGGGATAATCAACTAGATCTTGATCGGCGTCGCTTTGAGACGACTGGGATTCTCCCCTGCGCCGACGGGTCCTGCGTTTCTTAGACAAAGCCCTGTCAGGCACAGTGTGAACAAATTCATCAACATTGATGCCTGCGTTTTGACAAACTGCTGTGCACGAATTGACGATTACTTCTACAAGAGTAGATGAAAAGCCGTAGAAAGCCGGGGTGTAGGCATTTCGAGCCCAATAAATGAGCTCTGCTGCTACCCGCCCGAGATTGGGGATGTCGTGGGGGCAGATGGAGAGCTTGTGGGCCGAACGGGGCTTTTCTTCAGCTTCATCGTCTGCGGAGGAGGTAGCCTCTGAGGTTGGAGTCGAAGGGGAGGATGAATCGGATGACGCGATATAATCAACGTCAGAGGCGAGGAGGTGTAGGAGGTGATAGACAGACGAAAATCCAATGAGAGAAAGCTCGATTGGATCGATCGGAAGCTGGTTGAACCAAGTGATGGCCTTTTGAATGGTGAAAGACTCGGGTAGTGAGGAGGCGTCACCGGTGGATCGTTCGGTGACAACGGCGGCAATCATAGCACAACGCACGGCAATGGAGATTTCATCCCGCACAGAAACGGGCAGAGAGGAATCAAGGAAGTTGGATGAGTGGCTCTGACTCCCCTTTCTCTTCTCTTTCGGCAGTGCGGCAAGAACTGCCCCGACATTTTCAATGCGGTTTTGTTCAAAGAATACGGCTTTCATAACAAGTGCTCGAGTATGGGCGGCGGAAAGCACTGGCGCCACATCAAGAGACATACGAATCTTCTCTTTGAATGCATCACGGCTTGCCTTGGACACCGGGCCCTTCTCGCTTGCTTCGAAATAATTGAGAAGGGCGGTTTGCAAAAGGTGACTGGACCACCAAGCCGCAAGTGCATCTTGGGAACATTGGATGGCCGGGTCCTCGTCCACAACATCAAGCAGGACTTCGTCGTCTCCAGTACCTTCTTGAGTTGGTCGGTTCCATGTCAGATTCACAGCACGTTGAATAATGTTGTCAATCATGACATCTTCGCAATCCAGTTTGATCAAGGCAGCAAGATGAGGGGGAAGCTGATCAGGGTGACCTTCAGGAAGCGCGGCATTGATTTCTCGAGCCACACCCCACTGGAATCTGGCAAGAGCTCGCGCAATGTCGTTTGACACATGGAATGACCAGGAGCCTGCCTCTCCGACGTTCCACAAAAGAATGCGGACATGCAAGGCCTTGATTATCATTCTTGTGGGAGTGCAGGGGAGTGTGCCAGCAGCGAAGATAGTGAGCACAAGGCGGCTCTTGCTGATCTCAGCATCCCCACCAGTGAGTTGAGCATCAATTGCGATATCCCAAGTCTTGACTCGCCCTTTCTCATCCTCCTCGGTGATTCCAGTGGCCCATGAGTAGAGTTTCCATCCCATGAAGCATCGTAAGACGTATTCAAAGCATCTCGAAGTAACGACATACCACTCTCGGAAGAATCTATGACGTGGAACACCGGCCCGTTGCATGCTAGTTAGCCAAGCCTGCCGGCGGAAATCACTAGACGTAAGAGGCGCAGTCGGGCCCTCAGAGGCCGATTTAGATGGGCCACGTCGCGTGATGGGCTGCGCATTGAACAAGTAGACAAAAACAATGAAGGCACTACCAACGACCAGCGTTGCTAGCATGAGGAAATGAGAAAATGCACGGGCCTGCCACGAGCACCAGAACTGTTTCAGGTAGAATTCCCAGTGTGCCAGTGTGGGTGTTTGGAAACGGCTGAGAAGTCTGATAGGGAGTGCAAAGAGGCCCTTCGTCTCGGACTCGGAATCGTCAGAGCCCATACCTTCAAGAACCATCAGACCGGCAAGGGCACCCAGCATATACTTGTTGGGCATCCTTGAACGTCGAGTGGAGGTATCCTCTCTCGCGTATTGCGGTTGATGAGATGAGGATGATGACGAGGGGTATTTGATATAGGATTCGGCAAAGATTCCTTGCTTTGCAGTCTCAGCTCGCATACGTTTCCACGCATCAGGAACCGGAAGGAGGCCTTCTGGGGGGTTCTGAGAGGTGGGTGAACCGTCACTGGACACCTCTTCCGCCTGAGAAAACACACTAGGTGAGGTACCGGAGCCCGAGTCCGTCGAGGCGTAGTTGCTGGGAGAGGACACAGATGCCGAGGATGTGGCGGCCTGGTCTGCTGCTTTATCAGCCTGGCGGAGCCGGTTCTTCAAATCAGTGTTTTCGTCTTCCAAACGTTGGTTACGAATTTCCAAATGCTTGATGTACTCCGTCGCTTTCGACAAAATGGATGCTTTGTTGAGCTTGTTCGCGGCATTTGCTGCCTCCGCTTCGTCGTCATCATCGGGTGAGCCTCTATTCGGATTCTTGGTCGACCGAAGGCTGGGAACACTGTCGCGAAGTTCAGCGATTTTATCGTTCAAGTTGGCGCGATACCGCTTCTCGATGACGTTGTGAGCCCGCTTTTTGGCGGGCATTTTCTTGCCCGGTTGCACTGGTCCAGTCACTGTGGTAGCGTCGTCATCGCTGCCCGTCTTTCGCTTCCGGCTTGTCCCAACACTCGAGATTGGAGACACCAGACCTAAATGTTGTTGCTGGCTGGTGTGGTTGTTTTGTCCAGACAGGCTGTGGGTGTACCCAAGGTTGTTCCCGGCATTGGGCTCGGATGGAATTTCCATTAAGCCGAGCGGAAGATTAGGCGAGAAGTCTTTGTAGTTCAAATGACTCGGGGAGCTCATATCTGTGTGCGGGGAAATAGATGGTAGATCTATAGCTGAAGCCATTGGCTTTTGATCTCCTTCCGAGAACATTGGCTCATCCCATCGCATCCATTGGGTCCAATCTTGGTTCACATTTTCTCCGGTTGGATGTGTGAACAGATGACCACTTCCTCGCTCCTCATCCGCATCAGTAGTCCGTGAAGAAAAAAGCTGAAAGTCATTCTCCATATTGGGACCGGACATTTTGGCTAGTATTCCACGCTTGGATCCTCGACCAATGCCCGAGGCAGTCTAAGTCCGAATGATGTATTGGGCACTCTAGATGGTTGGCACTAAAGAGCATGTTAGTTCTAGTAATAGAAGAAAAGCCACTGCTTCTTTAAAATAACAGAATTTAGCTGCCTGCACAGCCATCTTGGAGGCAAAGCAGGCAGCTAGGCCGATACAGGCTAGCGGCGATCCAATGACAGCGGTAAGGAGATAGATGATACTGACTGGGTTCAACTTCAAGTGTAACGCTCGGAATCAAATGAATGAAGCTTGACAGACGTGAATGTACTCTGTGCTTTCTGCAATGTGAGATGTAAAGACTGAGTTGCGAGGAGGGGAATGTGAGAGTCAGTCACGGGTGGTGCTAGGCGATTGGAGGAGCAAAAAGCAGGGGTGTGTAAGATACCCACATAACACAGACTTGGTGCAATCACTTAGGCCCAAGGAACCAGGTGGGTTCTAAACCCGCTGTGCATAGGTGATCCCTGAGCGATAGAGGGAAGGTGGATCACCTGGGTAGGCAGCCCTTGAGAATACAGGAAACGACGTAATGGGAAGAGACAGCCCTGGAGATACAAGCTATTGCTTCAAACTGAGATCGAGCTTCCAGTCTCCATGCATGAAGATCAGGGGAGGTTGTATGGACCAAAAATACACCAGCCAGGCAGCCAAATGTGGAGGAAGTCTCGTCGTATGATCGCGGCTGGCAGCACTTCCGGCTCGCCGGTCACCCCTGACGGTATCCGGGCTGTTAATTATGCTGAGTCATGACTATTTGGGCTTGTAACACAGTAATTAATGTTTCGTAACAGTAATTAATAGCCAACGTTCATTGGCTTTGACTGTCCCCACTCTGTTTATTTGCCCTACCCATGTGATTTCCAACCTTGGAAGCTTTTTTCAACTTCTTTACATCCCCTTCTCTACTCTGTTACATCTCTATATATCCTTTCTGAACATTCAATATTGGGTTTCTCAAATGGAGCCAACCAAATTTCCATTCTTTTTCGCCCTCTGATCATCTGGACACGTCATCGCGTGATGTCTTGGCGCCCCGCAGGTAGACGACGCGGAAAAAAATGGGCGTGTTATGATCTTATCTGATCGCGCTAGTCTCCACTCCTGCCTCACCGGTAGCACCGGAACCTACCTGCGAGAGGAACGGTGCAAGAGGCGAATGGGATCAATGGTACTCCACACAACCTAGCAGGCTGTGTGGATCTCGAGTCCGGTGTTGTAGACCGCTTGATTTACATTAACAGAAGCACTCGCGCTCTCACGGCCGCCTTTTGACAGGCATTCTAAATAAACTTTCCCGTTTTACGTTTTGGACAACATCCACCCTGCGTCATGATCCTTAGCTTCTTGGAGCTCCATTCACTTCCAATCGGGCTGCTTTCGGCTGGAACTCGGCTGTTTGGCCTCAAACCTTCCTGAAACAGGCGACTAATCTCATTATCCATTTTCATCTACTTACACAAAGACGGACTATGCTTCAATCCTAAAAGATGGCACTAACAACATATTCTACTTGATCATCCTCATCAACTCCTTCACCGACTTCTTCATCACATTACCGTCCGCTTCGAATGGAACACGAGGCTTGAGCCTCTAACGCATTCTCCACCCCGGGCTGGCACAGAATACCAAGCCACCGCGTATTTGGTCAATGCAGTACGGAGTATATGTGGATAGCTCCCGAGGTCACTAACTACATTTAAGCTAGTGAGAGGCTATTCGTTGCGACCAATAACGGGCTGGTGTGGAACCTAGATCGGGCTGTGCAGGCCTGAGTGTTAGACTCCATAGGCGAGGTCGTTTAGGTAAATTTTGGGTTTCCGCCTATGTATCCCGTTCGTGGATCTTTGCCCCTTGGTAAGGGGCATATTCGTGCCTTATATGTCTGCTTTGTCTTGGTCTTGACGTTCAAAAGAGGATCTTCTTGCACTAGACGTGCGAGCTCATCAGTGGGACCCTGTTAGTGTTGGTGGAATCCATAGCAGCTTCTGCGGAAGGATCTGGCTTGATACTTGGAGTTGCATTTTCAACCCTTTCAGTTTCAACACTTTTGTCGACGACAATTCTAGTTGGCCTCGCTCGCCCTGTAGATTGTATACCATGCGGAGAAAGATAAGGGAAGAAGTCCGTATCGGTGTCCAGGCCGATGATCAGGCTACCAAGGTCCTGTGCCGGATGCCAGTTCATTCAAATACCGGAAATACCCCCCAATGTCATGTAGTGAGTAAGTACCCTGCGATTTGCTACTGCACCCAAACTGCGAAATGGAATTTGTTATTCAAGTCCAAACAATCTCTTTTTTTTTCAATTTATTTCGTAAATATGGATCCACGCTTTATGAACTCCTGGCAAAACCCTTTATGATAACGTGCGTTGGTACACACATTATACTGATCGAATTATTACCCAAAATGGACTACCGAAATTGAAGTGATCTCGACAAGGAAGAATGATGCTCAAATTTAGTGCTGCGGGGACGGTCAGTCACACAAGTCTGCAGTGTGTCCAAGGAGCCAGTTTGACCTACCGAGATGTCTTCCCATTTCTCCCAGCCACGTCCACGGACTTGGGTCAGTTCTTCATCTGTCAGCTGCTTGCCGGTAGTGAAGTATCCCGATTGGATCTTGGCATCGATCTCGACCCTTGAATCACTAGGGATCATCTCGTCGGGAATAGGGATACGCTCGATAATCTTGATGCCAGAGTCCACGATGGCGTCATGCTTCATGTTCGACATTGACAGCATGCGATCGATTTTGGTGATGCCGAGCCAGTGCAGAATATCGGGCATAAGAGCTTGGAAGCGCATCTACAACGAAGGCAGTCAGTACATGCGAGCCACGTTAAATGTTCAGGATCCTTACATCGCGGACACCGGCAATATTCTCTGTCCGAGTGAAGTACTTATCGGCGGTGTCACCTCCACGCTTGCGCGCATTGTACACAAGATACTTAATCACTTCTCCAAGGGCTCGACCCTCTTTGCGGAAGTAGATGACTACACCACTGCCGCCGTTCTGTGCCTCTCGGATTGCTTCGCGAATACCGAACGCCAAGTATGGTCGACAGGTACAGATATCTGACTGGAAGACATCACTGCCATTACACTCATCGTGGACACGCAGAGCCAGCTTGACATTCTCGTCCGCAATCCGCTCTGGTGGGCCGAAGATGTATACGGTAAGGCCTCCGATTGGTGGCAGGAAGGTTTTCAGATCAGGTCGAGTGATAAGCTCGGGGTAGCTCCCACCGGTATGCTCGAATAAAGTGCGACGAAGAGTGCCTTCGTCAACACCAAATCGTTCTGCTACACCGGGTAGATACCAGACAGGCTCGGCTGCTACCTTAGTGACACGGACCTCACCAGATGAATCGACAAGAATAGACCCGTCCACCTCGAGCAGGCCATTCTTTACATCATCGGCAATCTCCGCAAGTTTCATGTTAGCACGAGTGACCGCCATAGTTGGACGGATATCCCAGCCAGCCTCCAGCTCTGCCTTGAACTGGTTGACAATGTCATGGCCGTAAGGATCTATAGAGACGATCTTTTTCTTATCCGCCCAGGCAGGCTGCGGGGGGAAATTGAAAGTCGGCTCAGAATTACGGAAGTCCGGTCGGAAATCCGCATCCAAGTCACCAGCGGCAATGGCAAGGGCATTGTAGATGCTGTAACTGCCACCGTGGGCGCCGATGGCATTGCGGCGCTTAACGAGGTTTCCGCTGCGGGATACAACTACCGGACCCCGGGATTTGGCGTCGGGAGCGCCCCACTCAAGAGGGACGGGTTCAATGCCGCTCTGGCCTGGGTAAGTGGTCAACTATATTTGATATCAGCATCATACGAACATTGAAGTCAGAACATATATGATCTCCTTACGATAATATGCTTGCTGTATCGGGGGTTGGAGTCGGTGGGGGGAGCTGTTGGAGATGGTTCTGCCGATACGGGCAAGACAGTGGCAGCGGGTTCTGTTTTCAACATGATTACTTAGAGAAGAGAGGCTTCAGGGTGATGAAGCAAAGATATGAAGAGAGTTTACAAGAAACAGAAAAGAAGAAGGGGGGAAGAGCGTGAGGAGGGGGAAGTACAGTGTCACCATGTGACTTCCATTATCTTTCTCCTCACGTTATCTGAGGGGCTTATCTGCAGGTTTGGTACAATCAGGGGATATTGTATAATGTTAGTTTCTTGGCTTTGATCATATGTAGTATTTGTACGGAGTACGGAGTATAGAAATAGCATAGAAATAGTATACATCTATTCTAAAGCTTTCCCCAGTTTCTAAGATCCACCCAGTTTCCAACCGGAGTTCTTCGGAGTTCAATCTAACTGGTCGGAGTAGCGAACACCGAAACTCCCTGAATTACATTTTGCCTTAACACTACCATTAAGCCAGAACCTGTATTTCCCCATGAGGTAAATGATTTTGGTGCTTATTTTAATGCCACCCGCTAACTACATATACCCACGGCAGTACCTCGCGTCGTCGGAATGGCAAACCAGCCTCCTGCGAGCCATGTCGCAGAGACAAAGTCCGTTGCGACCATGCATTACCTGTATGTACTCGCTGTAGAGATCGCGGGGTTTCCATGCGATGTTACTATCACCCCGCTCCCCTGACGAGGGCCAAGGGTCGCCGTATCTTCCCATTGGCAGAGGGAGTTCCCTTTGATCGATCTGCATCGGCAAGGTGTGTCAATTATAAATTCATTTTTGTTTTATGTCTCTTTTTCGAGTCTACATCATTGAGTTGCCAGTGGTCAATTACCACCCCCAATGCACTTTCGTAGCTATATCCATATGTATACATATCAGGCTCTTATGATTGCTGTTTCGCAGGAACCCTCGTTCAAGCGAGACATCGCTCAACCCTGACGCGTCAAATTCGGGACAAGAGATCTCTTCTGGGCGCATAGCCCGTACCCAACCATTGCTTTCTGGGTACTTCGGCCCAACGAGCTTCGTATCCCCCCTAACCGAGGATGTCGACTTGGGCTCGGAAGGTCATGTTCTGGGCCTGGAGACCGAGTCTGCCCAGAGAGTGCTGCCACCATACTGGGTCCACAAGATCTCCGAAGTTCTATTAACACTCAACGATTTTGGGAAAGTTGAAGCCCTGATCCGCGAGTATTATGCACTGAGCCAAAGCGCGATTATAGCGGCCCCATTCGTACTCAACAGTCTTGGTCCGGTTGGGTCTATGTGCAAAGAGAGCATATCAGACCATAATCTTGCTGATTTCACGTCTTCACTGACAGTCAACATAATACAAAACACATCTGAGATTTTTGAGGTTCCACCTACGACACAAGGGCGAGATTTCCACACGCTATTCACGGGTCCAGCAATCCGCCTTGAAATTATTGGGCTTCTCTGCGCTCTCGCTGGTCGGGCAAGATATCTAGGGCTTGTTAGTAACAGGTTCGATGAAAACCAAACTTCGCGGTCTCAATATGCGCGTAAGATGCTTGCAGCCAGCGAAGCCGCACTGCACATTTGCAAAATCCTTACGCCACTCAATGACCTAACAATATGGCTGCTACATGAGATTCTCCTGTTGTCGGATATAGTACATGGCGACTCAAGTTTGTTCAGCCCAATCCATCCGCAATATTGCCTTTACTAACACCTTTTAGGCCCCGCCTGTTGGAAGCGACTAGGCGAGCTTTCCACCGACATCTTCGCACTTGGTCTCCACCGTGACTCCAAGACCCCGAGCGATGTGCCCGAGTTTCTGTTAGAGTCCCGCCGACGTCAGTTCGCTGCGGCTTATCAGCTTGACAAGAGCATCGCCACATTCTTAGGTCGACCGCCAAGAATACCATGGCGATACGCCGATTGCCGCATGCCCCTTGATATCAGCGATGAGGCACTGGCTACTGATAATACGGTATCGAATTACTCTCACGACTACATTGACGAGAATGGCTGGAGTCGCAACGGAGTAGTCCAGCGGTCATCATGGATACGAGTCCGATTTATCATCAGTACATTTCGGGATGAGATTCTCGAGGTCTCTTTGCAGAACGTGACACCGGAGATGGAAAATATGCTCAAGTACATCATCACATTCTTCCTATATTACGTCCAACAGCTGATATCATACAGGAATATCTCGCAGCGATGTCATCTAGCATGGGATTCGCTCCCGAATTGGCTACGCTACAGCCCACAATGTTGGGATCAAAACTTACATGTAGCAGTATGCCTCATGATGATTATCTCATATCTGGCATATCTGTACAACGACTTCCTCATCCAACGACTCATCGCCGGGAAGAATAACCCGCGTGGAAATACAGCACTGCTGTCCGTGAGCGCCGACATACTATCAACGGTCCTGACCTTAGGCATGCAACGCGAACAAATGGTCGATCTCCGGCCAGATTTTGCGTGGACGGTATGTACGATCAAAAATAAACATGATTCTACTCATTCTAACACCAAGTGAATGAAAGGTTCTGCTCTACGGCTTCCCCAGCGCCAGTCTACTCATCAAAGCCCTGCAGCACCAAAAGCGCACAGGCGAGCCATTCCTCTACGAAGGGTCGAGATCGGCACTTATCCGCAATTTAAGTGTCTTCATTTCGCACCTTGAATCTATCGTTCGGCCAGATAATGCCAACTACGCTTTATTCCAACGGGCCAGTCAACTGTTCTCTAGGATCATTGATGAGATTCTGGAGCCTCAGTCAATTCTTCCGGACTCGAATCTTGGGGATACTTCTGCTTTTGACTTTGATCCAATGACTGAAGTTGATGGCCTGGATTTGTTTAATAACGTGGATTTTGGGGTTGCATTTAATCAGTGGTTGTTTTAAGGGGACTTTCTGGGTTGTGGTGGTTTGATGTATATAGTCGCGTTAGAAGGGCTTGGGTATTCGAATCGGGCTGTGGGCCTGCCTCGCCAATTTGCCTCCGTTAAAGGGATAATCGTGAGGGATACTCATAATCGTGATGGATATGGTAGAATCCACCAGAATACATAAAACAAAACAGGTACCTAGACCACGCCATCAATGATCTCATGACAGACATCACTTCGCTCCATAAGAGATGCGGTCGAGTCCTCTCGGTCTTGCCCGCTGCCACCGTCATGGGCTAGGCTGTGTGCCACTCATTCACTAGGGACGGAGTAAAATACCCCCGCAGAGAATAAGCCAGAGGTGGTATGCTTGGAGCATCTCCATGAGATACGGGGCAGTGGCAACGGCAGCAGTGTGTAGTAGTGTGTAGCAGGTCCTCCCAAAATTGCGCCGGAAGATATACTCTTGGAAGCTTTGCGCTATTTGATTTTGCCTTTCCATTCCCAAAGCCCGCGGAACTGTAGCTGGAGTCTAAGTTGCTTAGGCAATGGTGGCTGTGCCGATAGTCGAGTGAACGACGCTCTGCGTGCTTCATCCTCGCGTCGATTTGTTACGTTGACATTATTGCTAAGAACTCCATGAACTGGGCAGGCATGTGGTTCCATGGCAAGATGAGGACGATGGGAGAGAACACAGATCAACAGGTGCCGAAAAAACGACCCACAGGAAGAATTCATAGTGACATCAAAGGAAGAAAAGAAGAAAAACTACAAACAGGTCGAAATGAAAAATAGATGGTGTTTTTTTTTTCTCGAGTAGCAATTGACTTCATTGATTTGAAGCCAGCTGCTTCTTTTGGCATGCCTGGCAAATGCAGCCCAGGAGAAATGAAATGGGCTGCAGGGGCAGCCATGCGCGCAAATAGGTATCTAATTTCCTCTCAGCCCCATTGGCCCGCAAAAAAAGAAGAGAAGAGAAGAGATTTCGTCACTCTTCAAAGCATGGAATGTGAAATGATTTTTTCAAATCAGAAAGTTGTGATTGAGAAAAGGGGATCAATGTATCTTAGTTGCTCTTGACAAAGTCGGCCTGAGCTCGGGTATTCTTGATCGTTTTCTTGATCATATCCTCCACTTCATCCCAATCGCTGGTATCAATGCGGTCGATGACGCACTGGAAGTGCTCTTGGATCTTGCGAAGCATCTCCCACTCATTGCGGTTGGAAACAAAGGAGATTGCCACGCCAATACGACCGAAGCGACCAGTGCGACCGATACGGTGCAGATAGGTCTGGTAGTCGGGTGTGTTGGTGCGCTGACCGGAAGAGTATTCCTCGGGAATATCCTGAAGGCGAGAAAGGTTAGTTTTGAACGTGAAAGCGGATAAATAATGAACTCACGTAGTTTACAACCAAGGAAACCGTGGAGACATCGATTCCACGAGCAAGGACGTTGGTTGTAATAAGAACCTTAGCCTCACCGCTGCGGAAGGAATCAATCACCGCGTCACGCTGGGATCCCTCAACACCACCAGTCAACGAGGCGACAGTGTGACCCTCAGCAACCATACGCTTCTCGATCTCAACAGCAGAGGCACGGGTCTATACGGAAATTAGCAATATTCCAATCTAAATCCTAGATGGTACTTACCCGGACGAAAATGATTGAGGATCCGACAGTGAGCAGACCATAGAGCTGGACGAGGTTTTGATACTTCTCTTCATCAGTGTTGCAATCCATGTAGAGTTGTTTGATGCCATCAACAGTTAACTCTTCGTGTTGGAGGGTAATCTCGTTTGCGGCAGGAGCAAACTTGTTCGCGTAGCGGTAGACGTGAGCGGGGAAAGTTGCCGAAAACAGGACGATTTGGACAGTTCGGGGAATCATCCTACCAAGGGGGAACTATTAGCTGAAAGCTTTGAGTGTTGGGGGTTTTAAAGTACTTACGCCTTGGCCCGGATGCACTGGTCTCCCAGGCCTTGCTGGTCAAGCATGTTATCCGCCTCATCCAGGACAAGCACTTTCAAGCCAGTAGGGTTCATGACACGCTTCTTGATCATATCTTGAACAGTACCAGGTGTGCCAACCACAACTGAGCAATCCATCTTCGACGGGCGAGCATTGGAATCGGCAGGAACAGCAGTGCCGATGACGAGACCTTCAAGGAACTGACCCATAATCTGAATCACACCAACAATCTGGCGAGCCAATTCACGGGTAGGAGCGAGGATTAGAGCTTGAGGGGTCATCTGCAACTGCTCTGTTGAGAGGTCGAGACGACTAAGGATGTTGAGGACGAAGGCCGCAGTTTTGCCGGTACCGGACTGCGACTGACCAACTAAATTCTTCGGGGGGTTGCTCATCAAGAGGGGAAGAGCGCGCTCCTGCACCTTAGATGGCTTGCGGAAGTTCATGGTCGAGAGACCTTTCAGAATGCGCGCATCTCTGGATTGTCAACCAAGTCAGCCATGAGACACTTATTTGCACCAGCGTATCCATGATTAGCACTTACAGGCCCAGATCTTCAAAGCTCTTGACTGAGAATAGGGGGTTGTTGGGGTCCGCTTGCAAGTCGCTCAATTTCACCGCAACAGTGTAGTCGGGCTCCTCGAGATTTGCCGAGCCCTGCGCGGGGGCAGAGGCCCCGTCCTCTTTGGGAGCGGCGGAGACATTGGAGGAATCTGTAAAGTTAAAGAAAAAAAATATATTAGCTATCAGCCGGGATATCGCGCGTTTTCCGGTCGTATGGACTGGAGGAATCAGCGACGGTGGCGTGGTCTCGTTTCGTACCGGTGGGCTTCGACTCGTCAGGTTTGGTGACACGGTCAGCCAAGGAACCCCCAGCAGGGGTAGTCTCTGGATTTTCAGACATGGTGCGAAAGTCTGGTGGGTATCTCAGAAAACCAGAAAGAGTTGGAGAAGGAAAGGTGGAGGGGTTGGTCGTGGGGTAAAGAAAAGTTCGAAATGGAATTAGATGGCTGACTCCACGATCGGTTAGGATGGCGCTGACCGATGACTTTAGGGGGGGGAATGGAGGAAATTAAAAACCCAAGCAGCAAGAGAAGAGCAATAGCCAAAAGGAAACAATAGCTCTTCTGAATGGAAGAGCAAAAACAGATGACGCCGAAGGAGAGGAACTAGTCCCAATTGAGTCAAAGTGAAATAAATGTATTGGTATTGTAATAAATGACCAAGACACATACTGACTACCAGCAACGTGTATGTTTGGTACTGTAACAGGGACCGGCCTTCTCCCCGCCTTGGCCATTGAGCTCATTCTTCCTGTCTGAATGGCCTCAATAGCCCATTGAACATTTCCTAATTGGAGATATTGAATACTTTGGTTGACACCCAAGACAAGTGGCTTATTCACGAGCGCTGACACCAGGCAACCCCGTCTCATTGTTCGGTCTTCCATTCCCGCGCCATCCCATGCGCGTCTGCCTTGGGATCTCAATCTAGCCATGGCGGCCGCAGACGTTGCTCCCCAATTTGGAGCAGAGTTAAAGGTATCTCTACTGGAAGGTGATGGTCGCAGATTGATAACTAACTGGGTTAATCTATCTAGGATTCCTTCAAACCGGTCAACAGTTGGGTATGGTCCCGACATCGTTTCCCCGCAGTCAACCCGTCAGATCACCCTATACGCTTGAAGTGGAGCTAATGCAAACATGTTGCACAGGTATCAAATGGCATATCATGGGTAGACGAAATACACCAATTCTACCGCGAGCGTAGTGCCATTGAGAAGGAATACGCATCCAAGTTAACGGCCCTGTGCAAAAAGTACTATGACCGCAAGTCGAAGAAGATCAGCCCCTTGAGTGTAGGCGATACGCCCACCTTAACCCCCGGCTCCCTCGAAAGCGCATCTCTCACTACATGGACTACACAATTGAACGCCGTGGAATCTCACGCCGCCGAACGAGACAAGTTTGCCTCAGAGTTGGTAGTGCAAGTGGCGGATCCTCTGAAACAAGCTGCCACCCAATATGAAGAGATCCGCAAATGCCATGTTGAATATCATGGAAAGTTAGAGAGGGAACGTGAGGCAGCATATGGCGATCTCAAAAAAGCGAAGGGTAAATACGATGGCGCATGCCAGGAGGTTGAATCTCGCAGAAAGAAAATGGAGTCCGCTTTCGATCATGGCAAGGGCAAAGCACAAACAGCATATCAACAACAAATACTGGAGATGAACAACTATAAGGCATGGCTCATTCAACTGAAACCCCCGTGTCCTGATGCTAACTTGCGGGTAGAACCTCTACCTCATCAGCATCAATGTGACAAATAAGCTCAAGGAGAAATTCTACCATGAATATGTCCCTGAGGTGATCGATGTAAGATGAACCTGCCACCCCCCATATCTTGGATCCACAATGGTACTCATACTTCCCGTCAGGGCTTACAAAACCTCAATGAAACACGAGTCGCAAAAATGAACTTGATGTGGTCGCTCGCCGCCCAACTTGAGAAATCATCTCTTTCAAATAGCACGGAGCACATAGCCAATCTTCTTGTCGAAATTCCTCGGAACAGCCCGCATTTGGACTCCTTGATGTTCCTCCAGCACAACGTGACTCAATCGCAGGAACCTGCAAACCTAGCATTTGAGCCGAGTCCAGTATGGCACGACGATGCTTCAATCATCGCCGATGAGGCAGCCAAGGTCTTCCTGCGCAACGTCCTGAGTAAAAGCAAAACTCAAATCCGCGAACTACGAGTTGAGTCAGACCGGAAGAAGCGTGAGGTTGAAGGAAGCAAGAAAGTACGGGAAAATATTCAACATGGCAAAGATAATCGAAACGAGTTAGATGTCGTGCGGTCCATTTTCTACACCCAAGAATCCTTGCACGAAGTTGATCGCAAATGGGTTACAGCCGAGGTAGAAACAGCGACTATCATGGCAGTGGCTGGAGATTTGTCGCTGGGGGCCCAGAACCACAATTTCCGCTCTCAGACATTTAAGATCCCGACAAATTGTGATCTTTGCGGCGAGCGAATTTGGGGCCTGTCCGCCAAGGGCTTTGATTGTCGGGATTGTGGTTATACCTGCCATAGTAAATGCCAAATGAAGGTGCCCGCGGAGTGCCCAGGCGAGCAAACCAAGGAAGACAAGAAGAAGCTCAAGGGCTTACGACAGGAACAGGCTGGTGCCGTGCCTGTTGTGGATGTCGGTACCCCTACGGCTTCCACTACCGCCCCGTCCCTGACACGACAAAACACAATGAACTCTCTTAGCTCAGGATATGCGGCTAGTACGACTAGGTCGGTATCGAATGTTGCTACTCAGCCCACAGCCGAGCTCCCAGCAGAGGAGTCTCGAGCTCCCGTTGCAGAGACAAAGCCAGCTGCCGCTGCGGCGAAGAGGAATCGGGTGCTAGCACCACCTCCGACAGCATACGTGACCGCCCCTCCGCCGAGCGACTCTGGCATGGCCTCAAGATCCAAAGAGCCACGAGGTAAGATGCTGTACGCGTATCAAGCCACGGGCTCAGATGAGGTCAGCGTGGAAGATGGGGACGAAGTGGTGATCCTCCAACCAGATGGTACGCCCTCTTGTATTATTGTTTACACCGAATATTTACTAACAATCACATAGATGGTTCTGGATGGATGCGTGTGCGGTCTGGAGCCAACGAAGGGCTTGTTCCGGCCGCGTATGTCGAAGCTGCCCCAACACCATCTCCCGTGCCATCTGCTAGTCCCAGTATGCCTGAGCGACCTGGGTCAACGTACTCAAATTCCTCGGCCTCCCTGGCGGGAAGCGCTGCGCCGAAGCGTGTCGGACCAGCTGTCGCACCCAGACGAGGAGCCAAGAAATTGCAGTATGTCGAGGCATTGTACGAGTACGAAGCGCGCAGCGATATGGAGTGGAATATGGCAGAGGGTGACCGATTTGTCCTCATCAACCGGGATAGTGGTGATGGATGGGCCGATGTGGAACGGGGTGGTGTTACGAAGAGCGTTCCGGCGAACTACATCCAGGAGGTGTAGATTGGGACGTTATGTAGTACCCATTGGTCTGCGTACATTTTTCTGAGCGGTTGACGCTTTTCTGTTTGTGTGGCCTTATAAGATCTAGGCCTGCTTTCTGTTGAATTTTTGTTCATTCTCCTGTATAGTCGGCGTCACCAGTGCCGTTGTCGTCATTATTTTACATCAGCAAGGAGCATTGGGGGCATTCGTGCTTGGCATCCATTCGGAGTCTCGGATAGAGCATAGGACACGTTGTTTCCATTGAATCCGCATGAAAGTTTGAACTGTTCCAGTTGTAGATAGTAGTGTAAATGCAGTAAAAGAGATCACAAACAGCACCTGAGCCCATGCTTCCGCTCTTCCATTTTGAATGTCCGTCTTCAATCTCAAAGCAATAAAATCATAATCATCAATCATCATGCGAGTTGTTGACCAGGTTCGCGGCCTGGACCCCTCCTGTTATTGTGACACAGGTGGAAATCCAGTATCTAAATGCTCAAACCCTGTCTCGGCGGACCACATATACCTAGACCAATCCTCGACATGAAACACTTCCTCCATAGGCGGCAACTCCAAATCCATGTTTAGGTCGACCTCGTTCAAATATCCCAAGTTGTTCTCGCCCAATTCCAGCGCAGGGTCCAGCGAGAAGTCAAAGGAATGCGCGCCTTCTAGCGGACTAACCATGGGCAACGTGTGGGCGACCTGTGAACCCGAAACAGCCAGCGTAGAAGGCTGGAGAGAATATGCAGGATCGAACAAGGCAGTAACTGTGGCCTCAGCCTCCGAGGTAACGGGATATTCATACAGTGATCCCGGCGCGGAATGGGAAAGGGAGCCATCCTGCTCTGCGCTGAGTGTCTGATTCGAGTCCAAACCGGACATAACTGACCCAGAGAAAGACACCGTGTGTCTAGATGACTCAATCCTAGACATGGAGCCCTCCGAGCCCGACCAATCTCCTGCACCAACCGCATCATGGTGGTTAGGGGTCTTCGCGGGCGACGAAGCCGACGAGGTCGAGCAGGCCGATTTTGACCCGGACCTAGACTTCGACTTTGTCACAGTCGGTGAGAGAGGCTTCCCGCCCCCGGAACCCGAAATCGACCCCGACGAACCGGGACTTGGACGAGGGGCAATGGGAAGGAAACCGGTCGGATTGTGCCGCGGATGGAGTCTTCCGTGGCTCGAGGCTTTCTAGAAAAGGAGCAAACACCAATCAGTACCATGGCGTTTGCAATTTTTCTTCTTCCATATGCCGAAGATATGGCTTCCGGTTGGCTGTGTTTTGTGTTTGCGTTACTTTTGAAGGACATTTGAGCTCTGCGTCACGTTTTGCGCGCGCGTGCTCGATTGGAGATGTGCAGGGAGTGGCATTGCACACTGTACATGTTGCGAAAGGCCGGCCTTTACGCTTGATGCGAATCAACGGACGATCTAGGTGTGGTTTTTGTCAAGGTCAGTTTTAAGAGCTTTATGGGTTATGGTAGAGCAATGGAGGCGTTGGAGAGTATGGGGGTATGGGTATTAGTATACCAACGAGGTATGGGAAAGAAGAAGGGGGAAATGCCAGCTATTTAGGTACTAACCATGGTGTTTGCAGCTGGTTACACGGTGGCCCCGTATACAAGCTTCACACGCCCACTTTTGACCGTCGATAAGCATTCCTCGTTAAGATGAGAGTTCATGGTGCGTGGACGGGGAGGAGCTTATATACCTTTTTTTTTCTTCGATCGTCCCGTGGGAAGGTAGTAAGGTAGGACTAAGGGGTCAACCGGGATATTGACAGCTATGATGACACAGGAACTTTTTTTTTTTTCATTTTTTTTCCCTTTCTATTACATTTTCTATTCGAAATCGGCATGTGTGTGTCGCTAGAAATCAACCCTATGATTCGACCAAGTAGTCACAGCCGCAGGGTCGACTAGGACTGGCTCGTGCATACGGAGGGTTCTGTACTTTGTGGCATTGTGGCTTCAGGGTTTTTTTTTTCTTATTTTTTGATGCATTTTGACTGGAGCTTGGGCCATAGTTTCATGCTACTATGCGGTACTTTTGTCGCGGACGTGGGTCTCCGACGGAATATACCAAAAAGGGTAAAATGGTAAGAAAGTACATGTGTTAACTCGTTAACTATATGTACCCCGTATACTCCGTACCTGTGGGAAGACCCGTACTCTGGGTACTACAACTATGAGGGATATGAGGGATTTTTGTTGGAGTCCATTAAATTGATAAATTGATAAAAGTCTCCAATTTCCCCAATACTACCATGCTAGAAATGCCTCATACATTTCCTTTTTAATATAGCTCTTTTCTTTTCACGATCTTTCAATCGAGCCCGTTCCACTATGGGGCTGGTGCAAATCGTACGCCAAGAGAAAAAAAAGAGAGGGTCCTGCATCTGGAGGTGGCTGTGCTGTTTTAGGGCATTCTCATCCCATTTTCCTAAATGTTTCATATTTTTTTTTTCCTGTCTCAGTGAAGTATTCTGTCAGCTTTGTCAATTTAGTCAATTATCCTCAATCTCCATCTTTTTCGCTTTCTCAGTCATACAAGACCAAAAGAAAAAGTGAAGAAAAAGAGGGAAAAAAAAAACAAGCTCTCAGCTGTCAAGTGTCCGACCAATCATAACCATCCCAAAACCAACGCTCATGGCTCCGCAGTATGCGCCATTTATATAAACCTGAGGCATTTTTCCTTTCCACTGGTTTTGTTTTCTTCTCAAAAGCGGGATCCTTTCACTTGGAATTCTGTCGCCTGTTGGGTCACACGGCACATTGTGCGTTGGCTCTTTTTTTTCTCCCTGGGCCGGACATCGCCTATTTCGCTTGAGGGAAAAAAAATGCGAATTTGAATTTGCACTTAAGCCCTCAAGGGGTAGCTTTTTCACCATCTCCGATCCCTGGTTCCAAGTCAAGGCTTTGAGGCTATACTCTTCGTGGACATCGGGATAATGATCTTCCCAATGATATCAGATAATCCAGAGGTGGGCTAGGAAACGGTTCACAAATATTTGAATTCTCATAATCTCCCAAATGTTTCGAAGGCAAGCACATTTCAAGATAAGAGTTCGGCCGGTCTGGATTATCTCATACCAATGCCGGCGATCGCTCCTGGGACAATTGGAACTTGGGTTAACTGGATCGCTGCAGGTTAGCATGTCAACAGAATATCATTCTGGGAGTCTCAAGAAGACCACCGCAAGGTGCGGACATGACTATTTATATTAGTATCCCAGCATTTCCCGCGGAAATGGTCAATGTTATTTACATTGCAAGGATTACATGGGATATGTGTGCGGGAAGAGCACCCCGTTCGTTGAGTTATATGGCTCATATCAATATCTCGTTCCCCCCTGGTTCAGATCGGATATTATATGGCGGTCATAATATCCTCTTCGGGTCTTCCGTTTCACCGCATAGTTGCTACTAAAACCTACGTATGTAGTGGATTTCCTCTGCCACTTCTTGGCTATTCCTTTCCGCTTTAGTGCTCAGGCTTTGCCGATTTCTCTTATATCCGTGATGTTACCGCTTTGTGATGTGTAACATACTCCGCTATAAAAAGCAGCGTAGATCATTTTTGTAAAGACTTAGGTGATGCTGGCCGCTGTGACATTGCGGATTTGGTATAAGGAAAGAGCGGCCTATACCTCCCCTAGTTTTCGTATTCACTGGTAGGAAACACTTCGTATAGGGTTCTAATAAATTTATCCCTCTATTAGTCTATGTGTCTATGAGATTTTAACCACGCGCGCGTAGTTAGTTGCACTAGTCGATACATCGTAAAGGAAATACTGTTCTTACTAACATATATAAATAAACAGTCCCTTAGTATTACAATGTTATCTTCGAAATCGGGACCTAAATCAGGTTCAGATGTCTCCCTATCACTAGAGTCACTTAAAGGTTCTAAAGTTAATATATAGTTGGCTATAGGCCGATGCCGGATCAGGTTCTCCAGTATCCTTAACGATCGAAAAAGCTTATAACAGAAAGTAACTCTACAGAAGATATCTTTGTTGGGCGTAGGTAATCAAACGACATCTACCACGTCACTAAAATTGAATTATTTGCTTCCTAGTCACAGTAAAGGTGAGCTGCGTCTTTTTTCTGAAGCTTTATCGCTTCACGGTCACTCCTTTGGCTCAGGTATTCCGATACCGAACAGCGAGGCGCCCAATTTCGAATATAGCTAGTGGTCTGTACGATCGCTAGCGGCATAAATTCTAACGCAACTATTGGCTCTCTTGGCTTTCCAGTGGCTGTTCAGGCTTTCTTTGGAGAAGCTCTAGTGCTTCGGCCCTTTCCATAGGTTTAACCTCAATCAGGCCCGTATGATCGGCCATCTCCAATGCCGTCTCTCTGGTACGACTCATGATAATGATAGATATATTTCGACTTCTAGGGACACATTCTAATAGTGGCTTTGTCGAGGCGTTTGTTGGGCCTCTCGTCAGATCTCTTTTGCCTGGCGCCGGAACCGAGCAAAGAAGCTGATCGTCGACGTTATCAAGGATGGAGACCCATTTCCCTCTCTTCTCATCCCAGAGCCAATCCTCGACCAGTTTGAATATATTAACTTTATGATCCTGACGACCCGGGATTTTAACCTGGTCCGCGCTAACTGCTTGCATTGATATACAGCTACCCAAATTTGTCCGGACTGGGTGAACTTAATAGTATATCCCACATGCAGCAGATGATAAACCATCATACATACTCATCATATATACTTGACTTGGCAGCTTGTGGTGATAGTTCCGGAACCTTTGTACTCAACAATTTCATCGAGACTGTCATCGTCTGCGAATCGGATTGATCAACATTCAACCATTTGCCACGCGAACCATATCAACTAGAAAGAGCTAGCATTCTTGCATACAAAACATAGATCCCTTGGAACTGTGTAATTCCGCAGAAAGCATCAATATCTCCACCATTTCTTCCAACATACTTTTCTAGGCAGTACACACCAAGCGCTGTCTGCACTCGACTTTCACCGTGTTTGGGCGAGGTTCTCTTCCGTAACAGCATCTTTATGCCTCTTATGAGCGAGGATATTCTCCCTCCACAGCCAGCCCAACCCGATCGCAGCTCCAGGACCAAGAGCAACAAAAGCCGCAACCCCATAAATTGCAACTCTGACCCAGGTGGCCTGCATCATTCCGGCATATTTGAGGTCCCAGATGAGGTATCCCAGCCAGAGGAAGGTGGAACCAAACGTGGATAGCATATCCCATTTGAGAATCGCGCACACGCAGGCAGCAAAGGGGGCTTGTGTAGATGGAACCGCAGTGGGAAAGAAGACACGAGCGACCGAAGAAGGTGAGGTCCATCTACTCCACATCCAAAACCCGGCTGCGCCAATAACCAAGACAGTCATGGAAAATTTGATAACGGGGAGATCTCGCCTCAGACCATGTACTCGGTCCTCCTTGACTGTGCTGGGAAAGATGCGGGAGAACAAATATAGAGTGATCGCGGTCCATATCGGGTGCATTTGCCAGACAAACAGCCATGACTTTCGCCCTGAGACTGTCGGCCAGAAGAAGGCAGCCGAGAGTGGGATGTAGTAAGAGACAATAATGGCCGGCAAAACGGCAATGGCATAGTTGAGATGCATGAGGCGCATGTCGGCTCCCTTGAACACCTCGATGGGACTGTTGATGTAGTACAAGATGTAATACAAAGGGCTGACGTGGCCCAGTCCTGCCATTTGGCCGTAGAAGGTGAAGAGTGTTGGTCTGTAAGATTAGCTTTGATTAGAAGAAGTAATTAAGGTTGGGGGAGGGCAAGACAGGGGAGGAACATACATTTGAGCCATGGTCAATGCGTTAGCTCGTCGAATTGATTCAAAAGACCATATGCTCATGACAATACCCACATCAATTGAAGATGAGACTGCCTGGCTTAGCGACTCATAGTTCGTCTCGTAGAAGTCGGGTAAGTAATTAATATATCGGAGGGACCAACTGCAAGAGGGAAATTTGGTAAATGCACAGTTCACTGTAGCTATTTTGGAAAAACTCACAGGTCACCAACCCCCTTCATACTATAGAACCTTTGTAGCAAAGGCACTGAGCCCATGGCCGAAGTCATACCTCCAGATTCCCAGATATAACCTCGCAAGGCAGACGCATATTTGGCGTCCGTGGCTGTCTTTGCCACAAGGAGAAGGGCCAGAAAAGGCAACCCTAGCAGAGCTCTTTTGAGCTTACTTTCCCGTTGGCCCTGGCCCTGAGTAGGATTGAAGGGCAGGGTTCCTCGCAATGAAGCCTTGGGCGGAGCCAGGTTTTCTAGCATAGTGGCACCTACCCAGATCTCTGAGGCCATATCTGCAGCGAAACTGCCCATAATGGGCATGCCGAGTCGAACGAAGAGGAACTCGAACCACCCCCTCAGAGCTTGCAACCGGGTAGTCATAGATGAGGCATCCACAATAGCTGTGGCCCGGACTTCGCGACTCTTCTGATATTGAGCAAAGCATTCTCGAATCTGTGTCTCTGTTGGGCCTTCTTCTGGGCTGTGGTCCAACATCGCTTTGATAGAATTTAGTAGGGCTGCTGCACTCTCAATAGAAGCACTGGCACCAGCACCCAGATTTGGGGTCATCTTATGAATGCTATCGCCGACGCAGACGATACGACCCCACGACCACTGTTTGAACTTGGCTTCCTCTAAGGCAACCAGAATGGAGCTCTCCGAGTGCTCGTACAGGTTGCCGAATGTGAGATCTGGTCGGATCTGAATATCCGCATGACGCTGGGCGTATGCCTGGGCGTTTGCTTGAGAGAAGCGAGGGATTTCCACCATTTCGTAAACTCGGTCCATCTTCTGCAAGATGAAGTAACATATGCGGCCACAGTTGTCCGAAAAGATGAAAGAGCTACGATCGTGGTCATAGATGAAGTCGGCGTCCCCAATGGCAATGCTTCCACTCGCTTTGGAAATACCAAAGAGGCATTGGTACTCTGCAGTCATCGCTAATAATTCATCAGCCGATAGCTTTTTTTAATCGTCTTGAAGAGCGCACCAACCCTTCTTGTCCGGATCCATGAGTCCTGGCTCATCGCGATCAGCTAACCGCCACATGTATTCTCGGACCTTGCTGTAGGTTCCATCTGCTCCAACGAGAATGTCCCCTTCGTAAGAGCAGCCATCAGCACACTGAACTGCTACTCCCTCTTGTGAGCACGTCACATTAATCACAGACTTTTTCGGTAACAGCATGCTCTTGTCTTCGATATTGTCGTAGAGTGTCTGCAGCAGACTACGTCGAAGGCCAAAGGTCATATCGTATCCGGTTCTGTGTGGTGAATATAAGCGGGCTGACAGATGCTTCAATTATTAGATTATATTCCTTACAGTGCTTTCGCCAGAGGCGTTGACGCGGACCTCGGCATGATTAGCTCCCCTTTACTATTTCGATCCCCCCACCGGACAAGCGGTTGCTGTTGAATTGGTGAGTACTAAGGGAGTAGAGTGAAGTCGGCTTCTGAAAACATACGGCAATTTTCAACCATTTCTCCCAAGCGCCGAGCTGATCCAAAATCTTGTAAAAGGTCAGTCGCTACCTCCATGATGAAGAATCTAAAAGGAGAGGTACCCTGGCACCGTTAGGCGAAAGAGCAATGGATGCACCAACTGCAACATCAAATGCAGGGCGGCACTCAAGCAGAATGTAATCAATCCCAGCTTTCTGCAGGACCGAAATTAGTAGACCATCATACATTCGGTAAACGCCAAATCTACCTCAAAGGCACTGGCTAGAGTAAGGCCAGCAACACCCCCTCCAACAATGATCACTCGGAAAGTCATGAATGGCGAAATTTGCGGTCGGACTCTGGAGAGTACGAACAGTCGTACGGGCTTTACTGTTATGATCAAGCTCTCTAGTAGCTAAGAACCTCCCAAAGGGGTACCAAATGTAGTGCTTGCATCATTCTATAGTACCAACGAGACTCCGCACTAACCACCTTGTGAGAATTTGATTATGCGGCAAATCAGGTTTCTCCGTCAAGTCAATGTCAAGTATAGTGCATTCCGTCGCTGCCAGATGTTTTAAGGTCACCTTCCGCTTGTGGGCCGACCGCGGAATGTTCAACCAAGGGACGCGGTCAAGATACGACGGCAAGAATTTGAATAAAACTGTCGTACTTTTGCAAATGGTCTAGACCCGAGAGAAATTCAACCAATGCTGTCATGTCCGAGTTTCGTGATGGTATCTTGGACAAGTGGCAATGTGAATGATGACACTGGCATACTGAGCAGGCGAAGGTATATATTTTGGGTCAAATATAGTTACATATGCGTTGCTATCGCTAAACGATAGCTCCAGCAACCGTATCAACTCTCCTTTGTCGAATATAATTATTCCACAGTCTAGTCGGTGCTCTTTCACCAACAAAGCTCAGCATGCATCCCAGCGCCAGACTCTACAACAACATTGCCTTATGGTTCTATGATTACTTGGTGCACTCCATTTTCATGGTCTATGCATGGCACTGCCCAACGAAATCAGTTGGACTCCCATTCTTCAGCAGCCATGTTGGCCCCAAGCACATGGACGTCGGGGTGGGAACCGGCTACTTCCCCGTGGCTGTACGCAAGAGTAGCAGAAAACGAAATGGTCAATTGAAGCCACAGTGGCCCCAAAAGCTTATGCTAGTTGATCTGAATCCCAACTGCACAGCCATGGCCGCTACCCGGGTCGGGGCACCAGACTGCACCGAGACATTGACGGCAGACGTGCTCCAGCCCATCCCCGCCGCTGGCAAGCACGAAACGTTCGATTCACTCTCGCTTATGAATGTGCTGCACTGTCTTCCTGGAACCTCCGAATCCAAAGCTCAGGCGTTTGGCCACCTTAAGCCCTTCCTGAAGGAGGATGGCGTCCTCTTCGGCTCAACCATTCTCGGCCGTGGAGTCGAGCATAACCGATTTGGCAGACTGGTCATGTGGCTATCCAACTCACTCGGGATTTTCCACAATTATGGAGATCATCCAGATGACTTCGTTCGTGCGCTCCAAAAGGATTTCAACCAGGTTGAACATGTCGTGGTGGGACGCGTCCTGTTGTTCACCGCGAAGGAGCCCAATTAGGCATTGTACCTGTGACTTGGGTTTAATTTCAGGCGGGAAACATTGCCTAGCCTCGTTGCGTTTACTGGGTTTTAAACCATTAATAATTATGGCAAAGTGCTTGAACCTCGTTGTGTGAATATATGGCCTGCTGAGGCTACTGGACAACGTATCTAATATAATCCAACGCTTAACTCATACTGAACACTTCGCGTGGAGATATTTAATGGTGGCCCAATAATGCCTGAGTATTTCTTTGCTAGTATATGGCAACTTTCGACCTTGACATTCAGTAAATCATACTCAACTCCTTTTTTTTTGCTTTCCTTCCCCTTCGGTTCTAACCTTATGCTTTTTTCGCTGGGGTGGGATGGTCAAAGTAGAATCAATGACAGCATCTAGGCTCGGATCTCCATGTAACCGTCCAGCCTAGAAGGCCATCTGGCTTCCAACGAGTAGTTTCAAACTTGGTTGGTGACTCATGGTGGCGGATGCTGTTATCTTTGTTATTTTCAATATCCGTCGAACTAGTTGACGTCAAGAAACATTATTGGTAGATTGTTTTATGGGTATGAGGATGCCGAGTTGAAGGTTCAGCAGAGAGGTTTCCGCGTTCTGATTGTTCAAAGGCAGCCCAGGGCTCCACTATATACAATCCAACCCAGTCAATTCAAGATACCAGCAACGTCCTTGTGTCACCTCTATTTGCTATTTATTCTTTTGATGCTAATCATTGACAAATTATCCTTCACATTCTCAATCCACCAGTGCCTAATCTGGAAATGGAGAAGGCTCATTTCAAGGTAGTCATCATTGGAGGCTCAATTGCCGGGTTGACTCTTGCACACTGTCTCGATCGAGCACGGATTGATTATATAGTGTTGGAAAAGAACCATAATATTCATCCACCGGTTGGAGGTTCAATAGGGTTGATGCCAAACGGGTCTCGAATCCTAGCGCAGTTGGGCCTTTATGACCAGGTTGAGAAGTTGACGAGTCCAATTAAAGTCTGTCATATGGGTTTCCCAGACGGCTTCAGCTTCAGTGATCAATTTCCCAGAAAGATTCACGAAAGGCAAGTTTAACGTATCCAGAGTTTCCCTTTTTTTGCTATGCTATGCTGGGAGCTAGCTAACCGGAGAAAACGAATCGGCCCAAATAGATTTGGTTTTCCTATTGCAATTCTCACACGGCAACAACTGATTGAAGTTCTCTATACGGCATTGAGTGACAAGTCGAAGGTAAAGACTGGGAAAAAGGTGGTTAGGATTGAGTCAGAAGAAAGAAGAATCACTACCTGGACTGAGGACGGTAGCGAATATGAGGGTGAACTTGTGGTCGGGGCAGATGGTGTTCACAGTGTGACACGCTCGGAGATGTGGCGTGCCGCAGACAATCAACAACCTGGCTTTATACAGGAAGAAGAGAAATACAGTGGGTTCCCTGGGGGCGACAGTCCTTGTTCTCGCAACCTGTGCTAACTCGCAGGTCAGGCCTGTCTGCCGAATACAGCTGTATTTGGGGGCTCTCAACCCCAGTGCCCGGAATCAGACAAGGGGAGCAAATTATTCGCAGCTATGACAGGTTGACGTTTCTGATCTTTCCTAGCCAAAACGGCTGCCTCGGCTGGTTTGCAATCCAAAAACTCAATAGAAAGCATGTCTACCCCGACATCCGTCCTTTCTCCCAGAAGGATACATTAGCCAGATGTGAAGCTCTCAGAGATTTGCCGATATGGAACGATGTCAAATTTGGGGACCTATTGACACTGACTGAAGTATGCGCCATGACTCCGCTGGAAGAGAACCTGTTCCAAACGTGGAATTACGGACGTATCCTTTGCATTGGAGACAGCATCAGCAAGGTCAGCTAGCTTGCAATCACTCTCTATCTCTCTTGATATCTATTTACTGACCGTACCACAGCTGACGCCTAACATTGCGCAAGGCGCGAATACAGCCATCGAGGGCGCGGCAGCTGTGGCGAATGGACTGCACCAATTACTCCACCACAATGGCTTGAATCAGCCGTCATATGACGAGATCCAGGAGGTCCTAGGCCGCTACTCGCAAAGCCAGCGAAAGCGAATGAAAAAATTGCATTGGATCTCGCACATGGTCAGTCGACTACAGTCGCGAGAAGGTTTGATAAACAAATTTGTTGGACGCTACATATATTCTCATACCGGAAACTCTACATTTTATTTGACTGGCAAAATGATTGCCCAGGGACCGGTGCTGAACTATCTTTCAACTCCAAAGGAGATAGAAATTGGACTGCGAGCATCGTTTGATCAATATGGAAAGGATGGAGGAGATATGCCTTGGAAGACGACCATCATGTTTATTGCACTTCTCACTATCGTTGTCTTAATCTATAGTTTTATTTGAGCGCACTGTTGTGTTGCTGTGAAGAGAATGCGCAAACAAACAAAACAATGAATGTATGCTCACGGGAATGTTAAAATAGGGGCCTGTTTCCGCAATACCAGGTAGGCCCAACACATTCCACAACCAACCTATCTAGTGATAGTACAACAGCCAGCCTATTAACCGGATCCTGATTTGTCTCCCGTTTTCGAGGCACAGTTTGTCGAATTATGCCTGTACAAATAAAGAGCTGCAGCACCACAAGGCGACATCATTACCGATAAGAACAAAGCTTCAGGTATCAATCTCAAATAATTGATACCCTGAGAAATCTGTTGGCGTCTTTGAATGTGGAGACCAACAGCCCATAACAGCAGTGCAAGGCTACCTAAACCGTAATCCCATTGAAAGAACCGAAGCAGACCCTCTTCAACCGAGGTAACTCTTCTGCTAGGCCAAGCAAGATGAGGAACAAAGACCTTTCCGGGGCAGATGTCGGACGAATCAGCGAGCAATGAGATAAGCAATGGAACGAGATGAGAAATTGTTGCGCATGCCATGGCGGAAATGTAGATGGAGGTACGGGCCGTAGAGAGGGTGGCCTGAAAGTCCGCAGTTCGGTCTTTGCCACAAAGATGCGTCAACCACAGCATGGCAGACACCAACAGGGGCCACCCTTGAAGCAGTGCAATTATACCCTGCTTTGAGCCATAGGAGACCACAGCCGGAGAGGGCAAGGCAAGGAGGATCACTAAGATGTAGTAACCACCCAGCAAACAGCTTCTGAGATTCCGACAGAGATGTCCCTCGGCGGCGGATGATGATGAATCATCTAGACGGTGAGTGGAAGATAGATCCAAGGAACAGTAAATGGGCAGAAAAATGCCCGGCCCCACAAGCATCAGGCCCATCCCAAACATAGCCATCCTATAGAAAGCTAAGGTGTCAGTACCTATAATATTCAATTGTTGTAATCACCAGTGAGACCTACTTGCCCATGGCACGCGTAGGTGAATTGCTTTGACTGAATTGCAAAGCAAACAAGATCCACATTTCTCCCACCCCTACTGCAGCTGGAAAAGCAATCAGAGACAAGGAGCGAAGGTTACCCTGACAGACCGGCCAATAAAAGACGACGAAAATTCCAAGGGCTTTGTCGAGAGTGTCGATGCCAGTGAAATGAGTCCTCAATGTCGCATTTGGAGTCCCTGGCAGCTGACCCTTTCCAGCGAATTCTTCGTTGCGCAAAAATAGTCCATTCCGGAAGGAGGATATCCATACGGTATAGATGCCGACAAGACCCAGCAAGAGCAGGCTGCATCGAATGGTATTTACTGCTGTGGACATTCTGATGATTCTTATTAACGTGATGTAAGAAAGCCCAACCCAAGGCGAGACTTAGGCTTATTATGATTAAATGGGCGACGTCCTTACGTAGCTTTCAAAATATTCCATCAATGACAGACCAGATGCTATACCTGGCGTCCAAGGAAGGGAGAGCAAGGAGTGTCCCAAGTGATTGACATCACTAACTCAACTTCTCCGCAACTAGAATTGTAATGCAGCACTCCTTATCTCGATATCATGGCATAGCTCCAAGCTGTGAAAACACGCCACCGTTGGACCATGGCACTGAAATATTGTCCAGACCGAGCGAAATGTTACCCTCTTATCCCGGAACTTGCTTCTAGGCATGGCTTTGTTCTCCCGGAGTAATAAAATGACAAATGACACAACATACTTGCAAACGGAAGGGTGAACATGTACAAAGTACGTCATCTTTCATGATGGGTTGGAAAGACATCTAGCGTACATGTCAACCGGCCTATACCACGGGCCGTTCCCAAAAGCCTATCCGGCGGTCCGACAACCTTAACTTTACCATTTGCGGCCAGCTCGGTGGGCCGACATGACAGGGTAGGACTATGTACTCTGGTCAAAAAATTACAAGTAAAAATATTGAAAAATTCATTATACTTATATATAAAATTTTATTTGATTTACATACATATCCTATGCTATAGTTGTCGGCAAGCCTCTGGCTACTTTTTCATACGCTACTTGGCATATTGCAGGGACATCCAGCTTCTTAATACTGATCACTTTTGTTGTAATTGGAAAGAATGGTTTTCGCAATGCTAGTGGTATGCTGGTCGATCTTCTTGGGTCTTTGGATGCTAGTATCCCGACTCAAGCAGTCACGCGACAAAATCTGCCCCCCAAAAGGTACGCAATTACATTACTTGATGATACGAGAGACTGGTTGCTTCATGATATAACACATTAGGCCCCCCGCGCCTACCCTGGATCGGTAACCTCCACCAATTTCCACTGAAGTTGCTTCACCTACGGTCGGTATCGCTTCAATTGCATATTAAAAGCACACAGCTGATTTTTTGATTTTACATGCAGGTTGACGGAATGGTCGCGCACCTATGGTGGCTTCTACACCCTAAAATTAGGGCCAGTCACGGCGGCCGTGATTACCGATCGCCAAATAGCTAAGGAGGCATTTGACAGAAACAGTGCCATCTCTAGCACGCGACATACCAACTATGCCACAGAGTTTGTTACAGATGGCACTCACCTGCTGACGATGAAGTATGGTGCTCTTTGGCGCGAGGAACGAAAGATCCTACAGCAGACGCTAAAGGGATCGGTGTGTGACAATGACCACATGCGATTGATCGATGCCGAGCAGACCCAGCTGATGAGAGATCTTCTGGTAAACCCTAGCGACTACAGCGCTTACATCAAACGGGCGAGCACTAGCATCATCACCAGCCTGGTATTTGGTATCCGTACGCCTTCGTGCGCCACCCTCCATCTTCAAGAGCTTGATGCCATCAATGATGACTGGCTACAACTGCTGGTCATTGGTGGCGCGCTCTCGGAAGACGTATTTCCTGTGTTGAAATACATTCCGTCGGCATTTTTGGGCACCTTCACCAAGCGATTGAAAGGGATACGCCGGCGTATGCGCCGTCTCTACGGGACAATGCTAAACCAGACAATCACTCGTCAGAGGGAGTCTCCGGCCCCACCAGCCCGTTCAATGATCGATACAGTCCTCAATCAGCGGGAGCATTTCAATCTGACAGACCGTCAGATCGAGGTTCTTGCTGGGGTTACCCTAGAAGGCGGCTTCGACACCACCACCAGCATGCTCCTTGTGTTTGTACAAGCCATGACTTTGCATCCGGAATGTCAAGAGCGCGCTTATGTCGAAATTAATGCCCTCTGTGGACGCCACCGCATTCCTCAGTGGAGTGACCGCAGCCAACTTCCGTATGTCAATATGCTCCTTAAGGAGACGATGCGTTGGCGGCCTGTTACAACTCTGTCCCCGCCGCATGTACTGGAAAAAGATACCACCATTCGTGGGACATTTTTGCCACAAGGTTCGATGTTGATTCTAAACACATGGGGACTCCATCAAGACCCAAACGTCTTCATTGACCCAGATCGGTTTGATCCCATGCGGTATGAGGGCTATACGAAGTTGGCTGCCGACTACGCCAACGCGCCCGATGCTGCAACCCGTGATCACTACACATACGGCATCGGCCGACGAATCTGCCCGGGGATCCATCTGGCAGATCGTAGTATGTTCTTGGCGATAGCTAAGTTAATCTGGGGCTTTCGGTTTGAGCCCCAGCGTGATGAGCAAGGGAATTCAATCCCCATTGATAGTAATCCGGTGACTGGGTACACCGTGGACAAAGTTCAGATATCCCCCAAACCGTTCGCCTGTGCGGTCATTCCACGTGACAAAGAAGGAGAGAAGACTATTTTGCGTGAATTTGGTGTCGCTTCTGAGGTTTTCGCAGATTACAATTTGGATGAAAATGCTAGCCTATAGAATGCCACTCGATATGAGCTACAGCGCGTAGTAGCTGTGCCTGAAGAAAATATTGCCACGTCATTTCTTGCATTGTCGAGGTTTCTGTGCAGTTGGCTTTCATTTCCTCGAATTGACTTCCCTGACTAGAGTACTCCAACGTCTACTCTATCATCTACTCACAATCCTCATAATCGGATACTGGCCAATGCATGTATCTTAGATCAAAACTTACCCCGTTATACAGAGGTTCTCGCCCCAAAGGGCCTCGACTCGTTCTAACATACATGAAAATAGCAGACAACCCAGAAATGTAACATTGATTGCATACTTGACTAGCTCTAGTAGATCTTATTGGTCCGGATAGAGAGCTTCCGAAATTTGTGGAAGGTTTATCGCCCAATCTTCGTCCATGGTTGGCAGCCAACCTTCTCCGACGGGCCGTGGCATCGGAGGAGGGTATTCAAGCTTGTCTACCAACATCATTGATAGAAGTACAAAATTACATTCCTTATCATAGCCTACCATCCACTGGTTGAGTACATGATTGCAAGGTTGCTTCGTAAAGTGTTGTCGTCACTTCCTGAGCTCATCAAGTTCCGTCCTTGAAGTCTCCTTCAGACCCTGACAGACTGTCCCGGCTCTGGTTCCTCTGTAAACGCTGCTGACGTAGGACCTAATTAGGGAATCCGAGGCTGTTTGCATTCCCTTAGTATCTCGAGAACACTGGAAATAGTATATAAAGCAACAGGAGAATTCTATACCTCAAGATTTCGACACCAAAGATTAGCGAACTCAAATCATTGAAATCGCAATGACACCAGAACCTATTGCTATAATTGGAACGGGATGCAAATTCCCTGGCTCGGCATCATCGCCGTCTCGCCTTTGGGATCTGCTGCGTAACCCGAAGACCGTGGCATCAGAGCCTCCATCCACCCGGTTTGATAATCGCTCTTTCTACGATCCCGATCCTTCTCACCCTGGCACTACGAACACAAAGGAGTCCTACTTCCTCTCCGAGGACATTCGTCTCTTTGATTCTGCCTTCTTCAATATTTCTGCCAGCGAGGCTGAGGGTATTGACCCTCAGCAACGACTGCTGCTAGAAACCGTCTATGAATCCCTAGAAATAGCTGGCCAAAGATTAGAGGCTCTTCAGGGCTCCTCGACCGGCATTTTCTGTGGTGTAATGGGGAATGACTGGGAGCATCGTGTGGGATTCGACGACAAAGCCATTCCACGCTACGCAGCCACGGGTCTTGCGCGGAACAACATTGCCAACCGGGTTTCCTACTTCTTCGACTGGCATGGCCCATCATTGGTGGTGGATACAGCGTGCTCCTCTAGTCTAGTTGCCCTCCATCAGGCTGTCACGGCGTTGCGTCAGGGTGAATGCTCAGTGGCTGTGGCCGCAGGCACCAATCTACTATTGCACCCCAACATCTACATCTCAACATCCAACCTGCAGATGCTGTCTCCAAATGGACGTGGCCGCATGTGGGATGCTAAGGCAGACGGCTATGCCCGCGGTGAAGGTATTGGAGCCCTTGTCTTGAAATGCCTCAGTGACGCCATCGCCGACGGTGACCCGATTGAATGTGTGATTCGGGCGACTGGTGTGAACCAAGATGGACGAACCATGGGCCTCACGATGCCCTCTAGCAAGGCGCAGCTGGCGTTGATTGAATCTACGTACGCCCAAGCAGGTCTTGACCCGAAAACACGCCCAGAAGATCGATGTCAGTACTTTGAGGCTCATGGAACTGGCACCCTTGCGGGCGATCCGCAAGAAGCGTCTGCTATCTATAAGAGCTTTTTTGGCGACTCTTCACAGCATGTCTCGGACAATGACCCCCTCTATGTTGGGTCGATCAAGACTGTTGTGGGACACACTGAAGGTACAGCGGGAATAGCAGGCGTAATCAAAGCCTCATTGTCCATTCAGCATGGCACCATCTTCCCAAACCTGCTATTTGATGAGCTCAATCCCGAGCTGCAACGGTTTACCCCTCGTTTGAAGGTGCCCACTGAGACCATGCCCTGGCCTACCCTTGCACCCAACATACCTCGTCGAGTGTCAGTCAATTCCTTTGGGTTTGGGGGTACCAACGCGCATGCGATTCTGGAGAGCTACGATATTGAATGCGATGAGAACTGGAATGGAATACCACCTCAGATTTCCAATCCTATCGTACTCCCATTCCTTTTCTCTGCCGCCTCGGCTCGCAGCCTCGGCACCATGCTGAGCAATTACGAAGAATACCTCCGAAGCAATCCCAAAATTCATCTGATGGATCTGGCCTGGACCCTGATGAAGCGACGATCTATGTTAGCGTACCGAGTGGTTTTGTGCGCTCCGACAATCGAGGTGCTGATCATCAAGATCCGCGAAGAGCTCGAGCTGAGAAAGATTAACAACCCTTCCACCATTACTGCGCAGCCCCCGAGCGGCCAGAAACGAATCTTGGGTATCTTCACCGGGCAAGGCGCGCAGTGGCCGCAGATGGGGCTGGACCTTGTTACGCATACCTCAGAAGGGAGACAATTGTTCGAGGAGATGCATCAATCACTTCTAAGTCTTCCAATTGAGCTTCAACCAACATTCTCCCTCTTTGATGAGCTGGCGGCGGCACAGCCTATGTCTCGCCTGCACGAGGCAGTACTGTCCCAGCCCCTCTGTGCGGCTCTGCAAATTATTTTGGTGAACTTCCTCACCGCGGTAGGTATTTCATTCGAAACAGTCGTGGGTCACTCCTCTGGCGAGATCGCTGCAGCATACAGCGCCGGAATTCTGTCCGCGTCGGATTGCATCCGAGTGGCCTACCTGCGCGGCCGCGTTGCGGGCCTGGCAGGTGCGCCAAACGGTCAACCGGGGGCTATGTTGGCTGTTGGTCTTTCCTTCGCAACGGCAAATCTTCTTTGCCTTGAGCCAGGCCTACAAGGCCGAGTGCATGTGGCGGCGAGCAACTCGCCATCCAGTGTCACACTTTCAGGAGACCAGGACGCCATCCACGAGGTCGAGCAACGACTTCAGGTTGAGGGAAAGTTTGCTCGCATGCTTCGTGTGGACACTGCATACCATTCGCATCACATGCAACCTTGTGCAAAGCCATACCTGCTGGATATGGATGCAGCTCAGGTTAAGCTGGGTTTGCAGATGAATACCAGATGGTACTCAAGCGTACATGATGCTCAGGAGATCAACCTGGATGAACATGGACAGAGCCTTACCGGTGAGTATTGGAAGAATAACATGGTCAGTCCTGTTCTCTTCTCGGCAGCTTTGCTCGCAGCACTCACATCTGACGGTGGCCCGCCTGATGTGATTGTCGAAATTGGCCCTCATCCCGCTTTAAAAGGACCAGCGCAGCAAACAATTTCAGATGCGTTGCCGTCAGCAGGCGGATCGGAAATCCCCTACATTGGTCTCTCCAATCGGGGAGCCAGTGGTATTGAATCCTTGGCCAATGCCATCGGTTTGCTCTGCGCCCATTTGGGACCCAATTCCATTGATTTGGCCCGTTACTTCTCACTCTTTGATCATAAATATACACCCAAGGTGGTTCGGGGTCTCCCAGCATATCCCTTTGATCATCGACAGCGCCACTGGTTCGAGACACGCAAGCTCAAGAACCACTTGCACAACGGCGGTCTACTTCATCCACTACTTGGGTCCTTGGAAGCAGACACAGCGGACGGAGAGTGGCGCTGGCGTCACTACCTGCGCCGCGAAGAGCTCGAGTGGCTGGACGGTCACCAGATTCAATCCCGTACAGTGTTCCCCGCCACTGGTTATATCGCCATGGCACTCGAAGCGGCTGGTATCTTTGCTGCTGGCCAAAGCATGCGACTGGTGCAGATTCAGCGGCTCTCTATTGACCAGGCAATTACCTTCTCTGACGAAAGTTCGACCGGAATTGAAACGCTCTTCCGGTTGAGCGGCCTTCAGTCCCAGGGGGATCAAGTTACAGGAACTTTCAACTGTCATGCCAATATTGGCGGAAGATTGGTAAACTGTGCGTCGGGTAAGTTGCTGATCTGCTGGGGCAACCCTGAGACCAGCATGCTACCTTCACAGACCCCACCAGCTGCCGATGCGGGAGCCGTAGACATCAAAGACTTCTACCAATCCTTAGCAAAGCTGGGGTATAATTACACAGGTGCCTTCCAGGGCATTACCTCCCTTGCCCGGCAAAAGGACATGTCCACCGGGCAGATTATCAATATGGGCCAGCTCAGCCACGAGTCGTCACTATTGTTCCATCCAGTGATGATGGATACCAGCTTGCAGATGCTTCTGGGTGCCTTAGGTGCCCCGGGTGATGGGAGCTTGTATACACTTATGGTACCAACTGGAATCGAGCGCGTTACCATCAACCCCGCTTTCTGTGGACCAAAGGGGGCTAAGGCTGCGGGGAGGACCTTGTTTGCGGATGCCTTCATCACCCAGCTCGACACAGACGGTTGTTCCGGGGCCGTGGAAGTGTTCACGCAGGAAGGAAATGGCATGGTCCAGATGGAGGGAGTCCACATTTCGCCACTCGGCCCGCCAGATCGCCAACGTCAGCCCTTCTCTGAGATTGCTTGGGGTCCGCTCACACCGGATGCTGGATTGCACTCGTATCCTTACCCAGCAGACCTCATGAACCATACCTTGTTGATGGAGCAGATCTCCCTCATCAACATTAAGCAAGTGGTGGATCAACTTACGGACAAGGATCGCAGCGGCCTTGACTGGCACCGCTCGCGTGTCGTCGCCTGGATGGAGCACGTACTGGCGATGACACGCACGGGCAAACATCCGACCTGCCGGTCAGAGTGGCTGGATGGTACACAGGAGGAAATTGAGGTGCTCCTGGAGCGCCTTGCCCCTTCTGTTACCGGACTTTTAGCGGGGGTGGTAGGAGCCAATATGCTGCGCTTCCTGCGCGGCGAAACTTCCATGCTGGAGGAAGCCCGAAAGGACGATGTCCTAAGTCGATTCTACAAAGAGGATCCTGAGTCCAAGACAATGAATGACCGACTCGGTGATCTAGTCGGCCAAATCGCCTTTCGCTATCCTCGTATGAAGATTCTGGAGATCGGCGCGGGCTCGGGGTCGGCCACCAAGTCCATCCTGGAGCGTATCGGCTCATCCTATCACTCCTACACTTTCACCGACATCTCCCCAGGGTTCTTTGAGGAAGCGAAGCAGCAGTTTGCCGAGCATCAGGATCATTTCATATACCAGGTACTCAATGTCGAAAAGGATCCTTCTAAGCAGGGTTTTGAGGATGATAGCTACGACCTGGTCATCGCCGCCAACGTCCTACATGCGACTAAGTCAATGAAGGACACCATGACCAACGTCCGTCGCTTGCTGAAGCCGGGTGGCTACCTAGGTCTGATGGAAGTGACAAACACCAGCACGATCGGTATCTCTTTCTGCGTCGGCGGCTTCGAGGGTTGGTGGGCGGGCGAAGGCGACGGTCGCGTCTGGGGACCAATGCTGAATGCTTCCAACTGGGAGAATGTCCTGCAGGACACTGGGTTTGGTGGCATTGACACTATTACCACGTTGGGGGATGCCCGGCTCAGCGCCTATTCCGTGCTCGTCTCTCAGGCAGTCGACGACCGCATGAAAGTTCTCCGCCAACCTTTGTCTCCAGCCCACCAACTCAAAGACACAGCTGGGGAACTGGTAATTGTTGGTGGGGAGAAAGACCAGACTGTGAGCTTGGTAGAGGAAGTCGCACATCTCCTGGAACCGTTTTTCGCACGAATTGTTCCCGTGCAGACCCTGGAGTTGCTCAAAGGGGTAAACATATCCCCCTACGCCACCGTACTGTCCTTGGTAGATATGGATGGCCCATGCTTCGAGTATCTCAGCCAATCTCGTCTTCAAGGCCTTCAGGCCCTCACAGTAGCGGCAAGAAAGATGCTGTGGGTGACCACCGGTCGCGAGTGTGACTCTCCCCATCTCGGTATGAGCAAAGGATGGCTCAAATGTCTCTCATACGAGCATCCAGAGGCTCAATACCAATACCTCAACATCACAGACGACAGCACCGAGGAGTCGACCCTAATTGCAGCTACCCTGATGCGTCTCGTGTGTACCGATGAGGGTAATGATTACTCTCTATCCTCCCGGACTTCCGCAACAGAGCCAGAGTTGCGCTTTCAGAACGGCACCATGAGTATTCCACGTATGCGGGCCAGCCCCGAATTGAATGATCGGTACGTGGCTGGTCAACAGCTCGTACACAAACCAGTCAACCTTCTGGAGTCAACCGTACGCATGCTGCCCTCAGCAAAAGGACACTATGCCCTTCACCTGGAAGACAAGTCACTAGTTTCGTCGCACAGGGCAGACATAGACACAGAGCTCGTCCGCATCCGCACCCGGTATTCTACAATTCAGGCAGTGAGGGTGGGTAAGGACGATGTTTTCCTGCATCTTGTCCTCGGAGAACAGGAACACAGTCATCGGCGGCTGCTTGCATACTCCAAGGATCATGCCTCCATCATTACCACACCAATGAGCTGGTGCTGCGATTTACCAGATGCAGTGCGACCAGAGTTTGAAAATTCGTTCTTGCAAGCCACCCTAGCTGCCGTGCTAGCCCGCGTCCTGGTGCAGCAGGCGACCCCAGGGTCGGTGCTCTGGGCCCATGAAGCAAGTGGAGTGCTGCAACAAGCCATCCGCATCCACGCTGTCGCCAGTGGTGTGCGCCCGCATTTCACCACCAGCAGTCAATCCCTCCCTATGGAAGGCGTATCCTTCATCCACCCTCTGGTAACCAGCCGTAAGCTTGTTGGTTACCTCCCCCAGGATGTTTCAGTTGCAGCGTGTTTTGAAGTAGAAGAGCAGGGGGATGAAGGAATCTTTTCACGAATCAAGTCACTTTTACCACAATGTGTGACAGTTGAGGACACACATAGCCTGTGGCGCACCTCACAGCAGCTCCCAGAGCACGGAAATGTTCATCATCGCCACCTCGGGGAGTCACTCAACGTTGCCTCCGCAATGGCCATCCAGTTCGTTACGTCTGATCCAACCCAGCCGGTTGATGTGAAGGGACTTTCGGCGTTACCCCCGACACCCCGTACACCAAAGGCGGACTGCATTGTTAAATGGGCTGGGTCTCAGAACGAGGCTCTTAATGTACAAGTGAAGACCGCCAGCCAGACTTTGACCCTTTCCAGCCAGAAAACGTACCTTTTGGTGGGTATGACGGGCGATTTGGGCCGGTCTATCTGCCACTGGCTGATCACTAAGGGCGCTCGGCACGTTGTCCTTACAAGTCGAAGCCCAAAGGTTGATCCTCATTGGATCCAGGAAATGTCCAAACTTGGGGCAAATGTGGTTCCAATGCAGCTGTAAGTTGCTGTCTGTTCCTCAATATCAAGGGACATTAAGCTAATCTTAGTTTCAGGGATGTGTCGAATCGTGAATCCCTCCTCCATGTCTGTGACAAGATTCAAAAATATCACCCTCGCATTGGAGGCGTGGTGAATGGCGCTCTCGTTCTAAACGACTGTGCCTTCGATGAGATGCCGCTGGAAACCATGCAAGCCACATTCGCAGCCAAAGTCGACGGCAGCATCCTGCTGGACGAGTTGTTCCGTGGTGACCTGGACTTCTTCATCCTGATGGGCTCCCTCACTGGCATTGTTGGCAACTGGAACCAGTCAGCCTACTCCGCGGCCACAGGCTTCCAATCGAATCTCATTCACCAACGACGCGCACGAAACATCGTTGGCAGCATCATACAACCAGGAATCATCACCAGCGTGGGCTATATCTCACGGAAGGGGAGCGGCCTAGCCCAGCATGTCAGCAACACCGTCGGGTCCCTCCTCCTCTCTGAACGCGATCTCCACGAGGTATTTGCGGAAGCCATCTTAGCCGGTCATCCTGAAACAAGCCGCAACCCGGAGATCGTGGCTGGCATGCCGATGGCCAATCCAGTCACGCAGCCTGACATCATTTGGTATCGAAATCCACTGTGCTGGGACTTTGTCGACTACCGAATCCAGTCATCGTCAGCCAACCATGCAGGCGATGGTAATACCTGCTCCATGAAGGCTCGACTCGAATCCGCTGCCAGCATGAGTGAGGCTGCGGAGATTGTTGCTGCAGGCCTTGCCGACAAGGTCCGTAGCAAATTTAACCTCGCGTCGGATATTGCCGTGACGCAAGACACGCAGCTGAGCGACCTGGGCATCGACTCGCTAGTGGCAGTTGATCTGCGCAGTTGGTTCGTCAGAGAGTTATCTGTTGAGATCCCAATGCTTCAGATCTTGAGCGGCTCGTCTCTCCGGGCCCTTACTGCGGATTCCGTGTCGAAGCTCCCACCCACCTTGTTACCCGGTATACTGAGCAGAGATCAGGATTTCAAGGATGTGTCTGGTCTCACAAGTCCGCCAGAGGTCCCGTCTGACGCATCGCGATCCTCGGTTAGTTCTGGTATGGACGAGATAGTTACGCCAGAGTCTCCCAGCTTTGACCAGGTATACCGTATAGCTGGAGACGAGATGGAATTAACCAAGCCCCATCAAAGGCCAATTCCCACCCCACAGCTATAAAAGGGCGACTAGTGGATTCCTGTATGTGTTTGATTACACTCGTTCGAGTGTGAACCTTTCTCAACTAAAGGTGCATCAGAACCAACAGAGTTATCCAAATACACACACTGAATAGCAATTAACCTGGACCGCACGTTATGTGTATGTAGCCTCGGGTTTCCCTCGGCTAAAAACAACCATCTTTATTATGCTTTCTCTCGCTCTGATTCCATCAAGCGGTTCTGCCCCCAGTAGGTGTTTGTTTGTCGACCATAGTGCCTTTTCAAACTTATATCTATAATCGATTGCATGACCTTCAATCAACCTTGTATGCCTAAGCCACTCGGAATAACCTTGAAAGACAATGCCAAGCACAAAGAGTCGAAGTGCACACGAAAATAGCTCAATACAGAGATCCATGATCCATCGCAAAGTATTTGGCTGCCTCGGGCTGTGAATTCGAAAATCGAAGACCAAAATAGTTTCCAGGATTCCAAAGTGATGTGCATTTATAATCAGGCAGAATTAAGGTAATTTTAGCTTGCTGACGTGATTTGCTTTCGACTATCCGGTGGATCCCTTGGCGTGTCAGCAACTTGCATCGTATGCCCAGGTGCCCAGGTGTTCGATTTGAAAATCCGGTTGCCTTCCCAAACGATTATACCTTTGTTCTGCTATGGCTGATTAACATTGTGGGGAACCGCAGGCTCTGGGCTCTGTGGATAGTTAAAATAAAACCTATGTACATAGCTAGTTACAGCGTTTCGTTTTAGGAGGTTACCAGTTGACCGAGCTGGAAGGTATGACACAAGAAGGAAAAACCTAGTTATATTCTGCTACATGTTCATACCTCAACACATTGAGGCGACTGTTGTAAGAACCTCCACTGTCATCAACGCTGATAAACTCGGCTTAAGTCCGTGCCAAGACCACTCAGCCACCTAATACGTTATCATCCAATAAGCGCCAAGAGGTCATCCTCATGGGCCAAACTTGTAAACCTTGGGGGAACTAAATCCAAAATGCTAATCCAACTCCAGACTAAGGTTATTAAGTTAGGTCAAAACTCAAAATACCCTTGGAGGCCGCTATATAACCAAACTAACACCCCATTTTTCTTACCTGGGCACCTATCCATCTCAAAGCTTCAAACCCTTCGACAGCTGTTTTACCGCAAACCAGAATGTTCTTTCGGCCGTTATTTACCACATTCTTGGTCCTCCTTCTCAGCTTTCTGGCTACAGGCGCGGCTATAGGCGCTCGGTCTGTGGGGATTTCTGGGCCTGACAATACCCTCGAAGCTACGACTCAGACAATAATACAACCACAACCAATCCACGATGCACCATCAACAACCGCTCTTCCTCCGAGACACGAACATGAAGATGATTGCATAATACCCAGGCTCCACGAAACAACAATCGACTGGAGAGAGGACGGGTCTGAGTCTCTCCAACTAGAATCAGAACGTGAGGCCGGGTTTCTTCCGAGTTCCCATCATGAGAGGTAAACGTTGCATCCAGTTGCCATCAGCCCAGTCACTAACAGAATTTGTCAGTGATTACCCAACCCTTGAGTTGTGGCCTTTGTTCAAGATCTGTATCGTTTCAGCAATAGCGATTTGTGTCCTCAAGATAATCCGGGACTTGAAGAGATAACCAATACATAAAAAAGCAAATCATGACATTTATTTATTTCTTGTAGTAAGACATTTTAATTGTACAGCAGGGCCCCATCTTTCAAATCTGGAATGTCTGAAAGCCCATAATCAAATCGTTAACCTGGCGCATACTAGTTTGGTCATATCGATTCAGGATTGGGTCCAGCGGGCCCTCGTCGAGCGGCTCCAACTCATTCTCCGGCTTAGATGTGCCAAGTACTGCCAATCTATCTGCCATCGGGTGGGCTAGGAGCCAGTACTCTGGGGCATAGCGGAAGAATCCCATTCGTTTCCAGAGCTCCTCGGGTTGAATGTGAGGATCTTCGATTGTCACATGTGGCGTGATTCCTTGGGGGAACATCGACGAGAACAACTGCCAGATGTCGCGCCAGTTGCTGAGTGCATTTTGTATCGGGGCTCGGAGTTGGAAGCTGCCTACCGCGCTGCGGAATTGGAAGATTTGTGAATGAATTGCTAATTGGTTACAGTAATTAACAAGGTTCGATTATGGATGTTTGGATTGTAGCTTACCTGATGTTAATGCGAATAAATTTAATGGACCCAGGGTAGCGAGGAGGTGGCGGATATTGACGGATAAATTGTCTTTACATAGTGACTCGAAGGACCCACGGAATGAGGTGGTCCAGTAGAGACTTCTTGCAGGCAGAAAGAGATGGAGTTGGTGGTGGCATTCGTCTGCCGTTGTCGCTTGAAAGCAAGCTTCTGGTGTTGCCATATGCATCCTTATTTCTTTGATGACCATTCGCGGAGGAAGGTTGTTAAAAATAACGAATGCTGAATCTAGTAAAAAGATCCAAGTGAACAGACTATGGTTTAGGAGTATCAGTGACTATTTGTTCCAGCGCAATATTGAGACCTACCGAATGAGTTCCTCTCTAGCTGCATATTCTTTCCATTCGAACTCATGGCGGCCTAGCTCGCTGTAGTTCAGATGTCTCGCCGCCGTAATGCCAATATCACGAGCGGTCTTTGGTACATTAATACACTGATGAGGTAACAGACTGAAAGCTACACTTACAGATACCAGAGTAGCAAAACGGTAACGTCGAATGCGACTCTTGCTAGCATCCGCACCCTCCCAATTCTGATAGAGACATACTATGTAGGCCGCCTGTACAGCCTGAATCTTGCGTCTTTGAATAGCTATGTTGCCAAAGGATTGGTAGGTCAAATCACTGTTGAAATCGTCGTCAATGAAAACCATTTCTTCCACACAGTTGAACCAGGTGCGCGCATCTTCGTTGTCAGGCATATCTGGTGATACGCAAGCACCTTTCAATAATTAGCGTTTGCCAGGCTCTACAATAGGAGACGGCCTCACCAATTAGAGCCATTGCAGCTAGGAGCGTTGGCTTCGCTGCCAGCATGTCGAAGGTAGGCCGGTGCACAAAGTTCACATTAGGATGCCATATTGCCCAATAGAACCCCAGAAATCTCCTTATGTTCGAAGGAGAGAAGAATTGCAGACATGCATCCCTGAGTGTTGATGACCAGTCCAAGGCAACAGAACTGTTGCGCGGTTTGATTGTGACCACTTCTTCGACTAAAAGAAGAATCTCGTGTGTTTTCAAGGAAAGTGGGTCATTGAACCAATCCAGTGGTAAGTCGCTGGTCGAACTTGTATCACTATTATTTTCCATGATCAAAGAAGATGGAATGTCCATGCCTAAGGCCGGCATTGACATTATTCTCTGCTGTAACTCAGACAGGATTTGCTGGTCTAACCTGGCAGCAATTTGTTCTCTTTGCTCGTGTGTGCCGCAATCAAAGCTCGACACTAGACCTGTGTTGCTAGTAAATTTGTCCAGAAAGTGCAGCGATTTCCGGGGGTTGTCACTAGAAACACCTGTTTCGAAAGTTGCCAGGCCTTCGGAAGGTAATGCCGAAAAGTCCGGCCAAGTTGGACTAGAGTATTGCATAGAGGCTGGATCAAAGAAGGTATTGGTCGGACTTGTGCCAAAATTTTGCAAGTCCTCCATAGTGAGGCCCCACGGCATCATTGTATTAAATGTCGATGTCGATGGCGGTGACGGTGGGTTCGTGAATTGGGTATTCAAGTCTTGGTCTTTCGGTGTATCCTTCGTTGAGCTATGCTGGCTTAATCGTGACGAAGATCCCGCGTCTGTAGAATACGAACACTGAGCACCCTTTTTGGCGCAGCTGTGACATGGTTGGTGGGAGCTACAAGCCTTTTTCTGACGAACGCAACGATCGCAAGCCCGTCTTCGAGTGCTTGCTCTCGAGGCGCCGCCATCACAGGTCCGCAGATGTCGCTTTAAAACGTCAGCGCGCTGGAAAGCTCCGTCGCACGAATTGCATTGGTATGGCCGCTGTGATGTATGGGAGCCGATGTGGCGAAACAGGTGTTCACGTCGCTTATACCGCTTGAGGCATAATGAGCACTCATATTTTGGGTATTCTGATGCCTCGGGGCTTCCTGCTAAATGATATTCAGTTGACATTTTTGATCAAAAATCTTTTTTTTGGTCCAAGTCCGGGGGAGTGTCCGGGGGAATGGTCGCGGGGGAGCGGTGGGGCGACAAATGTTAGAGTTCTGGCGCGGCTGCGTTGATCGGTACTTGGGCGTCGGTCTATGATTCTTCACATTTCTTTCACATATGCCGACTACTTGGTGGCTTGTTGCATTATGCTACGTGATTCATTATGGACATTCCATGCGTTCTTCTTGTGCCCAGAAAGAGAGGCAAAAAAAAAAGGGGTATAATCAAGGATACTCTCAAAGGTTTTATATAACTAGTTAACTAGTTAGTCATATGTTATACTTAACCCAATCCTACTAAAAGCAATTACTACTTTGTCCTATGGTTTGGCTTTCCAGGTCTATATATATACAATATAGGGTGAGGATTCTAGTATTTACCTCTGATACTATTAGTTGAAGTGTGGCGCAGGGATTGATTCTCCCTGGAGCTAAACATATACAATATAATCTCGTTTCGGGTCATTGACGTCATTAGCAAGCTCGATGGGGAACATTGTTATTGTATTATTATTATATTCGTATCGTATTCTTATTATATTCTTATTGAACGATACTCTGATCTCGTGGCAGCCACCCGGGTTTGATGAATAATACTAAATTACCCCCTGCATCCAACCCGATATCGCAGGCTAGAGCGCGAAGAGCGCGAAGAGCAATAGGGATGATCATGAAGTATCCTCTCCTTGCCCAGGTGCTATATTGCAGTTGAGTACCAGTATGAACCCTTCCCTATAATCTTATTCCAATAATACATTGCTCCTATAGCCTCTATCCCTTTCTCATTCAATTCCGTCAACCAAAAAAAAAGATATACTGTCAGCTGCATTTACTCTCACCCTGGCGCAATGGAATGGTCCTTCCCGATCCGCCCTAGCGTCAAGATAACCAAGAAGAAGCAAAAAAGAAAAACATGGAAGAGAAAGATAACCAATGCACGACGTTGCACCCAAAGCACGCGTTAGGTACATATTTCAAATACATTGTGGGGGGCCATGGTGATCGACACGGGTCGGCCCCTTAGTGTTAAAACGCCTAGTCATGGGAGTCTCCCAATCTCTAGGAAAGTACGGAGTAGCCATGGATAGAAATCAAGGTTCAAATCCCGGCAGTACGTGCATATGTATCTTGTGTCACCCCTGAAACTTTGTATCATATAGTTCTGCAGGAACAAAGCATCTCGTGCCTGAACGTTAGGTCATTGCAATATTGGGATTGCAATATTTGCCCATTGGGCCATACCTGCAGGTATCTCACCATTACACGAACAATTGATAACAATCACCCGGGATCTAAGGCTCCAGGTAATTATAATTATGGCTAGAACTCCATGGGCGTGTGGAGCTCGCTGATCATTGCTCGCTGAGGTGATAATGTTTGAGGTGATGGGCGGATTAGGGGCCTGATGCAAGTGATCGGGGTTTGGCGCGTGTGCACCCTCGGATGATCCTACATCATGTGTACTGATCCTGTTCCTTTCCCCCGGGAATGCAGGGGTCACGAATGCTAGGGTGGGATCGGGAACCATAAGGGTATGGTTCTAGAAAAAGCAAATATTCTATGCCGTCATTGCTTCAGGTGTGCCTTGCTTCCAAGATTGGCATGTGGCTTTCTCCTACTCATGTGGACAAGGGCAAGGGACACTGGGCCCCGATTACCTGGTAACTCCCTGATTGAAAAACGTGCGTTTTGGCGGAAAAAGCCCCCTTGCTGAGACTTAGAATTGTACGGAATACGACTTGGGGATTTTCTTACAGTAAAAAAGTAGATATTCTTGGTGAAAATTGGACTGTAATTGGTCCTTTGTTTGATATCTGTAGGCAAATCTGCCTTTATATACATTGACATAAAATATACATGCAATCAAATGAAGTCACAAGAATAGAAAAGATGTAACCTCCAATGCACGTATGATGCCAGCCAATGTGTGCCAAAGAACTCCTCGCTGTAATGCCGCTTGCCCAAAAACCCAAAGGAAAAAAAAGATACGCTTGTAAGAATGAGAACCAAGATCAAACAAAAGAAAAAGGTGGAGGCGAAGTTGTGGTTGTCAAGGCCTCGGTGCTGAGTATCAAAATGTTCGAAAAAGAGTAGCCTCATATAAGAGGAATCGCTGGTCGTTTGCATGTTGTTCGAGTAGATCGCCAAGGGCAAAAAAGGAAAAAAAAAAAAATCAATGAAAGAGAGAGACAGTTCACGCAGTTCGAGCAGTCGCCCGAGATCCTCGACGGTGTTTTAAATCGTCTCGGCTGAGGAGTCGGCGTAGTTTAGAAACAAATCGGCATGGTCGACCATCTTAGGCAATGTTAGAACTAGATGCGATCGAAGGAAAAAAAGACAGACAGGAATAAGCTTACCAATGCGACGCATGGACATGGAATCATCCATAGTCTGTGTTGTGTAGGCCGCAGCCCAATATCCCGTGTCACGGTAACCGGTGAAGGTGCAGTTGCTGGGATTATACTGTGGCTGCAGGGCCGCGACATGCGGGTAGAGCGTTGCCAACGGTGAGAGAAGCTCATCTGGCGGGGGTGACCGTCTGCTGTCGATGCTTCCTCGAGACTGAAAAAAAATAAGTCAGATTGATTAACTTAAGTAAAGCATGGGTTTTACTCACGTAAAGCTCATAGTTGGTCTTGTAACTCATGGTGGGTATGTAGTGGGTGTTGCGTTGAAGTGGTGTTTTTGTATATCACACGAAAGTCTCATATGCAAGATGACGACTCGATCACGAAACCTTAATGATTGCGAGTGTGTTGAATGTGTTGAGATGCAGGTTTGACCAGAAGCGAACCGGCTTGCATTTAAATCAAATGGAAATGCTCAGCCGCAGAAATTTGGAAGCGGGGGAGATCAGGATGTCAAGCTGATCCGCATCTAGTAGCGCATCTAGTAGCCTAGTTTGATTTTTCATAGATTGGATTTTCTTACACCCGGGTAGTCGGGTTTTCACACATCGATGAAGGTGAATGGCGTCCTTCTCATTGGATGAGATGGAGATGAGATGGAGATGAGATGGAGGGGCTGTCTGAGCGTCAGGGCCGATCGGTCGGGGTCCCCGATGTGGGCAAGTCTCTATACGAGAGGACTCATTTGAACTGGGATCATCCCTGCATATGCCCACGAATCCTGTCATCTCGTTCTCCTTTTCCCCCTTGCTTCTTTTCTTTTTTTTTCCTGTCTTCTTCCACGTTTTATTTTTTATTTTCCTGGAGTCCCAAAACATGTGCTATAGATACGAGCAGGGAAGCCTACAACATAGAGAATAACTCGCAGATCCACGGATCCCAAATGTGATATGAGATCCACACCCGAACAGGTCCGGGATCCTACCTTTTTAGGCCAATGAATAACTATCCATATGTTTAATTATTATTTGGAGTGGATCTTGAAGTGTCAGCCATGTCGCACAGGTCACGAATCGAGACTACCTAAGCGAGTATATTAGAGAAGACTAAACACTAAAAAAAGTATGGGAAAGATGAGATCAGTGATCTTCCGCTAGTTTTAAGGCTTCCAAATCATTTCAGAGTGATCTAGGGCGAGATAGTGCTAGAGACTAGCCTCGAATGTATTGAACTATTGAGACACTACTCCGTAAGAGATCTAGATCGACCATGTGGGTTGCCTGATTGGGACTAGTGGACAATTCCATTGTCGGTTCAGAACACAGCCACACACCCCTTGCTATTTCAGGATAGCGCACAAGCCACATATTCGGTCTCACCGTGGCTCAAACCGTGGCTCACCGTGGCTAGTGATCATATCTGTGGCTCAAGCTTGGTTTCTCTTCGATAGCTTCCCAGATCCACCCCACCCTGCCTTCACCTCCGAAAAGCCCGAACTAGTCCGCCCTTGATCTTCACAGGTTATCGATTTTTTTGGGCACCCTTGATGGTTCGGTCTTCCCCGTCCGCGCTGGGTCGCGGAGCTATAAGGCGTTCGCCTCCCCCAGAATTATAGACTATTCCAACTCAAGTCTAAATCCACTTCCAGTTTCAAACATTCTTCCTTTGTGCCTCCTATCAACAACATATGTCGACTGTCGAACATGTCACTGAGCATGCAGGGTTCTGGAAGAGAGTGCTGGGAAAACTCTCAGCATATGGAGATGCGCGATCCTTATTCTCGCGAACAACTCGCTCAAAGTGAGTTCCTTCCTCCATCACTTCCCTCACTTCCCTCGCTTCCCTCTACTCCGGTCTTGCTTATTGCACCGGTTACACAATGATCAATATTCTGAGACTTTTTGCCCTTGTTCCAGGATCCGTCGAACAAGACGCTGAACGAATTTCGGATAGGCGCGACCGCTCTCATGAAGAGGGGATGACCAACCCAGAGGCTCAGTCGGTGTTGAACGACGCCGAGTTTGGTCGCGTGGATCCCACGGGCTGGTTCCCGCACTACAAGAATTGTGTTCAGCACTTCGTCGACTATAGCCAACACACACCCCAAGTGCAGTCCATTGCGGCGTTCATCAATATTCGACTACCCTGTCAGCGGCCTTCCGAGTCTAGCGCTCCCATGTCGGAATCTACACCATCATCCTTTGTTTCGCTACGGCCATACATTAGACGGTTAATTGTCACGGCACAGGACTCACCGACTGTGATGCAAGGCTTCTTCGGTGGTGATTGGGAGGCTGGCGTGGGCTGTATCTACAAACAAGAACGGGTGAACTATATGTTCACGGCTAAGAGCAGTGGGTGGGCATCTACAAAGGCTGCCTACGACATTTCTCCAGATGAAGAGACTCCCTTCTTGAGGCCCCTGCGTGACCCCTCGGAGGATGAGATTCGAGTAGCCGAAGCACGATGGAGCGAATGGCTGGCAATGGAGGATTGGATGGTCGGAGCACGCAGTCCCTGGTAGGATGCCCCGCGGTCATGAGGCACGAATTTCTTTTGTTCTTTTCGTTTTTCTATTTTTTCCCCTTATATTTCTCGTTCTCCAAAAAAATATAAGTGCTTTATGATGTCATATCACAGTGGAGTATAATGACAAGGCGGTCCTTTTCTGTTATTTTCGCTCTATGTGCCCTGGGGAAAGTGTTGCCGAACCTAAAACATAGCAATACAGAAATATAAGCAAAAAAATAATTTGTTTCGTCTCGCACATGCAGAGTTGACAGAGATCGCCTGCGGGTCCCGCGTCAGAATCGATAGTACCGCACCGCCACAGCCACAGACCACCTGGGCAGTCGATTAAAGTGACAAATACTTAAGCGACTCGAAGAAGCATTCATCCGTCGGACTCCGTTTATTAATCAAATATTCTCAAGTCAGATATCTAACCAGACTTAGCTAGGCACAATTTAGCCATGTAGGGATCCACAAGTCTCTGACTCAGGACCCCCTCGTCATGACTGTCAACCTGTCACTTGCGAATAAATTGAAGATCAATAGTCTCTTCAAGTTTATGACTTGAGATCCATTCATCGACCCGTGTAGAAATTCAGCCCCTCCCCTGAACCCAGGTTCCCGGGAACCCGACGCATCCACGATCGGAATGGCGATATGCGTCTACGAGCACGATGCAGCCAAAATAATCCCGACACTCGTATCTGAACTGCCATATTCCACGACTTTGCTCCGGCGAATCCAACATGGAATCGCGTATCCGTATGAGACCGCCCACATACTGGCAACTTTCCCGCCCGGTTTAACCCCTGAACCTGGACAGCCATGGCTGGCTGCGCGAGTGGATCTTTTCGCTGGCCGCACAACACAAATGATCATTTACTCCAGCCTCGAAGCGGAGCACACGTCAATTCCGCCGATCGTCACTGTCAGCGATAGTACGGAGATATTAAATGTGGACTCAATATCCAATAATAGCAAGAACAATGATACTAATGATGCCGACAATCCTGATATCAACTCCATCACCAAGTTCATTGTTTCCACCTTTTCCGCCAGCCCACCCGTCCTAGCCCTGGCCCGCGCGCAGCTATTGGCTTTGCTGGAATATGTCAAGACTAATATGCTGCCATCCTACCTATCATACTTGGCGAAGTCAGCCCAAGCCACATCCGCGGCAGCTGAAACTCCTCCCGTATCGACCTCCTCGGTGACCCCAAACAACACCAGTCCCACTAGTGTCCCCCTGATCCCCGCGCCGGATCCACAGGCTTTTCTCATCGGCAGCCTTCATACAGGTCTATTCTCTCTCCTACAGCAATCGGGCTCTTACACCCTATCTGACCCGATACCCAATATCCGGGTCCATCGCTTCGATGATCCGCCTTATTACAAGTACTTTTTCCGGAGATCTGAGTTCAGCCCCGAGGCAGTGTGTGGAAGATCTGCCGATCTGCCGTTCGCCGATCTTTCCCTCCCATCCGGATATAGGTTCCATGACCGAGAGGGGAGGGAGGGTGTTCTGAGTAAGCACCTGGATCTTGTGCAGAGTCGGACACATATCCCCAGGCCAAGGGCACAGCTATCTAAAATTCCCGGTATGGCGGTTTACTTGGACTCTACCTCTAGTGATGCTGATGAAATGCCTATTGCATGGGGATTCTTGGGTGTGGATGGAGCCCTAGTGACATTGCATGTTGAGCCGGAGCATCGGGGTCGCGGACTTGCGGTTCCATTGTCTAAGGCTATCATGCGTCGCGGAATGGCAGTAGATGGTGTTTTTGGGGCTGGAAGTGTCAACTCTGAGGATAGTCAGACTCGAGAGCGTGTTGGAGCTTGGGCGCATACTGAGGTGGCTGGGTATAATAACGCGAGTCGGAGGGTCATGGAAAAGATTGGCGGTCAGGTTTTGACAACTGTCACATGGACTGTCATTGAGCTGCTTGATTAAATGTTTCTTATCTCCTTGGTCTTCAAGAGGATAGCGAGGTGGACACCGACAAGACGCTGATACACTTCATTAAACTGCTGCGAATTATGAGATGAAGTCTATAGCGTCTTGAATATGGTGGCCCTGACCACAGTCTTTCCATGGGCGATGATAAAGTTCAAATTGTTGTGAAAGCTCTCGAAGGCCAGCTCCATTCGTGGCAGGAAAGCCTTCCACTTGAAATATCCCAACACGGTGGGTCTTCAATGTTAGACCTCTGCATAGCCCATTAATGGGGGCCCATCAAAGCCCATCAAAAGCCCATTTCTATGCACAAATATAGTCTTGGCATACATAAAGTAGCTGATTAATGGCTGTATCTTACGCATGTACCAACCTATATCTTCAGTCATATTATATTATTATAGCAAGAAGCAGGAATTGAGTAGATATTATACTGATCTTAGCATCGGGATGCTAGATTTCATACAAAATTACCCCAAAAAGATCCAATTTGACCATAAATCCGTACTTAGGAGGAATTACTGAGTATCAGTATAAAGAGATATATATTATCTATAGAGAGGATTGATACCACTTTCTCTACTCAATTGTAGTAACACTTATGGTACGTCTACTTACTATGTAACCCCTAACAAAAATAAGTACCTCTTATAAAAAATAAAAGCTTTATAAAAATCAATTTTGATACATCGGTTCAGTCCTCACACGATACCTCCAACCAAATCCAAGCGACTCCTTTCATTCTTGGCCTGGTGATAACTTTGGAATACTACCGATATCGGCCGCTGACTTCATGATGCTTGAATCTCTCGAATACCCATAAGGCTTGTGGCGGTTCTCCAGTCGGGTAGACCAGTGTATTGAGTGCCCTCGTCAGCTTCGGGATTACGAACGAGGGAGGAATCATAGAGGGCGCTTAAACCATTAATTATTTTTAGTAGCTAATATTAAATTCTCAAGTTAGATCCGGGTTCTAAGACTAGATGCCATACCTATTCTGCAGAGGCCAAAAGAGATATATACGTTGATATCAGCCCTGGAGATAAGGTGACTCATAGTAAACATTCCAAGGTTGTCCCCAGATATTCCCCAATTGGGTTTAGCGGATGATCGGTTGCCGGTGATTCCTCGAGATGAAAGGGGAAATTCACTTCAACATCTCTATTTTCTCTCATTTCCAAGCCAATTGACCTATCTCCGTTCCTCCAAAATGAGTAACCCTAAAGGCGTCGCTGAGAACATGCTCTGGGGAGGCCGCTTCACCCGTGAGTCCCACAACCCCTCCATCCCACCAAAAACCACTGACTCATACAAAAACTACAGAGGGCCTTGACCCCCTTATGGTGCAATATAACACCTCGCTCCCTTACGATCGCGTGTTCTGGAAGCAGGATATTGCCGGCTCAATTGCCTTCGCCCGCGCCAACACCAACTCCGGTATCCTCACACAACAAGAGTTCGCCGAGATCGAGCGTGGTTTCAAGCAGATCGCCCAGGAATGGCAAACAAACACTTTCGTCCCCAAGGAGAACGACGAGGACATCCACACCGCCAACGAGCGCCGTCTGGGCGAGATCATTGGCAAGGATATCGGCGGTAAGCTGCACACCGGTCGGTCGCGTAATGAACAGATTGCCACGGATATGCGCTTGTGGCTCCGCGATGAGCTCCGTTTGATCGAGAGTCACCTTTCCGATCTGATCAAGGTCTCCATTGCTCGCGCTGAGAACGATATCGCCTATCTCATGCCCGGCTACACCCACTTGCAGAAGGCCCAGCCCGTCCGCTGGTCCCACTGGATCCTGTCACACGCCACTGCCTTCGCTAGCGAGTTGGAGCGTCTGCGTGAGGTTATCCGTCGCGTTAACAAGAGCCCTCTTGGTACCGGTGCCCTTGCCGGTAACTGCTTCAACATTGATCGTGAGGCTATGGCCAAGGAGCTTGGCTTCGATGGCTTGCTGTACAACTCCATGAACGCTGTTGCGGACCGTGATTTCGCTATGGAGACCATGCAATGGGGCAGCTCGTTCATGCTCAAGATTTCCCGCTGGGCCGAGGATCTGATCATCTACAGCAGTCTGGAATTCGGCTTTGTCCGTCTGTCAGATGCCTACTCGACTGGATCGTCGCTCATGCCCCAGAAGAAGAACGCAGGTAAGTTTGAAATCCGCCTTGTGATATGAAGCAGCATGCTGATATATGTTCCACAATTTAGACAGCCTGGAGCTGCTCCGCGGTAAGTCTGGCCGTGCCTTCGGCCAGATGGCCGGCCTGATGTGCACAATCAAGGGTCTCCCCACTACCTACAACAAGGATCTGCAGGAGAGTGTTGAGCCAATGCTCGACCACGTCAAGACTGTCAGCGACAGCATCCAGATTGCAACCGGTGTGCTCTCTACTCTCACTGTCATCCCCGAGAAGATGATCGCCGCCCTGGCTCCGGAGATGCTGGCTACCGAAATTGCCGACTACCTTGTCCGCAAGGGCGTGCCTTTCCGCGAGGGACACCACATCTCCGGTCGTGTCGTTGCTCTCGCTGAGAACACCAATGTTCCCATGGACACACTCTCTCTGAAGCAGCTCCAGGAAGTCGATGCCCGCTTCGACGCTGATGTCCAGGCTTGCCTTGACTACGAGCGTGCCGTGGAGCTCAAGGATGCCATTGGCGGAACCAGCAAGCGTGCAGTCCTCGAGCAGACCGCCGTGCTGAAGAACTTGTTGTAAAATCTTTTGGATACGATATATGAAGAAAACAATGTTAGGCTTTCGGTTAGAGAAAAATGAATGTATGAATTGACTTTATTAGGTGTCTTCCAAAAATAAAAAGGCTAAGCTATGTGCTAATAAAGGAGGGAATATCATTCAACATACCAATCGGACCATCGTTCAAATCTCATCAAAACACTTAAGCCGGGACTCCAACCCTAACATAGAAATAACAGCATTAACCCCCCAAAATCCAAATCAAACCAAATCCCTCAAATCCCCCCTCTTGGGCTGATACCCATCCTCCCAGACGGAGACTTAATTTCGGGTCCAGGGGCGCCCTCTTCCGCCTCATAAGCAGGTGGGACGTCAACATTACCCTCCGCAGCCGCAATATCATCTTCCAAACTGCGCTCCACGGGCCTAGGCCTCGATCTGGACGCACCGCCCCCACGCCCCCGGAGATTGGAAGTATGGTCACTGGTTGTGATTCCAAGCCCGTTCTCCAAGCCCCGATCCTCCGGTCTCCCAGCATACTGCATAAAACTCATAACATGATCTGTCTCACCACGCTCAGCCTTCCTTCCCCTTTCCCCCTGGGCCTGGGAGTCTCCAATTTCCATACCATTGGAGTATCGATCCAGATTCGCGCCTAGGACAACTCCCTCGGCGGTGATGACCCGTCCAGCTTGGTTTCTCCCAGGACTGCTACCATTGCTATTGCCATGGCTGTGGCCGCTGCAGTTCCCGGCTCCTCTTGCTGAGCTTGCACGTGAACTAGGTATAGGCGCCAAGGCAGGCGATTCCCAAGCCCGCGGACTAGTCCTCGACTTGCTGTGATTCTGCTGTCGCTGTCGTTGCTCCATGGGTACGTTAATCAGCTCGCTCTGGGAGTGGGAGGCTAGTTCGGCGCGCAGGCGTTGGAAGCACGTGTCTGGTAGCTCTGGGGTAAATCCTTGACGGGGAAGGACTGAAGCGATAAGCTCGCTTGAGTGCGATTTAGTTGGCGGGACTGGAGGCGTTTTGTGGGGAGAGTGTGAGATAAAGCCTGTTGAGGATGACCCCAATGCTAGGTCTGGTGTGAGAATTATGCTTCCCCGTATGTTATCCGTGGCGAATGGGGAGACTGCGCTCAATGAGTCTATTGTTAATGGAACCTCTAGTATCAGTGAAAGTTATTTTGCCTCATTGGCCAGTTATTTATTGGATGTGTGTGCTCACTATTTGTTTCGCTGTCTGACGGCGATAGGGCCCCTTTCATTTCGGCTGCATTTGCTCGATATTTCCGCTTAAGTCGGGATGGGTACCATGAGACGAGAGTTGAACCCTTCTCACGTTTCCCATATTCTCGCTTGCGGCGACAGCAACAGAAAAGTAGAACGGCACATATGACCAAGACCGCAATCCCTCCCACAACACCACCGATGATTGCGCCCAGGTTTGAGGATGGGGCACTTGGGGTGTTGGGTGTCTCCAAACCTGCTGGTGTTTCTGTAGTAATAGAGGTTGTCGAAGAAGGTGGAGATGCGGTCGTAGACGGATCCGTTGACAAGACGGTAGTTGACCCCGACAAAGTGGACGTAGAGGAAGTGGTGGTGGTTCTCGGTGTCACATTGGGCAACAAGCCAATGACCCCAGCTGTGGTCAACGAGAGTGTGTCATCGTCGCTGTCACCTGGACAAATGCCCGTCGTACACGGATCACTTGAGCAGCACCCACGAAAGTTGCCTGCCGTGCAGACATACCACTGCTTGGTCCCGGTGCAAGTATTAGAGTCTCGAGGGATGATAGACTCGAGGGACTCGAGAGACTCCATCTCGAACACCATCCTCAAAGATCAAGTCTCATTCACCGAATTCGAAGACAACTTGATCAAATCGCAGGACACAGGAGTGATGCTGGATGGCACAAGCTTGAACGACTGGAAGCGAGAGGTCTCGTCCTTTCAACGAGGTTTGAGGATTTGCCAGCAGGAATGACAACAGAGGTGAACTGGGTCATGCCTCGCCAGATATTCTTGCAAGAGCCATTCATTGCCTTTCGAATGGAGAGAAAGAAGCCGAAAAAGGGTCCCTTTGTTGGTGATGGTGCGGGGTGGCAATGGCATTTCAATTATAGATCCTGGTAGGTCTGTCACCAATGGGCTTTACCTGTGTAGGCTTGGTTTCTCCTTGGCTCGTGTGGGTAGGCTCTTCGGCTCTTTGTCAAGACATAGTTTATTTTGGATACTTTAGTGATAAATGATCGCAGAATCCAGAAAGTCAGGAAGAAACCAGCCACAAATCAACCAAGGTTCGAAATGAGACTCGAAGAGGTTAGTGTTTGGTTTCTTTGTTGACTAGACGGGGGGAAGTCAACCCCTGAGGATTTTTAGCCAAACCAGACAAAGAAGGGGAGTTTCGATATGGGAGGGAAAAAGAAAACTACAATAGGGATCTATCATGGCGAACAGAAAAACATTAAGAAGTAATAAATCCAATCATATGAGACAAACTGAGGGTAAAAGCACTCAGCACACCAACTCTTCGCCTGTTAAGATAAAGGAAAAAAATATGGCTATACAGGATGTAAGTAACACAGTCAACAAAAAAAAGGTCTTTTTCATAGATATTTCCCCTTGAAACGGGGCCTTGTGACGCCACAAGCCCTAGTTCCACCTCAAAACCACGAGGCTGGGAGAGGGCGTCGATAGGGTCCATCTGAAACAACTCCGTGGTATCCTCCGTATTCTCTGCGGGTCGACTCCAAAATAGCGAGCTTAGTAGGTACGCTTGAAAGGAGGGACGGCCTTGCACTCCGCCTCATCCAGGGTGTTAGCCTCAACGGCACGGTAGCCTAGCTTGACCTCGCCGTGGGGCTTCTTCTGCCAGGAGAGAGTGTGCTTCATCCACTTCTCGTCGTCACGGTCGGGGTAGTCCTCGCGGGCGTGGGCACCACGAGACTCCTTACGAGCGGCAGCAGAAGCAGCGGTTTGGGTACTGTGAGATTTGTGTTAGCAAGGGATCCTAAATCATTTACTCGGGGTTACGTACGCGCAAGTCAGCAGGTTGCGGAGCTCAAGGGTCTCCACCAGGTCGGAGTTCCAGATCATGCTGCGGTCCTTGGTGCCGACCTGGGAATACAACTGGTCAACCTTGTTGACCTTCTCGACACCCTCGTCCAAGCTCTCCTGAGTACGGAAGACGCTGACATCGGTCTGCATGGTTCTCTGCATGGCGTTGCGGACTTCGAAGGTGGACTTAGGGCCATCGGCGGTACGGGCAAAGTCGAGGTCCTTGATGGACTGAGCACCAGCATCGGATGAAAGCTCCTTGTGGGGCTTGCCAGGGGTGGCAGTGTCGCGAACACGGTGAGACACAGCACGGCCGAAGACAATCAAATCAAGCAGGGAGTTGGCACCCAGGCGGTTAGCACCGTGGACAGACACACATGCGGCCTCACCGCAGGCGTACAGGCCGGGAACAACCTTCTCCTGGCCGTTCTCATCCACATCCAGAACCTCACCGGTGTACTTGGTGGGGATACCACCCATGTTGTAGTGGACGGTGGGCAGGACAGGGATGGGCTGCTTAGTGACATCAACACCGGAGAAAATCGAGGCAGTCTCGGAGATACCGGGCAGACGCTCGTGGAGGAGCTCAGCGGGCAAGTGGCTAAGCTGGAGGTAGATGTGGTCCTTTTCGGGTCCGACACCACGGCCCTCACGGATCTCCAGAGTCATGGAGCGGGAGACAACGTCACGGGAGGCAAGATCCTTGGCGGTGGGAGCATAACGTTCCATGAAACGCTCACCCTCGGAGTTGAGCAGGTAACCACCCTCACCACGGGAGCCCTCGGTAATCAGGCAACCGGCGCCGTAGATACCAGTAGGGTGGAACTGGACGAACTCAAGATCCTGGTTAGGGAGACCAGCACGAGCAACCATAGCCATACCGTCACCAGTGCAAGTGTGGGCAGAGGTACAGGAGAAGTAGGCACGTCCGTAACCACCAGTAGCAAGAACAGTGTGGTGGGCCTTGAAGCGGTGCAGAGTACCATCCTCCTGGTTGTAGGCAATGACACCACGGCACTCACCATCCTCCATCAGCAGGTCGAGCGCGAAGTATTCGATGAAGTAGTTGGTGTTGTGGCGGAGAGACTGTCCGTAGAGGGTGTGCAAAAGGGCGTGACCGGTACGGTCGGCGGCAGCGGCGCAACGGTAAGCCTGACCACCCTTGCCGAAATCCTTGGACTGACCACCGAAAGCACGCTGGTAAATACGTCCATCCTCGGTACGCGAGAAGGGGCAACCGTAGCCCTCAAGCTCGCGAACACTGGCCGGAGCCTCGCGGGTCATGTAGTGGATGGCATCTTGGTCACCAAGCCAATCAGAACCCTTCACGGTATCGTACATGTGCCATCTCCAGTCGTCCTCGTGCATGCTAAAATCCAGTTAGATTCAATTCGCTACCTTTCAGTGCTTGTGCGGGAAACCTACTTTCCGAGGGCAGCGTTGATACCACCCTGGGCAGCGACAGTGTGACTTCTAGTGGGGAACAGCTTGGAAACACAAGCAGTCTTGAATCCAGCCTCGGCCAAACCGAAAGCAGCGCGCAGACCGGCACCACCGGCACCGACAACGAGGGCATCGTACTCGTGATCCTGCGCAAGTCAGACCCAATCAATCTCTTGTCCATTCGGAGAGCGGTATTGTCTTACGATGATAGGGTACTTGTCGGTCAGGTAGCCATTGGACTCCTTAGCGCGCAAAGGCTGGTTGGACCATATCCGAGCTGGCGCAGTAGTAATTAGTGATGCATTCATGGGTGGACAATTTGAGTGTTCTAATGCGTACCTGCGGGCCTTGAAGATGAGAAAAGACGTCTTTGATCCCTCAAAACGCGGGAAACCTGGAGAGATAGACGTATGAGTATGTTACGGGTGTCGCGAATGGGCCGAAAATCGTTGCATGGCTACTCACCTTGGATGCAGGAGCTAGGCTCCGCAGGCTCATGGAGCTCATGATGGCGGGTCAAAAGAGAATTGAGTTTCCCTAATGAACCAAGAGAATCGCAGGACACCGAGGGTCGGTGACGGGCTTAGCAAAGAGGGGAGATTGTGGAATAGCGAACTCCTTCCAGGGCAACACTTTGATCTGGAATCGGGTTACGGTTGACGGTTTCACGCTGACATAATCATTCTCGCAGTTGCCGACGGGGAGGACCGGGGCCGAACCAGCCAATCAGCGACTGCGCAATGAAAATCAACCTCGGGCAGCCGGCCGTCCGTGATTGGCCAGATGGCACGTGTCCACGATTCATTTTGCCGGCCAGCACAGGCTACCGGAAGGATACGGTAGAGTGTCAGGGACATTGAAGAGAGCCGCTAGGATAAATTACGGGGTCTTATCACTATATATGGCTATTCTTTCTGATTTTAGTTCCACTTTTACTGGTGGAATGACATACAATTGCTAGATGTCACACACTTCAGTTGCAGCGTACATCTAGATCGAGACGGTCCGGTGGAGTCACATGACCATCTGTATTTTTACCAATCAGGAGAAAGTACCTAGACGGACTACAAAGGTTGTACTACATTGGTAGTCAGAGGGAATTTGGTTGAAATTATATTGCATTGACCAGGAAGAAATTCCCACGTAACAAGACAATAGTGATCGTACATCCCATCCATAATGCAAGCCGGAATCTCTAGTTGTACTGCATATATGTCGCCGTCGAGTTGAACTTGAGGTTGCCCTTAATCACCTTCTCAACAGAGGCCAAGAAGTCCTTCTCGGTAGCCACCTTGCGACGAGCCCGAATAGCAAACATACCTGCCTCAGTCGCAACGCTGCGAAGTTCGGCACCTGTAGCATTGGGGCACAATCGCGAGATCAACTCCCAACGGATGTCTCGCTCGACGGACATGCTCTTGGCATGGATTCGGAGAATGTTGGCACGGCCCTCGACATCCGGCAGCGAGAATTCGATCTTACGATCAATACGACCGGGACGCATCAGGGCTGGGTCAAGTGTGGACGGACGGTTGGTAGCGAACATGACCTTGATGTTACCACGAGAGTCGAATCCATCCAGCTGTGTGATCAGTTCCAGCATGGTTCGCTGGACTTCGTTATCGCCACCAGCGCCATCGTCGAAACGCGCACCACCAACGGCATCAATTTCATCGAAGAAAATGATGCATGCTTTCTTGGTACGGGCCATCTCGAAAAGTTCACGGACCATCCGAGCACCCTCACCAACGTACTTCTGCACCAGTTCACTACCAATGACACGAATGAAGGTAGCATCCGTTCGGTTGGCGACTGCACGGGCGCAAAGGGTCTTTCCGGTTCCCGGAGGTCCATAGAGCAGGGCACCCTTGGGTGGGTCGATACCGAGGTTCACGAAACGTTCTGGCGATAGCAAGGGCATTTCAACGACTTCTCGTAGCTTTTCGATCTGTTCTTTGCATCCGCCAACATCGCCGTAGGTCACATCGGGCTTATCCTCGACAGTCATCATTGTCACGCTAGGGTCGATCTTTGGCGGCAAGGGCAGCATGATCTGGTACTTATTACGGTCGACGCTGCAAAGCCTAGTCAGTACCTAGAAATGGCATATAATCCACCGGATAACTTACCCAACTCTCATGCCTTCCTCGATATCTGTCGGACTAACGCGCTCTCCTAGGTTGACAACGAACTTGGCAATTTGCTTGACGTTGATCACATATTTGCTCTTGTCCGAGTCCTTCTCGTCCTGGATAATCTTTGTGCACCTCGCAACCTGTAGCGGCTGTTCCTCCGCCATGCGTTGTCGATCGGCGGCAACATCCCAAAGGTGTGGAGGCGCAAGACCGGTGTCAGATTCCTGGTAAGGCGTAAGCTCCAGTTGTTCAAGGGGCCGAAAGAGCTGGACAAGTTATCACCTTAACACCGATCTTCTCATTGACGCTGTTCTGTTTGTCCTTGATATCCTTCTCGAGCTTCTTCAGCGCATTCGCGTAAGGTGCGGCGCCGTAAGTCTTGAGTACTGCGATGTCACTGTGATGGACGTCAGTCAATTATTGCCATCGCGCTTTGTGTGGATTGAATCAACACACGCCGGGAACTCACGCGTCTGTAAGGGGTGTGATCTTCTTCTCTGGTTCTTCATCGTCGGCGTAGTTCTTCTGGAACTTCTCCCAGTTCTGACCCGTGGCGCTAGGCATGATGAAAGGTGTTGACAGCCCAAGGCCGAGCTAAGGGAGTGTTCAAAGAAACAATAAAATCGAAAATGTATATGCAGATAGAACAAATTCGATATGCTCTGAGAACAGTGGCAAGTTGAAAAAAGATAGATAGGTTGGATATTGGGAGAGCAAAGGACGGTGATGTAGCAGAGCTGCGGTGGTCGAGCTAGCCTCACTAATCAGGTGCCAAGCTTCATCACCGCCCCAGAACCTCGCAGAATTTCCTGTGTGTCCTCCACCACAACAACTCAACTATCTCCTTTCACTCATTTTTTAAGGTTAATTTTGAATATCAATTTTCAAAATGGCCGCCGCAGTAGCACAGGGAGCCGCCGGCAACAACTCCTTCAAGGTGCGAGGCCTCAAAAAGATGTGTGTGAGCCACTGATTTCTGATTGCATGCAGGACAAGGAGAAGCCGATGGCCGTGCGGGCCTCCAACATTCTCGCTGCTCGGGGTATGTATATTCTCATTGTGTTAAAGGCACCCATGCTAATAATATCATAGCTGTCTCCGATGCCATTCGAACAGTACGCCTGCTCAAACGATCTGCAAATACCTAGATGAGGGGCTAACAAGAATATAGTCGTTGGGACCCAGGGGTATGGATAAGATGGTGAGTTCATCTCGGGTTTTCGTTCTATCAAGTGCTAATCTCTCTCTAGATCCAAACGGCCAAGGGACAGACCATCATCGTACGCAGCCCAATTCCATTCGAACATATCGGGAACCCCAACTGACCCCCGCAGACCAACGATGGAAACACCATGTTGAAGGATATGAGCGTGATGCACCCTGCTGCCCGTATGCTCGTCGACCTGAGTTCGGCGCAGGATGTCGAAGCTGGTGATGGAACGACATCAGTGGTTGTCATTGCTGGCAGTCTGCTCGGCGCTGCCGAAAAGTTGCTAGGCAAGGGCCTTCACCCCACTGTCATCTCCGAGTCTTTCCAAAGAGCCGCCGGTGCTGCCGTCGAGATCCTCCACAACATGTCCCGTCCTATCAATCTTTCCGACCGTTCCACCCTCCTCCAAGCCGCTTCTACTTCGCTTTCGTCCAAGATCGTGTCCCAGCACTCCGGACTTCTGGGCCCGATGGCCGTCGACTCGGTCCTAAAGGTTTGTGACCCGAAGACCGCAGAGAATGTTGACTTGCGGGACATCCGTATTGTGAAGAAGGTTGGCGGCACAATCGAGGATAGTGAGATGGTCGATGGTGTGGTTCTCAACCAGCCCGTGATCAAGAGCAGTGGTGGTCCCACAAGAATCGAGAAGGCGCGGATAGGCCTGATCCAGTTCCAACTGAGCCCGCCCAAGCCAGACGTATGTTTACTCGTGCCTCAAGTTGTTATTCGAACAAAACTAACAATCAGATCCTAGATGGAGAACCAAATCGTGGTTAACGACTACCGCCAGATGGACAAGATCCTGAAAGAGGAGCGCCAATACATGCTCAACATGGTCAAGAAGATCCAGAAGACCAAGTGTAACGTTCTTTTGATTCAGAAGTCCATCCTCCGTGACGCCGTGAACGAACTTTCCCTCCACTTCCTTTCCCGTCTCAAGATTCTCGCCATCAAGGATATTGAGCGTGATGAGGTCGAATTCCTGTGCAAGAGTCTCGGCTGCAAGCCCGTCGCTAACGTCGACTCCTTCACCGAGGACAAGCTCGGCACCGCCGACCTCGTCGAGGAAGTCCAAGCCTCCGGTGCTCGTTACGTCAAGATCACCGGTATCAAGGCTCCTCTTGCCTCTTACAACCAGACCGTCTCTATTGTCGCCCGCGGTGCCAACAGCTTGATTTTGGATGAAGCCGAGCGATCGTTGCACGACGCCCTTTGTGTCATTCGCTGCCTCGTCAAGAAGCGTGCCATGATCGCAGGTGGTGGTGCTCCCGAGATTGAAGTGGCCCACACACTCGCCATGCGCGCTCGTGAGCTTACTGGTACTGAGGCTATTTGCTTCAAGGCCTTCGCCGATGCCATGGAGGTCATCCCCACTACTCTCGCTGAGAACGCCGGTCTTAACTCCATCAAGGTTGTGACTGAACTACGCCACCGCCACGCTCAGGGCCAGCACAATGCTGGTGTCAGCATTCGCAGCGGTGGTGTGAAGGATGATATCACAGAGGAGAATATTCTCCAGCCCCTGCTGGTCAGCACCAGTGCGATTGAGCTGGCTGCGGAGACTGTGAAGATGATCATGAGAATTGATGACATTGCTCTGTCGCGGTAAACGCCCTCTGCGGCCGCTAACGTGAGCTGTATGATGGAAAGCGATCTGATCGCGACGAGTAATTAAAAAAAATATCCCGTTCCTGCATAGAATCACTCTCAGACTCATAACACACCCTGTGCAATGTATATGGTGAAACGAGCTCCCTGTAATGCTATTCTCCCAAATTCTAATGTGAAAGGTGAATATCGGTGTGTGCTTAGGCTTGAGGATGGCATATTGACATGGGAGTTTTGAAATTGGGGCTATTTAGGGTATTGTGCATTTTGAGGGCATAAGGGAGGATACTGCACCTCCCTATGGGCACACTTTCCAATGGCCTTTCTTTAGTTCATTCTTCGCTCTCTAACTTGGTTGGTACCGTCTAGTAAAACACGCGAGTCTCAAGCAGATTGAGAGAATGAAATCGGATGGAGAGTCAACACTGGAAGCTGTTCAACCTCTTCGTTAGACATAGATGCATCTTTTTATATATTTGCTATAGGATTATATGCCTTAGGAGCTTCCGGCTATCCAATATATAAGGGGCACGTTCGCCATATATTCTTTTGGAAAATAATAGTACAGCTCAATAAAACACCTGCATGTGTACTTGAAATATGTAGAGCAGGCCTTTAACTAATTGTCCCGATCAACAACCAATAATTCCATGAACAATATATCCATTAGCAACAAAGCTAGTGTGTAAGAATTAAACCAATCACCGTCAATGTTAAAAACCAAAATGGAATTGAATAAGGATATAGTTTGAAGCTAAAGACATCAATAACCCTTTGTTCCCTTTGTTCGCGCCAAGAGATAGGAGTCGGCCCGTTTCACAAGATCCCCCGACATTGAAAGCTCTCGACAAAGTGATCTCTGCTTTTTCATACATTCTCCTAGTAATTTGGCGACTCTATATATACACATAAAGACTTACTGTCATCAAGACAGTGATTGCTGGCGCTTGCCCGCCTCGAATTGCGGGCGATAAGAGATAGCGTGACGATCGGGACGTCAGCTCCGCAACGAACTCTGATCAACACCATGGGGAAGTTCGAAGATGAAGGGAACTCAGAGTCCGTACCGTTGAATCGACAACGGTCGGAATCCCTCACCTCACATACATCCACCGACTCCGGCCTGTCGATCGCCTCCGAATCATTTATGAAGAACCACAAGGGGGGCAACACAATGCCGATGGAGGAAGGGGATGGGGACAGATACCGGGACATTGAAGACGGAGGGGAACCTGGCTCAGATGAGCCTCTTATATCAAGCGATAAGAAAGCAAGCTCGTCCAGTCGCCTGCGCCGGATTGTCTGGTTACTGGTGTTGCTCTGCGTCGGTGGCTGGGTGCTTGCCTTCGTACTGTTCCTCACACAGAAACGACCCGATACCGCGGCACTCTCGTCTGCGTCAACTGCGGAGATCCATGAACCAATCGTGGAGATCCATGAACCAGACTCGGTCCCCGGTGGTAAGAGCCACCGGAAACCAGTGACACTCGAGCAAGTCTTGAGTGGTGCCTGGTCTCCGAGGTCCCACGCGATCTCCTGGATTGCAGGCCCGGGCGGCGAGGATGGTCTTCTGGTTGAGCAGGGCGAGAAACAAGACGCTTTTTTGCGGGTGAAAGACATCCGCAGTAGTAAGGATGGCGTCGATAATCTCGACACCAGAGTGTTGATGAAGAAGGCGTACATCTGGTTCGAGGGAGAGGCCATGTCACCGGCCAAGACGTGGCCAAGTCCTGATATGAACAAGGTCTTGATCATGACTGACATACAGTCCAATTGGAGACACTCGTATTTTGGGAAATATTGGATTCTCGATGTGGCGACGCAGAAGGCCGAGCCGCTCGATCCTGGGAACCTGAGTGGACGTGTACAGCTTGCAACTTGGTCACCAACCTCTGATGCAGTTGTGTTTGTTCGCGAGAACAACCTATATTTGCGTAAGCTGGCATCTTTGGAGGTCACCCCCATCACCAAGGATGGCGACGAGAACCTCTTCTATGGTGTTCCAGACTGGGTGTACGAGGAAGAAGTGTTTGCAGGCAACACCGGCACCTGGTGGTCTGATGACGGGAAGTTTGTCGCATTCCTTCGAACAAACGAGTCGGCAGTTCCTGAATATCCTATTCAATACTTCCTTTCACGGCCATCTGGCAAAGAGCCGCCGCCCGGTCTTGAAAATTACCCCGAAGTCAGGCAGATCAAATACCCGAAACCCGGCAGCCCAAATCCCATTGTCAACTTGCAGTTCTATGATGTCGAGAAAAATGAAGTTTTCTCATTTGAGATGCCAGAGGACTTTGTTGACACTGAAAGAATTATCATCGAGATTGTCTGGGCGTCCGAGGGCAAGGTTTTGATCCGAGAGACCAACCGCGAAAGCGATGTTGTGAAGATTTTTGTTATGGACACAAAAGCCCGAACTGGTAAACTGGTGCGGTCTGAGGATATCGCAGCTCTTGACGGTGGCTGGGTTGAACCTTCACAGTCGACTCGGGTTATTCCCGCTGACCCCAAAAATGGTCGACCACACGATGGTTATATTGACACCGTTATTTATGAAGGCTATGATCACTTGGCTTATTTCACACCTTTCGATAACCCAGAGCCTGTGATGTTGACCAAGGGCAATTGGGAAGTGGTCAAGGCACCGTCGGCTATTGACCTGAAGAAGGGTCTGGTATACTTTGTTGCCACAAAGGAAGCTCCAACTCAGCGTCACGTATACTCGGTCAAATTGGATGGATCCGATCTTCGACCTCTGACGGATGTATCTGCACCCGGATTTTTCGATGTTTCATTTTCCCATGGAGCCGGCTATGGTTTACTCAGCTATAAAGGCCCAGCAGTGCCGTGGCAGGCTGTGATCAACACCCAAGGCGACGAAATTGACTTCCTAAACATCATCGAGGAGAATGTTGAACTCGCTAAGATGGTGGAAGATTTCGCTCTCCCAACAGAGGTGTACACCAATGTAACCATTGATGGTTACACACTCCAAGTTCTGGAGCGCCGCCCTCCAAACTTCGACCCTGCAAAGAAATACCCCGTGCTTTTCTTCCTATATGGTGGACCGGGATCGCAAACGGTCGATCGTAAGTTCACAATTGACTTCCAGACATATGTCGCCTCGAGCCTGGGTTATATTGTCGTCACTGTGGATGGCCGGGGAACCGGTTTCATCGGGAGAGAAGCTCGATGCGTTGTTCGTGGTAATATCGGCCACTACGAAGCTCTCGATCAGATTGAGACAGGCAAGATCTGGGCTAGCAAGAGTTACGTGGATGAAAGCCGCATGGCGGTTTGGGGATGGAGCTACGGTGGCTACATGACCCTGAAGGTCCTTGAACAAGATGCGGGCGAGACATTCCAATATGGCATGGCTGTGGCACCTGTCACTGATTGGAGGTTCTATGGTAAGCTCATCCAAATTACATACCAATGGTCTGTTTGTTTTCCTACATGCACATACTAACATGCTACTTCTTCATAGACTCTATCTATACAGAACGTTATATGCATACACCCGAGCACAACCCCTCAGGTTATGAAAATGCCTCCATCAGTGATGTTGTGGCCCTAGGACACAGTGTTCGGTTTTTGATCATGCACGGTGTTGCCGACGACAATGTTCATCTTCAAAATACCCTTGTGTTGATCGACAAGCTGGATTTGAAGAACATCGACAACTACGATATGCAGGTCTTCCCTGACTCGGATCATAGTATACAATTCCATATGGCGTATGTGCTTGTTTATGAACGTAAGTCAATTTCTCACACGCTTCCGTTTCATGGCTTTCCAAGGTTGGAAAAGGACACGACTAATTATGAATCAAGGTCTTTCGAGCTGGCTCATCAATGCGTTCAACGGTGAATGGCATCGGATCACGAGCCCGAAACCACAGGGGTGAGTCGACGTGACGCAGGATCTCAGGGCTGTTCATCGAATTGTGCTATTCTTTTGGCTTTTCGGCGTAAATACATTTGTTTTGGAACTATCTACACCCCGTTTGGGTAGATTATATTCTGCTAGATATATATAGCTCTAGGGAACAATGGATGCATATGGTAATTCAATATATTCTCATGATTAATGCTAAGAACATAGGATAAAAAGGCGCTGATGTACGCCACAATTTCTCGACACGTGAAAACAACGAAACTGGTATAAAAGGATCAGACAAAACATATCAACAGAGGAATTTTTAAAAGAAACCAAGTCAGACACCGAATAATGCAAGTATGAACAAAATGCAGCGAGAAAAATATACAGGAGTGCAGTATGTGCAAGTAGGGAGTAGTAAGGAGGGTGGGCGTATAAAACCCAAATCAAGACGCATGACTAGGAGAAAGTCCGCCAGCCCGAATGAAGTCATCTCTGTTCGCGACACTGATATCAGAATTTCGGTACGGAAGGAATTCTTCACGTTGCAAGCCACGTAGCTGTTCCAGACCAGCAGTTGAGACGGAGCGCGAGTAGGACCCAGAACGAGAGCGGGTGCCAGGACGGGCACTCAGCAGAGACAACTGATGGTTGGAGGTCCATGCGGGTGACCTATTACCCGGGGAGCTGCCGTTGGACATCGCAGTAGGCCTTGGCGCAAAGACAGGCAGACGAGCGAAGGACTCGGTAGAGACATTGCCCATGCTCATGCTCATAGCCGAGATGTCAGACATGGGACGGTGGAAGCCGCCGCGACCGGGTAACTCGGACGCAGAACTGTATATCGTGGAGATACCGGACTGGGCAGAAGAGCGCCAGGAATGCACTGCGCCGCGCGGGATGGTGATGATCTCTTCATCGATGCCAGTCTCAATGGCGGCTGCCACGTCGGCTGGCTCGATCGGATCGCCAGCTGCGCGGCTGGCCATCATCTTGGCGGACTTGCCAATCCACAACATCTGCTCGTGCTCGCGGAGGTACCGGTCGCCACTGAAGGACTTCTGAACAATCTGGCGGGTCATCATGCCGAGTTTGCGACGGTGCTCGCTCTTCTCGTACATACGGCGGGTGATGGCTGCTACTTCCTCAGGTGTGGGAGAGGAGGTCAGGACTGGTGCGGGTGATGTGTCTTCGCTGTGTTTGCTCCATTCGCCGAGCATGGCAAGCATGCCGATTTGAGCCTTTGCTAGGGCGAGGGCATCGTTTGGTGCGACAACGGCACTGAAGCGGGAGAAGTCATCTGGGTCACTGAGTACTCGAAGGGAAGCACCGACATCTGTGCAGACGACGGGAGCTCCAGTCAGAGCAGCCTCTCCTAGGGCGAGAGGGAGACCTTCAGACAGAGATGAGTTTAGGAAGAGCCATGTGTTCTCTAGGACCTTCATGGGGTCGGCAGTTCCACGGAGTGTGACTCTGCCACGAAGACCCTTTGATGCGATAATCTCTTGACACTCGGTAGAGTAAGTTGGGGCCTTGTCAATGGCACCATAGATATCCAGATGGTACTCATCAAACTTCCACTGGTTGATGATGATATCTGCAGCAAGAAGGGCAGTCTTGATGTCCTTGGCATACCAAACGTGGGACAACATGGTCACAGTTGGTCGTTCGGATTTGATTTCCTTGACTGGAGAGAACTTCTGCATATCAGTGATACCGTTGACGACAGGATCGATCTTTCGGCGGAAAGTGTTTCGGTGCTCAATTGTGCCCTGGCAGGTACCAATCTCAACCTCCCAACCGGGGTTGAAGAAGTCTGCACAGGGAAGGATGATGTCTGCGTGATGAAGAGTCAAGACAGAAGTAATTCGCATCAATCCAAGAAGCGCGTTTCGAACAAATGGTGAGAGCTTGCACAGAGCAGACGACAGACAGAGATTAGTTTCACGCCAACTGATGGCGTGGTCCCAAATCTGCAAGGTACAGTTGCGCTTGATTTTGCATACAACACCGTAAGAGGCACTGACGCTGTGATGCGAGGCTTGGAAGGTTGAAGGGATCTTTTCAGGAACCGGGATTGAGAAGATGAAGAGATAGCGGTACCAGAGCTCCAGGGCGACATCGAGAGATGCCAGGGTAGGAAGCTCAGTGTCGAACCACTGGGATGACGGGATGGTGTTTGACATTTCCTGGGTCAGCCACAAATCGCGCCAACTCTGCTTCACTATCTCACTGTCCCACACCTGAGTCCAATGACGGGACTCTTGGAAGTATGTGTTCAAGTTCACAAGTGCACGAGTAGCCTGGTGGATATCAGACTTTGAGAGATGAACTGCACGGGCACCCTTAACCAAAGCCGTCAGAATCGGAATGAAGTTCATCTTGATGTCGAACTCGCTCGCCGACGTAACATTATCAACCTCAGCATCTAGCTTGTTGTGGAACAAACCGTGAGTTGGAGTGAGGAAGTCCATACCCCAAAGCGGGATGAGCTTGAGGGACTGGATATTCTGTTCGGTTTGATGCTTGGGGACACCAAAATCGTTCGCAGACTCGCAAATCATGTGCCATTTGATGGTTCGCAGGGAGTTGATCATATCTCGTCGACAGGCAGAGACACCGCCACCTTCATTGGGCCAGGTACCGTTGTCTGCCGCCATGACATGGAGCGTTTTGTCGGTATCGGTGCCAAAGTTCTTGGAGCGGGTGTTAGCAACAGCATCACCTCCAGGGCCGAAGTTGAGCAGATCGGTGAGCTTAACAGCAAGAGGGGTCCAACTGGAAATGTTGTCGTCCAGATCTGCACTTGCCATGATCGCATCAGCGCGGAGATCCACGTACTTCTTCGCAGATCCAAGATTGCCCCAGTCACGGCTACGCCAGTAAGGGGTAAGAACCTTATCTCTGCGAAGAATGCGATCGTCCATCCATCGCACGATAATTGCATCGAAGTCAACACGATCCTTCCATGCCTTCCACATCAAGGAGCGAGCCCGAGAAGTTGACACCACAAAGCGCTTCTTCGTGAGGCCCAGTGTTCGGGTAAGAAGATTTGACTGGAGACTGTCGCAGTAGACAAATGGGTTGTCATGCGCAAAGCTGGTATACTTCGGCTTGGAAAGTACACCTAGATAGTCGTGCTCAATCATGGGCGGAGTCTGCATCTTCTGTCCGTTGATAGTAGTGAAGATGGTGGGATGGAACTTGTGATCATACAGCCAACGACTTTCATAGACATCGGCACCCTGGACAAAGCTGGCCTCGGTGACCTTGGAGTGAGGAATCCATCGCTCAATCTTCTCGGGATGGCGACGCGGAGGCGCACACCAAGACACTGTACAGCTAATGTGGGATAAGACGAACTCAGCTCGCAGCAACTCATCACCGAAACGAGGGTTCTTGCGATAGTGGTACTTGAAGCGGATAAGATTGCCATCCTTCATGTAGGAACCCGATTCGATAAGACCCTTGCGGTTGTACTGGACGCTTTGCAGATGGTTTGCTCCTAACACGCAACGTCGTCCTAGTGGAATGCGGTTTGAGGATTTGTTAAGCTTGAAGCCCTTCTTAGTCGGAACTCGGTAGTCGTAGTGGTATTCGTTGATCACTTTGCCGTCCTTTAACTCCTGCTTGACCAGAAGCAACATCTCACCTGAGTAGGTGCTGACGTACTTCAGGGATTTGACCTCCTTGGGCTCGGTCTTATGCTCACCAGCGTAGTGGTAGATCTTGAAACTGCCATCAATCTCATGGTGCCTGAAGGCTGTAAAGGTGCCATCCAGACTCTGGACAATGACCCGGCTCTTTTTGATATGGATCGTCATTCCCTTGGTCTCTTCCCACAGCCGCTTGACGTTCTTGCGGCCATGGAAGAGAAAGAACGACAAGCCCAAGTCTTGAACGATCTTAGAATAAACCCAGACCATATTGAGTAAGAATACGATTGGCACACGGACAACGGTGGGAAGGGTCTGAGTGACGTGATTGAACTCTCTCTGGAATTCCGGATCCGCGACCAAAGCCACCACAAAGAATTTGACTATTGTTCCCAGTTTGTGGTAAATGTAGCTAGCTGGTGATCGGACTAGCGACAATGCAATCGGGAGCTTCCGAGGTATGTAGGAGATGTACTTCGAAGTCTCGGGCTCTTTGGGAAGAGCGGCTTCTCCAGTTCCCAAGTGAGCATAGTCGAGAACGCTAATTGCAGTGGCAGCTCCAAGGTTGCAACGGGCAACGTGGATATCGAGATCATTGGTATCGAATGCGCAAAGACTTTTCTGGAGCCATTGGCGGTGGCTATTGGAGAGACTGCATTGTTGTCCCAAGCAACGCTTCAGCAGCACATCCCGAACTTCCGTTGGGAGCTTGTCCCAATGGAGATCGGGCTCAAAACCAAGGCAAAGCTGCCGAAGGAGTTCTTTCTTAGCCCAGCGTATGATAGTAGTTGTGTTGGCGTCGTCATGAAGCTGTCGACCCATCGTGTGAGTTACCCCACCGGAGACAATGGATCCTGCCAATGATGCGTACTCATGAGGCACACCCAACATAAGCTCTGTGACAGCATGAAGCAAGGTTTCAGCAATGATCTGACAATTTCCGCTGATATCGAGACGCTCGTCTAGGAGTCGTCCCACGGTGATGGCCAACTTCAACTGGTTTCCGGTGCTGCAGCTGAGAGCTCGAATGCCGGGACCGAGAGAGCCAGAAGAGACAAGCTCAATGACAATGTCTCCCTTCTCCCACGATGCGATCGCGGTGTTCACAATATTTTTGGAGCCGGGAAACGCTTCTTCAATCCTGAGTTCTTCTTTGCAAGACATCATAGCACTCTTGATTTCGACGCCAGGATGGACACCAGGATTGAGTCTGAATCGGGAATCAGATGGAAGTAGTGAATAGCTTTCGAAGAAAGTCTGAAGCTCTTGCTGAGACCATTCGGGGTCCGACCAGGGCGTTGTAAACGCATGGAAGGTGCGGCCAAGTTCCACTGGAGAGTCCACTTTGTTTGGCATACCCATTTTGGCATTCCAGAGCGAGAGGATGGCAACGGTCCAGGTGGCAGATCCGAGTCCAATGATCTGCGAGTACAGGAAACGCGGCATAGAGACTTTGAGCGCGATACCGACTGGCAATCCGATACAGATACCAATGAGGAGAGGCTTCAGTGCGTGAGGGCCCGTGAAGATCTTCGTATATTGGTACCAGATTAAACCAGTGTAGGCGAGAACGTATGAGAAGAAAACAATCATGCCTTCAATCGATGATTGGAAGGTCCAAATGAGAGCAGTGGCAAGGGAAAGGCTCCAGACATGCCACAAGAGGAATCTAAAAAGGACTCGCCAGTATACCTTTCGCCGGAGTTGCACCTCTTGTTTCTGTGCGAGCCGAATGTCTTTTGCAGATCTGACGGAAAAAGGCGTATTGCTACCAAGAGCATCATGGAGCTCCTGGGCTTTGGTATCAATGAGCACGGCTCCGATCAAATAGTAGGCAAGGGCGAAGCCAACGGCCATTCGATTAGCATCATTCACCGTGCTAGTGAGGCCAAGAATACGGTCGCCACTCAGCAGTTGTGCCCATTTATCGAGAAGCGCAATCACAAAGTAGAGAACACCACATCCCATCTCTTTGCTCGATTGGCGCCAGTGAATAAATGCATTGTGTAGACGAATACCTTTCTGGGAGTTGCGCAGGGTGTCAAGTGCCACCTTGGTTTGGATGTTCCAACCAGAACTGAACGGAATCGGCCTCGGCACATCCGCATGGCGACAGTACCAATCAAGAAGGAAATTGGTAGACTCCCAGTCCTGGGCAAGCTCAACGACCATTTTATCCTTGGATGCTCTTGAGAACATGCCGCGCTTCGTCTCAGCCAAGACATCCTTCGACAGGGCTTCTCTCGCCAGCTTGAGTGCGGCCGGGTCACTCATATTCGCGAACACCTTCTCGTCATCATTTCCATAGGCAGTGATATACCACTTACGGATCTCGGTATCATCGGTGCGTCTCACAGATTGGTACCAAGTGACCCATTTGGAGGTGACCGAACGAAGGCAGAGCAAAAGCACACCAATGAAGACATAGATAATGGCGAGATAGACAGCCGAGTCGTGGCCACTCCAGGCTGTGATGATCGGCGCCAAGAAGAGGATCGGAATGCACATAATAATTGGCTTGCGGCCAGACAAAAAGGTCGAGCCGGGGTAACTGAAGCTTGCAAGCGAGGCGAAGGTTGAGAAGTAGATTGTCAGAGCGATCAGATAGAGGTAGAATATGATACCAGCCCGAGGGCCTCGAACACTTGAAATGGCAACAAAGCCGATCAAGCCACCGGCCACAGTGAAGGCAATACCAGCGATCAGGCGAATGAGAACGAACATGTTCGCTGCTGCGAATGCCATGGAAATGAGGTAATAAGGACCACCGCACGCAATCCAGGTACCAATTGCACCGGAAAGTAGCAGAGAAATCATCAGCGCTATAGTGGCACTGTCCTGTTCATCGTGGGACATGGCGGCAGAGAGATAGAGTCCGCGGCCAACCATGGTAAGCAGAATGATATCAATCAAAGCAGGAATAGCGAAGACACTCAAGAATGTGAATCGCTGGTATCCAGGCATAGTCTTACGCTGCTCATCGGGGTTGACATCAATCTGAGCTCCGGCGTAGGATGTAGCAAGCTCCGGAGCACCGTTCATCCAGTTTGGCGGCTGATGGTCTCCGTAGTAAGCCCTGAACCGGTCCGATAGCAACTTTCCGAAAACACTGGGAGCCACGTCGAAGTAAGCTTCACAACGCGATCCAAGGGCAAATGACTCAGCGAAGGCGGCAGCCTGATCGGTATGGTTGTTAAATAGAGGATTCCGATCGGTCACCTCTGCGTAAATCTCATCGAAGGCTCCCTGTCTTGCGGCACAGAAAAGTGCAAGAGCCATCATATCCACATATGTATCAATGGAGCCACCTTGAAGAAGCGCGCACAGACCACTAGTAATGGCGGCAAGGTCATCCTCGCGGCGATACCTCAAAACATCGGAGAGTACACTGTCGGCCTGATGGAAAAGATCAAGACAGACATCGAGAGACGGGTATTTGCAACCTTGGTCCATGTACCAGTTGATACGAGACTTGATCAGATCCTCAGCAGATGTAGATTTCTCGAGATACCCAACCGTGTTCAGCGCCTTCAACTGAGCAAAAGAAGGGGCATCCACTAGTTGCTTGCGAATGTAGGTGCATATGGCTTCACATAGCTCGCTATGAGAATCAGTGAGAGAGAGGTGCTGCAAGAGAAGGAGGCGCTCTTCAGGGCTGAGAACATCGATGTCTTGAATCAGTCGACGGGGGAGGCCAGTATCATGCGAGACATCTTGAGACCAGGTCGCGAAGGTCGCCTCAGCCTCGAAGCAGACATGCCGAGGAAATCCCTTTGCCGATAGGAAGGTATGAAGAATAGTACCAGCCAGGCCTTGCGCATTCTTGGACACATAAATCTCAATACCATCATGTTCCATCTCAAAAACGGCCCAAAAGCGGAAATCAGAGCTCTTGCGCAGACCAGAGTCGAGGCAAAGATTGACATGCAACAGATCGTTGGATGCCCAGTTTGCAAGTTCCTTAATTGTGTTGGCCAAATAATCATCATCTCCGGAGAGATCCAGAGAGTCATAGAATTGGCGCAGAAGGAGTCCAATGCTTTGGATTTTGATTGTCGGGACGGGATGAAGAAGGTTGAGAGACTTAAGACGTTGTTGAGATTGGAAAATTTCTGCAAATGCCAGTGGAGTCGAGTCTGAACCGAGAGGGAAGCAACCAAGTGAATTGTAGGCCATTCCTGACATGGAAATGGAGAGAGGACTGCCCTGTGACTTGACATGTGCGACCCATTCTGGAGGATCACGCATTCGAGCAGTCGGGCTATCGGGAGCCTTGGAGTCGTACTCCGACGAATCCAGCAGCGCATCAACAGCAGGGAAAATTGGCTTAAGAACGTCCCAGCCAGCCTTCTTATCCGGGGAAGGCAATATGTTCAGGTTGGCCCGCCAGATATCGTGGGCCTTCATCATTTCTGCTTCCTTCAACCAACCAAACGCGGGAAGCGGTTCGAGAGTCGTGACGTTAAGATCTGCATCATGAAGAGCAGATTCGGGGCCGATCCAGGTAATTGCGCTGTAAAAGCCACACCATTGGATAGATCTGCGGACTATGGCATTGGGAACAGTGACATTGTCGTCGACGGTTTCCCAGGCCATTACTACAAAGTCTCTAATGCAGGACTCAGAAACGAAGGCCTTGATTGTTGCTTGTAGTTCAGCCATTTGGAAATAATCCCGCTTTTCGCCTTGAGGCATAATGCTAGCGTTTCGGATGACCAAGCCTGCCACAGCATCGCTCTGCACGGCCTTTCGATCCTTCAAAAAATGTGGTGGCTCCGACTCGAGATAGACTGCCAGGCCGAGGCTGCTGATAGCCTCGACAAGCTTTCCTCGAGCGGTAGGACGGAGCACATCTTCCCAATTGGCGAGGAGAATACCGGAAAATGAGGTATTATGAAACCCGCTTGCGAGCAATTCTTCGATCTTTTCGATGACGGTCAAGGCAGATGCCTTTGGAGGAAGGACTTTCTCCAAATCAACCCGTCCTAGAACTTGGCTGCTCTCGTGTCTGGAAATAGCTTTGGCGACCCCTGCCTGGAAGGGATCCACAACCAACACATTCCATTCTTTCAAAACTCTTTCTTGTGAGACAGTAGGTGGGTTTTCGAAGCTTCCCAGGTATACTCCGAAGCTCGTGGGCTTTCCATTGTGGGGACGTCTGTCAATCAAGTTGAGTTCTCGGTTGGCTAGCTTGGTGAGCTGTTTGGATACACTCAAAGGCAAATTGTCCGGTGGCGGTCTCGACTAAAATAGGCTAGAATTAACATCCAAACCAGAGAAAAAAGGCCTGTGGGTGGCCACTATATCATACCTTATAGTATTTGATAAGTCTCTTTATTCCGGAATAAATGATTGATAAAGAGCCAGTGGTGACTGTGAATAGCAACACCCCAATGAATACCTGGGGGAAATGGTCAGCATGTCTTCATGTTCTGTGTCTGCAACGAGGGTGCTGAACGTCAGGTTGTAAAGAGGACCAGAATCAACATACAAATTGCCACCAATGTTCTTTCATGGCATCCCAGCCAAGAGGATGTGGCCTCTCTGGGAGTGAGTCTACTGCCATTATGTCAAGATGTTGAGTCCTCGACTCGATATCTCTCTAGGCGCAATATAAAGAGGTAACCAGTTGCTAAGTAGAGATGAGTCTCAACTGCAAATGCTTATAGTGACATGCTTAAACGAGTGTCTGGTGTGTTTTGCAAAAGGCAAAGATGTCGACGTAGAACAAAAAAATGGAGAGCAAAGAGGAGCTCAAGTGTTGGCAAGGTGATAAGGTAAAAGAGTAGTGGGGGAAGGACTAAAGTGAACATCCACTTCTCCAAGCCGCATAAGTAAAGTAGACAATTTTGCCTCCTAGGATTTCCCTTGCTCAGTTGTCAGGGGGTAGGAAAAAAAGAAAAGAAAAAAAAAAAAACATGTATACACGGAGTGGGTTCGCCTCTTTTGGACTGTTTAGGACAAAGGGTAGATGTCTGGGCGTCTATTGAAGAGCTCTCAGAAACACGGGGCAAAAATAGCACACACTAAAGTTTTTGTTAGATGCAAGACTAAAAGGAGCCACTAACAGATGCACCAGAGCTGACCGATGAGACAGACTGGGTGGAGCCAGGCATATGTACACATTCTATGGCAGATATGCTACCATGTGTAGCAAAGCCATGCGATTCATATCATGGCAATTATTACCCGATGGGCCCTGTCTGTTTTCCCAAATTTGTTCTCATTGAACACATCATATTAACATTGAACACATCGTGTTTCCCCCCGCTCAAGATGTATCTGTGTCGGATTTCGTCTGCTTAGCTTGTAAGCTAAAAAGGATGCAGTTTGGCGCGGGCTAGAAGCACCATGTCATTCTGCGGATCAATCTCGAGGTCTTGGCAAAATAATAATAAAATAACAAATGAAATAGTTAAATCAAGAAAAAAAAATAGAAAATACATGGAAAAGCTGCCGACTAGGAGCTGATATGAAACGCATGGAGAGTGGAACTAGGACAATGAACCCGATCGAAATAAAAGACGTGATATACGGGATATACGTTGTACAAACGGGTAAGTGAAAATTACGCAGTATTTACTGCAAACAAACAAATACAACGTATCCGAGTCACCCGAAATACCCTGTATTCTACATATACATATTCGGTACTTGGTATTTAGATAAGACATTTCTTTCCCCACGCCAATTCTTTTTCGGACCTGACGAGTCTTTTTTCCCCCTGGCGAATGTTCGAACTGTACCTGATCCCGTTAGCGCCTCGGCAATAAAAGACCTTTGCGTTGCTCGGCACTGAATATTACTAACTATGTGTTGTCGGAGCTTCTAGCCCTTGTATATTGTTCGGATCTCGGTCTATTCAATTGCCTAGCGTTCCTTTTCCCCCCATTGTCCTATTTTATTATTTTCAACCAAAAATGAAAAATAAAAAGAAAAATGAATTATCTCCTAGCCCTGCCAAGACCAATTGTTGATTGACCAATCGCATACCTAGCATGGGTTGCCAACACATGAAATATGTAGGTAGACTACTCCGTATGTGTCTCCATTTTGAAATCGCCCGATCTCAGACCCCCAAAAGATGAGAACTCGCTTTACGCTCCCAAAACCGTCAGCGCCACATGGAGACCTATATAGAACAATTTTTTTTAGATTAGATTACTTCGGAAATTAACTAGACACAAAAGGCGATAGGCCTTGGATTGAAACCTTTGGCTTGCTCCATAGATGTTTTATGTATCTACTTAGGTAGTATAAAGATGACGATCATGCACATGTGGATAGACAGACGCAAGCTAATTCCATTCGTTCATTATACTCCGTATTTTATTCTATTTTTCTAGCTGTCAGTCGTTAGTATTGCAGACCTGCATACTGTGTGACCTGCCCTATCGAGAACCTGGTCAATATCATGGTTGCCGTGCCAGTCTGGGCCTTGAAGGTCGGCTGCTACTACGCATTTATAACATGCGACACTGGCCCCGGTGTTTGGCCCGAGAACACGCCGACTGTCATCGCATATCACCCTCCAGTCTCTACTCCTTCTAGTCCTCCTAGCAGTTCTGTTGGAGTGAGCTCAACCACGCTCGCTACTTCTACACACTCGTTGACCACCTCTGTCTCTGTTTCTGTGTCTCTCTCCTCTACCCCTATTGGCAGTTCGTCTAGCACAGTTGTACCGAGCACTTCTACAGCATCCACCTTCGTTACCTTCACCTCGTCGGGCGCAATCACGTCAGGGTCTGCCTCGGACTCAGTCATAGTCACTGTTTTATCCGCTTCTTCTAGTATCACTACTCGGAGTGGGTCGTCGTCTGTCTCATCGGGCTCCGCTTCTAGCCCTCCTGTCTCGTATTCCGGAAGTTCTTCGGCCAACTCATCTGCCTCGTCCGCTGTTTCGAGTGCTATATATTCGTCACTCGTTTCATCTTCGGCCGATTCAGCTGCACCTGTTTCCACAAGTGCTTCTGTGACTACTTCTAGCATGTCGTCCACCGCCATCTCCATGTCGGCTTCTGCCTCTGCCACCCCGCTCAACCACGCGGCTGTTGCAGCTGATATTCTGGTCATTGCCAGAGATGCTGCCTCTGCAGGTATAGCCAGCTCTGGCCTCAATGGATACGGTATCCCATTCACAACTCTGATTGTTCCCTCCGCTGGTGTGACTCTTCCCGACCTCAATGGCACCGCTGGAGGAAACTTCGGAGGTATTGTCGTTGCCTCTGAAGTCAGCTATGAGTATGGTGGTACCCTAGGCTTCCAGAGTGCCCTAACCACCGATCAGTGGAACCAGCTTTATGCTTACCAGCTTGAATATGGTGTTCGTATGGTCCAATACGATGTCTACCCAGGTCCCAAATTTGGTACATCTGCTATCGGCGGATGCTGTGACAACGGCGTTGAGCAACTTGTCTCATTCACCGATATTAGTGATTTCCCCACATCTGGCCTGAAGACTAGCGCTGGTGTCAGCACCAGTGGTCTGTGGCATTACCCTGCGACTATCACCAACACCACCTCTACCAAGCAGATTGCCTCGTTTGCCCCCACCACAGGCTTCACCAATGAGAGTGTCGCTGGTGTGATTAGCGACTTCGATGGTCGTCAGCAGATGACCTTCTTCATCGGTTTCGATACTACTTGGAGTTCTACATCCAGCTACCTACAGCACGCATGGATCACCTGGGTCACCCGCGGTCTGTACGCCGGATACCGCCGTGTCAACCTGAACACCCAGATTGATGATATGTTCCTCGAGACTGAAATATACTCACCCGCTGGTAATAACTTCCGTATTCGCGCCCAGGATATGGCCAAAATTGCCACCTGGACTGATGAGATCAACGCCAAGATGCCCGCCGGCAGTTCTTACTTCGTCGAAATTGGCCACAATGGTAACGGAAACATCGAAAACTCTTCCGACACCTCGGACTCTGGCTGGGATGCTTGCGGAGCTGCTATCGAATATGAATCGCCTGCTGACACTCCTCTCGAGTGGATCAAGCCCCTCGGAACTGGAACTGACCTGTGGCCCGCTGTCCCCACTACTTACGACTGGACTGCCACTTGCACTGCCATGGATGAACTCCTAGCCTGGTGGACCACCGAAAGCAACCTCAACAAGTTCGGTCACATTTCCCACACCTTCACCCACGAGGAGCAGGACAATGCCACCTACAGCGATGTCTACAAGGAGATCAGCTTCAACCAGGCTTGGCTTAAGGCCGTCGGTATCGACAAGGCCACCAAATTCACTTCCAACGGTATCATTCCTCCTGCCATCACTGGTCTACACAACGGCGATGCCCTTCGGGCCTGGTGGGAGAACGGCATCACAAACTGTGTTGGCGACAACACCCGCCCTGCCCTTCTGAACAAAGAGAATGACATGTGGCCTCTCTTCACAACTGTTGCAGCCAACGGTTTCGATGGAATGCAGGTCAACCCTCGATGGGCCTCTCGCATCTACTATAACTGCGACACTCCTGCTTGTACCGTTGCAGAATGGATTGCCACCTCTGCTGGTTCCGGCACCTTCCAGGACCTCCTGAACATCGAGAAGGCTGAGACCATGCGTCACCTCTTCGGCCTCTTCCACGATGGTTACATGTTCCACCAGGCCAACCTCCGCAATATTGATGTTGACCCGATCACCATTAATGGTGTGTCTGAAAAGTACTCCATTATGCAAGCTTGGGTGGAAACCCAGGTTCAGGAGTTCGTTCGCCTGGCTAAGTGGCCCATCATCACTCTCACCCACCAGGAGGTAAGATAAACCCCCATCCAACACGCTGCAATCTCTTGTTCACACACTGACTCCTCATAGATGTCCGCTTCTTTCCTTGCCCGTTTCAACCGCGACAAGTGCGGCTACTCTCTGAGATACGCCACCAACAACAAGAAGATCACTGCCGTCACTGTGTCTGCCACTGGCAACACCTGCACTGACCCTATCCCGGTGACCTTCCCTGTTGCCCCTACCAGCACCCAGGGCTTCGCCACCGAGCAGCTCGGTGCTGACCCCCTGACCGTCTGGGTCAAGCTCTCTGGCTCCCCTGTCACATTCACTCTTTCCACCCCCATTTCCCTTTAAGAGGTTGTAAAGATGATTGAATTGCCTTCATTTGGCAGGTTGATGTACCTTTTGGATTTTGTTGATCACCCATCGCTTTCATATTATCTTGTGGATATCTCTTTTAGATGTCAATAATGGTTTATATATATGTGAAGGAAACGGAACCCTTGCTTTTCTGTTGATACGAATATTGAATGTCCCGTATTTTCTAATGTCTGGAAATTTCAAGTATAGTTATACGACAATATACAATGGTTGTTCCGAATAATTTTTACAATCAAAGTTTAGTGTGTATGGAGTAATAAAAAGCGTCGTTAATAAAAAAATCAAAAACCAAAAGAAAAGCAGAAGCCTACCCTCCATACTACCCTCGGACATGTCATCTGGCGGTCTGGTAGAGCGTGATGGTGTTAGCAATTTCGCGCTGCGGGTCCGAGGTGACAACGTTGGCAATGTTGTACAAGCCAAGGGACGCTATTGTCCGACTGATCCGGCGCGTGGAAAATACTTCCCGCACACCTTGTACATCGAGTCATGTAACCAAATGCAGAAAGAAAAGAAAAGTGATATCTACCGATGAGACTAATCCATCCAATCGTGGCAAAACCAAACACTAGCAAGTCAATCCCGTCTACTCCATACAAAGGAAGCCAAAAACAGAAGAACACCCTTGGGAGCGAGCTTAGAGCCTAACTTGTCTCTCAACACCACGCTTTGAACCATAACCACCCTATTCATCCTGCCCAACCGATGACCGCCATCTGGGCAAGGGGTATCGAACCAAGTAATTTGGAAAATAACGATTGTGTCTCGGAATCCGGAGGCCGGTGGATGTAGCGTAAATGCAAGTATCGACTGCTGTAAATGTCTGAGATACCGGTACAGACATATTCCTATATAGTCCACCTGCATGGTGCATAGGGCAATCTAATTCAGGCCCGATATCTGGTTCCAGACCTACTCCGCACAGCGGGGAAGCATGTATACGACGGAGTTTCATGCAGCTACTGAATCAAACTATGTACTCCATACTCCGTACCCAGCCGAGTCATATTCCGGAGACAAGGAGGCTCAATGCTAAATTTGGAATCAGGGGCATAAGATGACACCATTTCGGGGAAATCCGCTGGAAGACTCCGTAGATTCCTGCGCATTAAAGCCAGTCGGCCTCGGAGTTAATGCGCTCTACCCCAGTACCTAGTAGTCATGAATAATGTATGCCATGTAAGCCGGCGGCTGGGGTTGAGTTCAGTTTTTGAAGCTTACTCTGACTTCCGCTGCTACTGTCGCCTTCTTTTAACTTTTTTTTTTACTCCTTACTATCCCTAGCAGCGGCAGGTGCCAGGACAAATATTATTCATGGAACAAGCTAGAAGAGGGAAAAAAAAAAAACCCGCCTTGGCGTGCATTCTAAGCGAGACACTCATCTGAATCAAGAATCATCAAACGGGTCAAGCGTAAGGTGAGTTGTCAAACGGTGAGCCTTGGAAACTTAAGCGCTATCTTGGCATGGGCTGGAGGTCTTCAAATTCTCGGGCAAAAACCGAGACTCGGGAGTAATGAATTTCGTATACTAGACTCAGATTTGTCATTGCCCAGTCCTGTGGACCTGTTTCGGTTAGCGGGTGTGGCGTCCAAGAGATTCACGGGAAGGGAAGAATCAGGCGATTGGGTTATCTGGGACTAGCGCCATCGGGTTTGGCTTTTTCTCTGGTAGTCTATTTTAGCGTCTTCGATATGATTGTGGAGAGAGCGGGTCATGTAGGAGAGTGAAAAGTCAACCAAAGCGTTCAATTCGAAACACCGAATAGTGAGATGACAATAATAGTAACAGTAGCACTATATATGTTGTAGTAATACTATACTGGTAGTGATATTCAAAGTTACGATAGGTGCAAGTATTCAAAATCTAAATGTCATTATTGTGTGTCTGCACATAAGCGTCATCCAGAGAAGATTTCAAGGCATCAGATGATGGGGTATCCTTGTCCTCGATTAGAAAGGAGCCCGGCAAGCTAGTATTGGAATCATCAGCATTTCAAATTAATTTAGGCCGTCGAAAGCCTGTTTGGTTAGGGCTAGCAAAATACCGGCATTTGAGGGGGTGTTTACAAAAACGATCTTTGTTCCAGTTTCATGGTAATTACTAAAATACAATACCACAGTACACCAGTACCGTGGATGTGACGGCTAAAAACACCCCCGATTTTGTAGGGCTAAGGCGCTTGCCAGCACATGCATCTATCCTTTTGGTTATTGGCAATGTTCTAAACAGGATGGAAGTGCAAAGACTTTTCGATTTCTCAAGTCCTTTACTGTTGGCACTTTGGTTTATAAAAAGACAAGATGGCTGAAGTTTCACTAGCCCCCCAATTTAGCACATGCAGTAGCAGGTAGAGTACGGAGTACGGAGTAGTGCTTGGCAAACTGAGATTTCTCTTTTTTGTGTGTGTGACTATTTTGGGCAATAAACCAGCCTATTGTACGGAGTAGCTTTGATCTAAAATTTTATCCTTGGCAATTTGAAATTCAACTGTCAACCCCTGAGCTCCTGTGGCTTGTCATTCTTTTTTTTTTTGTTTCCATCACTGGTTGTCTCAATATTGACAAAAAGTACTATTCTACTATACTATGCATGTAGATAATATATCAAGATTAAGATACGATACTCCAATTAGTAGATCAGATCAGCAGGTTCCACCACACCTTATTTTATCTTTCGCCCCGGGGCTTGACCATTTGGGCAGGTGAGTGGGGGGGTTTTTACCGCCCCCTTCCCTGGCCCCCTCTAGCCGTCTAGGCATCTTCATTTCCTACGTATGCTGTACACTTTTCGATGTGATTTCGAGGACTTCTGACAGTCATTTTCTGCATCTAAGGCTGAGTTTTGCTTTTTTCATGGTAACATCCAGGTCTTTCCGGTACCCCGGAGGATCTCCCTCAGCCCCCCGGACCTGCGCTCTGGGCCCTTTATTTTGAGCTTAAAGATGTCTATCTCCCGAGTTAGTGCCTGCTGATCTTTTCGTCTTTCTTTTTTTTTTTTTCCCTCTCTCTTTTCCTTGGGCTACCCCATACTCCTTCATTATATCCAATACCCCGCGACTTTGAGTCACCACGTTTGATCCCACCAATATATTACACGCAAACAACTAAACTTCTTCCATCGTTTAATCTCTCCTTCAAAATCGACCCTAATGGGTGATTTGTCATCCAAGACGGGCTGGTGGGCTTGGTCGACCAAGAAGAAGGTTCTTATCTTTGGAACCGTCGCTCTTGTCATCGTTGCTCTAGGTGTCGGCCTAGGCGCCGGACTAGGAATTGGCCTCAAGAACAGCGGAGATGATGACAATAACGATAATGAGAGCACCGGTTCCGGCACGACAAACACGACAACACCAACAAATACAACCGTGAAATGGCAGCCAGCTGTTGGCACCAAGTGGCAGATTATACTGAAGTCTGGGGATGGTGCACCGATCTCCACCTCAGTGGACGCACCAATCTACGACATTGATCTCTTCGACAACAACAAAACCGTCATCTCAGATCTCCAGAAAATGGGTCGTAAAGTGATCTGTTACTTCTCAGCCGGCTCGTTCGAGGACTGGCGCGATGACGCCGGCGACTTCGACCGCACAGATAAGGGCGAGGAGCTCGACGGATGGCCCGGCGAGAAATGGCTCAACGTCACGTCCCCCAACGTGCGCAAAATCATGCAGGCGCGTCTCGATATCGCCGTGGAAAAGGGCTGCGACGGTGTTGATCCTGACAACATCGACGGGTACGACAACGAGAACGGTCTTAATCTCACCAAAGCCCAGGCCATCAACTACGTGAACTGGCTTGCTTCCCAGTCTCACAGCCGTGGTCTCTCTGTTGGATTGAAGAATGGCGCAGGTATTATTGACTCTGTCATTGATAACATGCAATGGTGTGTCAATGAGCAGTGTGCCGAGTACAAGGAGTGTGATACCTATGCGTCCTTCATCCAGGCGGACAAGCCTGTCTTCCACATCGAGTACCCCAAGGGCGGATCTACCAACGACAACAAGTCAGTGACGACCAGCCAGGTGAAATCTGCTTGTACGGCCAACAGCTCCGGTAACTTTTCAACTGTTATCAAAAACATGGACTTGGATAATTGGGTTGAATACTGCTCGTGATCGGGGTTTTGTGCTTGGAATGGGCTCGTCATATCTAACCAAGAGTTGACATTGCATGTATAAGTAATACGACGTGATATTTTTGGTACCATCATCCATAACTTCTTTCCTTTTGTGTAATTCTTCTGCCAACTTAGGCCACAACTCCTAAGTGATTACATAAGATGCATTTTACCACTCGGCCAAAAGATCATAGCAACAAGCAGAACATCTGATTGTTACTGCAGTGGTATATATACTAGGCCCTAAGCTCTGCTCGGAACCACATGCTTTAGTCTCACAACAGTAGATTGTTCCTTTCTTCTCTCCTTAGCGCAATACGACTATTTTCCAGTACACTGTATTTCTACAGTAGATCACTGGCCACTAGTCCAACACCTTTCATCGTGTTTAACCGCTGTGTATTCATTGGTACCGGGGGCTGAACAGAAGGAGTAAATTGGCAAGTCGCTACGAAGTGCATGACGCCCAGATATCGAAAGTCCCTGGAACGAACTTGTCATTGTCAGCACTTGATACTTTTTCAAAGAGCGCCTTTCCCTCCGTGTCTAATTAATCAACACCCTCAAAAGGTCGCCTTCGGCTCTCATTGCCTCCAATGACAGCGACAAGGCGCAGGACCAGGGGTACAACAACTCGCAAGCCTAAAGAAGCGAAAGCAAAAACGCCATGTTGAGAACGCAGCACACCTATCACAATGATTAAGCCTAATTCGAACCCATAATCGCTATATTATGCCTGAATTGGAGCCCGCTAGCCTCACAACAGTCACCCGACAGCTTCCTTCCCAGGGTATGCGATGGACCCAGCCCAGGCTCACTTACTCCGACAAAAGCAGCTTGTTTCTAGCGCACATGTCGTAAGTTTGATTGGTACTGGGTGGCACTCGCACCAATGCTAGCCCCAATAAGGAGCTCATCGCAGAGCACCCACAACCAGCGCCATCGTCGGCGAAAACTACTCTTACTCCTAGCGGCGTTTTATGCATAGACTATAGTCTCCAGTGGCTGTGACTACTGCCGCTAGTGGATATGTACAATTCCCCGAGTCTTCCGTCTGCCCAGTTGTTCATGGCGTGACGCGACGGAGACATCGGAGGTTAATGTGCTAAGGCTTGGCTTTTGTGCCGAATCCGCCATCCGGCAATAGCTGTTTTCTTCTTTTTGTTTACAAGTATTAGGCATTGCTTATGGTTTACTTAACGAAAGCCTTGGAACACCCGGATACATAGGTACACGCCAAGCCGGATACTTAGGTAACAGGACATGATCCATGTCCATTTCCTCCTGTTTTTTGCCACCATAGGTATAATTATAGGCTTCTTTGTTTCTAGCCTTGGAGTAGAACAACGCAATTAGTTACTAATTCGCTCCCTTTGCCCAATCGGCATCAATGAAACAAAAAAACAGGAGTTCTAGCGCAATGAGGGGGCATGGAGTTTCCCAGGAGGAACTTGATCAGTAACAGACGATGTTATGCTGGTCTTGGCAATCTTGGCATATGGATATGTTGGAGCGGTGGGTCGAAGCTCTTCCCTAGTCTTATTGGTTAGGTTCGAGAGCTCATCCTTGGAATGCTTCGGTTCCTTTGGGGAAGTGGATTCATCCGGTAACTTTGCTTCATACTATGTAGTATGTGTTTGAGGTATTTTTTCGACGTATCTTTGGAGGTTTAATTACATGCCAACATGTTGATACTGTTATTTACATGTATTTTACATATCTTTTGTCAGGTAACCAGGTATTTGCTCAAACCTCGATTTTCCCAGTATTTTCCGTCATTTGTGTGGATGAGACTGTGTTTTCCATGATGGACATATCATAAATGCTGAATGGGAGCTCCTTGCATAAACGCTGCTAGGGTTGAAACTGACGTTATGTGTTACTTACCGAGATAGGTATGTCGTACTATTTTTACCTATTTTGCTCTACTTCATACCACTTGGGGAAAGGTTATTGGACGTCCAGAGTGTAGCGGCTCTTCTTTTTCTAACACCAACCATAGTTCAATCTCGTTTCACCGCATGAGAAAGTTTGCATGTCTCATAGTCGATATCATTTACAAAGATGGCTGAACACGGGAGTGCTCACTCCCAATCAGAATAACCAGTAGAAATGCACTATCACTTTTGGGGTGGCTTTTTTTCACTCTCTGCATGCCTGCTTTCAGCATAACACGTGTGATATATCCGCCTACCAATAACAGGCGAACCTTGGAAGCTGCCCGCCTCGTGTGGTCGCCACATGCAAAGACCCAAGGGATGAAAATGCGCTAAGATCGGCTACCCGAGTGGCTCTCACAGGGGGATCTCCCCGTTCCTGACCGCAATCCCAGCGATGGTTAGGTTCCTCGGCGGCTATGTATGTGTTCCCTCCACTTGTTCGTATTAATGCTTAGTCCGATCGGCGCAAATCTCTGTGACACGGCTCACGGTTCCTGTGACGGAAACTAACACCCGAAGTGGGAGGATAGTGGGTCGCTTAGAATAGCGACTCGATCTGGTGGTCCCACTTAGTGAGAATTATTCAAGATCGGACTATTCACGACCCATCATTCACCAAAATATGTGAATGCCCGATTTGAACTGATGGGGGTTTAAAAGGATGCATGGTAAACTCTATGCGAACTGAATCTCAAACCTGGATGCACGCACAGAGAACCGTTCGCCATTTGTTCAGATTTAGACGTGTCCACCCATGCATGTTCACAGCTGCTCGATCGTGCCGCAGCCATAACCCACCTCGGCGTCCTCCGTTACTTCCCCCAAACACTGGTCTTTGGCACTTGTGTTGTTAGCGCCCAGCGATCGACTAGTTGCAGTCTGTAAGTAGTCAAATCATTTTCAGTCCTAGGTCGTATAGAAACAAACCAGCGATGCATGGTAGGAACGATTGGCAATACTCCTACTGTATTAGTCCAGGTCTCCCCAGCGGCTACAAGAAGCACCGTAGCCAAGAGATCGATCGAAGATCCTTTGCTTCCGAAATACCCGGCCATGCCACGAGGTAGTAGCTTCCGCCACCGCCACCGGCGCTCAATTCCAGGGGTACAACCCGAGTTACGAAGTAAAGATAGTACGCATAAGTTGAAGAACAAGGCTGAAGTGTGTAGGGTAGGTTCCGCAAACTACATCTTACAGCGAGCTACCAGGGAAGAACCTGGTTCCTTAGAGGCAGAGGATGCGTACAGAATCATTCCAGGCAAAGGATAAATATTACCCGCAGCTGTAGTATTTTGTATTTTACCAAGGACTGAGAATGGGGACGGGTGACCGGTTTATTGAAATTGCCGGCTGTGTGTCATATCTCGGTGTAACAACATCCTACGCCGGCCTGGTTCCTGGAATATGGCCCCGCTGGAATGGGACAGGTCAGGTTTGTAACTCAACACAGCCACAGATGTATCACGTTAAACCTACATGAATACGGAGTACATTGTTCCTGTTCCAATGCAGCGTTGTATCGGGAAACTGAGTTTGGACATTATAGCGATGACATACGCCAATAGTTAATGTTAATACCCGAATTCTGTTGTTCAGGTCATGTCCCACGCTGCTGTTTCAGTCTTTGACCACTTTACACTATCTGGGACTTGGTACATACGTTGTACTTTAACTGAGGAATTGGCTTAGTATAACAATTTAGACTTTGTCTCAAGATGTTCCAGTTGAATATATTCCAGCCTTGAATAAAGAATGGTGTCCATCGCCAATTGAAACGGTGGCGCCCCGCCAAGATAGTTGAGAGCCAATCCTACAGGGATATCTGGGAGTTTCTCCGAGCCTTGAGATGGCATTGGCTGGGCCTATAAGATGCTACCTGCGGGTCTCATAGATTGATCGGATGGGCGGTAACTCAGAGACATTGTAAAAAAGTCTGGTCTAGATTGAGGCCCAGGAAAGGGAGGGGTTTGAGCATTTCTACATCGTCAGTCAAATTAAGTCATGCCAGATTAGGTTGAGCCACGTTTAGCTTATACCTCGTATTGAGCGGGTGCCCTGACACACTCTTCGGTTTTAAATATATCCCTATGCTCCGCGATCCAACCTTATGTTCCACTTGACGGGTAGTTCGTTAGTGGTCGGAATAAATTACCGTTGGGGCTTAGTAACCCGTATTAGTGTATCTTATTCTTGATACGAAAAGACAAAAAGAAAAAAACACAATTGAAAATTACTACAATACACGTATGCTCCACCCATGGGCTCCACCTTGACCTCAAAAGTATAGTCACACCTCTAACAAAGACGGCTTAATTGTGCATTGACAGGGTAGAAGGTGAAAGAGAAAATGTTTCATTCCACACTTTGCTGCAACTAATGAAAATTTAAAATAGACTAAGTAATCTAAAAATCAACTCGCAAAATCATAAAAGAAAATGAGTGAAAACTGAAAACATGCTAGCTATTCCAAAAAGAATATGTGCACATACTCGCTCGACAATTTACCTCACCAGTGCACATCATACTGAAGCAAGTAATCTAAAGACAGAAATTCAAAAGTTTAAGCTGCCATCATATCGACGAACTCAGTCCACTTGGCACCAAAGGAGGCATAATAGTCCGTGCTAAGATGGGTGATGTACACCTCATCCGCGACCTGGCGCACCTGCTTGACCAGACTGCGGAGGGCCTTGCCCTCGACAGCATCAGGCACGGAATGAACAATGGCACATAGTTGGGTACGATTGCTGTCCGCGATATTGGTGAACAGCTTGGCGCCTTGCCGTTCCTGGAACGTAGTGTAGGCAGCTTCAAACACAACGGTTGAATCTGCTGTTGCTAGGTACCGAGAATCGGGAACAGCGCCGGGATTATGGACAACCTGGTAGTTTTAGTTAGCTCAATGGACTTCGCCTATGTATCACAGAAGGGGAAACCATTATGATACAGGCCGGGATGGGATACGTGGTGTTGGGATAAAAGTTAATAAAGCCATAGTGTGGCTCAAGTGACATGGGAATAGTAAACCGAGGGAACTAAAAAAGCAAAACTGGATAAAACAATAAAGTAACAAAAAGATTGGTCTAAGATGATGCGAGACAGGGGATGTATGGTATGGGGGAGGGAATACAGTTTCGGAAGAATTGAAATACTCACAAATTGATCGGGACCAAGATCCTTAAGGTCCTTAACAAATTCCGTCAGCCCTTGCAGATACGTCAAGGTTTGAGCTTCGTATTGCTGGGGTGTTTCATCGAAGAAGATTCCGCGGACCGCCAGGTTGGGGTTGGAGGAATTAGTCGGCCAGTCGGCATAGGTCTGGATATCCTTGCGAACAGCAGAAACGTTGCGCTTTCCGTATGAGGTATACACATAGCCCAAAAGACGCACATTTGCGTAAGCAGTAAGCTTTGGGATCTCACGGGTGTAATTGCCATCCGGGAGAGAGTCAGGCCCTGGGCCGTTTCCTGGATTGATTACGACGGTAAAGTTGACATCGGGGTGGGTAGATATCCTGTGGCGTTCAGTAGCTGTATGCGATGGTATGGTTTGACGCTTGAACGGCGCGGTATAATGCCTGTGGCGGGCTACCGGCCGGAATGGAAAGCAATCCAGTAACTGGGAGGGAAACGGAATTGAGATGGAAAGGAATAGAAACATACACATTTTCCAGCGGAGCCCACGCCTCAGAAGCAGGGTACACGTAGAGTGGAACGAAAACCTTCGCCTTGGGACCCATGTTATTTTTCTTAAGAGTTGTGATGACAACAGAGGGAACAACGGCCGCAATAATCACAATTATAATCACGATTGCCAAGATGAAACGAGAACGCTTCGACTTAAGACATGTCCGCTTGCTCACGTGTTTTTCGGGGTCAGACATATTGGCTACAGAAAGAAAGACGAAATGAAGAAAGTGGGCTCACGAGCACTACCGGTTACATATGAGCAAGAAGGTTCCCAAGACGGGTGGCCAACTAAAAAACAAAAATACACATCGAAAGAACTTGCTGGTCAACACGACCTTAGGCTCAGTGTCTCTCCGGTGAAAGATGGACCTGTGGCCTCGACCATATGCAGAAATGGTCTTGGCTGAGACGTTGGAAATAGAAAGAAAATACGAAGAAAATATTAATTTGAAAAAAGATATAATGGAAAAAGAAAAACAATAATAATTCCATTATTATACTAGCTTGAGCTGAGGCCCTAACTTACAGGTAGAGACATACTTAGGGCATGTGGAGGTACAGAATGATATAGGCCCAGCCGCATGTCTGGCCCACCAAGGGGCATCCTGCCCGATGGTTCTGTTCCAAGTTGTGCCTACTGCCCCCCTCTTACGCTCCCTTTGTGCTTTTTTTATTCCGCTTATGCTTGTTCCTTTTGTTTCCTTTTCTTCTATTTTTGCCGGGGGCATTGGGTTAGACCCTCATTCGCCAAGGAGGGCATAATAAATGAACTCAAACAGACCATCCGAGTGAGCCAACGCAAGTACCTCGCTTGTTTTGTATAAAACCTTGGTTAAGGGCCCACCGAAGAATAGAATATCTCGGTCTTGGTCATATAATAGCATAAAACATTTTCTCTCGTTGTTTGAGGTGGTAGGATAACTTTCCTATCATTCATTGTCGAGTTTTCCGTCATGATTGAGCCAACATCATTTTCCTCTTCGAGATCGGATAGCCCCCAAAGGTCCGATACAAGCAGTCCTGTGCAATCTCCTATCGCCCTCGACACGCCCGCAACAGAGGCTGGAGACCCATTCGACAATCTCCATGACTTGTTGCGCAGAATCCCTTTGCAAAGCCACATTCTTGTCACTGGTGGCCTTGGCTTTATTGGTAGTCACACCACGCTTGAGCTGCTCAAGGCAAACTATAACGTTATTGTGATCGATAATCTTAGCAACGCATTCGAGAATGTTTTCAACCGTATCAGCCTGTTGGCTAAGAAGCATCACGAGGAGAATGGCACGAAAATGCCATCTCTCCGATTGCATGCACACGATTATCGAGACACCAAGGCTCTTCAGCCACTGCTTGAGGAGTACCAGCTCCCATCCAGATGGGGAACTCCCAAGTCGGGAATCGCCGGAGTCATCCACTTCGCGGCGTATAAAGCTGTGGAGGAGAGCATTCAGAAGCCACTGAAGTATTACTCCAACAATGTTAGCGGCCTTGTCGACTTTGCCACAACACTTGGAGACTTCGGCATCAAGACCTTCATCTTCTCGTCTTCCGCCACCGTATACGGAACTCTGGCAACCTCGGGTCTTCCATTGAAAGAGGAACTCTGTGTTCACAAGGAAGAGTTGTACACAGATCACGAAGGCTCACAACAATCCATCCAACCTGGATGCACTGGAATCACCAACCCGTACGGACGCACAAAATGGATGTGTGAAACCATCCTGGCCGATCTGGCCGCATCAGACCCCGAATGGACTATTGTTGCACTCCGCTATTTCAACCCCGTTGGCTGTGATTCTTCCGGTCTTTTGGGCGAAGACCCAAGACAGGCACCAACAAACCTGCTTCCTGTCGTTGTCAAAGTCATGACCGGCCAGTATTCCGAACTCGCGATGTTTGGGACAGATTGGGAAACCGAAGATGGCACTGCCGTCCGTGACTTCATCCACGTTAGTGACCTGGCTCGTGGGCATATTGCCGCGCTCAGTTCGGCCAACGAGGGCAAGCTGACTGAGAATTTCCGCACATTCAACCTCGGAACTGGAAAGGGAAATTCCGTGATGGATGTGGTCAGCACTATGGAGTCGGTTATTGAGAAGCCCATTCCCCGACGTGCTGCCCCACGTCGCGAAGGTGATGTTGGAGCCTGCGTTGCGGTCGTCGACCGGTCGACGGAAGAGCTTCAATGGAAGACAGAAAAGAGCCTGAAGGATGCATGCCAGGACATCTGCAACTTCTTGGATGTCAGTGGTCTGTCTTCATAGCGCGGTCCTCGTACTGTTGGTCCGATATCACAGTTGTGTTTTGTTTGCTTTCTCACCTGTTCTTAATATAGCTGCTCACTGGAACAATGACCCGCTGGAAGTATGTGTTTTAGTATGGTCATTGTCTATTTTTTGTTCTTTAGCATGTTGATTAGTTGCATTACTCGCGAGCATTCTTGGTCGGTCCGTGTGACGATTTCCCATTTGGGTGTACAGAGTCATTTATATACGTTGCTTTCTCGTGATATGCGAATTGAACCAAATTGACATTTAATCCTTAGAATTTGTAGCAAGAATTCTCAGAGAACACTGGTAACCGAGAACTGGATGTTCGCTGGATGAGATGTGCTTTCACGTGATATAGAATATTACGTCTGGACACAACCGGTGTGGGTGACGACGTCAGGGCAAGAAATATTAGGAGTCGTAGTGTACTGAAGATACTAATCTGCGACAAATATAATCTACGAACAACTTAGAGTCTTGCAGCAAGAAATGAAGCTATCGTACGCCGTATATGCGGACGTGTCACGTGATCCATCTCCGTCTTGGCATCAAATATGGCCGCAGTTTTCTGCGATAGCTCTGTCTCCGCGCGTGTCTTATTGCATCTTCAACGCAATTGGGTTTCATTGTCGTCCAGGGCTTCTCTTAAACCTTTTAATACTGCCCTAGCCTACTCACCACCTTTCTCTGATTTATCCAGTCATAATGATCTGCAAAAGCTGCCGCACGACTGTGTTGTCCCGATTCAACCAGCAGCCAGTGATCCGGACGGCTTCAGCATGCGCGCGCCAGCTGCCTCTGCTTCGCAGTCAATTCCGCTCATATAGCAGTGATAACAACCCTCCTGTGGCTGCTACTCCTTCTCCGCCCTCCCCCCGCCAACCCACGGTCGGCGACCTCACAACCCCGTCCGCCATCTCCTCCGCTACCCCCGGCGTTTCTCAGCCTTTGAGCACCCCCGAAGGTGTCCACACCGATGTCAACCCCGGAGCTTCAACAAAACCCACTGCCGTACGCCCACCGAGCAGCTGCCCGGCTGGAACCAAACTGAACGGACTCAACTACTTCAAGAACAAGCCGGATGTCTTCGCCAAGGAGGATTCTGAGTACCCAGATTGGCTATGGAACCTCTTGGGAGATTCCACCAAGGACGCAAAGACTAAGCAGGGTGGTGTTGACCCAAGCAGTAAGTTATCTCCTGGATTTCCGGCTTTTCTTAAGATGCTTACCCTGTGGCAGCCTTGAACAAGAAGCAACGAAAGCGTTACGAAAAGAAGCTGGCCGCCCGTACTGGCCCCCTCGCCGCTAAGATCCCCGCTCACCACCACGCTCACGATATCACCCCCGCACCCTACAACCGCGACGCTCCTTCAGCGGATGCCATGGCCGATGCCACCGAAGGCTTCGAGCAGCGCTCGGAGATTATCAGGAGTGCCCGCGATGCCAGACGGAAGTCCATCAAGGAGTCCAACTTCCTCCGCGGTCTGTAAGCTCGTTCTACGTCAATTCGAGTGGAACACATGAAAGCGATTGTACTTTTCTTGTTGGGGTTGTGTCGCAGGCGCCCAGAACCGCCTCAATACTGTTGGATATCGGATAGACCGGGCTCTTTGGAGCATCCGGGATGTATTATTACATTGATTTGTTTTTCGATTGTGCTATATATATCAAATGATATTTGTCTTAGATCTAAGCTCGTCGCAGAGTATCCCGAACAGCCACCCCCATCGCTGAGAAAGTCGAGGGATATAACCTACTGGGGAATCGGCCAATCCTTCTCCTCCCCCTGCCCTTCAAGCCAGGGCAAACAAGCTTCATAAAGCGTTTTGAACTCCCCTTCCCCAAGAGCAAGCATCTTGTCAAAGACATCCTGGTCAAAGCGCTGGAACCAAGCCAAAATTGAAGCAAGAATCATATCCGCATAGCCAGCCCTCTCACCCTCTAAAAAGGGCCCCTGCTTCCCTTCCTTACCCTTCAGCATCTTAATCAGCGCCTCCGCCTCCTTCTCAATAATCTGCCACAAAGCAAGCAACTCTGCCTCATCCGTCGGCCTAACCTCAGAAAGGGGCTTCCCGAAAGCCACAGTGCGCGTCCGGATAAAGTACTCCCGTCCCCGCTCATCTAGTCCAGATGGAACGTTGGGAATAACCAGCGACCTGTAACTCGGTGAGATCAAGCTCACTATCTTCAGCACGGCGATCATGAGCGAGTAGCTTGCATCGCCGGAGGGGAAGAGCGGGGGCGACGGGTACAGCTTGTCAATGTACATGGCGATCGGCTCGGAATCCATGAGCACACCGTCTGGGTTGCTCATTATCGACCCCTTATGGCTGATTGCCGGTAGTGTGTAAGGTCTCTCTGACTTGCTAGGTGGGACGCCATGAGCCTTGAGTAAAGGTGCAATGTCGGGGTATGATACCCAGCTTTGGGTGTAGGGGATTCCCTTAAAGTTAAGGACCATTCTGGTCCGGAGGGTGTTGGGAGACCATGACTTGGAAGGGCCTGGTTGGGTTAGAGGTCTGTTTGTTGAGTCATCTAACTTCGGGGCTGCTCCGTACCGGGTAGGTCTGACAGGAGGTCGAAGAAATGGATGTTGGATTCAGTCATTGTGTAATTGTATGTAACTTAGATATCTTTAGAGTTGAAGTCGAAATGAGTGTCCGGATTGTGAGAGGTAGTTTCTACTTATGACTACAACAGACTTCGGGGGGCGGGGGCATTTGATTTATCAGCTGAAACGGGGTTTAGACAGGGAATAATACGAAGTTGCTGATAAGAAGGCTTTTTGGTCTTTCGCTAATATCCATATCTAATAGATAATAGCTAATAGCTAATGGCCTTGATATTAATCTGATACTTTCATGGTTCATGCGAAGCTATGGAGATAATATTAAACAAGTCCATATCTCCTATACAAGCCATGCTCAGGCTCGACCTAAAGATAAATATATCAGGAATTTATTTGGACATTTGAAAGTTGAAGGTTGAAAGCTGAAAGCGCACTCCACGATGATATAGGCAGAGGGGCACGTTGGCAGTGGGGATGTTGGACGCACGGGTCACTTTAGGATTTTCTCCTGACAGCCACGACATGTCATTTCTACATCGTGGTACATTGATGTTCTATTCGATCTAAGTACACAAATACATAACTGGCTCACTGAAACAAGCGGGGCAATCCTTTGCCAATAACCCTACCCCTCCACTGAGCCAACATAAGGTTGTATCTCCTAGCATACTCCCTGCCGGAACAGAATAGCTTCCCAACAACATACCAGTGCAAAATGGAGAAAGTCGAAGATCTCGTGGACCGTGCTAAACACCTAGTACTCCACGAGCCACCCGAGACATCGTCGCACACCGTGGACAAATTCCACCCATCTTTGGACGATCATATCCAGAAGATCTACAAGTCTGTTGGTGCATATGCACCAACTACCAACTACTTCCTCCAAGAAATGCAACATGACAATACCGTTGCAACTTCTTCCGAGCCAGTTGCCGACGTTTTGGCTTCTCTGGATGCCTTTCGTGCATACATGAAAGGCGCGAACTCGTCTGCGATGGCACTAGAAGAAGCCCTCGATCTTTCTGCGCCCATTTCAGATTACTTTATCTCGTCGAGCCACAACACCTATTTAACGGGTAATCAGCTGTACGGTGACGCTGCTGCTAGTGCCTATACATCTGTGAGTTGATACTTCGAACAATGGTCCTACCATTTACGCTCCATGAATGTTATGACTTCATAGGCCTGGAATTTATAATTAACTCATGCTCCAACAGGTCCTCCTCCGCGGCTGCAGGTCCGTCGAGATTGATGTCTGGGATGGTGAATCGGATACCCCAAACTCAAGCGACAGTAGCAGCAGTGATTCGGAGACGGAAGAGAAGACGAAGGGTGGGGAGATCCGCCAAGAAAAGCCCAGTAAAGAACAGAAAGAGTCATTCTCGTCGAGATTGGAAGCTAAAATTGGTGGCGTCCTTCGTCGTAAATCCGTCAAGTCGCCCCAGCGACCATCGGACGAAGAGACCGCGACAAGCCACATGCCTGTTCCTGCTGAGCCTCGTGTTCTGCATGGCCATACCCTAACCAAGGGAACTACATTCCGTGAAATCTGTCATGCGATCCGTGACAGTGCATTTGTTGCTAGTGATCTTCCACTGATCATTAGTCTCGAGGTCCATGCGTCTCTTGAGCAGCAACAGACGATGGTTGACATCATGTTGGAGGCGTGGAAAGGACTGCTTGTGGATGCTCCTCCAGATGATGGGAAACTTCCCTCGCTAGCCGATCTGAAGAGGAAGATCTTGATTAAGAGCAAATGCATTCCATTCAATGCCGAGGACGAGAATCCCGAGGGAGAAGCTCTGACGCCGCAGAACTCCGATGATAAGTCCCCAGGGCAGCAGCCGCCGAAGCCATCCAAGATTCTTGACGCTCTAGCCAAGCTAGCAGTTTATACTCGCGCGTATCATTTCAGCCATTTTGATCAACCGGGTATGCATCATCATTGTAAAATACGGACATGAAGACGATGCTAATTTGGTTAATAGAGGCCAAAGTTCCTCTCCATGTGTTCTCGCTCTCCGAGAAAGCAGCACGAGAAGCTCATGTCACCCATCGCGACGCTTTGTTCGAGCACAACCGAACATCTATGATGCGTATCTACCCGTACGCATTCCGAGTCACCTCATCAAACCTTGATCCAACATTCTACTGGCGGCGCGGTGCTCAACTGGTAGCACTGAACTGGCAGAACCTTGATAAGGGCATGATGCTCAATCACGGAATGTTTGTCGGAACCCACGGCTGGCGACTGAAGCCCTCTGGCTACCGAAGTGGCAGGGGTTCTTCGACAGATGTTATCGAGCGCCGCAACTTGACCCTCTCAATCGAGGTATACGCCGCGCAAGATCTCTCTCTGCCGCCGGGCGACCACAGCGAGAGGGGATTCAAACCCTATGTGAACTGCCAGCTGCACGTCGAGGAACCCGAAGGCGATGTTACCCCGGACCAGGATGACGCCAGCTCTGACACGGAGAAGAGCAGCTACAGACGGTGCACGAAGAGTTCTTCAGGCCGGAACCCGGACTTTAAGGGCCAGAAATTGGAGTTCCCGACCGTGACAGGGATAATTGAGGAGCTGAGTTTCCTACGGTTAGTCTTTCTTTTCGATTTCTTGCTTACATCGATGTATCGATCAATTTCCCCCGTGCTTTGTCCTCTACCTTGCTCTACCAGATATCCCCTTGCTGCCTTTCTACCTTCCCGTCACATGAGTCCGTTTTCGAGTATGCAGGCATAAACACTGCATTGTGATACCCGTGAAAGAACGCATGCACTTTCCCGCATCACATAAGCATGACGACAGGGCTTGATATTTGCTTCTTCCGGGCTTCCTCCTTGGTAACACGATCCATTATCTGGACTTGGGCTCAGCAAGGCGGCCTGTAGCTTTCCTCAGCATCACCCCCACTATCATGCACATTGCCCTATAATGCGTTTCACATTCCAAGATGCAAGCATTATGTATAAACAAGCCACTGACTCGATCTGCTTTCTTTTTTAGGATCAAGATCAAGGACGACGAGATCGGTCGGGATCCATTGGCTGCATGGGCTTGCATCCGACTTGACCGGCTGCGGGAAGGCTATCGGCTGGTTCATCTCCACCAATGCGCTGGCGAGAAGAGTGGTGGTGTCTTGCTGGTTAATATTGTGAAGCAGTTTACTTAACTAGCCAGAATATGTTAACACCGAAGTTAATGGTATTAACGTAATGGATGCACCAAATTGTGACATTCTAGAAAACAAAGAGGCTATTCAAAGAAATAGAGCGCTAAAACCGCCGTTTGTCTTTGGGCAGAGTTTGGGCATCATGTCGTACAGCGTACTTCCACATTAGGAGCGTCAGGAACAAAAAGGTTACAGAAAGGCACGTCAACATCTGACAAATGTGATAAGTCCTTCGGCATGTGTATCACAAGCTCATTTCGATTTCATTTCGACATGGCCAAAAGCGACAGGCTACAGATTAGCGATCGTGATTATGAGATGTGATTATGAGATGTGATCATGCCAGTCAGCGTGCATATCTGATTCGAGGACGTTACACAGAAAACAATGGCACGTTGGCGTTTGTACTCTCCTAGATTTTCGAGACTGCATTGTGAAGAGCCGTAGACACAACAGTTTGGCGAAAGACAAACAGTCACTAGGAACAACTTACTAGGCTTGGTTTTATACTTTCTCGCCGAGGGTGTCCGAGTAAAGGCATAATGACCGAGGTTCAAGTAGATCATATCTTGTTTTAGCTAGGCGGTACCGTTGGCATTTGACGGTACATATGGAGGTCCTACTCCGTGTTGTATGCAGTATGGTGCTAGTGTCATATATCACTCTAGAAACCATTTAATTATTAGCCGCATGATATGCATCGTACCGATGCCGCGCATGAGTATGATGAAACAGGGTTCAATATGTCAGTTCGCCAAGGTAGATATGCATATCGCGATCTGTTACTTCAGTGAGTTCTCAATAGTCGATTTATTTTGCTAGGTTGGCTATGTGACAACTTACTATGAGACCCCGAGAAGCGAGAGAAAAGTAGCGATGATAGGTTACACGGATTATAACGGACGAAAGGGCGTTAAACAAAGAGGATTGTTGGAAATACATGTGTAAGAACGTGGGGTAGCAGTCCGACCTTAGACTTCGAGTCACGTTAGCCTGCATGTATGTACAGATAGTACGTCGGTGAACTAAAAAAATGCTTGCATGCTGCGAGCCATAGCCACCCCCCACCGTGGGGTTCATATCATGTAGAGGTTCGGTGAGACCGAGTGTAGGTTGTAAAGCCTGAAATCATCACGGAGTATAATATAATATCACCTTGAAGAGCACACAGCATTCAGAGGGATCAATGCGCCAAGCGATATGCATCAGATTGATCAACATGGCTAGTGGGGGCTAACAGATAAGTCAAGTTGACCGGTAAATCCGATAAAGTTGTGGGCAAATATGATCACACGTTAGGATAATATGAGACGTCCACAGCCGTTCTCCTTCCCTACCTCTATAGAGTAGTTGCCAACGTGAACGACGAGTCTTCGTGGTTCTTCAGACAGGTATTTGTCATTTGACAGATGGTGGAGGGGTTCATGCGTCACGTTCATGAAATTTGTATGCATAACAGGACAAACGGGCCACACCGATATAGCCAATCATCGGACCAGATCGTCATTTGAGAAGTGGAGAGGACCCATGTTGAATATCATCAGCCAATCACAGTACTAAAAAGACCGAAGATGACCAAGCACTAGACCCATCTTGGATCTGCCATAGGGTTCTGGGGTTGATACGTCAACTCTTAAATGTGCTGAGAGTTGCAATCCTAGTCTTCCCCTTTTTTTTTTTCGAAGTATCGGTGAATTGATGCAAACTGCCGAGGCACATCTAATGCGTTTCTTTGTCTCATCCCCTTGAATTGCTGATCTTTGAGCTCTAGGAAGCAAACATCAAGAACTAACAAGACCCGGAGGCCTCGGGAGGTACCGAGGAAGTTACTGTGATTGACTTTAGTGGGCCAGTGGCGTACAAAAAGGGGTCGTGGTGACTCTGTTTTTGGCTTATTTTTGATGATATTTGTGCAGCAAAAGGCCAAGCCGTCAGGACGAACATCCATCTACTGTTACTGGCTGATATCATTGGGGGGAAAAGACAGAGAAGTGAGCTGAGCGGGAACTACCGAGAGTGTCCTAAGTTTTTGATATTAATTTTGAGGTTACAATTTTTAGTTTTTCTTTTTTTTTCTTTTCCTTTTTTTTTAATTATTATTATTTTTTTTGTTTCTTTGATTAGCCAGTGTGAACGAGATCTATTCTTCGCTTTCGCTTTCTTCCCTTGCTTTCCAGGCCTTATAAGGACCCCTCCTCGTCCAATTCCCATGACTTTGTCTCCAGACTTCAACCTAAGAGAAATCTAACACTATCCTCGGATTTCGGCAAAGAACTCTATTCATACCCTTCTATATCCTTTCTTGATCGAAACACCTACCGAAATACCATGACTTCCTCCAAATATACCGCTCCGGTGTGCTCAAACTCCTCTTCCGTCACCAAGGTTCGTATTCCCATGCTGCGTCATGGATGTGGTACTTCTAGTACTTTTATAAAAACATACTAACTATCCCACAGATGCCAGGTGTGCGATGCCCCAATTGTCAAGCGCAGGGGAAAGAAGTTTGGGTTATCCCAGGCAAGAATTGTCACATTTGTCACACGCCTTGCGCGTGATAGGCCCGGGATCCTATGTTGCACGTCTCCCATGACCAAAGAGACCGTGTGCAGTCATATGTACCCATGCTTTCTGGACATGATCTGATTTCTTCACATCATAATATCTCCCAATCATATGGAGGCTCTTGAATCTCAAGAATGAATTCAATACATCCGACCACACGGAGGGCCTGCGAATGTTCTGGAGATCGACACCCCACACTTATTTGGCCTTGGGTAAACCTCGGGCGAAAGGTGCAATAGGTTTCTGCCATGTTTCTATTTTCTATTTCTGTTTCTCTTTTCTTTAGCGTTTTCTGATCATGAGATACGACATTTTGGCTTTCCCTTCAGTCGATAGTGTTACAAATATAATCGGGTGCTATCTTTATCATCGGGCCAAGTACAATGCTTTATCAGATCAGGTAGAGGTACCACACACACGTTACATTGGGCTTCTTCAAGTACTTTTGTCTTGCATATACAATATGTGCATACCAAATGGTCCCACGTGGGAGTTCCCAGATTTTATGACATCACCTATACCTTACAATATACAGAGATTGCATCCAGGAACAACTCCAACTCTAACGTATATATATATATATATGTGCGTGTGTGTGAATATAGCTATGATGCGTATTTGAATACCTCTAGCGTGATTTCTTATCTGACCTGACGCTGTTTTAGCCTAGGTCCATGGGCGCCTAGGCTCAGCTGAGCAGGCTCACTACCTAGGGACCCGTGGACCTAGATTTGCTTAGATATCAATACGGGATCACATCTACCCTAGAGTGTTTATATTCAAACTAGGAAAGTGTATATCTATTGCTTAGTGAGTGCCAGGCGAACGGGCGTTCAGTAAGCCACTGCCTAGGTGGGTACTGATGTGGAGCTGAATACATACGTCCATATGACTAGTATGCTTATGATGTGTTCTATCCCTATGTTTTGGTCCGTATATCAGAGAAAATCCTTTCTGGGGTAGACAGATGGTTAAAAGAATGTTCAGATTGTATAACTATAGCCCTGTACTAAAGACAGAGTATGTTAACCCACACAAGCACGAATGACTCCGAGTCTCTCCATCAAATCAAAGAGTGCAAGTCCCAATATAACAGGTCACTAGACTCAGCATCTTGTACTTTTGTAGATTTGTCTTGCCATTTAGTGCTCACACCGTCGGTTATGGATGGGTCTATTTACAACGCTCGGCAGATCTCGAAGTGACGAAGCTCTTCAGGGTTAGTCGTATTCTCTCATATTATCGCCTAGGCACTTTATGTGGGATTATAACAAAGTTAGGTCAAAACAAGGCCAACAAGGCTGTACGGTGTACTCCTCGGCTTGATGTTCATAAAGCGGCAAGCGGCAAGCCCCAAAAACAGCATGGGACATGTTCCGTGACTTGGCATTTATCTAGTACGTATACGTCACCCTTCAACTTCCATTAGTATATTTCATTGCATCAAGAAACTGACACTGAAAATCATAATTCAAGCTGTCATGACAGAGAAGTATCCCACCGGAACACGCGCTGAGAGCGAGCGTCTCGTCCGCGAATGGGGATTTCGACATATCTTCACCTGGACAGATGGAAGGTACGTACAGGGATGTTTTTTGTTTTGTTTTTTTTTGTGGAGATGATACACCCAAAATGGGGAGTACCCAATTTTGAATCACCAGCAGCAAATCTGTCCTTTACCAGCGTATATACCGATGCTGACCTTCGTCCATCAGCAACGCCTATTATTCCCCGCACTCGCATAGCGGTCTGACAACACACCTTATCCGCCGTGGATCTCTGACAATCTCTTACCCTGATGACAATGCTAAATTGTATAACGGGGAAGTTAAAAAGGAGACGTTTCATGTTGGAGAGAGGGTTGATGTTCCTGCAGGAAAAGTTCATGAGGTTTGGATTGGGAATGAAGGGTGTGAGTATGTGATTGGGGAGTAGGAAGGATGCCACTTTTGTTTCTACTCGATATATTGATCAATTTTTACTGCCTTTGGAAATTCATTGAATGTTCTGATCACATTAGTGCGGAATGAGCTCAGCTCATTGTTTTGTTCTATTTGATGTTTTGAAATCTAGGTGATGCCTCTATAATCCCAATCATATATGTCCCAGACAATGTAGTCGTGTATCTAATGCAAGAATCGGAAATCAAGCCTGTAGCGCGGTCATTAGCATTCACCTTCACAGCAAAAGGGACAACTTCTAGAGATACCTCTTGTTTCCAAGGTCTTTGTTCTCAACCACGTATCGCGACCGCTCCTCGCTGGACATTTTATCCCAAATAGCAGCATTTTGTCTAGAAGCAAATATTAGCAAATGCAACTCGACCGATCAGAGTGCACAGGTTAACATACTTGTTACGCCTCACATAGTAAATCTTGGCGGCGATGAATACGGCCGCACTCCACACTGCAAGAGCCATAAGGACCCTATTACCAGTGTGATAATACGGCTTATCTTCGGCGCGGTAGATCTGGACGTGATAGTTAGTTATGATAGTTTGAGCACATAAGGTAACCTGGACAAGGACTCACGTTGTTACCAATGATGCTACTGGCCTGCACCATCATGTTGTAGACAGCAGTAGCAACCGTTCGCGTCCTCACAGAGCCTGCATTGCGGGATGTAATTGCAACAATAATAGCGTGCACATAGGGCATGCCAATCAACATGATCAGCAGAACCCAACGCACCCAAGGACTGGCACTCTCCGAAATAGTCTCTAACGCGATCAACAGAACCAGAGCCCAAAGCTCAGCACCGACACCAAGCAGAAGTCGCTGATTAAAGCGCTCGGATACCCAAGTCCACAATAGCAGATTCACAATGAAGATCACATAGGCCGGGATAGTGAGCAGGTTCGTGTTGAAAGTACTAAAACCGAGCGACTTCAGTTCCAGACTGATATACGACGTAGCCGGTGTGTTGGGGATCATCCAAGTCAAGCCTAGCAGGTAGATGAGCCACATGTCGTAGTCCTTCAGGGCCTGCCAGAGGAGCTTGGGAGTCACGGCCTGGCGATTGTGCATGGATCCCTTACTAGGGTCATCGCGGAGCACACGATTAACCATAATTTTCTCTTCATGCTCATTAAACCAGCCATTCTTACCGCGGAACCGGCCGGCGGTCTGCGTTGGCGAGGGTGGCATCCAGAATGCAGCGGCGATACCGATCAACCCGGTAATCAACCCCTCCAGGGCAAACAGGTATCGCCAGCCACCAGTGCCATCCGATTGGCGAATGTGGAGGAAGCCGAAAGCAAGGAAAGCACTGACAATCGCGGTTGCTTCATATGTCATCCAGAAGAAGCTGAGCCGGATAGGCAACTCCTTGGACTTGTACCAGAATGACAAGAAAAGGATGGTGTCTGGAATAAAGCCACCCTCAAGAAGACCGAGCATAGCGCGGGTGGCAAAGAATCCGCTCCTGTTTTGGATAAATGCCTGGCACGAAGCAATGATACTCCAGCTTATCATTTGCACGGGAATCCAGCGATCGGGACCGACCCATTTCGATATGAGCTGGGAGGGCAGCTCGGCGAAGAGGAATGTTAGATAGAAGATTGTTTGGCCAGTGTTGTAGTCGTTTGTGGTCATGCCAAGGTCGTCTAGCATATTGTCTGATGTGGCTTGGACGACATTCCCACGGTCTAGCTGGAGCGCAAAAAAGGTCATACAGGCAAATGTGCAAACGCGCCAGTCAATCTGTTAAGGTCAGTTATTATGTACACAATAAATGCAGGCTTCAGTAACTCATACCTTTCTGATAACGGCTGTCTCTTCTTGCTCTGTCCACTCAAAGTCCGGGTCCCAGCGATGGGCACCCTCATATTCAGGAATGGGCTTGTAGAACCGCGGGTCCTCAGTGGTATCGAAAGCGCAGTCGGTCTGCTTGGCGCGAGGACCGTCATATGTCGATGAAGACGAAGACTCTGCGGATGAGACTCTCGGGGCAGCCTTTGAGTCAAGGCCCTCGGCATCGGAAGCCCTTATCTTGGCTTCTCCAACCGTCATCTCGCAGTATCAGGATCGGAACTTAGATTACGGATGGAAGAAAAGAGGCATTGCTTGGTTGGATGGACATTAAGCCCTATAAAGGCAGCAAGGGGACATGAACATTTACTTATCACGCCATATTCAGCATATGTCTCGCGTCAGCCGCTCCATGTGTGGGCCAGTCGAGAAGGTAAAAGTCACCACATTGATAACAGAAAGTTTCGCAATTGCCGAGTGTGACATGTGTGGGTGATTTAGAGTCCCAGTTGCGACCTAGTAGGTTAACTTAGGGAGGCCTAGGCTCGAAGTGGAAGCGCCTTCTGCAGGATCGTGGATATTGTAGATCGGAATGTGTCCGGATATAAGAGATTCCAAGCAATTAGGGATAAGTATTAGAAAATAGACCAAGAGCCGACGGATGTTGTATAATCGGGTGTTGGCTTGGCTGAATCACGCAAGTGTAGTGGGAGTGACGTTAGAGTCCACGAGTCGGCAGAGCCAACCCAAACAGGGATGTTTCGCAGAGTCCAACCTGTTTATGAAGATCTACATGATATACTCCATACAAAGTATAGTAGTATACTATTTTATTGTAGGGGTACGGAATTGTCTCTGCTATCTTAGCTATATTAACTATATTAACATATGTGAGTCCTATACCCTGTCTTGGCATCTATTCAATCTTAGAAACATTGACTACGGAGTATATGATATATGATATAGATTGTGTTCAAAGGCTAAGTCAAAAAAAAATAACGCAATGTAAAAAAATAAAAAAGATAGTTCGAATGTTGATGGGAGTTGTGTATCACGCCATAGTGGCCCCAATGGCATATATCCCGATGTCGAGTCTACGAATGAATTTGACTCTTTCAAATCACGGCGATTGTCAGTGGACGCACGCCATTCTTCTATCACGTCATCCTAAACATAACATGCTAAGACGCTGATATCGAATACTATACAATATACCTTCCTCGCGTAACCCCGCAGGCTCGTCGGCTCGCTCGCGATAAAAGTTGATGCTGAATTGTCATCCCCCAACAACCGTAAACCCCCGCAGTGATGGCGCAATTCGTGTTATCTCGGTTTGATCGTGCCGAAATGGTTATATATTGGTAGGAGTTAATCCTCCCCGACACGAAGATACGGAGAAATAGATCTGCTCACAGAGGCAATATAAACACACTCACTTTTTAAACTCAATCCTAAAACATGGCTCCCTCCCTCACTGAAACAGTAGGCCTTCGGGCTCCGCCTGTTACGCTTCCGCTGAAGTCGGATGGCGGCTACAACAAGGAGAACTTGATAGGATACAAGATCGAAAAGGAGCGTGAGATTAAGGGCACAGACAAGCTACCCCCCGTATCATATCCGGAATATCTGCCCGTTTGGGATAACGAGACAGAAAGGTATACCTCTACCCCGGCCTTAATGCCGCCCCCCATCCCCATGAATATCATACCTAATAGACGTTTAGATATCCTCCTCTGGAGCTCTTTGAGCACTATGACCACGGCAAAGATGCCGACGCCTCTTTCCCAGACCTATTGCCCAAGGGCCAAGTCGAGATTGACCAGATCACTCCCTTCATTGGCTCTGAGATCCACGGCGTGCAACTAAGCCAACTGTCTGACAAGGGCAAGGATCAATTGGCCCTCTATGTTGCACAGCGACGAGTTGTCGGTGTGTAATCGGAAGCATTTCTCCGACCTCCATCGCTATTAAAAGCATGAGTCTAACAAATCTAAATAGCCTTCCGCGACCAAGACTTCGCATCCCGCCCGATTCAAGAGGTTGTCGACTATGCCGGCTACTTTGGCCGACACCACATCCACCAGACCTCAGGTGCCCCCAAGGGGTTCCCAGAGATTCACCTTGTCTTCCGCGGTGCTGACGACCGCACCGGTGATACCTTCCTGAAGCAGCGCACCAATACTATTACATGGCACTCGGATGTCACCTTCGAGAAGCAGCCCCCCGGCACAACTTTCTTGTATGCGCTCGACGGCCCCACCACAGGTGGTGACACCCTGTTCGCCGACATGGTCCAGGCATACAAGCGCCTGTCGCCTGCCTTCCGGGAACGACTCCACGGATTAAAGGCTGTACACTCCGGCCTCGAGCAGATCAATGCTAGTTTGAATGGCGGTGGTATTGCCCGTCGTGACCCTGTTACCTCGGAGCACCCCATTGTCCGAACTCACCCGGTAACTGGCGAGAAGGCACTTTACGTGAACCCTCAGTGTAAGTCTGGATCAACACATTTGGTGAAAGATTTGTAAAGCTGACATGTCTTGTTCTTATCGCCATAGTCACCCGTTACATTGTTGGATACAAGAAAGAGGAATCAGACCACCTCCTCAAGTTCCTGTACGATCACATCGCCTTGTCGCAGGACTTGCAGGCTCGTATTCGCTGGAAGGCTGGTACCGTCGTTGTCTGGGATGTAAGTTGTAGCACCAACCTGTTCTTTCTTCAACGTGAAAAGACGCTGACCTTAACAGAACCGTGTGGCATGCCACTCTGCCGTTTTCGATTGGGAGGATGGCCAGCGCCGTCACATCGCTCGTCTCACACCCCAGGCTGAGCCTCCCTATGAGACACCTTTTGATGGTTAGATGGGGCGCTGGAAACCTTCGAATTTAAAATAACACATAGCTACGATAATCTGAACCCGAATTGAGAAGAAACGAATAACAAGGAATAATTTGATTCTCATGTCTGCATTATTAGCGTGTCTGCTGCATGCACGTCGTAGGCTTTCGTAATCTGTGTCATACCCAAACTCAAGCTTTCTCGCGCCTGAAACGACTCAAAAGCCCAACGTTCCACTCGTTAAACCTCCTAGCAGAGAGTGGGAGCATCTCATTACTCCCAGTCAACGCTTGCGACATTGCTTCAAATATCATAGATGGCAATTCCAACTCTTCCACCGACAAGGGCGAGGGATTCCCAATTTCCGGATGGAGCAGCTCGTCCACATCTGGAGACCTTTGGTAGAATACTTTCATCGCTTGCTGAGCCATGATACTACGGCCAGCGCTAGAATTCGAGTATCGCATATCGGGATTGAAGACCCAAAGCTGCCAAGCAAAATATTCGTTAGCCGGTGTCGCCTATAGGTTTTACTCTTGACAATATCTCAAATTCGGAGGAAACGGGAGTGGAATTGGCATATCACTTACCACGAGACCGCTCTTCTGCCCACAATGAACGACGAATCGCCGGGCGCTTTCTCTCTCGATCAATTCAAGTAACTGTGCAGCAACGATCGTTTCTGTTGGGTAGACTTCCCACTTTTCGAGGTCTGCCTCATGGCTGGGTGAACTGGTATTCAGGGAGACGTTGGCCTTCAGCAGTCGCCATCCCTTGGCGATTGGATCTTCCATGCCAATTATGGAATTGCAGTTTGCGCAGTCGATGGTTCGTGGTGTTGAGACTTCAATTTTTTGTTTTTGCTCTTCGTCATTGCCCTGAATTGCATTGCTTGTCAGGAAATTGTGATCGTAAGGTAGTTGGGATTATTGCGCCGAGTAAAAGACTTGGAAGTGAAGGGAAAGGCATTGTATTCAATCTCGCAGTTATATAGATATTGCACACATCACATCACGCAAGGAGAATAATATAATGTAACTCTTGTAATCACGCCCGCTCCACTGCTCAAATAGCCGGCGCTGAAAATAGAGAACACCTTGAGTGGCAAAACAAGGAAAAAGCAGCTCACACAAGTCCATTATCGCAAACGTAAAGAGCGAAATCCATCTGCAGAGAGAGGATAACTACCCTTCTAGTCCGTGATCCTGTTCCTGTGAGAGGACCACCTTCTCGTTGGATTGCAAGTACACAAAGTGCATGTCGTCCATCTTGGGCAATTGTATCGGAGGCCACTCCACTGAAGACTGAGTGGTCCCCTTCTAAGTTGCCCGGTTCCAGAGGGGTAAAAAGCAGGCTGAAATGATGGGGGAAGAAGAGAGGGACGTAATAATCTTACCTTTTTCAATCCTGTGCAGTCTGTTTCAGCGAGAAGGAAAGTCGCAACATCAACAAAAACTGTCCCTGAAATAGCCACAACGTGGCTGTCCGCACCATATCCTTTAGTCTGTGCAGTTTGTTCCTCGATCTCGAGCGCAGTGTCTTTCTCGTCTTTCTCGTGGCCTTCATGTGGGTCCGGTTTGTGGCAATGCCAGAAATCCATCATTTCAGCCCAGTTTCCACTGGGAAGGTCTTTCCAGATCCACCCCGTGGTAGACCTTTCGTCTGTTCCCTGATCAACCGACTTGGTTATCAACGAGGAGTCAAGAAATATTTGTGCACACTCTCGACAACGAATACGAGTCGAGGACGACATTTCATCTGCTGTCCATGGTGCAAATTCATCAATTAGTTCATCGCGAGGCGCCAGCACCTCTTCGTCGGGATCGACCTGCATGCGGAAAGAAAAATCATAGCTGGAATCCCTAGCGCCATTGGGATTTGATTTTGGTGCTGGCCCACAGGGTGTTTTCAACACGCGTCGAGATGCGTCATTAACGCGCGCTGGCAGTTTGATAGTTTCTGTGACATATTCAAATGGTTTTGATAGAGAGACTGTGACTGCTTTTCTTGATTCTGAAAGTTGGATATCCGGTCCGATTCCATCAAATCTTGCCGTCCCGGGGAGGGACACGTAAAGGGTTATCTGGCGGATGTTTGGTAGAAACTCTGCGTGTAGATAGAGGGGCACATCGGGATCCTGCATTGTGGAAGTTGTGTACGCGAGTGTGTCTCAAGCAGGGATGGTGTTCGATAACTGGCGGTGTGTGATGCTCCTTGGCTAGAAGGAGAAGGGAAAAGAGAGTGAGTAACCGGGGCAACTATTTAGCAATCATGCAGAACTGAGAATTCTGACTGTCTTAAGGCCATGAGAAACATGTCGCGCTTAGGGGAGATTAGTTGATGTCAGTGGTGATCTCGGCCCCAGGGTCCGCGTTTCTCACATGCAAACAGTGCAAAACACCCATCACGTCAACACGTGAGCCCTTACATAACTTTAAATCATTAACTACTTCCCTCCCAAGGTCGTAATGCAAGAACGGTAATCAATTTAACATATTTTGTTTGATTATTCATTAAATCGTATATAAATTTGATCTGAGTGGAGTGAAAAAGAAATGAACAAAGCCTACAGCTCATATCCGACAAAATTACCTCGCCAGCGCTTGAACTCGGTCACGAATCGCACGGCAGCCTTCAAGAAGAAGCTATCAGAATCGCCCCAAGTCGAGGCTAGTTCCTTCAGTGCTCGGGTGGTCTTTACAAAGTACACGTTGGACGAGAATTCACCATTGACGGCTTTCCCAGCAACCCATTCCCAGTCCTTCCCGTTCAGATCATAATTCCGAATTTGGTCCATTTTGATCTCGGGCCGCAGTTGCGCGACGTAGATGCCAACGCAAACTAACCACCATTGTCGAAGAAGAGAAATTTGGAACTGGGGAGGTATGAAAGGCAGCATGACGCGGACAGCGTGGCTAGTTGCGAGGTTCAAAGCGAAGAACCAATCGTAATGCCCGGTCGAATCAACTGCAGCCGTTCCAACTAGCAAAGCAGCTGCAAGTTCTTGGCTCTCGCGGAACTGTTCAATTGGATTGTCGATCTTCCATGCCTTCCAGTGGTTGAGAAGCACGGCGTTCCGGCTGACGAAAAGGGTATCGAGGTTATCACTGCCGGGAGTGGGAAAGAGGCCATCTAAGTCCTTATCTTTCCGGACCAGGTCAATAATTGCAAAGAGTGACTTTGATTCATATGATGCCTCATTCTTCGAGTGTATAGGGTCCTGCAAGGACTTGTATATGTCATTGTGGCAGGTTGCTGCAAGCCCGAGTGCTTCCATTGCGATTTCACGACTGTCCATTTCAAAGGCATAAGCAAGATGGATCAATGGCAATCCGACTATACAGGTGGTTAGCATGTGCAAAGTCAAGTCTAGCTTTCTCGATGAGTATTGAAACATACGAGAAGCCATTATAGAATCAAACATAGGCTCCTTGCCGGTAAACAGGTACTCGGCCACGACTTCCTTCCAGTCATAGCTGAGGTGGACCATTTCATCTTCAAAGAAATCCACAAATGCTCGATCAAATCTGCCTGGTGTTAACGAAGAGTCTCAAGCGGAAGAAAGGCCGAGACAAGTCCGGCAACCCACCCTCGACATCCCAGGTGGCCTCGCCAGTCAAGAGTAGTGATTTCAGCCGGTGATCCCTTCCATTTAACCAGATCAGATACTTCCTCCTCATATATGCGGCCTAAAGTATCGGCATCTGCGCCTTGCAGAAAGGAGGAGCTCAAGAGCTACAAGCAGGTCAATGACATGGACCAATGACGAGGAATGCATACATAGAAAGCCCTTGTTACGAAGGCGATGCAGATCACTCACGTGTATTAACTGGTTAGGGAAGTTCCGACAATCGAATAGCGAGTTCTCCACATGGTTCAATTTCAGTAGGTGCTTGAATGCCCGGGCCGGCTTGTCTTGAGCTGTCTCGGTTTCATGGACATTGACCGGTGGCAGATCAATCGCCTGGGTGGGTGAGGATGAAAACAAGCCAAGAGATGGTAATGATGGCCACCGAACAGTAAACATTGTGACGATGAGCGAAGCTGTGTGTAGTTGTTTGGATGGGATTGTTGGGAAATCGTCACGTGAAGCAGAAGTTGGTATCCATGGATGACGTAGGAAACTTTGGGTTATCAATCTGGTCACATGACAATCCAATAAATTTCAAGGTTCCATCGGGCGGCTACTCAACTTCCTCCAAAAATATGCAAACATACGAATTCACTATTTTGAAGGAAACGACGGCTGGGATTGATCAATATTCTCAATATAGTTCAGAAGCATATACCAATGGTTATCAAATTTGAACATGGACACTTTTATCACTCCAAGATTTCGAGAGATAGCCTGGCTTGGGAGGTATTCTATTTGAAAATCCTAGATTTTGCGCCATCAAGTTACATTATATGTAATATATCCTGGCAATCCAGAGGTTTAATCCTTATGTTGCTCAACAACTGGAATAGGCTGCTCTGGCTGAGCACCAGCCTCTCCATTGAAGACTTCCACCGATATACGGGGACCGACGAAATTCTTGCGTCCATCTACAATCCACTGGATGACGGAAATGATAAAGACAATACCAAATGCCGCAACACAGTAATCTGTCATATCGAATTAGCTTTGTGCTTTTTCATCACGAAAAGAGAGAGCCAACTCACTCATGTTGCTACCAGTGGCAGGCAGCTCAGGGGGGAAGAGAAAGAGGATAGTAGTCAGGGCAATGTACGCCAACGAGATCTGAGAGGTTTTGAGTCAGTAATAGTTTCGATGAAACCGTAGGGGAGGATCTCATACGAGGTTGACAGTCCAGCCAACGATTTCTGGCAGGACGAATGAGCGCTCAGGTAGCATCCTTCTTCCTCGACAGCAGTTCACTGCAATTGGCATTCCATATGAGATGCCGAGAAGCACCACTGATGCTGATACAATAGCATTGAAAGCGCTTGGAGACATTAGCAAGATCCAGGGTAGAGCATTATGCATATGCTTACCTGGATGAGCCCAAGAAGATACATCCGAAGATAGTGATGAGAGCCAGATTGAGATATAGCGAGTTTAAGGGGACATTTAGCTTGGGGTGGACGCGAGAGAAGAAAGGAGACGCGGGGAGACCGCCATCACTATAAGTAGTATCAGTATAATGACTAATTTTGAAGACTAAATCCCCATAATAACGTACCGCGCGAAGGCATAAATCATACGACTGCTGGTGGTCATAATAGCGATTGCAGCGAACAGAGCGCAGACTAGGGGGAAACTTGAAAGGGTGTCAGTACAACAAGAAAGCGACGGAAGAGCAGTGAGGCCTACATCAAGAGACAGATAGCGCCGGCATTGTTCGAAGTGGCATTCTTCAGGATTGCAAGGAGCGGAGTTGCCGCAGATTCAATAATTTTGTTGATATCACCAGCCACAAAGAGCAGTACAATAAGGAAGATTGCTCCAGTGAAAGTACCGATAAGGACACAAGCAATCATGATCTTGGGTCCCTCAACCGAAGGGTTGGGAATTTCTGTAGTCCATTAGCCTCAGATTCATGATTAAGGGGCAAACCTCCGGAGGCTACCTTCAATCATGTGGGCGACACCATCAAAGCCAGTAACACCAAGACCGCCTTGAAGAAGCTATAAATATGTTAGATATGCTCATGAATTTTCGTATCAAACGACATACCCCAAGCAACCACGCAACTCCATCAGGCCCTACAAGAGTTAGTTCAAGAGACATAGATAATGATAGGAGAAACTTACATCCTGTTTCATTAATGAAATCGGTGAAGACGAACCTGTTCTCTGTCAGTCATTTGGCGTCTAGGGGAGTGTCGACCAAATAAGACATACTTTCCGGAGTTATAATTTGGCGAGGCACATGAAAGTACGGTGATGCAAATGACGGCAAATCCTGTCAATGACCAGAGGACTGTGGGAATTAGTAGAAGATCTCCGACAGCTCAATGTAGGGTATCTCACAAGCTCCCTTGGTGACATAAGGCATCAGGTTGTTCATAAAGGCGTTGACGAGGAAAGCAACGATGTTGTAGCCGCAGTAGATTAGGAATTGGTGCCAGCGCTGGGGGTTATAGCTCTGGATGTGAAAGTCAGTCAAATATATCAATATTGTAGACAAGGATAGCTTACCGGGTTCATGAGAGAGATCACACCCTGGATGAGCTGACTGCCCAAGAGACCAGCAGTTGCGACCAGCGCAACCCAACCAGAGCAGTTGACCCAACCCGTGATCCAGGAAAGAATTGGCATCCATTTTCTCCATGAAGTCACAGCGACCCAATGATATTGGCCGCCTGCAGTAGGATATGCAGAAAGAAACTCGGCTAGGGAAGTGGCCATGCACAAATTACAGATTCCTGCTGTAATAAGACCTTTTTGGGACTCGTGTCAGCTCTAGATTTTGACAGAAAGCCGAACGGATACATACCCCAGACAACACTCGCGCTGCCTCCCGAAGACAAACTGAGTCCCAAACTTGCCGACAAAGCGGTCCATGACTGTTCGGTGTTAATTGTTGATTGTTATAGAATTGTGTATACTGCCGGTCGCGTCACGTACATTTAGAATAGCAAAAGCAAGACCTAGCATGGAACTTCAAGAATGAGCAGAGGTTAGCACAATCCAGGATTCGTGATCAATTGCAGCACATACATCATGGAGAAGTTTCGCTTCAGCTCAGACTTATGGCCCAGCTGGGCCAGCTGAGCATCATCGCTATTGTATTCGTCTTTGTCCATGGTGAGTGCTATGTACCACGTGCAACAAGTGATGAAAAGGGAAAAAAAAAACGGTCAGACAAGGAGGAACAGGGATCTTAAGCAGGCCCCGAACGGAATGACATGACGGGTTTTCGAATATCAATTTCTAGGCCCAATATTCCTAGCGTTCTGTACTACCGTTGGCCCCCCGCGGGGAAGTAGACCGAGTACGGAGTAGTGTTAGGTAAAGGATTTGGGGTATGGAACCTCGGGCGTTCAGAAGAAGATAACCGGCCGTGTCTGTGACTGGCCCGGCGGACCGAGAACGGCGATTTCAGCCAGTTACAAGCTGCAAGCTGATCGGGCCCTTCCAAGGTTGGATTGTCGCGGACCGACGATCCATGGCTTGCGGCGGCAGCCCCAGTGCTTATGCCCTGTTCGACGTATGATTGGTTGGTCTTGGACCCATATGTCCCGAGGTCTGATTAGCGAGATGGAAGGTTACTGGGGGAAGTGGACGATCTTTGGAGACGGATCAATGACGAAAATATAGTGTGGGATGTGCATGATAAATCAAGGTATATATTGCTTCCAAGGGCTTGGCTAGCATCCTTGGCTTTACTTGTTGTTTTAGGCTATGGTATTTACCCCTGTTTGAGTGAGTTGGGCCAAGATGCTAAGGGAAACGAATTTATGTGGAGCGGTGGGCCGTAAACCTTCCGAAGGTTATCTCGAGAGACAAATACTCCTATGTAAAAAGATATCTCTTCCACCAGGTGGATTCCGCTGCTGTTTCTTATCCGCCACATATTAAATCGTCTACCAGTACGGAGTACCCTTGGAGGGAAAGTGTGGTTCCATATTTGACTTTGGCCTTATTCAAGTGCCCAAGTGTGCTCCGAGCGTATCAGCCCTTATGATTAGGTATCTATGTTTTGCTCTTCAGAATACGCAATGTTCTCTAAGAGTGTTCTAAATCACTCCACTCACAAAGTGAAACATAGATATCATGCCAGTCGCTTTTTGGGGGGGAGTTACCACGGGAGAAAAGGAAAGAAAGGGAAGATAACGAAATTAACATTGAGAATCGGGTAAAACAAAGGAAAACAAATTGCCCCTTTCATTATCCTAGGAGCACACATGTCGCCCAAACCACATCTTGACATCATCCATGGAAATTTCAAACTCAAAATTCCCAAGCTTTCCTTGTTCAAACCCCTGTCCATCACAATGTTTCAAAAGATAACGAGGCCTGGCTGGCATCACTTCTTGCATCCAGGGCCATAGAGCCACATATTATTACTCATTCTGTCCCTCAGCATGCAGCAGGTACCAACTTCCAATGCACTCGGTTCGAATATGCTCAATCATATCGGCCTCGGTCCATACAGTAAAAGCGCGACGGAAAAGTGCAAACGATCGCGCATACTTGTCAAGGGCAGGATCAAGCCTCATCATCTTCATCTGGCCGTCGGAAATTGCATCCGTCTTCGGGTGCGTGAGCATGGCAGTGCAACCACGGCATGAGTAAAGAATTTTGCGCGTATTGTCTCGATTGGCGACAGGAACCCGACAGGCGACTTCATGGTGGTGAGCATTTTGATGATAATTGCCCATTGAGATGAGCAAACGCAGTTTGACGGAGTTGGGTGAATTCAGGGGAGCAGCGCGATAAATGTCATGTTGGTTTTGGATCACAAAATCTTCGACATCGTCCTCGGGCGTACCAGGTTCTTCTTCTCCATCAGAACTTGGCTCGGTACCCTCCACGGCATGCTTAATACCCCTGCGGCTGCCGTACAGCTCCAGGGCTTTGGTCAGCGCTAATTTGACAGGGACAACCCAAGCGCCAAGATCTCCCAAATCAAACTCAGTCTTGCTCAGCCGCGGCAGGTACACGGTTTGGGTATTAATGAGATCAGGTAGGTCAAGGCCAAAGATTATGGCTGCCTGTTCGATGGGGAGACACCAGTATGAATGGTTTTCGTGCAGGCAAGGGTGGCAGATACGCTCCATTGTAGGTAGGTAGAGTTGAACGGACGACGCGCCGCATCCCACGCACTTTTCACGCATAATTGCCTCTTTAAGCTCATGAATGGACCAGTTCTCATGGATCTGAGTCTTTCTGAGAATCTTCGGCATGCCGGGGGCCCACTTCCTCAGAAATGCAACCGGGCTTTTCTCCACAAGCTGATTGGCGATGCGGTTGACGTATGACAGACTTATGGCACTAGGCATGTCCAATTTGTTGACAATCATGTCGAGGATTTCGTACGGGAGACATCCCATATTTCCCAGGTCCTCCGTGGCCTCCTCCTTGGGTCTGATGGGCTCCGGCACAGGCTTCACCTCGATATCGACGATTCCAGTTTCCAGGGTACGGGGGCTCTTGGCAATGATTCTGAGCGTCTTGGCCGGCTCCCGGCTGTTGGCAAAATCCTGTCCCCAGGCTATATGCTCCGGGTGCAGCACGATATTCATCGTGGCGAGACGGCGTGCAAATCACAAGAATGTGAGATTGAATGTGTTGGAGATAACGCAGTAAGGGAAGCCTCCGCTTGGAGAAACGCGTGAAAAACACGTGCGGTCAACGAATAGAAGACCACTATCAGTATCGTGTCAGTGGATGAGGTGATAAACACTCTATGTGGATGATAACTCAAACATGATAAACACAAACCTTGGGTTGAGAGGGGTGGGGAAATGGATGAAAAGAGACTAAGAAGGAAGGAAGATGTGAAGAGAAAAAGTGAGGAGAAGAAGTGGCAAGGAGAAAGAGACACAAACCCCAATTTGTGGAGGGAAGTGAATCGGAAAGTGCCAGACTGCGGGCTGGCATGGCAAACGCGATGTCAGCCAGGTGGGAGGTGATACTTTGCTTATATTTGTTTATGATACACTACATTGTTTGCGGGCGAGGCTTTCAGTGAGCTCGTGGTCGTGGACAAGGCTCAGTTAGAGGTCATCCTGCACCATCGAGCCTTTCATGTGCGCTCTCACTCTGATTTGCTTGAGCGTATCTGGAGTGAGTGCATGGGTGTCAGCATACACTGGCTCCTGGGATGGTGCAGCTTGGTCTGGAGCCCACTACAAAGATGGAGATGAGCCCTTGAATGAAGGCTACTATATACGACGATGATGTGATTTGAGGTGCTCTGCAACGAGGTCACAATCCCAATTGGATATTCCACCTTGAACGTGCTCCTTGGAAAACATAGTATCGTGACCAGATAGCACCTAGTCAGGACTTGTGACACTATACTAGAAATATATGAAGCAAACTACATTTATCAGGGTGTTGAGCTTTCCGTGCACCATATGCACCATGAAAGCTCCGAGCTTGTTTTGCGTGTGGTACGGGAGCTTTGGTTGGATCGATGAGAACTACACCTCTATCGATATGAATATGCGCACCTGATGATGACGAACAGCTAGTTTTGCAGCTGATTGGTTGTGGTCGCCCCTGAAAGTAAAATGTATTACATGTCGTTCTGGGCGTCCCGTTCTCATGATAAGCAGAAGGAACCATGCATGTATCAATACACAAATGCATCCACTAATGAGCTAAAGTATGGCGGTGGCGTTTAGAATGAACATATTCTGGTACACGCAATTGCTTTTGTTTCGACAGACGATAAGAAGGACCCGTGGACGAGGACGATGATGACTGCAACGGCAACAAGGAAGATGTCATGGGGTAAATAGGTCAAGTTCTCCCGTACCCATGGTACTGTTCGTAGACGCGCGGATAATGGTGGCTTAATATCAAAGGCTAACCTTAATTTGAAGTCCAACTGTGGCGTCGTGACAGGCAACGACCTTGGAATACTGTGAAGCTTGGAATAACAGTATGATAACCTTGCCAGTCTGATGCAATCAAGAAAGAGTCGTGCATTGAAAGATCTCAGGATTTCATCTAGTCTAGCATCGCAGCGTTGGCCTACGTGCGTTCATCGTGACGGGCTAGGGACGTGGTAATAGCAGAGAAAAGAATTAGACATGTACAGATAAACAATAGTTAGGTATATCAAATCAGCATAGTAGATACAAAGGCCGTCTGGTCGACCAGCTGAACAGTGGCGGCACGTTAAAATATACGGACAGTGCCAGACTTTCTATTCAACCTCCTCCGTGGGGTTCACCAAGTGATCAGTCCGAACGACGTAATCATCCTCGTCTTCATCCTCTTGGGAATTGGCACTATTTGCCATGTCCTCATCGTCGCCATCAACAGATCCATCAGATTCCGCACCGGTACGGGACTTTCCCTTCTTGCTGACGCTCTTTCCTTTGCCTTTGCTGCTGGTTGCTGACTGGCCGCTGGCACTGCGGACAAGGTTGCCTGGCCATTTGGTCAGGCCTTTGATACGACCGGGAAGACTCTCGGTTGTATTACTGTCACCATTCGTGGCTGGAGCCTCTTCGGGTGCGGCCGAGCCACCCAGGTTGAATGCCTCCATTGCCTCTGCGATTGTCTGTGGCGCGGCAGCGGCGGGGTCTTGCTTTGACTTGTCCACTGCTTCGAAGGTTTGGCGGATACGCTCGAAATGTTCGAGTTCCTTGGCACTGCGAGCGGTTAGTATCATGGTATATCGCCAAGAGGAGAAGAAAAGAGGTAGGATATGATGGGAAATGGAGTGGACACATACCTAACACTTGGCACAAGCTCTCCTTGAGCAGACAGGAAATCCTCCTCTGTTACCATCACATTCACATCCTCTTTCGTGGCGAGGTGGTCAAAGAACCAAGCAGTGCTGACGGGACCATTTGGCAGAGTCTTGATCTTCTCGTCGACCGCAGTGGCCTTGCGGGTGATAGCTTTTAGCATAGCATCAGAGCAGAGTGCATACAGATCAGCACCAGTATAAGTCAAAGGAAGCTGTTCCGCAACGCGGTCAAGTGAGACATCGGGGTGGAGAGCGAACTTCCGCGTCAGAGCCTCAAGGATAGTCGCCTGCTTTCTATGTGTATCTGACACGCCCAGGTAGAGCATCTTGTCGAAGCGACCAGGGCGGAGAAGCGCAGTGTCAAGCAGATCGGGACGGTTAGTCGCACCAATGACGAACACTCCACCGCTATTCTCCTCGCCGCCGTTCATTCCATCCAGCTCTGCGAGCAGCTGACTGACGATACGGTCCATAACACCACCGCTGTCTCCCTGGTTACCACGCTTGGGCGCAACAGAATCCAGCTCATCAAAGAACACAACGCAGGGACGAGCATCTCGAGCGCGCTGGAATACTCGACGCACGTTGGCCTCGGATTCACCAATGTACATATTAAGCAGTTCGGGGCCCTTTACGGAGAAGAAGTTGAGAGAGAACTCAGTGGCAATGGCCTTGGCGAGGAGGGTCTTTCCGGTGCCGGGCGGGCCATAGAACAAGATACCACTGCGCTTCTTCATTCCCTTGGCGAAGAGCTCGGGTCGTTCGAGCGGCAGCTGAATGGTCTCGACCAAGGCATCCTTAACGTTAGTCAATCCACCAACATCATCCCAGCCAACGTTTGGAATCTTAGGTGCGCCGATTGAATCGGCAAAGTTCTTCCGCGCAGCTTCTACAGCGGCGTCAAAGTCTGCCCTGGTTACACCTCGTGCACCGTCGCCTCCCGCCAGCAGGACGTCTCTGACGAAGACCTCCGATCCGGAAAGCTTCTTGCTAGCCTCGGCCAGACTTTCAAGGCGAGCTGTTCTCGCCCCGGCAGCCCGTTCCACAACGTCAACCAGATCTCCTGCAACAAGAGCTGCGGTCTTCAGAGCAATGGTGTCCAGTTCCACGTCCGCGGACAGTCTGATACTGCGCTCTGCGACGGCATTTCGCAGAATGCCTTCACGCTCTTTCTCCTCCGGGGCACCCATCTCGAACTCATGGGTGATAAGGCTGCGGATACCTTCGGGGATAGTTTCAACATCAGTGGTAGTTGCAATGACAACTCTGGCATCGTTCAAGATATCACTCATTGCTGTCACAATGCGATCGGCGGTTAAAACCTCGATATGCCTAATCAGCAACGCGGTGCAGTTTGCTCCGCAGTGGAAAGCCCGTTCTGCTCGGGCTTTGAGATATGCTTCGGTCTTGACATCGCCACCATTCGCGCCGCCTTCTGTCAAGATATCGTACGCATCGATGGGGAATGTGTGCAGGCCGATATCTGAGCACGCTCTAGTTGCGATGGTTGCCTTGCCGATATGTCTTTGTTGGGATCTGAGGAGAATGAAGACGGGTTTCATTCCAAGCTGAATAGCCCGCGGGCTTGTGGCAGCGGACATCAGATCACGAATTCGCTGCTGCAATGATGGGATAAATGACTGAGGTGGATCGGCAACAATTCCATGAGGCGTTGGGGCATCATGGGCGCTCTTTGGGATCGTCTTGACGCCCAGCCAATACTCCCACCCGTTGCCCAACACGCCAGGAACTCGGCTCACGTCGCTTCCAGCCTGTACCATGCGCGTAGTCGCCGGGTCGAGTACAGCAACTCCGCCCCACTGATCTTCGCCTGTCTCCTCCAGCTCCTCTATAGTAGTCGGGGCTACCTGCCCGACACGGAACCAAGCGACGCCGATTTTGCGGGCTCCGGCATTATTTGCATTGGCACCTTGGCCCAGCCGGATAGTGATGTCTTCCTCCTGACTAGCACTGTCACCGCCAGCGGTGCCAGAGAACACTGCTCTGCCAAGTCCTTCATCCACGCTAATTCCGACCAAATCACCACTTTTAAGGATACGCCGGCGTGATTCGAAGTACTGCTTCAATCCTGCAAATAGCGCTGGTTGAAGGACCCGGTCCATTGAGAGAGGAGTGGAAACCTTGAGCAGTGTAACCTCTTTCGCCAAAGGTGGGTTCTTAGCAGCAGTGTTCTTCATTTGATGCAAAAGACCAGGTTTGGAGGAGCCATTAGGAGTAGCAAAGGTCATGGGAGAGATCCGCAGGTACTTGGGATTTTCAATGTTACCAAGAAGCAACGGGGGAACAAAAACTGAAGGGGTCAAGCGGGTGGGTGCGCGTTGCGAAACACTGGACCGGCGTTCACCTGAGTGATTAATGGCATACCGCGGCTTAGAGGACGGAAGACCCGAAAGACCAAAAATCTTAACTGGGCGCCAATCGCCCGAGTCTTCAGGGGAGTCGTTGAAACTTCCAAATTTGAGCGAGGCGAACATGTTCAGCTGGGGCTCCTCGGCAGCTTCGATTCTGACCCAATCACCGGAAAAGCATCCGATCTTGGCGAGCGTGCTGATATCTACAAAGACAAAGGAGTCGACGTCTTCATCGTCGCGAGGCCGGGGGTGCAGCACCTCATTTGGGACTTGTTGTAGGAGGCCTTCCACCTTGAAGGTCTTGCCTCCGCCACGGCCAGGGCGCATGGTGGCCGATGTGAAATTCGATGCCACAGATCCGGGGGTATGGATTCCGTCTGACCGTCGACCGCCGGCTCTAGGGGTCGCCGAAGTCAAGGAAGACATCATCCCCGATGGTGGCTGCGGCAATTCAGGCGCACTAAGAGAAATCATGTCTTCCAGAGAATCATCCGAGGAGTCACTCATGGACCCTGCTGAGCCCTCTGTTTCTGACTCCTCAGCAGCTGACGTTACTTCCATTTCTGTCCCACTTTCGCCAGGCTTATCTTCGGCTGCAGAATAGAATTGTTCGTTGGAAGTGTCATCAGCTTCGTCCTCGGCCACTTGCTTCAGAAGCGCAGACCTCGAGGGCACAGTTTGTTGAGCGCGGAGTCCTTGAGGGCGAGCCTGGACAAGCACAATCTTTGTCGTCGACATCAGCAAGCCTTGCGAAACGGGTTCGCAGAATGAGATCCGCGCAGGTGGTGGTGGCGCATAAGTTATGGGATGAGAAGGGAGGGGAAGGGGCAGCACGTCTCCGGTATGCACAATGCGCTGGGCTCCCAATGCTTCACGGACTGCTGCAGTGAGACGCTGTTCGGCATCGGCTGCAGCCCTTTTCGAATACTTCTTGGCTTCTACCGAGTTCCCCGACTTCCCCCAGAGTCCATTGGGTCCTTGCGCATTCGTGAATCCACCACCAAATTTGCTCTGAATATCATCATGATTGCGGAGTAGATGTCGCTCAACGGTCACAAAGATTGTATCAAGATGAATTGGGGCGACATCCAGAATCCGAATCTCTACGGAACGGTGTGCCTGTAGGGAGTTGCGTGACGAGTCAACTTTTCCCAAAGCCTGGAGGAAAGGCTGAAGTGAGTCTGCTGATTCAGGAAAGAGCACGGTCGAGTGTGACATTGGAACTGGCGATCTCTCTGTTGGCTGGATGCGCACGGGGAGTATCGTCCAGGCCTGATCTTCCACCGAGGTATAAGTCGGCGTATGCGGGGCAATTGCAACATAAAGTACTCCATCGTCAGAAGTCGTAACATCTGGTCAGAAGAAGATGGATTGGTTAACACTCTTATTAGGAACAGTCAAAGGGGCTTCTCACTCACCTTGGAGGGCCTGCTGCTGGAAGAGGTCATTCGCTAGATCCTCGGATACTATACCGACTTTCCCGCGCAGCTGGGGATCCAGAGCCAAACGTGCTGCGATGGGTGCCTTATTGTTCAATCGCCGCTTTCCGGCTCTTCTTCTCCGTTGTCGAGGTTGTTGGGAGTTCTGCCCATACTGTTCGAAGTCCATGGATGCGGTGTCTTGTCCGGTTGCCGTCGGTAAATGAAGCGGGGGAGATAGGAGGAGATGTGAACGGAATGCAATCACCAAATCATCAGTTTAACAAGGGCCCATGAGAAAACGTCCTATAGAATCCCGCGCCTGATTTAGCGAACTACTGAGGGGAGAAGACGAGGTTCGCCGGATCCAGAATCCGGGGGAAATCAACACGCGGGCATCTCGGCACCGCCCGTCGTTCTGCCATATCCCGAAGCCGAGGTCCAATCGACCAGGGCGAATGTACGCAAGTATGGAGGATGAATAGAGAATATATATATGTACATTATAGTTCTGCTGCACTCCCCTTGAATTAACAAGATAGCTCCAGTGGTACTCAAGAATGTATGGCTTTTTGCCCAATCTCAATCGCAAGCGTGCTCTAACGTCATTGGCTGTTGTCTGCTTGTGATAGCGAAACAAAAGCTCCCCCAGCTCGAAATGGCTGACATCATTCGGGGTAAGTCCATTCCAATTGAGTCCTGGGGTTTTAACTAATCTGAACGAATAGAAGAGCTTATATTTTGGAGCTTAATTGCTTTTTTCTGTTATTGGAACAACTTTAGCCAAATTGAATTTCTTCGAAATATATATTTATCAGCTCTCTTCGATGCCCAGATGATTAAGGCAGACTCATTCCTAGTACTAAGGTTTCTACCAGATATGACATTATTTAGCAGATTACCCGAGAAACCTATAGGCAGTTGCATATTGAGATAATAATATCGCAGCCTGGAATAGTCAGGGTGACGACGGGTGAGTGTGCCAAAGGTGATGTAGAGGATATTCCTGCCCAGGCCATGAGAAATGCTGTTGACTGATTGCTTTCCCGGATGGCCTGCCAAGGGATAGACTTCCATATCAATCCCATCCATGGCCTAGAGCCATCGCAGAGTGGTAAGCTACATGGTAACCTTGGAAGAATAGTATAGCCATGAATGTGGGTTTGGCATATCAATGAACTATACAAGATTCTAATAAGGTTGGCGTTGTTTGCAGATATGACAACTGTTGATTTCAGGTACAGCTGTAAAGTAAATAAGATGCTACAAACACCTGGCTCAAGTATACAAAGTACATCGCACTCTTTGGAAAGCTGCTCCTTTTTGACAAACTGACAGGTGGGCTGTGCACTGGGAAGGAGGAGTCAGAAAAGGGCGGAGCCGAGGGGTCGATACGAGCATAGTGTCTGGCCCGATCAGTAGACGGGTGCATTTTCCTCCGACAGAACTCAGGCTGAGTAGGACCAACATTGAATTATTATTGGGCCGGCCAAGTAGGAAAAGCGGTGACGGGAGGCTCAAGTGTGCATGTGCAACTCATATTTGGCGTGAAATCAATGAACCAGTACTCCGTACTATTGGTCTAGAAGAGGTCTTTGGGTGAGTTGGCATATCTCAAAAAGTAGTCGACGTTCAATTTTGTTGGCTATGTGGGTCCTTTTTCTTCGTTTTCCGGTCAATCAGGGGGCCAAGACCCTGGGGCGTTGGGTGTTGCTAAATCAGCGTGACCCTGATTTTCCTTGCCCAGATTTTTTATGGCATGATCCTAGTAATCCTAGTAATAGGTGACGTAGACATAGTTGAAAATCAAAATGCTGACTCCGGATTTTACCATGGGTATAGCGGTAGAAAATTCAAAAATCCAAAGAATGTAAGAGATTAAGGACTACGGAGTAGGAAAATAAAAAATGCTGCCTGGACTCTTAGAAGGTGAGGCTCTTTTTGGAACGGATTTCTCATCTTTCCGGGTCCCGAGTTTCCATTTTAAGAACCAAGTGGAACCAGCGGAGAAACGGTACGATACCCGCTGGGGGCCACGCGGGAACCACCTACATGGCCGGACTGTTTAATTACTGTTATTGGTTTACCATACAACCGTCTTCTAAAACCAATCATCGACTGTAGAATGTGCTCAGCCTTCGCATTCTATACCATTTTGGTGTTAGCGTCTTCGTCTATCAGGCAGACATCCAACACGCAATGAGTCCCTTCTCTTCCTTGATCCGCTGATTCCCCCATCATTTGTGTTTGGTTTATTCTTCATTTTCAATCTTATTTTGCGCTTCATCGCTGCCTTCAGTCTAAGGATACAAATTTCATATTTAGTGGGGCTCACCGCTTGGGAACCCATCTTGAACGCTTATATCTCAGCATTGGAATCCCATCAGCATTGTGAATCCGGGGAATTCATTTCATCTTTGGATATTGTTATCGTTTATTAAAAAGCCATTTGAGCTGGTGTTCTTGATCCTCTCTTTGTGTCGAAACCCGCTTTGAAGTTTTCCGACCCCGCGACACGTTGGAATAGAAGTGCATGTTCATCCAGAGACTATCAGACGATCGCGCTATCGTGATAGATCTCCAGGACCTCATACTGGTTCAAGTCTCTCGATTTTAATCACTCTTGGTGGATATCCAAGAGAAGCGGTGCCGTTATATACCGAAGAACGGAGATAATCCGCATCAAATTGAGGCTTGCATCTCTGACTCGACTGTACGTCACTTCTCGAATCATCTGGACAACTTTCCGGTGAGTCACGGCATGGCCCAATCAGCCGCAATCCACTGCTCCTTTCCTGTCCGAACATGCATGCTAAAATTTAGTTGACACAGTACTACGCCCAATAATGTCTGCCGTCCAGACTGAGCCATCGCGGGTGCACCCGCGTCGTCGGCCTGTCTTAAACACCTCCCTTCCCACGCTGTCGAGCGACTCGCCTGACTCTAAGATGCCTCTGAAGAAAGGAGAGACTTTCCATACCCCCACTTCTCCTCCATCGAGTGATCGCGACCCTGTCTTGAACTTCCGCTCCCTACCTCATCGCTCGGCCACTTCGTTGGAAGCCATCAGTGTTGCTGAAGAGCGCATGACTTCCATCCTAGGCCGTCTGACTCTGGACCCTACCGAAGACCAGAGCCCTGAGGTCGCTAGCGGTGAGAGTCCGATGGAGAGTGGGTTAGTGCGCAGTAACTCCAAGTCCCCACGTTCCCCAAGTGAGGAGGGCCGCAGCATTCCCATCCCACTAGATGAGAAAAAGGCCCACCAACAGCATAGCCACGAGTCCGATAGTGGACTAGGGACCTCTGTCAGTAGCGAAGAGGGGCTGGCTGACTCGCAAAATAAAGGTGGGTGTCACATGGCACAAGAATACATTGTCGCTTTTTGTCCCCCCTATTGTTTCCTATTTGAGCCCTAACAATGAGTAGTGAATGATGGTATTCACGACAATCAATCTGCCATTACAAGCTCTATTTCGGCTTTTGATACTGGTTCGTCACCAAAACGTCAATTGGGCCCTGCCGCCTGCAAACAGATTGAGCGCTTTGTGCTCGTTCCTATTTTGAAAGAGCCCCGCTTGAAACCATTCCACCCACTGGTCCGAAGCGTTCCCCAGCGCATTATCAATAAGCAGATTGTGTGTCTGCGTGACCTCGAGAAAACCCTATTGTGGTTGGCACCGGTAAGTCAATGCATTGTTCTATTCAAAGGGTTTATGGAGTTCTGGTTGCTTATTCTTTTATTTTACTTATTTAAAGAACTCCGCCACTTCTCGGAATTCCTATCTCAACTTTTGCGAGTTTACAATCCAGTGCTTGCATACTTCGACTTCGCACCTCAACGATCGTGATCAACGACTACCAGCGGATCGACCTTACACTAACGGATACTTCCTTGATCTGGTTTCGCAGGTTCGAAGATACGCAGCAATGGTTCGCGCTGAACGCGAGCGAGTCCAGGCGACTCAGGGCTCCGAGTCTAACAAGGAGTCTAACTCTTCTGCGTATGTGATATCCCATTTGATGGACTGCGGAACCTATCTAACTCGAAATAGCATCCCGAAGGCTACCCTGGCAGGTGGTCTGTCTAAGAATGGGAAGTCTGCCGAACTTGTAATCATGCAAGATGGAAAGCCAATTTCCATGGCCACGGGAAAGCCTTACGAGGCGGATGCTTCTGGTGCTGCCAAGCGTACTATCACTCTTGACGATGCGGTCGATGAGGGCGTTGAGCGCTCCATGGCCCGCCGCAAGAAGGATGCTCCTCCCATGAACATCAATCAAAAGTGCGCCGACTGCGACAAGGTCTTCAAGCGTCCTTGTGACTTGACGTAAGTTGTCCTGTTCATTGAATCGAAGTATCATGATTGAAATGCTAATTCATTCGTAGGAAACACGAGAAGACACATACTCGCCCCTGGAAGTGCGAGTACTCTGACTGCAATTACCACACCAAGGGTTGGCCCACCGAGAAAGAACGTGATCGGCACATGAATGACAGACATTCGGACAAGCCCACCCTCTTCAAGTGTCAATTCCACAAGTGCCCCTATGCTTCGAAGCGCGCCAGCAACTGCAAGCAGCACATGGAAAAATCCCACGGATGGGTTTACGTTCGATCCAAGAACAATGGCCGCAATGGCAGCAATAGCAGCAAGCGAGGCTCTTCTGTCCAGGCCACTCCTCAGACCCCCAGTGTCTCTACTCCTGCTTCAAAGGCGACCGACTTTGCCTCTCCAATCCCTGGCCCCAGTCCTTCTCCTAGCGACCAGAACTACAACTGGCCTGAGAATCCTCAGTTCAACTTTGCTGACCCTCCTCCGCTTGCTCATGGGGAGGATTTCCCCCTATTCGGAGAAACATCTCCTTATCTGATGACCGATGTCAACTCATTCCCAACTTCGGTGAACCTAAGCGGGTTCCAGAGTCAGTTTGAAGCCGGTGACCCGAACGGCTTGATTCCGGCCCTGGAGATGCACCGCCAATCTATGAATTCCATGTCCATCCCATCTGCCGAATCTGTCCCCGACCTGATGGGACCTGTATCCTTTGACGGGTCCCCGCTCACCGGTACTGAAAGTATCAATTTTGATCTGGATTGGAGCAATTTGGACTATCCAACCAACGAGGACTACACTACAATGGCTGCGCATCTCCCTCAGGGGCATTCCCTCGAGGTGATGAAGGGTTATTCGAATGATTACGAGCAAATGAACCTTAACCACTGTTCCTACGATGCCTCTGGAAAGCCCTCCGGCCTCTCACCTGGTGCACAGGGCAACGCCATGTTGTACTCGCCGGACTCTTGTAACGTGGGCGACACTCTTTCTGAGCGCTACGAATACGGACTCCAGGCCCAGGCGGGCAACGACTTCACCCTCTACAACCAGAGCGCCCAGATGGGTCGCGGTGCTCAGCCCATGATGCAAACTCCTAGCGACCACTCAGCTCAATACCATCAGCCTCAGCAGCAGATGTTCCCCTCTCTTGAGCACGAGCGCGTTCTACAGAGCATGCAGCCTTGGAATGGCCAGCAACCCCAGGGACACTACCTGCCTCGCGACATGGAGCTGGAATTCATGAAGTAAAAAGGTGGGATCCCTGGGGGTTAAGCAGATACTCTTCTCAACACTTATTTTCTGAAGCGAATTTAATGTTCTCAAGCGATGGAAATGCGGGTTGTTTTTATCTTTTCCGATTTGATTTTAGCTAAATCTTTCTATTTCTACTCCAAATAACATGGCTGAAGTATATTTTTGTTTCTTTAGTGGTTTTTGTGCCTGCTTTTACCTGGTTTAAGCGCTTTGGATAAATTGCCAGGTGAAAGGCCACGGTCCGAGCCCTTGTTGAAGTAATTTCCTACCAATCCAAGTCCAAGAGATATCCTAGTTCCCTCACTTGCTTCTCCAGTATCCACAACGATAGTCTGATGACACTGCCGAGAGAAATCTCGCCTCGTAAGGCGCAGAACTAGTACGCGTACGGAATACCATATAGGCAACACTATAATTAGCCTTGGCGTACGAGTCCTATGGAGATTTAGTGATGGACTACGTCAAGTGGTCATGGCGATCAAAATCGGTCGGGGGGCGGAGCTGGATTAAAATATAATAATAGTATAAATAGGTAGTATAACACATATGGAGGCTTAGAACATAGAATACATATAGCCTCATAGGTGTCATCACCGAGGTAATATATTCAGATCGCGGGGTGACGACATCATCTTTTTTCCCGACTCCTGCTCCGCTCCAGCCCCTCCCCCCCATTGCCTTTGTTCCACCCTTTCCCAGAAGCAAACATCGTGAGACCCAGTATTCTGTACTCAGTCTTGTCTTGATTGCAGCGCCAACTAGCCTCTTTAGGCAGACACATTCTGTGCTTCCTGCAATTCTCATCACATCACCTAGCACATTGGCCGTGTGATTCAATCTCTTAGGGACTCAGCTTCCCTCTCTCAAGTGAGCAGGAGAATTACCGCTCAATATGCCGGAAACACAATCGCCTGATTCCGCAGTCCCTAGCGGTAAAGGAGATGTGGGTGCAACCCCGCCACCAGGCCAGGTCTTGACGGGCAAGCAAGAGCACTGTAAGTTGGACGATATGATGATCGTATTCAGATTTCACAGTTCCTGACATCCAGGTTCTTTGCGCAGACCTCAAGCGTGAGCTCATCGCTCGTGAAGTCCGTGGTGAAATCTTCGAGCTCAATTCCCCTACCGCGCTTCAGCGATTCGGCGCCCCCTTCAGATCGGAATTCGGCGAGGTCGCACCGGTCGACTCAGAGTTGCCTATTCTTCGGTATATTTTTGTTCACCACGTTCGGAATTTCCCATTCCTCGACCAAGCGCGCGAAAAGGAGTTTTGGCAGGATAAGCTACAAATCGTGGGTGTTTCGCTTCCCTGAATGGAAACTGTGAGGGAACGAAGTGTGGCTGACAGTTGGGAATCTAGTTCTTGGAATCGTTTGCCAATAAACATGTCTCGTCTTCGGAGGATCGACTGGAGGAAACGAAGCGCCGGAAGTTGGCTCGGAAATGCGAGAAGCTCGTGGAGCTGATGATGGTTTCGGGTGTGCCGACCGCGTCGGGATATGAGGAGCGCATCCAGTTCTCGGAAATGGAGATTGTCGAGCGTGGTGCTCAGGAGTCGGGCCTACTGGCTAATATGCCCGAGGGTAATTCGATCAATGGTTGGGATGTGAACGTGGCCGCTGTTCGGACAACCTCTGTCAAGCGGACAGTGCGGTACCACCAACATGCAGTAAGTTTCATAATTTTGAAAATACCGTTCTTATCCGTGGGGTCTTTTGCTGACAACATCTGTTTTAGGAATTCGTTATTCGAGTTCGTCACCACAACAAACAGGAGATTCATATTGGGAGGAGATATGGAGAGTTTGTCAAACTTCACAAGAGATTGAGAACCGAGCTGCCGGGAAAACTACTCCCTCCTCTTCCTCGTAAGAACAAGTCTTCTTCCACCTCGAGCTGGTGGGGCTCTAGTGCAGATGATGACGCTTCGTCTATTTCATCTCTGTCCACACAGGACACGAGTGTTCCTGAGGATCGGCTCTCCGCACCAACTCTTTCCGCGGGGGACCTCCGGCGATCGATCTCCCGAGGATCAATGCGATCAACGAAGTCGCCACGTGCATCAACAAGCGACGTGTCGAGGGCGACTGTGCTGTACCGAGAGGAGCAGCGTGTGTCGCTGCGCGCGTTCCTGCGCACTATATTGCAGAACAAGCGTATCGCAGAATCTAAGGTCGTGGAAGAATTCTTGACTGCTCGCCCCATCGAGTTGAATGAGGAAGAGTTGATCGATGTTCAGAAACGGAAAAACATGGATGCTGTGAGGATTGAGGAACAGAAAAGATTCTATGAGATTGCTAGGCAACGAGCGGCGGAGCTGGACGTGTACATGGAGCGGTTCCGGCGGGATATTGTGGAGAGCAGTAAGTCGCAAGCTCCTTCCAGCATAACATGGTTTGCTAACCTCTCTTGAATTCTCAGATGGATTGACAAAGCTGTTCGCCGAGATCCGGGAGAAGCCCACAATTGCAGACCTCAGCCCACAATATCAGAAATTTGCTGAGTGGCTCCGTATTGAGTATGTTATCTGATTTTCTGAGTGATATGCCCTACTAACGTTTAATAGGGTTGCCGCAACAATATACCATCTGTTCCTTGCCGAGGATAACTCCCCTGAACTGTTTGCACAGGCGAAGAGAATCCACGGCCTGGTCCCGTACACGCTGATGAAAAATGTGATTCGCATCGCCAACCCTGCTGCAGTCATGTCTGGTGTTCTAGACCTTTTCATGGCCCAGCCCTTCGGCTCGCGGTCGCTTTTGCAACGCATCTTCTCATTAACACTAAACGAAAGCATCAAAGATTTCCAAAAATCAATTGATTCTCTGGCTTCGAAGGTTGAAGATACTGTGCTTACTCAGAAGCTCAAGAGCTTCGCGGATGCCGAGGAAGAAATCAAGAATGTGATCCGAGAAGAGGCTGTTGCCGACGATGTTGACATTATTGTGGCCATCCTTCGCTCCGAACTACTGTCACCCGAACTCACCCCGGAACAGATTGGCAAGGTGTTCAATGGCTACGTTGCTTGGAACTATGCCGTGGAGAATGTGGATCTGGAGATGCAACAGGGCGCCCAATGGTTCGCTCACATGAAGCAGCTTCTGAAGCTTTACACCCGCCAGCGCGACAAGGCGATGATGCTGGGCATTGTTGAGGAGCCGGTCACACTGCAACTCTTCCGCGATCTGTTCACTATCTTCTACGAGCCGCTCGTCCGGGTTTACAAATCTGCCAACGTGTACAACAGCATTACAGACTTTGCTCTATTTGCCGACGATGCTATCAGTGTGATTGAGAGTGCCCAGCGTCAGGATGCCTCTGCCGATCCGAACCAAACAGTGCAGGCCTTCATCGACCTGTGCGCTCGCCACGAGGCCAACTTCTATAAGTTCATCCACGAAGTGCACCAGCACGATAACGGCCTATTCCAGTCTCTAATGGGTTGGATTGAGGAAATCCTCGATTTCCTGCGCAACGGTCCCGCCGGAGGCAAAATGGACATCAACGCTTTGTTCCAAGGTGCTGTTGGAGTTGGTCAGATCGACAAAGAGCTTGCTCTCACGGAAATCAATCAGCTTATCAAGTGGCAAGAGGACCGGAAACGCTGGCATCTGAACAAGACTCGCCAGAAGATGGCTGCTGAAGGTACATCTGGGGAGACTATTCCAGGAGCTACAACTTTCAAGGGTAGTGATTTCGGTCTTGACGAGGTATGTGTTTCCCACCCACTCGACTTCAAAAATGAATTTAGATTTTAAAGCTAACTCCGGGGTTACAGGCTGATCTGGAGGACCTCACTATCTCGGATGAGGCATCCGATGCCTCTGATGAAGATTCTGGAGATGAGAACATGGACGATCCCATCGCCGTAGAGCGCCGCCGGCGGACAAAGAAGCAGGATCAACTTCGCCGTACTGCGGGTGAACCCGTTAAGCCCGAGGTTACGGAGATTCTCAAGCTTGCTGATCCGTTTGGTGCCATGTTGCGGCATGTGCTTGCCGATTAGATGCCGATGTTAGAATTGCTTTGCTAAATTCGTGATACCGCCATAGATATGGCTTCTCCAGTTTGATTCCCACTATCTTATTTTATTTCCACACACCGATCCTTTGCTCGCATGCTTCTACTTGCTGGCTCGCTCATGGCTGCGCCAAGAGGGCTAGGAGGACTAGATAGATACAGCGTATGATAGGGACCGCACGCCAGATCGGTCATGATAATTGAGACGAGAACATTCATGATGGGCCGCCTATGTATTTCCGCAGTGCCTCCACTACCCGCTGATTGCCATACTCCAATGCCACCTCCAACGGTGTGTGCCCATCTGTATCACCTAACTGTGGTTCAATGCCAGGCGCCTCGAGTAGTAGTTCCACAACACCTATGTGGCCATAAAATGCAGCACTAAACAGCGGTGTCTGACCGTTCTCATCACGAGCATTGGGATCAGCCCGCCTAGACCCAGTCAACAACCGCCTGACAATCCCCTCATGGTTTCTTTCTGTCGCAACTCCCAACGGTGTAGTCCCATGCATATCAGGAATCTCCAGTCCAACCCTCTCGCATCCAACCAACAAGCCGACGATCTCCTCACGCCCATTCTCCGCAGCAACAAACAAAGGCGTCTGTCTCTTCCAATGCGTCTGCAAATTAGGATCGGTAACCTCCCACTCTAGTAAAAACTGTACAACATCCACTCGCTCCGCCGAAGCCGCAATTGAAAATGCTCCCCGCCCATACTGCTGTCCCTCAGCGTTGGGATCAAGCTTCTCCCCAAAATACTTAACCAGATACCGTACAATATCAACATGCCCCATGATGGCCGCATAGAAAAACACATGCTGGCAATGCACAGCTCCATCGTCACCCTCAAGAATCAACCGCAAATGGTTCGCAAGCAGCAAGCCCACATCCCCATCTACTTCCCGCGCAGCACGACTGAGCGGTGTCCATCCCTGCTGGTTTGGCACACGCGGATCCGCCCGTCCGCTACAGAGAAGCAACGTCATCATCTTGGGCTGGTGGTTGACGGCCATCATGAGTGCGGTATCGCCCGCCTTATCTTGCAAGTTGACGTCTGTACGGTCATCATTCAGCAGGGTCTGCACTATGGCTGAGTGGCCCTCTTTGACGGCCCAGGACAGCGGCGGACGGATCCATTTTCTGTCGCGGGTATTTGGGTTTGCTTCGTCGTTTAGCAGCAGTAGTTTGAGTACCGCGATGCTATTGTGTAAAGCGGCTAGCATGATTGGGGTGCAGCCTTTTAGTCGCGGGTCTGTGTCTGTTTTTGATTGGATGTCGAAGCCTGCGGAGAGGGATTTTAGGGCTGTTGAGGGGGTGTCGGTTGTTGAGGCCCAGAAGAGGGATTTTGGATTTGGGGAGGTTGCATCGCGTTTATAGAGGGTGTTGTTTAGGAGGTTGTAGGTTGTTGTGTTGGTGCATGTGAAGGCATTTAGGTCTGATGATGATATGAGGAAATCGGATATTGCGAGGTATAGTTCTTTAGGGAGGGTTGAGAGGGGTCCTTGTGGGTCTATGCATAGTGTATGCATTTGAGGCGTTTGAAAGGGTATCGAAGCATGAGGGTTTGATCATGGGGGTGGTTGGAGGAGTGTATATAAGAATAGACTGGATGTGGGGTTAAGCTTCTTTTATAATAATGGCGTTTTGTGTGCAGATCCGACCTCAGCCTCAACAGTACATGAGGTCATCTGGGATCGGAATCAATGTACAAAGTAAGCAATATTGTCTCAGATAATTCTCCATATCCTAAATTCTATTCATAGCACTGTTATAATCCACCTTGGAACGACTCCATAGAATGTCTTAAAAGTTGCCAAGACCTCGTGGAGTCCGGATAAGATAAGCAGGTTTCCATGGCGACAACGTTCATCTTGCCTTCGTGAACAACATCCGGGGAAGAAAGTGTCGAAAATGTCGTCCCCTCAGAAATACCCAGCTTCGCCAGGAACTACAGCGCCTCTGCGCCGTGGCCTCTTCAAAGATGGTCTTTGGTGTTGTAACTGCCCAGAAAGGCCGGTTGCGGTGCGCCGTCAAACTAAGAAGCAGGGACCAACCTTCGGGAAATGGTGTATGTTGAATCTTGCTTTATTTTCAAGGATGATGCTTGGGCAGTATCTCTATATGAATTAGCGACTAACATGAAAAAAATAGTTTGGACTTGCGCGCAACCTCCACATCTGAAATGCAGCTTCTTCCTATGGGCAGATGACGCTACAATGCGTGAGCAAGCAGCCGTTCTTGCCAACTCTCGATCCGAACCCGATCCTAGCCCGCTCACCCCATCGAGACACACCCCAAGACGTATGAATAACGGGCTACTCACTCCACAGACTGAGCGCAGATTTATCGATACCCCGCAACGCAACTTCAAGTCGCCCCCCAAGACAGCTAAGGCCAGAATGATCTCAGAAGCGTCGGACGATTTTGGTTGGAACGACGACTTGGACGATAATGATGACATTGTTAAAGCACTCTCTTCCAGCCAGACCGAGAGCTTCATCTCGCAGCCCAACTTCCATCCCAAATCGCCGCTCAAGACCCCCGGCACCGCCGCGGTGACTTCACCCGGCAAGCGCAAACTGGCAAAAGTCACGAATGATGATTCTTCCTACGGCCAGTCTGCACCTGCGACGCCTTTCTCATCCCACTCTTCTCGCACCGAGATGTTCCCTCCCTCGTCTGCCGAATTATGCATGACACCCACGCCTAGCAAGTACAACGATGTACTCTCCGCAGACTCGAAGTTTGACACCTCGGATCTTGCAAAGAGTCTACTCGATATTCTGGAAAAACATAGTGTTGTTTTGCCGAACAAAGCGCATGACGAGGTGGTCTCGCTGCTTAATCGGCAGGACTTGAAGACACAGGGGATTATCCGTGGGCGGGATATGACACGGCTGGCATTGAAGAAGAAGGATGACGATATTAAGAAGCTGCAAGACCGGGTCTCTAACCTGGAAGCTCAGAGAGAACTGGATCGTTCTCTTATTGAGGGGATGAAACCCTATTGAGCAGACAACCTTGGAATCGCATTACACATGCAGCAGACACTCCCAGTGTTGATATCAGAGATTGACTTTCGGATGTCCAGTATACTTTTGGCTCAGCGTGGGCCACCTATCTCACGAACTGTTACGATGACATGATAGCTTTGCGATCTGTGATTATTGTGTTATTGTGTCAACATTTTGTGAAAGCAGACAATCATGAGCCTGTTTTCTTAGTAGAAAAATTAGCATGCTCCAATGAGAAATATAAGCTTTACCAGTGTAGTAAAAGACATTTGTCCACCATACGATTTAGCCCGCCTAGTTAGGCATAGGAGAGAAACCAAGCCAAATACTACCCCGTAGACTACAGTCGACTATTGCTCGGATATTCCTCAAATATTCATCACATTACCAATATCAATAATTATTTATGACTGATTCCGACACATCTCGTTCTACATTTCACTACATTTCACATGGGATCTAGTTCTAGATAAGGATATCACGTGGCTGATAAGAAATAAATTATCGCGCCGCAATGCGCCTCGAGCTTCGAGCAAGGAGACAAATCCCTAGCAGGCCAAAAATAAACAATCTCCACTTCCAATGAAACCGACAGATGCAGCTTCCGAGCAGGCTACTCTTCACGAGACCCCCGCCATGTTCCGACCCCCCGTGAACCGTGCCATGCGCACACTCGACCGGTCATTTTTCCGAAGAAATGTGCCCCTCTCTGTCGCCCGCGTTTTTAAAACAAACGAGATTTCGAACGTGCGGAAGGAATTGGTCAAGAGCCGCGATATCCTGCTCTTGCCACGCATTAGCCCTATCCGTGAGGTGAAGGATCAGGATGGCAAGGTGTGGAAGGCTATGTTGTTGCGCGAAGACCTGAAGGTTGATGGTAGGTTTATTGCTTGGATTGGCCCCAACATTGATCCATAAATTCTAATTGAAGTGTATAGATAAGGCAACATGGTCGCCTACTATCAACGAGCTCGTTAATAAGGGAACTGTCGCCTTAGGGCCTTACGAATTGCTATTGGAATATGATCACTGGTCATATGGTATGTTTGCCATCACCTTTTCTCCTCAGCTAAATATTCTATGCTAACATTCTCATAGCTGAGATCATCTCATCAATTCTACCTGAGGACCTGATGGAAGAGATCCCTCAAGGCTTTACTCAAGTGGGGCATGTCTGTATGTTCGTCTGACTCACTGCCTATATACCCAATACTGACGAAACAGTGCATTTGAATCTTCGCTCCCAATACTTCCCATATAAGCACATACTTGCCGAGGTTCTTATGGACAAGAACCCGACCGTCCGTACCGTCATCAATAAAACCGAAGACGTCGGCTCCCACAGCCAGTTCCGCACCTTCCCATTCGAACTGCTGACCGGCGAGAATGACCTAAATGTCATCCAGCATGAGCAGGACTGCGAGTTCCGATTCGACTATGCCCGCGTCTACTGGAACAGCCGTCTGGAGACCGAGCATCGCCGCCTGGTCGAGAAGTTCGCGCCCAGTGAAATGGTCTGCGACGTGATGGCCGGTGTCGGCCCCTTCGCCGTGCCCGCAGGCCGGAAGAAGATTTTCGTCTGGGCCAATGACCTCAACCCCCATGGATTTGAAGTTATGCAAGATGCTATCACTCGTAATAAGGTGCAAGATTTCGTTACCCCTTTCAACCAGGATGGTCGGGAGTTTATCCGTTCCTCGGGTCGGTTGTTGCTGAGCGAGAAGCCTCTTGCCGTTACTATCCACCCCAAGGTGGGTAGAGAGAAGCAGCGTAAGATCGCCGAAGGCAAGGCGTCCCCGCTACCCTCGCCGAAGGTATACACCCGTCCTACCATTGTCAATCACTATGTTATGAACCTGCCTGCTACGGCCATTGAATTCCTTGATGCCTTCCCCGGGCTCTATGCTGGCGAGGAACAGATTTTTGCGCCCAACACGGAGCAAAAACTGCCTATGATCCACGTTTACTGTTTCTCGGGACACTCCGATAACGAGGTGGATGATCACATCGATATCTGCGAGAGAATCTCCGAGCGTATCGGGCACAAGATCACTGTCGATGACTGTGTGGGAGGCAAGGGTAACCAGGAATTGGAACTCGCCATTCACAATGTGAGGCTGGTTAGTCCCAAGAAGCAGATGTTCTGTGCTAGCTTCCGTCTGCCGCGGGAGGTCGCTTTTCGGAAGGTATAGAGTTGTTGCATAGTTATATATATGAGGTGTTTGGGGCTTGCTCCATGAACAAAAATAAGACTCTGTTACCCCACGAAACAACATGTATTATAGTCCTAGTTGGTAGTAAAACACAAGTACGATGAATTTGGTTTCCCATCGGATTTTATTGTTTTACATCTGGAAGCAGAGGCGGTAATACCCTCACCGCCTTGAAATGCCAGAAGTGAAACTGCAGAGATCAACGTCGCGCCAAACAAGTCACCTCATCTTCTTTACAGCAGATACACGGCGTCGACGAAGTATCTTCGGGCCAGTTATTTTCACCAATACATTCGATTCAAATGCACTAGGCTGTATACCCGAACCTACGAAATCTCGCCCTCCAAATCGCACAATGAGCGTCCAACTGCCCCCACCTACGCACCGCAAGCGCGCGCTGCCGCAAGGCGAGCTCGAAGCAGCCTCCACACTCAAGCTGGGCGCTGATCAACACACGCACACCCTCTCACTTTCGGAAGCACGACTCGTTATCCACAAGGTGTTGGAGAACAAGCGACGCGGGGGCAACAAGTACGAGGAACCGGAGTAAGTGGACCACAGACCATTCGATTTCGAGATCGAATGCTTACCTGTAATGTTTTCTACAGAAACTTGACCAAGACTTTGGATTACTTGGATGTCTTTGCCCGGTTCAAGGACGAAGAAAACATCAAGGCAGTCGAACGCCTTTTGAACTCTCACACAGAGCTAGAGATGTTTGAGCGGTCACAGCTGGGTGAGTTTTGATTTTGCACTGCCCTCCAATCAGCCAAGATCGAATACCAAGACCTTATTCGATCCGTCGTACTTGCACGTGGATATCATGGGAGGAAGACTTGGTATCCTCAGATTTACTAACTTATATCTTTCCTCTGAACAGGTAGTTTGTGTTGCGATAATGCCGAGGAGGCCAAGTCTCTCATTCCGAGTCTTCAGAATAAGATCTCCGATGGGGACTTGCAAGAATTGCTGGATGAGCTGACCAAGTTGCGCAACTTCACTGAGTAAAAAAACATATGCCACAGGCCGGTCGCATTTTCACTGTGGATGCCTCATTTTTAGGAGCATGGAGTTTGAAGGCGTTATTTTTTTTTTCTTGGTTTGGGTGGCAGGATTTCCAAGCGTAGATCCTAAACATTTGCGATTCCTTGGATCAACATACCATAGGTACATATGGAGGGGAACTGGTGATTCATAATAGAAACCCTCCCCGGGCCAACCATTGCAGTTCAATTTTTATTACATACTCTGGGCATCCAATTTAGCCAAGTCCGTGCTCTTCCGTTCGCCACCGGAATAGTAATTTAGCATGTGCCGGGGAATGTGTCCTTGACTCCGGGGTGTTCCACTCCGGGGAGCATTTGGGAAGCTACAACATACTATTTTGGGAATGTATTACATATGAGATTGCACAGCGGTCAGAGGACACAGCGAAGTTATGTACGAACAGAAGATGCATAGATAGAAGTTGCATACAGTAAATATAGCCTAGGCTTTTCCCTCCACAATTACCACCCCACAGTTTTGGATTGCAGAGTTTCTCGGGCGCTACTGCGACTGTTTGTATGGGACAGACTGTGATTGGTTAGGTAGAAAGCCGTTATCACTGGATGGTGATTGGCCCGGGAGATCCTTGTACCACTTTGGAACACGACCTAGGTACACTCGACCAGTCAGAAAGCCAGGTCATGCAGGAAGACAATCCCTGGGGAACGGGCAAAATTAAATCAAAATTAAAAATCAGATCGGGCCATTTCTGAGGTTCTCATTATCTAACTATTTGATCTATATCCCCTGTGTCAGAAAAGTGAAAAAGGATGACCTAAGGATATTCAGTACGTAATGCAATGTCTGCTTTCAGAACCAATCAGCAAGGGACAGCTTATCTTTGACAATTAAAGTGTCATAATTGTCAGTCACTTGCTTAACTTAATAGAGGTTTTTGTTACGAGAGCAAAAAAGCTGATCGCCTGGGATTCAGAAACTCATAGTTTATATTACCTATTAGATCGTAGATCCATGTCATCATGGATTCGGGATTTCTGGATTCTTTCTCTTCATCTCTTTTCCTCTTATTCCCCAGATCTTGTAAAGGGTAGGAATGACGGAGCGGACTATTCGACATCTCATCTTGCTGCAGTCACTTGCAGGTTCCTCTGCCTGATATACCTCTCTTTTTCGATCTCCGGTGCCGGCTTTAGATTATCGCGAACTTACTCCGGAGATAACCACCTTTTTTTTTTTCTTTCTTGATAAGCGTATGTGTCTCTCTTATCACCATGATCTCATCCAATGACCAATGACTGACTCTGTATACGCAGAAAAATAAGAGGTCTCGAATATAGATCCTAGATTGCAGGGTATTACGTCTGGAGGAAGCTCCGTGAAGACCCTATCATCTCTTCTATCTCCGTTCTTATTTGCCCGATTATCGTGCCTCCAGGGCTAGTTCCGGTCCACATGGCTACCGTTATCACTATCCAGCCTTCGGGCTATCCCCAAACCCATTCCCCTGATCTCCGCCGAAAGACGGGCTCGACCCCAACGCTCTCGCCATCCCCCATCTCCATCAACTCGACCCTTCCCCGCGTACGGAATGGAGCTAGCTGTGACGCTTGTCTCCGCAGAAAGAGCAGGTGTGCCATGAACGAAATGGTCAATAAGTGCTACTCATGCGACTTCCATCGCCAGGATTGTACCTTCACTCTCACAGCCCAATCCGAGGTTACATCCAAGAAAAGGAAATTGGACGACGGGCAGGAGCCCACAGAAGCAATTAAGCGGTATGAAATTCCTGCTGGCTGGGAATATACTTCAGCTCCCTGTATCGAGAGAAATTGTGCCCTAACAATCTCCAGACCCTCAACAATACAACCGACACATTCTATCCCGGAGACCGAGCCTCACACATCAGCAGTGAACATGATTCGCCCCGGTTTCTTTAACCAGTCAACACAGCATATTGGCATGACCACAGAGCTGGAGCCGACCTTGTTGGATTATCTTCCGCTTGACCAATACGACGAATGCACAGTCTCTGACTCACGCGTGCGGAGATGTGCCGACGACGGCACCTTCATGCGTGTCGTCGACACCGTGCCTAGCGGTGACTCGCAGGCCGTGTCACTTGATGTTATTGAGAGCCTGGTCGCTCCCTACGGCTCCACACTGATCGAGAAGTTCTTCGACCATGTACACCCCTCGTTCCCAATTTTGATAGAGGAAGTGTTCCGCCAATCATACCGTGAGCGCCGTGGCCTTTCACCGCTACTACTCGCCGCAGTCTACGTCTTGACATTGAAGTTTGTCGACGTCGGTGCCGCGTCGCAAACGGCGCGCAAACCCGATGCCGCACGGCTAGAGGCTTCGGCATTGAAGCTGCTGATGGATTCTTTGCAATTTCCCAGTGTCTCGACTATCCAAGCCGGGCTCCTGCTGACACAGAAGTCGACTCTAGCTACGGCATCATTAAATGGTCAGCTGGTCACGGCCGCGTTCGAGCTGGGCCTGCATCAGGACTGCACGAACTGGCGTATGGAGACTTGGGAGAAGGGACTGAGGAAACGCCTCGCGTGGGCTTTGTATATGCAGGATAAATGGTCGTCGCTGGTGCACGGCCGACCCTCGCATATTTTCGCCTTCAACTGGACGGTCAAGGATCTCGTGGAGCAGGACTTCTCAGACGCCTTTGCCTCCGGCACTGACGCCTCGCACGATGAAACCGCCGTCGGTCACGGCCCTCTTCTTTTCTGCCATATGGTCGCATTAACAACAATTCTCTCCGACATCCTCGACCGTTTCTACACATTGCACGCCATCGAAGAGTTCGCCGCCGCCGGAAACCAGCGTACACGCATGATTTTAGAAAAGGCCAAACCAGCCCAAATCCGTCTCAAGGACTGGTTCTCCTCCCTCCCACCATCCCTCAAGATGGAAACCTCAACTGGCGAACTTGTCGAAACAATAACAGACGAACACGCCCGCAACGGCGCCCTCCACCTCGCCTACTTCGCCACCGAAATAACCCTACATCGTTGCATTGTCCGCTCTCTCCTAGCCGAAGGCACAGACCAGTACCTCGCGCACATCTGCCGCTCCGCCGCAAAGACCCGCCTGATCTCCGCAATGGACTTTGTCAACCGCCTCCGCCCTGCTCACCTCCGCTCTTTCTGGCCCGCCTCCGCACGCACCAACTTCTCTCTCATCGGCTCCTTCGGCATGCTCCTTCGCATCACCGCCCCGACAAACGAGGAGGCAGACTTCTACCGCATCCGACTGTGTGAATACCGCTGGACTCTAGGTGTCAGCCACAAGAACGCCGAATTCATGGGCTTTGCCTTGCAAAGTCTCGATAATGCCACCGCTCTACACAAGCACGTCCCCGCAAAGCCGGGGATTGCAGAGCTCATGGCTTCATCTGGCAAGAATGCGCCGCCGCGCATGCCGACTTCGGCGCTTGGCTCTTACGATGAGGCTATGATGGATGCCGCCGGCACGGCTGCTTCCAGCTCGGTTATGTCGGGGCTTGCATCGCCAGCTACGTCTGTTAGTGATATGGAGGATGATGGGGAGGCCTCTATGGCGCCCCTGTGATCATGTCCACCTCTCTTCCACCTTTTCGCCTCAGCTTCATATTTTCCTAACTCCCGCTCCGACCTCACATCTTACCTCATTTCCACCCTTTTGACTCCTTCTCATGACTCCCCTTTCTGCTCCGGCGTTTTCTCGGGCATTTGTTCTTGATTTTCTGAGATGAAGCGCTTGACTTATTTGAAATTATTGATTATGGATGCATCTACCCCATGCACCGAGTCTGCTTGCACCGCGGACTAAACCCTGTTACGTTGGGACGACGGAATTACCCTGGCTTTGGAATATCTGGATTGGACCAGATTATGCTTCGTGCTTGCTTTTGGGTTTTACTTTTCGCCAATGTTTCTAGACAGGAATTATGTATATAGATTGGATGATGAATTATGATTATATTTTTTTTAACAATGGGTGGTGACCCTATGTATCCGAGTGTAGTACCTAGTTTGTAACCTCGCAAAGCGATGTTGGTTTCGACTTTGAAATTTGGACGATTTTCCCTTGGTGTAGATGTATGTAGTCTCCTGACTGAATGAGTTGTCCGAGTGCTTTCCGAAATATGCAGCAAATGGAAACCAAGGAGCGTTATCCATGCAGACTCTGAAGTTGTTGATGCCATGGTCGATAATAGATCCCTCAGCACAAAAATAGAAGAGATCTTCCTTGGAAAAGAAGTCACGCATGGCCCATGTCTGGCTGCCATATGTACGTGTGAAGTTGATTAAACCGATAGCAAACCGTGGGACTGCAGGGTTTGATGTTTGGTTTGGTAGTTGACTCCAATGACTTCATTATAATACAGACCACCCCAAGCTGCTTATCCTTGATCGGCTTGGTGGCCTAAATGCTCTTGGATTTGCCAAGGTCCATAGAGAGAAGCCCACAGAACGAGGGGATTTTCTTTCCTTGGAACAATGGCATTCAAGGCATTGTCGAAGGCCGGAGAGTTCTGAGTGCGATCCTAGAGGAAGATGAAGTCAGTAATGCTCATCGAGGCATTCATAAGTCAAGGGAAAAGAGCAAATTGAACTTACATTAGGGGCGACAAGAAGCGATTCAATAGATTGTGCTTGGTCGTCGAACATTTGAAAATTGTATTTGCAGGACACTCGGGGTTTAAAACACCTCCCTTTAAACCTCCCTTTCTCCACTTGCTCGTGATTCTGATGTCGATGCAAGCTCCGGAGCAGTCAAAACACACACTTGAATTCAAGCTTTACCACTTCACACTCATCACCACGCTGCTGGTTTTCATGGGCAAGCAGGATAGAATGGAAATGAGCGGAAGCCAGTATCTTAGAAGACCGGGCCATTGATGACTTCAAGCGCACTGGTGCTGTCACCTGAGCCGTTGTGGGGTACCGTCATGTTTAATCTTGAATACCCAGCGTAGAGAGAGAGGGCGGCGGCCACTTCGTGAAGCACGGGGAACACGCCGCCAGGTGCCGTTCTTTATTTGACGAGCTAGCTCTTGATGCGCCGCTGCTAACCATTTGTCCTTTTCATTTCGATCTACGGCAAGTTTTCGCCTTCAGACCTTTAGACATGTTGCCAAGGCAGTCGGGGGTCTCAAGGCTCTCATGGTATGTCTAGGCAGTGTTGTCGGCCTGTGAGAAGGTAATAGAGTGTTTCAAGGTCCCCCTCGTGAATATACCTGAGCAGGCGGCTGGGTTTCGTTCCGGGTCATTGATGACTTCAAGCGTGTTGGTACTATCTTGGGCCTCTGTGATGAAATCATTGGATATGAAAGTATTTATAGGTGAGGATTGTGTTACTCTATGAAAGATATCCCAAGAGACACCTGGGAGATACCTGAGAGACACCTGAAAAGACCTCTCCGAAAAGATACCTACAAGGATTTCTGAAAAGGCCTAATAAATGGATATCAAGGAAGTCCACGGGTATAAATATGCTTTATCAATTACTACTCTTGCTGTCATTTTCCCCTTCCTCCTCCCTCGCCCTATCAACTATCGGCCTCTTGAGGTCACTGTTTCGATGGTTTCTAATCCTGACCCTTCTCACTAGTCCTATCATAAATACTACGTCGACGATGTCTCCATATAATACACGAAGGACGCTCCGACACAGTGGTTGGGAGCATTTATTTATACTCTCAATTAAAAGAAAGAGAACTCATTAACACCCCAAACGCGAAATCCTCCAAAACACTCGGATCTACTAGATTGGCTAGCATCTCTGCCCATGATGGGTAACCTCCACGTTGACCCAGCGAGGCCCGTAGGACTACCGGGCTGGTCCGGGCTTTGGCGACTGCCTTGGCCCCTTGAGCGGAGCCCCGAGTTCAGCTAGAACAGGTAGCTTATACGGTCGCTTACCGACTACGTTACCCAGAACCAGAAGACTTAGTCAGCGACTTCTAGTTCCTTGGAAGGATCCAAGGTTGCCGATCCACTTGCCAGAGGCCATGTAGCGTCAGTTCTTTTTGCTGAGATCACCATGCACTTAGATCACAAGATCCCCTGGAATACAGTGTCATCACACTTCGCCTTCATAAAGGACAACCCATCCATCCGCAAAAATGATCTCGTCATCCATGATCGCTTAGCTGATCGTCAATCCGCCGAGTTGAACCATTTCACGCGGACTCTTATTTCCACCATTGAGGAGTTCTCAACCACAGAGCGAGCCAAATACCCACATCCTGGCGCTCTACCAACATCCGGTCCTCTATATGACTCGTCTATTCTACCCACCATCGAAGAGAAGTACCAGCTTGGACCACACGAGACCAACTCCGCGGTATCAAATCCACTGTGTGAGGAGTTCCAGGATGTCGACTACTGGATCAAGCAAGCCCCTTATAGCACCTCTACTGCGTATCTAGCCGATGCAGTAAAAATGCTCATTATCTCGAATGAGATGCTCGCTCTGTTGCGTCTTGCAAACCACAAGAAAGTCCCACTCGAAGATCTAATCCATCTAAGCTGGGGTCACAGCTTCGGTGTGGCGCATGTTGCTGATGTGGCTCTGGAAATTTACATGCTGTTGAATATCGCTGCTTCTGTCAAAGCCAATGCGAAACCAGGATCTGCAAATGATACAGTCTATCTGACAGAGACGCAGCCCTTCAGAAGCTTTATTAATTGGGGATTGGCCGACTTTGATTTTCCAGCTCAGAATATACCACATCGGTTGTTTTGGAATGCGAAGGGCATTTCTGATCGTGTTGAGATCCCATCGTGGGACCCGTTAAGCCTTGAAAGTGATGATGAGAGGAGGGACATGAAGGAGTATCTGAAGATGTGCTTTGAGTTGTTGTATCGATATGACCTTTTGATGAGGGAGATAGGGCGGGACCCTGAGTGGAAGGAGAAGATCCTAGGGATGCTGCGTAAATGGGGGGCAAGGTCTGTTACTATGGACGAGACAGGATTCTGCTTTATTTGACCTCTATTGTCACCTTGTGCACATTGGGTTTGAATATGTAAGTAATTAGAAAGAAAAAAAAAAGCAAAAGGGTGGCACAACACCTGGGACAACACCGTCCGTCATTATCACACTACCCATATTTATCTACGTAATTTGGAGGTTATCACAAGTCCACCAGTCAGGTGATGACATACGTCCAATGTAAATAAGGAGGGCTATACTTCTAAGGTTATATATAGGTGGAAAGGCAGCCGTTTCTGGCCTTAAAAGCGGTCATTTTCGGCATCAATTTCACAGGTCCTTATATTATAGTTGTAATACTCTACAAGTGCACTGATATGCGGCGAACGGCGTTGGCGATGTTATCAGGCCCTTCACTGTTGCTATGTATTTGTTTTATGATGTACAGGTCAGTGGCAAGCTCATGACCTCGTTGGGCCATAGCATGAATGTTGACAAATGGCTCTCATTCAAAGAACCAATAAGCGCATCGACCCTCAGTATCTCGCTTTCAAAGGAGCCTCTCATATACCAAGTATCGACCAGAGTGCTTACTAGATAAAAATGAGAGAGGATGACGAGCGAGAGTCCACGAAGGCAGTTATGGTCGCTTCTCTCAAGCAACGCTAAGAAAGCACTGGGGAGCAAACCCGGCCAGGACAGAATTGCTGCCTCTTCAAAGTCCAACTGGATCTCCTTGTCTGTCGGATTGTCGGTTGATGCACACGCCAATACGGATAGAATGCGTGAATAAACGGATTCTAGGATGTGTATTGTCTCGCTGTGCGCATCTATAGTCCAGTCTAACGTCGTAGACGGTGAAGGTTGAGATGTTGGCGTTCCTGGATGGCTGGACAAGTCATTCCAAGGATGTTCAAGCATATTCAGAGAAGCCTTGAGGGAAGCGACTGCTTGACGAGCTCCGTCGGCAAATTTCCGTAGGCGGGGTGAGCAACGAGAAAGCCGAGACGGTGCATTAGATAATGAATCCACCCAATACTCTTCGGTATGCTGTAATAACAATATCTGCCGGAGCCGGCTGGTTTTCAAAGTTTCCCATTGGTCAGCTACCACAGAGGTTACACCTCGGTTGAGGTACAACCAATTGAGGCGCGGGATGGTATTTGTAGAAAAAAGATCTGCCGTGGCGCCGCTCCTCCCACTAGTAGGCCCGATAAGTGGGTTGAGGTTCTGAATCTTAAGGAATGCAAATGCAAACCCAACCAGGAGCATTGACCCCGTGAAAACAGCTTCGGCATTGGAGGGAGAAATGCGGGACACGTCTTCCCTGAAGCCTTCTAACCCTCTTTGATGATGTTCCATAATGATCGCCAAGTCCACCGTATCTGAGTCTTCAAAAACCACGGTCCTATTGGCATCGGCCTTCTGTTTGACCATGTGTATACCCCCTAATGCTAGGAGCAGATGCATCAAATATCGATTTTCGCCAGCTAATTCGGGGATAATACGCTGCCAAATATTGGATCGCCCCTGATGCAACGTCATTTGCCTTGCGGTGTATAGATGATAGAACTGAAGGAGCTTCAAATCATCCATTTTTAGATCTCCATCTCGGTATTCGTGGGATTGGTTCGAGGTGATCGCCGGTGCTGTCGCATTTATTGACAAGGGCTGGATGCGGCCGAGGGGTGGACTTTCATTATCGTCTTCCTCTGTGCCTGCTCTTGATCTAGGAGGTCTTTTCGAAGAAAGGCGCGGGGGAGGGTAGGAACAGGGTTCGCCTCTGGAAGAACATGTGCCACAGACGGGTTGAATCTCGTCGCACTTGGGGTAATCAGCATTGCGTCGGCAAGAAAATAACGGGAGTAGGAAAATAACGGGAGTAGGAGTAAGGAGGCGTACCTTAACCCTTCGGGATTTGCAAGGATAGCAGCCATTGCGAGATTTGGTGTGGCGGGCGCGATGTCTTCTCACAACTCTGTAATTGTCTGCTGCGTCGGAAGCTGCCAAAACTAAGCTGTCTTCGTCCATTTTCAGGACACAAAGCTTCTCTAATGGGAAACAAGAACATCCACCATGGTTGGCAACATTTGCGCAAAGTTGCAGCCTATTTTGAGTAGTTGGCTAAGTAAAATCCGGCGATAAACCCATAATCAGGGCGGTCCACAGCAACCAGAGACGTAGATACCCGGTCTCTAATTCCGGTCCACAAGTCTGCAGAGCCAAAGAACATTGGAACATAATAATAGGTAATCCTGCAGGACCAATTAGAGCTTTATTTGGGTACCTCCCCGGTTAAGAAGCTGTCAATGTGGCTCCGCCAAGAACAGGCTAACTTTTGCTAGCGCGGTGTATTGCATATACTAGAGCTTATTGAAAGTATGCCTCAACGTATGTAGGATGTCATAAATGCTCCGGGGGGCCATACGAATTGGTAGAGAGAGAGAGAGAGAGAGAGAGCTTTGTTTGCATTGTCATTGTTTGCATTTTTTGTCTTGTTTGCTTAAGAAAATACGGTATTGGAGTGAAATAAAACATCAAAATTACTAGTCTGAAAAGATCAGCGGGATCTACATTGACAGACTTCTTACTTTATATAGAATACAAGATAAAGGAGAGTCGGGAAAAATTAATATCAAGGTCCCTTAGGGAGTATAGAACATATCAGGCATTCAGGAAGGTTGAAAATTCCTGATGCGTCAGTAAGATCCTGACCCTTTGTCGTCGACATTATTTTTTTCAAACATGTTTACGGTCAATGTCGCAAGGCTGTAACTGCAGACTTGTAAAGCGCAATCTCTGGTGGCTAGATGGCGATCAAGCCCCTTAGGAACGGTTGACGAAGTTGGTGAGAGCAGCGTGAGTGGCGTAAAACTCACTCTTGGGCTTGTAGGACTGGTCGAACATCAATGGCTGTGCGCCCGGCACCCAGGTGTAAGCGTGCTTATCTGTAAAGCCCCAGAAGCTAATGTCGGTGATTCCTGCGTCGAGAGCTTCGCTGACGACGGCGCCGTAAATGTCAGTCTCGAGCGCGTTGTCGAGCGTGTGAACATCCAGCTCAGCGATTGATACCTCCAACCCGAGCGCCTTGTAGGAGTTGACCATCTCCGTGATCACGCCCGGTTCCGGGGCTATTTCAGTGATGTGCATCTGCAGGGCAACTCCATCAATTGGAACGCCCTCTGCCACCAATTTGGAGACTAGGTTGTAGAGTTCCTGGCGTTTGCCAGGAAGTGACTCGACAAGATTTTCGTTGATAAGTAGCTTGGCGTCTGGGGCTGCTGCTCGGGCGATACGGAAGGCATCTGCAATGTAGCCGGGTCCGAGAACTTGATAGAAGGTATTATTGTTCAGGCCGCTTCCGTTGGTTTTCAGGGCTTCGGTGACGACGTCCCACCGATCCATCTTGCCGTCGTATCGATGCATGATCGCCTCAAAGTGAGTCTTCATCGCAGCATGAAAGGCCGCAGGCTGAGTGATGTTGAGCAGGAAGTCAGGGTTACAGCAGCTTGAGATAAGCCCGTGTCCCTTGACCACCATGTTGTTGGCTTCCGCGAAGTCAACGAGGCGGTCGATCGTATCCCAATTGTAGTGCCCTTTGGTCGGGTTGATGAACGTCCATTTCATCTCATTTTCGGGAGAGAGGCTGTTGAATTGATTGGAAAGGACAGCGGCGAACTCCGGATCATTGAGATACGTCGGATTGATCGCTCCAGACCCAATGAGAATATCCTTCTTGCTGGCCTCGTCCCTCAGCGATGTGGTACCAGTGCTCGGAAACGCATAAACTGTTTCAGCAGCAACGATGAGCGCGGTGATGATTGTTGTGGCAAAGGTCTTCATGATTTTGTCTGGCGATGTATTCTCTGTATGTTTGGTGCTCAACTGTTTGTGAATTGTCAAGACTGTCGTGGCAGATCCAACGGCTTTATACAGCTGGGAAAATGTTAACTAGGCAATGACATCACGCCGGGACACACCATGGGCTGATGCCTACTGCGATGTCAGAGCAGGGTACGAACATGCTAGTTCTACACGTAAACGTAAACGTAAACGTAAACGAGTTCATCCCTGGTTCAAGGAACCACTTTAAACTCCAAAGCCCAGGCCCTAGTGAATACGATAGTTGAAGAAGAGTGGCAGTGCGGGAGCCACCTAAACCGATGCCGAAAACGTATACGATTCCAGCCAAATTTCAAAACGCAAAAGATTTCCAATTGGTCCATAAAGCTTCGCTGAACCTACTATACGAATACGCCCCACTTTTTGGGTTAAGCTTAAACTCAGGCTGGAATTCAACCAAATAAGTGAAGAAGCCGGGGGCCGTATTCGTTTATTGGAAGTGGAGCAAAGTCCAATGTTGTAATTCAATGGTCAAATCTCCATATACAGATGCGTCCAGTCTGCCTCGGTTTTTACACTCGGTCATATTTGTTGGTTCTCAGGACTCCATCTTCATCTTGCTCCCTTAATCCATCTACGACAGACGCCGCCGCCTTAGCGAGTATGGCTAGCAATGATTCGGGATGTGTTTTCGAGCTACCTGGTGAACCTATCATGGAGGCATCTACCACTAGTCCCTCGACTACTCGTGTGAGTGGTATCAATTTGAATGGTATGTTTACTTCTTTTCTAAAGCCTTTTTATTCGCCGTGAGGGTGGGTATCTTGATGCTGGACTTGACGTTCGATTTATTGATATATGACCTCCGAGAAATAGATGCCGGTCGCGTTGATATCGACTGGGACTCAAAGGTCGTACGAAGTCTTTCGAAGCTCTACACTGGCCCTTTTTTGAGAGCTCCTACACCGCCGCCTGGATACTCTGAACTACCGACGCAAGATGCCGAGTCTACGATTAGACCTGATCGCGTGTCGGGACACTTCGAGCCAAGTCAGCAACCTACAAAAGGTTGGGTCGCCAAATTGAACATTGTGATCCAAGTAGTCGGAAGTCGGGGTGACGTTCAACCTTTCATTGCCCTCGGAAATGAACTTCAGCGATACGGTCATCGTGTGCGTCTAGCCACACATGATATGTTTGAAAGTTTCGTCAGGGAATCGGGGTTGGAGTTTTACCCAATTGGAGGCGATCCGAGAGAGCTGATGGCATACATGGTCAAGACCCCGGGGCTGATCCCAAGCATGGAGAGTTTTCGAGCAGGCGAGATTCGTCGCAAGCGCGTCATGATACGGGAAATGCTGGATGGGTGTTGGGAATCATGTATCAGGCCGGATTTGGTAACAGGCCACCCATTCGTGGCGGATGCTATCATTGCCAACCCACCGAGCTTTGCACATGTTCACTGTGCTCAAGCTCTCAGCGTTCCGGTACATCTGATGTTCACCATGCCTTGGAGCAGTACCAAGTCTTTTCCACATCCCCTGGCCAACTTCAAGGCCGACGGTGCAGACCAAGGGTTCAAAAATTATGCCTCGTACGATCTAGTCAACTGGCTTACATGGCAAGGGTATGTATGGTACTATTTGAAACCGAACACGTGTACATCGTACTAATCCATTCTATCAGGGTTGGGGATGTAATCAATCGATGGCGGAAAGAGCTTGATCTAGACGAAGTGGCCATGTTTGAAGGTCCTCATCTTTCCGAAATACTGAGAGTCCCCTTCACATACTGTTGGTCTCCGGCTCTTGTACCCAAACCGTTGGATTGGCCGTCTTATATTGGTCAGTGCCCCACGAAGGAGTTCTCTCGTTATCGATAGACGCGGCTGACATGAAATATAGACGTCTGCGGCTTCTTCTTCCGTGACGTTCCAATATACGACCCTCCAACAGATCTTCAGGTCTTCCTATCGTCTGGCCCACCCCCAATATATATTGGCTTTGGGAGTATTGTGCTTGAGGATCCGATTAAGATCAATGCAGCCATTCTTGATGCGGTCAATGCTGCTGGTGTGAGGGCTATTATTTCTAAGGGCTGGTCGGATTTGGGCGGAAACCAAAGCGAGAACGTATATATTATCGGAGATTGCCCTCATGAGTGGTTATTCCAACACGTGGCAGCGGTGGTACATCATGGAGGCGCTGGCACAACGGCTTGTGGCTTGCGGAATGCAAGACCTACAATTATTGTCCCGTTCTTCGGAGAGTGAGTGACTTGACCCCTAATGGTATTTCAAACGACCTTGAGACTTACTTTTTAGTCAACCGTTCTGGGGGGCTATGGTGGCTGCAGCGGGCGCTGGTCCTGTCCCCATCCCTCATCGAGAGCTAAATGCCGATAACTTAGCTGAAGGAATTCGATATTGCTTAACGAACCAAGCGATCACTGCAGCCTCTGCAATTGCGGTCAAAATGGCTTCTGAAACAGGAGTCCAAGCAGCCGTCTCTTCATTCCACTCACATCTTCCTTTAGAGCGCCTCTCCTGTGATATATGTCCAGGGGTACCAGCAGTATGGTCTTATTCCACACGCGATATCAACTTAAAACTTTCCAAGGTCGCGGCAGCAACACTAGTTGGACAAAATTTGATTAATCCAAAGCGTCTAAAATTGTACGTGAAGCTTCTAGTCCCATGGGGCTACAAAACTAACCAATATTCAGACATGCAATCAAACCCATTGTGATCGAGAATCGTCGATGGGACCCTATCACAGGCGGAGCTTCTGCCGTTATGGGAACCACGACAGAACTCATTGGTTCCGTCGCGGGGTTGTTCTACAAACCCTTTGAGGAATATAAAGACTACCAAGTAAGCCACAGGGATCGGCCCTCGACGAGTGCCTCGAGTCAAGCTGTACATCGGCCTACAAGCAGCTCTACCGGAAAACGCTCCCTACAGACACAAGAGGGAGCTGACGATACAAAAAGCATGGTTTCCATAGCAAGCACATCGTCAGCGTCTAAACGTAATAGTGCTAGGCTTGCAGGGAGGATGGTCGGAGCTTCTGCGAAAAGTCTTGCCAATTTTGTGCCGACTGCGCTGAAAGGCATGACGGTCGACATCCCACTCGCCATGACAGAGGGAATGCGCAACGTGCCTCTGTTATATGGCGAAAAGCCACAGCACAACGGTTCCGTTACTGGCGTCAAAAGCGGATTCGTTCTTGGCGGCAAAGGTTTCGCTCTGGGGATGGCGGAGGCAGTGGGCGATTTGGTCGTGAAGCCGTACGAAGGCATCCGAAAGGATGGTGCAAAGGGCGCTGTGACGGGCATTGGCAAGGGCGTGGCAAATATGACGACTAAAGCAGGCTGCGCTATGTTCGGTGTTGTGGTATACCCTGGTGTTGGTATTGCGAAAAGCCTAAAATCGGCTGTCTACTTCAGGACAAAAAAGAGCATAGTCAAGGCATGTCACGCCGAGGGCGCATGGTTATCGGACCAATGTACACATGCGGACGTTGATAGCCACGCTATCAGCTACCAAAGGATGCTAAAGGGCAAGAAAAGCTGATTTATTATAAGAAAGTTTGCAGGAACGGCAATATACAATAACTATCTATTAACTAAAGAACATGTTTGAGTAAAACCAATGTATGGATTACCACCTGGGCGTATATGCTCTTCCGACGGATAAGACTCGATGTAGTTTCGGCACCTTTAGGTCATACATGGATACATAGGTGTATGTGTTATCAGTAGTTCTAAACAATATGCAATCAACATATGTCATTGCCTAGTATAAATAAGGTATCAAAGATTAGCCCTGGAGATCCATGACTTATCTCCCCGACGCAGCGTCAGATAGCGGGGTAAACCAGGCGAGTTGATATCAGCTTTGACTCAATGCACCTCCGGGGTATATAACATCGATGGTATCCTCCTGTTTAATAGTACATTTTATAATTCCTACTCAATCTTAACACACTTCTACCAATCTTATACCACGTGCCCTCACTTCTCGCTATTGATTATCTGATCAGCTTCCGATCCTTTCAAACAAACCTTCAACATGGCCTTCGATCAGAACACTTTGCGATCGCACTTCTGCCATGCGCTTTCGGAAATGTATAAGAGCGAAGTCCCTCTTTATGGTGACCTAATCGATGTAGTCTGGGAGGCAGACGCAAAATCTGTTCAACACAGCCAGAATATCGAGGGTGATCGCATTATAAACCCAGATGATATCTTGCCCGCCCGGCATCGCGTGGAGAGACATGGAGCAATTCGACTGGGAACAGCACATGAGCTGGCCACAATTCGTCGCATGTTTGCTGTGATGGGAATGCACCCTGTGGGATACTACGACCTCAGCCTCGCTGGATTTCCCATGCACGCTACCGCCTTCCGACCAAATACCCAAGAGGCGCTTGATAAGAACCCATTTCGCGTATTCACAACAGTCTTGCGGATGGAACTGTTGACAGAAAGCACTCGGAAACTAGCGCAGAAAGCGCTGGAGCAAAGAAACATCTTCACACCCAGACTTCTTGCCTTGTTGGATATCGCAGAGAGCCGGGGCTTTTTGACACCAGATCAATGCACAGAGCTCATTAGTAATGGTCTGGAGACATTCCGATGGCACTCGAAAGCAACAGTCACCCTTGAAGAATACGAGCAGCTCAAAGCTGAGCATCCTCTGGTTGCGGACGTCGTCTCTTTTCCCAACTCCCATATCAACCACTTAACGCCCCGAACGATTGACATCGATCTTGTACAACAATTGATGCTAGATCACGGAATGCCCGCCAAGGATCGGATTGAGGGACCGCCAAAACGATCGTGTCCAATTCTTCTACGGCAGACAAGCTTCAAGGCACTGGAGGAAACTGTCTATTTCAAGGACTCGTCCGGTTCCTATGTGAAGGGCTCCCACACAGCACGCTTCGGTGAAGTGGAGCAACGAGGCTACGCTTTGACCCGAAAAGGACGTCAGCTTTATGATCGAATCTTGAACCGAGTCAATACAGAAGCCGCGGAGCGTGGATTGAAAGGGAAGACCTATGACATGCTATTTGAAGAGCGCTTCAAAGAATTTCCCGATAGTCTTTCAGAGCTTCACGATCTGAGACTGGGATATTTCACTTATCGGTTGACACCACTGAGTGATCAGTCGGTTAACGAAAGCGTTGTATTATCGGAGGAGCCCATCTCACTTCAGGATCTTCTGAATAAGCAGATCCTGAGTTATGAGGCTATCACATACGAAGACTTCCTTCCTTTGTCTGCGGGAGGAATTTTCAATTCCAACTTGGGTGGTGTCTCCCAGTCCATGCAACTGATAATGAGCGCGGATCCGGATCTCGACGGTTTCCAGCACCTCCTTGGGAAATGTGTGGCGGATGAGTTCCATCTATATGCCGAGATGCAACAGAAATCATTGGAAACTTGCCGACAGAAACTGCGATTAAAGGAGATTGTAGTATAGAATGAAGCGCTTTATGCTAGTAGCGCCTATTTGAAATCTCTCTCTTATTAACCCCAAATGTGTTTTTCGGTATAACATGATTGAGCGGTTGGACTTGCCATTGATAGTCTTTTTTTATATTCAATTTGTTTTAATTCACGTTTACAGCAGAGTATACTTAATGAATCTGTTCATATAATCATGTCTACTATGTTATTAGCTCTTTGTTCAAAGCAAAACTTGTCAAAAATAACCTGGGCGTTTCCAAGCCCTTGCCACATTGTAAAGCCTCAACCTCAAACAATTACTTTGACATCCAAGCGAGAGTATCTTACGATCTCCGATTATTTAGAAATGGTGAATTGAGATTCGACACCTCGATTATGACTAGCCGAAGCACTGGGAAGAGCCTATATCTATTTAATGACGCCCTACACCACGATAATAAACAGTTCTTCTGGAAAAAATTCAATACTATAGAATACAATGCATACAGAGAACAGCCCAAATCGATCTATCTGTACAATATGCCGCAAAGACATCAATGCATCGCGGCAAGACAATTACCAACAGCCCAAATATCAGACCATATCTCGAGTAGTACTGTCAATGCCTCGAACAACTGTCGGATCATGGTCCGGCATCACATTTTCGCTTTAAAAAAAAGCTTCTCCCAAACACCGAACAAGCCAATTATGACCGGGGTTCAATTACTGAGCTGTCCTCTGAGTCTTCCACGACCACCGCGCCTTCCGCCAACAACTCATCCGGCGTCTTCACCCGCACATCCATGACACGCAGGAGCGTATAGCGGTGCTTGCTCTTAGCCTGCTTAACGTGTCTTTGTCTCCGCTTCGTCTTTTCTTTGATGCGCAGCGGCTCTGCGTCCACACCCGTCACACGAACACGGCACTCGTAGATACGCTCGTCGATAGTCGGCGTACCCTTCATTGTGAAATCGCGGGATCCAAGTGCTGAAGCACGGTTGAAGCGCAGAATATCGCCCGCCTTGACCTTGGGCATGAGGAAAGGCAACCGAATGTGATCACCTTCTGTCAAGAGGTATGGTCGTGCGTGCAATTGAGCGACGACGTAGTGCGGCTTCTGACCGGCAAGATGGGGGAGCTGTGACATGAGAGATTTTGTCACTTTGAGAGGGGAGGTGAAAGTCGGGGCAACGGGTTGTTTTGCAATGGGGACGTGTGCGCGTGTTTGGGGTGTCATGGTGGTTTCGTCGAAAGTGGAGGCCTTGACGCCCTGGTGAGACTTTGGTTGGGTATCTTGCGCCCGGGGAGTGGCTCTGAGAGGTGATTCAGGGTGACTAGATGCCGATTGGCTCTGAGGTTGTTGCGAATTCATCAAAGATGCACTCTGGTGAAGGCATGCTTGTTGCTGCAGGGGAGCTGCGGATGAAATTGTAGAGGGCGCAGTCCAGCGCAGTTCGGAGGCGAGGCTCCGTAGAGCAGAGCGTGAGAACATGTTGACTGACCGCTTGCCAATGCTCAATGATCGAGAGTGGAAGTGGTTCGCGGTGGTTGATATCCGAGATAGAAGAGCGGCTTCCCCGTAACTAGAGAAATTCACTACTTGCGCAAATGGCCGCTTTGTCACCCGTAGTATCACGTGAGTGTTTCTCTATCTGATTCGAGGGTGTAGATTTGCAGCGAGAAGAGACCAATATGGTGATAGTGAGTTATATCTCCTAATTTCAAAGAAACTCCTTTTATATCCCCAATTTTCTACCATTCGTCGGGGTTTCTTTACTTTAAATGTTTACAAGCTGAAGAAGTCGAGAAACGACCTTACGATAAGAGGCATCACGTGCCTCGCTATCTTTTCCCGCATCACAACTTTTTCGGTCTCGATTAGATCTTCAAGGCAAGAACTTCATCACCCATTCCCCTCGTGTTGTTCATTCGTCGTTCATCATGGTAAGCTCCTAATGATTTCTCGATCTCCCAATGTCCAACTCTATCAATTTACTAACTTTTTTCCTACCTACAGCCTCAGAACGAGTTCGTCCCTCCCCGCCAGCCACCTCCCAATCTCCAACTGACATTTTCCCACCAGGTATATCGAGCGCTGGCAGAAGCAGCACGGCAAGCGCCTCGATCACGATGAGCGCATGCGCAAGCGTCAGGCTCGTGAGGGACACAAGGCGTCCCACGATGCCCAGAACCTGCGTGGTCTGCGGGCCAAGCTGTACCAGCAGAATCGCCACAAGGAGAAGATTCAAATGAAGAAGCGCATCAAGGCCCAGGAAGAGAAGAACGTCAAGTCTGCCGCACCTGACGAGCCTTCCAAGACTCCTCTGCCCCAGTACCTGCTCGACCGTTCGCAGGAGACCAACGCCAAGGCCCTCTCCAGTGCTATCAAGAACAAGCGTAACGAGAAGGCTGCTAAGTTTGCTGTCCCCCTGCCTAAGGTCAAGGGTATTAGCGAGGAGGAGATGTTCAAGGTTATCAACACCGGAAAGAAGACCCACAAGAAGGCCTGGAAGCGTATGATCACCAAGCCTACTTTCGTTGGTAACGACTTCACCCGTCGTCCCGTCAAGTACGAGCGGTTCATTCGTCCCATGGGTCTGCGTTACAAGAAGTGTAACGTCACACAGTATGTTTTATCTTTGGGGGGAGAATGCCCACCCTCCGGTTTACTTTGTTTGGATATGGTATATTGACTTTCTTTTTCTTCTTCAGTCCCGAGCTGGCTGTCACCGTGCAGCTCCCCATCCTGTCCGTCAAGAAGAACCCCCAGAACCCTCTCTATACCCAGCTGGGTGTCTTGACCAAGGGAACAATCATTGAGGTCAACGTCTCCGAGTTGGGTCTTGTTACCACTTCCGGTAAGGTTGTCTGGGGTAAATGGGCCCAGGTGACCAACACCCCTGAGAACGACGGTTGTGTCAATGCGTGAGTTGCTTCGGTTATTCTTATTGTCTATGATATATCTCAAACTAACCTGAAATAGGGTCCTCCTTGTCTAATTTGACCACAAGCACTTCCTCTACATTCCCGACAGGCACCCGCCTGTCTTCGATACCTCCATGCTCAGGCAGTTCTATATTTCCCTTTCTTGATACATACGGTCTATCAAGACTGTTCTATTCTTGGGCGGTGTTAATGGCGCAAAGTCAAGTCCATTGATTTCAAACGAAAAGTATTCCGCATGTTTGGCTTTTGAATGGACATAGCTAGTTTTTAGATAGTCAGGCATTTATCAACTATGATTTTATGAAGACAAGCACCATGTCCATTGTAAGAGATTATAAGATCATGGATCAAAGACAGACTTGATCGGGTTTCCAAGTAGCCCATAAGATAAGAAACGCAGGCGGACGCAGTATAGTATCCAAGTAATGAAGATAGACAAAGGTTGTCGATTAAACATCCTAACCAAATTGGGAGTTATTGTCACTCTAAGAACGCTTATACTCGAACAGTATCCACCCGAATGAATGAGAAAAGATGAAAAGGCCAATGAAATCATGTACGGGAATGAAAATCAACACGCTGCGCTGAACCGAGAGTCGTCAATAAATACCCACCATAAGGCAACAGGGTTGGGTCGGACAAACACCCCGAAGGATGATGCAGAAAGAAGAGAAGAGACAATGCAAAGAAACACAGACAGCCATATATCGCGCAAATTAAGCCAACCAGGCCCAGACAGAAAAAAAAAATCAACATATCCAACACCAGTCATTAAGTCGTTCTAACCAAGAAGGGAACATGAGAAAAGGCCGATGGGGCAGTCAAGACAAAGGAAATAAAGTGAAAGGAGTGGTCGGGTGTTGTCATGGATTTTCTTCTTCGAGAGCCGCTTTTATTTTTGCGAAGAAGCCTGCAGGCCATGCAGCCAATTCTTCTTCTCTGGGTACACCGCGGGCCTTGCAGTGGTTGACGACGTTGGCTAAGATACGGCCAAGCATATCCTGGGTGACTGGAACAGCACCCTCAAGCTGAGCATCTGGGTGCAAGAAAGGGTCGCGCGGGCCAAGCATCTCCTCAATGGTTGGTCGGAGAGTCTGGTCACGCTGCAGACAGCGCTTGAGAGTGCGAACAAGGCCAGGAGGCACAGGAATGCCACCGACGCCGAAGGCCGGGAAATCGATTTGTACACGGGGGTTGGGGATAGCCATGATGCGTTCATAATATTTCGCGATCTTGGCGAATGGTGGTTGTCCGTAAACCATCTTGTACAGAATACAACCCAAACTCCAGACATCACTGGGTTTTCCTAATTTCATAACTTTTCCAACACTTGAAGGCAGACCAAGCGACACGTTGGAATCAACCAATGCCTCCGGGGACATGTAATTGGGTGTCCCGACTTGCTGTTCACGATGAACGTTGACCGTGTTATCTTGAATCGCATTGGCAATTCCAAAGTCGATGAGCTTCAGCCGACCTTGAACCATGAGGAAGTTGGCCGGCTTCAGATCTGAGTGAACGATGTTGTACTCGTGGACAGCTTGGACACACTCGAGCATCTCCTTCCAATAAAACCGAGTAAAGTTGATATCAAACACGGCATCTTCGGCGTTTAAACGGAATGTAAGAATCTTTTCAAGATCAGACTCTCCAATCTCCATCAGCACACTAAGAGCATGTTTGTCATTGTTGAGCTCCCAGTCAAACAAGCGCACCACACGGTCCACATTCTCCAACTTCTTCAACAAGTCGATTTCACCCTTGTATCCAGTCAAAGTCACTGGATCGACATCTTCAAGATTGACACGCTTGAGAGCGAAAATCTTGTAATTCTCTGCCATCACTCGATAGACACGAGAGCTGCCGCCGCGGCCAATGCAATCGAGCCGAGTGAAATGCTTGCCATTAATTGCGACTTGACTCTTCTTTTTTCGTGATTGGGATGTCGATGCGCCTCCTGTGGAAGTAGCAGTCTCAAGAACTGACATTTTCGGGGGAGGAGGGGCGGCCCTATGAGGGGTATTGCTGCTTCGTGTGGCCAGTATCTTTCGTGCAGAGTTGGTTGCTGGAGTCTGTGCTACATCTTTCTTCTCGGTATCATAGACAACATTATACTTTTCAGGTTTATCCAACAAATTCAACCCTTGGGGCTTTGTACGCCGGAAAGTTGGCGGTGGTTCATTCTCTTGGTCACGGACCGATGGCAAAGCCGGTATTGAAGGAACTTTGAATACAGGTTGTTCCTTCGCAATTGATGATTTGGAAGACATTTCTGATGAAGCGGGTGTAGACTTTGAGCCATATGATTTTGGCGAAGACGACCTCGAAAACGGTCCTTCAACCTCAGCAGGGCGAAGAGGATATTCTGGTCGATTGGATTCACGCATGAGAGGCGGGCTTGGGTCGGCCCATGACACCTTGGGGGATGAAGGTTTTGCTGAGTTGCGAGGTGGGTACTCGGCATTCTCCTCCTCTCCTTCGACATCCTCCCGGACGCCTTCAGCCGAGAGATATTGGTGGTTTTCCTCGTTGCTTTCCTCGCTCTGACGACGTAGCACGCCCCTCCGGGCAGGGCCGTTCAAGAAAGTGCCAGCAAGTCGACCAACCCGCTTGACACGCAGTGAGCTGTGTGGAGCAGTTTCTTCGCCGCCGCGGCCTCGCAAGGCGGAAGAAAGGCCATATCGCAACGCTGGATCATCGTCATATTGCGATTTCCGATCACTATCCGAGCGCTCCGCACTACCATACTCGTCACCCGAATTGCGTTCCGACGAGCGCTTTCCTGAAGGTGACACAGAGGCAGGGGATCGTGTATTGCTGCGCGAAACATTGATACGAACACTGCGCTGACGTGGGGCGGGAGTAATAAAATCATTGGGGCGGCCATGGTGCTCCTGTTCGGCGCTCTGGCTATTTGATAGTGGGGAGCTTTCGCGTGAGAATCGAGAAGCGGAAGAGATCGCGCCTATACGAACGACTCTTGGCGCCGGGCTACCATTAGATGAGTCGTGTGGGGACGAATTCCGGGGTGAGCGGCTTTGCTGTCTTGATGTTTCAATTCGAGGTTCGTGCGACATGTGTGCCTTTTGCAAATGAGGCGAAGAACCTAATCCATCCCCATGCAGCAATGCCTTTACAGAAGCGCTGAATTTGGGTTCCGGGACCTCTTCGTCGGAGCTGTCCCCAGAGTAGTGTTTGGGCATAGCTTGTGTTGATGGAGATACCCGTCTGGAACCCGAGCGTGAAACCGCGGATCGGGACATCGGTCGGGGTGGCTGTCGGTACAGTTCGTTGTATGCTGGGATGGAATTCGGGGACGCCATGGCGATAATACCTACATTGAAGTCGTGGATCAATGTGGCCCCTCCAAAGTTGTCGATTGTTTTGTTGATCCTGGAGAAAGGCCCAGCCTCGAGGTTTCGTCGTGGGCGCGCTATACAGTCACGTGTTTGTTGTTGCTATGGCGACGTCTGCACCATAACATACCAGAGGCACTTCAAAGAATTGATTCTGCGCTTGAGTGGAGAAGATTGCACAAAAAGGGGGACACGGCTTTAGGCTAATAATTCCCCAGTTTTCCCTGTCAAGAGTGTTCCAGTACCTTAAGTAAATCCCAAGGCCGCAATAAGTCCCTTATATACCCGATTTGGGATCGGCCGGATAACACCTCCACTTCCTAGTATCCCCTATAGACTACTAGACTAAAATTGGTAATGCTGCCATATTCCTCAGTCAGGGGATTTTATCGTACATTCATGAATCTAAGTTTCGATTAAGTGTCAAATGAGGTGTTATCGTCAATCTAAATGACCCTTCCAATATTCGGCATGGTTGATATGTATATTGATAGGAAAATACCTAAATTAAAGATTCTCTACGGACACTAGACTATCAGAATAGCCCTAAAAGAATTCGTACAAAAAGTGTAGCTTTGAGGTGTTTGGCCACTACGAATTAATCTAGTCACCCCAAAAGGAATGTGAAACTGTTATATATCTTAGCTTACATAGCCTTTGTAATGCAGTGGGATTATATAAAAAAATGAATTTTATCACTTTATGGCTATAGAAATACCAAGGAGCGATGGGACTTACATATATGGTAGTCGTTTATGGGGGCACAGACATATAATATATAACTAGTTAGATATACTTCAAGAGAGAAAAATAAAGAACTAGCCTAGCATATCATTTTCTTCTTATTTTTTCATTTCCTTACATAGGACATAAGAGCAAGAATAAAAACCTTACAATATAGACATCTAGATTTACCTGGCTACTAGTATGGTAGTATGGATGTTGTCGAACTCCATATTGGTGAGTTCGGCGCCTTAGGAATCGGGCGAATACCCCAACTCCGGCACCCGCGAGCGACCACAAGTGCAATGAGAACACCGCGGACATCTATCTCGCGTTTGCTCGTTATGGACTTTCCTTCCCTCACCTCGGACTCTAGCAAAAATGGCGTCTAGCGTGGATGCGAAGCTAATCAGGCGGACCAAGTTCCCCCCTGAGTTCAATAAGAAGGTGGATATGACCAAGGTCAATATTGAGGTTATGAAGAAGTAAGTGGCTTTCCCCGGCGTTTTTTCGGATCTCCGGTTTACTGACATTGCTTTTTTTCTCCACCTACGTAGATGGATCGCAAGTCAAATCTCCAAAATATTGGGAAACGAGGATGACGTCGTTATCGAGCTCTGTTTCGCACATCTGGAGCGATCACGCTATGTATGTTGGGCCGTCGGATATCTAGCGTCTCGACCCTAGTTTGCTGACACCTGTTTCTGGTTCTAGCCCGATATCAAATCTCTCCAAATCCAACTTACCGGATTCCTCGACAAAGATACTCCCAAGTTCTGCCAAGAGCTATGGTCATTGTGTCTGAGCGGTCAGGCCAATCCACAGGGCGTTCCAAAGGAGCTCCTGGAGGCTAAGAAGCTTGAGCTCATACAAGAGAAGGTGATTGTAAGCGTACCCTCGACCTTGGATATTTTCTAACCATACTACAATATAGCTCGAAGCCGAGAAAGCCAGTGAAGCACTTCGACGTCAAAGGGAACAAGACCAAAACCGCGAACGAGAGCTGGACGATGTGAGACGCCGCGAGCGAACAGACCGTGGACCAGACCGCGGACGTGGAGGAAGAGGTGGTGATCGCGGTGATCGCGGTGGCCGTGGAGGTCGAGGACGAGACTTCAACAACAGACGATATTCGCCTCCCAGAGATCAAGACCGTAGCCGAGACCGATTCCGCGAGCCTCTTCCGCGACGTGACTTTGACTCCTACGTGCCGCCTGGTAATCGTCGCGGCCGCCGACTATCCAAGTCTTCACACAGTACTCGTTCTCCATCTCGATCCCCAAAGCCATCATCACCATCTCGTCGAAACCGCGATGAGCCACGCCACAGACGACGCGAACGCCGCGCCCGTTCCCCAAGCAACTCAGTATCTCCCGAGCGACGCAACCGCGGAGGAGCGAGAAGACGCAGCAGTCCGGATTACGGTGACCGTGTTAAAGCAAGACCCATTTCCCGCAGCCGTTCCCCGCGCTCACGTTCCCCCAGAGGAGACCGCCGCCGACGAAGCTCCGTCTCTCGTAGCCGCAGTGTATCATCGCAGCCCCGCCACACCCGGCGCCAGGCAGACTCTCCCAAGTCCGTATCCCCCTCGAGATCCCGCCGCTCATCTGGACGCTATGCTCGCCGCGATTCTCGTCGCTTGAGCCGCAGCCGCAGCCGCAGCCCTGACCGTACTGGTACACGTGATCGTGGTGAGAACCGTCGACGCCGCAGCCCCAGTGGTGGTCGAAGCCGTAGCCGCAGCCGTAGCCGCAGTCGCAGCCGCAGCCCCAAGAAGGACACCGACGGCAAGCGGCGCCGCTCTTTGGAAAGATACAACCCTGATGAGAAACGACGCAAGGTGGCTGATGAGAACGATGACTCCACCCGACCCCCTTTGAAAGCTGATGACCCGTCCAAGGCTGATGACCCGTCCAAGGCTGATGACACCAAGGCTGACGACAGTGAGACAAAAGTTGCCGAGCAGGTTGGTCATTGAAAATAGATAATTCCTGATTCGACCTCCACCTTGTATCCTTTACCACCCAGATTCAATTCCTACTTAATGTTCGTCTAAAAATTTCACATGTCATGTTGTTTCTGAAGTTGCTATGTTGAATCGGATACTAACAAACCCGCAACCCTTAGACCAAGAAACCAGTTTCTGCGTGGATACATTCAACTGAGTTTCGTGAAAAATTACTCCGTGAGAGATGTATTGCTATGCGTCGCCGGTCTAGCGAGAAGCCAAGCAGTGCCTCACAGCCAAAGCAGGACTAAACGAGAGCAGCAAGAACTAGTGGGAGGGAGTAACACCGGCCGTGTGTGACTTGGACTTTGAGATTTACCCCAACGAAATGTGTACGTTTTAGCGCTGTACATGTACATTTGTGACAATTCTAATTATTGTTTCTTTTTTTTTTTTTAAATCAGATTTACATGCTCTGTTGTATTTACTGGTAAGCCCTGAAGGTGGAATGCACTGGAGGAAAAGATGATGCTATCCTTGAGAAAAACATATCGCTAACACAATAACACAAAGGAATGTACTCCATTAAAGGGAAAGATGTATATACACTCAAGTCAGTTGACAAGGGATTCTTCAGCATGCCGATATCCAGAACCATACATAAACACACCAGAACACGAGATATGCGATACACATGATGAACAGGATATTTCAATCTCCACACAAGCAGATTAGAATTAGAATTATATATCTACAGAGACGCCAGAGACGGAGAGACGGCAGATTCACAGGGTGGGATGGAAGGGTATCTGAAGCATGGGCAGCGACATTGACAACCCAAGTGTGTCGAAAATCATCTTGTCGTGGATAGGGCTCAAAAAAGCAAAAAAATTAACAATTGACGCAGGAAATTCTATGAGAGACCTTTTAGGGCCTTGTCTTCGGAATATGTCCAGGGATGGTGTCTGCTTTACTCGCAGCCGCAGACGGTGGCAGTCACAGTCTTGGTGACGGTGACAACGTCACCGGAGGGGACGCTGGGAGCGCTGGTAGGGGCAGGGCCGGAGGGAGCAGGGCCACCGGGGATGACAGTTGAGGTGACGATCGCGGAGGTCTCGGTATCACAAGGGGTGCTAGCACCGGGAACGCCAGCGACAGGAGTGCCGGTAGGAGCGACGCCAGAGGGGGTCTCGGCAGGGGCGGTGCCGGTAGGCACAGCGGGGACGGGGACGGTCTGGGAGCCGGACTCGTTGGGGCCACCGGGGATCACAGTGGAGGTGACGATCGCGGAGGTCTCGGTGTCACATGGGGTGGAGCTGGTACCGGGAACGCTAGCAACAGGAGTACCGGTAGGAGCGACGCCAGAGGGGGTCTCGGTAGGGGAGGTGCCGGTAGGCACAGCGGGGACGGGGACGGTCTGGGAGCCGGACTCGTTAGGGCCACCGGGGATCACAGTGGAGGTGACGATCGCGGAGGTCTCGGTGTCACATGGGGTGGAGCTGGCACCGGGAACGCCAGCGACGGGAGTGCCGGTGGGAGCAACGCCGGAGGGGGTCTCGGCAGGGGCGGTGCCGGTGGGCACGGCAGGGACGGGGACAGTCTGGGAGCCAGACTCGTTGGGGCCACCGGGGATCACAGTGGAGCTGACAATCTCCGAGGTCTCGGTGTCACAAGGGGTGGTGCTGGCACCAGGAACGCCAGCGACAGGAGTGCCGGTAGGAGCGACGCCAGAGGGGGTCTCAGCAGGGGCGGTGCCGGTAGGCACGGCGGGGACGGGGACGGTCTGGGAGCCAGACTCGTTGGGGCTACCGGGGATCACAGTGGAGCTGACAATCTCCGAGGTCTCGGTGTCACAAGGGGTGGTGCTGGCACCAGGAACGCCAGCGACAGGAGTGCCGGTAGGAGCGACGCCAGAGGGGGTCTCAGCAGGGGCGGTACCGGTAGGCACGGCGGGGACAGGGACGGTCTGGGAGCCGGACTCGTTAGGGCCACCGGGGATCACAGTAGAGCTGACGATTTCCGAGGTCTCGGTATCACAAGGGGTGGTGCTGGCACCGGGAACGCTAGCGACAGGAGTGCCAGTGGGAGCAACGCCGGAGGGGGTCTCAGCAGGGGCGGTTCCAGTGGACACGGCAACCACAGGCACAGTGACAGAGCCGGAGCCGTTGGGGCCGGGGATGACAGTAGAGCTGATAATCTGCGAGGTCTCGGTATCACAGGGGGTGGTGCTGGCAGCAGGGCCGCTGGGGACCGGGGTGCCGGCGGGAGTAGAGACAGAGACGGAGGCACCGGGACCGGAAGGCACAGCGGAGGTGCTGGGCAAGTAGGGGGTGCTGGAGGGCAGGCTGGGAACGGAAGACGAGGTGTGGGCCGCGGGAGCACCGGGGATGCTGCAGCCGGTGAACCACTGGATGATGATGATCTGGATGGTGGCATCGATATCAATGGAAGTGCAGCCACTGAGGAAGGCAGCGAGCTCAGTACGGGCAGCGAAGCTTAGGTCAAGCAAGCTACCGCCGGCAGCGCAGGAGGAAAGGGCACCACGGAGGTCAACGCTGAGACCAGTGAGGGTCCCGGTCAGGAGACCGGTGACATCGCCGACGAGGCCACCGACCAGATCGAGTGAAGCGGAGACATCAGCCTCGACAGCGAAGGACAGCCAAAGAAGGACGACAGCCTTCAGCTCAACGCCCAGAGAGCAGTCAGAGCTGTGGAGCCAGATGGCGAGCTGGGTGCGGATGTCAAGTTCCACGGAGGTGGCGAGCTCACCCTTGGCGCATGCCTCGAGAGCGAGCTTGACATCAGTAGCGAGACCAGCAGCAAGATCAATGCCCAGGAAGGCGGCAAGAGTGGCCTGGCCGCCAACAGACAGAAGGCCGGACTCCAGAACGTGCACACCGACGGAAGCACCAACGGAGATGGTAGAGAGAGCAGTGTCAGCAAGAGCACCAATCTCAACAAGGTCACCACCAGCGTGACCGTTGATCCAGGCAAGAACCGAGACCTTGAGGTGAGCGCTGAGATCACACTCCTTGCTGTTGATCCAGGCGAGGAGGGAAGCCTTGATATCAGCTGCCAGACTGCTGACCACACCGCCAGCGGCGCAGACATTCAGACCGACCTTGACACCGACATCAAGATCCAGCCTAGCCTCAATCCAAGCGGAAAGGGAGGCCTGAGCACCGGCACTCAGGACAAGGGCGGACTCGAGGCTGGCAGCGTCAAAGATACCGTCAATGGTCACGTAAAGCTGGCCCTGGGCAGCGATATCGGCACATCCGGGGATGTACACGGACAGAGCAGCCAGGATGTCTGCGGAGAGGACGAGCTCGTCGTTACCCTCACACCAGGAGATCAGTGACTTCTTGAGAGAGAGGTCAAGGTCGGCGTGGAAGAGCAACCAAGCTTTGAGGGCAGCCTTAGCCTTGTGGTGGATGACACCAGACTTGCAGCCAAGAGCACCACCCGAGAGAGCGGCAGCACCTTCAGCACTCAGACCAGCAAGAAGTTCGACAGAGGAGTGGGAGGAGTGGCCACCGAGGAGGGTACTGAGGATCGTAGTCACGTCGACAGTGACGTCGCCGAGGAGCTCACCGAGGACCCCCAGGGTACGGGGTTCCACGGCCTTATCGGTAGGGTAGGCGAGGGCCGCGCCCGCCAGACCGGCGAGCATAACGAGAGAAGAACGCATGTTGCGTTTTTGTTTTGTGTTGTATTAACGAATGTACAGGCCCAAAGCTGTTGGACGTATTAAAGTCTTCTGAACAAGGGTATACAGAAGAGAAAGACTGGACAGGCAGGCAGAAGCCGCCAAAGGAATTAACGATAGACTGGAAAGAGAGAAAATAGAAGAAAGACAGTTGAACGATTGAAGATTCGAAGAGGTGATCGCCATGGCTGTTTATATAGCCCCTGATCAACTATGAGCCGGGAGGGTTCCGGGTATCAATTTCAGGTACTGAACTGCATCGGAATCGGCACACACTCACACTGGTTCTACCCCGGTCTCCAATTCCACATTTGGAGCTATCGACCCCTTTGGATGGAGACTTGGGATCTTTCAAGTGGATCATGACTCCTGAGGGGCTAACAGGTTAGTACTCCGTGCTTGTGGGCCATCCTCCGAGCTATTTTTGGTCGAGTTGGAAAATGTATTATTATGATGTTTATGATATTTACGATATTCATCATATTCATAATACCATCTGAATGTTAACTAGTCCGTACTCCGTCCATTCGGGTAGAGATAAACTCATTTGGAAGTGGAAGATATGCCCCCTCCAAGACCCCCCCAAAAAAGAAAAAAACTGCCAAGTCATAAGGGGGTAAAGATCAACAAGATCAACCTTGGGACGGTTGAAACGCTCTAACGTCACAATTTTTGTGTGAAGTTAGTAAACCCCCCTTTCTATCTCCACAGTCGGAACTATAGTTACAGTATTCTGCTCTATGTTGTACACATCTATGGAGTACGCCCTACACCTTACAGTCCAAGTTGAAGTAGCTGATTCTCAACCCTGTTCTAAGAAGTGTATGCGGCATTCCGAGTGGCCCGTTGTCAAATGCATGTTCCACCCCGGGGAATTAGCGCAGGTACAGCATGCTCCTGACCATATCAGGCAAAGATGGACATGTCCGATTCCGTCAAACTTGTACCTGTCAATTCAAGATACATAACAATTCAAGGCTATTTACGGAGGGGCACTTGTTAGCCAACTGAATTTTCGGTGCTTTCCGAGTACTTTTGACCAACTCGGATCATATGTTGTACTTGTACTTTTCATAAGTATAGAGTGCAAAGTACAACGCGAGAGACTGTCTCAAAGTATACGGTCGGCATGAATGGATATGATTACACTCTACTCCGTACAGGCTGTGAATGGTACGTTCTTGACCAACTATTGTAGATAATAGTATAGCGCAGAGCCGACACCAGCAGTTGAACCTGGCTTTTCACGAGGAGTGTGCTCAAGACAGAGCTACTCCGTACTCGACCCAACAAAAACAAGAATAGTGGCATCTAGGCCTTTCCAGTGTGGCTGACAGCACCAGTTAAGACGCTAGTTAGTCGGGCTTAAAATGTGAATGAAATATGAAGGTTATGCAGCTCACGCCTGGGAGCATGTCCACTTTGTGGGTTGCATAGTCCAATCAGAATCCTCTATTCAAGATGGATCAATATCAAAAACAAGCTAAAAATGCCCTAGGCCGCAGAGTGGAGAAAGTTCTATCCCTTAAAATTGTAAATTTGTCTTTTGAACTAGTTGTTTAATATGCTGATGGCGGACGTTCCATGTATGTTGTACTCCGTAGGGGTCAACTAAATACCGAAAATGGTAGCCGACTCAATTCGAGAAATAATTCTAGCCATTAAGCTTCTCTTCCACTACTCCACAAACTACCGGTTCTCAAACAACACTAAGAGTGATCTGCATAAATGAAAATGTCTCACCCCACGCGGAAGAGCTCCACGAGTAGTGTAGACAGTGCATGTGACGCTAAGCCTCTCAACTGGCAGGAACTGGCATATACCCTAGCAGATACCCTAGCACCTGCATCTTGGAAATTGCGATGGGCTGATTTGTAAGTGCCTGGGCAGTTCTCATCTCTAGCTGCAGCTCCCCCGTCAGATATCCAATGAGTATCTTTGTTACGGCTCGGGAAAAATGACTAAAAGTAAATGGAACAAAATACAATATAGTGAAAGATTCTTTGGGATTCGCAGGATAAATATTATTGTAATACGGAGTACATCCGACAATAATTCGACTTCCACACTCTCAGTAATATCCGAGGTACGTACGAGTACGAAGTACGAAATGCACGGTCTAAAACAAAGAAACCTATTCGAAAAATAAAAACCAGCTAGTCCAACGCCTCTTTGCGATGGTCGTTTATTCCGAACAATATAGTATGATCCGAAAATAGTTTTGTTGGAAATCGCAAAAAGATGGAAAACTAACTCCAAGTTTCCTACAGAATCGATCACTCCGATGTTATATTCCCCACCCTTTCGGAAACAGCCGGATGTTTCATCGTGAATCACCAAAAAACAAGTCCGATCATAGCAATGCTCAGATCAGGAACCTTACTCTACTTGAAACAGTTGCTATTTTTGTTTCCAGCCCTGGGTGATCCACCAGTTCACGCCAAGATCTGTCGATAAAACTCTTTTAAGCTTCAAAACCCATAACAAGTATGGAATAGCACGTTTCACCATCCGGACTTTTGCCGTTTATGGGTCTGGGCTGAAGGACATCCTCCAAATTCTCAACTTGAAACAACTTAACACCTTGGCAGGGTTGGCCGTCAGGAACACCAGATCGAGACTGGATACTTTTAGAAAATAAGTCCACATAAATCTCTCATACCAGATCGCGCGCAAGTTTCCCGTTGTTGCTAAAAAAAAAAAAAAAACTAAAAACAAAACAAAAAGATGACCCCAACTATCACTAATATCAGTAATGGAAACCGTGGAACGTCTTAGGATCGCAAGACTTGAAACGACGGATCGTTTTTTGTTGAGACGAAACAGGAACCGGAATTTATTCCTAGTTACTCTCTCGGGTAAATCTCTTCAATCTATCGTCCCATCCTCCGATACACCCAACCCCGTCGTTCCACGCTAAGGTGAGCTCCTGAATCCACGGTCTTAAGCCATTGACTGGTAGTTATACCAAATTCAGAAGGTCAAAGAATGTCTGGAGTTCACTGAGGACAAGACGAGACGTCCCATATCACATGCAAGGGGTAGTGGGGTTCGAAGGGCATACAACATCCATTTTGGAAGTGCCGAGGTCGGTTCTATCTACATACTACAACATAAACATACATACCATGGTACACACATATAATGCTATAATGTACGTCGTAGACTGGTTGCCGGGAATTTGGAGTCTTTCTATAGCATTCCTGTTCCAAGGTTCTTGTTCAACTTTATTCATACAAGCCCTAACTAATATATTGTGCTTCATTTTATTTACCTCCGTAGATCTAGATCTCAACAAGAGATCAATAACAGATGTGAAAAGATTACCTTGGAGTGAATATGAGCCACATACTTTGACAATTCAGTACTTAGTTGGCATTGTTCAGTTCTTTCCTGAAATTGACCGATCTTTTCTCCCACGGCTTTGACAATCGTTCAAGGTGGAAGACATCCATGAAAGGAATGTACTGTCGCGGGCATGTAGTGTTGGATGATGGAACTGTGCCTTGGAGGTATGCCTGAATTTGTCCAAAGTAACAGTCTGATGCCCCCTGGCCGATGACCGTATGCTGAATTCAAAGGAAAGACCCCGCGAGTAAGCCTAGACTCTTGGTCGAGGATTTAGAATAACAACTTACACCAACGGCTTCTTGCATTAAAAGTACCGATCCGGCAAACCGAGAAGACATCTTGCGCGCCCTACGATGAGATAATGTCAGCTAGTAACATACCCAATGGCGATGCGATTCGGCTGAAACTTACGATTCCAACGGCGTGATAGGATCGATGGTATTACTCGCAAAGAGGATCGGGAAGGACGTACGCATGTCTAGTGCGCTTATTTCGTCTGCATCGAATCTGGTTAGGCTTTGGTTCCAATGCAGATGGTCACCCCTATTTTGTCAAAGAGGATTATAGAATGCCGAACAAGAGAGAAAGACAAAAGGAGTGTTGCCTACCTTGAACTACCATGCTATCAGGCAACTGCGGTCGGAATGATCGGCATAATATACCTTCCAGAAAGGTGGGATATATATCACCGATGTACTTGCTCTTGGAAACCGTGTACTCTGCCCAAATCTTGAACTCTTCAATGGTAGTAAGCCTGTTTCTCCGATACGAATCGGTGCATGTAATGGCGAGACGGGCATCGGTTATAGGGTTTGACTGGTCATACATGCCCGCAAGAGCAGAGAAATTCCCACCATCGGCCTGGTGTAGGATGTCGGCCATGCTTGGAAACTGTGCCAGTGGGTAGTAGAGTGTGTTGAGAAAAAGAGTCTTCAGGTCTGAATAGGTGACCATTGTCGGCGGGTCTGGATCGCCGACACCGCTTAGCGGTACTGGATGGTTCTGAAGCTGACGGATGATGCCATTCATTCTCGCGGTAATGTTAGCCGGCGTGGGTCCCCAAAAGGTGCACTTTTCAGGCCCTGCGGAATGGCAGAAGGTCGAGAATGTTTCCATGGCCTCGTCCATTTGATCAACATTGTCCGTCCAATAGTTGGTATAATATTGCTCTGTGTTCAGAACACCATCGAGTATCATTCTCCCAACGCGGTTAGGAAACATGGAAGCGAAAGTGCTCCCGACGACAGTGCCGTAACTGATGCTATAGCACCACAATTTGGCGTTTGATGGTGACTGACCGGCCATCTCAGCCTCGGCTTCGGTAAATGTGAGCAAATCATGGGCAACTGCTGGCGTAGTCACATAATATGAATGGGGTGACTCGTTTTCCACTGCATTGTTGCACCACTCGCCGTAGATGGAGCTTGAATAGTACTGTTCCCCCAGCGATGTTGATGAGATATTGGTGGCGCCTGTCCTGTGCAGTCGATAGAAAGCCGATCTTGCTTTTGCGTCCTTTGAGAAGCAGTCTAGATGCAAGCCACTGTTGTTCACACCGCGAGGGTCATAGGAGACGAAGTTGTACTGCTCTCCAAACATCTGTCCGATGACATTCTGGTATGTTAAGAGTAGGTCGACACCAGAACCACCCGGACCGCCTAACGAAGTGTCAGTCCAGTCAAATGAAGTTCAGACAACGTTGCATGATTGATAGAATTTGAGATCTTACCGGGGTTGAGTACAATGCTTGGAGACTCGGCGGTGGCATTTTTGCCAGCCAGCTTGATGAAGGCAATCGACGTTGTGCCAAGACTTCTGTTTGAATAGTCCAAAGGAACTTCCAGTCTAGAGCAATTAAAGGCACCGAAACATGGTGTCCATGTGAGGTTGGCTGATGGTTCAATCTAGATGGCTCGTCAGAAGCTTGAAACCCTTAATGTGGTACCGTAAACTGCCTGACTCACATTGTCAAATCCATAGACCATACCCCGATCATGCAAACTGTGAGCTTTCAACCCCAAGCTCATGAAAAGGATGAGCGAATTCACAAGTCGGTTCATTGTAATCCCTGGGGCTTCATTGATCTTTCCGGTCAGTTGCAAGAGCCGAAATAGTTGCGATATCTAGGAACTATTTATACCAATTGAATTTCCTTAGTATCAAGTCTGACGGTTTCAATAGGCAGCTGCATTGTTCCTATTGACACACAATACCTCTTCTTGTGTACAATCGCTGTCCGTTCCGCTTGTACGAACCAGCCAATATCCTTTTTTGATCACCACCATATGAGGGACAGGATCTTACCCTTGTGAGTGTAGTGGTGGGTCCAAGACTTTAATCCACCTGTATGGATACTTATATCCTTAGCCCCCAGACTCAAAAGATGACTACTTATATAGTCCCCTATCCTAAATTCTAGTTGAATAGGAGGCTCGCCGTCCTGCCCCGCTTGTACGAACTAGCCAATCGATACTTATCATGAAACCCACTCTATTTAGGATTAATTCCAATTGGTCTAGCTTTTGGCTACATCTCCAATCAAACTCTCCTTGTTCGAACCAGCTTATCAAGCGCGGTCTTTCTCCAAGCTTATGGCTTTTTGTACTCCCTACCGTCCACCTTTTCTCCGCTGTCCACCGCAAAGGATGTGGCGATAAATTTGTCACTGGCGTGCGAACTGATGAACAGATTATCATCTTGAACTTTCATGGGCACCCTAGAAGCTCCCTTTCGAAGCCAATCCATGCAGATGGTGGATTACGGGTCGTGGTGGCCTCGAAATTGATCTCTGCCTGAAATAGCGCGCATTGCAAATCTTAGCCAGGTCACATCACCATGATGGATGGGATGAAGAACAAGAACACCAAGACGGGCAATCACGCCTGGAGAAGAAAGCCTCGCAAGTTCGCTCCAAAGTCAAGACTAGGCTGTAAGACTTGCAAGTATGTTTTGACTCAACGTATTGCTATAGAGCAATCAGTTGTGGCCAAAGACTTCGAAACTGACATCCCTCAGGATAAGACGAGTTAAATGCGATCTATCTCGGCCTTCATGCTTGAAATGCCTTTCTACCGGTCGCACCTGCGATGGCGATGGTGAAATGCCCCTCGCATTCAAGACTGAGAAGACCAAGATTGAATCAGCTCATGGTCACGAGGAGATCGTCGACAGAACAGATGTCTGCGATAGTTACAATCCCTGTACCGCGATCAGTGCATACGAGTCAAAGCGATGGCACTCGAGCCATGGCCTCAGTTTGCAGAATCTCGGATCCCTGATGATCTTACCAGTGACTGGGTCAACCCAGGCAGAGGTAATGTGCTTTTTCAAGGATATTTCGATCAAGCATCTCAATGAATACCGCCCTTGCGAACCATGGCGGAAGACTCTCATGTTCTTCTCCCAAACAGTGCCATCAGTGCGGCATGCTGCCATTGCTCTGGCCTTGATTCACCGAAACTACCTGGATCGTCATTTTAACGATTGGGTGTATCAACCGCCTTCCTTGAAAGACCGATTACCGGATAAGGCTTTGCTTCACTACAACCGCGCCATTCAACTTCTGCTGGACCCGGAAAGTGGTGACAGCGCCGAAATAACAGCTGTCACACTTTTGGTCTGTTATCTCTTTACCTGCTTTGATCATCTGGCGGGCGATAACGTACAAGCAATGAAGCACCTGCGCGGAGGTGTGGCGCTCTTACGCAGCATCGACACCGCTACATTGAACAACTGTACCTATGACGATGGCCAATCCTCGGGGTTTCACGCGATTATCTGCCAGGTCACAAAACAGATCCGCCGTCTTGACATGCAGGCCGTCATGTTTCTGGTCGACTGGACTCCAGTCAACATCCAAGAGACATTTATATCCCATCTTGCACTCTTAGACAGTACCTTTCGGTCCCTCGACCAAGCTGCCGACCACCTTCAGATTATCGTTGCTCAGGTAATGAGGCTGTGCAACACAGATCAACAAATGTCCCCGACGGGTACGATGCCGGCGTTATCTTCCTCACTCAAGGGCCTCGTTCTCGGGCAGTTGGAAATATGGTCAAGTCTCTTTGAAAACCTCCTGCAACAAGGCAGCTCCTCTGAGCCGGACTTTGCAACTGACCCTCTCGTATCACTCCTGCGCTTACATCATACTATCGCATGGATTCTCCTCGGTGGTTGCGGACCGGGCAGAGAAATGGACTATGACAATTTCTTGCCCCAGTTTCAGCAATGCATCGCATTGGCGGGCGAGGTAGCGGCGGCGCATGAGCGGTATTCGGGGTCGTCACGGTCGACGTTTACGCCAGAGATCGGATTTATCCCGGTTCTTTACATAATCGGGGTCAAGTGCCGGCATCCTATTGTCCGTCGTGAGGTCTTGAGTATTTTGCGACGGCAACTAATACGGGAGGCGGCTTGGGATAGCATCTCTACTACCAGGGTGGTTGAGCGGGTAATCGAAATCGAAGAGGATGCTTGGGAGGGGCAAATGGTACACTGCATGTCACAAATTCCCGTATGGCGGAGGATCGAGGCATTGTCTTATATATACATCCCAAGGAGACAGTCTGCGGCCTTGGATATTACGTATACATTCTGCGCCCGGAAGGGAATACATATGGAGTCGCTCATGATAGAACGGGGAGAGTCTTACCGCTAAGCTATAAATTCGCCAATGCTCGCGGCTTGATGAGGTGTGATGTTATTAGCTGTTATTTTTTTTATCAACGCTCGCGTGCATTGCCCAGCTGCGTGCAATATTGGAGCGCCTTGTACTGTCTTATGATCAGCCTAGGCCTAGGTGCTGGAATTGGCTCGTACCGTAGATAGTGCCATACTAGAAATTGTGAGACCAAAAATTATTATTTTGCTATCTCTTTCGTCCTCTGAACTTGATAACATTGAAATTTGGAGTATAAACAAATCATGAAAGGCTGTTCTCGTCGCACATCAAACGCCAGTCAACACTGTTTCCAGACTTTGAATGAAGCGTCGAACATCATCCTCACTGATCAACTGGCGATTACCCTCAAATTCGAGATCCAGCTTCCCATCCCGTGGGGTAGCATATATTTCCGGTCGGTTTCGAGGCAGCAGATCCGCCTCGTAGAATGATATCCGACTTTCTGTCCCCAGGAAACTGAAGTTACGATCATCTGCTTGCTGGAAAGAGGTCCGCCAGCCGAAGTCCTTTGTGTCATCTGGCCAGTCAGTGCAGTTCCGGATAATTTCTTCCATCCCGGCGGTTTCGTATCGAGAATCTTCAATGAGCTGACGCTGTAATTGCAATGCAATACCCGAAAGAGTAGCGTGGTCATCAATGTGCACGCTGATAGGAATCTCGGTCATAGATGGCCCGACCACATTTTGCAGACTGCTCGGTAGCATCGACCGGCCAGTGACCAGACGACCAAAAACAACGTGAGCTTGGTGATACTGGCGGGATAATACCATGGCACATGCGGCATGGAATAAAGTTGCGGGCGACATCCCCTCAACCAACCGCCCTTCGGGCATTGGGATTGTCGCTTTCACCGTCAGCCGGTCTTTGGTGGTGTACACACAGTTGGAATAATCTACACTACTCCACTTTGGATTTGGAGTGTGTTCGAGGCGTGAGGTCCAGTAGGCCAAGGCGTCTGTCTTCTTGTCCTCCCTATAGGTGATATACTGGGCAAACTTCGGTTGGTCAGAGAGAGTGTCGCCGCAATAGAGTGAAGAGAGACTGCGGAGAACCGTATCCCAGCTAAATCCGTCGAATTGGGCGTGCGAGATCCGGAAAATGAGTCGGTGTTGCCCAGAGGGACTCCGTACTGCCATGAATCGAATGAAGGAAGAGCCAAAGGCTCGAATCCGTTTTCGATCTAGCTCACAAATGGAATCGACGAAGGTTGTAACATCATCGTCATGATTTGCCTGGAAGTTGTCATACGCGGGATTCAAATGTTCGAGCAAGACCTGCCAGTATCGACCGTGCGTTTGGATGAACACCGTACGAAGGATGTCGTGATGGTCTACTAACTTGCGGCATGACCACTCTAACCGTGAGAAGTCGACATCTGCTGGGAGGTCAAAGATCCAATGAGGTAATCGGCTGGGCGGGTCTTGGAAAGCATCCAAAATTGCACATGCTTGGAAATCAGTGCAAGGAAGGACATCAAGAACACTCCCAGCCCCTGGCTCGAGGAGCGGATCGACAAAGTCAGTGAGGAAGTGCTTTGGATCATTCGTCTCGAGCAAAGCGAAGGGTCGCAACAATGGCAGAGACTCCTCCTCAGTGGCTTCCTGAACTAGAAGGGCGAGTTGAGAGAGCCGCGGCGCGTTGAAAATATCCGCGACTGTGAGCGAGAGCTTCTCATTTCGTGCTGCTGCCACCAGTCGCATGGCTGCGATGGACTCTCCACCAATTCTGAGGAAGTTGCTGTCGGCATTGATAATTTTCGCATCCATTCCAAGAACCACCGACCACAGTATTTGTAGTTTCTGTTCCATGACCGTGGTGGGTGCACGATGTGTCTTCCCGTGAGACTGCAGTTTTGCTAGCTTTTCCAAAGTCTGAACAGCCCCAAACTGCCGTAGAGCTCTTCTATCTGTTTTGTCCGTGGTGGTCATTGGAATCTGTTCAATGGGAATGTAGGCGCCAGGGACCATGCTAGGAAAGGATCACAGTTAAACCCAGTTGCATTTGTCGAGAGGAGAAAGATTTTTGTTGAATGGGGGAATACATACTATTGCGGTAGAGAATTGGAAAGCGTATCCTCCAAACCGTCGATTAAGCGCGCCAGCTTCGATAAAGTGTCCTCCTCGGACTGCGCCTCTCCAGTGGAAGACAGGGCAAAAAAGACGGCGAGAATGGGACTGCTGTTGTTTGGGGTAATAATCTCTGCCGCAAGGCCATCACATAGATCGGGATGGCGGAGGTTAGCACGGATATGGTATTCTACTTCAGCCAGCTCAATACGTTGGCCTCGCAGTTTGACCATACCATCCTTACGGCCGAGGAAATCTAGCGACCCATCTGAGTTGTATCGAAGTAGGTCGCCTGTCTTGTATAGGGTGGCCTGACGGCCTGGAAGGCTTGGTGAGCCTTGTAACAACCAGGAGGGATTCTGAATATACGCAGCAACAGTCTTGTCAGAGTCATCGAAATACCCTCGACTGACCGTGGGACCCTCAATGAGAAGCTCTCCCACAGCGCCAATTGCGGCCAAACGATCGGGACGGCCCGGTTGCACCAGCCATGTCCGGGCTCCATATGAGTACCCTACATGATTGTTTCGCCCGCCAGACTGGAGAAGTGTAAACGTGAGGGCCTGTGCACATTCAGCCGGACCGTAGATTCCAATGACGGCCTCAGCCTGCTTCCACCGAGAAACCTCAGTGGTAGGGATGGGTTCGCCCCCCATGGCCAAGGTTTTGAGCTTAGGCATGCTCGATGGCTCCAAAGATCGCACCACGGAAGGTGTGAAGTAGGAATAGTTGCAATTCATGCGATTGAACGCCCCCGCAATGTCATCTCGACGCTCCAACTCGTCGGGAATACAAAGACAGCCTCCACGGATCAATGTCTGAAGGGTATTGGACCATGATACATCAAAGCTGTACGAGACAAAGTCAAATACGCGCGTGCCTGGCTGAATACGTAGCATCTCTGCTTGATGCACTGCAGCAGATGCGAAATTCTGATGTGTAGTCACGACGCCTTTAGGTGTCCCCGTGGAGCCGCTGGTGAACACCACTAATAGAAGAAGTTAGTACAGTTATTGGAGAGATGGAAGAGAAGCTAGTAGAAACGCACCATATAGAACATCGGATGGGTGAACTGTGGGCAAAGGCTGAGTGAGAATATCTTTGGTCACCAAGTTGAAGTAATCTTGATCAATAATCACGACTTCAGCATCAGATAAATGACGTGCCAATCCGGCAGTTTTCGCCGATGCTAGGACGACCCGAGGATTGACTTGTCTGACAATAGATTGCAGTCGGGATTCCGGTTGAGTCGAGTCCATCGAGAGACACGCAGCACCTGACTTCATCACTCCAAGGGCAGCCACTGGATGCCACATGGACTTCTCAAAGCAAAGTGGAATGACAGTACCGGGACCAACGCCAGAAACCACCAACTGTGAGGCCAACCGATTGGAAAGTTGGTCCAACTCGAAATACGTTAAATTGCCGTTCCAGGCGCAGATGGCTGGCTGATCTCCATAATTCTGAGCTGTCGCACTGATCAAGCCGTGCACACATTCAGGAATTGCCGGAGGCACAGACGAGTTCCACTTCCATAGCTCTGCTAGGTCGGTGCCACTGAGAGTCTGAACCTGATCGACAGGCTGAGTTGTGCCCACACATACCTGGCGTAGGACATGCTCGAATTGAGAGGCAATTCGTTCCATCTGCGCTGCATCTACCACCCTAGAGTCATAGCTGAACTCAAGTTGCAGACCGTTCATGTTGGTGAGTTGACACATGATCATGATAGCATTTGGATTGGAGTCATCCAGATCCCGAGTTGCAGAGACTAGTTCTCTGGGATGCTCGTAGGGGCCATTAGGACGATTATCAGACTGGCCTTGACTAGCAGGTTGAACAACGAGAAGAGTATTGAATCGGCTTCCGCGATCAGCGTTGGTATTAATGTGCCGAATTGTGAGCAACTCAGTCTGTTCGTAGGCAATCATGTCAATGGACTGCTTTTGGATGTTAGCGAGCAGACTATCGACCGATTCTTGGAAGTCAAGTTTGACTCGGACAGGCACAGCATTTATAAGAGGTGCGACCACGCGGTCCAATCCTTGGAGAGGAGCTTGTCGGCCCGTAACCATGGCGCCGAAAACCACATCGTCCGAGTCCATGTACCGCGCAGTGAGGATGGCCCACGATGCACGAATGACTGTGATGATAAATATGTTAGCAAACCCTAGAGAGAACAGTAGTGCATTAAAAGGGAGGACATACTAGTTGACGGAGTGACATCTCGCTGTGGCCACTGGAATGCCTCCAGATTGCGTCGTACTGTGCTATCTGCTTTGGGCTGATGATCCGCGTGAGGCAATGCTGGGAAGGGGATTGCCTCGAAATCTGCAAATTCACGACTCCAAAAGTCCTTTGCCTTCTCAGCATCAACAGCCATGACATGCCTGATGAAAGCTTGGAATGATGTCACTGGAGCATGATCATCAAGGACGCCATCATAAGCTTTAGACACCTCGTCCACGAGAAGGTTCAATGAATAGCCATCATATATCGCATGATGCTGAGTGAGCAGACAGTAACGTTCCTGGTTGCGTTCATCTTCAACAATGACAAGCCGAGTCAACGGGGTGGCCAGACCCATGGGCCTGGTTTGATATTTTTGGAGATATTTCTGCAGCGGTTGAGCGACGTCCCAGTGCAGTGGTTCATCCACAATACCTTGCACGAGACCCTCTTTTGGACAGTCCACAATTCGTGAACGAAGGATGGGGGCAGAAGCTCTACTCACCATTTCCCACGCATTTATGAGACGCAACTCGTCGACATTCTTCCTCAGTTTGAGCAAGAGTCGAGCGACATACGAATTGGCGCGTTTGGCAGTCATGGAGAGTAGCGACTTTTGGACACCCGTACAAGGGAAGATGTCTTCAATTTGGCTGCTATGGATCTGGCATTGGCTCGCGAAGTCATCCAATATAATCTTCTGTTCCGAGGGGTGCTCTAGGAGAGAGAAGGGACTGACCACTTCCATCTCCTTGGTATCTGTTGGAGACAAGGCAGACATTGCTTGTGCCATTTCAGACAATCGAGGCGCGGTGAGAATATTATGAACTGACAAGGACAGCCCTTGCATACGAGCCAAAGAGGCCAACCGCATCGCCGAAATGGAGTCGCCACCCAGGCGAACGAAGCTACTCTCGGCCCCAATCTTCTCGGCGGGTACACCGAGGACTTCAACCCATAAGGTTTGTAGATGGCGCTCGGGGGCTGTGCTTGGGGGCAACGTAGTTGCAGGAGCATCACTGCGCGCCAATAATTCTAGAGTCACACTGGAACCTATCTCGCGCAACCGTCGCCGATCTGTCTTGCCACTCGCTGCCATGGGCATAGATGGGGTTGCGATATACGTTGCAGGGACCATGTAGGACGGAACCCGACTCGGCAACTCAGCTTCGAGATAGGGCAGCAAGTCGGCCAACTGTGCTTGGTTGCAGCCAATAAATACAGCAAGCATTGGCCGGCCTGTGGCTATTGGCTTTATAACCTCTGCCACTGCCGTTGGCGCAGCTCCTGACGAAGATCGATCCATTAGGCACTGCATGACATGATGCTCAACATCTGCAAGCTCAATGCGTTGGCCTCGCAGTTTGACCTGTGTGTCCTTTCGGCCCACGAACGCGAGATTTCCAGTGAGTGGATGATATTTGACAAGGTCACCAGTCTTATACATCCGACCACGCCGCCCCGGGACTTTTCTATCAGGGGAGCCCTGACCTAGCCAGTATGGATCCTCAATGAAGGATGCTGCTGTTTTCTCTTCATTCTGGAAGTACCCTTGTCCCACTAAAGGTCCCTCGAGATACAGCTCACCTACGGTCCCAAGAGGTGCTAGTCGGTCTTGGTTCCCTGGGTCCACCACCCAGGTCAGAACGCCGATGCCTTTCCCGATAGAGTGTGCGGCAGCGGCTGTCGTCTTGGGAACTCGATGATAGAGGGCAATAGCAGAGCATTCCGAAGGTCCATACACCTCAAATGCGTTAACATGTGCCCATCGAGCGAGATCCTCTGGCAAGACCACCTCACCCCCGAGAAAGAGATAGCGCAGGGTAGGAGTATGCTGCGGGTTTATCCACCGCGCAGTGGAGGGGGTTAAGAAAATGTGCGTGGTCTCAAACCGGCGCACGCTCTCGGTCAGATCGCTTTTCCGTTCTTCCTCGCTGGGGATACATAAAGTGCCCCCGGCGTTCCATACGTGAAAGAGGCCCCAGTAGACTGCATCGAACGAGTAGGAAGAGAAATCATATAGACGCGTCGTTGAATTCATTTCAAGCGTGGATTGCTGGTGGACCACTGCACTAGTGAATTGTTGGTGATGCATGAGACATCCTTTGGGAGTTCCGGTGCTGCCACTTGTAAAGACGGTGTATAAAAGATCATCTGGAGATACAGATGGCAGGTCGTGACTTTTGGCGGCCCCATTCATCACATCGGCCTCAAAGAAGGGAGATCCCTTCCCCAGGGCCACTGGGCGGGCCACCCATTGTGAGCAGCGATGTTCCTGGGAGATTGATGACAATATCACAGTGGGATTTACCTGCTGCAATATACTATCAAGACGAGTGTCTGGCAGTGATGGATCCAAGAGGAGGGTGGCACCACCAGCTTTTATAACGGCAAGTACTGCGAGCATGGCGTACAAGCTTTTCTCAAAGCAAAGCGGCACAATCATGTTCCTTTTCACTCCCATACGCACTAGGTAAACCGCGAGCCTGGTTGATAGCTGATCTAACTCAGCATATGTTAAACTACCATCCCACGCAGAGATGGCCACCGAGTCAGGCTGGCGTTGTACAACTTGCTTGATTATATCATGCATGCATCCATCTATAGCGGCAGGCAAGTTTGCGTTCCAGGTCCAGATGTCATTCAGATGAGACTGGGTCATCATGTTTACATCTCTCAGGGTAGTATGTGGCATTTTCTGTGTGCACATGCTCCGAAGGGCCTGATCCAGGTGCGCTGCCATGGTTTGAATAGTTTCGGACTGAACAATGGCAGAGTCATAACAGAACTCGACCTTCAGCCGACCTGGCTCTAGGTTGCACACTACCGATAACGCATAAGAGCTAAAGCTATGGTATCGGGTGGCCTCATCCTCTTCAGCGGACCGACAGACAAACAAGCCCGTATCGCCCATAGTTTGCTCGGGTGGTTGGATCACAAGCAAGGTCTGGAAGCGACATGCCTCTTCTGCGGGAGTGCTGACTTGCCGTATGCTCGACAATCCCGTTTGCTCATGAGGGACCATATCTCGCTCTTGATCCTGGATAGATTGGAGAAATTGTAGGATAGTGGCATCGCTTTTGATCTGCACACGAACAGGAACTGTGGCAATGGTTGGGCCTGCGATTCTCTCTGTGCCCTGAATGGGGGCTTTACGACCCATGACCACTGTGCCGAACACCACGTCGGACGAGATCGCATATTGGCCGCATACGAGGCTGAATGCTCCACGGATTATGGTTGAAGGAGTGAACCCATCTGTTCGCCATGTAACATTGTCGATTACAACAGTTCGGGTGGAATTCGTTCTTGGTTGGTAACTAGCCGAGGGAAGCAGTGGGAATTGCGAAGCTTCACAGCCTTCAAATTGTGTCTCCCAAAACTTGGCGCCAGCTTCCTTATTCCGACTGGAGACATATTTGACGAATGACTGGAAGGGACATAGTCGAAGAGGCGTTTCTCCATAGTAAAGACTCTTTAGCGTGCCCATTATCATGGCTGAAGCCGGTCCATCATATATCGAATGATGCATAGTCAATGCAAAAGACCAGCGCACTGGGCCGGAAGCACCAGATGCTTCATCAGCTGACTTGAATGAAAACAACCCACAACGCATGAGAGGGGTACCCAACCCCATGGGATACTGACGGTCCTGGACCAGGTATTCTTCCACGCTGCCTGCCTTGCTCCAATCTGTTTTCTCTTGGATCACAGCTTGAACAAATCCCTGCCCAGGAAGATCAACTATACGTGTGCGGAGGATAGGCACCATGCTCACCAGCTCTTCCCAGGCGTGTTTGAAGCGGTGGACATCTATCGAGGGGTCTAGCTCCTGCACATTGCGACCAGTGTAGTCCCCGTGGGACTTGATTGTTAAAGCTAGCAAACCTGTCTGGAGAGAGGTGCAAGGGAATAAATCTTCAATGTCGTCCTCATTGACAGCACAAGCGGATGCTGCCTGGTGGCGGGCTAGCTTCAGGTCTCTGCCATGATCCAACAGCGTAAAAGGCTCAATGCTATCATCTGGTGCATCCTCCAAGTTTTGCAGGAGGCTGGCCATCTCTTCTAAGATGGGAAATTCCATCACCCCGGCGACAGTGAGCAACAGGCCGTGTTGGCGAGCGGTACCCACCAATCGCATGGCATCAATGGAGTTGCCAACCTGCAGGAAACTGTCGGTAGCCGAGATTGTCTCCGGTGGGATTCCTAGAGTAAGAGACCACAACCTCGCTAACGTGATCTCAGCGGTTGTGGCCGGTAGCCGTCCCGTGGATCCTTGGCTGGATGGAGTGGACGACGCAGCAATCTCAAGCAGCCGCCTTCGATCTCGCTTCCCGTTTGTAGTCAAAGGAACACTTGGAAGTGCGATATACCACGAGGGGACTGCATATCGAGGAAGAACCGCCTGAAGCTTCTGGTTGAGTCCACGGGTTAATTGGTCGATATCCTCTTGGGTGACGATGAACCCCACGAGTATCACTCCGCCCCCACCTGGGGGCGAGATGGTATCGACGATGACCTCAGTGTGTTCGCCTGGCCGATCAAGACATTGCTGAATTTGGGTCTCGACCTCCTTTGGCACCACTAATTGGCCAAGTACTTTGAGTTGGGAATCCTTTCGCCCCAAGAACACCAAATAGCCGTCGGAGTCATATCTGGCTAGATCCCCTGTTCGATAAACACAGCCCTGTCTTCCTGGACGAGTAGTCCCGAACCCACGAGAGAGGAATGTGGGATTTTGGTAGAAGTGCTTGTCCGTGAGAGACGCGTTTCCGACATAGCCAGTGGCACGTGCGGGTCCCTGCACCACGATCTCGCCGATCGCACCAAATGGAACAAGTCTCTGGCTGTTTTGAGGATCTACAAGCCAACAGCGGCACAAGTCAATGTGTGCAATCACACCGCTGGACCAATTGGGCTCATCGGCCGGGTAGACGGTAACCGCAGGGAATTCGGCAGGCCCGTACCAATTGCGGACAGCACAGCTCCCTTTCCACCTTTCAACGTCGCCTTGCAACACGTTTTCACCCCCCATCACAATAGTGGACAGCCCCGGTACGTCTTGCGGAAGCAGCAACCGGGCAGTGGACCGGGTGATAAATGCCCAGTTTGCCCTGAAGTGATTAATTGCAGCTGCGATACCATCGAGGCGTTGAGCTTCGGATGGAATACAGAGACAGGCCGTGTGAGTCAGCCCAATAATTGTTTCCAGCGTCGCGACATCGAAATCGTACGATGAGAATTGAAACATGCGCGAAGAGGGGGTTACTAACAAACGCAGAGTCGGTTCCTCTGCGTTTGCAGCCAGAGCTCGGTGACTCCAGAGAACATGTTTCGGTTCGCCAGTGCTCCCGGAGGACACCAGAATTGAGGCCGGGCTATCCATCTCCAGGACAGGTAGTGGCGTGATAATGTCTTCCAATGGGGTCTCTAGAATTTGCTCCATGGTAATACAGCGAGCATACTTCGAAACCGTCGCCAAGCGCCCGGGTGAAGCTAGCGCAACTTCTACACCAAGATGCTGGAAAGTACGATTCATTCTCTGCTCTGGCATATCTGCTGATTGTAGCAGAGTCACTCCACCGGCTTTCCAGACGGCAACTTGAGCCAGTGGCATATATCGAGACTTCACAAAGCACAAGGGCACGATGGACCCTTTCTTGACTCCCAGATGCAGCATTAACTTGCGCGCGACAACGGTAGAGATTTGGTCCAGCTTGCCATATGTGAACTGGCCATCCCATGCATCAATGGCAATAGCCTCGGGGTCCGTTTTGGCACATAGACTAATCCTGTCATGTACAAACATCGTTGGTTCCGGAGGTAGGTCTGCGTTTTGGGCCCAGAAGCGCTCCAGGTCGAGCTCACTGGCTGTCTGGATGGTGTTCAGTGTCGTCCTATCGGGGGACTTTGTACACAACTGGCGGATGACTGTCTCCAGTTGACAGACCATCTTTTTAATCTGCCGCTTGTCGGTGATCTTCGGGTCAAAGCTCATTTGAATGTTAAGTCCCGAGGTGGTAAGCTGACAGATGACCATTAAGCCATACACATTGAACGGATCAATCCCCATGGTGCTCAAATTGGAGGCAAAGCTCCGTGCCTTGAATAGCCGACTATCTTCATGCAGGCTGTTCCCTTTGGTTATTGGCTGGACCACCAGCAAAGTCTGGAACAAGCCACTATTGCGATCCCCGTTGGCTCGTTGAATGTTTGGCAAGCCGTATTGCTCATAAGACATGATGTCCAATCCCTGTTTTTGGAGGCCTTGGAGGAATGTCTCGACTGTATTCCCCCAATCAATTGATACAGCAATTGGAACCGTTGCAATAGTTGGCGCTACGCAGTTTTCCATGCCGTTTATATTCGCCTGTCGTCCACTCACTGTCACCCCGAAGATCACATCGCTGGAGGCTACATACTGTGATGCCAGGACCGCCCACGCTGCGCGGAGGATTGTGGATGGTGTCGCTCCCTTGGAAGGCCAGTTTAGGGCAATCGGATGCTCTATAAATCCACTGGCTTGTGGTTCATACGTGCTCGATGGTAGGACAGGGAATGAGCGGAACTCCGCGCGAGACAGCTGAGCCTTCCAGAAAGCATCCGATTCCTGTGTATTTATCCGACTCAAATGGCGAATGAAATGCTCCACTCCAGTGACCGTCCTTCCTGGCTGATCATAATACTGGGCCTGGAGTTCTTCGAGAACCATGGGCAGTGAGCTGCCATCGTACAAGCAGTGATGAATGGTGAAGATGAACGTGCGATCGATGATGGCCGCACGGCAGAGCTGGGTCCCTAAGTCCATCGGCTCCGTCTCATCGTCATGCAAGTACTGCTGGATGTTTTGACCAGACCTCCAAGGTGTATCATTGAGAACGACCTGCACAAGCCCTTTGCCGGGGAGATCCACGATTCGGGTTCGCATAATAGACAGTTTCGCGATTGTCTTTTCCCAGGCATTTTTGAGTCGGTCTGAATCAATATCGCTCTGAAGTGGCAATACACTACGAGATACATATTGCCCATTTCTTCGGGCTCCCAGCGCCAGCAATCCCTCTTGAAGTGCTGTACAGGGGTAGACGTCAAGAACCCGATCTTGCGAGACCGAACAGATTTGAGCAACATACGATCGACAGTGTGACTCGTCCACCCCCAGGGGTAAAAGCGAGAATGCTGGAATGCCTTGCATATCCACATGACTTTCACCGTGGGTCATTTTCTCGGCCATCCTCTCTAGCTCGGGAAAATCGAAGACATCGGCAACAGTGAGAGAAAATCCCTTGGTACGGGCCATTCCAACGAGGCGCATCGCGCTGATAGAGTCTCCTCCCAAGCGAAGGAAGTGGTCGGTCGCGTAGATGACATCCGGCTCAATCCCCAGCACATGAGCCCACATTTGTTGTAATAGTTTCTCGTTCTCGGTGTTGACCTTTCTGGCTTGCTTTCGAGTTGGTTGCATTTCCGCCAATTGCGCCAACGTGAGGGAACCTCCAATTTCTCGCAATCGTCTTCTGTCTGTCTTTCCCGTCGGACCAATAGGAAGCTCACTAAGCGGTATATACATCCTAGGAATCATATACGATGGAAGAATGCTGGCAAGATGATTCTCTAGAGAATCGACCGGCCATGCGCTTTGAAGATATGCTTGGGGATCTGCGCGATCAACGGCATCAGCAGGACTGATGAAGAGGGCCAAAGTATCACTGTCACAGCAAGCCGGAGAAAATATCTCTGCGACAAGTATTGTGTCCACCAAACCGGTCAAGAAGTCTTGGATGCACCGCTCTATTTCTCCTAGGTCGATCCGCTGGCCTCGGATCTTTCGCAGAGAATCTTGGAGGCGCCCAAGGTAGATTATACGACCATCCGAGTCGTAGGTAACCAGATCTCCAGTACGATATACTGGACCTGGTCGACCAGAGGTCTTCCAGTGGCCATCTTGCAGCCACGATGGGGAAATGAAACTCTGTTTGTTCAACTCAGGGCCATTGGCTCCAGCATATTGAGCTAGCATAGAGCCCTCCATACACAACTCGGCCACTGCTCCCACTGGGGCTAGTCGGTTGGGGTCTTTTGGATCGACAAGCCACGCCAGCCCGGCGCAACCTTGCCCAATCATACCTGGACGCCAACTGTCGGAATTTACAAGGCACGAAGTAGCCACCGAGGCTTCCGCCGGCCCGTACCAGTTATGTACAGTTTTCTGGGCGTCTAGCCATCGAAGAGCAGTCTTGTGCTCGAGCTTCTCGCCTGCAAATACCATCGTTTTTATATATGGCAAATCATCAGCGTTCATAGTCTCTGACACAGACGGGGTCAGGCACATCCAATTGGCCTTGTAGCCGTTGATTGCGTCGGTCAACCGATTCCTCCTGTCTGTCTCTGATGGGATGCACAAGCAACCTCCAGCAAGCAAGGTAGCCAAAGTCTCTACTGTGCTCACATCAAAGTCGTAACCGGCAAACTGGAAGACTCGGCTCGTGTCGGTCAGTCCGAATGCCACGATGGCGGCTTGTATATTAGCTGATAAGGCGCCGTGACTCCACGCAATGGCTTTTGGTGTTCCAGTAGAGCCTGAAGTAAATAGAAGAAGAGCTGGATTACTGGGCAGGTGGCAATATGGCAATGATTGAACAACAACATCGGAGCCTTTTATTTCCGGCGTAATGAGGTCGGCGATATTGAGGACTGGGATCAACACGTGGAATGGAGATGAATCGGATGAGGTGGAGGTAACCGCAAACTGAGGCTGCAAGCTCTCAACCACTTGCAGGGCTCGGTTTTTGGAAACTGGTACAGACATCGGCAGAACTATTGCACCAATTCTGAGGGCTGCAAGCATCATTACTGCCTGCCAAGCACTTTTCTCAAAGGTCAGGATAACGATCGACCCAGGAAGCACACCCTCATGGCGAAGTCGAGCAGCCAGCGTTACAGACCAGGTCTGCACCTGTTGGGCTGTTAACTGCTGGTCCCACGCAGATATCAAAACTGCTTCTGGTTTCGCGTCGCTTTGCCGATGCAGACAATCGGTGATAGATTCAAACTTGGACTCCAGCCGCGCTGCGTTCCAATTCCAAATATCAGCCAAGTCGTCCTTGGTAACAACAATGATATCACGTAGGCTCATCTGAGTACACTCCTCCGAGCATAGCTGCCGCAGCAAATGTTCAAATTGTACTGACATTCTCTGGATTTGTTTGGCGGGAATGGCACCGGAATCAAAGTTGATTTTCAATTCAACTCCAGACTCGTGCAATTGACAGATAATCATCATCGCATATGGGTTGTACATGCCCACGGTGTCGGCTTCTCCATCCTTGCAAACAATTTTCCAACTGCCTGGTTGGTCAGAGCTGCTAACAACACTACTCGCCCGGCTGAAAAGACTGTCGACCTTGTCACTGTTTGCCTGCTGAGCCGGCTGCACCACCAGGAGCAGCTGGAAAAGGTTGGCATCCTCAGCCAATCCAGCAATCTGCTGCAACCCTAGCTGTTCATGCTCAGTGGCCTCCACTGCCTGTCTTTGTACCTGTTGAAGCCAGCTCTCGACTGTTTGATTCCAGTCAAATTTAGCGCGGACTGGCACAGTCGCGATAGTTGGCCCTGCAATTTGTTCGATCCCGGCCACAGCGGCCTGCCGCCCGCTGATCGTGGCTCCATACCTGACATCGTTGGAATTCGTGTATGAGGCTAGTAGCAGGGCCAATGCTGCCCTAACGACCGATGACGGTGTGGTCCCCAAATGTATCCACGGCATTTCAGAGACGTTATGGTTGAAGTCAAGCTTTTCCCCTGGCCGATAGCCCGGAGATGGGAAAGTTTTTGTTTCAGACCCTCCATCTAGGTAGGTCTTCCAATAGAGCGATGATGCTTCCTTGTTCATCCCTTTTGTGTATTTGACAAATGACCGGAAGGGCAAAATAGAAGAGAGGGTCGCCTGCTCATAGTATTCGGCTTCAATAGCATCCAATATCAGCTTGGTGGACCAGCCATCGAAGATCGAATGGTGCATTTCCACAATAAGACTGGGGGAGTCCCCAGAAATTAAGCCAGCCCGACACAAAGGGACTCCCAGTCCCATCGGAATCGAGTCTTCGATGAAGTTGGTGATATTCTCGTATCGACCCAACATGATGGGGGAGTCGACAACAACTTGGACCAGACCATCGCTGGTTAGGTCGACCACTCTTGTTCGCAGGATCGATGCTTGACGAACGGTATTTAGCCATGCCTTTTCGAACCGGGAGAGAGCTGTGTGGCTAGGAAGCTCAAATAATGTCCGTGCAACGTTATTGGTTTCGCTTCGAGCTGTGATAGAGAGCATGCCTTGTTGGAGTGCGGTGCACGGATATATATCTTCGACTTGAGCCAATTCAATATTGCAGAGTTCAGCAGCCTCCTCGCGCATTTTTTGAGGATCTGCAGGACGGTCCATCAGAGAAAATGGGACAATTCCTTCACTTTCAGAAGAGGAAGAATCCTCCTTGATAACGAGGGCAAGATCACTCAGCACTGGGCTCTTGAACACATCTGCCACCGTGATGGATAAATTGGCATTCCGTGCCGCCGCGACTAATAACATAGCTGCAACCGAATCCCCTCCTAAGCGGAGGAAATTATCTGTGGTGCTGATTCCAGTCGATGGTATCTTCAATACGTGCGCCCAGAGCTCACGAAGTTGCTCCTCCATGGCAGTTGATGGGTCACGGTATTCTTGAACTGGGAGAATGGTTGACTGTAACTGAAGAAGTTCCTCCAAAGACAAACTATCTCCCAGCTCTCGGAGTTTTCGCCGGTCGATTTTTCCCGTGGCAGCAACCGGTATGTCTTCGACGGGGAGATAGATGCTGGGGAGCATAAATGCTGGCAATACACCATCTAGGTCGCGCACAAGATTATCCATGACAGTCTTGACTGTCTCGGGGTCCTTATTCTTATTCTGCACAAAGAGCGCAAGAAGTGCAGTATCGCTTCCCTGGGGAGTCACGATATCCGCAATTATTGTCAGTGCGTCGTTCAGACAAGCACGCGCATGGTGCTCCACATCGCCAATTTCAATCCGTTGACCTCTGATCTTCAATTGCGAGACATCTTTACGCCCTAAGAACAGGATACTTCCATCCGAGCGGGTCTTGACTAAGTCCCCGGTCTTGTATAGGCGGCCTTGCCGCCCTGGAATACCAGGGCTCCCAGACAAAAGCCACGGTGGGTTATCGATGAACGCCTCGTCGGTCTTTTCTTGATTGGACAGGTACCCTTGCCCAACCATGGGTCCCTCGAGGTACAGTTCTCCCGGAGTTCCAGGGGGAACAAGCTGGCGGCCATCGTTGGGGTTGACAATCCAGAGACAGAATCCTGTGCCTCTCCCAATATCTGGTCGGCCTTCCTCACAGCGATTGAGCCGCGAGAACGTACATTTCCAGGTACACTCGGTGGGACCGTATGTATTGAGCAAACGAACACGGCCAGCCCACTGAGTCACATTTTCTCGATACGGCATCTCTCCACTCAAAAGTATAGTTTGAAGGGTCGGTGGGACCGAGGTAATTGTTCGCAAAACAGTGGGAGTGACATTGATCAGGGTAGCCGCAAATGCCGTGATAGCAGCTGAGAGGTTATTCACCATATCTTGCTCGTTGGCGATGCACAGACAGCCGCCAGCGCACAACGTATGAAGAACATTACTCCAGGCCACATCAAACGAATAAGGCGCAAAGTCAAAGACGCGCGACTCTTGGTGGAAGCCAAGAGCTTTGCCCTGGTGATGTACAGCACTTCTCACGTTGGCGTGGCTAATACACGCTCCTTTGGGCTCGCCGGTAGTTCCACTGGATGTAGCACTGAAGTTAGCAGTCTTATTCCCCTGAAAAATTGGGTCATGGATCTCTTACGAGGTAAAGGATATATAGACTATGTCGTTTGGTGATGCCACAGGCAAATCAAGCGTCTGCTGTTTTATGGTACCCACAATCTCCAGAAGACTATCGTCGAGCTGAAGGATGGGTGAATCGCACAAGAGAGATACTCTCTTTTGAGTCGTTGCGCAACAAATCATTGCTTTTGGTTGTGCATGCTTAATAATGGATCGAAGTCTCGCGTCTGGATGAATCGAATCAAGGGCAATAGCCGCATATCCGGCTTTGATGATACCCAACATAGCGACACATGTCCATCGTGACTTAGGGAAAAGAAGGGTGACTGGGGATCTTGGTGGGATGCCCATTTCATAGAGATGATGAGCAACATAATCACTCAAGGCGGATAGTTGAGCATAGGTAAAATCTCCATCCCACGCGCAAACAGCGAGGGCATCTGGCTGTTTTTGCGCCACCTCAGTGATCAAGTCATGAACACAGCCCGTGATAGACTCTGGGACAACAGTATTACTAGCCCAGATGTCATCGAGCTGTTGCGACGAGGGTGACGCAGCACCTGGTGCATCCGGCGTTGGTAGCTGAGCACCATGGTTCGTCTTTGTCGCAATCATTCTGATATTTTGTGAAGATGATTCCAGTTGCACAACGGTAGGGGAAGGTTATCATCGGCTCTTAATGTGAATTCCCACGAGCTTGGTCTCTCGGTATCAGCGATGGAGCATTGAACGGGCCAGAAATCATCTCCACTTTGTGGATCTCCATTTGACAGTGCGCACTCGGCAATGCATGCATATGCAAGATCAGGTTAGAGCCATGCGGTAAGAAACGACTAGATACACCGCTGTTGTGTTATCTATTACAGGCCAGTCATTGATCAGAATTGTCCTGACGCCTTGAGGGCCCGCTTCAGCGCAGATGCACCACTATGATCCACGTACTAGACAATATATTTAGTGTATCACAAGATGTGCTCACCATTACTTCCACGTTTTTTCAGGGTACTGTCGATCTGCAATCCTACATTGAAAAGGCAATTCCTACAACATACGTTGCTAGCATCTACTAGAAGAAGCCTAGCAGTTGGTTTGAGTATTTACACATTGGGCAACTTCCACCACATTCCTTCCTATATCTCCATCGGTCATGCTCGGGCAACTTGACTTTTCGAGATTTCACCGTGGAAGCACCGACGAGCGAGATCAATTCTGTCGTGAGTTGGTTTCCGGGTTGAGCAAGTCGGGCTGGGTACGGCTAGTCAATCATGGCGTCCCTCCAGAGAGCATCGACCGGGCATTTGAAATGGTGCGAACATTCTCTTAACGTCTGTCCGAAGCTTCTCTCACTCATCGTCTCCCCCAGAGTCACACATTCTTCGATCTCCCAATTGAGCAGAAGCTGAAGTCGCCTCATCCGCCCACGGCTCATCCCCATCGAGGCTTCAGTCCTGTTGGTCTGGAGAACATATCAACTGTGTCTAATTATCGCTCCTCGGCTACGCAGCCCCTACTCAGAGATATGAAGGTAAACTTTTGAAAGCTCATCTTATTTATATTTTACTATCTAACCAGTTCATTAGGAGTCTTATGACATTGGATCGGAACAAGATCCGCTATACTCCAATATTTGGCCCCCGGCAGGGGTCCACGATAACTTTCAAACGACAATGAGCTCATTCTTTACTGTCTGTTACAACGCCCAATTGGTCATTCTGGACGCTATTTCAATTGGCTTGGGGTTGCCCGTGCGCTCTCTGCGTGAATTGCATGCCGCACAGACTAACGAGCTGCGGCTCACCCACTACCCAGAAGTGGATCGGGCTGATTTTGCTAATGCCACTCGCATTGCGGCGCACACGGATTTCGGCACTATTACTCTATTGTTTCAAGACAATGTCGGAGGCCTAGGTAAGCAATACCACTTTCCAAATTTGGAAGGTGTCATTTCTCTATACTAGTATTGAGCTAACGGAATCCTAGAGATGGAACAGCCCCCTGGGAGCGGAGTCTTTGTTCCAGCTGACAGTGCTGGCCCCCATGAGTGTATTGTCAATGTAGGTGATTGTCTCCAAATGTGGACAGGGCTGCATAGTGCCCGACACCGGGTGCATCTGGCAAAAAGTGGAAATGAGTGTAATATGGTCCCAGAACGCTTCTCGATTGCGTATTTCGCAAAGCCCGATCGTGCAGCGCTTCTCCGTCCACTGCTGGATTCATTAGTGGACGACAGCAAGCCAGTGCAAAAGTTCTTTACAGCCAATGAGTTCCAGCACATGCGCATTGAGGGCACGTACAATAACGCCTGATATTTCGGCTACATGCGCACGTTCTCGGCCTGTGAATATTTGGCGTTTCAATACATGTGGTGTGATGTATCGCCGGTGTACTGGCAGTTTGATATATTAATCCCGATCTCGATATATTCCACATAATGTACGTGCGACCAATCTAAATCGAATGACGCGATATTTGCGTTGTAACAGTGCACTTTTATCACAGAGAGCTGAAGGAACTACCTTCCTGCAGGATTCTTGGCGGCTTATCCCGACGGGCTCCGGCCCGCGCTTACTTGGCTGCTCCACCCTTCCCCCTCCCCCTCCCCCTGTCCCCACCATATGCAAACAGGCGTCCCATATACAGGGAATGCAAGCAATTGAGGGAATTCACCCAATCCAGGAAACCTCAATAGACGGGATTAGGTTAACCATGGGGTTTCAGCCAGACCTCCTTCCTCAATATCCACCTGAAAAATTACCTTAGTAGTTGATCCTTGGTCCCACTCCATCTACGACATGGAATGACTAGCAATATGCTCCAGGATTCTACTATTTTCCTTGGATGGGGCCATTTGCTTTCTAGTGTGACGAGTGTAGGTACTTCCATCCATTGTCGGAACTCGGAATTTCCAAGGCCGAACCTGGTTGCTGCCTCTAGCTTCCAGCTTTTTTACGCCGTGTGGACTAGGCGGGACAAGACCTGGTACCAATATTTACATCGCAGACATGGTCTTCAATCTGTAATACGGTCACATGTTGCAGAGCAATTGTCGTATCTTCAGGAAATGAACCCTCACTCGATATCGTCCCATCGCTTGGCTAGCCGCCCATACTTTTTTTGGGTCGTCGTTTATTTGTTAGTGGTCAGACGATTCAACAGACATGGGCATGTGGATCAATGTAACCCTCATTTTTCATAACTAGCGGCTCTGAGCCTCATTTAGGAAGTGCATGATATCACTCAAAAAAGACGCATCGAAAATTCCAAAACATAACAAAGGCCACGCTAGAGGCACTCCATGTCGGATCAACAGCTAGGGGCCAAATCCGCGATAGGAGAAGGTATTCCCCTATCGGATATCGAGTACCAGCTAGTTTCAGATATATGGGTTTCCCTAAAGCAAAAACCCCTTTCAATACATACTAATTCTGTTCGCATAGACTTGGAGGCCTTACGCCACAATTAGCCATCTGGTGACCAAAACATCCCCAGGCCGTTCGGCGAGCCTACCAAGATATTAATAACGCTTTTACCTAGCAGAGTGTTATGCACGATAGTGGATTATCTCACCTAAGCTGAATACGCTCTCAAAATGTCTCAGCGGGTGTATCTAAATGAACGAAAAGGATCACAGTTGATCCTACATCCTCATTGATCACATCATCGGCATTAATTGTCACTGCCCCGAAGTTACCCAAGGTGGTCTTTCGTTTACATACTCCGTACCGCAGAGAACATTTTTTTCGTACATACCTTTCACCTATTTTGCTATTTTGTAGCTCATTTACATTTATACTGGTCTGTGTTTCTCTTTGGGCCTCCTCATGCAGCTCCAGCTTCCGTATCGGGATTTGTACTCAAGACCATCTGTGCGGGCTGCTCTATGTCAAGATCCTCCAAAACACCCAGATGTCCATTCATTTGAATGCCTTTGTTGTCCAGACGGTTCAATATGCGGTCCTGGTAATTCTGCAGTGACTAAGGCCGAGAATATTAAGAATATCCCTTCCGTTCGCACAAGCTACCGAGAGGAAGAAAGCTCAGATCCTCCCTTGGATAAAAACACCAAAGTATGCATTATCGGTGCCGGGATTGCAGGTCTGTATCTCGCGCTAATTTTGCAAGATTTGGAGATCCCAAATCTTTCCTGGGATATCCTCGAGGCCAATCGGGATCGCATTGGCGGCCGCATTTATACCCACCGCTTCTCTGAGGCGCACAACGACTACTATGACGTGGGCGCAATGCGCTTTCCGGATATTCCTATCATGTCTCGAGTCTTTGATCTTTTTCGCCGAATGCAAGTGCCATTGAAGGATTTTGAGATGCGAGAGAGAAATACGAACACGAGGGGCAGTGATATCTCCAAGACCAAAGACAGTCCATCAGCCAATCTTGTTAGTCAATGCTTCGGCCTTTATAAAAAGGCCATGCAAAAGGATTTTGTGCAGGGGTTCCAACTCCTGATGCAAGCCGATGCAATGAGCACCCGCGAATACCTTCGAGGCAGCCACAAGTCAGACTTCATGACAACCCAGGCTGCCGAGAGCGACACAACCGGCACAGGCACGTTTGATCAAGCCCTTTCAGAAAGTGTCATGGATTCTTTCGACCTTGATCAATCCACGACAGGGTCCGAGGACAGTGGGGCAGTGAAGTGGTATTCTGTGGATGGCGGCTCTTCCGTGATAATTGAGCGAATGTGCCATCAAATAAACAAAAGCAGCACAATCGAGCTCGGAAAACAAGTTCGCCGAATTGCCATCAATCGTAGTGCCAATCTGTCCGTGTCATGTGCGGGCGAGAAAGATGCTCGCGATGGATACGCGACGGTTTTCAGCACTACACCATTAGCTTGTCTGCAGCGCATCGACACCAGCTCACTCCATCTTGATCCTATTCAAGAGGAAGCAATCCGGTGTTTACGGTATGAAGACTCTACTAAGGTAGGTATCAAGTTTGCGTATCCGTGGTGGATCGTAGACTGCGGGATTCGAGGGGGCGGTGCTGCCTCATCGACTCTCCCCTCAAGGACCTGCGTCTACCCGTCAAATATTGCCGAACAGGACTGGGACCAACCAGCCGTGCTATTGGCTTCGTATACTTGGGGCCAAGACGCGACTCGCATGGGGGCTCTGATCAGTCCGTCCTCTGCCAGCGGGGGTGGGAATGGGGATGAGGGGGATGACCTGCTGGATCTTGTCCTCCGCGATCTCGTTCGGCAACATCAGCAGCATGGAATCACGTACGAGAAGCTGCAAAGTTTGTACAGGGATCATCATGCCTTCTGCTGGGGTAATTCTCGATTTTCGTCGGGGGCCTTTGCGCTTTTTGGCCCGGGACAATTCACCAATCTCTACCCTTCTTTGTCTCTCCCAGCAGCCGATGGCAAGTTCCATATTGTAGGGGAAGCCTCCAGTGTCCATCATGGGTGGGTGGTCGGCTCGTTGAACAGTGCATATGCGGCGGTTTATCGATTCTTGCTTCGATACGGACAACAACGGGCCATCCAGAAGCTGGAGAAGAACTGGGGAACCGTGCATGAGTTGGATCTTGCAGGTGTTGCTCGTCTTGATACGCCTAATTGTTGATTTTATCCATTTCCCGGGCGATGAGGATCAAACTCCGCTGTCAAATCGGACGAAAGACACCATGAGACTGGATTATCGATTCTCGCTGTGATCTGTAGGCGAGTAAAAAGGTTAGTATATAGTAGTTAAATAAGTACGACAACATGCACATACCCGAGATAGCGCTTCCTGGTAGTCATTGGCTGAAGCCAAAATGGTTTCATTTTTGGAACAGAATAGAGATTCGTCGCATCTAGAGTTGGTGGAGGCGTAAACAGCTTACACCGTTGTTGGAGATGGTGCCTCAGGCGGATAGGACCTGCGCTACGGTTCTCACTTTCCCTCTCTCAGAGCCACATCACTCAGTCCATAGCTTTTCCTTGCCCTCTGCTTCGCCGAGGCTAACAGTAGGGCACAGCATCTCCAGACCCTCAGTTTTATCCGGCGATTGGTGTCCTTGCTTCTTGTTCTGAGAGCGTGCGTTTGTATCTCATATCTCAACTTCAAACATAACCAGAATGCCAACTCCACTACCCACGACAATACCTATGAGCGGCTGTAAACCGATATATTTTGCGGCACTGAAAGGAATCATCCGCAGATCATCATTCGTGGATTGAATCATCGGAGTGAAATACCATGTCGAGGTGACCCCAAGCCACAGCATAACCCATACCATCCCAGCACCACGCTTCCAAAGTGGCACGATGCCTGATGGTTGTTGTGCCTCCTCTTGCCTGATGTCGGGTGTTTGTACCCGTTTCCAAATATTTTGCACACCATCCTCGAGCATTATCCCGAAGACAAATGCTAAATAAAATGGCATCGAGCCGGACATTTCCATCGGAATGCTCTGCAGTATATCGACGAGGACATGAAATATCGCAGAGATGAGAAAGACAATAAAAACATTGGTGTATCGCTCGAGTATTGAAGATCTGGTAAGATGCAAAATATCTCGTGCGATGAAGTTACTGATCGAAGTAAAGGGCTGGCGCATGAATTGATGCCAGCATTTCCTGCAAAATGCGTCAACATAATTATGTATCCTGGTAAACAAATATGGCTTACCCCCAAAAGTTGCGCAATGTAAATGCGTCCGCCATACTCCCAAAAGCTGGTGGCCAGTCTGCAGGAGAATCCAGCCGGATCCCGACGAAGAATATTGACAGTACTCGATACGCAAGATCGCTGATTAGACGGTTTACTACAAACCAAATAGACAGATGCGTGGCTATTCGTTCTGCCCAATGTCCCAAAGGCACAATCCATTCGACTTGAAACGATACGGGCTCATGCGGATCACGTTCCTTAGCCTGCTGAAGCGAGACCGTTTGCACGATATCCAGCATTAAGCACTGCCATGCAACGATTGCTAACTGTCGCAGCAAAAACCGACTCCGTGTTGGGACCTGCATACCCCGCCGCAGGTAATACTTTGGATGAGAAGGCACATTCTTCACCTGCCATTGTGTATTGACAGCGCGGGTTTGAGAAAACAAGCGAAATGCTGCGATCAACCTAGATCCGAAGTTTTGAACGCTCTTCGTGCTCCGCGAGATGTCTGAGTTGGCCAGAGGATTGAGCAACAACAGATTTGTTGCCTGCAAAGTCGCAATGACAAGTTGTGTTATGGCCTGGCACCATGTGGGACTGCCAGACGAGCCAAAGGGACGGATGAACCTGCTCGCGATCCATATCATCCCTGGAATGCACAGGTATCGCAGGGGAGAGCTTTTCCGCGTGGTGATGATGAGAGCGGCAGGGACCACATTCTGAACCAGGTAGAAGCAGAGGAATTCTAATATATTTGCACCTGTCGAGTGATATAGCCCATACATCACCTCGTCTAGTGTGAGAGGTGAGAGTCAACGAGGTCTGGATTTACGCTCATCACAATTTGAGCCGGACCCACACCCAACCCGATATCAATTTATTGGCCAGTTTGTTGGATCCGAATAGGTTCCTCTAGGGTTTGACACGGGAAAAAAATAAAGCTTTGATCAATATTTGGAATCGTTACTCCGTAGTTTCCTAAGATTTGCATAAGCTCAGCTCAACCTTGGAACTGGAGTCTCAGACCATGGACTGGTGATCAAAACCATGGGAAAAAAGGTTGCACAAGCGGCTTAAAATTACCCGCCGGGCCGTTAGCCCACATTTTTTAGCATCCAAGAATGTGATCACGATATGTAAATGTTCTTCTTAGTGGATTTCTTTCCTCATGAAGATTCATACCCTAATTGTGAACTAGTCTTGAACTAGTCTTGAGTGCAGGCAAATTCGTGTCCTAGCGTACATGCGGGGACTCTCGTAAACTGAAAACCAATAGGAGAACGAACGTTAGAAATTTAGCACAGTGATATTCATATTCATATAATCTTGATTTTGTTTCGCCTAAGCAGAGTGGGCAGATGTCATCTTTTCTGTGTTATAACCCTCTTCATTTCCTCCACCATTCTCGTTTCTTGGTGCTCACCCGCCCCGATGTTATTCACCGTTATCTCTAGTTTTTTGCTAGGAGCCCTCGTCCTCTATGTCGCCAAAATGCTATTCAGCCGCCAGAGGCTTGCTGGCCCGCTGCCACCAGGCCCAAGGCCGACGCCAGTGCTTGGCAACATATCTGATCTACCGCCGTCGGGAACACAAGATTGGATGCATTGGCTTCAATTCAAAGATGCTTACGGTATGCTTTTATGGCGATTTTTGTTTTCCAAAGCACATACTGATGCAATGAATTTCCAGGGCCGGTCAGCTCTATCACAGTGCTGGGACAAACCATCGTAATATTAAATGACGCAAAACCGGCTATGGAACTGCTAGCAAAGCGCTCTTCAATATACTCCTCCAGGCCAAATCTAGTCTTTGCATCCGAAATGTCAGTACATCTAGTTGTTCAGATCTGGACATAGAGCTGACGCATTGATAACTAACGCAGGGTGGGATGGGAGAATTTTTTGGCAATGCAAAAATACTCTGCTCGATTTCGCTCCTATCGCAAGGCAATGCAACCATACATCGGATCTGAGTCCGCTGTGGCCCAGTTCAATCCTCTGCAAGAGCTAGAAACCCACCGCTTTCTGTTTCGCGTCCTCGAAGACCCGACGAAGCTCATAGAACACATTCAAACGTGAGCAGGTATCCCAATTATTTCATTTAACGCAAAGACCTTGGATCTGATGGTTTTACAGAGAGGCTGGTGCGATCATTCTTAAAATTGCATATGGGTATACTATTGAGCCGCACAAGCGGGATTTGTTGGTGCATATTGCAAATCTAGCCCTCGATCATTTTTCTAAGGCCAGTACACCGGGTACCTGGCTGGTTGATATTATTCCACCTCGTATGTCATTATATTCGCCTTGCACTAATTGCTGAGGTGGTTATTAACAGAAAACAGTGAAACATGTCCCGTCCTGGCTTCCCGGAGCAAGTTTCAAGCGCACTGCTCAAGCGTGGAGGAAGAATCTCATGATTTTAGCGGAAAGGCCCTACGCATTCGCACGTCGGCAAACAGAAGAAGGTCGGTATCAGCCTTCTTATCTTTCTAACTTATTCAAAACAACGGGGTGCCCTCCACCCGGCTCGGAAGAAGAGTTTGTTGCCAAGTGGTCAGCTGCGTCACTTTATGCAGGTGGTGCTGATACCGTGAGATGTTTGATCCTTCTTTTCTAGCCTTTGACTAAATCTTTCTAGACTGTGTGCGCTATGGAATGTCTTTTCCTTGCAATGACACTGTATCCCGAGGTTCAAGGTAAAGCACAAAATGAGATCGACCGGATTTGGGACCTTGCCAGCTTCCAACAGTCGCCGATCGCTCTCGCTTGCCGTATATCGATGCTATGGTGAAGGAGGTCCTGCGGTGGCATCCGGTTGCACCTATGGGTCTTCCCCACGCGACAAGTGAAGATGATACCTGGGGAGAATATTTCATCCCAAAGGGTTCATTACTTATGCCTAACATATGGTGAGTCTAAGGCCCCATTTAATGCCCTGACTCTCAAATCAATGAAGGTCTACTGACATTCTACCAAAGGGGTATGATGCATGATCCTGCTGTCTACCACGATCCTATGGTATTCAAACCAGAGCGCTTTCTGGGGGTTGATGGACGTGAGCCCGAATCAGATCCTCATGATTTTGTCTTTGGATTTGGGCGTCGCATCTGTCCCGCACGTATCTTGGCAGATAACACATTGTATTTGAGTGCAGCACAATCGCTTGCTGTCTTTAATATAAGGAAAGCCGTCGAAGATGGGAAGGAAATTGATGTCCAACCAAAATTCCAGCCTGGGGTCATCAGTCATCCTGTACCATGGAGATTCCACATCGAACCTCGCAGTACGGCTCATGAATCCCTCATTCGTTCAGTGGAGCAGAAACATCCATGGGAGGCGAGCAATGCACCAGACCTAGAGAATATTTAATCAGTATTCTTTTGGAAATGCGTATTCCTGCTTGATATATGGTGTTTTTCGATAACTCTCTTACTGACAAGCGGCTGCGACGCTATTACGATGCATCATCGATACTGTCAAGATCAGGATCTCCCATGTGTTTAGTCAAGGACAGCGTGCTCTCGATCAGGCCATCGCTGTGGACCTGGTGGAACAAATGTGTTCCTATGGCCCGCACATTGAAGAATGACTATATTAAGTCAGTCAACTTCACTGAGCTTCAGCTAGCCGTGTTTGAAATTGGATACTGTTGGAACCACCTGGGTGAATGCTTGCAGATTGCGTGAAGTCCCACAATTTATTTCCCATTACTATCCAACAATCATCTGCCTCGCTATGTTTGATCATCTCTTGCACCGAAAGTAAATGCCGTGCAACCATTTTGGTGTGGGGTATGTCGAGAACCTCAAGATCAGGGTTTGTCACAACAAGTAAGGATTCAACCAAAACATATATAAGTCGAGAAGTCGTCACTATCAAGGTGCGTCTTGACTCGGGAAAATGGTAGGTTCCCGGACTTTCTCACGAGTGTTCTAGAAGAGTGAAGTTGTGAATTTGTCTCTCTTACACGGGCCTTTTTTTTGGCAACGTCCATTTAAACTCTTTGAAGGATCACATCCACCGTCACTAGTAGACTCATATAGATTAGACCCTTCTAGTTCCCAAGGTTCCATAACACTCTAATTCTTCAATACATGTAGATACCTCGTCCATGTAACATACCAAGAAATAAAGTCTTGGAAGTAAAAAATACAAAACAAAGAAACATTACGTGACAAGTGCAAACCAAGCTGGACCAATGGGATGATAACCCAGTAAGGGGCATCTTGAATAGTGGATCAACATGTGACTAGCTGAAATGGAAATATACAATAACTCCAGCTCTTCGTGTTTATTTCCTTTTTCTTTTCCTTTTTCGAGTTTGAACCCATTTTATCCCTGAATGTCAGGCATCTCAACATTCAAATGATGCAAAAAGGTAGACATAATCTCGTGTCGAAATATCAATGTTTAGATGATCTCCAGATCCCTGAGGATCAGCCGCTTCTCGGGTCCCCCTTCACCCGCTCAGACACCCACTCTCATGGTCTCGCCATCATAATTTGCACGGCCTCGGTATTGTTTCTTGCCAGTGCAACCAACGGCCTAGTCACCCTCAATATCATACAATTTTCATCTGAATTTGGACTAGATCGTGGAGTTGAATTATGGTGAGAGACCTCTCCAGTACCCAAGCCAGTTTTGTATCTGGTTACACAGAATACGCCAAGCTCACAACTCCACAGGCCAATGACAATGTACTATCTTGCTCAAGGCTGCACATTCCTGCTGGCAGGCTCTTTAACAGACGTCCTAGGCAGCAGGAGAATATTTCTATTTGGATGCTTTTTACAGACTGTTTGCCATCTGGCTAGCGGACTGGCCCGGGCCGGCGCCCAACTTATTGCTGTCAGGTTTATATCCGGCATAGCTTACCCAATGTGTTTCATTTCTGCAATGAGCATTCACGGGGAGAATCTCCCAATTGGGAAGTTACGCAATTTGGCATTTACCTGTACGGGTGCAAGTCAATATATTGGCTCGGGGGTAGGCATCATCCTTAGTGGGGTACTCTCGGAGACTACTGGTTGGCGATGGGGCTTTCATTGTGCTGCAATTTTGAGCCTAGTTGTGCTTCTCTCATCAATCTGGACGATTCCCCAACAGCCCCACGGACCAAAATATATCCCATGGACAGAGCTGGCTGAAGATGTCGAGTGGTCTGGAACTCTCCTTGCTAGTTCATTGACGGCGCTCCTATTCTCTGCATTGGCGTACGCATCCCTCTCCTAATGACGGTTTATATTCCCAGAACGCTGATCAAATAAAAACTAGTGTCATCACAAACAATGTGGCAAACATTGGCAGATCGAGCCTCTTCGTTCCTCTTGCTCTTGGTTGGATCCTCCTGGTCGCTTTCCTGTTCTGGCATGATTGTTGGGAAAGAGACAGCACACAGCGCATTCAGAATTCTCTCTGGACAAACTTCCATTTCCTTTCCATGTGTCTAGTTGTTTTCTTCGTCTACACATCTTCTCACTCTACGTCGCAGCTTATGATCTTCGTATTCCAACGAGCACAAGGGCTTTCGGTTCTACAATCTTCTTGGCGATATCTGACAGTCCCTATCGCCGGCGCTCTGAGCACTCTGCTTACTGGACATTTCTTATCTCGCGTTGAAGTCAACAATATCCTCATCGTTGCAATCGTGCTCTCTAGTCTCTCCCCACTTTTGATGGCTACATTGAACCTAGCTTGGCCTTACTGGAAATGTGCAATGCCCGCTGTTTCATTAAACTCGGTGGCATCAAATTCAGTTATCCCAATCGCCACAATGATGGTTGCTGGGTCTTTTCCTTTAGAAACCCAGGGGCTTGCAATGGGAGTGCTATGCACTGTGGCAATGGTTGGAGCCTCTGTAGGCATGGCACTAACTGCGCTTATTTCAAACGATGTCAGCACACAGCTACTCCACACGCCCAACCAGGGTACTTCTTTGCACGACTCCCCAGAGATATGGATGAGCGGCTATCGGACTGCATTCTTGTTCTTGTTCTCACTGAACTTGGTCGGTTTGGCCATCACTCTTGGGTGTTTACGAAAACTTGGATACTTAGGTCGAAAATTAGATATAGGTCATTAATTTGTTCATTCACTCTTACTTATCCGAGGTCCATGTTTCCATTACTATAGGAGTAATTATTCTTATTGATTAAAGGATGTCTAATGGTACACAAGCGAGTTCTTTAAGCTTTAGGATTCGATCCGGGTCTTTTATGAGATTAGCTGCGAATATGACAACCGGCTACTACATTCCCCATTGAGTTAATATGAAGGGACTCAACTCATCAATACCCCCTTTTGTCCATTCTATAAGCACCGAGTAACCATACATCGGCTAGTATTCATAGAATGCGACAACGCAATCTCATAAGGGTGGGACGCATGTTCAGATACTTAAAATAAAACTGACGACCAGGAACAACCTATTTGATTTGGCCCATGCGAAAACTTGGGCGAAAAAAAAAAGAACAGAATGTCACCTCCAAAACAGCCCATCCTTTTCCTTACAAGCCCCGAGCATGGACAGTCCAACGTCGCACTTGCAGTGGCCGAAGAGTTCCTGCACCGCGGCAAGTTCGAAGTCCACATCGCCTCGTTCAAGGAATTAGCAGCTCGTGTGCAAGCGATAAATGACAAAGCGGAGTACGACCAAGTGATTCACTTTCATCCAATTACAGGTCCATCCCTGACTGAGATCGTGCCCCGTACAACACCGGATATATCTCATCGGCCAGGGCTAGCCGGGACGCATGATGCATGTAACATAATCAACATCTCTGTGCTGGGATGGACACCTGACGAGTATATACTGTCCTACCGAAGCTGTCTTGAGATTTTGAGAGATGTCCGTCCGGTCGTCGTGGTTGCAGATCCGCTGTTGCATCTAGGACTGGATGCCGCTCGCAGTGTTGACTCGCGAATCGTGATACTTTGGCCTGTGCCTTTGAAAGATGTGGTCGTAACTGTCCAGCCGAAAGCTGGCATTTTTTGGAAATACCCCCTGTGAGCAACTCATGTCTCCCCGGATGGGGTTCGAATATCTCGCTGACTTTGAAATTCAGCACCGGATCAGGATACCCTTATCCCCTACCGTGGAGACTAATCCTTGCAAATATATACATGGTGTTTTGCTTCGCGTGGATTGTTCGCTTGGGCAAACCCATGCGCGATCTTCTGGACATTCGGAAGAAAGCAGGAATCCGAACTGCATTTCCCCATGTGGCGCCTTACTGCGAAAACCATCTGCACCTCTCGCCTTCATTCCGAGAGATGGATTTTCAGTTATACGTCCCGGATAATGTCATCAGCTGCGGTCCGATCGTCCGGTCTTTTTCGTCGCTTAAAGAAAGCGATCCAGCACTGGATTCGTGGCTGAAGGAGCCAACAATTCTGATATGTCTTGGATCACATGTGCAAGCTCCAGAGAATGATGCAATACAGATGGCAGTGGCAATACAGGCTGTTATGCGTGAGTTTCCTAATATGCAGGTCTTGTGGAAACTCAAATATGACTGGGAAAACTCCCCGGCGGTCGAGAATATTCTTGGACCTCTCGTTAAAACCAATAAAGTGAGGATTTTTCCATGGATCCAGCCAGAGATTATATCTATTTTGGAAGGCGGTAATATAGTTGCATCTGTCCACCATGGAGGAGCCAACTCGTTTTTCGAGGCGTGCAAGTAAGTTTTTCTTGGAGTCGCAAATCGATGGAAGAAAGGGTGCTGATGCCTTTTCCCAGGGCTGGTGTTCCGCAGGTCATTCTGCCCCATTGGTTCGACACATACGACTGTCCGGCCCGAGTAGAGTGGCTAGGTATTGGCTTACACGGAAGCCCCAGTTCGGCACCGAAAATAACCGGATCAGAACTGTCTTCGGCCCTGTTGCGAGTGCTAAAGGATAAAGAGATTCAGACGCGAGTCAGGGCCATTGCAGATTTGTGCAAGACGACCGAAGGACGCGTAGTTGCTCATGATCAGATCGTACAGTATTCCCGGAAAGATTTGTGAGATTTTGTAAATGCAATAAATTCATCATTCATGGGCTTCATGGGCTCCCACGGTCCTTTCCTCGAGGGCTGGGGGTGTGTGGGAAAGACCAAGTCAATAGCAATCCAATAAGATATTTTGGACCAAACTATACACTCAGTCATATAAATCATGAAAGAGGAAAGGGAAGAAAAATAAAAAGAAGAGCAACCGCGATTCTCAACGCCCGCGAAAAAAAAAAAAAAGGTCCCAAGGACTGTGGTTAGACAGTCGACAGCTCTCTCAGAACGCGCTGGACATCTTGCCGAGCTTGACTCAACTCCTCATCAACGGTTCCGTTGGCATGTCTTGCCTTCACCTCATAGTGTAGCTCAACCAGTTCTTTTGCACGACGAAGATCGGCCTCGTCGTCTGTCGGGCTCTTATCTGCCACGCTACCAGAAGACTCGGTTGAATCTGAGCGTGTGATATTTTTGTGCACATTCACCAGTGCTAGGGCCTCGTTGTGACCCTGTGCCATGTTGTCAGCATTGCCATATTGTCTGGTGGGGTACTGTCCCTTTATCCACCGGCTTGGACGCGTTCGTGGTAGTGGGGCAGCCTTCTGGAAGAAGGAAGCGTGATACTAACGCAGACGCGGAAGGAATTGATGTCTGAGAGGATCTCTGCAACTTGCATGTTGATGGGTCTGATGTTTGAGTCGAGAGAGACTGGTGTTCTTGGAAGTCAGAGCCGAACCATGGCAATGTCTTGGCAGACAGGGAACCTCTCGATTCTGATCGGAGATATTGCTATGGATGCTCTCTGTGGATTTGTTTAAACAATTTATTTCTTTTTATATTTTTTTTTGTCGTTCTAGGTGTATCCCCGGTAGATCATAGCAGGAACACCCTTGGTGCGATCGGCTTTTGTCTTGAATCCCAAAATGAAGATTTCACCATATATACTTCTGGTCTCTATAAAGCAAAATATACAACTCTCAAAGGACAAATCTAAGTCTCCTTGAACTCATACCGCCCCTCGCGATCCTGCACCTCAACCTCAATCCGTCCCTCCTCAATCTCCTTCCCACCAACCTCGATCGATGCCCTCATAACATCACCCGCCTTGACCTGCCCAACACCCTTGGGCGTACCGGTAAGGACAATATCACCCTTCTCGAGCGTCATCACACGCGAAATCTGCGCCAACTGCTGCGGAATGCGGTACAGCATCAGGCTAGTAGAGTCAGCCTGGCGCTCGGTCTGGCCAACGCTGAGGCGCAGGAATGCCTCGTGTGGGTTAGGGATGCGCGACTTGGCGATCTCCTGCGAGATAGGGAGGAAGGTGTCGAAACCCTTGGCGATGGACCAGGGAAGGCCCTTCTTCTTTGCCTCGTCTTGCACGTTGCGGGCAGTCATATCAATAGCGAGGATGTAGCCTATTCACCGCAATGGGTTTGTTCTGTCAGCGACTTGTTGGTTCGAGTCCATATCCTTGGTCCATCGCTGTGGTGTACTGTGCGGTATTGCGCATTCAAATCCGGATTGCATGCTGTACTCACTCTGAATCGCGCTCAATGCAGCCTTCTCATCATTGGGGTCGAGATCGCGCACAGTTTTGCCGATCACCAGACCCAGTTCGACCTCATAGTGCAGGCTGACGCCCTTGGGGCGGAGGACGGGACCCGAGCCGGGGAGGAGGATGGATGATGGGGGCTTGAGGAAGAAGAATGGCTGCTTGGGGGCTGTGTTGTTGAGCTCGGTAATGTGATCACTGTATCAGTCCATCCTGTTAGCAATTGTGACCGAGGGAGAGAGAAAGCGACGCCGCTGTCGGAACTGCCGAGGGAAACAAGGCGCGGGGAGACAGGGAGACTCACGCGTAGTTACGGCCGATGCACATAATCTTGCGACAGTTGGCGCGGATGGAAGCCATTGTGGAGGGAATTGAAGCTATGCGATTGACAAAGAAGAGGAATTAAGGAAAGCAGTCGTGGGGGTTAATCGGAGGTTCGGGTGTTCTCCGAAAGATGCGGAGAACTCCAGAGATGGCGGGTTTCTGCGCCGACCGCTTGTATCTTTACCCACTCTATAGAGGACTAAGATGGTGAAAGAGAGGTGGAAAAAAAGGGAGAAATATACCTAATTAACATATCTAATACTAATATAGAACCTTCTGGTAATGGTACACAATCATTTAGGGTACTCTTGAACATAATGTCAGCCTCCGCTACCAGTTATATATTTCACGGCTACTACGTAGATTAAAGAACCTTGTTCTTCTGAGGTCGAACTAAATGGGGTATTATGGTATTATGCGCGCAAAGGTCCGAATACCATCAAAGCCTTCTGATATTACAATCTTCGTTCTTCAAGAATTGATATAATAGTTCCATATCAAGACACAGTCATCGGCTCGCTTGTCCGAGCATCGGAACACGTTCCGAGTAATTCATGTCTATAGAAGACAAATAAAGTGATAGATATAGAGCCAACCAAGGGCACTGCAAATACCCCAAAGACTCAGAAATGACAAGCTGGAGGGCCCATTCACGGCCCACCTGGGAATGCACTCTAAGCGCTGACATAGTAGCTGGTTATTTCTGGAGAACGTCTGGATGATAACTTCTGGCTCTGCCTGCGAGTTCAGAACATGTAGCTGTTGGGCATGACCAATCGGACAGGGTTCCCGTTTTATGAGAGTATGTGAGTTTGTGAATGGTATGCGGCCTCAAGAAACTAGGTGTTCATTCTCCAATTCGTGACCAAGTTTTAGGCTACCAAGGGCAAAACTCAAGGCCTCGAGATGATAGAGGCTCAATGGCTGCCACAGGGGCTCGAATTGCGCTTGTGTGCCACTAGAGTCTCGCGACACTTGACTATTCATACGACAGTTATCGAACAGACAGGGGGAATTAATGACGGTTACACTATGCATATCCATTCAATAAACAGAATACGGATTCTAATATCATTCAAGGACGACGCCCTGAGGAACAAGTCACATTTTGGCCCGGTCTATTGATTAAGTACGAGAATAGGCAGCATCCTTAACCAACAAGAGCGAGCTAGATACAGACAAGGAGAAAAACGGAGGGAAATGCATAAAAAACTAAGAGAAAACGGAGTAGCAAGAGGTGAACGCAAACATGTCTCATCTCCGTTGGTGCAAGACATAGGAAACCATAGCAAGGGCCGGGAAAATGACCGGGGCGTCGACTTGTCGACTCAATATGCGGAAGCATAGCCCCATTCATTTCCCCAGCACACTGCAGGCGGAAACGCAGAAAGCCACTTTTAACGCAGATTCTGCGATCGTAAACCGCATCAAGACGTCAAGAGTTAGGGTGTTTAGATGAGGTCAGCCACGTTCATGGGCATCTCCTCAACCTGGGTGGAGTAGAACTGCTCGATCTCACGGAGCATGCGAACATCGTCAGCGGTGACGAAGTTAATGGCAACACCCTTGCGACCGAAACGACCACCACGACCGATACGGTGAATGTAGTTCTCACGGTTGGCGGGGAGATCGTAGTTGATGACCAGGGAAACCTGCTGGACATCGATACCACGGGCCAGAAGGTCAGTGGCGATCAGGACACGGGAGGAACCGGAACGGAACTCCTTCATGATAACATCACGCTGGCCCTGCTCCATGTCACCGTGCATAGCGGAGACGGTGAAATCACGGGCAGTAAGCTTGTCGGTGAGCCAGTCGACCTTTCGGCGGGTGTTGCAGAAGATGACAGCTTGGGTAATGGTGACGGTCTCGTAGAGATCGGAGAGGGTGTCGAGCTTCCACTCCTCCTTCTCAACGGCAATGTAGAACTGCTTAATACCCTCAAGGGTAAGTTCCTGCTTCTTGACAAGGATACGGACGGGGTCGCGCATGAACTTGGTGGTGACCTCAAGGACATCCTGGGGCATGGTAGCGGAGAGCAGGGTAACCTGGGTAGACTGGGGAAGCAGCTGGAAAATGTCGTAGATCTGCTCGGTGAAACCACGCTGGAAAAAAAAAGTTAGAACCGATTTGATACACATAATATCAATTGTAATAACTTACGGACAGCATCTCATCGGCCTCGTCGAGGATGAAGAGCTTCATGGCGGTGGTGGACAGAACACGGCGCTGGATCATGTCGTGGACACGGCCGGGGGTACCGACAACGACCTGGGGGCCGGCGCGGAGAGCGTTCATATCCTCACGGACGTTGGTACCACCGATACAGGCGTGGCAGTCGAGGGACATGAAGTCACCGATGGCGACAACGACCTTCTGGATCTGCTGAGCCAACTCACGGGTGGGAGCAAGGATCAGAGCCTGGCAGGCCTTGACCTCGGGGTCGATCTTCTGCAGGGCGGAGATGGAGAAGGTAGCGGTCTTACCGGTACCGGACTGAGCCTGGGCGATAACATCGTTGCCTGACCTCACAGGTTAGGCGCAAATTTCAAAAATGGGGTTGGAATGAAACAAAACTCACCCTTGATGATGGGCATGATGGCACGCTGCTGAATAGCGGAGGGACGCTCGAAACCGTAAGCGTAGACACCTGGTATCCCACCGTTAGTAAATTTTTCTTCAACCCCACCTGATAAGACGAAGGGGGTACATACCGCGAAGCAGCTCGGGCTTCAGGTCCATGGAGTCGAAGGAGTCGGTGACCTCATCGTAGTTAGACTCGATCTGCCCTGTTAAAAGAAAAATGCAATATTAGCCTCCATCGTCATATAGCACTTTCCGTATCTGACGCCACCCAGAACTGAATGCGCTTGCGGTTGCGACTTCCAAAGCAAAGTAACGGATCTTTAATCAAAACGTGACGGGAATGTAGTACATACCCTCGGCGAGATCCTCAAGACCCTTGTCAGCCATATTTGCGGTTTGATAGAAAGGATCACAGGCGTCTGTGATCGGTGTGGTGGGGTAGTTTTAGCGAACTTGTAGAGGTTCGCTGCGTGGGAAAGTTGACTTCTAGTACCTCAGACTCTTTATTAAAGAGTCTTTTTATAGGATACTAGGAAAGGTTGAAAAAAGTGGTTGGATGTGAAATTCACAAATGGGGTGGGAGGAGGAAGAGAAGAAAAGGCGAAAAAAATCGAATGGCCACAACTGCGGCGCCATTTGCTACGCTTTTTTTTTTTTACGGGGCATTATCCCACCGCTTTCCTTATTGGGGTGTGGCCAAGCCCAAGCGAGTTTAGAGTGGGTGAACATGAACATGAAAACATCTCTTGTTGACGATATTTTTACTTTTTTTTGGTTTGATTGATGTGGTGCAAATTGTTGCTCTAATCAGTTACTTTGGTTTTGCCAATTCAGTTTTACTTGTTCCCATTTATTTGGTGAACTACCTTCCAAATTGGTCAGGTCGCCACTAAACAGGATCTTTGAAGCCCTAAAAGTGCCAGCCTCAGATCATGCCTGACATAACATCGTTGCCGAGTCATCCACCACCACAGGATGCAGAGATCATAAGGGAGGCCATTCCCTCCCACCCACTAGGTGTTAAACCAAGTGGGAATGCTCTGTTGGCTACGTGGAGTCTTCGTAACGCCATAGGGACCTTTCAACATCTACCAGACGAACTAATCTTGTTGTTGTTGGAGGGCTTTGATGGGCCAAGCCTGTTGAGAATCGGGCGGACATGCAAGGCCTTCTATGCCTTTACCCGGGCTGAAGAATTGTGGAAGGCGCTGTTTGTTCGGTAAGCCACAAGCCTGCAGATCCAAGTTGAATTATTGTAGATCCGAGTCATGTTTTTGGTCTTGAGCCCTACCCTTATATTCATAAAATATAATAATTTTCCAATGAACACAAATGATATCCATACTAAGTCTGGTTGCAGTGACCCAAGAGAAGATTTCACATGGCGAGGGACATGGCGGTCAACATATCTCAATATCCCCGCCTCCAAAGTGCCCATGGTGGACTGTTCCCAGCTATTCTCCGATTCTCTCTACCGGCCGTTCAACTGCGCGCACATCTCACTCGAGCCCTATGTCTCCAAGATCCCCGTGCGGAACCAGATTGCACGACTTCCAGACCTGTCACCAGAGGAATTCCAAGCAAATTGGACCGACCGACCATTCATCCTGACTGAGCCTGTCAAGGTCTGGCCAGCATATAAGAACTGGACTGTGGGTTCACTACTCGCCCGATACGGGAAGACCAAGTTCCGTGCCGAAGCCGTGGACTGGGCCATGCGCACTTACGGCGACTACATGGCGGACAACTCCGACGAAAGCCCGCTGTACCTATTCGATCGATCCTTCGTCTCCAAGATGGGACTGTCCGTGGGATCTGCAGAAACCACACCCGATGCATCGTACTGGCCCCCAGCGTGCTTCGCCGAAGACTTCTTCTCCGTGCTCGGTGACGACCGCCCTGATCATCAGTGGTTGATTATCGGTCCCGAGAGGTCCGGCAGCAAGTTCCACAAAGACCCCAATGCCACCAGCGCATGGAACGCCGTGTTACGTGGTCCCAAATACTGGATTATGTTCCCGTCCAGCACGAAGCAACCCCCGCCTCCGGGTGTCTTTGTGTCGGATGACCAGAGCGAGGTGACTTCTCCGCTAAGCATTGCTGAATGGCTACTGGGCTTCCATGCCGAGGCACGCCGGACCCCAGGCTGTGTGGAAGGGATCTGCGGCGAGGGTGAGATCTTACACGTTCCATCTGGGTGGTGGCATTTAGTCGTGAACCTAGAGCCGTCGATCGCTATCACGCAGAACTTTATTCCCCGAGGCCATCTCGGCGCTGCCTTGGATTTCTTGTCTAACAAGCCAGACCAGGTGTCTGGGTTCCGGAAGAACGTGGCTAACCCATGTGAGCGGTTTATGACCGGTATGCGCGAGGCATATCCCGACCTGCTGGAGCAGGCTTGGGATGAGTTGCAGAAGAAGAACGAAGGCAAGAAGCGCAAATGGGAGGATATTGTTCATGGGAAAACAGAGGACACCCCTGATGGGCAAGATACCGAAGGAGGTGGATTCAGTTTTGGATTTGGGGATGATGGGAGTGATGTTGAAGTTCCATGAACTATATGAACTATTACTGCAATGTGGAGAGATTGATGGAACCACAAACCAGCACCGTTTCCCGCCGGAAAGGGCTACTAAACCCATCGATTCCAATCCGAAAACCAGTTCAAATTTCTGACTGGCCATTGTTCTCTACACCTGCCTCTGAGTCTGCAAATACGCCAATGCCCTGGACCGCGTCCTTTAATGACACGCGATTGTCTTTTCAGCTGGCGTCCCTTCGGAGAAAGCCAAGTACCCAACAAACGCGCCCACTGCAACTGCGATCATGACCTGCCCATTATACGTCATGAAGAGTAGCCTAAGCCAGCAAGTCAACAAGCTAGGACGAAGCTAGAGGGATTGCAGGGAGGCACTCACATGATGAAGAAGCTATAGAACACCTGGATGGCATACAAAGCCGCCGTGATAAGCTTGCCTTTGCGCACCAACGCCGCTCTGTTATCCCTTCCTACAAGCAGTGGTGAGCTTTCGTGGTGAGTCTGAGGGATTGCATCCGCCAGGTCGTTGGCAATGATAGGGTCGGCGATCTCAGCGTCTGCAGAGAGCCAAGGCATCAATAAGAAAGAAGCTTGCTCATTCAGAGTATACCATCTCCCTATCATATCTCCAAAACATAGCAGGAATTATTGGAAATGTAGTATGCTTGACATTGTACTTTGACCCAAAAAAGAGCAAATCACTTACCCCCAGTAGTGGCAGTAGTTCCCAGGAACGCTAACCGCTGTGCATGGACAGCCTCATATTTCCGAGTCGCTGATCGTACTGCCTCGTAGCCCGCAGCAAGGATAACGATAGCGATGAGGGAGAAGAGGAAGGAGAAGGGACCGGTAATACGCCAGCTGCGGAAGATGATGCACAAATTCTCGGAGGACCAGGTGAATAGCATCTACGATTCAAACATTCAATATTAGCATGGGAACAAAGCAGACCGAAGGCTATATCTCACATTCATATTGCATTTCCCACCCATATCCATATCGCCGTGGCCCATATCACCGTGACCCATGTCCATATGCATCGAGTGGTCCATCTTGAATAGTAGTAAATAAATACGCAATAAAAAAAGGTAACAAGAGGCCTCTTATATCTCAATAAAACAAATGACAACGTACTCGTAAGAGAGCAGGTGGTACGAGGTGAGACAACTAACAAAGCAGCACATCATAGCTGACGATCAAGGAGGGGAATGCAAACAAGACAAACGTTGATAAGATCTCCCAGCGGCTATAACTCTCTTGGTCCCTAACGCGGTCATTGACTACGCACTGACACAATTTCCACCCCGATCTCAACTTCCTTTCGCCCATTCTGCGCATGCCATACGTCCCTTTGACGTAAAGCAAATATCCTTTCCATTGCGTTTCAACCCTCCAATAATGGCAGACACAGCACCAGCTCCAACACCCGCGACCGCGACCACCGGAGCTGCGGCGCCCACAGCCGGCGCAACAGCAGGGGTACCGAATGCGCCTGCTGATCAGAATGCCGCGAGTCGCGGGTTACCATACTACGAGAAACTGCGCCGCGAGCTGAGGGACACACTACAGAAAAAGCGATTAATGGATAAAAGCATGGTGAGTGCAGTCTCGCGCGTTCTCGTCTTCTAGGGACCGGACGTGGTTACCTTTTCTAGCATTTTGTTCTTTTGCTGCGCGAGCATGCTCTTCAATCCCGCATCGTCCTGCAATATCCACCCATGGACGTGTAAACAGTTCTGCCGTGATGTGTTGCTAACACACCTTTCTCCCCAGGCTCAACTCGAAGACCAAATCTTCCGCTTCGAACAATCATACCTGGAAGAAACCACCGCTGGAAACATCATCAAGGGCTTCGACAATTACATCAAAGGCTCCGCCAGCGGGTCGAGTCTTGGCGCCGCAGGTCTGGGTCTGGGCGGTAGCATGGCCGGGTCGAGGCGAAAGGCGCAGGTGACGGAATCGGATCGAGTTTTCTCGCGGAGCTCGGCGAGTTATATGCTGGTAAGCTGAACTGGATTCACCAAGGAACCACCTGCCTCGAATCCCAAGTATGGTGTTTTTGATTTGAACTGGGGACTAACGATTATTGTTGTGTCCGCAGGATTCCCCAGGACCCTCCTCCGTACAAACAACGCCTTCCCACGCAGCGACGCCGACATCTACGACTGGCGGAAGCATGTCTATGAAGATTGACCCGTTGTCCGTTTCCGCTAGCGGGATGAAGAGCTCGAATGGTTCGTCAAAAAACAAGAAGAAGGCGACGGGCGGGTCGAAGAATACCAAGGGCAAGAACCAGACCGAGGATATCTCCGACGAGGACAAGCCTTCTGTTAAGCGGTTGAAGATCAGCTACGGGAGAGACTGAGTCTTCTTGGGAGATGCACTCCTCTTTATGTTCTGCGTTCGTCTTGCATCTGCTTGGCTTTTTCGGAGTTGGTTGGTTTGTCTTTTCACATGACTCCTGGGAGGAGTCGTGTTGCGGGCGTAGCGGGAAATTGGAAAGGGATTTATCTGTCTTATTACACCTACGATGCGATATCATGTAAATCACGAACTTATACAGACAGCGTTTGTCCGATATATCATTTGTTTCATTGCTTCCGATTGAATGCGACACGAGCTAGGTACATACAATGAATGGGTGTCTTGCGATACTCCCTAGGCTTGGTTAAAGCCTGCCACTCAGATATGTTCCTTACAATCACAGCTGCAGTCGGTACGTAGCGACCTCGAACGCCCTCAACTCGATCTTGATCGCCGAACGACTATCCTCAGTGGCAATCTCGAGCCCGTCATTCTCAATATCCTCGAGAATATTGCACTTGAAAGCACTCTTCACAGGAAGTGTCGTCTCAATGGTACCACGAGCCTTACCACCAAGTGATTCGTAGACACGTAGGATAACACTCTTCCCAGGACGGGTAGGAGTACCATCCCACGAAACATCAGCATCATCCTCGCCGCGCTTGACAACATCCAGAATCAAGGAGGGCGCGCCCTTGATAGACAGAGATTTGAATAGGGCATTGGAAACAGATGCTTTAGGGCCGGACTTTTCAACAACGAGTGGGTTATTGAAATTGAAGCCTGCGCGGATTGTTCTGGCATCAAGGGCACCAGCGTGAGGAAGAATTGCATAGCGAATGTGGTGGCGGCCCATGTCAGCATGGGCGTCTGGGGCCTTGGGGGCACGGAGCAGCGAAAGGCGCATCAGGTTACCGCATGTTGCGAAGCCGTATTTAGAGTCGTTTAGGATGGAGACTCCATAGCCGTTTTCAGAGAGGTCGGCCCATTTGTGGCAGCAGACTTCGAATTTGGCCATGTCCCAACTGCAGAGTAATTAGTATCGTTGTGAAGTTTGTAGAAAGTCGGTGCATACCTTGTGTTATAATGGGTGGGGCGCCTAACGATGCCATACTGGGTCTCGTAGGATGCTTCAGTGTTGGTGATATCAACTGGGAACTCGACCTTGAGGAATTTCATGGTCTCTTGCCATTCCACCTCGCTTTCCATTTCCACATACGAGGGCTCATCAGATGTGGATGCCGACAGGCTGATTGTAGTCTTGATCCAGCTCTTGTCGCTAATCTGTGTCTCAGTCATGACACTCACCCGGTGCGGATCATTTTCTACAATGGTCGTCTTACCCCCGGGCAACTCTTTTCGTGACTCAAGATGGAATACCTCAACATCCCATGCTTGCCAGTAAAGAGGCTTGTCGTCGAAGATGACTAGCTGGCCGGCCTTGCGGTCCTTTGCAACGATCTCTCTATCGGCTTCCACATCGTACAAGGATGTGATAACCCCGTTCTGAACATCAACCCTGAGCTTACCGTTCTCCAAGCGGAAGACACCAGATTTGACCTCGGCCACGGTCACTGAAGTGGTTGTCTTGAAGTCAGCCGGCTGAACTTGCATCACACCAGTTGTACCACCAGCCACGGCATATCTGGATCCATTGTAAGCGGACACCGCCGGAGGAACCGCAACTACTTCTGACCGGGGCCATGGCAAGGTGTTGAGGGCCATGAAATTTCCACTCATGACATCGCCAGTGAGCCCCAAAGCTTCGAGGGCATTCTTTCGCAGCTTGGCTCCTGTCTCAAAGATCTCGCCATACAACTTGTCTGAGTCGTCATAGCACATCTCGATGGAGCTACCTGGCAAGCAGTCATGGAACTGACAAAGAAGAGTTCCTTCCCACATCTCATCAATCTCCTTTTTGGGATACTGATATCCATTATTGGAAGCATTGATGGTTGCAAAGGTCGCAAGAAGCTCGATCTCACGCAGCAGGAACTCGGACTTTCGGTTATTGCGCTTGTTATTTGCTTGAGTAGTGTATGTACCACGGTGCAACTCAAAGTAAAGCTCGCCGTACCAGGTAGCAAAATCAGTGCCAGAGGCAGCCTTTGCCTCTAACTTTGCAAAGAAGTCATCTACCGACTCGCCCATTTGCACTCGGGGCAATGAGCCGACCTGATCACTGAGACCACGGCAGCGACGCAGCTTTTCGAGGTGCCCAAAGGTCGGGCCACCACCTCCATCACCCTTTCCGAATACAAGTAGCGATGTCTTGTCGTTGTCTAGTGACTTGTGCTGAGTGACACTGCGCTTGACATCACCGAAATGCGCTTCAGCCGTGTAGGTCTCGGCAGGCGCCATGTGGCACATGACTTGGCTGCCATCAAGCGCAACCCACTGGAATGTAGTGTGAGGGAAGTTATTGATGTTGTTCCAGCTGAGCTTCTGAGTAAAGAAGCGGCTCATCCCAGCCAGGCGGCATATCTGGGGGATCTGAGTAGAGTACCCGAAGGTATCTGGCAACCAGAAAGTTGTGCTTCGCTTACCGAAGTTTGCCTCAAAGAATCGCTGTCCATACAAAAACTGTCTGACCAGCGACTCTCCACTTGGCATGTTCGTATCGTGCTCGACCCAGCTCCCGCCGATAGGCTGGAAGTTGCCCTTCTTTACCCAGCGCTTCACGCGATCAAAGACGGATGGGTAGTACTGCTTAAGCCATTTGAACTGCTGAGCCTGAGAACAGGCAAAACGGTGCTCAGGATATCGTTCCATCAGATCACATTGGTTGGACCACGACCGTGCTACTTTTCGCTTAGTCTCAGCCCAAGGCCACAGCCAGCAGGTATCGATGTGACAATGGCCAATGGCATACACTATTGGCTGCGTATTTGTGTCGTAAACATCGGACGAATCCACTTTGTCGCCGAGATATTTCCTAGCAATCTTCCGCGCCTCGTTGATAGCTTCATTGCTTCCATTGCCGGCAATGAAGGTATCGATGATAGAATTTGCCACGACATTGGCTTCATGCGACTCCCACGACTCACCTGGGAATTCCCGGGCGGCATCTCCAATAATCCAAAAATCATAGAAAAGTGCTCGGGCAGCTAGATTCACCGCGGTGATTCGCGCCGTGCTGAGCGTGAAGTACTTATCGGGATTTGGTGGCTGGATCGAATCGCCACCAGGAGCATTGCCAAACATGCCATTGCAAGCCATTTCAATATAGAAGGTATGCTCCTTCCCATCACACCAGCCTTTGGGGAGAACAAACTCGGTCCGTTCTCCACCTCCAGTCAAGCCCTGCAGCGGGTGACCGTCCTCTGTCCAGATCAGACCTTCGTTGTTGGCATCCCAGTGGAACTCTAGATGCTCCCGTTGGAGCATGTCTTTGGGCACTGTGAGGTGAATCCGGAACCAATGTGTGGACCAGCTGGGGCCAAAAGAAGCGCCGATGTGAGTTGGCTTGAATTCCTGAGAGGTCGCCTCTTTGAAGGTCGGTCGCTGTAGGTCCGGAACCGAGTAAACAGAGAGCTTAACATGGTCTTCGTCCGAGTTTGTGGCTTCGTGGTACTTTGAGACGAGGTTTTGGCCTTCATACTGACCGTTCGATGTGAACTGGTTCAGGCGATCAGTGTAGATCTTCTTGATACGTTGGCCGACCGGGCGTTCAGCTAACTGGGGTAAAGCTGGAGGAGCGGGGCGAAATGGAACTTCCCCACCCATGATGACGGTTTTAGATTTGTTAGGAAGAGACAACGAACAACAAACAACGATTTTTTAATGTTTTGATATGACTGAACCAAAAAAAAGCTAAGTAGTAGTATAAGGAATCAAGTAAAAGAGCAGAGGGTGAGAGAGATGAAGGAAGGAGACTTTCAAGCCAAATGCGGAGAACATGGCGGAATGCGGAGACGGTGATCGACGGTACCTAAGTAGACCCTCAACTATGTGCCTGGACAGTATCCATGCATAATATCTATAGATATTATTACAGTATTTGGGTAATTATTCACATTGCTTCAACACAAATCTATTACCCGATATACTTGGCATACTTCGTAAACTCCCCATCTCCCTTTAACCGTTCCCAATCTTCATCTCTCAGACAGATACCAACAGTCATCTCACCAGCAGCCGATCGTGGCATCAAGTACCCCAAACCCTCAACGGGGGTAAAATGTGGTCTCCGCACGGCTTCAGGCTTACCCAATCCTAGATTGAAGTCGAGATCATAACAGCTAATTCTCGACCACGAGCTAAGCATAACATCGGATGAAACATTGACCGTGGCGGTAAAAGACGCCTTGGTCTTGTCAGCCGAGCGGCTGAGAAATGTGGCGAGCGCACGGGTATTAAATACAAGATCATTCTTCTTGGGATCGAGCTGGGCCCGAAGCTCGGCGGCAACGATGCCCAAAGGCTGTTCAGATAGATTCTGAATAGTGTCGGTGTGGTATGTCAAAGTCTGCAGGAGACCCGGATAGCCCTGGGGAATACCAAAACGCTGTCTCATATCGACTGCACGCGTAAACAGCGATTTAGAAGTCGCTTCGAGACGAGAAGCCCGGGCGCGAGCGATGGATTTCCAGATAAAAGCGCTGACAGCATCGTCCGTAGAGATGAAATCCGTGGATGGGGGCAATGTATTCGTGGTGAGAGCTTTGAGGGAACCAAGCTGTGCCGCGGAGAGTTCGACGTAAGCCCATGTAGATTGTGGGGGTTTAACAGGATCCAAGACAACATCTTTGACGCTTGGCGGGGGTTTCACAATCTGGTGAGCGAGCTCAGGGCCCGGGGTGTACGAATCATCCAGTAGTGGAATGACATGGCTCCGATCCATGTTACCGACTGTAAGCTCCTCGCTTGTGAAAGGCTCATTGTGGCAAGCCTTGGACAGCAATCCGATGATAAAATCCTGGCCAGTCATATCCATGACATTATGCTGAGCGACCAGCGTGAGCATTAAACCGCCCTTGATGAAATTTGCCTGGACACAAAACACCAAAGCTGACTCGGCCGTGATACTTGGCAAATTACCCGGTAGGTTTAGAGTCGTGCAAGGAGCAATGACGTTCTCGTCGAGCATGGCAAAAGGATATTTGGCCTGGCAAAGCCTGTCCATTGTCGGTGCGGAGGAGTCATGTCGTAGATCTTTCACCACGAGCTGGATTTTGTCGAGGGGGATGATTTTGAAGACGCCCGTATTACCATCCCCTGCGCCCTCGTTGATAACTTGGCCAGTAAGCCATGGGAAACTCTTTGCCAATCGATCAAGTCCGTTTCTTAGAGTATCGATGATAGCGTCATGAGAAGATGTCTCGGAGACACGGTAAATGGAACATATTTGTGTGTACAATTTATAGAGGCCAGGAGTCTGACCTAGTATATCAAGAACGGGGTTTGTCATTGTTTAGAGAACAAAAACAGTTTTGACGTCTCTTTTGAAGTCTTCTGTGACTGTCGAGTGGATATATAGCCAACATTACCCCACCAAGTCTTCATGAGTCAACATTGCTCACACAAATCATTCAGATATTACTTCAACTTGATAATAATACCAAAAGATTGAATTAGGATATATCTGTAAATCCGTTTCTTAATCACAGAACCCTGTTGAGTTAATAATTCACACCCGAAGACCGTGAACCCCGTTATCCGCCCTGGCATGACGATATGATATGCCCAAGAAGCTTTGCGAAGCTTTTGTGAGTAGAGGCAAGAGCAATAGAAAACGTGTTATAGGTGATTTAAGACACGTCTGTATGTTTTCCCTCTCTGTTTCTGAGTCGGGTGGCGGTACTAACCGTGATGTGGGGTAAAGTTTTGGATATGGTCACTACGCATCCGGATTATGAACGGCAAGGGGCTGCTGCTATGTTTTTTCAACGGGGATGTAACGGACTGCCCGAGACTATGTACTGCGAGAGGAGCTATGGAGAAAGTTCGGTATACATTTAATAGCGTATCGACGCTTTTGGGCTTTGGTAGCAGTGAAGAAGGGCAAGGTGGCAAGTCCAATGATGGTTCACGGGCCAGCAACTTCAAGGAGATGCTGGACTTCGCCAAGGTATCACAAATATTTGGAAGTCGCGTCACCTAAGCGCAGCCTAAAACCGAGAACCGTGATTAGGCCACCACAGGCCTTTTAAAATAGAAGAATTCCAAAACATGCCAGTTAAACAAGACTCTGCTGGAGACAGAGGTAGACATAGCATCACCACACTCCTTCCAATTCTCCTATATCACTCCATTACACACTTGTCTATTAATTAGACCAAGCTGGGTTGCGTGGTTGTGGAGCTCGCCTGTCTCATCGTCCTCGTTTGCGTGGATAGTGATAATCTAGTTGGGTATATAATCACGCTACCTCTAAACAATTAGATATACCCTATAACATTAGGTATAATTTCCCATTAATACCCTCAACCTTTTAGCGCCAGCTGCCTTCAGGTTCCACGGAGTGAATATATGCTCAACCCATCGCTCTCAAGGTTATGGGAAGATGAGGCCCTAGGAGAACCAGGACCTTCGTAAAAGGCCTCATAGTTGATCGTTTGAACGGTGGTATTTTCGCGCAGGTTCTTTCGACTGTCGACGCGCTCGGCATCCAGTGAGTCTCTTAGAATTGGGGAGCGAGACGCCGACCCTGATCCCGATCTCTGGCCAACGGCATTATCAGATTTAGACGCTGATCGATCTCCTGAGTTGGTGTGACCCGACACAGACTGCTCAAAAAAGTCTGAAACAACACCGGCCATCATGCCAGTCTGGAGCTCAGCGAGGACACGCTTGAGGGTCGGGATGCACGTGCAGAGAATTGAGGAGCTGAGGATTAATTGTAGCCAAATGGCTGGCATGAGGGCATTCCATGTTTCATCAAGAGGTTTGGAATTATAGAGTGGTGGGAGGGAAAGTAGGCCAGCAATGGTGAGAGCTAGAACGCTGCATGGGATTAGATGGGGGTTTTATATAGAAGTTGGGAGATATACTACTCACAGGATCCGCATCGCGAACAAGGCAGAGATTTGGTGGCGTTTCCACCGTATTATCTGGACTTGATGTAATAGAGCAACTGGCAGTCCAATAATAACCACATCTAAGAACATGTGCATGCTTCCCAACGCGATATATAAAACTTGTTGATTCACGCATCGCTCGGGGCTGGAGTTCCACGGATGTGGTTCATCGCACTGTTTTCCGAGTGCTATGAGTGCAGCTAGGGCCCATGTACCAATCAAGCCCAGAACAACCTTGCATGCAAGCGTTATTTTCTCAAAGGGTTGCAAGGACAGGACCAGAAGTGCAACGGCGGCCTTGGAACACCCTAAGACGAGAACGGCGAGAAGATGACTAGCGAAGAGTGTCTTGATTATGTTAGAATATAGCCTCAAGGTTTGAAGAAAGATGCTTGACCTTCTTACCTTGCTGTATTTTTCAAATGAGGCACTGCTCAGTGCATATCGGTGCTTACCAATACCATGGGAGCTAGCTACGTTCACACAGACAGTCTGTGGAATAAATATAATCTAGTGGATTAATTAGAAATGGTAGTCATTGAAGGCGAAGCCACTTACACAACTGAGAAATAGAGTTGAATCGCTCCAGGAAATTTTGCGCAAAACGCGAATGCGAGATATCAAAGTCACTGTTGTCGCGAGGATAGTGATGATAAGTAGAATAGTGCTCACGGTGATAACCCAAGCACCATGATCATTATCGGTGACAGGTAAGAGTGGTGGTAAGATAACTGTTATACTGGATGACATGGCCGTCGAAAGATTCTCGTTGGACATAGTTTAACAGGATCATGTTTATGCCAAAGGTTAGCAGAAGACACTTTACATGATATATGCAGAACCCAACCACTGTCCGAGTACCCTCATATCGGGTTCTTTATTGGATATTCCAGACCATTAGAGACACACGAGCACGATCATTCCTGTCTTGCGACTGATCAGTCTATCTCAAGTTCCACGACCGTACATCTTTCGGTCCCACCTCCAAAGCAGGCCGGATACTGGTTCTGCAGCATACCCCGATCCCATCCAGGCAAGACAAGGACAATTTACCGTGAGACAAGGATTCTGCATGATCCTTGTTTTTGGATTCATGGCTTCCACGTCAGTTTTGCTTTTTCTTTCTCCGATCTTCCTTCGGGACTTGTCCAATATTCTGTTTCCTGTCATCAACTGCCTTTTTTCGCAACGCCGAGAACAAATGGAGCGCCTGGAGATGCTCTCTTTGGAAAGGGAAAATACAGTCATTGGAAAGGCTGCACTAGATCAAGGTTCAAATGTCTCCAATGCCTTTAACCGCCCCCTTAAAAAGACTGGACCCACGGAGCAGGCTTCGCCTAAGGTACGATACTATTTGTTGAGTCAAGAAAGTGTACCCAACTGAGACAGTATACAGCGACTTTTCAATTTCACCCAGATATTCTTTTTCTCTCTTACTTACTTGTCGAGCTGGGAAACTCAGGCTTTGTATGAGAGTCTTATCCCTTGTTGTGCTTCAACACTAATAACACAGCTACTGTTTAGGAATTTGAGTACAGTGCTCTCAAATGGAGGTCCTGAAGCCTTAGCTTGGGGCATAGTAATCGTGGTATTTGGTGCAATGGCTCAATCTGCCTCGCTAGCCGAGATGGCGTCGATGCAACCAATTGCCGGGGCTCAATATCACTGGACACATTACCTGGCACCGCCGAGCCAGAGGAAATTCATCACTTGGATGCAGGGTGTGTCAATTATCGAGTACTGCCTGGCTCAATACTAACATTACTCAGGTTGGGTGACCTGGTTTGCGTGGATCTCCACACTCGCCGGTGTTGCCAACACTACTGCTACGATGATCCAGGGCCTAGCGAGTGTAAACTACCCAGAATACGAGCCAAAGCAATGGCACATAACCCTCATCATCATTGGCATGCTTATTATCGAAGCATTGATGAACATGTATACATTTTGGCTAATTCCGTGGATTGAAATGTTGGCGGGTATTCTGCACATCTGCCTTCTGATTGTGTTTCTGGTTGTATTCACAGCTCTAGCACCTCGTCACACACCAGAGTTTGTCTTTCTACACACACAAAGCAACTCGGGCTGGGCAGAATTCCCCGCATGGAATATAGGTTTGCTCACCCCTGTCTGGGGGTTCGTCGGTACGTGCGCACTACATACTTGGGAAAAAGGCGAAGACAGCAAGCTAAGCTAAGCAGGCTTTGACGGCGCAGTACACATGAGTGAAGAAGTCCGCCGAGCAAAACAAGCCGTTCCTAGGTCTATCTTCTATACCGTCGTCGCTAACGGTATCTTGGCATACGCAATGGTTGTCTGTATGCTTTTCACGATGGGCTCGGTGGAGGAAGCCCAGAAGTCAAGCTTCCCGATAATCGAGATCTGCCGGCAAGCAACCGGGTCCGTGAAAGCCGCCACCGCGATGGTGAGCGGGTTACTTATAGTCTCGCTGTCGGTAAATCTGGCGAGCATCGCGTCTGTCTCAAGGTTGACGTGGGCGTGGGCTCGCGATGGAGCCCTGCCCCGGTGGTTTAGTTATGTATGCATCATTCGCACCAGACGGTGAGATATAAGATAACGCAAAGGATAATTGCTGACAAGAACGGCAGATCGACCGTAAGCACAACGTGCCAATTCGTGCTGTTTGGCTCCCAGTACTCGTCGTCATGATTCTAGCATGTTTGAACATCGCTGACGGTGCCGCCTTTGGGGCGTTCGTTGCACTCGGCTCGATTGGCCTCTTTGTGTCATATTTTATAGCTATTACTTGCATGGTTCATAACCGGTTTCAGAAGCATGTGGCACCACTTGGAAACTGGAATATGGGCATCTGGGGACTTCCGGTTAATGTCTTTGCTTTGGTGTATACTGCCTGGGTAACAGTGTGGCTGGCATTCCCATCAGCGTTGCCGGTTACTGGGGAGAACATGAATTATGCGGCACCGATTTTTGGTGCCACTACTTTGTTTGCTTTTGTATATTGGTTTATCAAGGGACGGACTCGCTGGGAGGGATTGAATAAGGAGATTATTCGACTGGCGGTGGAAGGGGGAGAACTTCAGTTAAAATGACTTGTTTTTTATTGTTCATTGACACTACAATCTGCCTGGTAGAACGATCACTATTACGGTAAGAACTTATAGATGAGGCAGTCAATTTATTATTTTGTCGTTGATTGCAACTAACCAGTTCGCTAGACTAAGATGCCTGCTTTTCGAGTTGGCCGGATGTTATACTCCAGAGTACGACAGACAGTCACTGGGTATTTACTAGATAGCTGCCTTTTACACGAGTGCCAGAGTGCCAAAGAAGGAGTATACAATATATCAAATATCTGCTACGGGGATAGAAGAGGATTGGATTGGAATAGCTGAAGATTTTATTCATAGATAGACTGCAAGCCAGAATACCAAGTCCGAAAATAATCGAAGGCTGGTATTTCTAATGTCCACGGCCAAAAACGAGATCCATGTCGATCTCAACAAATCCCTGGTGGATTTCATTCAAGCGCTTCTCTGCAACTTCTCTGGCGGTTGCAAGAATAACGGCACTCGGGGCGTCATAGGGTCCATAAACTGGCATTGAGATACATCGCGGAGTAAGGCGATGGAGAGGCTTAAGGCTGACCTCGGCCTGCCCATCTTTGATTCGACGGATCATACTTCGCATGAGCTTTTCGCTGGAATATGATCTATATCTCTCGTGGAAATGCACTGTCACAAAATAAACGCACTCATAGTCGCTCATCTCCCACTCAGGGAGACCCGGACCACCAAACTTATATCTGAACATACCTGGTTGCATCATATTGAGGGTTCGGTGAGGAACTTGCTTGCTGTTGGGTTAATTGTATGATATATTAAATTGCTGAATCGAATGGATAATTATGAGTAAGTACCTAGGGTTCAGGTCGGGTTAAATAGGAAGACCAGAGACAGTCATAAATGGATTTTCACCCATTTCTTTGTCTTCTAGCCTTTGGTAGAGAGACATTGATTTTTCATTTGAACAATAGCTTTGTCAACTTTTTGCAATGTCTTCTATATGGTCAAAGCCAAACTTGCTCCTTGTCTTTCTTTGTGTCTAGTGTACTCACAATAAACCTAGTCCCCAGCGACAAACTAGGAACCCTCAATTGGTAGATGTAATTTCAAATAACATCACAGCTACTCAGACATTCCCATTTTTGGGGACTGCATATGTGAACTTGGTTTCATATACTCTGCTGGAAGAGAATGACAGCTACAGTCCTCGCGGGAACCGTCGTAGAACACGAGGTTGCAATATATTGAATACAGGCGATTCTTGTGGGTAGCAATTTGTCAATCACAACCTTGCCCAGGTGCAGTACTAGGCTTATTCATTTAGAATAAAGCCTACCAAAATGGCACTCCGCGTATCTACAAATGCTTTACGATGATCAAAGAAGGGTGTCAAAGTCCAAAAGCGTAAAAAGAATGTTCGCTGGTGTCATTCATCGTAAAAAGACCATGGGCGGGTGCCAGCATCACCCACAGCCAATTTTTGCAGAGCAAGCTCATGCTATATACAAAGAAGGCACCGCCTGAAGGAGGGAAAGAAGGGTAAAAGTAGATCCAAAAGATCCTGGGAATCAGTAAAAGGAAACAAATCGATCCAAAAGTAGATCGATCAGAGGCTCAAACTTAAGCCTTAATACAGTACTGATATCCGAGCCACAGATCCGAGCACTTCTCGTCGAGGCCAGAGTTCAAGCTGCGGAGATTGGAGAAAGAGATTCCAACAGTTTCGGTCAACTTGGCGCAGAAATCACCGCTCGTGACGGTGTAGTATTTCTGGCATGATGAGGTGGCGTAGGGGTAGAGAGGGGCTGTTCCGGATGGTGAGCTGGGGACTGCTGGTGCAGTTGTCGCGGCTGGTGTGGACCTAGTTGTCCAGGATGGGGTGGCGGTGGTCTGCGCGGCCACGTGCACGTTCGCATTGGGGGTCCAGGTGGGGGCAGGTGCCACGGAAGTGGTCTCGGCTGGTTGGGCGGCCTCGACAGGGGCGGAGGTTGGTTGGATAGGCGCAGCAGTCTCAATGGGCTGTTCAACAGCGGTCGAGGAAGAGGTCTGGATAGGCTCGGCAGTCTCGGTGGGCTGTTCAGCAGCGGTTGAGGAAGAGGAGCTGCCTGAGTCATCGTCACCACCGAGGGCCGACTCCACGCCGCTAGTAATAGTTCCAATGGTAGATTCGATGCACTCGGTCACGTCGCCGGCCCAGCCGCGGACACGGTTGGCGATGTCAGAGGCGTAGCAGTGGGTTGCGCCGCCCTGGCCGAGGTTGCCGGATGAGTCGATAGAGCCAGAGTTGTAGGTGCGGGCGGCCTTGTAGTACTTGGTCGCAGTGGCGCCGCTCTGGGCCTCGAAGCACTGCTTGAGACCGTCGCCCTGGGTGGTTCCAGCGGTGCCGTCCTGGATCATTTGCTTGATCATGGAGGAGGGGCAGGGAGTTGTCTTGCTGCCGTCCTTATTGCAGGAGCCCTCGCCAGCGTGGCTCTGCATGAGACCAGTGTTCACGACACCGTTGTTGGTGGACTGGACGCGAACGCAGCCCTTGCTTTCTTGCATAATAATTGCAAGGATGAATCGAGGGTCGACGCCAGTTTCGCTGGCGACCGACTTGATGCTAGTGTTAATGTCGCTTGTTTCGTCATCAGAGTTGTCGCATGATGCGGCAATCAAAATTTGGTTGAGACCCCATCTAGAGAAAAAGAGAAGAAAAAAAACGTTTAGCTCGGCGCCCTGCTTTTCTTTTCAGGTTAATCTACTACTCACAGAGTCTCGTACTCCGACCATTGGCTCAGGGAAGGCCATCCGTCGGAGGCCTCACCGTTACCACCCATGAGAGCATAAGTGGCAGCAGCGCGACGGTGCAAAGAGTGATGAGAGTTCGCGCCATGAGGAATGGCTTGAATGAGAGTAGACAGGCTGCCAGCAGCCAGGATCTATGTGGGAAATTAGCGATGGTTGCATGGTTGGTTGGGAGTGGAGCTGTGGATTATGTCGCGCTCGGCCACCGGTTCATGCGAAGTATAGACATACCAATGAAGGAAAGAACATCTTGATATAGAGGGAATGAGGGGAAACGACGAAATTGAAGCGACAAAGAAACGATATAGAACTGTGGAAGAAGCCCTGCTTGCACGGTCGAGAGAAAGCAAAGGAGAAACGGGGAACGAAAGTATATGTACTCACCAGTAGCTGTGTGCCCTTTGCCCTTCCTTTCTCGTTTGGTAAAGTGATCAGTCGAGGCCCGCAGCGGAATCGAATTACGTTCAGCGGTGGCTGTAAAAGTGGTCCAATAGCGGGCTTTGGGCCTTGCGCGGGAGGGTATAGTACCTGTAAGGGCTGAAACACTGCCCGAGAGGGGACCCAGCCGCTTGGTTAAGGAGCGATTGGCTGGTTTCAGATGGCATCAAGCCCCTGTGAACGAACCTAGTTAGTCTTTCGAGTTCATGATGGCGTTCATTGGCGTTCATTTGCGTTCATCACCCCATTCGTGGGTTGATGATTGGCCCTATGTGGGGAGGCTAGGATCATCCATGTGGAACTCCGATGGCGAAGTTTGTCCTTTTTCGCCTCCTCTTCTGGCCCTTCCGGGTGATCAGAGAAAGCATTTGAATTCCGGTTGGTTGTGTGTTGTGTTCCTGAATTTCTCCCCTGGTACCTGGATGATTCACCCGTGTCGGCTTCCAGGGGTTGCATGTGACGGGTATCCATGCATCCAGCACTTTTATCACTTTTATCACATTCGGACTTGAACTCGAATATTGGAGAAATAAATTGCTTGGGAAGTAAGAAAAGTGGGACTTTCTGTTTCACCAAAAAAATAAGACAAAGAGGGGATGTTAATATGTGTAGGGTTGCATCGAAAGACCCAGGCGCTGGTGGCTGATTATGGCCTGTTTGGTCAGGCTGCCTAACTTGGACTGTACAAATTTTACCTTTTTTCTTTCATTTCTTAATAAATGATCTCAACTGATGCCATTCAGTCCTATTGAGACCAGGGACTATAACATGCATTATAGTTCTACCCGGGCTACAGCATTTCGGCCCCCATTAGCTTCACCTTTTTTACGCTTGCAATGACCACGTCCAACCCTGCAATTATTAATACACAAGTCACACTCCAAGACACGAACACGATGTCATGGGTGTTTATCCATAGTGCAGTGGGGACGATCAACCTACTTTAGGACGGGCTCACCGAACGAAAGTTCTTTTGATCATTAACGCGTACTTCTCCGCCTAGCCTAACCCACAACAGAAGATGAAAGAAGATCACCGTTATTCATTTCTTCTCTTTCACTTTTACCTCGGGAGAGTTTATGTTGTAGGTTGTACATTTACTCCGTACTTTTTACTCGGAGTGATCATGGATCTATCAATGATTTCGGATTGACCCCCCCCCCCCCCCCCCCCCCAGTGCCCAGCCTTCATCGCAAATGTAGCTTCGGACTTCCGAGGCTGATCCATGCAATTCAATGCGACGTCTTATGCACAGGAAGCACACCAGTGATTGAAGACCTACTCCGCACTCGCCCGCCTAAACCAAAAAGCTAGGACTCGAGGTCAGCCACCAGCCATCAATGATCTACATATGATCGCTTTGTACGGAGTACGGAGTACTCCGTTTGCTGTCCTCCGTAGCACTTTCACATTGCAATTACGATCGACCTTTTTAAAACCACCTCATGTTGGAGATGGCTACCATATCAAGGGTCCAAATTTAAGCCTTAAGTCGCTGATCATGCAAACCTCAAAAGGGCCTGCAATGACCTGCAGGGAACCTTGAATATTTATATGTTCGAACTCTTTCAGAAAGTACTCCGGAGGAATTTATACTCGAAAATGTATACATTTGGTTGAGATATATGAACAAACGGCCACCTGATCTCTGAAATGGGTGCTGCCAGCTCCGTCTTGGCTTAGTCCGTTGTAGAAGCCAGAGACGCCAAGACATGGGGAATACAGCTGGCATCCGACGCTGTTTGACAGTAATGTGTTTGGAGCCCAATCACTACTCCGTCCACGTGGTCACTCGTTGTACAAGAAGCTAATTATCACTGTTGTTTTATACACGGATACACTTTGAGATAATATTATTTCAAAAAATTAATCGAAGTACGTACAACATACTCCGTATCTAATACAGTAGTGGCTTCAATCCAAGACTGTGGCTGAGACTGAGGCTGAGCAAGACTGGAGCCCTGTGGGCATCACGGCCTAGGCATTTGACACTAATAGTGGGTAAATCATCGTATAGGGAGCACGGAGTACTATATATATGCATCATATATTTAGCCTTTTCATGAGGACTTTGGCAGATTCTACTTTGCTTGAATTCTAACCTTTCGCTCCAGTGTCTCCAGTGTGGGTGAAACAACCTCACCTCGAGAGTCGAGACCTCGGATTAGTCCAAGATGATCAAGGTGAACCATCCTTTGATATGCAGAATATCAATAACAATTTTAGGGACAATTTGGTGCGCAAATCCCATCTATACTACTCCGTACACGCAGCCGAAATCAATATACCAGCGGATAACTTATTTCAGGGGCGTCTTGTACTTCATGGTCCTCGTGAAGATCCATGATCGTCACCTGCAACATTGGCTAGACTTTACAGCCATCTTTTCAATTCAAATTATCAGCCCGAACAGCCTCATATAACCCAGCCCCTGAGAATCCCAGCCCCTTTCTCCTATCGATGATGTACAATGTACAATATAGGGAGAAGCCTGACATCATACGGACAATGTCTGTGCTACACAGGGAGGACGGAGTACATATGTAGAGTTCAAAATCCTCTTAGCACAGGGACCGATCAATGAGTCGTCATTGTCAGGCTGAGTCGTTTTCGCTTATAGCCATCTACCTTAGGTGGCGCAAGGCTCGTTCTCGAAAAGCTTGCACTTCATGCTGATATGAGTGGCTTTTATTGGCATCGCACATCAGATACTTGTCTACACCGCAGAGTGCATTAGTTATGTACATAGTCCAGCGTCGGAATTTGCGGTAGAAAGACCTGCAACCGGATGAGCCGCTTCCCAGGATTGGAAGTTGGAGATACCGAAACGCCGAAAGTGGCACACCCACAAACAAAAAATGCCTAAAATTTCTTCCCACAATACTATTGATTTAAGTAAGGATTTCTCGAAGATTCTGTGTCGATTAAATCTCTGCGACTTGTTATCGTAAAAGAATTGATCGAGACCGGCATGTTGTATAATCTCAACACTTGGCATGGCACCGGATAGATAGTTGACCCGTTGCTGTGGGTCCAGAGATGAACTATGGACCGATCCGGCATCTGGACTTTTATTTCGCTTCAACCTTCAACCGATTTATATGGTGTGGTCGCGAACCTCATTTTAGCATTTTCATATCTCGCCCGAAATTTTCAACCTGAGATGTTGTCCTTGAACATTCCGTCATACTCGAAGCCATCGGGCTACCAGGTTTCTGAGGTGGCCAAGCCGGAGCTCAGTGATTCAAAAGATGTGATCATTAAGGTTCATGCAGCGAGCATCAACCCAATTGACGTGAAGAAAGCTGATGGGATGCTGAAGTTGGCGTTGAAAGACTCGTATGTGATCCCATATATTGCGAAAATTGTACCTGACATGAATAGCTTTCCATATAAAATCGGCTATGACTGTGCCGGTATAGTCACAGAGGTTGGATCGGATGTGACACGGTTCGAAGTCGGAGATGAAGTCTATACTAGACTACCGGAGGTTTCTCGAGGTATGTGCAGCCCTGGCAATCAGATAGGACCCCCCACTGACATTCGATCACTAGGATCTTGCAGTGAATTTGTCAGATGTGCAGAGAAATACATTGCTCTGAAGCCGCCGTCATTGTCATTTGAGGATGCAGCTTCAATTCCTCTAGCAGCAATGACTGCACTTCAAGCACTCAGAAAGTACAAAGGAGATCTGGCCGGAAAGACTGTCTTTGTGCCCGCCGGCTGTATGTTGCTTTTGTCCTGCAAACTGTTGTGTATGAGTCTAACATGATGAAAGTGAGTGGAACAGGTCTATTCGCATGCCAATTGGCAAAGAATGTCTTCCATGCAGGCAAGGTCATCACCACAGTCTCGACCTCCAAGGTGGAAAAAGTCAACGAGCTCCTAGGCGAAGGAACGGTCGATGAGAGTAAGAACTCAAATTCCGCTTGGTAAACTTTTGCTTACACACTTACAGTAATTGACTACACGAAATCCGACCCAAGAGAGGTCATCAAGTCTGGCTCCGTGGACTTCCTCTTTGACACAGTTGGTTCTGCAATGGAGTACCTCTGCCTAATGAAACCACAATCTGGACGTATCGTGTCGGTTGCGACGATGCCATCGGGCAACCAGCTCCAGGAATCTTCAATGAACGATCTGCCCAATAAGCAGAACATCCCCATTGCTTTACGAATGGCACTCAATACTTTCGATTGTGTCCGTAAACTGAGGGCATGGCGGTATGGTGTCGAGTACTCATATATGTTCCTGGAATCGAACGGTCAAGACCTGGACGAGTTAAGAAATCATGTTGAGGAACACAGACTGAGAACAGTGGTTGGAAACACTGCTGAACTTTCCGATATTGAAGCAGTGCGATCAGCGTGCCAGATTGTTTACAGTGGGAAGGGAGGTCTCGGGAAGGTGGTTGTCAAAGTTGCTAGTTCATAGTCTTTTTTAACGCGATAGAAATAATTCGACTGTATCTTCAACTGCACAGCAATCTGGGCTAAAATCATGCGCTGGCCTACATACTATGTAAGAAGCCCTGGAGAGGTAAATACATAAATTTTATCCATGGATCAGAGATTGGCCTTGGTAAGCTCCAACTCAGTCCACTCCCACAAGCGCTTCCCCATATCCTCATTGCACGCCCATTTATTTCGACGTTTCAAAATTCCAACAGGCACATAATATCCCCCATTGGTGAGTTCCTCCTTTTTTGCGCCAACAGCCGCCCACAGCGAGTTACACGCGCCCTGGTGCACTGTCGAGCCCGAGAAACGCAAAATCTTAGAGCCCAAAGCGAGAACCATGGAATTCGAATTCAAAGCGTCATACAGGTTCGTTACGATGATACCTGGATGGACCGCCACCGACGTTATGGGCGGATAACGCCTGCTCAGTTCCGCGGCGAAGAGAATATTTGCAGCCTTCGACGCTCCATACCGAGCAATTGTGTTGACCTTTTTGAGCTTCTCTTGATCCACGATTTTCTCGAATGCCGGCGCGAAATTATGCCCCACAGAAGCGAGCGACACGACGCGGACATCCGACCCAGGTTCCTCGGCTGTCTTGAGCAGTGTTGGTAGCAGCAATTTGGTGAGATGGAAGTGCCCGGTGTGATTTGTGCCAAGTTGAATCTCATGGCCCATTTCGGTCTCGCCAGGGGGCAGAGCCATCACACCAGCGTTGAGGAGTAGGACATCGAGCCGGGATGACTGGGCATTCACTTGCTCTGCTGCGTTCTTGATCGATTTACCTGACATCAAGTCCAACGGTATCTAGCTAATCTCGACATCGTTTGGAACGGATGATTTCACCGACTTGATGGCTTCCTCTGCCTTTGCTTCTGAACGTGCACCGAGGAAGATCTTCTTCGGATTGTGCTTGGCCAGCTGGAGAACTGTTTCTTTGCCCAAACCTGCATTTCCTGTGGAGGTGCATAGCGTTAGATGTGGTATTAATGCCCCATTGGTATACGGTTTAACCCACCGCCTGTGACTAAGATGACCTTCCCGGCCAGATCTGGAATATCATTTTCGGGTGTGAAGCTTACTGCACCCGCGTAGTTGAGTGCGTCCATAGCAGCTATCACCCATCCAGACATTTTGGCGAGGGGAAGGGAATATTGGGGTTTGGGTTGTGTTAGATGCTGAATTGCTTAATCGCCGATGCTAGCAGACTTGATATATGTGCCGAAGTAAATGTGTCTCCCCGAACTAAATAAAAGTTCCAAGTCCTCCGAAGGTTATTATTATTAGAAGTACATATCCCCTGTGAACTACATTCAATAAAACCGCTAGAAGAGCCTTACAGGGCTGGTGAAATTTCTAGGTAAATACATAGCCGTATGTCAGTACACTGTGATAGTACAAATATGGGTAAGCAACAATCCCATTATAGACACTGGGGAGATAACGAAGCGTATGCGCTTGAGAGTACTTCTACACCGTGTCTTTCTGGTTTGAAACTGAAGTAAAATCCAGACATGCGTTCACTCTCCCGGGCTTCATATCAATACCTCGCGCTTTTATAGTAAGTTTAGCGCTTGAATGACCAGGCAACGGCAAAATGCCTGAATGGCAGCGATGAAATTGCATCAATCCTTGTAAGGTTTAATGTGAGAGTGTATGTTATTGAGAGGTATTGAGACCGCCGTGGTCAAAGCTCGTTGGGGGGAGGGGCTTCAAGTCAGGCACCGAGCATCGTGAGTATCCATGGATAGGTGGTGGTACGGAGGCCTTGGGGTGGGTGTGAGTGTTGTGGTGAAGTGTGGTAAGTGCTTCTCGACCAGTATGCACGGGATGTGGTTGTGACCTGTTGTGAGTGATCAGTGGTCCTTGGTAGGTGAAGACTCGATGAAGAGGGTGATGGTAGCGAGGTGGTCAATGAAAGAAATAGGAATCGATGCAGAAGCTAAGACTGTTTTGAGCAATGAGAAAAGAGCAGATTGGATGAAATGAGTAAAGTCGGATTAAGATGTAAATGGCATCCGAAAATTGAACCCAATGCACCTTCAGGCTCACATGCCTATCTACCTTTGACAAGTCACCTACGCCTGGTATTTATTTTGCTCGCCCACGTTCTCTCTCTGTCCCTGAATTTGTCTCTTTTCTCACTTCTCATTTCTCACTTCTCACTTCTCACTTCTCTCTTCTCTCTTTTCTCTTTTCTCTTCTCTCTTTCAAATATCCATCGTCAATCATTTCTTTATGAATCCTTCGCCATGTCACTCCCGATTCCTCCCGGCAACGGAAGTGATCAACGTCAACCAAATGACGCTAGTAAGCGTGACATCGTAAAGGCAAGTGTGTATGGGTACAGTGCATGATATCTGTCCAAGTTTACGTGCTTCCTATTCCCCTTCGTGTCGCGTGTCTTGGGCCTGGAACTGTCCATGACACAGTGTTATACCACTTCGCAATATTCTTTAAATCCTTAACCACCAACTAACATCATACTAGAAATTGCCTGTTCATTGCAAAATTTGCCATAAAAGCAGTCATACAGATCTACAATGCCCGTTCCTTATTTTCCTCGGCCTCAGACACGGAGTAATGACCTTCGAGGTAAGATGCAAACCCCTTGATATCCTATATACCGCCGAATACCTTCCAGAGTACGGTTGCTAATAAGGATTGAGCGCCAGATCCATATAGGTGACCGGCCACGCTTCAGCACTTCCTTCCCACGTCCCGGCGACTCTCTCGTCTATCGGCCACCGGTGCCACTTGCACCCTGGCCGTTGCGATACGTGGACTCCTCACTCCCATTGCTTATCCCACCACACGAAACGTCAACACACGTTGTTTCCTAGCATGCGTCGAAACCTAACTACCATCCATAGGAAGATTGAGATTTCAAAGTGAGAAGGGTGAGAATGAGCCTGAGAAGAAATTTTCGGTTCCAATCTTAGAAGGCCCAACAAAACATTGATGGATGGGTTATGCCTATCTAGGCACCATGTGGATAAATGAAACTTGATTCAGATCTGAATAGAAAGTGAGAGATTATTAGCGCACTAAGGCAATCTCGGAATAGTTCGAAGTGAGCAAAGTGTGAGTAGGATGTGTGACAGTTCTAAAAGGATAGTGTCCAGGTATTCGAAAATGGGATTCAAGACAGCTTGAGTCTCGGATGCCTGTCTTTAGTCTTTCCTTTTGACCCAAAATCCGTTACACCTGAGATCTTGCACCTCTTCTTTTCGTATCTTTATCAGCTCTCACTTTCTCTAATTCCTCTCTGAAACACCTACCATGGCGATCTCAGTTTCCCTCGGTAGTGGAGAAGCTCACCTGCATAAACCGGGAGACTCTTGTGAGCGAGACGCTGCAAAGGTAAGTCTGCATTAGGATACGGTGTGCATTCTCTTTAACCAGGCTGACACCTCCTATGTCTTTTAGTTTGACTTTCATCGCTCACAACATGTACCTAGGAAAGCTCCGCAACACCCGCTGGCCTGCCGATTTCAACACAGACGGCGATATCGTCCTAGAACGATGGCCAATGGGAGACGCCGTCGTCCTCTGGATGCACGGCTTACCATTCCTTCCGGTCTTCTCGGGCTATTACCTTCTTATCGATCTCTCTAGGAAGCACCACAGAAATCGAAACCGAGGACTTTTGAGACTAGCAACGCATTGGTGAGGACGCCAACGAGCTTGACCCACATCAACACTGCTTGAAACGCCTCAGACAGACTGAAGAACAGCACAACGCAGCGGTGAACACAGAATGGACAGAGGAACAGGACGAGACACCACGGGTGGGCAAACCATTTAAATGGAGCGAAGTTGATGGCCAGAAACCGCTATGGAGGAGACGCACAGCAGCACCAGCCGCGAAACGCCGCAGACTAGCAAAGATCCTAGTCGCGACAGAGCCAGCACCGTCATCCCCAAGCGCTGCCTCAACCGCTCCCCCAAGCATAACGTCTACTCCAGAACCATCCATGACCGAACGCCCACAAGCTGAAGCGGACACAACGGCAGCAATGGCACACCCACAGCAAGAAACAAGACGCGAGACCAAGGATGCGGCAACTATGACTGAACACGGGATGGGGACGATCGACGCACAGTCTATCCCTAACCCGGAAATTCAAGTCCTTGACGCAATGCAAAGCCTGGGAACACTGCAATCATTTTACAACCTAGCTAGACTGGAAGCGAGTCGTTCATTTCCCACCCTCATGACTGCAGTGAGCCGAATAGAAGCCCTCGCAGCAAGCTGCGGAAGTAGCAAGAAGACCCATACGTTCCTACGCATGGCGGGCGAGCACAAAATGGCACCCGCAGAAGCTGAGGCACTCTTTGAGAGGACGATGCAGCCAACTCTGCCTTCATACATGAATACAACCCTGTCGAGCATCGCGAACACCAAAGAGAGCGCCGAGATCAGGGACGCTTTGCGCTTCGCCCAAAGCCTAGCGGCTTTCAAAGCAGCACTGGAAAAGCACCAGCACCTGTCCCAGTACTCCCGATCTGAGCACTGGACACAGTTTGGTAAGTCTGAACTCGAAATCTAGTACAGTAGAACGCTAATATGAAGCAAATTTTGATAGCGGTAAGGGCAAGGACTTGAAGAACGTGAATGATTTCACCAAGAAGTCCGCTACTTAGATCTTCCTTTGATTAAGCAAATATCATGAGCGTTTGCATCCATCTGATGTGAGACCAATAGTGGCCTATATTGGTCAATAAATCTGATTAGGAGGTGAATGGAAACTGAGCTCTCATTAGCTCACTTTGTTGTTTGTTTGCCATAAATTAGTATCTGTAACAGTAGAATGAAGCCGCTACATAATCCAATAATAAAGTGATTCATTCACCCATTCCTTTGACGCTGGTGTTGTGAAATCGTACCGATCTGTCAGGCCACATTTATAGGGATCATGTTATTCGTAGCTAGAGATGCCGACAAATACCTAGTCTCTGTATTTTCAAACTCTTGTCCTCTTCTCTTTCTTCCACAATCACCTCAATATCCCATGCCCTTTCATCAGAGGGAACCTCGATCAAGCTTTCTCCCTCCATATCATCATTTACAACGCTCTATCTACACTAGATAGCAACAACAGCCACCGACATGGTAAGCTATTTCATTCTATCCGCTAGGCTGTGCTGCTGCTTCGGTTTGCGATCCACCATCCTGGATCACCATCCTGGATGGCTGAACCTCAACCGTCAAAGGGTATCCCATATCCATCGGGAGACACTGCCATACAGACTTCAATACACAGACATGGTTCACTTTTAATCTGTTAACTGACTTCATCTGGGTATATCCACAGGCAGCCAAGCGTGTATGTGCCGCATGTGACCAAATCGGTCACCGGCTTTCTCGGTCGCACTGCAGCCTACTTTTACTGAGCCGGATCACCGTACCTATACCAAGTGTTACGTCTCGAAGCACGTTAACGAATTCCAAAACCGCCATCGACTCGATATCCTCAAGGCGCTGCACTACCTCCCAAACGATAACCCTTCAAGGTTCAGATCCCGGTACAGCCCGTCCAGCAACCCAATCACCGAAAGTATACCAAGTATAGGACTTGCAAGCCCCTTGACCAGTTTTGCAACCGACGTCGGCCATGTCCTCCGACTACGGCATATCTCGAATACCGCGAACAAGCCACCACTTACGTTAGTCACATCCCTATATACCTTTTCCAGCTAACACGCCCTTTTCTCTAGCCTACGGTTCCTAAATTAACAACCGGTACTCCAACGCTTCACCATTCCGCGGCTTCGACTAGGGTACGCGATGCGAAGCAACGAGACCACCGTATACGCCGAGATTGTCCCTTCCGCAATTTTTACGACCCAACACAGGAACTGGCATCTCCGACAGGCCAGCAAAAGGCATCTCCAGCCTCGGTAATTTTACCGTTCTGAATTCTGTTTCTTACCTATACTTATTTCTATTGGATGTTCCCAGAGCTCTACCACTAAGACTCCCTCTACCACTGAGACTCCTCCTGTCTCATATGCCCACCGACGCCTGTTGGCTCTCAAGAAGCGGAAGAAGGTAGCCTACCCCTTCCGATCCCACGGGTTTCAGAAGAAACCGGCACCGTTGGCTCTATACTCCGAGACTTTGACGTCCAGCGAGGATGTCATTGATGCCACCCCGATTGCCGAGTCGACCACCTCCCCAAATGGCACTGGAGAAAGCAAGCCGGTTTAAAACCTTGCAAATATGACAGAAAGGTAACACGAGACAGAGCACCTCTATCAATCTTTCTCCCTCCATATCAGCATTTACAACGCTCTATCTACACTAGATAGAAGCAACAGCCACTATCATAGTAAGCTATTTCATTATGTTCGTTACCATATACTGCTGGTATTGTGGGGTTTGGTTTGTGATCCGCCATCCTAGGTGGGTGTACCTCTGGCCATCAAACAGTGGTCAACATACATTGGGAGCCACTACCATGGAGACCTCAATACACAGACACGCATTCAATATTAATCTGATAACTGACTTCATCTACGTATACCTATAGGCAGGCATATATCTATATCCAGCATATGGTCAGATCGGCCACCCGCTAAGAGAATGTCCATTCCGCAATTTCTACAGCCGAGGCCAGCAAAAGGCATCTCCAACCTCGGTAATTTTATTATGCTGAGTTCTGAATATTACATATACTGATTACTATTGGATAGGCCCAGGTCCCTATCATCAAGCTGATCTTATATACCCAAAGTCGCCTTATAGCTCTGAAGGAGCGACAGAAAGTCCACCAGCCCCGATCCCGCGACTTCAAGCCAAAATCATCACCCTTGGCTCAGTACTCTGAGATCTCGATGCCCAGTGAGAACGCCGTTGAGACCACTCCGGCCGCTACGTCGACTCCCTCTAAGGACACTGAAAGGAATCAATCAATCAATCAAAGTTCAGTTAACCTGTCGCAGTCTAACTAGTTGCGTATGGCTATACAGGCGCTTCATCTAACCGAAGCAAGAACTCGAAGCCAAACGCCGAGTTGGAAGCACATAGTGCTCCCAGAGAGTATACAGGTGATGATTGTAAAGAGTGCGGAATCAGCCCATTCCTATAACCCATAACCTCCCAGATACCGACCGTCCGTACCACCTCCTTAGCCCAGCCCAGCTGCTTGCCCTTGGCCGGGGTGGACATCTGTCCACCGACGTCGGCTTTCACGTACTCCCGATTATCCTGCGCCTGACCTGTCTGGCCCGGGAGCCTGGTCACCAGATGGTCGGACATAACCACGCCTCAGTCACGATCGATGCGGATATCCCGCCGTTGGCCCTCAGTACTGTCGAGCTTCGGTATACCCGTACCGCCCAGCGGGACCACGACAAGAGCTATCATACCCTGGCCCTCCTCCTACGTGGCCCGGTGGCCGAGTCAAACCCATCCAAACCCATCCAAACCCATATATAAGAAACTGTCACATAATGATTGTTATGGAGTGCACCTTCCACCTTCTATCTCTCACTTCCATCTCTCACTTCCATCTCTCACTTCCATCTCTCACTTCACTCTCATCTTTCCTCCAGAATCACCTCGAGATCACATCCCCTTTCATCAAAAAACACCTCTATCAATCCTTCTCCCTCCATATCAGCATCTAAAACGCTCTATCTACACTAGATAGCAACAACAGCCGCTATCATGGTAAGATCTTTCATTCTATCCGTTAGGCTGTCCTACTGGTATTTTGGGCTCTGGTTTGTGAGCTGCTCTCCTAGATGGCCACGCCTCAACCATCAAATGGCGGCCCATATAATATACATATATCAGGAGACACTACCATACAGGCTTCAATACACGGCCTTTCATTATTAATCTGGTAACTGACTTCATCTGCATCTACAGGCACCCAAACGCCCATATCCAGCATGCGGCAAAATCGGCCACCCGCTAAGAGAGTGTCCATTCCGCAATTTCCACGAGACAGGCCGGGACAAGGTCTCTATGACCTCAGTAATTTCTATCTCGTTGAATACTGCTTTCCACCTATACTGATTACCATTGAATAGTCACAAACTCCCACAGTTCAGGCTCCGCCCATCTCCCATGCCCACTTAGGCCTGCCGGGTCACGCGAAACGGCAAGTATCGCAGGTAATTTCGATCTCGCTGAGTGCTGCTTTTTGCTTATACTGATTACTATTGAATAGCCACGACTCCCCACAACTCAGAATCCGCCGATGTCTTATGCCTACCTATGCCTAAAGCCTCGTCCGAAGCGGCAAGCGCACCCACTCCGATCCCGTGGGTTCCAGAAACCAGGATCGTCACCCTTGGCGCTGAGCTGTGAGACGTCGACAGGTAGCGAAGAGCCATTGATGCTACCCCTATCGGCGAGTCGACAACCTCCTCAAACGGCACTGGAGAGAGCAAGCCGGTTTAAAGATTTGCAAATATGACAGAAAGGTGACACGAGGCAAATTCTGTATTCGTAGCCAGATAAATATCTAGTGTTTGTATTTTCAAACTCTTGTCCTCTTGTCTTTCCTCCACAATCAATCAATCAAAGTTCAATTAACCTGTTGCAGTCTAACTAGTTGCGTATGACTATGCAGGCGCTTCATCTAAAGCAAGAACTCGAAGCCAAACGCTGAGTGGGATCACTCCCAGAGAGTATACAGATGCTGATTGTAAAGAGTGCGGAATCAGCCCATTCCTGTAACCCGTAGGACCCATACATAAGAAATTGTCACATAATGATTGTTGTGGAGTGCAACCTCCACCTTCTATCTCTCACTTCCATCTCTCACTTCTCCCTCGATTCTCTCTCATCTGTCCTCCACAACCTCAAGATCACATCCTCTTTCATCAAAAACACCTTTATCAATCTTTATCCCTTCATATCAGCATCTACAACGCTCTATCTAAACTAGATAGAAACAACAGCCATTATCATGGTAAGGTATTTCATTATGTTCGTTACCATATACTGCTGGTATTGTGGGGTTCGGTTTGTGATCCGCCATCCCAGATGGGTGCACCACTGGCCATCAAACGGTGGTCAGCATACATTGATTGGGAGCCACTACCATACAGATCTCAATATACAGACACGCATTCAGTATTGATCTGATAACTGACTTCATCTGCGTATATCTATAGGCAGGCACACGTCTGTGTCCAGCGTGTGGCCAGAGCGGCCACCCGCTAAGAGAATGTCCATTCCGAGACTTCTACAGCCCAGGCCAACAGAAGGCATCCCCGGCAGGCCAGCAACAGGCATCTCCGACAGGCCAGGAAAAAGCATCTCCAACCTCGGTAAGTTTATTGTGCTGAGTTCCGAATTTCATGTATACTGATTTTTATTGGATAGTTCCAGATCCCTGTCACCAAGACAGCGCCGATCTCATATGCTCGCAAACGCCTCGTGGCTCTGAAGAAGCGAGATAAAGTCCTCCAGCCCCGATCCCGCGACTTTAAACCGAAATCATCACCATTAGCCCAGTACTCTGAGAGCTCGATGCCCAGTGAGGGACAGAAATCATCACAAAACGTCATAAAAACATCACCAAAAATTGGGGATAACGCCGTCGAGACTACTCCGGCCGCTGAGTTGACTCCATCTAAGGACAATGAAAGTAAGGAGTCAGTCTAGGACTTGACGTCCATAACGGAAGATTCACTTATAGCGAATCTATGTAAAGATGGGATAAATCATCGCATGGTAGCTATTAGCTATCAAATTCATGAATTTGAACCAAGTATGAGGTTGGAAATCACACCTTGTTCATCTACAGTTTTGCATTGCAAATGAAAATCAAGTGAAATAAAGTCAATATGAAGAAGCTCATAGGTTCTCTTTCGCTTCAGTCTACCGTCAAATCTGTATCCTTGAATGATTTATGAGTGAAGGGGCCTGCCCCTAGTACTTGTCGCCTATGTCGGAAATGGTAAGCAGATGGTAACGATACTTCCCCATTCGATTAAAGCTGCATACTCATCATATGATGTTCCAGGTCATTTCTTGCAATCTAAGAGGCCTGGACGGTTCAGCTTCCGCTACAATATCTCTAGAGTCATGAGCATGAGAATTCCACTATGTGTGGGTGCTTTTGTTATAAACTCACCGGGAGGTTTCTGACTGATATGCAAAGAATGATGGTGAGAGTCGAAAGTCCGACCATAGCGTTGTCCTTGTTCGGCATCCAGGTGATTGCACGGTTCCCAGGCCATGACAAAGTTCAAAGCCCTTGTCGCAGCCCCAGCCCTGGGGGGAGACAACGATTATGTATGCTCAAACTCTGAGGATGCTAACAAGCCCCGAGAGGCTACCTCAATACTATATAGATATATATAAAAATATAGGTATTTGATGATAATGAACAGAGGGCGAGAGGCAGGACAGTAGAATATCTAAGAAGCTGGTGGGAATGGCTCTATCTATATGCGCTGGGCTGAAATGAAGACCTGGTCTGCAAGGCAGAAACGCAGGCAAAGCAAACATTGACTCTGCAGGAGTTGAAGGGATATGAGTGCAACCTTCAGGTACAGATACCATGCCACACAGGATTATTGGCAACTAATCCGAGAAGAAAAGTGAAAGTGAACTGTAAACACTTGTTTATATCAAATGTAGACACGCACTCATCGTCGCGGTCCCCACCGCCGCACGACTGTTCTCATTGTAATATAACCGGCCCTGGCGTAATTCTTATGCAGCACTTTTCATGGACTTTTCATCTCGCTATGATCTTGCTCAAAGCAATGCATGTGACTCTGGGTCATATCGACTTGGGCTCCATTTTGACATGATCCCTATAACTGTGGCCTGACAGATCGGTACGATTTCACAACACCAGCGTCGAAGGAATAGGTGAGTGAATCACTTTATTATTTGATTATGTAGCGGCTTCATCCCACTGTTGGATCAACACCCTCAAGGAGGCGTTTGATTTTCCAGAGGGATATCATCGCATCAACGCCGAGCTGATCCTCAGGTCTGAAGAACAGTGCGGTGTGTTGGAATTGACCGTGGGATTCACGGAGTTTTTTGATATCAGACTTCGAAAAAAGCACCGACAGATCAAACACAGGGACCTTCGAGCCGGTTTGCGTGAGAGCCACCGAGTCCAAAGAGCCACTCGACTGAGACGTATTACTGGCAGCCGCAGAATTCTTCGAGCCAAGAAGCAGGACTCCACCACATTCCATACGATCAAATCGCTCCAGACTTCCGAGAGCCTCCTTCAGCGCAGCATCCGAGTACTCGGGCAGATCCAGAGCCCTCCAGACTCCGTTGGAGGTGCCGACGCGCTTGTATTTCTCGAGGACTGCACCTAGCTTCTTAACAACGACATCCCTCATACTCCGCAACATAAATTCCGGCGTTTCGTCCGCCCAGATGATTCTTTTCTCTTCATGGGCCGTCACAGGGCCCTGGGGGTGCTTCCATCGGAATGGCAACAGGCGCATAATCGGTGGTCTTTTCCCGGCCTTCTTGGAGAGCGGCACTGAAATAGATTGAATAAGTGGAAGAAGCTCAACAATGCGAAGCACAAGCTGGCGTCCAGTCTGCTTGTCTAGGGATGTCGGGATTGGTGATACATCCTCTTCCTGGCCTTGTTTCTCAATGTCTGCGCTTTCTTGTTGGCCTGGGATGGTTGGCTCTGGTGATGAACTGGGCTTCTTGGTCTTATTGTTTTGCAGCGAGTCCTGCAGCAGACCCACAGGCATCATATGAAGCGTGTCTGAATTCGGTTGTCTAACAAGCCCCCAAGTCCCCATCAGCGCAGATGGAAGTCGTGCACCAGTTACAGAGCACATACGTGCCGGGGAAGCCAGCATCAGGGCCCATGGGTTCTTGAGCAGGTCGGCTTCCTCCTGTGTCGTGGGGCGTCTCTTGCGATTCTTCTCAGTCCCGGAGCGAGGAAGTGTGAGGAGAGGAGACTGTGGGAGCCTCTGTGAAGGTGGCAAGGAGCTCGCATTCGAATTGTCTGTCTTTGTTTCCAAAGTGATTTCATTGACTGGGTCGGTTTGTCGCGAGGTCGAGATGCCCCGACTAGCTGCCTGAGCCTGCGATGTTGCTAGCAGTTGTCGGAACGCACTTAGGCGCCATTTTGCGTACGGGATTCGTGTGCCCACACACTCCATTGTTTGGATGGTTAGGAGAATAGAGCTGATGGAGAGTCGAGTTCAGTTCAGGGCGGAAAAGATGATCTCGGAGCTGTTGCGGGAGCCAATCGGAGCCCCTTATTTGCGGAGAAGTTGTTGATCGAGCAGTGATTGCCAAATAGCCTTAAAGGGGGTGAGACGACCTAATCGGGGTTCTCGGATACTGTATCAAAAATTTCCTCCAGAAGAATCCTATTCTCCAGAGAAAGTTAGTACTAGACCATCGCTGGCATTGTTGCTGCCGCTGCCCAGGTGTAACCTTAGCTCCTTATCTTAGCGCCTCTCTTATCGCATCAGATGGTTCACCGTCCAGGGTCACCCGGTTCCGAGTCTGTATTTCCAACTCCATACTAGATCGCTTTTGCATATTTTTCAAGATGCTTTCAAGAGCTTCTGTGCGCCATCTAGGGCGGTCTATCCAAAATTCCCCCGTTGCTATCACCCGGCCTGCCGCCGTATTCGCACGATGCTTTTCGAACCCAGGACCTTCGCTTGCGCAGTCCCCGCGGAGTTGGACACCGACGCCATTCGTGACAGAGACAGTGGTATGTTTGATACACTATATGGGCACACTATTTACTCAATGCGCATATACTGATAACATTGAATAGGGAGGCGGCTGGCACACTTGTATGTTGCGCAATTGCATTCGTCAACGGAGCTTGCATATAACCCGAAACATGATCAACCTACTAACCTGCATCGCGCGCTTCAGATGATATCTTTTCTCGATTAATGAAGGTAATTATATACAGGAGGACTCTCCCCCCGCGACCTATCCATGCTAATCAAACCTCCAGGAACGCATCATCTGCCTGAACGGCGAAGTCGACGACACCCTCTCCGCATCGATAGTCGCACAACTCCTCTTCCTCGAAGCCGATAACCCTGCCAAACCAATTCACCTTTACATCAACTCCCCAGGAGGCTCAGTAACAGCCGGTACGTGGACCTCCCCAATCGCTATCACCGACCCATACTGATTGACAATTCCACAGGCCTCGCGATCTACGATACCATGACATATATCGCCTCTCCCGTGAGCACAATTTGCGTTGGCCAAGCCGCCTCAATGGGTTCCCTTCTTCTTGCCGGCGGCGAAGCAGGCAAGCGCTACTGTCTCCCGCACTCCTCGATCATGGTACACCAGCCTTCGGGCGGCTACTTCGGACAGGCGTCTGACATCGCTATCCATGCGAAAGAGATCCTGCGCGTGCGCACTCAGCTCAATCAGATCTACCAACGCCATCTTACTGGCAAGAAGCAGTTGTCCCTCGATGAGATTGAGAAGCTTATGGAGCGCGATTACTTTATGGGTGCTAATGAGGCGCTCGAGTTGGGTGTTATTGATGAGATTCTGGACCGTAGAGTCCAGGGGAAGGAGGGTTCTGGGGAAGAGTCTAAGCCTCCTACTGCATAAATTGCATAATGTGTCTATGGTGCTTTAGTACGTACAAGGGGTTTCGGTGTCTCCTGTTTAGCCATAGGACTTTATCAGTTGCTTTCTTGAATTGCGTGTTAATAAAATCGACCATGATCACCCTCTGTCTTTTACTTCGGGGATTTTCGTAGTTTTGGTTCTGGGTGCTGCTGTGATATATCTAAATTCCATGACAATCTTCTAACCTGAGGGAGTAAGCGTTTTTTTTCGTAAGGGCCAAGTTTTCGGCATCATAGACCCATGGATGTTATAAATTGAAGAGTTGGCGTCGAGATCTGACATTGAACAAGGTAATTTTCATGAATGTGTGATGATTCTGGTGTGGCCCTAGTTGCCCCAATATAGGGTAAACTCATTCACCATTAAGTAGAAGGGATATGTTGATGGGATATATCAATCGAATAAAACAATCCGAAAGTATGGCAGTGAAAGTTTTGTTCATGGGAATTTACTAATACATATATATATCGTTTACTCCAGAAGCTGAAATACAGATTTGCATCATGTTGTATTCGCACGCTCTATGCGACCATTAGTCCCAACCTGGAGACCAAAGCGCTGCCGGAGAAACGTTGCCGTCTCGGGGGACGGCACAAAGCCGGTCGTCGGCCGTGCCGCCGCATTTGAGTGGCGCCACTGATCACGAATTGTACCTAGGAAGCTCATGTTGACAATGACAGCCTCGCCAGCCGCGAATGTATCCATCGGGTGCTCGCCCCGGGCACCACCGCCAGATTCAGCGTCAGCCGGATCGGCCAAGAGCGTCGTGCGCTCTTCTTCAACCTCTTCATCGATACCGCTATTGTGATGTGAATCGGAACTATAATGGGCGGGGGACATTGTTTCCTCGCCATCCTCTTGTCGTAGAATGCCACGCTCTTCGGCATCATGGTCTTGTGGCTGGGACTCCTCCGCGTGTGGGCTTGTCTCTGTGGTTGTATCTGTGGCTGTTTCTGTGACTGTATCTGAATTCGGTGTTGTAGGCGCTGGTGCGGGGGTTCCATTAGTCTTCACCCGCTCGATAATCAAGGCCAGCATGATGAAATCGATTAGAAAGATTAAAAGGTCGAACGAGAGAAGCCGGTAAACAGAGACGGGAGCCTGCCCAATGAAATCGATGAACAGTCCCCCATGTAGGTAGCCGCGTGTTTCCTCGCCAGCTTCGGGACGAATCAAGAAGGCATGGAAGAGCATGCAGATGAGGTTACTGCCGATGATGGCGCCGACATACGGCTGACTGCGTGTGGGTTCAAAGGGGGGTGCTTTTGGTGTGAAGAAGATTAATTCGACGATGGCACGTATGGCAAATAAGACAATCGAGCAGCTAGACGGAGAGAAACAGATGTTAGGGGTCTGTCGTGGGTGGGAAGAGGGGGTGGAGATCATTATTGGGGTTGGACTTACTCCATGTAATATAGAGCGGAGAGTTGACAATAAACTAGTATGTCGAGATCGCGCAGCAATCGATCAATGAAGGCGACTTTGGCGGTCGACTTGACTTTCTTCACGCGCGCGTTTTGGCTGCTGGGCGTGCCTGTTGGCTGTGGGGGTTCCGCATCGTCATAGGATATGCCGGACACGTCAGCGATGTATTCCGCATCCCGATAGGCATCAACGTCTGTCATAGAGGGTCATGAGGGCTTGAACAGTATGCAACAAACGGGATATAAGGAGTCGAGGTGGAGACTCCCCGTGCTTTGACGGCTGGGGTAACTATGGATGGGTTGGAGACGGAGATGTGTCGAGGCGGACTTTCCTCGGTCCGGACCACGTGCTTCTCCCAAGGTACATGCACAGCACGTTACTGTTTTATTTTAATATGTTCTGGTCAATTCAACACTTGGATGCTTTAAAATTGAATACTATGGAATGCTACTCCGTTTGAAGGCAGCTTATTGTTTGTGCCACTTCATACACTTATTCATGGTAAGCTTAATCCACAAGGATCGTCTTCGACAGCTCTGAGTAATGCTTGAAGAACCCAGTGAACAGACGTATGGCATGGGGAACATCATAGGTACCGCCTGTTTCACGGATACTGTGCATGCTAAGCTGGGGATTGCCCAGATCCAATGTCCGCGCACCCAGCGCAGCAGACAGCATAGGGCCAATGGTGCTGCCGCAGCTGGAGTCATTACGAACCACAAAGAGCTGGAGAGGAACGTGCACGCCAGTCTCCTTAGTGGTCTTGCGCGCAATCTCCTCAAGGAGAACGATTCCAGGGGAATTTGTTGCATAGCGGGCGTTGGCGTTAATCTTAATCACCGGGCCCTTGTTTATCTCCGGCTTGTGGTCCGACTCGTACTTGCCCGCATAGTTGGGGTTGACCGAGTGGGCCATGTCGGCAGAGATGAGGAAGGAGGTGGACAGAGTTTGCTCATAGGCAGTTGACAAGTCAGTGCTCTTGGAGGAGGAGGACGGAAGGACGGACAGACGGCGAATAATCGACGGAAGAATGTTCGAGTCCGCACCCTGTGCTGTGCGGCTTCCGATTTCCTCGTGGTCAAACAGGGCAATCAGGCGGATCGCTTCTTCGTTATCGAGGGCTGATTCGTCGGCCACAGAGTCAATCAGACCAACTGTAGCACAGAAAGTGCTGTTCAGGTTGTCTAGGCGGGGGGAAAAGATGAATTCCTCCAGCATACCGCCAAGACAGGACTTTTGAGTGTCGAACAGAATCATTTCGAAGTCTAGAATATCGCTAGGATTGACACCAGCCTCCGCAGCAATGAGGTCAACAAAGTGAGAGTGATGACGTTCCGTGACAGATTTCAAAGGTGAGAATAACTCCCCACCCTTGTCTGTGTTAGGGGTGTCGGTTCCCCCATTGCGGTTGAGTTCTGCAGCAACAAGGCCAGCGATAGGGAACAGCTGTGTTTCCTTGTTGAATGCAAAGTTCTCCTGGCGGTCCAGATGGATAGCCAGTGTTGGAATACGGAGGACTAACATGTTAGCAAGGCGCATTTATTGGGTCAACATAAAACATACTGGGGCGGTCAATCTTGACCAGTTTCTGCACAATGGAACCATCGCTTTCACGAGTCATAACCCGGCCAGCGACACCCAGATCACGATCAAACCCTGGATGAAATTAGCGATAGTGATAGTTTGAGGGTAATCAATGGCACGCACAAGTGTGCCAGATGCCTCCACCGTAGGTCTCAACACCGACCTGAACGAAACCTTCCCCGCTCTTCTTGCTAACGGGCTTGACCCTCAACACCGGGGAGTCGGTGTGGGCACCGATCATAGAGATGGAATTGCCCGGCTATATCCATGAATTAAAGATTATTTATGCAATTCGGCATTCGGTACATACCTGCCATTGCTTGCCGATCGCAAATGCTACGAGGGTAGTAGTGTTGCGAGTCAAGTAATACTTGCCTCCCGGTTGGCAGGTCGACGCCCAAGAGTCTCTCTCCTATTGATGGATGAGCCACATTTTTACCACTCTGGGTTCAGTTTGAACAGACCTTGATTTCTTGGAATCCAGCCTTAGCCAGAAGCTGCTTGGCCTCGTGGACGGCATGGAAAGCTGTAGATAAGACAAATCAGCGACATTCCACGTCATCGGATGGGGACTACATACGGGTAGGAGCAGCATTCACAAAGGACAAGAAGTCCAGAGCAGGTTGCTTGGCAGCCATTGTAGAATAACGTCGAGAACAACCAATTATATCAGGACAAAGACGCCTGAGGACCATTGCAGGGGGGGAGCACAAAGAAAGAAAGTTGGCTTTTGCCGGAGGTTTTATTTGGCGGTGACTGCGGATGGCAATGTCACGTAACAAAGCCACTGAAACTAGACGATACTAGTAGTCTCGGAACTATTCTAGGTAATCAATTAGAGATTGTAGGGTTCATTTATTTACTATTACGTTTACTGCGCAGTAATATATAGATATATAGATAGTTGGTTGTAAAATCAACCCCACTATAGAAGCTTTGGGGCATAATTTCCAAGATTGATATTGTCGTTGCCATGGCCCAAGCTTCGTCGCGTCGCGTGGAAGCAAGCGCGTATACCAAACCAATCTGCGCATTTCGCGTTAGAAAAACGACCCATACAGATTACAGATCCCTCACATACCCCCCCACTTTCAGTGGTCCAGTTAGACCAGTTTGGGCGCGTCCCTCCAAGTAAACAACAGGACTAACAGTGTGGGATCGGTTTCAATTGTAACAAAGCCATGCTGACACAGAAAGTTTCAAATATTCTCGGCAACCAGCATGAGACTGCTTTGTGAAAGCAAACCAAAGAGCTAGACCCCACTTTTTGAAATAGTATAAAATATACATCAGTGTGGTCAAAGGTGAAGAGTACTGATTTGACCTGGTTGATGGGGGCCCGATTGCCTTCGCTAAATCGGGTTAGCGTACCCGACGCGTGACCCAGAGAGTCGCCCTGCGCAACTCCGTCACTCCCTTGAAGACATTCATTCACATGCCTGCAATTCAGACACTTCTTTGTTGGTCTTCCTGGTGAAACAGGGTCTGCTCGTGCTTTATCCTGGAACATCTTCTGTCTTCAGGCGTCAACGGCTGAGGCCATCATTCCGCCTCTGGATCAACAACAACGGACCCTCTGCGAATCGCCCTTCAAATACCCTTGGCCCGACACCCGGATCTCTGACCGTTTTTAACATCCTCGATTGACAGACACTTCACTTGTATCTTATGCAACTCTTATCTCTGTCTTGATCGGTTGCACTTTGTCTCTGGGGCTCGGACATACAACCAGACATCGCCATGGCGGACAAACCTCAGAATTCAAAGAAGGCCGGGAATAGGTCGGCGTCAAGACCTCAAATATCGCAGGTATCAAACATTGCATCACCGCCTGGATCGAAGACACCGCCAAGCATGCCATCAAAGCGCACGATGTATTTCCCAGACAATTCAAATTCGGACAGACGCCAACGGCAAGATGGAACAGAGCCAGTCGACCCTAGTGCGCTTGCAAAAGCATTGAAGGATTATGAGACTGCTGGGAGCCGGAGGGACAGAACTCCGGCCTCCAGTCCGTGTCGCAAGAGACAGCGGGTGTACGGGGACCGGTAAGCCACACTTTTGGTCGTCTTCAATCAGAACGCCCGCGACAACGCAAATGGCAGTCCTCTATGACCCAGCTACTGACCATAATTTAGATTCATCCCCAATCGTGATGGACAAGATCTACAAGCGACTTACAGTCTGTTGCATGAAGATGGTTGCCCATCGACTCCTTCCAAGGCAAAGAAACGCCCCCCTCACTCCGAGCTCCATTTCCAAAAGAGTGTGTTACATATCGGAATCCAATGCGTTGTACATTTGAACTGACTTTTCACCGCAGCTGAGGAAGCAAACCTTACATTTTCCCGAGTTTTGCGCAGCGAGCTGTTCGGAAACACGGTTCCACAGCCCGACTTGAACTCTGCGCCACCTGACCCATTGCTCGGCTTCAGCAATGGAATCAATGACAAGACTAGATCTCATACACCACCCGCTCATATCGCTGCCAACCTCCCTCCCGCCAGCATCACCCCCACCACCCCGCACAAGAACCTCTTCAACTATGGACCTTCACGGCCCGGATCGGGACATCCAACCCCCTCTAAAACCCCTCGAAGTGTGCATGGCCCCAACTTAGACGTGCGCTCTGAGCTCTACAGTCTTTCTCCCATTCGATACGACAGTCAGCGTATTCTCGAAACACCTCGAAAACAGGCCCGGTATGTAAACAAGGTGCCATACAAGGTCCTGGATGCACCGGATCTTCAGGATGATTTCTATTTGAATCTGGTGGACTGGGGCAGTAGTAATGTCCTTGGTGTTGGATTGGCCAACTCTGTCTACATGTGGAACTCCCACACCGGTGGAGTTACGAGGCTGTGCGAGCTGAAAGATGATACCGTGACCAGCGTGAGCTGGATTCAAAGGGTAAGCAAGAGATCTGCATGATAACGCTCCATACATGATACTCACATTAAGGACTACAGGGTACACATCTTGCAATTGGCACGGGTAAAGGTCTAGTACAAATATGGGATGCTGAGCATTGCCGGCGGCTACGAACCATGATTGGACATACCAACCGAGTTGGTGCTTTGGCGTGGAACGATCACATTCTCACATCGGGATCTCGAGACCGTCTCATTTACCACCGTGATGTTCGGTCTCCAGACCAGTACATTCGAAAGCTTTCCGGCCACAAGCAAGAAGTTTGTGGTCTGAAGTGGAACACTGAAGATGGCCAATTAGCATCCGGCGGCAACGACAACAAATTGATGGTTTGGGATAAGCTGAGCGAGACACCCCTCTACCGCTTTTCCGACCACAATGCAGCAGTCAAGGCCATTGCATGGTCTCCTCATCAACATCATCTTCTCGCTTCTGGCGGCGGTACCGCTGACCGCACGATCAAGTTCTGGAACACACAGACCGGCTCAATGATCAAAGAGGTCGACACCGGTAGCCAGGTCTGCAACCTCTCTTGGTCCAAAAACTCAGATGAGATTATCAGCACACACGGTTACAGCCAGAACCAAATCGTCATCTGGAAATACCCTCGTATGGAACAAATCGTTTCCTTGACCGGCCACACTTTCCGCGTTCTTTACCTCGCTATGAGCCCTGACGGCCAGACCGTCGTAACAGGAGCAGGCGACGAAACACTCAGATTCTGGAAAATATTTGATAGACGAGCTACAAGAGACACTCGTCGGGAAGGCAGCAAACTGGCCGAATGGGGCACCATCCGGTAGTTCGGCTAACACTGTCTACTTCTAATTTGTCTCTTCATCTGCATTTGACATGGCGTTTTTCGGTTCGCTTCGATTTGGTCACTGGGGGAAAATTATCGCATGGCCTGAGGGGGATCTCACTCTTCATCTTTTTATGCGACGGCATCTATTGCATGTTTCTTTCCATCGACGGTTTAAAGCATTTCGCGGGTGGACGTCCGGCGCTCGTTCATTCGGAATGGGTATTTTGTTTGTTTGAGTTCTTTTTCTTTTGCTTTTTCTGCTTTCTGTTGCTTTCTTTGCTCCCTTCTATTCGTTCGTCCCTACTCTGGCTGTGATTTAGGCTGGCCGTACTGGCCGGTCGCCTTGGAGTCGAGCGAGCATTTCTACATCCACACGTTTCTTCAAGGCTTTGAGCGGCGGCGCTTGCGGTGTTTCCTAGTTCCGGTATGCGGTGTTGCGCGGGGGTGTTCTCATTTCAATTTGTCTTTTGCATGGTTGCTTTTGATGATGACATGACCCTTTTTTCGGCACAAATTTGTGCCTATGTTCCCATTTCAGAGGATTTAGCTATGCCAACCAACCTTCATGGGATCTATACCATGCCTGAAACGAAATGAGAATCGAAATTGATAAACACTTATATGTTTCTTGCAGGTCCAAGCCCTTGCTTCTTCAACTTGACTAAGGACCTTTTTTAATATAGTGATCTAATTTCTTTTTCTCAAGCGAAGCAACCCAATCAAGGAAATATCTGATTAACTATGCTATACTGTATACATTCGTGAATGAGCCTCGCCTGCCCAGTTTTTGGCTCAGATGACCGGGAACAAACAAAAGAAAAAGCTCGAAGAAGGGAGATTTGAAACACCAAGGGAAATCTAAAGCACCAACCGCGCTGGCTCAACTGAGAGAAGAGTCTTGATTCGCTCCAGGAATGCCTTAGCGCGGGTCTCCTCACCAACAGGGACAGTCAAGCTGAAAACGTTGGAAGCAACACCGGCCGAGCTCTCAACCGAAGCTGTAGGCACAGACTTCTTGGACGACTTGGCACTCAGGAAGTCGATCAGGTCCTCGGTGACAGGCTTAGAGCGGACAGTCTTGGGGGCCTCGAAAGCGTTCAGCTCGGGAATATAATCACCACGGGAGGTGTTGATCGGCTGGGCACCGAGAACCTCATCGAAAAGCTCATCGGCGGAGGGCTTGAAGTTAGCCAAGCGGGGCAGGTCGTCGTTGGCAAGGTCTGTAGCGACGGCAAGGAAGCGGGACAGCGGGACTGTGACACCCAGGTTATCCTGGAGCTTCTTCTGGGTAGACAACACGGCAGCCAGGGAAATAGAGATGGCGACAGAAGTCATGGGCAGGGGCTTGGCGACAATCTCCTCTTCAGCCACGGCCGGCGCGGCCGGGGCCGGGGCCGGGGCGATCTTGATGTTGCTCAGATCGAGGTGGGAAAGCTTGGCCAGAGTGGCGGCCTGAGTTGACGGGTAGTCGGCGGGAATCTGGCCGATATATGCAAGCACGTCACCCTTCAAGAGACGACCCTTGGGGCCCGAGGCTGGGATCTTGTCGACATCGGACTTGGGGATACCCTTCTCACGGAGGAGCTGGGCGACGGAGGGGTAGAGCGGATAGGCGGGGTTCTGGGTTGTGGGAGCGGTAGATTGCAGGCCTAGAAGGGGTGTCGGTGTTAGCGCCAGTTAAGCAATGCTTGTTATATCGCCGGTAGTTTCCGCCGTAGACCTGAGCCTCGAGGAGCGGCTTTCCGTTGCGGAGATGCTGTTTGCCATGAACATGGATGGGAAACTCACGTCTGCCGACACCGAACACCTGCTGTTGACGGCGAGCAAACATGGCCGGAACCTGACCGACTGTGATCTTGGCTGCCATTGCTAAGTGATTCTGGAGTTTTGGAAGATTGGGAGTGCTGCGGTGCCGATTGGGATCTTCGGCCGGTGTCGCAACTCGCCGCGGACGTTGGATTCGAAAGGAACGAGCAGGATCAACGAAGAGCCCACCACCACGTCAAAGCGCACAAGTCTCCGAGGTCAATTCTTTTGAGGTCGTGTGTTTGGCGAGGTAATTCAAAGCAGCTGTTGGAGGTGTTGAGGGCGTTGGGAGCTTTCACCGGCGGCCGGGACGGGAACATTTTTCTGCCGCTTGCTGTTTTGGCCATTATCGGCGATTTCCGATCAGAACGACGGTCAATTGATTCTTGTCCTAGTAAGTTATCGAGCGAAGCTATTTAATCGTTGATTCTCTACCAATTCTCCCCCGCATTTATGAGTGTCAATTGGCTGCGCGTCATGATCTTCATCACTTTACTAACGTGAGGATCCATAGGCTCAGTACAACAGCCATGTCCGTCAGAACACCCGCCTTCTCAATATTCTGGCGCCAATGCCTACAAGGTCCAATGCGACCTGGGTTTCAGATGAACTCGACATCATCCTTGCGCTACTTCAATTCTAGTGCGCCTCATTACAAGACCAAGGGTGTGGCTAGAACTGTCGATTCCGCGTGGCAGGCCGCAAGCCCTTATGGGAACAAGAATCCCCGTGCCCTTGCCAAGCTGCAAGCGAAAGTAGTAAAAGCCGGACAAGTGCTTCTGTTCCAAGCTCCTTCTCATCGCCCATATGTCTTAACTGCGTACGGTCTGTCCGCGTTTTGCTTCGCCTATTCCATCTACAACTCGAACGCGGTTCTCGTGGATCCTCTGGTTCCTCTTCCAATGTGGCAGAAATCTCTATTTGGTGGTATCTGTATCATGATGAGTGTTGGTGGCACCTTGTTCATTGCCCGAACTGGCTCCCTAGTCAGAAATATCAGAGCGATCAACTCCGATGGTCGTATGCGCGTCCTCTTCAGTGTCCGAAGCATGGTCCCTTTCAAGAAGCCTTACCAGGTCGAGGTGGCACCGGGTGATCTCTCTTTCAAGCGCAGAATTTCGGTCTCTCCAGAAACCATGAAGCGTTACGAGGATAGTACCAAACTCGGCCGTGCATTGGAAACTGAGCCAACCTTCATCAGGACGGTGAAATCCATGCCTCGCCGGATTTTCCAGAGCGTGCGGCAACTTTTCACGAACGAGGACTTCATCATTGTGCAGTTGGCGGGTCACAAAACCCATTTCCGACTGGACTCCAATGGATACATCTCGGATGATCTCCTACACTTTGGGCGTATGGTGAATGTGAAGATGCCATTCAGAGATTAATTGGCAATCATTATCCAAGTATCACGAAGGTCTCTTCGTGTCGTGTCGCATCTAGTTACGTTCTGTACATCATTTTGGCTTTGTCTCTTAGATAGCGATAGAGCACTTGTAATACCAGTCAAGAAGGCGATTTCAATTATACCACGAAAAAGTATCTTAAAAGAGTCCTACTGCTTGTTAGAATATATTGTAGTATGTAATGTCGTGTGGTCTTCCAAGGTTTATGCATCACTAAATTTGGGGTGCCACGTGATGGGAAGGCGCGTCTTAGGTGGACGCGGTTCACCCGTTATCGCGCCCCTCCCACATCTTGCCCACAACTCAATATCTTGTTTAAATAACAGGGTTCTTGAATTTCTCGGCGCGTTGCTCCCTCAGGGAAGCCGCTGGCAAGATGGGAAAACTCATTCGTTTGGAGCTTTTCAGTATGTACGACCGGAAGATGCGACGCAGGCAGTAGCTAACTTTAGCACTAGACTTCAAGTCCTACAAGGGACATCATGTCCTCCTATTCGGAGATGCGTATTTCACGTCGATTATTGGCCCGAACGGGTCTGGCAAGTCAAACTCGTGAGTGCCTCCTGATCTTAGCCCAAAGGGCCTTAGGCTAATGCGCATTAGGATGGATGCCATATCTTTCGTTCTAGGAATCAAGTCTTCTCACCTGCGATCGACGAATCTCCGTGACCTTGTGTATCGTGGCCGTGTTTTGCGCACATCTAAAGTGGATGGAGAGCCTGCTGCCGATGAGCAGGATGGCGAGCAAGAGGAGGAGCCAGAGAGCATGGATGTCTCCCAAGATGCCGGCGGAAACGACCCGAAGTCCGCTTGGGTGATGGCCGTCTATGAGGATGACGCAGGCGAGGAGCAGCAATGGCGCCGATCTATTACTAGCCAGGGTGTTAGCGAATACCGCATCAACAACCGAATCGTGTCCGCCCACCAATACAACGAGGCCTTGGAGGAGGAGAACATCCTGATCAAGGCGCGAAACTTCCTGGTGTTCCAGGGTGATGTCGAGGCGATCGCATCCCAGTCGCCCAAAGACCTTACTCGGTTGATTGAGCAGATCTCTGGCAGTCTGGAGCACAAAGCCGACTATGAAAAGTTCAAGGCAGAGGCGGAGGAGGCCGCGGAACAGCAAACCGTCCAGCTCAACCGTCGACGAGGAATCAATTCCGAAGTCAAGCAATACCAGGAACAGAAGCGAGAGGCCGAGAATTATGCGAAAAAGGCCGAAGAACGCGACCAGGCCATTATCACTCATATCCTATGGAAGCTGTTTCACTTCCAGCGACTGATCGACGACTCCAGTGCGGATATCCAGAAATATCAAGATGAGCTCAAGGAGTACCGCCGTGGCGTCGAGAAATATGAGAAGAACGTCGAAGACGCCAAGAAAGACCATGCTCGAGTCGGCAGAGATGTCGGCAAGGCCGAGAAAAACATCACGAAAAAGGAGAGGGAAATTGAGGAACTCAACAACTCGCTTGTGCCTGTCGACGAGAAGATCGACATCACCCAGAAGAAGGTTGAGAGATACTCTTCAAAGATTACCGAGATCGAAAAGGAGCGCACATCACAATCCAACAATGGCAAGCAACTAGAAAAGGATCTCAAGCTTGTCGAGAAAGCTCAGGCTCAGTGGGAAGTCGAATGGCAGAAGACGATGAGCAAGAAGGGTGGCCAGCTGAGCGAAGCCGATCAGCAGGAGTACCACAAGCTCAGAGAAGAAGTCAATCGGCGTTCATCGGCGGACTCCTTGAACCTAGACAATCTGCGCCGGCAGAGAAAGACCGAAGCTGAAGCAGTCAACAGCTTGAAGGGCAAGTTTGAGAACACTGAATGGCAACTCAAATCTGTTGAATCCGATGTCCAGAACATGACCGAACGCAAGTTGTCTCTCAATGACGCCGTCAGGTCCACCTCTAAAGACATTGACCGTAAGAAGAAGGAGCTGAATGCATTGACTTCCGAGCGTTTAAAGGTCTCGCAAATGCGGACCGAGCTAGAAGAAAAGCTTCAGGTGGTGTTAAGAAAACTCCTTGAGGCCGATGACGGTAAGAAGCAGACCGAACGCGAACTCCGGGCCAAGGAGTTGATCTCAGCCTTGAAGCGCATCTTCCCCGGTGTCAAAGGCCGTGTCAGTGATCTTTGCCGGCCGAAGCAGAAGAAATACTCCGATGCAGTCAGCACCGTACTAGGTCGCCACTTCGACGCCATTGTTGTGGACAACGAGAAGACTGCTAAAGAGTGCATTCAGCACCTACGCGACCAACGAGCAGGTCAGGCCACATTCATCCCGCTAGAAACCATTCAAGTCAAGGCATTCAACTCGAACCTGAAAGGCATGCATCGGGGCATGCGGCCTGCCATTGAGACTGTTGACTACGATGATTCGGTTGCGCGAGCAATCAGCTACGCGTGCGGCAACTCTATTGTCTGTGACGATCTGGCGACGGCCAAGTATCTTTGCTACGAACGAAATGTGGACGCGAAGGCCGTCACCCTCGATGGAACTGTCATCCACAAGGGTGGTCTCATGACTGGTGGACGTGGTCCTCAGCAGAACTCCAAGCGCTGGGAAGATTCTGAGGTCGAGAACCTGTATAAATTAAAGGAGAAGCTCATGAGTGATCTCACCACCCTCCCCAAGAGTCACCGCCGAGGTTCTGAAGAAGAGACACTCCAGGGTGAGCTCGTCGGTCTCGAGCAGCGCCTCACTTACTCCCGTGATGAGTTGAAGGCCCTTGAGAGGAACCTCGGGAGCAAGCGTAGCGAGCTGGACTTCGTTAAGCGCCAGATGGAGGAACTGCGACCCAAATACACCGAGCGTAAGGAAAACCTTGACGAGCTAGACGAGACAATCGAAACGTCCCAAGCTTCGGTTAGCACCGTTGAGGATGAGATCTACCGCAAGTTCTGCAAGCGCTTAGGGTATGATGATATCCGAGAATATGAGGCCCAGCAGGGCTCTATGCAGGAAGAGGCCGCGCAAAAGAAGCTTGAATTCACCACCCAAAAGAGCCGAATCGAGAACCAGCTCAGCTTTGAGAAACAGCGTATTCAAGCCACCGAGGACCGAATCAATGGCCTCAAAGCCCAATACGAGCGTGACCAGAGCCTGATTGAAGAGCTGCAAAGTCAGCAAGAAGAAATCCGCAACCAGCTCGATGAATTCGAAGCGGAACTTGAGCTCCTCCGAGAGGCACTCGAGAAGCAGAAGCAAATCTATGGCCAGTCAGCAGAAAACTTGGCAGAGCAGCGCCGTGAACTCCAGAGGCGTAGCAAGCACGTTGAAGCAGCGTTGAAGAACGTCAATGCGCTTGAAGCAGAGATTCAGAGAAACTCTTCCAGTCGTTATGCTCTTCTGCGCCGCTGCAAGCTTGAAGACATTGATGTTCCTTTGACCGACTCTTCCAATTCGCTTGACAAGCTTCCAATTGATGACCTTGTGCAAGCAGCAGACCCGGATGCCATGGAGGTGGATGAAGGAGATGGTTTGGACGAAGCTCCTCCGGTGCACGATTATGGTATTGAGGTCGACTTCGATTCTCTGGGAGAGACCCTGAAAGAGGTTAGTGTTTGCTCCTATCGGTTTATTTCTCACATACTAATTCAATTATAGGAGGCCGATGACAAGCTCGAGGATGAACTGCTCGAAAAGGTCCGTGTTCTCAACAGCGACCTCGACAAGATGGCGCCGAATGCGCGTGCCATGGAGCGCTTGGAGAGTGTCGAGAACAAACTTCGCAGCACCGAAAAGGACTTCGAGGACGCCCGGAAGTCTGCACGAAAGGCCAAGGAAGAGTTTGAGTCCGTGATGAAGACGCGGTCCGACCTCTTCAACAAGGCATTCACTCACATTTCCGAGCAAATCGGGCCGATTTACCGTGAACTCACGCGCAGTGCCAATTACCCCCTGGGTGGTCAAGCGTAGGTTTTCTTTTTTTAACTTCTGGCTCTGACCGATAACTAACATTTCAACAGCTACCTCGATATTGAGGACTCGGACGAGCCCTACTTGGACGGCATCAAATACCACGCCATGCCTCCTCTCAAACGTTTCCGAGACATGGAGCACCTTTCAGGTGGCGAGAAGACCATGGCCGCACTCGCTTTGCTGTTCGCTATCCACTCGTACCAGCCGTCTCCATTCTTCGTGCTAGACGAGGTTGACGCAGCCCTGGATAACACCAACGTCGCCCGTATTGCCAACTATATCCATGACCATGCCGCACCTGGCATGCAGTTTATCGTGATTAGTCTGAAAACCGGACTGTTCCAGAACAGTGAGGCTCTGGTTGGTATCTACCGGGACCAGGTCGAGAACAGCAGCAAATCGTTGACGCTTGATGTGAGTTTTGAAGATGTCTTTCGTATACGCCGATATGGAAATATGCTGACAATGATTATTCACAGCTTCGGAAGTACACCTAAATCCTCAGGTGGGATTTGTGCGGATTGTGTGATAACCCTTTGCTTTTACTTTGCTTGCTATTTCTTCATCTTTGTAGATTATTGAAACTACCCAGTGTCTATTATGGGCAATTATTTCTATCGACAAGGCTGTTAATTGATACCAGTTCCTATACTGTGGTTTTCACGTTGTTCTAACCCTTCTCGCACGCCGTAGCTGCGGGTAACCCTAAAAACCTCTGTTTCCGAACAGCTCACATGTCGACTGTCCATACTTCTACTGATTTTGGATGATGCCTCTTAGAGCATCTCCCGAAAGTAGATATGGAAAAAAAACTCAATTAAGACCATCTTAATAGATGTGTCGAGGCCGCCATGTTAAATCCCCCCGCCTAGAAAATGCACCACTTCATGGCAAAAGATAAGAGATACTAAGACCTCGCCCAACAGATAGCAAAGAACCGTCCACCTGTGAAATCACGAAGCAACGGACTTCAGCTTCATTTTGATGCACTTTTTGTGAAAAGCCAGGAACCCGACTTCCACCATGCACCAGACTTGGCACTTGTTGAAAGTACCGGTGTTGGATGAGACAAATTGAAACAGAAAAATAAGAAGCGCCGAAAACCGAAAACCGAAAACCGAGAACCGAGAACCGAGAACCATAAAGTGTGAATCGTGGATCGTGAATCGTGGATCGTGAATCATGAATCGAAAAGATTGTTCTGCGAGAGGCTTGCGACCTATTGGGGGTACTACCATTAGCAAGAAGTAGATAGTCATCGAGGCCCAATAAATCAGATACCTTCTAGTCTGTGCCTTTCTGTCCTACAACCTCAGTCACGTTCGCAGGCTTGATCTTCGGAGTGATATTCATCCCAGAAACCCCTTTCGCTAGCAGAGCAGCCTTAGCTTGATTAGGGGTCTTGGCTTGAGTAGCACTCTTGACCCCAGCCGCAGGCTTAACCTGAGTAGCAGTCTTGGCCTGAGTAGTACTCTTGACCCCAGCAGCAGGCTTAACCTGAGTAGCAGTCTTGGCCTGAGTAGTACTCTTGATTCCAGCAGCAGCCTTAGCTAGAAACGCAGCCTTGGCTTGAGGAGTCATCGTAGCCTGGGTTCCGTTGGCCTCGGTGGTACGCTTGGTCTGGGTGGTAGGATCGGCCTCAATTGCTGTCTTGGCCTGGGTAGCGGCCTCATGCTCAATGACAGGCTCGGCCTCGGTAGGGGTCTTGTTCTCGCTAGTAGACGTCTGTTCCTCGCTAGCCTCAGTGGGAGGATCCTCAGAGGATGACTCCACGTACGCGCCAGAGGAAGGGACAGTCTCAAGAGTAGCATCCAGAGAAACCTGCGACTCAGTTGCGATGTCGGTGGCCGAGTCATTCGGAGCCGGGTTGCCGTGTTCGCCCTCCTCGAGTGGCTGAGGGAGCTGGTTAGGGATGATGTTGAGAAGGTTGTTGATCGCATCAGCATTTTTGCGAATATGGACCGCATGCTTTGCCTTGTCGGCAAGCTTGAAGTCACAGGGGACCAGACGTTCGTCGGGCTTTTGGTCGCGATGGTATTCGTAAAGTCGGACTTTGATGCCGCGGATGAGGATGGCCCAGCATCGCTCACTGGGAAGCGGGGCACTGATCAAGCGTGGAATGGATTGATCCCAGTTGTCCTTGATTGAACCAGAGGGGTCGAGAATCAGCTTCACGACGGCGTGCAGGGACCTGTCTTCGCCAACGGCTTTCACAATGAAGCAGTTGGAGTGGTTGTTCTCCTCATCCTCTTGCCACTTGAGGACCCAGCCATCATTCGAATCGAAGGCGTAAGTGAGGAGACCGCTAACCATGATCTTCGAATTCTCAGCGGTTGGCTTAGACTCGTATGCGGTGATGAACTCTGCAATTGCAGGAAGCGAGAGATAGTTCGTGGTGGTCTCCATGATAGCGCGCGTACGAGGAAAGAGTTGGTGAGATAGAACTAGTCGGTAAATTTGTAGAAGAGGAAGTGACGAGGAGGATGTGACAAGGAAAGAAGTAACGAGGCGTGGATGCTCAAAGTGTTGAAATTCGCAAATCAGATCAAGAGACCTTACATAAAATCAAATTGTGCGTTAGCAAACATATGTACGTACATCCATTAATAGGCTCCTACAATCTGGCTCAGATAGTCGATGGAAAATCCCCATTCAAGGCAAACATTTACGTCAACGGGGTTACCCGTTACTAGGGGTCTACAGGCATAGATCCATGGGGAAGTTTACACTATATGTACCTCAAGTAACGCGAAAGTGCGAGTTGGGTGAAAAAATTGTGATATAATACATGTATATCTAGTTCAGATATATTCTTATATTGCTGATTCTGCCTTGGCCCGACTCTTTACGCCTGTAAATCTGCCTTAAGTAACGCGAAAGTGCGAGTTAAGTAAACAAGTCCATATAACATATGTATATCTAGTCCAGACATATTGTATATTGTTAACTCTAACCTAACCTGACCATTTACGCCTGAATTTCCCTTAACGCGAAAGTGCGAGTTGGGTGAAAAAGTCCATAAAACACATATATCTAGCCCAGATATATTGTTATATTGCTGATTGTACCTTGACCGACCTGATCTTGGATCGAAATCCATCCAAGATAGTATTCGTCATGCACGGCACAGCCGACTCATTAAGGAAAGATGTCAAAGGGCGCGAGAGTGGATATCAAGCTTGCGAGTTTGTATCACGGTCGATCCTGCGAAAGAACGATCACAATTCTGTCTGTTAATATCCGTTTGGGTATTGAATATTTTTTTCTACTCCGTACCGCTATAATTGCCGGAATGTTTCACAGGGCTGCATAAGCAGCTTAGGAGAGGATGTTGGTAAGCATTACATATAGTGTCCACGAAGAAATGGAGCCTAGCCGTTTCCAAAACAGATTTTAGCCTAGCGTTCCACCACTAATTGGCTAATTCAGCCTTATTTGAGACATTTGACAATCTGGGTTGTGATATTCAGGGTCTTTACCCCTGAGGTTGAAGGGGACCCTGCACTCTATATTCGGCAAACGTCGATGCTCAACTACCGTCTTACTTACCAAATCAGGAAACTAATCTAACAGGGTAACTAAATGGGGTTTAAGGTCAGGGTCTAAAAATGCAGGTCATATGTGTAGGGTTTGAGTTGGAGGATGTTTCAGGGCCCCACGGTGGAGCATATACTTGGCAAGTTGGGTGAAGAATCCTGAGTCTCAGACAGAACTAGCGTACCCATTCCGGGAGATATCTCAGTTTTGGTTTATTCAATTTCGATTAACCAAAATCTGATGGCGAGAGAGCCAGTAGGACTACAAAAGGAATAGAGTGCAATAGAAATCTCTGTATTGCATTGAGGAAAAGAGGAAACTAGCTAAATGTGTGTGTACAGTATACTACAACTGTTGTAGACTAAAAGTGCTGGGAGCAGACAGTGGAGGCGACGTGACCTCCAACAAAATCGACGATTTCCGGTCATCCGGGCACTCTCGATTTGAAGTGTAGGCAACTTGACTTCTGATAGATGCCGAAAGCATCTTTCCTAGAGGGCATTTGCGATGGCGCCATACGAATCCTTGGGGTTGTAGTTCCCGTCGAAAAGCAATGGGCTCTTATCGGAGCGCCACGAATCCTAACAAAATATGTAGTATTAGTATACGATATGCTGTACCAAGGGAGGAATGAGCATTTACCGGGTCAGCAACACCCCAGACTGTGATTCCGACACACTTCGGCTGATCCAGGCAAGCTTTGACAACCTATAAAAAGAAATAGAGATTTAGTAGGGAATCAATAATATCAGTCATAGCATTGTAGGACTCACATTGACGTAGTCGGTAGAGCCGGCGCCAGCAATATCAAGCTCAGTGATAGCGACCTCCTTGGTTCCTGCGCTGGCTAGAGCATTAATAGCTGTAAGAGGTTGTTAGCTAATTTTCGGTGAATAAGAAGCAAGTGGGTACTTATCCTGAAACTCCAGAACCGCCACCGGCGCTTAAGTGGGTTTGAGAGCCTTGAAAGGAGTGAGCAATCATATACGGTGGGCTGCAATGGCAGGTATCTTACCGATTCCGTCGATTGGGACACCGGCAGCAATCCATTTCTTGACATGGCTAACCATACCCTGCAGTTTAGGGTAAGAGGCAGAATCCAGGCTGTGTAAGGTCAGAATCCATGCAAAATGAAAAGAGCAGAGGGCTGCGACTCACTTGTAGTCGTTGATGTAGAGCTTTGCATTTGGGTCTGCAGCACGAGCTGTTTCGAAAGCGATCCGCACAAAGTCTTCGCCGAGGACTCTGAAGAAGACACTGTCACGAAGGGAACCATCCTCGTTGAAAATTTCGTTTACAACGTCCTTCGGGTGATCAGTAAGGTAGCTTTGTAGAACTCATATTATCGATACAACATACCCAGGCGTAGATTTGGCCCTTGTAGTGCTTCATCACCGTGGTAATGTGGTTCTTCATGACATTGGTCAGGGTTGTTTTGTCCGAGATAGAAGAGACCCAAGATGGAAGCTGGGAGTGCCACACTTGACGAGTTTAGCTTCTCTTGTTGTGATATAGTTGAGTTCTATAGTTTCGAGGACTTACCGAGAGTATGGCCGCGGATCAGTTTCTTGTTTGACTGGGCAAAGTTGACCTAGAATGTGTGAGGACTAGGCAAAGAAGCAGTGGAAAAGGCCGGGTGCATACCAGATAGTCAGACCCTGCGAAGTTGAACTGTCCTTGGCTTGCTATTTTTGTAGATTAGCTTCTGATGCTCTAATTGACCCCAGACAGTTATACTTACGCTCAGTAGCATCCCACTTCATACTGTTCTCCGGAGTCAGTTGGCCGAAGTCGGCCTTGATGATTGCCGGGGTCTTTGCATTCTTGCTCAAGCTGCCCTGGTCACCAATGTTTCCCAGGTATTTTTTCCCGTGAGCCTTGAATTTGGCATCAATGCTCACAGAGGCTTGTCGGGATTCAACCGGTCCGGAAAGCACTTGGCCAGCGAAAAGCATAACCAGAGCAGCTGTCTTGATTTGAATCATATTGGGAAACATGTTGGTTCTTCAGGTCGATGAATGGAAATGAGACTGGTAGAAGACATTGTTCGGGGGGAGTGAGAAGATACTTATACAGGACAGGAGCCCACATTTCTTCAGGAAGAGGAGTTGACGGTTGAAACGTTAGCTCAAGGGGAAGTCCTTCCCCAATGCAAAACGGAGCTGCATCATCAATATTTTCCCCCTAATGGGGAAAGGGAGTTGTATCCAAGCCTCTAGTAAATACCTCGGATGGGATAATATTGATCTTTGCTTTTAGCCTAAATGTTCGCATAGAAAGACTTCAGCCTGGACGATATGTACTTGGAATGAATACTATCAAACCACAAGCTCCCGTTGTCGTTTCGGGTATAGTATAGGTCCCTTGCAAATCCTGGCCCCCACATATAACGACAGGGCCCACAAATCCTGGCTTGTGCTCAAGGGTAGAATAGCCCGCCCGGTTGAAACGAAGAGGGGTCCTCAGGGGTGGAGATGACATCTACCGCATGTAATTCGTACATTGAAGGCCGACCCTACCAAATTCCGCTTGGCGGTGCCTCGGGGGATTACATCTGACGTCCTTCAGCTTTCAGCAAGGCGCAACCTACACTGAGAAGGTATAACCAAGAAAAGGTTTGTTAAAACTAGTGTGTTTGATAGTGAAACCGCCACATGATGATATGTATCAGTAAGAAATCAATCCGCCTAGGTCTCCATCAAGACCCTCGGCTAGACAGTCTGGACCGATGATCTCTTCGATGCGTTTACCCAAATTTAGTCTAAATAGTCTTGGAATGGTTAATTCAATGTGGAGTCCATGCTCGGGAGTATTTCTAGAAAGGAAATCGTCCGGTGGACCGGTTGATATAATTTATTTTGGTCAACCTCTCTGAAGTCAGCAAATTAAATACACCAAGGGTCAGTCTACGCAGTCCCATAGGGGCCAGGTGTCAAAACCTAGTTTTAGGGGTGTTGATGCCTGAATGCCTTGTTTTGGAACGGCAGAAAAATATAAATACCTGAATTACTATTACAATTCCTTAATAATCAAAGTACCCCGGGCGGTTTACCTAGCTAGTTAGCGTTCTCAAGTCTAAAAATGAAGCCTTTGACTACCATACAAAATTAGTGCATCTCCATGTTCCTGGCTGGTTTACAAGTACACAAAAATGAAGCCTTTGGGCACCATACAAATTAATGCATCTCCATGTTCCTGGGTGGTTGCAAGTCCAAAAAAATAATATGGAGATGCATTAATTTGTATGGTGCCCAAAGGCTTCATTTGAATCAATTGACGTATCCATGGTTTACAGTACACTGTATAGAGCGGTGTAGAAAGCGGTGCTAAAACAAGGCATTAAGGCATCAATACCCCCTAAAACTGGGTTTTGACACCTGGCCCCTATGGGACTGCGTAGTCAGTCCTTTCCAACTGAAACATTGCGGATTTCACCTTCCTTCGAAGACAAGAAATTGGCTCAATTCATTTACCCGGTCCAACCATCAATTTATGAGCCGTCTTTGGGGTATTTAAACAAGGTCGGTTCCTGCCCCAGGTGGTTTGTATTTGTGCTTCAATTCTTCAAACAAATAAACCACCATACACTAGGATCCCAACGACAATGAGATTCTCCAAGGCAAAAGCTGGCCTGGTGTCATCTGGCATGCTGTTGCTCGCATCAGTACCAGTTGCCGTCGCCGACTGCGCGCTTCCATCAACTTATACTTGGACATCAACTGGCGCTCTAGCGAATCCAAAGTCCGGATGGACCGCAATCAAGGATTTCACCAACGTTGTTGTTAACAATAAGCATCTCGTATATGCATCAACCACCGACGCAAGTGGGAACTACGGCGCGATGAACTTCGGTCCCTTTTCGGATTGGTCTGGCATGGCAACTGCGAGTCAAATCAAAACGAGCTTTAACGCTGTTGCGCCCACTTTGTTCTACTTCCAGCCAAAGGACATTTGGGTCATAGCCTACCAATGGGGCTCAAGCACGTTTACCTATCGAACATCAAGTGATCCTACCAATGCCAATGGATGGTCATCGGAGCAAGCCCTTTTTTCCGGAAAGATCACCGCCCCGGATGCTGCTATTGATCAGACCGTTATCGGTGACTCTACGCACATGTACCTTTTCTTCGCTGGGGACAATGGCAAGATCTATCGCAGCAGCATGTCTATCGACAAGTTCCCTGGAAACTTCGGAACAAGTTCGGAAATAGTACTGAGTGGCGCTAGGAACGACCTGTTCGAAGCAGTTCAAGTGTACACTGTTAAGGGTCAGAACAAGTACCTTATGCTTGTTGAAGCAATTGGAGCACAAGGGCAGCGGTATTTCCGTTCATTCGTCTCCAGCAGTCTCGGCGGTAAGTGGGAACCGCAGGCAGCAAGCGAGAGCAAGCCCTTCGCCGGAAAAGCCAATGTCGGTGCAACCTGGACCAAGGACTTCAGTCACGGTGATTTGGTTCGAACCAACCCTGACCAAACAATGACCGTCGATCCATGCAACCTGCAACTCCTCTACCAGGGACGGGATCCCACCGCCACCAGTAGTAACTACAATACCATACCGTGGCAGCCTGCCGTTCTCACCCTGAAGAAGTAAAGGGGGTTATCTATTTCGGAGGTGCATTCGGACTGAGGATGGAGCTGTGAAGATGAAATTGTGAGAGTTGTGAGGGGAGGACTATACGCGATCGAGATCATGAGGCAAGACGGGTCATGCAGCGGATGAAGATAGAGTACTCTGAGTCTGAGCCTGTTACATCCATATTTAGTAGCAGATTCAAATCTAAGTACGGAGTAGAATCTCTTCTACCCGTTGCACAACCTTTTGAAAGAACAAATTGTCCAGTTGGCCGAAGTGCTCGGGCGAATTGAAAGTAAAAGCCAAGATTTGCCCAGCCCTCCGATATATATATAATCGTTCCTATAGTTCTGTTACTTCAACTGGCGAAAAGAATCCCATGGCCAGTGAAATACATTTAGGCAGATGATGATCCGAAAAGTTGACTTCGGTTACAAAGAGTATATCTACTGCGTCCGCAGTCGAACTTTCAGGAACAGGTGCCATCAGAGGTCGAGGAAAGCGTACGAAGCTTCCAGATGGACATTTTATAGTCATAGACATAGAATTATACGCATGACCTTCAAGCTCCATATAGTCTTGGCCATTTTTTGCTTGTTAGGGGGGCTTGCTGCAATCCTAAAGATTGAACTGCGAAGGGAAAGGAGGGCAAAAGCTACGGATTGAGCTATGCTACTAAAGCGAGATGGAGAGCAAACATCCTAAATCTCAAAGGTGAATGTATAAACAGGATCTACACGTTCTCCTCGGTTGAGCTCTGCTCCCTCCCTGGCCTCACAGGTTCATGAAGTGGCTAAGTCCATCAAAACTCCCAGCTACCAATTCTGGTTGCAGGAGACTCCAGACCGAAAAATTCCTCAAAAGTTTGGTGGACAAATCCGATGATCTCCAAGGCAGGAGACCCCATATCCGGATCGGAGACAATTGTTTTGTATGTTAAGTACAGAGCTGCAGGAAATACCTCACTACCATCAGTACAGAGACCTGCTCTGTACGATCCAATTCCGAAGACGTCAGTGCCTGGCACAAGTTTCACTGTGGGCATGAATGATTTGAATCCTTGTTATGCCTTGCCTGGAAAGCTTACAAAGACAGAACAGTGGGTTATTGGGGAATGGGAAACCAACTGACTTGTTCAAATCGAATTCACCAAACTGTTTCTGCCCTGCGAATTAGATAGAGAGCGACTAATTGACCAAGTGGCTATCAATGGAACGAGCAGTCCAGCGCCAGGTACGGAATAGAGCGGAGTTCTCTGCTATGGCGACGGATGCTAAATATAACCTTATCGCACCATAATCTGTGAATCTGACCCATGGCTTGGACCAGATCAAGATACGGCAGGACCGACCATCAAGGGCACATACACAAGGACACGGACTACCGTGGATCATGGCAGCCCGTTCAAAGGGATACAAACACAGTCGGAACCGAGGTCCTACCCCCGTACTATGGCGATTCCCCAGCTGCTACCTGGATACCTGTGATAGGTTTGCAACAGTACAATTACAAAGATGAGGGCTTGGGCTGGAGTTCCGACTTAACCCAGAACCCGAACTCATCACAGGTTGCTCGTTGACTCGCGATCACTGACATTACCTAGGATGGCTGGTCGTATAACTACAAAATTGGAAGACGGCGAGCCCGTGCGGCAAAGAAAACACTCAATTGACAAATCAGTCGGTGCGATCAAAGGGCTGAAAATTCAGCTTCCTTGGTCAATTAAGTTGATTCGCAGATCTGCTCTCGACTTTGGGTCTGTGTCCATGGGTCCCAAGGTATTTGGAAAGCTCAAGGGATCAACTCGGACCCACTGGTAAATGGGGTTAATGTCAGTTCCCGACTGATAATGAACTGTAATTCTTTCTCTATACATCCAGAGCTACCATGACTGGTCGGTGTGCTTGACCCCGACTTTCTATGCTCGATTGCATCTGGACAGGCAACCCCTTATCTATAATCCGGGGTCGAATGAGTTCTGGGCTCTCCCTTGACAGCCTCGAGGTGGCGATGTTTGATATAGCGCTTTACAAGTACAAGGATAATGGCTAAGGAAGGCGAGAGCGACGGAATCAGGGACCACTAAGAATAAAACCAAGCTTCAACGGAGTCCTTAGCCAATGGCTCTAAGCTCCTTTCTGGCAATCTGACGCCAAGTACGGTGAGAGGAACAACGGAGTCATCAGGTGCAGTCTACTTGGGTATAGTCACCGCCACCATCCAAGTGACTGTAACCCCAACGAGCATTGCAAATCATGCCCAGCGTCAACAACACGGACACCACGAAGGCGACCCGAGGCCAAATTTCCAATAATGCAGGTTTCCTGCACGAGTATCCTGGTACCAGGATTTAACCATCTGCACTCAGCTAGCAATGGTAACGGAATGTCAACAGGCGGGAGCCCCGGGAGCACCACCCGCCGAGACGCACATATTCATACATGCTCAAGAACATTGCGCGGTGTAAGTACACTTTGTACAGCAGGAACACTGGATATTTTGTTACCGAGGATGAAAAATAAAAAAGCAGTATTTCCAAATATGCAAATATGCAATCCCTCAAGTGTGTTGTGCAACGGTAGCAGTACATACTCGCGTCCACGGGCAGATGGTGATCTGCTCATGCACATAATACGGCCATTATAAGGGAAGATATTCTCTCTAAAATGTACTCCGTACAGAATCAAGAGGACAATAATAGAATTGACCGTAATATTGTACTCCGTATGTATTCCGTTGTTGATCATTCCATCTCTTTGGTGTTGCGGCCCGCACAGATACGCAAGGGACGCATGTCTCTTCCACGCCACTTGCTAAGGGGGCGTTGTGGTGTATTCTCTTGTGGGGATCGTGCATCCTTGGGTATTACAGAGTTTGGGGCCAGTGCGGCTCAGGGGATGGTAATGTGTATATTGTTGCTTTGCTGCTTGGCGCCTAGGTGCGATGTATCCGTACGAACTCGTATCTAGCCCCGTGCTATTGATTGCGTGGAATTAATATTGTTTTACTATTAATATTATTTTCGTGCTTTTGTCGATGATAACAAGGCTGCCTGGCAAAGAGCATTGGCCATAGACTATCCAATATATTCGAAACCTCGAACCAAAAGATACATAGGTCAAAAGGCATCAGGCCGATACTTGCTGAGACCCTATCTTCAACTGTAGTGAAGGGCTGACTTTTCTTAAGATCGAAAACCTCGATATCTCTCCTCATCGCAATATAAAGTGAAATTGCCAGTCCCGTTCTATCGCACAACAGGATTATGTGGCCTGCAGGTTCATCGAATAGCACTAAATAACTCCATCCGGTTACATTTTCCGTGTTTCTGGGCCCAGTCCGAATAGCAATGATACCAGCCCCCTAGAAAAAGCAAATAAATAAGACAAGGCCAAAGAGACGGTGGAGGGATAGTAATGATAATACGGAGGACACAGTGGCACTCCCTCATAACATTGGGCCTCGCTACAGCTGCAGTCCGCTGCTGCCGCAGGCCGAGATCCTGGTGGCGTTACCTAGGTAGCTAATCATGACCTTTTTCAATCGTTGGCTATGTCGTATATTGTATACCACAGGGCCAAGAAAAAAAGAAACAATGCCTACTCCATAAAAGCCATATGGAATAATGGAGCGGTTGATTAAATTCGCAATGATCAGCTTCTTGGTCTGCCATCCGCGGTCCCCGCTCCCAGTAGACACTGTCGATCCGGGAGCAGGGAACGAATCCCAATGGTAGTTGAAATTCAATTAACCTTGGGGCTCCTTTTCCTTATGGATATAGACAATAATTGTCCTTCGGTTTCGAAGAATGCTTTGACTCTAGCTCCGGGTTGCCACGTCCGCTCATGCACGATGCCGCAGGGAAGCAGAATTTGGAATCACCAACTTGAAGAATCCATGCTAGTGGCGATTTGATACATACCCCGAGTTCGCATTTACACCATGCTGAAAAGAAAAAGAAAAAAGAAGGAAGTGGCCGCCAGCAAGACCAAAAGGCCAAAAAAAAAGAAACGATGAAGATTGACCAGGATAGTGCTTATGCTCGGGGGTTGTATCCGTACGCCCGGAACCACAAACCAACTTCCGCGAACTTTGAAAATAAGCTCAAGGTTCGATGGTCGCGTCTATAGCTTTGACCTCTGGGGGCCTCAGCTTTCCGAACCAGGCAGGATTTATCTCCAGGTCTTCAGACCCGCGTTGTAGATTAGGTTGGAGAAGGGCCGCACAGACAATGGACCAAGCGCCCGGTGGAGATCAACATTGTACTCCGTGCTCCGGAAGCCTGACATTACTATCTTACCCACAAATTCCCAGGAAAAAAAGAAAGAAAAAAAAAACATTGAGCTGTGGGCGCAGCTGCGCGTACGATGTAATTGAAAAAAAGCCCACTACGCTGACGCACTGGCAACGCAAGTAAGTATCCATTCGGAGTAGATCCATAGAAGTGGGAGAGATTTACCTAGACCATGCAGTAGTCAGTGGTTTATTAGCTTCTCTCGGCTTGCAGGTGATGATCTCAGAGGCGTCGAGGATGACCGCTCTTCTTCTTTATCACCTGTCGTGGCTGATGTGGCCTAGGGATCGCCGATCGGTTAATACGATTGGATGGATAAGTTTCCACCTTGGGCTAATTGGATCGCCCATCAATTAGGTACAGCATGAGACTCCTGGATATCCCTACCATTTCTTGATAGATTAGAAGATTAGAGAGTAAAGTTGGCGTATTGGAGCGGGAAATATATTTATGGATACAACGGCTTGCTGCAGATAGCCTACGAGTAGTGCAGATAGCGGGGCAAGTGTGTTGAGGGATTTGGATCTATTTTGATAAATTTGGAGATATTTGGAACACTTGATTTGTGAACAGTTGGACGATCTTTGTGGCTGTTTTCTCTAAGCGTTGAAGTTGAGACGTTCCAAGGTTCCAAAAAGCCGATCACGGATCCCCCGACGGAACCATGGGTCGAACAAGGTTATGTGACACTCATCCATGGATCACGACCCTAAGCGTCAATGCGCAGAACGGACTCGACCCATCGACTACACATTTCAAAGGGGCAGAAGTGGATGGTCCAATCACAAGATGCAGAAAGAAGTGATACGGAAGCTTTCGTATTGCCACACACTCGGCTTTGCAGCTATTCATTTTTCCTTGCATTAGCACCAAAAACCCATTTCGCACTTTCAGGGGACATCGATGTCATGTGGAGAAATCTGCCAATCCTCGGGGTCTGGTGTCGGACGTCGGGATTGGGAGAATTGGGAGATCATGGACATGCGTATTATTACTCCCTGGTATATTTATCTCGCCTGGACCCTGCCCCTAATCGAATGGCCCCGGATTTCTTATCCATCGGCAAGCTGCGTTGACTCTTCTTTCTATTAAATTGACACCGTGGGCCGATTGTTGAGAGTCCCAGGTCCATTCTGTATTTCAGAGGTTGTATTTGCAAGTTACTACGTTTTAACAAGCGCAGTGAGCCATCCTGTGAACTCAATTTTCATACCCCATACGATCTCACAATATGGATATGAATCGCGGATATCCATTTCCTGGAGAGGTGCTGGAGCGAAGGCACTCGGATACATGCATCCCGCAGCAACCGCCGATGAACATGGTAATAGAACTTCCCGATTGCAAAACAGAAGGCAACAAGTATCAAGTTTGGCTAACAATTAAATAGCCGATCACCCCTAAACAACCTCATACCGCCGAATACACACATCCCCATTTTGCCATGATATATCTTGACCACAATGGTCAATGGCAACTACAAGCCTCGCCCTCAATTGCAGGCTGTGAAGGCGCTATCTTCACACCAGATGTTACTGACCGATTCATCGAAATGACCGGCCAGACCCCACAGACGAGTCCGCAATTCACGAGTGAGCCAGGCTTCCTAGAATCCAACGTTCCAGAGCGGCAACACTGACCTTTTTCCCCCGCCTCCTTGCAGACCCAGCCCAAGCACCCCACTCACCTTGGGACGGGCAACCGCCTTCTGGATGGGGGCCAACTGGTCAGACGAGACAGGCTGAGATGATCCCATTCCAGTGGTCCTCACAGCAAAGCCGGAAAAAGTCAAAGCGTTCCAGCGGCTTGCCCAGGTCTCGACCTAAATCTAGCTCGCCGCCGCCTACCACACCTCCACCTGGGCGGACTGTTCTTCGTGTCGGTAACCGGGCACTACTGCGACGGTACTACGAGAAGGCATTCGAGGATTTCCAGCAGCTCAACTGCCGCGCTATTGCAAAGTCCTATATCAAGCTGGTCGAGCCGAGGAAGCAGGTCCATTACCCATACAACGGACGCAGGGTTGTTGCCGGTGTCTCACAGCGGGTTGACCCGGAGTTCACCAAGCCAGCTTGGTGGCCCGCTGGTGTTTTACACAAGGAGCCTGATCATCTGCTCAAGCCTGGTGAGGATATGCTTTTACTATCAATGATATGAGAACACGGGTCAATACTAACTGACGATAGACCGACTGCGACTTCTTGTTCATATCCTCTGTGAACTAAAAGATAGCCACGGGGTCACAACAGACAAACTGCGAGACGCTGGCCAAGACGTGAGACGCCAGATTACCCCTGCCAACCGGCTGCAGGTTCTAGACGAGATCTACTTTGTGCGACAGATGGAAGAACAGTTCCTGGATGGTGAAATCGGTACGTGTCACCCTATCTCAACCACAAGACCCAATCAGCAGTTCCACTAACCCTGTCTGTACTTTTGTCATTTCAGACGCCAGTACCTTGATTCAGGTAACACAAACACATCTACCAGAAGCAATCTTCCAAGACGGCGATGAACTATCATCCCGTGCACACGCAGCACCAATAACAGCGTCTATGATCGAGGCCGAGCATGACATGCAGGATGCAGGTGATAACCCTAGCATTTCCACGCTGGAAGAAGATGACTCAAAGCTACATCACTCGCATAATTTGCCCCTCTCACCCACGACTAGCGAGTCAAGTGGTCCACACAGCCCGACAGGCAGCTTCGGCTATCCAATGGGTGTAGCGCCATCAGTGAATGTAATCCCCCCTCTCGAGTCCCCAAATGTCACAAAATCTATGCATCCAGACCCGAGTTACCTGTCCGGGTACTACTCGCAACCGTTCGTGTCTGACAAAGGGCCCGGGTTCTGGTCACATGCCAACCCTGCATCACAGTTTGGATATTAGTATTGTTCTGTTTCCTTCCCTCTCTTGTTTTCACCAGTACATACCTGGAGTTTGTGAGCGTTTGGCTGGACACGGATATGGGGTTTCAATGGTTGCTTTTCCTTATATAATTATTATTTCATTTCTTACTTGGGATGATTTATCACCTCGCTTTCATATACGAGAAGCCAGGGAGAATTTGCAATAAATGAATGGGACTCAAATATGGCGAACACATCATTAGAACAGTCCAAGTAAAAACTTATAAAACTCGACTGATAAAGTTTTCTGCCTCAGGCGACGACTTCCCACCTGGGCCCAGACAGCTCGCTGATTGGGTCCGCATGCCGATCCCCCAGCGCAGCTCTCCGTCCAACCAACACTCACAACACAAGCACACGTCAACTTCTCACCTTCTCGCTGGCTCTTGTCCGAGTATCTCCTCAACCTTTGTGACTACATCAAAGCAGCAGCAGCAGTTCTGAATCGCCGTTTTCGTGTCATGCGCCAGTGAGTCCCGAGTTGTTGACTCTGTGGATCGCCAACCACAGTTCGCCATCACCCAGTGAGTCCAACAAACGCGTGATCTACTGATAAGGTAAGATTGCCGTCTTTTTAAATTGCCCCTCATGTCTACATAATGGCTGTGATTTTGGAGCACTCGCGCTTGTTCTGGCACATCTCTACTAGTGCTCTTTGGGCTTGCAACTATGGGGATGCTAACATTCCATCGTTTCCTCAGTCGACCATATCCCAACACCCGGGACGGACCGACAATACTCTTCTTCCAGCAACAGTTTTTGATGGAAAACAGCAGCTCGAGAAGAAAGTCCGATCCCACCATGTCAGCCGAGCCCTTGGTCTCCACGCCAGGCCTGGACGAGATCAATGTGCCCTTCCCTTCGGACGACTTTACCGACAACGATGAATTTGGCTCTACTCCCACATCCCCAGGAAGTCTGTCGCGCAACGGCTCCTTCTCGAACAGCAGCTCGTATCAGGAGGACTGGGAGTCATTTCCACCGCTGGACAAGCTGACTGTTTTCGACCTTCTGGACAACATCCAGCTCTCACAGCGCCTGGAGAAATGGCAGCAGACAATCGCCATGCAAAGGGAGAAGGTGCGCAAGCAGCGGGAGAAGCTCAAGTCGTCTTCCTTGAATGCCAAGGATCGTGTTGTGGGTGAATGGAAGCGCCGGGCACCGACCGCCGATGAGAAGCTGGAAAAATATCGTTCTCGGATGAAGCAGGGTGTAGAGCGCCTGGGAAAGCAGTGGAACAAGACAGCGACTGTCACCCTCCGGGAGAAGATGTCTTTTATTGCTGGTGTGCTCAATATCTTCATCAGCGGCTACCTGATCGGTGCTTGCCCAGAGTACTTTTATATATGGTTTAGCGCCCAGCTGGCATATTTCATGCCCATCCGCTACTTCACGTACCATGCTAAGGGCTACCACTACTTCTTGGCTGATCTCTGCTACTTTGTCAATTTGCTCTGCATGCTGAGTATTTGGGTCTTCCCCAACTCGAAACGGCTCTTTATTAGCACTTTCTGCTTGACCTTCGGAAACAATGCGGCTGCGATCGCCATGTGGCGCAACTCTATGGTCTTCCACAGTATGGACAAGGTTGTCAGGTACGTTAGATATCGAAAGGTACAAAGTTCGTTCGCTCATGTCTCTGCAGTCTCTTCATCCATATTATGCCGCCCGTAACTTTGCACTGCATCGTACACCTGACGCCGGTTGTGAAACTGAAGGAACGCTTCCCTGCTGTCTACAACATCAAGTTCAGTCAGCCCGGGGACCCAGAGCATTATGGTCTTGGTGCCATGATACTTTGGTCCACCGCCCCCTATGTGGTATGGCAGCTCATGTACCACTTCATGATTACCGTGCGCCGCCGCGACCAGATTGCAGCGGGTCGCCCGACCAGCTTCACATGGCTGCGCAAGTCATACTCCAAGGCGTGGATTGGGCGATTTGTGCTTAGTCTACCCGAAGCGCTGCAAGAGCCATGCTTCATGTTCATCCAGTATGGGTTTGCTTTGTCCACAATGATCCCCTGCCCGATCTGGTTTTGGTCCAAATGGGCCAGCGGTCTATTCATGTCTGCGCTATTTGTCTGGAGCATCCACAATGGAGCAACTTACTACATCGACGTCTTTGGAAAGCGCTTCCAGAAGGAGCTGGAGCAGCTCAGGACAGATGTGGCGCGCTGGCAGAGCTCTCCCGAAGGTACAACTAGTCCTTTGCTTGTCGCTGAGCCCAGTCCTCTCAGTGAAGCCATCAATGCACACAGCGAGGAGAAGCGATCCAGTGTTGATCGAATCCCCTTGTTGGATACCGCCGAGGTGTCTTCTACTGATATCCCGCAAGAAAGTTTCAACAAGGACTCTCTCGTTAGAGAGCGAATTTGAACCTTAAGGGACATAATATTTTGTTGCCATCGTTTATGCCTGTCCTTATATACCCTCGTTTTGTTGGTTTCTTTTTTGTTAAGATTCAAGAAGCTTGAAATTACTGAGCGAGTTTTATTTTTAGTCATATAAATGTACAAAATTGGCTATTCAGATTGATATGAACTATTTTGAATTATATTTGCACAATGAAATACTTGACTCTTTGCCTGTTCTAGAACTGTCCGGATGTCCGTTTAACCCCGAGCAAAACCCGAGGCGGTATCGGCTGTCACGTGCAAGATGACTGCGGCAGTACATCACAACATCTCATCGGATCCGGTTCCAGGACATTCCAAACTTTCATGATCATCAATTTATTGCTGTAATATATTTTTCATCCCGTGGACATTAGGCTTGATCATTTATTCCATTGTTGTTGCGCCTATAAACCTTTTACTCGTTGCTTCGAGCACTTAACTTTTTTTACCCAACATTTCCCGCAAATGTCCGCTACGATGAGATCGACCGGATTGGTCCGCGGAACACCTGCTTTCCGGTCTGCGCTGATCGGTAAGTGTTGAAGAACAGCAAGGAACTCGATGTCAATGGCAGTTGCTGATATTTTCCTCCTGGGCAGCCCGTGGTCGTTCTAGTGCACTGAGCCCGGCCTCCATTGCAGCCCGCACCCTTTTACAAAATGGCCGCGACCTGCCATCCCAAATCTCGGCGCTTGCCATTCTGATGCCCCAGCGTGGATATGCGACCGAGCAATCCACATCGAACAACTCTTCTCAAAACTATCCTCCCCCCGGGTTCAATGCCGAGCAAGCCAAGAAGCCGCTCTCCCAAGAACAGACCACGCAGGCACAATCTACCGTTGCGCAGACCCAGCCCGCCGAGACACAGTCAACTGTTAGCAAGCCATCGCCCGCTGGAGTTGCCGCAAAGACGAACCCAGAGGATCAGAAGTTGGCCGAGAAGAAGAGCGCGAAGAAGTTGACACTTGGACAAAAGGTCAAGAAGGAGTTGCAGCACTACTGGGATGGCACAAAGTTGCTTTCCACTGAGGTCAAGATTAGTTCGAGACTGGCGTTGAAGATGGCCGGTGGTTATGAACTCAGTCGCCGAGAGCACCGCCAGGTATGCTTTGCGCCACCAGGAATATTTCGATATTGTGTACCGTTTGGCTAACCTCGGTTTGATTATAGCTCCAACGTACTACAAAGGATCTGGGACGTCTGGTTCCATTTTCGATGTTCCTCATCGTTCCATTCGCCGAACTCTTGCTCCCCGTCGCCCTAAAGCTCTTCCCCAACATGCTCCCTAGCACCTACGAGGGGCAGAAAGCCCGCGATGCCAAAGCGTTGAACCTCAGATCGACCCGCAAAGAAGTCTCTGGATTCTTGCGCAACACCATCCGGGAGACCGGTTTGCCCTTGACCGCCGCCACCGTCAAGAACGACGAATTCACAGACTTTTTCCGCAAGATCCGCACCACCGGTGAATCGCCCTCAACAGAGGATGTCATCAAGGTTTGCAAGATCTTCAAGGATGACCTGACCCTTGACAACCTCTCTCGACCCCAGTTGGTCGGAATTTGCCGCTACATGAACCTGAACTCCTTTGGCACCGACGCCATGCTCCGGTACACTATCCGACACCGCATGCGCCAGATCAAGCGTGATGACCGCGCGATCTTCTACGAGGGTGTTGATTCGCTTTCCGTCCCCGAACTGCAGATGGCCAGCGCCTCGCGTGGAATCCGCACACACGGCGTCTCCCCCGCGCGCCTGCGCGAGGATCTCGGCATGTGGCTCGAGCTGCGTCTCAAGCAGGGTGTTCCCTCAACTCTGTTGGTTTTGAGCAACGCCTACCTGTACACGCAGGGTGGCAAGGAGTCCGAGTTTGCGTCGCAAATCGACGCGCTCAAGTCTGTGCTCTCCAGCATTCCCGAGGAGTTATTCCACGAGATCGAGCTCGAGGTCCACAATGCCGAGGGTGCTGCTACCAACAAGCAGCGTCTTGAGGTTATCAAGGAGCAGGAGGAGCTGATCGAGGAGGAGAACGAGCAGAACAGCGAGAATGCGAGCACGGGTGTTTCGGCGCCTAAGGATATCGAGGATATCGACGAGAAGGAGGAGACCAAGGCTGAGGCTGTGGCTGATGGCGCTAAGCAGTCTGCTGAGGCTAGTGAGGCCTTGGTGGAAGGTGAGCGCGCCGAGAAGGCCGAGTCCAAGGACGCGAAGAAGAGCGAAAGCTCGTAGTTGATATGAATATGCTGGTGGTTTGTGTTTTGATTTCAGGCATTTGGGTTGTACTTGTCATATAGATGGTTGCTGTGTTTTGGCTCTCACTTGGTTTTTTTCCCCCTTTCAGTTCTCATCCTGTCTTATTTATTCTTGCTATGTTGATAGACCATTTGATCCCCGCCTCTCTCTACCTTATTTTATTCCTCTCTTCTTCATGTGGTCTGGCTTGTGTACTCCATTGATTCCCTTTGGCTATTTCATATCTCGAATTACTAACTGCATCAAGTGGATACTGTAAAGTGAATGGACCCAATAACTCCAGTGCATTTCTCTCATTCATCAAGCAGGTATTAACACCTTGAGGTAAACTATTCTCCGATGAGTTTATATTATTAGTCACCGACACCGACATTCTCGAGTTACCTCGGCTACTACACCAAACCCCATCTTTCCCCAGTATAGCCAACCACCCTACGGAGTACTAAGTACATAGTTCGGGTATAACGAACTTTTTGGAGATGAGACGACAGCTCAGCCTCCAGCGACTTCGTTTCAGTACCAGCCTCCAGAACCAAAACTACAACCAACTCAAATTATTACACTCCAACCCCAGCACTCCCAAGCCCGAACCCCGAAATTCTAAAATAATGGCGCCCCTAAATCCCACATCTCAGGTATGTGTAACTTGTTCTCTGCAGCTATCCGAAATGACCGCGTGTCCACCTGTGTAATCTGAATCTGCTGTGTCCATTTTGCCATGCGTATTATCCCTGCCATTTTTTTACCCCCTGTTTTCCCCCCCTTAAGCCACGGGTTGTCTTAAATTGCCATATTTCTTTTCTTTTTTTTTCTGACGATCATACCTGGATGTGTCTCCGTATCCTGGATGTGTATCCAAGGAGGTGTGGAAGATAGGGTCATTTGAGTTTCGGCTTCAGGTCTTACATGTTGCGTTGGACTTGAAACATCTTGATTTGGGGAAAGAGCGAGATGGAACATTCTTTTCTTTCCGTGTGTCTAAGACAAGTTCTTCACGGTCAAGAAGGTTTTGTTTTATTCCAACCGAGACCTCACCGTTCTTCCTTTTCCCCGTGGATGGCCATCCCGATGTTGAAACCCAACCCAACCCAGGGATAAGAATATGACACTTATGATGTATCTATAGGAAGCAATCAGCAGACTTCGAAACTACATCCCCCCGCCAACAGTGTACAATTCGGTCCCGCTAAGCAGACGGGCGGCAGTGCTGATACTGCTCTTCGCCGATGCCAAGGGTGATCTTAAGGTCGTTGTTACGATCCGGGCTAAGACACTAAGTTCGTGTAAGTGTTCTCAGGGGCCCCGGGGGGAAGATACGTGGATCAGCCCTGTTTTCAGGTGGCTGCATGACATGGGTTGGTTGTTCGGGAGTAGGCTAATCTCGTTCGGGTGTAGATGCAGGCGACGCTGCTTTGCCTGGTGGTAAGTTGATATTTTTCCCCAAGATAAAAGGAGAAGAAAAAAAAGAAAAGGCCGAAAGCCGAGTCAAGTTGGTCGCCTTAAGATGAATTGGGAAAAAGAAGAAAAAAGAAAAAAAGAAAATATAAACTGATTTCTACTCCTTAGGCCGAGCAGATAACCACGAAACCGCCTTCCAAACGGCGCGCCGCGAGGCAAGTGAGGAGATCGGCCTCCCCGACATTAACCAAAAGCTTCCATCCCCATTCAGCGTGGAGCATCTCTGCGAGTTCCCGGCCAATCTTGCTCGAACGGAGGTGGTTGTACGTCCCTGCGTCGCTCTCCTCCACAGCTATGATCCCCACTCGGGGCTGAATGCCGATCCTGAGGTGTCACTTATTCCTATTCTGGATGCCAGAGAGGTTGAGGCTGTTTTCACTGCGCCCTTCAAGGACTTTTTGAAGGAAAGTGTACAGGATGGACATGAATGGTATCGTGGGGCTTGGGGGATGTGGCATAATTCACAATGGAGAAGTAAGTTCTTTTTTTATTTCCATATGGGATACATGGGATACCATGCCGAGGGTGGATCGGGAACATCGAATGTTTATTTTAGTTTCTTTGTGTTCAGGGAAATAGGGAAATAGGGGGCCAAGAAAAAAAGGAGACCATGTGAATACTAACTACGCCACTAGTGCACCAGTTCTTTGTTGAAAATAGTGGACATGGGGAGAAAGATCATGTCTATCGTATCTTTGGCATGACAGCCAGAATTATTGTCGACGCAGCCCGTGTCGCATACGCGCAGGAACCGGAATTTGAACATAACAGTCATTTTGGAGACGAGGAGATGATCACTGGACTTTGTGAGTTGGGCCGATTAGAGAAGGCAGCCAAACTTAGTTAAGAAGAGAGGGCTGTGCCGATAAAAACAAAAAAAGAGAACATGTCAGGCCTAAATCCCTTTTAAGCCCAAGTATACCCCGTATTAAGCCAATCAGATATTAAGCGGAGCAAGGATCCCAAAGTCCTTGCGTCAGTTCGTTTGACGATGTTTGTGTATGGTATATATGATATTACCGTATATTATCTTATATTCTTATATACTCCTTACATCCGATGTATTAATATACTCTCTCTCCTCCCCTCTACTTTCTTTGTTAGTTCCATATTCTTTGATGGATTATTTTTATACTTCCCATTGATTCGACCTTCTCGAAGCAAACATGCCTTCCCCAACCTTTTCCTATCATAGTCGAATGGCACCCCCCGTCCGACCATCTCGTTCACTGGAAGGACTCGAACGAGTCATCCCACCACTCTCACCACTATCACCTCAGAATCCCTTCTCAACACGCTCCGATCTCTTTCTCAACAAACCACTCCCCGCAAAACCCCTCTCCGAAGAACCAGAATGCTCGGCGATGTGGAGTGACTCCAGCGACAGCGACACCGAAAGTACACTCGATAGCATCACTGGAAGTGAACCCCGCCACTCAGTAGATAGCTATCCCATCTTCGTCAGTTCTGGCTCCGACTTCGACGACTTAGTCGATCACCCCGCTCCATCGGCCGATCAACTTCTGAGACTATCCCCGCAACCTCCACAAAAACGCACGGACTCGATCGCTATCAATATCCCGCCATCGATCGTTGAGCCCGCAGTATCAGTTTCCTCGTCGTTTTCTGATACACAGTACGCGCGTCCACCGCATTGGACCCAAAACCGCACAGGCACAAATCACTATTTCCGCGAGAAAAAGTGGGATTATTTCCCCGAATTGGCGCCTTCCGCTCTCCAGGCCAGTGGCCGCATCAGCCCAAATATGGTTACACCGAACAATAAAACCCGCAAAATGGGAAACCCACTGGATTTCGCCAAGGGAAAGTACCGCTGGCATTCGCTCGACCGCGGGGGCCTCGGCGGAGTGCGCGACTCAATCAAGACCTACGTCCACCGCACTCTCTCGCGCGACTCGACGGCAGATAATAAGTCCAAGGAAATTCCCCGCCCGGCGACAGCGCCCATGGATCACCACCTCAGTGATGTAGGAGGTACACTCGGCAGCACAGCGCCGACACCACAGCTCTCCTCCTTAGTCTTGGACACGAATGTCGCAGTCCGAGTTACGTCCGCGGATACATCCTCGAGTAGCGAGTATGACTATACCAATCACAAGTTCCATCTCCAAACACCAATCTCACCAACATCACCTACTTCGATCTCAACGCCTACAACCCCCCGGCCGAAACAACTAGCTGTCCCCCTATCCGCGTACCAGAAACACGGCCCCGTGATCTGGGAATCGCCCAAATCCAAGAAGCGGAACGTTCAGTTCCCGAGATATAAGTCTTCGTCCGGCTCGGCTGCAGAGCCATCTTCATCTTCGGCTCCCAACTTATCTTATGCAAAGGCCGGGCCTTCTTTGTCTCCAACGCGGAAGCAGTCCCAGTATAATACCCGAGGGGTGTTCCTAGGTGCGAAGAAGAAGATCGTGGAGTCGAAAGATGATCGCAGAAGAGAGCAGTTGAAGGCTCAGATCAAGTTGGTTGGGCCCGTCAACCCACATACTTATGTGCAGGCTGATCCATGGGTTTGAGGTTTGGCTTTTGCCTTGCTGAAACTACTTTGACATTTCTTGTTTTTTTTTTTATTGTTTTTCAGCACTCACTACTCATCTCATGACATCTCACGACCACATCTTATATCTATATCTATACCCTCTTCGCTTTACAACTTTGTTCTTGTTTTGGCTTTAACTGCATCATTCCATCTTCACTCGCCTCTCGATTTTCTATGTTCCTTTCTTTCCCCTCTACCAGGGCATTTGGGTCCTACCAAGCTCTCGTTACATACCATGTTCTCTTTATGTATTTTCGCCAGCCTTTGGTTGGGGCCTTTGTCAATACTATCGACTTTTCCTGGCATTTTCCGAGTGAGGATTTCTGGCTTGACATGGGTTGAGCCGCTAACTCTTGACTGAAAATCAGGGTGAGCTCTTTAATCTAGATTAGTACCTATTTGGATTCAATTGAACATCAACACTAGCTTTCGGATTTACCACCTTCAATCTTGGATCCTCAACTGCATCGCAATTAAACTTATCTGCATAACACCTATATCAGACCATTTATACAGATGCATCTAGCATGCTTGGTTTCTTACATGTACGCATGTACATACTGCAATCCCAAAATGACCAACGTGGATCGCCACTGTCAGGCAATCATTCCAGTCATATTTAATACCCAGCCGCCTTCACAGTCAAATGTTAAGCCCACTCCGGTCCAGTCTAATCGCCGAACCACTGCACTTTGTATGTCCCCATTGGTAACATGGTATGGTGTAAGGGGTAAGGGTCTTTATATTGCATACCTGTCCGCCAATGTATGTAGACAGGAGACCAGACCGCATTCTAAATTCCAAAGGAGGGGGTAAAATAAACCAGGCCACATGAACTCTTTTTCTTTCTCGATTCTAGTGTAACAGCAAAAACCGAGAAATCATTTTCCGAGTGAGTGTGCGTGTAACCACAACCTCGTGTCGATAAGCAGTTCGCCCTAGAACTAGCGGTGTCCATCTCGATGAGCTGTTCGTTGATGATAGTGCCGTGGAATATTGGGGTGCAGGACTTAAAATCAGGTTTTGGGGGGGGGTTTGCTTTGGCTTCAGGATAACCCCTCATTTTGGATAGTTGTCACCGACCTTTCGGAGTTGATGCACTTCGCTCCATGTGGATGATGGACCTGTGGGTTGGTGCGCTAATGCGGTGTGTTCTGCATCACTAGTGAGATGTCATCCGCGGGGATGGGTCATAATTCTACGATGATCTAGATTTTAGTTCGGGTATGTTTTTCTTCGTGTTTTCTTAGCTTATATTGTAGATGAAGTATTGGACCTTGGATTAATATTGTGTCATACATATGTGCCTAGGTGGATGTACCTAGGGCTTGAGGGTGCTCGTGCTCAGGCTCAGGCTCACTAAGTAGATGTCAGCACGGGCTCACATCAGTCACGTATACAATGACTGATTTTCTCGGAGTGCTTTGCTATGTTGTACTGACCGTAAGTCAGATTGTCACTGGGAAAAGATTCAACAGATTGGAAAATTCAGTTCAATACCTAGCACGATAACTGTCTATAGGCCCCAGATACCAGTGTCCAACTGTCTAGCGATTTCTAGGGAGAATATTTGTCGACCACCCACGCTTTTTATCTGATCAGCTCTCTTTACTACTCGCCTTGCTTGGAGGCCAAAGAGCTTCATGTCTATCGCCAAATGATATTAAATTGAAAGGGACACCTAACGGAAGGAAATTGAGGAACAACTCCAGAGCCGATCGTATAGTGGGAATTTTATAATTTTATACTCCATGCTCCCACTATGATCAATGGCGAACACGGTCTCAGAGGGGTCCGGGGGTAGATTGGATTTGATACCAGAGATACCATCGGTGTCTTCTAGTTTAGCAATTAGGGTATACCTCCAGGAAAGCAAGGGAAGGTTTTGCTTAGCCGCGTTCACAGTGAGGAAGTCCTCGTCAATTACGACATCCTCACAGATCTGGGTGGAGGCGTAGCATGACTCCAGCATATCCGACGTTCAGCCTAAGTCCACTTGAAACCGCATGGGCTTAGTGATTGTATGTTGCGAATATTAGACATCTTCCCCAAAACAATTCCACCTTTTTACTAGAGCACCCTCGGGAGGATCAGGCTTAAACTCCCAGTACCCATATCAAGGTCCGATAGTGACGGAAATTTTATCGAACGCCATCTGTTTTAGCATCCTGGGTCAACTCTTGAATAAGAGTAATTTCGATTAGAGCAGTGCCACCTGCAGGAACATTTCCTAGGCGCGTGTTGAAAACATCGGCAGCAACTGGGCGAGCGATCGAGAATAGCAGCCGTTTTGCCCTTAGACTTCTTCTCTTTTGGGTTGACTATTCCTTTAGTCACCGTATCGCCCACGCGGTAGGTAAGGCCAACGATACTGGACTTTCCATAGAGGGGAAAATAGTAGAAGGCCTCGGAGATGGCTTCTGTAGATAATGGGTCCACAAAGGTCTGAGTGACAACGGTCCGCGAGTTGGTGGCGAGGATAGTGGCATGCCCATCGCCTCAATTTGAAGCAGGTATTTTGGCGCTGACTGGCCATCTGTGGTGAGTCGATAAAAGCAACAGTGTGCTATATCCGACTCAGCTTGCTCGAGAATTCGGCCACTTTCCATGACAACAATGTTATCGGCATCCCGAATAGTTGCCAGCTTGTGTGCCATCGTAATGGTTGTGCACCCTTGGCAAATGTTGTTAAGAGGATTTTGAACGACTTTGGCATGGGGGTCAAGGGCACTGGTTTCTTACCTGACTTATCAAAAAGATTGGTCCTTGAGGTCCAGTCCATGAGGCGAAAGAGTTCTGAAGCTGCAGAAGCAGCGCGGATGAATTCGATCAAATTGGGCGCTATAGCGGTCAAGCTCGTAGCCACCACAATCACAGACAAGATCACACTAGTTTATGGTCAGGATTTTGTAAGTTAATGAATAGACCCACTACGAACATGAAGATATATCCGGAATCTGCCACCCTCCGGTCTGGCTAGCATCCCGGTTCCTGCCAAAACGACAGGCCGAATGCAGCGTAGATGATACCGTACTCGGAGGAAAATAGAAAGCCCCAAAGTGGGCTCTTCCTATCTCCCAGCTTCCTCGAAGCCTCTAAGTACTTCCCAAGCTCGCCCATTAATCTAGATCGGAGTCCAAACAAATGAACTGTCTGGGAACTCGACAAAATGCTTTCTGCAAGAGAGCCGGCTTGGGCTTAGACTTTGAGAATATCAGTTTCAATCCTTGCTCCGATGTATGGTACCTAGACTTTTTACAAGCAAGTTGTCTTAACCTAGGTCTCAAAATTATAATAGTTTAAAGGGCAATGATATATCCTTGTTGCCGTATATTTTTTATCTCCTTTTTGGCCAGATTGTTATTTTGTAATAATGGGAATGGAAAGTTGGACTTTGTATAACTCCAATCTTTGAGATTTTCTGTGTTGGTAGATAACTCAAGTCAGCTCTGGAGTATGATCAATGGGGTCACAAATCAGGCCCTCATACTCTCATTTTTCCTTAGATCAATCTGGGCCAACAAACTAGACAACCATTGAATCTATAAATACGGAAGAACGGCTTCGACTCCCGAGTTCTGCGCAAACAAAGGACATCTTGGATTAGCTCTATACTCAATGCCGGAAGTAGTGGCAGAAATGACACGGGAAATACTACCTGGATCATGCCCCGTTCGGTCTCTTTCTGTGCATAGATAACCTTTCCATGGTCGACGACAATGGCATAACGAAGTCCCCGCTGACCCGATGGGTCTGCCCAATTAATACTCTTTGAGAACCCGACATTTGGATCAGAGAGGAATATCTGACGTCAGCTGTGTTAGCGGCGTATTATTTGCCCATTGTCTCATAAGCCATACAATATCGTTATTCGTAACATTATTTGCTTTCCCCCAGCCACTCATAACATTCGCATCGTTGAAGGAAATAACCGCCACCAAATCGACACCTTTTTCCTTAAGTGCGGGAAGATTGTCAATGTAATTGGGGAGGTGAAGACCGGAGCATGTCCGGGTAAAGGCGCCTATTGAAGATGGGTCAATGCATGTAACGTATGAACAACTGGAAGTGAGAGAAGAGTATACCAGGAACAGAAACCAAAATGACCTTTTTATCAGACCATTCTTTCGAAGCATTGTAAGGGATCGCAATCCCACACGAGGTTACAGAGCTCGTTTCCTCTGTCCAGGGTATGTATCTGGAATTGAGGAGCGATTGTTAGCATTACATATGAGCTTGACTATGAGAGGTAGGAAAATGGGAATCTTGCTGGAATACGACATTGTCCGGGAAGCTGTCGCCAGGCTGCAATGTAAAAGCCATGATAAAGCGGGACCCGGTTCTTGTGTGTTTCTAAAAATGAGTACTCCTTGGTAACGCGAGCTGGGGCTGAGCGTCAGATAAGAAGCGTCATGTCACAGTACTTATATTTATTCAGAACACCTTCGGGATGCATTAAGGGAGGGGGAAGTGAAATTGCCGATCTCGGATATTGCAAACGCCGATTAACGCTCCCTCCAACATGGGTATGTACGTATGATTGTACAGATGAACTCGGTATCGTGTTGAAACATATGGAAATCAATACCCTGTACCCTGTCGTGTCCACCGACGACCTACAACGGCAGTGTGTAGCGACAGCACCTTATAGAATAGACTTTAGTCTACCTATCCCAAGCTTTAAGCTAGATTGGAAAGGATCCACCAGCAGGCCGAGGTTCCCTCTGAGAGTGGGACACTCTGCTTCCAATGCCAAGACGCTAGTTTCCAAGGTTCGTCAGCATCCATGGCTCCACCTGCCCAGCTCCGTCTTACTGTGAGCCAGTTTCACCCGGCCCGGTCCTATCACCGTTCGCCTTGGTTTTAGTGGCTGCTGCTGGTGTCTCCCAGCTGGGCAAAGTCGGATGCAGTCACTCTTGGCAATCCAAGGATTAAATTGCTCTTCAAACACAGAGTTTCATCAGCACGGCTTGTTCGAGCACGCCCTAGAACGTCTAAATGGCTCTTTATGGGCGAAGTCTATTGGTAGAATTAATATAATTTACAGATCAACTGAATATCACAAGAATTCTTCCATTTATTCCATTTATTCCCTAGAGCCAAGACGTTATCGGCCACCAGTGTGATAGTTTGGATTAAACGCCTGTATCTATCACAACCATCGTCGCAACGCTTCATACGTGCTAAAGGTAACAGCCTGACCAATACCCACTCGCAACACGCGAGGCAGGATCCCCTTGTACAGAGCCCTGTAACCATCGTGACGCACAATATCCCGGAACGTGTGAAGGAGACGAGACATCTCCGATTCATTTCCTCTGTTGCCACTTTTCTGAATCCGAGTTTCTAAAGAATCATCAGCGATGCCTTTTATACATTTGTAGATATAACATACTTAACGTGTCAATTGGAGCATTGGCCAAAGGACCAAGCGATCCGGCTAGAAAGCCATTCAGGCCAGTCTGCCAGGATGGTAGACCAGAAGAATGGTAGTGGGGCTGGTTGTCCACCAGAGCCTGACGGATTCTTGTGTAGGCGAAGAAATTCACTGGATGCACAAATATCAGCATAAACGCCCTTATAACAACGTGGCCTGGAAAGCAAAAATTTGACCACTTACCAGCTTGATTTGTCCCTTGGCGAGCCGCTGTTAATCCTATGCCGGTCCATAAAACCTTGACACCCTCGGTCCGTACAATGGTGTACAGCGCCTCTGGCGTATTTCTGTATCCCACGGCCACGGCACCAGGTACACCACCTTGTGGCTTTGTAGTCTGTAAGCGAATTTTGAGAACCTCGGTTGGGGTTACAACAAGAACTGCTTCTGTAATTCCTGCAGCTAAACCGGCTGAATTGATAAACGACATCAGGATACTATTCTCTCATTTTAAGATCCTGTGCTCAACCTACCAAGGATTAACCTTCCCGAGGTGAGAGCTTTCTCATCGGGTCTTTTGAGAATAGCCTTGTATGTTTCGAAACTGGTGAATCGAATGGCCATTTTGGGCACGATCCCTAGAAGAACTGCTCCAAGGCCGCGATAGAATGCCGTTGGGGACTGATGATATATTGATTGTATTGTTCTCACCAACGTTTGGTCTGAAACGCCCCTCATTTTCTGTTAGAGTCAACTGTGCTAGAAACATGCAAAAGGTGTCGTCTCATACCTCCGGGTCTCTGTGGGAGTAGGGTTGCTGTCGTGTTCTTGGTTTGCATGTTGACTTTGATAGTATCTGATCTTGGTCAGCATTAATTTGTACAGAGCACATTCCTTTTGTCAAGAACACTAAATTACCCAGTGGGTGACAGACTAATGCCTCCATCATGCCTGCCAATGCGCCTGTACATGGAAGCTAGACTTTAGCACGACTCATTATATGATGATTTTTTGGATTCATACCATAGAAGGCCGTGGTTTCAGGTGCCGCTGAGATGGTCTTGCCGTGCATCGGCTGTTTCACCGTAGCCATTATGGATTGTTTTTATGATCGAGTGATGGCGAAGCACTTTACAGAATGAGCGAAGAGTGTTTTGATAGAAGCAGGAATACTACTTGCATTTCAAACAGCCAAGATGCCCTGGTACCAGCGTGTACCTTTTATTCAACCGGGTTAGTATATACAAGATTATATCTAGGGCTCGTATACTCAGCTGACCTTGGAATAAGATGATCAGCAATTTGATTCGGACAAATTGTTGTAAATCAAAAGGGAGTTGGTTGTATTATCGAGAAAATATGTGAGGCTATATATAGCGAGAAGATCAAGTCGATTTCCAATACAAATCTCGGGAATCCTTCTCAATAGTGTGATTGTGTCCCTGATGTGACTGGTCTTGTATCATGACATCTGAGTATTCTGTATTACGGGCAATACGTTTCTTTACATACAATTCCGGTACCGGACATTTGACTCGTTCTTTGTTTCTTTCAGCTTAATAATGAGTGTGCTTGTGATTGGCTCGGCGATCGGAGATATTAACCTTTTTGACGCAGGGCTGGACGGGACGGGGCGATCCCGCGAAAAAGGGCCAAACAAATATACTTTTCGGGGTTCCTCTCAACGTAACGTTTCTCCACCGGACCCACACGGGGCCCCGAGTCCACTCCGGACGGCGCGAAGGATCGGGATCGCCGTGAAGCGGAGGCTAGCACTCCGTATTCATGCGTGTTTTCCCTTTCTCTTTGACTTTCTCATCTGCTCCTCATGAAATAAATTCCCTGTCAAATTGGGCCCCCTTTACTACCTTGAAAAAAAAACCCCCCCCCCCCCCCCCCAACGATTGCGTACAAATCATGGCGTCTTTCTTGTGAGTCTGCCATTCTCGGCTTGGCCTGTGTATCTCCTGGTCGAATTCTTTGGGTTCCCTGAGAAAGCATATGTATCAGTTCTAACCAGTTCGGAATAGAAGCAAATCATTTGGTCACAAAGGCTACGCGGCTTTTCGACCCACCTACCCAGCTGAACTGTACAAAGCAGTCCTGTCTTTCCACCAGGCCTCTCCGGATGCCGGGCGGACCCTGGCTCTAGATCTTGGCACCGGGCACGGTCTGGTACCTCGCGAGTTGTCGCCTCACTTTGACTCTGTGATCGGCACCGATCCTTCGGCAGGGATGATCGCCCAATCCCGTGAAATCTCAACGGCTTCCTCTGCAGCGTATCCCAACGTGAGCTTCCACCAAGCTGCAGCAGAGTCTTCCCCGTTTCTGTCTGGCCGACGGGTCAACCTTGTGACTGCCGCCCAGGCATCCCATTGGTTCAACTACCCAAAGCTGTGGCCCGAGCTGGCACGCATTATGCAGCCGGGGGGTACGTTGGCATTTTGGGGATACAAGGACCACGTTTTGGTGTCGCATCCCAAAGCGAGTGAGATCATCGAGCACTTTGCCTACCAGAAAGATCCAGACCTCCTGGGAAGCTACTGGCAGCAGCCTGGGCGACGCATTGTACAGGAGAAGCTGCGAGCTGTGGTGCCCCCCGCTGCTGAATGGTATGATACCACGCGCATTGAATACGAACCTAGTACGCAGGGCAGTGGCAGTGGCCAGGGCACGCGCTTCATGAGTGCCCGTATGACTCTAGGCGCAATGGAGGAGTACATGCGCACGTGGAGCTCATTCCACAAGTGGCAGCAGCAGTTCCCGCACCAGAAACGTCGTGGAGATCATAAAAGTGGTGACGGCGATGTGATTGACCGAATGATGGATGCTATTCGGGAGGCTGAGCCCGGATTACGCGGAGAAGGATCCCGAAACAGTATGGACTGGAAGGCCATCGAGGTTGATGTCGAATGGGGCAGTGCTTTGGTCCTAGCGCGCAAACGGGCATGAACTGTATCCGCCAAATGACCGGCCCTTGTCTATCTATCTATCTGCCTATCTTTATTTTGTTTTTGGCTTATTTTTTGCTCTGTTTCCAATCTTTGCGATAATTTCTACGAGTTTAAGATAAACAGGCAACAGTAAAACCTTGATATAACGAACTAAATGCCGCCTTTTAGGTCACTGTATATCAACAATGAGAAGTTGGCTCAACTTCATTTTTGGTAGTCTAGTGTTCAAGGAATAGTATAGCTTGGCTAAGATAGAGAGTAAATGATTATTTACATGTATTACCAATGCGCCGATCAGTTTGTCGATCCCGATAAAAGTCCTTTGGCATGGAAATATTAAATGTGAGATTCACTCTAGTGCTTACGGGTGGCGGGCCGGCCGTGCATGACGTTTCATCCGGGGATAAAGTGTCAACCTAAGAGCTAGCCCCCACTAGGCAATAATTAGAGATCTCGAGATCAGGGTCTTCCAATGATCTGGCCTAATGGCTGTACTTTTGTTTTTCACATAAAGCCGAAGTTTAATCCGGAATTTCGAAGATAAGGCTGATTGCAATGTCCAATCCTATCCTTACAAATACAAATTATTTGGTCTAAAATTTGCATTAAATATAACACGAGATATGGTTAAATAAATTCGTCTCGATGACTTATTTTCGGTTATATAAAAGTAGTAATTTATCAAATTTACCTGCTGGGAATACGGCCATCTCCGAGATTCCCTCCTTTGTTCCTCCATCTATCCAGCCTCATAAGCACTTGTATTTGGTCAATTCTTCAGGACACCCTTTTCCGCACTAGATGTGGTATCTTCCGTAGTCGGTATAGGCTGCGGGGGCGCAGTCTCCTCCTTTCGCTGCAACCCCTGGTCTCTAATGAATACACAGATGACCAGACAGAAGCCCATCATAGGCGCCATGGAGATAAACACAGTGCGACTGGCCTTGGCATATGCGGCCCGGATGGAATTCTGATCCGCTGTAGAGAAGTCACTGAGCGAGGGCAGCACATAACTGCTCTTACTGAGATAGCTAAGATTAGCTGGGAGTGCCCTGCCAAAGGACGTCTGGAGTACAAGACTGGAACATGCCAAGCCGATGGCACCGCCAAGGGCACGAAAGAAGTTACGATTGGAGATGATCACAGCGCGCAGATCCTTTGGTGAATGTGCTTGGATGGCGATTAGGCAGGGTTGGAATACATTGCCAACGCCAACACCGAGGATGATTAGGGCCACGATGATCACTCCTAGAGAAGTGTCTTCCTTCAGGGTGCAAAGCACACTTGCTCCACTGTATGCCACATGTAAGCTGAGGAGAAAAAAATAAAGAAAAGGAAATTCGGGCCACGTACACTGTCCAACAGATGAAACCAAACCAGATCACTTCCCCGTAACGCGAGTAATGCGAGATGTAGAATCCGGAGCAAACGGAGAATATCATCTGTGAGATCACCAAAGGTACGAGGAGGGCTGCAGATACCAGTGGAGTCACCCCGCGCACGTTCTCAAAATACAGGGGTAGGAAATATAGCTCGGCGTAATAGCAGTAGCCGAAGAGGAGATTCTGCAGCAAGATGGCCGCCACGGCAGGGGTGCGAAACATGGATACTGAAATTATAATTAGCTCTCTGGCGCTGCCCGATAAAGGATTTTTGCAGCATGAATAGCGTAACACTCACAAGGTACCATTGGCAGCTTGGCAACCTTCCACTCCACCAGGATGAATGCAATCGTGGCCACGCCACCGATGGCCAGCATGGCGATAACGAACGCAGAGTTCCAGGCGAAGTAAGACCCACCGCCAGAAATGGGGATCAATATACACATGATTGCGATGGATCCAGATACTAAGCCCCAAATGTCGATCAATTTCGCTCTGGCAAGGCCATTCCCTTTGGGCATGGAGGAAGGCAGCAGGAAAAATGAACCCACAGCGCAGAGTAGCATTAGAGGGCTGATCAGATAGAAGAACCCGCGCCAAGTAGCGTGTTGCGCAAAGGCAGATGACAGAAACGGACCAATCGTATTGCCTAGTCCGATACAACTGCCTAAGATGCCCTGGTATCGGCCACGTTCCTGTAAAGTAACGATATCGGATACAATCATCATTGTCAATGAGTTGATTCCACCAGTGGCAACACCTGCCAGGCCACGAAACAGGTAGAAGGCCCATGCAGTCTGCGCAGTTGCGCAGAGAATGTCCGCGATGGCAAGCAGTAGTACCGCAGACAGATACACTTTCTTACGGCCAAATATATCAGATAGGCGTCCGTATAGTACCTGGAACACTGTATTCGCGATCATAGATGAAGTACCCGCCCAACTGATTGTATCTCGCGCATTCAGATCCCGGGCGATAGTGGGTAAGGCCACGCCCACTCCATTCTGATCTGCATAAGCAATCAGAAACGCGATGGCGAGAGTACCAAACACAACCAGAAGCTGAGTGCGGGGCAGCAGATTAGTTTGATCATGCACAACGACCGGGGGCCCTTTGGCGGTGCTGGTGGCCATAATCAAAGAGAACAATTTGGGTTCCGCGTAAATTGAAAGAAAGTGATAAAGTCAATTGTTGGAAGAAAAGATAAAGATGCAGTCTTCATCCAATTTAGTTGCTCCACGGTGAAGAGTCTTATATGATCTGCTGTGGAACCCACTGCTGATGGTTGATGATAGATGGTTGACGGCAGTACACTCCGTACTGGGCAATTTATCTCGGCGTGGTCTCTAATCTCCCGATATCGGATATAAGAGTGCATGCATCGCCAGTAACGGCGTTATTACAGGTATTGGTATTGTAATGAGACATATATTGCATTTCCAACGCTAACCGAATTAGGGTATGCAATAAATGTAGATATCTCGAATGCTACTCCAACTCCATCGGAAATGAGGATTCTATGCAGAATGTCTCATCTCGTCCCTTATGCAGGGATATCGGCCAGATTTCTGGTCCGTGATCCGCGGGCAGGGAACGCCAATGTCTAGATCCAGCCATATCCCAACACACGTCCCCTCTCTATCGCCATCCTCCGATTACCTGGGGTGGGGTACACTCGAGTTGGTGATTGAGTTCCTTTTCTTTTCTTCTTTGGGGGGGTTTTAGCAGACTGCTTAGTGATTCAGAGGATGACGGAAAACATATAAAGGCCACCCAGATAGCCCACTCAACTCTCAGATCATCTCATCATATTCTCTCTCTTCTACACAATCTACAGTGTTCAATACTCCATCCTATCTCAAGATGCCCATCGAAGACTTTATCACTTCTTTCCCTGCTCCCCTTACTTTGGGCAATTCCATTGACCACTGGAAGTACGAGGACCTCACTCGAACTCTCGGTAGAGTGTATAATGGCATTGATCTGGCTGAGGTCCTTAACGCTCCCAATGCGGACGAGCTCCTTCGTGATCTAGCTATTACCAGTGAGAATCCATTGACTCTAGCTCCAAATTAGAATGAAAACTCACTACTCCCAGTCTCCCACCGTGGCGTTGTCGTCTTCCGGGACCAGAAGAACCTCACTGCAGAGCAGCAAAAGTTTTTCACCCATCGCCTTGGACAATTGACTGGCAAGCCTGAGGAGTCTGGTATTCATATCCACCCCATGTATGTACCCACCATTCAACCCATGATATCACAAATTAACAACCACAGCAACCACACCGTCCACAAAGAGGGCGAGAAGCCCGATCTGCAAATGTCTACAATTGCCCGCAACCCAGAAAACATGCTTTCCAAGCAGAGCGGCGTTGTGGCCGGCAAGAAGACGTTGAAGAAACAAAGTGTTGCCGATGGCTGGCACTCGGATATCGCCTTTGAGCGCGTCACATCCGACTACACCACTCTAGTCAACAAAGTTCGCCCTTCAACCGGTGGTGATACTGTTTTCGCCAGCGCCCATGAGGTCTACGACCGTATCAGTCCCCCCTGGAGAGCTTTCCTGGAAACTCTTACCGGCACTTTCTCCCCCGTCGGCTACAGTCCTAACCCTGACCATGCTCACCTCTACCAGGTCGCCAGAGGCCACCCCCAGAATGTTGACCAGTCGCTGACTGCTGAGCATCCCATTGTGAGAACGAACCCGGTTACCGGATGGAAATCCATCTTTGGTGTTGGTCATCATCTGCAAACTGTGAATGGACTGGCTCCAGATGAAAGCGAGCATATCAAGAGTTACTTAATGAAGTTGATTACCGACAATCATGATCTTCAGGTAAGCGAACTCCAACATACTTCATGTGGCGATATCTGACTTCATTATCTTTAGGCCCGTGTCAAGTGGGAGGTCGATGATCTGGCCGTGTTCGATAACCGTGCTGTCTACCATACTGCTACTTATGATTACGATGAGCCTCGGGTTTGCCTTCGTGTGGTTGCTGTCGGTGAGGCACCTGCACTAGACCCTAAGGGTGTGTCTCGCAGTGATGCTCTTGATTTGTAGATACATTTTTTGCATGAGATATGTGTCTTTATGTCAAACATGATACATAGTTACACGAAATTTTTTGGTCTTGCTTAGTTTGATTTTTGCCTAGGATATTAAAACTTATGAACAGTCACGTACCTGTGTGAGCCTCTGTTATGCCGGGTGAGCATCCAGTGTAAATAGCGCGAACGGGGTGCGATACAACCCCGAACTAATGTAGAAAGCCGACTATGTGAAGTCTTTCCTTAGGGAAGTAGTGGCTGAAATGCATATTGTGCGACTCTCAATCGTGGGGGAATCGGCAATTCACTGGGCTGCTGATCTCCTTCTTTTTCCTGGACTGGCGAGCTGTTTAGGAGAGCCATTTGGTCCACAGGAAAATGTCAAGGATCTTCGCAATGCGGTTCCATCAATCCTTGATGTCTTTTATAGGCTATGCAGTAGTGGGGACGTCGCACCTTCCTGATAATATCAACTGCCTTATTATGTTACAGGTATACGCAGGTTGGGAGGGAACAACAAAGGCTGGTTTAGTGTTTTGACCGCAATCTTTGGGTTTGAGCCCTTGTCATCTAGAGCTCCCAGAATCATATCAGAACCGGTAGACGAGACTATTTAGGTATCTCTATTCCTCCATAAAACAATCAGTGTATATGTCTATTACCATTGTGTCGTCCCGAGTTACGAAACAAGCGAACTAGTATGCGGTATGATATACTGTCATTATTCCAGCGTACAAAGTACCAAGTTATGAATGCAGCTACCATTGCCATTTTATCAGTCATAGTTTATCTATAACCGACTGCGGTAGCTCCTACCTAGGAAACAAAGCGAGACTGTCTGCAGTTCAAAGCAAACCAGTGGTTGATTTCATAAGAAGATACAGGGAGTTTTATTGCATAACAGGGAGGTAGGAACGTACCGACCTGGGGATATATATTTAAAACATGATACTTCTTCCACATTCGCAAAAATCCTCTGGAAGCCAACGGGCAAAATATTGCAGGAGTTACAGTAACAAAAGTTACAACTATAAATCAACAAGAACAATTAAATAATGTTCGCAAGTTCAAAATATTACGTCGATGTAGGGCCAAAGTTCAACGAGGTTCGCGGGTCCAGTGCGCGACACAACCAACACTAACACGGGACTAGGAAAAAGAATGTCCAAGATTTCTAGGGATGAAATTGCAGACAATATTTGGTGATTCAATGTTGAGTTGCGCACAGATGAGATAGTCAAAACAAGAAATATGAGCCTGTCTTTACTGATTGAATACCTCCCAGTGCCCCCCACGAAGGCTCATTTTAAGATTTGAAGGATTGGACAGTTAGCCAACGTTCCTTAACTGACTTAGCATCGCTTCTGTCAATATGACTGCGGCTCGTTTCTCTCCACGAGTATCTAAAATGGCATCAAGAATGTCGCTGCAAATGGTTGCGGAAGACATAAATGGTTTTCAAGCTTTTTGTACACAGTTTGTGGCCTAGTCAGGTCGAATCTAAGATTGAATAAGGTTTTATAGATTTTAATATAGGTTTTAATAGGTTTTAATAGGTTTTAATAGGTTTTAGACTGGACATTTTTAGCGTCGCCAAGACATTCATAGGAACTCTTGGCAAAATGGCTACTGCCAAGAGCTAATTTATGTACATGAAATTGCCTCATAGGGTAATTTTTACATTAATTTTGCATAATGATCGATGGGCCTCTAATTTCAAACTGCCCACGGGTAATGGGCACCTCCTAGTGCCCATAGACAGGCAATGTCGCAGTCTGGATATAAAGCTATAAATACTAGTAAAATATCTTTTTGTAGTAAAGAACTCTCGACCTACTGCTTGCTTTAAGCTGCATACTATTAACGACTTAGTCCTTATCTTTTCTATAAAATAGATTCCTCGGTAGGTTTATAGGATTGCTTAGAAGCTCTACCTCACCCGAGAAATTAAGAATAAGAATATCTTCGTTAGGCCTTGACAAAATAGTGCTGTTGGTGCTACCACCCGAGTTCAATCATGGCAAGTGGATTGGCATATTCATGGGCGCAGTCTGGGCTTTCATTTTATTCCTCCTATTCTAGGGGCCTGACACCTCCTAGGAAGAGCGAGACGAAGAAGCAGAAATAGCTCTACAATTAGAGAGACTGCCCGCACGGTGTCAGCTCCGCGGAAACCGGGCAACCTCAATTCCGGAAACCGGATGAGATAAACGGCGGGCGTGCAAAAAAGGAGAAGGTTCAGTTCGACCGCGTTTCCTAGAAAATAGTAGACCTAGGCATGTTGTATGTTGTCCGCGGGTATGTTGTAGATAGTTGATCGAATGCCAAGGAAGATAAATAGCCCCGCAATTCACCGGGGAGTCGCTTCGGGTGGTACGGACTCTGCCATTGCTCAGTTCTACTCCAAGTCTGACTTCTTCCTTTCATTACCTTCGTTACCTTCGTGATATTCGTTCTTGCCGTACTTTACTCGTGTATTCCGATCATACCGGTACCATGGCGCAAGAATCCTCTCAAATCGCGCCCCGCTACCTGACCGGCGATAAGGCCGGCCTCCAGGAGTTCCTGGCCAAGTTTGATGTTAGCACACGCTTTTGATCGCATTGATATATTAGAGAGGTCCTATTTACTGACTGTATTGTGCACAGGTATTCCTCTTCGACTGTGATGGTCTGTCCCCCGTGCTCGCTCTATCCCGGCCATCCCTCCGCGGAGGTCCCCCGCAGCCACTCCACCGCGTCGCAACAACCGCTGAGACAATGATAATTTAGGTGTTCTATGGTCCGGCGACCACCTCTTCCCCGGAACAGTGGAGACACTGGAGCTTCTCCGAAACAATGGTGCGCATTCAATCTCAAGTCAGCAAAAAAGCGGAGGTTGATGATCCCCGCAGGAAAGCAAGTGGTCTTCGTGACGAATAACAGCACCAAGTCGCGCGCAGACTACCGCAAGAAACTTGAAGGCTTGGGAATCCCCAGTACAGTGGTCAGTGATACCAACTATTACTATGTCAGATCACCCGGGGCCGCATGACTCACAACTAAATAGGAAGAGATCTTCTCCTCGTCATACAGTTCCTCTATATACATTTCTCGCATCCTCCAGCTCCCCGAAAACAAGCGCAAAGTCTACGTGATCGGCGAGACGGGCATTGAGCAAGAGCTCCGCTCCGAGAACGTCCCATTCATTGGCGGCACAGACCCCGCATACCGCCGCGACGTCACACCAGACGACTACAAGAAGATTGCGGCGGGCGATGGATCCATTATAGACCCCGAAGTCGGTGTCGTGCTCGTCGGTCTCGATTTCCACATGAACTACCTCAAGATGGCGTTGGCATACCACTACATCAGACGCGGAGCGGTCTTCCTTGCTACAAACATCGACTCCACCCTGCCGAGCTCTGGGTCTCTGTTCCCTGGTGCTGGCTCCATGAGCGCGCCGTTGATAATGATGCTGAATAAGGAGCCAATCGCACTCGGCAAACCCAGCCAGGCTATGATGGATTCCATCGAGGGCAAGTTCAAGTTTGATCGTAGCCGGGCCTGCATGGTTGGTGATCGCGCGAATACGGATATTCGCTTTGGACTTGAGGGGAAGCTTGGTGGTACGCTTGGTGTTTTGACTGGTGTCTCTTCTAAGGAGGACTTTGTTTCCGGCGATGTCAGGCCTCATGCATACTTGGATAAGCTTTCTGATCTACTGGGCTCGGAGTAGAGCGGGCTGGAAGATATGTATTAGATGTTCGATTTAGATATAAACGCATACAAATCAATGAATTCATCATTTACGTCTGATGTCTAGCACCTGGAAACCATAGTCCACGGGTCTACACAGAGGAACAGAGTTAGAGGTCAATCCCTACGTTTGCGCAGTACGCAATCGAACGGCAATTGATCCAAAGGAGTGACGGAGGTGGTTGCAGGGATTATTTGGGAGTTGAGTCGAATACCTCGGGGCTCAGGGGTCTCAGGGGATAGGTACGACAACCCCCCGACTACATCTGCATCATTTGGAGTTGAATCTATCAAAAACCAATAGCTGATTGTTAGTTTGCTCAAAGTGACCCCCATACCCCGGGGCGTATCATGATTGATGGGACTTCCAGTTGAACCGTTGAGGCCGTTCGGTCGTTCGGTCGTTCGGCTTCATCAGGATATAGCCCCAGCGCCACATAGGTTGAAGATTGCCTTGGAATTTTTACCCAGAGAATTCCTTGTTTCTTTTCCTCTCAAGGAATTGTAATATTTGTTCAATCGGCCTTGTATTACGTGTTTCGTTGGCTTTGGGACCCGGATTGTTGATCGTCGATACATGCACGGCCGTTCCGGTCATTGAACAGCTGGGCACATCGCGTTCCCGAGACTGAAACACTTTACCAAAAGACACCCCAATCAACTGATTTGTTTGATCATGGAGCGTCCAGCACAGCAAGCTGGGGACCGATCACCCCAGCAACTCGTTGCAAGGCGCTATGACGTGGAACGATCATGTCTCCGCTGCCATGAGCGCAAGGTTCGTTGTGACCGGGCCATGCCCTGTTCGACCTGCGTTCGAGTAAATGTTCCTTGCCAATATCCAGGCCCAGGACGAGCTAAACGTCGCTCGAAGAATTCATCTACCGGGAGGGTCAGAACCCGCCTGGGGATGCTGGAACGAGCCATCACTGCGACCAACCACAGAGACTCCCCCGATATAACTTGCAGATCATCCTCTCTCTCGTCACAGCCACATAGTACAGATATCAATACGTGGGTTTCAACCGCCGAACATACTGCGCCGACGGAAGGCTTTTTGGTGAAAGACGGCACATCTACTCGATATGTTAACGAGTTGCTCTTCTCGCGCGTCCTGGAGAAGGTCAGTGAACCACAGCATTAATTCCTCGGAAGAAACTTAGACTTATACTGCAAACAGGAGAGAGAACTTCAATCCGCCATTAGCACACCAGCAACCACTAACAACAGTGAGGCGAGCCCAATGATTGGCTTTGATGGCCTCATCTCCAACCCCCAATTGGCTACCGACGCCTTTTCTCTCTTCCCATCTCGAGGGCAAGCCGCACACCTCTGGCAAGTCTTCTTGAATAGCGTGGACGTTCTTCTCAAAGTACTTCACATCCCGACAACGCAACCCGCTGTATTTGCTGCCATCAATAACCCGAAAGCTGCTTCGAAAGACCTCAATGCTCTTCTGTTCTCCATTTACTTTGCAGCAGTCACAAGCCTGCGCCAGGCAGACACTCATATGATATTTGGTGAGGACCGGCAGTCCGTTCTCAAAAGATTTCAGCGAGGCTTGGAGGTCTCCTTGCATTCGGCTGCATTCCTGGATTCCCCCACCATTGTCTCGCTGCAGGCAATATCGATTTACTTGGTAAATATAGCTGCCCCCTCGAGTGCACTTGGCTCGCATTTAGTATGACTGCTAACTACTCGGTGTTAGCTTTGTTATCGGAATCACAATTGTGGTAAATCTGGATGGACGTTGAACGGTATCCTTCTCCGAACAGCACAATGGATGGGTCTACACCGCGATGGAGAACGTTTTAATCTCCCACCACTGGAATGCGAGATTCGTCGCCGGCTATGGTATCAGATTATTGGATGCGACGCGCGAGTTGGTGAAGACCATGCTCTTTCGACTAATGGGTTTGGTGGCTTTTCTGATACGAAGCTTCCCCTCAACATAGACGACCGAGATATTTCCCCCAACATGGAAGTGGCCCCGACTTCAAAGCCGCAGTGGACAGAGATGACCATGTTCTTGGTCGCTGCCGAGATGAATCAAGCAATTCAACAAGTTTCTCAACTTTCCGTGGCTGTGCTCAATGGGGACGACAAAATGACTAGCTTAGAGCAACTTCTAAGAACCACCACGGCACGCATAAAAGATCGCTATTTGCAGCATTGTGATCCTAACATTCCCATTCAAAAATCAGCACTATTGTTGGGCCAGGTACTTATGGGAAAGCTCAGTGTCTTCGTTCGCCAGCAATACCTTCGAGGACTCAGTGCGGAGGAGTCAGCATCACGAGCCACTGAACAGACACTTTTGCTGGCTTGCGACACCATTGAGATTGGCAACGAACTAAAAACAGATGAGCTTCTCAGTAACTTCCATTGGCTCTTCTCAACGTTTACTCAATACCATCTCTTGACATATACACTGTGGCATCTTTGTGTTCGGCCTGGAGTCCACTGTGCCGATCGAGCGTGGCAGGTGGTCGACAAGTCGTTCACTTTGGTGGAGGGTCCTAGCTGGCCGAGTCCTGGTCCTAAATGGAACGTATTACGAAAGCTTCGAGAAAAAGCACTCAACATACGATGTTCTTTCTCGATTCCATTTACTTCCGCGCACATCCCAAACAGTTTAACGGTTGCCGAGATCACAGGACCTCGGGGGGATGATCTTCGGGGGGATGCGATCCCCAGCAGCATTCTGGGGTTTGAAGATGATATGGATTGGAATTTAGATTCGATCTGCTTCCCAGATTGGAACCCGTAGGTATAACTAGGCAGAAACGCTAAAAAGCAGGCATCTGACTTTTGGCCGCTGTACAGATTTGTACTTACGGGCCAAGGATCGTAAAAGTATAGCAGAGTTACATAGCATTGTCTTCTTGAGAAGGATATGGTATGGATTCTCTATTAGACAATGAGAGACCAGGTCTCAATCTATTCCTTGGTACTGGCTATCTAGAGTCGACATCTATAGTTTCACTCACTGTTAGATGTCACATATCTGCTCATGCGGATTGGCATCAACCCGGCCAAATCAACTCAGAATTTCGCAACCAATTTCAGTCCGGTGTGCCGCAATCGAGTTCCGAAAACACAGGTTGTCCCAGCCAGCAGAAGAACCCCGGCAAACACTTTCATTCCAAGATAGGTCCCATTGTCATGAGATAGAATAGCACCAGCAATAGGATTGGTCGTTAACCCGCCTATGGAAGCGAAGAGGAAAATCAAGCCTACTCGGTACCCGATCTGCGGCAAAGGTGATATCTTGACCACAAGCGCTGCTGCTAGGGAGACATATGCACCTGAGCAACATCCAAAAAGAACGGTGAATACAATAATCCCCGCGGTGCTGGTGGCAGGGATCCAAATGGCAAGAATAAATATCCCAGCTAGATAGCATACCACGGCGAACACATTGTATGTCCCAATTCGATCAGCAATCATACCAGCCCCAAGGCGGCCAAAGAAGCTTTAGCAACACGAGTTAGTAAATATCAACAGAGGGAAACAGTGGTAGTTTCATGTACCTTCCAGCATTCAGTATCGCCAGCAAGTACTGAGACAGGTTGGTACTGATGCCACTCGAGAGTCCCTCAACGACCAGGTAATCAATGGGGATGTACACTCCAAATGTTAGCAGAGTAAACCCTGCGATAACAAGTAGCATCTTTGTCTCTTTCAATGGTTGTGTTAACGCAGCCCGTGACACAGGCCGTGGTGATGGAGCTAAACGGGATCGGATCGTCAAGTTAGCGATGGTAAGGAGAAACAAGATCAGAAAAACTCCAGCACGCATCGCCCACGCAAATCCCACTTCTGGGATCAACCGTTGTATCATAATTGGGAAAATTACGCCCCCGACACTAGACCCGGTGGACATTAGGCCGTAAGCTGTGCCACGTTTCTTGTCAAACCAACCTGGAATGACACTGGTCGCTAGAATAGCCGGCAAATATCAGCTACTATCGTTTGAGTCGACATACCACTGGAAGAAGCTCTTGCTTACCGGGTTGGAAGATGATTGATACTCCAATGGCGCTACATACGCCTTGGGAGAGCAACATTTGATAGTATTTCGTCGATATAGAACACATCATCAGACCGAAGACGTGAAGAAGCGATCCGAATAGGACTGAATAACGGGGTCCATAGTTGTCGTACAAATGGCCGGACACGGGGCCCTAGTTTGAGAAGGAAGATATTGGAAACTGAGCACAAGGGAGCATAATACATGGGAAGACCCTACCATGGCGTACATGAAGAATATCTGCAAAGATGGGATCCAAGCAATTGTGCTAGCTGAATACTGGCTCAGTAGAATCGACTCGTAGTAATTTTGGAAAACTCCAACACCTGTCATTGTCAATATGGTACAAAGGCCGTTTGATATTCCTCGGTGGTAGGGGCTTGTTCGTACTGTTGATCCATCCAAAGGTGCAGAACAGCACACACCATGATCCTAGGACCACAGACCAAGCAGTCAGTCCACCATCAGGGGCCTTGCTCTTTTCCCTTTCCGGGATCACTTCTTGTTGAATTTTTTGTGCTTCTGTAAGGGTGCCATCCATCGACATTTTGTATTTCCGTAGGATAATTCCAGGCGATAACGGAGCAGCCCCTTTGTTTTGGTTTGAATTTCTTTTGAACTTGGTGATTTCCAACTGAGACCTTAGATTGGGTAATATTTATGACCAAATGGTTTTAATGAATGCTCTGGGTGGATGTGGAAGCTCGAGAAATATACTCCAGTTCGGCGCAGTTCGTTCAACAGCCGAACGACCGAACGGCCACTTCAGACTTCCAAGATTAACTGAGTCCTCTAGCACAAGCCCCGAGAAGTACCAGGATCTAACAGAATACTCCTCCCCTCAAGCTGTCGGACCTCCTCGCCAGTGACAAAATATATCTACTCCATACTATGATTCCCATTGCTAGCGGTACTTTGGCAGCGGCCACCTTAGGAAGTAACGATAAAGTCGATGGTTTAACATTTGCGTTTCATTCGCAGATAAGTTGTCTCCCGTAGAATTGAGCCCTGCGAGATGTTGACCAGTTGAACGAAACCCTTGAAGCTTGCATAAGCCGTAAATTACATATTTGCTGTAATTTTCTGTATATATTACGGGAAACTTTGATATCCACGACTTTGCTTCCCCCTCTGCTTCCTCCTCACGGGGCTGGTTTTGGATGAGGACATGACCAGGCGATACCGCAGATTTTGAAGAAACTACCCCCGTCTACTGCTACCCTTTTGGTTATGAACTCGTCCGCCAAGCGCCCTGGTCGCCTCGGAGGCACCAAGTCCAAGACCGGGTGCGACACATGCAAGTCAGTTGGCTCCCAGGAAACTTGATCAGTCGCTGTATTTGACATTCGATTCGCAGAATTCGCCGTGTAAAGTGTGGTGAGGAGAAACCACACTGCCTGAGATGTACCAGTACAGGACGCCGATGCGAATATAGCATCGGTCCTCTAAAGACCATTGGACGGCCCCAGGTGGACCTCACGACCTTCTCATGTCAAAGATCGCGAGAGCGTCGTGCTTTTGAATATTATTTCCACGAAGCAGGCCCATCACTTTCAGGAGTCCTGGACCAGGCCTTCTGGAGAGGCTCAGTCCTCCAAATCTGCCGGGTAGAGCCGCTTGTTTGGGATGCGATCATCTCGCTCAGCGCGCTCTACGAACGACCTCCAATTCACGAGACGTCACCCTGGTTGCTTCTAAATGATCCAGCTGCGGTGCGACACCAGTACCATCGCGAAGCGTTGGTCTGGTACTCGCGCTCGCTGGCTCTCCTGCAGCAACGTATTAATCAGGGCACAGCAGACCTGGTGGTGGCCTTGATCAGCTGCATTCTCTTCATTGCCATCGAGCTCTTACAGGGGAGCCGCAAAGCTGCCCAGGTCTTGTACAAACAGGGCGCGCAATTGATTTTTGGTGCTTCGTCAACAGCAACCTCGACCATCGCCGCCCTAGAGCCCATCTTCCGCCGCTTGGGAACGTGGATATTCATCGCCAATGGACTATCAGAAGAAACCGGGGGTCTTCATTTGGCTGTTCCAGACGAGCGCTTCACATCGACCGAAGAGGCAAGGGATGTTCTGTGTAGCATTGTAGCCGAAATGAAGGCCCTCAACATTGACTCCAAAGCTTATATACGCCGACCAGCAGATGGCCAGCTACACGAGATATCAGGACTGGTGGCCAGACAACAGCACCTGAAAACCCGACTCGTTCAATGGTATCGCCTCTTTACATACTTGAAAACTATACATGGCTCGAACGTCGACGGTGCAACAGCGCTTCTTCTAATGACATATACGAGCGTCTTCATCGAAGCAGAAGCCATGCTGGATTTCGATCAAGGTGTATACGACGCCTACAAATCTGAATTCGCCCAGATCATCGACTTGGCCCCCACCGCGGTTGCATGGACACGCAGCTCGGAAGGGAAACAACCGCCGTTTATGTTCGAAATGGGCGTATTCCTCCCAATTTTCATCACAGGGCTCAATTGTCCCTTCCCCGAGCTACGTCGACAGGCATTACGGTACATGTCGGAGGCTCCCCCGACACAAGGGCTGTTTATGTGCACCCCGGCCGCTCATATCGTGGCCATTCTCGTTGGGCTAGAGGAGAACCCGGACAACCTGCCAGGAAAAGTCTCTGAAGTATATGAACTGCTGGCCAAACCGGGGCATATCCCACCAGCTCGGTATCGCATATGTGATTTCAGTGTGTCGTCAGTTATGGATGAGGAGGGTAAGACGCGGAATTGGTTGAATTATACACTCCACCACTTTGACGGAGAGGGGAGGATACAGGTCATAGAGAAAAGGGTGCTGTTTCCTACATGAGATCATTAGCATAACCATATTTTATAGTAATACGATCTAAACGTCCATATCGATTCTCTGAGCGGCCTAGAAGATCAGAAATATGTCTTTGTAATGCAACAATTGCATGCAAACTCGTACGATTATTTTGAGGCCCCTAGTGCTTCATCGGCTTCAGGAGGTTTACATTTTACAGAAACTTTGAAAAGCAAGCCCTCTTTGTGTCTGCTTCTGTCTCCTCGGTGCAAGACAAATATTCCGAGTTCGTTTCTTTTTCCTTGGTTTACTCGTACCACCTCATTTCAAAATATATGAAGAGTTACTTTCGAAAGGATTGTTCTGGGTTGCTTTGTAAAGAGAATGAATTTGCCCAATGTTTATTTATCCACGCCGTCATCCAAGACCCAGCTTATTCGACATATGAACCCAGCGATGAAGGACCTTCGAGGTCAAAGTCATTCAATTCCAACCAAATATTGTAATTCGATGCGGCCACGAATTCGAGGGACTCGGGGGTCAAAGCCGAACCTCCATCCAATGTGGTCTCAGTGTCCCATATATTCTCCCCAAGCTGATGACAGACAGATGAGTATTCCATGTTCTCTTTCTTGAGTGCATCATCATCTATTTGATTCTCGGCGGAATGAACATCTGCTGCTGGATGGATGGTAGGAACGGATGACTCAGTGTGTGTTGAAAGTGAATTGTGCATGATGATGACTTCGGTCAGGATGTCTACAGCCTGAAGCAACTTTTCGGAGCATTTGTGATAAAACTGTTCTGGGTTGAGTCCAGCAGTGGTATCTCGATGGGGCCTCGAAATGTCTTTGGTAGAACGTAGCTCGAGCTGTTCTGAACCGTTTGGTGGTAACATTTCCATCCATAGCCCGACTTCATTGTCCACGCTGTGTAAGGAGTCTTCATCAGCACGTTGTCTTTTCTGCGGACTGGTATATGGAGAAGCCAAGTGTTGAGGCTCGCTTTTCCTCTTCCGTGATGATGCATCGGCGCTATTTGACTGGACGTCATTGCACTTAGCGTCTGGTATTGTGGAATGTTGTGATACATGTGGTGATTGTGGCGTGTTATCTGCTCTAACTTCGCCAGGAGTATATGGAGTTGGGGCTGTTGCCCTTTTTCTCCTTCGCGGCGGAGCAACGCATTCCTTCATATCAAGTCTGCAATTGGTGCAAGATGTAACTTGCTTTAGTGCATCGCAACGCACTTTTCGTTTGTGGCAGGCATAACAAGCCCATTTGGCTCGTCTTGGCCGGAATTTCTTTTCGACTCGTTGGCATAGCATCGCATCGTTCCCACCGGCGGATTCTTGGAGTGTATGTTCAAAACGGTATTCGGCACCCATGATGTTTCTTGATGTTTGTCACTATCGTCCCTGTAACTCTTTCAACAACCGCACTTGGAATTTGTGCATTCCTTCTCTACACTCTCAGGGTTTGCTTTATTAGCGGGGTGTAAGCTCGTTCTTGTTCTTCGGCACTCGGTTCCCGAGTGCCGGGATTTGTTTTTGATCCTTTAAAATCGCCGAAACGCCGAGATCTCATCATCGGCATGACGAAACAGACAGTGGATTTTCTCGTTTTATTATACCCTCAATGTTGTTGGTTGCGCCGTGTTAACGTACCTACGGGGAGTACCGAAGGGCGAGATATCGGCGCATTCGATGACAAGACACCTTTCATATGGACAATTATACCCTCCAAGCAGATCTTCCATACTCAGCGATGCCCAGTTCCACGGCCCTGTCCAAGTGGAGCCCTTTATGTCCCCGCGATTCCTAAGGAATATGTACTTTGTATGATGCGCCGTGGCCCCGGGTGGGGGTCATCCCCAAAGCCCTAGGAACGACGGAACTGGCCATCTTTGATATACCAGCTTGTTAACAAGTAGGAAGCTCCCTCAAAGCCCAAGGCATTCAATTAGGTCAAGGTTCATTCTACGACTCGATAAAGTCGAAGTCACTATTCATGCGCCATTTAGGGCTTAATTGTTTCCTTCTCGCATCCTAAATCTCGAGTCTTTTGACCAGAAAGATAACCCCTTATAGAATGACTTACCGCATAGGGATATCGCCATCCCTATCGGGAAGAGCGCTAGCTAGAGCAGCAACAAGGATCCCCTATATCGATAGGTTAGTTATGGCGCAGGAGGTCCTTCCAGAATCAATACTCACGGCGTCGATTTGTTCAAGAAGGCTCATCGGGTCGATGTTGCGGTCCTTAAGAATATCATGTCAGCAATTAACCAAAGAACTGGTGCTGGGAGGTGTTTTGTACGCGGCAAAGTGTCACGATGGCAGATCTCCAAAGGGCGAGTAGTGGACAACTCCGTTGAATGTGTCTGGTATCGTGGCAGAGGTAACAAGTCAAGGCAGTGCTGCTCTATATTATGACATTTTCTTTGTCAGTGATTGGTCAAAACGCTTCATTCTCAAACTAGCATATACAATATGAAGGGGCACGTTGAAGAACAAGATGAGAAGGTAGAAGACATCAGATGCAGTGTAAATATCATCAAGTACACTCTCCAGGCTAATGCTGGCGGTAGTGACACAGCAGTGGGGAGCACATAGCTTTGTAAAGTATAGCTTACCTGGTGGTGCTGTTGGCTTTGGTGCTGGTATTGTTGGATTCTGTGGTGATGCTGTTGTCTATCATCATGACCAGCTCCTTGGTTAGCTCTACCAGCACGGCGAGGGCCACGACTAGCTCCAGGGCGCAGTCTGGCGGGGTAAGTAGAGTCCATATCAAGATGAGCAAAAAGAAGAGTCCTGATAGGGAACCAGCAGAATATGTTGAGTATCAAGACTTGGAAATTCCAGGCTTTTGTCGGGAGATGGGAGTTGGTAGGAAGTGAGAATCAAAACGAGGCAAATTTTTAAATCTCATAGCTGCACATGTGGTTTTAAGCAGAGTAAGAGAGAGATGAGCTCCTCTAGTCTCCTATGGTTCTCCTTTACCTGGCTTTGTGTTTTCATGTTGCCCATATTCATCTCTTGCTTTATTGCTGCTAAAATGAAAGAAAGGGCCAGGAATCAAGGCTACATAATGATTCTCTATAATTTAGAGAAATTTACCTCTCGCCATTTTGCAATGTTGTTTATTGGCGCCAGTAGTTCGCGCAAAAAGAAAAAGTGGAAGGGTATCATGATCATTCCATTCGAACAAGATCTGAGTGCTAAGAAAATCCGAATATAACGCCTCGAACATGTAGGCCGTCCTTGTCCCGAACGCCATGTCTATTTTCAATCAAGTATTCGGGGAGTCTTACTGCTGACCAGGAGGGTCAACCGAGATTTGACAAAAGAATGCCTCTCAATTTCCACGCAGGACTCCGGCAATGCGTAATGCAAGGTCCAACATGGAGAGATGCTCATCGGACCCGTCAACCAGCCGCTTGTCCATCTCCGAGAAGAGCATGACAATCTTGTTTTTCTGGATATCGGGGATTGCTTCGTTGAACACTACACGTCGGTATAACTAGAAGAGGTCAGCGAGGTGTATCGAGAACAGGAAGTGAAGCAGCAACAAACCTGTCCAACAAGCTGCGTAGCACTCCAGCCATCAGCCACAAGGTCCGTAATCACCCCCGAGACAGCCTCGTAGACCGACCCACCACTCTTGGGCTGCATAGCCTCCACAAGAGAATCCAAAATGTCCTCCGGCAGCACGCCAGCAATTTCCTCAATGCTGCGAACTGTAATAACACTAGGATTGCTACCAGCATCCGTCATCTCAGCATCATCATCAGCATCCTTCACAGGCGGCTTCGTAGCACCGACCAACCGCGCCGCACTTTGCAAATACGTGATAGCACGACGCAAATCACCCTCACCACACCGAATAAGTGTATCAACAACCCCATCCTCAAGCTGCAAACCCTCTTGTTCCGCAATATTCGAGATCCGCTCACCAGCAGCGCTAGTATCCAGCATCTTGAAGCGGAATTTGCTGCATCGACTAGCGAGCGGCTCGATAATGCGCGTGACATAATTACAGACAAGACAGAACCGCGTGATCCGACTGTATGTCTCCATCGTGCGGCGCAGAGCGGACTGTGCATCTTGCGTCATGCTGTCTGCCTCGTCGAGGATGATGATCTTGAATGGTGGGCATGGGTACTGTGCGCGATATGCGGCGTCCAGACCTGTTGGTTGGGAGAGCTGGGCTCGGGCGAAATTCTTCACTTTGTCGCGGACGATGCCGATACCGCGCTCGTCGGAGGCGTTCAGTTCTAGGATTCGGGAGCGGTAGAGGGCGGGCCCGAAGAGGGATTTGGCGAGGGCGAGGATTGTCGATGTTTTTCCTGTGCCGGGGGGTCCGTAGAAGAGCATATGGGGGAGCTAGCTGGTGTTATTTCATTGCTTTCAATCGTTCGGGGTTAGGTGGTTTACGTTTGAAGCTTGTAGAGTGCGCCGCAAGACTTTGGTTGTGTGGTCTTGCGCAGCAACATCATCCAGGGTCTTGGGACGACTAATCAATATTAATCAAATGCGTGGTGAGCTCGACATGAAGCATTGACTTACTATTTCTCAACCCACGGCTGGAGTCGGGTCGAGTCTTCCTTGTTGTCGCCAGCTTTAGACTTGGAGCTGCTGGATGCTGCGGCGGCAGCGGCACGAGCCTTATTATTGAAGAAAGAAGCAGCCATTGTTGTTGAATGGCCCGAAATCAGCAAAGTCAGGGTTATCTCGAGAGCTGGTCTGCGATGTGTTGAAGATCTCTCTCTGACACCCTCCACAATCGAGACGCGTCTCCACGTGACACGCGCAGCACTTAAACACACTGACCAATGAGAGCAGCTCACTGCTTAGATATACTTCAACCCCATCACTGGTGGTCTTATAAACTACAAAGATCAAGGTTGCAAATGTCATGATTGCATGGTATCTCATTATGCTTGGATCAATATCTATAGCTCGTCTCGCACCGGCTCCTCCATTCCGGCCTCGAACATCCTCTTTTTCGTATTCCGGGGAAGCTCTGCCTGTCTTGCCCTCTCCTCCGGGGTGACATCGTCAATGTCTACGCTTGTTTTTTTCTCTTGCTCAACCATGTCACCAATTTTGTCAATTACACGATCGCTGTCGATCGGTGCTGACGGCTCTTGCTCCCAGGCAGTGATACTGGCTGTCACTGTTCCGGTTGTAGCCGCCGTGGCCATTTGATGAATAGCCGTAGAGACATCCCCTGCGAGGGACTGAGAAGCAGACTGCCCAGCTGTAGTGGACAGCCCGGCTGCACCTAGTGTTGCAAACGCGACCCGACCGATGAGCTTTAAAGGCAGCCATACAAGCCACCAAAGAGGCCCATAGAATACACGTCGGAATAGAAGCCAGCCAATTGTGGCAAGAAGAACATAGAAAGCAGTCTCAAGGTACCACGTGTCGGACTTTTGGGAGCGGAGAAGGGAGTTAGCCAGGCTGCGGGACGAAGAGAGAAGTGTATCAAGGCCGCTATAGGACTCGGACAGAGATGAGATCGCGGCTGTGGATTGTTCTAATGGAAAGGTATTAGCGTCCGGTACGATCAGGGAAAAGGAAAGAGGTACTCACCAAGGGTCGATTGGGCAAATTGGCTGCGGGAGAGCTCTGCCTGCATGAGTTGATGGGTTCTGCGTAGCGCAGATGTCACGTCGTTTGAGGCGTTCAAAACAAGATCACCCTGAGTGAACTTCTCTGTCGGCTGCTTCTTCTCGGAGGAATGCGATCTCGACAGCAGCAACTCTCTCTCCTTCCGCTTGGCGAGTTCGGCATTCCGCTTCGCTTGTAATTGGGCAGTTCGGAATTCACCTCGTGTTCTGGAGGGTCGATTAGCATACGCTGAATATTTGAAGACTAGCCAGTGGACCATGACAAGGAAATCTCCCCGGCATGTGCAAGTCGTCTAAGGGTATCTTACCTCTTGAGATCCTCGGCCAATCGCCCTACCATCGAAATGACCCGCTCCCTCTCAGCCTCCTTATGTCCATGGACAGCAGGGGCCTTGCGCCTGCTATCTGAGCCAGTTTCCAGCGCTTCGACCTCCACACGCAGCAGCTCTAGCTCTTGCTCGGCTTCCTTGAGTTGGGAATGTATTTCACTCCCAAGCTCCAGGCGGGCTTCATCGCCCTGTCCGATAGAAGCAGTAAAATTGCGCAATCGATCCACGAGGGGTTGGATTTGTCCCAGAGAAGTTGAGAGCTCTTTCACGCGACCCTGGAGGGCTGTCGTGGGGGACATCTTGCGATAAGAGTATTGTTTATTCGATGTAACACATTCAAGTGCTATCTGTTCGGCGAGTTGAAGGAAAGTTTTTGAAAATAGATACTAGCGGAGAATATCCTGAGAGATTTGAAGTAATAAGTTGCCTTAAAAGTGTCGAGCTGTTCAACTCAAAGTTGCCATGTAGACGGGCGTCATTTAGCGTTGTGTTTGCATCCGAGTCAAACATGCCCCATTCCTTCAACCGCAATTCGCAACGGAGACTCTGGTGTGGTTAGAACTTCGAATTGAACTTGCGCCATTACCTGTCAGACTTGTCGCAGACCGACTGAGATCCACATAACATTCTCCTTGGACCAATCTTTCCACCGAGAGTCATCTGTCCAACCGCCGCGGAACCAACCCCAGGAAACACCACCTTTAAAAAACTTCCCGCCAGCCCTCATCCACTCAGGTACGCAACAATACAACCAAGACAGAGAGCTACAGAATATAAAATCCCTCCGGAAAGATCGACAAACTGATCAATTTACCAGTCTACAAAACCTCCCCCCGCCCCTCTCACCACCAACCCAAACCGCAACAATGACCATCCCCATCGCCACGATAACCACCTTCCGGACCGCCTACAACCCCTTCTCCCGCGCATCCCGACCATGCCGCCTGTTCCTGGGTATGCTGCGCACACCAGACACTATCCCAACAAGCAGCCCGACCCACATCGATATTCAGGTCAAGCAATTGCCGCGCAACTCCACCGATTCACCGACCATGACTGTCGGGTTTAAGGGCGGCAAGGAGCTTACGCTGGATGTCGGAAAGCGCGGGCTGAAGATTGGCGATGTTATCGAGGAGGTGTCCCGTGTTGGCAGAGCTCTGCAGCGGGAGGCCAGCTTGAAGAATTAGGGGAAAGTTATATTGTTCGAGCTGTGCATTCGTGTATTATATTACCTATCATTTGTTTCATCTGACGATTTTTGGCGCTGTTGGGCATGTCGGAATACTTGAATTATTCTTACTTTGGTAGAGAACATAGGCTGTTTGTGTATGCTTCATACCTGACATTGGGCTTAGTGGAGTAGATTTGAAGATCTCGCACAATCGGTTGGATTTGGTGACTGTTTCATTGCTACATATCCAGTTGCTCAGATTTGCATCCTGCCCATCGGAGACTACTTTTCTCTACGCCGTGATGGTAAAGAATAAGTATTGGGAGCAATTCATTCACAATTCAAAAATGGGTCCTCTCCTCGGGAAATCGAAGAACGTAATCTCCACCAGGTAGACGATCATAGGCTTGAATGTTTTGGTTAGTTTATATTTCTTTTGGAGAAAATACCATTTATACTGCGGCACCTGAGATGAAGAACCACTTGTCAATGCTGCCATCAATGGGAGCAGGGGGCAGGGTCTCGTTGCGGGGGATGGCAGCGAGCTGAGCCTGGTCAACACGGTCGGCAGATCCCTCAACAGTGGAGTTGGCACTGGCGCTAGTTAGCTTCAACATCCTAAAAAAAAAACAAGGAAATATGTATATGGATAGAACTCACAGGCTGATCTCACCACGGGCGGTCTTGCCGGTGACAAGCTTCTCCCAGGCGTCGGAGCACTCGCGGATGACATCCTCGGCGTACTTCTTGTTCTTGCACTCGCCGGAGAAGGCGAACTGGTTCTCGGGCTTTCCGTCGGGGATCTTGTAGATGCGGAACCACTCGTTGGTGGCGCGCATGAGGCCGGGAAGCTGGCGCTCGACATCCTCAATGTCGTTGAGCTTAGGAGCAAGAGGATCGTTGACGTCGATGACAATGATCTTCCAGTCGGTCTCCTCCTCGTCAATCAGGGCCATAACACCGAGGACCTTGACCTGCTTGACCTGGCCGGTGTAACCGACAAGCTCACCAATCTCGCAAACATCGAGGGGATCGTTGTCACCCTTGGCCTTGGTCTCGGGGTGGATGGAGTTGGGGTCTTCCCAGGTCTGGTTCGTACCATGTCAGTTTTTTTTACCCCTCTTCCTATCCATAGGTGGGAGGTCCAAAACTTACGCGGGGGAAGGCACCGTAGTTCCAGAGGTAACCCTTGTGGGGGAAGCAGTTGCGGACGAAGCGGAGCTTGCCCTTCTTGGTGTCCTGCTTGATGGGGTTGAGGAAATCATCCTTGGAGATCTGTTGATGCAATCAGCACGTGGTGGGGTCAATTGAAGTATTGTGTTGTCGTACCTCCTGCTTGGCGTTGGTCCAGCGGGGGATCTCAACGACCATGTTCAGGATGGTCTGCTGCTCGTTGGCGTAGAGAGGAATGTCGTGGAAGGGAGAGACGGGGACACCATCCTTCTCAACGAACACACGGTGCTCGAGAGTGTATGGGGAACCGATCTTGCGGATGGAGTAAGACATGTTGGGTGAAGCGGACGAAAAGTGTCTAGATACTTGGGCCGCGCGGGATAAGGGAGAAGAAAAGGAAGAAGAGGAAGAGAGAGGGGCAGTCAAAGTGGGGGGAGCCAGCGCTGCTGATGTGCGCCAAACAGAGCGGGAGGCGGTGGAGGTCGCACTTCCCAGTCGGGCCAAGGGAGGACGAGTCATTGGCTGTGTTGGCAATGGGTTTAATGTCTTTTGTTTTTTGTTTTATTTAGTATTTCTGATACAAAACTTGAAATTGTACCTTTTAATCACACGGGTATAAGTTCAATGCTGTGATTGCGTGGTGGTATTACCCCCTTTGACTGTGTCGGAAGTTTGTATGAAAAAAAATAAAAAACAAAATAAAAAAATAAAAAATGGCAGTTCCGAAAGTCGGCATGCTTATAATCAACCCGAATTCGATTGATATTCCGACTGATCTAGTCAATTGCGGGTGTACATTATATACAACTGAAGTCTCGTGCTCTCACTACGTATTAGGGCATATTATAAGACACATATAGGTACATATACGCTACATCTTTTAACTATTTGGTAGGATGTGCAGTGCATGTACATACCCGACCCCATACTGCCAGACACGCCGATGTCGGCAGTATACGCGGCCTATACCTGGATCAATTACAATTGTGTTCACTTCAATTGTAGAATTATAATCTTAGAATCATCAAGCCTTTAGAAAAATCGCAGACAAACACATTCAATGTCAGAGTAGGACATGTCGTGATTCTTGGCAGGGAATAGAGCCCAATCATTGGTTATTAAAAAGTTCTCCAAAAATACGATGATGGATTTAAATTACATAAAAACATGAAATCCAATGACCTGCCCTGAAAAGAAAAAAGAGAGTTATCGCCACTATCTTCACCACTATCTTCACGTGATCCAACCTTTCTATCGGGGGGGTCCGACCCAGAAAAAAAAAAAGACCGTTCTATACTCCCCTCTCCCCGCATCACCTGGGAATGCTATGATCAGAACTCTCCGCAAGACAATGGCAACCCTCGCAAGCGCAATTACAACTGGACCTGGCCCCGCGCGGGATGTTGTGCCGCGCGTGCCTATCCCCGCCAAAGGCGTCGACTACCGCAACAAGATCGTCCTCGCGCCAATGGTCCGATCGGGCGAACTACCCTCCCGCCTCCTGGCGTTGAAATACGGCGCCGACCTTGTCTGGGGCCCCGAAACAATTTCCCGTGCCCTGATTGGCACCGAACGACGTGTGAACCCGCGAAACGGCACAATCGAATTCACTCGCATGCCCAGCAACGGCGGACGCCCCAACAAACCAAGCAAAGAATCCGTCATCTACCGCATCGACCCCGTGCGTGAAAAAGGACGACTCATCTTCCAACTTGGCACAGCCAGCCCGGAACTAGCAGTGGCAGCAGCGCGTGTTGTGGCCGACGACGTCTCCGGCATCGATGTCAACGCCGGCTGTCCGAAACCGTTCTCCACGAGCGGTGGCATGGGTGCCGCCCTCCTCCGCACCCCCGACCTCCTCGTCTCTATCTTGGAGACCCTCGTCAAGGAAGTCGGCGAACCCTACCAAATCGGCATCTCGGTCAAGATTCGCATCTTCTCTGACCCCGAAGAAACAGAGGCCCTCGTCTCCCGCCTTGTGAAGACAGGCATCACAGCCTTGACGGTGCATTGTCGCACTACTCCCATGCGACCACGCGAAGCCGCAATCCGTGACCAGCTCCGAATGATAACCTCCATTTGCCACAACGCCGGTGTGGCGTGCGTGATGAACGGCGATGTGAAATCGCGTGACCACGGGCTTGAGCTAATGAACGAGTACGGAGTTGACGGTGCGATGATCGCGACCTCCGCGGAGACTAACTCGTCTTGTTTCCGGACTAAGGAGGATGGCGGCATCGCCCCGTGGCGGGAGGTCGTCTACGAGTACCTGCGCTTCTGTATCGAGTCGGAGAACCGTCTGGGCAATACCAAGTACCTGCTTAATATGTTGATCCCCGGCAAGGACAAAGAGTTCAAAGATACGAAGTTGTCTAAGACATATCTTGATATCTGTCGCGGGTTGAAATTCGATGATTTGCTTCCTGCTGCTATGGGTCTTGATCAAATACTCGGTCTCGATGATAAGTGGGAGTCTGTCCCCCCTGTGACCCATTTACCGACCCAGTCTGAACCTGATACACCCACCCAGTCTGGACATAAGTCTAAGGCTGTGCAGAATGCTATGGAATCTGAGACTGCTCGTGCGGCTGGCGGCGGTGGTGCTCGGACTAAGACGCCCTTGCCAGCTGCTCATGGAGGTGGTCCCATTCGGCGGTCTTCTGCTCCTCGGCCGGCTACGGTTACTCAAGTTGATGATGAGCAGCCAGCTGTTGAGGCTCCCATTCCCGCTCCACAGACTGAGGCTCCATCTCAAGTGACGGCGTAAATATTGCTTTGCGCCTTCGGTTCTATTTCTCATCTATCAGTGCTTCCTTTCGTGCTCTTTCCTCGGCCCACATGCATAGCCCTCGGTTCTTTTTTTTTTTTTCTTCTCACTTAATTGTTCCTTTCATCTTGCTCATATCCCGCATTCTGAGGTGTTTTTGATTGCTTCCATCTGTTCTGTCCAAAGATTATTTCCCAATTAACATATCTCGTGCTCATCCTTGAATGACTACCTAGTCTAGTACAATACATATTACTTTACGCTTTACAAAAATTGTGCACTAAATCAACGACAATTGGATTTTTGATCCTCTAATCTAACAAATAATATGCGATTTGGGAGAATCGCCATGATATTGACCCTACCGAACACCATGTACTCACTGTGCCATGTTCGGCACGGTATTAAATGCATCATCTGCATCGCCATGCAGATCCTCGCAACAGAAACTCCAGTGTACCCTTTTTTTCTTTTTTGTTTTTTCTTTGTTTTTCTTTTCTTTGTTCTCATTCACTTCTTTCCCTTCACTTGCAGCTCGGCCATCATCATTCCCTCAACGACCTTCATGCCGGCCTCCTCGCCCTTCTTGGCGCTAGCCTCATCATCTCCAGCGACGGCCTGATCAAGTGCCAGCTTGGTCTGGCCCAGCATGTAGATCTGTTCCTCAATGGTCTGCTTGGTCACCAGACGGTAGATTTCGACCTCGCGGGTCTGACCGACTCGGTGGGCACGGTTCTCAGCTTGCACATCTTCCTGTGGGTTGAAGGAAGAGTCGAAGATGATCACGCGATTGGCACAGGCCAAGTTGATACCGGCACCACCGGCCTTGGTGGACAGGAGGAAGACGGGGATCTCGGTGCGCTCGTGGAAGGCGTCGAGAATGGATTGGCGGTCCTCGACGTTGGTGCGACCATCCAGGCGGACGAACTCGATTTTCAGGGTTTCCAGGACGTGCTCAAGGATGTCCATGACCATTGTGAATTGAGAGAAGATGAGGGTGCGATCGCCATTGGCGATGAAACGGGTGAGAAGCTCTTTGAGGTGCTCCACCTTGCCGGAGTCCATCCATTCGTCGTTCTTGAGCTTGAACTTGCCAAGGGAATTGGGGTTTTCCACGCACATGTGGTGGCACTCGAAATCGTTGTATGGCTTGAGTTCCTCGAAAATGATCTTGGGGTCAGATAACGACCACTTGTCTTCCTTCAAGCAGGCCTTAGCCATCTTCTGCAGAATTTCATTTGTGTAGTGACGACGTGCAAGGAGGGGGTGAATAGCGGCCTGGCGCAACTTCATCAGAATGTTGGCAGACTTCGAGCCAGTCTTCTTTCCAGCTTCACGATCTTCCAACAGCTGGCGCACTTGTTCTTGTTCATGAGCGTAAATCTTGACCTGAGAAGGTTTCATTTCACACCAACCAACATGGGAGTGCTTGGCTGGAAGATCAATGACCTGATGCTTCTTTCGTCGGAGGATAAAGGGCTTCATCATGGACTTCGCGCGCTCAATGCGCTGCTGGGATAGGAGAGCAGCGTGGGACTCGTCAGTCGTCTTTGCCTTGTTGGAAAACACGGCATGAAGATCTTCCTTGTGCTCCTGGAATACTGAGGGAAGAATAAAGCCGAGAAGAGACGCCAGCTCCTGCAAGTTGTTCTGGAGAGGAGTACCGGTGAGAAGCAGACGGAAACGCGCCCGAATTCGGATCAATTTTTCGTACAGCTGAGATTGATGGTTCTTGAGCATGTGGCCTTCATCGTAGACACAAACAGTGAAATCCATGTCACGCAAGAACTTGGCGTCAAGCTTCGCCTTGGCAATCGTGTAGGTAGTGATCACAACGTTGATCTCATCACGTCGTTCTTCGATCTCCTCGCGGATAAGAGCACGCTCGTTGAGACCAGCATAGTAGGGCATGACGTTCAAGGCCGGACAGAACTTCTGGAACTCGCGAAGCCAGTTCTCAATGGTGGAAGATGGGACGACAATCAGGTGAGGGCCCTTGATGCCCTTCTCAAACAGATGCGCGAGGAATCCAATGACCTGGCAAGTCTTGCCCAGGCCCATGTCATCAGCGAGAATGCAGCTGAGTTTCTTCTCAAACAACAATGCCAGCCAGTTGATACCCACAATTTGGTAGTCTTTCATCACCAGGTCGTCGGCCATGATGGCGGGCTGCGAGATAAAACGAGATTTGCGCTTGGAAACAACCAGTTTTCCGCTTTCTTCGTCACTTTCGGAAGTTTGGCGCTCAGACGCAGGAGTAGCAATGCCGGAGTCGTGTTCTGATTTGGCAGGAGCCGGAGCAGGAGCAAGGTTGGTAATTTCCAAGTCACCCTTTTTCCCGAAAGTGTCGACACCCCATTTCTTCATCTCATCAGCGACCGGTTTGCCGAGTGCCGCAACCTCGCTAACAAGAGCGTCAATGGCGTTATATCCAGTCCACATATCAATACACTTGTCGACAATCTTGTCTCCAATGGGCTTAGGGGCCTTGCCTCCTCTCTTGCCCTTGGGCTTCACAGTCTCTGCAACTGGAGCAGAGACAACACGCACCGCATCAAGGGTCTCGTATGGACGATTCGAAATGATAATTTGAGCGGTTTCTTCGGGGATAGAAGCGATATCAGCGAGATCCGGAACACTGCATGTGTTGAAGAATTTCAAGACCTTGGAATCCAAACCGCCAGCGGTGGATTCTTGGACCTGAACATTGGAGTCGTCCGAATCACTCATCATAGCCTCGGGGGACTCGGATCGGTCAGGTGAAGGAGCTTTGCGACCCTTCTGGAGGCGTCCCAGCTTCTTTTTCGGGGGACTGTCATCGTCAATTGTGATGGAACGAACAGGAGAAACAGCACGGGAAGAGCCTTCAGACTTGGGTCCACGAATGAGTCGGCGGCGAGGCTTTCCTTCGTCGTCGGAATCCTGGCCCTTGGGCTGCTTCATTGCTGCCCACTTGTCCTGAATGGTGCCACGGGCTTTGATGTTCTGCTTGGCCATGGGGACCGGGCCCGTAGCCGGGGAGGCGCTCAATTCATCATCGGAGGATTGAATAACCACAGGACCATTCTCCTGGTTAGCAGCATCCATGTTGGCAAGACTTTGGAGGGCGTCGTCGTAGTTGCCCTTTGCTTTCAACACGGCGTCCATAGAGGCTTTAACAGTCATATGAGGCATAACTTTGAGAATGCGCTCAACTTTGACGCGGATTCTGAAGTCGTTGATTTCATGAAGCAGGATGTCTGGGACTTCCACAGGCTGTGCGCGAGAGGGCGCATCTTGGCGCGCTTTTTTCATGGCAACTCCCTTAGGTGCCGGCGGACTCATCTGGTCTGCAGTCCGCTTGATTGCGGTTCCAGCATTCTTTGGATCGTACATGGCAGAGGCTGTAATTTCTCGGAACCGATCCATTGGCCCGGTGTCAGGGCGGACGGGCGACTCCATGATCTTTTCTTTTTCGGGGCTCCGGATGGTTTTTGCAAACGTAGATGGTTTGATATCTGTGCTTTGTAGATACTCTTCGTCTGAGGATCCACCTCGATATGTCGGTCCGTCGTCAAGATCAAAGGTTGGTGTTCGTTTTGTTGGACCAGAGGCAGGAGGTCGGAATTGCGTCCCAGAAGGAGCGATTAAGGATGAAAGTAAACCGCCTTGGACTCGGCGGGGAGGAGAAGAGGCAGGGCCTATTGGTGAAGATGCAGCAACTTGAATGACAGTGGTATTTTGCCGCGAGTAAGGATGTTCAAGTAGTTGTGTTGGTTGGGTCAATCTTTGCGACGGGGTTATCGCTGGAAGAGTGGCGATAGTTTCGTAGTCTTCGCCCGGGGGGGTACTCGGAATGGTTTTTATATCTCGAGGAGGAGTATTATTGACAGATTCATCCATCGCTCACAATACTACCAATGTCCATTGAACCATAGAAGCCATCTAATTGTTCAGCGCTATTCAGGAACGTTTTTTCTGCCAAAGCGGACACGCGCGACCGTGGACGCGCCCAATCACGTGTGAGATCAATTAAGCTATGAATTAGAACAAAGGAGTAAGACATATGAAGAAGTTTAATCTTGGTGAAGCCAGTTGAATGGGGCTTAGTATTATAGTGAATGAATGAATGAATGAACAATAGATCTTAGCCTTTGCCAAATGCAAAATGCGAACGAAACAAAAAGAGAAAGTCACATGTATACATCAATCCACCAATCAAACCCCAGCATGTGACGGCACTAAGTTGTTATCTCCACGATAGCTTCAGCTTCAGTTCCTTTGTTCTCTCAAGGCTTTCCCTTTTTCATCCTTTGGCCTTTGACTTCTTTTTTAATAACTGTTACTCCAAAAGAAAACAAGATGTCTGCCCGTCGCCCCCACAATCAGTCCTATGCCGATGTTGCGGCGAAGCCTGCGCCGCAAGGCACTTCCGACGTGGCCCCAGCTGTTCCTGCGTAAGATAATAGCCCTAGAAGCTTAAGTTGATCCTTGAAGACACATTCTTATTAGCTTTGACATCTAGAGATGTGATATACAAGCTCCTCGGCTTTACAGCTGCCATGATCGCTGGTCCTATTGGCATGTATTTCTTGACTGTGAATACAATTTTCAGTGGTGAGTATTTCCCCGTCTCCTAACTTGTAATAATATATACTAATTGAACTGATTTTATTTAGGGAGCTCGACACTCGCCGGAATCACCGCCGCCGTGACGGCCAACGTGGTCTTGTTCGCATATATCTATGTCGCCTGGACAGAGGACCAGGAGGACAGACAAGCAGCCAGCAAGTCAGATTCAAAGAAAGCCCAGTAGATTGGGGTAAAACTCGACCTGGGGGATTTCAGATAACGATTACTCTTTTCGGCGTTAGGGCATTCTTCGGGTGGTTGGGGTTTCTGTTTTTTGTATAATTGGGGATGGAACAACTTCGGCCATCTAAGAACTCAATTGTAAAACTACACACTGACCGAGCTATTCATCTGACTGTTAGATATCCCGGATGTTCTCTGGATATCAAGCTCCATCACTTCAATCCCGGCAGTCAAGGCTCATATTAGAAATGTGCTGTTCATGTTGAAGGAACCGCATGTAGAGACCAAAAAAGACCTCGACCCATGCCCTCAGTATAGACAGATACGCCGATATGCAGTACCAAACAGAAATCACTCTCACATATTCCCATTCTCATCAGCTATCAGCTTAGGTAGGTCTGCGCTTGACAAACTCCTCCAAATCCGCCTTGGTAGCAACACCAAGCACGAACTTGCGTGCCACATCAGTGACAACAGCAAACTGCTGCTTCTCGCGCTTCTCGCCATTTGGCCCCGTCTCGCTCTCGAAGAACTGTTCGAGATCCTCGAGCGGCGTCTCCATCGTGATGACCTGGTAAATACCGCGTTTGCGGTTAAACCGCTGCATCGCTGCTGAGACCGGGTCGCTTTCCTTCACGGCACCGCTCTGCAGCAGCTCTCGTAGCCGTGGGATGCTGAGGTAGCCCAGCAGGGAGCGCTTTGTTGGGGAGATAACGGTGAGGTGCGTATAGTCGCGCTCGTAGGCGGCCATTAGGGCTGTAGAAATCGGGTCATGAGAGGAGATTGAGAGCGCCGGGGGAGGATCGAGATCTTCAATTGTTGCCTGTGTTTTTTGTATTAGTTTGGGGGGTCCGGATGATTGTATTGGGAGAGACGGACACCACGGTACTTGTCGGCCCAGGCTGCTGTAGATGATGTGCTTATTTCAGGGGTGGCTTGCTTCTCGCGAGTGAAGGCCTCGCTGCCGGTCAGGTATGATGCCATTCTGGCTGTAATCGCGATGAGGGGTTGGTGAGGGGCAGTGGATAGGTTGGAGGGTAGTCAAGAAGATGGACGGTTGGATGGAAGATGGAGAAGAATTGGCACAGGTGTAAATATTGAGAAGTCAAGTAGAGGTTCTCAGTAGGGTATACCTAATTTGTGTAGGATCAAGAGCATCCAGTCATTGCGGGATGACTTTTTGATGTCAAGCTTGGCATCTCTTTAACTCCGCTACGGCACACGATTGCGGCCACGAAGCATATCAGATTCGTGCCTACATATCCATTTTATTTTTGCTTCCAAGGTTCTTACTTTGAATTCAAAGTATAGCGTGCTCTCCATCCTCGGGCCTGAGTAAAAGGAGGAAATTCATTACGCAGCTAAGACAGCCCCAAGTCGATATCCTCACCCAACTATATCTAGAGTGAATATCCAGGCTAAACTTCCAGACCAATGGCAACTAGAGATATTTATTATGTAACGATACAATAAGATACACTTGTAGCTTTATAGAATCCAGGCACATGTCCTTAAATATATGATACAACCCGGTTTCTCTTTTGGCCCCAGAGGAGGATTGTGAACCTGGCCAGGTGCATGTACCTATGTTGTACTAGCATGTTCAGACTCACAGACCCACACGGAGGAACTACAAGTACTAACTCCTAACTCCGATGGCTGTTTTATGGGTGAAAAGTATTAATTTCCTACAGAGTACGCATCGAAAGTAATCTCTACTCAAACATAGTGTAAACCTTGGAAGTGCCTTGGTACCCCACCAATACTTACCACCCTCACACGTCATTGTCTTTGTGAGCTCTTCCTCCCCCGTTACTTTCTATTTCATCCCAATTCAATCTCTCATACAGATTCAATTAGGAAATACACTGTCACTTGAAATCCACCCTTTGGTGGAGATCGCCGGATATCCAAGCCGACTCCACTTATACCCACCTCCACCCGAAGTACACAATGATTCCCGACTGGATCAACGCTTTCGCCACCCAGCATCCTCTAGGTGCTGTGAGTAACAAAGAGAGCTCCACTGTGAAAAACAGACCGTTCACAGCTTGGAGCGCACTCGACGATGTGAAAACAAAGGCCGACGACATTGCCAACGAGGCAAGCCGGGAATTTAATGCCGCAAGCCAGAAGGCTCAGGAGAAGACCGGCAAGATCCAGCCGGGCTCTCTGAAGTACTATGCAGCTTGCACATTTGGTGGAATGTTGGCATGTGTCAGTATCCCCTTTTGTCTGAATTGTGATCGCTGTATGGGCGAGATACTCACATATATGTTAGGGGCTTACTCACACTGCCGTGACACCCCTCGACCTGATCAAATGTCGCCGCCAAGTTGACCCCAAGCTCTACAAGAGCAACCTACAAGCCTTCCACACCATCCGTGCAGCTGAAGGTATTCGTGGTGTCTTCACGGGCTGGAGCCCTACCTTCTTCGGCTACAGTGTAAGCCTGAGCGACATATAGATCCCTTAGATCCCTAGATATCTATACTGATTACAGTTATAACAGGCCCAAGGAGCTTTCAAGTATGGAGGATACGAGTACTTCAAGGTCTTCTACAGCGATCTAGTCGGCCAGGAAAATGCGAGCCGCTTCAAGACTGCCATCTACCTGACAGCTAGTGCTTCGGCAGAGCTGATCGCAGATATCGCGCTGTGTCCATTCGAGTCTGTCAAGGTCCGCGGTCAGACAACCATTCCTCCTGAGATTACAGGTACTTTCAGTGGTATCTCGAGCGTGGTTGCCAAGGAGGGCGTTGCTGGGTGAGTTCGACGTCCATCATCTTCCGTTCGTGAGTCAAATATATATCTTCTGACTCTTAAATCAGTCTGTACAAGGGTCTTTACCCGCTGTGGGGCCGTCAAGTTCCCTACACGATGATGAAGTTTGCTTCCTTCGAGACCATTGTTGAGATGATCTACCACAACCTGCCAGGTCAGAAGTCCGACTACAACAAGGGTGCCCAGACTGCCGTTGCATTCTCGGGCGGTTACCTCGCTGGTATTCTGTGTGCTGCGGTATCGCACCCTGCCGATGTCATGGTCAGCAAGTTGAACGCGAATCGACAGGCGGGTGAGGCATTTGGCGCTGCTATGAGTCGCATCTATGGTGACATTGGCTTCCGGGGATTGTGGAACGGACTACCTGTTCGTATTGTGATGATCGGTACTTTGGTGAGTTGTTCTCATGTTCAACGGTTCAATTTAGGTGCTAACAAGACTCCGATGTACAGACCGGACTCCAATGGATGATGTATGGCCTCGCTTACTTTTGGTCGGTGCACTGGATATATACTGACTTTGATCTAACAGCTACGATTCATTCAAGATTTTCATGGGACTTCCTACCACAGGTGGCGCAAGCGAAGACAAGAAGAAGACGAACTAAGGACGTGTCTGGTTTGATTCCGCGGGTAGCATGCGCAGCTTCTATGATTCTATCCTTTGCCATATGGGCCGTGGCTACGCTGATCTTTATGTCTTTTCTCAGGAATATTCTATCATTGCACCAGTTCAATACATACTCTCCTCTCCTATTATTTCCTTTAATATGGATATAAAGTAAACGCCAAGCTCGCTATCGGCCAATTGCCGTTTGTCACACCTCCACCAATCGGAGGCCGTTATCTTATCAGCGACGTCACCAATGTAGTTCGTCTGTGAATATAAATGTTCAATGTAGTTGAATAACAACATCCGAACGATATAGATAGAGAATGAATCTAACGAACTTCTTGGCTCGGAACCTCAGTACCTAGGTATTATCTAGCTCCCCCGATACGATCAAGTGGGTGGATTATACTTGTATACTTAATAGATCTAGATCCCCCAAAACCCACTTGTCTTATATCCCCCCGTGCATCTTACAGCCATTTCGAGATCCAAAAGAAACAGTAAGCTCACAGTTACACCCCAGCACGCACGTGGAAGTTCCCCGCCATCGTATCTTGTACCTGCATCCATCGTCCGATCATCGATAAATACCTTCCCACCTACCCCAATCCTTCTTCCTTTCGCATCTCCCCATCCCACTGCATTTCACCTACGAATTACCTCACTTGCGAAAAATGATGTCTGACGAAAACCAGTCAACCACAATGCCCGAGAAAGCCGATAAGGCCACCAAGGAGTCCGAGGCACCAATGGTCTCCCACGGCCGAGGAGGTAAAGCTACCTGACCAAACCCCCAGCCCTAACCCGCGCGTCCCCTCGCCCCCGCCCCCTCTATTCTTCTATTCTGCAAGACAACCAACTAACAATCTCCAAAAATAGGTCAAGGGAACATCGGCCACGACACCACCGAGTATGTCCAAAACGAGTCGCAAAGCAGGACACACGTACACTAAAATGCTCAACAGATACGTCGATGGCGAGATCGTCCGCGAAGGTCCCTACGGCGACCAAGGCGACGGCGCATACTCCGCCGGCGTGAGTACTACTATAATCTCTCACCCCGCCACCATCCTCCCCAAGTCTGGAACTGGCACTGATGCACGAGACTCCACCCAGCGAGGCGGCGCAGGAAATATCGGCTCCCCAATGGTTCGGCCGTCGTCCAGGGCCCCCCACGACGTCGAAATGATCCCCGAGCTTGCGGTCCGAGACTCTACGGATGAGACATACCACACCGGGGTAAGAAGCACAGAGCTCTTTCGCTTGTTTACCTTCGATTTATTCTATGATTGAATTGCCATGCTCTGAACTTGCCATGCGCTGAACCTTTGCGTTTCCCTATGGATTTTCCCCCTTGGTTTTTTTTTTTGCTTTTGTTTCCCCTTTGCGGATTCCCATGCGCGTTTTCTTTCCCAGGACACTATGGCTGACGTTTTTCTTTTCCCGGATGGTAGCGTGGTGGACAGGGGAATGTTCATCTTGATGAGGCTACGCTTAAGGAAAAGGAGAAGAAGAAGGTTGCGCATGAGGGGTTGGCCGATAAGTTGAAGTATAAGTTGCTGGGGCGGAAGTAGGGGTAAATTGAGGGGGTGGTTTTTTTACTCTTGCTTTTTCCTGCGTCTTGTGCTTCTTTCGTGATTCCCATTTCTCTCGTGCGGTGATGGTGAGCCTGGTATCAATTTATTCTCCGGTTTTGTTTCCGGATTTTATGGTGGACGTTCGCTTTTTTCCTATTATCAGTCACCTCTTTTTAAGGTGGATCTTATATCTAGGTATGTATAAGTGCTTATACCTGCAGGTGTATGCATATGCGTCTAATGGGGAACAATAAGGAGAACGTGAGGGATATCCTAGGAGGGATGGGTAGAATAGATACAAATCGATATGAATAATAAACAGAAAGCGAAACAAACTAAACAAATCCCAATCCATGACGTCTCCCATGTGTCCATGTATCATAACCTCATTACAGCATGTGAATGAAACAACTAGGCATTAAAAAGCAAAAACAATAATAAACATATCCCGCATATCCATATCCGGTTCCATACAAAATGAAGAACGCCAGTCTGCACACAGCCCGAAAAAAAAAAGAAAGGACCATGCATCTTGAAATGAAGTGTCCAGATACACTATCAAGCATTGTCCATTTCCGTCTCACATCTCACTCGAGAGACACTCGGATTTATTTAATCTTTGCTGAACCGGCGTTTGAACCAGCTCTTCCTCTTATCCGGTTTCTCCGCAGGAGCCGGAGGTTGGTTCACAGTCTTTTGCGGAGTCGATTGCGCAGGCCTAGCCCCTGTGGAAGTCGGAGCACCTCCAGCAGGTCCACCCCAGCTCAAGTCACTGACGGGCTGGGGAGTCTTGGGGGAGTTGAAATTGAACCCATGATCGGCTTGAGCACGCCCATCAAGACGCTGTTGCTGCAGAACCTGCTGCTGCAATTGGTCGTTGGAGCTGTTCATCGAGCTGGGGTCTGTGGACTGGCCGTAGGGGTCCGTGTTGCCAGAACTATTGTGTGACATGGCTGCCACGTTATCGCGGGACCGTTGGTAGCCGTATTGTGAGCTGCCGGGCATGTTTGGGTAGCCCTCGGACGGGGTGAGGGGTGCTGAGGGTGATCCGCGTGGATGGTGGGATGGGCGTCTTCTGCTGTTTTGGCTATACCCACCCTGATTATATCCGCTCTGGGCGTAGGGGTAGGGGTTCGGGTTCTCGGGTGCTAGAGGTGCGTTTTGGTATGCGTTCACGATGCTGTCTGGTCGCGATTGTGTTTGGCCGTAGTAATTGCTTTGTTCATATCTGTTTGAAGGACCGCTGTTTTGACCTATTGGTGAAAGGGTTAGATGAGAAATCAATGAAAGGGGACAATCGCATAAAACATACCTCCATAGTAGCTTGTTCGTCGGCTGAAGTCGCCCATCTGTGATGCGGCATCATCTATTAAAAAAATCAGCTCATATTCCCGTATTCCTGACTTTTCACAAGGAATTGCCAAAAAGAAATACCTGTTTTAGCATATGACGCACGGTTATTATTGTATGAGCCGTTGATGGCTGCCTCAAACGATCGAATTGTATCCAAGGGACGCTCCAAACGTGGTCGAGTGGGATTTGACAGGTCGGGATCGGCTAGGAGGAAGCAAGGGTTAGCAAAACAGGCCCAGGAACGAAAGATGAGTGCAAACGAACTGATGACATTCCCAAACTGATCTTTGAATTCAATCTCTCGTAGCGAGCCCAAATTTGACTTTTCCAGCGCAACGGCCACTGTTGAAATGTCAGTTGGAGTGAAATCGGGAAGGAATGCGACCGGGCCAGAATCAAGGCCCAACCTCTCAACTGGACGTACTAGGCTGAAGCTCGTTCATGGCGATGAGTGGATCTGCTTTGGTGTGTAGATTGCGACGAGCTTTCTCTTCTGAAGACTCTGAGGGTCCGCGTCTATGGCTTGTTGATCCAGATTTGTCGGATTTGTCGGACTTCACGCTGAATCCACGACTCCTTTTAGGAGAGGTGGGAGATTTGGGGGTGTCCATTTTTATTAAGAGTTCCACCGTACTTTTTAGCGTCCGAGATTCAAGGCAGGTCTGAAACGGTTGTGATCTGCCTACCGCTGGAGTGGAGCGTAGGTGGAGGTAGGAATTGCCAAGAGGGGCGATAACAATTCAGCGCGTTTGCAATTTGAGACACGGTGAGGCTGGTCACCAGTACTCCGTAGGATTTGATCGATACGATGAGATAAATGGAGGCTGAGGGTGACTGGGAGTGATTTGAGGATGGTTTTAGGTGCTTGCCCAAGTGGTTGGGGGTAAATGCGAGATGTGAAGTATCAAAGAGTGGAGCAAGGAAGCAAATGAATTACAAGAGTACAGGAGGCAATAGGAATTGACCTGAATTGCAAGAATTGCAGAATTGCAGAAATGAAGAAATGCAGAAATGCAGAAAATAAAGAAAAAACACAAGAAAAGGGAAATGGAATGGTTTTTATCGGGACCACGCAACCCAAGGCTTCCAGGTACTTCTAAGTTGGCGAGTACGTACTCGCTTTTCTTGGGTCTTTTTTATTTTTTTTATTTTTTTATTTTTTTTCTGTCCAATTTCTGTTTAACTTATTTCATTTCTTTAGGACATTAAGAATATTTAGAATATTCAAAATAATCAAAGTATGTAAAAAAATCTCGCTAAATGAGTATTCCTCCATGGTACAACAATTCGGTTCTAAGCTGCGATTGGTGATGTTCCTCCGCTGCGGTCCCAACATGGGAAGTGGCAAGTCCATCTATACGTCTTATACATGCGTATCTTGTAGGTTAATTGACTTCAGATGTTTCTTAATTGGTATTCTCACCAGGGCTCTGTGGAACAATCCCTGATACTGATATAAACCCAACTTTGACATTCATACTCCGTAGAGGTACATAGACCTTCCCTCTCATTAAAAGTCTCACTTTTTTCTTTTTCCCAGCCATTCTAGAAAATCGGAATCACGCGTGATGCAGATCATCCGGGCTATTCCAATTGGCCTAATTTTAGGTATTATGTATCATATGCATTCCTTATGAACGCCTTTGACGTTGTGCAAACCTTAAGTGCTTGGTGAATAACAACAAAATACGAATACGTAGTATCAGTATATACAACACATTAGGTAGTATATATATTAGTATATACTCATATAATAATCACCTGCTTCCCCTCGGGATACCCTTCTAGACTGAATATACAAAGAGCTAAAAAAGCTATTACACGTGTTCACCTCGGGATGGGATCTTGTTGAGTCATCGGACCGTTGGCCCGTGGGGAGCTAAAAATAGCCGATCTAAAAAATTTCATACATACATAGCCCGAGGTATGGACACCGTACGTGATATTATACGTATCCTGCAGAATGATACCGGGTAGATCATTCGGAAACTTACTGCCCAGGTGTGTAGAAACCTTGACTTCCCGAGGGTTTCAATGTCACATCCTCACAAAGGTCGCATGAGCCACCGGTTATTTAGGTCTCAATAGCTCTATACTCGCTTCACTTAAAGTGATGCCGATTGAATAATGAATGAGTTACAGAAGTCCTTGGAGAAAGCTCAAAATAAAAATCGCCAATCGGCTGAGGTCCATTTCCCAGTTTTGACTGTGGAAAGGTTCTATAGTTCTATAACATTTTTTATACATAATGCTCGGCGTTGAGTGAGAGCATGTGGGGGGGGGTATCTTATCTATCATTAAAATAATAACGTGGGTTCCCGGGTTGAATCCGGAGAACCATGCAAAATCGAAGAGTCAAATGACTCAATTCGAGTGACGAGTTCAGGCTGTTGACTCGCCGACTGTCTTGGGTGCGACGTCCTCCACGGTGACCTGCACCTCGTGGCTGTGTTCCAATTCAGACAGAACAATCCACGTGGGGACGAAGGCAAGAACGGTGATTCCAAAGTTGAGACCGATACTGACGAAGTGGTTGGCACCGCCTTCCGTCTGCATGGCCCATGCAACGGTTTGTCCCAGAGCCTCGAATCCACGCAGAATTCCGCAGTGGTAGGACAAAGATGAGATATCGGTGCTGTACTGGCCAACTAGCCAGTAGAGGAATTGCTGGAAGGCTTGGCCACCGAAGTTCCAGAAGAAGACGAGTGCGTAGGCCTTGTTGAAACCGCTGGTGAACCAGTCGAACATTGGGGGCTCGGGTGCGTCGTAGTACTGCTTCTGCAGGACGGTAGCCCAAATCCAGGTGCCGATGATCAGGACAGTGATGGAGCCGAAAGCGATTCTGGCGCGGGTCTTGATGAATATGGATTGGCGATCGAGTAGGGCGGCCCAGATGAACGAAGATGCGATTCCGGCGAAGTTGGTGAGGAACGATGAGAATGCGCGAGAGCGGACGGTGAAGTAGGTGGTCAGGAAGGTGCTCTGGAAGCCGTTGTAGAAGTAGCTGATGAAGAAGGCAGGGAGGAGGAGGAGGACGCGGCGAGTGAAGATCAGAGAAAAGGCAGCCTTGAATTCCTTGGCCCAGGATGCTTTCTTGTCGACAATCACAAGAGAGTGGTCCTTGCGCTGCACCTTCTCGGCGGGACTGAGCAGGAGAGAAATCGGCAGTCCGAGACACATGATGACAATGAAGACGATGTAAGTCGAAGCGCTGACCGTTCCCTTTATGGAGCTCTGTGCATTCAGTCCCAGACTGATGGCACCGCCGACAATCGGACCGGAAGACTTGGCGGTCTGCCAGATAGCAATGTAGAAAGCGCGCTCCTTGGGACTAGGATAACCAATGATAATTGCGGCCTCGGCAGCCCAGAAAAACCCGGCTGAGATACCGCACAGCGCGGAGCCGAAAAGCAGGAACCATGTGGTAGGGTGGTAGTTGTTAGTGTACAGACCGGCACCATAGATCGGGTAACCGATTGCGCCAAGGACCAGACCGTAGCGAAGACCAATCCGGTTGTTGATTGCACCAGCGGCGACACACACAATGGCAAACAATCCGTAGACCAGAGCATTCGCCGCGGAGACGGCGTAGGGCTCAGCTGCACCACCTGCTCCGAGGTTGTTCAGTGCATCCCACATTCCAGGTGCGGTGAACGAGACACCACTAGCAACGGCAATTTGGAAGGGAATGGAGCGGTACCAAGACGACCGAGACCGGGTGATAGTCTGGGAGTCATCATGGGTCTCAGAAGTAACTTCTGGCTCAATAGGAGGGGCCATAGTCAAATGTATGCCCTCTTGAGATACCCTGTATATATTAAAGACAGTGTAGAACGATAAAGAAGAAAGAACAAGGATCAGACGAAGAAGATATATTGCTTAAAAAATTTAGATTAAAGGTGGATCCCCGGAATGTCGTGCTTGATGCCAAGACATGGAAAAGACGGCAGATGGAAAATTTTGGGTCGTTCTTCACCACGTTTTTGACTAGCTTCGGCACTTTGACAGGTTAATAACCCTAAATGGCACGATGTTGTGTGGTTTTCAGTATATATTATGAAGCAATTCAATACTCACACGCTCGAAGACAATCGCTCCTTTCGCGTGTCCCGATGCACAAGAAAGGCGATCAAGCCAACACTCAAGAATTGTGCGATAGTAGTAACTAGGTTCGAGATGAATCCCGTTCGAAAGTATGGGGCAGAAATAGCCGGATACTGAAAGATCTGTGTCCATGCTGCCATGGCCTGGCCGATCGCATTCATGCTTGCCGTGACGATAGCGCGTTCCTCGGCATCATTGGCCATGGTGATAGTCGCCCAACTCATACTGAGCGGACTAATTGCTGTGATAAAAGTCAATACCCAAGCCATTGTTTAATATGAAAGATAACAAATAAGATCAGAGAGCCTGTGTGTTGGATTCAGAATCCACATACCGCCTTCGAATCCTGTGAGGATAAACCCGACTAGCCGTCCCGTTTCCCCAACATTGTAGACAACAAGCAAAACCACGCCAATTAGGACGGGAATGTTGGTCGCCACGGAAGGAATCCAGAAATTTCGCAGACGATCCGCGGTAACGCCCGCTACTAGCGCTGCTACCACAGACAGCGCCGTTGCGATCGTCGGTAAGGTGTTTACCCGTGAGACGGAGTAGATTTCTGGTTTAGCCTTGAGATATAGACTAAAGGGCGTCGAATATGGTGTGAAGTTCTGGTCCATTAAGGTCCAATGCACGACAAAGACATACCAATGCCATCGTCCGAAAACTCGCTTGAAGATGGCCCAGGAGACTTTTAGTTCGCTTGGTGCTGTTAGACCTTTCAGACGAATGTTGGCAATATCATGCTCGGTCGCTGTTAGGAACCGTGGCTTTGAGCGATGAGGAACATCTGGGAAAATGATATATCCGCTGGTCTGTGTTAGATAAATGAACAATGGAATAGTTAGCCATGGGATATGACTTACAGAATGCAAATAGGAATTGTGATAATGGTGCAAATAATGAATAACCATCTGCCAACGGGTCAGTGCCCAGAACACCAAATTCTTCGATATATAATTAGAATCAAATACCTCCACCCAGGTAATCCATGCCTCCCTTCCAAATTTGTATAAGCAGCAGCTTGCAAATAGCCCGCGAACATAGTTCCAAGTGGAGAAGCGACAAAGAAAAGCGCAACCCGACGCGTCACCTCGCCGGGTTTATACCACGACCCGATGACATAGATGACACCAGTGAAGGAGCAAGACTCGCAGATCCCGATGAAGAAGCGCATTGCGTATAACGTATTCAGATTCTGGGCCCAAGCACAGCCGAATGTGAAGAGTCCCCATCCGATTTCCAGGGTTGGCAGCGCGATGTTGATCCGCGTGCGCGTTAACCAGTAGCAGGCCGGTATCATGGAAGTGCAATACGAAGCCCAGAATACCGCTGTGATGTAGTTCAGCTCATTACCATGTAGATTAAGGTCTTCTTTCATGCCTCTGATAGGTTGTTAGTCACCGGAGCTGTCTGCTATACTGAGGGTATTGCCGACATACGATACATAGGCATTGGTGATCGCCTGCTGGTCAAGGTATTTGGTGAAGAATGAAAGGCAGCCAAAGATTAAGATCATGATATCCAGTTTGAGGACCAGCTTTTTCTCTGGATGTGACATGTCCCTGGGATACCATTTGGCATAGGTAAGGAATCGGAGCCATAGCCCATCCGGTGACTCAGGATTGGATTGTACTTCATGATCGGATACTTCATGAATCGACTTGGTATCAGTGGCGTTTGCATGGTCCATATTCGAGTATTCTTTGTCGCTTGAAGCTCGTACAGGATGGACAGCTGGAAGCGATAATCCAGAGTTAACCTAGTGTCTATATGATAGTGACCATCCATTGCTTGCGGGTATTCTCTTATACTTCTTGCATGTTCTGCTGGCTAGTTGCAAGCCTTGGTAATGAAAGATGTGACGGTTATCACGTCTGATGGTGTCATCTGCGGCTTCATATTGCGGAGAAATCACGAATCTCGGAAACTGGCCGAGTTTGACATGCGCGCGTTCTCATTACAGGTAGCGGGGCTCGGGACATTGAAACCAGCTTATCTTGAATGATTCGGATTCATAATCAAAAAGGAGATTTGGAAGAGTGTGATAATTCGTCCTCATTTTCAGGCGTTGGATGATGCTTTGGCAAATATTTGACTAGGCCCGGAGTAACCCGAGCATAAGTATCGAACCTAAGTATCGAAGATAAGACAATGAAGATGAAATTTCAGAACTGATATGATGTGTAACGCTTGATGTGTGTTGACGTGGATATGTGAATAGAAAATGCCGGAAAATACATGCTCATAATCATACAATATACTATACTCCTTCATCCTCAGCTCTTGATGTCGATCTTGTACTGCTCCGCCCAGAATGTGACATTTTTGTTCACGGAGTAGACTTCCGTTCCGAAACTGAGACTGCCAAGGTAGTCGTCCTTAGCCGGGTAGTGACTTCCTTCCAAGTTGTACAGATCGGTAATGAGAGGGTAAATGTCTCCAGTGAACTTCTCGACGATCGTTTCCGGGACCCAGGACAAAACATACTGTCCGTTGTCATTTTGACCCTGGTAAAGTGTGCTGATGAAAATGAATATTAGCATATGCAGGGATATGTCAGTTACAAAACAAGTTCGACTCTCAACTCACAATGTTGTTCCCGCCACGGTCCTGTTGATTCCTGGGTTCCCCCATCCATGAGGCTGGGCCTCCTCGTTTGACATCCAGAACCAAACCATGACCTCGAATTTCGCCTGAGTTCCATTCTTGGCTTTGTCGGCATCGGTGTCCAAGAACATATCAATGGCGACGTTGGTGGCAAGGTTTTCGTTTGTCAACGCTTGTACATCTGTTGACGCGGCAGTGGTGTCACCCACTCCATATGTCCAGTGCAGGTCAAGATACAACTCTGTGATTTTATCCATCTCCTTTGGCAACACATCGTCGACGCGAATATTCGGGTATCCGTGGACAGGCGCAGTCTGAGGGCCAGGGTCGAATTGCCAGGTGATGGAGAACTCGGGAGCAGTCTGGGCTGCATAAGTCTGGTTGGCCAACGTTGTGACCTAAGTTAAGATGCCACATTAGTACGCGCTCAGGAAAAAAAAGTATGGATGGGTATGTTCAATGCATACATTCATGCACAGCCCGTTTCCTGTCGAATCCTTTGTCACACCCCATTGATTGGGGTTCACTGTAGTCTCGGTTAGTCTTTGTTCAGGGGTCAACAGCACCTGGGCTGGTAGTTCGAGGGTACTTACGGGTGTATTGCTCGGTCTTTGACGGTGGGGTTATTCCCCAAGACAGTTCGCAGTATTGGGTGTGCTGCACGCCGTTGTTCGTGACAGTGTCGTGACCGCCGCCACCGCCAGTGCTGTCGCTACCGCTGCCGCCGGAGTCGATGGCATCGTCATTGCTCCCCCCGGTGAATAGAGGCTTCTGACCTGTAGCGGCTCGGTGGGCGTCAATTCCCATAAGAGCTCCAACGCTTCCCCCGACTGGGATGGCCACAAGGACCGCATTGACGATCAGACCTATTCCAAAGACCATGATCAAACGCAAGTGGTATAAGGCAAAGAAATCAACGATAGTGAGCAAATGAAAATGATAAGCAACTCGAAGATGGGGGAAAAAGAAAGAAAAAAGAAAAAAACGACTAGCAAGTTGAACAGCGAATAGCAAAGGCGAAATCTCGGTATCACATCCCACACAATATGTGGATGAGTGGATGGGTGGATTGGGGAGAGATGCATCGGGTTAGTATGTTTAGGACGATCGGAACGGAACTAAGCGTTGACCACACAAGTCTTGTTGATAAGAAAAGGGTTTCTGAGTGGGGTCTCTTTTAAAAGGTTAGCGTGGTAATGGTGTGATCATGTACTGTATGCATCTACTTTTGCAGAACATTACGAGAATTCAGGTACAGATCAGGTACGGAACCACATCAGGTCCCCGATGGGAAACTTTCATTTCTTGGTATATCTTGGTATATTATGATTGGTCCGATTAGGTGGCAATTTAGCAACCTGGGAAATTGAAAATGGAAACTTGGTAATATTACTGAAATATACAAAAAGAAAATAAAAAAAGAAACACAAGATCAAGACCAAGACAAGAACAAGACCCGCTTGATGCAACCAGAAAATACCAAGTCAGACACATTGCGTAAGAAACCGCTGGTGGAAGTGAAACATTACGTTGGAAAAAATTGAGAAAAACATGAAAAGAAATTGAAAAATCTATTTTTGCTCGCGATTACCCAAAAACGGCCATGCACCTTCGGTCCTTGGCCGCACTAGCCTCAGGGCTTAACCATCTGGTCCCTTTGAGATCGCCGGTACCGTACGCTAAAATACTCTAGGAATGTGAGACTTTTTCTCTTCCATCCTTCCATTCCAGCTCTTTGGGCTGATCACACTCGTTTTCAAACGTGTTCAACGTTCTCGATATCCCACATTCCTCATCTTTTGACTTTACATAATCTATAACCTTTCGTCTCAAGATGGACAGACGATATGGTCCTGACGATCAGGACGAAAAGGTAGAGCTGAGTACCTATCGAAGCGGCTTCCATCAAAACAACAGCTTTGAACATCCAGAGCCTTTCTCGCCCTCACCAGTCTCTCCAAGGCCTCTTACTCCAATCAGACCGGGTCATTTCCCTACGGATGAGTACGGCCAACCTGTTTGGCTTCAACCCACCGCTCGAATGTCAGGTCACTCTGATTGGGAGTCGCGGACGCCGTATGACTCCCGGTCGGCTTCGCCAACTTTAGTTAGTACCGATCTTTTCTTTGTGCTCTTTATTCTCGGTATAGATCACGGCCTAACAAGTTCTCCCCGTACAGTACCAAAACAATGGAGTCCAGGAAAGTCACCAGAGTCTGGCTCCCCTAGTGACCTCACCTGCTCCTCCAGCGTTTGAAAAGGATTGGGTCAAATCCGGATCCATTGCTCGCATTCACGACCGCGATGATGCGGAAACATGGAAAGGGTGGAAGAGATGGGTGTTTTTCCTGGTACCATTTCTCACATTGGCCAACACCGCAATCTACTTGTTCTACCTTGGTCTGAGAATCTATTGTATTATTATGGCTCAAAACATTGCTCACGTCTCATACGCTGGAGCTTGGGTCTTTGTCGCCGTCGAAATTACTGTTGCGATCCCCTCCCTCATGCACAACTGCTGGACTATGATGGCTTTGAAGAGGAGAGGCCGTGCCAAGCTAAGATTGACCGGTAATGAATGTCCTACGGTGGATGTGTTTATCACTTGCTGTGGAGAGGACGACGAGGTTGTTATCGATACCGTCCGTGGTGCGTGTGACCAGGACTACCCCCGCGACCAGATGAGGGTCATCATTCTAGATGACGGCAAGTCTGCCACCCTCGAGGCAGCCTGCAACGAACTCGCTGTGAATCACCCCAACGTCATTTACATGGCTCGTGAAAAGATCCCCGGAAAGCCCCACCACTTCAAGGCAGGTAACCTGAACTACGGTCTGGATCAAGTCAACCTTTTGCCTGGAGGCGCCGGCCAATTCATGGCCGCCCTGGATGCTGATATGGTAAATTACAAATACCCAGGCTACATTGAAATTGAAATTTGTGTACTGACTGACAATCTGCAGATTCCCGAACAAGACTGGCTTCGCGCGGTCCTTCCCCACTTGTTGGTGGATCCCAAAATGGCCCTTGCATGCCCGCCGCAGCTTTTCTACAACACCCCTGCGTCCGATCCGCTTGCCCAGAGTCTGGATTTCTTTGTGCATGTTATTGAGCCGATCAAGGATGCACTCGGTGTGGCTTGGTGCACTGGATCTGGTTATGTCGTTCGACGCGAGGCTCTCGAAGAGATTGGCAACTTCCCGCTTGGTTCTTTGGCTGAAGATGTCGCGACCTCAACACTCATGCTTGGCAGAGGATGGAGAACCGCATATATTCACGAGGCTCTTCAATTTGGTACCGTGCCGGAAGACTTTGGTGGACATCTCAAGCAGCGTACGCGATGGGCAATTGGAACAGTCGACACAGCTGTCAAGCTGAAGTTCTGCCTCTGGGGTGATGCCGTTCGACAGATGACCTTTGCTCAGCGTTTCTCCGGCTTCCTCTACGCAACCCTTAGTGTCTACACCCTCCTGCTGACCCTTTCCCTCTTTGCCATCCCGATCATCCTCTTGTGGGGCAAGCGTCTGGTCGCCTTCGCGACTGAAGAGCAACTCCGCTGGCTGATCTGGGCCTGCTTCGCCGCAACCATCTCCAACCGTCTCTGCGAGATGGCCCTGTTCATCCCGGCCGGCTACCACACCGGTCAACGAGGCTCCCGCTATCAACTTTGGATGTCTCCCTACATCGCTCTTTGCATTGTGCGCTCCTTCTTCCTGCCTACCTGGCTGGGCGGTCAAACCCAAGCCTTCAAGCCAACTGGTTCTCTGGGCTCAGCTCTGAACGAGCGCGACCCAAAGAAGTCTAAGAACATGTTCGTCCGTCTGCGCGTGATCCTGCTCAACTACATGGCCAGCTTCCACCTTGCCTTTGTCTACGTCACCCTCGTCGGAGTCGTCATCTCCTCTTACCGCTGCTTCTCCCAGAACTCTGGCTTCCGAGATATCATCCTCTGCCTCATCACTCACGCTTTCTGGCCCCCGCTTACCTTCCTTTTCATCTGCACTTCGCTGTGGACCCCGGTCTCCTATGCGATCGACCCGCCCAAGATGCCAGAGCGTGAGGAACTTTTGACCCGCGACCCTAAGACGGGTGTCGCGCACCCGACCAAGAAGAGTAAAAAGATCGCCTTTGGTGGCCAGGCCGCTTGGTTCGAGCTCGAATATACGGTTGCCACCGTCGCCACGATTTTGGTATTCATCTACTCGTTTATGTTCTAATTATGATTTCCCCACATGCGACTTTTTTTGGAAATCTGTCTGTATAGCTAACGTGTCACATGCTTCAATTGCAAGCCTTTGTTTTTCATCTCGCGCGTTATATGTATCTACACCTTGGAGAGTGGCGTTAAGCTTTTGTGACTTTGAAGTGTCCCATTTACTGCATATTGCATCTTTGTTATACGGAGTATATAAAAATACATATGTTGATCGAACTCCATAAAAAATGACCTATCACCCGGGCTGTGTATATGTAGTCGATCAATACGAGTACGGAGTACCCGAAAACTATTTACGTAGATCCCTTCTCAGCCAATCATTCTAAGCGCTGATTTAACACCGGACTGATACGGATGCGTTACCTGGGTGATCTACATTACCTCTGTAGGTATCTTATATTAATTCTGCATTGAGACCTGATAACCCCATTTGCCGTGTCTATGTGTGTTTGCCTTGCTGTATTGCTTATCTACTGCATTGATCGTCAATGTATTCTGACCTGGCACTTTTATCGGACATGTTCTTTCGACCTCTGGGAATTCTCAGGATCATCGCTGTTTTGCTGACGTTGCTTGGTCTAGAGCCTATGCAGAACGGGACATATTCTAAGAACGCTTGATGCGAACTAACTCATCGTGTTTTTCGAAGTCGAGACGCGTAATGAGTTGGAGCCTACTTATATTCATTAATATTAATTAGAGACAAGGATTCGTTACTAGCTCACATACCCCCAAGACTGGCTCTTTGTTGGTCTCCCCTCATTGCCGAAATACGCCACTGGCGGATACTGGGAGATTCAAATGTTTCTCCCTGAAACATCTTTTTCGGCAAAATAAATCCTTTCTCTTTCTGAATCTTTGCAAATCAAGTAGGTTCAGTCGATGAACCTCTGTTCTGATCATGCAACAAAATGATGAATGTTTACCTCCGAAAATGTAAAGGCGAAAGGATCTCGACCCGTGCTTCTGGGGACTACTGCAACATAGCCTACTGCCGGCGGTTCCGGAAATGAATCTACCTTGCCATTGCCAGTGGTTTATGAAAGGTCCTGCGATACTTACAACATGTGGACGCTCTCCCCATACCCCAGTTTTCCAGCCCCGTCATATTGGCAAACACTTCCATTTAAGGTATGAGTAAACCGCCGGGCGTGGGTCGGATTTACCCCGAACCGTCAACGGTTCGGGGCTTTATCAGCTGCCCGTTCTTGCCACATACCAGGACTCTTTTGAGGAGAGAAGTGTTCGATAGGCTTCAAGCCACTCGGTCCGGTTTGCAGTTTTCCGGTCACCTGATCGGTGTTCAGGTATATCTCCCACCAGAAGTGGCAATCTGAACACAATCAGTCTCCAACTATGTCACCGGACTCGGTTTCGAAAGGTCGAGATCCGGATTACAGTTCGGATGGCTTGTTCCAACCCCCGTGGTTCATGAGTTGGCTACGATTGTGATGGCTATTTAGAAGCGTAGACGTCGCCGTGTTCAAAATTTAGTCCATAGCAACTTCAAAGTGCAACTATCAATTACTACATATTCAATTACAAAGATATCTCTTTGAATTTGTATTCACAATGTCCTTCTTGAAGAACTTCTTCGGTACATCCGCTGTCCCAGCGAAGGAGGAAATGAAACCTATCCGTGCTCTACCCGCTTCCTGGTACACATCACAGGATATGTACCAGCTTGAACGCCGATCTATCTTCTCCCGCAAATGGCTCCTTACTACACACAAGGCCCGCGTCCCCAACACCGGTGACTGTGTCCGCTATGACGCCGCAGGCTACGAGTTCATCGTCGCCAGAGACAACAATGGAAACATCACTGCTTTCCACAGCAACGATCTCTTCCCCGCGCATGTTCACATTGACCGAAATGGATTCGTCTGGGTGAATCTGGACGCCAGCGAGACCCCCGAAGTTGCCTGGAAAGATGACTTCGAGGGCGTCGACGAGCAGCCCCGGTTCGAGCACTACAACTTCGACGAATATAACTTCGATCACACATGGGATATGGAGGGCGACTTCAACTGGAAGATCCTAGCCGATAACTACAATGAGTGCTATCACTGCCAAGTCGCTCACCCGGATATCCCCACCATCGCAGACCTCAACTCCTACTATGTCAAGACCAAGGACGGCCACATCCAACACTACGGTGCCCCGCGGCCGGACCAGATCGCGAAGGGATTCCGGATAGCAACTACCTATTTCTGGCCTAACGCTTCTTTCAATATCTCGTGAGTATATACTATCCTCTCTCGGCAGATTCGTATCAAAAACGACTAACATTGAATCCTTAGTCCCAACTTCTTCTTCATGCAGCGATTCACCCCTACCAGCCCCACGCAATGTGTGATGCGCTACGAAGTCTACCGTCACAAGGACGCCACTGACGAGGCCTTCAATCTCATCAGCGACATGTACAAACGAATCATGTCGGAGGACAAGTACCTGTGCGTGCACTCGCAGAAGAACCTCAACGCCGGTGTCTTTGTGAACGGCCAGCTTCATCCTGAGATGGAGAGGGGTCCTCTTCACTTCCAGAAGACTGTGCGCGAGGTCGTCACAGAACACTACGGCAAAGAGGAGGCTGTGGGTCACCAAATCTGGCCTGCGAAGCACGATCCTGTGGATTTTGCTGTCAGCCACGATCAGGAGAATGTCGCTCTCCGTACGGGTGGACACAACTACGATGTTGAGGTTGACACTTTCAAGGACGCCATGGGTTCCGGTCTCTCTACAGTAACGGCAATTGCTGTGTAGGGCTGGTGATGAGTCGGGAAGAGATAGACATGATTTACGAGTTTGATATTGCGTTCCGTTTTTAGCCTTTGATGATAATTTATTAAGAAATTGGTTTGCTTATGCGGAGTTTAGCCTTGACAGAATTGGATTACTTTTTTATATTTTTCTTCCAACATCTTATCTTCTAGATCAAGTCTGTCTGGCTGATAATTTCAATTCATATATACATACACGCCCACAGGAAGATAACGAACAATCACTCAGCCCAATCGACAAGGAACTCATCCAGCAAATCATAATTAGCCCTTTCCCTCTCCCTCCGTCCCCGAAGAAGATCAGCAGCAATATTAAACTTGGGCTCAGGACTAGAACGACCCTCCCTCTCTGGCGACGAAGCACGACTCGAAACATGGAACCGTCGAACACCATTGATCTTTCTCACATCACCACTCTCAAGCACAGGCTTGATATTGGGTATCTCAGACTCGAAATCTCCCAAATCAAGCCCGATCCCAGGCTGTCTCTTTGTGTAATGTACTTCACGCCCACGATCTGATCCCAAGACCGTTTCCGCACTGAGCAGAGACGAACCGCGCCCATGAGTCGTCCCAGGATACTGATATGGTCCATGTGATGACACCGGCGACACAGACCTAGTCCTAGTCGTGCGGTGGCTATCACAGTGGTCAATCGAATCAAAGCTCCGCGGCGACCACGGCACTCTCTGTGCAAGAGAATGAGAATGAGAATCATCCTGCACGCGATGCCTACGCGCAGCACTCGCATATGCATATCCCCTCGCCGGGACACGGGAACATTCTGCATGCTGACATCCATCCGTCAACAACTCCGTAAGAAGGACATTTAACTGCGCCAAGCGCTTGACCTGTCTAGTCGGAATGGCGTCCTCGGCATACTGAGCCGATTTCCTCTTACGGGACATCCGCGCGCCCATCCCCATCCCCGTCCCCGTTTGCGTTTGCGCTTGCATCTTCTCGGGTAATTCCCTCGACTCTCTTAACCCACGAGATTCAAACCTCAGCGACTGTCCAGCCTCCATTTTCAACGCCTCTTCCTCATCATAGGCGATAGCGGGCTTGAACCCGATACCGTGGTCGATGAGGACTTGGTTGAGGTAGTTGACGCGATTTTCGAGAAAGGCTACGTAGCTGCGGGGTACCTCTTGTTTGGTGAGGGGGTCGTAGCCCACGCAGCGGACTTGGGCTTTTTCGCATGACTCACAGCGAGGGAGGCGTTGGTCGCAGCGGTGTTTGCGGAGGCGACATCTGTTGCAGGCAGAGACGTTGCGGAATGGAGGGGCTGGGGGTTCTCTGGTTTGGTTGTTTGGGTTGGGTTTTGGGGTTGGGGATGGTTTTTGGTCTGATGTGAGTGGTGGGGAGGTTGGGAGGGTTTTGCAGGTGGTTTTTATTGAGCTTTTGGGTTTGGTTTCTAGGGATGAGGACCAGGTTGGGGATGGGTGTTTCAGCATTGTGAGGGGAGTTTATGAATGGAGTGAAGTAAATAAAAGATATTTTTTAGGGCTACATAGTCTTGTATAGATTAGTATAACTAGTATACGGAGTAAGTTCTATTGAACTCCGAAAATATGAGGTTCAGTATGTCTGATAAACTTCGAATTCCGCGTTTTATCCCGGAACCTTAGTTCTCGGAACATTGGCCTAACTCCGAATATGTGGGGCTTATATAGATGTGATATAAAAGAGGTAAAAGAGGTAAAAGAGGTTAAAAAGGGTAAAAGAGGTTGATGATAGAGCTACTTCCATATAAAGACCATCCGGAAATCTAAACACTCATTGATCTCTACTATTCTACCTCACTTGAAACCTCGATATATTGTAGATTCTACAAAGTAAAAGACCTTCTCGGCCGAATGCGGAAGCGCTTGAAATAGGGCTGTGGAGCGACGGATACGAATGGATGACCCCCCACGCCAGAAGGACAACAATCGCAGGCAATCAGAACAATTCTTCAAAGCAATCTCGGCTAAACACGGCATAGTAGAACATATACTCAAGTTTGGCAACTGCTTGTCCCCGCATTGTTTCGGAAGTACGGCAAATAGTGTATCTCGCCTATCTCGCCTCGAATTACTCTATACCCTTGAACAAGAACTACAAAGGGATTAGTCCAAGGGATAATGTTGAACATATATCCGTAGATTCACGGGCCCATATAACGGGTGCAACGTCAATTGAATAGATATCCATGGATCGTATATACTCCATACGGAGTACCCCTAGATATGCTGTACATTCCCCCTTTTCATTAGAAAGTTTAATATAAGCTTCCATAGATGGTGTGTGGGTATAACCTCCTCTTTGCCGAGAGATGATTTGTGTACTGCATAGTAGCCACCTGGGTAAGCTAGCTTAACAGTCGCACCTCTTAGCGGCTAACGGACGATTTGCTGACCCGCAGCCAGTCCCCTCACCAAAATCTTTTGCAACTTCCAACTTCCTCAATCTCTACATACCCGTGATAATTCCAAGCGACTCTGGAACAAATGGACGAGAAGCTCTCGTCCCTCACGAGATATTCCACCTTAGACAGACAGTACGATGAACCCCCAACAATAGCTAACAACCAAACTAAACCAAATAGACCCGAATCTCCCCGTCTGACTCTTACTTTTGAAGCAAAACCAGAGCTTGATCCCGTTTATAGAGATTCCTACTCTTTAACCTTCAAGATTACGCGGGATTCAGATGATCCACAAAAGGAACCATGTATAATCCACTGGGACCCTGTCTCAGATGGATTTGGCCAGTCGGGTATAATGATACTGCACCATGAATCCAAGGAGTTACGACCCATCCAGGTCAAGCCGGACCAGTTACCCGCAAAACAACTCCACCCACGAGATGTACTCTCGTCAGACCCATGTTTCAAGCAACTGACCCCAGGCGACAGCGTTTCCTGGGAGGTGGCCTTGCCATCTGTCTACTTTGATTCATTCATTGAAGAGCACTTGTACGAAATCTTCTGGCCAGGTGGTCAAATTCCATTGTGGGACTGGGGAACATTAGCAGAGCATAATGACCAAATCGTCCCAAAGTTCCCTGCAGTCGTACTACCTGGCGGACAACATCAGTCACTTGAAATCATCAATATCGAAAGCGACATAGAAGATGATATAGCATCGGGGCCTTCGCCGAGACCCCTTTCACCATCGGCCAGGGTGAGCGACGCCCCGGTGTTCAGCGTCAGCGTCGCTGGGCCCGCTACGCTATCGATTAAAGACCGCAATGTAGCAGGGAGACTTCGCTATCCTGTCACTGTCACCGTCACATATAATGCAGCTCCTGATCTATTGGACAAGGAAATCCCGGTTATATTTCACACGTTCATTTTCAAGGATATGGATAACCGCAATAATGGATTCCGGCTCTACGTTGGAGGAAAGGACGGATGGAGTCCGCATGAACTTAATGGTTTACTCACACACCACCTTTACCGATTCAGCTTTCCAGACCCGTTCCAGGTCGGTCATAGTCAGGATCGCTTCCGGGTCCTGAGGCCTGGTGAATCGTGCTCGCTCACTCGGGAGGTGAGTGATTTCCCCAAGAATGCAGCACCTGGCGATGTGTTCCGGTATGGGTATAAGGGAGGCCAACTTGACTGGTGGGATTGGGGCAATTTTGAAGATCATAAAGATACGGTGGTGTGGATTTATGGGGTGGTCACAGATCCGAAAGATAATGAAGGCAGGCCTGGGATTATGATTCCAGCTAGTAACTTGATCGAGTTCACAATAGTTGAGTGAGATGGATAGCAAACCCGAGGGATAGAATATATCACCATCATACTGTAAATGTATATTATTTGTTTCTGTGGAAAAGGTATTCATGTTTCAGTTCGTAGTCTCCGCAGATCCAGATACTTGGCAGCATAATCATTAGCCAATACCGGATCCCCCGTAAGATGCATAACAGTAGCCTTCTTAGCCATCATCTCCGTCTGGCCCTTGATATCCTCAATTTCCTCGAAATGATCATACGCCGAATCAATATACCCAAGAGCACGGTTAATGTACTCTTTTCTCGCAGACGTCGAGTCCCGGCCCTGCAAGCTCCACAACTCACCCGCCATACCCATATTTGCGTCCACGAGAAGTGAATATGCCTGCGCGATGAGGCTGTAATTTTCTGACTCCAGGACCTGCGGCATGATGCTCTCGACTAGTTCGCCCGTGGCTTCAAATTCACGGAGACTCAGTAACACTGTGGCTAGTGTGCAGATGGCTTCCCAGAGGTCGGCGAGGACTTTTGAGCGATGCGCGATGCTGGCTGCGCGCATGGCGAGGGAAAAGCCACGTTGCGGTTGGCCGGATTTGCCGAGGATTTGTGCTTTTAGACAGAGTAGCTTGATTTGGGAGTGGATGTCGAAGTTCTCTGGTTGCATAGAGTGTGCGGCTTGCTCAACCATTCTCAGGGCGCGCCCGTAGTCGCCTTGGCGCATAGTGAATTCTATTGAATAGAAGGCTAGAAGCATACGCATGTCGAAGTCTCGGAGTTGTACTGCTTGGAGTTGGGATAGAATGTGTTCAACGGCCACCTTGTCGTCGCTGTAGGTTGTTAAAAATGGATCTGTAAGAAGTAATATAGTCGGGAGTACTTACCGACAAATTTGTCGTCGCAGTTGCAATAGCCCTGAAAAGTAAGTCCAGGCGTTGTTGTATCTGAAAGATCGGAGCTTCTCTGGGTCGATTTTATTCATCCGTGTGAATGCCTCTTTGTAATTGCCTTTCTGTGCCAACTGTAGGTGATATATCAGCATTTCTGTCATGGACTTCCAGAGAACGGCAGCTAACATACTATTTGGCAATTGCGGAATGTGATCTTAACAAAGTCATCATGAGGTTGGCCTTCCGAATAGCACTCGCGGAATATCTCGGTATTCAGCCAAGCAAGGTGAGTAGCTCCTGTCAGCTGTATTAGCGCCATCGCAATTACTACACATTTAGTATCATACCTATCCTGGCGTACATGGAGCCCTGCAACAGCATGTATGCACCTGTGGGAGTTGTAACGCCCTTTGTCACATTGACGTGGGATGCTCGCACGAAGGATTCGACAATCGATGCAAGACTCTCTCCCTGTTTATCATTAGCATCAACCTGGTTAAAGACAACAAGGATCCTTACTTGCTGCATTTCTAACTTAGCTTCGCTAAGTAATGTGGTACTCATCAGGGACCACATGTCAGTCTCCTTGGACTTGGCCTTGAGGAAAGCGAGGCCCTCTTTTTCATTGCCCAGCATGCCACTATTTTGAACTTCCCGCATTTGCTCTGGGAAAGCTTTGCCGAAGTGATACAGCCAGCTCATGCAGAAGTTCAGGCAGTTCATATCGTGGGACTCGCGAGCAATTGCCACAGCCTCTTGCACGGCTGAGATAGCTTCACTGAAACACTCAAAATCTGCTTGCATGATAGCCAGGTTCAGAAGCGCGAATTGATATGCACTTCGGTCGAGATTCGCGTGCATGGTGTAGTCGAAGTAGCGGTGGAGATTGTCAAACGCTGAAGTATAGTCTCCAGCCCTCCAGGCGTCAAGATATCTGGCATTTTGTCAATAACAATGTACATCGATGATAATCCATACAATAACGTACTCCAGGTAATACATCATTACTGGGACTGAAGCCTCCGAGGTCATGATGCGTTTCAGCTGAGCCCTCATTCCATCCGGAACTCTGCCTCCCATTCCTGTGTCTGTTAGCACATGTGCCTGACAAGCCGGAAAAGAATTGCATACTTTGCAGTTCACTGACTTGGAACTCGATTAGTCGCTCGGCATCCTTGACGCTAACCTCTCCTTCCCCATTCTCATCATCTTCAATGTTACCATACACCACCTGTGAAAGGTGGCTGGTTGAATCCAGTCCCAAGTCGCGTAGGTTAACATCAACGGCGATTTCCTCTGCTTCGCGATGTCTGCGACTCCAGTAGCTGTAAGTGGGTAGACGGTATTTGACAAATCCCGTCCAGAGCTTCACGGAGTCGTGAAACTGTAGCCGCGTATATTCAAGATAAGCTCTCCGTACGAACGCGCCAAGCGGCGAACTCCTGGACAGGCGCATGCGATCATCTGCCACTGGTGCAATCCCATTATCCCTGTCATGGATCAAATCTTCGCGTGATTTAGCCAAGAGCGACGGGATAACCTCGCCGAAGAAAGTTTCCAGCGCATCCAGTGAGTCGATGGACCAGAGGTTCTTCAGAAACAAGTCCCAGAGCGTGCGCCCAGGAACAGAGGACTCATGACGAGACAGGCATTCTTCAAGCGCTGAAATTGTCGGCAAGTAATGCTCCTCCCATTGCTTATCGGCGGCATCTAGTGGGAACAGACCCGCTGTGAGGAACGAGAGGACGTCAATAGCAGAAGAATTGGGCACGACGCCTTCAGTGTAGAGTGTGACTAGACACAGCAAAGAGACTCTCCAGGGAGTCAAATAACGCGTCATTTTGCCTTCGCTATAGCTGCCACATCTTGCTGTGTTCTATCAACGGTATTGTTCCAAGGGCGCGCGTGTTGGGGATAATTGATCGACGCCTAAGGCTGCAAGGCTGCGATGCGGGACAGCACTCGGGAAAAAAAAGATGACGCATAAACTACTTTCCTCAACTCACCAATTGAACAATTTCACAATGGCTCAAGCTCTGACTACCACCGATTTGCAGGGCGCATTGCCCCTTATCGCCAGAGGCAAGGTCCGCGACCTCTATGAAATTGACGATAAGACCCTCCTCTTCGTTGCGAGCGATCGCATCTCCGCCTACGATGTGATCATGGAGAATGTATACAATTCCCCACGCCAACACCACTATTGTCTAGTCAAACTGCTTGCTAATTCCAGTCATTCTCCAATATAGGGTATCCCCAACAAGGGTGTTCTCCTCACCCTCTGCACGCAAACGTGGTTCAAGGCCCTGACAGAGGCAAACCCCTCCCTCCGCACCCACTTCATCACACTCGACCTCCCTCCCCAGATCCCGGAATCCCTCCGCCCAATCCTGCAGAACCGTAGTATGCAAGTGCGCAAGCTGCGCATTCTCCCCATTGAGGCAATTGTCCGCGGATACATCACCGGCTCCGCATGGAATGAATACAAGAAGTCCGGCACCGTGCATGGTATCAAGGTCCCCGCCGGTCTGCAGGAGAGCCAAGCCTTCCCCGACGGCCCTATCTACACCCCCAGCACGAAGGCAGAGCAGGGCGAGCATGATGAGAATATTCATCCGGACCAGGGTATGTTCTTTTCGTCGAATCTGTTTGGCTTGATATATCCGTACCAGATGTATAGTACACGAGACAAGACCTCCGCCTAACACATCACTTACAGCTGTCGCTATTCTGGGCGAATCCTACGCCTCGACTGTTGCCAAGATGGCCGTTGAGCTCTACAAAACAGCACACGAGTACGCTCTCGAGCGTGGTGTGATCATCGCCGATACCAAGTTTGAGTTTGGAGTCGATGAGGAAACTGGTGAGGTCGTCCTGGCTGATGAAGTCCTGACGCCCGACTCCTCGCGCTTCTGGCCTAAGGAATCTTACGCTGTCGGTCGCGGCCAGGCCAGCTTCGATAAGCAGTTCCTGCGTGATTGGTTGGTCAGTGAGGGTCTCAAGGGTAAGGAGGGCGTGCGCATGCCTGATGATATTGCCCTTAAGACGGCGGAGAAGTACCAGGAGGCTTGGGAGAAGATCACCGGTGGTAAGATCTAGAGTGAAGTATACGGTTAAGCCCGCTATATTGAGGGATATATATATGATTCACCAGTGTAGATTTTTGTGTTTATTTATGATTGATTCGAGACGAGAATGAAATTCAAGTATCATGTTCAATGGTTAACTCACCATGGAGGCAGCAGCAGAGATTATTATACACATATATGGCCCGATCTTTGTCCTACCTTTACTCCTCCCACTCAGACTTCAAGCCCTTGAGACCCTTCTTATTTGAATCCCGCTCCTGCTGCTTACTCTCTTCCTTGATGGACTTCTTGGGCGTATCAGTCCAACCAGAGCTGGCACCCTCATCAAGAGGCAGCGCATTATCACCACAAATACGTCGCTCCTCTTCAATCTCCGCCTCACTGATGCCATTCGTCGCCCAGATCTTATGAATGCGTAGATCAAAGGGACCCTCAACACGGTCGGTGAGACCAATACCAATACTCTTAACACGCTGCCGAGTCAAAGAGGTCTGGGGTTCAATGACAAAGCCGTGATTCGTGCGCACAAACGAGTTAAATGGCAAGAGGACAGTCTCCCATCCATTTGAACCAGACGTCGTTGTACTGGTAGAGGTAGAAATGATCGTCGATTCAGGTGGGATGTCGGAAAGCGCGGCGGGCAGGCCGGTAGGATATAACTCCTCAACGGCATCGGGTGAGTCTGCCTGGAAGTCATAGTCTTCCTGCGAGTTTGGTGTATCACGCAGGCGGTGGTGTCGCGTGTATAGTCTGTGCTGGTGGATATCCGTCTCAACAACCGCGTCTGTCTGCACGTTGACCGTGTACCGGCGGCCGTCGGATTTGATGCGCAGGGCAAGATACGCGTAGGGATCAACGTCCCAGAAGAGCCGACCGAAGAGCCAGAAGCCTCGGTCTTGGTTGCGGAACGCGGCGTAGCCTGGTTTGCGGATATTAGTTTTCCCTATTTCTTTTTCTTTTTCTATTTTCGTGTTCTAGGCCACTTGAATGTGTCACTACTTAGGTAGCGGATAGCAAACGTACCGGTTCTTTCGACGCGCCAGTTGTCAGGGAGCTTAGTTGAGATGCTACCGTGGAAACGCGCATGCGAGGGAGTATTTGAAGAAGGTTCAGCTGGTTCGTAGTCTAGGCTGGCTGTGCTAAAGCCTCCTACTGCGCGGTCGGCCATGGTTTTGCATCCTGTAACGGTGCCCTCGTCTTCGAAATTCAGGAGTGTATAAGGTTTGGTCGGGGTATGGAGGGCTTCTGTATTCCAAGCTGCGGCAAATTAGTTGAGCTGCAAGACTGACGACATTGACACAACTTACCGATCTTTGATAATCGGCCGAACTCATCGGCGCTGCGTCTGAAGAATCCGCCTTGGGCTAGACGTCGAGTTGGAAACATATCGTTATTGTAATTGTAATTGTAAGGACCTCAGGATAGGAAGAAGCCCAGGTCTGGAGTTGGAGTTGCTTAATATCGGCTCCGAGGTGGCGTGAACGGGATCGATAAGAGATAGTGTTTGGGATGTTTGATCTCTCTCCTCTTCTCTTTTGTGCCCTAACTTCCTTTATACTTCATTTTCCATTGTTCTTATAATATATATGTATACCCTTGGGAAGTTGTTCGACTTCCAATAATATACACGTCATTATGTTGCAACTTTGCTTTCCAAAGACTCGGGATTTGGTATTCAGAATTCAAGATTCACGCTAAGTGCACAAGCCAACATCTTGAAGACTTGAAGACTTGATCTTCCTTTGTCCCTATTGAGCTTAGTACTGTATCAAATGCCATGCATGTGCCGATGGCTGACGACATTCTGATCCTCAGGAGAATCTCATGTACTTCGCCAGGCCGACACCTGAATTGGTATGACGCGTATTCCCCTTTTCGGAGGGAGATCCAGACTTCATGGCCAACTTTATCTGAAGACTCATGGACAATATGCGCTATAAACATCTTTGTGAGGGCCCAGCTCCAATCAATTTTCTTGATGTCCGATTCTGAACCAGTGGTTTGATGGTCCCCTGGACTACAGACCCCTGGATAAGGCTTGATTCTGAGTCAAGACCGGTCCATACTAGTACTATGAGGGCTCCCCGGAAATATACCGTGGTTAGCTTCATATGTACTTGTCCGTGCTGGGGAATCCCAGCCCTGGAAAGCGAATATTTCGATTCTTATCCGAATATGGCGACGGAGTTGGTTTTCATAGAGGATATCCCACCTAGTTATCTCAATACCTCGTTCTCTTCTCTCTTCTTTTTCCATACATCTATACCACACTCGTTTACCGCAGTTGAACCATTCGTTTACCGCAGTACAAACACTTAGTTACTTTCGTTGCTTATATATCTCCCAATGTCTCCAATGGCGATTCATTACGTCGAACGAAACGGCTCTGATCCTAGTATCACTAGGCATAGTGCCCCGGAGCCTACTATTCGGAGGCTAGATGACCATGAACATACAGCTTCGGAATCTAGTCTTTCTGGATCTAGTAGCTCGAAGCCTAGTACCCCAGAGCAAACTGATGCCGAGCCAGTTAAGCCAGCCGACGGAAAGAAGCCGGGAGAGGCAGACGCGCCGGTGTACGTCCCGCGTGCGGATCGACTGAATCAAACTCCTAGCAAGGGAAATGCACAGGGCCTCTTTCTTCCGGATTGTTGTGTTTTTGTGGGAAAGTAAGTATTAGTTACCCCGTCTTATTTGATACTATATATATATTGACTCTGAACAGCCTCTCCATCAAGGTTTCTCCTGAAAAGTTGGAAGAAGATCTTACAGATATGATCTCTGCATTTGGCCGGTGTCATGTTAAGATCAAACTGTCACAGGGGTTGAAGAAACTACCTGTTGGCTTTGTACAGTTTGAAGTGAGTACTCTTATCTATATTTATATATATATCATACGATATATATAAGATATATATGCATGGCATATACTAACATACTTAATAGGACACCAAAGCAGCAAATGCTGCATTGAAACAAAATGGAAATCTGATGCTCCATAATCGAGTGTTGAGATTGGAATCATCTAAGGCCAGACGTAAGTTCTTCATCTCATGTCTCTCTGCCTTTGCACCTTTGCTCCTTCGCACCTTCACACCTTCGCACTTTCTCACCTTCTCACCTTCTCGTCTTTTCATCTTCACACCTTCACACCTTCTCACACTTTTCTTTTACTTAGGAACTGCCAACTTCGGTTATCTCTCTGATGCTCCTATCGAAAAATCTGAAGTCCTCGCTGCCCTGAAGGGACGTGGTAGCCTTGAGGGCATCAGTATTGAACACTTTGTCAACCAAGACGGAGTCAAGTCTACCTTTGGCGTTGTCACTTTCGCATATCCCGACGATTATGCAGATGCCCTCCAGGTAAGTTGACTCCCCAATTTTTCTCCAACTCTACTGACCACTTGATCATTCTAGCATTTCCAAAACAACCCCGATTACTACATGACCAGATCCAGCATGGACCCCAACGACAACCAAATTCCTCAGGACTACTCTGCTGCAGGACACAGGCCGTCTAACCAACCTCCCCCAAACCGTGGCAATCAGCAGCGATACAACAATGGTCGCAGATCCTTCCATCGTCCATGGCTCAGCGGCAGCAACAGCAACAACAGAGGCGGATTCCGAAATGCTCCTGGTCCTGCCCCCAGAAACCAAAACGCACCCTTTGCAAATCATGGTCACAGTCAAAGCTTCAATGGTCAAGGCCATTCGCCACACGGCTCGTTCCATCAGAACTACCCCGGTGGCCAGGGTTTCCCTCAGAACAACTTCAACCAGGGCTATCCCAACCCCAACTTCAATCAAAACTTCCCGGGCAACTTCCACCCGAACTATCAGGGCAACAACTTCCCCCAGAACTACCCCAATCAAAACTTCGTAGCTGCGGGTGCCTTCCCCAATCCCCCTGTTGTGTTCAACCAAATGCAAATGCATGAAGGCCCACCCCCGCCATATCACGCGGAGTACACTGCTATGCCAGCCCCAGGGTTTCCTGTGTTCTTGGGCAATCAATCATACCAGCCTCCCAACACTCTTCCTCCAATCATCACTCAGCCCCCGTCTGTTGCTGGTCCTGTTGCTGCTTCTGTTCCCGGTCGCCGGCGACTGCCTCCTCGTCCCGACTGTCCCTTGATTGTCTCTAGTCAGCCCCAGTTTGACACCGAACATCACAGGCAACTCTACTACGAGCCCTATCCCACCGAGGAACCCGTCGCAAATATGCAGCCAGGTTGGGCCGGTTACCCAGGTCCCTGTTTCGTGCAGCCTGACTACAACCAGCCCTACCAGCCCAACCCATATCCTCGCAGTCGCCAATCTAGCATGGAAAGTCAACAGAACATCAACTCGCCGCAGAACATTAACTCGCCGCCCAGAGTCGACGAATCCGAGTCAACTTTGACGCAGACTAAAGTCCAGTCCCCCGACATAGAGAGAGGTCGCCAACTAGTTCGGCCGCACCACTCCAATACCGATGGAGGCTGTGACATAGCTCCAGTGTCTGCTCCTGCTAAAGCCAAGAGTGACCCCGTCTCCATGCAAGCTCTTGATGGTTCCCCGGGAAGAATTAACACGGCATATGCGAGCAAGTCCTCTGATGCTCAAGTTGAGCCCGCCGCACCTGTGGAAGAGCCTACCGAGTCTGAGAACAAACCCACCGAACCTGAGATCGAGCCCAACCCGCCTCAGACCGAATCCACCTGTGCTCCAACTCATGATGAAACAAAAGAAGAGTTGATCGATGAAACCAAGCCACCATTGAAAATCGACACCAAGGATGAAGAAAGCGCTGGGTCCTCCTCCGAAGCCGACCCCAAGACGCCAGACACCGACAAGTCTCGGGAAAGCGTTAAACTTCAGACTCCAGCCAAAGATGACTCACTGAAATCAGGCGATACCAAGACCCCTGATACCGTCGAGACCCTCAAGGCAGTCGACAAGGACACACCAGACAAAGGCAAGTCCCGGGAAGTGGTCACACCCACTCCAACCCAGAGTGGCAGCAGAAGACTCGAGCCCGCAGTCCCACAGGACAAATACCAACTGGCCCGCCATGCTTTCCAGCATCGCAAACCCCTCAAGAAAAAGTACCAACCCAAGACCGACACCGGCAAGACAGTTGAGCAGTACACCCGTGAGGTGAATGCGCAGCGCGCCTCGGCCGACCCTGACTCGCGTGTCCCTGAACATATCTTGCAAGAGGTCATCCAAGAGCTCGAGAATGAGCGCAGGGATAATATTCGGAAGAGCCGAGGTCTCGGTCCCAGTGATAAGAGCAGCGTTGGCAGTACTTCTTCGAAGAAGTAGGTTTGATATTGACACATGATTGAAATGGGGATGAAGGAAGTTATCCGGTTTAATTTTCTTGCTATGACGGGGCGTTTTATTCTTATCTTTTTCTTTCTTTTGTTCCAAACTGGTTTTATGGTCTGGCGATTCTTTATTCGAATCTGTGTCTCTGCTTTTCGGGAAAAGAAAAAACACCAAAAAAAGGGGAGCATGTATATTACGATGAACATGCTCGATTCAGTTATCAAATTTCAATCTTTATTCTGCAACCTTGCTCATTCCTATCTGTAGTCCAATACACCGTGTACCAATATTAGTTCCTAACAATGGTATTCTTGGTTCCAAGTGCCATAAATCATCTACCATAAACTGTCCCGAAGTATGAATTATAAAGATAAAGAATGAAGTGGGCTCATCGATAATAATATGATCTGAAATGATCTGATTTAATTGACATGGCCGGAAATGGCAACTTGATCCCCGCCCATGTAAACGCCGAGACCGAAAGCCGGTTTATATGTACAAAATGCTTCTCGATGCCAGGTTGCATGCCATAGATACCGAAACCGAATGCCAGTGGGGGATAGTAATGCACGCCGAACAAAAAGAAAAGAACGCAGGAAAGAAAAAGAAAAAGGCCAATTCCCATATGCAAAACGCTCATGGTTAAATAGATGTGGGAATCGTGAGGATAGAGGATATGCTGTGATGGTGGTAGGAAGTGGAGGTGAGAATTGGGAAGTGATCGGATATGGAGATAACGCTGGGGGATAAAAGAACCGGAGCGGAGGGAGAACATAGGTAAGGGGAAGAAGGGTGGAAAGTATATGTATAGGAGTGAGTGTGTGCCTCTCCCAAGGAATTAGTGATTAGCTTCATCAAGCTCTCACACGCCTAGCATCGAAAAAGCCTAGATTGACAGCTGTATCATTGACGCCCAGGAACGGCGCCGCATCCTCAAGTAGCTCCCAAGGACGGAGCGGATAGGGACCGACAACACGACCGCGATGTTGAAGACGAAGTCGGTTGGCCATGGAGTTCGAGTCGGGCGGTGCGGTAGATGGTCCCGACAATGTTGTGGCAGACTGCTGCGCTGTAGACGATCCAGCGATAGAGAAGAGAGAAGGTGTGGGGGTTGGGGTTGACCCCGATGCTGCCGGAGAGGGGGCCGAGGCTTGGTGGGGATTTGCAGGGTATTGGTCTGAGATTGGGCCCAGGAGGTAGAGGAAGCGAGAGTCGTTCTGGAATGGAACGAATGATGGACATTTCTCTTTCAGGAACCGTGCGCATTGGTGGCGGACTTCGTCTGGGAAGATGTCGATTAACGAGGCAGCCACGTCGAGGGCGTGGGTCTGTAGGAGGATTCCTGGGCAGGGACGGAAGCCTTCAGCTGGGGTCGGGTGGGGAAAGTAATCGGCTGCAGGGAATAGACGAAGGATATCTCCGGGCAGACGCGAGAGTGCAATGCAGAATACTGATGTCAGAAGTCGGAGCTGTTCGTGCAGAGGATTGATTTTGAGAGCTGGGGGCGGTTGGGAGAATGCAGATCGATGGAGGACGATGATCCTCAGCAAAGCAGAGAACCAGAATGCAAGAGCACGCTCCAATTTTGAACGATCTGTGTTGGCCACGCCCTTGGCGGGTGTACTGTTGTGCATGGTGATGATCTTGTGGAGAAGGGAATCCATCTTTTCCACGAGCACCGGAGCGACAGATGGGGCTCCAGAATCGGGGATGCTGCTCGCAAGCTCTTCGATAATGGTAAGATACATTTTGGCAGTTTCCAATGATCCCAGCTTGTCAGGCGAATCAGGAATATCACCTACTGGCTCTTCAAGCAATGGGATGGAGAAAAACTCCTTCTCCGCACGTTCCCGGATTTGGCGTACGGCGTCCGGGCTCATCAGTGCAACTAGGTCAACCCAGTGAAGTCTGTGAGCACGACAGTCCGATACGGCGGTTTTGAACATGGCATCAACAATATTTGTTCGGTCTTCAGATCCCGAGTCTGCATGGAATAGAACTTGGAGCTTCAACTGGCAAAATGGGAGTGAGAAGTCGTCGGTCATGCAGGCAAGCTTTTCGACCTTTGAAAGGACTGAGCTGCCGTCGGACTGTGACTCGATGCCCAATAAAAGGTCAAGCGCTTTCTGGACAATGCTCAAAGCGGCTGGATATTGGTCCATGAGCTTTTGCATGCCATTCTGTGCCGCACATTCGGGGTGTCGCACAAGAAGATCACGTAACAGCATGATTATAGAGTGCTCCATCTCGGTGTGTCCAGTGGAAGAGCTACCGGCATTGGAAGATGCGGCGTCGCAAACAATTTTGAGCGCTTCCTCGGAGTTCTTATTAAGAAATTCCTGTTGTGCCAACTGGAACCGATATGACACCAAATCAAAGGACTTGCTATCTTCGTCACCAGAGACAAGAAGTTGGACAAGATCAGCAGGCAGTTGGGCTGCATTGGGAACTGTTGCTGGCTTAGAGAGTGCGAGTTTCTTTGCAAGGGCCAAAAAAGCTCTGATAGTAACGCATCCCACACCAATCAGCGGCGGTAGAATTCGCAGCAAGATGGTACGCTCAGGAGATCGCAAATGACCACAGACCCAACGGGCAAGAATGCCATCGAAATGCTTTGGATGGAAAGACCTGAGCTGTGCAAGGTAACGGCAGGTATCGTTTGCTGACAGGTTTTCATGGCCATCACCAGACTCTAAATGCTTTATGAGTATGTTGAAAATCGCGTCCAGTGTGGGCTCATCCATGACATTTCCTGATTGCAAAAGCTGATCTAGTTTCTCTCGGAAGAAGGGATCGACGCCACCAAAGCCATCTGGAATGTGGTCAGAGACTGGAGAAGATGCGGCCATGATTGCCTTGTTCTCCATGCGAGAGAGATCCTGGCGAAGAATGGACACAGTGTTGAGATCAGTCGGGATGCGTAAACCAAGTTCGATCAGAGAGAATATCAGGTCAAGACTTGGCATGCCAAACCTCTTCATGCCGGCGTAGGCATCAATGAGTCTCCGGAACAGATCGGTTGTGGCGCCAATCACGCAAAGAGAGTCGAAATGGCAGTTGGTGGTATCTGCAACGGAGGCGAGAACGGTGCCATCACCACAACTAGATGCAAACTTCAACACATCTGCTAACATTGAAATGTCGCCAAATGATTCAAGAGCATCGCGGACTGTATAAAACTCGGCGGGAGTCAGCGCAGACACCACAGAGGCAATGCCAACGGGAAATGCTCCTCTGTTAGTTGACCTATTAGCAAGTTAGTAAGGACAGGCGACGGGCTTAGGAGAGAGAAGTGTAATTGCTTACTCTGCGCTCCGGTTGTGTTCTGCAATTGCCCTGCGTAACCACTGGCCAACCTCGGCTTTGACAGCCCAAGGCAAGTTTGGTGGTAATGAGTCTAAAGCCATTGACGCAGATTCATGGACGCCAAAAATTCCGGGTAGACGTTGGCTGATGATTTCTTTCACGTTATCGATGGCTGCATTCTCCTCCGAGGTAGAGAGCCCTGCACGGGTCAACAGAGTGCTCCGCAAGTTCCCAACATGTTCCGGAAGACGGGCAACAGGGAGTTGCGCTATCAATCCGATATCGATTGGCAAGTCCTTCACCTACACATCGGTTAGTGATCAGAAGGGTTTGGTATGTAAGTTTGATCTTACCTTGCGCTCCTCGGCTGAAGATGATCCATTGGTAACGCCACGCGCCATGAGCCATTGGAGATAGCGGCCAACTGAGAATGTCTGTGACCTGACAAGTTCAGAGACGACATGATAGATTTGATCCATGTTGAGTTTTTGATTGTTTTGTCCACGGGAGAGAAAGGCCAGTATGTGACTGTCGATATCAACGCCGGCCAATTTCCATTTGCGGAGCAGGCGAACACCAATGTAAACCCGACAGAGACCGTGGCGGAAGGGGGTAGAAAGCCATTCCAATAACTTGAAGACCAAAACAGCCTTGTCATCAAAAGCGTCGAGATAGCCAAAGACAGAAGAGAGATCCTGAGCGGAGCGTATGGAGTCAAGAAGTCGGACGATGCGTTGATGGGGTGAGCGTTGAGTCGTCTGTTTCGAGTGTCTAGGACGTTGCACTCGCGCATTGCGTTCTGCTAAACTCTGGAAAAGAGCTTTCTCTGCCTCATTGCCCAAATCAAGGGCAGATGACACCTGTTGGTGATATGTCTCCCAAGAATTTGGGAGTATCATCGAGGAAGTATGGTCGAGAACAAGCTTTTTGATAAAGCGAGAAAGACGGTCGATAAGAGGTTGAAGTTGAGTTAATTTCGCTTCAGTTGCCTATTGCTAGCTGTCAGTATTGACTACACGTACAAAGTAATTAGTGCAAGTTGAACATACCTGTCGCACTTTTTGGAGCAGCAGCTCAGCTAATCGTCGCCCCCTTCGCCGATATCGCATAATACTATTCCAGTATACGCCGAGCATCAAAAGCCAGACTGGAATCGTGCCGATAGAAGCAGCCTCAAAGGATGCCAAAAACCATTCAAGGAAATGGTCGTGATCCAGTAAATTTTCGGAGAATAAACGAGCGGTCAACCCGACTCTAGAGATAAAGGGTTAGCATTCTGCTCACAACTGACGGCAATCCACGAGCACGTACGCATATGTCATCTTCGCCTTCCAGTCCGAGGACTTGGGGGCAGCAAACACCCCTTCAACAAATTGCTGGACATTTGTCGTCCAGTCTCGGACCCATTTCGCCTCTAGCCCAACAGCCAAAGCCCCACTGGTGCCTTTTCGCTTGAACGCGCGGATTTCATTTGCACCCACACATTTTGCCAACCAGACAGCACGTGCAATCGGAATCCATTTACCAAGGCACTGGTCCAGGAGGATCTTGCCGCGGATACCGTGGGGAATAGTGCGGCTCAACCTTCGAAGTGGAACAGACGGGTTGGCGAGATCTCGAAGCCACGCCTCGCGCTTGTTGTCGGTGAGCGTAACTCGAGGTGGGGGTTTGAAGGTTGACGGAGCGTGAATAGTGTTGTGACTTTGTCGTTTCTCCAACGCCGCAGCGAAGACGGACGAAAGCATTTGCAACCCTGTGCGATTCTTGAGCTGCGCATATAATGCAGGACGTGCGGTATTCGATTCATTCTGGGAGACCTGTGTGCGATCATAATATCCTTGTTTCGCGGTTTGCTCGCTCAGGACGTCCTCCGGGTGGTTTCCGGTCCATGGGGCGAAATCGGCGGGTTCTGAAACGGGAGATTAGTCTCAATAGCTACAATGCAGGAATCTGGGTTGTATGCACTTACTTTGACCTTTGTAGACCGGAGCGACGGAAGGGATCTCAATGCGATACGGGGTCGTTTGTACGGCCCCGACTGGGGAGCTTTCCCTCGACTTCACGACACCGCTTCCCTCCGGTTCGGCCACGAAATTGTTCATCCAAGGCTGGGCCGGCAACGGAGGCGGAGATGGGGGCTTAGATCCGGCAGTGCCATCGCCCCGATTCTCATGGCTCGGGATTTCCGACACGACAGCCTGGAAGGACCAGGCCGGACGGCCGCGCCATGAGACTGCAGGTCGCGAAATTGCACTTCCGGGAGTACTCCTCGTTTCTCCCACCGCCGCGCCAGTATCCGATGTATGGGATGCACTCGGAACATCCAATCTGGGTCGTTTGGGGGGCGGTTCTCGATCTTGCGACTCCGGACCGCCTGCGGTCAGGTCAACAACGACGGGTTGTCGAATTGGCGGCTGGGGTAGTGAGGCTGACCTGTCGGGCTGGTCATATTGTCCCAACATCTGCGCATTATCCACCCGTCCGGGACCGCCATTGAAGGTCCGCAGAGGGTGGCCCCACGATTGGCCGCCGGCAGAGGAATGGGGGATCATCTTAGGTTCATGATGTATCCAAAGGATGGAGTATTCGGGTCATTCAGGCGACGTGTAATTTCGAGGAATTCGAGTCAATATTTGAAAATGAAGGTGAAAGCGCGGAATTAAGTGGAAGTTGGCGGGTTGGGTGAGCTGATGGGGAATCGGGGAACGGCCAACTCGGGTATCTGGGTAATCTGCGGTGTTCTGGGTTGTCTGGGTTGTCTGGGTGTCCGGGAGTATTTGTTCGGGGAAAAACACCGTTAATTAAAAAGAGATGGCGTTACACAAAGAAGTAAGTACAACCTTGGATAGTCCGTATATAATACATATAATATAGCAATAATATAATATAACAAGTTCAATGATCGACTGTGTACACGGGCACTTTTTATCATATGATTTGGTAATGTAATGAGCTGACAATACCTCTCTTTTCTGATCTATTGGCTCTTTTCAAGTCTTTACATAATAGTCAGATTTACAGGGTCTTCTTGCCTATGCCCAGGTGTTGTATATCTTCTCACTTAATCCGTCGGTTCCCGGAAAGCTCCCTATCTCCCTATCTGGTGATATGCCCTCGGCAAGTCTTAGCCGCGCGGAATTATTCTTTGTTCCCAATATAGAAAACTTGGTGATTCCCCGAGTATAAGACGACAGAGTACTCATCTGTTACACAGTCTAGAGGTCCAAGAGCGCAACGGGCCGTTCCCATTCTCTCTCGGCATAATCCCCGAGGCTGTCCAAATAATGGCTTGGAGTTTGATGAGTCCACATTCTGCGATGTATCCGGTCCATCGGGTCTTTGCATATTTCCAATTTCCAATTTCCAATTTGACTCTGGACCCGTGGCATGTTTGACTCGGCCTTTAATGGCAAATGCCGTCTGGGGTGCCGATCAATGTCCGCCTGCATGTCCAAGATTCCATGAAATTACAGCGAGGACTGGAATATGCTAACTGCAAGGGGGGATGAACAAATGAGTAGGTTGGAGCCTACGGAGGTCCGCGGTACTCCCGTATGTTATGTTGGAAGTAATCGATGCACAGCCATCACACTGACTTGCAGCACCTCTAGATCATTACACAACCCTGTATGATGTCGGTGGGTTTTACTCGTATTGTCTTACTATTACATTCATAGCCAAGACCCAAATGGCTTTATTTCGATATGAATCGTATGTTTTACGGAGTACATCGTACATATTATAGCGGTGGATTGTCAGTTGATCTACTTCAATGTATGTTGTGCTCAAATTTGGGTATTCTGATCCCTATCAACCTGGGGAATTAACCAATAATGATCCATTTGGGAGATACAGAATAGAGAATATGGAAGATACAGATGCATAAAAATAATTCAAAGTACAAAGAGAAAGAAAAAGAAAAAAGAGGTGTGTATCTACTCCGTATGGCCATCGGAGATATTCAATCCGGGGTGTTCTCGGTCTAGCCCAGACTGGCACCGCCTTGGCACCGGGGGGGCCAGTTCGATCCTTCTGGTTACCTCAACCCATCACCTTAATATCATATCTCAACACAATGTCGTCAAAGAAAGATATGCGCAGGGCTGATCTTGGTGAGTAGAGCAGTCATTACTTCAACCCTTGACTCGTCAAAGCTAACGTGGAAAAGCGATCCCCTATGTCGATCCGCCCAAGAGCAGCAGCGATGCCGATATCTCCAGTACGCCCACACCTTCGTTTCAGCAATGACATAAATGACATACTTTAGTGCGAGGATTATGAAGGCTGATTGAGCTATACAACAGGCACAATGTCGAGCACTATGCCCATGGCGGCCGTAAGTCATTACCCCAACATCTGACCTCGCGATAACTTGACCCTGACCATGATCTCTTAGATGTTTACTCGGAACCGGTGAGTCGCCCATCTTACACAAGCTATGAACATTATTGACGAGAGTCGCGACACAGCATGATCGGATGGTAAGAGCAATGCGCGCAGTCAGTACTTTGACCAGGTTATCTGACTCGGAAACAGGGTATCCTTCGTCTTCTCACTTCAGTCCTGGTTGGGTGAATCCCCAGAGCAGAAGAAGACTGCTTCTACACCGGCCTACATGTCGGTTCTCATGTCCTGTTCGTTGCTCTCCGTACCCCTCTTTTGCTTGCAGGACTAATATCATGGCGTGGTATAGTGATGGCATTGGTTGTCGTATGTCCCTCGACCCTACAGGATTCCGATGCACCCAGATTAACAAACCATTGCAGACCTATTTCCCTCTCTTCTTGCCTCCGCAGGCTCCTGGGGGTACCACCGGCGCCGCCGCACCGACCCCGCTGGCCTCTTGAACGCCCGAACCTCCTTAATATCCTCCTCCATACGCACCATAATCTCCACAGCCTCACCATCTGAACTACGATGGATTAATTGTTCACGGGTCATCATATTCTGAGTCTGGATTGAGAGATCTCCACCTTTAGCTATTCTTGTCACGATGTACCAATATTCAAACCGAGTTCTGCCCTTGTGGTCAAAGATGAGCAAGTCTGCTTGCCGCCATAATTGTCATTATTTGCTAGCTTGAATTAAAGTTGTAAATGATGTCCATCTACTAGTTCTTGTTCTTGCACATTATCGCAATGTTCATGGCTGTTTGGATGAGTATCGCTTAGTCACACACCGCCTTCCCCCACAACGTGACTCTTGCCTCAAAAGGCTCTGCCACTTCTTCTCTCCCATTCTTCTACCACAGCACCTCCTTACTCCGAACTACACACGCTCCGATCTTTTACAGAGATATTGAATCTCGCCCTTCGCTCACTTCATCAATACCTATTTTAAACGCCGTTTACTACGAAAAGGCCGAGTTTATGTCCATCGAAAACCTCAAGACCTTCGGTAAGTTCGCCACTTCCCCCTCCTGGGCGCGTCTCGGGCTTCACCCCCCCCCCGCACCCACGCATATCCACAGTTATGATCACGATGTATGAGAATGAGACATACCTCTTTCGTCATGTGTGTAGTGTCAACGCTGTGGATTTCAGCTCTCCCCACCTCTGTTCCACCAAGTCTCACGACGGCGGGGTAGAAATTTGGTACTGGACTGAGGCTGACATGTGCATCTTACAGACCCCTTCGCCGAAGCCGACGAAGATACCGGCGAGACTAAACAGTCTCAGAACTATATCCACATACGGATTCAGCGTACGTTCACTCTCCTGCTCTCACCGCCCATGGCTACTCTTGCGACTCGCCGGCGCTAAAAGGGGGTACATGCTAACCGCTTGTTTCACAACAGAACGCAATGGTCGCAAGACTCTGACCACTGTTCAGGGTCTTCCCAAGAAGTTTGACCAGAAGAAGATTCTCAAGGTCATCAAGAAGAAATTCGGTATGTCTTGTGACCTCTGCATGTGTGTCTGTGCCCAAATTCTAACAATCTCTTAGCTTGCAATGGCACCATCGTCTCTGACACTGAGATGGGCGAGGTGATTCAGCTGCAGGGAGACCAGAGAAAGGATGTCCAGGAGTTCTTGACCGACAAGAAGGAGGGACTCGAGCTTGATGCCAAGACCATCAAGGTATGTTGCTGTCCCAGGACCTGCTCTCCATCACCATTACCATGTTCTAATCTGTTATATTCTAGGTCCACGGGTTCTAATCCCATCACCAACATCATGCCTTGTTCCAGTCCCCTCTTCCCGGTTTATGTTGCCCTGTGAGCGGTGGGATAGGAAGCATCCCTCATCCGCCGGCCGTATATGTATACAATACTGGCCTTCACATCGATCGAATGTCTTGCTTTCTCCCACCACCACTTTGTGCCTGGCGTGTTAGACCTGGGCCCTTCGTCGAAATGACCCGCTACACCTGTGTGCCTCCTACCTATCGTTCCCGCATGATCGGCAGGGAGAGCGGGGTGGTTCGACCGCTATTCTAAGGACGGGATTATGACGGAACGAGGAGTTGGTAGATACCCATTATCTGCATAGACAGACAACACTTTTTTTTCTTTTCATTACTTTGCGTGTGTTTTCCATTCTTTTGTCCTTTGAGAAGGGGTTGCCTTTGCCTGTATTGCTCATTGCCATTGCATTCCCATGGTCAATTTGTCAATCTGGCTGATCGAGGAGATCCAGGTTGAACTAAGGGCGTGCTTTTGCTGAACCGTTTTCTCGGTCTCTACCGTCTACTTAATCTTTGTGCTGTTCTCACTCTTTTTGTTGCCCCTCTCTTGGGGATGCAGTCCATTGCTTGGGAACAAGGAAATTGAACTGTTATCCAGTATATCTAATCTTCCCAGCTGATGCAGCATCATAAAGTAAATTCGAGATCAGAACTTGATCTCAATCTATCTAGTTGGTTTAAGAGGATAGAATTTTGCAGTGTGAATCAATCAAAAAATACAAAATAATAGATTAGATCTATCAAAGATCGCCATGTCTTAAAAGAAACATCCCTAGGCCAGGGGTATAAAGCGCGACAAAGTCCAAAGACCCAAAGACAAAGAGTCTTCAACTCAATCAAAATCAAAATCAAATCCCAAAAATGTACAAATCATCCACTGTCTAGCCAAGAACGCTTGCCCAGCTTGTCAAGACTGTGGAAATCAGTTCCTGTAAGATATCGCGAAACAGAAAAAGAAAAGAAAAAAAAGCCCAGCAACCAGTAGGCAAGTAAGCAAACTACAGCTCTCCAATGGGAATACGGTCATCAGCAACTCGCATGCGCAGGAAGATAGCCACAGCCCAGTCCCAAAGCTTGCGGGTGATGACGAAGACAGGCACTTCTGGTTCGTTTTCACGGGTCAAATGCAACTGCATGAGGAGTGAGGACATGCTTAGGAAGCTTGCAACAGAAACGACTAGTAGCGATGCTGCTGTTTCACGTTTGATGGTTGTATGGTTTTGTGTTGCATGGTAGACAAAGGTTAAAGACTAGGTGAAGGGTCAGTGGCTGTTGTAAGATAGATGAACAATTGGGAGTCAAGGTAACGTACGGTTGTTATGGAGATCCATGCTGGTAAAAGAAGCCGGGGGTCAGAGGATGCACCGGATAGATAAAGGACCCAAGAAGTGATGTATGCAATCAGGCCGTTGGTTGTTAGCAGTCGGATCACAACGGCTGGTGGAGTGTAGTTTAGAAGCCTGAGTATACCACGGATTAGCATTAAGGACGACAGTGAGACGTTCAAGGGAAGATAAAACTGACCATCGAGACATCATGCAATCAGCAAAGAAATAGGAAAGATATGCAGATGCACAGCACTGTCAATGTAGTCAGTATAACAGTACGCAATTGGATACCCAGCAAGTAGTATATAAAAAAAAAGATATACACCCCCTACATATCAAGGTAGGAATACCACATACCCACATAATAGCCAATGCCACCTCCGTCACACGGAACCTCCGCTCGACGTCCCATTCCTGTCCAACACTACCAACAATCGCCGCCGCCCACCCCTCTCGTCCCATCCCCGGCCTTATATGTAGCAACTCGGCGAGGAAAGTAAAGGCACATCGCAAACCCCACCAGGCAGCAGGAAGCGTGCTCAGAGCCCGACATACCAGCAGGGGAATATACCACCTGCGGTCTACCCCAAGTATGACAGCAACCCGCGGGTGCAGTGCTGACGGAGGGCCATCGCTGCTGAGTGGGGTGTGGGACGTAGAGGAAGTCGGGGAAGGCGGGACAGTCGAAGCAGATGGAGAAGCCACCTCTTTAGCCAACTGGCTTTGTAGTAGTTCAGGGGAAGTGTTGAGGTAGCTCGGCGGAAGAGCGGATCGCGCGAGGTTCAAGTCTGGACCGCGCTGTGGATGTTGGGGTGGATAGTCGTGGCGAGTGTATGGTGGAGGAGAGGCATTACGTTGAGGAGCCAGCCTTTATTCTGAATCGCGGCATATGCGGCCGCCACGCAAGGAATGGAAGGGGTATAGGATGAGCGTTACGATCGAGTCGTTCGCTCTCGATAAGATTCAAAGTTCGGTTGTTGTCAAGCTGTTTGCGAGTCTCCTAATTGGCAGATATCAGACCCAGTGTGTGGAGGGCGGTGTCTTTTTTCCCGGGCGGGCAGTTTAATTTCTATACATTCAACTTCTGTTTTTTCCATTTGACAGTAGTATTAAAGAAACAAGCGAGGAAGATATAAGCTGTAGCCTCGATAAGAGGGCGCTTCGTTCACAAACAAATTCCCCCAGTTGTTGCTGTCGACCTGCGGAGTGGATACACGTGACTGACAGTTCCGCGGATTCCTGTTCTTCGGCCAGGAACCAACTTCTCTTACTCAAACCCGATTCGCAATGGCGTCTACCCTACGATTGCCCGCGGGCACATCCGCTCGGATTGTACCATCTGGTTCCTTCGTCCAATGTCGAGCCTTCTCCGAGACCTCCCAACAATGGCGTGGGAGACAAATGAATTTCCGCCCTCCAAGCCAAGTGCAGCCGTCCTTCAAAACCAGAACCCAGGGCATGAAGCTGGCCGATCTGCCCAATGATATCGGCATATTACCGGGTACCTTTGTCCGACCGTTGTGGAGGGATATGCCTTCGGTTTTCACGGCACCGCGCGATAGATGGCATATGGAATGGACATGGCTCAAGGCCTGGTTGAGCAACCATGCCAGGTTAGTTCTCCCCGAATCGTCGGAATATTTGGCATGCTCTATCGCCCAAGGGGCGGTTACATTGAGCAAGAGCTGCATATACCGTATACCTACAAAGATTATCTTTTCTAACTATATTGCAGTCTGCTCCAATATTGCAAGCGCGAAAACACCCTTCCTCTTCTCCTAAGCAAGCGCCGCCACTTCGCCGCCAAGCTTCAGGAGGATATGTATACAGCATTTGCCGAGTAAGCATGCGCCTTCTCTTCGTTTACCTTTGAGCAGGGACTAACCGTTATGAATTGTTATAGAGGCAACATTCCTAAAATCCGCCAGATCTGCTGCGACAATCTCGTCAAGCAACTCAGCACAGGTATCGAACGCCGCCCGAAGAATGAGCAAGTGACCTGGAAACTGGTGAAATACCTGCGTAGGCCAAGTACAAACTTCACCGGCCTCCGCGTCATTTCAGATCGCGCCACATCCATCCCCGACATCCCGAAATCCGGTATCCGTCAAGTTATCGTGCGCATCACGAGCCGACAGTCCACAACCACAACTCGGGCCCAGAACCCCAGCGCAAAGGAATCTACGGGTGATAACGCTGTTTCCGCCAAGGAGCAGGACTGTGTCGAGCACATTGTCATTCAGCATCTCCGCTGGAACGACCAGGATAAGGGCTGGAGAGTCTGGGGCCACATCAGTCCCACCTCATTGCATGAGGCTTGGACTAACCCTTACTTCATGCCTGGCTTGTCGGCACTCGAGCGTCTGGACATGATCAAGGAATCGATGGGCCAGAAATAAATTTGAGTCACGCATTTCAAATTGTGATAACAATATCCTTTTATTTCATCCTGCTTGTCTTACTTTCTGTTTAGCAACTCCTCGTTTTGGGCCTAACACTGGACAGAGGCTCGGGTCAGCTTCTTTTTCTGGTCTGTTCTCTTTCCTTGATAAAGGAAAACCCCCTGATATAGAAGCATTTACACCTCTCATGTACCATAGCCACCTATTTTGATCGAATTCTACCTTTCTTTTGAGCCGTTACTTGTATAAATGAATATCAATGTCTCAGGGTGTCCTTTCCACAGTCTACTATCCTTTTCCCAAACATGTAATTCCAAGTTTTAAGCTTCTTTTTTGCATGCTTGAATGCCGTAAAAGAAGTCCGCGAAAGGAGAGCATGAAGAATGATAGGTTAGACAGCCATTCCAACTATCCAATTCCTGGCGTTCCATTGCTGGCAGTACCTTGTCTACTTTCTTTCTATTGAGATGATACTAAATAGGCCAAAATTTGCATCTCAACCTGACATCATCGGTAACACGATTATACGTTGTTCATGACCGGCAAAAGCCAAAAACTAAAAGGACTAGTATATGTACAATCGGAAGGCCCAAAGGCACAATATTAATGTGTAGCACAGGTATCACTCCGAGGAAACACCAGGACACACAGGAACAAGAGGTACGAATGGATAAGAAAAGAGGTTCAAAAGAGCATCGGGAAGCGATGCATCAAGATCATCATTATACGTGAGTCCGCGGACCAACGCTCATATTCCAATAAACAAAGCAAGAAAGAAAGAACCTAGGAATGGACCGGGGGGCGAATTGATCAATCATCGTCAAAGATCTGGAATGTGTTATTCAGGATCGTCTCGACGACACGGACCTGCCACCCAGCATCGGCGATGCTGCCACCGGAATTGGCGCCCAGGAGGGTTGGTCTATAGAAAGAATTAGTGGGTCTGTATCAGATAACATTCCTGTTTATATAGGATGTGGAGTGTGCAAGGACATACCCGAAGCAAATAGCTAGATTGCCCGCGTTCATGCGGTTCTGGGTATAGTGTTCTTGAATCTTGTTGAGGTGCTGCAATGGACTAGGTTAGTGTCTGGATGAAAACAAGGACTAGGTTTTTGTTGGGGATCATACCAGAATGATGGCCCGGAGAGTAGCATAGTGAGCATCGGGTAGACTGTTAATAAGGGCGTGCATCGAGTCTCGGCGTTGGATGTCATCATCGAAGCCTGTGGTTTCATTGTCAGTTTCTCAATACGGGATTATACTCTATCCATGACATGAAGACTACTTACGAGCAGCATCAACAAATTGCTGGTAGAACTGAGTGGTGAACAGAGGGTCAGGCAGGTCCCTGAAAAATTGCTTCGCAAGTCCTGCAACACTGTTGACATCATGGTAAAAGTTCTCCGGGTTTGTGAAGTCGACTTGCGATGAGTCTGCTCATAGAGTTAGCAAACTGCCCATATTTCCTCATGTGTCTGATCAAGCTTACCATTATCGAACACGGCTTTCATGTGGCTGATGTGATTGGCACTACCGGAGAGTCGATAGATGCCCTCCATATCCAGGCCGAACAATTCAACTGCCTGGAAGCACTGGTACACAATGAGAGGGACTGCCGTTCCATCCCGGGCGTACAGGTCATTCAGCGAAACACCGAACACTGGCTTCAATGGAGGGAGATTCGATTGCAAACTCCTGTCCATTGGGGGAGGTCCTCCCATTGGCAGCGGGATCTTAGGTGCGGGTTCCGGGGCAGGCGGCCCTGAGACTGGGTATGGAGCTGTGCCGGCTGGGGGCGGGGTGAAGGTCTTCTCGGGGGGATAAGGTGATTGCGGCAATCGATCACCGCTCTGCGGTGGCTGGAGCGCCGGCGAAGAGGTATTATTCGAGGTGAATGCTTGCGGCATGATTGACACGCGCTTATTTTGAGTGCTTGGTTGCGAAGGTGCCACAGAAGCAGAAGCAGAAGAAACAGCCCCAGCCCCAGCACCACCGAGTGTCTAATCGTGTTAGTTATAGTGGAGCATTCGAGGAACAATGTAGAACTTACAGGGTGGCGCTCATATTTGACCTGTTCAGAAGCCACAGCCCCCGGGTTGCCTTCATGGCTTAAGATAAACTCGTGGAGATCTCTCTGGTTATCAACTTGGCGGATAACATCGGCAAGGCTCTTGGGCCCTGATGCCGCATCGGTCTTCAAAGGGTTGACGCAGAGACCTTGGCCCAAAAGCAGTTTCTCGTTGAAAGTAGCTGCAAATCATTAGCCAAGGAACAATGAACAAGGAAACCACCTGTGTGAAAATGAATCGCACATACCGAACTTCTGCTGTTGCAGAGTCAAGCCCGAGTCACACTCAGAGATCAACTGCTGAAGATTGAGTACAGCCTGAGGTCGGTGAGTAGACACCAGCTCCTGACGCGCCGCCTGAGCAGCCTGAACCTTCGACCCATAATCGCTATCCGCGTTCTGGACCTTGCGCAACAGCTCCTCCTCGTGCTGCGCGGCAGACTTGTGGCCCTTGAGACCGAACTTTCCGCCCTGCTTGTCTCCCGTGCGAACACGATCATACTGCTCCGCCAATGACTCGTACTTGGCCTTTGCCTTCTCCGCCAGCGATTCCGCATCGGAGACCCTCTTCTCCGCAGCTAAACCCGTCTGTTTCCATTGCTTGCGACCGCGCTCGATGTTGGCGGCGAGTTCGTGCAGATCATCGGACATCTGGTGGAGGGAGACGGCGAATTGGAGGCCATGGTCGACCATTCGCTCCTGGATTCGGTGGATGTCCTTGTAGCTGGAACTGTATGTTCCTTGTCGGTTCTCGGAGCGTTGCGACGCATCACTGATCACGCGGGACAGTTTTCTCAGCCCCTGAGCGTGCTCTTCTTCGAGGGAACCTCGCTTTTTCAGAAATGTTGAGAAATCCTAGTAGATACCGTGTCAGCGCTTGCGATCGTCATTGGAGTCCCTTATGCGACTACTAACCCTGGCGGAGGCCACGCTTTGCTTCAACCGTGTCAGGAGTGTGGTTATTCCGATCTACTTTATGATTAATATAATTGTGTCTTTTTTAATTATGCGCCTGGCGGTGGAATTGGCTGTGTCTGCTCACATCAGAGTAGATAACTTTGTCCAGGCGGGCCTTCAGCTCATCTGAGATGGCCTCGTGGGTCGACTGGGTCTGCTCGCCCCCGTGGCTAGGGGATGAGCGACCGGCGCTCAACGGAGGCGCATCGGAGAGCGTCGGTATCGCCGTGGATTCGTGTAGGGCTTGATCCGACATGGAAATTGATCTTGACTTGTGTGAATGTCAAGAAGGAGGAGTTAACTAGAGGAGGGGGGGACGGAAAGCCTCACGGGCCACACCAGTATCAGTGGAGATGCGGTTAGGAGCTGATCAAAATGAGGACCAGGAACCGGAAATGCTGCAGCCTGCCTTCGGGAGTTTCACTTGGGCTGAAATGACAACCTATAAGAATGTCCTTAGGCTGTACTCCCTACAGAGTAGGTGGATTTATTCTTGGGGTTAAGACGTAATGGCGGGTTCAGCCACATAAGTGGATCTTGGGCTTCACTTGGTGTACGTAGTTGGACGTAGTTGTACGTACTTTGTATATGTACATTATTTATTTGTAGCTTACAGTAGAAATCACTTTTATTCTGGTATCGTCGCTGGGAATCAAATATCAAACATTATACAAAAAAAGCACCCGCAATACCCGCAATTGCAGTAATTGGTATCTATAAAACCGGAGGTGCGACGAAAGAGTCGGGAATGCCATCAAAAACCCAATTGAGGGAATCAAACACTTCCGAAAACCCAGATTCGCTGAAAAATGCTCCGCCTTCATCAAACTGAGCTGGCATCATTAGAGATTGATCCTCCAGGGAGCTATCCTGCTGTTGCCGCGTCATGTGTCCTGCCGGACCTAGTATATCTTGGTTCGCTGCTATGGCAGCAGCTACGAAAAGACATTTATTAAAATCTGGGAGAAAAGAACCAAAGAGTAGGGGGAGCAAAGAAAACCTACCTTGCATTTCCTCGAGGCTTTTGACCGGTCGGAACCGCTGACGCCAACGCCAAACCGTGTCGTAGACATGGCTCATGCTCATCCGGCAGCGGACTTTAAGCTGTAGGGCATCTTCTTCGGCGGGCTCTAGACTCGTGGCATTCCACATCTGAGCGAGGATGTCTGCAAGACGAATGGGACGGTCGTGATCCATGACACTGATTCGGCGAATTGCTGAGATCGCACCATTGAACAATAGCTTTCCATGGTTGAAATCGAGGTGTCGACTGAAGCTGCTCTTCAACAACTTCATGAGGGCAAAAGCGGCTGATACAATCATTTGGAGAATATAGTTGGTGGAGTGGCCAATCAATTCACCTGGTGATGTTTCGAGGTCTAGTACTCGACCAAGGAAGGAGGTTGTTGCAAGGAAAAGCTTGATCAGATCGTCGCTTCGTGCAGTGGACCCCAAAAACATAAAGTATCGGAAGTGCAATTCTGCGGCACGGAGATGGATCGTGTTGATTGCTTGATGCGAGTGTGAGCGGTGCCAAATTCGAATGATACGACAACAACTTACCGGAGATTTTCCCGTCAAACTCGACATCCATGTCTCTGAGTTCATTTTCCAAAACCTGGACGACCACGAGCTTGTCGGCACTGATAAAGTCCGCAGGCTCGGGTTTACTACTGTATAATGCCTTGGTCACCCGGTCGCAGAACTTTTCGATACGCAAACGAGTGGCCAGATCATCGGGAAGCCGGTAGTCGGCATCCCTCAAAGAGGCAGGCTCAAGGGCCCAGTCGTATATTGTACTCGGGGGTTGGCCGTAACCAGTCGCAACACTGCCGAATCCTCAATCAGTCTGTGATAAGCGGCCATATATCGAAGGAAAATACTCACTTTTGAGCCACTATGTTGCAGATGACCCAGGTATGTAATCGATCCTTTAGAGCTTCACCTTGAACTTCCATGCGGAATGTTGTGAACTCTTCCGCTTGGACCGGACGGTGTAGTCCAAGCTGCATAGCAATCTGCATCATCAAGCCACTGAGCATGAAGGTTGCATCAGTGCGCTGGCTTGTAGTCGGAAGAGGCCATGTACACAGAACACAAAGGGCCTTGACCACCCGGTAGTCCTGCGGGACACTGGTAATGGTTGACCAAAGCAGCCTGCTAAATGGTCCGGACAGTGCGCTCAAGAGCCCGGGCTCATATTGAGACCGTCGACTCGCAACACAAATCATAGTCCACGCCAAAAGAGGGCATCGGTTGAGATACACCTCGGGGGGCTTGGGTGGATTCAAAAGAGGAAGAAAGGGGTGATAATAAGTAAAGTATCTATACAGTTGTTAATCGGAGAGGCGGGCCAAAGAAATGAAGAGCGCATACTGTTCGTATAATCGAAGAACTCGGGCTCTAGAGAGACAAACATCTTCCAGTCTCCACTGGCCCTCATCCTGTGATATAATAGAACCATCCCTTTTCATAGTCAAAGGAGTTGCTATAGATGAGTGGGTTTCAACCGGCACCGAAACAGGCCGAGGTTGGTCAATGGCGGCCGAGTCACGGCGACCAAAGACATCCTCTGAGCAATGGGACATTTCATCGCCTCCATGAGACTCTTGAGGCTCTACACCTTGCTCATGATCTGAATTAGGTCCCAGGCGACGGCGGAGATCCGCAATCTCCTTTTCCATTTCAGCATTGCGCCTATGAAATAGGGTCAATAAGACGCGAGAAGAAAAAAATAAAACAACAAAAGATTTACCTTCTCTTAGAGATACGCTTGAACGACTGTTCAACTTTACAGTCTATTCCAAGCCTACGGCAACGCGAACATGCCGCAGCTGGCGTTTGAACAATATCGCATCTCAGCTATCAAGGTTTGAGACATCAGCGCGATTGTCGGAGAACCGATAAGGTCGGGGTTGATCTGGGTAAAATTGCATATGCAGATGACTCACCTTTTGCTGCTTACATTCATTACAGGCTTTCCGGCTGCCACCTCGGCGCTTACCTGTGACAGGCGGAGCCTTCTCCATCTCGCAAGATTCCGAACTTCTCTGCATGAAATCGATAACCGGGGGTGGTCGGGGTAGTGTGGGGGACCGAAAGTCGCTGGGCGGGATTGAGTAATGTGGCCCATCCGGTGCCAGTATGTTCCGATACCCCAAATCCATCGAGATCAGCCTGCTTTCAGCCGGTATAAAACCCCACGAAACGTGAACGAGTGCTCGTGGAGTCCATGTGCCGTAAATCGGAGAAATCGGCCCGCTGAAGGGGTCAGTGGGGAACTTGTCTGCTGATTGACGACGGTGATTTGCGGGAGATTGGATCCCGAGACGAATCTCGGCGGTTGCTGATTCAGCTAATGCCTGAGGCAGTAGTTGATGATGTAATCTTTCCATCCAGCTCTGGTGCTGAATATGTTGGTCATATGTGTACTATGTACAACATAGGGATTGACATCCTTCCATTCAACACTCTCTATATACTATGTAGCTGATTGTTATTGTCACTAAGCATGGAAAACTTTATATTGCATATCGCTCTACTATCAGCTAAAGTGTATATCAAACACACACATAAAACATATGTAGTTTTTTTAACATTATATTCAAGTTGAATTAGATAACTATTCAATGAAAAAAGCATGTAGAGTCATAGCCGATACAAAGCCATATATCTGTGGAATACACCTATCTGCATGGACTTCATGCCCCACTTGCCATGGACCGAGGTCGATATTCGGGTGGATTAGATGGATTATATCCGCATTCAATACAATTTACCTATTTAACTCTTCAACTCTTAACTCTTATCTCCTATCATTCCAATATCCCAATCTAAGATACCTGGATATCATCGAGTAGTTCCATTGAAAAAGTAGGTTGTTCTATTAGTGTTCTACTGGTGCTACTTCATTAACACCAGGGTTGACAAGTCAACAGGTCAGCATGTCCGAAATCAACGTTACCGCGGTTTTCATTCCAAAGCCAGGGAAGTTTGAAGAAGTCAGCCCAGCCTCCTACTCCTTTGACAGTCGAAATATCTTACCATATTGGGTTGCCCTCTAGGTAGCTACTCTGGTAACCGACGTCATCAAACAAGTGCAAGAACACGAAACAGACACACTGGTCTACTACGCATTTGAAATCAAGGACAAGAATGAGATTGTGATTGTTGAGAGGTAAGTCGACCATTGAGGTATCGATATGTTGTAGGTCTGATGGCTCCCCCGCATGGAGAGGGCGGCCGTGCCTCGGCACAATCTGATTCGCAAGAGGATGGCCACCAATTTCCAGATTCTGATCGGCTCTTTTACAATAGGTATAAAAACCAGGCGGCGATCCAGACCCACGTCAAATCGCCCTATTTCCGAACCTTCTCCAAAAGATTATCCACTTTGTTAACGAAACCGGCGGAGATCAGGGCAGGTGGGTTCCTGAATGGTTCGAGGGGCGTATCGCGACTGTAGGTGGTTCTGTTTGTTTTTGGGTTCTTTTTTAGGACCCAGATCGAATCAAGTCCCATCTATAGGTGATGTCCGGGGTTGGTTGGATATAAATAGGATAATTGATGGCCCATGCATATGCACCCTGTTTGCCCATAATGATTCGATATTAAATAGACGCCATGGTATTGTCCGGCGTCACTCGTGATTCAATTGTCATGCGATTGGTGCATTAGTGATGGCTTACCAAGAGATATTGGAGGTCTGTGAGATTGAGAAATTCGATGCTACCATATCACACGAAGTATCAGCCCTTATATATCGATATATCTATTTAGATACGCAGATTTTCAATATTTAGATAAAGTGGAGACTTATAAAGGGTTTTTGATCTCTTCATAATCTATTCTCATATTTACTGACTTGGACTAGGGAGAACTAGCTTTCCTTTTTTTTTTCTTCTTCTCCTTTCTGACTCTCTCTCTCTCTTCCTTTTCTCAAACCCATATAATATCCCTTTTCTTTTTTTTTGTTGGTTATTGGTGAGTTCTCTTTGTCCTTTCATCTTTCATTCTGGTCTCCACATCTTTCCCACCCCCTCTTTTTCCCTTAGCTCCAGCCTCCTAGCTTCTTTCCCTATTCCCCTGAAGCTAAAGCTAATATTTCTGAAGATACCCTTGCCATTGTGTCCTTTATCGTCTTACCCCTGTTCGAACTCGGCTTGATTTGGTCTTATATTTTTGCGACATGGCGACGGGTCCGGCTACTCAGTCACTGAAGGTGGGCATCCCATGAGATCGACAATGCGCTTTTATTGACCGATACCTGCAGTGTGTGGTGACTGGTGATGGTGCAGTTGGCAAAGTTAGTACTTCCCCCCAACACTCCCATCCCTACTATAATCTTGCGATAGATGCTGACATCCAATTCCCCCTCTTCTAGACATGTCTTCTGATCTCGTACACAACAAATGCCTTCCCCGGTGAATACATCCCTACTGTGTTCGTACCCACTGCCCCTCAATGCGAAACCCTGGAAATCCCCGAACGGACATTGATTCCATTACAGCTTTGACAACTACACGGCCAGTGTTATGGTTGACGGCCGGCCGATCAGCCTGGGACTGTGGGATACTGCTGGACAAGAGGATTACGATCGTCTGAGACCGTTATCCTACCCGCAAACCGACGTGTTTTTGATCTGTTTCTCCATCGTCAGCCCACCATCATTCGATAACGTCAAAGCGAAGGTACGAACGCGCCGAACATACACAAGAGATCTTACTAGCCTCTTCCTATTTCAATATTTCAATGCGACTAACCGTTCCCCCGCTTTCTAGTGGTTCCCTGAGATCGAACACCACGCCCCCAATGTCCCCATCATCCTCGTCGGTACCAAGCTCGATCTGAGAGACGACCGCGCGACCACGGAAGCCCTCCGCGCACGCAAGATGGAGACCGTCTCCTACGAACAAGCCCTGGCTGTGGCCAAGGAAATTCGCGCACATAAGTACCTTGAATGTTCGGCGCTGACACAGCGCAACCTGAAGAGCGTGTTTGATGAAGCCATCCGGTGCGTTTTTTACTCTCTTTCCCGGGGAGACTATCTGTTACAATCCGTTTTTTTCCCTTCTAACCGTTCTGTCATAGAGCCGTTCTCAACCCCCGTCCCGCTACGAAATCCGGGAGGAAGGCAGTCAAATGCAATATCTTGTAGAGCACGTTTGTTCGGCTTGACTCGTCTCCCCATGTTCTCGTATGCTATAATGAATAATATATAGTTAATACGGCGTCTGGGTAGTTAGAGGCTTTTTTTTAATTTCGCCGGCCTCTCAGTGCTGTTTTTGTGATGAAATCCATTGACCGTTTTTCTTGGGGATATTTTTCTGTTGCCCTCTTGGCCCTTGTTCATAGTCTGTCCCAATTCCATTGCGATGTTCTTGATTCCGACATGATACCCTGGTCATTCTCAAGTTACCTGTAGTTCATGTCATGAGATATATGTTCACTAGGGCGATATTTGCTGGAAACGAAGCACAGAAAAGAACATATGAATTGGTATCTTCAAAATCAAGCAATAGAGACATGAAGTAAGTACTTTTTGGAACAGAAGAAAAAGCAGGCTAAACCTGATGCTCCCGGGAATGCATGGCTATCAAAATGTCCAGCTGCCTGCAGATGCTCCGGACACCTTGCTGTACACTGTTCCGATCCACCAACGAGTCGAGATCGTTTTAACATAAACCATAGCAGTGAATCAGCGGCCTTGATGGATTTAAACACGGCCTCTGCGGCTAGGGTGCAGACCAGCCCACTGATCGTTGTCGGCGACAGGGATATCAGCCGCGCCGTCCAAGCCAGCAGCGTTAGCACCAGAGCCGCCAGCCGGGGCAGCCTTCTTGTCGTGCTTCTTCTTGTCCTTCTGGATATCCTTAGCCTGGCGCTGGCGCTCCTCGTTGAGCTTCTCGTTCTTGGCCTGGATCTTGGCATTGCGATGTTCAGACTTGGCGCCGCCGCCGCCAGCACTGCAATTTATAGTTAGTATATGGGTCTATGGTTGCAATTGGGATTTCTTTCTTGGAGGAGACTCGGAAATGGGGATCATCTTCTCCAATTGGGGAGGGATAACTCACGTCAGCTCGACGTTCATGCGTCGGGGCGGGTACTTTCCGTCGTCGAAGGTGGAGTGGTGGTACAGCTTCAGGCAGGTCTTCATGCGGTCGTAGTTGTCAAACTCGATGAATGCGAAGCCGCGGCACTTCTTGGGGTCTTCTTTCTTGGTTGCGACGCGGATTGTGGCCGGGGGGTTCTTCTCGAAGTGCTTGCTCAAGGACTCATGGTTGGCGGAGTAGGGAAGGTTGCCTGTATGTGCGAATGTCCTTTGATTAATTCTGTCTCTTCGGTTCGAGGTAGTCCATCGGATTGGAATCACTTACCGACAAAGCAGATGAAACGGGAGCTCTTCTGGGCCTGCTCGGCCTCCGCGGATTCAGCGGCGGGCTCTTCTTCGGTCTCAGCCACGGGCTCAGTCTTCTCCTTCTTCTGCTTCTTGGCCTTCTTGTCCTTCTTCTTGTCCTTCTTCTCCTTCTTATCGGCGTCCTCCTTCTCGGCAGGGGTCACGTCAACATCCATAGCATCCTCGGAGGGAGCAGCAGGCTCGGCGGCGGGTTCCTCGGCCTTGCGCTTTTCCTTCTTGTCAGACTTCTCCTTCTTGTCGGATTTGTCCTTCTTCTCGGACTTGTCCTTCTTGTCGGACTTCTCTTTCTTGTCGGACTTCTCCTTCTTCTCGGACTTGTCCTTCTTGTCCTTCTTTTCCTTCTTCTCCTTCACCTCTTCCTGTGCCGGGGCAGCAGTTTCGGCGGGAGCGACAACCTCGGACTCCTCCTGCACCTTGCGCTTCTCCTTCTTTTCCTTCTTGTCTTTCTTGTCCTTCTTCTCCTTCTTCATCTTCTTGCCCTCAGGCTCGACCACCTCATCCTGCACGAGCTTGCGCTTATCGCCCATTGTAGTGGTTTGTGTGGGGTAAGTGTGTGGTGAAGAGGGACAATGGTGGGATGAAAGAGGAAATAAGACAAGTGAGAGTTTTGGGATGTTTAGGAAAACAAGAAAGCGGTGGGGAAGATTGCAGCGCAACGAGACTGAAGCTCCAAAAAAAAAGTCGGGCGGAGAGAAAAGTGAAATTTAATTTTTGCCGTTCTCGGGAGGCGGTGAAGATAGACTTCCCGATAAGGCCTTGGTTTTTCTTATAGTTCGCAATTTTATTACACAGTACGTACCACGCTAAACAATTGTATGAATACATCCATTCAATTTTGCATGTACTCGAATAATATACCAGTATAAAAGTTCATGATCAGCGTCTTAAGATCAGAACACCAAGATCTTCACACCCTTCTTCACCCCATAGCGCTCACGCAGTTCCGGCCGAGTAAGCAGCTTCAACAGCGGCATATGCGTGTCCTTCATGTCAAAGATGCCTCGTTGCTTCTGGTCAACGTGTGATCCATCAATGACAATGCGCTCCAGCTCCTCCAGGTTGAGAGTTCCTAGAAGATCAATTATCAGCATCTGTATACATGAAGAAGTAGAGAGCTATCTATAGATAACAATCGAGCAAACTCACCAGACTCGATCAAATCAGAGATTCTGGTTGGGGTACCAGCCCCAATACCAGACCGAGCACGCTGGAGGAACTGCTTCGCTTCCTCCAGCTTGATGTGCTTCGCGAACAGCTTGCCTACAATGCTATCCTTGGTTTGGAAAGAACGCAGTGCCCTATTAACATCAATTGTCAGCTCCAGGTTCGACTCATACCACAGAAAATATTGAAAGTTGCCCACTTACCGTACAACATCAGCGGCTCTCAGAGCAGCACCCGAAATGACTAGTGTATGAGGGGTGCCGTTCTTCTCGGATGACTTTGATAGGTCGCAACCCTTGGGACTGAACGACTTGAGGAATTCGGGGAGTTGTTCCAGCTTGCGGGTGGAGGTGAAGGAAGAGGTATCGAGGAATGCGGAATCTATAGATTTGTTAATGTCTAGAACACCCCTTGCCCTTGGCCGACAGAACAATAGAATTATACATACCTGGGACCGAAAGATCACTCAGTTCAACAGCAGAAAGCTCCTTATCATGTCTTTTGGCTTTCTGCGCAAAGTGATCGCCCAACAACCGGCCGTCCATCTTGCCAATGGACTCGTCAATGCCATCTTTGCGCGTTGACTGACTCTCATCATGTTCAGCCTGCTTCTTTTTGTTTTTGTTCTTCTTCTGCTTCTTCTTGCTTGATCCCTCTGCGGGTGTGCCTGCCTCGGGCTTTTCTTGCTTGGGAGCAGCGTCGTCGGCTTGTCTCTTGCGCTTGTTTTGGAGCTTATTGGAAAGTCCTTTGGGGGCGTTTGTGTCGGCCATTGTGACGATAGCCAGTATGAACTTGACAAAAAAAAACTTCCCAGTATTTTGAGCTTCAATTAGTAAATGCAAGTCGCATCGAGAAGACTTCATTGCGCAAAAAAAAAGCCGGCTGATTCAGCCAATCTTATCGATAAGCACGGTCCAATCATGCACTGGCCCGCAATTGTTGTTTCTAGACGCGACAGACAAACATGAACGTCAATCTTGTGATTCACTGTTCGCCCAGTTGATCTGGGAATTTATTGCTGCGGTGATCACATATGTGGTCTGGTATATCTTACATGATATAACTGTACTCCGATTGCAGAAAAAAACTAAGCCATGTCTACTTCTACCCCAAATGCGCGTGGCCGTCGGTCACCATTTGGAACTGCTACCCCATCAGGGGATATAACACTGACCGGAGTAAGTACTACCCATTACCTTTTGGGAGGTTGGAAAATTGCTCACCATATCATCTACCTATAGCTACAACGCCTACCTAGCCATACACGCTACCCTCTTACACCAAGTCGACTTGTTACTGCAGCCACCCCGGGCACTCAGCGGTCCGCCTCTCGACACACACCGCGCGCTCGAGGCGTAGGCGCGCCAGCAACACCGTACGGACTTCGTGCCCGGCAACAACGAGCGGCGAATACCCCTGGTCGGGATCGCCGAAAAAGCGGCCGAATGCAGCGGGAGACTACGTTCGATATTCTCAGAAATCTGGGTAGAGGTAAGAGCTTCACCTTGTATCATTCGGTATGAGGAATTAAACTGATTGTTTTGGGCCGGCCTTAGCACTCGCTCCTGTATCTCAACCTATCCGCTCCTCGCCGCAGGAGAAGCCAGAGCCTATCGAAGAGCCAATTGATGAATTCGAACAGCTTGATAATGAGCCGGAAATCGAGCGGCCACGGTTATCTCTACCTATTCAGGAGTCCGAGGAAGAAGGCGAAGAAGCGAGTCCTGAAATACACCCCCCGAGGATGTCTCTCGCCTTTGCAGAGGAGGATATGGATATGACTTATCAGTCTGTCGAATACCCTCGCGACGCTAGCATCAGAGACCGGGACCGGTTATCAATGATGAGCCGAGCTACTGGCAGAATCAGTGGAGATTTCGATGAGACACGATTAGAGAGCGATGATGCAGATGAGACTGGTATTGTGGGTGAGGATGATGAGGCAGAGGATACAATGATGAGTGGGGGCGACTTTGATAGAGGGTGGGTATACAAGAGTTGGATTGTCTATGTTACAAATGCTAATATCACAAATAGTGGAGAGACGGAAGACCTGGGCCGCTTCCATTTTGACCTCAACTTTCCATCTCCTGCCGCTGCTCCGCTCGAGGATCCCACTGGCGGGGACATGAATGATATGGAAGATTTCGAACTGTCCACCGCAGAGGCACCCCCAGCTCCATCAGACGATGATGATGACGACGCTGGAGCTGATTTTGGTTTCGGGCTCGACTTCCCACCCGCAGCATCACCCAGTGTGAGCCCTGGGATCGTTGGAGGTGGACTGCGAGATGAAGCTATCCCGGCCCAGGGCAAGCAAAAGAAGATTTCACGACATGGAATTCCTGTCCCGAACTTGCCTGCAGGTGTGGTAAAAAAGCTGGCGACTCGCTTCGCGCGTTCGGGGGCTGGACCAAAGGCAAAAATCAACAAAGCCACGCTGGCCGCGATCGAACAGGCGTCCTCTTGGTACTTTGAGCAAGCAAGCCAAGACTTGGCTGCATATTCAAAGCATGCAGGACGGAAGACCATTGATGAGAGCGATGTCACCACATTGCTGAGAAGGTCAGTTTCCTTGGAATCCAACCAGCTTATAGGAAGGACTGCTGACTTGTTCCAGACAACGCCATATCAACAACTCAACGACAGTGTTTTCCCTCGCCCAGAAGCATTTACCCAAAGAACTTCAGCAAGACATGAGATTGGCCATGCCTCCATGAATGTCCAGAACAAAATCCTCCATGAAAAGTAACGCCTTCTAACGCCAATGAATTATGCAAAGGTAAAGCTGGAATCCCACTACCGACTACCAGTTTCGGTTCTGGCGAACTCGGCGCAGTGCCTCGTTGGGGTTCTTCCGGATAACCATCCACATCATGATAGTCGTGGCCAAAGATAGGCCATACCTGCTAAGGATGAGCGACAATCTCGAGTGGGAAGGGAAAGCATGCAACGGATCCAACTTACCAGGTGAAGATGTATTGCGAATGGTTGTTTCTCAAATTCACCTCTGCGGCGCGGCCAATCGGGATACCTTTAGCCTCGCGATCATATGATTCGAGGAGGTCAGGCACTGGAAACGCAAATCATTGTTAGCCATGCCTTAGCAAGACAGTTCAATCTAGCCTCCTTACCCATTGTCTGCTCAATCCAAACAGGCTGGCTCCCGCTCTTCTCCGCCATCTGATTGATATCGGGAAAGTAGAACTTCCCCTCCTCCGGCTTGTTCTCCGGTGTAAACATGTTCTTCTTCCATGGCTCTCGTAGCAAACCCTCCACAGTCACCTCTTCATCCAGTACACCCAAAGGCCGGTCTTTTTGGTCCTTCAGCTTCCTTGAGATCCAACCCCGGTTCACAAGTACGGTACTCTGTCCCTCTCGCTCGAGGGGAGTCACCACGATAAACCCGTCCTCGCCTTCGTTCATGCGGGGTCCAACCAGCATTTCCTTGTCATGGCGGAGACGGCCGGTAGCGTACACGCGGCGGTAGTCGAACTCTGAAATGGCCTCCGGGTCGATTCGGGGCGGCAGTGGCAGAGGAGGCTTCACGAGACGGTCCTCGAATTTGGCCATCAGTTTTGTTTTCCAGTCCAGGCGCTGTACCTGCCATGTTCCCAGGATAAATGAGATGATAGGAATCAGAGCTATAGATATGTAGAATAACACGTTAGTAATTATCTCTTAATCACTAAAATATAGTATTCTTGAGAATATGTAGCATTGGACATTGACATACCCAAAATGATCAGACCAGGCCCATGCTTCTTATTAACCCGGACAAGCCTTGCCGGGTGGTCCACGATATTCAGACCCTCAGCCAGCTGACGCGATTGCGAGATATGGCGGAATTGTTGTAGGCGGTATTTGGCACAGATGGAGTTGATCTTCGATGGTACACGAGGGCTCCGAATAGCCCGAGTCGGCGGTGTCCAGACCCTCGCGGATGTCTTCTGCAAAGCAGAAAAGATCGGCCGCATGCTGACGGTTTAGAAAATGTGAAGAATTGAGCTGAGCTTTGGACGAGGTAAGAGTTGGAGTTCTTGCAAATGCGACGGCAGTTGGAATTTCGGGATCGGGGGCTACCGTGACCGCCCACGCTTCTCCAATCTATACTTGTCTCTCCGCACTGACCTTCTCATGTCCTCGAAGTCTTTACTGGAATGCGATCATGACACTTTTCTACGACGGATCCCTTCAGGAGGGCATTGCTGCTGCAGTAAGAGATGCCAAAGCGGTTACTTGCTTTGTTAGAGGTCGCTGATTTTCTCCCCGCATGGAATGACATGTTGCTGATCTTGGGACTTGAACATACAGATGACGAGGAGTTGAGCTCTCAATGGGAAGATGCTTATTTTGGTGATGACGAGGTATGTCCACTCGCTACAATTGAATGTCTGACGGTATCTGACTCTCTGCAGGTTGCACAAGCACTCAATGCCAAAGCAGTTGTATTGCGCTTGACAGCGGGTTCACAGGAAGCTGGATTCCTGGCCCCTTTTTGTCCGATTTCAAAATTTCCGACTGTCGTTCTTATTAAGTGCGCTTAACCGTTCAACGCCTGTGGGCAACTCAGTGTTGGTTTGCTAACTGCGTTCCAGGAATGGCACACTGAAGGAATACATCGGGCCAGATATCTCGAAAGATGACTTCCGCAGTCGATTGATTGCAGCTTTGGGAAATGAACAGACTCCTAGACCTGCGCAGCAACTACAAAGCATTGACCCTCCTACCGCTTCTACTAATAATACGCCGGTGTCAGTCACACCCCAACCCCAGCCTGAGGCGCCGTCCAGTGCTAGCAAATCTGCAAAGCAAGCAAGCGAAATTGCGACCAAGAAACGATCACAGATTGAGCAAATACCCAAGAAAGCTGCAGGACCTGCAAACGCAGCGGGCTCTGCATCTCAGAAGAACTTATCACCCAAAGAAGTTAGCCATAAAGACATTAAAGGCAAAGCACCAATGGGGTCTAAGAAGCCCACTGACAAAGGTGTTGTAAAGAGCGAACTCCAAGAGCCAAAACCTATAGTCCCTCGGGGGCCTCCAACCGAGTACCGGCTACAAGTACGCCTGTTTGATGGAAGCTCCGTCCGATCTAGCTTTACACCCACTCAGAGCATCCGAAATGATGTACGGGCTTGGCTTGATCAGAAGATGGAAGACGACAACCGACCCTACAACCTCAAACATATCTTAACCCCCCTTCCCAGTGAAACTCTTTCCGTCGCCCAGGAATCGCAAACCCTCCGAGACTTAGGCCTCGGTTCCACCGCGAATCTGGTCATGGTCCCTGTATCAACATACACGGAGGCCTATTCGACAGCAGGTAGTTTGCCTGTTCGTGGTATCTCTGCCGTCTACAACTTGGCTTCTTCTGCTGCCAGCACTGCAACAGGTCTTGTGGGCTCATTCCTTGGATATAGCTCCACCGCACCAGCAAGCGGTGCATCCACCCCTTCTTCCTCTCCGGCTACTGGCAATTCTCAACGTCCTAGGACCACAGGACCCAATATCCGGACGCTGAGAGATCAGCAAGATGGACGTGGGAATAGTCAGCTTTACAATGGGAACCAGGTATGTGATGCTAAGTGAAGATATCTTGTTCAGGTTTGGCTAACAGATTTCTTAGTTGAACTTCGAGCCACGGAAGAACCAGGATGACAAGGATAAATAAGTCCTAGCGGTATTCCAAGGTTGCTTTGGTGCTCTTGCATTCTTTATCTTTATCTTTTTTTTACCACCACCCCCCAAAAAACAAGCAAAGGAAATGAATTGCCTTTAAGCCATCTATTCACCCAGTATGCATTTAAGGGAAACCTACCGATTTGGGTTGATGGGGGATTTATACGAAGTAAGGTTATTCCAGGTAATAACCCGGGTAGTGCAGTAGTTAAGAGCAATGACAAAACATACAACATAATATTGGAAAGAGGATACCCAGTATTTAGGCCATGTACGGGTCACCTATAGTGGGGCCGGGGGATTTATATAAAGTCAAGGTCATTCCCAGCAATACCCGGGGTAGTGCAGTTGTTAAGAGTAATGTCAAACTTGCAAGGTTGCCCTCTTAACGAGCCACAGGCCTGGGTTCGATTCCCCTTGGAACCAGAGTTCGCAGTCAGATGGCCTAGATGCGATGTATTGCTGGGAATCATCTCTTCTTTTTTAATGTCTCATGCCAATATGAGCCATACTATGGCATTCATGGATCGGATAGATTAACCTACAACGCTTTGTACTATGACACTCTGGCTATGTTTTTTGGCTTTTTGATTACTGTGAAGTTGGCAGTCATGATAAGTGACCTTGTCCATGAAGTTACCGAGTGCCCACTTTAATCCCATTTGGATTTGATATAGGCATTAGTCCATTATGGATACTACGTATGTAGGACATTCGTTAAATTCATGCATTCGAATTCTTGATTCGGTAGTCAAGCATTGATTCCTTTATCGAGGAGAGATGGTATAAAGTACAAAATGGAAATGGCTATGCAAAAGAAAGATTGGCTATGAACAATCAAGCCCATAACCCCATCACTTATTACTAAAAATGGTATCTGTCTTTCTGACCACCAAGGGTCAAATTGGTATCAAACCCTTAGTAGGGCTTAGCGGCAGCCTGGCAAGCTTTCTGCGGGACATTAGTACATGTTTAAAAAACAGAGAAAAATAAAACAAGTGTAAACATACCAGCTGATCAAGGTACCAACCGCAAATACCCAAGTTACCCTGGTTCTCATCCATGCAAGTGCGGAAGTTGCGGACATCAACCTCACAGGCAGGGTTCTCGTACGAGGTCTGGGAAGCGTTGCTCTGGTAGAGGCCGTTGTCCATAGCCTGGGCCTGGGCAGGGGGAGCTTGTTGGGCCTCGGCGGGGGCGCTGGAGCCACCGCCGAAGAAGCCACCGATGGCGTGGCCAATGGAAGAGCCGACGGCAACACCACTGGATTGAAATAACTGTTAGCACATATTCCGGGAAAAAGTCGGTCCTAACCCCGGATTTTATCGGGGAACGAAACACGAAGCCGGGGTCGGAACTTACGCTGCAGTCGAGGCCATCTGGCCGAAGAGTCCAGGGCCGGCACTCTGCTGCTGCATAGGAGGAGCCTGCTGGGCCTGTGGGGGTTGAGCGGCGGTCGAGTGAGGCTGCGACTGCTGCTGCGAGGGAGCAGCCGCGGGCCGAGCAGGAGCGGCGGTAGGACGGCTGGGAGCGCTGCGCGCAGGGGTGGGAGCGGCACGGCGTTGTTGACGAGGCATTTTGATGGTTGTGTGTGGGTTTGTTTGGACGGATGTAAAAGGGAGGTGAAGATATGCAAGTTGAGATAAGTATAAGTGCTAGTGGAGAAAGAAGAAGCTAGAAGATGAGTAAGTTCGGCCACTGAGGCAAACTCCGATGCAAACCTTGGAGATTCGTGGATGCTAATTGGTGGAAGGTTGTCACGTGGATCGGACATTACGGTGCCGGTTGGCCGGCGCGGAGTCAGGAACGGGTTTACCACGGGAATTACTAGCATGTGCTATTAAAAGCGATAGAATGGATTTGCGCGAATTATGTCATGTAAAGAAGCAGCTGGTTTCATCTACTGGCTTGTGCATAGAGTGTCTCGAAGAGCTTGTTGTGGTTTCCATTGCGGAAGGGTATCTTGATTCATGGAGACATCCAAGTCTCGTACATACATAGTAGTACGTAGAGCCACTCATCGTGGTCTCGAGCTGGCCGAGACATGCATCTGAATGGAAGATCATGGCCGGACAGGTTTTGCAAAGCGATGATTAGAGTCGACGATGCATGTTGTGTCGACAGAGGTTCTGGTAATGATGACGCATAGCCGATGCTATGTTTTGAGACCGCCCGGCAGTCCATCCTTAGTATTCGAGGCGCAAGGCAGTCCGTACTTAGTTTCCACCAAAATTGAGGCGCAATGCAATCATTGAGCCTTGCGGGCCTTTCGGGAGTCCTCCTTCTTCAGCCGGCGCTCCTTCTTCTCTTCTTTCAGGGTCGCCTTATTGGTTTTCCTCTCTTTCTTTGGCTTGTTGTTTTCTGATTTGGACTCTCCCTTGGATTTCTTTGTGCTATCCTTCTCGGTCTTTCCGGGGTGAGTTGTGTCAATCTGGGGCTCTGCTGCTGTTGCAATGTCCACGCCCCCTTCAGAATCGTCATCGTCAGAATCGTTATTGGATTGCGCTTTCGAGGCCTCCATGCTCTTGCGGGCGAGCATGGCTGCTTTGAACTCAGCACGGGCTCGTTCTTTCGCCTGCTTTTCTGCCCGTTCCAAGTCATACTTATCATTGCCAGCCTGTGTAAACTTGGTCAGTGGCCATTATAATACAATTGAACAGGTCAACACTTACAAGGCCATGTTTGATAAATCTGCCTGCAGCTGCCTTGTCAAGGGTCATAGAGCGTTCCTCAGGCTCGGTCTCCAGTGCCTTGATCTTTTCAAAGTACTGCTTCACGCGGGTCAGTTCCCGGAACACCGGGTGCTGCTTCGCATCCACGCCATGAAGTCGCAAATAAGCTGTCCAATTTTGTTAGTATAAGCAAAGGCTGGAAGTCTGTAGTGTGACGTACAGAATATTAATGATTCTAGCGTGTAGGTAATCAAAACGTGAAGTTTTGCTTTGTCCATAACAGGCAGTTTGTTCGAGTTTTTGAGGAGTGTGCTGGCCAAAAGAGGCTGGAGAACACCCTCCAAATCATCGACATTGTCATCCAGCTGCTCAAGCAGCGGTAGTAGGTCTGTTGGGTCCATGACGATGAGATGTGGTGTAGATGAGAAATTGCTTGATCTAAGAAAAAAGTAAGACGGGTTCAACTCGGGCGGTAAGAGCGAGCGGTGTGGATTCTGGACCGATTATCATCTGCGCAACTGAGATCGTCGAGAACACGCGCATATCCAACAATTGCTTGATTGCTTAAAAATAGGCCTTGGTGGACACACCAGTCGCCGGGCTCTTACCTACTTGACAATATCCATGACATAAAGATTGATACTTCACCAAATCTATCGCTCTGACCTCCTCCCATCGCCAAACACATACTTGCAACTCAATCGGATATACCGGGGAGCTTTTCCTCAACACTCTCAGAATGCAGTCGACATTTCAGCCCCGCTCTTTGTGGCGAACTGGCATTCTTGGTACATGTTTTCGCTCCCGGTTCCAAGTCTATGGCGGGCCATACACACGATTTATCTCAACATGGAAGGAAGAGTTGCATGAGGTCAACCATGATACCAATGCCCCTCTGTCAGGACGAGTGCATATCCTCGGAATGGGCAATCTAGGTTGCTTCTTTGCTCATTCTTTAGCCACGAGACGGTCACCGCCGCCAATCACAATCTGCTTGCACAATGACTATCTCTACCAAGCCTTTGTTCGAAAAAGGGGACAAATTTCTGTCAGCACCCATGGCCTTGACGATGTCAGAACTGGATTTGATGTTGAAACAGTGGATGAAGAAGGAAGATGGTATACAATGCCGCCTGTTGACAACCGGCCCTTGCCGTTCAATTCTGAGTCTCCACCAGATAATGGCCCCATCGAGTGTTTGATTATTTGCACCAAGGCGCATCACACGGAACTTGCCATTAAGGATATCAGTCACCGCCTGACCAAAGACTCAACCATTTGTCTCGTCCATAATGGCATGGGCGTACTCGACTCTATCAATCAAAATGTTTTCCCCGATCCCAACAATCGACCACATTACATCCAAACGGTCTTCAGCCATGGCCTGGGTAGAAACGACTCGTTCAAGATTTCGCATTTGGGTGTTGGGACCACAATCCTCAGCCCGGTTGGAGATCCTAATATTCCTCCCACAACACCGGAAGCTGACCATACGTGGGCGCCATCCACAAAATATCTTCTGCGCCTGTTGACTCTCACTCCACCCCTGGTCGCCGTGGCTGACACACCAGCGGGTCTTTTACAGTATCAACTTGAGAAATTGGCAGTGAACTGCGTCATCAATCCCCTGACTGCACTGAGCGACTGTACCAATGGCGAAATCCTCTACTCGTTCAGCTTCACCCGTGTCATGCGGCTGCTACTTTTTGAGATCTCCGCTGTCATCTGTGCTCTTCCTGAACTGCAAGGTATCCCGGGCATCGAAGACCGCTTCTCCCCAGAACGCCTGCGTCGTTTGGTCGTGAACATCGCAAGCAACACGGCCAAGAACCACAGTTCGATGCAGCAAGATATCAACCAGCGGAGATTGACAGAGATTGAATACTTCAACGGATGGATTGTGCGTCGCGGTGAAGAACTGGGTATCAAATGCGCACTCAATTACATGATCAAGCATTTGGTCGCTGCCAAAGCGGCTACCCATCGGAGCCGAGAAGCCGGCGCGATTCCCCTCGACCTCGACAATATCATCTCTACCAATGAGCCTCCCATCTAAACAGCTCTGGACTACCTTCTACTCTGTTGAATACTTAGTCTACCTTGGCTCCTAGTCATATCTCTCTGTGTGTGAACAGGTCAAATGGTTCAACAATAATCTAAATTCTTGCGGATAATCTCTACACAGAGACAGTTTTGGCCGCATGATCGCAGAGATCCTTGATCTGCCTCCACCGTTTCAGCAGCATCTCTGCTTTTGGACGATGTGCTTGAACTGTGGTGTTGAGTTCCATGGCCTTTTGCAGCGCCGCTATAGTTGCATCTGCCTCTGCGGCATATGTCAGAATCCACCTTTTGATAGTGGCCTCAGATCGACTCTCATCCAATCCCTGTGATTGGCCTTCAAGGACATGGTTCCGCCAATCCTCCTCCTTCATATAACTCAGGCATGCAGCGACCTCTGTGCGGTAACAGGGTCCATGGGGAGTGACTTGGTAGTTACTAGCGCTGTGTCAGTGGAGAACTGTATATATATCGCGTGCAAAATGCGCATTGTCATGTAAAATATCAAATCAAACCACATACCCATAATACTGATTCAACCACAACTCCTCTTGCTGTTCGGCGGAATGAATGTCCCGAAAAATGATATCGTCGAGATAGATCGAATCTGCTTCATTCACATCAAGGAAGAAGCCATCTATAGAATGGAAGGGGACAAAGTCAGCATGTCGAAAAGAAAAAAGATAACAAGGCTTTCTCACATTCTGCGAGTAAAGTATCATTCGGATGACTGCCGTAGTTCATGTACACTTCCTCCCCCTCCTCATAATCTTTCGTAGCGCGAAATTCGTATGTATTCTCATCAAATTTAACATCCCGCTGTTTCCAACTATATGTTAGCTCGGTCAATATAACACGAAACTCGAACGAAGCACATACAGCAACATCCGCATGATTGAAATAATCAGCAAAAGGCACCAGCCCCATCGCATCATTAGGGTCTTCCGGCGTTTCCTGTCCCTCACCAATCCAATAGAAGCTCCTCGTATTCACAATCAGCCAGTGGTATGAGAATCTCTCCCAGTTGGTATCCGGGAAGGCAGGGATGACGTCCGTCCATGCTTTGCGCAAGCGCTGAGCCTGCTGCGAAAGAATGTTCTGGTAGTCTGAGCTGTATTTCCTCGTCTTTGGGCCTGGGCTTAGCGTATTCCAGAGCCCTGAAATTGATGTGGGGAGAAGACTTGGCTGCTTCGAGTCAGTCGAGGCGTCATCTTCGCTGCTGGGCAACTGCGGTGCTCCCAGGGCGGTTGGCCAGAGGATCGGCATGCTGTCTTCGAAGTCTTTGCGGCTCGGCCATGACTTTTGCCATAGCTCGTATTTTGATAGTTCATCTGGTGCACCGTGCGTGAGATATGCTGCTAGAAGTGCGTGTACAGCAATGTCTTCTGGGAGTTTGTCGATGAAAGTGGAAGGGATATCTTCAACCCTTAGCATCAACTGTGTCGGCACTCTGAGAACGATCTCTCCTTTCTGAATAGATACTTGGTGAGTAAATATGTAAATGAGGAGTATACATAGATTTGGGGATTCATACTTTGATGTTCCGGGTGGCCATCATGCCCAACCCACGTCCTTGGAACCGGGCTGGGGTCACCGAGTTGGTGTCTATGCCATTGGAGGTTGCCCATTCGGTGAAGGCCTCATGCTCTTCCCCGGGCCACCATTCTGGCTTCATATTGTATGGTTTTGCGCTTCTTGGCAGACTTTGAGAAGCTTGCTCCAAGTCAGTATATACTACGAGATGGGGATTGAGTTGGAGAGATATACATATTTGCTAGAACACACCTTCAGAGGGGCCTGTTCTATTGTATCCTGTTCTCTCAAGCCCAAAAAAAAGCCTAAAAGGAATATTTAGTAGTCTTGAAACGCGGGTGTGTCTGAAATTCACTCTACAATGTGGAGCAGATGCAGGTGGTTATCGGCGATAAACGGCGTTATCGCGATCTACGGCAGGGCACAACAGCCACTTATGCTGTCCCTGCCGATCTGATAATCATACCACTTCTACTTTCACCTCAGCTTTCGTTCTCCAGACCATGCACAATTTCCTCTGGCTTTGGGATTCATAATGTCGGTACTCGGGAGGCGTGGAGCAATTGAGCTTCGAGCCTTGGCTGCCAGTCCAAATCTATCAGCTGCAAGCACTCTACGGCCCTTTTCCGTTCTGAACCGCCCACAACCAAACTATCCCGGCCATGTCCCATTGACTACAATCGAACGTGGGGCTCTGGCCTTAGGCTCGGCAATTGGATCCCTTATCAACCCTAGAAGAGCGGGTGCGTGAATATAATTTCCTACAGAGCCAGTATAAGATCTCGGATCACGATCTAACATGGTACTATATAGATCTCATTGCGGCCTTGGGCGAAGCCACCGCGACACCATTTTTCATATACCGACTACGTGATGCCATGCTCTCAGATCCAACAGGGCGCCGCATTCTCCGTGATCGCCCCCGCATCACTTCCGAAACCCTCAAAATGGACCATCTCCGCACGCTCCCCGAGAACTCCGTCGGCCGGACATACGCCAAATGGCTAGATCGTGAGGGTGTATCTCCTGACACCCGAGATAACGTCCAGTACATTGACAATGAAGAATGTGCATATGTCATGCAGCGATACCGCGAGTGTCATGACTTCTACCACGCAGTGACGGGTCTACCGATTTTTGTGGAGGGCGAGCTGGCTTTGAAGGCGCTGGAATTCCTGAACACACTTCTGCCCATGACGGGGCTGAGTCTATTCGCCTTTGTGCGGATGAAGCCCGCTGAGAAAGAGCGGTTCCTCTCGTTACATCTCCCGTGGGCTATTCGCAGTGGGCTGGGAAGTAAGGAGCTTATCAATGTTTATTGGGAGGAGGTGTTGGAGAAGGATGTGGACGAGCTTAGAGCCGAGCTCAATATTGAGCGTCCGCCGGATCTAAGAGAGATTCGGAAGATGATTCGGCAGCAGCAGAAACGGGAAAAGGAGAGACAGCAACAGGCTTCGAACTGAGCTAAATTGCGGTCCTGCCGGAGCCATGGATCTCGAATATAGGGGGAGATGTATGATTATTGGATCGTTGTAAACCATATCACCGATGCGCATATGCGCAGATGCGAGGCTGATTGCCCTCAATTTCAACCCAGCTGCAAATAGTGTAAAAGAAAGAAGGACCATAACGCCTGGAGTAGATTTTCCCAGTGGGCCACGAGCGGATAGCAACAGAGGTATCCGGATGCAATAAAAAAGAGGGCCATAGGCTTCAAGTGATCATAAATCAAATTTTATGCGACCCTTACAGGTCCAACAGATCATCGTCGTCATCCCACCCACCTTTGCGGCGAGAGATAACGATTTTGTGCTCCTCCTCCTCTTTGCGCTGGTTCTCCGCAACAGCCCCCAATAACTCCTTGAGTTGTGTCTCGGTTACCTTTGCCCGTAACTGTCCAGACTGGGCGAGCATGATGAGGCGGTTCTCGATGTCTGTTGCGCGTGATTCCTTAACGAGGCGGATACGCCCCAGGCGATCGGCAGCGTCGGGGTCGAGGATTTGTTGCAGGATCGAAGCGCGTTGTTCGGCTAAGATAAATCAAAGACGGGTTAGAAATGCGGCGATACAAGGATGCTGCGTATAGTCCATTGAATGCGAGTCGGTGGGCTGATGAAACGTTGGATCTTGAGACCTACCCTCTGCTTGTCTGGTTGGGTTCGTTAGCATACAGCATATTCTTATAACTTCTTCCAACACTTACCTCCTCTGCTGTGCCTGCTCGCCACCATCCTGACCGCCTGGAACACCTCCGCGGGGTCCTTGTTGCTGGAGTTGCGCGAGACGAGCTCGTCGGATCTATTTCCTCTTTTAGTACCAGAATCAAAGGGCGCAGGCCTTTCATGATATGGCTGTGAGACTGACCTCTTCTAGCTCTGCGTCGGCCATTGTGGATATTCAAATAGAGTGAGGGGCTTGGATTTGTTCAAATGTTGAAGAGTCGAGGATTAAATTGGTGAACCCCACTTGGGCTCGCCTGAGTACGGAGGGGGTGCAACCATACTTTATTCCGGGGTAGTTGAATATCTATACAACGGTGTACTTGGTAGAGTACGTGTGTAGTTAGTAGAGGAATTGAATTATCCAATTGTTCTAGAAATGATAATTGTTGCTATATATATTCAACTACTATATATTTCACCCTCTACAGTACATATGAAGACAATTAAAAACCATAAAAATCCCCCCAAATTGTCAAATAATAGGAGATGGAAATAGGTAAGAGATAGATAGTAAATACATAATGTTCGCACCATACTATTCTATGTCAAACGCCATTCCCCTCGGAGTTTTAAGTCTCGTATCCGTACTAGTACTAGTAGTACTAGTACAAAGTGTCTGCGGGGGAATTACACGTGGAACTACAATGTTTCAACCACCTTACACCTATGGATGCAGATATAGAAATCATATAAATCATATGTTGATTTGTTTAATTGGTTTTGGCCTCCAGGGATAGTATCTCACTATATTATTGTCATATGCATGTTCTCCGTGATAAGACCTTAACATGTACTTAGGCGCCTATCACGCAGGCAGCCACTAAAAGCCCGGTATCTTCGATCACGAATGTACGAAATACGGCTTTTGAGGGGCAAATCTCAAATTAAAAAGTAAATTCCGATAGCTTCAGGTTTAGCTCCAAACTATTCCGAGTTATCAGAAGCGCCCGGTCCCCGTTCCGTCTCCGGGTGGCAATGCTGAGTTTGTCCCCTCACATTGGTCTTTCCCCTTCGAAAAACCCATATTCAACATCTCATACGATTAAAATCTTCAGTACCTTCTCACAAGTGCATAGCGCAGTCGATCCTTCAATAGTCCGTGCCTAATCCATTCATATCCGGGTGACTAAGCCTCGATTCGTCCTCGCGCTGCAACCCTGACTTCCTTGACACCCTCAACGGGCTGATATTTCCGATCAGACCTGTTTGTGGCGATTCAATCCTTCTCTTCACTTTCAGCACATTCATTTCTGTTGTGTCTACGGCAATCCAACTCCAATCACTCCCAAATCCGGAATCCGCTATCTTTAAGCTTATTACGTACCCCGTGGACCTACTCGACCGCGCACGCGCGACCTTTCTATTCGAACACTTACCTCTTTACTGTGAATGGCGTGGAGAGCAATTTGTATAGCGGAGCTTTTCTGGACGTGATCTTGGTCTTGATCTGGTGACGAGCGAACCCTCTCGTGCCCTTACCCCCCGAACGCCTTCTACGTCACTCATCATGGCCGAGTAAGTCTCCATCAAGATGCTCTTTTTTGGGACTTCAGTTATTGACACTTTAGGTGGGGCAGTTTAATTGCCTTTCAAACCACCCACCATAGCTTCTTCTCCCCATCCAACATGATCCCGCGCAACGCCCACAAGAGGTCACTCTCCTCCGAGCACCGGTCGTTATCTCCCGACCGAACCGTCGTCAAAGCGAAGTCCACTACCAATCTCTCCGACATCGCTTCTTCCAATGGAACAAAGAACCCCGGATTTGATGAAAGCAGTTTCAGCACCTTGCAGGACCCGCGATTGATGGTCGGGTCGGAGGTCTCACATTCGACGTCATCGTCTCACCACCCCGATTTGAGTAACGAAGTAGCCGCATTGTCTGTGAAATTGATCCAGGCAATCAACAACCAAACAGACCTCGATGACAGCCTGGTTGCTACCCGTCAAGAGCTAGAGCTAGCCCAGGGCAAGATTCAAGCTCTGGAGTTCCAGAATGAGAAGTATCGGCGAGACTTTGATAACAAAGTCTATATTAAAAAGATCGACTCTGATCGCGAAATCTCGAAATTACGGGATTCTTTAGCGGAAGAAACGACCCAGCGTCTCGCTGCTGAAAAGGGCAGGAAGAATATTGAGCAGGAAGTGGAAACCCTTACTGCGGCTCTTTTTGAAGAAGCCAACAAGGTCGGTAATCTCCTGCAATATGTGCGGCATAAATTCAATTCTAACATCACTTTAGATGGTGGCTGCAGCTAAGATTGAACGGGAGGCAGTGGAGAAGAAGAACGAGCAGTTACGTTCACAAGTCAAAGACACCGAGTTGCTCCTGGCATCGCACCAGGACCAGCTTGCCGAGCTCAAGTCCGTCATGCAAGCGATGAATCTTCACAAAGATGACGTCGAAAGCCGTGCCACTGCCACTCCATCGTCCCCGGATGATCTCTCACAAGTGCAAGGCTCGAGTACCCAAGAGACTGACATTGAACCCGTTCCTATATTGATTGACAGCCCCGAGGAGTTCGCCCCAGGCCCTTCCTCCAGCTTCCCGCAGTTCCTCCGCATGGTATGCCGGACTGATTTGCAAGCTTATGAGGATTTCCGCGATCTGCTGGTACTCTCTCGGAGCTCCAAACCTCCTAGCCGTGCTGCTAGTGGGTCATATGGAGGCCTGAACGTAATGGGTCTGGCAAGCTTTGCTAGTGGAGGATCTCCATCGTCGACCTCATCACCAACCAAAGGGTTTACCCATTCCCCCAATGGGAGCACGTCCTCCACAACGGGATCGAACTTTTCCTTGAAGGAAACTCGCTTCTACAAGCGGGTGCTCATGGAGGACATTGAACCTACACTGAGACTAGATCTAGCGCCGGGGATCTCTTGGTTGACCCGGCGCACCGTTCTAAGTAGTATCTGCGACGGAAGCCTTGTCGTGGAGCCAATGCCCCCAGCAGCCAAGAAATTTGATTTCCCCTGCTCTGTCTGCGGTGAACGCAGACCCGGCACGCCTAACGAGAGAACCCATCGTTTCCGAACGTCAGATAGCGAGACCGCTCAAAGGTACTCACTTTGTCTTCTCTGCTTAGAGAGAGTGCGCTCGTGTTGTGAGTTCACTGGTTACTTGCGTCTCATCCTTGATGGACATCTTCGGGCTGGCGATACCGAAGAAGAAAAGGAAATCTGGGATGAAACCATCCGCCTCAGAGAGAGGATGTTCTGGTCCCGTGTCGGAGGAGGCATCGTTCCATTGTGCAATCGTCCAAGCGAACCAGAGGCGGAGCTGGCCAACACAGAATTTAATCCTGACGCCCCCGAGGACGATGATGACCAGTATCTCTATCCCGTGGACGTTACTTACCTCGAGCCCAGGGCGGAGAAAGTATCTCCAGCGGCGGATCAACTCGCACCGGAAACACCAATCACAGAATCTGCTACTGATCACATAACCCACCCTGATCTCCCTCGACCTCAAAGTTCTGTCTATGATAGGGACGATGGTGCTTCCTTGAGTGGCTCGGAACGAAAGCGAGTTTCTGTCGATTCAGTAGCAAGCGTTTATGAAGAAGCTAGCGCCGACGTGGATACCAATTCCACGGCGCCTGTCCTCGACGAGCCCTCAATCGCCCCCAGTCCAAACACACATACAGATATCGCCCAACCCAGTGCCACGGAACCTATACTCAACGAGCCCTCAATCGCTCATAGTCCAAACACACACACAGATATCGCCCAACCCAGTGCCACGGAACCTATCCTCAACGAGCCCTCGACCATTCACAGTCGAGAGACAGATACAGACACAGAGATCGCCAAACCCAATGGTTTGAGCAACTCTTGACCTCGGTTGATCACAAGCGATCAACACGAGTGAGACGACTACACGGTTTACCCAACATTTTATGATCCGCCTAATGTCTTCCCCCACCCCTTTGGCATTGCATTCCTTCTTCAGTCACTTAATTCTCTTCAACTTCCTCCCGGTCATTGATACAAACCTGCCTTTTGGAGACGCTGCTTCTGTTTCTGCTTCTACCTCCACCTCTACCTTTAATCACCCATTAGGTTACATCTTGATGATGTTCCTCATTGGTTCTGGCTTTTTGGGTATCCCTTTTTTTCACTTTCAGCGGCATGGCCTCTTGTATTATTATCAACCTTTTCACTTCCGACCATGTATACATAATAATGTGTTTTGTTTTTCCCTTGTCCCTTTCTTTTCCGGCGGACATTTGGACCAGGTGTGGTATTATGGATTTTCACTGTTTCTGTTCTTTCCCCCCCTTTTTTTTCGTTCCCACTTTTGACTCGCAGCGATGCTGGTCCCGGGCCCCATTGGTGGTAGAATATCGTGACAAATGATAGATGAATTTGAATCAAATTGCATACATACATAGACGATATATGTTCTTGGAATCATATACCATAAAAGATCATACTAGCCACTAATGTCCAAAGAATCAGCACTACTTCGTACGCAATATAGACAAAATTAAATAATAAAGACGACGAAAAGAAGCATAGACCAGACAAGATGTTTCGTGAGGTTAGAGTAAAAGAGGGCTATTGTACACAAATAGAAAAAAAGAAGCTCATCATCCAGATTTCATCCCTCCCAAACTCCACAAATGGCAGAACCGATACGTTCGAAATAGAAAAACCCCGCGAAACCTCAATTTTGAAACGAGAACATCCCGTCTGAACTTCATGTAGATGGGGGGGATATCATTTCTTGGCAAGCTGATGAATATGTCTGAGCTGGTCTTCGATATTCATACTCTGAGGGTTGGGATTCTGCACGGCAGCGTTCGGGTGTTGAGGACCAGCCGAGCCATCGATACCCATAGCCATTCGCTTGCGGCGAGTTTCCTCCTCCGAGTCGAGGGGAGAAGGATCGAAGACATCGCTGCGCTGGCTTGCAAGACGCTTGAGGTTGTTGACGACATCGACGGTGGAAAGGTTGGTAGTGGCACTGCGGGCTTCGGCCTTTGCACGCTGTTCTTTCCAGCGCGGATCGAGCAGCTCGATACGAATGTGCTCGTCCAGCTCGTTGGAGGGAACTTTCTGGCTGCAGTAAGGGCAGATTGCCGTCTGGGCTTGTTGACGGCGCGCCTGGGCTCGGGGCACGTAGTCTGATCTGATGCGCATTGGCTGTTGGCCTGGGCCGGCTTGGGCTGCTGCCTGAGCGGCGGCTGCTTGGTCGCGTGCTTGGGTCTGCTCGCGGATGCGCTGGTCCTCTTCCGGATTGGTATACTGGCCTGCTGCGGGTGCGTAGGGGCCTGCTGGGTAGGGCGAGACTGGGGGTTGGGGGGTATGCATGGGTGCGGGTGCGGGGTGGACTGGGTAGGCGTTGTAGTAGACGGGCTCGTCGAGGCCAGTGGGCATCGCTTCCTCGATGCGTCGTGTGCTGAGGGAAAGTGCCGCTCTTTGCTCAAGGGAGGCGGACTGCAGGTCATTGGCGGAGGTTGGAGGTGGCAAGTCCGCGTGGTCGTCGTGCTCGGTGAACTCGACGGTTTCGACCACGACGAAGTCATGCCAGTCGATCTGGGCGTACTCAATGCGCTCCTGTTCACTTTGCTCCTCCTTCTCTTGCTTCTGTTTCCGTTGGTATTTCACCCATTCTGCCCGCTGCTTAGCACGCTCCATGACGTGGAATTTGTTCTTTGCATTTTGTTCCAATTCTGCGATTCTTTTCGTGGATGTAGTCGCCTCGTCAATTCCCTCGGCGCGAAGTAGAATAGTGTATTGGTCGACCAATCGTGTGAAGAATTGATAGAGACTATGTTGGGGCCGTAAGAAGTCGAATTGGAAATTTCTGGCCTCGCGCTGCGACAGTGCAGTCATGAATGACTTCCCCCGCTTTGCGACAAATAGCGCCGTGTGTTTGACCACATCCAAATCCTGTGCATTGATAATAGGCATGCGCGCCGAGAAGTGGAACGAGGACGGTTCAGGTGGCCCCTTGGGCTTTTCGGGTACCGCGGCGGCGACAGTCTCGCCAGCTCGCCCTCCTGGTCCTGCTACTCGGCCTGCTTTGTACTCGGCTGTGTACCATTGATAGTAGGGCTCGTAGGCGTCTCCAGGGGTCAAGAAGGAGAATTTGTAGTTGTTCTTTTCCTTCTGGCGGATACGGTCTTCAAAGGTACCTTTATGGCGAACGACGTAGCTTGCTGTGGTCTCGATGGCTTTTCGGATATCCTTGGGAGGAAGAACCATGCCCTCTGGAGGCTTTAGAGCCCCCTCAGATCCCTCTGGGCGAGGTGTGGTTCCATTTGACGACTCCATGGTGAATGGCGAGAATATGAAGGAATGGGGGTCTTGGTAGTAGAATCGCAGACGATCTAGGACTTGCTGACTAGCTTCACTAGCCACATGCTGGGTCACCGCCACAGATAGTGGCAGTATGGTGGCGGTGTGTACTGTGGCGGTGTATCCCGTGCGCGGCCATGTTCCTGTGTCTTTTGCATTCTCCACTGAAATGCAGTCCAGAATAGGGAATGTTTACTTTCTTTTTCTTCATGGATATAGCCAATTGATATCTAAAGCACTAATTCTATACCTATATACGTATAGTTATCAAAAAAGTATAGAAATTTGACTCTAAATCCCACTCCTGTAAAGACCGTCACAATACGGGGGGCTAAAAACTAAGGGGCTCACATGTTGACCTCCACAGCCGCCGTTGATCTGGCCTCAAGGTGGAACTGCACGCTTTCGTCCATCTGCGTTCACTTCTATTCTTGTTTTTTTCAACGTCCTTTTTCTTTCTTACTCTCCCTTCAACAGCCTTTTTTTCTTTAATCTCTTATTTTTTTCCCCCTGTCATGGGGCCTTTTTCCTCGTTACTACACAATCATTAATTGGTGTGGTGCCTGAAGCCATTGAACGGTTGACAGCTCGAGGTCGAAAGCAGCTTTCGACAGCGTCCACTCGTTCATTGAACCTTGAGAAGCCTCTCATTAACGATTTAACCTATAACCAAACTACACGCAAATCTCGTATCTTCTCTCCTCGACATTCCGAACCCCGCGCCATTCTCCTGAACCGCTGACGTCGTTTAACACTTGTATCGAAACAATATGAGCCAGAAATCGAAGGACACACTGGCCGTACGGCCGCAGAGCCGTGGCAGGCGCTCGCCTAGTCGGTCGCCTAAACCCAAGAGCCGCAAGCCTTTGCCGGTGCCTCAGAAGACGTATGCCTCGGATGGTGTGAAGAATAATGATATATTCAAACTCCCCGGCTCGGACTATAAGCTTATTGTACTGGTGACTCTGATCGCTACGGCTGTTCGTCTATTCAGAATCTATCAGCCCACCAGCGTGGTCTTCGATGAAGTCCAGTATGTTCCCCACCAATCTTGTGTTATACATCGAAATAAAAAAACGAACAGAGACTAATGATCTGCGCTCGAACAGCTTCGGTGGATTTGCTTCCAAATACATCAAGGGAAAATTCTTCATGGATGTGCACCCCCCGCTAGCTAAACTGCTGCTTACGCTGGCTGGCTGGCTTGCTGGTTTCGACGGAAACTTCGACTTCAAGGATATTGGAAAGGATTATTTGGAGCCTGGTGTGCCCTACGTGGCGATGCGCATGCTTCCAGCTATCCTGGGTGTCCTGACTGTCCCATTGATGTTCCTCACACTCAAGGTTACCGGGTGCCGAACTTCGACTTCGCTCCTAGGTGCTGGTCTTGTTATCTTTGACAACGCTTTGGTCACTCAGTCCCGTCTGATTCTGCTCGACTCCCCATTGATTTTCTTTACCGCCCTGACAGCTTTGGCCTTCAGCTGCTTCACCAACCAACAAGAGCTGGGACCGGCTTATGCCTTCCGCGGGCCGTGGTGGTTCTGGCTGGTGTTTACCGGTCTTTCTCTTGGCGCAACCCTGAGCGTGAAGTGGGTTGGTCTCTTCACTATGGCTTGGGTTGGATCTCTCACGGTTCTCCAGTTGTGGGTACTGTTGGGTGATGCTAAAAATGTCACACCGGTATGTGTTTCCAGATTCAGATCAAGCCGTGTTTTATGCTAACAGTTGGATTGTTGTAGCGTCTGTGGCTCAAGCATTTCTTCTCCCGGGTCTTTTGCCTCATTTTCATTCCCCTAGGCTTCTACCTTGCCATGTTTGCCATTCACTTCACATGCTTGGTCAACCCCGGAGAAGGTGACGGCTTCATGTCATCAGAATTCCAGGCAACTTTGAACTCAAAGTCTATGCAAGATGTTCCCGCAGATGTCTCGTTTGGATCCCGAGTCAGCCTCCGCCACCTGAACACGCAGGGCGGCTACCTGCACTCTCACCCTCACATGTACCCAACGGGCAGCAAGCAGCAGCAAATCACGCTTTACCCCCACAAGGATGAAAACAACGTGTTCCTTTTGGAGAACTCGACTCAGCCTCTAGGATCCTATGGAGAGGTCGAGGGCCCATTCGCCTGGGACAACTTAACTGCTCCTGGTTTCATCGAGGATGGTTCGACTATCAAACTTTACCATGCGATCACTCACCGGAGAATCCACTCGCACGACGAGCGCCCTCCGGTGACTGAGGCCGACTGGCAGTATGAGGTCTCTGCCTACGGATACGAAGGCTTCCCTGGTGATGCCAACGACTTATGGAGGGTTGAGATTGTGAAGTCCTTGTCCGAGACTCCGGAGTCTAAGAAACGCCTGCGGACTATCCAGTCCAAGTTCAAGCTGGTGCACGTCATGACTGGCTGTGTCCTGTTTTCCCACAAGGTCAAGCTTCCGGAGTGGGGATGGGAGCAGCAGGAAGTGACATGCGCAAAGGGTGGTACTCTCCCCAATAGCGTTTGGTATATTGAGTCCAACCAGCACCCCGCTATGGCCCCTGACGCCGAGCGAGTCAACTACCGGAACCCCGGCTTCCTGGGCAAGTTTTGGGAATTGCAGAAGGTCATGTGGACCACGAACGCAGGCTTGGTTGAGTCCCACGCCTGGGATTCTCGCCCGCCCTCCTGGCCTACCCTCCTTCGTGGCATTAACTTCTGGGGCAAAGACAACCGCCAAATTTACCTCCTCGGAAACCCGCTTATTTGGTGGTCAACCACTCTGGCCATTGGAATCTATTTCGTTTTCAAGGCTCTCTCCATTGTTAGGTGGCAGCGAAGCTGTGGTGACTACAAGCACGCTTCGTTCAAGCGCTTTGACTACGAGGTTGGCACCAGCGTTTTGGGCTGGTTCTTCCACTATTTCCCATTCTACCTCATGGCGCGCCAGCTCTTCTTGCACCACTATCTCCCCGCCCTTTACTTCGCCATTATGGTCCTCTGCCAAGAACTTGACTTCCTCACAAACCGCATCAAGAGCCTGGGGCTTGCGTCGAAGCCTCTGATCGGCAAGACTCTGATGACAATCTTCCTGGGTCTTAGCATTGTTGTGTTCACCATCTACGCCCCACTCGTGTATGGCAACCCATGGACTAGGGATGCCTGCCACAAGGTGAAGCTGCTCGGATCTTGGGATTTCGACTGCAACACCTTCCACAGTGACGTAAGTGTTCCGGAATGGAGACCTCCTCGGCGAGGTCATTGAATGAATCGACGAGACCACGACTAACATGGACTTTAAATGCCCACTAGTTGAGCCAGTACATCACTCAGTACGTGCCGAGTCTGCCACCTGTGGCTGCCCCTACAACTGCAGCCCAAGCACCACCCCCACCCCCACCACCGCCAGTCCAGGCCCAAGAGCCTGCACCTGCGCCTGCAGGTGAGGCTGTTCAAGAATCAGACCCAGCGGCCGTCACCGCGCCCAAGATTCAAGGGTCCATGGCGCGTGTTGAGTACCGCGACCAGAACGGCAAAGTTCTTGACGAGGACCTGGTAGCCTCGCTCCGAGCAGAAGGTAAGGTGAAGTTCGAGACTCGCTATGAGCCTGGTCAGCCTTTGCAGAATGCCCACGATGTCCCCGTCGTCGATGGCCAGCTCGCGCCCCCGCACCCAGATGTGCAAGGCCAGAATCCAGAGACTGGCAGTGCGCCCGAGGACTCTGTGCCCCCTGAGAGCCCCGCGTCTGTGGCTGATGGCAACGAGCGCTCTGTTGAGCAGTCAAGCTCCATGGAAGCTAAGCCTGCCAGCGAAGGCAACGAAGCCACAAAGTAGTGGTCGTGTGGAGGATAAAAGTGTAAGAGGAAAGCGGATTCTGCCATGTATAATGAGACTCCATAGAGTACTTGTCCATTTCTCTGTTCCATGTTAGCTTTTTTTTAGTGTTGCCCATAATTGACACTGATATCCGCGGATTTTGTGCTATATCCATAACATCATAGGTAGTTAGTTGGCTACTTTTAGCGTTTGGGCAACTGGTTTGTAAGGCATGGTTCTAGATTGCTAATTCAAACCTTGTAACCAAGGCCAGCAGGATACGGATATAACGCAAGAAAGAGAGCTATTCCCAATTGACTCTTTATCTGAATACGGATACTATGCACAAATCTCTTGCTATCCCAATGGCAAGTTCACGTAGCACTCTCCTCTCCCCGGTCTTAGTGTACAGCAGCCGGCCGCAAGAAACGGCAGTTCGCTTCATTTGACTTCTCAAGGCACTTCTTATAGCTAATCAATAGCCGTTCAGTAGTCCCACTCCTCCTTGCCGTACTTGTTGAACTTCTCGTGGAGGTCCTGTTAGAAAGAAGCTAATGTCAGCATTTCCTATCGAAATAGCCGAGGCAATCACACATGACACTCTGAAAAAGTTCTGGAGTGCTCCCTCGTATGGCATAAAATAAAAAAGGTCTAGCGAATTCATACCTCGGGAAGGGTGACATTGGGAACAATGACGGTGTTCATGGCGCTGGGAGCAGCGCGGAGGGGCTGGCTCTTGTCACCGTGAGGGTGGTACTGGTACTTGTAGACCTTGCCATCCTCGGACTCGCCGTGCCAAGGCATGGCGCTCTCGCCAATGCGAACGTTGCTCTCAGAGTTCACGGAGGTGGGCTTGCGGCCGAAGTACCTATATTATGGCGAATACCGAACTGATTAGCGATCGTGGTGCTTGCTTTTCATTGTATGTGCATGCGCCATTGAGAGTGGTAGGTAGATTGTAGGTGGATTGGGTAAAATCCCAGAAGTGCTGATACGTCACAGTGGCGCAAATGGGGCGAGGCATTTGGGCATTGAGGCATTGTAGGGCAATTTCGGGAGGGATGCTCACCATCCGGCAATCAGGAAAGCACCAGACATGACACCGAGAAGGACCTAAACGCATAGCAGTTAGAATGAAAGCTCCAGCGTGGTTCAATTGCTTCGTGGGATCCGTACGTAGAGCTCGGGATCACGCTTGCCGGCCTTGTCGAGGCTGGCCTCCTCGACCTTGGAGGAGTTGAAGCGGCGCGGGGGAGCGCGGAGGAGAGACTGGCGGGTCAGAGCCCGGCGGGTAGCCAGAGCAGCGATTGAGGACATGGTTGCAGCAATTCGAGCGTGCGTTGAAAGGAGAATTCGTGGGCAGAGAACTGGAAACGGGGTAGTGGGAGAGAATCATGAACGTCGAATGATGTTGCCGGCATATCAGGTGACGCTGAGTCATCACCGGTTCAAGCAATCTGGGTCCTGACTTTCGAGCTTCCTGTTGGTTGATATTCTGTGGTTCGAATTATCCGACTTGCTGACGCAGATACGATCATTCCGGTGTTTATTCTGTGATGTAATTGGCCTTTACAATTTGTTTGGCCTCTCGATCGCTGTTTATGCCTCAGGTATGTTGTTCCGGTTTTCTCCATCAGGGGCTCTGCTGCACCCTGGCCCCAGCTTTGCGGCGCGTTAGTGGAACTCAGCATTGGGACTTGAGACTAATGAGACTAATAGGACCTTGATTGATCCGTTTATTCACTTTCGCTCATTAGACCTTGTCTCGGCTCCATCGTCACTCCTTTTTCTGATCCGCTTCGGTGCTCACCTTATCTTGTCGATATTAGCTGCCTGCGTTGCACCACGATTCGCTTCCATCCCTTCGCCATTGCCAATTAGGAACGCAATATGATAGCGCGCATTTCCCTCTAGCAATTGTTAATATTCACATTCTTCCACGGCCATGGAACACTCGACAGATCGTCCGGAGAATGGCGACACAAACCAGGGATCGGCACCGCACCCTATGCTGGGGATCCCTCGACCTCCCTCTGTAGGCGGAATTTCATCCCGAGTGACAGATGAAGATGGAGAGCGAACACCGTCTTACACATCACCTCCCGCTCCACCCCAGTCTCGGCCCTCTGTTTCATCCAGGCGTGGTCCACCTCCAACCCGGAACTCGATCAATGCGCCCAGCCAAGTGACCAGCAGACCTGGTAGCTCAGGGAGTCGATTGAGTAGAACACATATCCCGTCCCTGACGGCACAGGCATTTTTTCGGCCCATGAGCTCGCAACGATTACAGGCACACCGAGGAACACGCCCTGTGACTAAAGGGACGGTTTCATCCATCGACGACTGGACAGAGCACGGAAGCAACAACAGGAGGAGCTTGGCCTCTAATAGCACAGCCCCGCAAGGATCTCAGCCTCCGGCTGATATGGAAGCTCCTCCTCCGTCTCGAGGAACAGAGTTCACAGATCCTATCATTCCAGACCGCAATACCTCCAACGCTAGCCCCACCGGTAACACAACCATCCGGAGTCTGGGTGACAGCGTCCGACTACTGCGGGACCGAGATCAAAAGGAGAAGCCCCAGCGTCTCAACCTAGGTGCCAACTATACAGGACATGCCGTGCAGGATGCACCACCAAAATCACCCCTGTCATTCCTGTCATTGCAAAATAGGGGTGCAGGACACGCCCACGAGTCTCGGGCCCGTCAAGGCCACGAACACCTCTCCTCTGCCGGCTCCTCTCCAGGTCCCCTCGACGTGAAAAAACCCCCTCTACCAAAAACAAATCCGGGCAAAAATTATGAGTATTTTCTCGGCAACACATTCTTCTGCGGCGGGGGGCGGTTCCAGAACTCGAGAGACAAGCCTGTCAATATTGCAACGGGTCTTTTAATCGTTGTACCCTCGGCGTTGTTCTTTGCCTTCTCGTATGTGAACCCACTTGATATGAGCATCAGGCGGATGGCTAACTTCTGAAATTAGAGCTCCCTGGTTGTGGAATAATATCTCCCCTGCTATTCCCATAGTGTTTGCTTACATTTTCTACGTGTGTTTCTCGTCATTTGTGCATGCGTCCGTTGTCGATCCTGGGGTAAGTGACTCGGTCTTGATTGGGTTTCGTGGTAGCTAACATGATATCGCTAGATTATGCCCCGGAATGTACATCCTATGCCTCAGCCAGATTCCTCAGACGACCCTCTCGCGCTTGGTCCGCCCACAAATGACTGGGTTATGGTCAAGCTTGCTACTTCGGATGTAGCTGCCATGGACGTGCCTGTGAAATACTGCAAGACATGTAATATCTGGCGGCCTCCTCGCTGCTATCACTGCCGCGTCTGCAACAACTGTGTCGAAACTCTCGACCATCACTGCGTATGGCTCAACAATTGTGTTGGTCGCCGAAACTATCGCTATTTCTTTACTTTCGTCAGCTCTTGCACCCTCTTGGCTCTCTTTTTGATCGGTGCTAGTCTGGCACATATCTTAGTCTACAGGTCCCAAGAAAGCATATCATTCGGGGCTGCAATCTCCAAATGGAGAGTGCCATGGGCCATGGTGATATATGGCGTGGTTGCAGTGCCATACCCTACATCGCTTTGGGCATATCATCTGTTCCTAGTTGGCCGTGGCGAAACTACCAGAGAATATCTCAACTCGCACAAGTTTTCCAAGACTGACCGGCATCGACCGTTCACCCAAGGAAATGTCCTCAAGAATTGGATTGCTGTTCTTGGGCGTCCTCGGCCTCCTACCTACATGCAATTCAAGCAGCGGTATGAAGACGGCGATCAACGCTTGGACTCACAAAAGCGCAGGTACCGTGTCCCAGATGTCGAGTCCCAAGGCATTGAGATGCAAAATGTTGGTCCCCAACAGGATTAAAAACAAAAAGTCATTTTTTTGCCTGTCGGTCTTGGTTCGGCGGCTACGATCTGTGAAGATGTTCATGATTTCCTCTTCTTCCCCCCTATTCTTGTTCTTCTTGGGACCATTCATACCCGTGGACACATCTATCACTTTCTAATCACTACATTACACACATACCCTTCTTGTCGCCATCTCTGTTTGATTTGCTACACCTGGCGCAGACATAATTCTCTCTTTATACTGATCTTTCATGATCTATTTCTTATCCTGTTATATCCTGTTATATCCTGTTACTTGTTGTGACTTACATACCTGGGAATGGGCGACCATATCCCGAACCAGCCTTTTCTTTCCATGTCCTAGTAGGACTATATGTTCAGCTTTGTTTAGACATTTGATATCATCCTGTGTATTTCACAGCTAGAATAATCCATATATCCACCTCCTTTCAGTAGAATCTCCCATGTTCATGTGGGGGCGAGAGTGAGGGATTTCGGCATTCCACCAGGGCACGAGATCTAACATTGTAAGCCCTAGCGGATGCTTACTTTTCCCCTTCTCCCTTGCTTTTTTCATTCTTTTTATTGCATTAGTACTCTACTAGGTCAGGCAATTATACGATTGGAGTGTTCGAAAGTGTTGTTGCACGCGTCAGACCCTCACCCTAAATTGATAAGAAGCGCGCGGGAAGCTGATCCTCTTCGATCCGACACCTTCCCCTGATAATTCCCCATCCAGCCCGACCACACGCGCCAGTTGCTCGACATCGATAGCGAAAGGGCGGTTCCAGGTGGAATTGTCCTTCTTGTTATCTCATTCTCTCGAAAATGGCGCCACGAACGTCCCGATCCATCGCGTCCGCGGCTCCCGACGACCAGGCTCACGAGCCTACCGATGACAATATGAGCCTTGACGTGCCAGAACAACTCTTGACACCTGAAAACAGTCGCTCAGAGACGTCAAGCAACAACGAGAACGCGCTGACCGACGAAAAACCCGCAGGGCGGCGAAGGTCAACACGGGTTGCACGCGCATCGTTGCGCCCCGGTGAGCCACTAGACGACACACCCGAGAACGAGGAACCCGCGGCCTCGTCCAGCGAGGCCTACGTCGACAGCCTTGCTAAAGCAAAACGATCGCACTCTTCTCTACGTCACAGTATTGCAGTGATGGAATCTTCCTTGTGGAACGGAACTTCAGTCGACGATGATACCGTGGCCGACGACACTGTAGCCCCCGATACACCGGTCTCAAAGTCTTCCCAGGACTTGCAATCTGAGGATATAAATACGAAACTTCAGCAGAAGACGCTACGACAGCGTGTGGGGAAGGCATTGGCCGAAGATGAAGGAGCGGCCACGGCTGAGCTGCTCCCATCCCGAACCTCTCCCCGCAAATCTCTACGACGGTCAGGTCGCTTCGGTCTAATGGATAAAGCTTCGGATCTGGTCGGCCGGGCCAGCAGTATATTAGGAAAGCGCACGAGAGGTCTGGGAGACAAGGATCTTGGCCGGCGTTCTAGTCTTCGTCCTCGCAATATTGCCCCGTCGAAAGACGAGGCGCCTCCTTCGACAGCCAACGAGCCTGCATCGAAAAAGCGTCGAGTATCTGAGAGCGACTTGTCCAAGCTCCAAGATCAAGATGCTTCTGAGCCAGAGGAACCGGCTGCTTCACCGCGACCTAGGCGCAAGATATGGCTGTCGCATGGCCTCTATACAGGACAAGAACCCTCGGACTCGCCTCCTAAGCAGCGTCGGAGTAAGAATTCGAAGAAAACTGGAACCGGTCCCATGCACCGCACCATCCTTCCCATGCCCATGTTCAAAGGCGCTCGCCTTTTGAAGACTGGACGAGACTACCAGCTTCCGTTTGATATATTCTCGCCACTACCACCTGGCCAGCCTAAGCCTAACGAGTGGCGCAAGACTAACAAGAGTGAGTGGCATGTCGAGTATCTCACATGAAGTGAGAGCTAACAAACAGTCTAGATGTTTTCGTCGGTGATGCCGGAAGTTTCTGGAAAGCGAACAAAAACCTCGAGCTGTCTACTTGTATGTGTACTGAAGACACTGGCTGTGATGAGAACTGCCAGAACCGCTATATGTTCTACGAGTGTGACAACGGCAACTGCAGGCTGGGTCCCGAGTGCGGTAACCGGAATTTCGAGGGTCTTAAGCATCGGACCAAGGCCGGAGGCAAGTATAACATTGGAGTCGAAGTCATCAAGACAAAAGATCGCGGGTATGGCGTCCGCAGCAACCGTTCCTTCGAGCCCAACCAGATTATTGTGGAGTACACCGGCGAGATTCTCACCCAGCTTGAGTGCGAGAAGAGGATGAGGACAGTATACAAAAACAACGACGTATGTGCCCTTTGTGACTATTGGTGCTTTACCATTTATTGACCTCGTCAACCAGTGTTACTATCTCATGTATTTCGATCAAAACATGATCATTGATGCTACTCGCGGGTCTATTGCTCGCTTTGTTAACCATGCCTGTGAGCCAAACTGCCGTATGGAGAAGTGGACTGTTGCTGGCAAGCCACGCATGGCACTCTTCGCTGGAGATCGAGGAGTCTCGACGGGAGAGGAATTGAGCTATGACTACAACTTTGAGTGAGTATCTGCATATCAACCCACCTGACCATGTGCTAATACTATATCAGTCCTTACTCTAACAAGAATGTTCAACAATGTCGCTGTGGATCAGCGAACTGTCGAGGCTTCCTTGGTCCACGGCTGAAGGATAAGCAGCAACGTGCCAAAGAACTCGAGAAACGAAAGGCCGAGGAGGGCACAAAGAAGGCAACTACAAAAAAGGTCATCGGCAAAAAACGAAAGGCCGCAGAAGAATCCGATAGCGACGATAGCGATGATAGCGACGACTCCTCTCGAGGCAAAAAGCGCAAGATGACCAAGTCCAAGGGCATCAAGGCCAGCGTGAAAAAAGCCGTGGCTACCGTTCGTGGGAAGAAGACGACCAAGACAACGGCCAAGGGCAAAACCACAACTACTGTCAAGTCGAAGGCCAATGTCAAGCTACCAACTGTTAAAGCCACCGGCCGGATTAAGGCCACTGTCCGTGCTCCCCGATCTAAGAAGGCAGCCAAGGACACCCCGGCTTCTCCCAAGAAGACCACATCCCAGCTTAAGCGGCCTTCTGCTGAGACCAAGAAGCAAATTCTCGCTGCTGCCTCCAAGGGCTCTGGAGCTTCTCCCCGCAAGCCTGTGAAAAAGACACCCGCCAAGAGCCCCGTCAAGGCCAAGCAGCCTGCCCCCAAGGCGAAAAGCACTACCAAAGGCGGCTTTGGTAAGGGAGTCAAGAGTGCGGCTCGGCGTGTTATTAAATCTGTCAAGGGAGCAAAGAAATGATTGAAGTCGGGTCATACGGTTAACCACCAATTCGCTCGGAAGAACCAACTTATTTTGCGACTCTTTTGCTCTTTAGCAATCCCAGGACTGTCAACAGCTGGGCAGTCTTTATTCTCCTATTCTCTGTTGACCTCGACACTTTGTCAGTGGCCCCTTCTTTTATTCTACTTGATAATTTTCCCCTCCGTAATCTTTTATTCTTTCCAAATTTATCCCCCGTGTACGACATCTTGTGTTTCTCCCTGGCGTTTGTTCTTTTTTCCCCTTTTCACTTTGCTCTTTTTCCCCTTGCATTCTATTTTTACTGTGGCTTCATGATTCCTTCGGTTTTGGTTTATGCCTCATGGTTATGAAAGTGAGAGATTGCTCTGATATCAACTCTGATATAGCCAGGGTAGAGATGCCTCTTCAATTCAACATGGTTTTCCCTGGATGTCCTAGTCTCTTGTAGATCTCTAAAGTTTATGGCCAAGTCTAGATATAGTCTTTATATTGCAGGAGATGGAATTACTGGTAATTTATCCATGTTTTTTTTTTCTATCTCCAAGAACTGTAGGATTGCAAGACTTGATTTTATATATTCAAAGTGATCACCTACGATACGGCCTACTCATCTATCCTGGGATAATACATTCCAAGGTTGGTTATAGTGTAGAATTTTAGACCATCAAACCAAATCTATTGGCAACTTGAAACTATCTAAGTCAGGGGAATCCATAGAAGAAAAAAAAGACCCAGCACATTTTCTCATGTGCGGCAAAACATAAAATCAACACCAAGCCTCACGTAACCTTATAGAACTTTTACTGACGCTCCAGGAAACCCTGGCTCTCCAAAACGAGAATGATCTCGTGCACAATGCTGCGCACACTCTGCTTGGAGAAGTCAACGACGAGATCAGCCTTCTCAGGAGCCTCATAGGGGTCATCGACACCAGTGAAGCCCTTGATCTCGCCACGACGAGCAGCGGCGTAGATGCCGCGCTTATCGGACTGCTCGCAGTGCTCGAGGGGAGTGGCGACGTGCACCAAGAAGAAAGAGCCAGCCTGGGAGACGGCGTCGCGAGCGAACTTGCGGGACTCCTCGTAGGGAGCAATGGGGGCGGCAATGACGGCGGCACCGGCGCGGGTAAGCTCGGTGGCAACGAAGGCAATGCGCTGGACGTTGGTGTGGCGGTCCTCGCGGGTGAAGCCGAGCTCGGAAGAGAGCTCGTGGCGGACGGTGTCACCCAGCAACAGGGAGACGGAACGACCACCCTGCTGGTTCAGGGTAACCTGCAAAGCACGGGCGATGGCATCCTTGCCGGAGTTCATGTAACCAGTGAGGAAGATGGTGAAACCCTGGGTGGCGCGAGGGGGGTTGGACTCGCGCAGAATCTTGACAACCTCGGGGTAGGAGAACCACTCGGGGATGTGGGCACCAGAGCGCAGACGACGGCGGAGCTCGGTACCGGAGATGTTGAGGGTCTTGACGCCAGCGGGGACCTGGTCAACGGGGCGGTACTCATCGGTATCGGGGAGGTAGGTAACCATCTGGAATTCGACGACCTCGATGCCGAGCTCGTCCTTGTACTTCTCGACGGCGTGCTGAGCATCGTAGGGGCCGTAGAAGTCCTCGCCCTTGGAGTTGGAACCGGGACCGGCGTGGTCACGTCCGACAATGAAGTGGGTGGCACCATGGTTCTTGCGGATAATGGCGTGCCAGATGGCCTCACGGGGTCCACCCATACGCATGGCCAGACCGAGGAGACCCAGGACGGCCATGCCGTTGGGGTAGCGGGGAAGGAGGGCCTGGTATGCGCGGACACGGGTGAAGTGGTCAATGTCACCGGGCTTGGTGAGACCGACAACGGGGTGAATCAGGACATTGGCCTGGCGGGAACGGGCCGCGCGGACAGTCAGCTCACGGTGGGCACGGTGCATGGGGTTACGAGTCTGGAAGGCGACGACGCGGGACCAGCCCAGCTTGTCGAAGTGGACGCGCAACTCTGCGGGGGTGTCTGTGGAAGGATAGATTAGCCAGATTCTCACTAGCGGAAACGGGGAATTGAACATACAGCGGAGGGCGACATAGTCGTAGTGGTTGAGCTTGTTGACGGCCTCGATCTTGCCACCAATGTAGAACTCCTCGACGGAGTTGTTCAGGTACACGATAGCCGGGTGCTCTGGGTCACCGCCGAAGACGAGCTTAGCCTCTCTAGTCCTAAATCAAGGGGAGAACCACGTCAGCGAGCCCCACCATAGCACAGGCCACTCCCAACTTCATTGGGTAAGGATTCGAGGTATGTGACATCAAACGCCCATAATAAAAAACATAAAACAAGGTATCCGAGGATACAGAAATAAGGATCGACAGTGCGACCGGTTTCGAAGAAATGGAGAGAAAGGAGGTGAAACTCACTTGTCGGGGCGGTAAATGTCATCAATGGTAAGAATAGCCAAGTTACGGTCGTCACGGAAATCACGCAGGGTGATGCGAGAACCAGCTTGGAGCTTCTTCTCGTCGATGACCTTCTGGCTAGCGTCGAGGGTAATGGGCATGGAGAACACATTGCCGTCGGCAAGGCGGTTTTCCTCACAGACACTATGCATATTGTCAGCTGCCGCTGTTATGGATTTGTTCGTCCAGAATGAGGGAGTTTCTCATTCCAATCAGATCATTGGTGTCACACATACCGGTCGTAGTCTGCCTGGTTCATGAATCCTGCATGAAGGTTAGTTTACTGCCCCTCTATTGTCCATGTCCCTCCCCCGCACCAAAAGAACATTTTGGAATCTCAAAAGAATCAATTGCACTTACCCTCGAGAGGAGAGAAACCTCCGTTCATGATCAGCTCGAGATCACACAGCTGGCGCTCAGAGAGAGTGACAGCGGGGAGAGTCTCGGCCTCAGCGGCGAGCTCAACCTGGCGGGGAGCATCGCGGGCGAGAAGGTCCTTGAGGACACCACCGTGAGGGGCGTTGGCCATGATGAATATAAAAAGGAAGTAAGATCAAAGAAAAGAGGTAATGTACAAAGTAGAAAAGAAGGAAAAAGAGGGAAAAAGCTACTGCTTATCAAGAAATTTCCTGTAGGAGAGAGGGGTGGATTGCACCATCCACATCCAACAGAAGTCCTCAAGTGGGGACCGCTCTTGGCTGGATTTCCTCGGGGGTACAGGCGGTTAATTGTTTTATTTATTATGGATCTTAGGGCTATTATTATCTTTTGGGAAATTCTAAATGGGTTTCATTCATATACAACAAATTTAGGTCTTTGGCAATTGTACAAAGTAATAGTATAAGCGTACGTATAGTTGACGAAGCTCCCGCGGAAGTACGGAGTATGGTCTACCACATATGTTATATGGAGTACTGATATTTCAGATTTTCAGGGGCAAATAGACGATCCCTTTGATTAAGATCACCATATGCTTGACTTGTCATTCTCAAGAAAGATCCAGTACAACATTGTAGTATATATAAATGTATAGAAGTACAATATAAAATGTGTTTGATATACGAGTATAACGTAGACACATCCAAAAACGTCTTAGCCTAACGCCACATCTGCAGAGGCTGAGGTCATGTGATGAAGCACGTCACCTCCGCGCGGAATCACGACATTTACCGAATATCGCACTTCCTAATTAGGCAAGGATCGCCCAGGTGATCTGGAAACCCTAAATCTGGACCAGATCGGCCTCTACATCCATGGATATGTTAATGTCCACAGGTACAACCATTGAATACGCTAATAACCCATACATAATTAAATTGACTCTAGACCCCATATGAACAACCCTATATATATACCTTCCCTTAGATATTTTCACAGCGCCTTCACCGTGCTATTGGGAAGCGTGATAGTCAACTTCCCGAAATCCACATGAAACGCTCCCACCTTCAGGACCGGCTGAGTCGTGTTCGCATAGGAATCAACCAGGTACCCTTGGATGTCTTCCTCTGAAGACAGAGCCGTGTTAAGCGAGCCTGTCTTCTGCAGAATATACAACACCGCAACCCGAGCAAACCCAACGACGTTCTCGGGCACGCTGGTCCCAGTGGACGTGGACGTGCCTGACTTGACGGCAGTCGATTGAACGCTGATCTTGGTAGCGGAGGCGGTCGTTGCTGACTCGGTTTGTGTGGGTGTCGACGTGGTCGTACTTGACTTGCTTGATTCCGAGTCGTCGTATAGGATTCCGTTCATAGTGGCCTCGGAACGGACAGCCAAGACGGATGTCGGGTCAGTTGTCGAGATGGATGGGATCGAGTCGGTTATCGACTGTACGGATCGGCGGGTCTTGCTTGTGTTGTCATTGGTGAGTTCGCTGAAAGCCACGAGGGCGTTTTCGGTCTTGCAGGAGATGTCGTTCAAGCTGAAGATAGCCATGATTGTGACGGAGTCGAGGGTGATGTCGAATTTTTTCTTGGATTCCTCGAACAGAGTAGGGAGTGAACTGCCCATGGTCGCATTCGATCCGTTACTTATCAGGGCGGTGGTGCAGCTACCATCACCCGCAATGTTGCATTTGGAGCCGGTATAACCGTTCGAACAAACACACGAGCATTGGGAACCGGCTGAAACACTCACGCCTCCATTCTCACAAGGGTTCTTTTCAGCGCAGGTCGAGTTGGCTTGCTCGCGGGGCACGGCGACAAGGAACACAGGGAGAAGAACCGCGAGAACGACGATGATGAAGAGTACGATGCAGAGGATCACGAAGATCTTCCGTGGCATTCCGCAGCACGTCTTCTTGCGTCGGGGAGCATTTGGATCGTCATCGCTGGAGTTAAGCTGCTCAACATTACGCAAGTTAGAGCGGCCAAAGAAGGGCCATGAGGTGCGTGATGCGCGACCTTCGGGTGTCGCCAACCCCGGCGGAGGGAAGGAGGCGAGCATGTCCGATAGAGAGCCGGACTTGCGTGGTCGATGTCCTAAGCACACACAGCAGTTAGTACTATTTCAGGATTCCACAAGGTGATCTAGATTCCAAAGACTCACCCATCCCAGCCCTGAACCCTGCTTCATCGCCACCAGCCAGATTATTAGCTTTGCTGGCGGTTCTCCCATGATCAAGATTCGTTGCGAGCTTTGTCGCCCTCCGAATCAAATCAGATAGGCTGGAAAGGCTCCCACGAGCCTCTGCATCCCGCACCGCATGCATATTCAAAGCAGGAGGCTTGCGACCGCCAGGTCTCTTGTCACTCATTGTTGGCGCTGCGTGAGGCAGCGCTCCGAAGGCCTCGAGCTCCTTTTCGAGGCGTGCATCGGACGGCGAGTCATAATGCGGGGCAAAAGGTGGCTTTTCCGGGTCCACGCCTTTCACCGATTCACTCGATGCTGTAGTAGACGAGTTCCGCAATTGGCTTGGTATACGGGGCACCTGGCTTGCAGGGACTCCCATCCCAATAGATCGTACTGCTGTGTTCTTGGTGGATTCCTCCTGGGTGGGTGATGGCATGCTTACAACGGAGACAGGGTTAGACTTGAGGATGGTACGCATTGTCGGCTTTCCTCGCTTTCCAACACTGGCACTTCGGACAAGGCTTGTGTCATCCTCTTGAAGGCCCGGTGAGCGCTGGCCATCGTCTGAATCCATGTCGAGATATGCTCCTAGAATCTCGGATTCAGCGGGACCGGATCCCCAACTAGGGATGGCTCGGCTGGACGCGACGGAGCATTTTGTAAAGCGAGGGTCGGCTAACGCTCCTGGGATGGGGGGAATAGATGATTGACGAGCCCGGCCGGGCCTTCGCGCATTGAGCGGTGCCACAAGACCTGCCGTCCGGTGCCTGGGGTCATCCTGAGAAAGACCGGACTCGGGCAGCCGAAAAGTAGGTGGAACTTGGGGCATATTAGGAACAGAAGTCGTCGACGAAGCCACAGATTGTCTAAACAAATCATCTGTTGCAATCGATATTCGAGGAGTCATGTCGATTGTGCTGGTGGGACTGGTAGGGGCATCGTTTACCGGCCCGCGCGACTGCGCTAGCGGAGGCGGCTGAAGTTGTGAGAAGGAACGGGGAGGTCTTTGGCTCGGACTCGAGCTCCTTTCTGAGATTGGGCCATCCCGTTCTGAGTAAATGGATGGCGAAGGGAGTTCACTCGGATGGAGTGGTCTCTGAGGCGGAGGACCACGGGGAACTAAATACCTAGGATGTTCATTGATCGGGTGCGGTGGGAGACCCGAATCAGGAAGAGGCCATTGTGTTTGATGGGAGACATTCCTTGGGGCTGGAGGATATCCCATCTGCTGGGGTGCTCGTTCTGGACGCACGCCGGCATCCAGCATTTGTCTGGCCCGCTTGACGGATCCACTCCTGCCAGGCTGCCCTGAGGGCCCGGAGCTTGGTACTTCTGTGTTCATTGGAAGGTTGTCTGGTCGAAAGAAGTATGGCTAAATCGAATGCCGGGGTGGATGCTCTTGTACAGTTTGCGAGAAGTTAGGGCTCGCAGGGTATCCAGTGTGGCGTGGTGGTACTGCGGTTCAAAAGAGAGATTTGTCTCTCGAATATTGAGGGATGGAAATGAATGATTGCTCGATACCTTGATCGAGTTGAAAAAGAATGAAAAGACACCGAAATGATTGAAACCAGAGAAACGGCGTCTGGCCCACTGAGCAAGTGTCTACAATATTGTAGAAAGTGGATAAAGCAATAAACACGATCTAGAAAGGCAAGATCCACAGGATCAGATCGCAAATGAATGGAAGGGCATACAATGCCACTAGATATAATAGTCAGGATCAGCTCTAAATGATCATGGAATTGCCTTCAGAGAGACCTACCGTTCAAAAAGGGGAGAAAACGAGAGGAACCGCTAGTATCAAACTGGCGTACAAGGCTAGTTGGGTTAACGCTCCAATCTTTGACCTGGGTACTTTGTAGACTTACACATTCAAAAGGGGAGAGCCTCAAGCTCTTTGAAAGTTGGGAAAAAGGAGAGGAAAAAAAGAGGCATTGAACCTGACAGGCGGTTCCTGACATGGATACTAGTCCACTTCTCAAACGGGAAGTATATTAATGCTAAACATCAACCCTGGACTATTAATTTCTTGCAATTCCTTTAGTCCTGTAATCTAAATCTTTTTATACCCGAAGTTTCCTCACTCATGTATACATGATACATACTTCAAACCCCATTCTGACAAATATTGGATCTACTCCGTACCTATACAGACATGTCAATAGCTTTTCAACATTGTACAACATGCTTTTATAAAAAGAAAAGAAGGGGAAAAAAGGTCAAAAAAAGGACTGAAAGGTCGGGGCCAACCTGAGACCCGGCCAAATTACTCCGTAGACGAATCATATGTGGACTATATCAGTGGGGTTGGACTTAGTTCCGGACGCTAACGTCTCACATTAAGACTCCCTTTAGTAATTTGAAACTTGAAATGGTTGGAGCAGAATGAAAATCATACATTGCATAACTATTATGTTTAATAGAGAAAAAATTCAAAGCTTAGGGGGTTTGATCTTAACCATCTGTGGCTATATAGTCCCGAATACTTCGTACGGAGTGGACGGAGAGGAAGGAGTATGTCGTATAGACTGGGCTTTGCACTGAAACACCTTTAACCCTACTTGGTACTAGCCATAATATATATCACGCCCCCTTTAAATCTCCATGTGTACAATTATAGCAATTCCCCGCTCTGGATTTTTATACACATCCACTCCGTACTCCGTACGGAGTAACTACAATATAAACATGAACGGTTCGTGGATCATGTGGAGGATATATATATGTTGTACTCCGTATATTGTAGATTGTTTTGCAAGTCCCATTTTAAGATCCGAGGCATTTGCGCCTCCCAATTTCAAACACATCCGGTCACCCAAGGTGATCTCCTTGGGATATCAGGAATAAAATGCTCTGTGCGACTTGTCAACGTCAACTTGACCTTGCGACGGCTGATTAACCGCGTAATGTTGGACAAGGTCACGGATGACTACAACACAGTTGCATCGGAGGATTCAATTTCCAATCGAGCCCGTAATTGGCTTATCTGCTGTTCTAGGGCTCGCATTTCGACTGTTGTACTGGCCAAATCCGGCACCTGATTATCTATCGCATTTGCGAAAGAGTCTTGCGCCCTGCGTAGCGACTGGGGGACCAATATTCCATACCAATGAATTGGATCGGCAGAACGGAACTTCTTAGAGACGGGCTTGGGTTTTTCGACAGGGGTAGTCTCCGTTTCTGCATGGTCAGATGGTTCCGAGCTAGCCGCCTCGGCCGGGCGAGTTTCCTCGGCCTCAAGATGTCCACCTAGGGCGGGAGAAGAAGCCTTGGTTTCGTTGTTCCCATCCTCCTCTGCTGGTGGATGACTAGGTGTGGTTGTGGTCTTGACGGAGAATGTGTATTCAGAATCAGGTAGCGCAGTGATATCCTCTTCATCTTGCGGATCGTTCATGGATTGCTCCGTGTTTCGTTCGGATTGGATTGATCTGTCAATTTCGGCCAGTTAACAAGCGTCAGTAATCAATGACAGCGGGTGAAGTTACATCTTCCTCGTCGCTTTCATGCGCCCATCATAATAATCAGGACCATAACGACGGCCAGGACTGGAGAAATTGGCCTGGGCGAGAGCAAAAAATCCCTACATTGTCTCAGCATATTTCATGAACCATGATTAACAAAGTCATACCGACGACAGCTGTTCTGCCAGGCTTGAATGTAATTTCTGCTGCCGATCAAGCAGGTGCAAGTATTTCTCAAGAAGTGTATCCAAACATTGGACCGAATCCTCCAAAGCCGGCTTCACCCTCACATCAGGTGCCTCCGAGCCCAGTCGCGACGCTGGTGGCGTGGGTATTTGAGACATGGAGAAAAAGACCAAAGGTGAATGAAGCAGAAATGCAAAATATCTGCAAAGTCGAGTTGTGGACGTCGAATGCAATAAAACCCAGCTTGAGATACAGAAGAAACGTGGAGCAAAGGAGCTCGGCCCCGGTAACTCCGTCATTCGTCTCCGAACGCAAAAGAATTTCCCACTTCTGCGCTTCTTCTCATCTCTTGCATACTTCAACCCACTGTGTGTCTCTTCTCTTTTAGGAGACTGTGTTACGAGATATTAAAACCATCGATTCCCGTGTGACTTAATTCCCCCGGATCTTTGGTTCTTGCAAGATTGAACCGCCACCTCCGATTGCGTCTTTGATACGAGTCATTGCGCCCAACGTATGTGAACTACATTTTGGTGCCTCGACCATCGCAATACAAGCCAGCGCTCTAACACAGCTCTTAGAATAATTTTTTGCCGCCGCAGCCCCGTGTCGACCGCGCGACCAAGGCTTCAGTGATAACCTGGGGTTGACCAAACAAGCGTCCCGCACTCCCCATCTTCAGCTTTTTGACTCTTATCACCGTCTGAATCCTCTCAAAACTACAATCATACCTTCAGCTATCATGTCTGTCGCGTCCTTGCATCCTCAGACTGCCTTCCAGGCACGATCTTTGGTATGTCCTTTTGGCTCTATATGCGCTTCGACCTTGTGCCTTCATCCTCAACACATCAAACTAACTGGCGTCTTTCTCTTTTTCTTAGTTCCGCTCTCTTCTGCGCTATTCTGGACAGTTTTCCAACTACAACTTCCGCGAATATGCTCGCCGGAAGACACGGGATTCGTTCCGCGAGCACCAAAACACCACAGAGGAACGCCGGGTACAGGAACTGATCCAGGAGGGACTTCAAAGCTTGCGCTTGATGAAGGTCAGTGGTATCGCATGGCTTTTGGGGGTGAAACTCGATCGATGGCAGATATGGAGCACCCATTTTCAACCTCACGTATCGAAAGTCGACGAGTCTCACCTTACAACAATGCCCTACAAATCATTGAATCCAACTCCGGGGAGTAATTATACTGACATAATCACAGAGACAAACGATCATCAGCCAGTTCTATCAGTTGGATAAGTTGGTGGTGGAAGGCCAGAAGACTGTAAGTCCTACCTTGGCTTAGGACCTTGCTCCAGGGTTCAATCTTACATTGTTATCTTTGAAGGGAAAGGAGACCGGGGACCATGGAGGCATTGTTCGCCAGAAGGACACTGGGTAAGCCATTCAATTGAGGTTTTATGCCCACCTGTTTTGCATGTACTAACCTGTAGTAGTTGGGATTAAACCTTGAAGGTCGGATGGAATCTTGTAACTATTCCATTTTATTTGTTTCGATAACTTGCCAATGGTGGACTAATTAAACACCTGCTCATTTTCTGTATTTATACACTCAGCGCTGGAGCTACAGCTGTAGCTATTTTTTATCAACCAGAAACACTCCATTCCACTCCTGAATTATAAAGTGCATCCCAATGAGTTGAACTGCATTTATTTCTATCAATTGAGGGATATTGTCACGATATAGATGGCTGCTATAGCAAGGTGTTGCATTGATGGTCAATAAGTATATATCACGTGATGTCTCTTTATGGTCTCGTAGCATCGCAACGCGACGGAGTTGCACTGCTCCGCTACTATCACCCACTCCACCACATCCCGCCAAAGAATCCCCCCCGGGAGGTCCCCACAAGGAAACTACAAGCTTCTTGATCGGGCGCACTTGTATTTGAGTCCGTACAGGGGTATCTGCCATGCCTTCCACGGTACGTTTCAACTTGCCCCCGGTGTGATCTATCTTATCTGGCCCCGACATGGTTGCCCTAGACACATGCCCATTCCAGATATACTAGATCTTGAAATTCCTGAATTAGCTGGCTAAAATCTACCACAGTTCAGAGCCTCGCGCTCAGGGCGACACCTCGACGGTGCCCCAAACCGCACCCGAACTGGCCAAATCGATCACGATGTCTTTGAAGGATTACCAGTGCGTCGCTGGTCCCGACAGCAGCACACCTTCTCTCAAGCGCCCAAGCCCGATGACTCGGAATTCGGCGTTCAAGGTCCAGGCGGAGGACCAACCCTACCAGAGCTCCCCATGCCAAGAGACAGCCAGCTCTTGCCGCCAATCAGTCGCGCACTCCTTCGAGCAGCCCGTGCCGGATGCATCCATATTCGCCAGGGCAGTCGAGCAGCCGATGACGAGGAGAAAAGCGTGGCCGATGCGGAAGACTCGGGCTCGGCATCTCATACGGCTGATCGGAGCTTTACAACTCGCAAATGGATGACGCTTCCCAAGCACCTTGAGCCTGCGGAGGTAGAGTTTCTAGCAAAGAGGCGCCCTGGTCTTTCATCCCTTTATGGAGCCACTGCTGGCACAGATGGGTCGGCTTCTGGGCCCATGAGGAGGACGAAATTCAAAAAAGTTGATCCCGAAACAGGCAACATCTCTATCTACGAGGCGTGGGTGCCAGAGGGCCATCGCATTGAAGGAGAGATTACTGGCGACTTGCAGACGATTGCCGAGCAGAGCCAAGTGCCTGTGAAGCCTGAGGCGCCTGCACCCGGAACAGTCGTCGAGGGGGTCGGCATTGTCAATGCCGAGGGTGTTGTTGTTGCGGAGGCTGGATCAGCAGCTGTAATGACACCTCCAAAGCGACGTCCGCCTCCTCCTAAGCGAAAGGGCAAAGGCATTGGAAAGGGCCGGAAGAAGAAGGTCATGTTTGCGCCTGGCGAAGGGGCTGATGCCGCGACAGTACACGGAGTTGGCCCTGCTACTGGCAGTGGGGATGGTGGCGTCAAAAGAGAAGGCCAGCAGGATCCCTCGCACATGTCCATTGACCAGGCTGGCCAAGACGAAGACGATGAAGATGGCGACGAGGGCGACGAGAGTGACGATGGCGACGATTCCATGTTAGATGCGAAGACTCCCGATACCCCCCAGCCTCTGTCTGGCACAGAGTTTGTGGATCAGCCTTCATCCGAAACCCGTGCCGAGCAGTCGGTTGATGTCGACATGTCAGATGCAGTTCCTGAAAACCAGCCTCCTGCCCCCGAAAATGAGAAGCAAACCCAGCCCGAGAAGACCTCGGAGGTGGATTTCGCCTCCAATGTTCCTTCAGACAATGCTGAGGTCACCGATTCAAATGAGAAGCCTGTTATTTTGGAGCATGACAAGACTCCCACTTCTCCCGCCGGAACTGCCGTGACGACAAGTGAACCCACTGAGCTTCCAGCTGCAGTTGGTGAAGCTCAAAGCTCAGATACCAAGGTGCAAGGAGAAGAGGAAGCCACAAAGCCAACGGCTGAGCTTGCACCGGAGGAAGAACTTGGTCTCCCAAGCCAGCAGGAAAACGCGACTGCCCTGTCACCAGTCAGCCTCAAAAAATCGCTAGAACCTGCAGTAGTACGTGAGCATTCAGAACCAGAACAGACCGCAGAACCGACCGATGTCTTGGCAGAGACTCGTGAACCTCAACAGATTTCAAGCGAGTCGGTTTCCAATCCTGGCACACAAGAACATACCTCGATAGCTACCGAGCGCGAACAACCAAATTCCTCTGATGCTCCCGGGCCCAGTCTACACCCAGAAGAAGCAAAAGATGTCGAGATGGGAGATGCCCCAGTACCGGAGCAAAGCCAAGGGCTAGATACCCAGTCTCCCGCGAAACCAGACTTGTCTCAAGCACCACCAACCGCAGAGAATCCACAGTCCCAGCCCACTGCTGTGGAGTCCACTACAGCTGCTCCCGCGGACCCCAGTCTACCAGAAGAATCAACGCCCACCGCAGACGAAACGACAGAAGCAGCAACCGAAACAAGTGTCCCTGATCAAAGTGTCGCCACCCAAGCAGAGCTGCAGGAAGATTCTCGGTCTAGCGAACCTAAGGAGGCCAATGACGAACTCGAGAAGCTCCCAGATACGACCCCACAGGCTGGTCCGTCTGAGTCTACATGAACCATGTGCGAGGTTTCAATTTCTGCGGCCACATAATGTACAATGAATGGCATTGGTTTTGTTTATTGCCCTCTTGCTGGGGGCTTTATGTTTGTGAATAGGCGTATGGTTTCTGGGATCATGGATCGTCGTGCATCATATTGTAGGACTGCGTACTTAGTTTTATTCTTCAATTGGAACTCTTTCTTGAATTCACTCCATCGACTTATGCTTTCCTCTCTATCCTTTTGTACAACAGGCGTTCATCTTAGGGGTACTAGATACGAAGCTACAAACTACGGTATGCACACAGAGATAAGAAGTAGCAAGTGTTGTTTCTTAATATGACAAGTTCAGCAAAGAGAATTGGTTAAACCAGTTCAAAGCAAAGTTCCACTCTTTACAAATGTTCTTTGAAAAAGAAAAGAAAAGCAAATTCACCAGGTAAGTTGTTGGATATCCTTCGAGATCTGCCATCCATGCGCCGACGCAACTCTTCTGTAGGCTTCCACCGCCTCACCTACAGAATAGTCATTGAGTCTTGCGGTTAGATTCAAACGCGCGGGTCTTGGCTCGGTGGTGGTAAGAGCCATGCGAACCTGCAACAACACACTCTCAATCGATGCCGTCGGTAACCAGCCCGAGTGCGTAAGCAGTTCCATGCACATAGACCCACCGGTGGTAACGTGGCCGCCGCCTCCAGCGGCGAACTCGAGGAAACGAGGGCGGATCACCCGCACAAGAGGTGGATCCATGGGAAACTGTGGGGGGAAGCGGAGCTCCAGGACGACGCTCTTTTGGTTGATAGCTTTAAGGTCCTGGGCTAGTGGGAGGGAGGGATCAAATGTGTGTAGCTCCACGATCCATTGGTAAACTGTTGTGATCAAACTGGGGTCGACGTACCATCCGAGTTCGTGGAGTGGCACCCGCTTCTGGATTTTGATAGTAGCCTGGAGATGTTGCTGTAGGACTTTTGTGGCTGAGCTTGTCGCAAACTGGGGTGAAGCAAGTGTAGGCAAAGTGCTGAGCTGTAGGGTTCCGGGTTGGAAATCGGTCTTCAGGCCAGGCTCTGGAATAGCTCCTTCTTGAATGCTGGGACCTGGGGCACTTTCAGACATTTCATCGTCGGATAAAAGAATGCTGAGATCCTCCATGGTTGTCTCAATGCTAACGTTGTCATCGTCATCGTCGTCATGTTGTTCAGTATTTTCAACTGAATATTTGCGTCTCTTCGGTGACGGTGCAAGGCCTGCAAGTCCTGTTTCTCCAGCAGTACCAAGAAACTTTCCCCGTTGGCCGCTAAATATCGAGATAGGAATTTTGATCGATTTTCCGTTGGGACCCAAAGCCACATAACGCCGATCTTGTTTGTATGTAAGTCTTTCATCGTTTTTGCAAGATGACGGCTGGGAATTGGAGCTCTTTTGCATGATCTCGTATGCATATCCACCTGTTCTCCCTGCCATGCCAGGTACATTGAAATCTTGGAGCTTGACGAAAAGATACCTTGGTTGGATCCAATCCAAGTGTTGCACGACATAGTGTGGACTGTGGTTCACAAACTGAAGGGGGGCGTTGACTACCTCATTCAGAGAAACCACCGTCGAGAGCTTCAGTCGAGTCTCGGACCATGTGTGAAGAATATGTGTGCCTGTATATCCCAATGAGGTATGGAAGTGGTTCGACATGTAAACGCCATCACCACAGGCGCGGCCATGCAGAATTTGGTTGAAATGAAAACCCTCACGTAGAATACTGTGCCAGTTATTCACAGGGCTGCCATGCCAAGCGAATATCGTAGGATGATCTGGATTCTGGGCCAAGGAATTGGAATTGACCGCGTTGATAAAGCGCTGCTCTTTGTCGGCAGCACCTTGAACAAGTCTGAATTGGATATAACCGTTCATTCCACCTACCTGATGCAGAGGCTCATCGTCATCTTGCTTGATGAAAGACCGATTCGAGGCAACAACCCAGCGTAAAAGGTCCAACCCAGCGGGAGATATAACGTCTTTCCACGACGAAAGAAGCTTGCCCCTTTCGTGGCTTTCGATGAAGGCCTTCATTTCCTCGATACCAGGGAGCATACCCAATAGACAAGAAATCATCTGCTGTTTTTTCACGGGTTCCAAATCGTCCAGGTTGGTGTCGTATACGACAAATTTCACTTCCCGGGACGGAGCTCGCAGGTCTTTCGGCTGCAGTTGATGGCCTTTACTGATTGGAGATGAGATGCGAATATGGTTTGAGGTCTCACCGACGTGTTCAATGCGACAGTGCCATTCTTCTGCCTTTGGGGCCGTAATAATGATTACAATCCAATCACCCACTTTGACCAGAGCCGGCTGATTCAACCAAATTTCAAGATTAACTGCATCAAATTGCCCAGTATGGTATTTAGTAAGATCTGGGTCTTTTTGAGGGGGCAATTTCTCGGGTACACGCAGCCGAAGACCAGTCGGGAAGTCTTCAAGGAGCCCCGCTGAGGCCCTCGAGTATGCCAGGCTGGTCAACAAGTCAACGACAAAGGGTTGGGATTTGATCTCATATTCAAGACTTGGGCCCAAGCCCAGCGCCATGTATTGATATAGGCACAACGCGTTAGAGCAGACATAGGGCTTCAGTGACTCGAAGGTATCGCCAGTCTTGCAGTGACAAACCAGGCAGAATTCTGTGCACTTGATAAAATGCCGCAGGGTAAACTGCATAGCAAGAAGAGGCAAAGACAAATTGGAGATATTGCGATCCGGTTCAGTCATGTGGTCAGCCACAAGGATTTCTGGCATGGAAGTGGCCCAACTGTCCAATTGACAGTACTCCTCGGAAGGAATATCAGAGCTGAGATATGTTCTTCCTTGGTTGGTCTGGAAGAAAAGCTCTGCCCCTGTCCATGAAAACCCATACTTCAGCCGAAGATTGATGATCCCAAGTAGTCGCTCTCCGAGAAGTAAATTGAGCGATTTTCCAATGAACAGCGGCTTGAGAAAATGACCACACATTGTTTTGTCTGAAGTTGTACTCTCGTCTTTTGTCTTTTGATCCTGTGACCCCTGTATGGCTTCCATGGCGTGCTCAAAGGATGGCTTATATGAATCACAGAGGCCAACATGCATTTGAACCGGGATGTCCTTTGGATCACCTGCTGTCCCGACAATTGTTTGGAGATCAAAGTATGTCGGCCGATAACGGATTAGCAAAACCAAATACTCCGAGGGTTCGACGGTCCAGGCATTCATAGCTTCCTCAGAAATGCCAAACTTGGAAATGCGGCAAGACACTGACACAATGATGGTGCCATATTTTGACCCAAGGTATCCTACTTTGAATCCCGCGTTCTTGGCCGCACGAAGGTCACGGCGGATCTTCTCTCGCAATTTAGTCTCACTTTGAGTGGACGTGAATATTCCATTGTCATCAGTAGACTCCCAGTCAGACTCCGTGTCACTGGGAGCCGACTCGTCGTCGTTGAAGTCATGAGTGCCCGAGTCCTCTGAGTGACTGGGTGCCGAATCAGGATCAATAATGGAGTTGGTGATAATGTTCTCAATGTTGCTCAACAAGTTGTGAATGGTTAAACCTGTGAAACAAGGCATTGCATTTTCCAGGGAGGAGGTGACTGTCTTGGGACAGTCCTCGGACGACGAGAAGACCAGAAATCCATGGTCCTTGGGATAATCGTGAGAGTCTGTGTGTGGTTCAGCAAGATATTAGAGCCTTTCCACTATGAGTTAGGGGTGTTTCTTACCTGACACTATGGCCTGGAGATCAAGGGTAAGACCTGCCGCAGGTGCTGCGAATGTGAAGGAAATTGATCCATCATAGTCCCCTGTTCTGATATCGGAGATACAGTGGAATCGGCCAGGAACTGTCGCATCTGCGAGATCTCGCAGGAACTCTTTTCGGGGCATAATAGTATTTGATTGTGTTGAAAGCTTGAAAGAAAAGTAGAAGAGAAGAAACAATGAGACACGAAAGTCGGTGTCAAAGAATCCACCCTGGAAGTGTGAAGTGTCTTAAGTGTATCAGTGAAGCGAATACGACCAGGAAGTAAAAAAGGTAAAAAACGAATGAAGAACACCGACCAGGGAGGCAATAGAAAAGGAAAAAGAAAATAATGTGGAAGCTAAATGGAAAACCATCTACAACATACCTAGGTAAGCAACTAGGCAGCCTCAGGCCCCCAAAGTGGAATAGCCCCACTACGCTAAACGTTATCTAATCGTGTCGATCAACGCCATTCTTGGCGTCGGGTCCACTTTTATATACTTCATACAGAATAGGTATGTTCAACTTCATTTAAGCTGACTTTTCAAACCTCAAAAAAGAACTAAGAAAGGTTTGTACTGGTCTGTCAACAAGCGCCATGTAGTGTTGATATAAAGAACCACTCGTCCATCGATGGCTTTTTGAGTGAAGTTGCTTATAAGCAGTCAAAGTCATCGTCAAATGCCGGCAAAATTCCCGATTTGGCCCATAACAAACCCTCCTACCATTAACAGTCTGAGATTGATGCCAATGTTTTAGAAGCTATGTGCGTTATCGATAAACCCCGCAACGCCAATAGCTAGGAACAGAGTGCTTACAGTTTAGTTATATACGAAGCATGTGTAGTCGGACCAGGCAGCTGCATCTTGCATGCCAGTTATAAAGAAAATAAGGTAAAATTTCGCATTTGAGGAAGCCCTCACGAATATTTTCCATGAGAAATTCTCGTAGCGGGGACTTGCAATGTGCAGCCAAGGCAGAGAGAGTGCCATTATGAGTTAGGATTATAGTAGATTGTAGTGCATGAAAGAGCCCAAGTGCTTCAGTCATATTTCGGTAAGATATAGAAAACGGCTTACCATAACCCCTGATCTAGGAGTCTCACAGACCATAGACTTGGAGACTGATCCTTGACTCCGGTGCTCGGACTATTCAACAGGCGCCAATAAATCAATAAGTCACTAGGTGATGCATAACTATTGTCACGAGAAGAATACTGGTGCAATGCTATGAGCTCGACATTCAATTTTAAATGCAATATATATGTTAGTTCAAAGCTGATGTATGTATATATATCAAGGAACTGTATCCTACCGTCAGTTGGCCCATTTCAAACCAAGTTCTCATAGGAAGAATGTTATCCTCTTACTCATACAAAAGTTGATTTCAAGATACCCAGACACAAATCACTCTGCTATCGCAGACGAGATATGACGTTGCATTTGTTGATACTCGCTGCGGATCTATACCACCTCTCCGGAAAATGCCTATAAAAGTCACGTGCAAGACAAACATGACAAACATCCATCAATCAGCAACATGTTAAGGCTTTATCAATTTCCGACCTTTTCGGTAATTCAATCATGTTGCCTCCTCGAAACGCTATCGGTCGAATACCGAGTCATATCCGACTGACCCATCTACCTCGGATCTCCGGTCCTAACGTACATCTCCGACCATTCACCCATCGCACACGCCTGCTTCTTCTTTCTCCGGCGCCGGGCCGCCCTCAACTGCCCTTTCTATCCCCTCTTGCGCCGACCCGTCCACTTCCACCCCTATCAATCCATCTCCGCCAGCACTTTGGTCGCTTGATATCTACTGAGAGCCGCGAGCATTACAAGCGAAGGGTATCGCGAGGTGTCAAGATTGGCCTATCGGTGTCTGCTATCCTTGTCTTATTCTCCGCGATACAACTCGGTATCTACCAAGAAGACATTGAGCACTCATGGCCCACTCCACCGGAATGGTCCTGGAAAAGCCGCTGGTGTTTGCGTTCCGCACAGGCACTGCAGAATCCGGAGCAGATCGGCAAGCTAATGACGAATTGGCCCATGGTTGCTGGATATCTTCGTGAGCTGCTGGAGCGTTTGGAGAACCTAGAGGGAGAGGGCAAAGGTCTCATTGAACAAGATGAGGGTGGGTTCCTGGTAGAAGGCGTCGGCCGCACTGGATTCGATGTCTCCGCAAAGAGTGAGCCTTGGCGCCGCGGATATTTCCAGGCCCTGATGGGCGCTGCCAAGGCTGCTGAGAACTTGGACGGCTGGTTGACAGATCGCAAGCAGAAGATATCTGCGCCTGCGGAATATGTTGTTGGACCCTCAAACCCCCGACCAAAGCCCATGCCCGCTGGCCAGAAGAAAGTCCCACAGGAAGAGGACTGTGAGCAGGCGTCTCCGTCTCCAGAGCGATTCTACATGAAGGTCTTGACAACCAAAGGCTTTGACACAGGGCAGAAACTTGATGCTGCCTTGGCCTATGCTGATTGGCTTGATTTCAAAGGCTTGGGCCTTACAGCGGGTGACATGTATAAGTGGGCATTGGACATTGCTGCCAGTGGGCTGGAAGGAGATGCTAGCAAGATTGTGGACTTGAAGAACGGCATCTTGAAAAACAACGGCGGAGACCTACCTTCAGAAAACATCCTCCGAGTCTCTACGGCTCTCGCCGTCCACAACGCCCGTCAAGCCAACCTTCCAACAGCTTTATCTCTCTTCACATCTGTTCTCAAAGCTCGACGCAGCCTCCCTCTGTCCTCGGACTCTGATATAGCCCCCTCCTTTCCGACTCTGCCTAAATCAAACAACGATCCATTCGCCTCTCTCTTCAAATCGCTCAGAAATGTTCTCATTCCCGTGGAGTATCCAGAACCCCTCCCATCAGGCGACGAACCCCCACGCCGCACCACGGCATCCGCCTGCGAAGAAGCAGGATTGATGACCTACATCGGTGAGATCTTGTACGCCTCCTCGTCAAAGGAATCCGGCCTTGCCTGGACGCGCGACGCAGTCGATATGGCCGAGTCCACAATGCTCGACCTCGGCAGTTCGGCCGACCGCACTGCTCGAACTCGCTGCGCACAGTGCCTGAAGGTTGGGCTAGAGAATTGGAAAACCATGGTCTCTTCTCTTGTTACCCGTGCTCGGAAAGAGGAGCAGGAGAGTAGGGATCAGGCTAAGGGTGCCTGGTTTGGTGGCGAGCGCCGCGCAGAGGCAAAGAGTCTCGATCGTCGACGCTGGGAGGCTGAAGATGCTATTCTAGAGGATCGGATTCGTCGCCTCTTCCCTCTCCTCGAAGGTGAGTCTGGGCTGGACCTTCTCGCTCCAAATAGCTCTTTGTTTGTGTAGTTTTATTATCTATTTATATGCTTGGACATTTGTTTCCGGGGGTTGAGGTTATATATGTACTTCTAGACATGTATAGGTTACGTTCGCCATGGCTGTCAATTTCTGCTATTCAATTACATTTCCACGGTATACCAAACCCCCTCGAGCATTATGAACCTCTCTTCAGCCTAGCGAGGTACTCAAATCGGCCTAGAGAAATACCGACTACTGTGATATAAGTCCGCCTTTCCTCCAGGGCTGTCATTGACTGTGGACCAACCAACTCGACTAGTGTAGTAGTCTATGCCACAAAGAGACAATGCATTTTCATTCCATCTGTGAATATTTCCTTGTCATGGTCCTTTTCATATGGTTTATGGGCTTGGGTACTTTCAAAGCTTCGTGCCACAGTTTCTTCATGACAAGAAATATTCTTTAATATCTAAAGGTATGATTCTAAGCCATTTGAAGCACTGGCCGAGACGTGTCTTCTTTAAAGAGGCTGGTCGCAGTATCAACTTAGCAGGATGGGCCACTACGATCATTAGCCGACGCAACCTCGGAAGCATAGGTTTTGAGACAGTAGATATAAGAATGACCCAAAAAGAGACAAAAGAAATACCAGCAAGAATGAATGTTGACTAGTACATAGTAAGCTTCGCCTCATTCTGTCAATGGACCTTCAGCTCCCCAAGCATTTGACTGTGTTACTACCGTAGAACGACAGTGTGATATATGTACATGGAAAAGCCAGCCCTGACACACACTCAATGATTTCCTGGCGGGATTCGAAGGGGAGTCTCGAGTATATGGGAATATTGCGAGCGACCTAATTTAGGTGGCCTTGTCCTTGTTGTGGTAGTTGACATCGGAGTTCCAGCTGTAGATCATGAGTTAGTTCTGGTTTTTCAGGGGGTGGCATGGTGATGAGAGAATGGCATGCGATCCACTCGAAAGCATATCATCCATTTAAGATTGCAGCAACTGTTGTTCTGCAAACAATGCATAGCCGGGAAAGTCACAACTCACAAGATGGTCTATTCCAGATACAGATTAGTTTGAGTCTTCGGCACATAGCATAATTGGATTCACATACCTTATCGCCGTCTCCCCAGGGGAAGTTCTTCACGCGAATGTTCTGGTAAGGGTACTCGGTGCGCTCCTCGAGCGGGGCCATGTGCTCCCAGTGCTCCCAGTGCTCGGACCAGAGGTTGTAGGCGTTGAGACCGCCACCAATCAGGCAGGGAATCACGGCACTGTGAAGTGATTAGATTTTTCTCCGTTGGTGAGGATATCAAATCAAGTGCTGATATTGCTTGGAAACATACAAGATGGACAGCTTGCGCCAGAGGTCTGTACAATCATTGGGTCAGTAACGGATATTGTCTACGGCCAATGGCCATGTGCTATAATCAATTGAGTTCAGTTATGGTTGTACGTACCACTGGTAGAGGCAGCATGGTGCTTGACGGCAGCTCTCTCGCGGTTGAATTCGTTGTCGACGATCCAAGAAGGCTTGGCCTCGGCGCTGTTGAAACGGCGCTGAATGGTGGAGCGGACCGGAGCGGAACGCATCTGCTGCGAAGCACGCTGGGACAGGCGACCAAGATTGCGCTGAGGGAACATGGTGGGTGATGTTAAGGAGTTCTTTTGGTGGTGGAGGTCAAAAGTGGTGCGATGAGGTCCAAAGCCGCCTTTAGCGTATCCCCGTGATCTCCCGGATTATGTAACCTGATGTCATGAAGCCTTATATATCAGGCAAATATTAATACACATCACGTGTCTGCTTCGCGATATGTATGGACGTCGGGATGCACCGCAACCCGTGACCTACATTAAAACAACTAGAGGTTCTGGTCCTTGCTTGACTCGGCTTTTCCATTTGCATCTCGTCTTCTTTTGATCATTTACATCGCAGGAAATGCTGCCCTGTCCCCTAATACACTAGCGTCCAATATGGGATTCCGCATCACCACATGGAACGGTAAGTTTTATCTGAATTGTTGGGGATAATGAAGTTATGAATATATACCAACCATCCATCACTCTCTAGTAAATGGTATACGGTATGAGAGAAACCTGCTAGTTGAACCTGTTCAACACTAATATAACAAAAAGAAATCCATTCTCCTATGAGCCATGGAGAGGAACGCGCACATTCGAGGTAAGTGTGTATCCTTTCATTTCTCAAGTATATCGAGCTTATTAAGCCCAAAGTCCATGTTCGATATACTGGAGGCGGATATTGTGATTCTTCAAGAGACCAAGATTCAGCGCAAAGACCTTCGCGATGACATGGTCTTGGTTCCAGGATGGGACTGTTATTTTAGTCTCCCTCGAGTCAAAAAAGGCAAGCTACTATTCCGGCGCTATATATACAGAAAATTAACAGCTTTTAGGATACTCGGGTGTTGTGATTTATACGCGAAATGCCACATGTTCTCCAATAAGGGCAGAAGAGGGCATTACTGGGGTGCTCTGTCCACCGAAATCCTCAACATCTTTCCGCAGTCTTCCAGAAGAGCAGCAGGTTGGTGGGTATCCAACATCGGATCAGCTTTCCAGGCCTGCTATGAATCCTGAAGGGCCTGACTCAGAAAAAGAGCAGGAGGATGTGAGCTCGACGCCCGATACCACAATAGATGCATCAACCCTCGACTCCGAAGGGCGGTGCGTCATTCTGGAGTTTCCTGCATTTGTCCTCATTGGTGTCTATTGCCCTGCATATCGGGATGAGAGCCGGGACACCTTTCGCATGGACTTTCTCAATGTCCTAGATTCTCGAATCCGCAACCTGACTGCGATGGGGAAGAATGTGGTCGTGGCTGGAGATATCAATATTTCGAAGCAGGCCATCGATGCCGCCCATGGAATTGAGGCCATACGAAAAGGCACGATGACAGAGGACGAATTTATATCTGCCCCTTCTCGACGTCTATTCAACCACTTGATATCGGATGGCGTGGTTATCGGTGAACGTGACGAAGGCAGAGAACATCCTGTCCTCTTCGATGTCTGCAGGTCATTTCATCCAGATCGTACAGGCATGTATACATGCTGGGATCAGAAGCTCAATGCTCGACCAGGGAATTACGGCTCAAGGATTGACTATGTGTTGTGCAGCTTGGGTATGCAGAACTGGTTCTCCGACTCAAACATTCAAGAGGGATTGATGGTATGGACTTCTCTCCTTTGTGTTGAACCATTGATTGACTGCTTTATAGGGATCAGACCATTGTCCTGTATATGCTATCATCAAGGAGTCTGTGAATCAGCCCGAAGGCGAAGTAAACATTCGGGATATTCTCAACCCACCGGGAATGTTTAACTGTGGCAAGCGTCAACAGGATTACTCAAACGAGTGCGCATTGCCCGCTTCGGGGCGTTTACTCCCCGAATTCGACGTTGATAAGCGCAGAAGCATCAAGGACATGTTCGCTCGCAAACCAGCCAGCATTCCATCGGGGTCGGTAGAGCTAGCCGCTACACTGGCTAACAAGCCTGCGACTCAAGTCACGGAATCTACAGCCACGCACACAACCTTCGGATCCGCTGACTCGGCCAGAAATGGTTCTACACGTATCGCTGAGAGAAATCAAACCCCTCAGATTGTTTCCCGCAAACGCTCCCAGCCTCTACCCACCACATTCGCGAAACGCCCCAAGTCCACCGCACTGACGTCTCCCGGGATCTCTACGGCAGGGCAAAAGACATTAACAGGCTTCTTCAAGCCAAAATCTGTTGATGTATATGAAGCTACCCGGTCACCTATGGCTTCACCCGGACCCTCGACACCATTACTTAACCGCAAACCATCAGAAACCCCACAAGATCAGGGGACAGCTTTAGGAATCAATCCGCAACCTCCGGGGTCCCAAGAAGACATCATAAGGAAGGAAGCTGACACTTCTACCGAATGGCCGACGGCCAGCAAGTTTGTTGACGACACAATAATTGACCCGATTGTCAGCAAGCAGGATTGGTCAAAACTTTTTACCAAGAAGCCCGTTCCACCGTGTGATGGACACCAAGAGCCGTGTATCAGCTTGACGACGAAGAAACCCGGAATGAATCGAGGCCGCTCCTTTTGGATTTGTCCCCGGCCATTGGGACCCAGTGGAGAGAAGGAAAAGGGTACGCAATGGCGGTGTCCCACTTTCATCTGGGCCAGTGATTGGAACTCACCGGTTGCGACGCAAGAGCAATAAAATACATGTCCTAGGAAGGGGATATCGCTCGGTAGTCAAGAAACTTGCTGAATAATATAGCCTAGTATCAATTTTCAATTATTATGCCTTATTTCTATACGCTCATTGTAGATTCAAGGGGCTTGATTGGATTCCGAGAGTCCCGGTCAATCCAAATATGAGACGTTCGAGGGCTAGCTAGGTAGACGTACGCATATATGGCTATTAGATAGTGCTTCCAAGGCTCTGAAGTCTTCTTGTCCTAACAAAGCACGCCTAGCAAAGAGTAAGACACTTTGTAATGCTACATATTTAAGAGGATTTCATGTACCCAAACAGCAGTATGCAGCAGACAAGTAATACCCCAAATTTCACCAAAGACTTCTCTAGGCCTTTCCAAGATTGGCTGCCTTAGGTTTGAAGCACTCGACGTTCGCTATGCCATTTCTCCCCTAGTTCCCCTTTTTTTATTTAATTGGCCGCCAGTTTCTTTGTCCTTATTGTTCCCTTTGTTTCTTTTATTGTTGTTTATATCTTGATTGGGGATGGTCTATTTCCTCGATTTAATCTCTTTGTTTGAGTTCTTTGTTCGGTTCCTTTGTTTGATGTTATTATATTAGTCAGACTCTCGTTTGCGCACTTTGTTTACCTTCATGTTGCTATAGGGATGTTCAAGTAAAGATACATCTTGGGTAGGTACGTTGTCGACACTCTTATAGATGAAAATGTGTCTTAGATTTCCTCCCATGCTAATCATAATTCTTGCTATTAATTCGTAGAACTAAGACTCTCTATACAATCAGAAACAGATTCACTAATTTGATGCTATTTTGTGTAGAGTTTGATATATTTTAAGGTTCCAAGGTTACCTGTGGGCGCGGGCGCTAACCCCCGGATCTGCAGTGCCACGTGGGAAGGGAGGATCCACTTACCCGACCTACACACATATCCATCGTAGCACAGATCGAAATCATATTTTAATGGGTTATCATAGAATATTAATCACAGTAATTCTTGCATAGAGATACTACATATTTATCAAATAATGTATAGTGACTGCTCCGAGTGGTATATACAATAGTGTGCGACCTGTTTGTCGAAATGGTACTTGACGCCAAAGTGACTTTTCCCAGATAGTCTTACCCCTCCATAATTGACTTTCTTTGTTCTAATGGTACTATTCCCAACAAGGAAGTTCCTCACTAGAATGAGACCTTGTGATTGGTGTTGCCGCGCAAACAAAGAAATCACCCGTCTCGTCACCGACCTTCACCTAGCATATGACACAACCCCAGCTCCTGTATTTATTTACCCCCCACCTCATTTCTTTTCTTCTTTCTTCCCTCTCTTCTCTCCACCCCTTTCTCTTTTTCTTTCACTCCACCCCTTGTCTCCTTACAGATACTCTTACTACATTGTTCAACATGTCTGATACTCTGGCTATCCCGGTCCCCTCGGGATTCTCTCCCACTCAAAGCGAGATGCTTCTGTTTCGATACATCGAAACCTTGCCCTTCCGACACGCCCTTCGTGTTCTCGATCGTTGGCCTGAGGATTCTCCTACGGGAGAGTATGCAATTCAAGTTCTACGCGACCTTCCTGCCAACTACTTCCAGCAGCCTAGACTCTTGCCCACTGGACCTCGCTTTGTCTACACAAATGGCGTGCTTGAACTGAAACGCATTGAAGAAGCATTGCCTATGCAGCAACTCCACCCAGACTCAACCACTGGTTGTGTTGGGAACGCGATGCAGGATGATGTACTCACTGCACCCTTGGAGCAACGCCGCCTGCGACCACTCAACTCCTTCATGATCTTCCGCAGTAAGTAGCATCTTGGTGATCATTGATTCACTGCTGACAATATGCCTAGGCTTCTGCGCTCCAATGTTCCCAGGTATCCCACAAAAGGTCAAGTCGATGGCAATCAGCGAGATGTGGCAAGACGATACATTGAAGTCCCACTGGGCTATTCTTGCCAAGGCGTACACGATTATTCGTGATCATTTCGATGTCGACACGCCTTCACTTTCTGCCTTCGTTGATCTTTGCCTGCCTTTGATGGGTTTCCTGTCTCGTCAACAATATCTCGCCTCGTCCGGTTGGAGTGTCCAGCCCGTTGGAAACAGCCTCAGCTTGCGCAAGATCGGCTCCTCAACTTTGCATACTCTCGTTACGCCATCAATCGCTGTTGATCAAGTTGTGAAGCACTGCACAGATCACAACTTCGCCCAGAAACGTGATGAAGAGTGGAATAAGCACATCACCGACAATGGAGCCGTGTTCGCTGTGGAGCCATCGTTTACAGCCACCATCCCGGAGCCTCAGGACTGGGTCCTCGGCGACGTTCCTCAGTGGCCAATCGAGGAATTTGAAGTTGATGAGATGTACTCCTCCCTGGACACTGAGCACGACCATGGCCTTCCTGTCATCTACGATCCAGACGATTTCTCTCATTCTTCTGCGATGGCGACCCTTAGCCGGCTCCTCGGACACAGCAACTAGAGCTTTCATGCTCATCCCTGCCGTGTTTTAATATGGCTCTTTCCCAATCTCGACTTGGCCAAGTGATACCTGATATGACCATTCCCCATCAATCATGATCAACAATTCCAATACTTTGTCTGTCTCCTCTCGCTGGCCAGTCACTCACGAGCTTCCACGGGTCATTTTCAACAACAAGATACTCATACGCGCAAATTTGCTTTTCACCCAAAACTCAAAAACCTCAAAAAAAATGAAAAAAAAATGAAAACAGAAACTTCGAAAAAAAAAGTTTTTTTCCTCTGTCGCACAATTCTCCTGTATTATTAGCTGCTTTTTTCTCGCCGACTTGTTTCGGCTTTCCATTCTTTTTGTTTCCGTTCATGACAAGTTCTCAGGAACTGAGCTGACTGGCTTTCTTTCCCACGGGGTTTTCCAGACGCTCTTTTCCTGCAACGTGGGCGTTTTTCCAATGTACTTTAACTTGCAATTCAATTAGTCGTTTTGCCCAAACTGCCTTCTCCATTGTAGCGTGTAGAATCGTAAATAAATATATTGAAACGCGTCTCGAGGATACGGTCGCATTTTTTTTGCATCATGGGCGTTCAGTAAAATCCTTCGACAACCACAACAACCAACCGTTCCTCCAAATCCCATATTTTCCGGATTCCAAACCAGACATTCCCAATGTCTCACTCCGAGTCTGTTTGGGTCTACATGTCACTCTGATCTCGAAGCTTCAACCACCCAGCGACCCCCAGATACTAGATTCTTTGTCTGCGTGCATGAGATGACGTCTCGATACTCTTTGGTGACACCCGCCGCTAGTCGGCTCTACCCGCGGATCGGCATGCATTACATCCATGGTTCCACCAGTCGGGTGTGGATCCAAAAGCTTGGCATGCAGCCTCGAGCAGGGGACATGCCGGATACGATCCGACCGTTGCGACCGTGCGACCGTGCGACCTTGCGCTCTACAGGACTGTCTACTGGAGCCAGAACATGGAGACAGATGCAGCAGAGTGGATCTATGAACTACAATGATTCAGGGTACTAGGTAAGTTGCTTGCATTCGCTATGAGAAATCAAAACAAGAAACTAACTACGGGGTTTGGGGAGAATGGCACAGGCCGAAGAACGCAAAGTGCGACACGGACGAAACAAAACTCCTTAAAATTGAGATGCGGAATATACAAAGACAGCCAAGAGCGAAACACACATGCGAAAATTTCCCTAATCCTCCTGGTAAGAGATCTTGCGCATTTCGCCCAGACGCTGGCGGGCGCGAGCGAGACCGTTCTCGAGTTGGAGGATTTCGACCTGTTGGGACGATACATATTAGTATGGGGTGGATGGGACACAAGGGGGAAGGGGACGTCACATACCTGCTGCTCCATCTCGCGGACCTTGAACTCGTGCGAGCTCAGCTTTCCATAATCCTCGCCCTCGTCGCCGTCGCGGTTCTTCTCCTTGATAATGTCCTGCACTTGCCGCACGAGGGCACGACAAGCGGCACCGACAGCCTTGCTGGCGGTTTCCAGGCGATCCTGGTTCTTGCTCATGAATGTTGCCTTGACCCGACTGGCTGCGACAAGCTGTGCTGTGCTGGCTGCAACATCGTTGGAGGCGACAATGAGTTGCTCCGGGGAGTTGCGGCCCGAGATTACACCATCAGCAGTCTCGATCAAGGTGTTGGTTGAAGAAGCCACTGCTTTGGCGGCAGAGATCAAACCCTCCGTCCAGCGGTTGTTCTTCTTGTAGAAGGCAGTGCGAGACGAGCTTCCACGGCCTTCGCGAACAATCTCCTGCTGTGTCTCTGTAGCGGCCTTGATCAGCTCTGAAATTGCGTTAGTGACGGCAATGGCGGCGGCAAGGATAACATCGTTGATGCGCAGCTCATAGGTCGAGTATCCGTCACGGGGCTTGTTCTTGAGCTTGGCCAGACGCTGGGCAGCTGCGTCAATGGCATCGGCGGCCTTGAGCAATTCCTGGTCGACAAGGTCACCTAGATCACCACTGGTGCTGATCTTGGTATTCTTAGGAGCGAAGGAATCAACCAGCTTCGACAGCGCCTGCAGATCACGCTGGACTTCGAGGTTGTTGTTGATAACGACATCAGTCTTCTGCAGTGGTTCCAGACCTTCGAGACGGAACGACTGCAGGCCACGGAAGAACCGCACAGTCGCCTGAGCAGACTTGCGCGCAGCATTAATCAGGTGGTCGGAGCTCTTGTCATCGGTGGCGAAGCGGATGAGACCCTTGGTGTTGCTCAGCACATCCGAGACGGACCCAGAGAAGATGGACACTGTCCGGATGATCTCAGCATGGGGGCTGTTGGGGCCATCGGCTACAAAGTTGTTGAAAGCAGTTGAGAATTCGGTGGCAGAAGCCGACGCCTTTTCAATCTGCGAAAGAACATATGGAGGAGAGGCGTTTTGGTTACCGGCCTGCATGGACGAATCCAGTTCATACAGAGCATCGTCGACACGCTGCACACCAGTCTGCAGCACGGAGTCGATAATATCGTTGATTTTTGCGACTGTACCGTGGAGCACAGTGTCAATCTGGCTGTCTAGCGCATGGTCGACATCGCCTTGGCTCTACAGTGGAACATGGTCAGTATGCAAACATCATATGTTGTCAATATCACCACTTACCAGTCTCAGCTCCTCCAGTTCCTCAAGAGCCTGGTCCATACCAGCCTTATACACCTCAATCTCCTCGTCCTTCTCGCGAAGAGCCAGGTCAAGGTCTTCCTGACGGTCATTGTTGCGACTAGAATGTTCGTCCAATGCGCGCGTTTTAACCTATAAGGTCAGCATGAATTATAAAATTAAGCAAGACGAACAGTTACTCACTCGAAGGGACTCTTCCAGGTCGGCCATCTCGCGGTTATACTTGGACAGTAGGGACGAGATCTCGGTGCCCTTTGAGCGTTCCGCGTTTTCAGCACGCTCAAGAGCCATGCGAAGCTCGCGCTTGACCTTCTCCAAGTCGTCTTTGTTCGTTCCCGTCAAACGGTCACGGTCATGCAGAGCACGGTCACGTTCCCGAATCATGTCAGCCAGCTCCAAGTTCTTGGTCTTCAGCTCGCGCTCCAGCTTCTCTCGTCGGTCGATTGCCTCTTGCGCGGAGGCTGCCTTCAGCTTGAGGCTCTTTGTGGTCTGAAGAAGATCGAGGTGCTCTTGTCGAAGCTGTGAGTACAACTTGGCCAATGCCTCATATTTGGATCGCCAGGTGTTCACCTGCTCCTGCAGGGATCGAATCTGATCGTCCTTCGAGGCATTCTGCAAGTTAAGGTTCGAGTTCAGGTGGTTCATCTGCTCCTCAACCTCTTTGACACGGCGGTCATATTGCTGCAGCATCAGTTGGTCACGCTCATACTGTGCGCGGGCGTTGAGGTTCTCCTGCTCCAGCTCTGCCAGACGGCCTTGTGTGTGTGTCTGGTACTGGTCACGGAGAAGCTGTTCCTGTGCCAATCTCTGCTGTTCCGCCTGCAGACGCTGCTGTTCCTCGAAATCGTTCTGGGCTTGCTGTTGGGCGAGAATTTGCTGGCGTTGTTGGTCCTCCCACTGCTGCTGCAAGCGTTGCTGCTCCGCCTCGTACTCTTCTTGCTGGCGTTTGGCTTCATTTGTCCAGAAATCATTAATCGGCTCTGGCTCAGCAGCGACCTTCGGTGGCGGGGAGGGCTGAGCTTCCACTTCTCTCGCCGGTCGTCTGGGAAGAGCTGGGCGATCGTCATCTTCGGCAAGCAAACTTGGCGGATCCTGTGGCAACTTCGGGATGGTGATAAGGCCTGTTAGGTAGCGCAGGTTGGAGCACTCATAGTAGAACCGAACAAGGCGGTGGTGCTGGGCATCATATCGGCCTCGGAGTGGCTCGAGGGCTTCGTCCTCTCCGGTGGCTACAAAAACATCAGTCAGCGGCCGTTGAAGCAAATCTAACAACTAAGTGCAACATACTTGTGTGCATGGCTCGCAGCATGCTGGTGATGAACTTGTAGATGCCATAACTCTCCTGCACAAGTGGCACCAATGCCGAGATCCGACATTCATTGTTCGTGCCGGACTGGAAATTCGAGAAGATGAGCTTTTGGAAGGAATCGATTTGATCTTGCAGGGTCATCAGATCGGTGATGGTCTCATAGCTATGTGACTGTCAGCACCTCTCTCCTCTGTCGCGAAAACCAGGTATGTACCCACCCTTCGTTCGGATCGTTGATCGACTTCAAACTAATGTACTCCTCATATTCAAACAACCCTGCGACTGTCAGACACCAGCCCTTCACAGAACTGGTCAACCGTGGACGACATACCGTTGAATTCGGGGTGGTTGCGGTGGAAGTTCAATTTCGCCTCGAGGAAGAAGACGTACTCCCGAATGAGCGGCGCATATCCTATACAAAACTGTCATTATCCGTCCATCACATGTGTTGCCACCTCTCAAGCAGAGAGCAATTGCGCAGTCGTCCTGCGTGGAATCCATACCTCGAACGCCGTCACCTCCGACTCCTCGCATCAAGCTATCAATCCAGTTGGAATGCTGCTGCGCCTCGCGAACAACCAGGGGGTGGCCCTCTTGAAGAACCTTGTGTATCGTGATCAGGGCCTTGAACGTCTGGACCTCGTCGGCGAGGACGGGCTGCCTGTAAAGAACGAAGCCGTGTTAGCCATCTCGAAAACAACAGCCTTTTTCCATGCCTTCCGGGTATCTCAAAACGTACACTTTCATGCCAGCCCAGAAAGCCGCCGATGACTTGTGGTCCCACGTATAGACGATGCAGCTCCGCACATGTTTCCCTACAGGCGCGGGGGATGGTCAGTTCGATTCGGACGGGGCAAAGCCGAGATGGCATCAATCGATTCGATGGGGGGCAATGAAATATGATTGGAACGTACGTTTAGGAGCGGTTTCCTCTGTCGTCAAATTGTTAGCCCATCATGTCCGCTATCCCGCGTCGGTCTCATCCCCGATTAACGACTTACCGATACTGGTGGCCTTGCGGATATTGATGGCCAAATCGGCCTCGGTCCTGCGCAATCCCTTATCAGACAAGCACTCTCAGAATTCCAAGTCCGTCTTCTTACCGACTCATCGTGGCGGTTGGGGTGTGTGCTCAGGGGTGAGGGGAGTGGACGAATATCGGAAAGGGTTATCGCGTTGACAAGTTCTCGAACCCGGACAGCGCACAGACGCTAGAGATAGGTTGCGCCGACCGGAATAAGCGGATAATTCGAATCGCAAAGCAAAGTGGAATTGGTGAAGCACCAAAAAAGACACACGTGGGAGTTCGAGCAATGACGTTGATGGGGAACGGGAAAGCTGGCGCCTGTCGGGAGTCTTGGCGACGCCTAAGCCGATGCGGGTTTGGGCCACGGGCTTGGATTCTGAGGCTTTATCCTTACGAAGGCTGTCTGAGTGTACGCGTCAAACATATATGATTATACACACTACAAGTCAGGCAGCATGAATAAAATATTCATCGGGGCCAATATCTACGGTCTGTTGCTCTACTTCATTCGAAAGAACTTAAGATCGACTGGATATATTGAATATCGGAGGATTAGCTACAGGCAGAAAGGAGTCACATAGGGGCCATGGAATACTCTATGCAAAGAGAGCGATCGCATGTAGGGATGACCAGCCCGACATGGAGACTTCTGTCCAGCACAGCAATATGACCAAGGAATCAAACGGTCCAAAGGAGTTCGCCATCCAATTCGCTAGTTGCATAGATGTATGTGCACGAATCTCCTCTTTCGTGTCGGGGTGGAGGCAACGGGAATTACGATGAGGGTATTTCCACCCTTCCTGTAGATGGCAAGGCCTCATGACTACCTAGAGTTGAAGAGGGCGCCTGATCAACAGAGCGTGACGATTCAACAACAGGCAACTCCCCCTGCTCTTCGGGATCAGCCTCAAACTGTTCAGCCTTTGATGATGTCTCACTCTCAACAGGAGTCGGGGCTATCAGACTGGAGTCTGATTCGGGGTCCCCAGGGGCCGGGCTATTTGGCTCGGATTCTTGAGGTGCCTCCACCACGAGCAGTTCATCAGTGCCTTGGTCATCACGCACTTCAGGAGCCATTGGTTTCCTGCGAGGTAAATGTGATAGTGGGGGCTGTTGGTCTCCCGTCTTGGGGCGTTCGGGCACTGTTTGTGCTGCCACAGGTTTACGCTTGGGCAATGTCCCTGCGTTCCTCTTCAAGGCATATTTGTCTGGGCGCGGCAAGGGTGTTCCAAGTGGTGGATGAGGATGGCCTCGCCCAATCGGTTGGCTAAGCGTGCCTGGGGGAGACCGCGACGAATCTTGACCGTTATTTGGGTCACCTTTCCCAAATACGCTCCAACTCCATTTCTTGGCGGCAGCAGTGGCTTGCCCGAGAGTCATTGGGCCGGAAGACCTGTCGTCGGAAGATGTAAAGGTTTTGGTAATGGTTTCGATTGTGCTGCGTCGTGGAGCCGTGTCGCTGACCACGGACACGGTGGAACTACCCCGAGAGTTTCTCAGGCTGGAGAAGGACCCGCTCTCCATGCGAGTAGAAGAAGGTCTCTGGATAACACTTTCATGGGCAAAGCTAGCGCTATCAATAGAATCTGCAATCGACGATTCGCGGCTATGGACCGCATTTTCTGGCATCATAAGACCACCTGTAGGTGGCGAGGTGCTTGGAGTTCGCTGCGGGGATGTAGGTGGGGACCGGTTTGATATCTCTATCATGGCGTTTGTTGCATGACTCTTTTCTTCGCCTTTTTTGTCCGAAACAGGTTTGTCAACCCTGGCATTGTCCGCTGTAACTACAGGGTCTGCAGCATGAGAGAAGGTCTGTGACCGAATAGCTCGAGGTAGGGGTGCGATGTCCGGTCTCTCGACACCAGTGGAAGTTGCAGTGGAACTGTTCGATTGCAGATCCGACATGGAAGATTTCAGGCCTTTACGCGGCTTCTTTTTGGCCGTTCCGGACTCGGAAAGGACAGGCATGCTCATCGTGCGATCGTCCTTGGACTTGAGGGTTTCAATGGGATCACTAACAACACTCTTCGGGGTCGGGGGAACTTCGCCAGATTCGTCAGGTATCTCTGGTATCTCTACCTGAGCACTCGACTCTGGAGTGTCTCGCTGCCAAATACCACCGCGGAAAGCCTGGCCAAAGGTATTATGGAAGGGAACGTCGTCCCAGAAAGGCAGAACAATACTCTCTGCCACTGCTTCGCGGATCTTGCTCTCGATCGTGCGCAGGATGAGGCTGTATGTGATTTGTTTGGAGCTGACAATGGGTTGGATGTCCATTTCCATCTTTGGTGTGGTTTCGAAAGACATCCAGATGCGATTGCTGGGTGGGGGCTTGAAGCGTACCAACAAATGGCCTTCAAGTTTCTTCAACACAACGGCAAGGACAATATCGACCTCTCTGGCCTTGAACCTAGGGCCCAAATCAATGCGCACCGTTGCCGAGATTTCGACCCGGAAGTTTCCAGTGTATTGCATATCGGCCTCCACACAGCAATTACCGTCCACCGTCAAGTCCTTCAGTCTTGGATTGGTGATAAACGGAGCCCCTTCGCCCATATCAATTCTCTGCAAGCCGATCTTGCTAATGAAATTGGGTTTGTTGGCACGAGAGATCTTCTTGACGATCTTGCTCCGCACGAATTCCTCCAACTCAGGTGTCCGGTACATCGCTAGGAACCACCTTCCAAGGAAAGCATTGATCCAACGTGTCTGCAACTGCTCTTCGGAGGAATGCAGGCGCTGGACCAATGTGACAATATGCTTGGTATCAAACTCCTGGTGCTTGGGCGGGCGATCAGACGAGTCCCACAGCCGGTTTTGATTCTGCAGCATGGCGATATAGAAATCCTCCTTCTCAGACAAGTTTTCAGAGAAGAGATAAAACGGCGGAGTCGGCCCTCCTAGATCCCCAAGCGAAGCCAGTCGCCGAGAGAGGCATATAGCGTTTCTTTTGAGCCACAGCTCTCCTTCTGGGATGTCCCCTTCTCCCCCGTATATGGTCACATCGTGGTGAGCAAGCGAAATGACATACCGCACCTCCACTTGATTTACATCATCGTAAAGCATTAAGTGACCATGTCTGATTATATATCATCCAACGTCAGCAATCAGCGCTTAACAAGCAACCTATACATTCAGACGAAGAAAGGCATACCGGAGAACAATGTAGAAGACATTCCGCGCCCGTTTCGTGGCCTTTCCATTCGCCTTCGCCGGGTCGATACTTGGTGCCTGCTTTCGATCGAACAGACTCCGGTACATAGTCTGATACACGCTAGGACTTTCGGCCGCAACGACTTCCCCAGCGGGAGTCGTCCTCTCGGGGGGCTTCCCATTCACACCACCGGGGACATATTCACGACAGACAGCAAAGTATCCAGCAGCGACATCGGACTCGTGAGTGCGATGGAATTTCTCCGCCAGCTGGTCGGTGCCGGACTTGAGACTAAAGTCGTCATCGGTAGGTTGACGGACGGGATCGGCCGCTTTGTCGCATGATTGCGGCAGTTGGGGCGCCGATGGAAGGGTCAGGTAGGCGTAGAGGATGATTGAGGACAATACTAGTGGAATGAAAGTGATTCCACCGAGGGCGTAAACGAAGAGGAAGCTAGCGAGCGAACCCATCGGGAACCAGTCGATCAATGCGGGCGGGTCGAAAGCTCCATAGTTTGGGAGAGCGACCTCCAACAGCTAAGATAGGACACGGCAAAGGAAAAGAGACCGGCTCCGGAATAAAAACGAGCGAGATAAAGGACAAAGAATTATAGCGCGCAAGAGAATGAGTTGCAGGGAGTTGCAGCTTCCACAAGCACGACGGGATGACGGAGGGTGTTGGGTACCTCGGCATTACTGGTTTTGTATTTGTATTTCACATGAAGTTACCATTTTAATTGGTAGTAATTTTGTTTTTATATTGTAATTGAGATACTTACTGTATCGTTACTTGTAGATCCATATGTACCCCGCCTGAATCGACCAGCTGTCAGGAACGTGAAAGGAAACTCGGAAATCAACAACCTCACCTCTTACTGCTTGAGCCAGTCCAAATGGTATATGGTGGTATTTTAGTCCAAGCTGAATACCGAATACTTAAATTCAACAAAAGAGTCGATAATCCTCCTCTTTATGCAGTCCAACGGTGACTTTCGAGACCCACTGAGCTTATACCAAAGCGCGTGATAAGAGTCTCATACTTAAAATACAGAAACCTACATTCTCAAGATCACGCTGATGAAGTTGAGCATCGTGGTGGACGGCTTTTGCTTTTTGTTTACAAGATATCATCATGTTTCGACGGCTGTCTTATTTGGGATCAGCCAAATATATACATATCCATGAACTAAGAACCAGCGTATACAAACAATGTGAGAAGAGAAAATCTTTCTATTGGTGAAGATCAAGTATATACCCAACCATCTAAGACATCTAAGTGTACACAGGCATATCGAAAAAGGACAGTCACCTGAAGAAACAACAAGGGACGGGCAAGCTGAAAGACAAAATATGTGTACATGGGAGCGCAATCTCCTCTACTTCCTGCGATTCATGGTCTTCTGGCACATCTCAATCAGACCGGTCTTGGCATCACTGTCTGGGAAGTCGCTGATGGCGGCAATGGCCTTGTCGGCATATTCCTGGGCCAGAGCACGGGTCTGCTCAACACCATTGCTGCGGTAAACGAGCTCACGGGCCTAGTGGAAGCAAATGATTAGTATTATCGTACTACGCAAGACCACGCGCCATTTTGAAAACTCACCAGCTGCACATCACCCTCCTTGCGGAACTTCCGTCCGACCAGAGGACCAAGCTCCGGGTTGCTCTTCCACGCAAACAAGAGTGGAGCAGTCGCCAATCCAAGCTCCAAGTCTGCGCCAACAGGCTTGCCCATCTCCGCCTCGGTGACCGTGTAATCCAACATATCATCAACGAGCTGGAAAGCCAGACCCAAGTTGCGGCCATAGGCATACGAAGCCTCTATCACCTCCGGGGCACTCCGTCCCAGGACCGCAGCAGAGCGGCAGGACTTGCTGATCAGACTGGCAGTCTTCAGGTAAGTCTTCTGAAGGTAATAGGCAAGTGTCTCGTCGGTGTAGACAGGTCTCGATTCGTCTTGCGCAGTGTTCTTCAGTTGCATGAACTCGCCCTCCACTAGATTGGCAATTACAGTGGCCATGAGTTCGGTGACCTCGGGGTCACGCAGACGAGCCAGTGCTACCGAGGCACGCCCAAGCAAGAAGTCACCCGCCAGCACGGCCATCTTATTTCCGAACGCTAGGTTTGCGGAGCTATTGGCACGACGTGTCACGGCATTGTCAATGACGTCGTCGTGCAGGAGAGATGCTGTGTGGATCAACTCCGTAATCTCGGCCAGCCGCCGTTGTGAAGGTAGGATGTTGTCATCTCCCGCAATATCATATTTGCTCTCGGCGTTCGGGGCCACGAGCGGGTTCATTTCTGGGTTGGCGTCTTCGAGGATGGATGGCGCACTGAAGGAGGAATCGACGGGGCTCGGTTTATCCGTGTAGGTGTGGTGCTTGCGAGGGTCCAAAGCTGTCGCTTGGGACATGAGGAGGACAAGCATGGGCCGCATGTGCTTGCCCTCGCTATGAGTGTAGTACTTAGCGACCTTGTCCAGCGCTGGGTGACCTGATCCAAGCAATTGTCGGATGTTCTTGGTGAGGAACTTGAGCTCTTTCCCAACCATTCTCAATGGGTCGACGGAGATACCTGGAGGCGCCTTCGGCATACCCTTGAAAATGGCCTGGGCCGCTGACACGGCAGCTCCAAATGGCGAGGCATCCCGCCGGCGCGTCGGGTGGTATTTGCGGGATTGGAGAGCAATATGCGCGAAACGGAGGTCATCGCGGAGGCATTGGGAATAGACAGTTGTTCGTGATGAGAGGATCAGCCCGGTGGCCGATGCGGTTCGAGCTCCCATGCTCGATGCGAGGGCTCTTCAATTATAAACAAAAGGATCCTAAATTAAACCATAGGAACCCAATCCCAGGAAACGATACCGATGTGAGGTGTTTGCGGAGTACAAGGACGAACAATCTTGCGGACGGGAAGATTTCGAGCTCTCTCGGGTCGGCACGGACCCGGTGCTACGCAACCAAGTACGACTCGCCGACCTGTTATCGACACTTTTGTACTTCGTTTTTATAAAAAATTAAGCATCAAGAGAATAAGAATCCTAGGGGAAATTACGATTTACAAGCCATTAATCACTCAGTTGAGATACAATTCTAATAAAGGCACAGGGCAAGAAATGATTCCAGTATAATAGACACAGAGAAGACTGCGCCGGCCATCTTGGTCCTGCATCCTGCATATTCCCCTTCGTACACATCCGAATAAAGAGCCAGAATAAGGAAAACAAAACAATTAACACACGGGTTGAAGAAGGCCGCTACGAGGTAGAGACCCATGCATGGGACCAGTGCGGTAGAGGGGGAAGAAAAAAAAAATGCTGTATCGATTATGGAACAACCTCACTCCTCTTTAAATGGCATCGAAATCACCACCGGCATCTTCATCGTCCATGTCTCCCTCCTGGATCTCCTTGGCAAGCTCGCGCTCCCGTTCCCGAGCTTCTTGGGCACTCTTGAGCTCCAGGCGGTGCTGGTTCATGGGGAAACGCATAGCCTGCAATTGGACGAGTCCATGTTAGTAAGGCTAACAAAATAAGAATGTTCAGCGAGGGAGACAGAAAACATACCTTAACACTCTCGTCGTGAAGGGCCAGGCAGGCGCGGATACGCTCGTGGAAGGCCTCGCCAGGTTCTCTAGTGGCGTAGATGTCACCCACTTCCTTGCTCTTCATAAACCCATGCTCGTGATCAAGCGTGGCCTCAATGACACCGTCCCGAATAGCCTTGGCCACAATGTACTCGGCAGATTCTTCGCTATCGAGTCCGAGGCGAAGGCAGATATCCCGCAGAGAGATACGAGAGTAAGACAGCGACATCATACGGATACCGGTCTTGATGACATTCTGTCGCAAACGCAAGATCAAGGTGTATGTGCCATCCTTCCGGAAAGTCTCGCTGTGGGTGTTGACAATGTTGAGGAACGCATCCAGATCAGCAACACTGACTGCCTGAGAAAGCAACAAATAAGGGTGCATTGCCCGTTCCAAAGCCGGCTGGCGGAAGACTGCGCGGTCAGGAATATCACCCATCAACAGCTCGACAACGACCAACAACTTGTGGGAAGCCTGGTAGAACCCACGAGCAACCTGGCTAGCAGGTGACTTGCGGGTAGCCCCAATCAGATGGCTGTGGGCCTCGGTGTATTGCAGCTGGATGGCACGGATGCGGCCGAGGTAGAACATATACCGAGCAATCTGATTGTTAGACGCAGCCACGGGGAATGGGTTGTGCGAGATCAGTAGATCTGCCTGTGAGATATGAGACGTGGATAGGTAGTTGCGAAGCAGCAAGGTCATCACAGTAGCCTGCGTATCGACATCTTTCCGGAGCACAGCCGTGCGCAGTGCCGCCAACAATGGCTGGCGGATAGTGGTAACAGCCGCTGCGGGAGAAGGAGGAAGCGGAGCGACTTGCTCGAAGAAGAGAGAGTAGTAAAAGTACACGCGGGCGGCAAGAGAATCCAGCGTACGGCGGTTCAGTGCTCGCAGGCGCTCGATCAAGTCTGTCGAGAACTGGACTCCCTTCTGAATCTCCCGTTGGTCGAACAGGTATATCTGGACGAGAATGGAGAGATATGCATCCACCTCGGCAAGGGTCTCCTTAGGGATGGGCTTCTTATCCGAATCAACCTCCATCTGCGAGCTAGCTGGAGCATTCTCGAAAGCATTGGTTTGGCCGAGAGCTTCCAACAGGAACGAGGCGGTCGAGCTAGAAGCGGAATAGGTTTCCACAATGACTTCGGCGAGGACCTCCGGGGTGAGGTGTTTCCGCATCGACGATATCGATCGGAGAACACGGAGGGTAAATCTGGGGTCGAAGTGGGCAACGGCTCGCTCGAGCAAGGTGAAGTTGGATTTGATGTCTAAACCCATGGCAAACAAACAGGCATTCATCGTTAGAAATCTGTACTTATTTTGAGCAAGGAAGAAAACTAGACAAACCTTGAATAGCCTTGGTTGTTGGGTCGACCTCTGGCTCGGTGTTCTCAACATCGCCATCCTCCGCACCTTCCATCGTCACATCCTCCTTATCCTTGCCGGACGATCTGGAACCCTTGGTCGGGGGAACTACAACAGTCATCTTCTCGTTACTTTTGCGGTCCTTGCTGGTGTTGGATGAGGATGTAGGCGCACCTGCCGTATCCTCTCCCATCTCAACATCTTCGGATCCATTCACACCGTTCTCGGTTGACTTCGATCCATTTGTATGCGACTTATCATCCTCTTTCATGCTGCCGTTTGATGCGCCCTTTGCGTCTTTCTTGGTCGGAGCTGACTTGGCCTTGTTGGCGGCGGCGCGAGTGGTGGGCGCCTTGTCTTTCGCACCCGAGTTCTGGGAGTTCGAGTTTGCCTTTTCACCGTTAGCGGATGAAGAGGTGTCGGATTTATTGTTTGATCTCAAAGAACGCCTTTCGGCCGGCATCTTTCTCAAGCTGTCGAGCTCAGCTGGGCAGCCACCAAGCTATCGGAAGAAGTAGGGGGAAGGGCGAGTGATCACGAGATGAAGACAGGAAGGAGAAAAGCAATTTAGAGAGCCAAACTGCCAATATCACAAGTATGATGAAGAAAAACTGGTGCGGACAGATGGATGAAGTGGATGGGTGATGTGATGTCAAGAGATGGGATGAACGGGCGCAAGAGACCAGATGAGCGCTTAGTCAGTGGAGCTTACCGGGCCTCAACTTAGCACTTTTTCTATCGAAGCTGTTAGAAAGATGACAAAATGATAATATCAAAAAAATTAAGCAAAATAAAGGAGTACCATATGTAAATCAGAATTAATATGGTGCTATCTTGCTCAGTCAATTTCAGTGTGGCTAGACGTGGTTGCTGCTACACAGACACATTCTGAATTTAATGCCTCAGGCATATATGCAGCTTTCCTGGAGTAAACACTGCGGTGCAGTGTAGAGCATTCAACCACTCATCCTTCACGATCCAGAGCTCTCAAAACACCCACAAACATGTCACTGCTCAATTCCCACCTAGAGCAGATTACACTCTCTTCTAATGCTATTGCCGATTTGCCGTTAGTGCTTGTGATCGCTTCAACCATATTGCTTTAATTAACGCGTCCAGGTTTCCTCCCCCACGTATTTTCACCACTGCACTGTTGGGCTCCCACGATATCACAGCCTTGATCCGGGACACCGAAGCCCACGAACGAGCACTCTTCCAGGTCGATCCCTCTACTAAGGCCCATGGACCACAAAGACGTGCCACACGACGCGGGACTATGTTCCCCGCTGAGACCGAAAGGGAGTCAATGGCAAGCCGCATTTATTCGGCGCGGGACAACCGTAACCAGTCTGCAGTGGCAAGGGTACTGGGACACGATATGATGGAAGAGATCAAGCGATCAGCGGGCACCTCAACTAGAGGACCCCGCGGGGAGGTCAACATTGAAGTGCTCCTTCGAGGCGCCGAGATCCTGTGCAACGTTTAGTGAGTGCCACATATCTGATAATAACTATTGGTTCAATCTAACCAGCTCAAAGTCCGGTTGCCGGTGCACAGGAAAAGATTGCCAACCTTCGCTATCGGCATGAGATGATCAGTGAGTCCATAGCACAGTTGGAAGGTCGGGTTGCAACAAACACTGCAGAACTAAATCAAATGAGGCACTCTTATGGAGATGATGAAGATGATTTTTCCCCTACACCGGTGGCCCAACCGGAAATTCCAGAGGTCACTGATGAGGATATTGAGCGAGAGTTGGCCGAAATCCGAAACTTGGAGCAGAGGAAGCGAAGGCTAGAAGAACGGGTTACAGGCATGGATCGAGATCTGGGTGGCTTGATAGGCTGATTCTTTTCTTTCATCATGGCTATATTCCTGCCTTGTGGAAGACTTTCTATTACCATCTTGTCTGCCACGCTACCCACCAGAAAAGGACATCTTGCTCTGTGGACACCTCCTCCGGCTGGATACCACAACTATCTCTCAATACAGAGCTTTCCGGGTTCATGACTCTCCCCTGGTTTACCCTGCCCTAGCCATGTCTCCAATTGTTATTGGTGACAACAGGGTCTGACAAGTTGTTATACTCGGCCAGAATAGGCTCCTCAGTGCTGCAGGCTGCTGTCCATACTGAGCCATTATTCCGAGCAAAGTTTACAGCTGGGTCACTTTCAATTGTCATCAAAAACACGCCGCACGCCCTGCGTCAAGGTCATCACCACCAGCGATCTCTGGTGCCCATATCATTATTCATTCCAAGTTACCCATGAGAGATGTCCATGATACAGCTTTCCATGCTTTACGATAATTATGAACATCAAGATCAATCCATCATTCACTATATTATTACTCTGTATCAACAGGACTACCTCCAACATGCTACATAGTAGAAAATACGTATAATATAGTAGTGGATTTCTTCTATTTCTTCCAATGTTATCCAGGTATCTTTCTTGCGCCGTTTTAGGGCTCGCCTCTCCGTTTTTCGTGAGTATACCTACATAAGGAAGAACTTTCCTTGGGTTACCGCCGTGAGAGAAATGGCTTTGGGGTAGTTTATCTTAATACATCGGTAATTTGGTTTATAGCCTAGTCGAACTGTTGGGCAACCTATATCTCGAATCTATAAGGGGGAACCATATTACTTTTCGATATTAGGAATTAACAGACTGGTGGTGAGATCACCGATACCTGCATGCATTGTCAAAAGACTTCGAAGTAGTTATATGTGAATGAGCTGTTTTCACTCTTCATGGAAATTATAGGACACATCTGATTTTCGGGAATGAAGAGAACAAGAACAGTCGGCCGCTTATACTGTCTTGCCATGTCGTTCCAGTAGTCTTTCCAGTAGTCTTTCCAGTAGTCTTTCCAGTAGTCTTTTAGATATCCTTCCACATCTCGGCCTTCTCTATCAACCTCAACACCCCCCCTCCCCCCAACCTCCTCGGGTACATATATCAGTGAAAGCATCGCTCCTCTCTTCCTCTCTTCCCCTTTCCTCTTAACTAAACAGAAAGAGCGGGGATACGATGTCTACGTCTACGTCCCTTGACCTTGAACTCTTTCATGATTTTCGAAGTAAGTAAGTAGTATCTTCGTGCTCATTGATTCACTTCTAACCGTATTCTAGGCTTTTGCGCCCCAATGTTACCCGGGATCAAGCGCGGCTTGGTGGTTGAACTGAGGTGGATCGGAAGGCGCAAATGGAGGTCCTTCGACTGGACTTTCATTCTTGGCCACCTCACCAATCATCATTCGCTTGTCGCGATGGAGGATCGCCGCTGCCTCTACTGGACGCCGGAACATTCAGGGCTCGATAGGGGATGGCCGACCATCGTCGTGGAAGTCGCGTACTCAGAGACCCCGGCGAAGATGATTAGAGACGCCAAGTTCTGGTTGAACGAATCTTCCGGACAGGTCAACATCGTGCTTACAGTCAATTTACATAAGCGCGGAAGGATAGTTATCCATTGAACAATGGAAGATGGGCACCCGCGCTCCGGTCCCTGTTCAGAAACTAGAGATCACCAGGAACCCGGCACCGAAGTGCGAGAAAATCCAGGGGAGGATGCGACTCTCCTTCGAAGAGATTCACCTCAGACCCAAAGGGTCAGATGACACTGACTTTATTGTCAGTCATCGGGATCTAAAGATTCTCGCAGATCGAGTCTGGAGTGAACAGGACAAACAGGGCAAATCTCAGAAAATTGAGATCACGCGGAACCCAGCGCCAAATTGTGAGAAGAAGCGAGCCAAATGAAGCATTAACTCGGATCTCTCTGAAAAACCTGCTTATGTTCGCCTATCACTGTGTCACTTCGCAACCTGCCAGGACTCCTACGGACTTGGACATGATAGATTTGCACTTGAATGCTGAAGGCTTATGGCGGCATGGGCCGGTCATACATAAGGATCTCAAGTACGACCTAGTTGGGCGCCCGGACTATAGCTTGTGGTATGGCAACGAGGAAGACATCGGATTCAACTGTATACGGTGTCGTGTCTGACCGTTGACGGCCAGTGGTGGGTCTCCTTAAAAATCAACAATGATTCAGAGGTGAGTAAATTTTACCACCACATCATATATGTTCTAACTTGAATAGTGGTCGGAGCATATCATTCCGGCTCGTCTTGGTAATTACCAGGAGGTGCTTGGCATACGACTCTCATTTGAAGAGATCCATCTCAGGCCCAAAGGCCCAGACGACACTGACTTTATTGTCAGTCATCGCGATATAGAGATTCTGGCAGATCAAGTCTGGCATCCACAGGACAAACAGGGCAAATCCAGAAACTAGAGATCACCAGGAACCTGGGATCTCTGTGTCCAGGCTGCTGGACGAGCAGGCGAGCATTCTTAGTTGAGAACGCCGGGCCCCTCCAAACGCTTCCAAGCTTCCAATTGGCGACGTCGCTAGATACGACATTGTTACTGGCTTCGGGCTTAAACCTCAAGATGATGAATCCCTTAAACCAGCACCAAAGTGTGAGAAGATCCAGGGGAGGATACGACTCTCCTTTGAAGATATCCACCTCAGGCCCAAAGGGTCAGATGACACTGATTTTATCATCCGTCATCGCGATATGGAGAATCTCGCAGATCAGGTCTGGCATCAACAGGACAAACGGGGCAAATCTCTGAAAAAGACCACCAAAAAGAAGATATGACAAGGCCGCACAAGCGGCCACTATTCTTGTTACTTGTGCCGCCCACAATGTGAATTCCAAGCCAAATATAATTACCAAAGTCAGAATGAAAATCACTGCACCCTTTGACGACTTAGGTATGCACATGATATTGGTGCACACTCCTGAAATTGACCTTCCAACGAAAGGAGATTGATTAGGTAAGCCTCTGGCAGAGCCCTAGAGCCCTACCTAGGTAGAGCCCCGGGGCTCGGGCCTTGGAGGGCTTTCTCCGGGCCTTTCTCCAGGGGTCAACCCTAGAGGTGGACTATATGCCCGTATCAGGATGTATAGGATATGCCCTAGAAATACCACATAGATTACCTAGTTAAAGAAGATCAAAGAATATTACAATTAAAAAGATATCCCAATTACCAAATAATAAAGACCTTTGCGAGCTTGTAGTTTCACAGAACACTGGCCTTGGTTAAAGGGCGAATGCCAAGACCGGGCCTAACCTCCATCACCGCCGTCAAAAGTTGTAATCTGCCAAAGCTGAAGTCCATTGCATTCGGACTATCCTAATCTACCATCTTGGGCGGTGTAGTATAGCCTCGCTTGATATCCCAGACAACTGCGACCGGCTATATCCCTAAACACAAACTATTTCGTGTCGATTATCCTTTCCCACACCCTTTAACTCTCTTGCCCTTGAATCCTCAGCAGAGCACCAGTACATCATCATCGCGGAGATGGATGGGTCTCAGGGCCAAGTTGGCCAAGTTGGCCAGCCAATGGGTGCCCCACAGCCACAGCACTCCAACCTCATCCGAACCGATCAAGTGCAGAAGCTACCGCATCTCAGTGACCAGCAGAAGGCCCAGCATACCCAACTAGTGCGCAGCCTCTGGGATTTGCTGAACACCCGCGATCCACAGACCCACGAATACCAACAGGCGCATACGAAGCTCTCGCAGCTGTCGCAGAACTTGATGAAGGGGATGCGGGTTTTCCAGCAAAACCGACAGCAGGCAATGCAACAGCACCAGCACCAGCAGGCAGCAGTGCAAGGCCAGCCAGGACAACAGCCACAGCAGGGGCAGCAGACACAACCGGTACAACAAGCTCCTCAGGGAACGCAGGCACCACAGGGACAACCCGTCCAGCGAACCCAATCCAACAACCCTCAGACGATCAATCAGCTCATACCGCAAATCCAAGCCCGGGTCAGCGCGCTCAATTTCTTCCTGCCTCCGAACGTGACCCCCGAGCAGGTGCAAACATGGATACCCGAGGCTCGATTGCGATATGGTATCGCTCTTCAGAAGCAGGAGGTTGGACGGGCTCGGATGGCCGATCTTCGTTCGTCATATGCTCAGCGGCAGGCCCAAGGCAATATGAGCCAAGAGGAAATGCAAGAATTCAAAAATCGACAGCTGGCGGCTGAAAAGCTTTTCCGAGAGGGTAGCGAGTTCTTGAACAAGTTCAAGGAACAGCAGGAAAGCTTCAAGATTCAGTCGCAACAAAATCCACAGAATCAAGCGATGAATCAGGCGGCACAGGCAAATACACCGGTCAATTTGAACCAAGCCCCAGTCGCACCTCCCGTGTCAGCTCAAAATGTACAGAATCCCCAGGCAGGAACGGCAGGAAACGCCATGCAATCAGGGCAACCTCAACCCCCAGCTCCCCATACTATCAACTCAGCGGTCAATGCAGCGCGTCAAACTGCCATGTCCCCCTCTGCCTCCCAACCTGGGCAACCCCCTTCCGCCCAATCTGCGGGAAACACTCCAGTCCCAATCAGTGCACCACTTCCTCAGGTGCAACGTCCACAGCCACCCTCCCAGCAAGGAACTCCAGGAGGGCAAGTCACTTTCAGCCAAAACCCCCATCCTGACGGGTCCACCCCCACCCCCCCAGGGCCTCCCCAACAGGTAAACCAAGGCCCACCTCGTCCTCTCTCACACCAAGCTGCTATCTCACAAGCCGCACAAACCTACACCAACCCCACCCCTCAACAGCAATCAATGAACCAACAAGCCCAGGTCAACCAGCAAGCTCACCCCCAGGGTTATCTTGCCAACCGTCCAGGTGAAACCCCCAACCGCAACACCAACATGGCTATCCCCAAGAACCTGCACGTCTCAACCCCCGAGCCCGTCTCAATGCCAGGCTCCCGTCCCTCTCTTTCCGGTGGTCCCAGCCACGGCGCCATGGGCATGATGGGCCAGCCCGCGATCCAGAAACACCCCGGCTACGTCCTGGAAGGTGAAGGCCAGCGCGTGCTGAGCAAGAAGATGCTCGACATCCTCGTGCGCCAGGTCACCGGTGGCGGCGAAGGAGAAATGCTGACCCCAGATGCCGAAGAGGTAAGCTTGCCCCTCTTCAAAGTGAGAGACAAATAAAAATAAGATCAAAACATGTTAATATTTCCCCCCAGTTCATCCTCCAAATGGCAGATGATTTCGTCGACGAAGTCATCACCCAAGCCTGTCGTCTCGCCAAGCTGCGCCCTTCCTCGACCCTCGAGCTGCGCGATATCCAGCTCGTCCTCGAGCGTAACTACAACATGCGGATCTCGGGCTTCTCTACTGATGACCTTCGCACTGTCAAGAAGCCTCAGCCTACCCAGGGCTGGACTCAGAAGATGTCTGCTATCCAGGCTGCCAAGGTCACTCAGGGCAAGAACGAGTAAGATGTAGATGCAACTTGCATCGTGGCTTCTGTCGCGATCTTGCGCGCAGATGGTCTGGACCGCCTTCTTTTTTTTTCAGTTATGTTGCACAGTTCGCTTTGGCTTTACGTTTCATGTTCCTTTCTCGGAGGTCAAATTGGGGTGTTTCTTTTCATTTTTCGTTTTTGTTTCTATTTTACCCTTTCTATTGATTCTCTTCAGAATATGGCGTCTACGTGATGAATGGGCAGGTCTTACATATCTTTCCTTGCTTATCTTGTTTGGCTTCGCGTTCCATCGTGGTGGGAAACGGGGTCTTTTTAGTGGTCTCTTACTTAGGTCCATCTTTGCTTGCGACTCAGTCTATGCTGTGCTTGAATAATGAATTGCCTACCTGGCTTTGGGCTCTACGCTTGTCCACTCCGGTCTAGAGAGGATGTAGGCACATTGAGCAGGTCAAGCTCTAGTATCGAGTCTCACCCGCGCAGCCACCATAGTATACCACCTACGCAACGTACCTACATAGGTAGTTACTTTCGGTACATTAGGTCCACGGAGTTCGCTACAATGCATCTACTTTGCAACTCGTCGACTTTACCACCTACAAAAAGGTTGCAACTGACAGAAAAAGAAGTAGTAAGGAAGTCCCCACACTGAATTCTGCTAAGTTGATTACCCTCAGCAAATAAGAAGCATGAATATCGAGAGAAAACATGTGGTATAGTGATTGGTACAGGGTATGGAGAGACTCGATCAAGGAACAAGCAAATCAAAGAGAAAAGAAAAGAAGAAGCGGGATACACAAGAGAGATACAATAAGGGAAAAAAAAGCGTTCGATGAACGGAGTGAAGACCGGATTCTGGAGCCGGCGGTATTCTTTGGCTGTGAGGGCGTGCTTTGAGAACAAAAATAAAGGAAAAAAGAAAAAGGAAATGAGATGGTTGGTGAAAAGATTGGATCATCGATGTGACGTTGGCACAGAATATGACAGCAACACTTATTGGGCTGGAGATGAGGTCTGGTTATGATATAGAGTGTGGCAACGGTATGTTTGGCAACGGTATGTTCGATCAATGAAGGTGGAACCTGTACAGTCCATGGGTGGACAGCGGACAGTACAGGCTCGTAGTAAGCAAGGCTAGAGAGAATGAAGGCGCTTGAGACGGCGAAGAAAAGAGAGAAAGAGTCGGTGAGGTTGAGCCTTCGGGTTTCGGGCTTTGTCCAAATGTTCCGAGTAATCCAGGCAAAGGTAAATAGGAAACACGCGAAGAGACGGAGATGGGTCGCTCAACAGTCAACAAAAATTATACACATGTCACTCGTGAACATCAGTTTCTTGCGGAAAGTGTTGGGGGAAAGTATGAGGATAGGAAGATGATATGCCTCGCGCAGACCCATGCTGAGGAAACAAAATAGGTGGTTCTATCAAGAGCAACAAGGGGGATATCTCGCTGAATACAAAAAAAAAAACAAGACGAATAGAGGTATCAAAGGGATAGCAGTCGCTAACGTCGGACCGGACTGGGATTCACGAAATTGCGCCGATCAACTTCCTTGCCTTTGCTGGGAGTTGCCGGTGGACCGTCGCGGGGGAGAGGAGGCAATTCCTTGTCTGATGCTGGAGTGCCATGTCGGCTGTTGGAACTGCGCCCTCCGACACTGCTGGCCTCGCCGGCTTCGTCCACGATGGGGAGAGTCGAAGTTGGACCGGGGCCCCCGGCGTCTGCTGGGTCCCAAACAGTGGCTAATGTTCGAGGATGTGTGATGGACACGTCTTTCGATGCCTCCTTCTCTGCTGCCTGCATTGTGCGCTCGACAGAAGAGGAGCTCGAACGTGGCTTTTCGGTTAATTGTTGAGGTGCGCCTGACGCGGAGGCTTCGGCTTCTTCGCGTCGTCGTTCGGCTTCTTCCCTCGACATGGTGATTCCTTTGATGAAATTAATGAAGCGCTCTCCGTAGCTCTCTGGTGGGATTGGAGAAATCTGTGTCCGGTCATGCGAGAGTCCTTTGAAAAAGTTCTCCAGTTTCTTGGTCGTTCCGTAATGGGTCAGGCAATCAATTATACCGAGGTAATAGATCTCATCACCAGGTTGGCCATTCTCATGAGTAGCCCGGAAACCTCCATCATCCGCGTAGAAGACATGGTATTTCCGTTCATCGAGGATTTCATCTGGCATCTTCGCAGCTGCTTTGTCCAATGGAACAGGCCGTTCACGTTTGATAAGCATGCGCAGCTCCCGGGCCTTGCGTTCATTTTCCAATTTTGATGGAGTGCGCATTAGGTTGTTGGGAGTCGTATCCTCTTCGCGGTTGCCTCCTGGCTGGAAGACCTGAAGAGTCTTGTCACGCAATTTCTCTTCATTGCCCCTGCCTGCATCATGGATTCCTACTAGAAGAGAATAGTCCATGATCTTGAGTCTTTGAAGCAACACGACGTCGCGTTTCAATTGCTCAATGAAGAAGTCTCGTTTTGACGGGCCACATTCCAAATGACGGTTGCGACGAACCCAGTTCAGGTCCTTCATAGTCGCTCTGGGGTTTCTCTCGAGGTCTGACTCTTGCAGATCACGACCAATCGTCGAGCCCTTGAGGTCGAACGTCTGGTGGATATCCCGGTGGGGCGGGAACAGGTTGTTCATTACGACAAAGTGGATCTTTCGGCCGTATGCCATTTTGACTCGGTGCAATCCGTAGAATTGTGAGATGAGTGTGTTTGGGTTGTTCTCCACGTGCCGGTAGTACTCAGGAAGAATCTTCCGGAGCAGCTTGTGCTCGGAATGGTGGATGGTCTTGATGATGTACTTGTAGTCGCGTGAGAAGTAAAAGAAGCTCCCGCTCTTACCGGGGGAGCCCAGTTCCGACAGAATGTACTTGCTTGTGAGGGACATAAGGTAGTCGGCGGGATCGAGACGGAACTTGGAGCGAAGGTGCCGGAACACCCAAGGTGCATAGTCCTTGAACTTGAAGTCGTATTTTGCGGAGGGAATCAGTTCGTTTCCAGTTCTGCTGCTGTCAGTCATGTCCAAGTCATCAACATCGAAAGGGGTGCGCACATGTCAAAGGAGAACTTGTGTTTGGCATCAAAGTCCGCTGAGGTGAGTTCCCGGTCCATTTTCGCATTGATTCTCGAGACCGTGAAGCGGATACCGGTCAACATGTTGTATGCCGTCACATAGTTGACGTGATTCTGGTCCACTTTGGTGCCGACAATCACCCGATCATCGTCCTCCTCTTCGCGGCGTCGTCGTGAGGCTCGCTTTTGTTTAATCGCTTCGGCCCATCGGGCCGCATCTTCATCCGGCGGTGCCTCATCCAAAGTGATATCTTGCTGGGTGCTGTTTTTCGTTGCCCGTCTAATCAGACCGACTGACGCGCGTCGGAAGCCGGTGGTCGGTGACATTCGGCCACTGCTGTACGCAGCATCATCGGTGTATTCTCGGCTATCTCGTCGAACACTGGGCGTTCTTGGAACCTGCAATGAATGTCGTTGTCGCATACTCGAGTTCTGCGATTCTGGCACTGAGGCAGCGTCGAGTATGGATGAGGCGGGAGGGGAGGAGTGACGTGGTTGGGGGGGCTTCGAATTAGGTGTCAGGCGATCAGGGTCTGGAGAATAGCGACCGTGCTCATCCTGCTGCGGGATTTGTAAGAGTGAGGCCGACGGCGAGATTGAAGACTCATCGGCGTAGGGTGGATGAACGTCTCCATTGACCATGAGTTTCCCTTGGACAGGTCGGCCATTTGCAGTACCATTGGGTTGTTGGCTGGAAGGAGATGCTGTTGTGGAAATAGCTCCCGGTCCATTGTCCGAAGGTTTACGGTCCAGCATGGCGGACGGGCGGCCGTTCTCGCGGGGCTCCCTCGTGGATCCATTGCCTACCGAATGCATGCTGCCGTCCTTGGACAGGGGCAGTTCGCGCGTGTACGAGCCGACACTAGAGCGAGGGCCATTCAGGGAGTATGCACTGCCGTTCTTCAGGTCGGTCAAAAGCTGTCGGTCATTCTGGGAGTCGTGATTCACGTCGTTTTCGTTGGGCCAGTTGGTCCACAGGAAAGTATTTCCGACGGGGGTCTTGTCGTGCGACTTTCGAGAGGATTCAAAGGAGCGAGGATGGGTAGCCGTGGCCGTGGCAGTCTGGTAAGAGACGTCGTTGGAGAAGGCTGGCATGTTGAAGTTTCAGGGAACGGGGGTGACGTGAGTTCTGCGTGGACCGGCAACCCGAAGTGACGGCAGTCGCCCTTATTGGCGGAGATCCAGGAAAGTTGTGAACCGGACGGAGTTCCAGAGAGGAAAACAAAGAAAGTATAGAGCCAGTTGCCCAGATGGTATTCAACCGATCAACATAATTCAAAGGGGAAGGGGAAGACGGTAAATGAGGTTAAAATGGGGGAAATATGGGGGGGAGTTGTGGAAGGGGAGAAGGTTGGTTGTCTGGGAGAAAAGAATTACACGTATGTACGGAGTCCAAATGTATAACTCCACCGTTGATATCTTCTTTCTACGTGAGTTTATTTTTTATATATATTAGATGTTTATATTATATTCTGATAGATACAGACTCTTTTATTTTAATTCCTTATATACTTGGAGAACATACGGATATAATTATTGTGGTTTATATGTAATATGGGTATATGTAAATACTAGGCACATGTATCAGGCTGCTGCATAAAAAAACTCGGATGTTCAATGAGCACGGTTTATCACATCATTTTTTCTTGTTTTACTGTTTACTGTTATACTGTTATATTACTTTCGATTATACTTTCAATATAAAACTGTCAGTTTTATTGGTCTTTCTCTAATTTAATACAGTAACCGAGTTGTTCATGCAAGGAGATGGTTGCACAAAAGTCTGATAGTATACCCAAGGCATCCATGGATCGACTCACATATAATGATACCGTATGGTCATTCCCAATACCCATATTCCGTACACACTAATACACGTGGGGACCAATTACATGTACAATGTCCAGCCTATCCCTGGGCAATTGCTTTGATTTCAGCCCTAGGGAGATAAAGAATCTGACAATCTTCTTCTACCGTCTCTATAAAGTATATACATATACACAGGTATACATACTCCGTAGTTACTCCAGTAAAAGCAATTGTTCCAAAAATAGGGCTCTCCATAAATCTTCCGCATCTGCGCCACAGGGGAAATTCTCCACTTCCTGTACGAAGATACAAAGATACAACATAATAAGGATAGTCCCTGACCGGCATCCCCGTCGCCCCCGAGCTCCGGAATAAATTCCAACATCCGAGCCGATTAGTAAAAATAGACGGTCAATCTCGAGGACCCGATATTGTAGGGCATCCGCGTACAAATCAAACTTCGAACCTTTGAAGCGTCAATTCCCATCTCGGGGCTCCTCTATCACCTCTACTGTGCGCCAACCAATCCTAGTTCTCACTTTCCATGGGTGACTCCGCCATAACATGTGGTGTGGCGTAGTCATATCTCTAACCATGCCAGATTTAACTTTAACTTATCTTAATATCCGATTTGGGATCTAGTATCGGCATAGCCATTCAGAGACCGCTATCATAAACAGTACGGATTGTTACATCGATGGAGATGAATGTCTCTATGTGTGCATGTGGATGGCAAGATAGGATTATGCCTCGTCATATGACTTCTGTAGCTCAATCGTAGCACGTCCTCCAATCATCCATTCATGAACTAGAAGAAACTGCTCGAATTGGAAGTTCCGTTGGGAAAATATTTGAACAAAAGGAAGTATGAGCACTTGGTTAATTTGGACCCCTCCAAATTGTCAAGATCCATTGATATAATTGATATATCTATATCATAATTCCAATCGAAGAGTTATCTCAGGATATGGTTGGCGTCTAGGGTTCGGCCCCCACCGAGTCCCCGATCTAGTGCGACAGAGCAAGAATGAGGTGCGGAGTAATTAGATTTGCTTTTTCGATCACTACATATGTACAGTACCTATTTGCCGCCAAACTATCAGGCGCTACGTGATGTACTTGGCCATTTCTGTCTTATCTGAACCTAAGAACAAAGAAAAGCAGCACCGCAACCCACTCCGTACCATCTCCGTAGTGCATGATCCTGACTCCATATTGTAGCCTCACTTGCATAGATCACATATCATGTGCAGTTTGGGCGAGGGTCTACTTCATCGTTGGGCATGAAACTTGATTTTATAGTTGTGCTCTATACTCAACATACCCGGCCTATTCATTATTTGACATAGATATAGATAGGCAAGGCGTAGCCTGTCGATCTTTCCAAGGTTACTTAGGTTACTCTTAAAAAGAGGGAATAAAATACAGAACAAATCTCGCAGGATCAAAAGTCCTTTTTTTCTTCCGGGATACTTGGTGCAAGCATCCATAACAGGTTAAAACAGATATCTTTCCAAGTTGTGATAAATCAAACTTGGAAAAAATCCAACAGTAGTGCGCTTCCCAGTTGAGTCAGTCACATACGCCAAATCTATAGGATTGTGATATGATTCTCTAGGAGGACACCGAGTTTCCGCCATCACAGTCAAGCGAATAAACCGACTAGGCACAAGGAATTTTTAAGTCCAATAAAAGGATGGAGTCACTACTACGGGTCAATGCCCTTAAATGCGACAGTGTGAGCAGTGGGAAATTCGAAGGACTATATAGACAGGGCCTTATTTAGAGGCTGGTGCCAACTTCCTATGGTTATTACCGCTCTTCGGCGGTTATCCCCAACCTTTGATCGGATACTTATGAAGGTGAGTTTCTGGGAAAAGAACGAGGAGTTCAAGCCACCAGCAGACTACTGATACCTTTCTACTGAGATTGAAAAAGTTCGTGCTCGTCAGCGTGTTTGGGGCGTCAATTTTGAAAGAAGGGAGCAAATTCGAGTTCACTCACCAACCACAGCTGAACAAATTCACCAAGAGAGAGACCAAGACAGACATCAACCTCTCCCGGTTCAGGCCGGTGGAAACCATTGGGTTCGTCGTCTTCCTGTTTAAATGCCTTGTTTATACCCTAGCCTTTGGCATGTTGGCAAATGTTCTCCGTGGAAATGGCATGGTCTCTCAGACTCTTCTAAATGTCCTTGGATGATGTGCTTGAATGCTTGTTCAAGTTCTTCAGTGGCATATGCCATAGTCACGATATATGTCCCTGATGTTAAGAAATAGTAGAAAAGATATTACGACCACGATTTACGTACTCTCTGTCTGGCATAGCTTGACTATTAGCTCGTTTTTATTACACTCATTTACTGTTTCTTTACCCACTGACTGTATGTATTAAATAAAGCCCCAGTATCAGATCGTAACCCCCCGGGGTATTATATTCAGGTTCGGGTTCAAAGGGTTTTCTGTCAAAATAGCTCAAGCCAGGGCTAAGCTAGGATTCTAAGCATCCTCTGGTAATAATACTTGTTTCAGTCCAGAATGATACAAAGATACGAAGATAAAAATAAATCACTGACACGGGAGAATATGTGGAGAGATCTACAGTTTGTTTACGACTACTCCGTACTCCGTACAATATACGCGATCGACACTCTAGGTAGTATCTACTACAGTTTAACCTTTATTCAGCCAAAAAAACCAATTTGAATTCCACAGTGACCATGGAATTAATCACGATATAAAGGTAATAAGAAGACTGCAGTTCCCCATTGCAAAACCCACCGCAGGACGCCATCCATAGGACTTTGGAAAGAAGCAAAGCCATCATAACAAAGATACCCCAAAAAAATCAAAAAGAAGCAAAAAAGCCAAGGAAACCATCAGAGCCACAGAGATTAATGAGTCCAAAGAAAGAAATTACAAGAGAAGAAAGGAATCAGTACCAGGTACTCTCCCTGGAAATGCGCACGTGAAAATATAGGGAGAGCTCAACCTAGTGAAAAAGACAGGACATTGAAGCCTCTATTTCTTGGTAGTCCGCTTCTTGGGAGCAGCCCGGGTTGTTGTGGGCTGCGGGGCAGTAGTCTTGGTGATACGGCCAGACTTGGTCTTTCCCAGAATCTTGGGCTGCTCAACGATAGCAGGGGCCTGGAATGTTCGTCAGTAACGGGTCGATCAAGGGGGGACAGATGGACCGAAAATCCGGAAATCAACTTACGGCGGTGGAGGTCTTGCGAGCCTTGCCAGAATTAGCCTTGGGCTTGGTGGCGGCGGCCTTCTTGCCCGCAGTCTTCTTGGGAGCGGCAGTCTTGGTAGTCTTTGTGACAGTCTTCTTGGGACCAGTCTTGGCGGGTGCCTTATATCACAATTAGCATGGACCATAGAAATACATCCTCGATGAGAGCTTACCTTAGCGGTGGGCTTCGGAGCAGGCTTCGCGGCAGGCTTCGCGGCAGGCTTAGGAGCGGCCTTGACAGGAGCATCCTTCTTTGCAAGCTTCAAAGGGCCAGATGGGCCTAGAGGATGACGCGTCAGTTAAATGGTTCAAACAACGGATGAAACTATCTCAAACCCATGCGGCGAAATGCAGAAGTTGAATCAGATCACGCAGAGTAGGATGGAATCAATGCGCGCAGGCAGGGTACATAGGAACATACCCTTGGGCTGAGTGAACTCATTCTTCTCAACACCGGCCTTGATAGCCTTGTTGAACTGAGAGTCGAAGACACTCTGGGAAGTGACGTTGATCTTGTTGTTAGACTGAACGTACTTCTTGATAGCCTGGCGACTAAAATAAGGGGAGATTCAGTCAGTGGCTGGTTTCTAGAATAAATGGCGCGAAATGCCGGGACCAATCCCAGAGGCATCGGCGACGAAGGAGAACACCAGAATACATACCTGCTACCATTGCGTTCCTTCAGCTATACGCAGAACGAGCAAGAGTCAGCAATGAAAATGAATAAAAACTAAGAACTGGTTTGGTTGTGGTTGTCTATGCCCAAAGGCAAAGACGTGTCACGGTCGGGCGCGCGACCCGAATCACAACAACCAGGTTGGCTCGCGCCGGCAGTGATCAACTCACGTTAATAATGGCATCCTTGATCATATCTGTATTGATCGAATCAGCAGATGTTCGCGACGAGATTCATGTCCATATCGCTTTTGCGCGATATGGTGGACATTCAGGATCAGTGAAAACATACCACGGTAAGAGGTAGGAACAGTAGGCGCCACCTTCTTGGGCGCGCTGGTAACCTTCTTGGGAGGCATGATGATTGATTTAAAGTGAGAAAGGGAGAAGATGAAGAAGGTCAAGTTATCAAAAGATAAGAAGACTAGAGAAAAAAAAGTGTTGGTGAGAGTGAAAGCAGAAGAGGAAGAAAAAAGAGCAGAAGGGAAAGGGAAGACCGCGGGGCATCCGTGATTTATAGGCGACCGGTGTTGACAACAAGATCATCAGAGTGAAAAAAGCACTTTCTTTCTGATTTTCTTTCTAAATTTTATCTTTTAGCCGGTTCTTTTTTTTATTTAAATGTTGTGTTTCTTTCCTGTCTTGCTGTGTTCTTTGCGAGTATCACTTCGCGTATCCCAACTGGAAGGATGATGTCTACGCATTCTCTCTCTCTTTGATATGAGATACTCAAGAATATCAAGATACTTTATTATCTTTTTTTAAAAAAATAACTATTAGAATAACAGAAGATTCAGAAGATTCAGAAGATTCAGAAGATTCAGCAAAATTATAACGCGACAATACTCATATGAACAGGTAGACTGGTGCTTCTACGCGTCCCATTTCCCCTCGATGGAAATCGCGCATACTCTATTTTGGAGGCTTTGGGGCCCATATCTTCTCAGAGACGGTCCGGGAGATCCTTGTCCTATAGCCACATTCCAATGCCGTCTGGGGTAACCATTCCCTTATGAGGATCCAGGAACCCTTCTTGAAATTTGGAATCCAGAGATAGTTCGGAGCTATATTATGACCTTTTATACTTATAACGTTGATGCACTGAAGCCTCCTTGCTTGGAGAGGGGGACCTGCATTACCTCGTGCTAAAAGGTCACGTAGATTTTCAAAGGCTTGTGACTCGATTTCCATGGTACAACCCCTAGATGATGTCGAGACTCGGCTGGACGCGTATACGCTGAACATTTTATAGTAACATTATCTACCTCAAAAGTAATGCGAATTTGAAATATGAGCTGGTTATCATTTGGTTTTAGTCTTTTCACTAGGAAAATAATAAGAATAGTAGGAAAACGAGCACTTACACCAGGAGTAACACAGATGACCACATATATATATCATCAAAACCAACAGGGAAATTAATGGATTTTTTTTTTTTTCACATTTTATCAAGAGAGCTAGATACCAGAAGTGCCATAACAACTACAATATGAAGCCCAACTTCACTTCGGATCAGGGCACGCGATATATATCGCCCAAGAGAGGGGAAACCCTGGAAGCTCGCACCTGGCGGCAACGCCACTGCATAATCACATCAGGATCATCAGACACAACCAATGAAAGACACAGAATAGCCCCGATCCCACCTCTCCCCGCTGATTCGCACTCATAAAGTTACCGAGAAGAAGAAACCGTGGGAGGGCGGGGGTTAGATCGACCCGGGACGGATGTATAGGGACCCATATGATGAGCGTGGACGTTTTGTCACAACACCGAACCAAACACAGACGGATAATAATAAAAACACACGATCATTGAACCAAACTACTCGTTCCATACCGTATGACCCCAATTATTGGTCCATCAGCATAGCTGTGTGACGGGGATCATCGTATCTGCATCAACCGGCGCGTCGAATCAAGGGCTCAGATGGTGACAACGCTGATCCTGCACTGCATGAACTCTTGCTGTATATTTGGATGGTGTAAATTGTTCATGGTAAACAGTGCCAGCGTACATTTTCTGCATTCGAGGTGTTTCCTGCTTTTCATCATGAAGATCAGTCGTGGTTGGTGTTGGGAGGCCTCGACTAATCTCGCTAATCGGACCCGATCTATACAACTCTCTACGCGAACGCTGAGTATTGACACCCTCAATATAACCACACCAGAACATCTGAAAAGTTGATTTGATATGCTCATGCATAGAGAACAAATGGAAGATACCAAATATACAGTTTTTGGACCTGTCTATCAACTGTGGCCCCTAGGATCAGACAAAGTCCCCATGTCTGTTCTACTTGATCCTGTTTGATCCTGGCTTCCAAGGAGCTGGAAAAGGTTACTGGAACAATAGAGAAGCATCGGAATACATATTTCTCCAATTTTATTTTAAATCAGATCACCCTTTGCTATGATACACGGAACTTCATGCCCTGTCCCGATCCCCGAGGCGAAACGGACATTCTTCGCAATCAAAACAATCCATAAGAAATAATAAAACAAAATAAACCACAGAACGCCCGCGCCAGTCCAGCTCATGTTAGATCAGGAAAGAATTTTGTATCGTAAGTTGTTTTTGACGGAAAAAAGAAAAATGCATCTCTCGTCATCAAGAAACTAGGCCGCTCCACGCGGCTTCGCCTTGGCTTCCTTCTTAGCCTTGGCATCTTCCTTCTTTTTCTTCTTTTGTTGCTGCAGCTTCTCGTCGTGCTTGCGCTTGAGAGATGCCTTCTCGTCTTCAGTGCGGGCGACGGGCTTGAAGAATCCCTCTAGTCGGGATTGCTGAGCGGTCTTGAGGTGCTTCGACAGACGAGCGGCACCGTTGCGCACTCGGTCTTCATTGAAGCCCTTGTCCCCAACCAGGAACTCAATCAGGCCCTCAATATTGGGAGCTTCCCACTTGAAGTCGCATTCCGCGTGATCGGCAGGCCGGACGTCTGGGTTGATAAAAAGTTCTCGTGCATCTTCGTATGGCCAGTCCTCGGGAACTACGAATTTCTTTTTCGGGTCGTTCTTCATGAACTCTAGGACCTTCTCTAAAGACTTGTGCTCCTTGATTAGGCTGAGAGCAGTGGTGGCTCCCACCTTGGGAATAGGCTCCAGGTAATCACAGCCTAGAAGAATGCAGAGATCGATGAACTGCATGGTAGATATAGTCAGCAATTGTGCCTACGCGTATGAATAATTAGGATCCCGTACCTGTGAGCGGTCCATATCGAGACCCTCAAGGGCTCGATCCAAGTGGATCTCCTGGATAGGTTCCTTGCGCTGCTCACTGAACGTCAGGTGGCGCAGGAGAATCGGCGACTCAAAGCACAATGTATCCATATCCTCTGATGCAGCTGCGTACACCTTGCCCGCACGAGCCAGGACAGCACACTGGGCTTCGGCTTCCGTTGGCGCATTAATGAAAGGAATTCCCATCAGTCCAAGGAGCTTCTTGCACTCCGCATTGTGTTCACGGGTGACGCGGACAGTCCGTCGTGAGAACTTTTCGATATCTTCCGCAGTTCCAGTTTCCTTGGCCTCTTCATGGGCCTCGGTTGCTTCAGCCTTGCGCGCAACACGCTTGGCCAATTCACCAGACTTGAGCTTCGGCGGAGCTCCGTCGAAAACGTAAAGAGGTTTAATGCCGTTATCGACCATTCGCAGAGTGCGGTAAAACATGCCCATCAGGTGGGACGTGGTCTCACCCGACTCACTCATGAGCTGTTGACCCTCCGAGCGGACCGCGATCAGGAAACTGTAGATGCTCATCGACCTGTTCTGGGTTAGCGACTAGAGATTCTTGAGCTACCGGGACGGTGACCCAATAACGTACGCATCCTAATTTGAAGAATTTATATGTCAGCATCCGAAGATATATTGCAGGTTATACAATTCATACAATTGCGACCTTGCGGCCGAAGTGGTTCTTGATCTCGCCCGTCTTGATCGCATCGGGGGCATTCTCGGAGATCACTTGGTACAGATCTGGTATTTATTTAGCAAAGAGGCGTGGATAATTGAGAGTAAGATACTTACGCTTAATACCCATCTTGAATGTGAGCTCAGGTGGTCTCAAGTTGGAATCTTGTTGTCTGTGTAGAGAGTTGAGCTTGACCTGTCGCAATACGCGAACGCGCTGGGGAAGCGCGACACCATTTAAACCTAATTGGGTATAGTGTACTACAAGGTCAGGTGACCGGTCAATTCCAGCCTTATTGTTGCCTGAATATGCATGTATGCCTCAGGCGGCCAACCGGTAATTCGGGCCAGAACCGGCCGGTCCATGGGTGTGAAGCTGCTCCGACCCCGCCTTTCTATCTTCCCCGGACTGCGCCAGGAGGATGAGTCCAGCCTCTAGACTAATATGAAGCGTAGTCGGATTCAATTCGAGGCCAATGGTGAGGCCTCGTCCGATTCTCCCCCGCAGGGTGCCTTCACCCCGGAGGACCGCCCTCACCACGTTCCGAAGATCTCTCGGCGGATAAGAGCATGCACTGAGTGTAAGCGGCACAAGGTACGCTGTGACATGAAGGCAACTGACTCGGTGTGCTCTCGGTGTCAGCGCATGGGACTAGAGTGTGTTGTGAATAAAAGCCTCCAAACATTACTAGAGGACGAAGCTGAGTGAGTGCCTTATATTCGCTATTTACATTGGTGACATATACTGATTGCGCCGGCTACGACAGGTGGAAATCAATGATCGAATCGGCAATGACGGACCTACTCAGGAAATCCCAGCTACCAGAGCTATCATACTACCAAGCAGGTGGTACCATCGAGACGCCTTCGAACAAGAGAGGCCGGAAAGACTCCACCGTCTCGACTGATGATAATGGACTTGTACAACATAGAAGAGCTGAGCCAGTCGACAATACAATGAGAAATGGCACAGCTGCAAGGTCAAACTATGGCTTCCCCCAGCAACAGCCACGGTATTCTTTGGACCGCGAGGAAGCTGGCGCAACCTCTCTGGTCACAGCACCAATGGGCAGTTTATACGAGGTGACGCAGCTCAGTGAAAACCGCGAGAGCTCGCCCGGACAAAAACTTGCCCCCGATCAAGCACTGGTTACTGATCTCATCTCGCGCGGAGTGGTCGATATCCAAGAAGCGGAGGAGCTGTTCTATCAGTTCGACCAGGTTCTCAACCGCTACCTATGGGATGGAGCCTTGCTAGCACATAAAGACTTGACGTCAGTACGACGGTCTTCATCAATGCTGTCTGCCGCTATTTTGGCCGTTACCGCGCTTCACATGCCGACTAAAGAACGCACGTTTGATACATGCTACACCGAGTTTGCAAGATTGGCATCGGAGTCTATGCTGGGCCACCATCATACTTTAGATGATATCCGCGCACTATGCATTGGAGCATTTTGGCTTGCGGATGTTAGCTGGAAGCTTTCTGGTTATGCAGTTCGTATTGCAACTGAGCGCAATCTGCACCAATTCTTCCGGAAAGCCACACAAGGGTCGCCAGAACACATGGAACAGGCGAGGCTATGGTATCTCCTCTACGTGAGTAATCTTTGACCCAATTGTTGTTGATTTTGCTCATTTTTTCAGACCTTGGAACACCACTTTTCTATTGCATACGGTCGACCACCGATGATACACGAAGATGCCAGTATCACTCAACACAATATCTTCACACAAAATCCATCAATTTCACAGGGGGACCTTCGACTTCACAGCCAGGTCGACCTATTCATTATTCTCACCCGTATATATTTTGCATTCGGTCCAGATGTTGACCTAGAGGTTCCCGAGAGCGATTTCCCCAAGATTGATCAATACGATGTTGATATTGGGGACTGGAAGTCGGCATGGCTTCCTAGACTTGGTAAGTCTTGACTCCCTAGGACATGACTACATCGTCTAATTCGTTACTACAGCGGGGAGCCGATACGTCGGTGCATATCCCTACAAGGCCGTGTATATGCATTACCATTTTTCTCGACTGCAGCTAAACTCCGTTGCTCTGCGCACATACCACTCATCCACCTCCTCTGGACAAATGTCATTTGAACGCAGGAAGCGTGCAAACATCGCTGTTGAATCAGCCATTGCGACCCTCCAGGTTTGCCTGGATGAGCGAGATATTCAGCTGGCGCTTGTCGGTGTCCCACTATATCTTCACAGTATGATCACCTTTGCTGCAGTCTTTCTGCTAAAGATCGCAGCCAAGGTTTGCTCGAACGGGGCCATTCCCGGGAGCCAGGGCAAACGGACCTCTATCGCCTCGGCAGGGCTACACGTCGACGTGAGCTACGTGCGTGTTCTCGTTGGGCGGGTCGTTGAGCTCATGGTGTCCTGCAGCCAGCGGGCGAGCGAGCGCCACCTGAGCCACCACATCGCCCGGGGTCTTCGCAAAATGCTGACTGGGCTTGAGGAATGGGAGAAGCGCACTGCTGGTACCCAACATTCTATGGGGTCAACTGCGCAGGAAGCTCATTCTCTCTTCAAGCCGGTGGTCATCCCCGGAGCGCAAATGCTGGGTGAGCGTGACACCATCTTGAATCACCCACCTCCTTTGCTTGGAGTTGCGCCGCTATCGGCTGAACGCAGCAATGGGTTTGAGCCTCCTATGACCCCAGGAAAGCTGGAGCCCGGTCTATCAGAGGGCTCGGACGACCCTATGATGGCAGATCTTTGGGGATTTGATGAGGATTATTTCCCTACAGGAGTGTTTGACTTCCTTCAGAGCCAGATGCCAGCGTGAGCTACCTGGGACTTGGAATGCTTTCCTTGGATTATTCTCTTTGTACATACATAACTAACAGCCTATGATTGACGACCACAGTTGTTGCCGGGGAATATGGATACTAGAAACATACATTTAGAGTGAACTATTAATTAAGTCGAGCTATATCTCCATACCAAAATAGTTCATTTCCCTGCTAAATGGCACTGGCCGGTATATATGAATGGATGACGGGGCATTTGGCCTAGCGGTTGCCAGTTGGCGACATTTGGCGCACCGCTACTTTGGATCCCCGTCCATCCTCAGCTTGAGTGCCGCTTGATCTCAAGTTGCCGGATCGCCTACGGGCGATGACTTTTTATTTTTATTTTTTTTATCGTGGTTCTTTTTCATAACCATGCGACTGAACTGCCATTTCCGTGATTTATGGTAGTACATCTCGGCGCTTGGCATCGAGCCACCCGGTTAGACCGAAAAAGTCCGAGTCGGTCGAACATGCGGAACCAAACAGCCATTGCTCGGGGATTCTGTCGAATCATATTGGCCTGATCATATTGACCTGGAGAAATACCAAGGCCGAGATACTATTGATCATTTAATTCATTTTTGTGTACATTGCACTCGGTGATTTCATTTACCCCAAACTTGCCAAACTGCCGAGGTCTCCCCCATTGGTGCTATATTTGATTGAGCTCCCCCGCACAATTCCTCCACTCTGTACAATTGTGTATATTCTTTGTTTTAGCCATGATGAACAGATCTCTTCTTCGCGCAGCTGCGCGCTCAATTCAGGCTGGTCCTACCTCCGTAGCAGGCCGCCGGTATGCCTCCTCGGCCGTCTTCAACTGGGAAGATCCCCTCGCTGCAGCGGAGCTGTTCACAGAGGAGGAACTGGCAATCCAGGATACAGCACGCCAATACTGCCAGGATAAGCTTGCGCCCCGCGTTTTGGGTATGTCCAATCTGCTTTGCTTTTGTTATGAAATGGTGAACTGACGTCAGTGATCCCTTGCAGAGGCCTACCGGAACGAGGATTACGACCGTCGAATCCTAGAAGAAATGGGCGACCTGGGCCTCCTCGGAGCTTCAATTGAAGGATACGGATGCGCTGGTGTCAGCACCGTGGCATCGGGCCTCATCACCAAGGAAGTCGAGCGCGTGGACTCGGGATACCGATCAGGCATGTCGGTTCAGAGCTCGCTAGCCATGACCGGCATCTACGAGTTCGGCACAGAAGAGCAAAAACAGCGCTTCCTTCCTGGCCTCGCTAAGGGCACAGTTGCCGGATGCTTCGGCTTGACGGAGCCCAACCACGGCTCTGACCCCGGGTCCATGGAGACCGTGGCCCGCGAGCACCCCACCCAAAAGGGCGTGTACCTGCTCTCTGGCAGCAAGACGTGGATCACGAACTCGCCCATCGCCGACCTTGCGCTCGTATGGGCTAAGCTCGAGTCCACGGGAAAGATCCGTGGGTTTATTGTGGAGCGTGAGCGTGCGACGCCCGGGTCGTACGAGACGCCCGCTATCAAGAATAAGAGTGCCCTGCGTGCTTCCATCACTGGTATGATCCATATGGATAACTGCCCCGTACCGGCGGAGAATATGCTGCCGGATGTTGAGGGTCTCAAGGGCCCCTTTACGTGCTTGAATAGTGCCCGCTTGGGAATTGCCTTCGGTGCCATGGGTGCCCTGGAGGATTGTCTTGCCCGTGCGCGCGAGTACAGTCTGGAGCGCAAGCAGTTCAAGGGCAACCCACTTGCCAAGTATCAGCTTATTCAGATGAAGTTGGCTAACGCTGCTACGGATGCTGCTTACGGAACCCTGGCTGCGGTTCAGGTGGCTCGTCTTAAGGATGCTGGCAAGGCCACGCCTGAGATGATCTCGATGATCAAGCGTCAGAACTGTGACCGTGCTCTGGCTAGTTCCAGAACGTAGGTTGTCTCTGTTTTGGCTTTTTTTTTGGTTTGGTTTTGACTAACATTGGTATTAGTCTGCAAGAAGTCTTTGGTGGCAATGCTGCCAGCGACGAGTATCACATTGCCCGCCATGTGGCCAACCTGTTTGTGGTGCAGACCTACGAGGGTCAAAGTGATATCCATGGTAAGTTATTCCTGCCTGACTGTGTTGGGCTGAGGCTAATGCATATTCCCATAGCTTTGATCCTGGGCCGTGCCATTACGGGCAAGCAGGCCTTTGTCTAAAAATAAAAAGAGCATACTTGTACATAGAATATATCCCAAGTGAATGATTAAAAAGAGTTGTATAGGTTCTTATAATAGTACATATGTAGCCAGTAAGAATATCAGTAGTAGCTTTGAGTACAATATTAGTATGTGGTCACGCTATCAAAAGCATACTTCCTTCCTCTTTAGGCCAAGCGGGAAATTGCGGGCGCCTCACCCGCACGTGACATCATCGAGGGGCAGTGTATTCGGTATCAGTGTAATACAGATTTTCAATACAGAGGTATATTGAAAGAAAGAGGAATATAAAATTTTAACATTGAAATGAGAAATACATCCATACATATGTACATGGATGTATGTATTACATATAAGATCTACCTGATTAAGCACTACTCTCCATTCACTACCTAGGTAGGCTGAACATTTGAAATACATATGTAACTATCTGCAAATGCTGTCTTGTGTACATGCCTTTGCCTAACCCCGCCAAATCTGATGATTCAGCCCTATCAAGGGATTTGCCTTCATGAATCATTTTGATTCAAAGGAAATACATATATATATCCAACATTCTATCTGCTTCTGCCTCATTCTTCAATGCCTCAACTAACAGGTAACCCTCAAAAGGCTGAATCATGATGTGTCATCTCAGTGTGGCGCCCGGTATTTCCGTATTGGGCCGTACAATACCGACAGAATCGATTCCGCCCACCTGGGGGCACTTTTCCCCCTCTTGAGACTCCCAATTATCTTCTTCCCTCTTCTTTTCCACACAAAGACGTAATCGTAAGTCGACTTACTTTCTCTCTATCTTGAATCAATAACTGACGATCCATCACCCAGTTTCTTTTTACTTTCTACACTTTTCTCACTCTTTCGTCATGGCTCTCAAGCGTATTAACAAGGAACTCACTGACCTCGGCCGGTAAGCCTATCCTGATGCCATCATCTGCGATTCATGACTCTGACTCTCCTCTAGTGATCCACCCTCTTCCTGCTCCGCTGGCCCCGTTGGAGATGATTTGGTATGAATACTCTTTTTCTTGGTTGGCGCCGTGTGGCGGGGCACAACCGCCCCGGTGTCGAACCAGATTGATATCAATGAGGAGATCATGGATGACTGACTTGTCTTTTTTTTCTTACAGTTCCACTGGCAAGCGACCATCATGGGTCCTGTAAGTTGTTCTCATCTCTGCTCTGGAGGACCTTGGGGGGCCAGATGGCCCTTTGCGAGGTCTAGAGAGCCATCACCAGATTCGTTATACTAATAGACGATATAGGGTGACTCCCCATACTCTGGCGGTGTCTTCTTCCTTGCCATTCACTTCCCTACCGACTACCCCTTCAAGCCTCCCAAGGTCAACTTCACCACTCGCATCTATCACCCCAACATCAACTCCAACGGCAGCATCTGTCTGGACATCCTGAGAGACCAATGGAGCCCTGCTCTCACGATCTCTAAAGGTGAGCAAAATCACTCCTTTCACTATCTGCCACACAAACACCGTCTCTAACCATTTCATAGTGTTGCTCTCCATTTGTTCGATGCTCACAGACCCCAACCCGGACGATCCTCTTGTGCCTGAAATCGCGCACGTCTACAAGACCGACCGACCCCGTTACGAGGCGACAGCTCGCGAGTGGACACGGAAGTACGCTATTTGAGTGAAACGACAAATCTGATTCCTTCTTCGCTTATGTTCTTCTCTCTATCTCTCTCCCTCAAATAACCCCTCCTTGCGGCCCCTATCTCGCTCGACCACTCTTCATCGGTGTCATCTCAACGTCGCTCTGCATCTTTCCGCTTTCTTTGCCCTGCTCTAGATTCAGAATTCGCGAAAGCCTGGCGTACCTGTGGTCGTAGAAACGTTTTCAGACTTCTTTTTTTCATCCCCCAAACTCTGTGTGTTGATTTCAAATGCACCTGTTCTTGCGCGCGTTTGCTTCCTGCTTCCGTGCCTAAAAACTCCATTTGCGCCGGGTTTGACCTTGTCTTGTTGGGCTGAGTTTCTGGGACTTTTCATATCCAACGATCCTTATGACAAATTCTCATGCATTCATGGCATCCATTTTTTTCCTTCTCTTTTTCAAACGCTGCATGCGTCTAGGATTGAATTATGGACTTTGCCGAGTTTTTTCTCCAGTTCTTTTGCTTCTTTGTACTAGGCGATGCTTCGGACTCGGTGGGTAATGCTTTTGGGGGGTTTCGGAGAGTAGTTCGAGATCACCTATTATGTATCTTGTGTCTTGCGTTTAGGGGCTTCTATCTTTTTTTTCTTAAATAACACAATCTAGGCAGGCCCGTCTGTGTGTTAATGAGCTTTTTGGTACTTGTAGACTGTAGTTTGTACATAGTATTGGCATCATTTCGATATATCAACTCAACTACAACTTCAAACACTGACTCTCTTGAATGATGCATTCCAATTGCCCAACTCCCAAACACCATATATGTATGTATGTATATCTATCTGTGTAAATGCAAATCAAAAAAAGAAATTAATAGTAGGAAAACCGCATCAAATCAAATCTGTCGTATCAAAATCCCTCCCCGACAGGATGAATCAAAATCAAACAACCTGACTCCCCCGTCGACTCCCAACCCTCGACCCCTCCCCAGCCTTAGCAGTCCTCTGACTAGCCCTGGAAACCTGACTCACCGAGTCCGCCGGACTCACCAGATCATCAGCCCTAGACCCCTTGGAACTCTTCGACCGATGCGACCGATGCCGATGAGCACGCGATCCAACCTGGCTAATCGAGTCATCAGGCGAAACATGCGAGTCAACATCTAGATCCACCACGCTCTCGGGCAACGGGATATCCCGTGCAGACAAGTACGAGTTCCCGCCCTCCTTGCTGTGGATACTCGGGCTGGAGTAGTATGTAGCGCTTGAGCCAGCGGGGAGGGGGATATTGCGCGCGGAGCGAGAAGATGATGCAACGCTAGCTTTGTCTTTGCCGGCATGGGAGGAAGAGGAAGAGCGCACTGAGACCGCGCGGTGGGAGTGCGTGCTTTGCTGGCTCTTCTGCGAGCGTTGCGAGACGACGGACTCGTATCCGTCGCGGTCGTCGTGGCTGTGGCGTCTGTGGGCGCTTTGTGAGGCTTTGATCGTTGAGGAGCTGTGCACGCTGCTTGGTGCCCGGGTCTTCTCGTCGTGGTAGCTGCTGATGAAGGTTGACGGGGCGCAGGCGTAGCGTTGCTGTGAGGCGTTGCTGGCTGGTGGGTACTCGATTGCCCGCAGCGGGGTGTCTTCGGGAATACTGTAGATGCTGCCTTCTGAGGCGCGGCGGGGGTTGTCGTGCATGTATTCGGTGCCCTCGTAGATTGTGCTGGCGCGGGGGTTCTTGGAGGTTACGCTGCGCGTGAGGGTTGAGCGGGGGTTTGAGGCGGTTGTGTAAGAGCTGCGAGGTGGTTCGGGTGCTTCGATGGCGCGGTATTGGGATTGTTGGTCGTCGTTGCCGAAGAAGGATTGGGCCGCGGCTTTGATTTGAGGGAAGCTGCTTGCGAACTGCGTTGGCTGTTCGGTTTCTTGGATTGTGGACTGGGAGTCACCCTTGACCATTGCGTAGGCGATGGCTGCGCCTGCCGCGGCGCCAATGAGCGTGCCCACGATCGTCTTGGCTGCCTTGCTGCCGTCGTCGCTCTGGGGCGGTGCGGGCGCTTGCACAGTATATGACGGGGGCGGCGGGCCTTGGAATTGGCGGGAGACGACTGTTGGTGCAGACCGCTCAAAAGTTGTGGGTGCTTTGGAAATGGCACGCGACTTGGCCTCGGATCGGGCTTCGGACCTTGCCTCGGATCGGGCTTCAGATCTTGCCTCAGATCGTGCCTCAGACCTTGCCACAGATCTGGTTTCGGACACCTCAGACCTTGGAGGTGCGATGCTCTCTGTCTTGATGGTGCTAGCTCTGCTGCTCGCCTTTGAGACCACAGAGCGGCTGGAACTCTCTATAAGAGCCATTGTCGGTCCACTAGCCTCTGATGATATAATTGAGGCATTGCTGGGCCGGTACACGGCTTCAATGCTGTTGCCATCGAAGTCGATGACGGCTGCACTGAAGTACCCGGACTGCGAATCTCGCATCTTGGGTTCGCCGTGGATCTTCGCGCCCGCTTTTAGGGCACTTATGAAGAACGAGCCGACTGCGTCTTTCGACGGGGCTGGAAAGGCGACATGGACTGCACCAGGAGGAGATCTTGGGTTCAGGTTAGCTTTGTCGAAAGATTTTTATGTATATATCACTCACCCAGGCTTAGTCTCGGTCATCCAGAAATCAGCAGGTTCCCCCTGCTTCTGACCGAACCCTATATAATCGTCATGTCGACCGATGAATTGGTACCCCAATGGCTGTAAACATGATAAGAAGAAAGAGGTTGAGGTCGGGAGGTGGGAGACGGTCAAGGTGATATGCGAAACGGGCATTGCGAAGGTTTGAAGTCGACGTGCCTGGATTACCAGCACGTACAAATAGTTGAGAAAGAATGGGAAAAACGAAAGTGGATGGAAAGAGAGAGAGAGATTAAATGGAACCGGTAAAGATATATACGGTGAGGGAATCCAAGTCTATAACCAGAACTATGACGCCAGGAAATGAGGCCACATGAATACTCCCAAGAGCCAGTCAGAATAAATGCTGTGTGACTCTAATCCAAAAACAGAGAATCAACTAGCCTCCAAAATCCTGCCCAAGCTAAAAGGGGTCATCCAGAACACCGCATGTCTCCCGATAGTAGTACGGTGGACACTTGACGTGTGATTTCTGTATGGAGTCAGGCAAGTGGGGGGTCCATAGACGATTGGCCCAAAGATCCAGTCAATGCTCAGTACCCGATCTGCACGGGAAAGTTGAAACAGTCCAAGAACGAGGCGTGTTCAAGGCCTAAACCCATACTCTGTACTTCGTAATTGAGTGAGAATAGAAAGAAGGTCAGTCCGTAACTTCCAATGGAACAGTAGTCAGACCGAATGCTGTTCCTGTTCCTGGCTGCTTTGGGATATCTAGGGGCCCAACTTTGTGCAGGGTGAAACGCTCTATGGCTGGAGGGGTGCAGATGGGTCCCTGCCAGGTCATCGCGGGGAGCCAATGTGGATTCCTGTTGGCGGATGGGGCGTCTGTTCTGGATGCCCTGAGCGAGGTGCAGGAGCCTATCGACGTTAAGTGGGCTTTTTGCTTACATGTTCTCTCGTGAGCAAATGGCAGACTTGGGAGTGGAGGAGGAGAAAAAGTCCTGCCAGGTGTGACTTGGGCAGACCGCTACGGCTATGGTTGAGTCATACAACATACACATTTTTTTTTTTTTTTCCATAGGTCTCTAAGTAATAATATGATTTACATAGAATAATATGATATCTAATACAGATTTATCTACAATATCTCCAATATATACCAAAATATACAATGGGCAGAAGTGCATCTCATCTCGCCACCGTCGATCCGATTCGCACATTCAAAGTGAGGCGAGGACTAAACTGCATGCCACGTCAAGGATCAGGATTATTATTACGGAGTAGTTTCTAAGTACTTGACTAAAGGAAAAATATAAAAAAAGAGGTTAAAAAAAATAAAAAAGCCATATTTGTATTGAACACAGAAGTTGAAGATATGTGTCTCAGGAATCCCAAATGAATGGGCCCTGATCTATGTGCTGTTCACTTTTTCTGGTCTACGCATCACAGCAGTTCGAGGTTGAAGCTGGATGGAAGCAAGATGGATCAAGGACTGGCGAAAAGGAACCAAATGCCATCCGACCCGTAACGTATAAGGGGAAAAAAGAACCAGGTGCTCTCTGAACCACAGACCTTGGGATGAATCCCGATGCTTGGAAGCTGTCCCAGTATTCCCAGTTTCCCTCCAAACAAAACCGAGAAAGGTAGAGAGAATTGGGCTTAATAACAGCCAAAATACTCCAAAGGACAGGCATATGCAGAGAAACCGGTACCTTCGTTTCTGCAAATAGATCCCCGTATAAAAAAAAAAGGTGCAAATGTGCCGTCAGTATAGACGACCAGGACGCGCGCTCTCTGGGCGCGATTTCTTTCTTTTTTGGTTTTCCAGTTGGGCTTCTCAGAGGATATCCCAAACCTCTTCGGCCGCGTGGCAGAATTTGCTGCAGGCCACACTGGCACTAAGACTGTAGTTGCTGATACTGATAGTTTCGTCCTTGAAGGAGTCGGCAAAGTCATCGTGGCCCTTGGCCATGGCACCGACGAAAATGGCGACACTCTCGTTGGGGTTCAGCGACTCCAGGTAGTCCTTGGTGCGGACCACGGGCGCCTCGAAACTCATGGTCACCTTGCGGCAGTTGGGGGGCAGGTGGTCGGTGATCGGGTTCTTAATAACCTTGAGGAGCTTTTCCTGTGAGTTGGTCGAACGGATGGAGAGTCGGTGGAGCAACTGGACCATCAGACCGGCGAACCGCTTGAATGTTCTCGGGATGCGGACGGAAGGATTGACTTCGATCAAAACGCCCTTGGCGGTGTGAATGAAAATTTGGAGCCGACCGGCCTTGTTCACGGGGGAATCGAGAAGAGTGAGTAGGCACTACGGTGGGTTAGTGGGTATTCTGTTTTGACCTTGGTATTGCCACTGGCGATGTTGAATCGTACCTGGTGGGTAATATCCGGTCGGGCTTCACTGATATCACGGTTCATTTTGCGCATGATACCGATGTGCTCATCGCTGTTCAGCAGAGAGAATTTCTCATCTTTGGTCCCTGAGCGTCCACTGGAGACAGCCTTGTAGGTTTCCAGACTAGCATTGGAAAGAACCACAATCAAGCGTTGGGTGTCCTTATCGTGGGACGGAATTGGCACATGCTGTTCGGCGACCAACTGGGGGAGCTCCGGAGGAGGGCATGACTGGGTCCCTGGAGGTGAGATGTTAGACATGTTCAAGTTCTTTTTAAAAAACGATGGAATTGCGATTTAGGCGCGGGGAGGGGTAAAGGGAAGGGAAATGTGATGTGGCTGGGGATATAATCCGAAGGGATTGGTGCCCAGCGACATGTCACACGGGCCAGATCAAAATTGATTCTGGAAGATTGAAGATGTTGGATTGTGATTCGAGTGATGTAGTTCCGGAGAGGTAAAAAAAGAAAATTCAACCCGAATGAGATATAAAGGGAGAAAAATATAAAAAGCAGATTCAATTACTTACTCGCACGCTTTCTCTTGCCGGCAGCTTGTTCTTGATCAGACATTGTTGGTATATTTTGACGAAAGTTGTTGGAGTTGAAGAGTTTTTGGGGGGCGAAAGATAAAAAAAGAAGAAAAGCGGCCAAATAGCCACGGGAGATCGGGGCCCTGGACTTCGGAGTCAGCTGGAATTATATCGAATCGGACATTGCATATTATGTTTCTATTATTTTCTCTTATTATCTATTCTTTATAGATTAGAGTATATTCTTCGGACTTTTTATATGTTGAAATAGTTAAATACCGAGTAGAATAGTATATATATATATATAACTCTATCGGTAGAACTATAACCTTGGGATATAGTTTTTATCCTTCAATACTTCTAGAAATTCCCCTTTAATTCCCTTTTCATGTTAGCTCCAACGGTTAGTGCCTAGTGCCACTCAGCAGAGAGATCGACACTATAACCCCCCAGTTGTGCCGTTTACGGAGTATGCTTATACGGAGTACGGAGTACGGAGTACTAATGTATGATATGTACGATCCCAGCTCTGTTTGGACCAGCCACAATCTCCTAAGGGAAGCCACATGAAGGCTTCTCTTTTTTAGGTTGTACGTTGATAGGTCCAACATCCTCTCAATAATAGCGACAAGAATACATCGACTTAAATTTGGTCGAGACTATCTATGTTGTACCTCTGGTCCAGACCCTGGTAGATTGGTAAATTTGGCAGCTACAGTACTTCCTGGAGCACAATGAATCCCACTGGAGGATATGGTTAGACCAGATGATGAGGATGTGTAACGTTATATGCATCAAATTGCGTGGGTGACTCAGAACAAACAGATCTGACTGGCCCATGCCCAGCATTGCCTCTTAGGGGGCGTACTCCGTACGGCTCCTATCCAGTGGATGAGAAGGGTCAGCACAGATATGAAGGCCATGAATGGGTGAGAATGGCAAGGGTGGTACAAGAAACTTTTGTCACCAGGGCCCTGAAGGAGTAGTTCTTCAGGGCAATCCTGAGACATTGGTTCAGAGTTGGAGCTTATGACGCCTCTCGTGGGTACGGACTCCGTGGTCCGGCAGCGACCGGAATCAATGTGTATTCTGTAGGCTCCAGCACTGAATTCTCATACTCCTATGATACTAAGTGATTAGTTGCCAGGCTGTGTGAAATCCGGGGGGGGACCAGGCCTCCCATATATGGGTGACCTCGTAACCTGGCTTAACATCAAGCCAATCACTTGACAAGATCCAAGATCTCTGTCGGGTCTTGACCCAATCAGCACGGAATAGGTCATGTTGGGTTGGCCCCAAGCGCCCGGTATATTCCTTCAGATGAAAAGAATGGCTGCAACCTGTAACCTGTAAGCGCTGAACGTGAAGTATTCAAGCGGTCAATAGTGATCATCACAATTCCAACGTGCACTTCCTTGCACAATGCAATATGGGAAAGGCCTTACTGGCTATATGGAAGCCTTGCACACCTTGGCAATAAGAGGCCAAGGGGGCTCAGGAGGGCGTCATCTTTTAATCTCCCTGGGTAGACTTTCACCAGTGCACACAAGATAGTCTCATTGGTTGAAGGAGATTGGAGCCTGTCTGCTATGCCAATTGTGTTCTCCATACGTCGTACTCCATAAACATTATTTATATTATTGTATTAAGAAAGGGGGAAAAAAAAAAGTGCCCGACATACCAACCACAAGGAATTTGACAAGGCTGGTGTGATTGTTATTTTACTCTGTACGCCGTTTATCTGCACTTCACCATCTTCGCATCTTCATATCTTCACATCTTTGCATCTTTACTTCTCTGACTCTTTTTTATCCTTCTTTCTCCTTGGCCCGGTATTAATCCCGGCTGGTGGCGAGACTCTCCTTTTTTTAAAACTACAAAAACCCAGCTCTCCACCGGAAACTGTTGATCATTTCCACTTCATCTTTTTTTCCCTTCCCATTAGAACTTGAAACTGCCCTGAAAATCCAAAGGAAAAACAAAAACAAAAACCAGACAGAACAAGAACAAGGGATACCTCTCCCAAAGCTCTGAAGGTCAGTGAGATTAGTCATTCCCTTGGAACAATATGACCTAAAACAGACTAGCGTTCCACGCGTGCCCCCGGTCAAGCTTGACTTTCTCAACTTCTTCATCCCACCTTGCCCTGAATAAATTTTGGAAAAAGTCAGGGTCATGCCGTGGACAGTGACCAATTCATTTAAGAGGTATGTATATTGCGTTCAATTTAGGGTGTGAGAAAAACTAACATCCTTCAAGAGGACTTATGAAAACTTACGGACGACCAACATGGCGCGTCTATGACGATGAGCGCGCCGTGAAGAAAAGACGCGTGGATGAGTCCGATGAAGCTGAGGCTAACCTGCAATATGCCATCCGCGAGTCTTCAGCCGCCGTGCTGTCGAGCCCGTCGCGTCGCAACTCCCTGTTATCGGAAGGCACGCTCGATGATATTGACGATCTCACCACACCCCCATCCTCGCCACCTCCACGGTTAACTCCACCGCCAGCCAATACTCGCAAGCCGACATTTGCCTTTCTCAAGCGCAAGCACAAGGAAGTCACCGCCGGATCGCCTTTGACGGAGGTTAATTCGAATAGCGTACGCGCATCCGTGGACCCACCCAAACAGAAAGGTCAGAAACAACCCGTGATGCGCCAGATGCAGATCGACTTGGGAAATGATACACGAAAGACCTGTGCTACCTGTGGCATGGAATATATCCCATCCAATACAGAGGATGCGGCACTGCATAAAAAGTTCCATGAGATGAATGCGACTGGGATCGACCTGGGCAAGGCATTTATGCGTGCGAACGCCTCCCGCTGGGTTTACGAAGCGACTCGATTCGATGAGGGGTATGTGGTAATCGTGGACCGCAAGGCGTCCCCTAGCGCCAAGAGCCAAGCAAAGAAGGTTCTCGAGGTTGTCAATAAAGAGCTCTCATCACCGGAAATCGACGACGAGACCCTCTGGAGTCAAACGGAACCACCCAAACATTTACAGGATGGTCCGACCGAGAAGGTAGATCGCTACCGGGTCTTTCTGCACATGAAGGACAGCCGCTGTGTCGGGCTCTGTCTGACCGAGCGCATCTGGGAATCGCGACCGGTGGTCAAGGAACAAAATGGCGACGCACACAACGGCTCTGTCTCGACGCGAGATGAAATCCGCCCGGCCATTGTCGGAGTCTCTCGCATCTGGACTTCCGGATCCTCGCGACGAAAGGGAATCGCTTTGGATCTCCTTGACTGTGTGGTCATCAACTTTATTTACGGGATGGAAATAACAAAGGCTCAAATTGCATTCAGCCAGCCCACGGAGAGTGGTAATCGCCTGGCACATAAATTCTTCGAGGGTGAAGAGACATGGCATGTTTATAACGAACGGTGATGGGGACTTGAATATGGGAGGGATCATTTTTTATTATTATTTCACAGCACTGGGTGAGGCATATGGGGGGCTTTGTATTCTCTGGAGAGCGTTTTTTTCTTCTGTTTTTTTTTTATATGTTTCTTGTACCATACCTGGACCCTTTTCCCATGTAGAATAGGGAACTGGGACGCATTCATTTCAATTCCAATTTGACTGAACTAGTTTAATATAAGAACTTGTATACTTTGGCATTTCAAAAAGCCTCTCGGGGGAGCCGGACTCGATCTCGGAAAGCGGCGCGTAAGGTAGGAACCTCATGGATAAGAAACTCGGCGGGGACACCCCTCAATTCTTCTCTTCCTTTTCTCTCGATTCTAACATATTTATTCTCGCGATGTCTAGATTAAATCCTTTTCGCCCTAGAAATCCGGGTGAGTATTGTTTCCCCTTCCCCTCCTGAGGCTTCCCCGGTAACACGGGGGAGACCATCCCCAACATAAACGCTGATGAATCTGGATATACAGGCAATCCCGCAGATCCATTGCCTACCAACTCAGGCACTTTTGTCCCCGTTTTGCCTCCCAAGCCTTTATCCACTCCACCTATACCTCTGAACGGTCACCCCGGGAAGTCGTCCATATCGCTCGAACGCGAGGTAGATGACTCGAGCTCCTCGGACGAAGAGACAAACCCATTCAATCTGGTTGTGTCTGCGACCGATAGTGAGGAGGAAATCAATCGGTACCAGAGCCCAGCTCTCCATGAGAATGATCGACCAAAATCTCTTGGGTCAGCTCCACACCAAGCTCCATCAGCAGATGGATCCCCAATATCACCCGACCACAACATGCGGTCTGCAACAGCTGCAGACAGCTCCTATGCAGGACGTCCTGCCGCACGGTTGTCTTTAGAGCTTGAAGCAAGCACCCCCCTCGGCCGAGCCAAAGACAAGAAGCCGCCGCCTCCGCCTAGGAGTCATCACGGCCGCCGAATCGGCTCTACAACCACCGCAGAATCCTCCCAGACCGCCCGGTCTCGGTCTACTAACCGCTTGTCAATCCATGGGTCCTCTGGGAATGTGACGCCCGGCGCCTCGCATCCCAGCTCGGTGTCTCTATCAGCGGCCCCGGACTATTTCTCGGGCCCCGGAGCGACAGGGTCGACGGACTCGCTTCAGCGCAGCCAGTCTCAGCATAAGCGTCCTCCGACGCCACCTCTCAGTCGACGGCACAGCCAGATGCGGAGATCCAAGTCTACACAGTCCAAAACTAGCAGCAGATTAAATATTTCTTACGACTCGGAGAGCAATGATAGCTCTCTGCCTCCCAGTCCGGGCCCTTCCAGTCGGGCATTGGAAAACAAGAGAATCAGCATGCCTCCGCCATCATCGGGAGACTTCCAGGCGACTGCCCCGTTGGGAGATATCTCGCTGAACCTGTCTCCCCCCACTAACTCCAGACCATCATCAGTGAAGGCTGGGCGGCGGGTATCTTCCTATGGGAGTGTACCGGGTGGCTCTACTGGACCACCTCCGCCACCTCCGCCTCGGCGCACTCGAGATTCCATTGCCCGTAGTAGTGATGTGATGGGGTTGAAGGAGAACAAGACACCCACTCCACAGCCATCCAATGCCCTTGACATCCTGGCTGATCTCACCAAACTGCAGAAAGAGGTGGATGATCTTCGGGGGCATTATGAGAATCGGAAGGTTTAGGAATTAGGGGGAGCAGCGGGCTGTTTTCTCTTTCTACATTTTATTATAGGATTGTATACATGATTGAACGAATGCATGAATTTGGCGTGTGTTTACCAGTACATATGTATTGGATTTCTGGTAAATTCCGAACAATGACCTTTATATGGAGATGGAAGGCGGGACCGATCTTGTATGGTGGTAATTAGTGTCCACCATGACAGTGGAGTTCTAGGTTTGTATATAGCTAACTTATATCTTCTTGAATCAAATAAATCCACATAACTCAATTTTTCATTAATGATAGAGGTCATATAAGCGGAATCCAAGATAAATCAGGCTAGGTATGTTAAGACCATATATGTTGTATAATATGGTAACCCGCAGTATTGTCCTAATGGCCACTAAACACTATCGTACTCACCACCGAGGTATGACGTGGGGGGAAATTAATTATTTAGTTCTCAAGTCCAAGTCCACCACCTTCCCCTTCTCTCTTTTCCTACCTCCATCTCTTTTGACTTCTCTCACTGAATTACTGACTCTGCTTAATTTGTTTTTAATTTTTTTTTACAGAATTAATTCATCTTCATATCTCACTATGACTACTCCAACGCTGATCAATTTGCCTCCTCCCCCATCGGACCCCGTCACTCCATCGGATATGGGACCGTAAGAGCTCTCTATAACTCCGTCTTCCCTGTGTCTGCATATAACATGGAGAGTAAACTGACTTGGCTAATTAACGGGAAATCAGAGGCACTCCCAACTCCGGCACTACGTCGCTATCTGCTCTCTCGACCACAGCCATCAAAGACGGCCACCAGGGCCAACCATTCCCTCACAGCCACCATGCGCACCAGTCCTCCACATCCTCCACCACAACCCTAGATGCCGAGCGCGCAGACCGCATCTCCCGCCTAGCCGGCCTTGAGCGCGTTGCCACAGCTCGCGCCGGTGGTCAAACATCCGGCCAAGTGTTTCCGCCGTATGCGCCAGGATACTTCGAGAGTCAAGCACTGAAGGAGCGCAGCACAGTTGGCAGCGCCAGCGCGACGGGCAGTATCGCCGGACGCACCACCTGGGCGAGCAGCAGCGACACATACGACGCCGACAAAATGAGCGAGGATCACGAGGACGACGGCACCTCGAGTGTCGGTAACGTCAGTGACGAGGGTAATGCCAGTCTGGTTGGTTTTGGCGAGGGTGCCAACAGTACTTACAGCGGACCGATTTCTCGTCCTCCTGGAATGAACCGTGGGTCTTCTGGAGGTATCGGGGCACGACCTACTTCTATGGGTAGCTCGAATGTCAACCGCCCGAATCCGCTGGCTTCATATCTTCAGCAACAACAGCACCATGCTGGGGAGAGCTCTATGATGCCGGCGTCACCGGCTGGGTCGGTGACCCCCGAGCCTGTGAACGAGGATGCTCGCATGGTTGATGGTATGACTTTTGACTCGGATGTTGTTGATACTACTGCCAGAACTCCACGATTGGTTTCCACGCCCGGTCACAGCAGCAGTGGATTTGGCTCGCCAGGCCGGGATTAGAGCCTGGTTGATGTTCTGGTAGATTCAAGAGGTTACGAAGGCGTTTTCTTTTTTTAGTGGCTTGATGCCTCGAATGGATTGCTTCTTTTTTTTGTTTGTGCCTTTGTTTCAAATTAACTATGACTACGAATGTAATTTTAAACAGAGAAACTGTGTATTGAGAGACATGATATCCTCCAAATATCCCAGCGTCGTCAGTAGCTGATTGGGTCTTCCCCTCCAAAGAGCCTTGCCACCTGTCTTTTCCACATAAATCCAGACACCTATGCATTATTTTCAGGTATCTAGATATTTGAGACATATAGAAGAATGCATTACCAAGCTAGTATATAGTTCTATCCAAGCTCTAATCCAAACGGAAGCGTACAATCTATACAGTTGTGATTCTCGGCACAACGCGTATACCGCAGATGACGGCATGCCGCCTGAGCCACATCGCCAAACCCGAATTTTCTTCCTTTCACTCTTCAACCACCCCAACTACCTTTCTTCGCCCGACCTCTTTTGCTGGCATTGACTTGTCTAGCAGTCTTCTATTCCGCCGACTTGCTGTTTTCACTTGCCCAGAAACCCACACGAAATCCCAATCCGAGAAATACCCCCGAAAAGCCCGTTTCACTTCGCCTTTGCTTCGCCTTTGTTCGACTCCCCGTTATTTCACTGGGTCCGTTGTTCGCTGCGAAGTTATTTTGGTCTTATAAGTTCGCTTTGTGATTCGTGTTTCTTCCTAGAAGAATCCATTTTACCTGGTGTTCTCGAAAAGCACTCGATTTCTCTTCTTTTGGATTCATTCTAGACCCGCGAGTCGAAATCAAGATGGCTGCTCCTACGCAACTTGCTTGTATGTGTTTTCCCCTTTCCTCATCCTTGTTTCTGACCTTGGGTCGCATTCCTCGAGTGGATGAATGGTTGCTGATAGTCGCACAGTCCGCACGCTCAAGGGCATTAGCATCATGGATGCCGCCCCTGTCTACCAGCCCCTTTCTGGGTTCGAGAAGTAAGAATTGAGCCGGATAACAAACAAGAGATATTGCTAACTCGTTTTCCAGACCAGAGGGCAACCTCCGCTGTAGCGCCTACTCGCCGTGTGGCCGGTACTTTGCATGGGCATCACCCGAGAAGTAAGTTGGTTAACCCCCACTTTCACGGTCAAAATCTAACATTCCGCTCCAACACAGGGTTACCATTATCGACCCTTCCGTGGGCCAAGTCGTTGGGACCATCCCCGCCGATAACGTATTCGAGCTTGGATTTTCGCCACTCGGCACTTATGTGATTACCTGGCAGCGCACATCCAAGGACGAGAACGGAGACGCCGTCAAGAACTTGAAGGTGTGGCGTGCCATTGAGGACGGGGACGATCACTCGGTTGTGGGAAGTTTCGTCCAGAAGTCGCAGACCGGCTGGAACTTGCAGTACACTGCCGATGAGCGGTTGTGCGCCCGTACCGTGACCAACGAGGTTCAGTTCTACCAGAGCGACAACCTCTCCACTGTTTGGAACAAGTTGCGCGTGGAGGGAGTGGCGGACTTTGCGTTGTCGCCTGGTCAGACTCAGTCTATCGCCGTGTTCATTCCTGAGCGCAAGGGCCAGCCTGCCCAGGTTAAGGTGTTCATTGTGCCCCAGTTCACTGCGCCCGTGTCCCAGAAGAGCTTCTTCAAGGGCGACAAGGTCCAGCTGAAGTGGAACGCTTCTGGAACTACTTTGATCGTGCTTGCGCAGACTGAGGTGGACCGCACTGGCAAGAGTTACTACGGCGAGACGACCCTGTACTTGCTGAGCGCTAGCGGTGCATTCGACTCGCGCATTGATCTTGGTATGTTTTACTTTTTCTTTTTTTTCGGTTTACTACTTCTTGAACTCAACTAACAACCAGCAGACAAGGAAGGTCCTATTCACGATGTTAGCTGGAACCCCAACTCGAAGGAATTCGGTGTTGTGTACGGCTACATGCCCGCTAAGACGACCATCTTCAACTTCCGCGGTGTGCCCAAGCACAACTTCCCCCTCGCGCCGCGCAACACTATCCAGTTCTCGCCCCATGGCCGCTTCGTGCTGGTTGCCGGTTTCGGTAACTTGGCAGGACAGATGGACCTCTACGACATGGACAAGAACTACCACAAGATCACCACCGTCGAGGCCTCCAACGCCAGTGTGTGCGCCTGGTCGCCCGACGGACAGTACATCCTCACCGCGACGACCAGCCCCCGCCTGCGCGTCGACAACGGCGTGCGCATCTGGCACGTCAGCGGCGGTCTTACCTACAACGAGGAGATGACCGAGCTCTACGATGTCACCTGGCGCCCGCAGAGCATCGAGCAGCACCCTCTAGGCGAGCCGCTCACCAAGGTGCCCGTGCCCCACCCCTCCGCCACCGCCTACATGGGCACGCGCAAGGCCCCGGTCAAGCCGGCAGGTGCCTACCGTCCCCCTGGCGCCCGTGGTCAACTGACCCCGCTCGCATTCAAGCGTGAAGACGAAGGCGGTGCCGCCTTTGTCCGCGACGGTGTGCCCGGCGCCAGCATGAACACTTTCGGCAAGCCCCGCCGCCGTGAGATCCCAGGTGCTGAGCCCTCGGAGGAGTACCTGCCTCCCGGAGCCGCGCCCGGCGGCGGCGTTGCCCTGCCTGCCGAGAACTTGTCCAAGTCCGCCGCGAAGAACAAGAAGAAGCGCGAGGCGGCTAAGAAGGCCAAGGAAGATGGAACTGATGCTCCTCTTGCCAACGCCCCGACTGGACCTAGCCCCGACCGCAACCGTAACCGCGGTAAGAATGGCCTCACGAATGGAAACGGTGCGGCCAAGTCTGCCAACCCTGCTCCTCCTGCCGCTGCCCCTGTCCCGGCTCCTGCCCCTGTCGCTGCTCCCGCGCCTGTAGAGGACCCCTCTGCCCAGGATAAGAAGATTCGTGGCCTGCTGAAGAAGATCCGCGCCATTGATGAGCTTAAGATGCGTCTTGCTGGTGGCGAGAAGCTGGAGGATACGCAGATGAAGAAGATCCAGACCGAGGATGCGGTGCGGAAAGAGCTCCAGGCTGTTGGGTATGATGGTTGATTAGACTTGAACAGATGAGAATGCGTGATGCTTGACGCCTAACGACGTTTGACGCAGATTGCGCCCCTTGCATGGATATACTTAGATCGACCTGCATGTATTGCATCTGGTTATAGGAGCTGTTCAGATTGACATCGATATCCATATCCATATCAATATCACTCACTATCTATATGAACTTGGAACTGAAATGTCTGTACAGGGTGTCTATTCTATAACGATAACCATCTATAAATCGATAAAAACTACAACAGTAAAGCTATCTACAGGGAGACTAAGAGAATAATATCAAGAATATCAATCACCCAGACCCAGAAAACTCATCCAAAACACCAACTCCCCTCTCGACCCTCATCCTCTCCCAATTAGCCCTCCACCACCAAACCCCCGTCTCATCCAACCCAGACAAATCCCCCCCAACAACATCCTCATGCCAAGGCTTCGTAGCAAAGATATAATGCACAGCCCGAACCTCACTATCCCGCCAAATAGAATCATGCACCCCCGCAATCCGCAACGTCTTAAGCGCGTTATAAACATAAGGCAATGGAACCCACCGTCCAGCAAAGACATCAGACAGTAACTCCTGATCAGGGAAGTCGTACCGCTCAATCCGCGCTGTCTCCTGTAACGCAGCTGTGATCTCGTTGTACACATGCGCCGAAGGCCGCACGACTAACACCCCGCTGTTCAGCATCCCGACACCGGAGCCCGGAGGTGGGGCGATGTTTTGCGCGTCGGCTGGGGTGGCGTGTTGCGTTGTGTAAGCGCAGTTCGAAGGGATCCTATGAGAGGGATGTTAGTACTGTAGTTGTAGTTGTAGTTGTAATATGTATAGAGTGTTTTGGTGTTATATACCAATTAGCAGGATAATGCGCCTTCTTCATGGGATTACAAGCGCAAACATGCGTAGCCGCAAACACCCGGTTTCCCTCGTCGGTTTCATCGAGCGGTAATTCCATTAAAGAGTCCATGTTCCGGCGCACGAGGATGTCACTGTCCAGGAGGACGACGCGCTCATACTGTTCGAGTGAGAAGACCACTAGTTTGTTCCAGGTTTCGGCGAAGCGTGGGTCTTTGACGTAGTTGCGAGTGCTGGTGGGTGTCACTGAAGGGACCCATTGGGATGCGATGTTACGGCTTTGGAGGATTTTGAGGCCTTCGGGTGGGAATGTTGAGGTGTAGAAGGCTACGAACGGGTATTTTGTTCCTTGGGATGGGGATGGGGATGGGGAGGGTTGGGGTTGGTTTGTAATGCTTTGGTCTGGGGAGGGGTGATTGAGGGAATGGTGTAGGGTTAGGAGGCCTGGGAGGTAAGACATGTTTGTTATTAGGGAGGCCCATACTGTTGAGATTGTTAGTTTTGGAGTTCTTTGTTCTTTGTGTCTTGTCTTTTGGTGACTCACTCCGCTTCGGAGGGGATGGTTTTTGGGGTTGATTGGTCATGGGTTTGATGGTTGAAACTGCAATTGGAATTGACTGGGATTGGCTTGAATTGGCTTGAATTGGGATGATTTCAAGAGAAGTAGAGAGCTGGCGATGGCGGGGTGGAAGCTGTCAGATTGTGTTTATCAGTTGCCCCTCTGCGGGGGATGAAACTTCCCGGGGAATTAATATTGGAGAAGACAGTCGAGAAATAGAAAATACACATAGCATTGGGGAATTTGATCTCTTTTCCTAATGCGAATACAATTATATTTGAGTCTCACCCTCAAGATCACCAATCTGCACCCCCCAAACCTGCCACCTAGCTTCCTCAACAAAGTCTCTCCGCAACCACAGCCCTGACGGCTGACCCTGCGCCGGGGATAGCAGCCCTCTACTCGAAACATGGTCACGTTCATCGCCAGGCTGAGTACGATCCAGCCAATCAAACAACAGACGAAGCTGCCAGATCCGATCACGAATTTGGTCCGGGTCAGCGCCACGGCCGCGTGCGGATTGCACGATGTTGCGCACAGTATGCGACAGAGCGAGTCTCGCATCTACCGCTGAAGTACGCAGCCAAGGCGGCACAGAGACAAGATCGGTGGTGATACGCGTGGAGCGCATCGGAAAGGAAGATGGGAGGACGAGGGAGCGCTCCCGGATGTCGAGGTCTTGTAGGGAGGGAAGGTGGAAGACCCAGTCCCAAGGGTTTTGGGACGGAGTCATCGCTGCAGATGGCTTTCCGGTGAGGAGCGCCGTGCGGGTGGGCCATGCCGAGGGTGGGAGGCCCTTGGTTGGGTTTGAGAGAGGACCGGCGGTTGCTGGGAGGATGTCTTGAGCTTCACTGAGGCCGGTTAGGGTGGACGCGAAGACGGAGGTTGAGGAGCTTGGACTGTAGGTTGCCTTGCGGCGAAGGTAGACGGATGGGTCGCCGCGGAGGAATTTCTCGCGTAGGGCATCGTTCTGGCTGAAATCTAGAACAAGCGGCCAGTGGTCTGGTCCGCGTATCTCGATACGGGCAATACTGCTGGGATCTGGCAGTAGACATGGGGCACTGACGGTGCGGGTGGTTTCGTCATGAGATGTTATGGTAATTGGGATAGATATTGGGCGGCGGGTATCAAGATCACGGGGGACGAGGCATCGTGGTTCAGCAGCGAGAACCCAGAGATGGCGGAAGGCTTGGAGGTGGCACTTATTATCAAGGACCGTTGTTGGGAAGATCGGGTAGAATGCGCAGATGAGCGCGGTCACAGCGCGGTTGGATGTGCCAAGTGTGTAGCTGCCGCCTCCGAGGAAGAGTACTCCGACAGCCATATGTGCCGCCATGTGACTACCATATGGCGTATCCGCGTCGATCCGACCATGGAGCGACCGCAGGCGCCGGAAGAGAGCTAGGTCACCCGTGCCAGACATGACTGCCGCGGCAGATAGGGCCACCACATCTTGACAGTTCCGAACCGAATTGCGGGCGAGTCTAGCGTCGTAGCTTCGCACAGGTAGCCGTGAAATGCGGATAAGCTGGTCTAGATAAAACAACAACAGATCTCGGGCCTGTGTTTGTCCTGATCCAGCATGGCGGAGACCGACGGCAAAGCAGAGGCCTGCAATAATGTTGAAGAATGGCATGTCTTCGCTGCGCAGCCGGCGCACATCCGTGAGTCGCGATCGTCCCCGGTAGACTTCGGGCAGACTCTGGCTGATCCACTCAGCAGTGGGCTTGATACTATCCCACATGATCAAGTGTCGCGCCAGTGTTCGCAACAGGAACAGATCTGGCCGCACGTAGTCGAAGCGGACAGTGGTATCAGGGATATCAATCTTCTTGGCTAGTACCGTGTCGTTTGTCTTCATGAAGATGATCATGAGGGCAATCGTCGCGCCAGCCGTAGCGCGGTCGAGCACATGGGCGATTTCGACGGTCTTGGTGCCCACGGCGATTGACAATAACCGTTCAACAATGTGCATATCGCGCATGCCTCGCAAGTCATCGCCTTTGCCAAGGTTAATGAAACCAAGGGCAAAGCCTGCGGCCAGACGATATCCTTCGTCGCGGAGTTCCTCTCCGGTGGCAGCAGCTTGCTCGTCCTGCTCACTGTTTTCGATTTCCGAGAGCATGACCTCGCTCATACGACGATGCTGGGAGCCACAGTAAAGTAGACCGATGCCCATAATTCCAGCAGTCTGAGTCAACGGCGACAGGTTCAGCTCAGCTGCTCCAAGTGGAAGCATTCTTGTCACATGGACCGAAAGCAAGCGTGTGATTAGAGTATCCATTGTGCCCAGGTATGACGCAGAGAGACCAAGCAGGAGACCAATCGATGTCATGGTATGCTTGGGAGTGAGGTACTTGAAAGCAACCCATTTGGCCAACGATTTAAGATGGCCATTCAGACCCAGAGCCAACAAAAACCCGGCATGTCGGTTGGTAAGATCCTGTGGCTTGTTGAACAAGATCCACGACGTGTCAATACCCTTCGAAGCCTTGGAGATTGCCAGACCAGTTGATACTCCATTGTGGAAGAAGGCCCAACAGACCTTTTCTTCTGAGAACGCAGATCTATCCGCGCCGACAGTCACATTGTCCGGCTTCATAACGCACTGCAGGGAAAATGAAGGGATCGGCAGCTTCTCAGTCAACAAAGGCAATCGGCCACTAAAAGTGAGCATTGCACGACCCGCTGGAGTAGACAGCGTTCGAACTGTTACGAGCTGCACAATTTCTTTTTGCGCCTCTAACAAGTCCGAGTCACTCCAGCCAGGTTCGGCTATGCACTCTGCCACCGGTGCTTTGGACTGGTTGAGTAGTTTAGCTGCCTCCATAAACCGCTTATCATCTCGGAATATCAGCCTGGTGACTGAGTATCGATCGGCCTCTGCAGAAGCTTCAAAGGCGTTGATGGCATCAAGATCTAATGCCGAGCTGCTGATATAATGGAAATCTCGGATGGCATTATGGTTAGGTTGCTGTGATGCTGCTGCCAATGAATTGGTTTGAGCCGGGTTCATCGACATGTAAAGGTCTTCTCTGTCAATCAGCTCTAGGAGCGTCGCGTTCCAGGACGTGGAGGCTTCAATCTGGCATTGCATAACAGCTTCATAAAGCGGGGCGCTGACACCTTCTGGGAAGCTATCAATGACACTCTTCGTGAACCCCCAGCGCTGCAAAAGCTTGATCTTTTCCAAGGGTGTTGAGACACTGTGAACTTCGCCGAAGAAACCATTCAACGCACACGTCCTTGGTGTGATGCTGAAACATTCGCGCCACATTCGCCCTTTTCTGGGAGTTCGCTCGGATGCATTCACAATATCGAGAAGAGAAACAAACGGTGTAGGGCTCCGATGAGCAGCAGCACCCATTAAAAATTCGAATATGGACGGTGGCGGGAAGGGTTCGGCAGGAACTTTTAGCCCAGTGATATGAGTATTATCCTCAAACTGCCAGCGCTCCATACTGGCCATTTCGGTGCCATAATAGGCATCCTCGGTCCATTTCCAGGATTCCCATCCTAGCCAGCCGCCCAATTGTGCGATGACAGGAGCAAGCAACCCCAGGGGTCTTTGGGACTCCTCCGAGTCGCAGGTGGAGAGCTTCTGTTCTTCACGCAATAGATGCAAGGCCACGAGAACACTGCACAATGCGGTACATCTTGTGTTCTCTGAGAATGCTTCAGATATAGGGAGGTAGCCGTCGCGGCCAGCAGCCCTGAGGCCTTGAGGAGTTTGAAGGAATTCACGGCTGAGGGCGATGCACCGGATCAAGTACGAATTCTGGCGATATGTAGACCGACTGGCATTGACACCTTTGTGTGCATCTCCTGATGCAAGACCTTCAATTGCGTCTTGTTCAACGATCCACCCCCAGGAACTGTCCATCATCCACGGAGCAACGACACCGGATGAGCCAGACTCCAGGTCCAGCATGGACTCCCAGCTTTCCAGGTCCAGGTGTCCTCCACTACTGGATCTGAGTAGACCCTTCTTGCGACGCGCTCGTTTGGGAGTCTGCGTTTGTGGAGGGGTGACGAATGGGGCTGCTAGACTCAACAAGACGACTGTCATGGCGGTCCACTCAATGTTGTTTTCCTCCTTTCCCCGAAGCCATTTCATGACCTCCCACCATGCAACCATAATGCCATCACCCGCTTTCTCGGACTCACGCAAGGCAAACTTGCAGATCTTGAATATTTTCTTCACCAGTTCGTTGCGCGGCTCCATTCGGATTTGGAGTCTGTGGCGCTGTTTATCGGTGTCTACCAGGTCGATCTTCCCTCGAGAACACCCATGATCAAACTTGTTGAAGACGAGGTCGGGATCCGCCATGACCCGGTTGACACCACTTTCTCTCGGGCGACTCTCGAGTTTGTTGGCAGAGATGCCATCCGGTTCATACAGCTGCAATGGCACAGGAACCTCGACTTTGACGGGACTACCCCACAGGGTTTGCAATGATAGCTCGCGGTGTCCGCTTTCCGTTTCACTTAGTGAGAGTATCCGCGAAAGATCCCCATCGGAGATTCTACAAGCATCCAAGACATTTGAGACATTTTGGATCCTTATCGCACGCACGAGTAACGGACGCTGTTCGGCGGCCTTGGACTTTTTCTTCCGGTTCTTGAGGGTTGGCTCTCGGTCGGCCCTCAGATTCACAATATTTAATTTCTGCGCCTGTTGGTCCACGATGTATACTGCCAAGGAAGCTGTATTGCCTTTGTGGGCGCTTCCAAACTCGGTAGACGCCAATGTAGAGACCTTCAACCGGCGGGATGCTGGCTCCTTTTGGAAGCCTCCCGAGAACTGGGACGAGAAACTTTCAACCTTGGTCAATATAAGTTCTTCCGGGAGTCCGGATGTCGATTCGCGTAGGCCAACGTCCTCGAACCCGGAAGATAGATTGTCATTGTTGAGCTCTTCGAGTAGCTTGTCCACTGGGGTATCTAGAAAGCTGCCCGCAGTGCTGTAAACAGACCCCGTGCCTGGAGGCAGAGAGCCTCGAGGATTGAAACCAAAGCTTGCACGAGTGCTTGCTCCTCCAATAGACTGTCTGAATCCAGCACCATGAGGCACGGTGCTGGACTGACTGCCAGTGGCCAAGTCCGAAAAAGTGATACGGTCCTGACTAGTTGCAAGGTCTGTTCGGGCCAGCAGTGAGCTGACTCGTCTTGATGTTTTGAGGGGAACACCGACATCCCCAAAGTCTTGGGCTACCCTCGAAGCCAAGTCGTCTTCAGCATCAGTCTTCCCTTCAGATAGCTGAGTGGAAGGCCAGTTGTCGGTCCGAGGCCCAAAGCTCTCTCGGGTTGCTCCAGAGCGAGCGGCCGGTGTTGTCGCGCCAGTCGCCATCCCGAAATGCGAGCTTCGCCTTACTGACCGGGTACCTCCAGTTTCCCGCCTGGCTTTATCTTTCATTGAGCCACCTGATTCATCATCTTTGTAGCGCGCAGTCCATATCGTATAGATACCCGTAGTTGTGTTGATGGTAACCACTAGAATCAAAGGGCCACCGTTTGGTCTGTTGGTGCCCGAGAGTTCGTCTTTTGGAGAGATATACACAATCTCATCCACAGGGTCCAGCACCTCTAATCCAGACGGTCTTCTCCTGATGCTACTGACGCTGCTCTGAAGCCAGCCGGATGTTTGTGATGTCACAACCAGACCCATCTCGGAATGAGGGTTAATGAGAGAGAAAACCCGGGGTAGGTCCGTACTGGAGCTGGCATTTGGCACCCAGGAAGGACCTGGACCTGGGGCAGCTGACGATTTCGTTGATGGACGCTTGTTTTTGCTGAGAGAAAAGGACTGAGAGGCACTGGGGTCGAATAGCGAAGCTGACATGAAGGAATTCGGTGGCGCAGTTGGGTGTTGACTGTCACCATTTTCATCCTGGACCTTTCTTTGGAAAATAAGACCTCGAGGCGTAGCAAAGACGGAGTCAACCTCAAATGGAAGGGGAATTGTATGGCTATTGCCCGCCACGAAGAAGATATGAGCTTGCGATTTGAGGACTACCACCAAAGCCCTAGAAAGAGCCTCGTTGGAGTGCTGGGGAGCTACAACCGCCACTCGTGCATCTCCATGTAGATCCAATGTTGACAAGGTTTCAGTCCGCTTTTGTTTCTGCGTGCCAGTAGTTGCTTCAGGTCGACTTGAAGGCGTGGTTTTGGAGCGCTTCGTGTCTTCCGTTGCAAACCGAGTGAACAGAGCATGCCGAATCTCTTCTTTCTCAGGGTCCATTCGAAATACTCGCTTCACCATCCCTGCGCGGGACCATACAACACAGTGTTTCGTCCATACTAACTCATCGTCCACGGGGCCAGTCAATCCGCTTTCGTCGACGCATAACGTCCAGTTATAATGGTCTTCTGAGGGTTCAGGAGGGAGGATTCCCTCTGAGACTAGGTAGGAGACGGCGGAAGGTTCGTGGACGCCCAAAGAGCGAACTGACGCCATGGTGGGCTGATTAGCAGCCGGGGTAGCGATCGTGGTGCGCCGTCACAAACAGTTCTGCGGTCAAAATCGTTGAAATCATTTCCATCGTTCATGTAAGATTAATTAGCGGTGCGCCCCGGAGACATGCCGAGTGGTTGAATGTCGAAGTTGGGAAGACGCGCTGGAACGCGGATTGGATCGACTGTCTTTGCTCTCCCGACCAAAACAACTTCCTTTCTCCATCTACGCAACCCTCCACTCCCCCTACCTCTAACGTCCTTCTCTCTGTTTGCTTTTGTTTATAAACAGGCATTCAGTTATCAGATCTTACTTTGACTACAAATCTTCGACTGTCTATCACCCCTACGGTGCCCTGTGGCGCCTGTGCTCGAAGCTACCTGTAGCTCGACAGCATCGCAACTAGCACAATGCCCTCATTCCCCACTACTCCCTTGGTCCGGCCTAGGGAAGATGGCTTGCAGATCAGGTACGGGTGATGCGCTTTAGTTATGGTACTTGGATTGACGCTGATCTCGTTTTTTTGCAAAATCTTTTAGCTATCCGCTCTCACATCGCATCCACACAGCCAAAGGCTACCCACTTCGATCTCCGAATGGCTCCTCGGTCATTATTTACGGCTACGACACTGGATTAAAAATTGTGTGGAGAGGAGGAAAACGGTTCGCGAAACTAAAGCCGACTGGGCCTCAAGCGAAGCCGAAGCCCGCAGGAAACAATGCGGATCCCGATTCAGTCATGATTATTGACTCCGATGATGAAGAGGAACCTGAACCAGCGCAAGAAGAGCCCGTGGTTGAATTCAGTCTGGAGGAGAGCGAGGTCGATCCCGCTGCTCCGTACGAAGAGATTCTGCGACAAATTGATATCCCCCTTGGAAGCCGGGTGCTGGATGTGGCGGTGCCTCGTGTTCTCCCCGAGGAATCTCGCTCGCCTTTAGACCCCTTCCCACCTATCCTGAGAAACACAATCGTTGTGTCGGTAGTTTGTTCTGACCTATCGACGAAAGTTGTGACTCTGCCACTTGTGCCTCCTCACCCTACACAGACGGATTCAAAGAGCTGGCGCATTCAAGCTCTTACGGTCAATGGGGCCACCACTCACCAAGATATTCCACGAGGTGTATCTATCGCGTTCACCTGTCACGAATTTGAGGATGAGCAAGACCAGCGGAAGTCGCGGGGCCGATTTGGAAACTTTGGTAAATGGGATCTGCTTGTGGCCACGCATTCTGCAGAGGGATGTGGTGTGCTGTTGCTGCACCGAATTCCAATCCGCGAGGAATCCTCTTTCCGTCTCGTGGAAGAAGATATCGTCTCTCAACGGCGCCTCTTGCCAGCACCTGCACAGACGATTGCCTTTAACCCGTCCACATGGCCATCCGTCCGTCATGCCAACCTGCTTGTCGCATTCCACAGCGGATGTGTCAAGATTTATTCCTGCTTTGTCAAAAAGGCCTCGAAATCCTCACGGCGGGCTTCGATCCCCCAAGAAGACTACGAAAGTATCGACACGGAAGGTCGCTGGTTGATCAGTCTCTACCCCGGCTTTGAGCAAGGACCCACCGGACTTCCCCGGCGGAAGAGAATCATTGATGCCGATTGGGTGCTAGGTGGCCGAGCAGTTATGGTACTTCTCGAAGACGGCGAATGGGGCGTATGGGACATTGAAGGCGCCGGCCCTGGTGCTGTTAAGGGCCCGCTACACCGTCAGACGAGTGTCCAAGGTGTGACGGGCGGTTCATTGACGGCATACGCTGTCTGCGGTCGTATTATGACCCCGCTCTCCAACACCAATTCCGAAACAGAGCAGCGACCCCGATTCGCACCCATGACACCATCCACAAGACGTGTACGCGAAGATGGCTTGCTGAAGGGATCGATGAGCACAGCCAGTCCATCCCACCGAGGCCAAATCTCTGTCTTGCAGACAAATCCATCCTCGGACGTATTGCCCGACGAGTCGATCCTGCTCCGTCACGGCCGCCAGAGCGCGGTCATCACGAGTTTGCTCTCTCTGTGGCGCAACGCTGTCAAAACCACCGGCACTTTTGATTCCTCAAACCGATGCCGCGTTTCTCCTTTCCAGGACGTGAACTTGATGGGCCAGAACTTCCAGGCAATTGGACACCTACCTGCACCGACACGCCGATCCCGGCAAGCAGAGCGGCAAGTCTTCGATGTACTTGTGGCAGCAGAGCACCAGATCATGATTCTCGCTCCCAAGTTGACAGAATCCGTCGAAGAAAGCCTGCCTGCAGTGAAACAAGAGGAAACCGAAGACACCGACCAGCTGATGCTCCGACGAGGTGAACTTGATGTGGAGGGAATGGGTCGTCTACTGAATGGTATGGCCGGTGGAAATGCGTCCATGCGCATGGGCAGCCCTGTGAAGCGGACCCGTGTTTTCGCCTAATCTCAGTCATAGTCTACTAATACCCATACTCCAAGTTTCTTGCTTCTGCTGTGCTCACGTTTCTCCCCTCATAGGATACCATTCGCGCTGTAAGGTGGAGCGCAAGGCGAGATCAATGCCTTGAAATTCCTTCTTCGGAGGTGAATAAGCTCTGTATCGGATGCGATATATCAATGACCATTGCAAGTTCTGCGGTTGCACGACCCCCTAATATTGCAATTGAATGTTGCAATGCAACATTCCGTTGCAGTTCTCGTGTTTGACTTTGGGGTTCCATCTTCGTCTCTGTTCTACTGCGGATACCGATCTGTCTCTTGACGAATCATACATCGATAGCCGCAGTGGGCAGAGGAGGGGATGGCCAAAGTTGGATGCGAGTAATAATGGGAATAATGGGACATTTCAACTAGAAACTGTAGATCTGTAGTTTTTACAATTGAACATTATCATTGCTTTGTCTACTATATTCATAAAAGTCTTTCTGGTGTTTATTTACTCCTCAATCGAACGTAATGCAGCAAAAAACAACCATCTATAGAGATCGATGCTGGCCTTCCTTCAACAACCCACGATCACCACCGCCGCCCTTCTGCCACAACCAGATACCCTCGACTGCCCATGCAGCAGCACTAGCATGACGCCCAACGCCGGACGCAAGAGGCAAGTTACTACCCTCCTCGGCATCTTGTGTATTCTTGCCCTTATCTCTACCCTGGGTCTGACCAGCAGCGCCATCGGCCTCGGCAAGCATACCAGCAACAATGCCCTCTTTTTCAATAACAAACCATAGTCCATCCGACAGCTGCCCGCCCCGTTCTCCAAACTCTGCTCGGCCGAGACGGAATAAGATCCGACCGATGACCTGCCATGCAATGCATCGCTGAGCGGGGAACGTCGAGCGTGCCAGAATCGCCAGCTCGGGGATCGTGTAGCCCGCGGCATGCGGATCCTCGCCGTGATGGTGCAAGCCCATGGTTGTCGGGAGGGAGAGGGATGTTTCGGGGGCAAGAATGGTGCCTCTTAGCGAGAAGCGGATTGCCGAAGGTGCCATTGAGATGGCGTTGCTGGCTGGGTGGTAGGCTGACGTCGAGTCTGGGTCTTCTTCGTCGGCGGAGAGGGGCTGCAGCCAGGAGAGCGTTGATGGGTCCTGGGCTATCTCGGGGAAGTAGTGGGACTGGAGATCTGATAGGAAAGACGGTGAAGATGGGTCTAGGACTGGCATCGGCGTTGTTGGCTGGGGGAAGTGGAAGGTTTCGATAGTAGCTGGGTCGAGGGAGGGCCGTTCAGAGGCCGGGTGGAGGTCTTGAGGGAGGGAGGATGGAGCAAGATCTTCATTACGGGGGTGCGGCTTAGTTGGTGGTTTGGGTAGAGAATGAGACTGTGCGGTTGGTGCAGAAACTGGTGCAGACGCAGGAACATCGAACGAAACTGATTTCTTCGGTTTGGATTTTTCTTCGGCCACGGGTGCCGGCGGTTCAAATTCGGTCTTTTGGTCCTCTTCAATGTTCGCTCTGCGGAGGAATCGTTCCAAAAGTCCTGGATCCATCTGTTCCATCAGCTCCTCTCGTTCCTGTTGGATCTGCGCGTCCGACATGGCCGCCAGCTGCCGGCGGTTCTCCTCGTCGATGGATTTCTTGTCATCTTGGACAGTCGGTTCAGTGGGGGCAGGAGCCGGAGGAGTGGGCTGGTTTGTTCGTCGCTGTTTGAAGGAAGATGGCTTGCGTTGGCGAGGGGCAGGGAAGCCAGTTGATGACGCCGACAAGGTCGGCAGTTTAGGCGCGGGGGGAATGGCGGTGGAGGGGGCCCGTTCTTGAATCTCGCCGACGAGAGAGAATGGAGAAGGGATTTCTGGAGCACCAGATTCCTCATCTAGGTCCAGAAGGAAGCGTTCACCTCGAAAAGCCATGATGCGTAAATAAGGTGAAGAGGAGAAAAAAAAGTTATGTCAGCGCGGGGAGATCCCATGGATGCGGCTCCCAAAGCTAAAATGGGGCTGCAGAACAGTCTAACCAGAATGGGCTAGTGGGAGATGGCGGATGTGCTAGTCCCAATTGGGTTCCTCACATTGATCCCGCGGCATCTAGTCAACTATGTTGTATATGTTGTACAGCTCGCATCGATCTTTCTTATACTATAGATGACGAATTGGATACTGATTGGGTCATTTACATTGATATCGAAAGAATAATCTTGTCTATTTTTCCTTTCTTCTTAAGCCAAAATTTTTTTTTTTTAACGAATATGGAAGTCGATATTTGTCGTACCTATCATAAGCTTCCATTGGGATACACAAGCAGGATCAATACATGTACCACTTTGACTTGTATTATCTACAAAAGGAAATAAATAATAAGACGAAGTCAGATCTAAGCCTCAGAATATAGTGAGCACCTGATCTGAAGAACACGAGATCATTCGGTAAATGAAGCCATTCCTGTATCAGGTACAACTTACGGTTCTAGGCTAAACGATCCGCAGGGGAGAATGGGATATGATCTCCAATACTCAACAATGACCTCAAGTTAAATAATAATTCTACAGAAAATATTGTAAGAGGTATAGCTCTATAATAACCTTATATACGAGTGTAGTATTTCCCCCATATTTTCCAAGTATAGAGCTTGACATATCAAATAGCAGTTATCCAGTACTTCCAGTAATGTGCTTTAATTCCAATCTTTGCTTGCTTTCTCTCCCCTTTCTTCCCTTTTTTTTCCCTTTTTTTTCTTCTTCTTCTTCTTCTCCCTTTCTTTTCTTATTTCTACTCTCTTCTCTTCTCTCAACATTTTCCCCTTCTCCCCTTCCGCGTCCCTTTCTTTTTTTCTACCTTTCCCGCGTTTTCTTGGTGTTTTCTCTCTTCCGTCACCATCTTATCTTTCTTGTGTTCCTCTTTTCCCCCCCAATCTCTGTTTGCCGACCTGATACCCGACACGTTTCACCACTTCGACTCAACTCTCATCCTCATCACAATTTTGACCAAATTCCATCAATTTGTCAATTTTCAGTTTATTGAATTGTGATTTTGTCAAACCATGTCGGATCCTCCTAATATGGGTATACCTAAAGAAGAAGGGTCTAATGGCACTGATGTCAAACCCGGCACAGGCGCCCGACGTGCCTCCGGGACCGCCAGGCGGTCGCGTCGTAAGAAGGATGACGACCCCGACACCAAGAAGAAGGAGAAGGAACCAAAAGAAGTTAAGGAAAAACCGGCACGGGCTCCTCGTCGTCCACGGGAGAAATCAAACAACACTGCTTCCCGGAAAAAGCCCAAGCTAGAACCTGCGGCAGAGGAAACGAGGGCTCCGGTAGACGCCCGAAGCCCTCCACACGCCCCTGCAACGCCCCAACCTGCTCAACCCGCTCTACCTCAGCCCACTCAAACTCAACCTACTCAAATAGCTCAACCTCCTCAGCCTGCTCAGCCTCATCAACCTCCTCAACCTACTCCAACTTCATACTCAAATCCACACCCCCCTACAGTTCCAGGAGCTTCGTATCAGCTGTCGCAACTTTCTCGTCCACAACCGCAATCGCAACCTCCAGTGCCGCAACCACCACCTCAACGAACCAGCGGACAAAACTTCGATCCTATTCGTTCTGCGTTTGACAATCCATCTCCAGCACCATCATATAGTCCTCCCGCTCGCGCAATCTCCCCTCGCAATGGTTATCGTGCCAGTGCATCGCCAGCGATCTCAAGCATCATCGACCCACCAGCCCAGAACTCTCAACCAATATACAACACGCTTCAACGCTCCTCCTCTGGCCATGTGTCCGGCTTGTCTTCGCCGGCACCGCCTGCGATGGGTTCCACACCCTCACATCCGTCCTTAGCACCATCGCCGCTTCCCATTCCCTCTGCTTCCCGTGGGCCCATGCATATCCCGCAGGCCATGTCGCAGTCCACCCCATACACCACCCCATACCCACCTACCGAGCAGCGGCCGACGCCATCACAAACCCCTAAACTCGAACCATCTCCGCCGGCGGTGCGCCAACCTCAACCTCCAACGCAACCCGAACCCGCTGTGCAGCCGACTCCGCCTAGACAACAACCAGTTGAATCAATGGAAACCGACCACGCAGAGCAGGCGCCCAGCGCCAAAAAGGAAAAGGGTACAGCTACTGCACCGGCATCAAAGGCCCCATCCCCCAAGCCAGCCCGACCTGCCAAAGAAGCCCCTCATCTGCCTCAGGGATCTGGGTTGATCACAAATGCGCTGTTCGGCGGAGGGGATGATTCTGCAAAGTCGCCTGACTCGCGTGGCACACCCAGCATCATCGTTCATGTTCCGCTACAGAAGGGCAACCAGATTGTCAACTTTGCACGGCTTGCGGAAGAGCAATATGGCTTCGCTGCCTTGCACCCTCGTCTGGCCGCGCACAAGGCACGCATGGCTCGTGTGGCAGCTGCCGGGGCCGCGTTGGAACGAAATGATAAAAATGCCAAAGGAATCTCTGCCGGCGAGAGTGCTGATGAGGACCTGAGCCTCGATGCGGAACGTGATAGTGATATGGATGGCGATGTTCCCATGGGCGGTACTGGTGCAGGAACCAACGGTGCGCCCTCGGAGGCTAGCGATGGAAAGAAGAAGCGACGCAAGAAGGTCGAGGAATATGACCGTGATGATCCATTTGTGGATGACACCGAAATGGTGTGGCAGGAGCAGGCTGCTGCCAGCAAGGATGGGTTCTTTGTCTACAGTGGGCCACTGGTTCCGGAGGGGGAAAAGGTCCAGGTGGAACGGTATGTCTACTCACTACCTCTTACTCCAAATTTACTAATTATCTGCAGCGCCGACGGTACAATCAAACGTGGCCGTGGCCGTGGGCGAGGAACAGGTCGGGGTCGGACCGTGACTTCGCACCCACACGTTCCTATTGCAGCTGCTGTCCCCGTCTCCCAAGATACCGGCCTGCCATTGCGTGGACCGGGCTCTCGGGGTGGCACCTCGCGTCGTCCGCGAGGCAACAAGAAGGCCGATAGCGGCAGCGACCGTGCTGCTACCACTGCATCCGCTGCCCATGAAAGCCGTGGTGGCCGTGGTGGTGGCACTGGGACCTCTGGTCGCGGCGGGACTAATAGCACTCGGGGTGGAAAGTCGTCTATATCAATCCCGATGCCAGACCTTGCTCCTGCGCCATCGACCCCGAGTGTTGTCCATGGACCCCCTGCTCCTAGTCCGCTAGCTGGCCCAGAGCTCATGATGAAATAGAGAACATGTTGACTGATTTGTTGTGGGGTTCGTTTGGTGTTCAGAGCTTTATGACTTTGTTTGGCTTATTCATTTGCGCTATCATTTTGCTCATGGGTTTTGTTTGCCCCTGTTCTATTTATTTTTTGTCGGTCTCGAGAAACCGCTTGCTTTCTGGACACATGATCTCTTTATGTACACCTCGGTCATGTCGCTATGGCTGGATATATCAATTTTCAGCCAGTCATTCAATATTTTTCTAATGAAACATTGTAGACTACGCCATCATCTAGCCGCCTCGGCTATTGAGTCTGTTGTTATCTATTTAGTTGTTGATTCTTTCTATAAAACAACAGTAGTGTTTCATGTTTTATAATATGAGCCAATCTGTGATATAGAAGCCCATGAAATCACCCGATTGTGTTAACATGCCTTTGGATATGTTCAACGCCAAACTTTAATTGATTTCATGCATACATCGCTTCATCTTACATGCCAAGAATTCAGGACTCCTACGGAATCGAGATTAGCGGCGTCGATGCAGTTTGACGCCTCTATCACATATTCCTCTATACAAACTCGAGGATCCTGAAATCATCAGATAGCATTGCAATTCAGGCTGCTGCCAATGCATGTTCGCCTTCTTCAAACCCATATACGAACCATGGAATCAAGAAGAATCCAGCGTTTGACGCTGTCACCGCTCATTTTCTATCTTCTTTTCATTATAAATACACATTTAACAGCGAGGGGTAGATGAATCTACAGGGGTGGAAAGGAAGACATGAATACGGCTTCATTTCCAGGTATGAAGATATTAAACGACTTTGCAATTTCAATCCTATACCTTTTGTGAAATATTCAATCCAAAGTTCTTACATGCTGTTTAGTGTACTCCAGTAGTATATTATTCAACAGATTATATAGCTCATGAAGTAAACAGATGCCTAAATAAACGCTCCATATACGAGATGTACAAGCATTGGTATCTAACAATATAATAATTTGTTCTATATTTATATTCCTTATGTGTTATAGACTTCGCCCCCATCCTTACATAGCCGCCCAACACTATTGAGTTAACCAAAAGTACAAAGAACAAAAGAAGCCATGCTGACGCGCTGTACAGAATGCCTAGTTGAACGGCTGAACTATTTGCTGCGCCCAGTACTTTGGTCTTATACACAGATTCCCGCGCAATATCAAACTAGTGCCACACCCCTTGACTTGAGAGCTATTAGCAGAATGCAGACATTTCACACCAATTGTACATATCCTCCAGAGACGGCAAGCTTTGTTTCCTCGCCGAATACTCGAGGGACTCTGGATATTGTCTGGTCTTGCCTCAGCGTGATAGGTCTTTGCACCTGGTCCATCCTCCATCTCAATGTCCCAATCCAGTCGACACCATCCACAAAGCGCCAAAAATATCTGCGAACACTTTGGCGGTTTTCCAGTAAACTCAAATGGATGATGATCAACATTATCGCTCCAGAGTGGGCATTCGGGAGGGCCTACAGTGATGTGTCCTCTGTTAGGATGCTCAAGGCCCGATTTACAGAGATCCAGGATAGAGATGGCGTCCCATGGTCCGACTCCCATACACACTATGCCAACATGGGTGGATTCCCTATTCAATTTGTCGATTCTGATGCTACCGCCGGTACTCAAGAGATACCTTCTATCAGAGATTTCCCGAAGGGAATACGAACTCCACAGATGCTTCAGAGATCAATGCGGAAGATCTCGAATGCGATTGGAAAAGTTGACTGGGCATTGGATAGATCCAACATCCTTGCCATCGAAAAAGCAAACAGCATGGTTTCTCAAGGCGACCTAAAGAAAGAAAGGATCTTAAACATGTCATACACGAACTGGATTGGAAACCTCACTCTTCTTTGTGGCAATCTGTGGGTCGTAGATGCGAACCAGCTTCTCCTTGCCCGTGAGCTTGGTATCATCGACAAACTGCCCTACATGTCGCAGGATTCCCTGGATGACCATAATAATGACGATCTCGTCGTCAAGATCTTAGCATTGCTTCAAATCTCGTGGATGTTCATTCAACTCGGCGTAAGACTAGGCCGAAATCGCCCAATAAGCCAGCTCGAGATTTTTACCCTGTCTTTCGCAATTTGCTCCTCGATCACGTATATCATGTTGATCGATAAGCCCCAAGATGTCCGGACATCATATAGCATCAAAGCTGTCAGGCATCCGTCTGCGGAAGACTTGATCTACATGGCCAGTGCTGGCCCGGTGGGTAATGTTTTCAAATCCAACATCTGGATCCCCAATGACGCCATGCACAGAGATGCCATAGGGAAACTGCCAGGATACATAATCAGCCTGGCTTATTTCTTTGCGTTTGGTGCCACTCACTGCATAGCATGGAACTTTGAGTTCCCTACAGCCGTAGAGAGACTACTATGGCGTCTGAGCTCGGTGGTAACGGCTGTTGCCTTGCCATTTGCCTATCTGATCTCTGATCCAATTTGGCTGAAGATGTTTAAACTGGAAAGCCAACCAAAGATACTAGAATTACTTGAGGGCTCGTTGTTGATCCTCATCGTGGTCGTGTTCATTCTGGCAAGACTGTTTATAACAGTCGAGGTCGTTCGCTCATTGGCCTTTCTTCCCCCAGGCGCGTTTATAGGTACCTGGACAGCGAATATCCCACACGTTGGATGAGTGCGGAATCTGGAATTTAGATTGATTGATATATGTGCTTTATTGGAAATCTATATCGAAGGGACGCATATCCCGATGTTTCTACCAGAGTTTGAAAGAGTATGAAATTGCACGTATTTATGCACGCCATGTAATGCAGGAAGACATCCCAGCAGATAAAGATAAGAGTCAGAAATAAACAAAATGGGGTTCGTTGCCAGATGTTTCAATCCAAGCAGAGTCATTGAATAAGAAGTGAAGAAGGAGAAAGTAGAAAAATAGAGATACTCATAGATGGAAGAAAATGAAAGTGCTGTTAGGGCAGCTTGTCTTGGCTCCTCCTTTCGTTCCATCAAGAGCGCCATGAGCACACACCAGACAGAACAACACAGCAAGAAAATAGCACATTCACCAAAGCCGAGACCGTGTTGCATCGGCTTTTCGTCTGTATATGCACGTTTTTCTGAAACATAAACATGACAAATGGAAAGGAAATAGAACCAAGACGTTATCCGAGTACAATAACTAGTCATCACTACATTACCGGGGCGTAGTTCCTGGTTGGATGCGCCAGTTTCCGCCTGTCGAAACAGGCGGCGCGGGAGGCGGGCCGCTTGGAGGCGCAGTGCGGATGGGCATCGTCGTAGAGTGCAGGTTCGTGCGGGGATTGGAGTTGTTGGAGCTGGCGGAGCGGGGGCTCATGAATGGGCGATTTGGGGCATCAATAGCAGAAACGGGCTCGTTGAGGTGCTGACGCATCGCGCGACGACCGGATCGGCTGTTTTCGTCGTTTGATTCCAGCGAGAGGTGCTCCAGAGAGGGGGGTGGCGGAGAACGCGTAGCTCGGGACGAGGACGATGAGTAGTATTGAGGCTGGGGCTGGGGTTGGGACTGCGGGTAGTGACGGTGGCTGGATGGGACCTCGTTGGCGATCCTCAGAGGGATGTCGCCTGATACTGGGTTTGAAGGGAATGGTGACTGCTGTGGGGTCCGTGTTGGCTTGCTGATGAGAGGGGACTTGCCAATATTGGTTGATGTGGGAGCTGCGGCGGGAGATGATGTCGGGTTTGAGGTTGATGTCGCGGCCTCTCTAGGGAGTGATGCTGGTATTGGTGGTCCCAAGTAGGACTTGCGCTTTTCTTGGTCCATCATGCTCTTTGCCCATCCTTCGAGGTTGACTGGTGTGCGCTTCGCGGCCTGCAAGAAGGCATCTTTGTCCTAGAAGGAGTTAGTACACGTGGAAAAGAGCTGCAAACCAAAATGAGAGATGAACATACATAAAGCTCTCGTGGGGTTGGACGCTCCTCGGATTTCTTCAAAAGACACTTTCCAACAAAGTCATGTAGGATAGGCGGGAAGGCATCACTCTTGGGTAGCTTGGGCGCTGTTTCGTGCACAATTTGCTGGAGTAGATCCAGAATCCCCATCGGCCCTGCGCTAGCACGGTTTCCGGCAGCAGAATCGGAGTGATCGAAGGGGAACTTTCCAACGGCCAGCTCCATGACCGTCAAGCCCACGCTCCACACGTCGGAACGGACCGTATAGGCGCCTCCCTGAATTCGCTCGGGAGCCATGTATGTGGAAGTGCCAACGAATGTATCGGCAATCGAGTTAACTGTCTCGGTAGCAACACCAAAGTCACAGAGCTTGATGTTGCCGCGAGAGTTCAGTAAGATATTAGACGGCTTGATATCACGATGCATGATGCGGTGGGCTTCGTATAAGTAGACAAGACCGGCCAAGACGGACTCGGTGATCTTCCCCAGCACATCAACTCGAACAGGGCCGAAATCCTTAGAAACGCGGTCGAGAGATCTAATTGCCCCGTCAGCTATATCCTCTTTGTTTCCCAAATGGGTCCACCTACCCAAGATCCATATATTCCATGCATAGTACAATATCTCTCGCTTCGTTTTGGAATGCACCATAGAAAGTGACAATATTTGGACAGTTGCAGTCATGTCCGACTCGAAGTTCTCGTAGAATTTGTTTCCGTACGTTCTCTTTGGCTTCCACACGGATAATCTGCGGGGGACGAGGAAATTAGAGTTGGCCAACAAGCAGAAACACACAATACACAATACACACCTTTCGAGCCATCACCACCTTCGTGGATGCGTGCATCACCTTGGAAACAGTACCTCCATTTCCAGCGCCGAGTTCCTTCAATGTGACCAGGTCTTCACTGCGAAGATCGAGGCGAAACTCCAGTCCGATTTCGAGCGTATCTGTGTTGTTGACTTCGTTATTCCCATCAGGCCCAGGGGCTTGTGCATCGCCATCGGTAGGATTGGAGGCGGGTTTAGGGGCTGCATTGAGAGCAAGACCTTTGACATTCTTGCGTTTCAATGTCCGAGCCTGGAACGGGTCCGTCATGGCGGCTTGGAGGGGTTGGAGTTGCACAAGGGGAAAGTTGTGAAAGAAAGAAAACGAAGAGCTCAGTCGCCTGAGTGATATCAAGTCCGCGTTACCCAAGCCGATGGGATCAGAGTGGTCAGAACGAACCCCCGAGCTAACAGCGGGGAAGTCGATATCACCTTGCGATGTTCTTGGCGACGCTGATTGGACCTTGCGGGCGCGTCGATTTGACCAACTATGACCAAAATGTGCCGGTCGGCGCCAAACAGAAGTATGTAGGATTTTTACGGGTAATATGAGAGGGAGAAAATGAGAGATGATCTTCAAGAGCTATGAAAGCCACTATAATCAATGAAACAATAGGTGTTTCGGGGGTTCCACCAGTCTTTTGGGCTAGCTTTGGGTACTTGTGGATTTACAGAACGGGTTTATGGCTAGATGTGATGGGTGATAATGTTCGAACCTGGGTAAAATTTGATAGTCTCGACCTTACATCAATAGCACAAAGCGATATATGCATATTAAGGATCCGACCAGGGCATCGTTGAATGTACAGTGTACGATGTACACACAAAGGCATCAGCACGTGACATGAACTGGGCAAGCCACAATTAGGCTACCCCAATAGGACTAGCGTCTAGCCACACTAGCACTAGCCAATCACCGCCACCCGCATCCTCTCCTCGCCGATGGCCGTGATTCTTCCTCTTGACAACTATTGCTTCAATTTCACCCTCCCTGATTGACCTTTGACCGTCTTAACGAGCTGGGCACTAACTGGTGTCACATTTACACAATTGTACCTTGAATCTTTCATCCGTAACCGCATTCTCCTCGGTCCCTAGCAATAGGGATCTTTACTTCAAGATGAGCCTTCGCGACCTGATCGAGGGTGAGGCGGTCATGGATGACGAAGATGAGGAAGTCGCCGATGACTATGATGCTGAGGGCCGCCAGGGCCCAGGTACTACCGCCAATCACTATGACTCGAGCGAGGAGGAAGACGAAGAAGAAGATGACGAGGAGGCTGCTCGCGCCGTGAGTTTCGACCTTTCACCAGGCTGTATCTCTTTACTGACAAAAATTTTAGGTCCGTGAAGGTTTCATTGTCGATGAGGATGAAGAAGACGAACGTGCCGCCCGCAAACACAGGAAACGTCCGCGCGCTGCTCGCGAAGAAGAGCACCTTGATGAAGAAGATCTGGAACTCATTGGACATGGTCCAAGTCAACAACGTGGGCCAGCCACTGAGGTATGTAAGCTGCAGCTCATCATTTGACAAGATTCTGATGCTCTGATATTAGTCAAAGTTTAAGCGCTTGAAGCGAGGCAAGGATCGCGAGAGCTACCAACCGTCTCAAGGCGTCGACGATATTTTCAATTCAGACGAAGAAGAGGAAGCGCAACAATATGCTAGACCAGGCCAGCGCCGCGGCTTGCGCGATGAGATGGACGACTTTATTGAAGAGGATACTTTCTCTGACGACGAGGCCCAGCGCGAACGGGATGACCTTGGGGTTGCGCCTGCCTCCAGAGTCAACAAGACCGGCTTGATTCCGACTGATACCTCGGGCTTGGATGAAAATGCACTCGATGATATGCGCGCTGCATTTGGTGATGGCACAGAGTACGATTTCGCACTACAAATGGAAGACCAAGAAGACGCAGACAAACAAACCGAAGAACGTCACCTAGACTTGAAGGATGTCTTTGAACCATCAGAGCTGGCCGAGAGGATGTTGACGGAGGATGATAACGAAATTCGTCTCCTCGACGAACCCGAACGCCATCAGGTTGCTCGCAAGCCCTACAAGCATGTGACATTGTCCGAGGATCAATTCCGGGAGGAGGCAGTCTGGATCGCAAACTTGATGTTGCTCAAGAAGCGCATGGATCCGGACTTGCGCGAACCGTTCCAGCGCTCTGTTGCTAAAATGTTGGAATTCCTAATCACAGACGATTGGGAAGTGCCCTTCATTTTCCAGCATCGCAAGGACTACATGATTCATGCTGTCAAAGATATGGCCAATGGCGCCGATCCCGACGATGACTCCGCCCAATACAGCATCCGCGCCGAGAAACTCCTCAATATGACTGATCTATGGGATATCTTCGATCATGATCTCAAATTCCGTGCTTTGGTCGACAAGCGTGGTACAATTAAAAAGACATACGACAACCTCCAAAGTCTCTTCAACGTGAATGATTCCAACGTCGAGGATCAACTTGTTGCGGCCGCGACCATGGAGGAACTCCAAGATGTGCAGGACTATATCCATTTCCAGTATTCCTCACAACTACGGGATCTCAATCAGGTCAATGGCGAGGCTACTGGAGAAACACAACGCCGAAAAGCCACTGGCCGGTCTTTCTTTGAGCGGGTTCGGAACGGCAAGGCTTATGGTTTCGTGCGTGCTTTTGGCATCACTGCAGACGCGTTTGCTCAGAATGCCTCCAAGGAAGGCCGCCGGCAATACACTGAAGATCCCACTGAGCAGCCCGAAGAGTTGGCAGATCAGTTTGTCGACAACGACTTTTCCAACAGTTCGCATGTTCTCAAAGCGGCTAAGTCGATGTTCGCCGAAGAACTTGCTGTCAGCCCTAAAATGCGGAAGGTGCTTCGTCAGGCATACTACATGAACGGAGTCGTCGATTGCTTCCGCACAGAAAAAGGACTTCGCCGGATTGATGAGCAGCATCCCTACGCTGAGTTCAAATACCTGCGGAACCAACAGCTCAGCGATATTGCCCGTCGCCCAGAGATGTTCCTGCGCATGCTCAAGGCCGAGGAAGAAGGACTTGTTGATGTCCGGGTGCGATTTGAAAACTTTGATCAATACCGCAAACGTCTCTACGCCGATATTGAGTCAGACAACTACAGTGAGATTGCTGATGCTTGGAACCGTGTTCGCCGTGAGGTGCTGGATCTGGCCCTGGGAAAACTGGAAAAGTTGATCAATCGCAGTGTAAAGGAAAATATTCGACAGGAATGTGAGAACCATGTGGCCAAGGAGTGCCGCGAAGCGTTCTCACAACGTCTCGACCAGGCCCCTTACAAACCCAAGGGCATGGTCCTAGGCACAGTGCCCCGTGTTCTCACTCTCTCCACCGGATCTGGTCAGGTGGGCCGGGACCCCATTCACTGGGCTTACACAGAAGAAGATGGCCGTGTCTTGGAGAATGGCAAATTCATTGATCTTTCAGTGGGTGATGAGAGCCGTGACATTGCCGATGGCGAGAACGTGGCCGCTTTTGTGGACTTGATAGATCGTCGTCGACCAGATGTGATCGGTGTTTCAGGCATGACACCAGAGACGCGCCGCCTGTACAAGCTTGTATCCGAAATTGTCGACCAAAAAGACTTACGTGGTGCATCCTACACAAATGAGCACGATGAGGAGATCAGCGACCCCTTAGAGGTGGTCATCGTCAATGATGAGGTTGCCCGGTTGTACCACAATAGCCCTCGCGCCAGAAGTGACAATCCAGGCTTTGGACCTTTGACCCATTACTGTGTTGCTCTAGGCCGGTACTTGCAGAGCCCGCTCAAGGAATATGCGTCCTTGGGCCGTGATGTTGTCTCCATCCAGTTTAAACCAGGCCAGCAACTAGTCTCCCAGGACCTGCTTCTCAAGCAGCTGGAAACCGCCCTGGTAGACATGGTCAACTTGGTCGGTGTTGATCTCAACGAGGCAGTGGCCGACCCCGCGACCGCTAATCTCTTACCGTATGTCTGCGGCCTTGGTCCCCGAAAGGCGGCTCACTTGCTCAAGATTGTCAACATGAACGGCGGAGTTGTAAACAACCGGGTGGAATTGCTTGGTGTCAACGCGACATACCCGGCTATGGGTGTCAAGGTTTGGAACAACTGTGCTAGTTTCGTCTACATCGACTTCGAGAATGCTGATCCCGATGCTGATCCGCTGGACAACACCCGTGTGCATCCCGAAGACTACGATATTGCGCGTAAGATGGCCGCTGATGCGCTGGAATTGGACGAGGAAGATATCAAGGCCGAGACTGACGAGAACGGCACTGGTGCTATCATGCGGAAGCTGTTCCGGGAAGAAGCACAGGACCGTGTCAACGATCTTATTCTGGAGGAGTATGCAGAGCAGCTCGAGAAGAACCTCAACCAACGCAAGCGTGCCACCCTCGAGACGATCCGAGCCGAGTTACAACAACCCTACGAGGAATTGCGCAAGCACTATGTCTTCCTTGGCACCGACGATATTTTCACAATGCTCACTGGCGAGACGCCCGACTCTTTAACACCTGGTATGGTGGTGCCCATTGCCATCAAGCGGGTATTTGAGGATCACATTGAGGCCAAATTGGATTGCGGAGTTGATGTGCTTGTGGCCGAGACCGAACTCGGTGTTCCCTACGAGATCCCTGTACGCAACGCATACCAAGTCCACCAGACAGTCCCGGCCAAGATCCTGTTCTTGAACCGCAAGGGTTTCTCTTGCAACGTCTCTCTACGTGAGGATCAAGTCAGTCACCCATCTCATCGAAATCAGGATCATGGCTTCGGCGATTGGGACGAGCAGCAGGAGCGGGCCGATAAGGAGTCGCTGCAGGAGAAGACGCAGCGTGGCGGTCAAGCCATGCGTGTTATCAAGCACCCGCTTTTCCGGCCGTTCAACTCCACCCAGGCTGAGGAGTTCTTAGGTTCTCAAAGCCCAGGCGATGTTGTCATTCGCCCGTCCTCCCGAGGCCACGATCACCTGGCTGTCACTTGGAAGGTGGCGCAAGGTGTGTACCAGCACATTGATGTTCTCGAGCTGGACAAAGAGAACGAGTTCTCTGTCGGCCGTGTCCTCAAGGTCGGTGGTCGCTACACTTACAGTGACCTGGATGACCTGATCGTCAATCACGTCAAAGCTATGGCCAAGAAGGTTAGCGAGATGATTCTGCACGAGAAGTTCCAAGAAGGCAGCAAGACCGAGACAGGTATGTTTTTGGCAATTTATCCCATCCATCTAACATCCCACTAACATCCAATCCAATAGATCAATGGCTCGAAACTTATACCAAGGCCAATCCCCGCCGCTCGGCATATGCATTCTGCATCAACGCCAAATACCCCGGTTACTTTTACCTTTGCTTCAAGGCAGGCGAACATGCGCGACTTCAGAACTGGCCGGTCAAGGTGATTCCTCAGGGCTATGAGCTACAGAAGAACCCCTACCCGGACATGCATGCTCTGTGCAACGGCTTTAAGCTGATGTTCAGCAACATGAGCAAGGGCGGTCGGAGATGAATGTTTCTCGTCTGTACAGTGTACTATCTATTCCAAAACAACCCAAAATCCCCGAAAAGATGGGATGGAATTTCCTACTTTTTTTTAATTTGATACACCTTTGGCATGACATGTAACCATTATCAATGAATTTCCAGCGATTTGTGGAGTTTCCTACCTCTGTGGATGTGTAGAGACGGGATTATAGGCCGTATTACGTAGGCTGTGTATAGAACTGAAGGGAAAGAACTTGAGACAGAGATCTACCCTTGTGAACTTATCAGCCTCGGTTTCAACTTTCCACTTTTACTCCCCCTCTTTTATTTTTCCTTTGCATTTCCTCGCATTTTCCTGTATTTCCCTGTATTTTGATCGTATTCCTCGTATATCCTTTGGATTAAAAGCTGCCCTTCCCGAATGTTCCTGTGACATCGTGTGGCTTATCCCCCGCATCGCCACGTTCAGCCGCAGCCGGACCGCGACGGACACATTGCGGTTCTTTGCAACCCCCTCAAGTGCGCAATTATGGCGGCCATGGAAGAGCTGGAGATTCACAGCAAGGTAGGGGTTGTTACAGCAAAAGACTTGGTCTCAACTAATCTCTCTAGTCGTACTTTGTACGTTGGATCAATGTCAGCGCCAACCACACCATCTCTTGGAGTATTCAACCTCACAAGAAGTCCGTCAACTTTGGCATCTTCAAACACCCAGGCCAATCCTCTAGTCTGAGCACCCATATTCCTGCATCCGATTCCCAGAGCACGGATTCCACCGAGAACCTCCCCGCAACGGCGACAACTGCCGGCGCACGGCAACAACAATCTGCCGTTATCGAGAAGCTGACGGGAATTGGGCTCAAAATAATCAAATGGACGGGCAAGTGTGAGGCAGACAAGATTACCCAGGGGACCTACGATGTGCCGTTCAGCGAAGGGGGCAACTATGCCCTCGTTTTCGATAACACATTCTCCAAACAAATCTCCAAGACCTTGACACTTGTTCTCCTCACCTATCCGACCGGCCTTCAGCCACACAGCTCTGCATCGATTGCCACACGATTTCAGCCAGGGGCATCGACCGACTCGCTACCGCAACCCAAGACCCGCCGACGAGGCAACAGCCGAGCCACGCTCAACTCGCAGCACGTCGACGTGTCGAACCAAAGTATCCACACGGGACTGCTGCAGAAGCGGCGACGAAAGCGTCACCAGGGCTGGGCACGGCGGTTCTTTTCGCTGGACTTTATTTCGTGCACGCTGTCCTATTATCATGACCGCAACTCGTCCGCACTGCGAGGTGCGATCCCGCTCTCGCTAGCGGCCGTTGCGACCAACGAAAAGTCCCGTGAGATCTCTATTGATTCCGGTACTGAGATCTGGCATCTGCGTGCTAATAACGAGCATGAATTTGGTGCGTGGAAGAGTGCCCTCGAGAGAGCTTCCTCTAAGGAGGCTTCCAAGGATAAACACAATGCTGGTCTAGCCGCCCCTCCGGAGCTGCGGCTGTACGCTCCATCACAGCCCTCCCCGGCGGAGGAGAGTGAATGGACTCGCGTTGAGAGCCTTGTCGGCCATATTTCCGGATCGCGAGATGCGATACGCCGGCTTGCCAAGGATACAGATCCCAAGTATCTTGCCTCACCCCTCCCAACTCCTGTCGACCGGCCTCGTTCGCGTGGCCGATCCCCTAGTCCCCAGCGCAGTACCCATGAGACTACGCCCAGTGAAGCGGAGACCAAACGGCCGTTCTGGAAGCGCAAGACAAGTGGACCGTCGAATTCCAACAGCAAGCGACCACCGGCCATGACAACGAACTCCAGTTCCTCGCAGCTTGTGGTGCCTGCCTCCGACGGCAAGGGGAAGCCTGCCAGTGTCATTAGTCACGTAGACAGCATGGATGAGATCCATGACCATCTGATGGCGGTACTACGCGATCTTGACAATGCGGTCTCTGAGTTCTCCACGCTGATTACCGAGAGCAAGGAGCGACGGCACCCGCCTCGGCCATCTATGGTTCCCCGGCGGAGCATGGAGTCTGACATGTCACAAGAATTCTTTGATGCAACAGATGGAGGTGGTGACAGGTCTCCCCTCCTGACCATCCAGGACAGCGATGACGAAGGGCCTGAAGAGGACCGGCCTGCCTCTGCTGCCGAGGAAGTCGAGGACGACGCCCCCTCTGATAGCGACGGTGAATCTGATGCGGCAGCGACTCGCCAGGAAAGCAGCAGCGCAGCGGGCTTGTTCCCAGTCAGACCCAAATCGTTGGTCCCGCTACCCCTAGACCCCATAAAACGCCGCGCGAATATCCTCGCCCCAACAGTCTTGCCCCCAAGCTTGATTGGGTTCCTGCGCAAGAACGTCGGAAAGGACTTGTCCACAATCTCGATGCCGGTATCCGCAAACGAACCCACGTCTCTCCTGCAACGCGCCGCCGAGGTCCTGGAGTACTCAAATCTGCTTGACCAGGCCACCCAATCCAATGACCCTGTCGAGCGCCTGATGTACGTAACCGCCTTCGCATTATCCTCCCTCTCAAGCAACCGCGTCCGCGAGCGCTCCATCCGCAAACCATTCAACCCAATGCTAGGCGAGACCTACGAGCTCGTCCGCGAAGACCGAGGCTTCCGCTTCATCGCAGAGAAAGTCTCACACCGACCGGTGCAACTAGCCTACCAAGCCGACAGCAAAGAATGGAGCATCTCGCAATCTCCGATGCCTAGCCAGAAATTCTGGGGTAAATCCGCCGAGATCACAACCGAAGGTCGCGTTCGCATTACCCTACACAGCACCGGCGACCGCTACAGCTGGACACCCGCAACATCCTTCCTACGCAACATCATCGCAGGCGAGAAATACGTCGAGCCCGTCGGCGAGCTAGCCGTCACAAACGAGACCACCGGCCACCGCTCCATCTCAACGTTCAAAGCCGGCGGCATGTTCTCCGGTCGCAGTGAGGAAGTCTCCACCCGCACCGTCGACGCAAACAATAACCCCGTACCCCTCGGCTTATCCGGCTCCTGGCCCTCCTCGCTGACTCTCACCCGCGACGGTAACCCCACCGGTACCACTATCTGGACTGCCGGCTCGCTCGTCCCCTCTGCGCCAAAGCACTACGGTCTCACGTCCTTTGCAGCCGCGTTGAATGAAATCACCTCGATCGAGGAGAACCATTTGCCTGCCACGGACTCCCGTCTGCGCCCTGACCAGCGCGCGCTGGAAAACGGTGACCTCGACCATGCGGAGGAGGTTAAGGTGCAGCTTGAGGAGGGACAACGTGCGCGCAGGCGCGAGATGGAAAATGCCGGGGAGAGTTGGACTCCGCGCTGGTTTACGCGGGTTAGTGATGACTCTGATGGGGAGATTGCTTGGCGACTTAAGGGTGGGAAGGATGGATATTGGGAGGAGAGGGCTAGGGGGAGCTGGTCTAATGTTGTGCCTGTGTTTGAGGATTAGAGGGTTGGACTGGATGGTTGTTTATGTTGGTTAACCTTTTGGGGGGATTATTCTACTGGTTACATATATTCTATTGGACATGCACCAAGATCATACAGGAGAGATGGGGCTTAGTTCTGTGGGCGAGGTGTTTTGGGCAGGACCTTCTTCACTCTATATAAAGATAAATATGGACTTTTCCTTTGGGACTATTCACTTGAACAGTTTATTGAATATCATAAGTACATTGAATGCTCAATGCGCAGTATCATTTCGTTAGGTACAAAGTTGGATGGAAAAGCAAGTCAAATGGATAGAGAAAATAAATGAAAAAGACATACGAAAGCAGAAAAACAGAGAAATATCAAAGAAAAGAGGCTGAAATCCTTCATGTGGCATGAAACCCTAAGCTATCGTCGTATCCATGTCGAAAACAGAACAACTGAAAAGCATCCGATTCCTCCTTTTATTCATCATTCAATTGCTAAGTCATCATCGATGTGAGCATACGACCTCGGGAGGTACCCATTTACTCATCCTCGTCATCGGATTGGTAAGTAGTCCAGCGACGCGAGTTGCGCATCTTGGCTGCCTTGCGTGCACTCTGGCGATCCGCCGAGCCGTGACCCTGATCGGCCATGCGCATCATGACAGGAAGACTGTTGAGCACGGAACGGTTACCCTGGAAGTAGTGTTCGGAAAAGCCGCCCTGCAGGATGCGGCGCAAAGCATTGAGTCGCACCCACTTCCACCAGCGGTCGATAGTCATGAGTCCGTGGCGGCCAATCTTGACAGTGAGAGTGCTGCCGTAGTGGCGGTTGGTGTTCTGGTCGATGGCGGTGTTGTAGCGAGGACCGCGGCGTGGGTTCTCGACAGTGGTGAGGATTGAGGCGAAGTTGCTGTGGAGCGACTTCTTGTCGCGCTTGCTGATCTGCTTGCCGTGGATGGTGGCCAGGGTTTGAAGTTGGCTCTCCAGCTCGGGAGTGTTGTGGTAGGCGTTGTATCGTTTCACGAGCTTGGGACCGGATGTGGGATCGTGATAGTTCTCATGCTCGTGCTCGTCGCTGTCGTCGTTTGACTCTGCGCTGTCCTCGTCTTCGTCGTCCTCTTGGGGACTGTAGCTCTTCTCATAGAGTAGGGCGATGTTCTCACCTGCCGCAATCTGCACGTTGGAATCGGAGCTGTCGAGTTGATCCATGAAGATCTGGACTGCTTCTTCGCTTTCTTCTTCGAAGTTGTCGACTTCGGTGGCGAGGAATCCCCATTGCTGGAGCGCGGCGGTCACAATGGTGGGGTCGTCTGTGGCATCGATGGATTGGCCGTCAGAGGCGATGATGTCCAGGAGGAACCCCATCTGTTCAAGCATGCCATCTTCGCCGGCACCCCCGAAGATAGTGCATGCCCCGAGGCAGTGAATAGCGGCTGTCTTGACAAGAGGGGAGGCGGAGTCACGGATGGTGCGGGTGAGCAAGGGCTCGGTGTTTTCGTAAACAGTGTTGTCAAAGGCTGAGATGACAAGCAATTCGATAGCGCGCAAGCCAAGAGTCGCTTCACGCACACTGATTTCGGTGCGGACACTTCGCTCAAATGCGGCCAGTAGGTCTGGAATGGCGCCGTGGATTTCTTCCACTGTGTAGTGGTATTTGGTCAGGCGGCAGAATGCTTGCAGGGCCTCCTCACGGCCTTGGACACTGCTGCGCTTGCGATCGAGAATTTCTTGAATACGGTCGGCGAGTTCTTGTTCCCAATCGGGATTATCTTGTTCGGGGTGCTCATCATCGAGAGATCCGATGCTGCCGATGCTATCCCAATTTGGTTAGTGCCTTTGATTATAAAACTTGCCGACATCATTGGTGACATCATCCCGCCACGGGAGTGGGGACCAATCTGAAGATACAAGAAAAAGAAAAAAAAAAAGACAAACACACACAAAAAGGACAAAAAGCTGCAAGGGGTTATATGTGCTTACCTCATAGATGTCTCATCAGAGAGGAAACCTGAGTCTTCTTCGTCTGAAGGAGCTCTGCTGGCATTGCGGGAGCCCTGGCGCGAGGTCGGCTTCGAACTGGCGGGGGAGTTGGTGCGGGATGCTTCACGGGATGCGGCCTTGCGCGAGACAGTCTTGCCACTCTCGAAGATCTGGCGACGTAGATCGGGCATCTTGAAGATGAGATGGGGAAAAAAAGGTTCTTTGAAAAAGATGGAGTAAGTTGGGGGAACCCAGTACGGGAGTTAAGTAGAAAGGAACAAGCCAAGGTTTGTTTTTAACCTATGGGTACTGGACAATAATCAAGAATTAGAAGAGAAAGAAGTAAGTGATTGGGCATGTTCTCAAAAGGATTCGAGTATAGTAAGAAGAACGAGAAGAGAAGAGAAGAGAAAGAACAATAAAGTAGAACGGGTTGACTCGTGACTGCGTATGTAAGCCTATATGGACTTTTACATTTACCAAGGTTGTTCATCCAATCACATATTTTATTGAACGAGGTAATGATATCTATTGCCTATTGTGGCTATTGTTCTATTGTTCGATTGCACTATGTTCTATTGTCTTCGAGGGCAACTCGTCATTGTTCACTGTCAAGTCATATGTTTACAAAATACAACTACCTGGTTGGGCTGATCCCACGGGCTCTGATAATTGGCTTATATTGGTCCACTTACGGTTTCCACTTCCAAGGTCAAAGCTATGACACATCAGTATGGAGTAGACACGTTTATAGTGATATCTGCGGTGGTATGAACATGGACTTGGACATTACGCCTGCTAAGTATTCCCTTTGATATTTGAGGGGTATCATTATCATACATCCGAGCGGTTAGAACCCATTACAGCTGCTGCTTCACCAACTCGAGGATCTGTTGGGCCTTGGCGCCCTCCAGATACTCACGGCCTTCCTGTCGCCATTCATCTTCTTCGTCTTCATCGTCACCAATCTCCAAATCCACCTGGAGACTAGCATTGTAGGCACCCATAACCGTCTCTTCATCCACACGCACTCCGCTCTGGACCAAGACTCGAATACACTGTGCCAACCGTGCAATCTCCCGACGGGTCTGGGGTGAGATATCGTCGTTTTGGCTAGAGTAGATTGAACTCGACACCATCTCTTCCATGCGCGTAATGGAGACATTCTCCGTAGTTGAGGATGCGGCCTCTTCCCCTTCGGCATGCTTGGAGATAAAGATGTATCCATTCACTCCAAGGACAATATTCACTTCACCACCACCATTGGCAGCGGTGACCGTCCACACCTGTCGACGAGACCGCACCACACCGCCAGTACCAGAACCTCCAGGGGCAGCCAATGCGCTTCCTGAGGCCGAATTCCCAGCCCCAACACCACCCTTAACGCTAGAGCTAGACGCTCCGCTGCCGCCGGTGCCTGTAACGGCAAGGAACACACCGTTGCGCAGTTTCCCGTACTTCAAGGACCGTGTGTGTAGTGACGCCGACCCATCCTGGTGCACGCTCTGCACTTCGGCAACTACAAGATCGCCTTCGCTGAAAAATGTTCGGATCTGGAGCTCGTCGGCGCTTGTTCGTCGACGCAGAATACCGCCAGGCAGGTTGATCGCGGAAAGAGGGAGCTGGGCAAGTAGCGGGGCGGCGACATCGACTTTCCAACGTCGTGATTGCACTTCAACAATGCGGCCAACGACGAGGTCTCCAATCTCGGGGGTATAGCGGGCGCGCAGAGGGTGAACAGAAAGTAGCTTATTTGTCTTTTGAACTGTACCAGCAACGGTGGCAATGATAGATGTCGAGAGCGGGTTCATGTAGGTGCCGTGACCTCTGTAGATTGTTAGTATTGAAAAGAAAAAATGACGATGAGCCCCGCGCGTTTTTTTTGTTTTGCGCAGTCCTCAAGGTTGCACCAACCTCATCCATTGCGGATCATCTGTGACCACTTCTCCTGGTGTGACAATTCCTGTGCCAATATTCGAGTTTCCTTGTAAACGGGGTCGCTTGTGAGGCCGAGAGATGCCAGTCATTTCAATGTCCTCCTCGGAGTCCATGGAGATGTCGTCATCCGAGTCAATTTCATAGGGACGCGCGTCCTCTACCACGGGGGGAACAATAGTGATTGTCATTGCAAAGGATGTTATCTGTGATTGTGGTTGACTTCAAAATGGGAGTGGAGGCATCCCGATGAGTTCGACAGAAGAAAATCAAGATCACGTGATAGCTCCACTATCGCCATGAACTTTTAAGGATACTTGAGTTCATCTGTCACTTCTTGACTTTCCGTTTCAATGCTTTTATTGCGTATAAGTGGCAGGTTAATAGGCTGCTGCTACACTACGCAGTAGAAAGGCACCTGGGACTACAAATAGCTGCATCTTTTTTCATAGATAGAAGGAGAATATACGACCCGTACAGTACTTCAGTTCGGAATTTTAACTCCACCGGATGGTTAGGGTAAACGAATCTATCCGCATATCTACCTATTGCAATATCTACCTATTGCAGCGAGTGCGTACGGGCAGGCCCAAGGTTCCGCTTGAGTAGATCGATATACAATGTTATTGAAAAGGACTTCAATTGATGTAAAGTCCTTGTATGTATGTCAATCTATAGCATGTGTGAAGGGCCAATTAGATAATTATACATATATAATCGGTAGCTAGCTTTCCTATCCTAAAAGCTTGTTACATTGCGGCTCTTGGCTCCCAGTAGCATATCCCGCCTGCCCCTCTCGTACCATCATCTGTTCTTTAGAAGGTCCTAGGCATATCTTGCCTCCATTTCTACAGCTCTTGTAGTTCCGATTCTAGATTTCCTTCAATGGAATCCACAACCTTCTCGCCAACGATTGAGAACACTTTCAAGGCATGACTACTGTCACCTGTAGCCAGAAACAGACCTCCAGATTGGGGGTAGTAGTCAATGGGAAAGTCTCCCATCGGCCTACGTTTGAATCAGTTTTGGTACTTGTCTCAAGCGCCCAGATTCCCAACCTACGAGTCACAGCCCCAGTAGACCCAGGTGTTGGAGAATTTCCTGTTGCTCCACTCTGGGAACAGTTCAACCAAAAAGCCCTGGCAAGTCTTTTCCGCTTCGAATGTAATAGGCAGATCAGTTTGTGGCACACTGACATCAGTCCAAAGTCGCTCCATCAAATATTCCTGGTCCTCAGCGGGATGAAAGTGGACATTATCTCCGATTCCGGAATGTAAGGCCATCGGACAAAATGCATAACGATGTGACCTTTCTCCTCCTGGATATCGGCAGATATCTTCCTAATACGTCGGTGCTCTGGGACATATACAGATTCTCCAATTCTCTCAAGTCCCTTTTCTTCAAGCTCCACGATGCGCTGAGCACAAAGCCCGGAGTATTGATCACGCCAAACACCGTGGTATAAAGTCGATTGGAACATCAAGTTGACGGCTTTCCATCTAATCCGAGAATCACGGCAACGGGACGCAACAAGGAACATTGGCGGTGTGATCCCAAGGTCAAAACTGAACAATAGACTGAATTGTTGCGAGGCCACTTGCCAGATCTCGAGGATCTCTTCGGTGAGGTTGACAATGAATTGAAATGTTTCAAGATAGTCATCAAAAATTAGCTCTTCTTCTTTATCATACGTCTCAGCAATGATGACCGAGACATGGTAGTAAAGCTCTAGCAGCTTGCGTATGCAGCCCCGAAGCTCAGGAGGTTCTGTTGCAAAATCAGAAGCATCCAGTGCATCTTTCCAACGCCGTAAAATAGTCATTGGACTCATGTTGGGCTGCTGACAATTCGTGATCTGTCTTTCTTCAAGCGTGGAGAAAACATAGTTCATGCCACGATCGAAATCCCTTCGAGCAACATCCAATGACGCATATGACGATGGCATAGTCGGAGCAGGCAAACATAGTTGGATGCCAATATTGTTGAGAGCGTGACGGGAGTCCATACACAAGGAAAATTGGACGCGCAAACGTTGCAAAACAGGCGTAATCTTCTCGTTCATCAACTCCAACGTTGGTCGAGAATATTCTTTCAGTTTGGTGTAGTTGTTGGTATATGATCTCCACCAATAGAGTAACTTAAGTCCAGCGGTCAAATGGACTATACACGCAGCATCGCCACTTCGAAATTGCTCAAAGCAGATAAAAATAATGCACAAGATCATCGTGAGATCGGGCTTCGAAGACATATTGAGAGATTCGGACCGCAAAGATTTAATGGCCTCAGTGTAATGTTTTAGGGCCAAAATTTCCGCGGTCTTGCTGGCATGCTTCGGAGATTTTCGAATCCATGTTGACGTATTATTAGGCTCAAAACTTTCGTGCAAGGAGGCCAGTGCTGTAATGGCATGTTTCACTGATACTTCATTATGTCCAAAATAAAGAAAGACAGAGATCCAATCGCCTGCATCCTGCTGGCCAAACACCCTGTGGACAGTGCGCGATCGAAAGAATGCAAATGCTCGGCGTTCTGTATCGCTAAGTTCATTCTCGGATGAGATGGATTGCGGTACAACGAGATAGCCCTCGCATATTCGCTTTGTGCTGACACAGTTCAAGCAAGCAGGCTTCTGCTCATCGCATTTGACATGTCTAATACTAATGTTAGTCATCAGAACGAAATGTATGACATTTTCCCATCATACCGAGACCTAGAGAGTTGTTAGCGTGCCCGTGATATGATGACTCCTGAAAAACTTACTTGCAGGTGAGACAGCCAGTCCGAGCTTTGCGCCGGGTTATTGTTGTGCTTGTCTTCATTGTCAAATGACGTTGGGACTCGGTGTGAAGGACGGCTCATAGGTGAAAAGTACGTTTCGCACTGTGGTTGGGAACGGAGCACATAGGCTAGTTATGCGTAGGGCGTGCGGCTGCCCCACTTAGATACTATGCTTATCCCATCGGCGCTTTCTATTGGTCAAACCTTGATACCGATTTAGCCAGTCAGAAAAGAGGGAATTTTGTATCTCACTACGTAGTATCTATTAAATCTGAATCTGTCAGAGAAAGGTACAGATGCAGGAAATGTTTAGTCTATATATTCGCATATACAGACGCATATACAGTATGAGCCTGTGCTGACATCTACTCAGTGAGCCTGAGTCTGATCACCCTCAAAAAGCGGCGGCAGCTCACATAGGAAAGCCCCACCCGCCAGGGAAAATACGGTAGGTATAGCCTAATAGGTACATAGTTATGTACTATAAAATTCCCCAAAAATATAAAACCTTAATTTCAGTGCTTGCTTTTGTGTGAATCTTCTAAACTAGTGTAAACTTCCTGCTAGCTCAAGCTTTCTAGTCTACACCTTAGCTTTCCACTTCCAGCTCCAGTCCAAAAGAGCCCATCGAGACAGGATGACGCTGAGAAGCCCAACGAGCATAATGGCAGAGTAGAACCCAATGAGAACCTGTGGTGTAGTCGACTGTAGCAACTGGCCTCCAATTGGCACAGTGAGCAAGACTCCAAAAGAAGCCACAAAGTAAACAGTGCCGTAGAATCGACCATAATCCTTCGTGTCACATAACTGGCCTGCACAAACTGGAGCAAGCGAGAGCCACCCACCAGAGCCGAATCCAAAAATCGCCACAACCGCGTAAAGGGTGCCTTCATCGTGAGACCCATATGGTAGCCAAACACCCGCCATTATTATGATGGTAATCACGACCAAGGCTAATAAAATGTTGAATCGGCCCAATAAATCAGCAGCAAAGCCAGGGAGGACTCTCCCGAGAAGGCTCATGCTATTCAAGACAGTGAGGGAATAAAATTGCACATCCACGGAGAACCCGCTGTAACGGACATAGGATGGAAGAAGCGCAGCACATCCAAAAATGATGAACTCGAAACAAAAGACTGCCACAGCAAGAAAACATAGACGGGATGACTTGAAAGCTGCAAGGTCGATCGTCACTCGGTTCTTGCTGCCAGGGGGTAGACGTCCTCTCACGAGTAGCACTCCCACCATGTAGCATCCCAAAGCCATAAAGGCTACAATCCGTATGGCCCATGTCCACCCGTGTTTTTCAAACAAAGTTCGTAACATCAAGGGGATAATGGCACCACCCGCAGATGATCCTCCCATACAAATCCCGGAAGCAAGAGCGCGTCTTCGGCTAAACCAGTGGCTGAGAACTGCGATGGAGACCGTCGTAACAATTGCTCCAGATATGCCACCAAGAACACCCAGACAGAGCATAAAGTGCCAATACTGCGTGCATTCTGCGAGCAGTATGTAGGAAGCGAAACTCCCAAGTGATCCACTGATCAACAAGACTCTGGGCCCATATCGATCAAAGAGCGGTCCAACTTGAACCCCGAGAAACAAGGTCAAGAATACAAGAACTGCAGTGATCCAGCCGACATCTCTCTCTCCGTATTCGGCTAACTGGTGGGTGCTGATATAATCCTGGACGGATCCAACTATCAATAGTGTAACTGTGTAAGTCGTCGTGTCCTCGGCAAAACAATGTTCAAAAGGAGTATGATCTATCCTCACCTGCAGTCTGGAAACCAAATGAGGGGAACATCATGAGACATGATCCTAGCAAACAGACCCATGCGTCTCGACCACCTTCCGGAAAGGCCAAGCTGACGTCGCCATCGGCAGGGTTCTCAAGAGCAGCCTCAAGCTCGGCCCTGTGCTCACTCGAGTTGTGACTCGTGGGTCGGTTATATCGGCGCATTCTTTCACTTCTTTAGACCTGTGAAGAGATTGAATGGGAAAAGAAAAAAGAAATCATGAAGTATAGTCGCTGTCCAGTCACGTGGTTCTACAGATCATACCTCGCCAGATTGCCGCGGGTGCAAGTGGGTCTGGTCTCTCTTTTGTTCCTTTTCTGATTGGATAATGTGCATGAACCGCGACGCAACCAATCACAAGCCAGATATGATTTGTATGTGGGGATTATGGGGGCTTGCCAAGCCACGTGGGTCCATGTAGTTGTAGGGCGTGCATAATGTGTAGGGCGTCTTTACGTAGATTATTAGGTCGAAGGCTTTGAAACAACCTCGTAGTTACGGTATATAGAAGGTAGACTTTACGATCGGGAATAAAACCGTATTGCTTTCAGACTTTTTCGTCCGTGCTTGTGTTGTAGGCTGCGATGGTCACGCAAGAAATCGGAATTTCAGAGGCGGAGTGTGCATCACGGAGCCTATCGCCTGTCAAGAAGGCTGTTGAATTTTCAAAGGTAAGTTGAGATTGCTCACTCTATAGAAATTTCAAAAAACAATTTTAAGATGTTGACATTGTATAATTGCAGCTACGAAAAACCCACATCGTTGTAGCAGGCACGATATTCGCCTTCAATGGCTCCCTCGGCGCGTCACTTCCCTCTGGAAGCTCATCCGTCATCGCAGAAGCATTTCAAATATCCGAAAATGACACGCGCATTGTCCTCTTGAACTCCCTCTACCTTGTTGGCTTCGTGGTTGGTCCACTGTTCTTCGGCCCCTTGAGCGAATGTGTAGGTCGTCGACCGGTCTTCATCGGAACATATCTCGCATACACATGTTTCACGCTTGCATGTGCCCTGTCACCCACATTCGCAGCTTTGTTGGTTTTTAGATTTCTCGCCGGAGTGAGCGGATCGGCCCCCAATGCGCTTCTAGGTGGGCTATACAGCGATATCTATAATGAACCCAACCGACGTGGTAGAGCAATGGCCATTTTCATGTTCACGGCAATTGCCGGACCAATGGCTGGCCCTTTGGTCTCGGGATTTACGGTTTTGCTCTCGTGGCGCTGGGTGTTTTGGGTTGCGTTGATCATTGCCGGTGCTGGGGTTCCAGTTATACTGCTGCTTCCAGAGACATATCTACCTGTCCTTCTCGAGAAGGACAGGGAAATGAGCCATCGTGTTGGTGGTGACCAAACTCATAGAGTGAAAGCCCAATTTTCACCCTCGAAAATATTCATTCGGCCGTTTTCCATGCTCTTGAAGGAGCCAATCGTGTCATTTACTTCCCTATACCTTTCAGTGGTATACGGGATACTGTTCCTGTTCTTCCAGGCCTACCCACTCACCTTCAAGGGTAAGTAAATTTCCGTCCGCTGAAGTATCATGGGCTAATGAAATAGGGCTATACGGACTTTCAAACAGTGTCAATGGACTCGCGTTCATCCCTAGTGAGCCACTTCCCCGCGCTTAATGTATTCTTTCTCAAATGACTGATCCAAGAACAGTGATATTTGGTGCCTTTCTCGGCCTTTGCTTTGTACTGGTATATGCCTCATACCATAGTAAGGCTCTAGCAGCAGGCCAACCATGGGCTTCAGTTGAAGAATATCGCAGACTTCCACTTGCATGCGTCGGTGCACCATTGTACGTACATCATTTCCGACAATTTCTTGGTTTTCTCACTTACAAATTACCGTCTTACTTACAACAGACTTGTCGTCGCGCTTTTCTGGCTTGGTTGGACTTCTTATAAATCCATACATCCGGCTCTGCCGATGATGGCAGGCATATTCTTCGGCTGCGGCTATCTACTCGTCTTCACTGCGATGCTGAACTATCTAACAGATGCATATAAAGAGTCTTCGGCTTCTGCACAGGCAGCGGCTAGCGCTACAAGGGCTATAATGGCAGTCGTGCTGCCATTCGCGGCGACCCCAATGTACACCAATTTAGGTATTCACTGGGCTAGCTCGCTTTTGGGGTTCCTGGTCTTTGCATTGGCCTGGATACCTTTTGCATTTATCAAGTACGGAAGACTTATCAGACAGAAAAGCGGCATTGCTGTAGAGCCGCTTGGATAGATAGATGACCCACATTTATTGAAGAACTTGGGGTTGGCATGGCTTGATTTCTAATTATAATGTATTCGGATGTGTGGACTACCGATCCATAGGAGGTTGCTCAGGAGTCTGGAGAGGACCCTTGGCGGTTTGCTCTCGAAATTTAGCCAGCCACTCAAGGTTGTCTGCCATTGTCTGGTTCCACTGGTCTTCAGAATCAAACAAAAGTTGCCTTGCCTCAAGTTGGAACATTTCGTCTGTCGGAATGACACCATCTCTCATCATTTGCTGTGCATAATGGCTTAAATGCCGGGTAAGCACTTCCGTGTAAGACTGCAGATTATCTTCCTGAACCGGCTGTAGCTCTGGGTCTAGGGATTCCGGCGTCGTTTGATGTTCTCCTGCCGCATCAAGAAAACTGGCGCGAGACAGCATTTGGGAAAGGTGATCATTCACGGCCCCATTTGTGGCGGAGAAAGGCACGAAAGATCGCGATTCGAAGTCGAGCACGTATGGCGGGACACTATGTGTGACTTGTGCAGCGATCTCTGGCGGAAACTCATGATCACCTGTCCAGTTGGCCATGGTACAGCCTTTGCGGAAGTGGAACGTTAGGTGGTCGGCTCTTTCGTCCCAGGTAGACATCCGGCCGTCACAAAATCCACAACGGGAAGGAATTTCCGAAACAACACGTCTCCAATCGTCTATTAACGGAATGGTTTCGAGGCGGTGGAAGACGCGCAGATGCTGAACTAGATGATCCTTTCGCCGAAACGAGCGTGTTTGTTGCTGACATAGTCCATGTTTGTGCTCCTCGAGGTGCTTCAATGTCGGATCCAGCTGATTGCAATAGGCACAATGAACGCGATCTGTTGATGGCAGTAGCACAGAGCCTCCGAAAGGCGCACACACCCAACTCTCTAGGTTAAGATGAAGGGACTTCTCATGACGCATCCAGTCAAATTTGTTTTTGAATTTATCACAGCAGAATGTGCAGCAAAATATGCGAGGTTGATTGACCGAACTTCGCTTTTTCCTGGTTGCGCCAGTCTGCTTCTTTCGAATTCTGCCAGATATCTTGTCTGACGCCGCTTGGCTGTCATTAGACAAAGCAGATACCCCAGATCGGTTAGAGCGCCGAGAAGATGCACTGGCAGCACTTTCTCCACTTGTTGTTGAAGGTCCCCGGGATGCTGGACGACTGTGAGTGTGGAACAAATTCCCTGCCCCAAGGCTAGGCGTGGCAGGGAATTGATTTACCCCTGAGTAGCTCGATGGATTTTCAAGCGCATTCTGAATAGCTGATAAACTGGCCGCTTCGCCTTCGGGGGGAGACTCCTTCCAGCGTTCCAAGGGGTCCGCAGAGCCTGGAGATGGTGGTATGAAGATAGGATTTGGTCGGTGATTTGTCCCCTCTATCCTATACCTGCTTTTCCGCCGAGGAAGTCCTCTATGCCCTCGTAGTGTATGTTGCGGCAAGGGTGGTGTTGAGGATGATTCTCTGTTCTCGAAACGCCCATAAAGTAATGATATATCAGGAGAAGTGGAATGGGCAGTAAACAATTGATCAGGCTGGCTTGGTTGACTCGGTGGCAAAGATGGTAACATTCCATAGTTCATGCAATCAAAGTCGCCATGCTGTTTAGAACTTGAGCCATCATCAGTGGCATTATAATTTGCGTCATTCTCCCCACAATGCAGCCTTGTCGCAGAGTTTGGCAGCATATGTGCGTAACCGTTATCGAAGTATGCAGCGTAGTCAAAAAAATCGCCATCGTCAGGTGGCACATTATTATTCGCGTGATCTGAGATAGGTTAGTACGCTGATCCTCGGGCCTTGAAGTACGTAGAACCTATACATTGCGAGTCTCGGCGCCGCGGAGCAGTCATCTCCACAGGCCCCTTGCTTCCCTTTTTCAGAAAACGGTGTGGAAGGCGAATGGTTTGGATAAATGATATATTCTGCAAATTAAATATCGATATCACTTGGTATGAGCACAATAAGATATGAAGGCAAGTGGGAAAGATTGCCTAGCCCGGTGGTGAATCATCGGATGTGAGGCGGTGTGTATTCGGGGTGGCTCCGGGGGCTGTCACCGTCCACGGGTGCTTTGTGACAGAAATCTGTAGTATGAAGAATGTATGGTATGAAGGACTGATATTGAGCATTCTAACTAAATTGATAAAATCTATACGGATATCGATGACTAACTGTAATATACACTTTTGTATGGTACCTAGGTATGTTCTACCTGTTTGTTGGGAGTCTAACGAGACTAATCATCCTCTCATATTACATGTTATGTCTATAATTTTTTCCGACCTGAATCAAACCCATTTCTAAGCCTTCAAGTCCTTCTCCGGTACCACTCGCGCCCATTCGTGCTCCACGCGCCCATACATCATATCGCCCAGCCAGCCCTTGATTTTCCCTGTAATTCTCGCAGGTGTGCCATCGGGGCCAGTTGGGATGTGGATGTCTTTTCCGCGGTGGTGAATCAGAGCGATAGGGGTAATGAACCACTGCACATCGATTAGTATCAAACTTTCACCTGGGACGAAAGATCACGACTTACAGCTGTACCAGCAGCAAATGACTCCAGAAGTCGGCCCTCGGTGGCTGCCTCCTGGATTTCACCGATGGTGAATTTGCGCTCGGTGACTTCGACCTCATCCTTCAATCGCTCTCTCACCAAGTCAAGGCAACTGCGGCGAGTGACTCCGTTCAAAATCAACTGATCATCCAATGGGGCTGTAATGAGCTCCTTCTTGCCGTCCTTGCGCTTCCAGATCACGAAGAAGTTACTCCCGCCCGCTTCGGTACAATCACCCTCCGGGCCATACAACCACAGAACCTGGTGGTAGCCTTGGCGGTAGGCCTCTTGGGTGGCCAGCACCGAGGGTCCATAGTTGGCGCCGACCTTGGCATACCCGAACCCGCCAACCCAGGAGCGTATCATATCGTCGGGATTTGTCAACAGGCGTTTTCCGCCAGTCGGCGTATCCATCCGAGCCATATAACCAACAATGATATATAGCAGAGCCTCTGTTGGACGTGCAACGCCAAGCTGGGAGTCTGTGCCAATAATGGTGGGGCGGACGTATAAGAAGTCTCCAGCGCGACTCTTGGGCAGCCACTTCTCACTATCCACCGAAAGCAATGCGTATATGAGCTTTTCCAATTCGGTCGGGTCGAATTGAGGAAGGGAAATCCGCTCGGCGGACATCAGGAGGCGGCGGGCATTGCGGTCGGTTCGGAACATTCGTAGTTTGCCGTCATCGCCACGGTAGGCCTTGAGCCCTTCAAAACATTCGTAGGCGTAGTGGAGGCAGGATGCACTAGGAAGAAGGCTGAAAGGACCGTAGGGCTTGAGTTCTGGGACAGACCAGCCGCTCTCAACATTCCATGACGCAACAATCATGTGGTCGGTACAGATCGTCTTTTTGTTCTTGGCCAGGGTTTCGGCATCGGGCACCTCTCGCGGGGTGGTGGTGTAGGCATATTTTAATGTCGACGCGTCGAGTGGGCGCACATCATCCATGTGTGAGGCCATATTTGAACAGATAAATTAAAACACAGGCAAAGCACTGATCCTCCGTGTTTCACATTCTCTCGGACTTATATATAACTCACTAAATCCCGGCACTTGGATACTCTGGGAAGTGAAACTGAAGTTCCTAGGGCGTGCCAGGGCGTGCCAATGCGTGTGGACACGCCCTATAGACTGGCACGCCCTATAAAGTGGGCCCGGGTATCCGCCCCACATGAAACCTTGGAATGTCACAGATAATCATACCAGTACCAGTGATACCAGTGATACCAGTGATACCAGTGATACCAGTGATACCAGTGATACCAGTTACCAGCCGGAACATTGAAGGTCTAGAGACAATCATTATTAACCAAGACAGTTAGGGACAAGTCTTTCACGGATTTTCGAGCCTTTCCCTCGATCTACTTTGGGGTTTCTAGAATTTGTCTTAGGCCGAAACTAAAGTGAGTGCAATCGCTTCAAAAGAATATTATTAGCCTTAATTGTATTGTTATCTCTAACAGTACAGCCTTAGCTGTAGTTTGCGACTGGAAACAAACAGGCGCAAGGGGCAGGTAGGGAAGTCAGCGAGTCCGATTGGGCTAGAGAAATTGTAGGAGTGTAGCGATAAGTGCAAGATAGAGAGACAGGAAGAATATAAAATTGAGAGAGGACGAGCGGCGAAGACGGGTCTTTTATGTTGGCATTGAAGGGAGGCTACGTGACGGCGTATTGGGGCGCTTCAACCCCAAAAGGCAATTCATACTGCACAGGTCCGCCGTTTCCATCTGAAGGTAGCTCCTCTAGCCAAGGGCAGCAAGATTCGTCTGTCGTTTTGTCGCATTTTTCGTCGTTCTGCCTGTTCGACCAACTCACGCGGCGAGAGTCGCGAATCTGTTCACTGTTCAGCCCGATCTTCACGATTACCTCTCGGTCCTCGCGAAACACAGGGTAGACTTACAGAAACATCGACTGCTAACGGAACTTCGACCCCACCTTCCCTCACAGTCGAGCACTCCCAAGCTAAAATCAAGTAATTACAAACTTGCCGAGAGATACCAAAAATGCCGATTCCCAATATTGAGAGGACGGAATTACGGATCTACTCAGAGGGTTCTTTTTGCTGGCGAGTTAGGGCACGGTAATGTTACCGGATATGGTATGGGTATGATATTGTCAGGTCCATGATATCATGTACAGCTTATTCCTATTGTGTTATTCATTCTATTTATCGTATACTGTAATGACAGAGACCCCATTTCTCACTGTTAATTCTCCTTTCGCTCTTCAATCTACTCCAATCTATGTGCCCCCATTGGACGAGGAAAGTCGACCTGGTCATCGTCCAGGTAATCTACATTGATCAAGTTATTTTTCTCGTTCTCTGTCCAGCCATCCCCGAGCCAACCAGTCGCGTTATCCCTCACATATTCATAGTCGAAGTCCTCCCATCGGGGATTTGCAAACGCCTTGATGGAGTGCAGTGAGGAACCTGGGCTAAGTTAGCCAGGACCAGTCAATCCAATGGGAGAAACACGTACCTGGCCAGAGAGCAGTGATCCGACCATCCTCGGTGCCTCCCTTATACCAGCTGCGACACTTGCTGCTGAAGACCGTACGCGAAAAATATTGATCGCAGTACTCGGTGAAATACTTGACAGCCTCCCGTTTGACGCTCATGGCACGGATATTGTCCCGCTGAAGCTTGCGCGCGCACTCAGTGAAGTAGTCCAGTTCCCTCTCAATCAACACGAGCAGGTTGCCCTCGCCCAAGCCCGCGTTAGGTCCGAGGCAAATGAAGTAGTTAGGGAAGCCATCGGTCGCGATCGAGAGATATGTCTCCGGAGTTTCCTTCCATCGCTCCGCGAGAGTCATACCTCCACGACCTTTGATCGTGAACCGCGGGGTACAGGATGTGTCAAACCCAGTGGCACAAACAATCATGTCAACCGGTCGATGCTGGCCGTCTGCGGTGACTATTCCGGTCTCGTCGACCTTGACAATACTCGAAGTGATAATGTCAACCTTGTCATCTGTCAAGGCTTCTAGATACCCCGGTCCTGGGGTGAGACGCCGACACGCCGGCGGGAATGTAGGGACCAGTTCGCCAATCAGCTCGGGCTTATTGGCCAGACGCCGCTTCATATTCTGCAGGAACGCCTCTTGTGTACCAAGCTGCATCGGATGGCCTGTAATGGTGGAACCGTGGACAGACTGGAGTTCCAATTCGACCTCTATTTTTTTGATGTTAGATGGGGTTTTTAGAACTTTTCTGCGGAGCGCCGCCTACCTTTGCGGAATTTCTGATACGACTGATGATCTTGCTTGAACCTTTCGATGTCTTCGGAAGTAAAAGCAACTAGACATTCAATGTCAGCAAAACGGAATCAAAGCAGGCGTTATGCTCTCACAATTCTCCAATCCCTTTCCACGCTTTTCAATCTGTTCTCGTGCAAATGACGGCGAGAGCCAGGTAGCACTCCGCATATAATGGTCAATGTGGGACACATTGGGGAGCATTGCGGGAACGATCTGGATACCACTTGATCCGTTCCCGATAACCGCAACACGTTGTCCCTGTGAAATTTATCAGGTTAAACTTATCTGCAGTGCGACTGGCTCAGGTCACGTACCGTGTAGTCACAACTCTCGTCCCACGAAGCACTGTGCATCAAGTTGCCCTTGAAATCGTGAAGCCCAGGAATCTTGGGCCATTTCCAATCGTTCAGGGCTCCTGTTGCTTGGATCAAAATATCACATTGATCGGTGTATGTGGACGAACTTTCGATATCTTGGATCTAAAGATCGTCAACTCAGTCCCTCCACAGATATCTGTTTCTACTTACCTGCACATTCCACTTGGATTGTTTGTCATCCCAGCTCGCCTCGGATATCTGGTGCTTCAACTTGATGTATTTCATACATCCGTACTTCTCAGCAACCCCCTTCCAGTACTGGTGAATCTCGGGGGATTTGGCATAAAAGGTGGACCATTCCTTATTGGGCTCGAATGTAGCCTGGTAAGTATGAGATGGGATGTCTGCCATAACACGAGTCTTGTGAGCTGTGTGGTTTTTCCAACTTTGCCAGAGTGGATTTTCAGTAATGATGCTTGGGAGCAACGAGCACTTACCGCATGCGCATCCAGGATACCGGTTCTCAAACCATGTTCCTCCGATATCTGCGTTCTTCTCATATATACACAGGTCAATATTCGGGATTCTTTGAGTGAAACGGATACACGAGAGGATTCCGGAAATACCAGCCCCGATGATGACCACTCTCAGGGGACGGCTTTCGTCAACAGATCGGTCTTCCACGAAGCATCGAGCTGTCCCATTGAGTGGCTGCCGTTCTTCCGGCTTTGTCACAACAGGGGTAGGACCTCTATGGAAGGAACTACAAAGACGAGACATGATAGTGTGTAGGTGATTGAACTGTGTATAAAGAAACGAGGAAGGCAGTCAATTTGTGACAGTATTTTCGAATGGCACAATGCTGGGGCTTTATACTTATTAACGAGATCTACTTCAACCGGGGCACAGGAGGGGTAAGTAGTTGTGACATATGTGACATACTCCGATATCAAACTAGTGAACGTCTCTCTATCGCACTGCTGGGCCACGAACGGCAAATGAGAGTCAATGTTGCCGAGAGTGACGCGGACGGCCAATAGAGTAGATGGTAATTCCCCCCCCCCCGGTCAGGCACACAAATACATAGATACCGGAGCTCCACGGAGACCGGATCTAAGTACAACTCAATGCCAGCCAAGCCCATAGAGTTGGAGATCGTCGTATGATCTGTGGAGCGGACGAATTTATGGGATGTGAATGGACCGGAAATCCCCCAAACAGTGCAGTTGTGGGGTATTACTATACTTCCAATTGGGTCTCCTACCTCGACAAAGACAGACCAAAAATGTCTTGTCTTGCTTCAGGTCAGTGACATCCGTGTGGGATACAAGACCTTAGAACTATACAATTTCATCTTGTATAGTTCTAAGGTTCGATAAGCCCTACTTGGGTTGTATCCAGGGGGAGGCTTATCATCACACTTTTCGCAGACCCGGTTGACCATGCCCAATTTTTGAAAGATCACGGATCTTCGTCGTACACTGTGGAGAGTGCGCGGGGAAGATATAGGTGTATATCCGAAGGCAATAGGACAGGAACGGGGGAGAACGGAAATGCCCCGGCGATCACCCTAAGTTGTCTCAGAGTGTTTTATCAGACCCTATCAGACCCTATCTTATTTTCCCCTCTCATTCGTAACAAAAGTACAACAAAAGTACACAATGGCCTCAACCCTGAAAACAACTTTCCTTGGGGAAATCCATGGCAAAACAGAGAAAGGCGTGACTCAATATCTTGGGATCAAATATGCCAACCTAAAGAACCGACTGGCAGACGCCGAACTAATTGAACATAGTCTCGAAGCGACCATTGACGCGACCAACAACGGGTAAACAATTGCTTATCTATATACTGCGTAATCAATGGGTGTCAACGAATATGAAGTCCGACTGCGGTGTCACTTCCCACTGGGTGTGAGATAGAGCTCAACGTCATTCAACATTCCCTGCCAAAGAAGCAGCTCATTCAATCCGACCTCGATTGTCTGAATCTCAACATTACCTTGCCATCGGGTACCACGCCCTCTTCGAAACTTCCTGTCTTCCTTTTCATCCATGGTGGTGGGCTAGTCATTGGAGCCAATTCATGGCCTCAATTTGACTATGCGCGCTTTGTGAAGTTATCTGAAGAAAGAGGCCTCCCTATTGTTGGCGTATCGATCAAGTAAGTTGAATATATGGTCAACCTTACTGGTTCATTGTTTGACTCTCCTTCAAAGTTACCGTCTGGGCGCATTTGGATTCCTGACATCTAATGAGCTGCGAAATGCTGGGTATAAAGCAAACAATGGAATACGGGACCAGCGAATTGCAATGCGATGGGTACAAAGGCATATCCACGACTTTGGAGACCCTGGGAACGTGACACTGGCAGGTATGAGTGCCGGAGGAGGTAAAGAAATCCCACTTTCGTCTCGGTTGGCAAAAGTTAACCACCGTCAAAGCGTCCGTGACATACCATCTTCATTCTGATGAGCCACTTTTCAAGCGTGCGATAGTCATGAGTGGTACATTCTTACTCGTTCGAGCTCTTCCATATGAAGTCCATGAGAAAAATTACCTAAGAGCTATAGAGGCATTGGGCTTGACAAATGTGACAACAGAGGCGAGAATCCAGGCTTTGCTAGAGACACCAGGGCATGAAATTATCTCGAAGATTTTTGATACCGCTCTGACTGCGCCGGCAATTGATGGAGACATGGTGCTTCCGGGTATGACCTTTGCTGATGTGGAAAAATGTCGCTCAGATGTTCCTAGAGGCAAGGCTTGGTGCCGTGATAGGGGACGCTCAAACCGACGTAGGTCTTTTCTCTCCTTGAAAAGGTAATCTCTGAATATGCCTGACATTTTCATAGTCAAGCATCATCTCGGTCTTGGAACCCAACCTTAAGAGCAACTGCGCGAAGCGATTTTCGGCTGCAATGCGCACCGTTCTCGCGGCACATCCAAATGAGGCAGACCGCATCCTAGCAGCGTATGGTATCACCGAAGAGACCTCGGACAGTCATGCTCTTCTTTCAGTTCTCGATTATCTGAACGATATCATGTTCTTTGCACCCGTCTTGGCCTTTGCTCGTGGTTGGAATGGGAACGCCCATGTGTACTACTTCAACGAAGGAAATCCTTGGAAAGGTACTTGGAAGGGTCGCGCATCCCATATTCTGGACCTCGCGTATCTCTTTCAGAACTTCCGCGAGTTTTTGACCGCTGGTCAGCAAAAAGTGGGAATTGCTTTTGCGGAGGATATCTTTAAGTTTTGCCATGGTATCTCGCCATGGCCAGCCGTGACGGAGGGGAATTTCGACAACGGATTCTCAGCCCGGGTTTATGGATCAAGTGATAAAGGAGTGGCCAGCAGTATTGTCAACCAGGCTTATGGTGGTGAGACTATGCGCAGAGATGCTTTGCGCAATCTTGCCCCAGGAGTGAGCTTAGACGATTTGGCCGAGGTGTTTGTGGCATTCAAAGCGACTGAGTGATTCCCGGAAATGACCCCAGCTCTTACATTGGCCTTCAATAACATATATATAAAACCCTGGATCACCTTTCGCTTCCTCCATTCGCTACTCAAACCTATCGCCTTTCATATTAAAACATACTCTACCTGTAAAAAGATTCCAAGCCACCAACTATGCTGTAATATCGTGTATACCACTGCGAAATCATGAACTATATGATACCGGAATGAAGCGAGAAATGGTAATGCGAGCAAGATAATTCATATTCAGCGTTGAAGAACGTTCAAGGAAGTTCACTGTTTCTTAGACAGTTCTAACCAGTTTCTCCAAGTAACCCTGTGCGCGATTCACATCGCTCAATGGTGCAATCACGCCAATATAACCATCGGGCCGCACAATCGCCAGAGCCCCCTCGGTGGGATTAATACCGTAAATGCCATAAACATCGTCAATCTCGTACCCGCTGTAAAATGACATCTCCGAATGCCCCTTCACTTCTAGAGGTAGGTCTGTCCACGTGAAATCCTTCGGCAGACGTGGGTGTATGACCACTTGTTCCACCAGAGTCTTCGGAAATCGCAAGATACTAGTGCCCAGTGCTGTGAGTGCCCGGGCTGAGACGCCCTGGGGATCGAGGAGATCGGATGAGGCGAGACAGAGAATGCGGAAGCGACCCGTTGATGGAAAATCTATTAAATAAAACGGTGAGATGTGAAACAATTCCTTCCCAGCTTGAGTCTTACCATCTTGCAGGTCGCGGCGATAGCCGTCCGCGTGTCGGACCAGACGCACATTCAATAGTCGCCTTCCCGGTCGGAGAATGCCGGAAAGATGGTCAGTGCCATGGATAGGGTTTTGATCTTCGCTCAAGTTTCGGTCGACGGTCAAATTCTCGGGATACTCGACGCCACAGCCACTGGTGAAACCATTGCCGCGACTAAATACTTCGAGGAATTCGTCATGGGTGAGTCCACCAACACCGTCCCCTGAAGGGCCCATCTTGCCTGAGAACATGGACGAGAACGCTTTATCAAACTCGATGAGCTGTTTGGCGATGGTATGGCGCTCCGTACTATATGTGTCGAGAATCGGGTCTGGTTGCCCGCTCGCGTTGGCAGGGGTCAGCCCGTGGACGGAATAGGCAAGTTTCCAGGCCAGGTTGTATGAGTCCATCATGGACACATTCATTCCTTGGCCGGCCTATATAATATGAATCATTAATGATCAATGCTAGGAAAATGAGTAGAGTGCATGTTTTCATCTTACTTTCGGGCTGTGCGTGTGGCAAGCTATATGTCTTTCGTTAGCAATGGTCTTTCCAAAGCTATTTGGAACTAAACAACATACCATCTCCGACAATGAATACCCGGTTGACACCTTTGGAGTCTTTAACAGAGAAGTTGTCCGTGACACGCTGGCCGATCTGGTAAGCTGCCCACCAATCTACAGCCCCATCCTTCTTGGGCCGAATATAATACGGCTTGAATGCCGCGGCAGCATTATCGAAGATCGTTTTCTCTGTTACTTGACTTCGTCGCGCCCTTGCATCTGCAACTGGAGGTGGGCCTGTGCTGGTTTCCGACTGCTGGTCTCTTTCAGGAATGACATCTCCAGGCACTTGGACGTACAGCCGTGTCAAATAGTCGCCAGTCGCAATACGCTCCCGAGGGATAACCATCACGGACCCAGCTGGCGAATGAATGGCACAGCGCCGTCTGATATCGGGAAAATCCGTATCCACGACGAGATCGACAACTCCCCAAATATGATCGCTGGACTCGCCCTCCAGCTTGAGTCCCATGTTACGTCGAACCGCCGAGTGCGCTCCATCGGCGCCAACCAAGTACTTTGTGCGCACGATGCGTCTCTGGCCTTCCGTCTCGATCTCCGCCCGAATTGGAAATTCGGCATCGCCATCTTCGTCGATTTCCACCCCAACCAGCTTGGTATTCCGTTGTACACCTCGCTTAGAGTAGCGCAGCAAGTCCATTTCTAGTATGCGCTCGATACGTCCTTGATGAATCGTCACTTCATGCGGGAACCGCGCTGGGACGGCAACGTCCTGCACGATGGACGTGCGCTCAATGACTTTGTTCTTGTCTTCTGATGGATTCCAGAATGCGACCTACAGCTGTCTTAGTTGGGGTTTCTAGTGAGGGCCCAGGAAGCGCAAATACCTGCCACATCTGACATCCCTCGCAAAGAATTTCATCTGCCAAACCAAGCGACTTTAATATTTCTAGCGTGCGAGGTTGAAGCCCATCTGCCTGACCCGATTTCAGGGCCGTGGGCTTTGCGTCTATACAGAGCAAAGAGTCATCACTTAATCCATATCGCGCAAGAAGCAATTCTAGCATCAACCCTGCCGGGCCAGCTCCGACGATCACCACTTCATATTTTTCTATTGTGGTGGCGGGTGATATGGTTGGCGTGAGGCGCGGTAATGGGGGAGCAAAGGAAGGAAGCACACGTAACTCCCGCGATGAGGCGACATGTTCAGTGAAGACGGGCATGGTGACTTCACATGCAAGTGAGTGACAAAGAGAGACAAAGCTTAGCGAAGGGATGCTCGTCCTGTGATTCAGGAAATTGGACTTTTAAGTCGGTTTAAATCTGGGGGAATACGGCTGTGAAGTAGTCGGGGGGCATTGCATATGGTGGGGATCAGGGCAGATCTTGAGGATTCGCATATTGCAGGCCGCATTGAACATGGTGGATCAGCCTGCGTGTTGAGCCAGTCAAATTGAGGATTGGTGAGATTCAAGTAATCAACAAAATAAGTCATCCGCGTGGGTATTCCCGGTTTTCGGCTTGTTCCAAGTCACAAGCTTTATGTTCCATACAACGTCCTTGATACGTAAAGTGTTATTTCCGGTCAACAACAAGCCATCAACACCGAAGTTATGTTGTACGGGAATAACACTTAGCTTCAAACCGCGGAAGCATAGTAATACCCCACAACTGCAATGTTGTGGGGGTGGGCTTGCAGAGGGGGATTTCCGGTCCATTCACATCCATAAATGCTTCTGCTGCTCCATCACAGGACGATCTCCAACTCCATGGGTTTGGCATTGAGTGTATGTTGTACTTATATCCGGTCTCTGTGGAACTCTGCTTGGGGATTTCCCTTCTCCCCGGTATCTGTGGGTCTGACCTGGGGAGATTCACATTGTACTTTGTTGTCGTCTCTCTCGGCAAATTCAGGCGGGCACTAACCGGTACGACTGGGCCAGCTCAGAAAAGAAAGCGGTCAGTTTTACCTAGGTATCCATGGTTATCAGCTGAGTCATCTATCATGCGCTTTCCAAGGTTCATCAGCTGCGTGACTCTACAACATATAGCATTCATACTATATTTTGAAATTGGAAATACTAATGATCCGTTCATATCATTTGAAACCAGTGAATCAAGCCAACGCCAATATTAATACACAGAAAATGAAATCCTTTTATAAAGCAACTGCTCAAGGCTTTTTGGCCACTTTGCTTGGGTTGGAAGTAGGCTCTTCCTTCTTCTTTTTCGACCGGCTACTACCGCCCTTGGGTCTATAACCGGTGTCCTCTTCACGCTTGCGCTTGTTCTTAGGAGTAGGCTGCGCCTCAGTCCCATCTTCATCATACATGTCCTCATCCTTGCGTTGAGCCGGCGCTCGCTTGGAAGATCGCTGATTGGAAGGTCGTGATGCAGACTTTTCAGAAGCAATCTCATTATCTTGGAGGGTTTGCGGTTGGTTGCGACGCAGCCAGTTGTATACCGATGCGGGATTCCGCATGGAAAGATCCCGCTCACGCTCCGCAAACGTGGGACGATCTGGAATGCGTGCGAGCTGCGTAGCAGCCGCCTCATCGCCTAGCTTGGCGTCCAAGGCGAGATAATACTCAGTCTCATGCTCGGGCGTAAAGTATCCAAGTTGGCGTTCACAATCATTCTCGGGCTTCTTTTCAACGGCGTCTGTGGTAATGTGATGGGTCTGTGACAGGGTGCTGTACTGCTGGGCGGGTGCAAACGCCTTGTTTCGTTTGATGTTGTCTTCAATGATACGATAAGCACTTGTGTCAATGCTACCAGCAGTCAAGCCAGCTTTGGCTTCCTTCCATGCTTGTTTTGCTAGCGTTGCATCATTGATCAAAGGTACAATTTCCTGCTCGGCAGTAGGTAGCAAGGGAGGGTCGGATGGCATGCTCAGATCGAATCGCACGTCGGGAGAAACATGTAAGCTTTCGTTGAACTCGAGGAGAACCTCTAGCAGTTGACTAGCATCAAAGTATTAGCAATTATTCATACAGGGGGGGATTTGGGGGTCCCATACTCGTTTTGTTCCTGAATGCGCTTGGACAGGTCCTCTATGCGCAATTCTTCCCGGATCAAACTCTCACTCTCTCGAGTTCCTAGCTCGAACCTGACTTTCAGCTTGGCATATTTCTTCCTAGAGAGAAAAGAGAAGTCAGCATTGTCCAATAGGCTGATTGTAAGGACTCGTACTTGAATGACCGGACTGATTGCTTTGCGGGAGCCGGTGCAGCAGTTGGTGCATTTGGCAAACTTTCAGTAACACGGTTGTCGTTTGGTTCTGCCATGGTGTTATGACGGAGAGAAGTTCAGAAGAGATGAAGGGGATGTGGTCACCCTGCGCGTTCGCGCCAAGAAGCGGATCGGGCTGCGTGAGAGGCGGGTCCTGGCCGCCGTAAAAAAAATTAAATTATTGCTTTGATTTCTTGTGACCGGAAATAATCTCAGACTTTTGATAGATTGACTATTTTCTAGTGGTCATCACACCATTTACACTTGTCGCATCATGTCGGAACTCACCGAAGTCAGTCAAAAGAAGCGCAAGCTGCAAGACGGTCCTGAGCTTGAAATCGATGTCTCTGCACCCGAGCCAGTCTCAAAAAAGGCCCTGCGCAAAGCGAAAAAGAACAAAGGAGGCGATGCGGGTGATGATGATGAAAAGCCCAAGTCCAGCAAGTCCAGCAAGTCCAGCAAACCCGAATCCAAAGAAACTGAAACAGAGGGGAAGCGGTCCCAATATGGTATCTGGATTGGAAACCTATCGTTCACTGTCACCAGAGAAGAGCTGCGCATGTTCTTCACCGTCAACTCCGACATCTCCGAGTCCGATATTACTCGAATCCATCTCCCCAAGGGCGCTGAAAGATTTGGGAGGGCACAGAACAGAGGCTTTGCCTATGTCGACTTCACCGACAAGAAGTCTTTGCAAGAAGCAATTGGCCTAAGCGAGCAGCTCATGACCGGCCGCCGGGTGCTCATCAAGGATGCAAACAACTTTGAAGGTCGCCCGGAGAAATCCGAAACCCAAGAGAATGCTGCGGGTGCAGCCAAGTCTGGCCACCCCCCCTCCAAGCGAATTTTCGTTGGCAACCTGAGCTTCGATGTGACCAAGGAAAACCTCGAAGAAAACTTCGGCAAATGCGGAACTGTTACCAACGTGCATATGGCGACTTTCCAAGACACCGGAAAATGCAAGGGTTATGCGTGGGTGGAGTTTGAAGAACTCGCTGCCGCAGAAGCAGCGGTGAGAGGATTCATGTTGGTCAAGGAGGATGACGGTGAAGAGGATTCCTCCGACAGTGATTCCGATTCCGACTCAGCATCCGAGAAGAAGAAGAAGAAGTCGAAGAAGCTAAAGCCTCGGATGCAAAGGGTTTGGGTGAACCAGCTTATGGGCCGCCGTATGCGAATGGAATTTGCCGAAGATGCGTCTACACGATACAAGAAGCGCTTTGGAAAGGATGCCGAGAAGAAGGATGAACCCGCTATTACCGAAGTCGATGGCGAATCACGAGAAAGACCCCGACACAAGAAGAGACGTGAATCCATCGATGACTCTCGCTACTCCAAGGAAACCGTCCAGAAGCTCAGTGGTGCCATTGTCGAGGGCCAAGGCCAGAAGACCACGTTTGACTAAGTTACCCATCTGCGGTTCGTGGAGTATCATCTGCGGTCTTTCTACGGGACCATTCAATATCTCATACACAATATGTACCAGTGAAACTCTGATACCTGTCAATGATCTGCCTGCAATCGAAGTGGCATTTGGATCAAAATCCGACCGTGGTCTACCCTGTGACTCAAACGGGACCTTTGGGTTATAATTTTCAATATTTGTACGATTTCTCAGATATCCATGATCATCGAGTCCATTACTCGGTGGCACAGCTTGCAGTGGAATGAATGCGCCAAAAAATGCATGTATACTTCCGGATATCACAACATCCCGGCCTGCATACTAGAGCGCAACCTCGAATGTACCAAAAATCAAGCAAAACTTTCCACACAACCTCCATATTTTATATTTAAGCCTTCTATAGATGTCAATATTTAGCTTGCCAGGCACTAACCAAATCAAGTAACCTCTAAGACAGCAATTCTAGGCCCCATCATGGCAGAAACAGCCTCACCGCCTGGACTAGGCCCGATCAGGCCTGACGTCTCCCGCGATGTCATGCCCTTCCTCTGTACTCGAGTCTCTCTGTACTTCTCATCTCTCTTGGGCTGCATCTCCTTTCTTCTCCCCCCCCCCTTGCTCTTTCTCTTCTTTCTCTTCACTTTGGTTATAATTTTTGCACAAGGTGTCCTTTTGTTTCTTCTAGCCTATCTTGGTATTTTGATATTTCTTGATTTCATTTGCTATTCCACTGGTTTATCGTCCTTCAACGCCCGCTGTTTTCACCATACTCCGTTCTCTAAGCCAACCCGGTCCCGATAAACACCAAGTCAAGTGTGTGTCAACAGAAAACATCTACGCCTCCCCCCAGGTGATTAATCCCTTGCGTCTTCAACATGGCTCCTCTTCGACGTCATATCGGGGCCAGCCGCAGAAAGAGACGGGAGGAAGATGGTGAAGAAGAGGGTTCAATGGCTGGTGACATAGGAGACGACTCCTTGAGTGAAGGCTCGGTGGACAGTCACCAAGAGGACGAAGATGCAGACGGAGAAGTCAGCGAAGAGAGCGAGGACGAGGTTTCTACGTTGGATAAGGCGGGCAAGGTCAACGGTCGTGGGGTGGACAAATTTACACGGAGTAGCTCTGCATCGCCTGAAAAACGAGGACTCAAGACAACTGTTTCAGATACAGAGGCAATTTTGAACGGCCTGAAGATCTCAGACGACGCTGCGGAGGTTCATTTCGACGATCTCAAGGAACAAGACGCTCACCCTGGAAGAACGCCTTCCGCCCCTCCAACCGAGCCAAATCGAAACAATTTGGCTTCCAGAAAGCGTCGCGAGAATGACAAGTATGTCAAGGAACGAGAGCAGAACCCAGCCTTCGTCCCCACTCGCGGCAGCTTTTTCCTTCATGACAAGCGATCCACCGACAACGGTCACCGGCTCAAGACCAAGTCTCGCCCGTACGGCCTGATCGTAGACGGCAGCTCTCGCAGGTATGTTATGTTTCATTCCATCCCCCAATCATGTTTCTTACTATGGTTCAGATCTTCCAAGCCCGATGCCAGCGGAGGGCAGTGGGCACACGATCTCCACGATACCGTGGCCGGCGAGGATCGACCTACAGCAAAGCGCCCAACACCATCCGCGATGCCTAATACTGGCGCATCCGTCCCCACCGCCCCTAGATCCTCCCCACCCAACCGGTCCTTCTCTAGCACAACATTGGTTGGGAATGTACCTGTCGTTGTTTCCTTGCCTGGCATGGCCAATCCAATTCATTTTTCTTCCGTGCCCAAGAGACTCCACACCCGGCTACCTCAACACCGACCCCCCTTGCGACGCGACAAGCCGGTACGAATTTCTCTTCCCAGCCAGCCGCCCCGATACATATTCCCTTCGGTTGAACGTTCCTTTATCTTCATCCCCCGCGCGTTGCGGCCGAACCAAGTCTCTCGTGGTCGAGGTGGTCGTGGTGGCGGCTGGTACAGCGGACGACGTCCTAGCTACTACCCCAACTCCTCTTACACGCCTAGCGTTGTCAGCCGTCGATCTTCATTTGGCATGCCGCCTTCTCAGGATGGGTGGCCATCACCTGCTGGGTCTGTCTACTCCAGACCTATAATTCCCACCGACCCCAAGCCCGTTGTCCGCCTCCCCCCTCCACCTCGTCCGCCTGTCGGGATCCCACCATTTGGGCCTGCAATGGCTATGTCTCTTCCTCATCCGGCCTATCGCGAAAGCCGTCCCGCCCCGATCCCCATGCACCAACCTCGTCCTCAAAAGACGGTCTCCGTTGCGGACATTGAAAGTCCAGCGGCTTTCCCGTTCGCCTTCAACCCACCTCAACCCCAGCATGAGCAGCCTTTCCACCACCAAGTCCCTCTTCCAGCCCATGGCCCACCCAGCCAGCCTTCGGCCACTCCGCTTTCCCAGATTCCGGAGCGGGCGATTCACGCACCGCCCTTCCAACCTTACAATTACCATCAGCCCGGCTTCTACCCCCCGGGTTATCCTTCGGGCATGTATTACCCGCCTTCGGGGCCCGATTATGCGGGTTACAACGGACCCGTTGGGCCCGGAGCTTCTGTGCCAAATTTCCCAGGCCAGCAAGCAATGCCCTATTTAGCTGGGGAGCAGCCCCCTCCACCGGGCACTGTTGCCCATGAGTCTGGGGGTACCGTCTACTTTTATGATGCCAACAATATGTACGGAGGTCCCGCACCAGGACCGGGTTCGGGATCTGGGCCTGGGGGTGTGGTTGGCATGGGTGGGATGATGACACCGCCAGGCACGACCTTCTACTATCCTCAACAATCCGGTCAATATTATGGGCAGTGATGAATCACCTTCTTCTCTCTTATTCTCTCTTCTCTTTTTTGCTTTTTTGATCTCACCACATCTTCAATTTCCACCAATTCTCTCTTTGTTCTCAATTTTCTTTCAGTTTTCTTTCACCTCTCTCCCGGATCTACAGGGGTCTTTGGTTCACTTTGCTTTTTCTTTTTCTTCTTTTCAAGCATCCACACATTCTCTAGCCAAGTTTTGCTCCCTTCTTTTTTTGCTCCCTTCTTTTTTTGCTCCCTTAATTTTTGTCCTTTTGATTCATGGCCCTTTTGGATTTCAATGCATTTGAGCGTTTTCCCGCAACTTTCCCCATGTTTTCAAGACTTGGAATATCACGTCTTGGTTCTAGCCCTTCTCAGCCCAAACCCCCTCAGTCTCCTCCAATCGGGCGATCGAATCCCCGTGCATTCAGTGCATGACATCATCTTTTCCTGTTTTTTATTTTGATGGATCTTTTCTTGTACTCCCTCTCGAGGGGGTTCTGATGAAGAATAAAAAAAAAGCCAATATTGTAACTAATTTTTTAAGTCCACCAAGTCCACGATGTAGACCACTCTAGACACTGTACGGAGTATGATAGTCAACTGTATTTCTTGGCATTCTCTCCCGGTTGAACACGTCATATGATATTATGTAATCCATCCTGAAAGGGAAATCACTCACCGCCTTCCCTGTCAGTTAGCAGCAGCTGACCGTTCTCTCCGCTTTTTCCCTTCAATTCGACGGCTTCTTGTACAACTCCCCTCTTATTTTCCTGGACTCTCCTCTACTTCTTTTCTTTTCCTTCTTCATCATAAAAAAATCATCATCATTTTATCTTCCAGCATTTCTGTCTGACTCGTTGACTCGTAAAGGGCTGGTTTTGTCCTTTCCCATCCATCACCCTAGTACTGTTGCCTTATCTCAAAAGGTGTATCCACCCTGGGACTTGCACATCGTCTACGATGACAACCCCATCTACTACTCCCCATTCCGGTCCAGAGAATCTGGTTACCGTCAAAGTACTTTACAATGACAGTAACCGTCGCTTCAAGATGCCTCTCAGGGAGCTGAAGGCCCAGGTGTTTCCCCAGATGGTAAGTCTCCACTCAAGCTCAAGCTCCGGATCTGTAACCCGACTCCATTCCTTATCTCCAGCGATCATCAGATCATGTTTTATGTCTTCCAAATATTTTCTTTCGAACCGTAAACAAAAGGATACACATTGTTTTTTTTCTCTTTCGCAAGCTGATTTGACGCTTTTGGTTTAGCTTAGGAAACTGCTCGGGGTTCCGGCGGATGTCAACGTCATCCTTGAACGCTATTCCGACAGTGCGGGTTCTTACGTGCGCTTAGATTGTGACAACATCGCAGTCTACAAACAACTCTACCGAGCTGCCAAGGCCAAGTCCAAGCTCCGTATCAAGGTTACTACTCTTCCTCCCCAAAACACATCTGCACCATCACCAGTACCATCAGAACCCACTGTGTCGATGGAGTCAACCAACCACACTCGTCACAGTTATCTCGAAACGGTCCTGAGTCCTCTAGCACCTCCCAATACCCTCCCTCTCATTGATTCGGCCCAAGTTCCTCAACCCACCGATGAGAAAGAGTTGCCTCTCGGTCAACCTCGCTACCGCACATTCGAGATGGACCAAGAAAAGCATCAGTTCCCGGTCATCTCCCACAGCTCGTCCAACGGGATGTTCTGCATTGACTGCAATCACTGTGGTCGTTCTATTGCAAATGCGCATTATCACTGCAGCATTTGCGAGAACGGAGACTATGACTTGTGCCTACAATGTGTCGGTGCCGGGGCATCTTGCCGCGGCGAAGGTCACTGGTTGATCAAGAGGACAGTCAAGGATGGTGTCGTCACAAACAGCACCACCGAGACTATTGCTCCTCGGGATCAATCAGCAGTGGAGTTCAACCCCATGCTGCCTACTCAGATTCAGCGCGAGGTGATCACCAAGCCGGTGGTCCACGTCCCTGAGCCGGTCTCTGAGCCAGTCCCGGAGTCGATTCAGGAATCAATTCCAGAGTCAATCCAGGAGTCGATTCCAGAGCCAGTGGCCCCGCCGGCTTGTTTGGATGCTGCCATTCAGGGTGATGACAAGCCAATGTGCAATGGATGCTGCCGTGGTAAGTTTTCTCCTTCTCACTTTCCTTTCTCTCTTCTCTTTGCTCACAACAAACAGAGACCGACGAAAGCAACCTCGTCCGCTGCAATGAGTGCGAGGACTATGATCTTTGCCTTCGCTGCCTCCTCCGAAATAAGCATGGACACCACCCTGGCCACACCTTCCACCTGGGATCTGATCGAAACTTCTGCTTGAAGAATCTAATCACCTCTCGCTGTCTCCCCGGTCGGCAGTTCCGCCACGCCGCTGTCTGTGACGGCTGTGACAAGGTATTTACTCATTCCACCCACTCGGGAGGCTCTCGACTAATTATTTTTCGTTAGCGTATCGTTGGTGTTCGTCACAAGTGCTTAGCCTGCCCCGATTGGGACTATTGCCCCGAGTGCATTTTGACTGCTCCTCAGAGCCACCCGAGTCATCGGTTCGTGCAGGTTTACGATACTATTGGTGAACCTGCTCGGGAACATGAAATCCACTATGGCATCTTCTGTGACGGTCCTCTGTGCAAGAGCAAACCTGCCCAGAATTACATCAGCGGGGTTCGCTACAAGTGCGCTGTCTGTGATGACACCGACTTCTGTGCGAGCTGCGAGGCTCTTCCAACTGACCACCACAACCGCACTCATCCGCTGGTCAAGTTCAACACTCCCGTCCGCAATGTGACTGTGAGCACCATGGGCGACGACGGCTTGAGTGGAGCAGTTTCCCTGGGTGACCAGATTCATGCCCCCACTCGGCCCACTCGGCCCGTTGACCAGGCCGAAGTTGAGGAGCAGGAACCCGATGAGGTGGATTCTATGAGGAAGCTTGCGGAGAAGATTGAGCGTCATCCATTCAGGAACACACCCATTCCCGAGGCCGATGGCTCTATCATGTCGGACTACAAGGCATTCTTTATCCGTGACACTATCACCGACGGTACAAAGATGGCTCCAAACACCATGTTCCGCCAGACCTGGACTCTCTACAACCCTGGTCCTGCAGCATGGCCCGTTGGCTGTGATGTGCGCTTCGTCGGTGGAGACAAGATGTTCAACGTCGATGTCTGCCACCCATCTAGCGTCGAGTCTATTCGCTCGGCCATGGAAAGCAACAAATTGCTTGCTCCTGTGGAGCCAGGCGAGAGTGCTGACTTTACTGTCAACCTCCGCACCTCTCAGCACGAAGGCCCCGCTATCTCTTACTGGCGTCTGAAACTCCCTAACGGTGTGGCCATCGGTCATCGTCTGTGGTGTGATGTCGAGGTACGGACTACTTCTCTGGAAGAAGCCGGCACCAGCGAGACATACCCTGCCGTGTCTGAAATTGCCGGCAGTGGCATGATCTTCCCCAAGCTGGAGAAGGAATCTCCAGAGTCAAGCACTCACCAAGCCGAGGCTCCTGCGCCGCAGGCACCGACCTTGTCGAATTCTTCAGAGGTGGATGTTCTAGAGGAAGTTGAGAGCCTGGCTCTGGACGATGCCTCCACCGATGCCGACACTGGCTTCCTGACTGACGAAGAATATGACGTTCTTGACGCCAGTGACCAGGAATATCTTGAGGCCAAACAGTCCGCAAACTGAAAAATGTTTGAGGAAATTCATCACGACACGATATGGAATTGGGAATTTGCACCAGTGTACTCCTTTTATTTATTTTCTTTTCTTTCTTTCGGACTGTGCCGCAGAGGTCTAGTCACTCCGAGCATGACTAGACTTTAATGAGAATGGGTTTTTTATTTGGCCTACAAAAACAGACAAAGAAAAAAAAAAGAGTTGCATAGTTTTTGCCTAGGATAGTTTAATGCACTTTGCTCTTGAGGTTGTTTATTGTAAAATCATTTGAACTCTTCTTCTGCTGCTGCATATAACATGCGCTAATCCCATTTAGGTATCCCGTGGTTAAGCATAAATTTAACCCTCGACATCTCCAGGGTTTCCCGGGCCTTTCTATACTTCCCACAACATTCTATACCATCTGAAATATCTTGTCTTCCATTCAAGTTCAAAGTTCAAAAACAGGAACAAAAGTTGCTGATCTCTGGAGATATCCGAGGATATTTCCCGAGGTCCAATTTAGTGAGGGGCTGAAATGGATATGCCCATAAATATGAACTTTTCACTTTTTCAATTCATACTTTGCTCCAAAATATTCATTCGCACTTGATACTCAATAGTATGGCATTCGGTACCGCATTCAGCCTCGGCCTCGTCGCTCTGGTCGCCTTTCTGGCTGGCCCAATAAGCCATTTCGTGCATATTACAGGATACTTCCTCACTCCCAATCCGACAGCACTAGGCGAAGGCCAAGGCCCAATCTACATCGAGGATACTATTCACTGCGAGGATGTGCACTACTATCGCCCAGCGAACCTGCTGTTCACTGCCTGCGAGGATGACAAGAGCACACGGTTGAGCTGGTTCCCACCGCTGGGCCACATGCTGCCACTCACAGGCCAGGGCTCTATCCATGTCGTGGATCCCAAGGTGAATTGGTTCTAAACATATCAAAAACAAATCTCAAAAAATTAACCCCAAAACATAGACTATGAAATCAACCCGTCTGGCATTCGAGAACTTCCAAGGTCCCTTCGTAACACATGGAATCGATGTCATCGAGGATCCCGAGCAATCAGACGCAGTCTATATCTACGCCGTCAACCACTTGTCCAACCCGGCATACTTTGAAGCCGGCGAACCCAAAGACCTCCCCAAAGCCCAGTCTCAGATCGAGCTCTTCCACCACATCCTAAACTCCGATTCCATCAGACATGTCCGCTCAATCAGCCACCCGCTCATAAAAACACCAAACGACATCTATGCCATCAGCCCCGTCTCTTTCTACGTCACCAACGACCACTTCTACCGTGAAGGTCCCATGCGACTCATCGAAGATGTCTGGCGTTCAGCCAAGTGGTCCGATATCATCCACGTGCAGATCGCCAACCTGGCAAGCAAAGACGCTCCCATCGAAGCCTCCGTCGCACTGACAGGTCTATGGAACAATAATGGTCTCGGACACGGCCGCACCGATAATGAAGTCATTATTTGCAGCGCTATGGGTGGCGAGATGTTCCTCGCAACTCGACACGAGTCCAACCACTCTATCTCCATCGATAACTCGGTCTCGTTTAGCTCGCTCGCGGATAACCCGTCTTACTACCACGATCCGTATAGCACTGACTCGCATGATGCGAGTGGATTCCTTACCGCCGGTGTCTCGCAGGCTATTCATTTGATGGCTAATTCTAAGGATCCGAATGGTTTGGATCCCATTCAGGTGTGGTATGCGACTCTTGATTCGCGCACTGGGGTCTGGGAGAAGAAGGTGCTGTTTGAGGATGATGGGTCGAGGCTTCGGACTGCGAGTGCGGCTGTTTTGGTGCCAATTGAGCCTAAGGCTGGTAAGAAGCTTGCTTGGCTCTTTGTTACTGGGTTTATGTCGGAGAGTATGGTGGCTGTACAGGTTGAGCTGTAGATGTTAGAAATATTTAGATGGAATTTGCTTTCAAATAGCAAACAATGTGACCGTCCTGGTAGACAAATTTGAATTAGTTTGACAGAAAGCATGTAGATATCTGAAATTGAAATGCTAGCGCCGCTGCAATGCAACAAATTGGAAGAAAAATAGAAAGCCACAAGGCAAGGTAAATAACAAGATTCATAAAAACACCAAGTATTACACCACATTCATCACATCATTTTGATTTATCTTCATCTGTCTGACTTGCCCGATGGATTCTGGGAAGAGAATGAACAAAACTTGTCCTTGATCGCGATAACCTCGTAAGTTCCCTCGTCAGAGGTCTTGATGGTCTTGATGTTTTCGTAGGAGACGTCGTGCTTGATATCAAGGATCTCCGACTTCTTTCCCCTGCGGACATTGGAGCTTCGGATGTATCTGTGAAATGTTAGCAGACTGTGTTGGTAGAGACGACATGCGCAGAGGTTATTGACTTACGTGAATTCAAATGGTGGTGTACCCCAGAACTCAAAGTGAAGCTCGGCTTCTCCACCCTCGTGAATGTCCACCACTGATTCTTTGCCCTTGCTGATCCGCACGCTCGGCATAGCGTGGATGATCTTGGTGATGTCTTTGTGGGCCTTGCATTTCCCACTGGCTCCGTCACTGACAGCGTTGATGGTGAACTGACCGGGAAGCTCCGCAATACGACGGAAGTTAGCCGTTTGACTAGTGGCCTTGCGCTTGGCCCCGTCGAACGTGTAGAACACGTCGAATGGAGCATGGCCTGACAGCGAGAAGGAAAGTCGTTCGCCCACACAGTAATCCACCTTGGACTCGAGCGGGATAATGGTAGGAACATCAGAGATGGCGACCCGTACCGAGGAGGCATCGAGGTCAGTGGTCTTTTGACATCCTCTAGAATCGCGAACCTTGTGGATGCTGACTTGGTGTTGTCCCAAGTCAAGATGGCGACGAGGAATCAGCAGTTTGTGGCGATTGGAATTGATCTTGGGAATCGTGACAATCTCCGGTTTGGCGTTCGAGTGGTGTTTGATGTTGATCTCTAGGGAGAACGGTGGGACACCCTCCAAAGTAATGGGGATGGATTCCTCGCCGTTGATGTCTTCCTTGCAGAAGCCAAAGACGTGGCCAGGTTGGTCGAACTTAGCGGACGGTAGTGGGTTCACTTTTTGTGTCACAACCAGAGCTTTGCTCTTGGGGTCGTGATCATAGAGGCTGTCACCAACTTGTGTGAACTTGTAGCTGTATTCTCCAGCCTCGGAGGTATCCATTTCCATTGAAGTCACATGAAGGGCGGACTTCAAAGCCCGTGGCTTCGCCGCAGAGAATCCTCCACGGTCCGCCTTGCGTCGCTTCTCGTATTGAACACTGTATGGAGGATTGCCCGACAGCCGAACCTCAAGGCTATCATCGTCGCCTTGGCAGACCTCGGACTTTGCAAACTCCTTCGCGGCTCCAATGGGAGAGCCGTCCAGGGCAGTGATTTGGGGCCGTGGGATCCACGAGACCTCAAACTCATTTGCAGACTGGTCCACGGTTCCAGGACAACCGACGTCAAATACTTCACTGATCTCATAAAGACCTTGCTTGTCAACAGTCAAGATACTGTTTTCATCCCAGAAGTTCTTCTGGATGGGCGCCGAGTCCACGTCAACATTCTTATACTTGACAGTCCAAGGGCGTTCGCCACTGAGCCTCAACGGGATCTCAATCTTGGAGCCCTGCAAAGCCAAGACACTTCTCCTCTTGTCAATTTGACCGAAAGAGACGTGCGGGGGCTGTGATCGGGCTTCGATATTGAGGCTGTCCTTGAGAGTCCGTTTGCAACCAGACTTATCCTTGACGCTGGTCAGAGACACGGTGTAGTCACCACCACTGATCAGTTTGTCAGTCGTGATAGTTGCCACATCAGTATCAGATTCCAGTGTTTTCCTCAATCTCTTCCCATTGTGCACGATCTCGTATTGCAAGACCCAGGGGGCCTCTCCAAGGAAAGACACCTCCACAGAAACCGCTTCGCCGAAACAGGCGGTTCTCAATTTTCGGGATAGGAAATGAGCTGAAGCCGGTGGTTTCACATCTTGTTCAAGCACCGGTATCTTGAGAGAACGCGGGGAGTAGACGGCATCTTCGATATCAATGAAACGATAGGTGTATGAGCCGGCTTCCGACGGGGTGAAATCGAGCTGCGTGCGCATTCCATTGATGGCTTGTACTTTAGAAACAACGCCCTTGGAGCTCTCAATGCTGTATCGGAGGGAGAATGGAGGGGATCCCGTGAGATCCAAATCCACGAGTAATCCAATAGCGTTGTTGGCACAGCGGTCAAATATCTTTTCGGCCTTGACTGTCAGTTCTGGCTCAGGCGGGTTGTGCAAATAGCAAGATGAAGGCTCGAGGATCTCTCCTGGACAAAACTTGGTAGAGACTGAGGTCAATGCATACAAACCAGGCTCTTTGATGTCCAAAGTCTGATTCATATGCTTCAGGTCGACTGTTTGTTCATGTGCTGCTTCTTGGGTGTTGCCTGTGTACGAGTAACCGACCGAAAACGGACCATCCCTAGCATATGCGTGTCCATCAGGATGGAAGCTCAGGGGGAACCTCGTGCTATCTCCCTTGGCCACTTGCAGCGGATTCTGAGCATTGCAGTTTTGCAGTGACAACTGCGGGCGCTCGTGAACGGAGAATTGGTACCACTGAGATTGCGACTTTGTGGATGGTCGGTCTCCTTCATCAAATATAGTAGAATAATTGGCCACGTTTCCAATAGCATCATGGACCTCTTCGATGGTGTAAAACCATTCTCCGCCGTCATTCAATGATTCGTTCAATGGGACCTCAATCTTTTGACTTTGCGCCCACGAAACGTCGGGCTGGTTGATGCTGTACAGAGCAGCAGTAGTTCTTCCATTGAGCAGCGGAGAGCGCAGATGATCGGGTTGGATGTTGAGGACCGAGAATCCACGATCGAGATTGTTGACCTGGCGACTGTATTTGATCTTCAACGGAGGCGTGCCTTCCACCTCCAGTTTGAAGTCGGACAACTCTCCTTTGCACTTGTCGATGTGTGAGTTTTTGATCAAGGCTCGCGGGCAAGAGACCACCAGCGCATCAAATGTTCGTGTGTGAACATCAAGCTGAGACTCGTCCACCACCCGTTGAAGACGATAGACACCAGTCTTGCGCACGGGGAAGAGCAAGTCACGATGGAGTTGACCCGGAGCATGCTTCTTTTCCGCTTGCTTTTTCAGGGTTTTCAATTGCTTCGACGGAATGCTGATTGTTTCATTTTCGCCAGTGTTAAGATCCAGGCGCAACACTTCAATCAGGACCGGGTCAGTCTGGTTAACACGAATGGGCAGGTCAATTGTGGATTGCAGAGAATCAAGGCAAAGGGAGTTCCGATCCGGATTGAGGACGGCGGATCTATTATAAAGTCAGCTTGATCTTATAGGTAGCTATATATGGACCGGATAAACTTACCCCTCTGGCAGAATATGCACAATTTGCTTTCCCAGGATCAATGACGCATTGTGAATGATATCGCCGGGCTTGACTCTGCGCTCAGAAACCGATAATTCGCGATCGTATGCCACCTTTACTAGTCCAGTAATCCATGTAGCCCAAGGAATCTGCAGGTATTAGCAAGGGTCGATCAGCAGTCTAAGAAAAAGAAAGAGAGAAAAAAAAAACTCACTGGGATGCGGAACATCAAAAACACATTGCCCACGGCGTGAAGCAGAAATAGTGTGAGCGTGGTCGGGAATGCCCACTCCAGCCAAGGTATGCGCAGAGCCTGCAGTCCGACCAGGAAGATTCCATCGATCGTGGCCCATTTCAACAGCAGCCAAGTTGAATCCAGGTCATCGGATGCGGTCAAGGACTCATAAATCCTCCAGGCATTCAAGGCAAAATATATTGCAACGACATAGAGTCGTTGGGAGGGAGCATCGATCACATTGGTGGGAATCAGTGGCACATCGTTCGGGTTCGGGGGTGGTAGTCTCGACGCCTTCGAGGCTGATTTGGATGCTGATCTGAGTGGCGTTCGCACAGCCCGGGGCTCTCGCGGCTGGGATCGCGAAGGAGTCTCAAAGAGCTTTCTCCTTCCAGTTCCAGGGATTGTTTTAGGCGTCTGCGGAAAGGCAGACGGGAGGAGGGGAGTGCCGTTCATGGCATGCTGTGGTTGCCGGAGCTGGCGAAAGGTGGGGATGTAGTTAGGGCGCGATGGTGGCCCTTCTAAAGCTGTAATAGGGATTAAATGAAGTTGGATGAAGTTGAATGAAGCCGAATGAAGCTGTATGAAGCTATCTGTGGCAATTCGCGCCTATAGCAGATAGAAAAGAAAGAAACAAAAAAATGTTGGAGACGCGGGAAGCGCGTCGGGAGAAGCTCGGTCCACTCACACATATGACCTACTCTTCTCTCTTCTTATGTTACTATTGACTACATCTATCATTTACCTGTTTCTATAAAGATCTATTCTATTTCTCTTTTCAGCAGAGAAGAACAAACACCTCTATTATCATCTCAGGACTTCTTTTATCATAGCTTCCCATTTCAATCTCATCCTGAAGCTCTTTAGCTCTTTAGCTCTTCAGCTCTACAACTTTCTACCTCTATTTTTTGAAAACAAAAGAAGAAAAAAAGCCATAATGGGACCTCGAGTCAAAAGGCGCCGCCTGACGGATCCAGAAGATCTCAGCGACGATATCTGCCAGCCTGCGTCCCGTTTGGAAAAAGACAGCTGGAATGGATTTTGCGAAATCGAATCAGAACCGGTATGTGTGTCTGAAAATGGCATTAGAAGTTCTTTACTTACGGGGATTTAGGCCTTGTTTAATGTGATGCTACGTGATTTTGGAGTCAAGGGTGTAAAGATCCAAGAAGTCGTTTCTCTTGATGAAGAAATGATGGCGCTCCTCAAGTATGTTGCTCGCCCCTCACTGAGCTCTTAGATACGGACTAGCTGACCATGGGCAGTAATCCGGTTTACGGCCTGATCTTTCTCTTCCGCTGGCGTGAAGATAACGATGGAAAGCAGGAAGCAACTTGCCCTGATGGGCTGTGGTTCGCAAACCAGGTCGGTCCCCCTATTCTTTTGCTGAATGTGTTCCTTCCTAATGATATATGTATAGACCGCCAACAATGCTTGTGCTAGCGTAGCACTACTAAATATTGTCAACAACATCCCGGATATTGATCTGGGAGAGAATCTACGGTCCTTCAAGGAATTCACTATGCCTTTCACCCCAGCCCTGCGTGGGGATGCAATCAACAACTTTGAGTTTGTCAAAAGGATACACAACTCATATGCACGGTATGCCCCTATGGATTTGATCTTTACCACTCAAATACTGACTTCATATTTAGAAAAATGGACATTCTCAATTCAGATCTGCAGCTGAAGACTGAAGCTACCACTAGGAAGAAAGGGTCCAAGGGTCAGGCCGCTGATGAGTCCGATGCCACCTTTCATTTCATTGCATTTATGCCTGTGATGGGCCAGCTGTGGAAGTTTGATGGGTTGGAGCGACAGCCACGAGCACTTGGTACGCACCACCACAAACATGCTGGGACGACCTTGCTAACTCTAGTAGGGGAATGTTCTGAAGACGACTGGTTGGAACTGGTCAAGCCCAATCTTCTGGATCGAATGGCTGCATACGAAGAAGAAGAAATTGAATTCTCAATTTTAGGACTCGTGCGGGATCCTCTACCTGATCTCATCAACGACTTGGCTGTCAACGTGAGAACCTTGGAAATCCTTAACGAACGTGCCACGTCCCTGTGCCCATCATCCGATACACTCGCTTTGGATGAAACCGTCCTTGGTCCTGACCCTTCCCTATCTCTGACACGTGAAGATATCGATGCGGCGGTGGTCCGTCAGGAACATCTCGATGATTACCAGACATGCTCCGATGAGAAGTTGCAAGAGTATCAGCAGACGATAAGCAGGAGACAACGAGAACTTCGTGCACGGATTCGTGAAGAACAACAATCCCATCGGTCGGATGACGAGTATGCAGCGGGACGACGGTTTGACTATGGGCCAGCGGTACGGACATGGCTCCGACGCTTGGCGCAGAAACAGCAGTTGCAGGAACTGTCCCTCGTGGCCTACTGATTGGACCTTGGATACTCCCCTTTTTATTTCTATCTTCTATTAGTTCTATCTTAATGACATATGGATTCTGATTCTTATCTGGTGACATAGTGACCTTTTTTTTTTTAATCATTTCCCAATATATCAGGTGTTGAGAATAGTTATAATGTACATGTAGGCAGCCACCATTCTAAAAATAAGAAATATAAGAAACAGAAGACATAAGAAAATAAGAAAATCAAACGCCCGAGGTACCCCACCCCCAGGGCAAAAAATAGTTCCAACGTCACCGCCTCGTTGAGTTGCTTCTTTACCTCCTTTTTGGATCTGTGACTTTGAAATTCTTGACCTTTGAACAGTTATTATCTTGGTTTCCTGGTTTCGGTATACAGGGCCCGAGAGACACTAAAACCCCCCTCGCCGACCTCTGTCAATTTGCCACCCTTTCTATTCGACTGAACGGCTATCTCTCTCTCTCTTTCTCTTTCTCTTTCTCTTTGTCTTTCGCTATAAATCCTCGCTTGAACACACACCATGTCCGCCACCGCAGTGCCTGAAAAGGCACCAGATGATTCTTCCAAGCTGAAGACTTTCCTCTCCATCCTTCGAAAGTAGGCAACCCTTCCTTGGCCCCCGCACCGCCTGCGCTGCGCAACACAGATAACCAGATGCCAGACGCTAACATGATTGGGAACTAGGTTCGTCGGTGTGGCAGATATCGCTTCGGTTCGTTTTTCACTGCCAGCGCAACTGCTGGAGCCTCGACCAAACCTGGGTAGGTCATGATTCGTCTTACGCTGTGCGGGGTTGGTGCTGACTGTGGATGGGCGACAAGAATACTGGCATTACTTAGATCGACCGGAGACGTTTGCGAGGTCAGCAAATGTGCCCATATTTGGTGGAAGCGTGTGTGCTGACCCAAGAGCTACAGCATTGGCAAATCGGATGATGAGCTAGGTCGAATGTTGGAGGTGTTGCGGTTCTGGTTTACTAAGGATCTGGTATGTTTCGGCGGCTCAAATTCATCGGACCACTTACTGATCTTGCGTTAGAAATACGTCAAGGGGAAACCGTGCAAACCATACAACTCAACTCTGGGTGAATTCTTCCGAGTGAGTACCAGTGTCTTCGGCATTTCATTTCATGGCAATTCATTGCTAACTCCATTTAGTGCAGCTGGGACGTTAGCGACAATATCCCCGAAGAAGGAAACCTCCCCGGCATCAAAGCGAGCTCCAACGGCTCCTCGACCGTAACCGACGGCGATGAGAAAGTCAAAGTATGCTACCTCACAGAACAGACCTCCCACCATCCCCCAGTATCAGCATTCTATATCGACTGCCCCGAACGAGGCGTCTCAGCGCGCGGATTCGACCAGATCAGCGCCAAGTTCACCGGCACCAGTATCCGCGTGAGCCCCGGCCAGCACAACCTCGGAATCTTCGTCAATATCGAGAAGAGGGACAATGAGGAATACCAGTTAACTCACCCAAACGCTCACTTGGGAGGAATACTGCGTGGAGCGCTTTCAGTCACAGTCGCCGACACATGCTACGTCACCTGCCCCAAAACGGGCTTGAAGGCGATCCTGCAGTACCTGGAAGAAGGCTGGATTGGCCGGTCACAGAATAAGCTCGAGGGCGTGATCTTCCGCTATAACCCGGACAAGGATACGATCGTGCGACTGAAAGATGTACCGGAGAGCGACATTGTCACTCGCATTACCGGTTCTTGGCATGGAAAGATCTACTTCACTCCGGCGGGCACCAAGGAACCCCGTCTGCTCATCGACATCACCCCGCTTCACCCCGTCACAAAGGACCTGCCTCCATCTGACGAACAGCTGTCCAACGAGTCATTGAAGTTCTGGTCGGGTGTCACGAACGCCATTGTCGAGAAGCAGTTCAACCAGGCTACCAAGCTCAAGCAGGATATTGAGGAACGGCAACGGCAGCGGGCTGCGGAGCGCCTTGAAAAGGGTACTGAGTGGAGTCCCCGGTTCTTCACTGGCGCGGTGACGCCGCTGGGTAAGCCAGAGCTCACCGAGGAGGGACAAAAGGTTCTGGAGGGGATTCGCACGGGCGAATTCGCTTTGACAGAAAGTACAGTGCAGGGCGCATAGATATAATTGTGTCCTTGACAGTGTAAGCAACTTTGGCGTATCTGGCATGCGACCATACAAACATTGAACTCGGCGTCTCTTTGTTGTTTTGATCTCTCTTTTTTTTGGTTATACTCTTATTCTCACATACTTAGACATTATTCCCTAGAGATCTGTTTTGGTGAATAGCTCCAATGCCATTCTATTATGGTAATTACAAAATTGAACAGAATAGTATATCATACATAGGATCAATAGAACGATTAATCCTATTCATAAAAAAGAATTACAACCTCTTGCCCAAAAGACTAACGCCGCCAGACTCCAGTCATCAAGTACATCAACACATAATCCATCTCAGATATCAGCCTCAGGCTGCGGCACTGACAACCTTGAACCCTGTACTGACGGTCTTGGTAATCTCCTCATTCTTATGCGGCAGAAGAGACAGGGCATACGCAACATCGTTCCACTGTCGCTCGGTTTCGCAGCGAGGAAGTCGAGCGGCTAGCTTATCGGCAAGCTGGCGAGCATGTTTTTCCTGGGCCAACATTAGCACTGGTCATTAGAAAGTTAAAGAGAGAAAGAAAAAACCATACCTTCTCGATGAAACCGATCAAGAATTTGACGATACGGCGGAGAGACGCTTCATCCAGGTTGCGCTCTGCACTCAATAGACTGAACATGTCAACAAAGTGGTTGTACACGGCATTGTCCTTGGTTGCAAGTTCTGTGAAGAACATGCGAGCCAGATCAGCGATCTTCTTATCATCATCCTCCAGACATTTGGCCATCTCGCCCAGTTGCCCCTTGACCTTGACCTGACCAGCCAAGATGAGGAAGGTAAGGGTCATGAGACAGGTGCGCTTGACGGAGTCATCGTCATCATTCAAACGACGGTAGAGGAAATCGGTGTTCTCATCGATGAGGTGATTGAAGCAAACGGCCATGTCGCCCAGCGCAATCACAGCATTGCTACGAACGATAGGATCTTCAGACCGCTCCATGATAGTAATGAGGAGTGGCAGGTTCTTCTCACAGTACTCAGCAGACACGCACATGAGTTTGGCAAGGCATAGGGTCGCAGAGGCCTGTAGGTCACGATCCGGGTAGGCGTTGTTGTTGGCCAAGATCTCCACTACTAGCGGGCCAAATTTGGCCAAGAGGGAGTTCTCTCCATAGAGTAGCTCACGTTCTCGGATATGGGCCATGGCATCCTGGAAGTCGTCTTCTGTCGTTCCGCCAATGAGATCAAGTTCGTCTTCTTCGGCGTTGTCTTCTTTCTGAGGAGCAGTGGCGGCTTTGGTTTTCTCTTGTTCGACTTTGCGGCGTTTGAAGTCGAGCTCACACAGCTCCAGATGCACGATCTGTTTGATTGCAACGTGGCCAACAACGTACAGCAGCTGCGAGAGTGCAGCGGATGCTGGCTTGGGCTTGGGTTCCTGCCCAAGCCCGTCAGTGGATGCAGTCCCAGGTCGTTGTTGCTCCTCTTCTCCACTGACAGAGGCAACAGAGGCATGGGAGGAAGGTGGCCGTTGTTGAAGGTGTGGCGCAAAGACGAATCTCGTCTTTCGCCGGAGGATATCAGAGCAAAGAACGTCGGGATGCTTGGACAAAGTGTAGATGGCATTGAGCGCGTGCTCTGCCACTCCATACCATTCCTTACTGGCTGTCTCGATCTCAAGCATAGCCACCAGCTTGACCAAAACAGAGTGGTCGCTGGCAAGTTTGGGAATGCCAACAACCTCCTTTGATTTGGCTTGACGTCCGGGGATCATGCGCCGCAAAGCAATACAAGTGTACTTAGCGAGCACAAGGTCAGCCCTTCCAAAGCCACCCAGACCGATTCGCAGCATAGCCTCAATCTCCTTCACCACAACCTCTGGATCTGCCAGGGCAAGCATTCCGAGGACAATGATTGAGCCCCTGCGTTGAGTCCGTGAGATTTCCTTCTTTTGGATACTGTAAACTTGCCACAGCTTGGCGATGACTGCCTCGGATACATTTCCAGCCTTCATCATCGTGCTGAGCAACTGCTCGAGGCAGGTCAGTTCTGCAGGAGTTGCACCAAACGTCAAACTGATCATGTTGCGGGCGATATAGTTCGCAGCATCGTTGGGTGTGAAAGAGCCTGGTGCATCGAAGAAGAGGCCCTTGTAACAATCAATCAGATGTGTCTGGACGCCCTTTCCTTCGTCGCTGTTGCCCTTGGTCCAAATCAGGCGCAGCATACGGCGAATTCCACTGCGGGCAGTCTCAATTTTGTACGCATCGAGCACAACAAAGAAATCCATGGCTTCAATAACCTCACTCTTGTTCCGGGATGAAAGCAACTGTGTGACGATGGTGGATCCGGAGTGAAGCACTTCAATGAATCGGATGGCCTCGTTGTAATACTTTCTCGTCAGTTGGAGGCGTGTCATCAATTCAGAGGTGGCCGCCTGTTCTGCGGCTTTCTGCACAGCAGCGGCCTTCTCTTCATCACTCATCCGGGGCGCTTTCGATGGAGATTCATCCGGGATCTGTGTGGCGTCATCCAACAATTCGGGGTCAACCTGGGTCATGTCGCCCCCCTCAAAGCCGGGCGTCTCAGGAGGACGGAGGGCATTCAACTCGGCGTCAACCGTGTCCAGTCTATCTGTCCACTCCTTGTATGAGAGGAGCCCACCATGCATAACACTGAAAGGGTGTGTAGAAACAAGCTTGGACAGCAGTTTGATCGCGTTGCGTCGCACATTGCTGCTCTTATCCTCCAAGCTTCTGGCAGCAAGTTCCGCTGCAGCCTGTCGCCTCTTCGGGAACTTCTGCTCCAAATCGCAGATTCGCATGAATACCTGGATCGCGCGACAGCGGCAGTAAGGGTTGATATCAAGGAATCTTTCTTCTAGTACGTCGAAAAAGGCGTTGATCTGGGTCTTATAATTATCACTGCGTTCCTCCTGTCGGCTCAGATCGGAAATGAGGTTTCCGCAGACCTCGATCACTGCACAGCGGAGAGTATATGCCTGCACTTGTTAGTAGAGCTTCGGGAAAACTGCAGGTGTCACGTACGTCGCTATCTAGCTGTTTGGCCAGAAGGGTCATTTGCTTGATGATCAATCTGGGAGCAAGCTCGGACAGCTTGATAATAAATGTCGATACAGACTTAGGACCTCTCGTATCATTAGAATTAAACTCCTTGTTCCCAAGCTCCCTGCATGTAAAGTTAGCAACTAATTCGACCAGTTTGCTGATATAAATCTCACTTCAAGATCTCATCGGAAAGCTGTGGATAGTCGTATTGTTCTGCCAAAATATGGAGGAATTCGGCCATGGGTTCAGAGAGATGCTCAAAGTAAGTCAAGCTCTGCACAATCGAAGTTTGAGCTCCTATGCCAAAAGTCAGCCATCGCTCAACCGTGATAAATCAGGGCACCTACCAAAGGCTTGGCCATGATGCTTGACTGCGATGCAAAGAACCTTGAAAGCATGCATGCGAATGGCCATGCTCTTCACCCGCTGCTCGCTCTCGAGAACCAGGTAGATTGTGCGCGTGAATAGGGTAATAAAGGTGTCACGATCCGAAGTAGTCAAAAAAATACGTCCTAGCTTGAGCTTCATCACCTTGCACATGGTCTCCATGGATATTTGGATCTGGGGCGTCCAATCCCACTGGCCATTATTCGCTGATTTCTTCGATTTGGGTCCTCCTCGTCGCACGGGTGCTGCTTCAGTGGGCTTCTCTGCGGCCTTGACCTCTACAGCAGACAAGGCCCACTGGAGAAGGAACCCGTACATCTCCAGAAGCTGCTTGTGGTGTTGAATGGCATCCTGCTCGTCGGATTCAAGGTCTCCATGGATGATATCCGCTTCAACAGACAGGCCTGAAACAACCAAATCCAAAAGTTTGCTCAGGTACTTTGCAGGAAGAAGGGTCGCGTATCTGCAAGAGTGAAAAGGATCGTCAGATTCGAGTCCAGGCGGGCGCCAGCCTCCATGGGCAAGTTGGGAAGGGACCGGTGCGCACTTTAGTAAAAATTGTAGCGAGTCAAACAATGATGCTCGTGTTAATCCTTCAGGGTTCTCCGCCACGGCATCCACGATCGGGTTCAAGATGCTGTCAATCAGCGCTGGCGAAAGTTGATCAGGATCCGATTCGCAATCCAGCAGTTCCGGGTCCGCATCAGGAGTCGGGATCGAAGCGGGATCACTCAAGTAGTACTTGAGCGATTCATTTATGTTGAATTGTATTCTGTCCTCCATTGTGGTTAAAGAGAGAAAAAAGAGGTGAAAGCGGGGAGGAAAGCCGATTTGTTGATAAGCTCCATTTGTTTGGCTTTTGCCCTTTCTGGTACTCCTTAGGTAATCAGTCATTCTTTGACCGCCCAAGTCCTGCAGACCCCTCCAGGGCTGTTTCTCACCGCCCTGTATTGATCGATTTGCCCGGCAGTTGTATTGTCATATTTGTCACCGCATGGTAATTGTTTGTGTTTGGCAATTGCGATAAACATTCAAAGAACTTGACCTTGACCTACACGCGACACGATCTTATGACTTTGTTTTTCCACTTCATTACACAATAGATCCAACTCATACATAGACTCATCGCTGTCATCCGTGTCACCATGTCGGGTCTCCGCGCTGCCCCGGGTGTATTTGAGCTAAAGCGCAGCAACTCCTTCCAAGAACACAAATACTCGCTGGGACATGATGACGAACCAGTTTCACAAAGCGACGCGCACCAGGAGAGTGATTACGAGGAAGAGGTAGACGAATCGGTCAGAGAGGATATGAGAAAGCTCGAGGACACATTCCCAGGAATCTCGGATCGGTTTCGTCTAGTGAACAGAATCGGAGAAGGTATGGCTGGTTCAGCCGTTATTAGTAGACCACTTTACTGACAGGCCTAATAGGTACATTCTCCACAGTCTACAAAGCAGAGGACCTTCATTATGATGCACACCAAAACGATTGGGATGTCTCAACACCAGCCCAAGACAACTATGCGGAACCTCCATCCAAACGACGGCGAGTTGAGGGCGAGCCAACCGGGCGGAAAAAAACAAAATTCGTCGCATTGAAGAAGATCTATGTCACGAGTAGCCCGCTGCGGATCCAGAACGAGCTGGAACTGTTGCACGATCTCCGAGGATGCGGGTCTGTCTGCCCGCTGATCACTGCTTTCCGATACCAGGATCAAGTGGTAGCTGTGTTGCCCTATTTCCCCCATACCGACTTTCGCATTCAATACCGCACCTTCATGGTTGCAGACATGCGCCATTATCTACGATCCCTCATGACCGCCTTGAACTCGGTACATGAACATGAAATTCTTCACCGAGATATCAAGCCAACGTAAGTGTGTCATTGTCGGTGACCTGAATTATACTAATGTCTTTTTTAGCAATTTCCTCTACAATCCAGACCTGAAAGAAGGTGTCCTGGTTGACTTTGGGCTTGCAGAGGTATGATTCGTAGTCGCCATATGTTGATACACTTACTGACTGTCCCAACAGCGCCAAGGTTCAGAATACACCAGCCCATGTTTATGCACACACCAAAGCTATGTCCGGCGAAGCCGTATCCTTTCAAGTTACTACTCCAAGAACCCCCCATCCACGGGATTTTCAGCCGGCTACCCCAAGAATGATTCACGACCATCACGACGAGCAAACCGCGCTGGAACTCGAGGCTTCCGAGCCCCGGAAGTTCTCTTTAAATGCACCTCACAAACCACAAAGATCGACATGTGGTCAGTGGGTGTCATCCTTTTAACTCTGCTGGGACGTCGGTTCCCCTTCTTCAACTCTGCCGACGATATCGATGCGATGATCGAAATGTCGAGCATCTTTGGCACCAAACGTATGAAGACCGCCGCGGCCATGCATGGACAGATTTTCGAAACAAGTATCCCAACTATCGGCGAGAAAGGCTACAGCTGGGAGAAGCTGGTGAAATGGTCCAGCTGTGTGGAAGATTTGACGGAAAGCGAGCAGCAAGCAACACGCCTCTTGTCTGGACTAATGGAACTAGACCCATCTAAGCGCCTCAGTGCCGCGGACGCCCTGCAGCATGAATTCTTCACGGATCCTGTGCACCATGACGTGGAATGGGGAGGTAACCCAGACGAAAGCGCAGAATCGGGAGAAGAGGAGGAGGAAGATGATGCCGACGAGGTCGCCATGCTATGAGATCCAAGACTACTTGTACGATATGTGAGATCGATTTTATGCCATACACTGCATACCACTTTATTCATGACAATGAAGCAGCCTTCATATGACTTTAAACAACCCCGCAGTATGCTTATCTATCCTATATGTAATACTAGCTCGCCTCTCCAAAATCGTAATGCCCGGTCTCCGCGGCATGCTTCGTAGCACCCTTCTCTCCAGTGAATGTGCCTCCACAGATGTTACAGCGAACAGTAAACCCAGAAGTGTCTGTGTAGTAGTGCCTGCCTTGCAACACCCGGCACAATTCTTTGGCCTTTTGCAGAACAACCGGATCCACAGCCTCAAAGATCTTTGTGTCTCCATGCGGCAGTGGGTTGGCACGAGTATAAGGCGGGCGAGAGGGGGATAGCGCAAGGACATCGTAGTGAATCCCCGAGTACACCACAATACACCGCGTCGGTGCCCCCTCATTAAATTGGAACATGTTCAGAGTCTGTACATCGATGGAGCATATCTCGATGTTGAAGTATTCGCTGAGAATCTTGAGCTCGATGGCGCCACCCCACGAGTCCTCGTTCTGGATCCAGGTACAGTATTCGTCCGGCTTTTTGCCCAAAATCGCCGCTGTATATTCCGACGGATTCGATTGAATAGCTCCTGCAATAATCGATCGTAGCTCAACCATCGTGTCCATATCGCCCATGACTGCAGCGCCCACTGCTCGGAAAAGGCACGAGTTGTCGTCGGGCATCACCCGGAGAACGAACGTCCCGGCATGATCTGGGGAGGCAATTTCTGGTGGGTCTTCGGCGGTGTTCTCATGTGGTCTTTGCGATATCGATGGATGCGATGGCTGCGATGGCTGTGGTGGTTGTGATGGCGCTGTAGGGGCTGTTGGCGCATCGTCGCTCACGCCTCGGGTGGCCCCTTCTTTCTGTGCGACGATGAGTGACTCTCCATTTAGATTTATCCCAATTTCCAAGATCCTTTGGTCTGGTTCGAAGCTGTCAAGCTCGAGTGGTTTGAGAGGGTATCCGCATTTGACGTCAAAGGTAGCAAGACCGGTCTTCTCCGCAATTTGGGTTTGGAGATCTTTGACGGTTGCGGTGTCATCCAAGGCAACAGTTGACTGGCCTGAAGGCCCACGGACTCGAATTCTCATTGTGATAAATTCCTGAATCGGCAAAGGGAACTGTGAGGTGGACGATCTTAAGAACCTGGGAAGTTCCACTGATAGGAAGATATGACGACTTGCCGTGTGGGGTATACCTGGGTATACCTAAGGCTGCGGTGCAAGCCAAATAGTATAAGGGTCCCTTTTCTTGGGCCCTGAAAAGAATTAGGACTGGTATATGAGTCAGTTCTCTATTCCTTCAGATGCAAAACATTGAAGTCGCAAACACAGCTGCAAACAGGCTAAGACTACCCAGGTACCAAGCCAATCATAGCAACCATAGCTGAAGAGCTATGTATATTGAAAGTACATTGGGTCTGAGTGACAACTTCAACCCCTAGCCACAATACACAGCCGTAGCACAGACACCCATAGAAGAGTGCAAATAGAAATGATATGGTACTCTCTCATGAAGAGATGTCCAGATGTCCAGATGTCCAAATGAATATGAGGCCATCGTCATGAAATTTCATACATTTCATGACAATTCATGAAATTACCGTATGTAACGTCAAATGATCGCTGAGTCAGCAACAGCTTCACGCGCTCGTAAAACATTCTCCGACCTCTCCAGGGCTTTCCCTACTGTCTTACCTGAATTCTACCTTGCTTGCTTCGATTTCTTTGATCTCAAAGGCTGTCAAATTTACCGCGTGGAAACGCGCTTGTCGCCAACGACATGGAGTCCGAGAAAGAGCTATCGCAACCCCCGCGTGAACAACCCGTCAACTCCATCGAGAATGACGGTGCGATCACCCGCGAAACATGGAAATTGATGATGGATGTGGTCATGGCAATTTATGACTACCGAGAAGAAGAGTGCGGTTGAACCCTGAGATATACAATGATCGCTGGCTAATGATTATCTTGCGCAGTGGCCACGACCCGTCGCGATTGTTCCATCGCAGTGTCAACAAGCGCTATGTTCCCGACTACTACGATATCATCAAGGAGCCGATGGCCCTGAGTATTTTGAAAGCGCGCATCAACAAACGGGAATACAAGCACTTTTCCGAATTTGTTCGCGATTGCGCCTTGGTAAGTGGTTGCGCCCCTCCAGGTTTGACAACTAGCTAACGATCTAGATCCCGCACAATGCGCAAACATATAACAGACCTAGATCACAGGCCTACGAAGATGCGCTGGTTGTCAAAGTATGTTTGAGTAAACTCGGCCACCCTATGCATTCAACTGACAATTTCCAGGAAGTTTTCGCCGCCGAGTTCAGAAAGCTGGCCACCCAAGGTCTAATCCCCGCTGAGGAGGCAGAGCTACCCGATCTTGGAGAGATCCCAGAGGCCGATCCGCTCCCTGACGACGATGAGGAAGAGGAGGAAGAAGAAGATGATGAGGATGACGACTCTGAGGATGAGGGCCGACGAAGGAAGAAGCCCGGTCCCAAGCCCGGCTTCAAGCGTGGATTGACCCAAAAGCACGAACCCGACCTTCGCAAGAAAAGAGGCCGTCCTCCCCGCGTGGACACACCTATGGAAATCCGCATCAAGACAATTCTAAAGGGAATTCGGAAGTTCAAAGGCGCCGGTGGCCACCTGAAGATCACCCACTTTGAACGCCTCCCCGACAAAGCCGCTTATCCGGACTACTACATGGAGACCAAGGAACCCATCGCCATCGACATCATCAAGCGCAAGTCCAAGCGCAAGAAGTACAACTCCGTCGACCATTTCATGCGCGATCTTGATCTGATGTTTGAAAACGCCAAAGCTTACAACCAGTCCGACAGTCAGATCTTCAAGGATGCGGTTGATCTGCAAACTGAGTCACGAAAGTTGGCCGAGCAAGAAAAGAAGAAGCCTGATAGTGAGTTCTTGATGGAAGACGGACGCTTCCCACTCCCTGATGGTATTCTCCACCGCGGTGAACTGTGGAAGGTTGGCGACTGGGTTCATATCCAAAACCAAAACGATGTGAGCAAGCCCATCGTTGCACAGATCTACCGAACCTGGCAGGACTCCGATGGGGAGAAATGGATCAACGCATGTTGGTATTACCGCCCTGAGCAGACAGTGCATCACTTCGAGAAGCACTTCTACCCTAACGAAGTTGTGAAGACTGGGCAATACCGAGACCACCGGATTGACGAGATTGTGGATCGCTGCTTTGTTATGTTCTTCACCCGCTACAGCCGTGGTCGCCCAAGAGATCTCGCACCGGATAAGGAGATCTACGTGTGCGAGGCTCGGTACAATGAGGAGAAACACAAGTTGAACAAGATCAAGACATGGGCCAGCTGTCTGCCAGATGAAGTGCGAGAGAAAGACTATGAGATGGATCTCTTTGATGTGCCGCGCAAGATCAAGAAAATTCCTAGTCCGATCAAGCATCTTCTGAAAGAGGATGCCAAGGAGACCGATGACCTTCCTCGGCCGACCTGGGGAACCGACAATGCACCCCCTGTTGCCGGCGCTGTTCACCGCCGTCCACGAGATGAGAATGTAAGTCTTCATTTCCACATGAGAAAAGATCATCGAAAGCTGACAACAGTAGGAATCCCCACCACCCGAGCCAACCCCATCCCCGCCTCCTCCCTCCTTACCCCAGTCCGTAGCACCCCGTCAACCACTTCCCAGAACGATCATCGACCCAGGCGTTCGTACTCCAGCAACGCCCCCAATCATCATACACACTACTCCCGCCCCCATCCGCCCACCAGGCTTCCACCAAATGACCCCATCTCAATCCTTTACGGCAACCCTCCAACGCCGCGCAAGCAACCTTGCCGCCGCCCCGCAAACACCAGCAGGCGCATACCAGCCCTCACCACCAGCCCAGCCATACTCAGCGGCCCAACAAACCCCCTACGCCGGCTACCCCCAAAACCGCATGCAAGCCCCACCAACCGTGTACAACCCCAACGCACCGCGGCCCGTGGAAGTCTTCCACCTGAGCGACGCAGCCAACGCCGCCATCCCAGAAGACATCCGCGACCAATTCCACTGCGATGACCATGGCCGCGTGCTCTTCTTCTCCGCACCGCCGGTGGACTTCATCCCGCCCTCAAAGCACAAGCTCGGCCATTCCCTCAAATACCTTGCTACCAAAGAGGAGCATCAGAAGAAGGTCGAGGAGCGGAAACGCAAGCTGGCCGATGAGAAGACGGAACGTGACGAAGCTGCGAAGCGCCGGCGTGCTGAGGCGGAGACTGAGCTTATGGGCCGTGCCGAGGCACTTACTGGTAAGGCGGTTGAGACGTTGGTGCAGCACGTCATTACTGGTACGAATCAGCTTTATGGATATCTTCATCGTGCTCGGGATGATGATGCTATGGATCTTGATGGAACGCGAGAGCGTGGTGCTGTGGCGGATCGCCAGGCTATGCAACAGACGCAACAGATTCAGGCTCAGACTACGACGGATGATTTGGTCAATTTGAAAGGTACCGCTTTGTACCTGGATGATGCTTAGTTATAAGAAAGGTGGACATACTGGCATGGTTTCATGATTCGGTTTCAAAGGCGTAATCCTCGAGGCGTCGATTTTAGTTTAGGGTGTATTATTAGGTAGAACATGAAATGGGTTTGATTTTAGTCCTTCATACACTATCAATAAAATAGAATATGTATGTTTTGTCTACAGTTGTTACCGAATCTCGCTTTCTGTCACTTCTGACTCGAGATGTTGATGTTATATATATATATATATATATAATATTATATATCTCTCTTTTCGCCCTCGGCAACTGCTTTATGTCAAGAAAACTACTAGATGATTATCTACTGAATGGTTACAACAGTATCAAGAAATTGTTTATTTGCACATCTCCAGTTTGTACACGCCTGCAGTCCTGAGAATCAAGACCACATATTCCGACAGTAGGGGACAAAGAACAAGGGAGAAAAGACAAAGCACCAAGGAAACACCAGACATCGCAGTGGTCGTGAAATCATGAAAAGCAGATATGAAAAAAAAAGAGTCAAGATATGTCAACCCAGACACAGTGCGATATCCAGAAAATGGAAAATTAATACAGTAAATGGCTCAGAGAAATCCTCTGAAAGCCCAGGAGAAACACATATGACTGGTCTAGATGATTCCAAACGAAGGAATAAAACAAGGCAGATGATGCTGAGTGCCAGTCTATGAGAGAGGGGATGTGAAGCTTTTCCTTTTGTCGCCTTTTGTTTTTTTGCCGAACCAGACATCTCACTTGAAGAGAAGAAAAGGATGTATTGTCTTGGACCCTTCTTTTGTTTTTGTCTCTGATGTATGTTGCCCAATTGAACTCCAATAACCGTTTTCCTGTGTTTTTGGTGAATATGAACATGTCCCAACGTTGGACTTGGACTTGATGTATCGTGATAAAAAGAATTGAAACAAAGAGGACAGATTAGGAGGAGCTTTCTTTGTTCTCACTCCATGAGACACTGTTCCGCTTGTTGCCGACCTCTTCCTCCATGTCGAAGACCAGGTCACTCTGCTCTTCCTCCTCGATTTTGCTTGTGTTGACAGGAGAGGAGATGATTCGGTCAAGGCGGGCGCTAGGACCGGCAGACGACTGACGAGCAGAACCAGGGTGAAGGCCCATGCCGCCGAGCTGCTCAGAAATCATCGACATTGAGGATTGACGTCCAGGGCTCGAGATAAACGATGTCCCTTCGTGGGATGCCCGGCTACTGCCAATGGGTCCCAGGCTAGGACTGGTGATTGGGTTCAGTGATGATTCACGGAGAGGAGAACCGATGTGGAAAGAGGAAGAGCCATGAGATTCCTCTTCCTTGCGCTGGCGCTGCTTGGCAAACAATGCGCCAAATCGAGACGGGCTCGACGCCAGGGGAGAACCAGTCTTAGAGAAGCTGGTGCTGGTCATGCCAAGGCCGGTGATGTCGCGGTGGCTGGAGCTTAGGTCGTTGTCGGTGCGAGAGAGACGGCGCAGCTTTTCCTGCGGGGTCAGAACATCGTCGTGCAGGTTGACTGGTAGGTAATCCTCTTCCATAGGGAAGTTCTCATCCCAGTCCTCGAGGGCCATCGGACGAGGAACACTAGCGGAAAGCATGCGTGGCTTGACGGGGCGTGACGAGTGCATGAACCGGGTGCCGACTGTATCTTCGGGAGCAGGAGGAGAAGATCCAATGTGCGATGAAGGCTTGCGCAAGCTGGTAGCATAGCCGATGTCACGCAGGTTTCGGAATACATCTGCTTGTCCCAGTCTCTGGGGTGGCGGCGACTCCAATCCAAATTGCGAGGGCATGGAAGCAGCCACCGGACCATAACGGGCAGCATGAGAGATACCTTGGCTGTCGAATGAAGCCGGGAGACCCGCATCGAGAGCGCTCAGGTGGTTGTTATTAGGCGACATGGGATATCGGACATCTTCTGCGGGAGATCCATACTTGGAGCCGGCATCGGAGGCCAGACCCGTATCGATCGTGGGAATTCCATCATAGGATGGTTGTTGCTGTCCATGCAGGGATCCATATTCCTCTTGCGGGGCCAGCTGCGGGGCATATCGAGGCTGCTCGTGACCGTTCATGCGCTGTTGGGAGAGCACCGAGTTGGTCAAGGCAGAGTCCTGATTGACATAGGCCTGCGGATTCACTCGGCCGCCCAGATTGAGGTGGCCGCTTCCCATTCCCATGTTCCCAGTCGGCCGGTTGACTCTTCGTCCATCTGGTAGGATATGCGCCAGTGCGCACTTTGCGCCGAACTTGCAGTTTCCCTAAAATCCATTGCCCCGTTAACTTCCGACAGCCTCGGAAAACGTGTACCGAAGGGAGAACTTCGAAACAGTGCCAATTTCATACCTTTGCAAAATATTTGCAAGGAGCGTAATCAATTCCGGCATCGGTGGAGTGTAAAAAAGGACAAGCGGGGCCTGCCTGACAGGCACCCTGGCGAAAGAATTTGCACGGAACATGTTTAGTGTCTGGATAGACGATTGCAAAAGATTAGCTCGCATTCTGGGATGCAATAATGGATCTGAATAAATCGGAAGTCAAGACTTACTCTTATTGCTTTGATTTGGCGGGCTGCGGGCAACGTCAAGTGCCGATGGATTGCGAGAATGTCCATTTTGGGGATTTTGGGGATTCTGGGGCGCCCCAGAAGCAACCGGAAGAGGTGCACGACCTCTCATCTCTGAGTGACTGGTTCGACGAGATGACGGACGAGTAGACACCTGCATGGAGAAGTGGGAGGGGTTGGAGATTGGAGAGGGGAAAGGAAGATAGGCTCTCGGGCGGTGGGGAAGATATTGGATGATTCACCAAGTTGTATGTAGAAATGTAGAAATGTAGAAATGTAATACTAAAAAAATAAAAAATAAAATAAAAATAAAGATTGAAGCCAATATAACATATAACACCATTATCTTATACAATCTCACCACAGCCTCTCTCTCATGACAATGTTCCCCGATTACGGTTCGCCTCCCGTTTGCCTCCATTCCATACTCGAGCTGATCGTGCATACCAGCGAATCAGATGTTGATCGGAAATAGAATACACCAGCCTTAAAGCCTCGAGAATCCCTTTGTAGTTCTCGTACTAAACGTTGTACATCGTAGATGTCAAATGATGTGACCCGAGTGGGGACGAGGTCGAAAGAGATCACCACTCCGCGAGAACTTCTTATTGGAGCGTTCCTTCAAGCCCCAAAGATTCCTGATAAACATTGGTCAGAATTCCAGAGCAATTGATAATTGGAGAGCCTTCGGGCTATGTCACTCGTCACTCGTCATTCTCAAAACTCACCCACAACTCCGCCGCAGTCATGTCATCCGGAAGTACCTCAGAGCATTGTCCCCAGAGATCGTGACAGATCCGACGGCGCACGTTGGCATGTCGTTGCCAGTATTTCCATTCTTTTTCAAGCTTTTCTCTTTCTTCTGGTGATATCTGAACAGGGTCACCCTCGTGACGAATCGCCAGGCGAGCCTGGATCGTCGATTTCTCGCTCTCAAGACGGCTGATATCCTGCCGGAGATCAGATATCCGGGGCTTTGCATGCAGGGTGGCTAACTCTGCTCGGGCCTTCTTTTCGTTTGCTTTCAGAGTTGAAAGCTCACTTTCGAGATTTTCAATGTCAAGCTTAAGAGCCGCGGCTACCTCCGGGGTTGTGATATCCGAGGGATTTTGTAGAGCATGGTAGACTGTCTGTTTGCCTATACGTCATTTGGTTTAGCACGTCTCCATCTTTCAGGTATACCCAACTTACCAGAAACTCTTCCTTCGATCTCTTTCTTCTCATGCAAATCCCGGAGAAGCTTTGCGGCTTGCGCTAGTAACCCATATATTAGGAAAGCATAGACAGGCTCACAGGACCAGTCTTACTTTTGGTCACTTTGTTGTGAAGATTTGCAGAAACATCAATGGCCTAAACAATGCTTGCTCAGCGTTTTGTTCCTTGTGCTGTCTTGAAGAGGGATCGAACTGAATATGGACGACTGTGCCAGGCGATGTCAGCCACCACCTCAAGTAAACAACTCAATCAGAGCCAACGTACTTTTGCTGACCTGCAATCTCGCCAAATAAGTGATTGAACATATGTCAAGATCCAGATTCCGCCTGGATACTCACGAAGGTATTCCCGGATCATTGCAGCATCTTTGCGAGGGCCACGGTTAGCAGGTCAGAGTCGATGATTATGATCCAGAGAATATCTAACCATCATGTCCGGCAGAAATATCATTCTTGGGCTTACGCGGAGCCATGGTGTAAAGATTGGGAAGATGTTGCACGGAGTTGCACTGAGTTGGTCCATGTAGATGGAAAGTTCACACCCGTGGACCTCACGTGGAAGTGACACTACAATAAGGAAGAGTTTGGAGGTTTCAAGTATGAAAACAATAAATTCACAACTACTCCTGATATCTAATTCATGCTCAAACTTACAACCCGAATGATAATATGTCCAGGGAAAAAAACAAAGCTCAAGGAAATGAAATGGGTGCAAATGCAGTTATGTGGAAACAAGGAGGACCCATTGAGACCATTCGCCTCCCGGACGGCGAAAAACTTTTTGAAACCCCGAGATTATAGAAAGTAGAGAAAATGCAAGTTGAACGGAGACAGCCAAACATGCTTGGATAAAAAGGGAAAGCCCCGGGGTATCACATCACAATCTGCAAAAGTCAGCTTTGGTTCGAGTTACAATGGCTAAAAAGTAGGGTTTACATACGCAATCACTGTCTTTATTCGCACTAGGAACGCCCATCTCTTCAAAGGTCTTGGGTCCCTTGCTTGGCGGCTTAGCGGGTTTCTGCTGGGGCGCGGATGAAGTCGACGACGCGACTGAGGGGGCGACTGAGGGTGCCGGCTGAGGCGTGGAGGCACCCGAACCGTGAGACTGTTGCCGGGACTCCATACGCGGAGGAAACGAGGGCGAACCAGGCGGACGAGGAGATACCACACTGGGTGAGGACGTTCCGGAGTGGCTAGAACCAGGAGGGTGGCCAGAAACAGGAGGTCTCATAGGCTTGCGATCCGGAACCGAGTCAAGTCGAGGTGGTGGGCGTCGACCACCTGGAGGGGGCATCGGTGCAGAATAGCCGATATCGAGACGAGGAGCCCCGCCAGGGCCGATCATGTTACCAGCCTGCGGGCTTGCAGGCCCAGCAGGGGCGCTGAGAGGGGTTCCAGGGCCAGGCTGGCGGTAGTTCATGGGTCCGCCAGGTCCGCCAGGTCCGATAGGTCCACCAGGCCCATAGGACGGAGTGCGAGATTTGGGCCCCTGGGCCTGGGGAGGTGGGCCACCATATCCCGAGGGTGCATTGGATCGAAGGTTGGGGTTGACGCCAAAAGCAGAGCTTGGGCGAGTGTCTGACAGCTGATAACCTTGTTGGGGCCGGGGACGAGTAGAGTGAGGACGATCAGGGTAAGGAGCCCCCGATGGTGGACCGTCAGACAAGCTCATTCTTGAGGGATCTGGCATTTGGATATTCTCGGGGGTTGATTCCAGGGAATTACCTCGCTGATGAGCGGTATATCGCGTCGACTTGATGCGTGAGATCGCGATCTTCTCATGGTCCTTTCTGGACAGAGTCTTTGATCGCGAGATACTTTCAATCCGGCTAGATGCATCCTTGTTGCCACTGGCAGCGGCCTTGGCGTACCAAGAGCGGGCTTCTTTTATATCCACCGGCACATAGATACCGACCTCATAGAAGTAACCCAGAGCGAATTCAGCTGTCGGAAGACCACTCTGGGCCGCGCGCTGGGCATATGTAAATGCCAGCTCGTCATTCTTTTCAAAGATTCCCTCATGTCCACACAGGAACCATTTGCTGATCGCCATCTCGGCTTCTGGCTCGCCCTGGCGGGCAGCCAATGCATTATAGTGCAGAGACAGCGCGGGGTTGAAATCACAACTCAGTTGACAGAGTTCATATGCCGCACCCATCTTAACCTGAGCCTTGGCGAACCCGTGGTATGCCGCCTTTTCGATGTTGACACGTGCTAGGTTCAGATCAAGGGGTAGGAAGCTTTCCGGGACGCTCACTTGAGGGAGCTCTCGAGCCAAGAGCATGCCGTATACCTTTTCTCCATTAGAATTAATTTTCCAAGGTAAATTTCATATAGAACTCACGTATGCACCTTGAGGTGCGTTCTGGTCGCATGACTGCGCTGCCAGGCGGATGTATTCCAACCCAGTGTTGAAATCCTGGTGTTGTCCATGCTGACCCAAAAGAATCATCATTCCCAGGCGCTGCAAGTATGTTAGTGTCTCCACTGTCCTGCATGATCTATCTGATAACCCACATAGTACGAGGCAGAATCCGCCCGCGCAACACCCCGCTGGTAATGTTTGATCGCCTTCTCCGGCTCCCCCGAGCTCTCAAACTGCATTCCGATCCGGTATTCGGCACGCGCATATCCCTTCTCAGCGGCTCGGGAGTATGATCGGAATGCCTCCTTGCGATCGACAGGGCAGCCAAATTTGCCAAACTCGAGCCACATGCCCTTGATGAATTCCGCTTTGGGGTGGCGCTGCTCGGCGAGAAAGCCGACAATGTTCATCGCGTCGACCCGTAGCTGGCGCTCCACCTGCGGGGTCTGCGGGCGTGGCGGTTGGGTCAAACAGAGGCGGACATCGTTCTGCGCGGCGACCTCGACAAAGGCGAGGGCATCCAAGGCCCATGCGAGTTGCATCTCCGGGTCTGTGGTGGATAGCACGGCCATTCGCGCGCGCTCCAGGTTTGCTTCTCTCTGTTCATCGGTGGGCGGGACATTAGGTGGTGGGTTCCGCAAGACCGGGAAAGGCGAAAAGTTGGGGTGATCCATGCTGTCATAGGTCGCGGATTGCGCGTAGGAACTGGGATCGTGAGCTTCAGTGTGTTGAGGTTGCCCTTGAACGGCGGAGGAGGTGCGCTCGGGATAGGTGTGGGCGCGTTGGTATTGCGGTTGTTGCGGTTGTTGTTGTTGCCCGCGGCGGGGGTCAGCGCGGTATTCCATCTCAGCGATATTGTCCTGCATGTTCTCGGGTACTTCTGGCATCACTCTAGGATGAATTAGTACTCGTATTGTCGGCATTTGCAGATTTTGCAGAGATCGCCAAAATCGCAGAGACCGGAATCGCAAATCGCAGAATAGATGTGAAGCCAAAATCCATACCTCTGAGGAGATGGGGATATGACCTCTGGCATGTAGAAGTCATCTTGGCCCCCTGGATACCATGTTGCACCTAAGCGTTGCTGACCACCCTGTGGTGGTCTGTTCATTGTAATTTTGGTAGGAAATTGTTCAATCCCTATGATATTTCAAGTCGAATGTCAAGAAAGAGGGGAAAATGAAAAGAGGAGTTCAAAGTGGTTTAAGGGAAAAAAAAGTAGGCCCCCACCCCCGCCAGGTCAAACGGTCAAACGGAATTGAATAAGAGTTTATTAATGTATTAATAGTATCTAGGCACTCTTACACTAGAGCTGACCGGTAAGCTATATATTATGTATCTATCTATATACCTATATATAGTTATATATAATACGTATAACACATGTAACTCTTCAGCCTCAGTGTACCTGACTTGTAGGGGATTCTGGTGGGGGCTTTGTATATTGCCGCTTTAAGGCTCCCGGTCCTGGAGGCTCCGTAAATTTCAGTCGGGTCGGAATGACTAATCGTATCATCGTATTTGTAAACCTATAATTACCCAAAAGGTATTGAATCATTCCAGCCGTATAGTAATATAAACAATGCAGTGAGTACAGTGATTACGATGCATACACCAATTTTGGCATTGGAAAGGTCATCTCTACTGAACACTCAGTCCATTTTTCGATCGATACGAATACGGACCCGATGGGGCATAGTTACCCCACAGGTCTATTTTGGGGCTGTGGAGCAGACTGATTTGGAGAAACTGGGTATTCGGGGGGGTGTTGGTGTTTTAAGATAGAGTAGATTGGGATATTGAGGCTTCATAACCTTGGAATGTTTAATATGTCTATAATCAGATTATCACATGTGCATAACCGGAATTCACATCATGGGTATTTACACAATGTATACAAGGTAGACCATGTAGACAATGTATACAACACCATCTCGTAATATCACTCCACACTCATATCTCACATTAGAGCGAGTTCGACATCTCATTCTTGGTCACCACAGCACTCTTTTCACAGGGCATTGGGTCATGACCGAGTGCTGCTTCCACCCCTTCAAGCGTTATTGGGTCTGCACGATCTAATTTGGGATCCACGAAAAGAGCAGCAAGCTCAACTTCGGTTTTTCCTTTCGTTTCTGGAAACGTGAAAAAGATAATACAAGTCTGTGTAGAAAGGATGAGTGTCACGAGGCATGGAAATGGAAAGGGTAGGAGAAACTGCACTCACCCCGAGGATAAGCATTCCCAGGTAGAAAATATAGTAGTAAAATCCAATGCTATCCAGTGCAATGGGATTCACATATTGATTGACAGTCAGTGCTGTCTGTGAGACAGCCACTTGAACACTCAACCCCTTGGCCCGAATTGCAAACGGCAGAAGCTCCGTCGGATAGCAATAAAGAAGGGGATTGTTGGCCAAATTAAAGGCCGCATCGTAGAGGAAAAGAAATATAACCACGGCATATGAGGCACCCTTGTATCCATGCTGGGCATACATGGCCGATGATATAGTCAATGGGACGTTGGCGAGGATCATCCCGACGAATGAAATAATCCAGAGAGTTCGTCTGCCGATTCGGTCCGCCAGTAAAGCTCCTGCTAGGGAGAAGAGCAGGTTCCAGACCTGCAAGCCACCGTTGATGCCAGTCTGCCGAGGTGTAGAGGTGATACCAATGCTGGTCAAGATGGGGCTGAAGTAGTATGCGATTACACCTTGGCCGTTCCAGAGTGTCAAGAGGGCGATAGTAGCCACCAGGACAATCCGTTTCCTGTTTGCTGGTGACCGGTAGAGAACGCTCCAGCTATTTTGACCACTCTTTTGGACGGCTGCTTCAGCATCCAACAAGATATGTATTTCTTCCATCTCATGGATCACAAGGGCCGAGTGCAAGTTGCCGTTGCTGTGATATTTTGCAAGCAGTTGTTGGGCTTCTTCTACGCGCTGATTGGCACAAAGCCATCGCGGACTTTCGGGTAGACCGCAAAGAACAGACATCATGACAAGAAGTGCGGGCACTCCTTGGATGAGCGACGGTATTCGCCACGACCAGCTAGTAGACATGTATCCCGTGCCAAACGTTGTCCATGCCGCGATTATGGAGCCTACGTACCAAAGTACATTGAACTAAAAAAATATCAGATTAGCAGAGAGCGCGATGAAGAGTTTGGGTTTATTAGGAAGGGGTTCCCTTACCAAAGAAGAGATTGTGCCACGCATTACCGGATGAGCCAGTTCGAAGAGCAGCGAGGGACCAGCAACACATGTGAAGCTAATCCCAAAACCAATCAGAAAGCGACCACCAATAAACATACCAGCAGTTTGTGCAGCTGACTGAACTATAGTTCCCGTAAATGTCAGGGTTGATCCAACAAACATGCCTACCCGGCGTCCGAAGTAGTCCGCGGTGGGTGAGGCAACCAGAGCACCAACAAAACCCCCAACGAAGACGATAGATGTGATGAGTCCAATTCTAGACGAGTCAGGGTATCCCATATCTGGTGAGAGTGATATAGTCAGCTTCTGTCTCGAGAATTGTACAAATGAGCTATGGACCTTTAACCCATGGCTTCATAGACTGGAAACTTCCGACCACGCTTTCATCATAACCAGTGGTCATTTGTGATACAAGAATAGTAGCCTGCCATGCTAGTAGCTTGCGAAGACCAAGATCTTTCCACCATTTGGCGAAGCGTTGAGTTTGGAATTCCTGAACCGGGGCAGTCATATTGGTGGTTGATCTCTTAAGATTAACACAAAGCAGGATAGCATTGATGTGGAAGAACCAAGGAATCTATCAAACATATATGTCATGATCAATGGTATGTGAAAGTACAATTGTAGGATGGTCAAAGAACTTATCGATGTCTATGAAAATTGTCCAGAACCTTATAACTCGCGCGAAACTCGCGCGAGCTTTTGCTTATCTACGCGGCAGTTTCCGTCAACTGGTCCGAGGGACATCCACGGACTATCACACTTGGGCTTTTAAATATTGTTTAAATACTTTGTTTAATTATTTCCATTGTCATCACTCGGTTTTGCACTCGGTTTTGCACTCGGTTTTGCACTTAGTTTTACACCTATACCATGCCTCATCGAACGGCTAATCAACTCACCGTGGACGATTCCAAAGTTCACGGAGACTGGCGAGACGAATTGTTCCAAAATGGATACGTTGTGGTCAAAAATGCCATCTCGCCAGAGAGATGTGAATACTACATCGACAAAATGTTTCAGTGGTTGGAAAGTTTCCCTTTGGGGTTTGATAGGAACAATCGCTCAACTTGGACTGAAAAACATTTACCCACACACATCAAGGGGGGGATGTATCATGGATATCGTATCCAACATGAGAATTTTATATGGGAGGCCCGAACGTAAGTTTTCAATCCCCATATCTAGCAATACACATCTAAGAATCGATCTTATCAGGGAGGACGGAGTAATCGAAGCCTTCGCAAAACTATGGGGAACAGACAAGCTTCTGGTTTCTTTTGATGGAATGAACATCACGCTTCCATCTGGTACTACTCTGCCACAAACGCAACCTTGGCCACATATTGATCAAAGCCCACTTCGAGAGGGCATGCAGTGCGTCCAGGGTATTCTCAATTTTGCCCCAAATGGTCCTCAGGATGGGGGTCTTCTCGTCATGAAGGGATCTACAAAGCTTATGCCCGAGTTCTTTAAGACTCACTCGGGTACAATTGGCCGAGAAACATGGGGACCTAGCGATTGGTTTGGCTTTCACGAGAGTGAGGTGAAGTGGTTCGAGGAAAGAGGCTGTGAGATTCATAAGGTCACTGCTGAAGCCGGAGATCTGATTCTCTGGGACTCTCGCACTATGCATTTCAATTGTGTTCCATCAACTCAGAACGTACGCGCTGTTGTTTGTGAGTACTCTTCTCCTATCCAAGTGGTTTCTCTTTCTAACTGTCATAGATGCATGCTATACACCAGCTTCCTTTGCGACAGCCGATATCTTGCAGCAAAAGGGTGGACTGTTTGACCAGCGAATTGGAACGGTAAGTATCCTGTCTCTTCAGTATAAAAGAGCAGTTTTTTAACTTCTTGAATAGACCCATTGGCCCCATGACAATCTATTCACTGAAACTAGTGACGAACACCGCCCAGAAGAAGAAGGGGATTTGACAAAGCGCCTTAATGAGGAGCCGATTGAGACAGACCTGGTGTTAAAGTTGGCAGGGAAAATTCCTTACTAAATATTTGATTTCAGATTGCTCGCCCATGGTTCATAACTTCTGCCTCCACAGCTTTAGGTAGTTTCCCTCTTCCTATCTCGATCAATGACTTCTGATGTAGCATTCAAACCTTGGCCTCTCATGTCACTAGTCTCATCCATACGACAAAGCGTATATTTTGAATCCTTTTCAGTGTGACTTCTAAAATAAAAAGAGAAGAAGATAATTGAGCTTGCAACATTGAAGGTTGGAAGATTGGCGACCTTGTGACCTCCGCAGCCCTACCTCGATAAGGAGTAATCGTATTAGCCAATCACCGAAAGTCACAAGGTTATCAAGACCAATCAGCTCCCAGACTTCGGGAACCATGCGTCCAAGTCATAGATAAATACCTCCAGGGTTGCATTTATGTCTGGGGGGTTTTTTTTGGTTTTTCCTATATTCTCAATGTCAGCCAGAAAGAGTCAAAGGGCACCCACTGCTTGCTCTAGCTGTGCTAAACGTCGAGTGAGATGCGACAAGCAGATCCCATGTGGAACTTGCCTTGCAAGAGGCCTTGAAACCACATGTGCAAGAGAAGTTGTCAAAGTCAAAGGCCAAGTTACCAGGTGTGTCAAGCAATACAGTATATAAGCCAGTGCTAAAATAGAGACAGTGCAAGGCAGAAAGAGCCAGTTCTATCGTATTTTGAACTCCAACAAGAAAACAATCGACTAAAAGCTGAGCTATTCAAACCCAACCTACTTAGACAGCGGAAATCAACTTCTTCTACATACCCTAGATGGGAAAACTCTGTTGAAATGCTCGAAACCCAGACGAATTTGCAACATGGCAAGAGCACTTATCATCAGAAGGTGTGCAATCGAACAGATATCCGGATGCCAAGCAAAGACTGCAGTGATATTCTATTGCATCACGGCTTTACGTGGACCTCGTGGATCCATTTTGCTGTTCATCTGCAAACATTCGAGCTGGAGCACGAGTCTGCTTGGATGAGCGGGATATTCCTTGATGGCGATACTCTCTGGCTTGCTGTATATTTTGGCTTCATGGCAGTGAGAAAATATTTCCTTTTTTTTTCCTATGGGCAACGGATCTGATTGATCATAGATGAGTCTTATGTTTATGGACGAGGATGAGGCTAGAAAAGCGGGACTGCCTCTAGGTTTGATTCCCCACACTTTTCCCCAGTCAAGTCAATACTTCTCAAGTCTAATGCATCATAGAAAATACACCTGAGCTTGTTCAAAACTGGTATAGCACAGCGCTTTTTTTCCTCAGCGAGGCTGACTTCATGCGGAATCCTGATTTCAAGACAGTACAGGCCATTGCCATACTGATCGGACTGGGCAAAAATGTTGGGGACTTTAGTCTTCAACCAGTTCTTCAAGTAACAGGAATAAGGATAGGACAGATCTTGGGAATGGATCAGGAGCCTCCCATGGTATCCAACGACCCTGTTATGCAAGAGATCAGTCGACGAGTTTGGTGGACCTTGGTCATCTGTGAATGGCTGTCCATACCAGCGCATCCGCCCTGCATCCATGAAGCGGACTTCAATGTCAGGCTACCACTGGTCCTATCAGATGAAGAGTTAACGACAGAATTAATTGACAAGCCGAATACGACCATCAAAAGGCCACGTCCGGTGGATTATCACAATGCTATGATATTCTTAGCACAATCGAACTACCGCTTTCGAATCCAAATGTCGGCCATTGAAAATTTAGGTGGAGATAATCTTCTCGAAGACCTTGTTCTGACGACGGATGAAGCCCTGGCCAACATCATCTCACAATTGCCATCCCATCTTCTCGAGATCTCCGGAGGACCAGGCCAACTCAGGGAACAATATCCACCCTGGGTATTGTGGCAACAAACCACCTTGTCTCTCTCATTTCTGTTCTATCGAATGAAGGTCAACCGAGTCCTACAACATCGGTGGGCCTCCTCTTCGGATGTCCTTCTTGCACGGTCAAAGGCAATTTGTTTTTAGACTCGGCCAACACGATTGTGTCAATGGTCAAGCAACACAAGGTTGTGTTGGCACGTCATCGCCCATGGTGAGTCTCAGTTCTTCTTCTGCTTTCATTAGACCCGTTCAGCTAAATATTCCACTTCTTCTTTCCTTTAGGGCAACAACCTCTGCCTTGTTTTCTGCTGCCTTGACCCTTGTAGCAGAGGCAAAGCGCCTTGACTCAAATGCAGCAGAGGAATATATTGACCGAATTCAAACCTGCTTTTCATTCTTTGAGTATATCAAAGATCACAGCGCTCTTGCAATGCGAGTGCTAGGTGAATTGAGGGCATTCTGTGCTGAAATATGCTGCCATGACTCTGAGGCAACTGATAAGAGCCAGTTTAGGATGGATGATCACGTTGATGAAGCCAGGCCTTTCGTGATGGGAGGCTAAAATGATGGAACTACCTGGGTATATTGTAGCATTCCCATCCATGGATGGATGGAGCCTTGACACCGTGGCTCAGCTTAGACTTGACGAATCAGCGCTCTCAGCTGATGAGCAGTGGGGTAGAGAGGGGCCGTGCTCAACTGTAAGGAAAAAGCGGCAAGGCCTGAGGACTAAAACGCACAAGAGAGGAACTCGGATACCTACGTACATACTGGGTCTCTCATATTTCCAACATGTACCCCTATGTTGTACTACAACATTACTCCGTATAGGTAATGTAATTTGGTTGTTTTTTTTTCAATGTTCCCTTTTCTTTTCCCTTCTGCCTTACCCCATTTTATTTTTATCTTTTCCTACCTTTACGAGACTTAGACGGAAGTACCTCCTTTCTTACTGGATATCATCTCCACTATGGATTTCCACCATCCCTATACGCCATACGATATTCAACTACAATTTATGCAGGCCCTTTACGCCTGCCTGGAAGATAGTAAGGTCGCTGTATTTGAATCCCCCACTGGTAAGTTAGAACGACTTTTATTTTGTTTGATTTTGATGTTGTTTTTTTATCTAACATATTATACAGGGACGGGAAAATCTCTAAGTTTAATCTGTGGTTCTTTGACCTGGCTTCGAGATCACAAGCGAAAGGCCTTCCAGGAAACCGTTGATGCAACATGTGGGTCCCATTGTGAAACATATGATTGCATATCAGCTGTCTAACATTCCAGGCGATGACGATGAGCCCGAGTGGATGATAGAACATGCCAAAAGGGAATCCAGGCGTGCCATTACCGAAAAGAGACAAGAATTCGAGGCCCGATTGGCCAGGATTCGACAAGAGGAAGAACGTTTAAAACAGGCCCAGGACAGCGCAGACCGACCCCGTAAAAGGCAGGTATGTGTATGTTTTCCCCGATGGATGCAAGAACGTTTATACCAACTAGAAAATAGCGACTTGACGACTCAGCAGTGGAACTTGTGGACGATGACGATCAATTTGTTCTTGATGACTATGATAGCGACACAGATAATCAGAAAAAGCAGAATGACTCTGGGAATTCCGATGGTCTCTCTGCAAGCACTTTAGCCTTGCTGGAACGGTTTCAAGGAAAATTCTCAACACAAAAGAAAGATGAAAAAGATGACGGGGATGACGAGATCAAGATCTTTTTTTGCTCAAGAACACACTCACAGCTAAGCCAGTTTGCCGGTGAATTGCGACGAGTCACCTTCCCATCTAGTATACCTAGCGAACTCGATCCAGAGAGCAAAGATGACCTCTCCAAACTCGAAGAGCGTGTGAAACACCTGTCGCTAGGGTCCAGAAAGAACCTGTGCATTAACCCCAAAGTCCGGACCTTGGAGAACAACACCGCAATTAACGAAAGATGTTTGGATTTACAGCAAGCGGGTGTTGCAGCCGACAAGAAGTGCTCCTTTATTCCCTCCAAAGACGATGAGGCTCTGGCGCTTGAGTTCAGGGACCATGCTTTGGCGACAGTCAAAGATATCGAAGACATTGCCCAGGTTGGGAAAAAGCTCGGAATATGTCCTTACTATGCATCTCGTCCAGTTATCAAACACAGCGAGGTCAGTTTCACCCAGTCACAGGTATAACATCGGCTCTAATCCAAGTCTAGATCGTCACACTTCCATATCCCTTGTTGCTGCAAAGATCAGCTCGTGAGGCCCTCAATCTCTCCGTCAAAGGTCATATTGTCATCATCGATGAAGCCCACAACCTCATGGATGCAATAGCTGGTATTCATTCGGTGACTGTCTCACTAAGTCAACTGCAGACTGCCATCGGGCAGCTGACAACATATGCCCGCAAGTTCAAGAACAGACTAAAAGGGAAGAATCGGAACTATGTTGCGCAAGTCATCCGATTGGTGAGCTCTATTGCGGAGCATATGAAGTCAATCTCTCAGCACCAAGGACCACTGGAAGGCTCGGTTCGGACGTCAGATCTCATGGCTGGAAAGGGAGTTGACCAAATCAACCCTTATAAGCTCTCCAGATATCTGCAAGAGAGCAAGCTCGCCCGGAAAGTTGACGGCTATCTTGAATCCTCGCAACAGCCACAACCTGGTCGACCCAAAGATAAAACAACAATGCCGGTTTTGTTTCATATTCAAAGCTTTCTTCTTCCTCTTATGAACCCCTCGGAAGAGGGGCGACTCTTCTTTCAGAAAAGTCAAGACGATGTCTTGTTGAAATACATGCTTTTTGACCCTACGAACCACTTCCGGGAAATTGCCGAAGATGCTAGGGCTGTGATTCTAGCTGGTGGTACTATGTCTCCTGTAAGTACGGCTCATGTTTTGATATCGCGGCGCTCTAATGCTTTCAACAGATGTCAGATTATGTGAATCATTTGTTTTCGTATCTGCCCTCGGAACGACTAGAGACATTCAGTTATGGCCACGTCATTCCAAAATCCAACTTGGTGGCGCAGTCCTTGACTCAAGGACTGATGGGAAACGAATTTGATTTTACATATGAGGCCCGAAATTCTGAAAAAATGGTATGTACCCAAGTCCGTACTGCGGAAAGTTTTGTTATTCACATATCAACTAGATCACCGACCTTGGGCGTACGATGGCAACCCTCTGTCAAGTCATCCCAGATGGGGTGGTCGCGTTCTTCCCCAGTTATGACTATCTCAGTCATGTTCTGAGCGTCTGGAAGAAGCCCATTCCCAACGGGAACGGCCAAAGTACTCTCAATCTACTGGAACGAAAGAAGAAGATTCTCTACGAATCTCGCGAAGCAGTGACAACTACAGACGATTTGTTGCGAGAGTATACCGAGTCCGTTGAATCAGGATCAGGAGCCTTGCTTCTGTCTATTGTGGGTGGCAAGTTGTCAGAAGGCATTAATTTCTCCGACAAACTTGGGCGGGGCGTCTTTATCATCGGCCTACCATTTCCCAATGTCCGCAGCCCTGTATGGCAGGCCAAAATCCAGTACCTGGAGGAGAAGACCTACAAACAGGCTTCTGGGTCCGAGCCGGAAAGGAAAGCAGCGGGCAAGGCAGCGGGCAGGGACTTTTACGAGAATTCATGCATGCGAGCAGTGAACCAGTGCATTGGTCGAGCCATTAGACACGTGAATGACTACGCCGCTATCATTATGATTGACCGCCGGTATGAGTCGCCACGGATCCAGCAAAAACTGCCTGGTTGGATTAGAGGAAGCCTGGTCCCAGCACCTCCCACGCGGGCGGCTCAGATGACCGTGCAAAGACTTTCAAAATTCTTCGCTGAAAAAAGGCGATAGCGAGATAGTCACTGTAATAATAACACTACAAATGATACAGCATCATATTTTTTTGCCTAAAATTCACGCTCATTGGGCGCTTTAGCATACAAGATGTACCAAAAGCCCTAAGTTGTAAAAGACTGGCAGAATTGAAGAAAGGCGGTGTGTGCGACACATGACATAAGTTCTGACAAAGCCAGGGCTAGGGTTCCACGATCACGGGACAAGCGAATTTGTTAGCGCACACTCTAAGCCTGGATTTCAACATCCTGTAGACGGAACGATCCCTTCAACGCCAAACATCAACGGTCTTGTCACACCCCGCCGACAAGATGCCTACCCGTTTCTCGAACACCCGGAAGCAGTGAGTCGACACCCTTTCCTGTGCCGTCTGAATCGAATTCTTTTCTCGTCGATCGCGACCAGAAGAGCCAAATTCGTCATAGCCCAGTCGCAATATCACACCAACATATCACTAACCTCTCCTTCTCTCGCAGCCGCGGCCATGTGTCTGCCGGTTACGGTCGTGTCGGCAAGCACCGCAAGTCCCCCGGTGGTCGCGGTATGGCCGGTGGTCAACACCACCACCGTACCAACATCGACAAGTTCCACCCTGGTTACTTCGGTAAGGTTGGTATGCGTTACTTCCACAAGACCAACCAGCAGTTCTGGAAGCCCACCATCAACGTCGATAAGGTACGTTACATCTACATCTTTGCGAGTCGATTCGGATATGAAGGAGAAGAAATTGTGGATTGGTCTGGAGGTGGAAGTGCGCAAATGGCGACAATATGCAAAAGAGGAGGGAGGCCAATCGACAAAGAATATGAACAATTACAGGAATTTTGTTGAGAAGGACAATTATCGCTGACTTGAGACTTTTTTTCACAGCTCTGGTCCCTCGTCCCCGCCGAGCAGCGTGACGCCTACCTGAGCGGCCAGAAGACCGATGTCGCCCCCGTCATCGACCTCCTGCCCCTCGGCTTCTCCAAGGTTCTTGGAAAGGGCCGTCTCCCCCAGATCCCCGTTGTCGTCCGTGCCCGCTACGTCAGCCGTGACGCCGAGGAGAAGATCAAGGCCGCCGGTGGTGTTGTTGAGCTCGTCGCATAAGCGTTGATTCGTCGAGAAATTTCTGGGGAAGGCGGGTGAATAGGGGCAATTTGAAGCCCTAGCTGTGTTCGTTCGCCAGCATGGAGGACGATCGGAACTCAAAATGAGATCTGCCCGAACCGAAACCAAGTCGGTTCGGGCGGTCGAAAATAAAAAGGGTTTTTTTGTATGCAATCAGCATAGCATATGGCCTCCGAATGCCCTTACGATTTCATCAGTGTGTTAAACAAATACCATAAGGAGGATTTTTTTCAACTGTTGTTCATGTCCATTGTCATGATTGGAGGGCAGAGTATTGGTTCTGAAATCTTGAACCACGCTCGTGTAGGATGACCTGAGGCTACCTTGTTGGGGCACGAAAAAGGCTTTCCAAGGCTACTGCGCGAGGTTCGCTGTTAAAAGCTACGGTCATCTTCGTAGATTTTGGGGTCTACCAATCTGTCCGATTACGATTGCAAAACTACCGAACTGATAGGTCCGATCATATCACATCTAATTTCATTCTATGTAGACATCGAAACGTTCACCATGGCCTAGTGCTCAGATCTTCGACTCTCGCACCGAACCCCGTCGACCCGCCTTATCGGGACCGGCGGCCAATGTCTCACTGATAAACCGAACAGCCTCGTCAGCCATCTTCGGAGTGACCTCATGGCCCGCCACCCGGTCAATGATATCTTCAAAAGACACCCCACCATCGCCGAACCACCCATCGGACGAGATAGTCTGCTTGAACCAGTTGAGGAACAGCTCTCCACGATGATAGGGAACAAGCTTGTCCTTGCCACCAGACAGATTCAAAATGCGCTTGCCAGCCAAGGCACGAGTCAGAATTGGCCGGAGCACCTGCTGTTCACTTTCTGAAGGCTGAGGCAACGGGCCTTCGCGCAAAGGACCAGTTGATGGCCCACAATCCACATGCTTCAGCATCATACCGGCGGGATCATATCGGTTGACGGTCTCTAGGAAAGAAGTCGGCAAGGCTTCTGAGCCAAGGACCTCCGCGCCAGGCGGGTCACTCTTAGTCCATGATAGCAGCTTCGAAAGCCGTGCGCGGTCTGCCATCAGATTGATATAGTCCGGGCAGCCGATGATGACGACCCCGGCGCTGACTCGAGGCTCGTGCAAAAGACAGCTCCATGCTGCGTGCCCGCCCAGTGAAACTCCCAGAACTAAGTTCTCGGTGATGTTATGCTCACCACTGGGGAATGTGTAGGAGGGAAGGTAGTCCATGAGCACCGATGTATCTCTTGCAGTGCCCTCTAGCTAGAGTTAGAATATCGTATCTTGTTTTACAAAGTCTGTTTCACTCACGGAAGATAGAGAACATATCCTGGGCATGTCGAGGGTTCCCCTTTTTCCAAGACTCATTGGCAAGAGGGTCGACCGTCCGGGTCCCATGGTTTCGCTGGTCGAACGAGACAGCAATCAGACCTTTGGCCGAGGGTGTGTCCTGGGTTCTAGTGTTCCAGTCGATGATAGCGGAATTGGCAATGCCAGTCATACGCTCCTGAGTGGCTAATCTGGGGTGAAGAAGCCAGAGACATGCGACCTCTGAGGCCTCTTTGCGAAGCTCTTCCAGTCCAAAGACCGTTACTGAGATGCCAGCAATTGCGTAGACCTTTTGGGAGATGGCTGGTATGGGCCTGTGTGGATCATTCAAGGACTTTAATGGATCAGTCATGATGGTTGAACAGATATGAACACAAGGTATAAGGTGAAATATGTTGAAGAGAGGTGGGTTAAATAGCGGGGAGATAAAATTGGAGAGTATCTTTAAAAGGCAACTCGGGTATATACTACCAAGCCGAGGCCTTCACTTTCGATACTCTTCCCAGGTTAACATAGTTCCACTTATGTATTTTCTTATATTTCTTTATATTCTATTATAAGTTCTTTCTTCTTTCTTTTTTTCTTATAATTATATATATTTGAATTCTACTTTGCTACTCCAAGGTCCTCAAGTGAGACCATGGGCGGTTGTATTTCATATTAAAGAAGAAACCCCTTTTGGAGTTACTCAATTTAATCCAACAGTTCATATTTTAGTCCATACTCGATACTATACATAGAAATATATGTACATATGTATACAATATACTCCACTAAGAGCAGACGTAAAGGTCCCGGTGTTAACCCCCTTTTTTTCTAGACCGCCCGCATCTTCTCCAGTCGGAGAACAGCTGGGAAACTCCACTCTAAACCAATTTAGCTATGCTCCTTTTAATGTCAACACGTTCTTTAAACTCTTTTAAAAACTGCTTTTTCTTGTTTTGAATTCTAGGGAGAACAATGATCACTACATAGTCATCTTGGACAGTGTATTGAGTATGTACAAAGTAGAAAGTGGTTGACCCCCCTCCCGTGAACTGCAACTGATAATCATCGTGCATTAGTCGCAGAATCCAAACATGTCGGCCTCTTCAATCCACAAGGATGTGGAAACTGGCTCACTGAAGGTTGACACCAAGAAGCAAGAGCCTCCTTTGGCCTCAAACAAATCAAAATTGGCATCCCCATTGCCTTCTCCCACTGAATCCAAGAAACCGGCCTCGATCAAGCAGACCCAGCCCACCCAGCCCGCAGACGATCATGAAACAGGTGGAATACTAGGCGATAAGGAAAACGCACGTCCATCATCCTTGAAACATGGCTCACCGAGGGGCAGGTCATCCCTGAGCACGCGACCACCAAACCGGTCAGCCGAGGACCACCAACCATGGAGTCGCCATCAACGCCAGTCGTCTAACCCCGGAATGTCTCCTCCATCCCGTGCCCAAAGTGTACAATTTAGGGATACAGACACAGAGGCTCCCGACGCATCCCATTCCCGGCCGCAGTCTCGACCCCCCTCTCAACCCCCCTCCCAACATGGCGACGATGATGATCAGGGTGCCAAAGGAAAGCAGTCGTTGTTTGGCAAGCTGAAACTATTCGCTACTCCTCCAAACTTTGCGTCACACTCACGGTCTCCCAGCGGCGCGAGTACGGACTTCCGCTCAGCACCGGGCGATATAGCTACCCCGGGGTCGGAAAGGGGGGAATTCCGCTTCCCGGAGCCTCTGGAAGAAGAGGGCAGTGAAATCGATGCGGATGCGGAAGAGAGTGGCGCCGAGGAACGTGATCCTCGTGAAAAGAGGAAAACGCAACGGCGGAAGAAGCAATGGGAGGAAGAAGCTGGCTCCAACACCGCCCCTACAACGCCCAAAACAACGCGCAGACCGTCCTTCCACTTCTCATCCTCCTTCGCACCTTTCGAGAACTATCGCACTAATTTGTTCCCCCGAAGAGCAAGCACCACAGACTTCACACCTCAACAGCGCGAAGGTGTTTCCGAAGATGAAGGCCGTGAGAGGCTCAGCCGGCGGACGAGGAGCCGCCCATGGGCAAATACTCGGGTTGCCAGCTACACTGACCGCGTAGATGGCAATCAGGACGAACAGCGCCCAAGCAACTTGAGGCGATTGACTGGGTTCGCCGGACCATCTGGAAACGATGAAAGCCTAACGGCGAGCTGGAGACGCCATCGAACCGAGCGAGGCACCAGTGCCAGTGCCCAGCGATGGAAGCAAATCAAAGCTGGTCTGAAACTCATTGGACAGCGACGAAGGCCAGAGAACACAGTGGACAATAAAAAATCCGCAGAGTTGCTTGCTGAACTCGCTTCAGCCGTGCCTGCTGCACTTATACTGGCCAGCGCATTCCAACGAGATGAGCATGGTAGCAAAAGAATTCCGATTCTTTTGGAGCAATTGAAAGTTCGTGTCACGGACAGCCGGATTGATTCCCACTCTGGGGATCGCCATCTGGTCTTCCGAATTGAAATGGAGTACGGAAGTGGGATGACTCGCATGAAATGGATCATCTTCCGCACGCTTAGAGACTTTGCCAATCTGCATCTCAAGTATAAGCTTCATTTGGGAACTCAGAAGTACATTCAGCTACGCACGAGTGAAAACAGCCCAAGTCTCCCTCGATTTCCTAGAAGTGCCTTCCCCTACATGCGAGGTGTGCGAGGCCTTGAAAGTGAATTCGAGGATGAAGATGAAGAAGGTGGCTATGAGACTGGCGCGGAGGGAATGAGTGGTACAGAGAGGCCTCCGACAAAGAAAAAGCAGAATCAACAACCACACCAGCGTCGGGCCTCTGGTCCCCTTGTTCGAAGAAAGTCCAGCATCACGAATCAAGAAGGAGACTCAGCCGCAGGACCTTCATCCACCCATGAAGGAGTGTCAGGAGCCAAGAAAGAGACATACCCTGGGAAGCAGCGAAAGAAGCTTGAGGTCTATCTGCAAAAGATGATTAGGTTCCTGATCTTTAGGGCTGACAGCAATCGCCTATGCAAATTCTTGGAACTGTCCGCTCTCGGTGTCCGTCTGGCCGCAGAGGGCAGTTACCATGGCAAGGAAGGATTCCTGATAATCCAGTCCTCCAAGGGTCTTGATTTCCGAAAAGCGCTTACCCCGTCTTTGGTCAAGAAGCGCCATTCGCCCAAGTGGTTTTTGGTCAGGCACAGCTATGTAGTCTGCGTGGACTCTCCCGAGGAGATGAATATTTATGATGTCTTCTTGGTGGATGCCCATTTCAAGATTCAGACACCGAAGCTTAGTCTTCGCAAGCAAAATCCAAAGGATCTTGCCAAGTCTGCAAAGCAGTCTGCGAGACACCCTCAGCACCACACTCTCCGACTTGAGAACTCTGAACGCAAGCTCAAACTGCTGGCCCGGAATGAGCGTCAACTCCAGCAGTTTGAAGACTCGATCCGCTTCATGGTTGCCAATACTCCGTGGATGCGCCCCAACCGGTTCGATAGTTTCGCACCTGTGCGACAAAACTGCTTTGCGCAGTGGCTGGTTGACGCACGGGATCATATGTGGGTTGTATCACGAGCAATCAACCAGGCAAAGGATGTCATTTATATCCATGACTGGTGGCTGAGTCCAGAGCTTTACATGCGTCGACCTGCTGCCATCAGTCAGAAATGGCGATTGGACCGTCTCCTGCAGCAAAAAGCTCGGGAGGGCGTCAAAGTCTTCGTGATCATGTATCGCAATATCAACTCCGCCATTCCCATTGATTCGGAGTATTCCAAGTTCTCTCTCCTGGATCTTCACCCCAATATCTTTGTTCAGCGATCACCAAATCAGTTCCGCCAAAACACTTTCTTCTGGGCCCACCACGAGAAGCTTTGTCTTATTGACCATACCATCGCATTTGTTGGAGGTATCGATCTGTGTTTTGGGCGTTGGGATACTCCTCAGCATCAGTTGACCGATGACAAGCCTACTGGCTTTGAAACGACCGATGGTCCCAAGGATGCAGACCATTGTCAACTCTGGCCGGGCAAGGACTACTCCAATCCTAGAATCCAAGATTTTTATGACCTGGATAAGCCGTACGAGGAGATGTATGATCGCAATGTTGTGCCCCGGATGCCATGGCACGACATTTCCATGCATGTCGTGGGCCAGCCTGCTCGGGATCTTACTCGTCATTTCGTACAACGCTGGAACTACATTCTTCGCCAGCGAAAGCCCACGCGGCCGACGCCCTTCCTGTTGCCGCCACCCGATTTCAACCCCGCTGATTTGGAAGCTTTGGGTCTTGATGGAACTTGTGAGGTACAAATTCTCCGTTCTAGCAGCATGTGGTCGACGGGAACACCCGATGTTGTCGAACACAGCATCATGAATGCCTATGTGAAGTTGATTGAGGAATCCGAGCATTTCGTCTATATCGAGAATCAGTTCTTCATCAGCACCTGCGAGATTGAGGGCCGGAAGATCGAGAACCTCATTGGAGATGCCCTAGTTGAACGTATTGTCCGAGCCGCCAAAAATGAGGAAGCATGGCGCGCCGTCATTGTCATCCCATTGATGCCAGGCTTCCAGAACACCGTGGACAGTGAAGGTGGAACAAGTGTTCGCCTTATCATGCAGTGTCAATACCGCAGTATCTGCCGTGGAGAGACATCTATTTTCGGCCGTCTTCGTGCTCTTGGAATCGAGCCAGAGGACTATATCCAGTTCTACAGTCTGCGAACTTGGGGCAAGATTGGACCGCAAAAGGCACTGGTGACTGAGCAACTTTACATTCACGCCAAATGCATGGTCGTTGACGATCGCGCTGCTATTATTGGATCAGCAAACATCAACGAACGATCCATGTTGGGTTCACGTGATTCGGAGGTTGCATCTGTTGTGCGAGACACCGATATGATCATGTCGTCCATGAATGGCAAGCCATACCTTGTTGGTCGATTCCCGCATACTTTGCGTATGCGTCTGATGAGAGAACATCTCGGAATTGATGTCGATGAACTCATGGAACATGACTTTGCTACTGAAGAAGAGCTACGCAAGATCCAGGTCGCAGAGGGGAGTGAACCCCCGGTTGACGACCGAGAGCGAAGGAATTCGGCGTCCTCGGCTATCGAACGACAAGATGAGAGGGATATGGTCGAACGTCGGCATCGTGTCCAGGATGAGTTCCTTTCTCGCTCTGAGGACATGTATAGCTTCAACCATGATGTCGATTGGGAGCAGGGTGCTAACCCTAACCTCAAATCGAACCGTAAACTCACTACCGATCCTCGCGTCACTGAAAATCCTGATCACAGGAAAGACGTGGAAGGGGATGGCCCCGATCATCTGGCAGCCGCTGTTCGGGCTGGCTTAGCCGTTGGTCGTGATTCAGAGGTAGAGGCCAATGGAAAGGAAGCCCTGCTTTCACCCATCGCTCCTGAAGGGAGGGGTACTATTGAGCGACCGAGGTCATCGCAGCAAAAGCCTCCTCAAACACCCTTGACCCGCAAGGACCGCAGACCTGGGTCATCGAGTGAGACCAATCCTAACCCCGAGATCAATGCGAATGCACCGTCACAAGGCCATGGAGTTAATGGATCGTCGAGCCGCGAGTCCGAGACTAACGGTACCGGTCTGAACATGCCCAGGGAAGAAAATGAAACCCCTAAGCACAACCACCCGTCTGTTCCAGACCTCAAGCGTATCTTCATCGATAACGACTGCATGAGAGATCCGATCATCGATGGCTTCTACCTGGACACATGGCAAGCCGTCGCCGAGAAGAACACCAAAATTTACCGATCTGTGTTCCGCTGCATGCCCGACAGCGAGGTGAAGAACTGGAAGGAATACAAGGAGTATGCCACATATGGCGAGCGCTTTGCGGAGATGCAAAACCAACAAGGCAACAAGCCAGCCCACCCTCAACAGAAACAAAGTGGCCCTCCTCCAGCTGGTGCTCCGGTCAGCTCTCCTATGTCGATCGCTTCTCAGATGTCTTTCATTACCCCAAGGGCCGAAGGACCGCAGGCAGACCCGAAGAGCCCCCAGTCAATTGACGAGAAGATCGGATCCGGGAATGAAGCTGGTCGTCCTCAGTCCGAGCAGCTAGCGAAGCAGGAGACATTATCGTCTATCGATGAGAAGGCCACACTCAAGACGGTGTCCGACCCGAACCTGTTGGCCAATGTTCCGAACGGGACCAGTGACGAGAACGGCGTCGCCGCCGGTGAGGACATCGAGCCGTCACGAACAACCCCGGCTCATGTCGATTACTCTGAAGCCGTGAACCTGAATCTGAACTCGACGAGCCAGTCTCGGAGACGTAGACGCAGAGCTACAACGATTGGCTCGAAGCGTGACCCCCATGGCACGGATGAGTATTTGGATAAGGGCCGCGCAGAGGACCTCCTTAACAACACTCAAGGCCATCTCATCATGTGGCCCTATGACTGGTATGTTTCCACTTCGCTCCGATTAGACCTGAGGACATATTCACTGACGAATTCTATTTACAGGCTAGAAAAAGAGGAGCAAGGTGGAAACTGGCTCTATGCTTTGGATCAGATCTCTCCTCTGGAGATCTAGTAAGTTGTCCTGCTTTATTGATTCCTGGACATGATACTAATGGATGTATAGCAACTAATCTCGAATTGCTTTTGCACTTGACGGCGTCTTGCTCTTGATTTAATCGTTTGCTTGTGTTTGTCTTGGTGTCTGCGTTGGAATTCTCGAGCGCCCCTATAGCGATTGATGCATTTTCATTTTCATAGATCTTCCTCGGCTGTTTTGGCTAGTCATCCTTTGGAGTTAGTCTGCGCTTCCCCTTACCTAAGTAGCGCAATATAAGTAATCAACCATTTTCCAATACGGAGGTCCCATCCTAAAATGTCTGTCTCATTTCTATATTTGCTTTTTTAGATGAAACCGCTAGTATGTAATGGTGTTGTATAGTATTTTTGCTACTCCCCCTCCCCCTATCCTATTATCTTCTCTTCAACCTGCCTACCTGCCTACCTGCCTACCTACCTACTTGCCTACCTACCTACCTACCTACCTACACTATGGGCCACGATATTGCAAAGCGCGCAGTAGTAGTAACCAGCAAAGCCGCCGGTGTTAGTTCTACTACAATTGCGGAGATTGTGGGCCTTTCGAAACGTACGGTTGATCGTATTTATGAAAGAGCTCTTGCTAAGGGCTTCGATGCCAGTTTACGTCCTTGGAATATCTCTGACGCTATGCTTGCTGATGCTCCTCGCTCTGGGCGCCCGAAAAAGCAATCGTTAGAAATGCAAGAATCAAGATCGAGTACTGATGAAAGTACGCCTTGATCGCTAGAACCGAGGCTATCAAGGCATGGGAGAAGGCATGGGATGAATTGCCTCAGGAGCAGATACAGGCTTGGATTGAAAGAATACCCTTCCACATTGAGAGGATTATTGCTTTGGAAGGTGATAATGAATATAAAGAGGGTAGTACAATATACTCTGTTACTATGCACAAACAACTATATAAAACCACCTTACTAACGTTAAAAAAATGATGGGACAGAAATTTTGGGATGGACCTCCGCTCCGTACAGGGATAGAATATTCTCCGTATGATGAGCAAATAGATATATTATTCCAAGATGATGAAATGGCTTATGATTTAGTAAAAGACTGCAAAAATAGCAGATGACAAATTGAATCCATGATTATATCTATGAAGAGGTAGACTCTTCCGCAACGTAGTGCAGGTAAGCTCCCAGCAGCTTGGTTCCCTCAATGTAGTTTCTCTTGTCAAGCTTCTCGTTGACAGAGTGGGCAGCATCAGTCGAGCTTCCCATGGGGAGGAGCAAGACGTTCTTGCCGGTAGCCTGCTCGAAGGTCAATGTGACAGGAATACTATCAATGGTTAGCCGTGAAACTATCTTAGTGGGAAAACATGAGTCCTACCTTCCACCCTCGCGAGTCATATCAGGCTCGACTCCGAAGACTTGCTGAACAGCCTTGCCGGCAGCGGAGAAGTTCCAGTGCTTGGGGCTGGCGACCCACCACTTGCCATCGTGCTGCAGCCAAACATCCAAAGTGTTCTTCGTGTTCAGCTTGGCAAACTCGGCCTTGATATGATCAAAGACCAGCTTGTTTACATCTTCACTCTCCATGTTGGGCACGGTACGGATAGAGAATTTACCAATAACCTTGGCGGGAATGACTGTCTTAGCACCGGGGGCCGAGTAGGCACCCTCGACACCGTGGATGGACAGAGAGGGGTAACGCCATCTGGCCATCAGAGTACGCTCCTTGTTGGGGTGGATACCGGTCTCGGCACCCAACGATTCGTGGAGGTTGTCCATAGTGTAGCTGATGTTTCCATAGAGAGTCTGCTCCTCCTCGGTCAGGGGAGCCACCAGATCCATGAGACCCGGAATCAGGATGTTACCCTGGGAGTCAACCAGCTTGGACAGGACGTTGACCAGATCGGTCATAGGCTCGTGGGCGGAGCCACCAAAGACACCACTGTGGAGGTCTTGAGCGGGGCCCGAAATGCTGATGGAGTAGTAGTTGCAGCCGCGCAGACCATAGGTGAGGCAGGGCTTCTCAGTGCCGAGCCAGTAGTTGTCAGAGATACAAACGGCGTCGGTATCCTTGAAGTACTTCTTGCTCTCAGCCTGAATGAAGTCATCCAGACCCTCAGATCCATACTCTTCCATTCCCTCGAAGCAGCACAACAAGTTGACGGGGAACTCGATACCAGCCTTGCGGTGGGCATCGATGACATTGAGCCAGCCCAGAACGGGACCCTTGTCATCGGTAGAGCCACGGCCATACATCCGATCCTTCTCATCAATGGTCAACTCAAAGGGCTCGGTGGCCCAGCCGTCTTCCTTCAGAGCAGGTTGCACATCGTAGTGTCCGTAGACCAGAATGGTACGCTTGTTCTTATCGTTGCCGTATCTCGCAACCACCACGGGTGGCAGCTCGAGGTGCTCTTTGCCCGGCTGCTTGCCCAATGGACGTTGCTCGACCTCGGCTCCAAGAGCTGTGAGTTCGTCGGCAAGGAATTGTCCCATCTAGAAAGATTAACCCCCTGAATTTGTATGTCGGTTGGAAGACTCACGCGGAACACATCCGGTCGGTTCTCATCTTGTGCGGAGACAGATGGGATTGCAACCGCCTTCCGTAGACCTTTGACCAGAATCAGCGAGGACCTTGCGAGAAGTCGCAAAAAGCGAGAAACCATTATTACATACGATCGATGAAATCGTTGGACGAGTCGTCGACCCTATTTGACTGTTAGTTTCAAATCTCTCTTTGTGGGAGATAGGCATACTTACTGCTTGAAAAAGGGCTCTAAAGAGGGCGCCATTTTGGAATCACTGATATGGCCGTAGAAGAAACGACGAGAGGAGATCGAAGAACGAAGAGCTGGAGAAAATCGAGAGGAAAGAGGAGCAAGTTTGAAAGGAACACGACGGAGGGGAAAGAGGGGCATTGCCGTCTTTGCCCTGAGGTAACCGCAGAGAAAGGTGACTTCTTATCACGTAATTTTTTATTGGTGCGATGTGACTGGGGGCGGTTTTGGTCTGAGACATCTTTAGATATTTGATAGATATCTACGGAGTCTTTTTGGATAGATACATGTATATATTTGATCCTTTATAGCACTTATACCCTGAAATAGAATAAATAGAAACATATTTGGTATGGAATACATAAACAATGCTACAAATAAGCTAGAATACATGGATTTTCTTTACAAAAAAACAACAGACCCCCTCTCCAATGAGTTGGACCAGGTCAAATCTATGCATCTCGTCCCCAGGCCTCGCGCCGCAGTTGACGATCCTCCCTGGCCATGCGACGCTTGGGTCCCCATCGAGATTGCACCGCCTCCAAGATCCGGGCCTGGATCTCTCTCTTCTCTGGGCTTGCCTGGCAGACCATGGCAATAAAAACGGGCGAGCATTCAAAACGTTTGGCGAGCTTGTTTCGGCTCCAGGTCATGGGATCATTCTTGCGGAGATTGCGGATTTCTTCAATGTCTGAAGGGGTGAGGTGATATTTTCTTTCGGGCATAGACTTGTAGACACCGGGAAGATCGTCGGCGTTGGGGGTCGCAGTGGAAGAAAGGATGGAGGCTTTCCGAACATCATCGGCAGGCAAGAATTTGGATGGGGTGTGGTAGGCATTGGGAGCACTGGATGGCGGATTGTGGATAATGTGATCGTGACCCAGGTTAGACGGGTCAAATGAGGAGTCTGGCTTCACACGTAGTCGCTGCTTGGTTCGTCGGTATGAAGATTGGTTTCGTCGAAATCCTAGTGCCAATGAATCCGACAAGGAGGGAATAAGGAATGGCAATGTGAGAAATGGCCGCTTCGTCGCGGCAATGAAGGTCGCCATTGCTTCTGGTCAATTGGAGGGAAATTGATCCGAAACTGGAATAATAGAAAAGAACGAGTTAGTAAATGTTCATAGATATGGTTTATACTGGTATAACTGACCTAAAGGTAAGACCGAACTTGGGGTTTGAAGGACTGGACGTGTTGGCATCTCTTCGCGCTTCGAACCCGAACTTTTTCCCCTGGTCTCGTGACCCCCTTTTGACCTGCGGGTATTTACCATACTGTATTTTAAAATCCGTATGTATCCAGTACATGCGAAGTGTTCTCTCCTCACAGCCAAATCGAAAGTACCAGATACAATAACTAAGTAATCTACTAACTTAGTTAGTTAGTTACGCAAGTAGGTAATACATAATCCCCGTTGGGATCTCGTCACCTGGTCTCCCTACGTATGTCTCTCTCAACCGATGTCATCAGACTTTTACTAACTCCCATTTACTCGACTTTATTCATCATGGCCGTCGGATTTTGATAGTTAATCATATCGCAATGTCGGACTGTACAGTTCAGACAGATCAGAAGCCAAATGCGGCTGGAGCGAGCATACGAGCCCCGAAGCCCGCTGCTCTCACATGGGACAAGAATCAAATCGATGGCTGCATATCACCCGTGAGATCATCCGAAGCTCTGCGAACACCAAATTATGATTCGACCAAATATATGAGACACCCCTCGTCGCCCGAAAGCTCATCGTATCTGCCACCCCGTATACATTCCCCCGCCTCTCAGATATTCGAACGAGATGTGCAGGAAGATATAGTGCCAGCACAGGCGTCGCCTTCCATACCCGCGCATATTCGAACCGATAACTATATTCCACCTGTCTTAGAAGCATCCTCGGCCGCGATCACAGATGACCGCCTCGATCCAGATTCGGTCGAAATTGTCACCCATAGCCTACATCAGCCAGCGGGTGGTCTATCGGGAGAGCAATCGATGTCGTCCTCGGGCATCGATCATCTCTTGGGCCAGACCGAGGGAGATGAACTCTCGTCCAGTTATGGAGCACTGGACACGACAGATGTACGTCGGCTGAGCTTCATTTCCTTTGCCGACGTCGTCAACGCCGAGCATGCAGAAACACATGAAGCTCATCCTGCCGTAATATCTCGGGAGCGTCTAGGATATCTCAACCAATCCCCGTCCCCATTGCGCTCTCCAGCTTCTTCGCATGGACTTGGCACGTCGCCGCCAACAAGCAGTGCGACCTCCTTCAGAGGGCTTGATATGTCTCCCACTCGGTTCCCTACTGCTAGTGCTACCCAAAGCCCAGTCTCTTCCAGTTTTGGGGGAGACCTCAATGTAGAGACCATGCGACAGGCTTTGAGAAAAACCGCCAGTGGAGACCTGGGCATCACAAGCCGGGCCGTGAGTACCATCGGGGATGACCTGCTAGATCGTACATTCTAGCAGGTCAAACTGCTTTTGTTTGGCGTTGGACAGTGAGGGGCTCGGAGCAGGATCTCGTTTTCTTCATGGGTACAGTGTGATAAGCTATGGTAGTCTGCTTTATATCGTGATATATACTGCAATTTACGGATCTGGATATACTAAAAGAAAAGCCCGAGTCCTCGTCTGGTGCAGATGCCAAGTTGGATTGAATTGCGGTAGACTATGCACTTGCCTGCCGAACACTTTGCACTGCATCCAGGGCCCGCTGTACCCTGGAGCGTAGATCAGGTACCTCTTCTAATCCAACACTGATTCTCACTAAATCCGGATCGACATTGAAGGATCTCGCCTAACACATGTTAGTTATGGCCTGGCCAGCATACGAGGGGTGTACATACCCAGTCTAATTCGCCGTAATGAGCCAGGAGAACGTACGGAGAGCTGAAAAGTTAGCAAAATCCAAGGTAGGGAGCCTGCGAACTCACCCCAATGTAAAGTTGGTCCCAAGACTAGGTCCCTTCAAGACCTCGATGGTGTCGAAGAAGGCAATCGCCTCGGGTTGGGAGTGGAACGTGACAGAGAAGAGACCACCATAACCACCATTGGGATTGCGGAGACTCTCATACAGTGGCTGCGTGGGGCCGTATTTCGGGTAGTAAACATCTTTCACTGTGAAATTGTCAGTATAGCTCTCAATCCAAGGAAATGAATCCCTTACCTAGGGGGGACTCCTTCAGCATAGCTGTAATGTTTTCAGAGGTGGCATTGATCTGTTCAATGCGAGCAATAAAATCACGGCTGTTCCGCTCTAGGAAAACGGCATCCTCTGCCCAGTAGATATCTTCGTATTCCCGTTTATAAGTTTCCTTGATGGCTGCGTAATACTGTGCGTGAGGGTTGAGGACGGCACTTCCTCCCATGACGTTGCTATCTCCGCTGAAAATCTTGGTCAAGCTGCTGACAACTATGTCTGACAGGTGCAAAACGTTGATGTTCACAAAGTTGCTGATGGTTTCGTCAACCACCACGGCAAACCCATACTGGTCCGCCAAAGCGCGAATCCGTTTGAGGTCCGGTGTTTTGAGAAGAGGGTTACCGGGTGCCTCAGTGAAAAGTCCAAGGAAACGCTCGCCAGCCTTCAGTCGAGATTCCAGATCATCCAGATCTTCCGAGGAGCCGTGGCCATAGAATACGCAGCCTGGTCCCCACTTTTGGAGAATCTTCAATGTATCCGTGTAAGGGAAGCCGAAACAAATTGACGGCAAATCGCCTCTAGTGGCCAGCAAGGTCTGATGGGCGTTAAAGATGGCGTTCATTCCCGAAGGGTAAAGAAGGACATCCTCCTCAGAAATGCCGGCGACTCGACCTTCCGATGAAGCTGTCTCCAGGGCTTCTGGAAGTTCAACATCGGCTGTCAAGACACCCGCAATACGTTTGCGAACAGCTAGCTTGGCCTGATTGGCGAGAGAAGTGCTGAGGTTTCGACCAAACCGCTCCTCAATAAATTGAGCATAGTCTCGGCCGTCTTCGTTGTTTGACTTGGGAGGAGATTCCCCAACAGAGCCTTTTCTCGCTCCACCGACGCTTTGGTATCTGCGGGGCCCCTTGCAAGGACGCTGGGAGATTGACTCCGCAGTCGCCAGGCCCTTGTCTTCCACCAAAAACCCGTCCTCCAATGCCCTAAGACAGAACTCACCTCGTCGACTGGAGATTCCATTGCCCGAGTGTTGCCATACTTGCTTGGTAATGGAGGCGTATTCCTTTGGGTAAATGACACACGACAAGGAAGACGTCACTGTTGATCCGGCTTCGGTATGTGGGGATGGGATGAAGTTGACGATCCGTGTTTTGTATGCCTGATCTGCGGGGATTTTGCTAAGCAGAAAGGAGTGACAGATGCGCGCTGCCTTGAATGATGCGAATAGGGTTGCAGACTCGAGGTTGGGGTCACCGACGCGGCGAACAATCTCCTGTGCGAGCTTTTGGATAATAGGATGAACGAAGAATCGGGGATAACCGCATTCCATCTTGCTTAAGACCCAATCTTCTCCTTCTTCGTAGCCGATATTTTCCCGCCATGATGGAAGCGATACACTGACGGCCTTATAAATGTTAGAAGAGTCATGGAGGGGTTGCGGGGAGGTTTAACCATACATGGTCAGTGTTTGGAGGCACAGATCCTCCACAAGCCTGTAACATTCTTCGATTTGAAAAAGAGAAATTAATATGATCTATTCTATAGATATTTGTTTTAGAGTGAAGAGGAGAGAGAGAGAAAGAAAACAAAAGACTTATAAAGTTGTAAATGATACCATTCCTCTCCACTTGCGATTTCGGCGATGCTCCGGGTACCTGATAAATTACGAATGAGTCAGCCCGTACGGTATCGGATACAATACCGTTATCCAAAAAAAAATCTCGGCCTCTCTACTAACAACTGCTACGCTCACGAAATGTCGGACCACACATCAAAGCGCAGGAAGCTCAGTCCTTCCCCGGAGGATGCTGTTACTAGCTCTTCAACAAATCAGACATCGAAATTGACCGAGAAGCGAAACCCGACTCGAGGCAAAGATGAGCGCTCCGCAGAGCTTGCAATGGCCAGCGGCTTTTACAAGTCCAGTTTCTTCAAGCTGCAAATGGACGATCTACTGGCAGGATTGAGACCTAATTACAGCAAGCAACTCTCAAAGGTTCAGGAAACACTACACCAAATCAAAACCGCAATTGAAGGCCTGCCCGAAAGGTCTCCGCAATCTGTCCCCGATGCCGAGAAGGAGTTACGTGCTTCCGGTCTGGTGGTTCCATGGCCTGAGCCTCGGCCGAGCAAGGATGTAAAGTACAGCATGTCATACGCAAAGCCTGCAAACATCAATGTGGTAGGTAGCTTTGCGCTCAAGACAGGCGCTCGCAGTTTGGAGTCGCGCCCAATTGATCTGGCAGTCACCATGCCAAGTTCGCTCTTCCAGGAGAAGGACTATGTCAACTTCAGATACTTCCACAAGCGGGCCTACTATATCGCGTGCGTGGCCGCTGGGATTCAAGACACCGCGCACACCCTTGGGTTTGATATCAAATTTGGTCCTCAGGATGGAGACAGTCTTCGTCCTCTCATTTTGTTGGAACCGCGTCAAGCCGGATCGTCCGTGCCTACAATCCGAATTCTGACCGCAATTGACCCTACGTTGTTCCCGATCACAAGAACGCTTCCGCTCAAAAGCAATATCCGCCAGGGCTCCAATAACTCGGAGATCGGCGAACCGACCTCGTATTACAATGCCAGCCTCCGCTCCGACGCCACAGTATCCCTCTATCACAAGTCTATCTATTCGGCCTCCAAAAAGTGCGATTCTTTTAGCGATGCATGCATTCTTGGCCGCACTTGGCTGCAACAACGAGGCTTCCATACCCCCTTCCAGAATGGAGGCTTTGGTGGCTTCGAATGGACGGTACTTCTGTCTTTGCTGTTTGAAGGTGGTGGTCCGACTGGACAACCAGTCCTGCTGCCATCATACAGCTGCTACCAAATTTTCAAGGCCACCATTCAATTTTTGGCCGGCAGGGATTTGACCACTCCTCTATTCTTTGGCCAAGAGGTTCCAGTTCCTTCCGGGGTACCTGTTGTCTTTGATGGCCGCAGAGGATTGAACATTCTTTACAAAATGACGCCTTGGTCATACACAACACTGCGTCATGAAGCCGCCATTACCCTAAAAATGCTCAATGAGTCACGAGAGGACAACTTCGATAGGGTTTTCATTCTCAAGGTTGACGAGCCAGCCCTCCGATTTGACCGCCTGATCTCATTCCCCAAGTCATTCAATGGAGACACGCTCCGCGCTCTTCACGAACAGAATGCTTTGTATACTGTTCTTTCCCGGGCCCTGGGAGACAGAGTCAAACTTGTCTCTATTGCAAGCCACGCCATTGATTCGTGGTCAGTCAAATCCAAGCAGCCCAAACGGTCAAGTCAAGGTGTGTCTGTAGGACTATTGTTGAATGCTGAAAATGTCGGACGAATTGTCGACCACGGGCCAGCTGCCGAAGAAAAAGAAGAGTCTGCTTCATTCCAGGCTTTCTGGGGTGAAAAGTCGGAGCTTCGACGATTCAAGGATGGCAGCATCCTGGAGAGTCTTGTATGGTCTGATGAGTCGGAGACATCTATCATCTACCAGATCTTGGAGTACATACTCCAACGGCACTTCAAGATCACCACCGATGAATTCGGATTTGTTGGTGATGAATACGACGAGCTCCTCAAAAAGCATGGCGATGGCATACTGGCATACTCCAGCCCTGCTTTCCAGTCAATCGACGATGCCTTCAAGGACCTTGAGAGATCTATTCGCGGTATGGATGAAGTGCCACTGGAGGTTCGTCACTTGGCGCCGGCCAGTTCGCTTCTTCGTTATACCTCCCTCAGACCAACGGGAGCCACCGACGTTGTTCTTCAGTTTGAAAGCTCCTCGCGTTGGCCTGATGACTTCGCCGCTATCCAAATGACCAAGGTTGCATTCCTTTTGAAGATTGGAGACTCTCTGGAATCATCGGGTGCTGCCTCGTCTTGCCGTGTAGGCCTCGAAAACGAATCGAGCAAGGTGATCAACAATGCGTATTTGGAAATCCCCCATTCCTCTGGCGTGTTGTTCCGGTTGAGGATCCACCACGAGCGTGAACAAACCCTACTCGAGCGCAATCTCAAGGATCGAAATCTGAGTCCCCGGGAACGAGAAGAGGCCGCCTATGCTCTCTTCGCCTACAAGAAGACATTTGTTCAAACCCCGCGCTTGACACAGGCACTCCGAAGCCTGTGCACACGCTTCCCCTTGTTGTCGCCCACCATTCGTCTTACCAAACAATGGTTTAATTCCCACCTGTTTACTGCCCAGATCAGCGACGAGTTGATTGAGTTGCTGGTAATTCGCACCTTCACCCAGCCTAACCCCTGGGAATGTCCTTCATCTGTCATGACCGGATTCCTGAGAACTCTCCATTCCCTCTCTCGGTGGGACTGGCAGCAGGAGCCGTTCGTTGTTGACCTAGGAGGTGATCTGACCCCACAAGTGACGGAAAATATCCGGACTCGCTTCACAGCCTGGCGCAGCATTGACCCTGCGATGAACAGTCTGGCCCTTTTCGTCGCCTCTGACCTCGATACTGAAGGAGTGACCTGGACCCAATATGAGATGCCCTCCAAGGTTGTGGCTGCTCGGATGTCCAGCCTGACCAAAGCAGCAGTAAGCCTACTACGAAGCAAGACCCACGACATGGATGTTTCCGAGCTGTTTGATACCTCGCTTGCTCCCTACGACTTTGTCATCCATCTTCGCCCAAGGCTGTTCGGCGGTTCCTCGGCACCCAAGTTCAAGAACTTGGCCGAGCCCCGTGCTGGAATGATGCAGACCATCAAGTCGTTTGTCTGTGATGTACAAGCCTGCTACGGCCAGAACATTTTGCTCTTCCACGGAGACGATCGTTGTGCAGTGATTGCTGGCCTTTGGAACCCGCAGACCCTGAAATCGCGAACCTGGAACCTGAAGACGGCGTACTCGACTGCCCCAGGTGATACCGAGGGCCAGGTCGTAATCAACCAGACTGCTATTCTGAATGAGATTGCGCGGTTGGGCAATGGGCTCATCGAAAACATTGAGATCCGTGCAGATGAATAGATGGTGTCTTAGATTCAAACTGGTGTACATTAATTACCCTACAAAATAGTTCGAGCATATATAGCAGCTTCTAACGAATTCCGTTTTTCTTCAACCCAGAACAATGAGAGATATTATGGTCAAACTATTAGCCCTCAAGTACTATAATAGATGATCCTCTAGTACTTTAGCCCTCTTAGTCCTGAACCATCTCACTCGCATCTTGATATTGATGCCTAAGGTGTCAACCACTGACAACATGTGCAACCATCAGCTTGGGTTTCATCTTCTCTCACCAACTCAACAATGGCCAGCATAACTCGGGGCCAGCGAGCCTTGCACGCTCAGTTCCAACCTTGGAATCACTCTTGTTTCCACTCCCTCCGATCCCAATTACTGCCCATCTGCGCGCAATCCCAGCTCTTCTCAACCTCCGCCCCGAGCCAGCAATCCCGCCGACCCTCCCCATCACCCCCTATAGCAACCACTGTCTCAGTCCCCTCCAAATCCGAAATAAATGCCCCAATCAGTACACACCCTGCTCCCCTCACAACCCCCTCTCCTCTACCTTCCTCCGCAGGCGCAGCAGACAAACTAAAACGCTATGTCGAATTTGGCCGCGCATACGTGACCTTCTACAAAACGGGCCTGAAAAATGTCTACCGGAACTATCGCGCCTCACTCCCTCTACGGAGAAAACTAGGCCTACCCGCCTACATCCCTATATCCCCGCCGCGGACAAGCACACACAACAACCGCAGCGCGCCATCCATAACACAAGAATCCAAGCTCGGCCGCGCGCAGTTCCAGCTCGTCCGTCGTTCCGCCCGCGATGTCCGCCGCATGATCCCCTTCACGTTGATCCTGATCGTCTGCGGCGAGTTCACACCCCTGATCGTCCCGATCTTCGGCTCTGCCATTACGCCTGCGACGTGTCGTGTGCCCTCGCAGGTGGAGAAGGAGCGCGCTGCTGCTACGGTGCGCAAACTCGCGGCGCTGGATGTGTTTGTTGCTGGGGGTAAGGATCGGTCTGTGCATTTGCTCAAGGCGGGCGGTGCGGAGCAGTTGGCTCTGCTTGCTGGGCGTTTTGCTGATCCTGTCTGGGTCGCTGATGCGGGCTCCGCTGATGTGCTGCGTGCCAGTGCGGTTTTTGGTTTAGTTAAGCGTCATGACAGGACCGCGGGCGAGTCGCTTGCTGGTTTGATCTACCGGCCTCGGCTGGCACGGTATGTCGAGTACCTGGCTATTGATGATGGGATGATTCGTATGGGTGGAGGGGTTAAGGCTATGAATGCTACTGAGGTGCGAATCGCAGTTGAAGAACGCGGTGGTGTAGATGTTTCTTCTGGCACTCAAGACCGAAAACGAGTGGAGGAATTGGAGAGGCGCTGGTTGGAGCAGTGGCTGGCGGTTCGTGGAAACAGTTCCAAGTCCAAGAAGCCGTAGGTTTTTGAAACCAGACTGGAGGCCCCTGCTTGCACAGTAGATGCCTCATAGGGATCCTTTGTATTATATTATATCCAACATTTCGACTCATAGAAGAGCTTGTTCTTGTCAAGCTTGGGCTGTCATTACTAGCCGTAAAGCCTACAGTCTTAGCCAACATGTTTTTTTCTGCATCTGAAAAGACATGGTGAGAATGAAAAATCCAAAAATCCAAGCGCTCAAAAGTAGCATGTGTCTATCTCGACAGTCAAACGGAGGGGTATCAAGAAGCCAACACTCCAAGCGGAGAAGGAAATCAATTTATGTAAAAAAAAAAAAGGAAGAAAGAAACAGTTGATATACTTACCATCAGGCCACCGTAATAGACGAAGAATCCGCAGCCTGCGCCTGCGCCTGGCCACGGATTTGCTTCGCCCACCGCAGACCACAGCTATTGCAAAGGTCCCGGTTTCCACTCGGACCACGTCGCCACTCGGGGGTGTTCTTTGTGTTGCACAAGGCGCAAAGCTTCTCGACCGCCATAGCACCCTGCTTGCGCTTGCGCTTCCTGCGGCCAGCCAGCAGGCGTTGCAATTCATCGGTCAGAGTGCGGTTCCGTTTCTCCAGCTCACGCAGCTCGATCTGCCAGCTGGATCCGCGGGTGGGGTTGAGCTCCGTAAAGAAGGTTACCGGGTCGGCAGAGGGTGAAATCCTGCGGTTGCCCGTGGGCAGACCGTCGAGGCCGACGAGGTTGGATAAGTCGGGCATGCGTTGACCAAGGGCACCGTACTGCTGGGGCGGGACGGGGTCATTGACGGTAAGCGTAGCAAGACTACTGTCTCCTGCGGCCGAGACAGCGGTGGCGGATGGAGGGAAGGATCGAGCAAATCGTATCTGGGCGACGAGGAAGGTGGGTTTTATTCCCTCCCGTGCATCGCCCGTGTATAATGTGGTATGTGCTGAAATGACATGGCCTTTCTTATGCCACATTTGGTGTTTGAACGAGGGTGGTTCATCCGTTTCTTTGCCGCTGCCCGTAACGGTGGCCATGCCAGCTCCTTGTCCACCACAGGCTGCCTCCAGGGCTTGTGTGATTGTGGCAGTGCCGCCAGTCTCGGGCTTCATGATCTCTTGTAGGCCCTTGCCAATTAGTTCGTCAGGCGAGCGGCCGAGCACCGGCTTCACCTTGGTCGTAACGAATAGAATGACACCAGACAAAGAAACCTTGGCCCAGACATCATTCTCAGCCAGCGCAGCGGACGATCCCAGACGAGCAATCTGATCCAAGGCGTAGACGGGTCGTGGGCGGCCAGTCATGACAAGATGCCTCCGGCCTTGGTTTGGGTCGATGTGCCACGCACCGTGACTCTCGAACCACATATATCCTCTGTGCTTTTGCCTGATACGATACACAACACTCATTGGAGCGGTTGTCGTGCTCGCCCGCAAGTCACGGATTACAGGACCAATATCACTGGGATGACATATGCTCGATAGGGTCTTGCCAATCAGCTCGACCGGATTGTACTCTAGAATCTTGTGGCAAGAGGGCGAGAGATACAAGAACTCGCCGTTGTATGAAAGCACATGGATCACATCATCGGTATTCTCAACCAGAATACGATCCAGGTAGTGCCGGTTGACATCATTGCCAGCTGAACTCATGGCGTTCAGAATGGTAGTCACTTCGTCATGGCCATATCGCAACCCGAGGTCTGGTCGCGAGGAGTATATATCTGGTGGAGGGACTATATACTGTGGCAGCTGATCACGTTGATAGTTAATGCTGTAATTACCATCTATACCAAGTTAGTAAGGGCACTCGCCACGAAGAATGAGGAGCAAAGCATACCAGGATTTCTTCCCTTCACAGCATCGGGCTTTTCAACCAGATCGACCTGGAAGCCGACGTAGTACCGATAAACACCCGAATCCCACTGGATGGGGATCATCGTGATGAGATTCATGAAGGGTTGTCCGCCCTTGCGATAGTTAATTATACTAGCCTGGATCTCACTGCGATCGTCGATAGTTGACCGTAACCGATGGACAGTTTGTCCATCGACAAAGGTCCGCTTAGCGCCAGCGTTGATTTTGCCGTCGGGCGCTTGAAGGAATCGACAATTCCGGCCAACGATTTCATCTTTAGTATAGCCGGTCAATCGTTCAAAGGCCTCTGATACATAAATGATTGGATGATCCTCGATCAAAATATCACACATAACAAAGGCACATGAGAGATCGACTGCGCCAATGTTAATTTTAGGATTGGGTCGCATAGCCACACGGCCCTGAACAAGGTTGGTATATATCGTCAGATAATTTCCATAATAAAAAGAAGAAGAAGAAGACATACCAACGCTCCCAGCACGTCAAAGCCAGTTGTTGAATAGATCCCGGTATGTTCAGTCTTGCCAATCTCGGGCTTTTCCAAGCCAGGCGAGAAATCTTCTGATTGCGCGTTCCCGCGTCAGTCATACCATGGACCAGAGTCCAACAGGGAGTGCCAGACACAGACATAACTCACCTTTGGTAGCAACGGGCTTCTTGGGCTGGATAGCCACCGGTCGCGATGCACGGTACGGCTGCCCAGCAGGGAGGCGGCGCTCCAGAGGTTGTCGCTGAGCCCGCTGCGCCTGCACCTGCGCCTGCGCATGTGACCAGTCGCTCGTGCGAGCTGGAAAGTCGGAATTCTCGAAATTGGCCGTCGAGTCGGGGGTTGTATCGTATAGTTCATTACGGGCGGGGGGAGCGGGCTGGGGATAATAGGGTACTGTCATGGAGGGTGGGAAGAGTGGGTATGCAGACTGAAATTGTGAATGATCCATCTGCGGAGGCATTCCCATGGTGGTGGTGGCCGAGTAGATGGTTGGGATATTGTAGGTATAGGCGTTTGTGGGGTTCATATTCATTGGCATTGAGATCCCCGAGGTGGAAAGCCCGTCGTATGTGAGCATGGCATTAGACCTGGGTTCTTCCAAGTCCGAAGAGTGTGATCGTGCGAAGTTCTGAAGAGGCAGATCCGCATTTTGGGGTAGCATAGCACTGAAGGCATAATTACCCTGGTTGAGAAAGGTTGTATATGAAGGGTTTTGGGGGTGTGAGCCCTGTTCATCGTCATATTCCCAATTGAAGTTGTTCATGTTGGTCATGATGGAAATATCTGAGGCCCAGACCGAATTCCATCGCCCCGCAGGATGACAACCTGGGCAGAAGTGGAAGTTCGCGTTGAAATATCCGATCTGTGTGGATGTTTCTAAAAAGTGAATGTGTTGGATATTTGTAGAAGAGAGAGAAGAGAGAGAAAAGAGAGGGGGGGAGAGAGAGAGAGAGAGAGAGAGAGAGAGGTAGACAGAGAGTTGATGTCTCCAAAGTACAAATGTGGGGAAGCACTCACCAATAGCTCTCTTATACTCCGTACGCTTCATGTCTATCTCATATTTATTCTATACATTTGTATTTTGTATATGTATATGTGTATTATGATTTCTCTTTCTCTTTATTCTATTCTATTCTATATATTCTGGATTGTAGAAATTGTGTCTAGTGTTCTTGTATTGCCAATGTTCATGTCAGACCAAAAAAAAAACACCCATGAGATATATCACAATGACAATTATAGAGAGAATAATCAATAATGGCGTTATGAGGTGCTTGGAGATGGAGAGATAGAGATATCAAAGGTAGTTAAGCTATACTTAGGTGGTACCTATATTAACCCCCTATTATAACTTAATAACCCCTGTCCACATACCTTCGGGAACAATTCCCCATTCCCTCCCCGCTCTTCACTCTCTCTCCAATGTCCATTGGCCATGGACAAGATCTCAATCACCATCTGCGGAGATGGTGGATGCGGTATGTTGTTTCTTTTTGTCTGGGAATATCCTGACTCCGTGATTCGGTGCCACGTTTCCGGGTTTCGCGCGATCGAGATCTGATCAGATCGGGATGCAGGCAAATCCTCCATCACCATGCGGCTGGTCCGTAGTCAATGGGTTCATGAGTGAGAACTTCTCCCCAAATTGACCTTGGGAAATCTCTAATATCTCATTTCTCATTTCTAGATATGATCCAACTATCGGTATTACGCCCATCCGATCGATGCCATTCCAATTCTAATCGGGCCCAGAGGATTCCTATTCCGTCACCCGCAACGTCGATGGCCGCCCCTACGTCCTTTCCATCACCGACACCGCAGGCCAGGAGGAGTACCGGGGGCTATGGTCTGCCACGACGTTGAACTCGGACGCCTTCCTCCTGGTTTACGATATCACCAACCCCGCGAGTCTTGAAACGCTGGATCATTTCATGGACATGATCAATATGGAGGCGGAGCAACGCGTCGAGGACAACGAGCGACTGCGCCAGGAGTTGGGGAAAAAATCCGGTGTAAGGGATGTCGGCCAGATTGGCCTGCCACCGCCAGTGAAAATCGTCGCGGGCAACAAATGCGATCTCAAGGATAATCGCGTGGTGACATCCCGCGATGGACTCGAGTATGCACGCAAGCACGGCTGTGGGTTTATGGAGACCAGCGCTCGCGAGACGGTCAACATTGAGGAGACTTTTGCCCGTATGATATGTCCGCAAGGAAGAGAGAGGGGGGGTTGGAGAGAGAGGGAGAGAGTAGAGCTAACGACTGGATAGATTTAGTCCGTCGCGTTGTTGAAGCCCGCCGACTTCATGGCCAACACGGTGCGCTTCCTCCGTGTGCCGAGCCTTCGCACAATTCCGTACCAACCCCCACCGTAGACGCAATTGCAGGCGAGACCCGATCTCGTCGAAGTCGGGCATGGGAGTTTATCAAACACCGGAAGGCAACGGAACCAAACGGCAAACCAGGTCAGGAACAGAGTGAAATTCAGAAAACCGAAAAACATCAGGTACCCCGTGACAAGTGCTATCGGGGTTGTTGTGTCTGTCAGCTCTGGTGCTTTCACTGCTCTTGTTGATGGATAATGAGGTTGTATATTATAAAAAGATGTAGATTATACTATACCCTGTCATATATATATTTTTGGGGGCACTGTGTGGAGTTGAGTTGGGAACATATGTAGAGAAACATGAAGCAACCCAATCCTTTCGGGGTGATTAGGGTGAATGGACTCGGAATACGCCTCCGCCAGATATGAGAGATGATGCTCGATCGAGTTCCCACGGGTTGAGAGAATTGATAGGATTTGATAGGTCGTCACATATTTCCCAATGCAGTAAGTATTGAACTAAGCTTTTAAACTGCACGGAATATCAACCGAGAGAAATGGTTTAGGGGGAAATAGGGAAGGGAAATCTAGGAAACATCGAGAGAAACAGGATATCTTCTAGAAAAACAATTAATAAAAAAAAAACTTGGTCTAGCCCTTCGATATTACAGTCACGATGTAGTATATCCTCAAAAGGGACATAGTTCCTTATTAGGGTCAAAATGGTCACGTCATGGACTTTTTCCCCCCCTCTCTACGGAGTAGACAATTGGAAATAGCCCTGTAGGTCTAGGATGATGAATCATTTGAAACCGGATTCTTTATTTAATTGTAATTCCCCGTTAGGGTGGTATACAGTAAACTACTTAATCATATTACATTGGAGTATCATATGTATACCTTGTAGAGACCAGATGCCTCGGAATACATAATATAATGAAGAGTCTCGGGTGCAACATGCAATTCGGCATGAGCTTGCCGATTTTTTGATTTTTTTATTATTATTTATTCCTGTACATAGAGTTATGCTGCCAAGAATATGAATTCAATCTTTTTATGATTTTTTGTTTCCTATGGAATTTTACAGTCAAACTATTCAATATTGGATATTCAATATTCGATAATAATCATTCGTATATCCTATATTTCATCGAATCCAATTCGATCCGGAAGTGCAATCCCCTCGGATATACGTCAGTTCCAAGTCTCCGAGTTCCGTCAGCAAATGCCGAGTCATCCTTGTATTTTTCACTGTATGGGTTTGTATGGTATTTTATGATCTTCGATCCGATCCCTTTTATGCCCTTCTCCAAGTACGGACTATGGAGACTAATCCATGACTCTAATAAAAAATAATCAAAAAAAGAAAAAAAGAAAAGAATAAAAGAATAAAAATCCTAAACTAGAATGGGCCCCCCCTCTTTTTTTTATTCCTATATATGCACATCTACTCCCATGGTGACCTGGACGGTTACTTTTCTCTATTACTTCATACTACTTCCAGTTACCTATACAACTTAGGTATCTCGATATTATTTCTTGGTCCCAAGGATTACCTACCTGCATCCGTCTACTTTAACCGAACTCAATTTCCTTTAATGATTTGTTAACGTCATTATATCATTGACCCCAATTTGACGTCGATCCTACTCGGAGCTGTGGTATAGCTAAGGGTCAAATTCCCCTACTATATTCTCTCTCTCTCTCTCTTTTTATATCACCACTTGCGACTTCATAAACCATGGCAGCTCGCCAATCAACACCAACCTCGGAGCACTCGCATTCTGACAGCAATGTCCGTAAAAGAGTATGCAAAGCATGCGATCGGTGTCGTTTGAAGAAATCCAAGGTATGTAAAAACAGAAAAGACGAGCAATCGTCCCCAACATACACTGACCCGGACAGTGTGACGGATCCAGCCCTTGTTCCCGTTGTCGGGCAGATAATGCCATCTGTGTCTTTGGAGAGCGCAAGAAGGCGCATGACAAAGTGTACCCGAAGGGGTAAGCTACAGAGCTATATTCACAACCCTAAAGAATCCCACTGACCAGCTATCTCCATAGATACGTTGAGATGCTCGAACAGCAACAATCCTGGCTCGTCAATGGCCTCCAGGAACTCTATCGACGCAACATCGAAGGCGAAGGCTGGCCTGGCGACCACCTGAAACTCGAACCCAACGGTCACCCACTTACTCACGACCTGCTTATGCGCCTCGGCGCCCTCGACGGCTCCAAGGGCGAGCGCTTTGAAGAAAATCCCGAAGCCCTACAACAGGATCTCTGGCACACCAATGCCGGCATGCAACGGCAGGAATCTTCCGACGGTGGTTCCGATAGCCCTCAGTCCCCCGTGCCTCGCTCGCGCTTCTCATCCGACGCTTTCTCCCAGCAACACATGCCGCCCACGCCACCCACCTATAGTCCCTCGACCCGGGTGCCTATCAAGACCGAGCCGCCTCATCAACCTCAGATGCCCACCACCCCGCAATTTGCCCAACCTATGTCCATGCAAGGGGTGGTCAACCCATTGGCTTTGCAGGGTCCGCAACAATGGCCTAGTCATGGGTTCAATCCTTTCGACGAGATGGATTTGATGTCCACGGCCGATTACTCCAATATGCCCTTTGACGACCAGCAGTTATCATCGCCCATGTTCAATCGCCAGGTTCCCATGAACTGCTTGTCTCAAGGGTCATATCTTGATTCCAAGAATGACTATGAGGATTTCAACCAGTTCCTCAATCCCAATCCTACGGAGATTACCTCGATCTGAGCCTTATTCTTTTTCTTTTCTTTGAAAGGTTACTTTCTTTGGGACTCTTTTTTTTTTAACGCCGTATGACGTGATGCATGTATACTATACATGTTCTGTTTCTCTCTCTTCTCTTCTCTTCTGGGGCTATTTTCCCCCAAGGTCTCTTGGACTGGATTCAGGCGCAATCGGGATCCTAATCACCTCTGTATAGTGTATCGGGTTTTTTTTTTTGGTTCGGGAATTGGAGTTTCGGCCTTTGTTTTCTTTTTGGTTATTTTCTCTGGAGTTTTAAAACGGGGTTTCAAGGAGGCGTCTATTCTGATTTTTTTTATCTCTCTAATTCCAATTCCAATTTCCATTGAAGTGTTTTGAGGTCACCGTTACACTATCCAAAACGGGAAATGATCTCATCTATGCCTAGGTACCGGTTCAGATCAAAAATGATCTTTGCGGAGGAAAATGCCGATTGAGGCCCTAGCTCTAGGGCTCCAGGGTTCTTGACTAATATCAAACGGGAATAATTCGGTGTCTGGTTTTTTATTTATTTTTTATATATTTGTATTTCCAATGATTATTGATTTTGATTATTGATCTTCTGACTCAGCGGATCTCTCAGCCCTTTTCTTCTCCGAAATCTCCACATTTGAGCGATTTTTGCTGCTTACGTGAGAATCCTGTTCTGCTTGATAACTCGGAGTACACAACTAAGTCGCCGAAATCCCGATTTCCCGTTTGCTCCGATGGTTTGACTTTGTACATGTTCGAATTTACTAGAATACTATATTGTAGAATACTAGAACTTGGAACTCCGTACTTCGTACCTTATAATAAACTTATAACTATATGTAACTAGGTATTCGTATCCGTCGTATTCGGTCTCGCAACCCCCTGACACAGCCCCAGTTATCAAACCTGCTGTCAACTTAGTTCTAACAAGAAAATGCCTGCCTAATACATGGTTAATCCAATACAAATGCCAATCCAATGCCAATCCAATGCCAACCCTCTCATATTTAGGTACCTGCCAATTATTAATACAAACCTTGGCATGTCTCCTATTTTCCTTTTTCCTTTTTCTTTTTTTCTCTCACGAGTCCGGGGTATAGATTCGGACGCCGGGGCCCGTTTCCTCCGACCGGATGCTGGCTTACCCTAACGCCGAGGTGTTATGTCCGCTTTATGCGTGATTATATTCCCGTGTAAAGTTTTGATTGCGAGAATACCAATTCAATACACTGGACCTTTTCATAGTTATACTTTTGGGGCCCAGGTGACTCGGGGAGCCTTTTATATGAATCGGGGTCACGGGTTAAGCTTGAACCCTAACCCGGCTAATTCAAAGCTCTCTCTCTCTCTCCACCCCTTCTCTCTTTTAGCCTAATCACCTTAAAACCAGGGACCGTCTCAGGGCAACATACCTCTCGACACCTTGAATATCAACATTTATGCTAAACAAAAAAAAAAAATTTGTTGCAAGGTGGCATTGTCGGTGATGGATTCCGCAGATTGCGGGGTTGTAACGTCATGTCCCTTAAAATGAAAATGTACATACTCTCTCTACATACTCTTCCCAAGGTTCTTCCCATCTATTCTCTCAGAAAAGAAAAAGAAAAATAAACCCCTCATTATGTCTGCCGAACAAGCTGCATTCACCTTCTTGCCTTTGGGCGCCATCATTCAAGAGTTCCGTGTCGGTGGCCAGAACATCGTTTTGGGTTTCCCCACGCAGAAGGATTATGTCCAGCACAACTCCCCGCACTATGGTGCCACCATCGGCCGCGTTGCAAACCGCATCAAGGATGGCCTGATTCAGGACTTGAATGGCCAGAAGATCCAACTGACGCAGAACGACGGCCCCAATTCCCTGCATGGTGGTGCGCAGGGTTGGGGTAAGCGCGTCTTTGACGGTCCACACACCGTTCAGCGCAATGGCCACGACGCCTTGCTGTTCAAGTACCTCTGCAAAGATGGTGAGGAGGGGTACCCCGGTACTGTCGAGGTGCGCGTGTGGTACACCGCCAGCAAGGAGGGTGACGCCAAGACCGTCCTGACGGCCGAGTACGAGGTGGAATTCATTGGTGATGAGTGCGAGGAGACTGTAGTCAACCTCACCAACCACAGGTAAAAACCCAGAACCCCTTTACAACCCCCTTCGAAATTGATGACCTCAATCTTGAAAATTGGAGAGCCTATCCCCCCGCTGACCAAGCTTCCTCTCCACCTCTCACAGTTATTTCAACATCGGCGATGGACCCGATATCTCAGGCACCACCGCTCAACTCGCTACAGGCGACTATCTGCCCCTCGATAGCACGGGTATCCCCTCAGGTGGGGTCGCCAAGTTCCCCCGCGATGTGACAACCCCGTTCACGCTCGCCGCAACGGGCGCCCACATTGACGACGTCTTTGTGCTGGAGTCCGATCCCAGCAAGATCCCGCTCGACACTCGTGGCTTACCGCTACGCCGCCTGGCGCAGTTCAGCAACGCAAGCACGGGTCTGCATCTCGAGGTGCACAGCACCGAGCCTGCATTCCAGTTCTACACTGGCAAGTACGTCGATGTGCCGTCGATCAATGGTGCACCGGCACACCATGAGGGCGCTGGATTCTGTGTAGAACCTAGCCGGTTCGTGAATGCGATCAACGAGCCTGAGTGGCGGTCTATGGTTCTGCTGAAGAAGGGTCAGTTGTTTGGCTGCAAGACTGTTTACAAGGCATGGAAGGCTTGATCTCAGTGGGTATACAACATAGCAGTACATAGTTAAAGTGTATTTTCCTTTTACATTCCAGATAAGTGGAGACTTGGCCCTACACAATAGATTATTATACAACGCTCGGTATTTGTAAAGAAAAAAACAAAGTGCCGAAGCCGACCAAGTTATCTCCGTTCCGGATCCTCGGCAGCCCGTTTCTGAGCCGGAATTTGAATTCCTCGGATGTTTATTAAACATGTTATTATATGACATCTGAATATATCTATCTAGATATCCCCTTAACTACTTACCTAGTTAGGTAACACACCTTTTAGGTTCCGGAGTATAGTAATACGTACCTAGGTATCAGTAGATGTAATATAGAAGTATACCCAATTCCAAAGAACTTGCCTAATCCGTCCTGACCCGCTCTCTTCCAGAAGAATCTCCACTGGGAATGTCAAGCCCGTGCCGTATTCCCGGAATGTGGCGCTGTAAGATATGTACTATTTAGGAGTTACGGGTATATATGATTTATAGTTATATTATAGTTACAGATGTAGTTAAACTATTGCAATAATCTAAGCCATCTCAACGGGGCCCATAATTATATGGCTTATATAGGCTTACTCTTTTGTGTATACTAGCCTAATGCGTACCTGGAATTGTATAATGGTGTACTCAATACTTCATATAATATAATTATATAATTATATACACTAGTTATATTGTTGTGTGTCTTGTTCTTATAAAACATAGTATACTCCCACGTGACCTCGGCCACAATCGGAGACCGGGCCAACCCGAGCCTCTTCACCCCCGCGCGGGGGAACTTCGTGCGTACTCGCAGATCAACAGACTATACACTGCACTTCTCTAATACTTGACTTAATTCCTGTGTGCCAAATCTACTTACAATGGCCTCGGCTCACGGAGATCTGCGCCATCTACTGCCTGGCAACTACAAGCGCTTCATAACATCCTGGCTGGAAGAGGACTGCCCTAGCCTGGACTATGGCGGCTTTGTCGTCGGCGAGTCAGAGGGCGAGGCCCGACTCCTAGGAAAGAGCAAGGTAAAGCAACAGAGCCTATAACATGGCATTCCGACCTAGTCCACAAGAAGAACATTAACTGATCCACCCCCCAGGGCATCGTCGCAGGCGTACCATTCTTCGACGAGGTCTTCTCGCAACTAGGCTGCACGTAAGTGTCCTAGTCTTCCACTCCTCCATTCAACTCCTCCATTCAGACCCCAGCCTCTCTAACCCATCTAGAATCGAATGGCACATCAAAGAAGGCGAAGCAATCACTCCAATCCAGCACTGCGCAACCGTCCGCGGCCCCATCCGCAAGATCCTCCTCGGCGAGCGCGTAGCCCTAAACATCCTCGCTCGTTGCTCGGGCATCGCCAGTAAGAGCGCCTCTATGCTCGCTGCGCTGCGTGCGCAAGGATGGCAAGGTACCCTGGCTGGTACAAGGAAGACAACGCCTGGGTTCCGGCTGGTGGAGAAATACGGCATGCTTGCTGGCGGCGCCGATCCCCACCGCCATGATCTGAGCTCCATGACCATGCTGAAGGATAACCACGTGTGGGCGTGCGCGAACAACCGCGCTGCAGCGGACGGCGGTGTTGCGGACCCGTCGTCAATTGAGTCTATTGCGGCGGCGATCCCGCGCGCTGTGCAGGCGGCCAAGGCTACTGGTGGGTTCTCGACCAAGGTCGAGGTGGAGTGTCGGAGTGTGGAGGAGGCTAATGCGGCGATTGGCGCTGGGGCTGATATTATTATGCTGGATAACTTTACCTCCGAGGGGGTGCGGGAGGCTGCAGCGCAGCTGAAGCGCGAATGGGCCTCGAAGAAGGCCTTCTTGATCGAGGTGAGTGGTGGGCTGACGGAAGAGAATGCGCCGGCGTATGTCTGTGCCGATATCGATATCTTGTCTACCAGCTCAATCCACCAGGGTACGGGGATCGTGGATTTCTCGCTCAAGGTATCGTTGCGGTAGGTTGGAGTGTATCATACAAAGTTTGAATTCGTCTTGATAGAGCATATATGGACGTGTATAAAGTACAACGAAACAAAAATAAAATCAAACGCCTGTCCTCGTCTCATGACCCTCGTAAATTATCATTACAAGCATATGCGATACGTGTAATGTGGAAGCGAAACACAAACAGACGGTGGGGTATATATAGTACAGGAGAAAACCGACAACAAAATCAAACTTCGATGTCGACGGTGATGCCCTCCCCTTCACTGGAGCTGGGAGCCTCATCTGAGGCAGAAGGGCGATTGCGACTGCCGCCATCTGCAATGGTCCCGGAAGGTCCGCGCCGCGTACGTTCCCGGCTGAGCTGATCTCGAAGTTTCTGGTTCTCGGCATCGCGTTCCTCGAGTCGCTTGCGAGCGCCGCTGCGGTCTAGGAGGCGACCTTCACGTTCAGATTTGAGTCGCTTCTCCAGCTCATGCAGCCTGTGAATCCATTTCTCATCGCCACCATCCCAGCCACTGTGCGAGCTACGCGTGCGTGGTATCATTGTGCCAGCATTGTTGTTGGTCAGTGTGCTGCTAGAAGAGGAGTGAGAGGGCTGCGGAAGTCCCGTAACACTGCGAGCGAGGCCTTTCTCGGGGCGAGGTCTTTCAGTGCCAACCGTTGAGCTAGAACGTCCTAAGGATCGTTCCGACTCTGCAGTTGACGCCAAAGAAGGGGATCGGGGTCCCGATGCCATGACTGTAGATGCAGGACCCTGTCCTCGCGAGTTGGATTGGAGTAGATTAAGTTCAGCCTTCAGCAGACGGTTCTCGCCACGCAATTTAGACATCTCCGGGGTGGAGCTCGACTGTCCGCGATCGGATCGCAGATTTTTCAAAGCCTCCTCGAGGCGCTCGAGCTTCTTGATGCGTCCGTTATATGACAGCTCAAGCGTGTGATAACGCTTAGTCAACTCATGGTCGATGCTCTTGATGCGAGTCTTGAAACTTGCCATCACGGCCTCGACAGTCTTCATTGCAAGTAGAAGGTTGCGGCTGAAGCCCGGCCAGAACAAAATATTACCAATGACCTCCTGGCTCGGAAGATTGCCATTGATAAGACTGTTGGAGTGCGCCCAGTCCGGCCCGCAAAGCCCGGATATTCTCTTCCAAATGTTAAGGAACATGGCGTTCCTCTCGCTAAGCTGGTCCTTGAATTGCTGTTCCAGCGATGCGTATCTTTTGCGGTCCTCGGTCCGTGCTTTTTCCAGATCTGTGATGCGGGAATTGCTTTGTGTAATGGTCCGGGATGCCTGCTGATGAGATTTGAGCGACGACTCGAACGACTGCTTGTCAGCTCGGCGCGCATGCCGTTCGCGATCCAAGAGTTCCGAGAGTTTGCGTGACTCAAGTCCATGACTCTCGAGCAGAGCATCACGGTTTCGAAGCAGAGATTCTTTTTCGTCTAGCTGCGAGCGGATGCTCTCCAAGTCAAGGGCGGTCGACTCGAGTTCCTTTTGTAGCTTCATGATATTGGTGATCAAGCTAGACCGGCTGCCGCTGAGGTCACCTAGAGTTTCTCTCAAATTGTTTTCGAGGTCCATCAACCGTTCTCGCCAGGTGGAGGTTTCAATCTCCTGGGCTGAAAGGCTCTTCTTCAGACGTCGGACCTCCTCCTTGGAAGCTGAAGCTTCGCGGTTCAATTCATTCATGATACGCTGAACATCTTGCTTCTCCTTGCTTCCAACCACCTCTCGCTGGTGACGTTCATCTGCCAATCGCTGCTCGAGTTCTCTAGTCTTCTCTTTTTCGCTGACCAAACTCATGTGGTAGTTCTTGAGATCCGATTCGAGGTCTCCGATGCGGATCTTATCACCGTCTTGCTCTTCACGAAGGAAAGCAATTTCATTCTGGCTTGACTCAATCTGCACCGTCAGCCGCTGCACCTTGGTGTTGGCCTCAAATAGGCTCTTCTCCATAGACTCCATCTCGCGATTGGTCTCCTCCAGCTCTTGTTGCACAGATTTGTACGCGGCCAGGTTGTTCTGTGCGTCTTCTTCAAGACGGATGATGCCTTCACTGGCAGACCGCATCTCGGCTTGCAAAACCCTGAGGTTTTCATCCTGGTTTCTTAGGTCCTCGTTCATGCGCTGGCACTCCACAATCTTCTGGTCGAGTTCGTCTCCGAGTGTATCCAACTCTTCCTGCGCCTCGGCCCGCAGGTCCTGGAAAGCGGCATCTCGTTCGTTCGCCATATGCACGGCCTGATCTCGTTCTTGCTGTAGATTTTGCATCTCTTCCTCAGCTTGATCAACATCAGCCTGGTATGCTTTGTCAAGAGCCTCTAGTTCTCCAATATAGTCCTCAAGTTCGGCTCGGATGGCTTGATTCTCAAGCTTCAGGGTGGATACTAGGTCCCGGAGTTGTCCATTCCGGGCTTCGAGTTCATCGCGGTCCATGTCGCTGCGTGACATACCTGTTCCGTCGCTAGCCTGGGACGATGGACGGATATGACTGCGTGAGGCAGATCGGTCGAAGATACTATCTCCAGCTATGGATCGGCCAACATGACGACGCTCTCCGAGCTTTAATTCTTCGATCTCCTGATAAAGACGTTCCTTTTCTCGGTTGCGAGATGTGAGCATTGAAGTCTGAGCACTAACTTCTTTTCTTAGTTCTGCGTTCTCCTGTTTAAGGAGCCCTAACTCTACCACAAGCGTGCTGTTGAGGGCGGTGGGAACTCGGTTGCCATCTCTATCAGACGTGTACGAAAGAGAGTCGTATTGGCCAGGCTTTGTGACGGAATACATCTCACTCCGCAAACGAATCGACTCATCCCGGAGTCTTCGATTTTCTTCCTCGGCTTGCTCTCGCGCTGAGGTTTCTGCGTCGAGCATATCCTTCCACATCTCCTGCATATCTAATTAGCTTGATCTGATTGCTTTGTGCCCATCTGACTTTGACTTACTCGCTCCTCTCTCGCGCCTGCATCGGACTCTCCTGCACGATTATCGCTGAGCGACTTGACCATTTCGGCCAACCGTCGCTTCTCACTTTCCCGTGCAATTGTTTCCGACCTCATACGCTCAATCTCGAGTTCATAAGTTTCAACCCGTTCGCGTAGGAAGACAATCTCTTCATCTTGGGGTGAGTCGCGATCACCTTCCTCTGATCCTTCGGGGTCATGATTGACCATAGAGTCCTTGTCCGATTGATGGTCTTTCACTTGTTTTTCCAAGTCCCGAATCTTGCGTCTTAGGCTTTGGTTGTCCTTTGAGAGTTTGACCTTGTCTGACTTGAGCTCAACATTCTCCGAGATCATCTCCTTGATGCCTTCCTCGGATCGCTTGTTCAGCGCCTCGTTAAGAAAGTGGATTCGCATTTTCAGGTCAAAGTTCTCCTTCGCCAGGCGATCAATGGTGCTGCTCTGTTCCTTGAGGGTCAAATTCCGGCCACTTTTCGCAAATGCAGGGGTCGAGGCCCCTAAACGCTTCTCCGGGGACGCTTGGAAGTCTTCCCGGAACCGTTGTGCAAAGGTGGTGGGAATTTGAATTCCTTTAACCCGCTCAGCAATTGCGGTATCTGTAGGGACATTGCTGTCTTGTGGCTTCGCCTTTGGCGTCACTGGTGTTGAGGTGTCTTCGTGTTCAACCGGACCGGCACGAGAATGTGGTGGTGAGCCTTCCTCCTCCAGCGTATGTAGGCCGCCATCTGTTAGACCAGGCGTATTTCTCTTCTCCAGTGGATTTTCTTCGCTGTACCCGGAGATCCCAGATGCCATGCTGCCAAGACTGGTTGTCCTGGCCATTTGCGCACGCCTTCCAGGGTGCAAGCTTCCATAGCTGTCAGACGTCGCGCCTCCAGTTTGAAGAGCATAGTCCGCGCCCAGTGTGGCATCGCTGTTGGTTGTTTCAGTGTTGTTACTTGCGACCGAGGAATGTGAGAGACGATGGGCGGATTGTCGACTAGTCAGGTACTTGGGTCGGCTGGCTCTACGACTACCAGTAGCACTGCCACTCTGCTCACTAAATAGGTGCGACGTACCGGGCGACAGGCTGCGGGAGGTGTTTCGAAGCTTCGAGGGAGTGAGCTGCGATTCATTCTCGGCCATAGAAAATTCGGATCTGAAGGGCCGCTCATCTTGGGAGAGCTGGCTGGTTTCTCGCGCATTATCGGACGATGTGGATTGATTTCGGCGCAGCGCTGCAGCTGCCGTAGGTGACGAGGAGAGGGAGTCAAGCAAGGAATTGTCCGCATGTTGTTCTGCTGGGTCAGGTGCCGAGTCCAAATTGGTATTCGGTTGCTCCTCCTCGCTGTGTCCCTCGTCTTCCATCGGGTTTGTCTCGGCTGGTTGTATGAATGAGAGCTGTGAGGAGTCCTGCGTTGTGTCTGCAACATTATTCTTTGGAACCCCAACCAGATATGTATCATCTGCGCCAGCAGCAGGACCGGTCGCAGCCACGTCAATTGTTGAGGGCTCCGGCAGAAAGCTCGACTCAATGTCCATCAGTTTGCGGCGCATTTCGTGCTCTTCGATTAAGGTTTGGTTATTGCCGCGTTCGTGGTCGCCATTTTCGCTCGATGGATGAAATAGACTGCTCTCGTCGCGGTCGACAGAGGAGGGAATAAAGCTGTGATCCTCTAGATCTAGTTGGGTCGATGTCATGGTGAATTCAGGGTCTTCATGTTCATGTTCATGGTCTTGGTCTTCTTCCGGCTCTGAAGGAGGTTGCGCGTATTCCGAGTGTGTTACCGAGTTCGGGGGGAGACCCCCCGGTGCGTCCTCTGCCATGAAGTATTCTGAACTGAGATCATTCAAGGTCTGATCTGGCGTCTGGAATGCCAACACAGAGGGGGTGCGCACTGTAGTTGTTACGGGGGAGATGACGCCCAGTGTTTGGGTATCCACTCCCTGCATCTCGCTACCCGCTTCGATCGGCGAATGAGCGCTCATTGTGGTATTTTGATGTATCAAGTTATGAAAGTTGAGAGACCAAGTTCTTGTAATATTCAAAATCAAGAAGTGAAAAGAAGTGAAAAGGTCTAAATTGCAATACCGAACATATTGGAAAGTCATCGGGCAAGAGCAAGTGGTATACAGCGGTAATGGACACGGCCAGGCACAATTATGTAGTGGTATTGCCACGCACTATCAACATCAACTACATTAATATTAATGCCACACGTATATCGCTTCATTGTACAACAGTAGACTATATACCCTTGGAAGGAAATAGGAAATATACAAATCGATGATATTCATATGTAAAAAAGACAATCATGGTATCCATAGCATCACATCACCGTCCCAAGCATTAAACGGAATAATAAGTAATCCACGCCATCACAGAACATTAGAAGGAAGGAAGGTATACTAGACAAAGTTGTATCAAACAAAAGTCACATAAAAGGGAAAAAAAAAGGGCGGGGGGTTGGGGTATGTACAGCCAGTGCATTCGAAGTCAAGGAAGAGGAAGAGTGTGCAATTACGCTGCAGCCTCTGTAGGTTCCGTTGCTTCCTCGTCCCCCTGAGAGTAGTTGGTTGAAGCGAAAATTCTTTCTTTGGAGCCGATGGCGTTGCGTAGGGAGTCAATATATGTGCGGAACTTAACTATCTCACGCAACAGATATGATGATTTCCGTTCCCAGTTTGCCATGGCTTTAGCGGCGTTGGGGTGGCGTGGAGAGAATGCAAGGTTCATCGCCGAACGCAGTTCATTGTGGCGAGAGAGATCATCCTCCACGTTCTGCACGTATGCCTGCAGAGCCGTCCACTGTTCCTCCTCTGTCAGGTTGGAGGCGACCATGCTTTGCTGCGGTGGGCTCCAGTCACTGATGTTGACCCGATCGGCGGGAAGTCGGGGTCGCACGCCTTGATGATCGATGGAGCTTCGGATGGAGCTTTGAATACTGGGCCGTGCGCCTGACGAAGGCGGCGGGGATCGACTTTCACCGCCGATCAGCGCGCTGTTAATGACACTGTCGCTCCATCCATATTCAATGTTGCTGATGCCTCCTACCAGTGGTTGCTTGGATAATCGCGCGCTCCAGTAATTGGCCGTTGAGACAAATTCTCGGACAATCTCAGGCGTTCCAGCTTGGAAGAGATGAACCGCCCCAGTAGGCAAACTCAGGGCCCAGACATGAGGACGAGACTTGGAGTATCCAGGCGATGGTAAGGCACTGGCGATGGTTTGGCGCAGCATAAACTTCCAAAGCTCTTCTGCATTTTCCGTCCAATTGCCGCCACCGACTATAACCCCTCCGGGCTGCTTGACCTTTTGCCGCATCGACTTGGTGGAGTTGTTGAACGAGAAAAGACGCATCCAGCCTTGCTGTATGACCGCAAAACAGTCATTCCAGTTCCGGTCCTTCGCCCGTTTGTCCACCGCATCTAGGTGATGCTTATGCTTTAGGCTTCCCTCCTTAGCCCACGGAGCTCCGGCTAGAGCTAACGTGTCATCTTCAAGGAGAGGGGTCGTTCGCTCGGGCTCCTCATAGCTATATACCGAGGGAGCAGAGTCCTCCCTAATGATGGCCTGACTCAGAGCATTGGCAAAACCGATAGATTGTTGGTATTCGCCACGAGGGAAGTCTGAGCCAAAAGAGTCCACAGACGCTGAAGTGAACTTGCCCAAAGAATATTTACTCCAGGTACTAGACCCAGTCGGACTCCAGACAGATGATTGGTCATCTAGGCTGGTACGGCTGGAGCCCATCATCGACGGAGGATAAAGCCTCCCAGCCCGGGAGCGGGGTTTGGATGACCATCGCGCAGCTCCATGGCTTGAATTGGCAGAACGACCGCGAGGGAAGATATCAGAACCACTCTTGCTAATTGTGCTGGGACTCCTACGGAGAGTACCGCTAGAGGGGCCTAAAAAGTTGTTGGACGACATGCGAGATACTTCACGTTCTGGTTGAGCACCGAACAGTGGCAGTTTTTGTTTTTGGATGGAGGTGTAGAATTCCTTCAATACCGTTTCAACTTGTTGCTCCCAGGCTCGCACTGTTCCAGTGAATGGCGTGTTAACCAAAGGCCCAGCATCAACATTGGCATCACCCTCGTTGTCAAACGAGCTGTGGGTGACCTCTGGAGGAAAAGTTGCAGATCGTGCCGATGCAGGGGCAGAGTGCGCTTCATGGGGTTGGGTCTTGGAACGGTTGATTGGACGTAAGGTCTCAAATGCTTCCGGTGCGGCATCCATTGCCACTCGGTGGATAGTGGGCATGGTATTTCGAACGAATTGGGATTTAGTCATTTTTGAATCGATGTCAGCCAAGTGCAGATCAGTGTTTAGTAGCAAAATAGAATAGCAAATGGTATGGACAACATCAGTAGCTTTGAAGCCATGACTCGGGTTGCAATCGCACCATCTGGTCGAAAAGGCATCCAGGACTCGATCCACTTGTTGGGTTTCTCCCTTGAGCACCAAACGGTCACAAAGAGCCCGAAGTGCGGCAACAATGTTGAGATTAGACCAGTTGTACAGTCGCATGTATGCTTCGCGAACCATTGCCCGATCAGGGTCACCCAGCCAAGCGGCAGCAGGCTCGTTGCCTACCACCTGATCCTGGCTGTCGAAGAGCCTTTGAGCTTGTTCTCGGTCTGCCGCTGTAGGGCCATCTTCAATAGCTTCGCCAGGTCCATCTGTCTGATCCTCAGTGTCATCGTCTGGTTGAGACTCTTCCTGCTCAATAAGTGGGGTGTTCGCAGCAGTCTGATAGTGTGATGCTGTTGATATAGAATCAACGGGAGATTCACAAGCTCTGTCCTCAGATGGGAGCGCTAATCTGGCTACATTGATTTGAGGAATATCGACCTGTGGTTTGATTCTGCGCGAAAAATCTTCCGCGACGGGGGACAGAGTAGCAGAAGCAGCAACATTCTGAGACCTCTCCTGCAAAGCACTGTCGGTGGAGACTTCGCCATTCGAAGATCGATCCTTCTCTGCAAGGGGCGAGAGGTCTTGGCCACGAGAGGCAGCAGATGGCTGAAGAGAAGACTTCGTTTTGGGAGCCCCAGGAGCTGAAACACTTTCTCTTTTCTTCTGCGCCTGCAAAAATGCCGGTTGTCGAATTTTGGCCTCCCAGTCTGCATTTTCTTTCCGGTCTAATTCTTCGTCGAGGTAAGGATTCATGACCTGCCGCAGGCTGCTCACAGGACTTGGAGCCGTCATAGTATCTATGGTCTGCGGTGCAAGATGTTGAGGAATTACAATTGGTGGAGGCGCATGGTCAGGCACCGATCTCTTCCGTCTACGGAAGAACGAAGATTTCTTATTCACGACCTGATGGGGTCCTGTGCGAGCGGAGGACGGAGAAGCACCTGCAGAGCTCTTGGCTGCCTGCTGAGGTCGTGCCTTCGGGCTGGCAGTCCCATTGGTTTCTCTCCTCTCGGTTTCTTGTAGGTGTGATGGATCGGTGGCATTTATACTTGCTGCATCTGCCGGTCCAGGGGATGGATACTTAGATCCAAAGACACGCCGGAAGAAACCTGGGCGTTCTTTTGTGCTTGGAGCAGGATGGTTGATGGGGACGTTGGTTGGGATGTTGGCTGATATTGTGGTAGCTGCCGTTGGTTCTGGGGGAGGAAAAGCCGGCTTGTTATAGGAGATGGTCGGGCTGGGAGCAGGAGGATCCAACGATGCCGTGATGGTCGGAGGGGGATCAAGCTCCATATCATTCATATTTTGGAAGTCATTGTCCCGAGCTCTGATGGTCCCCGTACCAATGTTTTCAGGCCGAACCTTTCGAACCTGAGGGGCATGAGCAGATTTTATACTATTCCGTCGCGATGCTACCGGTGTCCGCGCGGCAGCAGTTGTTGGTGTCCTACTATAATCGTGAACCTTCCGCGGTCCCGCCGGAACACTCGGGGTAGGTGCAGCATCGTGATCGTCGTACAGCGTTAAGTCCTGACCGACACTGGAATCGGCATAAGGTGCGAACGCTCGTTTTGGTCCACAATCGAAGCTGGCTGAGCGTCGGCCCAAGCCTTGATCCGTTCGTGCTCTGGGGATTGTATATGAGTAGTCTGCGCCGGAGGATGAGCTTCCTTTGCTGCCTTTTCGGGCAGTGTTTGTTCGTGGCATGGTTCCGGTACCACCGCGCGAGCTTCCCATCTGCCTCGGTGTCGTCTGGTGATTAGAGCTACTGTTGCTGCGTCGGCCCTTGGTCGCCATTATTGTTGCGTAACGGCCATTCCCATCTTCGTATCCATAGTCTGGTTCTGAGGACATTGATGAGGAGAATGTGTGTCCGCGGTACCGGCCATGCGAATCAGATTCTTGCGAGTAATGACTGTGATGGTCGGTTTCGAATGCGGAATTGAAAATACGGTAGTCGTCTAGAACAGATGAACTAGGGGCGAATTGATCGAGCGAAAGAAGCATGTTGTCGACGATTGACGTCCGTGTAGCATGTTGCGGGGATAGGGACAGATCATGCGGGTCTCGATCATCTCCCGGTTCACTGGTGCTCGTGGGATTATCCATGACGTCTGGGAAAGCATCACGGATGGATGCTCGAGCTGGGTATCCACGCTTGGAGGGATTGTATCTCGCGGTTTGGGAGGGAGGTGTATGGGGAGGAGAGTACGCTTCCCGTTGGGACATTATTGCGCTAACAGAAGTTAATTATTGCATTCCAGGCTGATTATTTCCCACGCGAGGGGAAGGGCAGGATCATTGTAGTATAGTAGGGATCCAGGGGAGTCAAAACCAGTGGTACCACATGTCTGCTGCGACGTACCTGATATCTTGCAGGTCTCACAAAGTGATTTGGGAGGGGGGTTTTCTGGATAAACTGACGGTCTCGAGCTGCAGTATCCGATTTGACGGATTGAAGGGTAATTCACTTGGTCATTGTCCCACGAAGCAAGGGATGTAAAAAAAAAAAGGACCAAAAAAAAAGGAATGTAAAAGGTTGGTAACAGGGCCGAGTAATGCAGAGAGACAAGAAACCGGGGTGGAACAAACTCCTGAGAGTCGGAGGTTTGGCGGGAACTTTTAAACTCCGGTGAACGGTGGGACTTGTATTTTTCTTTTTGTTTCTTTTTTTTAATGTATGAGAAAGATACATATATATAGTATTGAATAAGAGAGCGATTGCAATATATGATGAAACTGAATAGAAATGCATGTGCCAGGGGAAATTACTTCAAAGGGTTTTTAGGATGTGCCAACGCATCGATTCAGGGGTTTCATTAGTTATACAGTGTACATTAATTTACTTTATTAGTTAACTATATATTATATATTAAGTGTATGGTTATGCTTATATACTCTCATTTTAGTTATCTATACCATATACATTATAAGCATATTATACAGATATATCAAATCAATATTACATGCCTTATAATCCGTTGCCATACAATATACAATACAATTTTGTATAAAAAGTACAGTGGAGCCGTGGGGGGATGGAGCTACTTTGTATATCGGATATTGACTTCCGTACGGAGTACTCCGTAGGGAACTACATATTTACATATATAGAGTATGTGTGCATCAACAGGTATGAGCCCCAGACTTATAAGCATGTACTCCTATATTGACATTATGACTATCTATCCATTTTGACTCTATATGTACTCTGTACTCCGTACATATGCTGACTATGTATGTATCCTTTAGCCCCTTGCAGAGTGGATTATCTAGATAGAAACCCTTGTCTAGCGGGAATGACACTTGTTCGGAAGATACATGAGTTAAGATCTATCTAAACTTCAAATTCGAACAGATCAGAGAGTATATTATACAGAACAGTGTGTTGGAAACTAAACGTACATACATAATATAGTACGATGTAACTAAGTATAAGATCGAATATATTTGTACTGGATATACCCAACACGTGACCAAGATGACATAACCCCAACTTGCATCGGATACACGTACAACAACCTTGGAACCGGACTGCATTGTGTATGCCCCGAGACTGATTTCCCTTCTCGAAAACAGGGGTCTAAGATCATGAACCCTCACATCTCCGTCCCCCGCCAACATGCCGGCCCTGCCAACTTCGGCTCAACGCCCGCAACCCGGTCGAGTGTCCGCATGCCGCGCTTCTTCAAGAGGTAGGACCCAAAGAACGTCGACATGAGAAGCAATCACTGATGTGGGACAGGCTCTTCAAATTTCCACAAATGGACTTTGAGATGGCCATTTGGGAAATGACTTCCTTGTTGATCGCACCCAAGAAGGTCTTCAAATCGATATACTACCATGTAAGTGGTCTAGACTACCCTAACTGGCTTGGCCCTCCAACACTATACTGACCATGTCCCCTCGGATCTAGAAACGTGAGTCTACTTATTCCAAGCCCGGGTCATGCCTCGATCAAACAAACACATACAATCCTTGGCAATGACAGCTACCGTGGCCCTAACTGAGCAGCTATTGACGCCCGAGAACAGAAACCAAAAACACATGGCACCGGCCTGATCCGTCATTCACCTACCTACTATCATTCTTCCTCCTCCTCACAGCCTTCGCATGGGGCCTTGCTTATAGGCCGGGCTTCGGTGCAATCATACGCCTCACCTTCCTCTTCGTGTTCGTGCATTTCATCGGCTCCTCACTGCTCGTCTCAACAATTGGATACTTTATCATTGGTCGTCTATTCGGTCCAAATGGAGCTGCCGCCTCTCTGGCTGGCCTGCGGGGTTCCCGTGGCCGAAGACGAGGTGCTGCCCAGGGATTGTTTACGCAGCCAGGGGAGAAAGAGCAATTGGAGTTTGGATATTGTTTTGATGTAAGACTTGCTGCCACAAACACTGTGGAATTTCCGACCTTCTGACACTATCCTTGTATAGGTATCCAACCGGGCCTTCTTTCCTCTCTACCTCCACCTCTACGTGGTGCAGTTCCTTCTTCTGCCGCTCCTCACCCGTAGTCCGAGTGATTTCCTGGCTACTTTCCTCGGAAACTCGCTCTACCTCTCTGCTCTCATTTACTACACCTATATCACATTCCTAGGGTACAATGCTCTTCCCTTCTTGCACAACACAGAACTTCTACTTGTGCCCATCCTCATATTCGCCGTTCTGTGGCTAGTCAGCTTGATTGCCGGTTGGGGTATTGTCATGCAAGGCCACAGCGTTAAAGGGTTGTTCTGGGGCGTGTGAAGTATCAAGCTTCCCCGCAAATAAACATCTTTTTCCTGGCTATCTATTCTCTCCCTGGGATTTCAATTCCGTGTATGAAACTTGAAATATGGTTTTTGTTTTTTTTTTTTTTGCCCTTGACTTTTTTTGAGACCGGCTCATGCATTTCCTAGGAAGGCCAGCCCAAAACTGAGGTGTTTCTCTAATGCTATGGGGGCGTCGGTGTACATGATTTCAATTTACAAGATTGGGCATATTTTCTACTGAGTGATTCCAGATGTCCAATGTGAGGAATATCTCAAAACTGTTTGCTTTGCTTTGTTTTTTGTTTTTTTGTTGTCTAGATGTGTAAACAACAATTCGACCCAAGTCATGACCAACATATAAAACGATATCCACGAGCTTATTTCTTCTTTCCACCAACTTTCTTAGCAGTCTTTCCCGAAGCTGCGGCGCGCATACGGTCCTCCCGCTCCTGAGCAGCATCAGCACGCTCCTTAGCTTGCTCATCCTTCTCCTCCTTCTCCGCCAACTTGCGCAAGCGCTCCGCCTCACGCTGCTCACGGATAACGGCAAGGCGAGCCAGATCCGACTTCGCCTCATCGGTCTTACCCTCGGCGTGTAGCTTCTGGTAACGCTCACGGGCCTGCTGGGCCTGGACGGCCTCCCGTTCACGTCGGGACAACTGCGAGATATCCTTGACCTTGGCGGGCTTCTTGGGCTCCGCAGTGGGCTCTTCCACAGCCTTCAGGGTCTGCGAGCGGGACTTGGCAGTGTGGTTGGGGTTGGCGGGGAGCTCGTTGTCGGATTCTTCCGAGTCTGAAGGGGGTAAGTCGCCCGGTTGGGCGGGTCCTTGGCCTCGCTTCTTCAATGCGGCTGCCTTCTTAGCTTTGGCAGCTGCGCGGCGCTCCTCACGGGTTCCAGCAGCTGTGGATGACTCGGTGGGCTTGGACTCGTCCTCACTGGATTCCTCAGAGCTTTCTTCTTCAGATGAAGAATCTTCGTCACCCGATGACTTGATTTGCTCTCCAGGTTCCTATGAAAGAAATAACATGGTCAGGGTTGCTGTGGAAATTGAGTTGGGATTGAAGTTCACTTACCCGCCAGAGACCCATTTGGTTACCATCCTTGTCCAAAGGCTGGAGATCTCTGCTGAAGTGCTTGCCTCCTATTCATTGTCTGATCAGCTTTCAGGTATCTCGGACTCTGCAGGCGCACACGCGCACACGCGCACACGACATACCTCCACGAGTAGGCTTGGAGAACTTTCCTCCACGACCACGGGGTGCCATATTGATATGTAGGAACTATTTTGAGAACTTTTGAAAGAAGGCTCGAGTAATGTATATTTCTATATTGAGAACGAGTTAGCGAAGTTCAACGTTTTCATTGAGGGGGGTCTCGCAAGTTTCGCACACAATGGAGGGGCAAAGGTGGGATGTCGCTTTCACAGTTCCTAGCCAGAATAGAATCCCAAAGGACAAAAAGGACGTACCTAGAGAATACAAAGTATTGCAAAGACCTAATGTATAAAAGATGAATAAAATTGAAAAAAAAAGGCAGAGTTCACCTCCGTCACCACGAGCCACCGCGAGTCACCGCGTTCGCATTAATCACATGTGGGGTTTTTTTCTCTCGTCAAACCACAACTCGTTGATTTGTTACTTTGTTTTATATGTTTTATGATCATCATTATATATTATATATATCTATATATATACATATACATATCTACATATATTCTATACGATATTATCCTATTTTTCAAACTCGAGCCAAACCAGTGCCCACTTTGATCACTCGAGCCCCAATCAAGGTCAATCCGCCAACCAAGATCGCAGATCCCATGAACATTTGGGCATACAGGTAGTCGCCATCATCACGTACAACTAATTCACCAGCAATAGGAGACCCTATAAGGGCTGCCACTGCCACCACACTAAGCACCATACCCATGCGTACACCGATCTTCTTCATATCAGTCGTGAGGGTGCTGAGGGTCGCTGGGAACAAGGATTGAATACCGGCAGCAAAGAGTCCATAAAATGTGGCAAATGTCCACAGCCCGGACATACCGTTGACGGCCGCCCAGCAGTAGCCAACCAAGGCCGTCGCAAAACTGAAGGGGATCAACAGGTTGAGAGGACCGGTGTACCGATCAGCAAGCAGGTTGGGGACCAATCGCCCGATCAATCCGACTCCATTCATGACCAGGAGTAAATCAATGGATCGATCGCTTGAGACGCCGATGATGTTACGACTAAAACTGCCGATGTAGAAAAACCCAATATAGAGGCCCCAGAAGTTCATGAACATGCCAATCGCGAACAGCAAGTAGGGCAGCTCGGTGAAGGCAGCCCACTCGACAATCGGACCACTCTTGCGTGGAGGAAGACGCTGCTTGAGGAACAGGACACACGGAGTCAGCGTGGCTACCGAGATAAAGCCCAACGTCCGTATGGTCCACCCATACCCGACCTGTGGCAGCATTTTCATGATCACGGCTGGGAAGACCAGACCCCCCGTGGCAGAACCCGACGCAACGATTCCAATAGCGATCCCACGGTTCTTGGCGAAATAAGTTGAGACCAAAGCCAAGGTTGGGCAGAACATGAGCCCACACCCAATTCCTTGACCAACCCCCTGTGCCAGGAACAGCTGCCAGTACTTGGTGCAGAGCGAGGTCATGAAGATACTGAAACATTCCAAGATAGCACCACAGGCCAGGGTAAATGTGAAATAGCCGGCATCGGTGGCCCTGCCGGAGAAAGTGCCAATAAAAAACAATAAAAAGATCTGGATACTCCCAACCCAAGAGATATCCGAAGGGGGATGTCCCAGTGTCTGGGAATAATATGTTTGGAAGACCCCAAAGCTGTTGATGTAGCCCCATGTATTGAAGATGACGAAGTGTGCGAGAGCCACCTGCGACCAAGCCTGAAATCCGCCGTCCGGGGGTGGGCCGAGATCTTTGCCAGATTCCCGAGTGCGCACCGCCGATAATGTGCGATTCAAGGCGCTGGTGTTGGTAGGTACGTGGGAAAGGTCGGGCTCATAACCAATAGCTGATTCTTCATCGGAGGAGTGGCGAGTATGGCTTTGATCTATACTGTTCTTTTCGTTGGCTTGTTCTTGACCATGTTCTTCGGTCATACTTGAGGGTGAGAGATCGGAGACCATATTAGAAGTTGACATGGTTCGTTTATCCCCGTAAGACACCATATAAATGCACAAAATAATTTTCCCAAGTCAAAAATCAAAGCGGAGAATTTCTTATAACGGGGATCGTTCCGATCGTTCTTCTCGCCTATTCGCAGAGATGGCCGCGCCCTTCGGATAGCATACGGGTCCACTTGCGACTGAGCATATGTTTTTTTTTTTTTTTTTGTTTTTGTTTTTGTTTTTTTTTTGAATGGTCTATCTATGTGCCCATGTATGTGTGGTTATGTGGTTTGCATAGATAGGATTTGATATCTGATCTTATTAGTACGATCTTCGTCTTTTGTAGAGTTGATATCGAGTATATAGGTAATAAGGCTGTAGTATATTCCAGCTATTTCTCATGTTTCTCTCGCCCTTTTTCTCTAAATTGAATAGCCTTCGATATCTATATGATATGGCTATACTATATCTACTATATATACATACTTACCTAGGTGTATATCTTATATTGACCCCACACTCACTTGATATGGCGCAATCCCGGGGTCCCCGCAAAACCGGCTGTCTCGGATTACATATTCTATTTTGGATATATGGAGATATAAAAACTTCAGGAACTTCAATAGCTATCTTTCTAACATGTACATACAGGTGAGTCTATACAAAACAAAAAATATGGTAAAGGACCTGTCTTAGGGGGTAAAAACAGGAGAGCATAAACCCCAAGCCAAACAAGCTAAAACAATAGCAGAGGTAACGCTCGTATAACCTTTGAACTAGTTCAGAGTGTCTTTGATATGGGGGCTAATGGTCCTCTAGCAATAGATCAAACCATCATCAAGACCGGGTGATAATTCCCAGCATGCCGAATGTGAAACGGATGCCAAGGCCAGACTCCCCAGAGCATGGCGTATACTTGGCTGGGGTAATCATGGGTTTGTTCCAGAATATGCAAATCTCAGTGATCTTGGTTGGAACTGCTAAAAAGCATCTGAATTGATCCAATAACATCGGCCGGTTCCAATAAGTGCCAGCTGGCATCGGTCTGCTTTGAGCTGGCACCCACCGTAACTGAGTAAACGTGGTCGCGTGGTAGATCAAACTTCTTGAGGGCTCGGAACATATCTAAATTGCATGTCAATCCACTGGTTCGGCACTGGTCAAGGTGAGGTGGTTTTTTGGTTGTTTTTTACCTTCGTCAGTGAAGTCATCCCCCAAACATAAAATGAACTCCGGTGCCTTCCCTGGGGCCGTGCCATATTCGTTGACCAATCGAGTAGCGATAAATCCTTTGTTCACAAAGGTTGGTCGAACCTCTAGATTGGCCTTACCTGCCATGACTTCCACATCCCACCGTTTGGCGACAGTGTCCTCCAAGGCCTTTCGACACTCACGAGCCTGGAACGCACCGTACTCTGGGTCTGCGCGACGATAATGCCAGGTCAATGCTACCCGTTTCCGTTCAATGAATGAACCTTGTGTTCGCTCTGTGTAATGTTGGAAAACATCAACTACTTCCTTCTGCCATCCCATGTTGCTTCTCTCGGCCAAGTTCTCCCAATCCTCCGATCCGGGTTTTCGGATAAAACAACCATGCTCAGCACTCAATCCGAGCTCTGGGATATGGCCCATCCACTCGTCCAGGAAGGCCTGGTCCCGTCCACTGATAATCCACACGGCATTTCGTGGGTCGGCTGATAGGCTCTTCAGAGTACGGAGTACCCGATCTGAAGGAATGGCCGCCTGAGGATCCTTGACAATTGGCGTCAATGTGCCGTCGTAATCGAACATGAACAGTCGTCGGCGAGCCTTACGATACTGCTTCATGAGTTTTGCGCGATCGAGTGCAGGTGTAGCGACTGATTGGTCAAAGGACGAAAGGTTGGTCAGTAGGCGATTGAGGTACTGCCTGGACCACATAGAAACTGTGTTGGTCACCACATGCTTGTATAGCTTGAGATGTTGTTCCTTCCGCTGGTCGGCTGGCATATTCAATGCTTGATTGATCGCTCCAGCCACCCCAACCATATCCCATGGGTTGATGTGGATGGCACTGGGCAGGGTGCCCGCCGTTCCGGAGAATTCAGAAAGAATCAAAGGGCTGTGGTTGGTCTGTTGGCAAACAATATATTCCAGACTCGTTGTGTTCATGCCATCTCGCACCGTAGTAATCAAGCCGACATCGGCAACACGCAACAGAGCGAAATACTCGCGCGGGGACAAGTATTGCGGATAGTACTGGACGGGCGAGAAACTCAAAGAGCCAAATCTTCCATTGATGGTTGAAACCAAATTGGATATTTGGCCAGCAATTTTGTTTTCTGGGTCTTCCTTCTCCTCTTCCACGCTGGTTGGACTCGTCACCTGGATGAGGACAACTTTGTCACGCCATTCCGGATAGCGCTCCAGGAAAATTTCGAATGCCTGTAGCTTCTGCGCGACACCACGAACACTGTCCAGCCGATCGCGGCCGACGATGATTTTCTTTCCAGCATAGAGCTTGCGAATACCCAACACAGTCTTCTCGATATCTGGAGCCCCAAAGGCGGCTTTTTGAATCGACCGTGCGTCGATACCAATGGGGAAGACATCTACTGCAACATGGGCCCCATACGCATCAACCCCGGCAGAGTTGGACTCAAAGCCCAAAACACGCGTGCAGCACGAGGTAAAGTGTCGCGAGTAGGAAAACGTTTGGAACCCAATCATGTTGGCACCCAAGACTCCCTCCAGGATCTCCTTGCGCTTCGCAAGACACCGGACGAACTCGCTGCTGGGGAAAGGCGAATGTAAGAAGAATCCCACATAAATATTCGGGATACGTTGCCGCAGCAGACTGGGGAGAAGGAATAAGTGATAATCATGAACCCAGATCACGTCTCCTTCTTGATATTCCTGCACGATGCGATCCGCAAACAACTGGTTCAGGCGCACATAGTCGGCCCACCACCGCCGCTCAGATCGGCCATCTGTCGGGCCATGTTGCTTGTAGTGAAGTAGAGGGTATAGCTCACGTTCGGCATAACGGCGCCATCTCCCTTGGTCTTTCAGCAGAATAGTCTCTTCTGGTTCTTCTGATGCATCCGACAGCCACACAGGTAATACCCGGCCATGACGACCCGAGCTCAATTGTTCATCGAGTCGTTCTCGGTCCTGTTGGGTGACACTGATCCCCTCCACCAATGGATGTGCGGGTGTCTTCTTGGTTACATCCACGGGGACCGGCGCAGTAGCCTTGTTCAATTGTTGGTTAGCAACAAGGTTACCGGGGGTTAGGGGTGCCTTGGCTGCAGAATTGGGATGTATTTGCTGCAAGGGTGATTTCACATCCACATCAGGCTCAACCTCTCCTGTCCAGCCTACCAATGTGTGTGACCAAGAAGTCTCTTCCGATGCAAGATGTGCAAATGAATCGAACAGTGCTGAAGTACCGGAGCGCGACTTGAGCGTCTGTTATCCGGTCAGCCAATGCTATCTTCCAAATAAAAAGAATCATTCACGTACCCAGTCTGACCCCGATCGAAAGTTGAGCTTGTATGGTATGCAGAAAGCGGCGCTGATGAGGCGGCCACTCAAATGAAGTCCCGGGTGTTGCGTGCGTGGATCGGTCTCAGGGGACATGGGAGAGTCTGAAGTCAAGCTTAAGCGGCGCAGCAAATCGACGCCGGATGATGCTCTCCCTGCAGGCTTGGTCTCAGACGGGTCGGTGGTTGCAGCTTTGGTCCCGGGGAGATTGTCAAAGTATGAAGGGGCCTCGTTCGACATCTTCTCTAGACTAGGTGTCGCACTGGTCGCTTTGGTATATGCTTCATTTTTGAGAGCTTTTAATCCAGGCCCAACGAGCACAGGGTTTGGTTGGTCATCGGGTACCTGCGCGGGGCTCTCTGATTCGGACATGACGAGCAGCCGAGTAGCGCTTATATGACGGGAAAGAGCGAGGATGAGATTCGATGTGTTTCAATTAGACTGTGAGAGTTAGGCTGCGATTGTCACATGCACCAACGTCCGGGGAAACCCTGGACATCGGTGGGTTGGGAAATAAGAAGATGATCAAGAGTACATACCTCGGGGAGTTAGGACTGAGTCGATAAGCAAAGTTCGGGGGGAAAAGGACTATCGCAAGAAAGCCATGGACGATGTAAGGAGGATAATCAAATCAAAAACAGATAGACTATAGGTAAAGAAAGGAGGAACAGGAGATAGAAAGGATGGAGGGGCAAGCGGTGAAGTGAGGTTGTCTTATCGAGTTATCGAGTTATCGAAGGAAATGACCTGGAACCGATTAGACCACCTTAAGGCTGAGATCTTCCAAGTTCACGGTGCAATATTAATATAGAAACTGTTTTAAGACGAAGTTAAGAGAGAGTATGGAGGGGGAATTTGTGGATATTTCCTCAGTGCTACGTCATGTATGCATTTCTTTTTCTTTCTACATATGTACATTGGATATCATATAATCATAACTAGTTATAACTAGTTAACTATTGTATAGCTAGTGATATTGTGCAGTAGTACTCCTTTATTTTTATATATTTTTATATACTTTTGATCTATATGAAATGTTAACATTAGGTACATTTTCATAAACTGAGATAGATGTAGAATACTATATGGTATATAAATAGTGATCGTCCTGAAATGCAACTGTAAATACCCCTTTGTCACATGGGCTATTTCTGCCTGAGGCATAGATTGAATTAAATCGACCGAAAATCAATCTTGGGATGCTGCATGCATCCCCGGCATGGTGACATCCACTCCGGTGTTCTCTTTTACTCTCTTTAAATGCTGTAATACTGTTATGCAGCTTTCAAGCCTACCTTTACGCATTCGTCCCTCTCACCTCTTTCGCCCATTCCATAGCTCCGTTGCGGCAGCCAAGACTCCCGATGTCTTTGCCAACAGCCTCCGAAAGACTCTAGAAGCTCATCGGTCCACCAATCGGTCTCGTTTGATCCGCAAAATTTACCCCATTGATGATCCCGCGGGACTCTGGCGACCTGAGATTCCACCTGAGAGTCGCGCCAACTACCAACCACCCGCGGAACCAGCGCTACCGAATTCGGAATATTCACCTGATACTCCCGATCCAGTGTCTAAAAGACGCCAGAAAAAGCGCAAAAGTCCTGTGGATATATCATCTCACCAATCACCCATTAATCGCCATGGAGAAGATCCGATTCAACCTGCAGGAACAGGTCGTCCGGCACAGAATCCATGGCTGAGAAATTTGGAGCTGCCTCGTGCCAATGCCGAGATCACTCTGGATGCAGAAATTCGAGCATTGGATCAATACCTGGCGCCAAGAGCCCAGGAACAAGTTCGCGTAGAGAAGCTCAGGATAGAGGTAGCTTCACTTCTCAAAGCAGTGGTCCCGCATGCCCCAAGAGTGATTGGATCCCACTGCACGGGTCTTGTACTGGCGCACTCCGACCTTGACTTTATACTACCATATGAAGACCTTCCTAGGTCACTAGAACGTGATCGAAGACCGAGCCCCACGCGGCCTCAGATCCAAGATGCTCACATCCGCCTCCTGCGTCAAGTCCAAAGAGCTCTACAGCACACCGATACTTTCGGCAACCATGTCAAACTATCTGACAAGCGAAACCCCTCGCTATCCGCTCGCCACCAGCCGACTGGACTGTTGCTAGAATTTTATTGTGGCGAGGGTATCCCTGCGATCACGGAGTATCTGCAAGATTATCAGGCCGAATATCCCGCCCTGCGCCCGCTGTACGCAGTAACACGCACATTGTTAGAGGCGCGTGGCCTTTTTGGCTCGCCGCAGGCGAGCATTGGACCGGATGCGCTAGCCCTGCTCATCGTGGCATTCCTGAAGATGAACCATGGCCGGTTCCCCGGGCCCAATAACTTGGGTAACCAGTTCCTTGCTCTTCTACAGTTCTATGGCACTCAGGTTGACCTCCAGTCTGCTGGGGTCGCCGTGGATCCTCCGGGACTTTTCGGCGCAGACATGTTACCTGTAGCTTCCGATGCTGATGAACCTGCCCACCAGCGCGGTCAACGTTCGCTGATCAGTGCCAAGCGGACCGCTGCGGCGAAGCGGAATTTGATTGTTGCGCAACGATTATGCATACAAGACCCTACCCATTACATGAATGATCTAGGTCGGTCGTGTACACGGACTTTCGAGTTGCAGAGTGCATTTGCAGCTGCGCATCAGCAGCTTCGTCACGCGTGCGATGAATGGGCAAGTGATGGCAATATTAAGAGTTCAAGTGTCCTTGCCACTACTCTACAGGCTAATTTTGATGGGCTAGAGAACGTGCGCAATCAACTCGCGTACCTCTAGTTGAAGGAAAGTGTAATCTGGCGGTAGATCAATCAAATCAACTGTTAATCAAATTAATATTCCCCTATTCGTCTCATCAACGCATGTAGAAATTGCCTGAGGCAGCAGATACTCGCATAGTACTCGGAGTACTTCGTCTATAGTTTTGGCGTCGGATTCTCTTTGTGGTCACTGAACAAAGAAACACCTTGATCGTTGTTCCCTCGGTTTCTACTCATAAATCAAGGGCACTTCAATTTCCTCTTGTAAGTTTCTTCTTTCTCTTTGAATTTGACAGCAAAATACAACAACGCTGAAGGCTACATTTTCACTCGGTGCCCAGGTGTGTCCATTTGATTACTAAGTCTATTGGAGACCCGTGGACGCGACGCGACCTCGGGACTATCAATTCGTGGGGGTGGCCGAAAACCGCGACAATCAGCTAAGACTGTCGAGTCTGCTCGCTATGCTAGCTACTGGCTTTATTTGATAATTCTTTCTTCAAATGCCATCCCGAAAGCGCGTGCAGGTGTCTCCGGACTCCGACGAGGAAAGCGATGGGTCCAGCCAGCCAGCCATGAGTTCCTCGGTACGATTCCGGCAAAGTATGAGTTTTAAGCAGAGCTAACAGTCACAGAGGAAACGACAGCGGACGAATTCGGAGAGCTCAACGAACTCGGAATCTCCAACCCCTTCTAGCATTGTTGCCAACGACGCCGATTCACTTCTAGCCGTCAACGACGATGCGTTTCTCGACGACGAGGACGAGCTAGAGCTCCGCCAGACTCAGCTCATACAAGAAAAGTATTCGCATCTGATCGACGAAGCCAACGTGCCCGCTGAACACGGAATTCTCGAACGTGTTGAGTGCTACAATTTCATGTGCCATGACCACTTCTACGTGGAGTTGGGCCCTTTGATCAACTTCATTGTTGGAAAGAACGGCAGCGGCAAGAGTGCAATCCTGACAGCGATCACCCTTTGTCTAGGTGGCAAAGCCTCGGCAACAAATCGTGGCCAGAGCCTTAAGAATTTTATCAAAGAGGGCAAAGAAAATAGCACGATCATCGTTCGCATCAAGAATCAAGGCGACGGTGCCTATTTGTCAGACGATTTTGGGAAAACCATTATTGTCGAGCGTCATTTCTCCCGAAGCGGCACCAGTGGGTTCAAGATCAAGTCAGAGAATGGGCGCATAGTCTCGACTAAAAAGGGCGACCTGGATGCTATCACCGACTACTTTTCTCTGCAGATTGAAAACCCTATGAACGTACTCTCTCAAGATATGGCCCGTCAATTCTTGAGTACATCAAGCCCAGCTGAGAAGTACAAATTCTTTGTCAAAGGCGTCCAGTTGGAACAGCTTGATAACGACTACCGGCTGGTGGAGGAATCCCTCGACTCAATTGAAGAAAAGCTCAGAACATCATCCCAAGACGTACAAGTCCTCCAAAACCGAAAGGACCTGGCCAAGAAAAAGCTCGACATTTCTGACCAGCACGATTCTCTGAGAAGACGGATCAGAAATATCCGAGGCCAAATGGCTTGGGCCCAAGTTGAAGAGCAAGAAAGAGTCAGTCCCACCCTACCGCCTTTTTGATGATTGACTGACAAGACAGATGGAAATCTCGCTCACCGAACAAATCGCCGAGGCAGATCGGAAAATTGCTGAAGCCGAGTCGCGCCTCACTCGGTTTGACGCTGCCTTTGATGAAGTCGCCGCGGAGGAAACAGCCGCAGGTGAACATTCCTGGAGAGCTGCCGTGGCAGTGAATGAGGCCCAAGATGAAAGGGACAAAATAAAGGAAAAATTGGACGCCGAGATGGCCGGCCGACATGATCTACAAGTATGTCCTTCCAGTCAACATGAAATATCTTCCCTGACTGTTTTGCATAGGCGGAACAACGCCAGATTAGGGACTATCTCAAAGCGGCCCAGTCGAGAATCCAGGAAACCCAGCAAAAAGTCGACAATGAGAATCAGCGTCTCGCTGACGTGAGTGATGGCGGCTACGCTCGAAAACAAGAAGAGTGTGAACAAGCTGCCAATGACGCTTCTGCTGCCAAAAGGGAATACGAGGAGCATCGGCAAGGCGCCGCTCGCTTACGCGAAGATGTCGAAACCGCCGAGAGAACTTATACCGAAGCAAAAGGTCCTCTCGAGCAAAAGAAAAACGAGATCAGTCAAGCGGAGCAACAACTTGAAAATCTCACTAGAGAAGGGGGATCCAGGCAGTCCGGTTTTCATTTTAAAATGCCCGCACTGCTCAAAGCGATTGAGCAGGAAAAGTCTTGGGAGTCGGCCCCTGTCGGCCCCATTGGCCACCATGTCACTTTGCTCGAACCAAAGTGGTCGTCCATTTTGGAAAGAGTGTTTGGTGGTACACTGGCCAGTTTCATTGTTTCGTCCAAAAATGACATGAAGCTTCTTTTCGATATCATGCGACGAGTTCAGTGGTGAGTTTGACCAGAAGTTCATGTTGAATCTGAAGCTGACCTAACAGCAACTGTCCAATCTTCATCGGCTCTGGTGGCTATTTGGATACCTCGGCACACGAACCAGACTCCCAGTACAAAACTGTGTTACGAACACTTCAGGTACCGACCCTCACCCCTTCCCCGAGTTATGGGATGTGCTGACCTTTCAGATCGATAACGAATTGGTGCGGCGACAACTGATCATCAACCATGGGATTGAACAGATGTTGTTGATTGAGGATGTAAAGGAAGCCTCCGCTGTACTATTCGACGGTCCACGACCAAGGAACGTTAAGCGTTGTTACTCCATTGATCCAAGAGATCGACGTCGAGGGCTCCATCTTTCATACAGCCGAGCCGGAGAACCGAGTCAGGCTCCTGTTATGGGATGGACCGATGGCCCGCGCATGAAATCCGATGTGGCCTTGCAAATCAAGTAAGCAAGCCCTCTTCCTTTGAACCTGTGACACTGGCTAATAGCTCTAGCGCACAACGCGACATTATCGCCGACCTCAGACGCCAACAGAAAGACATCGAACAGTCCTTGGTAACTGCCCAGTCACACGTCAAGGCCTGCAAACAGGCACTGGTCCGACACGGAAGAACCGAGAAAGATCTACAAATCCAAATGCAAACTATGGAAGATCATGCCGAGGGACTCAGAGACGCCTTGGACAAAGAAAACGCCGAGGATGGACGCATTGACGCCCTTCAGGCAGCATTGAAAGAAGCTGAAGATGAGAAGCAGCTCAATGAGGGATCATACCAAGATAGTGAGGCAGCCATGAAAGCCATGTTGCAGACTCTCAAAGAAATTCGACGGGAACTCTCCGCGAAAGACGCTGAACTTGGGACCCTCCGAGAAAAACTACAAGTTGCTGAAAGCGAGCAAAATCTTGTGAAAACGAAACAAACCAAAATCCTTGACGAGAAGAACGAAGCTCTGAGACTTATTGGTGAAGATAAAGAGACTAAGGCTACAATCGAGGCGAGAAAGGAGGTGGTAAAAGCACGGGTTATTGAATACAATGAAAAGGCCAACTTGGTTTCTTCTCGAGTTCCTGTGGACGAAGGAGAAACACCCGGCAGCCTCGACAAAAAGCTTGATAAACTAAGCCGTGATCTGAATCGTTACAACTTGGAGTATGTCTCTTGCAGCTTACTGTTTGGCACAAAACTGACTTTTCAATAGGTTGGGAAGTTCTCGAGAGGAAATTGCTGCTGAGGCAACAAGGACTGCAGCAACCTATGATCGAGCCTTGCAGCAGCTTGAACAGTTTTCAGCCTTGAGTCAGGTAATTACCCTTTGTGTTCTTTCTTTTGGTTTCTTTGGTCTCTTTGGCCTGTTCTAACATTTATTTAGGCCCTGAAAGATACCCTCCAGAACCGTAAGAAGAGATGGGAGATCTTCAGATCCCACATCTCGTCTCGGGCCAAGGCTCAATTCACCTATCTCTTGAGTGAGAGAAGTTTCCGTGGTCGGCTATTGGCGGACCATACCAACAAACTTCTGGATCTACAAGTAAGCCTGTTCATACAAAAAGCATTGGGGGAAACGGACTGATGAATGCTAACTACTGTCTAGGTTGAACCTGATATTACCAAAGATGATAGCACCGGGAGAGGTGCAAAGACACTGTCCGGTGGAGAAAAATCTTTCTCGCAAGTTTGTCTGTTGTTGTCTCTCTGGGAAGCCATGGGATCTCCAATCCGTTGTCTTGATGAATTGTAAGTTTTCTTCACATGTTTGATTTGTTACCATGCTGACCTTACCAAGTGATGTGTATATGGATCATATTAACCGAAAGATGGCGATTGACATGCTTGTAAGTGCCACTTCTCCTTCCTAAGGATTATCGCTGACTGATAACTGTTTTAGATGGTTGCCGCTAGACGATCTATCGGGCGACAGTTCATTCTGATCACACCTGGTAGCAAGACTGATATCACCATCTCTGCGGATGTCAGGGTGAAGGAGTTGGCAGAACCAGAGCGTGGCCAAACGACACTAACCTTCCGGCGCTGAAATCACCAATTGCCTGATTGTCCGTTAAATGTTATTTGTAGCGAAATACCCTTGAAGATATGCCATGTTTGAAAATTCTTCTCTTTAAGAGAATCTGCCCATAAAGTAGTAATATAGTTAGTGTAATGACACGTGACCATACCCAGTGGAACGTTTAGCTTCACTCTTTACCTCAAACCTCTTCGCTCCCCGCCATCATAATCTCAACCTCCCCTACCTCTTTTTTTCTCTGCTCCCTCTCTCTTGTCAACAAAACTGGTTTCTACCATTCTTTATCCTGTGAACTCTCCCAGCTTTGGTATCAGAGATATATCTTGGTTCCACACAGAAGCTTCATTTCATTGAATCATTGAATACCCGATCTTCCGTCCCCTACAACCTAACTTTAGTGGTTTTGACGAACATCCCTCTCCTCTCCTCACATTTCCATCTCAAACCTCTTCTGAAATATTCCTCTTCCAATTTCCGCGCACATCCTTTCACACACATACATCCTTGATCGCAAACAAAATCGGTCACCTCACTTGCTTCCCAACTCCTCACCTTTATCGTCACAATGGCCGACGCGCTTGCTGCACAACTCGGCAATACTAAGCTGTAAGTCAATCGGGTTTTGGGGGTTGAAATAAATCTGACTTGACCAGGGAAGCAACCTCAGAGCAAAGACTGCAGGACACATTGAATCTCCCCCCCAAAGATGCTCGCCCGCAAACTGAGGTGAGTATTTTGTTGGTGTCAGTCAATTTCCAAAATACTGACTCTGAATAGGATGTCACTGCTACGAAAGGCCTCGAGTTTGAGGACTTCTACATCAAACGTGAACTCATGATGGGCATTTTTGAGGCTGGATTTGAAAAGCCCTCCCCTATCCAAGAAGAGACGATACCAGTTGCCCTCACAGGCAGAGACATCTTGGCCCGAGCTAAGAACGGCACTGGAAAGACCGCCGCCTTTGTTATCCCCACCCTCGAGCGCATCAACCCCAAAAGTACAAAGACCCAGGCCTTGATCTTGGTCCCCACACGAGAGCTCGCCCTCCAGACATCACAGGTCTGCAAGACCCTAGGCAAACACCTCGGTATCAATGTCATGGTCACCACCGGTGGAACTGGTTTGATGGATGACATTATCCGGTTGAATGACCCCGTCCATATTCTTGTGGGAACCCCCGGACGAGTACTGGATTTGGCTAGCAAAGGTGTCGCCGACTTGGCCGAATGCCCGACATTTGTGATGGATGAAGCAGACAAGTTGCTGTCCCCCGAATTCACTCCTGTCATTGAGCAACTTATGTCCTTCCACCCCAAGGATCGCCAAGTCATGCTCTTCAGTGCCACTTTCCCTTTGATTGTCAAGTCATTCAAGGATAAGCACATGCGCAACCCTTACGAGATCAACCTTATGGACGAACTTACCCTACGTGGTATCACCCAGTACTATGCTTTCGTCGAGGAGAAACAAAAGGTTCATTGCTTGAACACTCTCTTCTCCAAACTTCAGATCAACCAGTCGATCATTTTCTGCAACTCTACCAACCGGGTTGAGCTTCTGGCCAAAAAGATCACTGAACTCGGCTATTCGTGCTTTTACTCTCATGCTCGGATGCTTCAGCAGCACCGTAACCGAGTCTTCCATGACTTCCGCAATGGCGTATGCCGCAACTTGGTTTGCTCTGACCTATTGACTCGTGGTATCGATATTCAAGCAGTCAACGTTGTGATCAACTTTGATTTCCCGAAGAATGCAGAGACCTATCTTCACCGTATCGGTCGTTCGGGTCGTTTCGGACACTTGGGTCTCGCCATTAACCTCATCAACTGGGAAGATCGGTTCAATCTGTACAAGATCGAACAAGAACTAGGCACTGAAATCCAGCCCATCCCTCAGAATATTGACAAGAAGCTTTATGTCTATGATTCTCCCGAGAACATCCCTCGGCCCATCTCCAACCCCCCACCTCAGACTGGAGCCGGATCCGTGAACATGAACGGGGACCGTCAACCTCGTCGGAACAACCACAATGGCCAACCGCATAGCCAACAACACGGTCAACAACACGGTCAACAGCAGGGCCAACAGCCTGGAGGACAACACGGCCAATACTACAATAATCGGGGACGCGGTTCTTACCGTGGTCGTGGACAAGGTCAACGTCGTGGGGCACAAAATGACGCCAACCGGATCACCTTTGGTCAACCAAATCCGGGTCAACCTCAGGCGCCCATCTCTTAGGCGCAACCACGTCCGAATAACCCTTTTTACATATCGCTGCGCTTTGGTTTCCTCGATTCTCTTATTCTATTCCGCTCTATCTTCGAGATCTTGTCGGGCTATCCTGGCATTGATTATCCGGTCATAATGATACGGGAGCGCAATGTATCATATGTCTTTTCCGTCCCGGTCCCTTTGTCCTATGAGTTGGATCCTTGAGGAAAATGCATTTCCGGCGCCTACGCTTTACGTTTTGCGGCGGCTGTATTCTGTGTTTCGGGGATTTGCAAGGCAAATGGCGTTCCACAGGACGAGCGTCTCATGCGATTCTTTTTTTTTTACCCAGGGGGGCTCTTTTTTTTATTTTCCCTACGCAACGAGTGATGATCTCACCAACTTTTGGTTGGCAGCCTGGAGTCCTCCCACCAACCATGCTTAACCCCATTCCTGTCTACACTCACTTTGTGTGATTACCGTTAGAGACACGGTGCACACCACTCTCCCACCCTCAAAAAAAACCCAAAAAAAGAAGGAAAAAAATGGAGGAGCACTAGTTGCTTAACGGATCTAAGTAGATTCAGCTAGTGAATTGACAATAACCCTCCAATTTGTTCCACTGTAAGAAGTTGTAGCATTTGAATTAACCCCATGCAGTCTTCATATATTCATTATATGTATGTGTATATATATATATATATATGTGAATGAGTTGTGTAAAAGAGCTGGTTTAACTAATGCTATACCAATCCAAGATCGACTGCGGTAATGGCACGTGCCGAAGGCCGTATATCGCTGGATCTCCGAGGTTCGGCGACTACAATTCCTCCAAACTACCAAAAAGAAAAATGGCGACGGTGAATAAGGATCAAAAGGCAAAGGTTCGTTCTCCAGTCAAATAATATATTCTGTTTAAAGCTCACCAATAAATAGCCCAGCGCCCTTCGCTCCATCCTTGCGGGGTCCACTGCCGGAGCCGTGGAGATCGGTAAAGAGCTCAATGACCCCTACCAGGCCACTAGCTAACCGTATGACAGCGATCACATACCCGGCCGAATGTATGACTCTTCGAATGTCTTACAACAATTGTTGCTAATCCTATGCAGTTGCGAAGACCCGGACTCAACTCAATCGCCAGCTTACCCAAGGCCAAAAGCTACCATGGCCACCGTTCGGAAGCCAGTGGTATGCAGGATGTACAACACTGATTATCGGAAACTCACTCAAGGCTGGAATTCGTCCGTCTACCTCCCCCATCGTGTGGCATTGTATGGGCCGCCGCTGATACATACTAGGATTCGTCGCTTTCGATGCCATAAAATCGGTTCTCCAAGATGAGAACGGCAAGATCTCAGGGCCAAGGACGGTTGTTGCTGGATTTGGTGCTGGATTCACCGAGTCTCTTTTCGCCGTCACCCCCTTTGAAAGCATTAAGACTCAATTGTAAGTTCCCGTCCTATTTCTGGCGGGCTCTACTGACCAAACTATAGGATCGACGACCGGAAGTCTGCCAACCCTCGGATGCGTGGTTTCTTGCACGGTAGCAAGCTCATTTTCAAGGAAAGAGGTGTCAAGGGCTTCTTCCAAGGCTTTGTGCCCACCACGGCAAGACAGGCCGCCAACTCGGCAACCCGATTCACAGCCTACACAACATTAAAGCAGTTTGCAGAGGGCTATACGGCGCCAGGCGAAAAGCTGGGCACTGTAGCCACTTTTGGGATTGGTGGAATTGCAGGTCTCATCACTGTGTAAGACATGAGCCCTGAAGAAGATGAAACTTCTTTTTTTTGAAAAAGAATAAGACAAATCCAAACTAACATGAATTAGTTATGTGACTCAACCATTGGACACAGTCAAGACAAGGTTAATATATCCCGGCATGCTAATGAGAGAGACATATATATAAGGTACTAACGATGTCAGAATGCAATCACTCGAGGCCAGCAAGCATTACAAGAACAGCATTGTTTGCGCAACAAGAATCGTCAAGGATGAAGGTGTCTTCACTTTGTGGTCTGGCGCTATGCCGCGGCTTGCGAGATTGATCATGAGTGGAGGAATTGTGTTCACCATGTTTGTGGCCGACCCCAAGTCATATTATGAAAGTTGCTAACTGCTGGATAGGTACGAGAAGGCGATGGATGGGCTGGATATCTTGGATCCGGAGCGAAAGTATTTGTAGAACATCAATAGACTGCCTTAATAGAATACATGGTATATCTTTTGTACATGAAAAGAATGACTCTGCTATTTACTCTTTGCTTTTGCCATGTCCTCGGCAACCATGGCCTCAACTTCACTATCAGCCATCCAGGTCCGCACACTGTCCATCACAGTGTCCAAACCATCACCGCCATCAAGAATGCCATCCAGATTGTGGATCGTGATGCCGGTGCGATGGTCGGTACAGCGACTTTGTCCAAAATTGTAGGTTCGAATCTTGTCGCCTCGACCCATTTTGGCCACACCACCCAGTATACCTCGTCTGAGTTGCATAAGCTCTTGCTCGCGGGCTTCTTGCCGGGCTTCGGTCAGCTTTGCCCGAAGCATCTGCCACGCCTTTCTCCGATTGGCCTGCTGGGATCGTTCGTCTTGCATGGAGACGACCGTATGCGTGGGGATATGGGTCAGTCGAATGGCGGACTCGGTTTTGTTGACGTGTTGGCCACCAGCACCTCCAGCCCTCATCTTTTCAACCCGCACCTCTTGCGGGTCAATATAGTAATCGCTGTTTGGATCTTCAAAGTTCAGAGCACTATCCATCTCACTGCCGTCCTCTGGGAAACTCGGCAAGACCATTACACTGACGGCACTGGTATGGGTGCGACCCTTGGTCTCGGTTGCAGGTACTCTCTGCACCCTATGTACCCCGGATTCGGTCCGTAATATATCGTATGCACCATTGGCCTCAATTTCAATTACCGCTTCACTGAGACGGTCGTCGGACGGGCCGACCTCTGTGTCCTGCTTCAAGATTGTTGGACGGAGGCCCCTTCGGGAGCAAAAGGCAACGTACATCCGTAACATTTCAAAAGCGAACAAGCCTGCTTCATCTCCGCCTGCACCAGGTCTGATTTCGAGCAAGCAAGGAAGATCCGCAAATGGATGTCGCGGAACGAGAGCCTTCTTCAGTCGGTCTGATATTGTAGGCAAGGCATCGCGACTGCTTTCAAGGTCTTCTGTTGCTAAAGACCGGAGTTCGGAATCGGTGTTGGGATCGGTTAATAGAGATTTGAGCTCGACGATAGACTGGCGGTATTAGTAGGGCTCCAATGAAGGTCTCCAAGGCGCATACATCGTTGGCATTGACCCATTCTTTCAAGATATTTGCAATCGGTGCTAATTCCCCGGCTCGCTTGGCGGTTTTTGCGTCAAAGGACTCTCCCAGTCGTTCTGCAAGCTTTGTATGTTCAGCTGCAAGTAGACGTGCTCTGGTTAATAGGGCTGGAGACAAGGCAGAATCGGATGCTGCCAGTCGCAATTAGCATTGATCGGAAAGTAACCAAGCTAGTCTTACTGGTATGTACACCTCGCAAAGGCGATAATTTCAGACCAAGCCTAGGCCGCAAGATTCTTTGACATATTGACTTGACGAGCATAGTTTGAATCAGAGTAATGAAGAGACCCCAAAATTCGGAGCGAAAGCAATTGGAGATAATTCGATGTCACATGACGGTAACGGAACAATACGAGGCGTAAAGGCCACGGAGTATGCACATGTGCTTCATCCAACTTCGAGTTCCTTGTCTACAACTGTTCTTTGCGCTTTTACACTTTTTTTTTTTGGATTATGTCCCTCTTCTTGTACTCCTAGGGAGATTTATTCTACACCAAATCCCTCGTTTTACACCTCCCAATTACTACATCGTTACTGCGTCGCATACCCACCCCCAAGATGCTCGTTTCCTTGGAATCACTCACGGCCTTTCTGGCTTGTCTCTCGGCTGGATACGCCCTTCAAATTCCCTCGGATACACCTCTCTCTGAATTAATCTCTTCTGCCAAAGCCCACCTCGCGCAGGGCTCACCCCGAGATGCTGTGGTATACTTCGACGCCGCCGTCTCGCGCGACCCAACCAACTATATCACTATCTTCCAGCGGGGCGCGGCTTATCTATCCATCGGCAAGAACTCACAAGCCTCGAGTGACTTTGATCGAGTTCTAGAGCTCAAGCCGGACTTTGAGGGCGCTCTTCTCCAGCGATCCCGTTTGAACGCACGCTCCGCGCATTGGCAAGAGGCCTTGCAAGATCTCGAGCGGGCTGGAAAGAAGTCAACGGATGATTACAAGGAATTAGAAGCCGCACGGGATGCGGCAACCTTGGCTCTCAAGGCCGAAAAGCAGGGCGCCTGGGAGACGTGTGTCTCGGAGGCAAATGTGGCCATCCTAAAGGCAAACACGGCACTGTCTCTACGACAGACTCGAGCCCATTGTCACTTTGAAAAGGGCGAGACGGAAGAAGGGCTTAGTGATTTGGCACATGTTTTGCAAATGTCCCCGAGCTTGGTCGAACCTCACCTGCAAATGTCTTCCATGCTGTTCTACTCTCTAGGAGACAGTGACCGTGGCCTTGCTCAGATCCGTAAATGTCTCCATGCTGATCCCGACTCAAAACCGTGCAACCGTCTCTATCGACGTGAACGGAAGCTTGCCAAACAGCTAGAAAAACTACATACTGCCCTAGGGGCGCGCAAATTCAGCAATGCAGCAAACCTCATGGTCGGCGATAGTGAATCCACTGGACTGATTGCAGACGTCAAGGCCGATGTTGAAGAAGCAAGACAGGCTAACCATATTCATCGCCTGGCACCCGATAATCTTTACACATTCCTGGTCGAAAAGACCTGCGAAGCCTACCGTGAAGTGAGTACCCACCGTCATATGGTCATATGGCTTGCTTTTTTCTGTCACTAACATACCTAGATGCGTATGATCAAAAAGGCTGGTCCTTACTGCGCCGAAGCTCTCCAGCTTGTTCCTCACTCGCTTGCCGGGCTCCTGTATAAAGCCCAGGTCGCTTTGGACGAGGATCGATTTGAGGACGCCATACGCACGCTCGAATCGGCCAAGGAACACCACCCCGGTTCCCAGGAGGCGCAATCTCTCCAACAAAAGGCTCAGACCTTACTCAAACGTTCCAAGCAGAAAGATTACTATAAGGTCCTTGGTATCAGCCGCGATGCTGATGATCGGACGATTAAGCGCGCATATCGCCAGCTAGTGAAGCAACATCACCCTGATAAGGCCAACGCCCAGGGTGTAAGCAAGGAGGAAGCCGAGAAAAAGATGGCGGCCATCAATGAAGCCTACGAGGTTTTATCCGACTCCGAACTCCGGACACGGTTTGACAATGGCGACGATCCCAATGATCCTGAATCGCAACAACGGGGCAGTCAATTCCAAGGCAACCCATTCGGTGGCGGTGGTCAACAGTTCTTCTTCCAACAGGGTGGTCCGCAATTCCAGGGTGGGTTCAAATTCCCTGGTGGATTTCGCTAATTGAATCATCTTTTACTGTGTCAAACACATCCCAAGGTGTTCTTGGAGTCTCTCAATATAGAAAAATGGATTGTTTTTGTAAGCTCAGAAAGAACTCATTCGATTTTTGATTTCGACTCGAAAAAAAAAATTCAAGGACATGTGTAAAACAGAACGAGAGAATTCCCATCTCATCCTTGTGGAGCATCCGTCAAGGGCACGTAGCTCACCTGGAAGACTTTCTCCTTGTGAATGGATCCATCTTCCTTTTTATCCACCACCCAGATATATTGACCACCACTGAGACTATCCATGGCACTCTCCTCGTCTTCCGATTCCACTGGGATGAAAAGTCTTCCAGGAGCACGCAACTGATCGACCAGGGTTGGATGAAGCTTGTCGGCCGCGGCGCCAACATGGATGGCGTCGTACGGTGCACCTTCTTTCCATCCAAGTCGTCCATCGCCGGTGATAAACTTGACAATTGTGGATGCCTGGAACTCACTACCTTTCTTGGACTTGTCCATGTTGGTACGAGCCATTTCTGTCAGCTCGGGGATATGGTCAATACCAATCACCTGTCCCTGAGCGTTGCCGGATGGGCTAGTCACCAGATTGGCAAGGACATGAGTCAAGTATCCTGAACCAGATCCAATATCCAACACCCGAGCACCTGGGTTGAGATAATCAATCAGATACTCACATGCATGGCCATGCATGTGCGGTGCTGATATGGTGGCCCCATATCCAAGGGGTTGAGGCGAGTCCGAATACGGCCGTGATGGAGCATAATGGGCTCGATCAACCTTGGTCCATATGTTAGAAAAGGACATTGAATTAGATGATAATCCATAGAGCTCACTCCTATCATGGCATCTTTCACACGCGCATTGTGGATCAGTCCAGCCTTGAATAGGTTCTCAATCAACTCGGTGTTGGTGGATCCAGAACAATACCACGCCATGGTCATAGCCCGTGCTTTATTGGGGTTAAATTTTGGTTTGATGCGTAGACTAAGCATGAACTGAAGGGGGGGGGGTGAAGGGGGGGAGTTCCTGTCTGCGTGGTTTATTACATCGTAGGTACATATGTGTGACTCTCATTCCTATAGGATGTTATATATAAATGACGCCATGATATTCACATGCACCACACGTGACACCTACAACAGCTTCTATAGTTAAATATTTATATTTTTAATGTGATATACAGTTAATCCTAAATATATCAGAAGTGAATATAATTAGATACAATTAGATACAATTAGATACTTATGTAGAATGATATAGAGTCACGTGAAGGTGAATATCAAAACACCCTGGAGTGGTCCGCCATCGAACTACCTAGGTAATCGCCCACGCGCGACGAATCGCCGACTAATCGCGCCGACTAAGCGTGTTGACACAATCGCCGTGGGAGACAGCTGCACCTCCAGGGCACCATGGACCCCTCTAGGACCATTCACATACCTTTCAATTGATACCCTCTCCCGTCTCAGTGTGGACTTCAAAATGGCGGAACCAAACCCTGCCCTCCATGCCACCGTGGATTTGATGATGCTCGACTACCTGGTCTGCCTGTGTATCAGCGGGCTCATCGAAGCAATTCGTCAAGCAAGACCAACCGAAGATATTGAGTGGTCTGCGCTCTTGGTTGAACGTAAGCATCAGAACTTCCCAGCAACAGATCATTCATACTGACTACAGCTCTAGAATTCCACCGGCAGCTTCTCGGTCATCGTCTCGAAGGCCCCTTGCCCTGGGACCTGGACATCAAATTGCGCATCTTCTACTTGTCCAATCAATTTCTCCACTGGGACCCTCCCAAAGATCGCGACCTCGGTCACTTTGTGCCCCTGTCTGATATCGCAGTTCAATTCATGGACTTATGTCACTCTGCAGTCGCCCGCGTATCCCGGAGACGCTGGTTCGACCTGGGTGCCCACTTCATGGTTCATGCGATTCTGGAAGAACAAGTGCGCTTCCCAGACCAGCTTCACAGATTTTGCGACTGGAGAACAAACGACAGTGAGCTCGATATATGGTGGGAGGTTAGCCGTACCATGTTCCTGGAGTACATGCCACCCCCATTTGGTACTGCGGATCCAATGAGCCGAGAAGAGCTCGACGAGGTGTGGCCTCTCCAATGGCTACAGGAACGTTACGTCGATTTCTTCGAGGATCTCATGGAGGTCTTGGATGCGCCCCTTCTTCTTCAGCTGGAGCGTGGTCAACTGGAAGGCTTGACCCGAGAGGAGACACAGTGGATTCGAAACTATTGTGGAATTTGATATTCCTACTCGAAAGATACGAGAACATGCCCTTCCGTGTGCTTCTTCGATGTGCAATGATCCCAATTCACGCAGCCACATGATGGAAAGCCAACGCCGTGAACCACGAGCTGTCTGGGGTGCAAATACCACATGTACACTAATTCGATCTCCATATTGATCGTTCAATCAATTTTCAACAGCCGATAAAGATCGAAAGCGACACACACGCATAACAGAAGAATAGTATAGTAGAATAGTACTTAGAGCCCACTACAAGACCTGCCCTTGACATGGCATTTATATCTTGGAACATAATAATTTACAAAGGGCGCAAGGCCGCTCCAGGTACGAGAACATAGATAATAAAAGGCGTGTGACAAAACACTCATGCTACCTAGCCAAGCAGCATGCGCCGGGGGTCCTCAATGTACTCCTTGACCTGTGATGGGATTAGCGATTGATTTAGGTGGACGAGGAGGTAGACATACCTTGACAAGGAAAGTAACGGCCTCGCGACCATCTAGGAGACGGTGATCGTAGGTGAGAGCCAAATACATCATCTAGAAACATCAGTAAACCGAAGAAAAAGTGATTGGATTTGTCTGTACGTACGGGACGGATTTCGACCTTGCCGTTCACAGCGACAGGCTTGTCCTTAATGGCGTGGAGACCCAAGACAGCTAGACACAATTAGATGAGAACCCTAAAGATAGTACAAGAGAACTGACCTGTTTGGGGAACGTTGATGATCGGTGTACCCATCAGCGAGCCGAAGACACCACCCTGGGACAAGTTAGCCATATTATTCCTAAACACACAAAGACAGGGGAGAGAGAGAGAAAAAAAAAACATACGTTGCTGATGGTGAAGGTACCACCGGCCATGTCTTCAATGGTCAACTTGTTGTCACGAGCCTATTACAGGTCAGTAAACTGGACTGGCACCCTCCAGAAGAACAACTACTCACCTTCTTTCCGAGATCGGCAATGGCCTTCTCGATTCCAACAAGATCCTTGCCTTCGGTGTTACGGACAACAGGGGTGACAAGACCCTTCTCGGTGGCGACTGCAACGCTGATGTCAACGTAGTCGCGGTAGACAATGGTGTCACCGCCGTTAGGACCCTCAATGGAAGCGTTGACAGCGGGAATATCCTTCATGGCAAGAACACAAGCACGGGAGAAGGCGCTCATGAAACCAAGCTTCACGCCGGTCTTCTTGAGCACATCGTCCTTGTACAGTTTCCGGAACTCCATCAGCGAGGACATGTCAACCTCGTTGAAAGTGGTAAGAGAAGCGGCAGTGTTCTGGGACTGCTTCAGGCGCTCGGCAATACGCAGACGCATACGGTTCATTTTGACCTAAACCAAAATTAGTTTGAAGTCAAAGTCAAAGTTCTATGAGCTGTCGGCATACCCGGCGTTCCTCACGGTCACCAAGAGCTGGCTGTTCAGCGGCTTGGGGCTTGGACTCTGCCTTGGGAGCCTGCTTGGGGGGCGCGGGCTTCTTAGGTTCGGGCTCCTTGGGCTTTTCGGTCTCAGCGGGGGCGGGCGAAGCATCCTTCTTGGGCTCAGACTCCTTGGGTTCGGGCTCCTTGGGCTTCTCGGCGCCCTCGTCTTTCTTTCCACCCTCGGGAGCGCCGCCAAGCTCGATCTTGACGAGATCCTGGCCAACAGTAACGGTATCTTCCTCGTTCACGAGGAACTCCTTGATGGTACCAGACTCCGGGGCATTAACCGAAACATCAATCTAACAACAAAATATGTCAGCGACAGAACTAGTCGTGAGGGGTGGGGACAGAGTTGTTGGTATTTACCTTGTCTGTTTCAATTGTCGCAATCTCCTCGTCGCGCTCGACAAAATCGCCAACCTCTATACCAGAATAAGCAAATGTCAAATGTTCAACCAGGGCTAAAGCACCATACGTTTTGAGAACTGCTTGAGGGTACCCTCTGTAATCGACTCAGCCATACTGGGGACCTTGATGATGGAGTCGGCTAAGCACTATTAGCAATTGACCAACGAGACTGCTTAAGAAAAAGTGATTACCATAGGTGCGAAGTTGGTGGCCTCCTAGGGGAGCAAGATTGAGTCGCGAGACACTGATGCTGTAAGGTTGCATGAGCTAAAATTGCGACGGACGGTAATGACATGGATACTTACCCGGAGGAAGAGACCTGCAGCAAACCCGAAGCTGAGCGAGCTGAAGTCTTCCGCGTGAGGGTAGACAATCCCTTGATGTTGCGGAACTGGCTTGATGCCCGAGGAGCGGTTTTGGCCAAAGCCGAGAAGCGCTGGCCCGAGAGGCGCGCAATAGAGATTCGGGAAGCCATGATGAATTAAAGCAAAATTTACTCAGCTGGGAAAAAGCCAAACCGGGTTTGTAAGAGGGGGGGGAAAGCTTCAACTCTAAAAATTAGAGGAAGCAAAGAAGATGAAGCTCGGATTAGATCGGGTTCTGAGGTAAACCGGGCACCCTTCCGGCAGAGACGGACTATTCTTCTTACACTACGGGGACCGGCAGTGACCATTTGAGCAAGTTTATGGCCGAACGAATTAGGAAGCCCAGAATAGTCAACCTGACGACATTGAAACCCTCAACCCCGACCCATTGCCCACCAGGAACCCTAACAATCTCCAAGGTTGTCATTTCTGTTTGACAGACCAGTGTTATCGACACACACGCTTTTTTATTTTCCTTCTCCTCTTCCAGCTGGCCGGAATTGGACCCGGGACAAAACTTGAGCACAATGTCCACCTCCGCTGTCAAGTGAGTAGGATGATGTCTCCCTAGTGGACTGTTCACTGATCTCCTACAGGTCGCTCTACCGGCGCTCTCTGAAACTGTCTCTTGACTGGGCTGTCCACCGGCAGATCTGGCGTGGACAAGCGGTCTATATCCGATCCCTTTTCGAAGCCAACAAGGACGTCCGCGATCCTCGCCAGCAACAGGTATGCGACACCAAAATCCATGATTGGCAAACCTGACACATGTTCTAGGTTTTGCTGCGCGAGACAGAGAAGCTCTTGGTAACCTGGAAGCACCCTGACCCATACCGGGCACCGACTGCGCCCGGCGGCAACAAATGGGAGCGCAACCTGCCGGCCCCAATCCTGCCATGTATGTTGACATCCACATGCAACCTTTTTGGATTTGCACTAACCATGAAACAATATAGATGCCCAACCTCCCGGTGCACACTAAGTCAAATCAATATCGCAAAAGACAATATGAGGATTGGGCCAATTGCGAACATGAACTATGCAATATAAAGTATGCGTCTTTCCTGCAGATGTAGAGTACCAAAACAGAATCGAGAATCAAAGAATTTCGTTTTATGTACAATAGCCACCACAACAGCGGCAAATTCGGAAGAATACCATTTATTTGTACAACGTACGTATCGAGTACGAAAGGAAAGTCGGTAGATTTTTTAACACTTGAAAAGACCTGGAGTTTTCATTGATTTGGGCTCATGCCCAGGGCTAGTATCCGAAAGTTGAAATCCCTCAAGCGAGTTAAGGTCGTCGGTATCATTCCATGTCCGTAGACATAATGTACAACCAGGAAATTGATGAAAAAAAGAGAAAACGCAGAGCCATAACGTGCCCGTCCCATAACCCCATTATCGTGTCAAAGAACCAATCCGCGCCGGAAAAGAAAACAAACAACCCGCGAAAAAAGATAGAACCCTTACAGCTCCTGGCTGCCCTTGCCGGCCTTGGGAGTCTTCTTGGGAAGAAGGTCTGGAAATAAGGTTAGTGTATGATATAAAAATGACAGTTGATGGGAGATAACGTACTCTGGTGAATGTTGGGGAGAACACCACCCTGGGCAATGGTGACGTGACCCAGGAGCTTGTTCAGCTCCTCATCGTTGCGGATAGCAAGCTGGAGGTGACGGGGAATGATACGGGTCTTCTTGTTGTCACGGGCGGCGTTTCCAGCCAACTCGAGAATCTCAGCAGCGAGGTACTCGAGAACAGCAGCGAGGTAAACGGGAGCACCAGCACCGACACGCTGGGCGTAGTTGCCCTTGCGGAGCAGACGGTGGACACGGCCAACGGGGAAGGCCAAACCAGCCTTGGAGGAACGGCTGAAGATGTTGATGTCAGTATGAAACGTATATATAGGACGCGAATATGTAACTTACGACTGCGCGTTCTTGCTGCCGCTAGCCTTGCCGCCGGACTTTCCGCCAGTCATTTTGATGGTTTGTTTTTGGAAAAAAGGGGAGTTGGTTTTGGGTGGAAAGAGAAGAGAGTTGAAGGTGGAGAGCTTGAGTTATGGTGTAAAGTCGCAAGAGCAGGTGGGAGAGCGTGTGGAAGCGGAGGACCTTTATAAGGACGCGGTGAGGGTGACGTTGGGGCAGCATCAATGGGCCCTCCAGATCACGGTCTCGCTTAGATGTTGCAGCCAATGATCAATCAGATCAGACATTCCGCTTTAGGAATGGTGTGGTAATATAACCTTATTACCATACCTGACAGTCAGCTGAGCGTGCTTATACCCCACCTTTACCACCTTAGAACGCGTCAATGTCAGTTTAATCATACAGATCATACCAAGGCGTTACCGTATTGAAATTCGGCCTCCTTTGCACCCCCCTCCAGGATCAACTGGCCTTTGGAACACGAGTATAAAGATGCTCTCTCCCCTCGTCACCGCGTCTCTCTAACTTACCCTTCCACATCCCATCTCTGTTTCCCACCCACACGCTTCATCTATCTTCACTTTTAACTCTTCCAACTTTTTTTTTAACCAACAAACCTTTCAACCCACATTCAAAATGCCCCCTAAGGCCGCTGAGAAGAAGCCCTCCACCGGTGGCAAGGCCCCCGTTGGCGGCAAGGCTCCTGCTGAGAAGAAGGAGGCTGGCAAGAAGACTGCCACCGCTGCCACTGGCGAGAAGAAGAAGCGCGGCAAGACCCGCAAGGAGACCTACTCTTCTTACATCTACAAGGGTACGTCGATTCTTGAAAACAACATCCCGACCAAGTGAAAACGCGTCCATTACTGACTCCATTTCCAGTCCTCAAGCAGGTCCACCCCGACACTGGTATCTCCACTCGTGCCATGTCCATCCTGAACTCCTTTGTCAACGGTATGTTTTTTCTTCACACAACACCAAAAAAAACGCGTTTACGCGTTTTCTTGTCACGTCATGTTTTCTGACTTCATTTTCCAGACATCTTCGAGCGTGTCGCTACCGAGGCCTCCAAGCTGGCTGCTTACAACAAGAAGTCCACCATCTCGTCCCGGGAGATCCAGACCTCTGTGCGCCTCATCCTCCCCGGTGAGCTGGCCAAGCACGCCGTCTCTGAGGGCACCAAGGCTGTGACCAAGTACTCTTCTTCCGCCAAATAAGCGGCTTCTTTACGTTTTCTTTCCAGCTTGCTTTTGTTTTTACTACCTCTTGATCTGTTATGGGCTCTGAGGTGGTCGGTTATGGGTGTTTTGCGGGTTTCTAATGCGTCATGGGATGGCTTGAATTTTCTTTTCCCCGATGGGTGATTTTTTTTTGAATGGTTACCACTCGATACGTGAATGCGGTGTAACATAACTCGGGTCTGGGGCAGGCATGGATTGGCCTCCCCTACTAGAACGCGAAATTCCAAATGCTTAATTGCATTGCATCATGATTCTATTTCTCTCCTAAAGTTTCTCCCCGCGAATTAAAAGAAGCTGTCTGCATCTTCTGGTTTGTCTAGAACTCTCACTCCATTTCATCGGAATCGTCCAGCGCCTCGACTTCATCCAGAGCCTCCGCCCGACCATGGCCATGATCTGACTGATACTGACTGGGGAAAATGTGCACGATGGGCTGTCCAGGCGTGGATTGAATTCGTTTCTTCCAGTCCGCCAAGTCATCTTCGTCCTTGATGAGAAATCCAATCAACATGCTGGGATCCATGTCTTTGATATGGATTCTCCGCAATCTGCTGGTGTAGTAGCTATCCAGTTCCTCTTGGGTGTGAAGCCCATCTGGTCGATAGGACGTTGCAGGTCGAGTGGTATGTGGATCAAGGAAAAAGAGGTGGCAGTCTTGAGCTCCCACAAAGTAATGCGATGCAGATGGGCGTCCACTATTTTAGTTAGCGCATACTTTATATCGGGTGTACGAACAGATGCATGGACCTACCCTGCAATGCCAACGGATTGAGGATACGTCAGTGCAGCTCGGAGTCCATCCCAGTACGCTGGGGTGACATTATCGATCCCCAACCTGGTTCCAATCAGGATGAGTGTTGGTCGAATTCGACCTGAGGTATCGTGTGACACGTGTGCAAATTTGTCTTCATAGATGTCCGATGTGTCATTGGTTACATAGACCCTGAGTTGGGGGGTCTCGCTTTGAGTTGAGAGTAGTCTATCGCCATCAGCATCACGTCCATATCTCGAGATTTGGTAACACGCACTGGATGCATTTAGCAGTTGCCGAGGGCCCAAACCATTCACCTGGGTATTTTCCGCATGATTCTGCCCCACGATTGACAAATTGGTGTATGGAGAAGGGAGCTTCGGGGTGATCGGCGAACATCGATATTAGCTTTGACTCTTCCTCCACTTTCTCCCCCCGGCGCCAGTCTATTATATCTGATTAGCTCTGTTTTGGGGGAGGTTTCGCTTTTTGTCTTTTTGATGGGATTTTTTGAGGCATGATTGGATGCATCCCTCACCTCGTCCTAGTAATAGAACTGAAAAGGTATTTGCCAGAAGGCTTTGTCCAGATCTGATCATGCAGCCCCACCCCGTATCTGATGTAAAGCCCTGGGGGTCCATCAGCTGACTTCTCAGACGTACCCCCAGGGTCATCGAGGATGTTGCTTCTGGTGTCTTTGTTCGTGGGATCGGGGTAAAATTTGATCGATACGTGATCCAGATCCTCGATCCAAAATCAGAGAGAAATGCCTTTGGCCATGCTGTGTCATTCAATGTGCTAGCATCGGGCTGTCTTGAGGGGTTATGTCGGTTGTTGGCTGTATGGGGTGTTAAGGTAGGGTATGGGGTTATATGTTCACTTGGTCGAGACTCACTGGTCTGGTCACTGGATGGTTGCGGGGCATACTCTCTGCCCAGGCACCATATCGACGCCGCGGGGACATCATTTCTGGGTTCTGGGTCCCAGAAGTATTGTACTATGCGTTTGCACTTTTCCATGTCCACAGTCATGGTTGGTGCTAGTTTCCTGTGGTGGGTCGGTTGTAGGTATGATGATTGTTGTGGTGGGTGATTCAACATCAGAGGTGAGTAGATATATATATATATATATATATATCCGTCTCTCTCCAACCTGAAAGTTAACTCGGTGATTCGAAACCAAGTGACCAACCCAGATCACCATAAAAAGAACAAGTGTAAAGCTCAAACAAAAAGGAAGATACAAAAGACAAACGGTAAATAGCCCTGGACAATAAGTTCGTCCTTTTCTCGGGGTATGCCCCAGATGAGGGGGTCGTCTTCGGTCACGGGCCAAGACGTCACCGACTACAATGTATACAACAGATCTACACTTATGTGCTCTATACTCTACAATCGAAGTAATTTTAGTGGACAATATATAATATATAAAATGATAGGAAAAAAAAAAAAACCAGAATCCAAAACAAAAAATAGGTCTGGAACTTATCTTTGTTATTGTTCTTACACTCTTTTTGTAGGTCCGTCACCGCCCGGACCCGACCCAAAGGCAAAAGAATCCTCCTGTCACTTCTTCTTCCCCAACAGATCAGAATCACCAACACACATGGCCCGTCATGGGAAATTCAAGGCCCGTACTAGGCGGGCACCGATGGGCAGAGGTACGTAATGTGCTCCTATTCATTTGATGGAATACTAATTTTTTCTTGTTTTTTTTTTAAAAAAAGACCCATCGCCACACCAGTTTACTATGCAGCAGGAAGCTCGGAATACCGAAACCCATCAGCGATCATGGTCAGATAGCAACCTTCGCCATAAAGCCGTTCACTTTGTGAGCGCGGGAAGTTTGGAACCGACATTGGAACCGACATTGGAACAAGCAGACGAGGAGCAGACAAATTCAGACACGGACGGGGAAGAACCCAAGACCGACAATATACAGGACGAAAAGGCCAACGTCGAGGTCCCATTCGTTTTCGACTCAAAGGGACAAGGAGTTGTTCATCCCGAACACCCTGACCCAGTATTGCAGTCGAACTTATCGGACATAGACGACTCGAGTGAGGACGAGGTTGTGTTCACCGGCCGTAGGAGGAATACAAAACCCGTTCTCATCGAAACGCATCAGAACGAGATTCAAGAAATCGTGCAGACGACTACTGTTGCATTTAGGCAGAAATCGCACACACCAACATTAGACTCCACGCCCCGGGATCCTTCGCCCGCCGCTACCCCTATAGACAACCTCGAATCCAACACAGAGAGATCAGACTGGCCACCGGAAGAAGAGACCGACCCACTAGCCGACTATATTGCCAACATCGACAATGACTACCACGAGGAAGTGAAATCCGGTGCAAAGATTGACCTGGAAGGTGGCATTGACGTCGAAAAAGCCGCAACACAACTAGACTTGTCGGCATCGAGCCCCACAGGCTCCAAATCACCAAGATCATTAACTCAAATGCAAATCGACACCGAACATGACTCGATCCCAACATCAAGCGAAGACGATGAGGGCGATATGGTCATCTCTGGATCAGATGACGACACCCTTGAAGACTTTGTGCTGCTTGAGGACTTGGCGAACGGATACTCTGGGTCCACCAAGAAGGCATCCCGGTATGGAAAGCCTTCATTTCCATCGGCATCGGCATTCGCGGATGCTCTCGAGTCTGACCCATATTTCGGCTTTGACATAATGGACTTTGACCGGTCAAGTCTACGGAAAAAAGCCAAGGGCAAGAAAACTATCCCTGACGTGGTACTATCCGACAGTGAGTTCGAAGTCGAGCTACAGGAAGCCTGGCAGAATGACCGGACCAAAAAGAAGCTGCGGAAGATGGAGCGAGCAGAGCTCCGGGCGCAAGGATTACTGGGCAGAAAAGCAGGACACCCAGACCTCAAGGTCAAGTACCCCAAGGAAATGAACATGGAGGAATTTATGACCGAGATTCGCTCATTCCTTATGTCTGCTAAAAATAGGTTTGTTCTATATCTGCTCATCCTCATCGACCTAGCTAACTTCAATATAGCCTGTCCTTGCCGCCCATGACGAAGCAACGCAGGAAGCTGATACATGAATTGGCCAATGCGCTGAATTTGAAATCACAATCACGCGGCCATGGACTTTCTCGCTTCCCGGTCCTCAATAAGACGGCGCGCACCCCGCGATACACACCGAAGACTATATCCAACGTTGACGAGCTCTTATCCGGGAGGAAGTTCAACCGTCGGTTGTTCAAATCATGGGGCACGGAAGTGCCGAAATTCCCCCAAGCCAAGCGTGGAAAGTCCGGTGCTGCGTCATATATGGATGGCGATGTGGTTGGCGCCTCTGCTCCAGAAATCGGAGCTGAAAACCGAGGGCGGGCCATGCTGGAGAAGATGGGGTGGAGTACAGGTACTGCTCTGGGTGCCGCCGACAACAAGGGAATTCTGCAGCCTGTCGCGCAGGTCGTGAAGAACTCGCGGGCTGGGTTAGGTTAGGTGTTTGGGGTTGTGTTAGGAAGAAAGGGAAGATTTCCCGGCATATATGTCCTGTTAGAACCATAGAAAATAGACATGTAAGAGTTGATGGACTTTTTTTTTATGGAAAAACGGTAAATGAGGCTCACGTATGGTGATACTATTGCTTCCTCCCCTTCTTAGCAACAGACCCTGTCAAGGGTTGTGCGTGGTCGAGGTCTCTAATATGATCGAATAATTTAGACTTGGTCGTGAAGGGAGCCTGGCAATTTGCACAGATGAACCCCGTGGGTTGACCTGCCTGCTTCGCGGCCTTTTTCGCCCGTTTCTGCTTGGCCTTGCCCATTTTGAGAGCTGGTGACTGCTCAGTGAGGTCCGAAGAGACCGGATTATCAGGTATATCAGAGGAGTCTCCGGCGCCCGTGGACAAAGAATCCATATCGGCACGGAGCCTCGTCTCGACATATTCTCTGGAGGCATAATCATCATCGTGCGAAGGTGTTGGGGTGTCTAGTTCGGAAGGGGGACTTGTTTCCTCTAGCTCGGAAAGAGGAGCTGTCTTCTCCAGACCATGTGAACTTCCTCGATCCTCAGCATCAACGTTGTGGCTCTTCACAGAGGAATCTAATCCCAGATCGACACCCGAGGCAGCAGAAACCTCATCTTCCCTGTCATCAACCTCGAGAGGTTTAGTCGTAACTGCATTGGCACTCGGGTCATCAGTGGACTCCAAATCCAATTCATGGTTCTGCATTCGCATCTCCCAGCATAGCTGTTTGACCGCCTTCAAATGCTTCTTGCTACGTTCATGCGCCTCGAATTGTTTCTGACTTTTGAAATATTTGTGACATGCCACACATTCAAAACTCTCGACTTCGCTCTCTTCGCTCTCCTGGTCCTCGCCTGCCACTGGTTGCTCCGACTGGGCCCACTCGGGGAGGACATGATCCCGCATCTTGGCTTGATTCACAGCTCGTGATCTTGCAGCTTGTGCAGCCACAGACTGGCGGAGGGTTTCCTGGCGTTGAGCTTCACTTTGGGCATTGACTTTGTACCGCGGATCACGTTTCTTAACAAAAGCCACGAGGGACCTGACAGCATCGTTGAATTCTCGGATGCCTTCCTCCCGAAGACGTCTGTTCTCCTTTTCCATCATTCGTCGCACCCGACGATCAGGCGCCTCGGAATAACGATGAACATCTTTCCATGCGAATGACTTTTGGGTGGAGAATCCGGTCCATGCGGCATAGAAGGGCCGTACAACGGTCTCAAAATCGTCATTACCAGATCCAAATGATGGATATTCGATAGGATCTTGATCCTCCCACTGACAGGCCAATCTTTCTTCCAACACGAGCTGTTCGAATTGCTCTCGCAAACCACCAAAGAATCCGGTTGGGGAGTCGGAGAATTCCATTCGAGGACTGAACTTCGAAAAGAGCTTGAGAACATCTTCGGCTGTTGTGATTCGAACATTGTACGAGTGTTGATCATCGGTATTTCCGCTGGTCCCTAAAAATGCATCGCTATGGGAGTCGTACCATGCTCGTTCCTGGGGATCGGCCAGTACTTCATAAGCGGATTGGATTTCGGCGAACAGCTTGGTAGCCTCGTCCACATTCCCATAATTTCGATCTGGGTGCAATACAAGAGCTTTTTTTCGATATGCTTTTTTGATCCTGACAGGTCGGACCGGTTTTAGTTATGTTCGTAACTGCATATCCATGTGAACTTACTCCTCATCGGTTGCACCACGGGTTATACCAAGCAGCTCATAGTAGTCGGTCTTTTGGCCTGGTTGCTCTGAAATGCCTGAGCTAGCCTGGCTAGTGGAATGGAATTGACCCATGGTGTGTTAGAGGGAGAGGGAGAGAAAGAATGGTGGGGGGGTAAGATGGTGGGAATACCGCAATACTCGCGGTTGAAACAAAACTTTTGTTTTAGTAATTCATTTCAAATATTTCAAGGAGATCATTGGTATAAAAAAGCGAGAGTACTGTCTATAGGTGTCTACAAACAAAAGAAAAGAAAAACGAAGTCCAAAAAAAAAAAAAAACATAACGATGAGGGTTCAAGGCTTGGCGTCTTCGATAGAGAGAGATGACGAAAGCGGGGAGAAACATGTTCTGGCCTTCTTGCCTCTTCTACTATTTCCCTCCTTTCCCATTCTCCCATTTTCCTCTTAACTCTGATCTACTTTTTTTTAATTTGATCTTCTTCTCTTGCACTTATTAAGGAATGTAAACCGGCTCTTATTCCGTTCTGATTGCCTTTTTCCTTTTGTCTTCTTACCCGCCCCCAAAACCATCATCAATATTCCACCTTCAGGGATGGTTCGGTCTTTAATCCATCTTCCAGACGAGATCCTGCATTCGATTCTATGTTATTCTTCTCCTCAATCCTGCGCCGCCATCGAACAAACCAATAGTCGATTTCAAAATGTAACGAATGAGCATTTACTATGGCGTCACCATTGCCAGTCGCATTACAAGTTCTGGGATGAGCGACATGAAATGCCCCGGAAGCTTGCCTGCCCAGTGAATTCAACCAATTGGAAAGCTCTGTTTGTGTTCAAATATCAGGTTGATCGATCTGTCACTCGGCTTCTTGATAGTATTCTTGTGAGCCAGACCGGCCGGATCGAGAAGTTTCGCCGTGTTATCGATATGGGATACGATACAAAGGATACTCTTCTGCGATATAGCCTGATAGAGTCCGGGGAGGATCATTTGGCCAGAAGGTGGGCTACTAATTCTATGCAAGTTGGCATGTGTTCCCCTTGAATTGACCAGTGCCTTGTGCCAACCACAAAAGGTACTATGCCCACGCGCTCTTGACTTGCCTGCACCGAAGCATTGCCATACCGGAATGGGCGAAACTCAAACGCGGAGAACCCGTGTCACTCGACAGAGCCTTGGCCTGCTTTGATCTCTTTATACCTGAAAGTGGAACTGGGGATTTGGATGAAGTAAGGTTTATCCCATTGTAACCCCTCGACAAATCTATACCTGACCCTGATCCAGATACGAGACTCTCTGGATGAGATTCTCACACGCTTTGTCGCGTCTCACCCCGACCTTTACCTCTTAACCCCTCGCGAGAAGGCACTAGCCATAGCATCCTGGCTGGAGATAAATGATCTCACAGGGATAAATCCAGAGCGGGAATATCATTCTTTGGAGCATAACTTTTTAGGTCTGGCTCTAAAGGATCCAGAGCATAACTCACTGCCGTTGGTGTCAACTGCGATATACTGCTTTGTTGCGCAGGGGGTAGGCTTAAACGCCCGTCCTTGTGGATTTCCGTTCCATGTACATGTGATCATTACCCCCCAGGTGGGCTCAGACATCAATGGCAATGCTTTGAGTGGGATGGAGCCAGGGGAGCCCCTTTATTTGGACCCGTTTCGGGGTGCGAAAGAAACGTCTATCTCAAACCTGCGCAGCCAATTAACATTTCTGGGAATGCCCAACATGGATCAGACGGCAACTCTGGGTGAAGCATCAACCTCGGGCGTTATCTTGCGCTGTGGTAAGAACATATTGAACTCGATTCGTGTCGAGCCTCAAAATCCGACCTCGCGGGCCACCTCGATGGACGTTGTGAGCGCAAAGTACGCAGCGCTCTGGTCTGTGATGCTACTGTCGGGCGATTCGAGGCCGATGGATCTACGCCATCAGTTGCCATGGCTCATGGAACTGTTCGCTACAGACTTTCCTTCTGATGTGTTTCTAGTCGAGCAGTACATCGCTCCTCTGTTTCAAGGACTGTTCGAGCATGAGCACATACTGGAGAGCCTTCATGTGATGAGGGCTGTGGATGAGATCCCCAAACAGATTCGGAGGCGAACCGGTGGCAATGCAAATATACAATACAAGGTGGGCCAGATTTTCCGCCATCGTCGCTATCATTACGAGGCTATTATCACGGGCTGGGACCCGGAATGTGGCGCCGGCGAACAGTGGATGAGGAGAATGGGGATCGATCGATTAGAAGCGGGCAGGCACCAAAGCTTCTATCATGTGCTGTGGGTTTTCCCTGTGTCCTCTTCTTGGCTAATAGCTAACAATGGGTGCATAGGGTGGCGGATCGAAGTGTCCGATATGTGGCCGAGGAAAATATTGGAATAATTCTGCCTCGTTTCACGGAATTGCCGAGTAGTTTGACTGCCATTGCGGGTAAGCATTTCAAACGATGGGATGAGAGGGAAAGGAAGTTTGTTAGTAACATGAAGGATGAATACCCCGATGACTAGTTTGAATAAACTCCGCTCTGTTCGGATTGTTGCTGGCTAGGTCTCCTTGAAAAAAAAGAGTCCATTTAATTTGGAATTCAATTCACATTGTGATGATCTAGAAGAGGTACAGAGGGTTCTGCTGGTAGATTCCGACTCCAGTAGATATTTGCATAGTTTGGTTGTTTATTCGTCTAGGACCCTGCTATCTGGGAGATCCTTAATGCGGGAATTCGGTTGTATAAAATTGGTTTTACTGTGACGATCAGGAAGGGACCGTATTTTCTGCCGTGACTGGCCGCCCTGACTTTCTGCCACTGTTCACTGTATAGAGTTTTCTGCCAGATATTTCCACTTTATAGAATTTTGTACTATTTATTTAATAAGACAAGACTATATAAAGACTCTTATCTTAAGGTTTCTTTCCTCTCTTCTCCTTTACTCTCTATACTTAGTATTCTTATCAAATAGTACTCTTTTCTTTAAAGACTTAGCTTATAATATAATACTAAGTACTATTCTCAATTGTACTAAGTAGTAAGATTATATAGACTATTATTATAATTAGTCCTAGTCCTACTTTATCTTACTTTCTGTTTCTTAGTACTATATGACAGAAATAGACGGGTACGACAACTGTATGCAAAATGACATATGTATAATTCTCTAACTAACTAAATTGACAAAATCTGCTGGTTTTCCAATCTGTGCGGATATCGCTGATTAAGCAATGTATATCCATGTGGGAGATCCTTAATGCGGGAATTCGGTTGTACAACGGTTGCAATACTAAAATTGGTTTTACTATGGTAATAACTCGATTGTTTAACTAAATACCAGATTTTTGCGGTATTAAGGTAAATATGTAGTCTAAAATCAAATACGTATTTAGAAGGTATAAACACCGTATTTTGTCTCAAATACTAATGGATGCTAAATCCCTAAGAAATACTGTAATCCAGTATATTAAATACTAGTAGATGCTAACAATCCCTAAGAAATACTATAATCCAGTATATTAAATACTAGTAGATACTAACAATCCCTAAGAAATACTATAGCCTAGTATAATAAATACCAAGAGATACTAAAAATACTCAAAAAATACTATAATTGTAGTAAAATACTTCAACAATACTTAGTAAATACGTCTACTATTAGTCAGCACATACAACAGCTAGACCTGGCAGTGACCCGCGGGTGACCCTCATGACCCTCGGACCGCCCCGCCACTAGGACGGTTCGAGGGTCCAACCTTCCGACCCTAAGGGTAGTCCACCTAGGGGTTAGACCCTCGGAGGGTGACCCTTAGGGTCACCTGTAGGTCTACAAATAGGACAAATAGGCAAATCTCGTAATATATATAATTTATATAGATTTGCCTTATATTTTTGAGTATCTTAATTATAGAGACTAAACTTCTTTAGAGAATATTTTATAAATTATAATTATATAATATTCTAAGGTTATAAAAGCTTTTAAAGTATATTCTTAATTCTAGTTTCTATCTACTATATATCTATTAAGCCTTTTTAATATCTTTTAAACTCTTCTAGATAATTAAGGAAAAGGAAGTCTACTATCTTTATTAATATTATTCTCTAGATTAGATTATATCTTATTACCTTTACTTAGTAAGCTACTTCTTTATCTCTTTCTAAAAATAGTATTTAGAGATAGTTATAAAATAGATAGTAATTAGATTTATTTAACTATATCTTCTTTAGTATTACTAATTAGTTTAAATAAGATAATATCTATACTACTTACCTTTATTAAAGCTATAATCTCTTAGGAAGTTAGATACTCCTAGAGAATTAGATACTAGTTCTCCTATAGATCAAATCTTATTATATATATAAATATTATAATATCCTAAATTGTCTTCGGTTTTAGTAAATCTTATTAATAATAACAAATATTATATATAAAGTTAAATAGCTACTTTATACTTATACTAGTAGCTAGAATAGATATAATATTATAGATAATACTTATAAGAATAGACTATTTATATTAGCTATCTTTCTAGAAAGTATAAGATAATAAATACTATAGTACTAGATTTATATAAAAGTTAGTTAGATATAATAAATAGAGATAGATATTAAGACTAACTAGAATTAAGATATTAAGTTAGCTTATCCTTATTTAGAGTAGTAAACTATAGAGAGTTATTTAACTCTAATATAGACTTAAGCTTAGATATTCTAACTCTTAATAATAGACTATTTAATAATAACTAACTTTATCTAATATTAAGCTACTTCTTATAGTACTTAACTTAGGTCTTAAGACTATCTCTATAAATATCCTTCTAAGAAGTTTTAGTAGGATCTTCGGATTCCTATTCCTTTATAGAAAAGAATTAGAGCTTTTAAGATAAAGACAAAATTATACTAATAGTATAAAGATACCTATTAATACTATCTATATCTTTATAGTATTTTAAAAGCTTTTTTAATATAGCTTTAAGTATAGATTATATAAGTTATTTCTAAAGAACTTTCTTCTATTTTAGTATAGCAATTATATACTTAAAATAGTTAAAAAGATAATTATATATTATAAAAATAAGATAAATACTTAAGTCTTTAATCTATAATATAAGACTAGTAAATCTAAAGAATAGCTCTAGAATAAAAAGTAGATACTTAATCTATCTCTATTCTTCTAAACTTAATATAAAATAAGACTACTTATATTATAAATAGAAGATATTAAAGACTAATTATAGTCTCTTTACCTATTAAAATATCAGAAATATTAAGTTCTATTATATGTTACGAGCCAAGTCTTTGAAGAAAAGAGTGCTATTCAACGAGAATACTAAGTACAGAGAAGGGAAGGAAAGAAAAAGAGAGGAAACGAGTCTGGCAGAGCTTTTATGGGGCTCTACGCAAACAACAACAAACAAACTGTATAAATATCCTTTAGACTTAGAACCTTAACCGAAGTCGGAACCTAACAGCAGAATCCTCTGTCTTAGACAACCTCAATCGTTATATAATCCCCGGCTAAAACTACATTCAGTCCCTAAATACGGGCTTATCGTTATTAATATAATCGTTAAGGATTCAATCTTCTCTATTAGTATATAGCTATTCCTATAAACGTATCAGGAGACTAGGCTTTACGAGATACTAGTTATAGAAATCCTAAATCTTTTATAGAGTATACTTAAAATTCCCTATAAGATACTACTATATATTAAGATTATAACTAAGCCACTAGATATAATACTATAGCTTTCGGTAATATATTTTTAAATCTAGGATTTTTTTAACCTTCTATTTATCTTCTTTAGAAATTTTAATTAGTAGTAGTAGGTTAATAAGTTATTCTTAGAGAGGTTCTAATATTGTTGCTTTTTAAAGCTTACTTAGATTAAATACTAGATATATCCGGATCGAATTAGGTAGGTCAATCTAATATATATTCCTAATCTTCTCGAGAATTTTGTATAGACTACTAGTAAGATATAAGAGCTTTTAACTAGATTAATCTAATATCTAATCCTTTATTATTATAAAAATATAATCTTTAATATCAAAATCTTCTTCCTACTATTACTTATTTACCTACTAAATTATCTTCTATTAGAAATTAGTAATCTACTACTTTATCTTATTCTAGATATTATAAAGATAGATCAATATATTAATCACTTCTTATTTATTCTATATTATAGTTTCCTAGTCTTTCTAGTCGAATAATATAGAAGACTTATATTCCTATTTAATAAAGAAAGATAACTTCTTTATTATATCCTATAGAAGAATCAATACTATAAAATCAACTATTAGTAAACACTCTAACTAGTTATCCTAGTTAAATTCTATATATAGTCTTAGTCTTTACACTATATACTAATTTACAATTTTGTTTTATCTATTAGTCTATAGATAGTAAGCTATAAAAAGCTTTCTCTTAATTCCTAAGATTCGACAAAATTCTATCTAGAACTTAGAAATAAACTAACTACCTTAATCTAAGACAATACTATTAGATATTCCTATACTTCAAAGTATATAATTAATAAAAAGTCTTACTATTTACTTTACTATTATCTTCTTATAATATAAGACTAAGATAGATCTTTTACTAAAATAATCTATTACTATATAAACTATATTAAAACTATAATAATCTCTAAGAAAGGAACAGAAGTCTATTACAATATACTACTAGGATCTTTTAGAGATTAGAAGTAGATATAAAAGTCCTAGGATTCGATTATACTAAGATTTAGTTTATTTATATATTAGGCAATTATAGATATATCTTTCTATATCCTTTATTAGTTTAGGCTAATAGTATTATATAGTAGTTATCTTCTTTAGCTTCTTAATACTAAGATAGGCTATTATTAGTTAATAGTATATATTATTAAGCAATCTAGCCTATAGATCATCTTTATTTAGAACTTTAAGTTATCCTTTAAAAAGGAGAAGTCTATCTTATAATATCTAGTAATTATTATCTTCTTCTTTAACAATTTAATAGAATTCTACTAATTTTATACTTTATCTATTAATATACTTAATCCTTTCTATAATCTCCTAATACTAAGTATCTTCTAGATTAATAGGACTAATCTCGACCTTAGGTTATATATCTTCCTCTAGATATTCTATAAGTAAGAGTATAATCTACTAACTATTATTAATATATAGAGTTTCTTTCCTTAATAAAGTATCTATAATAATATTCTTTTTACTAGATTAATACTTAATTAAGAAATAGAACTATAAAAGAAACTTACTCTATCTTATCTATTATTAATTTATTTATTAAGTAGTTATAAAGTACTCTAGTAACTAATAATTAATAAGAATCTCGAAATAATTCTTTCGTAATAGTCCTTTAAGCTCGGGTCTCTATTCCTATAATATATAAATAATTGCTAAGAGTTCTTTATCTCGAATCTTGTAATTTAATTCTACTAGCTATATTAATTTTAAGTAGAATATTACTAGATACTAGAAATTATCTTATTTATAATACTAAGTAAGTACTACCCTAAGGACTTTATTTAATATATCTATTTTAACTCTAGTTTTACGAGCTAGATTGTAATAATAGAGAACTAGTATACTAACTAAATTTTGCTTTAAATATTAGAAAGCTTCTTTATACTATATTAACTACCTAAAAAAAATGTCTTATCTTATTAGTTAATATAAAGATTTCGAGATTATACTATAAGCTTTAATAAATTATTAGTAGAAATTATAGAATCTAAGGAATAATTGTACTCCTTTTATAATAGTTAGTACTGACTATAACTAAACCACTTTAATCTTTACTAGGTCTATAGCAATACTATTAGTACTTATAATAAAGCCTAAGAACTTAGTTTTTATAACTAAGAACTCGGATTTTAGTAAGATAACTTATAGTCCTACTTTCTATAGATAATAAAGTACTTTCTTAACTTATTATTTATAATCCTTAATATTCTTACTATAGATCAAGATATTATCTATAAAAGTGATAGTATATTTATCCAAATACTCTTTAAATATATTATTTATAAATCTCTAGAATATTATAGGACTATTTATTAAACTAAATAGTATCACTTTATACTTAAAGGATCTATATTATATATAGAATATAGTAAAATCTTTAGCTTCTAATATTAATCAAATCTAATAGAATCCTTATTAGATATCTAGCTTTATATAGATCTTTGCCTTACTTATTTGCTAGATTACTTTATTAATTAGTAGTAGTAAATAGCAATCTTTCTTTGTGATTGTATTTAATCTTTTAAAATTAATATAGAAATATAGTCCTCTACCTAGCTTCTTAGCTATTAAGATTAGTAAAGTATATAAAAAGAAGCTTAGAATAATAAAACCTTTCTATAAATTCTTAAGAATATACTTCTTAGTAGCTTTTAGCTCCTCTAATAATAACTTATAGAGAAAATAATATCTAAATATTGCTTTAGTCTTAAGTATAATATTATAATTAATTCCGGGTCTATAAAATAGCAATTCGTCTAACCTCTTTTTTAAGAAGACTTTTATAAGCTTATAATATTCTTTTAGTAATATCTTCTTAATCTTCTCGATCTCTATATCCTAGATCTAAGAACTCTTAATATTAATAATATAATCAATTTTATATAATAAGATAGAGAAGGTTTTAGTCTCTTTATTAGTTTTCCTATACTTATATAACTAGTTAAATCCTATATTACTAATAGTACTAATATTAATTGTTAATAATATCTTCTCTAACTATTAAATCTTTAAAGCTATTATCTTACTTTTATTATTTAGATTCTAATTTATCTTTCTTTATTCCTTAACCTATTAGTATCTATACTAGTACTTATAGATATATTTATAACTATCCTTTATCTTTAACTTCTTTTAACCGAAAAGATAGTCTTATTAATTAGTATTCACTTAATAATCAGGATTTAGTTTTAGTTTCTAAAGGATAATAATAGATATTAATACTACTATCTTACTTACTATATTATTAAAGAGTATCTTTTTGTCTAGCTAAATTATCTAATACTATTAATAATCTAGTAAGATATTATAGTCTATAAACTATTTCCTTCTAAGAATTATATTATACTTTCTAAGATTAGCAATCAATATTAGAACCTATTACTATACTCTACTATCTATATATATTATAAAGAAATTAATATATATAATTAGCTTACTAAGCTTTCTATTAAATCTTTAAATAGGATACTCCTATCCTATACTTTCTACTTTTAATCTAAATTATTTACTAAGAAATATACTTAATCCTTAATTTAGGAATATATATCTATCTACTCTAGTATCACTAAATACTAAAATAGAGAAAGAGTATCTATTATATATCAGTCTAGTACTAAAAACTAAACTATCCCTAGGACTACTAATTAATTTATATAAATCTAGTAAGTATAATAATACTTTTTATCTATCTAGATAGGAGACTTAACCTAGATATTAGCTTTTCCCTAACTATTATCTTTATTATTATTAAGCTTAATAATATAAGAAGAGAGACAAGCTATAGTAATAGTAATAATATTAGCTAGCTTCTTCTTTAGATAGTTATAGATTATATATCCCTATTCCTTATAGTTAAAGTATTAATCTTTCTTTATTAAGATATCTTATTTAGTATTCGAGGGTCTTCCGGAATTAGCACTTTCTTTATATTTTATATAAGAAGTATATACTAATATCAATATTAGTTTTAGAGTTATTCCTATATCTATATTACTACTAGTAATAATAGTAGATTATATATAAGAAGTAGTCTTTATTTCTTACTATAGATTAATCTTATAAGATATACTTTAGTAGGTCTTAGTAAAAGATTCGAAAGTTATAATATCTTAGTTAATAGCCTATATTATCTAGCTTTATAATAGGTATAGGAGTTTTAAGTATAAATCATATTTATAGTTTTCCTTAATTATAATAGCTTCTTCTATAAGTTATATAAACTCGAAGAGGAAATCGGTAAAGCTATCCTTAAGCTTTATTATTAACTTATAGTATATAGTATATACTTTAATATATTAGTTCGGATTAGTAAAAATAATTTTTAGGTAAGTGATTATATCTTCGGTATCTATATATAGATTACTAGAATTAGAACTTATTCTTAGTACAATATATAACTAAGCCTTTCCTTTATAGTAACTTTGTATATAGAGCTTATAATATATAGACAGCAGATAATAATTAGTATTAGCTTTAAGCTTTTAGTATATAACTATTTCCTATATCTTAAATCAAATCTTCTTATTATTACTAAGTATTAGAGTATCTAGTATCTTTATAATCTTTTAGTTAGTAATAGCCTCTATATTTAGTACGCTAAAGCTATAGTTTCGGTTTAAGAGCTAGAATATAAGATTATTATAATCCTTAATTGCTAGGTTATAGTAAATAATTGCTTTATTATACTTAATCTAAAGATTCTTAATCATATTGTTAAAGTCAACTCTCTTAGCTAAAAGGACTATTATCTTATCCTTAAACTCTTAATACTTCTACTCTAGTAGCTTATACTAATAAGCAAGTTCTTAAAATCTCTTTTTAGATAGAGTATTTAATAGTTGTTTATATAGAGAGGATAATCCTTCTCTAATATTATCTTTATTATTATTATATTTATTAGTCTTAACTAATCTTATTAGGGTCTTCGGTTCCTAAATATCCGTCTTATATTTAGGAGTTTCTTTATTATTAGATATAGTAATAACTAGCTGCTTGCTACGGTTTGTTAGGTTTCGTTAAGTCTTAACTATTATAATTAGTTAGACTAAATTAGGTTCGGGTTTAGATCGAGTCTTAGCTTATATAGTGCTAAGGAATAGGAAGTGGGGTAAAGCGGGGCCGGGACTAATCGCAATAATAATTCATATAACCTTACTACTTTATAGAATTGAGAATAGTACTTAGTATTATATTACGAGCTAAGTCTTTAAAGAAAAGAGTGCTATTCAACGAGAATACTAAGTATAGAGAAGGGAAGGAAAGAAAAAGAGAGGAAATGAGTCTGGCAGAGCTTTTATAGGGCTCTGCGCAAATAACAACAAACAAACTATACAAACATCCTTTAGACTCAGAACCTTAACCGAAGTCGGAACCTGACGGCAGAATCCTCTGTCTTAGACAACCTCAATCGTCATATTATATTCTTATATCTTAGATTAGAATAAGTTTAGACTCTTAATCTTAAAAGATATAGAATATATCTTAATACTATAAGCTTATATTAATATAAATAGTAAGATTATAAACCTAGATAGAAAATCAATATATAGAACTAATATTAAGTAATTAGCTTATCTTATTAAAGATATCTATAATCTTATACTTTCTTTAATAAGTATATAGTACTCTTATATAATTATTAGACTAATTTAGCTTAATAATATTATTACTTAAAGATACTTTTATCTTTCTAAGTAAATCTATAAGACTAATTTAGATAATATAAATAATATATAATATATAAATAATAGTAGAATTAGTACTTAATTAAATAGTTCTTACCGAGTTATTTATAGCTTAAACTAATATTATATTATTCGAGATATTATTAGTAGTAATTATAAGTATTTAATTAAGAATATTATATTTTTATAGTATTCGAATAATAACTTTACTAAGATTTATACTAGAATAGATACTAAAGAGTAGCTTAAAGCTAAAAAGAATCTCTTAGTACTCCTACTCTTTATCTAAAAAGTAGTCTATAACTACTATAAATACCTACTAAAATAGTAATATCTAATAGTCTAGTATAAAAGAAAGCTTTATCTTTAGTAATAGACTTTAAAGTAGTCTCTCTTAATATTTATTAATAAATCCTTTTAGCTACTTATAGATAGTATATTATAAAGAAATAATAGATATAGTTAGAGTAAAATATATATATTTAATAATATTAGCAAACTCCTAATATTTAAGGAATAAAAATAGAAGATATAATATAGTAATAAGATTTAATAGCTTCTACTCCTAAATATCTTATAAAAATATAAGAGTTAATATATTTAATACTTATATATAGGTTAATAAAGAAGATAATATTAGAAAAAATAATATATAGCTATCTTAAGTAAAGTCTTAATATTTAGTCTTCTTAATATAAATTTTATATAATTAACCCTCTTTCTATACTTATTTATAGATAAAGTATCTATATAAGTAGCTATAAAATAATTAAGAATCTTTTAATACTATTTATATATTATATCTAGCTTTCTATCTTTTATATTTACTACTTAATTAAAAGAGTTCTAGTATTTAGCTTAATAGTATATATCCTAGTTAATATACTTAGACTTCCTAAATTCTATCTAAAGCTATTATTTAATAAATTCTTTATTTATTATATTACTATATAAAGTAAAGAAATTAATATAGTTAGGATTAAATATTATAATAGAAAGAGATAAAGATAGACTTTATAAAAGACTTAAAGAAACAAATTAAGAATTATTATATACTAATATTAAGATTTATTAACTATCTAATATATAAGGGATTATAAAGAGAGTATTATCTAGAATAAGATATTAAAGAGTATCTAGTAATACCTTTTTATAATTTAAGAAAGTATAAGTATTAGAAAATTATAATATACTTAATATAGATATATAAATAGAAAGATAATAAGAAATAAATAACTTATAGTTAATTATTTTCTCTAAATTAAATATAAAAGATATAAATATATAATTTACTAAGTTAATATATTATATTCTTAAATAAACTATTATTATTAGTTAGTTTATTATAGACTATTTATAGTAAATCTTAATAAATCTAAGGGTTATTCTTAATAAATCTTATAGACCCTCTATAAATCTTATTTTAATCCTTAGTAAACCTTATAGACCCTCTATAAACCTTATTTTAATCCTTAGTAAATCTCTTAGACCCTTTATAAACCTTATTCTAACCCTTAGTAAATCTTAGACCTCTAATAAATCTTTTAATTAATATAATATATATTATAGATATATATTTCTACTCTATTATAGACTAATAACTTTTACTATCTATTATCTCTCTTTCCTACAGTTATATAGTATAAAAGAAGTATAAAACTAATAAAACTATTATTAAAAAATAATATTATTAAAACAATTTAAGATATTCTACAACTTTAATTATTAAAAGTTAGTATTTATAATCTAATAGATAAAATAGATATAAATAATAGTATTTTCTTAAGATAAGTAAGTAGTTTTATCTACCTATATTAGGTTTAGTACTAGAAATTTATATATCCGAGGGTCGCTATAGGTTATAAAGGATCACCTATATACAACCCTTATAGAACTAGGGTTAGGGTTAGGGTCGCTTATAAGTAACCCTAAACCTCGGAGGGGCGGGTAGAGGGTCCAAGGTCATGGACCACCCAGAGGGTCACTGCCAGGTCTAACAACAGCTCCTTCCCCAAGAGTAGTATATCAACAATATTAGCTCTTACTTCTTCAAAGTAGGGATAGATAGCTTAATAGGTAAATAGCCAATATATTAATTCTAAGCACGCGCATTCAAACCCAGCCCTTAGCAAAAAAAAAAAAAAAGTAGAAATTGTAGAAATATAGTAAGTAAACATAAAGTACCTTTGATACTAGAGTTGTATAGTAAATATACATACGTAATATAGATGTCTACCTAGCTATAGACTGCGATATCACCTATGGACGGGCGGGTGGGCATAGCCCATGGGCCTTATATAAGCGGGAAATGGGCCCTATGGATAGGCTTATAGACGGGCCCTATCCTTAGGGCCTATAGGCTGTAGGCGTTGTGGGCGTCTATAGGCCTTTTTAGTAAGTAGAATTTCTTGATCTTGTGACTTATATTATTTGTGCGTTTTTTCTTTATATTTTTAAGTAATTTGATTATATATATATTATAGTGGTATCTATAGATTAGTATATAGAAGGTTTTAGAAGTCTTTGTATAATAACTTAGGTATTTATTATATTTATATATTTATACTAATATGATATAAATTGATTATTACTAGGTTTACTACGCTTTCTTGCTTCTCTTAATCTAGGCTGTCTTTAAATACTATCCTTATCTCTATAAGAAGGGAGATAAGAACTATTCTTATCTTTACTATTAATTAGCTTACTTCTCTATTACTTCTATATACTTAGTACTATAGAAGGATAAGGAAGCTAACTCTCTATTATAAACTTATACTTAATTAGTCTAATAGGATTATTATCTTTATAATCTTTACTATTACTAATTAATTTAGGTATATTAGTAGTAAGCTTAGTCTCTCTCTACTTATCTACTTTTTAGATAGAATCTAAGGATATATCTTTATTAGGTAGTTCTTCTATTTTAATATCGAATTAGGTTTTATACCGGAATATTATAATATCCTAGACTATCTTTATATCTAGCTATTTATATTAATAGTAATAGATATCCTATACTAAATTAAATAGATATTTAACTCTAGTACCTATTATAAGAATAGAGAGAATATTATAAGTAATACTTAAAAGAATTAGGAATTTATTCTTATATTCTTTCTAGAATTCTAAAGAATTAATCTTTTTTCTTACTATAATAAATATTAGTATTCTTAATTATAATAATAATAAATATAATATATACTTTTTAAGATATCTAGTAAGTTTATACTCTGATATTAATAGATTAGAATAAATATAAAGCCGAATATTAAGGAGAGTGTTTAGGTTACTTATACTAGCTAAGTAATACTTCGGAGTTTGCTTTTCTTATATAGACTATATCTAGGTATATCTTTAGGTATAAGAAGCTATAAACTAGTAAAGTATTTTCTTATACTAATTACTCTAGTTTATATTATTCTCTAATATATCTTATATCTTACTTAAAAAGAAGTAAAGCTTATACTAGGATATAAGAATTATTCTAATTATATAGAGACTATTATAGATCTCTTTTATCTTTATATAGTAAGATATAAGTTTTACTATTCTAGTATTAAAGGCTTATAGTATTGCTTTCTTTTAGGATATAATTTTTAGGATAAGTTATATAATAGATTCTTTAAAGTACTTAAAAAGGGTATTATAAATACTAAAAATATAATATATTATTATCTCTTTAGTCTTTAAAAGTACTATAATAAAATAGTAGAATAATTCTATAATATATAGAAGATAGTTAATTTATTACTATTCTATCTTACTAAGTTTATATTTTTAAGTCCTAATATTATTATAGTATTTATTATAAGCCTTACTAAGATATTTTATATAATAAAGTATTAAAAAGATTAAATTCTAGTATATATAGATATCTTAGATAAGTATAAGTTTTACTCTATTAGACTAGAGATAGAAGAAATTATTATAATACTAGAGACTAATATTAATAAATATAATAAATCTTTAAATCTATATATTTATTAGGTATATTAAATAATAAATAAAGTAATATACTTATCTTAATAAGGATTTATATAATAACTTATTTACTTTAAAAAGTATAAAGTAATTAAGCTTAAGTATAGACTTAGATATTAGAAATATTCTAATCTATTATATTATTCTAGAGGTTAGTCTTTACTAATCCTAATAGCTTATAAAGACTTAGTTAGATAATATATATAAGATAAGGGATTTAAATAACTACTAGACTATTTAGTAGTTTAAGGGAGTTAATAGAGTCTTAAACTACCTATACTAGAGTTATATTATTAAATATATTATCTAATATAATTACTAATATATAATTAGTAATATTAAGCTTCTTAAATATATCTATAAGTACTTTATTTAAATTTATACTAGAATATACTCTATTAAGTGATTCGAATCTAAGTAGAAGTTTATAGTAATTCTAGTCTTAGTTAATAAAGTATCTTATAATTATTATAAATACTTACTAGAAAGATAATATCTAGTAGTTAAAAGTAATTAAGAGCTTTATATCTTATAGTAAGATAGTAAGAATTATATACTATTTATTATTAACTAATTTTTTTAGCTAGTACTAAGTAATATAAGAATAGAGTAAGATAGATTAAGCTAGAGTCTTTTATACTATTTAAATTAAAAAAGTAAACTACTTTCTTTTAAGTATCCGGAAAGATAGGTTTAGACTAATAAAATATTTAATCTACTCTCTTTTCTATTTATTATTTAAGAATTTTAATATATAAGATAATACTAGTATCTAATATATAACTTATTAGTTATCTTAAAAGATATAATTATATAAGACTTACTAATATATACTATATAGTCTTTTTAATTAACTATTATATAGACTTACTTTTACTATTCTTTTAGTATTTATCTAAAACTATATATTATTTTAGTATATTAGTACCGCTTTACTTTACTTTCAGATAAAGTAATATAGTCTTATATATCTAATATATAACTAAAGGTTCGCTTATAATATAATATACTATCTAGTTAAAATTCTCCTAGATATCTAATATATATTTTATATTTTATTATAGTCTTTATATCTTAGTATTATTATTATATATTATTATATACTATTACTTAATAAACTTTACTTTAGATATATTATTTATTATATTATAGAGAATAAACTACTTTCTCTGATTAGAACTAATATATTTAAGTAAGTAATTAAGAAAGACTAGTTAAGTAAACTTAGACTTTATTAGTAATATAAAGATCTATTAGCTATTAAAGAGACTAGGATTAATATTTAGATTAAGGATAGAATTAAAGATATTAATAATATAAAAGAGATCTAGTTAGAAGCTCGGAGGAAGTAAAGAAAGTCTTATAGTATAGATACTAGATTAAGATATAGTTAATATAATATAAAAGATAGTATAAATAACTAAGAGAGAGTATATAGTCTTAACTTATAATAAGTAACTTATAACTATATAAAATAGATATTACTAATAAAAGAGAGGCTTTATATAGATCTAATATATTATAAATTAAGTATAGACTTATTATTCTTTATAAGCTAATTAACTATAATAGTCTTTATCTATAGATATATTTATAGATATATCTATAAGACTATATTTAAATATCTATCTTAAGTTAGAATTAGAGGATTTAAAACTCTTAAAATAATAATATAAGTCTTTTAGTACTAGAATATATAGAATTTAATAATTAGAGCTTATAGAATAATAATTATACTAATACTTTTTTAATCTACCGGAAAGAATTAGATCTAGATAAATAATAGAGTAGAAGATAGAAGTAGTATTTTACTTATAAAAAATAGTAAGTATATACTACTAACTTAAATATATATCTTTAAATTATTATAGTATAATTTAGTAAGTTAATAAAAATATTATATAATATAGTATATTTCGATAAGGAATATATTCTAAATTATATTATATATATTATAGTTCTTTATTTATTTAGATATTTTAATAAAATTTATAGATATTATAGATTAAAGCTACAATTTTATATAGAGTTAGTAAAATAGGTATAAATAATAGTTATTTATTATACGAAGTCAGCGAGTTATATATCTATTTTAGGAGAATTTATACAATAGTAGGTATAGTAGGTATACCTATAATAGGTATACCTATAGGCTGTAGGCGTTATAGATAGGCACTCGAAAATCCAAATAGCCCACCGCCCACTGTGGACGGGCGATAGGCACCTCCTAGGTGCCCATAGACGGGTGATGTTGCAGTCTACCTAGCTACCCCAGTAAACCCAAGTAAAGGCCTACCCTTGGAATAGGACCTTAGGATAGTTTTATTATTTTTAGCAGAAAATACCTTCAAAATACCATCTAAATACCATCCAAATACTATAAGGTCCTATAAAATACCTAGGTGAACAAAAGAATACTGGTATTTATTCTAAATACGATTCCTTATAATACCGTGTTTACTCGATTGTTGTAGGAATGCGGTATTTACATGAATACCGTATTGCAACCATTAAAATGCCGGTATTTCGGATCCTAGTTTCTCCCAGATGGATGTTTTTGTATGGTACCGTTATTATAGCGGTCTATTGATTTTCCGGTTTATAATAACTTAGTAATTTTGACTATATATAATACTTAGTACTCGATATATCCCCTAGTTTTTGAAGGTCTCTGAGCTTTAAGAACTATACTTCTCTAACTATTTCGTAATTGCTTTATAACCGCTTTATAAGTGATTCTATCTAGTCTTACCTATCTGTGAGCATAATAGTATTATATAATAATGCATATAATAATGCATGTAAGGTATATATTATGGTGTGAGAAGAATTGCATATAGTTTACCGGTACTATCTAGGAAATCCCTAGATATACAATATACGGTAAACTATATTATGACTCACTCCTTGGCATATATGATGAAATCATATAATACATCATATATATGATCATCTGCCAATATAATGAAGTCATATATGACAAATGCACATCGTATATGACAAATGCACTATTCTGTACTATTCTGTGCTATTCTATGCTGTTTTATACTACTGCCATAACTAGCTATATAAGGAACGAAGAATTCCTTCCATTAGCTAGTACAACAACAACAAGAATAACAATCAATCTGTTTACTGCCTTCTATCTACTGCCTACTTGCCTATTTAGGATAAGTATTACCTCCCTGTATATTATATAATACAATTATATAATCTATAGGATTACCTAATCTTACTTCCCCACCAAATATTATAACCTATTACTAGGCTATAATATATTATCTGCTAAAGAGCTCACACTATCCCTAACCGAACTTTTTAGTAATCTCGGTCTAAATTATCAATTTATATAGTTTTTATAAAATAGTCTCTATTTTTAGAGATTATATAACTTATATCTTATATTCTAACTAACTCTCTAAACTAGTCTTCCGCACGACCCAGTAAAACCCAGACCCAACCCAGACCCAACCCAGTCTGGGTTGGGTTTTGGGTCGAGCCCTTCGACCCAGTACTGGGTCTGGGGCCCTAAACTGGGTTACAAACTATATAAACACACTTTTATGAAAAAATACAAAAAATACTCTATATTTAAACAATATAATTATACTATTAATCTTTATAATATTAGTATATATTAATTTATATATATATATTTATAAACAATCTATATATATATTAACTTTAATTTATAAAAGTCCTAGTTTCGAAGTTGAAAATAAATTACGTAGTGTATATAGAAAATAATATACCTTTCTATAGGATATATATCTCTCTTTAAGACAATAAGAAAACTCACCCTACTTTTTAAATTATACTCTAATATTTAAGTAATATATAGATATAATAGATATATATAAGCTAATAATATAATTTTTTTATTAATCTTAATATATTAAGTGATATTAGGTGTATTAGATCTTACAAAGACATAAATTAATGCAAAAATTAAGTATAAATTATGCAGAAACTGGGTTGAACTAGGCCTATACTAGGTTTTCTGGGGCCCCAGTCACTAGGTCTGGGTTAGGCCTAGGTTATAAGGTTTCGACCCAGACCCAGACTAGGTTGGGTTCTAGGTCGAGACCTTCGACCCAAACTGGGTCGTGCGGAAGTCTACTCTAAACTATATTTATTTTTATTTTAGAAGTACTTTAGTAAGACTATCTACTAGTATTATAGTAGTTAAGACCTAGTTTATATATACTTAATTAGACTTCCGCACGACCTAGTTTGGGTCGAAGGTCTCGACCCAGAACCTAACCTAGTCTGGGTCTGGGTCGAAACCTTATTAGACCTGGCAGTGACCCGCGGGTGACCCTCATGACCCTCGGACCGCCCCGCCACTAGGGCGGTTCGAGGGTCCAACCTTCCGACCCTGAGGGTAGTCTACCTAGGGGTTAGACCCTCGGAGGGTGATCCTTAGGGTCACCCGCGGGTCCATAAATAGGACAAATAGGCAAATCTTGTAATATATATAATTTATGTAGATTTGCCTTATATTTTTGAGTATCTCAATTATAGAGACTGAACTTCTTTAGAGAATATTTTATAATTATATAATATTCTAAGGTTATAAAAGCTTTTAAAGTATATTTTTGATTCTAGTTTCTATCTATTATATATCTATTAAGCCTTCTTAATATCTTTCGAACTCTTCTAGATAATCAAGGAAGAGGAAGTCTACTATCTTTATTAATATTATTCTCTAGATTAGATTATATCTTATTACCTTCACTTAGTAAGCTACTTCTTTATCTTCTTCCAAGAACAGTATTTAGGGATAGTTATAAAATAGGCAGTAATTAGATTTATTTAATTATATCTTTCTTAGTATTACTAATTAGTTTAAATAAGGTAGTATCTATACTACTTATCTCTATTAAAGCTACAATCTCTTAGGAAGTTAGATATTTCTAGAGAATCAGATACTAGTTCTCTTATAGATTAAATCTTATTATATATATAAATATTATAATATCTTAAATTGTCTTTAGCTTTAGTAAATCTTATTAATAATAACAAATATCATATATAGAGTTAAATAGCTGCTCTATATCTATACTAGTAGCTAGAATAGATATAATATTATAGGTAATACTTATAAGAATAGGCTATTTATATTAGCTATCTTTCTAGAAAGTACAAGGTAATAAATACTATAGTGCTAGATTTATATAAAAGTTAGTTAGATATAATAAATAAAGATAGATATAATAAATAAAGATAGATATTAAGACTAACTAGAATTAAGATATTAAGTTAGCTTATCCTTATTTAGAGTAGTAAACTATAAGGAGTTATTTAACTCTAATATAGACTTAAGCTTAGATATTCTAACTCTTAATAATAGACTATTTAATAATAACTGACTTTACCTAATATTAAGCTACTTCTTATAGTACTTAACTTAGATCTTAAGACTATCTCTATAAATATCCTTCTAAGAAGTTTTAGTAGGATCTTCGGATTCCTATTCTTTTATAGAAAAGAATTAGAGCTTTTAAGATAAAGACAAAATTGTACTAATAGTATAAAGATACCTATTAATACTATCTATATCTTTATAGTATTTTAAAAGCTTTTCTAATATAGCTTTAAGTATAGATTATATAAGTTATTTCTAAGGAACTTTCTTCTATCTTAGTATAGTAATTGTATACTTAAGATAGTTAAAAAGACAATTATATATTATAAAAATAAGATAAATACTTAAGTCTTTAGTCTATAATATAAGACTAGTAAATCTAAAGAATAGCTCTAGAATAAAGAGCAGATACTTAATCTATCTTTATTCTTCTAAACTTAGTACAAAATAAGGCTACTTATACTATAAGCAGAAGGTATTAAAGACTAATTATAATCTCTTTATCTATTAAAGTATTAGAAATATTAAGTTCTATTATATTCTTATATCTTAGATTAGAATAAGTTTAGGCTTTTAATCTTAAAGGGTATAGAATATATCTTAATACTATAGGCTTATATTAATATAAATAGTAAGACTATAAATCTAGATAGAAAATCAATATATAGAACTAATATTAAGTAATTAGTTTATCTTATTAAGAGTATCTATAATCTTATACTTTCTTTAATATATATATAGCGCTCTTATATAATTATTAGACTAATTTAGCTTAGTAGTATTATTACTTAGAGATACTTTTATCTTCCTAAGTAAATCTATAAGACTAATTTAAATAATATAAGTAATATATAGTATATAGATAATAGTAGAATTAGTACTTAATTAAATAGTCTTTACTAAGTTATTTATAACTTAAACTAGTATTATATTATTCGAGGTATTATTAGTAATAATTATAAGTACTTAATTAAGAATATTATACTTTTATAGTATTCGAATAATAACTTTATTAAGATTTATACTAGAATAGGTACTAGAGAGTGGTTTAAAGCTAAAAAGAACCTCTCGGTACTTCTACTCTTTATCTAAAAAGTAACTTATAATTATTATAAATATCTACTAAAATAGTGATATCTAATAGTCTAGTATAAGAGAGAGCTTTATTTTTAGTAATAGACTTTAAAGTAGTCTCTTTTAATATTTATTAATAAATCCCTTTAGCTACTTATAGATAGTATATTATAAAGGAATAGTAGATATAGTTAGAGTAAGATATATATATTTAATAATATTAGTAAACTCCTAATATTTAAGGAATAAAAATAGAAGATATAATATAATAATAAGATTTAATAGCTTCTACTCTTAAATATCTTATAAGAATATAAGAGTTAATATATTTAATACCTATATATAGATTAATAAAGAAAATAATATTAGAAAAAATAATATATAGCTATCTTAAGTAAAGTCTTAATATTTAGTCTTCTTAATACGAATTTTGTATAATTAACCCTCTTTCTATACTTATTTATAGATAAAGTACCTATATAAGCAGTTGTAGGATAATTAAGAACCTTTCAATACTATTTATATATTATATCTAGCTTCTTATCTTTTATATTTATTACTTAATTAAAAGAGTTCTAGTATTTAGCTTAATAATATATATCCTAGTTAATACACTTAGACTTCCTAAATTCTATCTAAAGCTACTATTTAACAAATTCCTTACTTATTATATTACTATATAAAGCAAAGGAATTAATACGGTTAGGATTAAATATCGTAATAGAGGGAGGTAAAGATAGACTTTATAAAGAGCTTAGAGAAGCGAATTAAGAATTATTATATACCGATATTAAGATTTATTAACTACCTAATATATAAAAGGTTATAAAGAGAGTATTATCTAGAATAAGATATTAAAGAGTATCTAGTGATACCCCCTTGTAGTTTAAGGAAGTATAAATATCAGAAAATTGTAATATACTCAATATAAATATATAAATAGAAAGATAGTAAGGAGTAGACGACCTATAATTAATTATTTTCTCTAAGTTAAGTATAAGAGACATAAATATACAATTTGCTAAGTTAATATATTATATTCTTAAATAAGCTATTATTATTAGTTAGTTTATTATAGACTACTTATAGTAAATCTTATAAACCTAAGGGTCACTCTTAATAAATCTTATAGACCCTCTATAAATCTTATTTTAACTCTTAGTAAATCTTTTAGACCCTCTACAAACCTTATTTTAACCCTTAGTAAATCTTATAAACCCTCTATAAATCTTATTTTAACCCTTAGTAAATCTCTTAGACCCTCTATAAACCTTATTCTAACCCTTAGTAAATCTTAGACCCCTAATAAACCTTTTAATTAATATAATATATATTACAGATATATATTTCTACTCTATTACAGACTAATAACTTTTACTACCTATTATCCCTCTTTCCTACAATTATATAGTATAAAAGAAGTATAAAACTAATAGAACTATTATCAAAAAACAATATTATCAAAACAATTTAAGATATTCTACAACTTTGATCGTCAAAAGTTAGTGTTTATAGTCTAATAGACAAAACAGATATAAATAATAGTATTTTCTTAAGATAAGTAAGTAGTTTTATCTACCTACATTAGGTTTAGTACTAGAAATTTATATATCCAAGGATCGCTACGGGTTATAGAGGGTCACCCGCATGCGACCCTTATAGAACTAGGGTCAGGGTCAGGGTCGCTCATAAGCGACCCTGAACCTCGGAGGGGCGGGTGGAGGGTCCAAGGTCATGGACCATCCGGAGGGTCACTGCCAGGTCTAAACCTTATAACCTAGGCCTAACCTAGACCTAGTGACTAGGGCCCCAGAAAACCTAGTATAGCCCTAGTTCGACCCAGTTTCTATATAAATTATAGTATAAATATTTAAATAATATACTATTATTTTTCTCTGTTATAGTTTCTATATTAAAATACTATACTCTCTACTAATAAGACAAAGGAAATTTTAAGAAATAACCTTATTCTTTAAAGTAATATATCTAGTTTAAGATTAATTATTTCTTTAAATATTTTATTTTATATAGAAAGGTTATATATATTAGCTACTAGTTTTCTTAAGTATAGGATAGTATTCTATTTAAAATATAAAGTATATCTTAAGTTATAAATATATATATTTAATATATATTAATATAATATATATTTTTATCTATAAAATAAAATAATTTTTAAATTTATTTATTTCTCTTCTTTTATTTAATTTTAGAGCTTATATAACTATAGATAGATATCTAGTAAACTTTTATATTTAAAACTACTTACTATCTCTTAATCTATTTAGTATATATAATTTAAAGAGAGGGTAGGAAGAAATATTTTAAGAAGGATTAATAGAACTAGGATAGGAATTAAGATTTAACTAGGATTTAACTAGATTTACTAGATTCTTACTAGATTAAGTAGATTCTTACTAGATTTTTACTAGATTAAATAGGTTATAACTAGATCTTAACTAGATCTTAACTAGATTATTTTAGAGATATTTCTTTAGACTTATATAATTTTAGTATAATAGACTAATTAATAAAAGTAAGATAATTTACTATATTTAATATATTAATATTCTTAGATATTTCTATAACTTTAGTATATTTCTATCTTTATATATTAAAGAATTTCTTTTCTTATATCTCTTTATATATATTATATATTATTCTTATATTATATCTTAAAGCTAACTTTCTCATTTTATATTATTACTCTATAATAGTGATTTTAATAATCTCTTATATATTTTAACTAGATAAGTTATATTATCTATAAGTTAATATATAATTAACTTAAATTTTTAAAGATTAGATAATCCCCTTCTAATCCTCTCTTTATTAAAATATATTAGACCTAATTATAGAAAAGGGTTTATTCTATATAATATAATATTATATAATGATTTTATAGACTAGTAGTTAAAAACTAATTATAAAAGAAAAAGTAAGCTTAAATAGGATTTAAATTACTATATAGAGATCTAGAATAACTATTATTAGATAGCTTAGGATATTAATAATATACTAAAGATTATATATAAGTACTATAGAAAGATCCTAGAGTATTCTTATATATTAAGTCTAAATAGTATAGATAAAGTATAGTATTATAATATATTAATTATTTAGAAATATTAAAAAATAGCTAGTTATTTATAATTAGAAAAAAAGAAGAAAGTAAAGATTATAAACTTTTTATAAAAAGAAATATATTTTATATTATAAAACTAAGTAACTATATTAATTTATTATTATTCTAGATAGAAGTTTTAATAAATATATTCTTTTTATAAGAAGATTAGAAGAAGGATCTTCTCTAATTTCTTACTTTTAACTAGATTCTATTCTATCTAATTAAATATCTATTATTTAAATATATTATTAATAAAGCTTATTCTATCCTATCCTCTCTAGTAATCCTATCTACTAATACTATCTATTACTAATTAAGTAGTCTAGTTAAAGACTAATAGTAATATATTCTTTATATATTATCTTCTAGCTTAAAGATATTTATTATACTTAACTACTAGATATCCTTATTCTTATAGGTATTTATAGCTATTACTAGCTATTTTATTAATAATAATTAGGTATATTATAAGATACTACTTAGATTTAAGCTATTTTATAATATATATACTAGCTTTTATCTAAGTAGTATTCTTATAGAAATCCTAGTAAAGTATAATATTAAAGATAAAGTATTTAGGTTAATAATAGATAATATATTAAATAATAAGATATTAACTATTACTCTCTAATAGGCTTTATTAGATAATATTATTATTACCTAAATACTATATCTTACTTATATTATCTAGCTTAGTCTAAATTAGTTTCTTATTTAGATTAAGATAGTTTTATTAAATAAATTAGCTAAAATAAGATAGATAGAGAAGTAGTTAAAACTAGTCTAAGAAAATATAAAGTAAAGTCAGATCTTCTCTATACTAAATAAAGTCTATTATCTTATAATTTATATTAATATAAGTCTCTAATATAGAGAGATCTTTTATAATCTTTAAATAACTAATATTAAGATTATTCTAATCTAAGATATAAAGATATAATAGAATTCTATATTCCTTATATTTTACTAGATAAAGAGACTATATACTATCTTCTCTTTATTCTATATAAAGTATAATTATAAAGAGATACTACTTAATAAATAAAAGTAGTATTAGATTAACTATCTTCTTTATATTATTAAGCCTTTCTTTAATTATATAATATAGCTATTAAAGACTTAAGATATTACTATCTATTATATATTTAAGATCTATAATAAATTATTTAATTATCTTAAGTGATTATAAGTATAACTATATTAAAAGTATATCCTATAAAAGAAATAGATACTAAAGGCCTTTAAAGCTAGTTAGTCTAAGCTTAATAAGTATTACTTTTAAGCTAATAATCTTTAAGAGAATATCTATATAATTAGTATAATATTTATATTAGTAAATAAATTTAAATTCTTTCTCTTTAGTAATTAGAATTAGAAATAGTAAGATACTTATTAACTTATTTTTAAATAAGCTTTTATTCTATATTAAATATAAGTTAGAATAAGTAGTTATAATCTATAAAGCTTTTTAATAATAGCCTATCTAAGCTTAAAACTAGAGAAGATACTTAATAGAAAGGATATATAACTATAAGCTATTACTAATAAAATTAGTTAATATCTTAATAGTAATAAATAAATATAAAGAGTATATATAATAATAATACTAATATATATATAGATATTATTTCTATTAGACTATTTACTTTCTAGAAAGAGTACTAGACTTCCTTTCTAGCTATTATTATCTTTATATAAAATATACTTTTATTTCTAATAACTAATATAGAAGTTAAATATCTCTTTAATATTACTTAAGATATTTATTACTATTATTATAATAGAATAAAGAGTAAGATTATTAAGATATTAAAAATATTTTTTTATATAATAAAATTTGATATAGAGAAGTAGAAAGTAATACTTCTTAAGAAATTCTTCTTCTAAGATAAGCTTAAAGTAATAAAAGAGAAGAGAGAAGAGAAGCTTAGTAAGATTAAGATTAATCTAATTAATAATATAGAGAAGTAGAAGAATAAACCGGAAGATAAACTAGGAGATATAATTAAGATTATAGTTAAGGATAGACTAAAGGATATACTAGAAAAGAGGCCCTTATCTATAAGTAAATATAGTTATCTTTATTTGCTATTATTACTACTAATCTATATATAAATATAAGTATTAGGAAGAAAATGTAAAAGTAGAGAAGATAATTTATTTAAATACTATTAGCTTACTTAATAAAGAATCCTTAATTATATATATATCTTTTACCCTTTTTATAAATAAAATTAGATATATCAAATAAAGTAAATACTTAAAATTACCGTAAATAAATATATAAGTTATATATTTAGAATCCTTAGTATATTTGTTTAGTTTGTAACCTAGTTTAGGACCCTAGACCTAGTACTAGGTCGAACCTTCCGACCTAGACCTATTACTGGGTCGAAGGGTTCGACCCAAAACCTAACCTAGACTGGGTTAGGTCTGGGTTGGGTCTGGGTTGGGTCTGGGTTTTACTGGGTCATGCGGAAGACTATACTTAATTTATACTAACTTTTTATTTTATCTAGTACTAATTAATATTAATATATTAAAGCTTTATATATATTATAGCCTCTTTCTTTATTAATAAATTAATAGTTTACTAATTATTATATATAATAGATAATAGATAATCTAGTTAGAAGCTGAGCATATTTAGTATTCTTTATTATTATTAGATAGTTTTTCCTACTTTTACTAAAACTAATAATTTAGTCTTAGTAATTAATATAGTAATAGTCTTTTATTTAGTAGTCTTTTAATTAATTAGACTATTATATAGTTTATAAATATATCCTTTAGAGCTCTTTAAATCTTTATAGTCTTTAAATAATATATTACTTATAAATTTAACTAATTTTATTACTATTATTAAGATTATATTATAATTTCTAGAATAATTATTTAGATCTCTAAGATTATATATATCTAGATTTTTATTAGATATCCTAATACTATATTTAATAGCTTAAAAGTATATCTTATAAAGATACTATATAATATAATTAATAATATTAATATATTTTAATCTTAGATTTATTAGGAATTTAGCTACTTTAGAAGTAGTCTTTACTATATCTATCCGGATAATAGTAGTAATATATTATATAGATCTAATTTTAGTCTAAAAACTATAAATCTATTATAATAATATTACTTTATTATAAGATATAAAAGACTTAATTCCTAATAATAATATTATTTTTCTCTCTATTATAAGATTATATTTATTAGCTATACTTTTAATATAGCTATCTTAGTATAACTAGAGCTTTTTCTACTCTTTATTATATATAATATATATATTTAAGAACTAACTTATATCTAGCTTTTTTAATTCTTATTACTTCTTTAGATTTTAATCTAATAAAATTACTTCTTTTATTTATTTAGGATAATTAATAATAATAATATTATCTATATAGAAGAAGATAATAATATCTTTTATTATAAAGATATATAGATCTTCTTTTACTAGGATAAGATCTAGCTTTACTAGTATCTTTATTACTTCTTACTACTAGAAAAGCTATTAAAATAAACCTATTTTAAATAAGATATTCGCTAAATTTCTATAGTAATCTAATATCTTATAAATTGATAATAAAGAGAGGACTATTAATAAACCTTAGATCTAATTATATTAAGATAATTGAGAGCTATTAATAGATCTATAAGATTTACTATAATTAGAAGCTATTATAACTTATCTAGCTATAGGGGTTTATACCCCTAAAGACTTTAAAAATAATATTTATAATAACAAAAATATTAGTAATAGAGCTTAAATTAGAAGCTCTAATTGACTTTTAGTATTATTACTTAGGCTATATTAGTAAAGTATAAATTATTAAATTAGTAGAGATAATAAAGGGTATTACTATTAAAAGTAATCTAGATAAAGAGGTATAGGTATATAAAGCTTATTAATTAGTAGATATACTTAAGTAGATCTCTTATTAGAAGATAGGCTAGATATATAGTATATTAGAAAGAGTTTACTTTAACTTAGTATAAAATTATCTTACTTATAATAGTTATATTTAGATAATATATTTTTATCTTAATAGTATAAGATACTATTTTATATTTATCTATATATATTAAGAAGAATAAATATTAAATAGTAGTTTATAAGTTCTTAATATTTATCCGAAATTAGCTAAAAATCGAGATAAAGGTATTTTATTATAATAATAAAAGAAGTGCTAGCAATAAAGTCAAATTAATAATTAAAGATAAAGAGTATACTATTAAATATATATTTCCTAGCTTATTAGAAATAAATAGCCCTATAAAGAGATCTAGAGAAATAATAGTTAGGAATAGTAGAGTATTACTAAATAATACTAATCTACCCCTTAATCTATAACTAGAAATAGTATATATATCTATATATATAATAAATTGTATATCTATAAAGATAGGTAATAAATAGATTATTCTATAAAAAGAATTAATACTTTATATAATACTAGATAGTCTAAAAGACTAGACTATTAACCTATTAAATATTAGATTATATAGAAGCTTAATATATTTAAGACTTTTAAAGAGAGTCTAGTCTAATAAGATAACTCCGAGAGTAGAAATTAGCTATTTTATAGACTATATATTAAAAAGCCTATATAAAATATAGTTTTTATATAAAGATTATATAGGACTAGATAGAGTAGAGATTATAAAGAATACTATATTTAATAAATTAAGATAGTACTCGAAAACAAAGCTATTATTATAGATAAAAGATACAATTAGTACTATAATAGATAGATTAAGTACTAAAAACTAGTCCTAAGTGCTTTTAATAGAAGAAATATAGTTAGAATTAAGTATTAAAATATAGATACTAATATTAATTATATATATTACTCTTAATAATAATATTAAGTATAGAGAATAAAGTATTATACTAGATATAATAGATAAAGAAACCCTAAAGCCTAAAGATAAAAAGGAGATATTAAGAGTTCCCTCTTTAAAAAAGACTCTAAATCTTCTATTAATACCTATATCTATAATAGAAATAAGGGATTAAGATTATATCTCTAGAAGCTTCCCTATATTACTATAGAGAGTATTAATAGTATTATCTTTACTAATAATAATAGAGATATAAAGACAAAATATATCTATATTATTATTATTACTAGATCTAATTAATATTATATAGTTAATTAAAGCTAAAAGAGGAGAGAGATATAATAAAGATAAAGTAGAGATAGAGTAATAATTATAGTAAGAAATATAGTATATATCTACTCTAGAGCTAGAAAATAGACCTACTAAAGAAATCTTTATAATAATTAATAAATCTAATATTATTATAGGACCTAAAATCTAAAGGCTAAAGATAGATCTAGACTATACTATATATCTATTAATAGATAAAAAGGTAGTTAAACTACTAAGTCTTCTATATATCTTTATAATAGGTATTATAAAAAAGTATAATAATAGATTATATAAAGATTAAATATCTTTACTACTAGAGAACTAAAAGTAATTAAAAAAATATCTATTTACTAAGCAATTAATAGTAGTAATAAAGTTCGAAATTAAGACTTTAAAGATTAAAGAAACCTACTCTTAGATTCTATTACTAAATAAAAAAAATATCTAAATACTACTATTAAAGTAGGTATTTATACATAAATTTAATACTAATAATATACTTAAGAAGTTCAAAATACAAATTTATATAAAAGAAGACCTATAATAGCTCTTAATAGAAGAGAAAAGAGCTACTATACTAGTTATTAAAATAGTAAAAGTAATATTTATACTTATTACTACTTTTAATCTAAATATAATTTAGAGAGATATTATTACTATATTCCTAAATTTAATACTAAAAAGTAAGATTTATATAAAATATCCTCTAGACTTTAAAGTACTAAATTAGTATTAGCTACTATATAAAATACTTTATAAATTATATATATTACTAAGATTATAATAGCAAAAAGTAATAAAAGTACTAATAAAGCTAGACTTTATCCTAATAGAAAAAAATCTATATATCTTTATAATAAAAGATATTATTATCTTCTTCTATATAGATAATATTATTATTATTAATTATCCTAAATAAGTAAAAGAAATAGCTTTACTAAATTAAAATCTAAAGAAGTAATAGAAATTAAAAAAGCTAGATATAAGCTAGTTCTTAAATATATATATTATATATAATAGAGAATAGAAGAAGCTCTAATTATACTAAAATAACTATATTAAAAATATAGCTAATAAATATAATCTTATAATAGAAAGAAAAATAGGATTACTACTAGAAATTAAGTCTTTAGTATCCTATAATAAAGTAGTATTATTATAATAGATTTATAGTTTCTAGGCTAAAGTTAGATCTATATAATATACTACTACTATTACCCGGATAGATATAGTAAAGACTACTTCTAAAATAACTAAATTCCTAATAAATCTAAAACTAAAGTATATTAATACTATTAATTATATTATATAGTATCTCTATAAGATATACTTTTAGGCTATTAAATATAGTATTAGAATACCTAATAAAAACCTAGATATATATAACCTTAAAAACTTAAATAATTATCCTAGAAATCGCAATATAATCTTAATAATAATAGCAAAATCGGTTAAATTTATAAGTAATATATTATTTAGAGACTATAAAGATTAAAAAAGCTCTAAAGAATATATCTATAAACTATATAGTAATCTAATTGATTAGAAGACTACTAAATAAAAGACTATTACTATATTAACTACCGAGACTAAATTATTAGCTTTAGTAGAAGTAGGAAAAACTATCTAATAGTAAAAAAGAGTACTAAATATACTAGACTTCTAGCTAGATTATCTACTATCTATTATATATAATAATTAGTAAACTATTAATTTATTAATAAAAAAAAAGACTATAATATATATAAAGCTTTAGTATATTAATATTAATTAGTACTAAATAAAGTAAGAAGTTAGTATAGGCTAAGTATATATAGACTAGATCCTAACTACTATAATACTAGTAGATAGTTTTACTAAAGTGCTTTTAAAACAGAAGTAAATATAGTTTAGAGAGTTAGTTAGAATATAAGATATTAGTTATATAATCTCTAAAAACAGAGGCTATTCTATAAAAACTATATAAATTAATAATTTAGACCGAGATTACTAAAAAATTCGGTTAGAGATAGATAAGACTAGATAAAATCACTTATAAAACAGTTAGAAAGCAATTATAAAACAGTTAGAGAAGTGCAATTCTTAAAGCTCGGAAACCTTCAAAAACTAAGAGGTATATCAAGTACTAAGCATTATATATAATCAAAATTACTAAGTCATTACAAACCGGAAAATCAATAGACTGCTATAATAACAGTACTATACAAAAACATATATATTGCTTAATCAGCGATATCCGCACAGATTGGAAAACCAGCGGATTTTGTCAATTTAGTTAGTTAGAGAAATATACATATGTCATTTTGCATACAGTTGTCGTACCCGTCTATTTCTGTCAATAATCTTTAATATTCTTACTATAAATTAAGATATTATCTATAAAAATAATTATATATTTATCTAAATACTCTTTAAATATATTAATTATAAATCTTTAGAATATAGCTAGACTATTTATTAGCTTAAATAGTATTATTTTATATTTAAAGGATCTATATTATATATAAAATATAGTAAGATCTTTAGCTTTAGATATTAATTAAATCTAATAAAATCCTTATTAGATATTAAGCTTTATATAAATCTTTATCTTACTTATTTACTAGATTACTTTATTAATTAGTAGTAATAGATAATAGTCTTTCTTTATAATTATATTTAATCTTCTAAAGTTAATATAAAAATATAATCCTTTATTTAACTTCTTTACTATTAATATTAGTAAGATATATAAAAAGAAACTTAGAATAATAAAGTCTTTTTATAGATTCTTAAAAATATATTTCTTTATTATTTTTAGCTCTTCTAATAATAACTTATAAAGAGAGTAGTATCTAGATATTACTTTAGTCTTAAGTATAATATTATAATTAACTCTAGATTTATAAGATAATAGTTTATCTAATCTTTTTTTTAAAAAGACTTCTACTAGCTTATAATACTCCTTTAATAATATCTTCTTAATCTTTTTAATCTTTATATCCTATATTTAAAAGCTCTTAATATTAATAATATAATTAATTTTATATAATAAAGTAAAGAAGATCTTAGTTTTTTTTATTAGTCTTTTTATACTTATATAACTAATTAAATCTTATATCTTTAATAACGTGTTCGGTAAGCGAGCGGCGCACGCAAGCGAGTGGCGCACCCCAACCAATCTACAAATTTCAAATGCATCTATCTCAACCAAAACTCCATTAAATTAAATCTAGTAAAATCATCTATCTAGCTAGGCATCTATTAATCTTATGTCCTATTTCTCCACAACCACTGCACTTTAGCGGGGCCCGCGTATATAGTTGTAAAGCCGGCGAAGGGCTTCTTCGTATAGGGGAGGGAGGTGCTTCAATTGCTTCTACCGGCTCAGCAATCAATTAAGAAGCTTCTTATACTAAGAGGCCTATTTCGGCTAGTATCTGCTTCCTAGATCTAGCTCGTTTTTACTTCTGCTTCTTATTAGTGGTATATAATTCCTTATTTTTATTAGCGAGTAAGATTGTATTTTGTATTATAAGACGGAAGCCTTTTATACGCTAGTTTAATATATAATCTAATAGACTAGATAGGCTTCGAGATCTTATACAAAGTAAAGCTTTAATTAATAAAGCCTATTAATATAATTCTTTCTCTATAGCTAGTATTTTTAGTATAAAATTCCGGCTTAATTTGCTCCCTCTGCTTAGGGAGGGGGTAGGTATATAAAGCTATATATTAAGCTTTAAAATCACTTGATCTAGTATAAATAGGACTAAACTAGCTACTATAAAGCTATTTTTAATAGTCTCTGCTTTAAAAGCTTTAATTTGTATAGAAGGATAGGCTTTAAGGAAGTCTAATTTATTAATATAGTTAATCTTATTCTATATCTTAAATTTAACTATCTAGCTATATAATTATTTTAATACTATAAAATAACTAATATCTAGAGGTTATAAAAGATAAGATAAATATACTAATATATAGATTAGTATTATCTTATTTTGCTTATAAATTGTATTAAATTTAGGTGTTAAATAACTATTATAACTATTAAGAATTAAAAGCCAGTATATCCTCTTAGTATATAAAGTAGTACTAGGAATAAATAGCTTTTTAAGCTATTAAAGGCCTATTTTATCTAAAGTCTAGTTATTAGGACTAACTTTAAAGTACTAATTATTTAGTAAACTATTAAACTATAATTTAATAAAGACCTTATCTTTAAAAATTATATATAGTAGAAGTACCTATCTAGAAGTATTTATATACTTAATTGCTATTACCTATTTATAATTTCTAGATTATAAAAGTACTTACTAATTATAGTATTTACTTTGTATAATAATCTTTATAGTTATAGTTAATCCTATTGTAAAACTAGTCTTATTAAAGTTATAAATATTATTAGAATCGATTCTAAATTAAAGGATTGTCTTTTAAACTAAATTAAATCACTCTTTAATAATTTTAGGATCTTTATATTTTATACACTTATAATTGTATTATTTCGAGAATTAGGAGGAGAGAAGAGGATATTATTTAACAAAATTGTATACCTATTTCTCGCTGACCGAAATTACTAGGATAATTCTATATTTTTTAAGAAGAAGATCTACTATTATTCGTACTATAAAGGGCCGGAGAGCTGCTCCGTATATATCTAAAGAGAGAATCTATTTTTTAAGCGATCCCTCCTCAGTTTTAGTTAATTTAGTGCAATTAGCGCGAGAATTCGTACAGTTTTGTATATTACTAAGCCGGTGACGGAGGGAGGATTCAGGAACATTAAAACAGCGTGCTATTTTACGAATTAAAGAGATTTCTTTCTTCTTAAAAGCCTAGATAGCTAATAATATTCTACCCTCTTGCTCCGTCAAATTTGACAATAATTGAGAGCGAAGTGGTGGCATAGTGGATGGTTAAATTAACTAAGTGCTAATTGATAGACGTGTTTTTTGTGGGGTACACTACTCGCTTACCGAATACGTTAGTACTAATATTAATTATTAATAGAATCTTATATAACTATTAGATCTTTAAAATCTTTAGTTTACTTTTATTATTTAGATTCTAGCTTATCTTTCTTTATTTCTTAATTTACTAGTATTTATATTAATATTTATAGATATATTTATAACTATTCTTTACTTTTAACTTCTTCTAACTAAAAAGATAATCTTATTAATTAGTATTTACTTAATAATTAGATTTAATTTTAGTTTCTAAAGGATTATAATAGATATTAGTATTACTATCTTATTTACTATATTATTAAAAAGTATCTTTTTATCTAGCTAGATTATCTAATACTAGTAATAATCTAATAAGATATTATAATCTATAAACTATTTTCTTCTAAGAATTATATTTTACTTTCTAAGATTAGTAATTAGTATTAGAACTTATTACTATATCTTTTTATCTATATATATTATAAGAAAATTAATATATATAATTAGTTTACTAAGCTTTCTATTAAATCTTTAAATAAGATACTTCTATCCTATATTCTTTACTTTTAATCTAAATTATTTACTAAGAAGTATATTTAACTCCTAATTTAAGAATATCTATCTATCTACTCTAGTATTATCTAGTATTAAAATAGAAAAAGAGTATCTATTATATATTAGTCTAATATTAAAAACTAAACTATCTTTAGGACTATTAATTAATTTATATAAATCTAGTAAATATAATAATACTTTTTATCTATCTAGATAAAAGACTTAACCTAGATATTAGCTTTTCTCTAACTATTATCTTTATTATTATTAAGCTTAATAATATAGAAAGAGAGATAAATTATAATAATAATAATAGTACTAACTAGCTTCTTCTTAAGATAGTTATAAATTATATATTCTTATTTCTTATAGTTAAAGTATTAATCTTCCTTTATTAAGATATCTTATTTAGTATTTAAGAGTCTTCTAGGATTAGTACTTTCTTTATATTTTATATAAAAAGTATATATTAATATTAATATTAGTTTTAGAGTTATTTCTATATCTATACTATTATTAGTAATAATAATAGACTATATATAAGAAGTAGTCTTTACTTCTTATTATAGATTAATCTTATAAGATATACTCTAGTAAGTCTTAGTAAAAGATTTAAAAGTTATAATATCTTAGTTAATAGTTTATATTATCTAGCTCTATAATAAATATAAGAGTTTTAAATATAAGTTATATTTATAATTTTCCTTAATTATAATAATTTCTTTTATAAGCTATAAAAACTTAGTAAAAAAATTAGTAAAGCTATTCTTAGACTTTACTATTAACTTATAGTATATAGTATATACTTTAGTATATTAGTTTAGATTAGTAAAAATAGTCTTTAGATAAGTAATTATATCTTTAGTATTTATATATAGATTATTATAATTAGAATTTATTCTTAATATAATATATAACTAAGTCTTTCTCTTATAGTAACTTTATATATAAAGCTTATAATATATAAGTAGTAAGTAATAATTAATATTAGCTTCTAGCTTCTAGTATATAACTATTTCCTAAGTCTTAAATTAAATCTCTTTATTATTATTAAGTATTAGAGTATCTAATATCTTTATAGTCTTTTAGTTAGTAATAGTCTTTATATTTAGTATACTAAAATTATTATTTTAGTTCAGAAGCTAGAATATAAGATTATTATAATCCTTAATTACTAGGTTATAGTAAATAATTACTTTATTATATTTAATCTAAAGATTCTTAATTATATTATTAAAATTAACTTTTTTAGCTAGAAGAACTATAACTTTATTCTTAAGCTTTTAATATTTCTATTCTAGTAGCTTATACTAGTAAATAAGTTCTTAGAATCTCTTCTTAGATAGAGTATTTAATAGTTATTTATATAAAAAGAATAATCCTTCTCTAGTATTATCTTTATCCTTATTCTTATTATATTTATATTTATTAGTCTTAACTAATCTTATTAGGGTCTTTAGTTCCTAAATATCTATCTTATATTTAGGAGTTTCTTTATTATTAGGTATAATAATAACTAGCTACTTATTATAATTAGTTAGACTAAATTAGATTTAGTTTAGATCGAGTCTTAGCTTATATAGTATCGAGTACCAAGCATTATATATGGTCAAAATTACCAAGTCATTACAAACCGGAAAATCAATAGACCGCCATGATAACGGTACTATACAAAAATATATATATTGCTTAATCAGCGATATCCGTATAGATTGGAAAACTAGTATATTTTATTAATTTAGTTAGTTAGAGAATTATATATATATTATTTTGTATATAGTTATTATAACTATCTATTTCTATTAGTTATAAGCCTAGCTTTATTCTATTAAAGATTAGTCTATACTATTTAACTATATATTTACCTTACTATCACCGAAATTAGGGCGATTTAATAAAGTTAACCCCTAAATTAATAAAGTAATCCTCTCTTTAAAGAAAAGAAATTAGATTTCTTAATAAAATTAATAATATATATAATAATATTATCTCTCTCTATAGTATTCTCTTATATTATATTAAAGAATATAAATATATAGAATTTATAGCTTCTATATATTAAAATAATTATAATTGCTTATAAAGTATAAGATCAATATAATTTATTTCTAAAGGAAGAAGAATATCCTAAATTAGAGAAACTAAAAGAGATTATTTCTATTAAAAAAGCTATAAAGGAATATCTAGAAAACTAGTTCTATATAAAGTAATCCTTAAAATTAGATTAAGATATAAAATATAAAGTCTATCTATTAAAAATTAAGAGATTATTAATAATAGTATTAGTAATTAGATAGTTAATTAATAATTTAGAGATACTATTAGAACTAATACTTAATCTTTATAAATAATTTATACTAGAAAGTAATCTTATATATAAGATAAGGCTTTATTAATAATAATAGAATCTAGATAAAGGTCTAGATTATTATATAGATATTAATAAATAGCTTCTAAAGTAGTAAATAATTTAATAATAGTATAAGAAAGTAAAGATACTAGAAATAAATAATATAAAAAGTTAATTCTTTAAAGTAATCTTTATTATATTATCTAGATTCTATAAAATATAGATCCTATAACTTTAAGATAAAGATAATATCTTTTTTTAGTAATATAATTAATTAATATAAAGTCTATTAGAAGATTATCTATAATAAGCTAGATAGTTAAAAAGATATTTTAAAAGTAGCTTTCTTAATATAGTAAGATTATAAAAAAATAAAGTCTTTAAAGACTAAATCTACTAAATTAAAATATAAAAGATTTAGAGACTAAATACTATTTATATAGAAAAATATACTATAAATCCTATATACTATAATATTATTAGAAGATCTATAAAAAGAGAAGATCTATAAACTATTAGATATTAATAGTATTAAAATAGAAATAAGAGAAAGTTATAAAAACTAATCTGAAATAGAAGACTATTATTAATAAAAAATAAGCTTTTTTTACTAAAAGTAAAGAGAGAACTTTTACTAAAAAGTAAGTTAATATAACTTTAGATAATAAAGTATTTAGTTTCTTAATAATAAATAAAATAATTAAAAGTAATATTATTATATTAATTAAAATAAGAGATTTTAAAGCTATAATTATACTTATAAAAAATAGATAAATAGTTAATATAGAGACTTAAATCTATATATATAATAATTAAAGTCTATTTAATACTTTTAAAGTATATAAAGTAATATTAAAGTAAGTAATATAGAGATTAAGATTATTAGTCTAAATATTATAATTATTTATAAAGTTAATCTTACTATTAGAAAAGCTATTAAAATAAATCTATTTTAAATAAGATATTTACTAAATTTCTATAGTAATCTAATATCTTATAAATTAATAATAAAGAGAGAACTATTAATAAATCTTAGATCTAATTATATTAAGATAATTAAGAGCTATTAATAGATCTATAAGATCTATTATAACTAGAAGCTATTATAGCTTATTTAGCTATAAGGATTTATACTCTTAAAGACTTTAAAAATAATATTTATAATAATAAAAATATTAGTAATAAAACCTAAATTAAAAGCTTTAATTAATCTTTAATATTATTACTTAGGCTATATTAATAAAGTATAAATTATTGAATTAATAAAGATAATAGAAGATATTATTATTAAAAGTAATCTAAATAAATAAATATAGATATATGAAGCTTATTAATTAGTAGATATATTAAAGTAAATCTCTTATTAAAAGATAGACTAGATATATAATATATTAGAAAGAGTTTATTTTAACCTAATATAAAATTATCTTATTTATAATAATTATATTTAGATAAAAAATATTTTTATCTTAATAGTATAAGATACTATTTTATATTTATCTATATTAAGAAGAATAAATATTAAATAATAATTTATAAATTCTTAATATTAATCCGAAATTAGCTAAAAATTAAGATAAAAGTATTTTATTATAATAATAAAAGAAGTACTAGTAATAAAGTCAAATTAATAATTAAAAATAAAGGATATATTATTAAATATATATCCTTTAGCTTACTAAAAATAAATAGTCTTATAAAAAGATCCGGAAGAATAATAATTAGGAATAGTAGAGTACTACTAAATAATATTAATCTATCTTTTAATCTATAGCTAGAAATAGTATATATATCTATATATATAATAAATTATATATTTATAAAGATAGATATTAAATAGATTATTTTATAGAAAGAATTAATATTTTATATAATACTAAATAGTCTAAAAGACTAGACTATTAATCTATTAAATATTAGATTATATAGATACTTAATATATTTAAGACTTTTAAAGAGAGTCTAGTCTAATAAGATAGCTTTATAAATAGAAATTAGCTATTTTATAGACTATATATTAAAAAGCCTATATAAAATATAGTTTTTATATGAAGATTATATAGGACTAGATAGGATAGAGATTATAAGAGATATTATATTTAATAAATTAAGATAGTATTTAAAAATAAAGCTATTATTATAGATAGAAGATATAATTAATATTATAATAAATAGACTAAGTATTAAAAACTAGTTTTAAGTATTTTTAATAAAAGAAGTATAATTAGAATTAAGTATTAAGATATAGATATTAATATTAATTATATATATTACTTTTAATAATAATATTAAATATAGAGAATAAGATATTATACTAGATATAATAGATAAAGAAATCCTAGAATCTAGAAATAGAAAGAAGATATTAAAGATCCTTTCTTTAAAAGAGATATTAAATCTTCTATTAATATTTATATTAATAATAAAAATAAAAGATTAGGATTATATTCCTAGAAGCTTTCTTATATTATTATAAAAAGTATTAATAATATTATTTTTACTAATAGTAATAGAGATATAAAGATAAAATATATCTATATTATTATTATTACTAGATCTAATTAATATTATATAGTTAATTAAAGCTAAAGAAGAAAAGAGATATAATAAAGATAAAGTAATAATTATAATAAGAAATATAGTATATATCTACTTTAGAGCTAGAAAATCAGTTTATTAGAGAAATCTTTATAATAATTAATAAATCTAATATTATTATAAGATCTAGAATCTAGAGACTAAAGATAGATCTAGACTATATTATATATCTATTAATAGATAAAAAGCTAGTTAAATTATTAAGTCTTTTATATATCTTTATAATATCTATTATAAAGAAATATAATAATAGATTATATAAAGATTAAATATCTTTATTATTAGAGAACTAAAAGTAATTAAAAGAATACTTATTTATTAAGTAATTAATAATAATAATAAAGTCTAAAATTAAGACTTTAAAGATTAAAGAAACCTATTTTTAGATTTTATTATTAAATAAAAAGAATATTTAAATACTATTATTAAAGTAGATATTTATATATAAATTTAATATTAATAATATACTTAAGAAGTTTAAAGTATAAATCTATATAAGAGAAGATCTATAATAGTTTTTAATAGAAGAGAAAAAAGCTATTATATTAGTTATTAAAATAGTAAGAGTAGTATTTATACTTATTATTACTTTTAATCTAAATATAATTTAGAAAGATATTATTATTATATTCCTAAATTTAATACTAGAAAGTAAGATTTATATAAAATATCCTCTAGGCTTTAAAGTATTAAATTAGTACTAGTTATTATATAAAGTACTTTATAGATTATATATATTACTAAGATTATAGTAGTAGGATTAACTCTATAAATAATTATAATACTTATATTAGTAATCTTAGTCTCTATATTACCTACTTTAATATTACTTTATATACTTTTAAAGATACTAAATAAGCTCTGATTATTATATATATAGATTTAAGTGTCTATATTAATTATTTATTTATCTTCTATAGATATAGCTATAGCTTTAAAATCTTTTATTTTAGTTAATATAATAGTATTAATTTTAACTACTATATTTATTATTAGAAAACTAAATACTTTATTATCTAAAGTTATATTTATTTACTCTTTAGTAAAAGTCCTTTCTTTACTTTTAGTAAGTAAAGCTTGCTTTTTATTAATAATATTCTTCTATTTTAGATTAGCTTTTATAACTTTCTTCTATTTTTACTTTAATACTATTAATGTCTAGTATCTTATAGGTCTTCTCTCTTTATAGATCTCCTAGTAGTACTATAATATATAGGATTTATAGTATATTTTTCTATATAGATAGTATTTTATCTTTAAATCTTCTTATTTTAACTTAGTAAATTTAGTCTCTAAAGACTTTACTTCTTTATAACCTTACTATATTAAAAAAGCTACTTTTAAAATATCTCTTTAACTATCTAGCTTACTATAGATAATCTTCTAATAGGCTCTATATCAATTAATTATATTACCTAAGAGGATATTATCTTTATCTTAAAATTATAAGACCTATATTTTATAGAATCTAAGTAATATAATAGAGATTACTTTAAAGAATTAATTCTTTATATTATCTACTTCTAGTATCTTTACTTTCTTATATTATTATTAAATTATTTACTACTTTAGAAACTATTTATTAATATCTATATAACAATCTAGGCCTCTATCTAAGTTTTATTATTATTAGCAAAGCCTTACTTTATATATAAGATCACTCTCCGGTATAAATTATTTATAGAGATTAAGTATTAGTTTTAATAGTATCTCTAAATTATTAATTAGCAATTAATAAGAGTTATTAATTAACTACCTAATTACTAATACTACTATTAGTAATCTCTTAATTTTTAATAGATAGGCTTTATACTTTATATCCTAATCTAATCTTAGGGATTGTTTTATATAGAACTAGTTTTTTAGGTATTTCTTTATAGCTTCTTTAATAAAAATAATCTCTTCTAGTTTCTTTAATTTAGGATATTCTTCTTCCTTTAAAGATAGATTACATTAGTCCTATACTTTATAAGTAATTATAATTATTTTAATATATAGAAGCTATAAATTCTATATATTTATATCCTTTAATATAATATAGGAGGATACTACAGAGAGAGGTAATATTGTTATATATATTATCAATTTTGTTAAGAAATCTGATTTCTTTTCTTCGAAGAAGGAGTTACTTTATCGATTTAGGGGTTAACTTTGTTAAATCACCCTACTTTTAGCGATAGCGAGGTGAATATATAGTCTAATTGTAGACTAATCTTCAATAGAACAAAGCCGGGCTTATAACTAACAGAAATAGATAGGTACGACAACTATATATAAAATAATATATATATATTTCTCTAACTAACTAAATTGACAAAATCCGCTGGTTTTCCAATCTATACGGACATCGCTGATTAAGCAATGTATATGTTTTTGTATAGTACCGTTATTATGGCGGTCCATTGATTTTCCGGTTTGTAATGACTTGGTAATTTTGACCATGCATGATGCTTGGTACTCGACAATTATAAATAATAAGTTAAAGAAGTACTTTATTATTTATAAAAGATAGGACTATAGATTATTTTACTAAAATCTAAGTTTTTAGTTAAAAAAACTAAGTTCTTAGGCTTTATTATAAGTACTAATAATATTACTATTAATCTAGTAAAGATTAAGATAATCTAGTTATAGTTAGTATTAATTATAATAAAGAAGATATAGTTATTTCTTAGATTCTATAACTTTTACTAATAATTTATTAAGATATATAATATAATCTTAAATCTATTATATTAGCTAACTAGATAAGATATTCTCTTTAAATAATTAATATAATATAAAGAAGCTTTTTTATATCTAAAATAGAATCTAGTTAATATATTAATTCTTTACTATTATAATCTAGCTTAAAAGACTAAAGTTAAGATTAATATATTAGATAGAGTTCTTAGAGTAGTATTTATCTAGTACTATAAATAAGATAATTTCTAGTATCTAATAGTATTCTATTCAAAGTTAATATAGTCTACTAAATTAAATTATAAAGTCTAAGATAAAGAACTTCTAGTAATTATTTATATATTATATAAATAAAGATCTAAATTTAAAGAACTATTATAAAAAGATTACTTTAAGATTCTTACTAATTACTAATTATTAGAATATTTTATAATAACTTAATAGATAAACTAGTAATAAATAAAATAGAGTAAATTCTTATTATAATTCTATTTTATAATTAAATATTAGTTTAGAAAGAGGAATATTATTATAGATATTTTATTAAAAAAAGAGATCTTTTATATAGATAAAAGTTATAAAATTATAATATTATTAAAAGTTTATCTAGATAAAAAGATACTTTTAGTTTATTTAGTCCTTATAACTCTAGAAGAGTTTATAATAAATAATATAAAATAGACTATTTCTTTATAAAAAGTAACTTAAAGTATTAAATAATAAAGACTTATATATTTAGGGGATTGGTAATATGACCCCCCCCAATCTTTACTTGACCCCCCCCTGCCTGAAAATGCCTGATTTTTCAGTACCGCCTTCCTAATCTAGTAATACACCTACCTCGACCTCTACACCTACCACCGCACTCCATACCGCCTTCCAATTTTGTATACCGCCTTCGTATCAAAGTCCCTATATAATTACAGTGATACAGTAGGTACCTACAATTTATATATAAACCCCTAATAAAATTAAGTCACTTTTATTATATAGCACTCTATATATAGGATCAAACAAATTGATACTCTAATTCTGGTTTATATATATTAACCTATCTTCTTCTACCTCATTTTTAATATTTATTTTTATCTAAATCCCTTCAATTTTATTTATTTTTATTATTAATATAGCCTCTCTAGGCCTCGAATACCTACTTTCCTCGGATTCTAAGCTAGAGATTATCCCCGAGTCTTTACCTACAGTACTAAATACTAATCCCGAGCTAGTTACTAAGTCTATATTAAGCTTTATATTCCTACTCCCCCCGCTAAACTAGTAATATAGTATATATAAGAAAGCAAAAGAAGTAGTAAATATCTTTATAAGATCCTATAGCTATATAGTTATAAATATCTATTTAAAGTTTACTAAGAAAGAGATAAAGAAGACTATCCTACTAATTTATAACTGTAGCTATCTACTTTATAATAATAATAATCTTAATCTAGATAAGCTATATAAATACTAGAGGATTACTATACTAAGACTTAGATATCTATTTAAGATAACTCTTTATCTATATCTTAAGATAGGCCTTTAGTATCTAACAATTAAGAGCCTAACCTATAACTATAAACCCTTACTAGTATTAATCTATCCGATCTAGCGAGCTCTTAATCTTACCTATAAGAAAAGCAAGCTAATATATATACTTTTCTAAGACTATATAACTAAGTAGATTATTACTAAGCTATATAAGACTAATCCTAATACTATCCTAGTTCCCTAGGATATTTATAATACTTATTAGAAGCTAAATAAGGTCTTTTTTACTAGCTATATACCTCTTTAGGTGTTATTAATAGAACTTCTAAAGGATAGTAACTAGATCTTTAAATATAAGCTAGATAAACAATCCTATATATCTACTTTATTTTATATATATAAATTAAATATTATAATACTCTAGAAGAACTCTTAGATAATCTCTATAAACTATATATATAAGACTAACTAGTATAGTCTTCCTTTACTAGATATTATAGGCTTTACTACTACTAGATTAACCTTCTACCTAGGTTTTGCCTTTATATAAGATAAAAAGAATAATTTATATAAGATAGATATAATCTATATAATCCTAATACTATATAATTTTAATACTAATTAATACTTTACTACTAGATTATACTTATCTACTTTACTAAAGCCTATAAATCTCTTAGCCTTCTACCCCTATATATAATCCTAACTAATAAAGAGTAAGTATTAATAACTACAATTAAGACTATTTTTCCGGATATAAAGAATATAATTTATATTTAGTATATTAATATAAATATCTTAAAGAAAGTATACCTTTTTCTTACTAATCAAATTGTATAAGTATATTAAGACTATTAAAAAGCTCTCGGAGAGGATCCTTATATATATCTTACTCCTACTAAAGCCTAGGAAGACTATAAAAAAGCCGAGAAGAGATAAAAGAAGATACTTTATAAATAGAATTGTATTATATATACTATTATATTTAAAGAAAAGGATTAATAATAGAGCAATTTTAAAATATAATATACTAATCCCTCTAGCCTCTTTATCCTACTACTAGACTATATATAAAAAGAATAGATTAATAACTATCCGGAGAGATTTCTTTATTACTATATTATATAATATCTCTATCTTAATAAGATTACTATATCCTATATAGAGAGTATATATTAGCTACTAAAGCAAGATCTCTAGGTCTTAAATTATAATTTACTAGGAGTTCTCTATAGCTTTAACCGGTCTATAAAGTATTAATTCTCTAAAATCCAATATAGAATTAAGAAACAAAAGATTTAAAGGCTAATATATATTTTATAGCTTTATAAGCTCCTTTATACCCGGATTTCAATATATATAATTAAGCTTACTAAAGTAGTTTATATATAGTATCTACTACTAGAAGATAATAAATCCTTAATTCTACTAATTTATACTTATAATTCTAAAGAAATAGCTAGTTTTCTATATATCTATATTATTTAGCAATATAATATAGAATAGCAATCTTTAGAACTAGTACTATATTACTAATATTAGTACTTAGCTAGTATTAATACCTCTTTGCTTAATCTAATACTTCTAATCTAAGATCCCCTTCTAGTCTATTAATAAGGATGCCCTTATAATACTAGGAACCTTCTAAGTATCTAGATAAGTATCTAGATAAGTATATAATAACTATAATCTTCTCCTAATCCTTTTATATAAGATTATTCTATATACCGAGATCCTTTATTATAAGAGGAGAGCTAAGGATAAGAATAAGAATAGCTGTAGGGATAGGGAAGGGGATATAGGTATAAAATAAGCAGTAATAAAACTAGTAGTAGTGATACCGAGACTAGAGGATAGGGATAGAATTAAGAATAGGATTAAGGATAGGGAAATCACGTATAGGGAGATACCTAAGAAGTATAATAATTAATTATAGAGTATAAAGATAGTAATTATACAGAAATATACAATTTTTTCTGATTAAAATGCAGGTTTTTTTACTATATAAACTAGAATTATATAGTGGTGGCAGAATTATATGACAGAAAACTCTGCACTAGCAGAAAGTATGGCAGAAATCCTAGTCGCACCAAATTAGGAAGGCAGTACTGAAAAATCAGGCATTTTCAGGTAGGAGGGGGTCAAGTAAAGATTAGGGGGGGTCATATTACTAATCCCCTATATTTAATTACTTAATAAAATATATTAATAATTTTTAATAGTATATCTAGAAGTTAAAAAGATAAAGAAGATAGTTATAATAAAATATTATTAGTATAGATAAGTAACTAATATAAAGTAATATATTAATAACTATTTAATCTATAAGTATATAAAGACCTAGAGAGATTATATATCTAGATTATTATAATCTTTACTAATTCTAGAATATTCTTAGTAATATCTTTTAATAGATTTCTATTTATTCTTAAGAGATTATTATAAATATAATATAGTATTTATAGCTATTAATTATCTAAGTAAAAGACTAATCTCTATTCTATATTAGAAATAGATAAAAACTAGATAACATATTCGGTAAGCAAGCGGCGCACGCAACCCAGTGGCATACCCCACAAAAAACGCGTCTATCAATTAGCACTTAGTCAATTCAATCATCCACTATACCACCACTTCGCTCTCAATCATCATCAAATTTAATAGAGTAAGAGGGTAGGATTTTATTAGCTATCTAGGCTTTTAAAAAGAAAGAAGTCTCTTCAATTCGTAAAGTGGCACACTATTTTAATATTCCTAAATCCTCCCTCTGTCGCCGCCTTAGTAGTATACAATACTACGCGAATTCTCGTGTTAATTACTTTAAATTGACTGAAACTAAGAAGGAATCGCTTAAAAAATGGATTCTCTCTATAGATCTATATAAAGTAGCCCTCCGGCCCTTTATAGTACGAGAAAAGACAGATCTTCTTCTCTAAAAGCGTAGAACTACCCTAGTACTTTCAGTTAGCAAAAAATAGGTATACAATTTTATTAAACAGTATCCTCTCCTCTCCTCCCGATTCTCGAAACGATATAATTATAAGTATATAAAATATAAAGATCCTATAATTATTAAGAAGTGGTTTAATTTAGTTTAAAAGACAATTATTTAATTTAGAATCTATTCTAATAATATTTACAACTTTAACAAGACTAGCTTTATAATAGGATTAACTATAACTATAAAGGTTATTATACAAAGTAAATACTATAGTCAGTAATCACTTTTATAACTTAGAAATTATAAATAAATAATAGTGATTGAATATACAAATACTTCTAGATAGGTATTTCCGTTATATATGATTTTTAAAGGTAAAGTCTTTATTAAATTATGGTTTAATAGCCTTCTAGAGGACTAGTACTTCGAAGTTAGTCCTAATAGTTAGACTTCGGATAAAATAGGTCTTTAATAGCTTTAGAAGCTATTTATTCCTAGTACTTTATATATAAAGAGAGTATACTAGCTTTTGATTCTTAATAGCTATAATAGTTATTTAATACCTAAATTTAATAAAATATATAAGCAAAACAAGATTATACTAATCTATATACTAGTATATTTATCTTATCTTTTATAACCTCTAGATATTAGTTGTTTTGCAGTATTAAAACAATTATATAGCTAGATAATTAAATTTAAAATATAGAATAGGATTAATTATATTAACAAATTAGACTTTTTTAAAGCCTATCCTCCTATACAAATTAAAGCCTTTAAAGCAGAGACTATTAAGAATAGCTTTATAGCAACTAGTTTAGTCCTATTTATACCTAATTAAGTTATTTTAAAGCTTAATATATAACTTTAAATACCTACCCCCCCTCTAAGCAGGGAGAGTGAATTAAGCCGTAATTTTATACTAAAAATACTAACTATAGAGAAAGAACTATATTAGTAAGCTTTATCAATTAAAGCTTTACTTCGTATAAGATCTTAAAGCCTACCTAGCCTATTAGATCGTATATTAAACTAGCTTATAAAAGACTTCCGTCTTATAATATAAAGTGCAATCTTACTCGCTAACAAAAATAAGGAATTACGTACTACTAATAAGAAGCAGAAGCAAAAACGAGCTAGATCTAAGAAGCAGATACTAGCCGAAGTAGGCCTCTTAGTATAAGAAGCTTATCAATTGATTACTATACTAGTAGAAGCAGATAAAGCACCTCCCCCCTCCCGGCAAAGAAGCGCTTCGCCGACTTTGGAACCACGTACGCGGGCTATACCAAGATACAGTAGGTACAGAGAGATAGGGCATAGATTTAATAGATATCTAGAAAGATGATGTATTTTACTAGATTTAATTTGACAGTGTTTTGGTTGAGATAAATGCATTTGAAATTTGTAGATTGGTTGGGGTGCGCCACTGGGTTGCGTGCGCCGCTCGCTTACCGAATACGTTAAATAATATACTTATTTATTAATTATATTATATATATTTTAGGAATCCTAGATATAATTATATTAAACTATAGAGAATAATTTATCTCTAAATTCTAGACTAAATTCTATAGAATTCTAGGAATTAAATAAAAGCTTTTAATTATATATTATCTATAAACTAATAGATAAAGTAAGATTATAAATCAATATATAATTTAGGGATTATATTTATATATTATATAAAATTAAGATAACTAATTAGAGTTTTTACTAATAATTAATTTTATAGTATTAATTTTCTTTTAGGATATAATAAAAAGATCTTTATTCTTTATAAAATAAGACTATAAACTAGTAATAATATTTAATTAGAAAGACTAGAAGTTATTAGTAATAATACTAAATAAGTAAGAAGTGATTTATATATTTTTAGATCTATAAAAAATCTAGATATAAATAAAGAAATAAATTATAAAGTTATAGTAATTATAGATTTAATAAATAAATAGATATTATTATAAGAAGGATTTTAGTATTAATAATTTAGTATTTATTATAATAAAGAACTAATTTTAAGATTAATTAAGTAAGAAGCTTTTATATATAGCTAGTAGACTATATAAAATTATTAAGAAAGTAGATAGTTTTTATAAATTAAATCTTTTTAAAGTAGTATAAATATATCCTATTTTCTATCTAAATAAGCTTTAAAAGATAGTAATATTAAAGTCTCTCTAAGAATAATATATTAATTTACTACTATTAGTTAAGATTTCTAAAGAGGATAAATAAGAGATTAAAAAGATCCTAGACTTAAGAATATATTACCGGAAGTTATAGTATTATATCTAATAATTAGATTATAATCTTAATCTCTAATAATATCCTATAGGAAATTTTAAGTATACTCTATAGAAGATTTAGGATTTCTATAGCTAGTATCCTATAAAGCTAGATCTCTTAGTATATTTATAAGAATAATTATATACTAATAAAGAAGATCGAGTCTTTAAAGACTATATTAATAATAATAAGTCTATATTTAGAGACTAAATATAGTTTTAGCTAGGGGTTATATAATAACTAGGACTAGATTATATTTCTACTAGAACTAGCCGCCCTGATTTTCTACTACTATTTACTATATATAGAATAGTTTTCTACCGGACGTTTCCGCTTTATAGAATTTTGCACTATTTGCCTAATAAGATAAGACCGCACAAAGGCTCTCGTCTCGAGGTTTCTTTCCTCTCTTCTCTTTTACTATCTATACTTAGTATTCTTGTTAAATAGCACTCTTTTCTTCAAAGACTTGGCTCATAACATTATCTCTCTTCTTATATTATTAAACTTAATAATAATAAAGATAATAGTTAAAGAAAAGCTAATATCTAGAGGGAAGGACTATAATAACCCTCTCCCTAGATATATTAACCTCTTTCTACCTAAAAATACCTAATCTTTTACTATTACTTTCCTAATTTAGTAATATATCTATCTCGATCTCTATTTTTATTTACTATACTCTATACTATCTTCTAGTTTTATATATTATCTTTATATTAAACTCTCTATATAATTAAATTAATATAGTAGGTATTTATAATTTATATATAAACCCCTAATAAAATCAAGTCACTTTTATTATATTATACTCTATATAGATAGGATTAAATAAATTAATACTTTAATTCTAGTTTATATATATTAATCTATCTTCTTCTATCCTATTTTTGATCTTTATTTTTACCCTAAAATTTATTATTTTTATCTATTTCTATTATTAAAATAGTCTTTTTAGACCTAGAATATCTCGAATACCTACTTTCCTTAGATTTTAAGCTAGAGATTATCTTTAAGTCTCTATCTACTAAGCTAATCCCTATTACTAAGCTAAGTCTTATTATTAAGCTAGGACTTACTACTAAAATATACCCTCTACTAATATCTCTCCTATCCCTTAATAAATAATATAATATCTTTAAGTTTATTATTAAAGAGATTAATAATCTTACTTAGAATACTAGTTATATATTAATTAGCTAGTATTTTAAAATAATTAAATAAGGGATTAAAAAAGACTATCTAGCTTTACTATAACTATAGTAGGGCTTATTTATATAATAATAATTATAAATAAATATTTATTTAGTATTTTACTTTACTTTTCTTAGATTATAAATATCTAGAGTCTTACTATTAAGAATAAATTATATAACTATAATCCTTTACTTATAAATATCTATACTATTTAGTAAAAAAAAGAGTTTACTTAGAAGATTAAGGATATTAAATCATAGCTAAAGTAAGGGCTCTTTATCTACTAAATTAGTACTAGTCTTTATAAAAATAATCTAGATTTATATATATTATCTAAGAATATTAATAATCTATAGATAAAGCTAAACTAAGACTTTCTTAATAGCTATATCCTCAGCTAAATACTACTATAAGAAAGAGCTTCTAAAAGATAGGAATTAGATATTTAAGTATAAATTTAATAATAATCTATATATAACTATACTCTTTTATATATATAAAACCTATATAATAATGCTTTAGATAAATCCCTAGATTATCTCTATAGACTATATCTATAAAACTAACTAATATAGACTTCTTTTATTTAATATTATTAGCTTTATGTTTACTAGATTAATTATATATCTTAGATTTATATTTATTTAGAATAAGAAATAAGAGATATATAAAGTTATTCTTAGTTATTTTACTAAAATATATAATTCTCTAGATCTTAATATTTTTATATAATTCTTACTAATAAAGAAGATAGATTTGTTATTATAATTAAGAATATCTTTTCTAAAATAAAGTTAATAGTTTATATCTAGTATATTAATATAAATATTATAAAGAAGATTTATCTCTTTTTTTTAGAATAGATCTAATACACTATTTTATAAGCTAATTCTTAGAATAATTCTAAAGCTACTTTCTTTTAATAATAAAAGATAAAGACCTAGATATTAAAGGAAGTTTAGGAATAAGTTAATAAGGCCTAAAAGAAGATACTTAAATACTAGAATTATATTATATATACTACTATATCTAAAATAATAAACTAATAATAAGAATACTTTAAAGAGAATTATAAAGACTTAATATTCTTGTCTTTTATTTAATATCTTAAAGATAAATAACTTAATAATTATTTAGAGTGATTTCTTTATATCTATACTAAATAATATCTTTATTTCAATAAAAAAGTAATCTTTTAGGTAGAGAGATTCTATTAGCTTTTAAAGTATAATCTCTATATCTTAATAAATAATCTTTTTATTATTCTCTAATATTTTAAATAGATTATTTACTATTAGTTTATAAAAACCTAAGTAGATATTATAAGTAAGAAGATATACTAGTTAACTAAAATTCTTTTACTTTATAAGCTAATTAATATCTAAGTATCTTATAAAGTGATTTAATATATAAAAGATCTTTACATATAATGTCTACTAGAAGAAAAAGATACTTTACTAATTCTACTAGTTTATACTTATAATTTAAAAGATATAATAGGATTCTTATATATTTATTTAATTAAGTAGTATTATAATGATAATAAGAGTCTTAAACTTTTATTTTTTATTAATGACAGTATTTATATAGTTTTAGAAGTACTTTATTCATTGATTTTTTACTCTTAATCTAAGATTCTTTCTGGATATAAAGCTAGGGGTATTCTTATAATATATAAAATTCTATATAGAATATCTAGCTAAATATCTAGGAAACTATTTAATCTTCTTCTAATTCTTTTATTTAGGATTAATTAATCTAGTAAGACTCTTCTAGATTTAAATATATATTATTATAAGAATAGGGATAGGGGTATAGTTAACTATAAGGATAAGAATATAGATATAAGACTAAAGTTACTAATACTAGAGGAGATAGTTATAAATATAGTTATAATTATAATTATAGATATAGATATAGATATAGATATAGAGCTAATATAACTATAACTTTAGATATCAAGAGTAGTACTAAGAGTAGTAATATTAAGACTAGAGGATATAAATTAGACTGCGACATCGCCTGTCTATGGGTACCTAGGAGGTGCCCATTGCCTGTCTATAGTAGGCGGTGGGCTATTTGGATTTTCGAGTGCCTATTTATAACGCCTACGGCCTATAGGCATATCTATCACGGGTATACCTACTATGCCTACTATTATATAAATTCTCCTAAAATAGATATATAACTTACTAACTTTATATAATAAATAACTATTATTTATACCTATTTTGCTAACTCTATATAAAATTGTAGCTTTAATCTATAATATCTATAAATTTTATTAAAATATCTAAGTAAATAAAAAACTATAATATATATAATATAATTTAGAATATATTCTTTATCGAAATATATTATATTATATAGTATTTTTATTAACTTACTAAATTATATTATAATAGTTTAAAGATATATATTTAAGTTAGTAGTATATATCTATTATTTTCTATAAGTAAAATACTATTTCTATCTTTTACTCTATTATTTATTTAGATCTAATTCTTTCTAGTAGATTAAAAGAGTATTAGTATAATTATTATTCTATAAGCTCTAATTATTAAATTCTATATATTCTAGTACTAAAAGACTTATATTATTATTCTAAAAGTTTTAAATCCTTTAATTCTAACTTAAGATAGATATTTAGATATAGTCTTATAGATATATCTATAAATAAAGATCTTTATAGCTAATTAGTTTATAAAGGATAGTAGGTTTATATTTAATTTATAATATATTAGATCTATATAAAGTCCCTCTTTTACTAGTAATATCTATTTTATATAGTTATAAATTACTTATTATAAGTTAAGATTATATACTCTTTTTTAGTTATTTATATTATTTCTTATATTATATTAACTATATTTTAATCTAGTATCTATACTATAAGATCTTCTTTACTTTTTTTAAGTTTCTAACTAGATCTCTTTTATATTATTAATATCTTTAATTCTACTTTTAATCTAAATATTAATCCTAGTCTTTTTAATAGCTAATAGATCTTTATATTACTAATAGAGTCTAAGTTTATTTAACTAGTCTTTCTTAATTACTTACTTAAATATATTAGTCCTAATTAGAGAAAGTAATTTATCTTTTATAATATAATAAATAATATATCTAAAGTAAAGTTTATTAAGTAGTAATATATAATAATATATAGTAGTAATACTAAGATATAAAGACTATAATAAGATATAAAATATATATTAGATATCTAGAAGAACTTTAATTAGATAGTATATTATATTATAAGTAAATCTTTAGTTATATATTATATATATAAGATTATATTATCTTATCTAAAAGTAAAGTAAAGTAGTACTAATATACTAAAGTAGTATATAGTCTTAGATAAATATTAAAAGAGTAGTAAAAGTAAGTCTATATAATAGTTAATTAAAAAGATTATATAATATATATTAGTAAGTCTTATATAATTATATCTTTTAAGATAACTAATAAATTATATATTAGATACTAGTATTATCTTATATATTAAAATTCTTAAATAATAAATAGAAAAGAGAGTAGATTAAATATCTTACTAGTCTAAACTTATCTTTCTAGATACTTAAGAGAAAGTAGTTTACTTCTTTAATTTAAATAATATAAAAGACTCTAACTAAATCTATCTTACTTTATTCTTATATTATTTAGTATTAGCTAAAGAAATTAGTTAATAATAAGTAATATATAATTCTCTCTATCTTATTATAAGATATAAAGCTCTTAATTGCCCCTAACTACTAGATATTATCTTTTTAGTAAATATTTATAATAATTATAAAATACTTTATTAACTAAGATTAGAATTACTATAAGCTTCTATTTAGATTTAAATTACTTAATAGAATATATTTTAGTATAAATCTAAGTAAAGTACTTATAGATATATTTAAGAAGCTTAATATTACTAATTATATATTAGTAATTATATTAGATAATATATCTAATAATATAACTCTAATATAGATAGTTTAAGACTCTATTAACTCTTTTAAATTACTAAATAGCTTAGTAGTTATTTAAATCTCTTATCTTATATATATTATCTAATTAAATCTTTATAAGCTATTAGGATTAGTAAAGACTAACTTTTAGAATAATATAATAAATTAGAATATTTCTAATATCTAAGTCTATATCTAAGCTTAATTACTTTATACTTTTTAGAATAAATAAGTTATTATATAAACTTTTATTAAAATAAGTATATTACTTTATTTATTATTTAATATATCTAATAAATATATAGATTTAAGAGCTTATTATATTTATTAATATAAGTTTCTAATATTATAATAATTCTTTTTATCTCTAGTCTAATAGAGTAAAACTTATACTTATCTAAGATATTTATATATATTAGAATTTAACTTTCTTAATATTTTATTATATAAAATATCTTAGTAAGACTTATAATAAATATTATAATAATATTAAGACTTAGAAATATAAATTTAGTAAGATAAAATAGTAGTAGATTAATTACTTTTTATATATTATAAAGCTATTCTACTATTCTATTATAATACTTTTAAAAACTAAAGAGATAATAGTATATTATATTTTTAGTATTTATAATACTCTTTTTAAGTACTTTAAAGAATCTATTATATAATTTATTCTAAAAATTATATCTTAGAAGAAAGTAATACTATAAGTCTTTAATACTAGAATAATAAAGCTTATATCTTATTATATAAAGATAAAAGAGATCTATAGTAATTTTTATATTATTAGAATAATTCTTATATCCTAATATAAGCTTTACTTCTTAAGGTAGGATATAAGATATATTAGAGAATAATATAAACCAGAGTAATTAGTATAAGAAAATACTTTACTAGTTTATAGCTTTTTATATCTAAAGATATATCTAGATATAATCTATATAAGAAGAGTAAACTATAAAGTATTACTTAGCTAGTATAAGTAATCTAGATACTTTTCTTAATATTTAGTTTTATATTTACTTTAATTTATTAATATTAGAGTATAAACTTACTAGATATCTTAAAAAGTATATATTATATTTACTATTATTATAATTAGGAATATTTATATCTATTATAGTAAAAAAAAAGATTAATCTTTTAGAGTTCTAGAAGGAATATAAGAATAAATTCCTAATTCTTTTAAGTATTATTTATAATATTCTCTCTATTCTTATAATAAATACTAGAGTTAAATATTTATTTAATTTAATATAAGATATCTACTATTACTAATATAGATAGTTAAGTATAAAGATAGTCTAGGATATTATAATATTCTAGTATAAAACCTAGTTTAATATTAAAATAGAAAAACTATCTAATAAAGATATATTCTTAGATTTTATCTAAGAAGTAGATAAGTAAAGAGAGACTAAACTTACTATTAATATATCTAAATTAATTAGTAATAGTAAGGATTCTAAGGATAATAATCCTATTAGACTAATTAAGTATAAGTTTATAATAGAGAGTTAGCTTCTTTATTCTTCTATAGTACTAAATATATAGAAGTAATAGAAAAGTAAACTAGTTAATAGTAAAGATAAGAGTAGTTCTTATCTTCCTTCTTATAGAGATAAAGATAGTACTTAAAGATAGCCTAGGTTAAGAGAAGTAAGGAAGTATAGTAAATCTAGTAATAATCAATTTATATTATATTAGTATAAATATATAAATATAATAAATGCCTAAGTTATTATATAAAGACTTCTAAATCTTCTATATACTAATCTATAGATACTACTACAATATATATATAATCAAATTACTTAAAAATACAGAGAAAAATTATGTAAATAATGCAAGTCACGAGGTTAAGAAATTCTACTTACTACAAAGGCCTATAGGTACCTATAACACCCACGGCCTATAGGCCCTAAGGATAGGGCTTGTCTATAGGCCTATCTATAGGACCTATTTCCCGCTTATATAAGGCCTATAGGCTATGCCTACCCGCCTGTCTATAGGCAATGTCACAGTCTATTCAATCTTCTAAAATTAATATAGAAATATAGTCCTCTATCTAGCTTCTTAGCTATTAGGATTAATAAGATATATAAAAAGAAGCTTAAGATAATAAAATCTTTCTATAAATTCTTAAAAATATACTTTTTAGTAGTTTTTAGCTCTTTTAATAATAACTTATAAAGAGGATAGTATCTAGATTATACTTTAGCTTTAAGTATAATATTATAATTAACTCTAGGTCTATAAGATAGCAGTTTATCTAATCTTTTTTTCGAGAAGACTTTTATAAGCTTATAGTACTCTCTTAATAGTATCTTCTTAATCTCTTTAATCTTTATATTTTAGATCTAAGAACTTTTAATATTAATAATATAATTAATCTTTTATAAAGAGATAGAGAAAGTTTTAATCTCTTTATTAGTCTTTCTATACTTATATAGCTAGTTAAATCTTATATTACTAATAGTATTAATATTAATTGTTAATAGTATCTTCTCTAACTATTAAATCTTTAAAATTATTATTTTACTTTTATTATTTAAGTTCTAGCTTATCTTTCTTTATTTCTTAATCTATTAGTATCTACTTAATAATCTAGATTTAGTTTTAGTTTCTAGAGAATAGTAGTAGATATTAGTACTACTATCTTACTTAATATATTATTCAAAAGTGTCTTCTTATCTAGCTAGATTATCTTATATTAATAATAGTCTAGTAGGATATTATAATCTATAAACTATTTCCTTCTAAGAATTATATTATACTTTCTAAGATTAGTAATTAATATTAGAACTTACTACTATACTCTATTATCTATATATATTATAAGAAAAGTAATATATATAATTAGCTTACTAAGCTTTCTATTAAATTCTTAAATAGGATATTTCTATCTTATACTCTCTATTTTTAATCTAAATTATTTATTAAGAAGTATACTTAACCTCTAATTTAAGAATATATATCTATCTACTCTAGTATTATCTAGTATTAAAATAGAGAAAGAATATCTATTATATATTAGTCTAGTACTAAAAACTAAACTATCTCTAGGACTATTAATTAATTTATATAAATCTAATAAGTATAATAATACTTTCTATCTATCTAGATAAAAGACTTAATCTAGATCTTTATTATTATTAAATTTAATAATATAAAAAGAGGGATAAGCTATAATAATAGTAATAGTATTAGCTAGCTTCTTCTTTAGATAGTTATAGATTATATATCTCTATTTCTTATAGTTAAAATACTAATCTTTCTTTATTAAAATATTTTATTTAATATTTAAGAGTCTTTTAGGATTAATACTTTCTTTATATTTTATATAAGAAGTATATATTAATATTAATATTAACTTTATAATTATTTCTATATCTATATTATTACTAATAGTAATAGTAGATTATATATAAGAAGTAGTCTTTACTTTTTACTATAGATTAATCTTATAAGATATATTCTAGTAGATCTTAATAAAAGATTTAAAAGTTATAATATTTTAGTTAATAGTCTATATTATCTAGCTTTATAATAGATATAAAAATTTTAAATATAAATTATACTTATAGTTTTTTTTAATTATAATAGCTTCTTTTATAAGTTATATAAACTTAGTAAGGAAATTAATAAAGCTATCCTTAGGCTTTATTATTAACTTATAGTATATAGTATATACTTTAGTATATTAATTCGGATTAGTAAAAATAGTCTTTAGATAAATAATTATATTTTTAATATCTATATATAGATTACTAGAATTAGAACTTATTTATAATATAATATATAATTAAGCTTTTTCTTTATAGTAACTTTATATATAGAGCTTATAATATATAAGTAGTAGGTAATAATTAGTATTAGCTTCTAGTTTCTAATATATAACTATTTTCTAGATCTTAAATTAGATTTTCTTACTATTACTAAATATTAGAGCATCTAGTATCTTTGTAGTCTTTTAGTTAGTAATAGTCTTTATATTTAATATACTAAAGCTATTATTTTAGTTTAAGAGCTAGAATATAAGATTATTATAATCCTTAATTACTAGATTATAGTAAGTAATTGCTTTATTATACTTAATCTAAAGATTCTTAATTATATTATTAAAGTTAACTCTCTTAGCTAAAAGGACTATAATTTTATTCTTAAACTCTTAGTACTTCTATTCTAGTAGTTTATACTAATAAATAAGCTCTCGGAATCTCTTTTTAGATAGAGTATTTAATAGTTATTTATATAAAGAGAATAATCCTTCTTTAGTATTATCTTTATCTTTATTCTTATTATATTTATATTTATTAGTCTTAACTAATCTTATTAGGATTTTTAGTTCCTAAATATCTATCTTATATTTAGGAGTTTCTTTATTATTAGATATAGTAATAACTAGCTACTTACTAACATATTCGGTAAGCGAGCTGGCCATATAAGCCAGCTGGCCACCCCACAAAAAACGCGTCCATCAATTAGCACTTAGTCAATTCAACCACCTACCATACCACCAATTCGCTCCCAATCATCGTCAAATTCGACGGAGCAAGAGGGTAGGACTTTACTAGCTATCTAGGCTATTAAAAATCATAAAATCACTTCACTTCGTAAAGCGGCATGCCGTTTTAACGTTCTAAGATCTACCCTTTCTACCCGTCTTAATAATATATAATATCACGTGATTTCTCGCACTAATTCATCTAAATTGACTGAAATTAAGGAGGAATCGCTTTAAAAATAGATTCTCTCTCTTGATATATATAGAGTAGCTCCCCGGCCCTCTATAGTACAAGATATAGCGGATCTTTTTCTTAAAAAGTGTAGAACTACCCTAGTACTCTCGGTTAGTAAAAAATAGGTATATAATTTTGTTAAATAGTATCCTCTCCTCTTCTCCTAATTCTCGAAACAATATAATTACGAGTATATAAAATATAAAGATCCTAAAATTATTAGGGAGTAGTTTAATCTAGTTTAAGAGACAATTGTTTAATTTGGAATCTATCCTAATAATATTTACAACTTTAATAAGACTAGCTTTATAATAGGATTAACTATAACTATAAAGATTATTATACAAAGCGAGTATTATAGTTAGCAATCACTTTTATAACCTAGAAATCGTAAATAGGTAATATTAGTTAAATATATAAATACTTCTAGATAGATACTTCCGCTATATATGATTTTTAAAGGCAAAGTCTTTATTAAATTATAGTTTAATAGTTTACCGGATAATTAGCGCTTCGAAATTAGTCCTAATAGTTAGACTTTAGATAAAATAGGCCTTCGATAGCTTAAGAGGCTATTTATTCCTAGTACTTTACGTATAAAAGAAGTATACTAGCTTTTAATCCTTAACAGCTATAGCAGTTATTTAATACCTAAATTTGACTTAATTTATAAGCAAAATAAGGTAATACTAATCTATATATTAGCGTATTTATCTTATCTTTTATAACCTTTAGATATTAGTTGTTTTGCGGTATTAAAATGATTATATAGTCGGATAATTAAGATTAAGATACGGAACGGGATTAACTATATTGACAAATTAGACTTTCTTAAAGCCTATCCTTTTATACGAATTAAAGCTTTTAAATCAGAGACTATTAAGAATAGCTTTATAACAACTAGTTTAGTACTATTTATACCCTATTAAGTCCTTTTAAAGCTTAATATACGGCTTCGAATACCTACCCCCCCCTTCTAGTAGGGGGAGTAAATTAAGTCATAATTTTATACTAAAAATACTAGCTATAGAGAAAGAACTACATCAGCAAGCTTTATCAATTAAAACTTTACTTCGTATAAGATCTCGAAGCCTGTCTAGTCTATCAGATCGTATATTAAACTAGCTTATAAAAGGCTTCTATCTTATAATACAAAGTGTAATCTTACTCACTAACAAAAATAAGGAATTACGTGCTGCTAATAAGAAGTAGAAGCAAAAACAAGCTAGATCTAGGAAGTAGATACTAGCTAAAACAGGCCTCTTAGTACAAGAAGCTTCTCAATTAATTACTACACCGGTAGAAGTAGATAAAGCACCCCCCCCCCCCCCCCGGCATCAGCCTATATCGCCGGGTTTAGATTTATCTATACAGCTCCCACAATATTATAGTGGGTACAGGAATACAGGACATAAAATCAATAGGTATCCAGAGAGATAATATATTTTACTAGATTTAATTTAATAGAGCTTTGGTTAAGATATATACATTTAAATTAATCAATATATTATAATAGGGTGGCCAGCTAACTTATATAGCCAGCTCGCTTACCGAATACATTATAGTTTATTAGGTTTTATTAAGTCTTAATTATTATAATTAGTTAGACTAAATTAGATTTAGGTTCGGATTAAGTCTTAGCTTATATAGTATTAAGGAATAAGAAGTAGGATAAAGTAAGACTAGGACTAATTATAATAATAGTCTATATAACCTTACTACTTTATAGAATTAAGAATAGTATTTAGTATTATATTACTAGCTAGATCTTTAATTAGAAAGAGTATATTTAATAAAGATACTAAGTATAAAGAAGGGAAGGAAAGAAAAAGAAAGGAAACGAGTCTAGCAGAGCTTTTATAGGACTCTATATAAATAATAACAAACAAACTGTATAAACATCCTTTAGACTCAAAACCTTAACCGAAGTCGGAACCTAACAACAGAATCCTCTATCTCAGACAACCTCAATCGTCACAATTAGCTCTATTTTCTTTGTTTATATTATTTATATTGTTTATATTTATTTGCTTTCTTTTCTTTATTCTATAGATTGCTATTAAGTCTAATTAGGAAATAGATATTATTTGCTACATAAGAAGCTCTCTCTATTTAAACCTTAGATACCCCTAGCTCTCTCTTTCCTTACTAGCTTTATTACTATCTATCTGCCTACCTACCTATCTACCTACTATCTACCTACCTACCTACCTACCTACCTACCTACCTACCTATTATCTACCTACCTACCTACCTACCTAACTACCTACCGATCTATACTATAGGCCTTAATATTACAAAGTACTTAGTTATGGTTACTAGTAAAGCTACTAGTATTAGTACTACTATAATTATAGAGCTTCTAGACACTTCGAAACATATAGTTAATTATATTTACAAAAGAGCTCTTAATAAAGGCTTTAATATTAGTTTATATTCTTAGAATATCTCTAATACTATACTTACTAATATTTCTCGCTCTAGACACCCGAAAAAGTAATTATTAGTAGACTATAACATCGCCTATAGACAGGCGGGTGGGCATAGCCCATAGGCCTTATATAAGCAGGAAATAGGCCCTATAGATAGGCCTATAGACAGGCCCTATCCTTAAGGCCTACAAGCTATAGGCATTATAGACGCCTATAGGCCTTTTTAGTAAGTAGAATTTCTTAACCTTGTGACTTATATTATTTATACATTTTTTCTCTATATCTTTAAGTAATTTGATTATATATATATTATAATAATATCTATAGATTAGTATATAGAAGGTTTTAGAAGCCTTTATATAATAACTTAGGTATTTATTATATTTATATATTTATACTAATATAATATAAATTGATTATTACTATTACAAGCCAAGTCTTTAAAGAAAAGAGTACTATTTAATAAGAATACTAAGTACAGAGAGTAAAGGAGAAGAGAGGAAAGGAACCTCGAGACAAGAGCCTTTATATAGTCTTATCTTATTAGGCAAATAGTGCAAAATTCTATAAAGTAGAAACGTCTAGCAGAAAGCTCTTCTATATACAATAAATAGTAACAGAAAATCAGGGCTACTAAAACTAGCAGAATATAGTCTAGACCTAGTTATTATATAACCCCTAGTTAAAACTATATTTAGTCTCTAAATATAGACTTATTATTATTAATATAGTCTTTAAGAACTTAATCTTCTCTATTAGTATATAACTATTCTTATAAATATATTAGAGAATCCGGCTTTATAGGGTACTAGCTATAGAAATCCTAAATCTTCTATAGAGTATACTTAAAGTTTCCTATAGGATATTACTAAAGATTAAAATTATAACTTAACTATTAAATATAATACTATAGCTTCTAGTAATATATTCTTAAGTCTAAGATCTTTTTAACCTTCTATTTATTCTTCTTAGAAATCTTAACTAGTAGTAATAGATTAATATATTATTCTTAGAGAGGCTTTAATATTATTATTTTTTAAAGTTTATTTAGATAGAAAATAAGATATATCTATACTATTCTAGAAAGATCTAATTTATAGGAACTACCTACTTTCTTAATAATTCTATATAGTTTACTAGTTATATATAAAAGCTTTTTACTTAATTAATCTTAAAGCTAGTCTTTTATTATAATAAATACTAAATTACTAATACTAAAATCCTTCTTATAATAATATCTATTTACTTATTAAATCTATAATTACTATAACTTTACAATTTACTTCTTTATTTATATCTAGATTTTTTATAGATCTAAAAATATATAAATCACTTCTTACTTATTTAGTATTACTATTAATAACTTCTAGTCTTCTTAATTAAATATTATTACTAGTTTATAGTCTTACTTTATAAAGAATAGAGATCTCTTTATTATATCTTAGAGAAGAATTAATACTATAAAATTAACTATTAGTAAAAACTCTAATTAATTATCTTAATTTTACTTAATATATAATTATAATCTCTAAGTTATATATTAGTTTATAATCTTACTTTATCTATTAGTTTATAGATAATATATAGTTAAAAGCTTCTACTTAATTCCTAGAATTCTATAGAATTTAGTCTAGAATTTAAAAATAAACTAATCTTTATAGTCTAATATAATTATATCTAAGATTCCTAAAATATATATAATATAGTTAATAAATAAGTATATTATTTATCTAGTTTTTATCTCTTTCTAATATAGAATAAAGATTAGTCTTTTACTTAGATAATTAATAACTATAAATACTATATTATATCTATAATAATCTCTTAGAAATAAATAGAAATCTATTAAAAGATATTACTAAAGATATTCTAGAATTAGTAGAGATTATAATAATCTAGATATATAATCTCTCTAAGTCTTTATATATTTATAAGTTAGATAATTATTAATATATTACTTTAAGTTAGTTACCTATCTATATTAATAATATTATATTATAACTATCTTCTTTATCTTTTTAACTTCTAGATATACTATTAAAGATTATTAATATATTTTATTAAACAATTAAATATATAAATCTCTATTATCTAGTACTTTAAACTACTCTTTATAAAAAAATAGTCTATTTTATATTATCTATTATAAACTCTCTTCTATCTAGACTATTTACTAAAACTTATCTAGTTCTAAGTTTTAATAATTAGACTTCTTAACTCAATTAATAATTTTAGTAGACTTCTTTAGAATAAGCTCTTCTAAAGTTATAGAAGCTAAGTAAGCTAGAAGTATCTTTTTATTTAGATAGATTTTTAGTAATATTATAATTTTATAACTCTTATTTATATAAAAGATCTTCTTTCTTAATAAAGTATTTATAATAATATTCCTCTTTCTAGATTAGTATTTAATTATAAAGTAGAATTATAATAGAAATTTATTTTATTTTACTTATTACTAGTTTATCTATTAAATTATTATAAAATATTCTAATAACTAATAATTAATAAGAATCTAAAAATAATCCTTTTATAATAGTCTTTTAAGCTTAGATCTCTATTCCTATAATATATAGATAATTACTAAAAGCTCTTTATTTTAGACTTTATAATTTAGTTCTACTAACTATATTAACTTTAAATAAAATATTATTAAATACTAGAAATTATCTTACTTATAATACTAGATAAATACTACTCTAAGAACTCTATTTAATATATTAGTCTTAACTCTAGTCTTTTAAACTAAATTATAATAATAAAGAATTAGTATATTAACTAGATTCTACTTTAGATATAAGAAAGCTTCTTTATATTATATTAACTATTTAAAGAGAATATCCTACCTTATTAGCTAATATAGTGATTTAAAGATTATACTATATATCTTAATAAATTATTAGTAAAAGTTATAGAATCTAAAGAATAACTAACTATACTCTCTTTACTATAGTTAGTACTAACTATAACTAGATTATCTTAATCTTTACTAGATTAATAATAATACTATTAATACTTATAATAAAGCCTAAGAACTTAGTTTTTATAACTAAAAACTTAGATTTTAGTAAAGTAATTTATAGTCCTACTTCCTATAAATAATAAAGTATTTCTTTAACTTATTATTTATAATTCTTAATATTTTTACTATAAATTAAGATATTATTTACAAAAATAACTATATATTTATCTAAGTACTCTCTAAATATATTATTTATAAATCTTTAGAATATTATAGGACTATTTATTAAACTAAATAGGATTATCTTATACTTAAAGGATTTATATTATATATAAAATATAATAAGATCTTTAGCTTTAGATATTATTTAAATCTAATAGAATCTCTATTAGATATTAAGCTTTATATAAATCTTTGCCTTACTTATTTGCTAGATTATTTTATTAATTAGTAGTAATAGATAATAGTCTTTTTTTGTAATTATATTTAATCTCTTAAAATTAATATAAAAATATAGTCCTTTACCTAGCTTCTTTACTATTAGTATTAGTAAGATATATAAAGAGGAACTTAGAATAATAAAGTCTTTTTATAGGTTCTTAATAATATACTTCTTTATAACTTTTAGCTTCTCTAATAATAACTTATAGAGAGAGTAGTATCTAGATATTACTTTAGTCTTAAGTATAATATTATAATTAACTCTAGATTTATAAGATAATAGTTTATCTAACTTTTTTTTTAAGAAGACTTCTACTAGCTTATAATACTTCTTTAGTAGTATCTTCTTAATCTTCTTAATCTCTATATTCTATATCTAAGAACTCTTAATATTAATAATATAATTAATTTTATATAATAAAATAAAAAAAATCTTAGTTTCTTTATTAGTCTTTCTATACTTATATAATCAATTAAATCCTATATCTCTAATAATATTAATATTAATTATTAATAGGATCTTATATAATTATTAGATCTTTAAAATCTTTAGTTTACTTTTATTATTTAAATTCCGGCTTATCTTTCTTTATTCTTTAACCTACTAGTATCTATACTAATACTTATAGATATACTTATAGCTATCCTTTATCTTTAACTCTTTTTAACTAAAAAGACAGTCTTATTAATTAGTATCTACTTAATAATTAGGATTTAGTTTTAGTTTCTAAAGGATTATAATAGATATTAATACTACTATCTTACTTACTATATTATTAAAGAATATCTTCTTATCTAGCTAGATTATCTAATATTAATAATAATCTAATAGGATATTATAATCTATAAACTATTTCCTTCTAAGAATTATATTATATTTTCTAAGATTAATAATTAATATTAAAACTTATTACTATATCTTACTATCTATATATATTATAAAGAAATTAATATATATAATTAACTTACTAAACTTTCTATTAAATCTTTAAATAAAATATTCCTATCCTATACTCTTTACTTTTAATCTAAATTATTTACTAAGAAGTATATTTAACTCTTAATTTAAAAATATATATCTATTTACTCTAGTATTACCTAGTACTAAAATAGAAAAAGAGTATTTATTATATATTAGTCTAATATTAAATATTAAACTATCCTTAGGACTACTAATTAACTTATATAAATCTAGTAAATATAATAATACTTTTTATCTATCTAGATAAGAGACTTAATCTAGATATTAGCTTTTCCTTAACTATTATCCTTATTATTATTAAGCTTAATAATATAAAGAGAGAGATAAGCTATAATAATAGTAATAGTACTAGCTAGCTTCTTCTTTAGGTAGTTATAGGTTATATATTCTTATTCTTTATAGTTAAAGTACTAATCTTCTTTTATTAAGATATTTTACTCGGTATTTAAGAGTCTTTCTAGATTAGTACTTTCTTTATATTTTATATAAGAGATATATACTAATATTAATATTAGTTTCGGAGTTATTCTTATATCTATACTACTACTAGTAGTAATAGTAGACTATATATAAGAAGTAGTCTTTATTTTTTATTATAGATTAATCTTATAAGATATACTCTAGTAGGTCTTAGTAAAAGATTTAAAAGTTATAATATCTTAGTTAATAGCTTATATTACCTAGCTCTATAATAGGTATAGGAGTTTCGAGTATAAGTTATACTTATAGTTTTCTTTAATTATAACAGCTTCTTCTATAAGTTATATAAACTTAGTAAAGAAATTAGTAAAGCTATTTTTAGGCTTTATTATTAGCTTATAATATATAGTATATACTTTAGTATATTGATTCGGATTAGTAAAAACGGTCTTTAGATAAGTAATTATATCTTTAGTATCTATATATAGATTACTAGAATTAGAACTTATTTATAGTATAATATATAACTAAGTCTTTCTCTTATAGTAACTTTATATATAGAGCTTATAATATATAGATAGTAGGTAATAGTTAGTATTAGCTTCGAGCTTCTAGTATATAACTATTAGGAATTGATACTTATACCCCCCCCCTAGATACTCGCACCCCCCCCTGCCTAATCTTTCAGGTGCACCTTCCTAATTAGGTTCCGCTTTTGCTTCGACACTTCCCTAGTCTACTACACTCTACACCGCCTTCCAATTTTATACACCGCCTTCATATCAAAGTCCCTATACAATTGTAACAACACAGTAGGTACCTATATTTTATATATAAACCCCTAACAAAATTAAGTCACTTTTATTATATAGCATCTAGTATATAAGATTAAACAAATTAATACTCCAATTCTAGTTTATATACATTAACCTACCTTCTTCTATCTTATTTTTAACTATCATTTTTATCCATTTTTATTATTATTTTTATTATTTCATCTATCAATATAGCCTCTCTAGGCCTCGAATACCTACTTTCCTCTGATTCGGATCCTAAGATTATCCCGGAGTCTTTACTAGCTATACTAATCACTAAGTCTAATATTGTTCCTAAGTCTCTACCTATCGAGCTAATTACTAAGTCTACTATCCCTCTTCCCTCTCTTGACCAGTTATACAATATATTAGAGGCTATAATAGCTACAATTTATAACTATAGCTAGGAATATAATTATATAGTTATAAATCAATATTTAAAGTATACAAAAGCTAATATTAAAAAGACAATTTAACTTTACTACAATTAATATAGTATACTACTACCTAACAAGAATAATCTAACCGATCCTATTTCTATTCGCAATAAAACCTATACTCGAAATATTATTATACTTACTAATATATACCTATTTACAATCTCGCTTCGGCTCTAATATAAAACCTAGACTTAGTATATAACTATTAAGAACCTATCCTATAATTATAGCCTATTGCCTTTATTAACTTATATTATCTACCGGCAATACAAACTAACTAGTAAGACTAATTAGATCAAATGAGGACTTAAATAAAGCCTCTCTACATATTAAATACTTTCTAGAATTTATAAGAATAACCTAGATTTATCTCTAATATCCTATAATCTCTATAATTACTACAAGAAGCTTTATATTAAGTTTCTTACTAGATAGACCTCTCTTTAGATATTATTAATAGAGCTTCTAAAGGATAGTAATTAGATCTTTAAGTATAAAATTAATAATAAGAACTATATAACTATTTTGTTTTATATATATAAATCAAGTATTATTATACTTAAGTTAAACCTATAGATTATATCTATAGACTATATATATAAGACTAATTAATACAGACTACCTCTTCTTAATATTATTAGATTTACTATTACTAGTTTAACCTTCTATCTTAGCTTTATATTTATAAAAGATAAAAAAGATAGTTCCTATTAAGTTATTCTTAACTATCTAGCTAAAGTATATAAGTCTCTTAGTCTTTAGCCTCTCTATACTATTTTTACTAATAAGGAAAAGACGCTAATAAGTACTATTTAGACTATATTTCTAATAATAAAGAATATAATTTATATCTAGTATATTAATATATATATCCTAAAAAAGACCTATTAACTTCTTATAAAAATAATTCTTAAGGCCTAAAGAGAAATAGATACCTAATCAACTAGCTAGTTAACTATCTAAATAAAGGCCTAATAGGATTAAGAGTATTACTAGATAATAGATAATACCTAGAAGAAGATATTAAAAAGATAGAACTATATTATATATATAACTATAATTAAAGAGATAAACCGGTAATAGGATTTTTTTAAAGAGAACTATAAAGATCCAATTTTCTAACCTCTTCTTAATTATATATAGGATAAGTAGCTTAATAACTATCCTAAGAAGTTTCTCTATTACTATACTATTTAGTATCTTTATCTTAGTAAGACTTCGACCTCTCGAATAGAAGACACTTATTAGCTCCTTAAAAAAGATCTTTAGATATTAACTAGTAATCTACTAGTTATTCTTTAAGTCTTTAAGTATATAGTTAAGCTTCAATTCGCAAAGATATAGAGTAAGATCGAAAATAATAAAGTAAAAAGACTAATTATTACCCTAAAGAGCTATTAACTACTTATTAGAATAGTCTTATTAAAGATAATTTACTATATAATATAGTAATAAGTAAGATATCTTCTAGAGGGTAAAGATAAACTCCTAATCCCCCTATTATATATATATAATTCGAAGGATACTACTAGCTTTCCTTATATTTATCTAATTAAGTAATATAAGAATAAGAATAGGTATATTAAACCTAAGCTATTCTATTAATATTAGCATTTATATAGTATATCTACTCTACTAATTAACCTCCTACTTCTACTTTAAGATCCTCTCTAAGTATAATATTAAGGACGCCTATAAGATACTAGGAACTTTATTCAAAATACCTAGTAAATCACTATTACTACTACCTAGCAAAGTACTTAGTCTTTAGCTAATCCCCTTATATAGGATTAATCTACCTAACAAAATCCCTTAGGATTTAAATATATATTTATATAGAAGCAGGGATAGGGATAGAGACAGCCACAAAGATAGGGATATAGTCAGAGAGCTATAACTACTAAAGCTATTATAATTAAGGATACTACAACCGAGGGTACTACGACCGAGAGTACTATAACTAATAAATATAGATATAGAAGAGGACGTAATCGAGAATATAGTCGAGGAGGAAAACAGGCCTAGGAAGATATATAAGAAGCAAGATAATCAATATATAAAGTATTAAGATAGGAATTATATAGAATATACGATTTTTTCTAATCAAAATAGATGTTTTTTTACTATATAAACTAGAATTATATAGTGGTAGTAGAAAAAATAGCAGAAAACTCTGCACCTAGCAGAAATATAGTAGAATTCAGTATCGCACCCGATTAGGAAGGCAGTAGAAATGTGTACCTAAAAGATTAGGTAGGGAGGGGAGTACGAGTATCCAGGGAGGGGGTACAAGTATCAATTCCCTAACTATTTCCTAAGTCTTAAATTAAACCTCTTTACTATTACTAAGTATTAAAGTATCTAGTATTTTTATAGTCTTTCAGTTAATAATAGTCTTTATATTCGGTATATTAGAGCTATAGTTTTAGTTTAAAAGCTAGAATATAAGATTATTATAATCCTTAATTGCTAGGTTATAGTAAGTAATCGCTTTATTACACTTAATCTGAAGGTTCTTAATTATATTATTAAAGTTAACTTTTTTAGCTAAAAGGACTATTACTTTGTTCTTAAGCTTTTAATACTTCTGTTCTAGTAGCTTATACTAACAAGTAAGTTCTTAGAATCTCTCTTTAGATAGAGTATTTAATAGTTATTTATATAGAGAGGATAATCCTTCTCTAATATTATCTTTATCTTTATTATTATTATATTTATTAGTCTTAATTAATCTTATTAGGGTCTTCGGTTCCTAAATATCTATCTTATATTTAGGAGTTTCTTTATTATTAAGTATAGTAATAACTAGATATTTACTATAGTTTATTAGGTTTTATTAAGTCTTAACTATTATAATTAATTAGATTAAATTAGATTTAGTTCGGATTAAGTCTTAGCTTATATAGTACTAAGAAATAGGAAGTAGGGTAAAGTAGGGCTAGGACTAATTGTAATAATAGTCTATATAACCTTACTACTTTATAGAATTAAGAATAGTACTTAGTATTATATTATAAGCTAAATCTTTGAGAAAAAGAGTGCTATTTAATAAGAATACTAAGTATAGAGAAGGGAAGGAAAGAAAAAGAGAGGAAATAAGTCTAGTAGAGCTTTTGTAAGGCCCTACACAAATAATAATAAATAAACTATACAAACATCTTTTAGACTCTGAACCTTAACCGAAGTCGGAACCTGACGGCAGAATCCTCTGTCTCAGACAACCTCAAACTGTCACAATTATTAATTATTTTAAGTAAATAAATAAAAAATTATATTAGATTAAAATCTAAAGAAGTAATAGAAATTAAGAGAGCTAGATATAAACTAGTTCTTAAATATATATATTATATATAATAAAGAGTAGAAAAAGCTCTAATTATACTAAGATAGCTATATTAAGAGTATAGCTAATAAATATAATCTTATAATAAAAAGAAAAATAGGGTTACTACTAAGAATTAAGTCTCTTATATCGTATAATAAAGTAGTATTACTATAATAGATTTATAGTTTCTAGGCTAAGATTAGATCTATATAATATACTATTATTATTATCTAAATAGATATAATAAAAACTACTTCTAAAGTAACTAAATTTCTAATAAATCTAGAACTAAAGTATATTAATACTATTAATTATATTATATAATATCTTTATAAAATATACTTTTAAATTTATTAAATATAGTATTAGGATACCTAATAAAAATCTAGATATATATAATCTTAGGGATCTAAATAATTATTCTAGAAATTATAATATAATCTTAATAATAGTAGCAAAATCGGTTAAATTTATAAGTAATATATTATTTTGAGACTATAAAGATTAAAAGAGCTTTAAAAGATATATCTATAAACTATATAATAATCTAATTAATTAGAAGACTACTAAATAAAAGACTATTATTATATTAATTATTAAGACTAAATTACTAGCTTTAGTAAAAATAGAAAAAAACTATCTAATAGTAGTAAAAAGTATTAAATATATTAGATTTCTAACTGAATTATCTACTATCTATTATATATAATAATTAATAAACTATTAATTTATTAATAAAGAAAGAGATTATAATATATATAAAGCTTTAGTATATTAATATTAATTAGTATTAGATAAAGTAAGAAGTTAATATAAACTAAGTATATATAAACTAGATCCTAACTACTATAATACTAGTAGATAGTCTTATTGAAATACTTCTAAACTAGAAGTAAATATAGTTTAGAGAGTTAGTTAGAATATAAGATATAGATTATATAATCTCTAAAAATAGAGACTATTCTATAAAAATTGTATAAATTAACAATTTAGACTAAGATTACTAAAGAATTCGGTTAGAGATAGGTAAGACTAGATAGAATCACTTATAAAGCAGTTATAAAGTAATTATAAAATAGTTAGAAAAGTATAGTTCTTAAAGCTCGGAGATCTTTAAAAACTAAGAGATATATTAAGTACTAAGTATTATATATAGTTAAAATTACTAGGTTATTACAAACTAGAAAATTAATAGACTACTATAATAATAGTACTATACAAAAATATATATATTAATTAATAATATTTATATAGATTAGAAAACTAGCGGATTTTATTAATTTAGTTAGTTAGAGAAATATATATATATTATTTTGTATATAGTTATTATATCTATCTATTTCTGTTAATTATCTTACTTATAATATTAAGTAAGTACTACTCTAAGAACTCTATCTAATATATCTATTTTAACTCTAGTTTTACAAGCTAGATTATAATAATAAAGAACTAATATACTAACTAAATTTTACTTTAAGTATTAGAAAGCTTCTTTATATTATATTAACTACTTAAAGAAAATATCTTATCTTATTAGCTAATATAAAGATTTTAAGATTATACTATAAACTCTAATAAATTATTAGTAGAAATTATAGAATCTAAAGAATAATTATACTTTTTTTATAATAGTTAATACTAACTATAACTAAACTACTTTAATCTTTACTAGATCTATAGTAATATTATTAATATTTATAATAAAGCCTAAGAACTTAGATTTTAGTAAAATAACTTATAGCCCTACTTCCTATAGATAATAAAGTATTTCTTTAACTTATTATTTATAATTCTTAATATTCTTACTATAAATTAAGATATTATCTATAAAAGTAACTATATATTTATCTAAATACTCTTTAATTATATTATTTATAAATCTCTAGAATATTATAAGATTATTTATTAAACTAAATAATATTACTTTATACTTAAAGGATCTATATTATATATAGAATATAATAAAGTCTTTAGTTTCTAGTATTAATTAAATCTAATAAAATCCTTACTAGATATCTAGTTTTATATAGATCTTTATTTTATTTATTTATTAGATTACTTTATTAATTAATAATAGTAGATAATAATCTTTTTTTATAATTATATTTAATCTTCTAAAATTAATATAGAAATATAGTCTTTTATCTAGCTTTTTAGTTATTAAGATTAATAAGATATATAAAAAGAAGCTTAAGATAATAAAATCTTTTTATAAATTCTTAAGAATATATTTTTTAATAGCTTTTAGCTTTTCTAATAATAACTTATAAAGAAAATAATATCTAAATTATACTTTAGTTTTAAGTATAATATTATAATTAACTTTAGATCTATAAGATAGTAGTTTATCTAATCTCTTTTTTAAAAAGACTTCTATAAGCTTATAATACTCTTTTAGTAATATCTTTTTAATCTCTTTAATCTTTATATTCTAGATCTAAGAACTCTTAATATTAATAATATAATTAATCTTATATAAAAAGATAAAGAAAGTTTTAATCTCTTTATTAGTCTTTCTATACTTATATAACTAGTTAAATCCTATATTATTAATAATATTAATTATTAATTATTAATAATATCTCTTCTAATTATTAAATCTTTAAAATTATTATCTTACTTTATTCTTTAATCTATTAGTATCTATATTAGTATTAATATATATATTTATAGCTATCCTTTATCTTTAATTCCTTTTAACAAAAAAAATAGTCTTATTAATTAATATCTACTTAATAATCTAGATTTAGTTTTAGTTTCTAGAGAATAATAATAGATATTAGTATTATTATCTTATTTAATATATTATTAAAGAGTATATTTTTATCTAGCTAAATTATCTTATATTAATAATAGTCTAATAGGATATTATAATCTATAAACTATTTCTTTCTAAGACTTATATTATACTTTCCGAGATTAGTAATTAATATTAGAACCTACTATTATATCTTACTATCTATATATATTATAAAGAAAGTAATATATATAATTAGCTTACTAAGCTTTCTATTAAATCCTTAAATAAGATACTCCTATCCTATACTCTCTACTTTTAGTCTAAATTATTTACTAAGAAGTATACTTAATCTCTAATTTAAGAATATATATCTATTTACTCTAATATTATCTAGTACTAAAATAGAGAAAGAGTATTTATTATATATTAATCTAGTACTAAAAACTAAACTATTTTTAAGACTACTACTTAATTTATATAAATCTAATAAATATAGTAATATCTTTTATCTATCTAGATAGAATACTTAACCTAGATATTACCTTTTTTTTAACTATTATCTTTATTATTATTAAGCTTAATGTTGGATAGCCTCCTGTGCATATATTATGTATGTTTGTTGTTTAACAGACTGAGCCTGATTTCGGATGATCTATAGGGTATATAAACCCTATATCTCTTAGTTCTAATAAATAATGATTCTTCTTCCTCTCTCTCCTCTCCTTAGTAGTAGTTCTCTCTAATAAGTATTTAGCTATATAAATATAACTTACTAGTAGAGATAGTACTAATATATTAATGAAAAGATACTAATCTTACTATAAAATCCTTAGAAAGACTAGTCTTACTTTAGGGACTAGACTTTAACTCTTATTAAGAATATAGCTATCTTAGAATCTAAGATAATAGGCTAACTTAAGAAGATATATTAAATAAAGAATAAGAATCCTTAAGAATTCTATATATATCTTAATATTCTAGAATATTATTTTCTAAGAATAGTAAAAAGGATACTTTTCTTCTTTATAAAGCTTTTATATAATCTCTAAGATAAAATCTATTACTATATTATAAAACTCTCTAAAATCTAAGAGAATATAATTAATATTATATATTACTTTTAGGATATAAAGAAATTAGAATTAAATTATAAATAAAAATATACTAAAACTACTAAAAATACTAGTTAGAAAAAGAACTCTAACTAAAAATCTTAGAAGCTTTAATTAATAGGAAAATTAAAATCTAAAAAAATAAGAATATATTATTAGAAGAATACTTAAATCTTAGAGATAATAGTAAATATAACAGATACTTTAATTATAGAAGTAAAAAATACTACTTTAATAAATATCTAAATCCTTTAAAGAACTAAAAGTCTATAATAGTATAGTTAGTCTTATAAAGAAATAATAGTAAGATAGAGTAATATCTATATCTTTATCTCTTCTAATAGTAGGAACTAAGACTTAGCTTTATATTCTAATTATTACTCGAAATAATATTAAAACTAATATAGATCTTAATAGTAGAACTAAAGTTAACTTTATAAGCTATAAATTTATTAAAAAGTATAAGCTTAATTAAGTAAAACTTACTATATCTTTTCTTTATATTATTAATTAAAGGATAATACTAACTTATAAAGTATAGAGTATCTTACTAAAAGCTACTAATTCTAAGGATACTATCTATTAATTTATCTATATCTATATATTAATTAACTAAGACCTTTAATTTCCTAGAAGTCCTATCCTTCTTTTTATAATAATTATCTATAATCTTAATATTTATATTATAAGATAAAGTAATCTCTAGTAGTTTAGAATATCTTTAATAGAAATTCTATCTTTAGTCTACTTTACTAAAAAAGTCTAAAATCTTATATATATCTTTATTATAATTAAACTATTTAAGAAAGTATAGCTTTCTATTAACTAGGATATTACTAAGATATCTCTAGAATCCTATTAAATACTTACTGAACTATTATAATATTAAGACTTTTTCTTATTCTAAAACTTAAAGATTTTATTTAGTTTTATTTATCTTTTATTATAAAAAGAATTTACCGAATTATAAAAATATCTTAATAAGAATCTTTAGAATAGATATCTAAGGATCTAAAAGTCCTATTAGAACTTCTATCTTATTTATACTAAAGTCTAATAAGAGTTTATAGCTTTATATTAATTATTAGGGACTTAGTAAGATTTTAGTAAAAAATTAGTATCTATTATCTCTTATTTTAGAGATTTTAGACTAGCTTTCCGGCTTTAAGATCTTTAATAAGATCAATATCTAAGATACTTACTACTAAATCTATATAAAAAAGAATAATAAGTAGAAAACTATATTCTAAACTTATTATAAATATTATAAATATATAGTTATATCTTTTAGTCTTATAAATACTTTAGTAATCTTTTAAAATTATATTTATATAGTATTTTATAATATTTTTAATATCTTTTTAGTAGTATATTTTAATAATATCTTTATCTTCTTTTTAGATTAAAAGTCTTATATAAATTATCTTTACTAGATAATTAAATAACTTTAAAAAATAAGACTTTATATAAAACTTAATAAATATATCTTCTATTAAGACTAAGTTAACTTTCTAGGATTTATTATATCTTAAGAGGATATTTTAATAGATCTTAACTAGATTACTAATATTATTTTATAGGAGATTTTAAAGTCTTACTAGGATATCTAGATATTCCTAGGATTCTATAACTTTTATTATAGATTTATTAAGAACTACTCCTAAATTATATTATTATTTATAGTCTTACTAAAAAATAATAAAAATAAGTATAAATCTAGTTAGATTAATCTAATATTAGATAAAAAGATAGTTTTTTACTATTTAATTACTATTTTTTAGTTTATATCTCTTCTTTAATACTTTAATCTTTTTAGACTAATCTAGCTAAAAATAGATATATTAGATAATATTATAGCTAGGATTCTCTTCTAACTAAATAAGAGTAAGATATAGTATCTAACGTATTTCATATACAAACCGGCTATACAAACGAACCGGCTATCTTACCTACCCTACTAAATTTAAATGTATTTATCTCAGCCAAAACGCTATTAAATTAAATCAACTAACTAACTAGTCTATCTGGATATGTTTCTCTTCTATGCCCTAGCAATCTGTATATTCCACACCCCCGGGGGGGCCGCGTATATAGCTGAATAGTCGATTCTCTAGGCATACCAGGGCCGGGGGGAGGTGCTTTAATTGCTTCTTGTTGCTGCATAATTAATATAGAGGCTTCTTAAACTAAAAGGCCTTCTTCGGTAGGTATATGCCTCCGAGATCTAGTACGCTTTTGCTTCTGCTTTTTGTTAGCGGCGTATAATTCCTTGTTTTCTTTAGCGAGTAGGATAGTACCTTACATTATAAGACGGAAGCCTTTTACAAGCTAGTTTAATATATGATTTAAAGGGCTAGGTAGGCTTTGAGATCTTATACAAAATAGAGCTTTAATTGATAAAGCCTATTAATATAGATCTTTCTCTGTAGCTAGTGTTTTTAGTATAAAATTTCGACTTGATTTACTTCTCTAGCTAGAGGGGGGGTAGGTATTCGAAGCTGTATATTAAGCTTTAAGATCACTCTCTCCGGTTTAAAAGGGACTAAACTAGCTACTACAAAGCTATTTTTAATCGTCTCCGATTTAAAGGCTTTAATTCGTACGAAGGGGTATACTTCGAGAAAGTCAAGTTTGTCAATATAATTGATTCCGTTCCGCATTTTAAATTCAATTATCCGACCATATAATCATTTTAATACCGCAAAACAATTAATATCTAGAGGTTGTAAAAGATAAGATAAATACGCTAGCATATAGATTAGTATTACCTTATTTTGCTTATAAACTTCATCGAATCTAGATATTAAATAACTTCCGTAGCCGTTAAGAATCAAAAGCCGGTACTCCCCCTTCGTATATAAAGAAGTAGTCGGAATAAAGAGCTTTTAAAGCCAACGAAGTCCAATCTTATCAGAGGTCCAGCTATTAGGACTAACTTCGAAGCGCTAATCCTCCGGAAGGCCATCAAACCATAATTCAATAAAGACTTTGCCTTTAAAAATCATACACAGAGGAAGGGCCTATCCAGAAGCATTCGTATATTCAACCACCATTACCTATTCACGATTTCTAAGTTATAAGATAGGCCTCCGACTATAGTATTCACTCTATGTAATAACCTTCACAGTTACAGTCAATCCTATCGCAAAACCAGTCTTATCAAAGTTATAGATATCATTAGGGTCGATTCCAAATTAAAGGATCGTCTTTTAAACCAGATTAAACCACTCCCTAATGATTTTAGGGTCTTTATATTTCGCACACTCGTAATTATACCGTTTCGAGAATCGGGAGGAGAGGAGAGGGCGTCGTTTAACAAAGTTTGTAACCTAGTTTTAGCCGACCGAAAGAACCGGAGTAGTTCCACGCTTTTAAAGAAGAAGAACCGCTATTTCTTATACTATAGAGGACCAGGGGGCTGCCCTACGTAGATCTATAGAGAGAATCCATTTTTCAAGAGATTCCTCCTTAGTTTCAGTCAATTTAGACAGATTTGCGCGAGAAATCACGCATTGTTGGTAGCTACATAGTCAGTCTTAAAGCGTCGAACGTGGTATATTAAAACAGTATGCCACTTCGCGAATTGAAGAGATTTCTCGATTTTTAAAAGCCTAGATAGCTAGTAAAATCCTACCCTCTTACTCTATTAAATCTCTAGAGCGTTGAGAGCGAATTGGTGGTATGGTGGGTGGATAAAGAAGAAGGGGTTAAATTAATTAACGCGTTTTCTGTAGGGTGGCCGGTTCGTTTGTGTGGCCGGTTCGTATGTAAAATACGTTAGTAGCTTTCTAGTTATAGAAATTTAGTAGGATAGAGATCCTTTATAAGATATTAGATTAGAAGCTATTTATTATTATATATTTATTTAAATATTAATTATATTATCTTAAGAAGAGTATTTATCTAATTAAAATATTTTTAGATTATTCTAATCTTTAGGCTTTTATAAAATAGCTAAAGCTTAATAATAGATAAGTATAGTAATATTTAGCTTTTACTTTATTTAATATTATAATTAAATATTATACTAGAAAGAGTAATCCTATAGATAGATCCTCTTAGTATTAGCTATTAAGTAACTATAGGATTAATCTAATCTTACTATTAAACTACTAAATAGCTAGTAAATTATAAATAACTAATTACTATTTTATTATAATCTAATTACTAACTATAAGTATATTTATCTTAAATATCCTATACTTTAAAGAGAATAAAAATAGGAATAAATTAATTAGTATAATTAATTAAAGAAAGCTTAGATATATATATTATCTTTTTAATATATAAATAATAAGACCTACTTATATCTCTAAGTAGATATATCTTACTAAGATAGATATAGATTTTAAAGAGCTTATTAGATAATTCTAGGATAAAGACCTAGAGACTTAGTACTAAAAGACTATTATAAAGTTATTAACTCTAGGATCTAAGAGCTAGAGTATTAGATCTATAGATCTTTTATAATTTAAAGAATATATTTATATCTCTATAAGAAGTAATTTAAGAAGTAAACTATTAAGTATTTACTATAATAATCTCCTAGCTAGCTATTTTAAGTATTTAAGAATATTTAAGCTAATAAAAAGAAAATATTACTAGCTAAATCTTTATCTAGATATTACTAAATATATAAAGGATTACTAGATCTATTAAAGTATTATAATAAAAAGATATAAGCTATATAAAAAGCTATAACTATTACTAATTCTTTTATAACTCTTTATAAAGATTATAATAGATTTTATAATAGATTTTATAATAGATTTACTACTAATAATATTTAAGTTTAGATTTAATAATATAATTCTTATTATTATGAATAGATTTATAAAATAGTTACTATTCTTCTCTATTTTATTGATAATTATAACTAAAGATATTACTAAACTATTTTATAATTATATAGAACTATATAAAAGAAGGGGATTGGTAATATGACCCCCCCTAATCTTTACTTGACCCCCCCCTACCTAAAAATGCCTGATTTTTCAGTACCGCCTTCCTAATCTGGTAATGTACCTGTCTCGACCTCTATACCTACCACCGCACTCTATACCGCCTTCCAATTTTGTATACCGCCTTCGTATCAAAGTCCCTATACAATTGTAGTGATATAGTAGGTACCTACAATTTATATATAAACCCCTAACAAAATTAAGTCACTTTTATTATATAGCACTCTATATATAAGATTAAACAAATTAATACTCTAATTCTAGTTTATATATATTAACCTATCTTCTTCTATCTTATTTTTAACATTTATTTTTATCTAAATCCCTTTAATTTTATCTATTTTTATTATCAATATAGCCTCTTTAGGCCTCGAATACCTACTTTCCTTAGATTCTAAGCTAGAGATTATCCCTAAGTCCTACCTATAGTACTAAGTACTAATCCCGAGCTAGTTACCGAGTCTATACTAAGCTTTATATTCCTACTCCTCTTACTAAACCGGTAATATAGTATATATAAGAAAGTAAGAGAAGCAGTAAATATCTTTATAAGATCCTATAGCTATACAATTATAAGTATCTATTTAAAGTTTACTAAGAAAGAGATAAAGAAGACTATCCTACTAATTTATAACTATAGCTATCTACTTTATAATAATAATAATCTTAATCTAGATAAGCTATATAAATACCGGAGGACTACTATACTAAGGCTTAGATATCTATTTAAGATAACTCTTTATCTATATCTTAAGATAAGCCTTTAGTATCTAACAATTAAGAACCTAATCTATAACTATAAACCCTTACTAGTATCAATCTATCCGATCTAGCAAGCTCTTAATCTTACCTATAAGAAGAGCAAGCTAGTATATATACTTTCCTAAGACTATATAACTAAGTAGATTATTACTAAGCTATATAAGACTAATCCTAATACTATCCTAGTTCCCTAGGATATTTATAATACTTATTAGAAGCTAAATAAGATCTTTCTTACTAACTATATATCTCTTTAGATATTATTAATAGAACTTCCGAAGGATAGTAGCTAGATCTTTAAATATAAGCTAGATAAACAATCCTATATATCTACTTTATTTTATATATATAAATTAAGTATTATAATACTCTAAAAGAACCCTTAGGTAATCTCTATAGACTATATATATAAGACTAACCGGTATAGTCTTTCTTTATTAGATATTGTAGGCTTTACTACTATTAGATTAACCTTCTACCTAGGTTTTGCCTTTATATAAGATAAAAAGGATAATTTATATAAGATAGATATAATCTATATAATCCTAATACTATATAATCCTAATACTAATTAATACTTTACTACTAGATTATACTTATCTATCTTACCGAAGCCTATAAATCTTTTAGCCTTCTATCTCTATATACAATCCTAACTAATAAAGAGTAAGTATTAATAACTATAATTAAGACTATTTTTCCGGATATAAAGAATATAATTTATATTTAATATATTAATATAAATATCTTAAAAAAAGTATACTCTCTTCTTACTAATTAAGTTATATAAGTATATTAAGACTATTAAAAAGCTCTTAGAGAGGATCTCTATATATATCTTACTCTTACCGAAGCCTAGAAAGACTATAAAAAAGCTAAAAAGAGGTAGAAGAAGATACTTTATAGATAGAATTATATTATATATACTATTATATTTAAAGAAAAGGATTAATAATAGAGTAATTTTAAAATATAATATACTAATCTCTCTAGTCTCTTTACTCTACTACTAGACTATATATAAAAGGAATAGATTAATAACTATCTAGAGAGATTTCTTTATTACTATATTATATAATATCTCTATCTTAATAAGATCACTATATCCTATATAGAGAGTATATATTAGCTATTAAAGTAGGGTTTTTAGGTCTTAAATTATAATTTACTAGGAGTTCTTTATAGCTTTAACTAGTCTATAGAGTATCAATTCTCTAAAATCTAGTATAAAATTAAGAAGCAAAAGATTCGAAGGCTAGTATATATCCTATAGCTTTATAAGCTCTTTTATATCTAGATTTTAATATATATAATTAAGCTTACTAAAGCGGTTTATATATAGTATCTACTACTAGGAGATAATAAACCCCTAGTTCTACTAATTTGTACTTATAATTCTAAAGAAATAGCTAGTTTTTTATATATCTATATTATTTAGTAATATAATATAAAATAGTAATCTTTAGAACTAGTATTATATTACTAGTATTAGTACTTAGCTAGTATTAATATCTCTCTGCTTAACCTAATACTTCTAATCTAAGATCCCCTTCTAGTCTATTAATAAAGATATCCTTATAGTACTAAAAACCTTCTAAGTATCTAGGTAAGTATCTAGGTAAATATATAGTAACTACAGTCTTCCTCTAATCCTCTTATACAAAATCATTCTATATACCGAGATCCTTTATTATAGAAAGAGAGCCGAGAATAAGGATAAAGACAGCTACAGAGATAGAGAAAAGGATATAAGTATAGAATAAGTAGTAATAAAACTAGTAATAGTAATACTAAGACTAGAGGATAGGGATAGGGTTAAGGATAGGATCGAGGATAGGGAAATCGTATATAGAAAGATACCTAAGAAGTATAATAATTAATTATAGAGTATAAAGGTAGTAATTATACAGAAATATACGATTTTTTCTAATTAAAATATAGGTTTTTTTATTATATAAACTAGAATTATATAGTGATGGCAGAATTATATAGCAGAAAACTCTACACTAGCAGAAAGTATGGCAGAAATCCTAGTCACACCGAATTAGGAAGGCAGTACTAAAAAATCAGGCATTTTTAGGTAGGGAGGGGTCAAGTAAAGATTAGGGGGGGTTATATTACCAATCCCCTAAAAGAAAAGAAACCTTAAGATAAGAATCTTTATAAGATCCTATCTCACTAAGTAAGCAGTATAAAATTCTATAAAATAGAAATATCTAATAGAAAACTCTTCTATATATAGTATATAATAGTAAAAAGTTAGGATAGTTAGTTATAATAGATAAGAATTTCTAGCTACTCTTAGACAGCCAAATCTCCTTATTAGAATCTACAAGATTCGCAAATTATATACAACTCAACATAATATAGATTTTAATTTAAACCACTACTAACTTCTATATAGAATAAACTATTAGCCTAATATCAAAAAATTAAATTATTATATAAAAGCTATAATAATAAAAATATAATAAATAAATACTTAGGCAATACCCCTATTCTTCTAATTATAAGACTAACCTATTCTTAATTAGTTAACTACAGTATAGAGATATAAAAGAATACTAGTTTTTAGGCTAGTCCTGTTGGTTAGGAAGGAATAATAGTAGGGGAGAAGCAATATATTGGTATTCTCTATATAGAGACTAATCCTTGCTAAAGGCAAGTTCTTTATAGGTAAGATCCTTTATAAATACAGTACTAAATCATATATATAACAATAATAGCTACTAGGGTTATATATCTCTTTGTTCTTATAGTAAGTAACGAGATACTTACCTATATATATATAAATAATAAATGTTATACTAATAGATTCCTAAGGCGTCTTTATATATCTTAGATTAAAAGGACTATTATCCTTTATAATTATCTCTTCTCTTTATATAGGTTATCTTAATCTATAATTAGTAATTCTTATATTTTAAGATAAGCCTTCAGAAGGGCTCTATTAAATCGAGATAATATCTGTTTTATACCGGAGGACCTACTCTTTATATTCTTAGACTTTATTAGAGTAGTAGATATTAAAGAGATAGATCCCGGAGATCTATTAAGTAATCTCTATTATAGTAAATATAAAGAGATCTATAATATTTCTCTTTTATCTTAGTATTATTCTCTTAACTTCGAAGATATAATAATCTAGAATCTATCTTTTTTTAGTAAAGAGCCTATAAGACTAATAATTCTCTAGTATTAGACTTATCTTTATTATATTTAGTCGAATTATATAATAAATATTAGGACTATAATTAATCTAGCTATATATATCTTTTCTTAGGTAATTTTATTACTTTATAAATATTATAATATAAAGAATACTTTTTATAAACTAGTAAGATCTTTAGTACTCCTTTTTAGAATCTAGCTAATTATATAGATTCTACTAGTAATACTTTAGGATACTATTAATTTATATAATTTATTAGTATAATTAGAGATTTTCTTTAATAAAGTAGTAGATTAATCTAAAGAATTTTGTCTAGATATTTCTAAAACGGGATATAATTTTATAACTATCTTTATATAAATATTAACTACTTATTATTTATATTTCTATTTAATTAAAGTAGTTAGTATTCTAGATATAGGTTCTCTGCTTCTATTTTTTTAGTATTTATTAGCTAACTATTAATAGTCTACTCGAGAGTATTATAAGTAGTTTTTTATATATTATTAAAAAGATATAGTATAAATACTATAGACTATATCTTCTTTATAGAGTAACTAAAGTTATATATTATATCTTTATCTAGATAATATAGGCTATACTAGTTAGATATAGACTGCGACATCGCCCGTCTATGGGTACCTAGGAGGCGCCTATCGCCCGTCTACGGTAGGCGGTGGGCTATTTGGATTTTCGAGTGCCTGTCTATAACGCCTACGGCCTATAAGTGTGTCTATCGCGGGTATACCTACTATACCTACTATTGTATAAATTCTCCTAAAATAGATATATAACTCGCTAACTTCGTATAATAAATAACTGTTATTTATATCTATTTTGCTAACTCTATATAAAATTGTAGCTTTAATCTATAATATCTATAAATTTTATTAAAATATCTAAGTAAATAAAAAACTATAATATATATAATATGATTTAGAATATATTCCTTATTAAAATATACTATATTATATAGTATTTTTATTAACTTACTAAATTATACTATAATAGTTTAAAGATATATATTTAAGTTAGTAGTATATATTTAGTATTTTCTATAAGTAAAATACTACTTTTATCTTCTACTTTATTACTTATCTAAGTCTAATTCTTTCTAGTAAATTAAAAGAGTATTAGTATAATTATTATTCTATAAGTTTATATTATTAAATTCTATCTATTTTAGTATTAAAAGACTTATATTATTATTCTAGAAGTTTTAAATCTTTTAATTTTAACTCGAGATAGATATTTAGATATAGTCCTATAAGTATACTTATAAGTATATTTATAGATAAAGACTCTTATAGTTAATTAGCTTATAAAGAATAATAGATTTATACTTAATTTATAATATATTAGATCTATATAAAGCCTCTCTTTTATTAGTAATATCTATTTTATATAGTTATAAGTTATCTATTATAAGTTAAAACTATATACTCTCTTTTAGTCATTTATATTATCTTTTATATTATATTAACTATATCTTAATCTAGTATCTATATTATAAGGCCTTCTTTACTTTCTTTAAGCTTTTAACTAGATCTCTTTTATATTATTAATATCTTTAATTCTATCTTTAATCTAAATATTAATCCTAATCTCTTTAATAGCTAATAGATCTTTATATTACTAATAAAGTCTAAGTTTACTTAACTAGCTCTTTTTAATTATTTACTTAAATATATTAGTCCTAATTAGAGAAAGTAGTTTATTCTCTATAATATAATAAATAATATATCTAAAGTAAAGTTTATTAAGTAGTAATATATAATAGTATATAATAATAATACTAAGATATAAAGACTATAAACAAATCTTTAGTTATATATCGGATATATAGGATTATATTATTTTATCTAAGAGTAAAGTAAAGCGATACTAATATATTAAAGTGATATATAGTCTTAGGTAAATACTAAAAGGATAATAAAAGTAAGTTTATATAATAGTTAATTAAAGAGACTATATAGTATATACTAGTAAGTCTTATATAATTATATCTTTTAAGATAACTAATAAGTTATATATTAAAATTCTTAAATAATAAATAGGAAAGAGAGTAGATTAAATATCTTACTAGTCTAAATCTATCTTTCTAGATATTTAAAAGAAAGTAGTTTATTTCTTTAATTTAAATAGTATAAAAGGTTTTAGCTAAATCTATTTTATTCTATTCTTATATTACTTAGTACTAGCTAAAGAAATTAGTTAATAATAAGTAGTATATAATTCTTACTATCTTATTATAAAATATAAAGCTCTTAATTGTCCTTAACTATTAGATATCGCTTTTCTAGTAAATATTTATAGTAATTATAGAATACTTTATTAATCGAGACTAGAATTATTATAAACTTTTACTTAGATTCGAACTATTTAATAGAGTATATTCTAATATAAATCTAAGTAAAGTATTTATAGATATATTTAAGAAGCTTAATATTACTAATTATATATTAGTAATTATATTAGATAATATATCTAATAATATAACTCTAGTATAGATAGTTTAAGACTTTATTAACTCTTTTAAATTACTAAATAGTCTAGTAGTTATTTAAATCTCTTATTTTATATATATTATCTAACTAAGTCTTTATAAATTACTAGGATTAGTAAAGGCTAATCTTTAGAATAATATAATAAATCGGAATATTTCTAATATCTAAGTCTATATTTAAGCTTAATCGCTTTATACTTTCTAGAGTAAATAAGTTATTATATAAATCTTTATTAAAGTAAGTATATTACTTTATTTATTATTTAATATATCTAATAAATATATAGATTTAAAGAGTTATTATATTTATTAATACTAGTCTTTAGTATTATAATAATTTCTTCTATCTCTAGTCTAATAAAGTAAAGCTTATATCTATCTAAGATATTTATATATACTAGAATTTAATCTCTTTAATATTTTATTATATAAAATATCTTAGTAAGACTTATAATAAATATTATAATAATATTAGGACTTAGAAATATAAACTTAGTAAGATAGAATAATAATAGATTAACTATCTTCTATATATTATAAAGCTATTCTACTATTTTATTATAGTATTTTTAAAGACTAAAGAGATAATAGTATATTATATTTTTAGTATTTATAATACTCTCTTCGAGTATTTTAAGGAATTTATTATATAATTTATCCCGAAAATTATATCCTAAAAGAAAGTAATATTATAAGTCCTTAATACTAGGATAGTAAAGCTTATATCTTACTATATAAAAATAAAAGAGATCTATAGTAATCTTTATATAATTAGAATAATTCTTATATTCTAATATAAGCTTTACTTTTTCTTAAGTAAGATATAAGATATATTAAAGAATAATATAAACTAGGGTAATTAGTTTAAAGAATAATATAAACTAGAGTAATTAGTATAAAGAAATACTTTACTAGTTTATAGCTCTTTATATCTAAAGATATACTTAGGTATAGTCTATATAAGAAGAGTAAACTCTAAAGTATTATTTAGCTAATATAAGTAACCTAAATACTCTTCTTAATATTCAGTTTTATATTTACTCTAATCTATTAATATTAGAGTATAAACTTACTAGATATCTTAAAAAGTATATATTATATTTATTATTATTATAATTAAGAATACTAATATTTATTATAGTAAGAAAAAAGATTAATTCTTTAGAATTCTAGAAGAAATATAAGAATAAATTCCTAATTCTTTTAAGTATTACTTATAATATTCTCTTTATTCTTATAATAGATACTAGAGTTAAATATCTATTTAATTTAGTATAGGATATCTACTACTACTAATATAAATAACTAGATATAAAGATAGTCTAGGATATTATAATATTCTAGTATAAAATCTAGTTTAATATTAAAATAGAAGAACTATCTAATAAGGATATATTCTTAGATTCTATCTAAGAAGTAGATAAATAGAGAGAGACTAAGCTTACTATTAATATATCTAAACTAATTAGTAATAATAAGGATTCTAAGGATAATAATCCTATTAGACTAATTAAATATAAGTTTATAATAGAGAGTTAGCTTTCTTATCTTTCTATAGTACTAAGTATATAGAAGTAATAAAGAAGTAAGCTAGTTAATAGTAAAGATAAGAGTAGTCCTTATCTTCCTTCTTATAGAGATAAAGATAATACTTAAAGATAGCCTAGGTTAAGAGAAGTAAGGAAGTATAGTAAACCTAGTAATAATCAATTTATATTATATTAGTATAAATATATAAATATAATAAATGCCTAAGTTATTATATAAAGACTTCTAAATCTTCTATATACTAATCTATAGATACTACTACAATATATATATAATCAAATTACTTAAAAATACAGAGAAAAAATATATAAATAATATAAGTCACGAGGTTAAGAAATTCTACTTACTACAAAGGCCTATAGGCACCTATAACACCTACGGCCTATAGGCCCTAAGGATAGGGCCTATCTATAGGCCTATCTATAGGACCCATTTCCTGCTTATATAAGGCCTATAGGCTATGCCTACCCACCCGTCTATGGGCAATGTCGCAGTCTAGTTAGATAATAGTAAAATAGAGATTCTATACTATAATTTATAACTAATTAGACTTTTAGATAGGATCTTTAGGCTAGATACTTTTAAATAAATAAATAAATAATAAGAAGTTAAATCTTAAACTGATTAAGTAGATACTTTAATTATTTCTTAAATATTCTAATACCAGATACTTATTATATTAAGAGATTGTCTTTAATTATTTTAATATCTATCTTAAAGTAAGTTAAGATAGAGCTATTATTTATAATAACTACTTACTTAGGCTAATCTCTAGTTAATCTTATAGTCTTTTCCTAGCTTTTATATTTTAATTTATTATATATTAGTTTAGCTAAATATAAGTTGCTTAGTAAATAAGTTTATTAAAAGAGCTATTTAAAGTCTCTAGCTATTTCTAGCCTAGAGACTTTAGGATATTTAGAGAGAGAGAGAAAAAAGAAAAAGAAGAATTAATAGTTAGGTTTTTTTATAATTAGTTTATATATTTAGTCTTAAATAATTTTAATCTTAGATTTAACTTACTTTTATTTTAGTCTTTTTTTACTCTTACTTCTACTTCTATTTTATATATAATTTAATAGCTTTTTAAATATATTCTATTACTTCTAAAGCTATCTATTAGTTATATTTAAAAGACTATCTTATCTATTTAATAAAGTAATATTATTCTCTATTAAACTCTATATTATCTTTAATTTTCTTAATTTTCTATTTATCTTTATTATTTAATTTAGATATTAGTAAGAGATCTAAATTATTATTATCTCTTTTATACTAAGATTATAGTAATAAAATAAAAAATATATTATAGATTAATATATAATTATTAGAAAAGAGTAAGTAATATATCTATTTCCTAATAAAGTTAAATACTTTAAATAAGCTAATAAATCTTAGAGATAGCTTTTTATAGATTATCTTTAATTTAAGATATTTTATAGATAAAGCTACTAAATTATCTAAATAAAATATTATTAGATTATAATATTTATTATAATATCTTACTTATATCTTAATAGTAATTTACTAATATTTCTTAAGTTTTTCTCTTAGTTATCTTAGTTTTTCGAGATATATAAGTACTATTAGGATCTCTCTTTCTTTAGTATTATCCTTAATATATATTTAGAAGTTTAGACTATAGTCTAGTAAAGCTTAGAATAGAGAAAGTCTTATAATAGAATTTTTTATATTATTATATATAAATTTAGTAGTTTTTAGTAGTCTTAGCTATTATTCTTAATTCTTTAGAATAAAATATTATAAATAATATTTAAGAACTTAGTTAATCTATTCTATTTAATTATTAGTTTAGAGATAGAATACTATAAAGAAATATATTTTTATTAAAAAAAGATAATATAGTCTTTTCTAGAATCTACTTATAAAGAGTAAACTATAGTTAGATATAATACTATTTAATAGGCTAAATCTTAGTTTAACTTATTAATAAAATAACTTTACTAATTCGGCTATATCTATTATACTTAAAACTAGGAAGAAAAGAGACTATTTTAAGAAATAATCTATAATAATTAAGATAGTATTAATAATTCTATTTTAGTATAAAATTAGAGAAAGTCCTATAATAAAATCTATAGATAATTTAGTAAAGAGTCTTTTAAGATAGAGAAGTAATTATAGCTTATTATAGAGCTAATATCTAGATATTTAGTTTCTTTAATATATAGTATATATTTTAATATATTTTTTAATATTCTTTTAGATATTAATCTAATAGAATTGTCTTTTTAGAAGGTCTTTTATTCTAGTATAACTAAAGTAGCTTATTATAGGATTATTATAATATAATTAAAGTAAGTAGTAATATATACTATTTTATTTAGATATAAATATATAATCTTTATATTTTAGAATATCTTATTTATTAATTAACTAACTCTTTAGACTCTTTTTTTTAGATAAAATAGTAGTTTTCTATTATTAGGTTTCTTTATTATCTTTTTATAAGTAATATATCTATATTTAGAGATTATAATTATTCTATTATAGGAAGATAGCTATAACTATAATATATAGAATACTACTAAATAAAATATTAAGCTTTTAATATAATATTTCCTATTTAGCGTAGTTAGTTTATTTTATATAAATATTTTAAATATATATCTTTTAGGGTATACTAGATCTAGAATCTCTCTATTAAAGTAATTCGCCTAATCTAAACTAGGATTTATTATATATATTATCTATTTTATTATCTATAGATAAATCAGCTATTTATTTAAATATATATAACTCTATCTTTATAATCTAGTTATAGATTAGAGTTATTAACTTTATATTAGAAGTAATCTATTCTAAGTTTAGTTATCTAGATAGTCTATTAATAGAGTTTATTTTTCTAGATTAGTATTTTATAATAAAATTAAAGAATATTAAGTATATATACTATTAAGCTTATCTTTTATTAAGCTTTTATTATATTATAAATATATATAGATTTATATAATCTATTAGTATTTTTATCTTATACTTACTTTTATTAAGATAATAATACTATTATTAGAATAAATAAATAATTATATAAAGTTTCTAATCTAAGATAATATAGTTAAACTCTAGATTAGAAAACTTATAGGACTAGAATATAACTAGATATTATATTCTATTATTATCTAGTTATAAAAAGACTCTTATTATATTTTTATTAAAGATATCTATTTTAAATCTAATCTTCTTCTTAGGGTTAAAATATTAAATAAGATCTATAGATTTAAAGACTTTTTTTAGTTATTAAAATATAATTAAAGTAAGTCTAATAAGTTTAACTAAGCTAGATTTTCTTCTATTCTTTATTCCTTTTAGAAGATTAGTAAAAAAAGTAGTTATAAAAAAGAACTAAGATATAAATCTATAATAAAAATTATAAAATCTAATAAAGACTTAAATATCTCTATATATTTTAGATTATTTTTACTATAAGATAGCTTCTACTCTTTTCTTATTTATATAAGTATTATATTTATTAATAATAAGACTAAAGAACTTAATACTCTTTTAGTAGAAATTATACTTTAATAATTTAATATAAAGACTAGTATTTTATAAGTATTCTAGGATCTCTTTAATAGCTTTAATATAAGAGTTATAATTTTTAGAAAAAATAAGGATATTATTAAGATAGATAATATAGATAATATTAAGTAAATTATTTAAAGTATTATAAATATAGCTTTAAAAAGTTATAAGGATATTTATTAAACTAAAAGATATAACTATATACTTAAAATAATTATATCTAGTATAGAAAGTTATCTTTTATTTATTATCTTTATATAAATAAATCTTATAATAAATATCTTTAAGATTAATCTTAATAAAGATCTTAGCTCCTACTAAATAATTAAGGATCTCTATAACTAAGAGAAGAGGATACTAGTTCTTTACTAATATATAATTAAGTCTTTTATAGTTAATATATAGGTATAAGCCTCTATCTTTCTTTAGAGCGAAAAGGACTAGTATATCTATAAGACTTTTTAATAAATAAATATATTTATTTCTAAGATTATCTTAGATATATTAGTATAGGATTTTAAGCTCTTTATATAAAAGAGGATATAGAGGCCCTACTAGTAGAGTATATCTCTTAATTGTCTTAATTATATAATCTATACTAGAATTTTAGGATAGGATCTTAGCTTTTAAATTATTAAAGATATATTAATACTCTTTTAGTTCTAAAAGTAGCTAAGTCTAATTAATTAGTTTATAAGTCTAGGATTCTTTATCTTTATCTTCTAGTAGCTAGATATCTTCTAGTATTTTTATTACTATAAAGTAAATAGTCCTATTCTTATAATCTTTTATAAAGTAATATAGATTTACTAGTTTAAAATTTAGAGTTCTAAACTACTAAGTTCTACTTCTATAGTTAATACTAATATTAAATTTATAAAAGAATATTATTAAAAGTAATATAGGGCTATTATATAGATAATTAATTATAATATATAGTTATATAATAGTCCTTATAATCCCTCTAGAATCTATAAATATTATAAATACTATATAAATATCTTATATTTAGGGAATTGATACTCGCACCCCCCCCCCTGGATGCTTGTACCCCCCCCCTACCTGATCTTTCAGGTATACATTTCTACCGCCTTCCCGATCGGGTGCGATACTAAATTCTGCTATATTTCTGCTAGATACAGAGTTTTCTACCATTTTTTCTACTACCACCATATAATTCTAGTTTATATAGTAAAAAAATATACATTTTAATCAGAAAAAATCGTATATTCTATATAATTCCTACCTTAATACTTTATATATTAATTATCTTGCTTCTTATATACCTTCCCGGGCCTATTTTCCTTCTCGACTATATCCTTAACTATATCCCCTTCTATATCTATATTTATTAGTTATAGTACCCTTAGTTGTAGTACCCTCGGTTATAGTATCCTTAGTTATAGTATCTTCGGTTATAGTAGCTTTAGCAGTTATAGCTCTCTAACTATATCCCTATCCCTATAGCTATCCCTATCCCTATCCCTATTCCTATATAAATATATATTTAAATCCTAAAGGATCTTACTAGATATATTCTTAAATTAAAGATTAAATATATTTTTTAGTAAATAATTTAGATTAAAAGTAAAGAGTATAGAATAAAAGTATCCTATCTAAGGATTTAATAAAAAGCTTAATAAGTTAATTATATATATCAATTTCCTTATAATATATATAGATAATAAAATATAGTAATAGGTTCTAATACTAATCACTAATCTTAAAAAGTATAATATAATTCTTAGAAAGAAATAGTTTATAGATTATAATATCTTACTAGATTATTACTAATATTAGATAATCTAGCTAAATAAAAAGATACTCTTTAATAATATAGTAAGTAAGATAGTAGTACTAATATTTACTACTATCCTCTAGAAACTAAAACTAAATCCTAATTATTAAGTAGATATTAATTAAAGAGACTATTTTTTTAGTTAAAAAAAGTTAAAAATAAAAAATAGCTATAAATATATCTATAAGTACTAGTATAGATACTAGTAGATTAAGGAATAAAGAAAGATAAGCTAGAATCTAAATAATAAAAATAAGATAATAACTTTAAAGATTTAGTAATTAAAAAAGATACTATTAATAATTAATATTAATACTATCAGTAATATAGGATTTAACTAATTATATAAATATAAAAAGACTAATAAAAAGACTAAAACTTTCTTCATTTTATTATATAAAATTAACTATATTATTAATATTAAAAATTCTTAGATCTAGGATATAGAAATTAAAGAGATTAAAAAGATATTATTAAAAGAGTATTATAGGCTTATAAAAGTCTTTTTAAAAAAGAGATTAGATAAATTATTACTTTATAGAGTTAGAGTTAATTATAATATTATACTTAAGACTAAAGTATAACCTAAATACTATTTTCTTTATAAGTTATTATTAGAGAAATTAAAAGCTACTAAGAAATATATTCTTAAGAATTTATAAAAAGATTTTATTATCCTAAGCTTCTCTTTATATACTTTATTAATCCTAATAGCTAAGAAGCTAGATAAAGGACTATATTTCTATATTAATTTTAGAAGATTAAATATAATTATAAAAAAAAATTACTATTTATTACTACTAATTAATAAAGTAATCTAGTAAATAAGTAAAGTAAAAATCTATATAAAGCTAGATATCTAGTAAAGATTCTATTAGATTTAATTAATACTAAAAGCTAAAGATTTTACTATATTCTATATATAATATAGATCTTTTAAATATAAAATAATACTATTTAGTTTAATAAATAATTTTATAATATTCTAGAGATTTATAAATAATATACTTAGAGAGTATCTAGATAAATATATAGTTATTTTTATAGATAATATCTTAATCTATAGTAAGAATACTAAAGATTATAAATAATAAGTTAAAGAAGTACTTTATTATCTATAGAAAGTAAAGCTATAAATCACTCTACTAAAATCTAAATTCTTAGTTATAAAAATAAAGTTCTTAGACTTTATTATAAGTACTAATAGTATTATTATAAATTTAGTAAAGATTAAAGTGATTTAATTATAGTTAATACTAATTACTATAAAAGAAATATAATTATTCTTTAGATTCTATAATTTTTACTAACAATTTATTAAAGCTTATAGTATAATCTTAAAATCTTTATATTAGCTAATACGATAAAATATTTTCTTTAAGTAATTAATATAATATAAAAAAGCTTTCTAATATTTAAAGTAAAATTTAGTTAGTATATTAATTCTTTATTATTATAATCTAGCTTATAAAACTAGAGTTAAAATAGATATATTAGATAGAATTCTTAGAATAGTATTTACTTAATACTATAAATAAGATAATTTCTAGTATTTAATAGTATTCTACTTGAAATTAATATAGCTAATAGAATTAAATTATAAAATTTAAGATAAAGAATTTCTAGTAATTATTTATATATTATAAGAATAGAGATCTAAACTTAAAAGATTATTATAAAAGGATTATTTTAAGATTCTTACTAATTACTAGTTACTAAAGTATTTTATAACTACTTAGTAAATAAATTAATAATAAATAAGATAAAATAAGTTTCTTTTATAGTTTTATTTTTTAATTAAGTATTAATCTAGTAAAAAGAATATTATTATAGATACTCTATTAAAAAAAGAAACTCTATATATTAATAATAATTAAGATTATACTCTTATCTATAGAATATTTAAAGGAAAATATATAATCTAAGATTAAGATTAGCTCTATTAATCTAGGAGATATTTAGTATTAGAAGATTATAGAAAGAGTTAAATATACTAATAGATAGAATATAGAATTAGTAAAATTCTATTAGATTACCGAAAGAGGAGATAATAATTACTAAATATTATAAAATAAACTTCTTCTTTTTAAAGAATAATTTAAAATTCCTAATAAAGATAATCTATAAATTAGATTACTTAATAATATATATTACTAACTAATAATAGCCTATTCTAATATTAAGAAGCTAAAAAAAATAATTACTATATAATACTATTAGCCTAAATTAATAAAGAATATAGAAAGATATATTTATAATTATCTAATATATAAATAAACTAAATCTTAATATAATTAAGCCCTAGGACTTCTATACCTACTTCTAATCCCTAAAAAACCCTAATAATATATTATAATAGACTTCTATTTCTGTTCTAGAGATTATTATAGTTTTAATATAGTTTATATAATAATAGATTATTTTAGTAAAAGACTAATCTTAGTCTTATATTATAAAAAAATAATAATAAAGTAAATAGTAAGACTTTTTATTAATTATATACTCTAGAGTATAAAAATACCTAATAGTATTATTTTAGATTAAGAGAGTTAGTTTATTTTTAAGTTCTAGATAAAGTTCTACTAAATCCTAGGAATTAAGAGAAAGCTTTCTATAACTTATTATTTATAAACTAATAGTTAAAATAAAATTATAAATTAGTATATAATATAAAGACTAAAACTATATATAGAATTTAACTAGAATAATTAGTTAGAGTATTTACTAATAGTTAATTTTATAGTATTAATTCTTTTATAAGATATAATAAAAAAGTTATTTTTCTTTATTAAATAAAGATATAAGCTTTCTATATTATTTAACTAAAAAGACTAGAAAACTATAATATAAAATAAATAAAAAATAGTTAATATATTAATCTATCTTTATAATATTTAGAATAAAATAAAATAGTAAATTACTAATTCCTAGTAGAAGATAATTTAATAGATAAATAAATAATAATAAAAAAAAGATTTTAATATTAAAGATTATATTTTTGTAATAATAAAAGATTAGATATTAGATTAATCTAGTTAAAAACTCTTATATTTTATTAGTAATTTATATAAAATTCTTAAGAAGATTAGGAATATATATTAGATTAATCTACCTAATTTAATCTAGATATATCTAGTATTTTACCTAAGTAAGCTTTAAAAAGTAATAATATTAGAATCTCTTTAAGAATAACTTATTAATCTATTACTACTAATCAAAATTTCTAAAGAGAATAAATAGAAAGTTAAAAAGATCCTAGATTCGAGAATATATTACTAAAAGCTATAGTATTATATCTAGTAGCTTAGTTATAATCTTAACCTATAGTAATATCCTATAGGAAATTTTAAGTATACTCTATAGAAGATTTAGGATTTCTATAACTAATATCCTATAAAGTCTAGTCCTCTAATATATTTATAGGAATAGCTATATACTAATAGAGAAGATCAAATCCTTAACAATTATATTAATAATAATAAGCCTATATTTAGGGACTAAATATAGTTTTAGCTAGAGGTTATATAATAATTTAAGGTTATCTAAGATAGAGGATTCTGCTGTTATATTCCGACTTCGGTTAAGGTTGGGAGTCTAAAGGATATTTATATAGTTTGTTTGTTGTTGTTTGTGTAGGGCCCTACAAAAGCTCTACTAGACTTATTTCCTCTCTTTTTCTTTCCTTCCCTTCTCTGTACTTAGTATTCTCGTTAAATAGCACTCTTTTCCTCGAAGACTTAGCTCGTAACAATAAACCCTATATATTATAATGATAGAAATAGACAGGTACGATAACTGTATACAAATTGACATATATATATTTCTCTAACTAACTAAATTGACAAAATCCGCTGTTTTTCCAATCTGTGCGGACATCACTAATTAAGCAATATATATGTTTTTATATAGTACTGTTATTATAGCAGTCTATTAATTTTCCGGTTTATAATAACTTAGTAATTTTGACTATATATAATATTTAGTACTTGATATACCCCCTAGTTTTTAAAGGTCTCCGAGCTTTAAGAACTATACTTCTCTAACCGTTTTACAATTGCTTTATAATCGCTATGTAAGTAATTCTATCTAAACTTACCTATCCCTAACCGAATTTTTCGGTAATCTCGGTCTAAATCGTCGATTTATATAGTTTTCGCAGAATAATCTTTATTTTTAGAGATTATATAACTAATATCTCGTATTCTAACTAACTTCCTAAACTATATTTACTTCTATTTTAGAAGCGCTTTAGTAAAACTATCTACTAGTATTATAGTAGTTAGGACCTAGTCTATATATACTTATCCTATACTAACTTCTTACTTTATCTAGTACTAATTAATATTAATATATTAAAGCTTTGTATATATTATAGCCTTTTTCTTTATTAATAAATTGATAGTTTACTAATTGTTATATATAATAGATAGTAGATAATTTAGCTAGAAGCCTAGTATATTTAGTACTCTTCTCTACTATTAGATAGTTTTTCCTACTTCTACTAAAGCTAACAATTCGGTTTTAGTAGTCAATATAATAATAGTCTTTTATTTAGTAGCCTTTTAATTAATTAGACTATTATATAGTTTATAAATATACCCTTTAGAGCTCTTTTAATCTTTATAGTCTCTAAATAATATATTGCTTATAAATTTAACTAATTTCGCTACTATTATTAAGATTATATTACAATTTCTAGGATAATTATTTAGGTCCCTAAGATTGTATATATCTAGGTTTTTATTAGATATCCTAATACTATATTTAATAGCCTAAAAGTATATTTTATAGAGATACTATATAATATAATTAATAGTATTAATATACTTTAGTCCTAGATTTATTAGGAATTAGCTACTTTAGAAGTAATCTTTACTATATCTATCCGGATAATAGTAGTAATATACTATATAGATCTAATCTTAGCCTAGAAACTATAAATCTATTATAGTAATACTACTCTATTATAGGGTACTAGAGGCTTAATTCCTAGTAATAACCCTATTTTTCTCTTTATTATAAGATTATATTTATTAGCTATACTTTTAATATAGCTATCTTAGTATAACTAGAGCTTCTTCTACTTTCTATTATATATAATATATATATTTAAGAACTAGCTTATATCTAGCTCTCTTAATTTCTATTACTTCTTTAGATTTTAATCTAGTAAAGCTGCTTCTTTTGCTTATTTAGGATAATTAATAATAATAATATTGTTTATATAAAAGAAGACAATAATATCTTTTGTTATAAAGATATATAGATCTTTTTCTACTAAGATAAGGCCTAGCTTTATTAGTATCTTTATTACTTTTTACTACTATAATCTCGGTAATATATATAATCTATAAAGTACTTTATATAGTAGCTAGTACTAATTTAGTACTTTAAAGCCTAGAGGATACTTTGTATAAATCTCGCTTTCTAGTATTAAATTTAGGAATATAGTAACAATATCTCTCTAAATTATATCTAGATCGAAAGTAGTAATAAGTATAAATACTACTTTTACTATTTTAATAGCTAGTATAGTAGCTCTTTTCTTTTTTATTAAGAGCTACTATAAGTCTTCTCTTATATAGATTTGTACTTTAAACTTCTTAAGTATACTATTAGTATTAAATTTATATATAAATACCTACTTTAATAGTAGTATCTAGGTATTCTTTTTATTTAGTAATAGAATCTAAGAGTAGGTTTCTTTAATCTTTAAAGTCTTAATTTCGAACTCTACTACTACTATTAATTGCTTAGTAAATAGATATTTTTTTAATTACTTCTAGTTTTCTAGTAGTAGGGGTATTTAATCTTTATATAACCTATTATTATACTTCTTTATAATATTTATTATAAAGATATATAGAAGACTTAGTAGTTTAACTAGCTTCTTATTTATTAATAGATATATAGTATAGTCTAGATCTATCTTTAGTCTTTAGATTCTAGGTTCTATAATAATATTAGATTTATTAATTATTATAGAGATTTCTCTAATAGGCTGATTTTCTAACTCTAGAGTAGGTATATACTATATTTCTTACTATAATTATTACTTTATCTTTACTTTATCTTTATTATATCTCTTTCTCTCTTTAGCTTTAATTAACTATATAATATTGATCGGATCTAGTAATAATAATAATATAGGTATATTTTATCTTTATATCTCTATTACTATTAGTAAAGACAATATTATCGATACTCTCTATAGTAATATAAGAAAGCTTCTAGAGATATAATCCTAATCCCTTACTTTTATTATTAATATAGGTATTAATAGAAGAATTAGTATCTTTTTTAAAGGGAGGACTCTTAGTATCTTCTTTCTATCTCTAGGTTCTAGGATTTCTTTATCTATTATATCTAGTATAATATCTTATTCTCTGTACTTAATATTATTATTAAAAGTAATATATATAATTAATATTAGTATCTATATCTTAATACTTAATTCTAACTATACTTCTTCTATTAAAAGTACTTAAGACTAGTTTTTAGTACTTAGTCTATTTATTATAGTATTAATTATATCTTCTATCTATAGTAATAGCTTTATTTTCGAGTATTATTTTAATTTATTAAATATAATATCTCTTATAACCTCTACCCTATCTAGTCTTATATAGTCTTTATATAGAAACTATATTTTATATAGGCTTTTTAATATATAGTCTATAAAATAGCTGATTTCTGCTCTCAAAGCTATCTTATTAGACTAGACTCTCTTTAAAAGTCTTAAGTATATTAAGTATCTATATAATCTAATATTTAATAGGTTAATAGTCTAGTCTTTTAGATTATTTAGTACTATATAAAGTATTAATTCTTTCTATAGAATAATCTATTTATCACCTATCTTTATAGATATATAATTTATTATATATATAGATATATATACTATTTCTAGCTATAGATTAAGGGGTAGATTAGTATTATTTAATAGTACTTTATTATTCCTAACTATTATTCTTCTAGATCTCTCTATAAAGCTATTTATTTCTAGTAAGCTAGAAGATATATATTTAATAGTATATTCTTTATCTTTGATTATTAATTCGACTTTATTACTAGTACTTTTTTTATTATTTTAATAAAATATCCTTATCTTAATTTTTAGCTAATTTCGGATTAATACTAAGAATTTACAAACTACTATTTAATATTTATTCTTCTTAATATAAGTAAATATAAAATAGTATCTTATATTATTAAGATAAAAATATATTATCTAAATATAACTATTATAGGTAAAGTGATTTTATACTAGGTCAAAGTAAACTCTTTCTAATATATTATATATCTAGTCTATCTTCTAATAAGAGATCTACTTTAGTATATCTACTAATTGATAAGCTTTATATATCTATACTTCTTTACCTAGATTATTTTTAATAGTAATACTCTCTATTATCTCTACTAATTTAATAATTTATACTTTATTAATATAGTCTAAGCAATAATACTAAAGATTAATTAGAGCTTCTAATTTAGGCTCTATTACTAATATTTTTGTTATTATAAATATTATTTTTTAAAGTCTTTAGAGGTATAAACCCCTATAGCTAGATAAACTATAATAGCTTTTAATTATAGTAGATCTTATAGATCTATTAATAGTCTTTAATTGTCTTAATATAATTAGATCTAAGGTTTATTAATAGTCTCTTCTTTATTATTAATTTATAAGTTATTAGATTACTATAGAAATTTAGTAAATATCTTATTTAAAATAGGTTTATTTTAATAGCTTTTCTAGTAGTAGGGTTGACTTTATAAATAATTATAATATCTATACTAGTAATCTTAGTCTCTATATTACCTACTTTAATATTGCTTTATATACTTTTAAAGATACTAAATAAACTTTGATTGTTATATATATAGATTTAAGTATTTATATTAACTACCTATTTATCTTTTATAGATATAGTTATAGCTTTAAAATCTCTTATTTTAGTTAATATAATAGTATTAATTTTAACTATTATATTTATTATTAGGAAACTAAATATTTTATTGTCTAAAGTTATATTTACTTACTCTTTAGTAAGGGTCCTCTCTTTACTTTTAGTAAGTAAAGCTTACTTATTGATAATAGTCTTCTATTTTAGATTAGCTTTTATAGCTTTCTCTTATTTTTACTTTAATACTATTAATATCTAGTATCCTAGAGATCTTCTCTCTTTATAGATCTTCTAGTAATATTATAATATATAGAGTTTATAGTATATTTTTCTATATAGATAGTACTTTATCTCTAAATCTTCTTATTTTGACTTAGTAGACTTAGTCTCTAAAGGCTTTATTTCTTTATAATCTTACTATATTAAGAAAGCCGCTTTTAAGATACCTCTTTAACTATCTAGCTTGCTATAAATAATCTTCTAATAGGCTCTATATTAATTAATTATATTACTAAAGAGGATATTATCTTTATCTTAAAGTCTTAGGATCTATATTTTATAGAATCTAGGTAATATAATAAAGATTGCTTTAAGGAATTAATTCTTTATATTATCTACTTCTAATATCTTTACTTTCTTATATTATTATTAAATTATTTGCTACTCTAGAAGCTATTTGTTAATATCTGTATAATAATCTAGGCCTCTATCTAGGTTCTGTTATTATTAATAAAGCCTTACTTTATATATAAGATTACTCTCCGGTACGAATTATTTATAGAGATTAAGTATTAGCTTTAATAATATCTCTAAATTATTAATTAGTAGTTAATAGGAGTTATTAATTAACTATCTAATTGCTAATACTACTATTAGTAATCCCTTAATTTTTAATAGATAGGCTTTATATTTTATATCCTAATCTAATCTTAGAGATTGTCTTATATAGAACTAGTTTTCTGGGTATTCCTTTATAGCTTCTTTAATAGAAATAATCTCTTCTAGTTTCTCTAATTTAGAACGTTTTTCTTTCTTTAGAGTCGGATTATATTAGTCCTATACTTTATAAGTAATTATAATTATCTTAATATACAGAAGCTATAAATTTTATATATCTATATCCTTTAATATAATATAAGAGGATACTACAGAGAGAGGTAATATTATTATATATATTATCAATTTTGTTAAGAAATCTGATTTCTTTTCTTCAAAGGAGGGGTTACTTTATCGATTTAGGGGTTAACTTTATCAAATCACCCTACTTTCGGCGATAGCGAGGTGAATATATAGTCTAATAGTATAGACTGATCTTTAATAGAATAAAGCTAGGCTTATAACTGACAGAAATAGATAGGTATAATGACTATATATAAAATAATATATATATATTTCTCTAACTAACTAAATTGATAAAATCTGCTAGTTTTCTAATCTATACAGACATTACTGATTAAGCAATGTATATGTTTTTGTATGGTACCGTTATCATGGCGGTCTATTGATTTTCCGGTTTGTAATGACTTGGTAATTTTGACTATATATAATGCTTGGTACTCGATATATAATACTACTAGAAAATCTATAAAGAGAGAAGACCTATAGGATACTAGATATTAATAGTATTAAAGTAAAAATAGAAGAAAGCTATAAAGACTAATGTAAAATAGAAGACTATTATTAATAAGAAATAAGCTTTACTTACTAAAAGCAAAAAGAGGATTCTTACTAAAGAGTAAATAAATACAATTTTAAATAATAAAGTATTTAGTTTCTTAATAATAAATATAATAGTCAAAATTAATACTATTATATTAACTAAAATAAGAGATTTTAAAGCTATAACTATATCTACAGAAGATAGATAGATAGTTAATACAAATACTTAAATCTATATATATAACAATCAGAGCCTATTTAGTATCTTTAAAAATATATAAAACAATATTAAAGTAGGTAATATAGAAACTAAGATCACTAGTATAGATATTACTAGTAATATCAATGGCCTTTAGCCTCTAGATAGTCATTGCGGAGAGAAGCGTATATTAGTAATAGTAAGTGATCCCCTCCGGGGGCCCTTCCGGGGGACCTCTCCTATAGGAGGACAAGGAGGCTATAGGCCGCCCAATTAACAATTCTCTCCTCGATATATCATCTATTTAGGAGCTAGTTTAGCATCTAGCCTAGCACCTAGTTTAGCACCTAGTCTAGCATCTAGTTTAGCATCTAGTTTAGCATCTAGTTTAGGATCTAGTTTAGGATCTAGTTTAGGATCTAGTTTAGCATCTAGTTTAGCATCTAGTTTAGTATCTAGTTTAGTATCTAGTTTAGTATCTAGTTTAGCATCTAGTTTAGTATCTAGATAATTATATAGCTAGGTATATAGTAGATATCTAAGGCTATATATACTATAGTACTTATATAATCACTACTTAATTCTAAGTAGATTGGTATATATCATATAATTAGATATCTAAGGCTATAATTATATACTACTTATATAATCACTACTTAATTCTAAGCAGATTAGTATATATTATATAAATAAGTATCTAAGATCTCTATATTTCTTAATTAGGATTAGTATATATTTATTCTGCTAGCTAGACAATTCTATCTATTTAGACTACTATGATTTTTACTGCCTATTTTCTATAGATTTTAGATCTATAGAAGAAAAGACTAGTTATATAATATACTATCTAAGGCCTTATAATATAGATTACTCTGCTTTACTTTATAATAATTATTTATAAAGTTAATCTTACTACTAGAAAAGCTATTAAAATAAACCTATTTTAAATAAGATATTTACTAAATTTCTATAGTAATCTAATATCTTATAGATTAATAATAAAAAAGAGACTATTAATAAATCTAGACCTGGTAGTAACCCACAGATGACCCTTATGACCCTCGGACCGCCCCGCCACTAGGGCGGTTCGAGGGTCTAACCTTCCGACCCTAAGGGTAGTCTATCTAGGGGTTAGACCCTCGGAGGGTGACCCTTAGGGTTACCCGCGGGTCTATAAATAGGACAAATAGGCAAATCTTGTAATATATATAATTTATATAGATTTGTCTTATATTTTTAAGTATCTTAATTATAGAGACTGAACTTCTTTAGAGAATATTTTATAATTATATAATATTCTAAGATTATAAAAGCTTTTAAAGTATATTCTTAATTCTAGTTTCTATCTACTATATATCTATTAAGCCTTCTTAATACCTTTTAAACTCTTCTAGATAATTAAGAAAGAGGAAGTCTATTATCTTTATTAATATTATTCTCTAGATTAGATTATATCTTATTATCTTTACTTAGTAAGCTACTTCTTTATCTTCTTCTAAGAATAGTATTTAGAGATAGTTATAAAATAGATAGTAATTAGATTTATTTAATTATATCTTTCTTAATATTACTAATTAGTTTAAATAAAGTAATATCTATACTATTTACCTCTATTAAAGCTACAATCTCTTAGGAAGTTAGATATTTCTAAAGAATTAGATATTAGTTCTCTTATAAATTAAATCTTATTATATATATAAATATTATAATATCCTAAATCGTCTTTAGCTTTAGTAAATCTTATTAATAATAATAAATATTATATATAAAGTTAAATAGCTACTCTATATCTATACTAGTAGCTAGAATAGATATAATATTATAAATAATATTTACAAAAATAGGCTATTTATATTAGCTATCTTTCTAGAAAGTATAAAATAATAAATACTATAGTACTAGATTTATATAAAAGTTAGTTAAATATAATAAATAGAGATAGATATTAAGACTAACTAGAATTAAGATATTAAGTTAGCTTATTCTTATTTAGAGTAGTAAACTATAGAGAGTTATTTAACTCTAATATAGACTTAAGTTTAGATATTCTAACTCTTAATAATAGACTATTTAATAATAACTAACTTTATCTAATATTAAGCTACTTCTTATAATACTTAACTTAGATCTTAAGACTACCTCTATAAATATCCTTCTAAAAAGTTTTAGTAGGATCTTTAGATTCCTATTTCTTTATAGAAAAGAATTAGAGCTTTTAAGATAGAGACAAAATTGTACTAATAGTATAAAGATACCTATTGTCACGATCTGCATGCTCTGTATGCATTACACTCGCTTACTATCTCCTTTGTCACATGCTTCCTTGGTTTGCATGCTTTGCATGCTTTATATTTGTTTGCTTTCTTTCCTTTGTTTACAAAGTGCTACTAAGCCTAATTAGGAAGGAGGGATGATTTTGCATTGTTTGATTGTTTACTAGTATAAGGGAGCGCTCTACTATTTAAACCTTATACTCTACTAGCTCTCTCTTTCCTTCTCTCTCTTCTCTCTAGCTTTATTATTCTTATTAGAATGTACTCTTTCTTCTTAATTGATCTGGTATATAATATAATAATAAAGCTCTCTCTACTAAGGCTTATAGATAGTATTAGTATTTACTTTTATATAGCTATATAAAGATCTTATTACAAGTATACTCTTAGCTCGAAGCAACTTTTCTCTTTAATAGATAGCTCGATAAAGCCTTATCTATTAGTATTGTGAATATAAGAGATTAAGCTACTCTAGGATACTTAGTAAGCTACGGACTTAAAGACTATTTATACTCTTCTACTTCTTTATTATAATACATTTTTTTCTTCTTTACGACTTCTCTAGATAAAGGTTTAAGTATAAGTTATTAATCTCACTATCTTATCTTAATCTATTTTATTAAAATAGATTAATAAATTTATTAACTTCGAGTAGAGCTCTATACTAAATTTGCTTTTACTATTAATAACCTTTATAATAAAATTTAAGTTTAGTCTTAGTTAATTAAAGCTCTTTAATAAGCTTTAGCTTATTAAGAAGCTATTTAATAAGCTTCTGTTCCTTCTTCTCTCTCTTTATTAAAATAACCTAAGTCTTCCTTTCTAGATCTAGAGAAATTTACTAGTTAATTATTTAAGTATAATATATAGGATACCTTAATCTATATAAAACTTACTATTAATAGACTAGCTATCAAAGATTTAATAGCTTAGTTTTACTATATCTTTCTTAATCTTTTAAGCTAAGTTTAGACTATAGTTCTTCTACAACTTACTACTATATATAATTCCGGTATTTATAATTATAATATAATCCTTAATTTACTCCGCTATATTTATAATAATCCTAATAAAACTTAAGAAGCTAAAGATTATCTTCTTTTAATTAAGTAAATCCTTAATAAAACCCTTACTACTTATATTACTAAATTTAAATATATTCTTTATAAAGCTAAAGATTAAAAGTAGCTTAATATTACTAAAATCTCTATATTCTATAAAGACCTTTAGTCCTTACTTTATACTTAACTTTCTTAACAATTAAATCTTTTAAGTATATACCTAGAATTTATTAAGATTATATAATAACTTATTAATTATTCGTTTACTTCGAGTATACTAAGCTCTTTCTTAAATAATTATTCTAATAATAATAAGATAGATCTCTCTATAATTTAACTATATTACTAAGACCTTAAATTGGAAGCTATAGAGAGTAGCGATATTTACAATTACAACTTTAATACTAGCAAAGCAAAGTTATATCAATAATCTAAGGGACTAGATTAGTTTTTTTCGTAAGGGTTATATCATAATCTATATACTCTATATATATTACACTCGCTTATTATCTCCTTTGTTATATACTTGCTTAGTTTACATACTTTGTATACTTTATATTCGTTTGCTTTCTTTCCTTTGTTTACAAAGTGCTACTAAGCCTAATTAGGAAGGAGGGATGATTTTGTATTGTTTGATTGTTTGCTAGTATAAGGGAGCGCTCTACTATTTAAACCCTATGCTCTGCCAGCTCTCTCTTTCCTTCTCTCTCTCCTCTCTAGCTTTGTTATTCTCGTTGGAATGCACTCTTTCTTCTTGATCAATCTGGCACGTAACACCTATTAATACTATCTATATCTTTATAGTATTTTAAAAGCTTTTCTAATATAGCTTTAAGTATAGATTATATAAATTATTTCTAAAGAACTTTCTTCTATCTTAATATAGCAATTATATACTTAAGATAGTCAAAAAGACAATTATATATTATAAAAATAAGATAAATACTTAAGTCTTTAGTCTATAATATAAGACTAGTAAACCTAAAGAATAGCTTTAGAATAAAAAATAGATACTTAATCTACCTCTATTCTCCTAAGTTTAGTACAAAATAAAACTACTTATACTATAAGTAAAAGATATTAAAGACTAATTATAACCTCTTTACCTATTAAAGTATTAGAAATATTAAGTTCTATTATATTCTTATATCTTAGATTAGAATAAGTTTAGGCTCTTAATCTTAAAGGATATAGAATATATCTTAATACTATAGGCTTATATTAATATAAATAGTAAGACTATAAATCTAGATAGAAAATCAATATATAGAACTAATATTAAGTAATTAGCTTATTTTATTAAAAGTATCTATAATCTTATACTTTCTTTAATATATATATAGTACTTTTATATAATTATTAGACCAATTTAGCTTAGTAATATTATTACTTAAAAATACTTTTATCTTCCTAAGTAAATCTATAAGACTAATTTAGATAATATAAGTAATATATAGTATATAGATAATAGTAGAATTAGTACTTAATTAAATAGTCCTTACTAAGTTATTTATAGCTTAAATTAGTATTATATTATTTAAGATATTATTAGTAGTAATTATAAGTACTTAATTAAAAATATTATACTTTTATAGTATTTAAATAATAACTTTACTAAGATTTATACTAGAATAGATACTAGAGAGTAACTTAAAGCTAAGAAGAATCTTTTAGTACTTTTACTTTTTATCTAAAAAGTAGTTTATAACTACTATAAATACTTACTAAAATAGTAATATCTAATAATCTAATATAAGAGAAAGCTTTATCTTTAATAATAGACTTTAAAGTAATCTCTCTTAATATTTATTAATAAATTCTTTTAGCTACTTATAGATAGTATATTATAAAGAAATAATAAATATAGTTAGAGTAAAATATATATATTTAATAATATTAGCAAACTTCTAATATTTAAGGAATAAAAATAGAAGATATAATATAGTAATAAGATTTAATAGCTTCTACTCCTAAATATCTTATAAAAATATAAGAGTTAATATATTTAATACCTATATATAGGTTAATAAAGAAGATAATATTAGAAAAAATAATATATAGCTATCTTAAGTAAAGTCTTAATATTTAGTCTTCTTAATATAAATTTTATATAATTAACCCTCTTTCTATACTTATTTATAGATAAAGTATCTATATAAGTAGCTATAAAATAATTAAGAATCTTTTAATACTATTTATATATTATATCTAGCTTTTTATCTTTTATATTTACTACTTAATTAAAAGAATTCTAGTATTTAGCTTAATAGTATATATCCTAGTTAATATACTTAGACTTCCTAAATTCTATCTAAAGCTACTATTTAATAAATTCCTTATTTATTATATTACTATATAAAGTAAAGGAATTAATATAATTAGGATTAAATATTATAATAGAAAGAGACAAAGATAGACTTTATAAAAGACTTAAAGAAACAAATTAAGAATTATTATATACTAATATTAAGATTTATTAACTATCTAATATATAAGGGATTATAAAGAGAGTATTATCTAGAATAAGATATTAAAGAGTATCTAGTAATATCTTTTTATAATTTAAGAAAGTATAAGTATTAGAAAATTATAATATACTTAATATAGATATATAAATAAAAAGATAATAAAAAATAGACAATCTATAATTAATTATTTTCTCTAAATTAAGTATAAAAGATATAAATATACAATTTGCTAAATTAATATATTATATTCTTAAATAAACTATTATTATTAGTTAGTTTATTATAAGCTATCTATAGTAAATCTTAATAAACCTAAGAGTTACTCTTAATAAATCTTATAGACTCTCTATAAACCTTATTTTAATCCTTAGTGAATCTTATAGACTCTCTATAAATCTTATTTTAACTCTTAATAAACCTCTTAGACCCTCTATAAACTTTATTCTAACTCTTAGTAAACCTTAGATCTTTAATAAGCCTTTTAATTAATATAATATATATTATAGATATATATTTCTACTTTATTATAGACTAATAACTTTTACTACTATTATCCCTCTTTCCTATAGTTATATAATATAAAAGAAGTATAAAACTAATTATTAAAAAATAATATTATTAAAACAATTTAAGATATTCTATAACTTTGATTATTAAAAGTTAGTATTTATAGCCTAATAGATAAAATAGATATAAATAATAGTATTTTCTTAAGATAAGTAAGCAGTTTTATCTACCTATATTAGATTTAGCGCTAGAAATTTATATATCCGAGGGTCGCTATAGATTATAGAGGGTCACCTATATACGACCCTTATAGAACTAGGGTTAGGGTTAGGGTCGCTTATAAGCGACCCTAAACCTCGGAGGGGCGGGTAGAGGATCTAAGGTCATGGACCACCCGGAGGGTCACTGCTAGGTCTAAATAAATCTTAGATCTAATTATATTAAAATAATTAAAAGCTATTAATAGATCTATAAGATCTATTATAATTAGAAGCTATTATAACTTACTTAGTTATAGAGATTTATACCCTTAAAGACTTTAAAAATAATATTTATAATAATAAAAATATTAATAATAAAGCCTAAATTAGAAGTATTAATTAAGGGGATTGGTAATATGACCCCCCCCTAATCTTTACTTGACCTCCCTCTGCCTGAAAATGCCTGATTTTTTAGTACCGCCTTCCTAATTTAGTGCGACTAGGATTTCTATTATACTTTCTACTAGTATAGAGTTTTCTGCTATATAATTCTGTTATTACTATATAATTCTAGTTTATATAGTAAAAAAAACCTATATTTTAATTAGAAAAAATCGTATATTTCTATATAATTACTGCCTTTATACTCTATAATTAATTATTATATTTCTTAGATATCTTCCTATACGCGATTTCCCTATCCTCAATCCTATTCTCGATCCTATTCTTATCCTCTAGTCTTAGTATTACTACTACTAGTTTTATTACTACTTATTCTATATTTATATCTTCTTTCCTGTCTTTATAGCCGTCCTTATCCTTATCCTCGGCTCTCCTCCTATAATAAAGGATCTTAGTATATAGAATAATCCTATATAAAAAAATTAGAAGAAGACTATAGTTACTATATATTTGCCTAGATACTTATCTAGATACTTATCTAGATACTTAAAAGATTCCTAGTACTATAAGGGTATTCTTATTAATAGACTAGAAAGAGATCTTAGATTAGAAGTATTAGGTTAAGTAGAGAGGTATTAATATTAGCTAAATACTAATACTAGTAATATAGTACTAGTTCTAAAGATTGCTATTCTATATTATATTACTAAATAATATAGATATATAGAAAACTAGCTATTTCTTTAGAATTATAAATATAAATTAATAGAACTAGGGGTTTATTATCTTCTAGTAGTAGATACTATATATAAACTACTTTAATAAGCTTAATTGTATATATTAAAATCTAGATATAAAAGAGCTTATAAAGTTATAAGATATATACTAGCCTTCGAATCTTTTACTTCTTAATTCTATACTAGATTTTAGAGAATTGATACTCTATAGACTAGTTAAAGCTATAGAGAACTCCTAGTAAATTATAATTTAAGACCTAAAAACCCTACTTTAGTAGTTAATATATACTCTTTATATAAGATATAGTAATCTTATTAAGATAGAGATATTATATAATATAGTAATAAAGAAATCTCTCTAGATAGTTATTAATCTATTTCTTTTATATATAATCTAGTAATAGGATAAAGAGGCTAGAGGGATTAGTATATTATACTTTAAAATTGCTTTATTATTAATCCTTTTCTTTAAATATAATAGTATATATAATATAATTCTACCTATAGAGTATCTTCTCCTACCTCTTCTTAGCTTTTTTATAGTCTTTCTAGGCTTTAGTAGGAGTAAGATATATATAGAGATCCTCTCCGAGAGCTTCTTAATAGTCTTAATATACTTATATAACTTAATTAGTAAGAAGAGGATATACTTTCTTTAAAATATTTATATTAATATACTAAATATAAATTATATTCTTTATATCCGGAAAAATAGTCTTAATTATAGTTATTAATACTTACTCTTTATTAGTTAGGATTATATATAGAGATAGAAGGCTAAGAGATTTATAGGCTTTAGTAAGATAGATAAATATAATCTAGTAATAAAGTATTAATTAGTATTAGGATTATATAGTATTAGGATTATATAGATTATATCTATCTTATATAAATTATTCTTTTTATCTTATATAAAGATAAAACTTAGATAGAATATCAATCTAGTAATAGCAAAGCCTATAATATCTAGTAAAGAAAGACTATACCGGTTAGTCTTATATATATAGTCTATAAAGATTACCTAAGGATTCTTTTAGAGTATTATAATACTTAATTTATATATATAAAATAAAGTAGATATATAAGATTATTTATCTAGCTTATATTTAAAGATCTAGCTACTATCCTTCGGAAGTTCTATTAATAATACCTAAAGAGATATATAACTAGTAAGAAAGATCTTATTTAGCTTCTAATAAGTATTATAAATATCCTAGAGAACTAGAATAATATTAGGATTAGTCTTATATAACTTAGTAATAATCTACTTAGTTATATAATCTTAAAAAAGTATATATACTAGCTCGCTCTTCTTATAGATAAGATTAAGAGCTTACTAGATTAGATAGATTAATACTAATAAGGATTTATAGTTATAGGTTAGGTTCTTAATTATTAGATACTAAAGGCCTATCTTAAGATATAGGCAAAGAGTTATCTTAAATAGATATCTAAGCCTTAATATAGTAGTTATCTAATATTTATATAGCTTATCTAGATTAAGATTATTATTATTATAAAGTAGATAGCTATAGTTATAAATTAATAGGATAGTCTTCTTTATCTCTTTCTTAGTAAATTTTAAATAGATACTTATAACTATATAGCTATAGGACCTTATAAAGATATTTACTACTTCCTTTACTTTCTTATATATACTATATTACTAGTTTAGTAAGGGGAGTAGGAATATAAAGCTTAGTATAGACTTAATAACTAGCTTAGGATTAGTACTTAGTACTATAGATAGAGACTTAGGGATAATCTCTAGCTCGGAATCCGAGAAAAGTAGGTATTCGAGGCCTAGAGAGACTATATTAATAATAAAAATAGATAAAATTGAAGGGATTTAGATAAAAATAAATATTAAAAATGAGATAGAAGAAGATAGGTTAATATATATAAACTAGAATTAAAGTATTAATTTGTTTGATCCTATATATAGAGTGCTATGTAACAAAAGTGACTTAATTTTGTTAGGGGTTTATATACAAATTGTAGGTACCTACTGTGTTACTACAATTGTATAGGGACTTTGATACAAAGGCGGTATACAAAATTGGAAGGCGGTATAGAGTGCGGTGGCAGGTGCAGAGGTCGAGGCAGGTGCATTACCAGATTAGGAAGGCGGTACTGAAAAATCAGGCATTTTTAGGCAGAGGGGGGTCAAGTAAAGATTGGGGGGGGTCATATTACCAATCCCCTATAAATATTATTAAGGTTAAATCTAGGATATTAATAATTACTATAAATAACCTATTAAGCTCTAAACTCGGTAATAAAATTGTCCTTATTATATTTATTATCAAAAACCTACTTTCTAAGTAAAATTGTGCTTTCTAGGAGTAGCTTAGTAATATACTAATAGGCCTTTATAAGCCCTAACTTCTTAATTTATAAATCTATCACTTACTACTAAAGCTTACTCTCTAGTAATTATAGTATTTCTATACAATTATATAAGAATCTTAATCTACTGAGTTTTTAAATCTAGTAATATACTAACTACTACTACTCTAATTACTAATAAAGCTTTATCTTACTTATCCTATTCTATATCTTTAAATCGCTTTAGAGGAATAGATTAATAGCTAGAAGATCTAGTTCTACTCTTTAATAATAATATTAGTTTTATAAGTAAATTAGGTAATAATACTATAAGAGATTATACTAATAATAATTATACTATAGATAATAGAGTAGATATAAAATTACCTAGAATAACCTTCTCCTTTACCTTTAATATTATAAACTATATATATTCTTTGTTATTATTACTCCTAATTTTATAAATATTATAAATATTATATATCTTAGGTTTATTATCTTTATTATCAAGTCTAGTTATTCTTAGGAAGTATTATACTCTAATTATAAGTAATCTAGCTCCTACTTCAATCTCCTAAATATTAGATCTATTAATAATATCTTTACCTATTAAAATCTAATAATTATTTTAGTAAGGAATATCTTATTTCTACTCCTAAAAGATAATATCTTTATAATAAGATAACCTTCTTATTTTAGAGTTATAAATCTTATAGATATAACTATTATCTCTTTTATAACCTATAAAGTAGCTAATCTATACTCTAGCTTCTATTTTCTAGCTCTAAATCCTCTTCTTCTTTAGAATATAAATATATATCTTAGTATACTATATTCTTAGAAAAGAAAGAGTTATATTATTAGATATATATATATTTAATTACTTTCTCTAATTAATAATTAATATATCTTAACTACTTTATTAATCTAATCTTTATTATAATTAATTTATAATATAATATATAGTATTTAATATCTTAGTTTATAATTTCTTTAGAGATCTAGTATCTATCCCTATTATTCTTATAATCTAGAGAAGATAGTAGCTAATAAACTTAGAAATACTATTTTATTTATAAGTATAAAAAGCTAATAAATTAACTATTATTAACCTAATTTTTATAATCTAAGTAGCGAAAATAGAGAACTCTATTTCTCTATCTATATACTATTCTACTAGCTATTATCTAGATTTCTAGTAAACTTCCTCTATAAATTGTTATAATACAGAGAATACTTCGTCTTTATTGGTAAGATATAAAGCAAGACAATACTATATAGTATTATTAGTTACTATTATTATATAATACCTATTATTCTTTCTATTATCTAGATTATATCTAGATAGATTAATAGATTATAGATTAATATAAAATATATATCCTACTCTAGTAGCTCTAGCTTAATAAGCTCTAGAAATAATCCTTTTAGACTTACTAAATCTATATACTTTACAATCAAATACTTTACCTTTATCTTAAATATTATAACCTAGATCTAATTAATTAATCTTAGTTTAATATAATCCTATATAGCCTAAATATTAATATACTAGTTTAGTAGAGATTATTATAGTCTTTAATATAGAAGAGACTAATTAAAAAAAGAGAACTCTATAAAAATCCCTTATAAATCTAATAACTCTATTATTACTATTAAATAAAGTTTTAGACTTACTATACTACTAAATACCTAGCTCTCTTTCTATAATACTAAAAAAGAAAAGATTATATTAGCCTACTCTATAAATATAGTAAATATTAATCTAATAGTATCTAGAAGTAACTAAATTATCAATATATAGGCTTAAATTAACTATTCTATAAAATTTAGCTTTAATCTTCTTATTTCTAGAGATAAGTTATTTATATTTATTATCTTTATTATACTATTAAATTATTAAAAAGGCTAATTAATTACTATAAATATACTTCGAAGTACCTATATCTAAAATCTAAGGATATCTAGATACTAAGATAGCAAATTGAATAGTAGTTATTAATATATTATTATATTATTTTGACTAAATCAGTATTTTCTTAATATTATTATTATTATCTAACTACTCTATTAAATATTCTATTATATACTCTTCTACTTATTTAGTAGATTACTCTTTCTCTTATAATTAATTATTTATAAATATAAAAGAAGGATTAAAATCTGCTAGTAGATTATTAATTATAATTAATATTATAATAAATCTACTACTCTATAATATAAAGAGATTTACTTACTTTGTTCTATCTAATAATTATCCTTATAGTTATTAAGTTTTATCTTATTTAAACTTAATAGAAAAAGAAGATAGAGTAGATAAAGTATTAGTAAAAGAAGTATTATTATTTACTTTTTTATTAGCTCTACTATTATATACCTAGATACTAGCTCTTTCTCTCTATAAAGCCTATCTAAGCTCTAGATAAAGATACTAGTATATAGTTACTCTATATCCTATTACTTTATAGTCGGAGCAATTATTATTATTACTTCTCTCTAGCTTATATACCTTCTATTATTTAGTATATTTATATATATTAATATCTTTTAGAGATATATTCGTTAAATAAGTATTAAATAGATTTAGAGGGGTAGAATTAAGGTTATTAGTATTATTATTAATATTCTAATTACTAGTATTTTAATATCTTTAGTTACTAATAATAGCTGAAATAATACCTATTTTAGCCTTATAAGATTTAATATAATTAAGTATTATAATACAATATTAATAAAAATTAATAACTATAATAGTCTCGACTAGCTTTTTAATAATATTAAGCTTATTATCCTTAAGAACTATAAAACTCTTAATCTCTAGAATATTACTTAATTCTATTAATACTACTTATAGAGCAAAGTAAAGAATAAAATAGGACTTTAAATCAGATAGTATTTTATATATCTTCTTTATTACTATAATATATTGCTTAATTATCAAGTATTAGCTTTATAAAATCATTTTAAACTTTATTATTACTATTTTCAAAGCTTTATAGCCTTTATCTTTTATCAATTTCTTAAGCTTATTAACAAATTTGTTAGCAAAAGTTATCTTATTACCTTGATTATTAAGCTCTTATATCAATTTATTATTAATACTTCCTAAAAGCTAAATATATACTTACTTTAAGATCATTTTCTACTTCTAGCTATTCTTACTATCTCTATAAAGCTATAAAATATCCTTTTTAATTAAATTATAGAGATTATAACTCTTTAAAATCTTCTCTATCTTATCTAGCTAATTATCTAAATCCTCCTTATTCTTTAATAAAAAAGTAATCTTAAATAGAGTAAACGTTCCTATATTAGGAAGTCTAACTAATTAATCCGCTAGTATAACGTCTTCTTTATTATACCAGTTTCTGTTGTAAGAAGACTAAGCTATAACTACTACCGATAATACCGATACAGCTAGCGCTGATATATTATAAGAATAAACAAGGTTTACAAAGGAGCTCGGTACTCAATTGCTTAACTAAAAGGATCAAGCTATTCTTAATAAAAATAAAATAAAAACTGATAAATAAGTGATTCTAAAGCAAGATCTAGTACTCTATATACTATTCTTGATAGATACTTGATAAATTTAATAAATATTAATAAAAGTGATAATGATTCTCAGGGTAGAAAGAGGGCCTTATAACCTATTAGAGGTCTACTACCAAGGAGAGGAGAGAGAGGAAGAAGAATCATTATTCATTAGAAGTAAGGGATACAGGGTTTATATACCCTGCAGATCATCCGAAGTCAGGCTCAGTCTGTCAAATAACAAACATGCATAAGACATGCATAGGAGGCTATCCAACAATAATATCTTCTAATTTGATATATATAGAATTTTTAAAATATCGCCCCTATTTCTGACTAGAGATCTCTGATATAGCCTATTATGATAACTAATATTAGTTATAATTATCTTTTGTTATCTAAATATATTAGTTATTAGCTTTAAGAAATAGATATTAGTATTAATTTAGCTATTATATTACTTGACTATTTAGTCTCTATTAATAATATAATTGTATTTTCTTTTTTTTATATATCTCTTATAAAGGATAACAGTCCTTTCAACCTAAGGCATACAAAGACGCCTCAGGAATCTATTGGTGCAACGTTCATTGTTTATATATGTACAGATAAGCATCTCGTTACTTACTATAAGAATAAAGAGATACATAACCCTAGTAGCTGTCATTAATATATATATAATTCGGTACTATATTTATAAAGGATCTTACCTATAAAGAACTTACCTTTAGTAAGAATTAGTCTCTATATAGAGAATACTAATATATTGCTTCTTTTTTACTATTATTCCTTCCTAACTAATAGGACTAGTCTAAAAATTAGTATTTTTTTATAATTTCTAATCCTTCTTCTTTAGTTACTAAGAAAAATAGTAGATAAAGGAAAGTGATATATAGCTTAAAGTATATAACTAGAAGAAGATCTAATATATACTATAGAAGTTATATAGGGAGTAAGACTAGCTATAGGCTTTATAGAAGAATCTAAAGAATTCTATAAGTAAAAATAACTAATAATCCTAGAAATAGAATCCTAATAAGATATCTTTATAACTATTATAGATTAACTTAGATCTAGTAATATAGGATTAACTCTAGGAGGTAATCTAGAAGAACTAGAAAGTTAGCTTTATATCTTGAAGTTATAATAAGTCTAAGAGAAGATATATTATTTAGAAGATAATCTAAATAAATAGAGAAAGAGAAGATATTAAGATACTAATAATAAAGATAGTAATAGGAGCTAGAAGGGTAAAATTAAGTAAGATATTAAAGTCTTTAATAAGAACTTTTTACTAAAATATTATAAGCGATAGTTATATAATCTAGATATATTATTTAGAGATATATCTAAGAAATATATTTCTAGTCTTTAAAAAGTAACTATTACTAAGAATTATTTAACTAATAACTATAAAGATAAATAGTAGAGTTATCTTTAAAATAAGACTATAGATATTTATAAAGAAGTAAAGAGAGATTAGGATAGCTTTAAAACTTAGACTTTAATCCTTTTATAAAATACTCTAAATCTTAAATTTATTACTACTATTAAGATTTAAAAGACTTAGTATTAAATAACCTAAGATTAAAGTATATTTAATACTTACTTAGTAAGATAGGAGAATTAGCTTAAACTATAAACTTTTATTATAAAAGCTTAGCTATTTTTTAGTAAATTAGATTCTTAGTTATAAAATAAGATAGTAGTATATAATAGCTTTCTTTAGGATAATAAAGTTAATTAAGATAATATAATAAAATATACTATTATATAATAGTATATATATTTTATAAATCTAAAATAAAGAAATAAATATTACTAATATAGATCTAATAAGAGAGAGAAATAAGATTATTATAGCTAAGTATCTAACTCTTAATAGAATAATAACCGGAATATTAATATTAGCTCTAATTATTATAGGAAATACTCTTAAAAGAAATATTATAGTAAAGATAAAGATTAAGATAGCTTAAAAATCTATTCTAATTTATAAAAAAGATATAGATCTATATTATTAGATATAGATCTAATTAATTAATTATAAAAAAAGAGTAATAATATAAAGAAAGAAACCTATTTTATCTAGGGAATTGATACTCGCACCCCCCCCCTGGATGCTCGCACCCCCCCCTACCTGATCTTTTAGGTATATATTTCTACTGCCTTCCTGATCGGGTGCGATACTAAATTCTGCTATATTTCTGCTAGGTATAGAGTTTTCTGCTATTTTTTCTGCCACTACTATATAATTCTGGTTTATATAGTAAAAAAATATATATTTTGATTAGAAAAAATCATATACTCTGTATAATTCCTATCTTAATACTTTATATATTGATTATCTTGCTTCTTATATATCTTCCTAGGCCTATTTTCCTTCTTAATTATATCCTTAACTATATCCTCTTTTATATCTATATTTATTAGTTATAGTACCCTTAGTTATAGTACTTTTGGTTATAGTATCTTTAGTTATAGTATCTTTAGTTATAGTAGCTTTAGTAGTTATAGCTCTCTGACTATATCTTTATTCCTATAGCCGGTTCTATTCCTATTCTTACTTCTATATAAGTATATATTTAAATCCTAAGAGATCTTACTAGGTAGATTAATCTTATATAAAGGGATTAGCTAAAGACTAAATACTTTGCTAGGTAATAATAATAGTGATTTACTAGGTATTTTAAATAAAGTTCCTAGTATTTTATAGATATCCTTAATATTATATTTAGAGAGGATCTTAAAGCAGAAGTAGGGGGTTAATTAGTAGAGTAGATATACTATATAAATACTAATATTAATAGAATAGCTTAGATTTAATATACCTATTCTTATTCTTATACTATTTAATTAGATAAATATAAAGAAAGCTAGTAATATCCTTCGAATTATATATATATAATAGAGGGATTAGGAGTTTATCTTTACCCTCTAGAAGATATCTTATTTATTACTATATTATATAATAAATTACCTTTAATAAGACTATCCTAATAAATAGTTAATAGCTTTTTAGGATAATAATTAGCCTTCTTACTTTATTATTTTTAATCTTACTTTATATCTTTATAAATTAAAGCTTAACTATATACTTAAAGACTTAAAGAATAACTAGTAGATTACTAGTTAATATCTAAAGATCCTTTTTAAGAAGCTAATAAGTATCTTCTATTTAAGAGATTAAAGTCTTACTAAGATAGAGATACTAAGTAGTATAGTAATAGAGAAACTTCTTAGGATAGTTATTAAGCTACTTATCCTATATATAATTAAGAAGAGATTAGAAAATTAGATCTTTATAGTTCTCTTTAAAAAAGTCTTATTACCGGTTTATCTTTTTAATTGTAGTTATATATATAATATAATTCTATCTCTTTAATATCTTCTTTTAGATATTATCTATTATTTAGTAATACTCTTGATTTTATTAGGTCTTTGTTTAGATAGTTAACTAGCTAGTTAATTAGGTATCTATCTCTCTTTAGGCCTTAAGGATTATTTCTATAAAAAGTTAATAGGCCTTTTTTAGGATATATATATTAATATATTAGATATAAATTATATTCTTTATTATTAGAAATATAGTCTAAATAATACTTATTAGTGTCTTTTTCTTATTAGTAAGGATAGTATAGGGAGGCTAAAGACTAAGGGATTTATATACTTTAGCTAGATAGTTAAGAATAATTTAATAAGAATTGTCTTTTTTATCTCTTATAAATATAAAGCTAAGATAGAAGATTAAATTAGTAATAGTAAATCTAATAATATTAAGAAGAGATAATTTATATTAATTAGTCTTATATATATAGTCTATAAATATAATCTATAGATTTAACTTAAGTATAATAATATTTGATTTATATATATATAAAATAAAGTAGTTATATAATTCTTATTATTAATTTTATACTTAAAGATCTAATTACTATCCTTTAAGAGTTTTATTAATAATACCTAAAGAAGGATCTATCTAGTAAGAAACTTAATATAAAGCTTCTTATAATAATTATAGAGATTATAGAGTATTAGAGATAAATCTAGATTATCCTTACAAATTCTAGAAAGTATTTAATATATAGGAAGATCTTATTTAAGTCTTTATTTAATCTAATTAGTTTTGCTAGTTAGTTTATATTACTAGTAGATAATATAAGTTAATAAAGGTAATAGGCTATAGTTATAGGATAGATTCTTAATAGTTATATATTAAGTCTAGGTTTTATATTAAAGCTAAAGCGAGATTGTAAATAGGTATATATTAGTAAATATAATAGTATTTCGAGTATAGGTTTTATTGTAAATAGAAATAGGATTAGTTAGATTGTTCTTATTAGATAGTAGTATACTATATTAATTATAGTAAAGTTAAACTATCTTTTTGATACTAGCTTTCGTATACTTTAAATATTAACTTATAACTATATAACTATATTTCTAACTATAGTTATAAATTGTAGTTATTATAATCTCTAATATATTATATAACTAGTTAAGAGGGGGAAGAGGGATAGTAGACTTAGTGATTAGCTTAATAGATAGAGACTTAGGGATAATATTAGACTTAGTGATTAGTATAGCTAGTAGAGATTTTGGGATAATCTTAGGGTCTAAATCAGAGGAAAGTAGGTATTTAAGGCCTAGAGAGGCTATATTGATAGATAAAATAATAAAAATAATAATAAAAATAGATAAAAATAATAGTTAAAAATGAGGTAGAAGAAGGTAGGTTAATATATATAAACTAGAATTAGAGTATTAATTTATTTAATCTTATATACTAGGTGTTATATAACAAAAGTGACTTAATTTTATTAGGGATTTATATATAAAATATAGGTATCTACTATATTATTATAATTGTATAGGAACTTTGATATAACGGTGGTGTATAAAATTGGAAGGCGGTATAGAGTGTGGTAGACTAGGGAAGTGTTGAAGTAAAAGTAGAACCTAATTAGGAAGGTATACCTAAAAGATTAGGTAGGGGGGGGGTGTAAGTATCTAGGAGGGGGGTGTGAGTATTAATTCCCTTTATCTATAGAGATCTAAAATATTATATTTATAATTATCTTTAGAAGAAGATAATTTAATAAATTAGTAAGATAAATAGAAAGAAATAAAATAAAAAGACTAAAGTAAGTTTTATCTAAAAAGATAAGATCTAAGAAAAAGTAGAAGAGCTAAATTAGATTCTAAAGATTTAGCTTTACTTTTATAGATAAAGACTAATATATATTTAAGTATTTAAGTAATCCTTTATAATAGTATTAAAATTATTATAGACCTAGATACTTATATAGAATTAGATCTTATAAGTAAGTAGTTTATATTAGCTTAAAAGCTTTAATAAATATCTCTTTTAGTATCTTTATTATAAGTTATAAATTAAGATTAATTATAAATATAGGGAATTAATACTTATACCCCTCTCCTAGATACTTATATCCCCCCCTATCTGATCTTTTAGGTATACCTTCCTAATTAGATTCTGCTTTTACTTTGATACTTCCCTAGTCTACCACACTCTATACTACCTTCTAATTTTATATACTGTCTTTATATTAAAGTCTCTATACAATTGTAATAATATAGTAGATACCTATATTTTATATATAAATCCTTAACAAAATTAAATTACTTTTATTATATAGTATCTAGTATATAGGATTAAACAAATTGATACTCTAATTCTAGTTTATATATATTAATCTACTTTCTTCTATCTTATTTTTAACTATTATTTTTATCTATTTTTATTATTATTTTTATTATTTTATCTATTAATATAGCCTCTCTAGGTCTTAAATACCTACTTTCCTCTAATTCGGACCCTAAGATTATTCTAGAGTCTCTACTAGCTATACTAATCACTAAGTCTAATATTGTTCCCGAGTCTCTATCTATTAAGCTAATTACTAAGTCTATTATCTCTTTTCCTCCTCTTAACTAGTTATATAATATATTAGAGACTATAATAGCTATGATTTATAACTATAATCAGGAATATAATTATATAGTTGTAAGTTAATATTTAAAGTATATAAAAGCCGGTATTAAAAAGATAGTTTAACTCTACTATAATTAATATAGTATACTACTATCTAATAAGAACAATCTAACTAATCCTATTTCTATTTATAATAAAATCTATACTCGAAATACTATTATACTTACTAATATATATCTATTTATAATCTCGCTTCGGCTCTAATATAAAATCTAGACTTAGTATATAACTATTAAGAACCTATTCTATAATTATAGCCTATTATCTTTATTAACTTATATTATTTACCGGTAATATAAACTAACTAGTAAGATTAATTAGATTAAATAAGGACTTAAATAAGACCTCTTTATATATTAAATACTTTCTAGAATTTATAAGAATAATCTAGATTTATCTCTAATATCTTATAATCTCTATAATTACTATAAGAAGCTTTATATTAAGTTTCTTACTAGATAGACCCCTCTTTAGGCGTTATTAATAGAGCTTCTAAAGGATAGTAATTAGATCTTTAAATATAAAGTTAATAATAAGAACTATATAACTACTTTGTTTTATATATATAAATTAAGTATTACTATACTTAAGTTAAACCTATAGGTTATATCTATAGACTATATATATAAGACTAATTGATATAGATTATCTCTTCTTAATATTGTTAGATTTACTATTACTAGTTTAATCTTCTATTTTAGCTTTATATTTATAAGAGATAAAAAAGATAGTTTCTATTAAGTTATTCTTAACTATCTAGCTAAAGTATATAAGTTCTTTAGTCTTTAGTTCTTTTATACTATCCTTATTAATAAGGAAAAGACACTAATAAGTACTATTTAGACTATATTTCTAATAATAAAGAATATGATTTATATCTAGTATATTAATATATATATCTTAAAAAAGGCTTATTAACTTCTTATAGAAATAATCCTTAAGATCTAAAGAGAGATAGATATCTAGTTAACTAGCTAGTTAATTATCTAAATAAAAACCTAATAGGATTAAGAGTATTACTAAATAGTAGATAATATTTAGAAAAAGATATTAAAGAGATAGAACTGTATTGTATATATAACTATAATTAAAGAGATAAACTAGTAATAGGACTTTTTTAAAAAGAACTATAAGAATCTAATTTTCTAATCTCTTCTTAATTATATATAGGATAAGTAGCTTAATAACTATCTTAAGAAGTTTCTTTATTGTTATACTATTTAGTATCTTTATCTTAGTAAGACTTTAATCTCTCAAATAGAAGGTACTTATTAGCTCCTTAAAAAGGATCTTTAGGTATTAACTAGTGATCTACTAGTTATTCTTTAAGTCTTTAAGTATATAGTTAAGCTTTAATTTATAAAGATATAAAGTAAGATTGAAAATAATAAAGTAAGAAGGCTAATTATTATCCTAAAAAGCTATTAACTATTTATTAGGATAGTCTTATTAAAGGTAATTTATTATATAATATAGTAATAAATAAGATATCTTCTAGAGGGTAAAGATAAACTCCTAATCCCTCTATTATATATATATAATTCGAAGGATATTACTAGCTTTCTTTATATTTATCTAATTAAATAGTATAAGAATAAGAATAGGTATATTAAATCTAAGCTATTCTATTAATATTAGTATTTATATAATATATCTACTTTACTAATTAATCCCCTACTTCTGCTTTAAGATCCTTTCTAAGTATAATATTAAGGATATCTATAAGATACTAGGAACTTTATTTAAAATATCTAGTAAATTATTATTACTATTATCTAGTAAAGTACTTAGTCTTTAGCTAATTCTCTTATATAGGATTAATCTATCTCTATCTATTCTAGTATTACTAAATATTAAAATAAAGAAAAAGTATTTATTATATATTAGTTTAGTACTAAAAACTAAATTATCTCTAGAACTACTAATTAATTTATATAAATCTAATAAATATAGTAATATTTTTTATCTATTTAGATAAGAGACTTAACCTAGATATTAGCTTTTCTTTAACTATTATCTTTATTATTATTAAACTTAATAATATAAGAAAAGAGACAAGTTATAATAATAGTAATAGTATTAGCTAGCTTTTTCTTTAGATAGTTATAGATTATATATCTTTATTTTTTATAATTAAAGTACTAATCTTTCTTTATTAAGATATCTTATTTAGTATTTAAGAGTCTTCTAGGATTAATATTTTTTTTATATTTTATATAAAGAGTATATATTAATATTAATATTAGTTTTAGAGTTATTTTTATATCTATACTACTACTAGTAATAATAATAGACTATATATAGAAAGTAGTCTTTACTTCTTATTATAGATTAATTTTATAAGATATACTTTAATAGATTTTAATAAAAGATTTAAAAGTTATAATATTTTAGTTAATAGCTTATATTATTTAGCTTTATAATAGATATAGAAGTTTCGAGTATAAGTTATACTTATAGTTTTCTTTAATTATAATAGTTTTTTTTATAAGTTATATAAACTTAGTAAGGAAATTAGTAAAGCTATCCTTAGACTTTATTATTAGCTTATAGTATATAGTATATATTTTAGTATATTAGTTCGGATTAATAAAAATAGTTTTTAGGTAAATAATTATATCTTTAGTATTTATATATAGATTGTTAAAATTAGAACTTATTTATAGTATAATATATAACTAAATCTTTTCTTTATAGTAACTCTATATATAGAGTTTATAATATATAGGTAGTAGGTAATAGTTAGTATTAACTTTTAGTTTCTAGTATATAACTATTTTTTAGGTCTTAAATTAGATCTTTTTATTATTACTAAGTATTAGAGTATCTAGTATCTTTATAGTCTTTTAGTTAGTAATAGTCTCTATAACTAATATATTAGAGCTATTATTTTAGTTTAAGAGCCGGAATATAAGATTACTATAATCCTTAATTACTAGATTATAATAAATAATTACTTTATTATATTTAATCTAAAGATTTTTAATTATATTATTAAAGTTAACTCTTTTAGCTAGAAGGACTATAACTTTATTTTTAAGCTTTTAATACTTTTACTTTAATAGCTTATACTAATAAGTAAGCTTCTACAATCTCTTTTTAGATAGAGTATATAATAATTATTTATATAAAGAGGATAATCCTTCTCTAATATTATCTTTATCTTTATTATTATTATATTTATTAGTCTTAATTAATCTTATTAGGATTTTTAGTTCTTAAATATCTATCTTATATTTAGGAGTTTCTTTATTATTAGGTATAGTAATAACTAGCTACTTATTATAGTTTATTAGGTTTTATTAAGTCTTAACTATTATAATTAGCTAGACTAAATTAGATTTAGTTTAGATTGAGTCTTAGCTTATATAGTACTAAGGAATAGGAAGTAAGATAAAATAGGGCTAGGACTAATTATAATAATAGTCTATATAACTTTACTACTTTATAGAATTGAGAATAGTACTTAGTATTATATTATAAGCTAAGTCTTTGAGGAAAAGAGTGCTATTTAATAAGAATACTAAGTATAGAGAAGAGAAGGAAAAAAAAAGAGAGGAAACGAGTCTAGTAGAGCTTTTGTGAGGCCCTATATAAACAATAACAAACAAACTATATAAATATCCTTTAGACTCCTAATCTTAACCGAAGTCGGAATATGACAGCAGAATCCTCTGTCTTAGATAACCTTAAACCATCACATTTATAGTATATTTTTTTATATAGATAGTACTTAGTCTTTAAATCTTTATATTTTAACTTAGTAGATTTAGCCTCTAAAGGCTTTATTTCTTTATAACTTTACTATATTAAGAAAGCTGCTTTTAAGATATCTCTTTAACTATCTAGCTTACTATAGGTAATCTTCTAATAGGCTTTATATTAATTAATTATATTACTAAAGAGGATATTATTTTTGTCTTAAAGTTATAGGATCTATATTTTATAGAATCTAGGTAATATAATAGAGATTGCTTTAAGGAATTAACTTTTTATATTATCTACTTCTAATACCTTTACTTTCTTATACTATTATTAAATTATTTACTACTTTAGAAGTTATTTATTAATATTTATATAATAATCTAGATCTTTATCTAGGTTCTACTATTATTAGTAAAGTCTTATTTTATATATAAGATTACTTTCTAGTATAAATTGTTTATAAAGATTAAGTATTAGCTCTAATAGTATCTTTAAATTATTAATTAGTAGTTAATAGGAGTTATTAATTAACTATTTAATTACTAATATTATTATTAGTAATCTCTTAATTTTTAATAGATAGGCTTTATACTTTATATCTTAATCTAATCTTAAAGATTACTTTATATAGAACTAGTTTTTTAGGTATTTCTTTATAGCTTCTTTAATAGAAATAATCTCTTTTAGTTTCTCTAATTTAGAATATTCTTCTTTCTTTAGAGATAGATTATATTAGTCTTATACTTTATAAGTAATTACAATTGCTTTAATATATAGAAGCTATAAATTCTATATATCTATATCTTTTAATATAATATAAGAGAATACTATAGAGAGAGATAATATTATTATATATATTATTAATTTTATTAAGAAATCTGATTTCTTTTCTTTAAAGAAGGGGTTATTTTGTCGATTTAGGGGTTAACTTTGTTAAATTGCCCTAATTTCGGTAATAGCGAGGTGAATATATAGTCTAATAGTATAGACTGATCTTTAATAGAATAAAGCTAGGCTTATAACTAATAGAAATAGATAGGTATAACGACTATATATAAAATAATATATATATATTTCTCTAACTAACTAAATTGATAAAATCTGCTAGTTTTCTAATCTATACGGATATTACTGATTAAGCAATATATATGTTTTTGTATAGTACCGTTATTATGGCGGTCTATTAATTTTCCGGTTTGTAATGACTTGGTAATTTTGATCATGCATGATGCTTGGTACTTGACAATAATTTCTAGTATTTAATAATATTCTACTTAAAATTAATATAGCTAGTAGAATTAAATTATAAGATTTAAGATAAAGAACTTCTAATAATTATTTATATATTATAAGAATAAAGACCTAAGCTTAAAGAACTATTATAAAAGGATTATTTTAAGATTCTTACTAATTACTAGTTATTAAAGTATTTTATAATTACTTAATAAATAAATTAATGATAGATAAGATAGAGTAAGTTTCTTTTATAATTCTATTTTTTAATTAAGTATTAATCTAGTAAAAAGAATACTATTATAGATATTTTATTAAGAAAAAAAACTTTATATATTAATAATAGTTAGTAGATTATACTCTTACTTATAGAATATCTAGAGGAAAATATATAATCTAAGATTAAGATTAGTCCTATTAACCTAAAAGATATTTAATATTAAGAGATTATAGAAAGAGTTAAATATACTAATAAATAGAATATAGAACTAATAGAATTTTATTAGATTATTAAAGAAGGAGATAATAATTAATAGATATTATAAAATAAACTTCTTTTTTTTTAAGAATAATTTAAAGTTTTTAATAAAGATAATCTATAGACTAGATTTAGACTTCGGCACAACCCATTCTAAGACCCAACCCAACCCAACAACCCAAAGTGGGTTTTGGGTCCATTGCTTCGACCTAACGATGGGTTTTGGGTTATTAGCTATAACCCAAAACCCATTGGGTAACCCATTAGGGCCCTAATATTGTGCAAACAAAACAAACAAAAAAATTATATAGTTGAAATTCAAAGATTGGAATATATATATATCTAGTGTAGTAACTTAATTATAAAATATAAACAAATTTATATAAAAAGCATTTTATACTACTAAAAAAGTATATTTAAAAATGCTAAGACTTGAATTTTATGAATTTTATGGATTTTTATGTAAAAATGGGTTCAAATGGGTTATTATTGGGTTATTGGTTTTAATCTATTGGGTTTTAGGTTAGGTTGGGTTATAGAAGGCGGAACCCAAAATCTAGTGGGTTGGGTTTTGGGTCGGAGACTCCGACCTAAAATGGGTTCTGCCGAAGTCTAACTAGATTGTTTAATAATATATACTATTAACTAATAATAGCCTATCCTAGTATTAAAAAGCTAAAAAAGATAATTATTATATAATATTACTAGTCTAAATTAATAAAGAATATAAAAAGATATATCTATAATTATCTAATATATAAAGGGGATTGGTAATATGACCCCCCCTAATCTTTACTTGACCCCCCCTTGCCTAAAAATGCCTGATTTTTTAGTACCGTCTTCTTAATTCGGTATAACTAGGATTTCTGCCATGCTTTCTACTAGTACAGAGTTTTCTACTATATAATTCTGCCACTACTATATAATTCTAGTTTATATAGTAAAAAAACCTATATTTTAATCAGAAAAAATCATATATTTCTGTATAATTACTACCTTTATACTCTATAATTGATTATTATACTTCTTAGGCACCTCCCTATATATAATTTCCCTATTCTCGATCCTATCCTTAACCCTGTTCCTATCCTCTAGTCTCGGTATTACTACTACTAGTTTTACTACTGCTTATTCTATACCTATATCCTCTTCCCTATTCCTATAGCCGTCCTTATCCTTATTCTTAGCTCTCCTTCTATAATAAAGGATCTTAGTATATAAAATAATCCTATATAAGAGGATTAGAGAAAGATTATAGTTACTATATACTTGCCTAGGTATTTACTTAGGTACTTAGAAGGTTCTTAGTACTATAAAGATATCCTTGTTAACAGACTAGAAGGGAATCTTAGATTAGAAGTATTAGATTAAATAGAGAGGTATTAATATTAGCTAAGTATTAATATTAATAGTATAGTATTAGTTTTAAAGATTACTATTCTATATTATATTGCTAAATAATATAGATATATAGAAAACCAACTATTTCTTTAGAATTATAAGTGTAAATTAGTAAAACTAGGGGTTTATTATCTTTTAGTAGTAGATATTATATATAAACTATTTTAATAAGCTTAATTGTATATATTAAAATCCGGATATAAAGAAGCTTATAAAGCTATAAGATATATACTAGCCTTTAAATCTTTTATTTCTTAATTCTATATTAGATTTTAGAGAATTAATACTTTATAGACTAGTTAAAGCTATAAAGAACTCCTAGCAAATTATAGTTTAAGATCCGGAGACCCTACTTTAGTAGCTAATATATACTCTCTATACAGGATATAGCAATCTTATTAAGATAGAGGTATTATATAGTATAATAATAAAGAAATCTCTCTAGATAGTTATTAATCTATTTCTTTTATATATAATCTAGTAGTAAAATAAAGAGGCTAGAGGGATTAGTATATTATACTTTAAAATTACTCTATTATTAATCCTTTTCTTTAAATATAATAGTATATATAATATAATTCTATCTATAAAGTATCTTCTTCTACCCCTTCTCGGCTTTTTTATAGTCTTCCTAGGCTTCGGTAGAAGTAAGATATATATAAGAGTCCTCTCCGAGAGCTTCTTAATAGTCTCGATATATTTATATAACTTAATTAGTAAGAAGAGGGTATACTTTCTTTAAGATATTTATATTAATATACTAAATATAAATTATATTCTTTATATCCGGAAAAATAGTCTTAATTATAGTTATTAATATTTACTCTTTATTAGTTAGGATTATATATAGAGATAGAAGGCTAAGAAATTTATAAGCTTTAGTAAGATAAATAAGTATAATCTAGTAGTAAAGTATTAATTAGTATTAAGATTATATAATATTAGGATTATATAGATTATATCTATCTTATATAAATTATTCTTTTTATCTTATATAAAGGTAAAATCTAGATAGAAGGTCAATCTAGTAGTAGTAAAGCCTATAATATCTAGTAAAGAAAGACTATACTAGTTAGTTTTATATATATAATCTATAGAGATTACCTAAGGGTTCTTCTAGAGTATTGCAATACTTAATTTATATATATAAAATAAAGTAGATATATAAGATTATTTATCTAGCTTATATTTAAAGATCTAGCTACTATCCTTTAGAAGTTCTATTAATAATACTTAAAGGAGTATATAGCTAGTAAGAAAGACTTTATTTAGCTTCTAATAAGTATTATAAATATCCTAGAGAACTAGGATAGTATTAGAATTAATCGTATATAGCTTAGTAATAATCTACTTAGTTATATAGTCTTAGGAAAGTATATATACTAACTTACTTTTCTTATAGGTAAGATTAAGAGCTCGCTAGATCGGATAGATTAATATTAGTAAGGGTTTATAGTTATAGATTGGGTTCTTAATTATTAGATACTAAAGGCCTATCTTAAGATATAAGTAAAGAGTTATCTTAAATAGATATCTAAGTCTTAGTATAATAGTCCTCCGGTATTTATATAGCTTATCTAGATTAAGATTATTATTATTATAAAGTAGATAGTTATAGTTATAAATTAGTAGGATAGTCTTCTTTACCCCTTTCTTAGTAAACTTTAAATAGATACTTATAACTATATAGCTATAGGGCTTTATAAAGGTATTTACTACTTCTCTTACTTCCTTATATATACTATATTACCGGTTTAGTAGGGAGAGCGGGAATATAAAGCTTAGTATAGACTCGGTAACTAGCTCGGGATTAGTGCTTAGTACTGTAGGTAGAGACTCGGGGACGATCTCTAGCTCGGAATCCGAGGAAAGTAGGTATTTAAGGCCTAGAGAGGCTATATTAATAATAAAAATAGATAAAATTAAAGGGATTTAGATAAAAATGAATATTAAAAATAAGGTAGAAGAAGATAGATTAATATATATAAACTAGAATTAGAGTATCAATTTGTTTAATCCTATATATAGAGTACTATATAACAAAAGTGACTTAATTTTGTTAGGGGTTTATATACAAATTGTAGGTACCTACTATATTACTACAATTGTATGGGGACTTTGATACGAAGGTGGTATACAAAATTAGAAGGCGGTGTAGAGTGCGGTAGTAGGTGTAGAGGTCGAGATAGGTGCATTACCAGATTAGGAAGGCAGTACTGAAAAATCAGGCATTTTCAGGCAGAGGGGGGTCAAGTAAAGATTGGGGGGGGGGGGTCATATTACCAATCCCCTATATAAATAAACTAAATCTTAGTATAATTAAATCCTAAGACTTCTATATCTATTTCTAATCTTTAAAAGATTCTAGTAGTATATTATAATAGACTTCTATTCTTTCTTTAGAGATTATTATAGTTTTAATATAATTTATATAATAATAGATTATTTTAATAAAAGATTAATCTTAATTCTATATTATAAAAAGATAATAGTAAAGTAAATAATAAGACTTTTTATTAATTATATACTTTAGACTATAAAAATATCTAATAGTATTATCTTAGATTAAAATAATTAGTTTATTTTTAAATTCTAGATAGAGTTCTACTAAATCTTAGGAATTAAAAGAAAGCTTTTTATAGTTTATTATCTATAAATTAATAATTAAAGTAAAATTATAAATTAGTATATAATATAAAGATTAAAACTATATATAGAATTTAACTAGAATAATCAGTTAAAGTATTTACTAATAATTAATTTTATAATATTAATTCTTCTATAGGATATAATAAAGAAGTTATCTTTCTTTATTAAATAAAGATATAAGTCTTTTATATTATTTAACTAGAGAGACTAGGAAATTATAATATAAAATAAATAAAAAATAATTAATATATTAATCTATCTTTATAATATCTAGAATAAAATAAAATAATTGATTATTAATTCCTAATAGAAGATAATTTAGTAAATAAATAAGTAATAATAAGAAAAAGATTTTAATATTAAAAATTATATTTTTATAATAATAAAAAATTAGATATTAGATTAATTTAGTTAAAAACTCTTATATCTTACTAGTAATCTATATAAAATTCTTAAAAAGATTAAGAATATATATTAGATTAATCTATCTAATTTAATTTAAGTATATCTAGTATTTAATCTAAGTAAGCTTTAAAAAATAATAATATTAGAATCTCTTTAAGAATAATTTATTAATCTACTATTATTAATTAAAATTTCTAAAGAGAATAAATAAGAGATTAAAAAGATCTTATACTTAAGAATATATTACTAAAAGCTATAATATTATATCTAGTAATTTAGTTATAATCTTAACTTATAGTAGTATCTTATAAGGAATTTTAAGTATACTTTACAAAAGATTTAGGATTTCTATAACTAGTATCCTATAAAGCCTAATCTCCTAATATATTTATAAGAATAGCTATATACTAATAGAGAAGATTAAATCCTTAACAATTATATTAATAATAATAAGCCTATATTTAGGGATTAAATATAGTTTTAGCCGGGGGTTATATAATAATTAAGATTATCTAAGATAGAGGATTCTACTACTAGATTCTGACTTCAGTTAAAGTTCTAAATCTAAAGGATATTTATATAGTTTATTTGTTATTGTTTACGTAGAGCCTTACAAAAGCTCTATTAGACTTGTTTCCTCTCTTTTTCTTTCCTTCCCTTCTCTATACTTAGTATCCTTGTTAAATATACTCTTTCTGATTAAAGATCTAGCTGGTAATACTAGTCTAAAAAAAGGAATATTATTATAGATACTTTATTATAAAAAAAAGACTTTTTATATAGATAAAAGTTATAAAATTATAATATTACTAAAAGTCTATCTATATAAAGAGATACTTCTAGCTTATTTAGTCTTTATATCTCCGGAAGAGTCTATTCTAGAGAAGCTTACTAAAATTATTAAAAGAGTTAAGAAGTCTAATTACTAAAACTTAGAATTAGATAAGTTTTAGTAAATAGCCTAGATAAAAGAAAGTTTATAATAGATAATATAAAATAGATTACTTTTTTATAAAGAGTAACTTAAAGTACTAGATAATAGAGATTTATATACTTAACTACTTAATAAAATATATTAATAATCTTTAATAATATATCTAGGAGTTAAAAAGATAAAGAAGATAGTTATAATAAGATATTATTAATATAAATAAAGAGATCTTCATTCTTTATAGAGTAAGACTATAAGCTAGTAATAATATTTAACTAGAAAGACTAGAAGCTATTAGTAGTAATACTAAATAAATAAAAAGTAATTTAGATATTTTTAGATCTATAAAAAATCTAGATTTAATAAATAAATAAATATTATTATAAAAAAGATTTTAGTATTAATAACTTAATATTTATTATAATAAAAGACTAGCTTTAAAATTAACTAAATAAGAAGCTTTTATATATAGCTAGTAGACTATATAAAATTATTAAGAAAGTAGGTAATTTTTATAAATTAGATCTTTCTAAAATAATATAGATATATCCTATTTTTTATCTAAGTAAACTTTAAAGGATAATAATATTAGAGTTTCTTTAAGAGTAATATATTAATTTACTATTATTAATTAAGCTTTCTAAAGAGAATAAATAGAAAATTAAAAAGATTCTAGACTTAAGAATATATTACTAGAAGCTATAGTATTATATCTAATAATTAGATTATAATCTTAATCTTTAATAGTATCCTATAAGAAACTTTAAGTATATTTTATAAAAGATTTAGGATTTCTATAGCTAGTATCCTATAAAGCTAGGTCTCCTAGTATATTTATAAGAATAATTATATACTAATAAAGAAGATTAGGTTCTTAAAGACTATATTAATAATAATAAGCTTATATTTAGAGACTAAATATAGTTTTAATCGGGGGTTATATAATAACTAGAGCTAGACTATATTTCTGCTAGAACTAGCTGTCCTAACTTTCTATTACTGTTTACTGTATACAGAACAGTTTTCTGCTAGATATTTCTGCTTTGTAGAATTTTGCACTATTTGCTTAATAAGACAAGACTATACAAAGGCTCTTGTCTCGAGGTTTCTTTCCTCTCTTCTTCTTTACTCTCTGTACTTAGTATTCTCGTTAAATAGCACTCTTTTCTTTAAAGACTTGGCTCGTAATAAAGTAAAGAAGTATAGTAAATCTAGTAATAATTAATTTGTATTATATTAGTATAAATATATAAATATAATAAATATCTAAGTTATTATATAAAGACTTCTAAACCTTCTATATACTAATCTATAGATACTACTATTATATATATATAATCAAATTACTTAAAAATATAGAGAAAAAATGTATAAATAATATAAGTCACGAGGTTAAGAAATTCTGCTTACTAAAAAGGCCTATAGGCGCCTATGTAAAAGAATACTAGTTTTCAGGCTAGTCCTATTAGTCAGGAAGGAATAATAATAGAGAAGAAGCAATATATTAGTATTCTCTATGTAGAGACTAATCCTTACCAAAGGCAAGTTCTTTATAGGTAAGATCCTTTATAAATATAGTACCGAATTATATATATAATGATGATAGCTACTAGGATTATATACCTCTTTGTTCTTATAGTAAGTGATAAGATACTTACCTATATATATATAAATAATAAATATTGCACTAATAGATTCCTAAGATATCTTTATATATCTTAGGTTAAAAGGACTATTATCCTTTATAATTATCTTCTTTTTTTATATAGGTTATCTTAACCTATAATTAGCAATTTCTATATTTTAAGATAGGTCTTTAGAAGGTTTTTATTGAATCAAAGTAATACCTATTTTATATCAGAGTATCTACTCTTTATATCTTTATCTTATTATCTATTTTATATTTTTAGACCCTATTAAAGTAGTAGGTATTAAAGGGATAGATCCCGGAGATCTATTAAGTAATCTCTATTATATTAAGTATAAAAGGACCTATAATACTTTCTTTTTATCTTAGTATTGTTCTCTTAATTTTAAAGATATAATAGCCTAGAATTTACCTCTTTTTAGTAAAGAGCCTATAAGACTAATAATACTTTAGTATTAGACTTATTTCTATTATATTTAGTTAAACTATATAGTAAATATTAGGACTATAATTGATCTAATTATATATATCTTTTTTTAGATAACTTTATTACTTTATAAATATTATAATATAAAGAATATTCTTTATAAATTAGTAAGACCTTTAATACTCTTTCTTAGAATCTAGCTAATTATATAGATTTTATTAGTAATACTTTAGGATACTATTAATTTGTGTGATTTATTAGTATAGTTAGAGATTTTCTTTAATAAAATAATAGATTAGTCTAAGGAATTTTGTCTAGATATTTCTAAGATAGGATATAATCTTATAATTATCTTTATATAAATATTAATTGTTTATTATTTATATTTCTACTTAGTTAGAGTAGTTAGTATCCTAGATATAGATTCTCTACTTCTTTTTTTTAGTATTTATTAGTTAACTATTAATAATCTACTTAAGAGTATTATAAATAGTTTCTTATATATTATTAAAAAGATATAGTATAAATACTATAGATTATATCTCCTTTATAGGGTAGTAAAATACTATAGATAATACTTAAGAATTTAGTTAATCTATTCTATCTAATTATTAGTTTAGAGATAGAATATTATAAAGAAGTATATCTTTATTAAAGAAAGATAATATAGTCTCTTTTAGAATATACTTATAAAGAGTAAATTGTAGTTAGATATAATACTATTTAGTAAACTAAATCTTAGTTTAACTTATTAATAAAATAACTTTACTAATTTAGTTATATCTATTATATTTAAAACTAGAAAGAAAAGAGACTATTTTAAGAAATAATCTATAATAACTAAGATAATATTAATAATAGACCTTGCCAACTCCCATAGGACCACTCCTATGGGACTATCCTATGGGATCATATAGGAGTCCTATCAAGTCCTATAGGAGTACTAAGCATAGGACTAGATAGTCTAGTCCGCTCCTATAGGACTTTGATAGGACTCTTATAGGACTGTAAACAGTACAAATATATAGAAAAACGTGACCTATATAACTTATAAAGAATATCACTATTTTTTTAGGTATTTCTATTACTTAAATAATTGAGATAATAATACTTTAGGCTTAGTATTTAGATAAAAATAGTAGATTGATTTATAGTATTAAATCTAGAATATATTTCTAATAGATATTAGAATATATTTCTAATAGATATTAGAATTTAATATTTTAATAGCTATTAAAAAATGCTCTAGTAATCTATCTCTATTATATATAAGTATATAAATTATTATCTCTTTGTTACTTATATTCTCTTTAGGGATATTATTAACTAAATAGAATCACTAGTAATTAGTAATATATAGAATTATCTAGCTCTACCTTCTTTATAGTAGTATCTATATTATCTAAATTAATATTATCGGCTTTATTATCTATACTATCTTTGCTATTCTTATTATTACTAATTAACTTTAGTATATAATTAGAAAGTCCTACCTCCTTTTATTTATTAATCTCTGTTCTTTTATCTTAGTTAAGAATAGATTTAGGTTAAATACTATTATTATTAGTTTCTTTATCTCTAATATTAAATCTTAATAAATAATAGAGTATTATTAGATCTTAAATTATAGATTTATTTAAAGAGCTTTATTAGTAATAATAGATATTATAAGTAATACTAAAGAGATACTTAATATCTATACCTATAGCTAGGATCAAAAAGATATTCTATATAAGTATTATAAGTATTAGAAAGTTATATATATTCTCTCTCTAGAAATAGTATAGATTTATTATACTCTATTCTATAAAGAGTTAGTAATATAATTTATAAAATAGTAATAAGGATAGTATAAACCTATTAAGATTAAGATATCCTTTAAGTTCTTCTTTCTAACTAGTTACTTTTAGTAGTAATAAAGGTAGTAGCTAATCTTTAGTAAGAAGGCTTATTATTTTATCCTTTATATAATATACTGAAGATATTACTATAATTAGTACTTCTCTTTCTAGCTAATATTTTGAATACTTTTTAAGATAGCTATAAAGTAAAGACTTATAGATATTATACTAGAAGGAAATAGTATTATTAAGCTAAACCTAACCTAACTAATCTAGGCCTTCGAAAAATTTGAGCTTATACTAGGGAGTAAGAATAGTACTTATAATATATAAGCTATTATATATTTCCTTTATTAATTAGTAGTATATTAAAAGCTTTTTCTTTCTAGCTTTAAAAGCTACTAGTATAGTCTTTTTCTAGAATATCTTCTTATAATAAAGTTAGGCCTAGGACTACTTAAAATATATAAATAGCTAGTTATATACTATAAATATATTATAAATAATAGTTATCTTAATCTTTAATAGACTAACTATCTATTTATAGAAAGGCTTTATAATATAGAGTAGGTAGTTAATTTAGTGCTACTCTTCTTTATTAAGGTAGAACTTAGGATACTAGTACTCTATATAATACTACTAGAATATTGTCTAAAGATACTTAGTATACTAGAGTATAAGATATATAGAATTCTACTAAGTATAGATATCTTAGATTAAAGCTAGTTTTATTCTATTACTTTAGAGATTCAGAAATATCTTCTATTACTATAAGCTAATATTAATAAATATAGTAAAGATATAAATCTATAATTATAATTAGTATAAGATACTTATAGAGAGATTGAATATATATCTTTATAAGTATATAAATAATTCTCTTCTATAGCTTTGCTTACTAGAGAATACTCCTATTTTTGTCTAATTATATAGTTACAGTTTTATTATTCTTTAGATTAGTCTTTATTAAGCTAAGAAGATCCTTTAGACTAAACTAAATTATATATATAAGATATAGAACCTATATAATCTCGGTAGAATCTAGAAGATCTATCTATCAGATTAATTTATAAAGACTTTTAATTATAGTTTTATTATTTAATATATTATTAGTAATAACTATAATTATCCTATTAATAATCCTATAATTAGAAAGAATACTAAGAAGAATCTCTACTAGATAAGTACTAATATACTAGCTATAAACTAGTATAAAGCCTAGAAGTATCTTATAATATATCTAATTAATATCTATAAAATATCCTATAATTATTATAAATACTTATTAGAATAATAAGGTCTAATAATTAAGAGTAATTAAGAGCTTTGCTTTAGTAGAGAGATAGAAGAGTAGCTTTTGCTATTCTATCTAGATAATCGATTAGAGTTAATACTATATAGTCTTTAGTAAAAGAAGGCTTAGAGGTTATAATAAAAGCTATATCTCTATTATAAGATCTTAGAATTCTTAGTATCGGAGGATTTGAAATAGAAGGTAAGAGTTTACAATAAATTTTATCTAGGCCCTCTTAAATCTTTATAGATTAAAGACCTTTTAAGTAGATATATAGTTTAACTAAAGATAATATAGAAGTTAGTATTAGATAGATTATTTAAAGGGCCCTAGTCTTATTAAAAGTTTAAATAATTATTATATATCTTATTAGATTAAGTCCTTTTATATATTAATTTTATATATATAGCTACTTAAGTATATACTTAGAGACTTTAATCTATTTAAGATTGATAATAGATATAATAGTATCTTTCTATATCTTTAATAGAGTACTATTAGTTTTCTAGTCTAATAGTATACTATCTAGTCAAATTAATCCTAAGTAGAAGATACATATTATATTTTAAAGTTTACTTTATAGAGTAAAGGGTATAGATAAGTACTAGTTATATTCCTCTATTATTTAATAAACTCTATCTTATTCTTTATAGTCTAGAGAACCTAGAACTTTTGATTTTATAGGCTAATTTAATAAAGACTAGATAGAAGAGATATTACTTCAATTTTAGACTAAATAATAGAAGATAGTAATATATTATAAATTAGCTACTAGCTAATTAAATAGTCTAGTATAAGGGGCTTATCTATTAAATTAAGATTATAGAGTAAAGATAGTAGAGATATCTCAATTTAGAAGGAGGTAATCTAGGATAAAGGGCTAGTCTTAGTATAAAGATTATATTAAAATATAATATTCTAATAATTATTATATTATAAAAGACTAAGGTAAAGAGGGGAGGGACTTAGAGTATAATAAAGATAGAATAATATTGATTTATCTTTAAAAAATTGTCTAATTAATAATTATATTTATTCTCTATTTCTTTAGTATTCTATAGTAGACTAAGTAATAACTAGTATAAAGATAGATTATAAAATAGTAAGATATTCTATTTATAACTCTCTGATTAGTTAAGTAATCTTTAGAATAGTAAGGGTCCTATAGGTATCCTATAAGGGTCCTATGGGAGTCCTATAAGAGTCCTATAGGAGTCCTATTAAATAAGAGATATAGGTAGTTTTAAAGATTAACCTAATTCTTTAGTATTCTAATAGAAAGTTTAGAAGTTTATAATATTGATTTCTATACTAATAGTATAATATTAGAGTAGTTTTAAAATAAAAAAATAAAATAAAGACCTATAATTTCTAATATAATAAAAAAGAAGAGGGATTTATTATATTTTAGTAGAATTTTTAATATATATAGAACTTAGTTAAAACTAGAGAGTATATTATATATATAAATATATATATCTCTACTAACTTAACTATAATACTAAGGGAACTACTTCTTCTTAATCTCCTATATCTAATATTATATATTTAAGCTTACTTTTGTTTAAATATAATATTTAAATATATAACTAAGATATTTATATTATATTTTTAATAGTATACTATATAAAAAAGTTAGATTGCTATAAACTTAAAGTGAGAATGTTGATATATCTGTAAAAAATAGTATTTTATCTGCTTAGTTAGCATTTTTGTATAGCCAAAATAGGAAATGCTTAGCAAAAATATGTATGCTATAGGACTATATAGGAGTCCTATCACTCCTATAGGAGTCCTATAGGACTACTATAGTAATGGGACCAAAATTTTGGCTAGTCCTATGGGAGTAATGGGACCAGGATATGGGACCAAAATTTTTCTAGTCCCATGGGAGTTGGCAAGGTCTAATTAATAATTCTATCTTAGTATAAAACTAGAGAAAGTCTTATAATAAAATCTATAAATAATTTAGTAAAGAGTCTTTTAAAATATAGAAGTAATTATAGCTTACTATAAGACTAATATCTAGATATTTAGTTCTTTTAGTATATAATATATATTTTAATATATTTTTTAATATCCTTTTAGATATTAATCTAATAGAATTATTTTCTTAGAAGGTCTTTTATTTAGTATAACTAAAGTAGTCTATTATAGGATTATTATAGTATAATTAAAGTAAATAGTAATATATATTATCTTATTTAGATATATATATATAATCTTTATACTTTAGAATATTTTATTTATTAATTAACTAATCTTTTAGGCTCTTTCTTTTAGATAAAATAGTAGTTTTCTATTATTAGATTTTTTTATTATTCTTTTATAGATAATAGATCTATATTTAGAGATTATAGTTATTTTATTATAAGAAGATAGTTATAATTATAATATATAGAATACTACTAAATAGAATATTAAGCTTTTAATATAATATTTTCTATTTAGTCTAATTAGCTTATTTTATATAAATACTTTAAATATATATTCTTTAGGATATATTAGATCTAAGATCTTCTTATTAAAGTAATTTATCTAATCTAAACTAGGATTTATTATATATATTATCTATTTTATTATTTATAGATAAATTAGTTATTTATTTAAGTATATATAGCTTTATCTTTATAATCTAATTATAGATCAGAGTTATTAACTCTATATTAGAAGTGATTTATTCTAAGTTTAGTTATCTAGATAGCCTATTAATAGGGTTTATTTTTTTAGATTAGTATTTTATAATAAAATTAAAGGATATTAAGTATATATATTATTAAGCTTACTTTCTATTAAGCTTCTATTATATTATAAATATATATAGATTAGTATAATTTATTAGTACTTTTATCTTATATTTATTTCTATTAAGATAATAATATTATTACTAGAATAAATAAATAATTATATAAAGTTTCTAGTCTAAAATAGTATAGTTTAGCTTTAGACCAGAAAACTTATAGGACTAGAATATAACTAGATATTATATTCTATTATTATCTAGTTAAAAAAGGACTTTTATTATATCTTTATTGGAGATATTTATTTTAAGTTTAATCTTTTTCTTAAGATTAAGATATTAAATAAGATCTATAGATTTAAAGGCTTCTTTTAGTTATTAAAATATAGTTAAAATAGATCTAATAAACTTAATTAAGCTAGATTTTCTTTTATTTTTTATTTCTTTTAGAAGATTAGTAAAAGAAGTAGTTATAAAAGAGAATTAATATTACCAGCTAGATCTTTAATCAGAAAGAGTATATTTAATAAGGATACTAAGTACAGAGAAGGGAAGGAAAGAAAAAGAGAGGAAATAAGTCTGGCAGAGCTTTTGTAGGGCTCTATATAAATAATAATAAATAAACTATATAAATATCCTTTAGACTTAGAACCTTAACTGAAGTCGGAACCTAACGGCAGAATCCTTTATCTTAGGTAACCTCAAACCATTATATAATCCCCGGCTAAAACTACATTTAGTCCCTAAATATAGGCTTATCGTTATTAATATAATTATTAAGGATTCGATCTTCTCTATTAGTATATAGCTATTTCTATAAATATATTAAGGGACTAAGCTTTATAGGATACTAGTTATAGAAATCCTAAATCTTTTATAGAGTATACTTAAAATTCCCTATTAGATACTATTATAAGTTAAGATTATAACTAAGCTACTAGATATAATATTATAGCTTTTAGTAATATATTCTTAAATCTAGGATTTTTTTAATCTTCTATTTATCCTCTTCCGAAATTTTAATTAGTAGTAGTAGATTAATAAGTTATCTTTAGAGAGGTTCTAATATTATTACTTTTCAAAGTTTATTTAGGTAAAATACTAGATATATCCGGATTAAGTTAGATAGATTAATCTAATATATATTCCTAATCTTCTCGAGAATTTTATATAGACTACTAGTAAGATATAAAAGTTTTTAACTAGATTAATCTAATATCTAATTCTTTATTATTATAAAAATATAATCTCTAATATTAAAATCTTTTTCCTACTATTACTTATTTATCTACTAAATTATCTTTTATTAAGAATTAGCGATCTACTACTTTATCTTATTCTAGATATTATAAAGATAGATTAATATATTAATTACTTTTTGTTTATTCTATATTATAGTTTCCTAGTCTCTCTAGTTAAATAATATAGAAGGCTTATATCTCTATTTAATAAAGAAAGATAACTTCTTTATTATATTTTATAGAAGAATTAATACTATAAAATTAATTATTAGTAAATACTTTAACTAGTTATTCTAGTTAAATTCTATATATAGTCTTAGTTTTTATACTATATATTAATTTATAATTTTGCTTTAACTATTAGTTTATAAATAATAAGTAGTCTTCCGCACGACCTAGTAAAACCCAGACCCAACCCAGACCCAACCCTGTCTGGGTTGGGTTTTGGGTCGAGCCCTTCGACCTAGTAATAGGTCTGGGTCGGAGGGTTCGACCTAGTACTGGGTCTGGGGCCCTAAACTAGGTTATAAACTATGCAAATATACTTTTATGAAAAAATACAAAAAATACTCTATATTTAAATAATGTAATTATACTATTAATCTTTGTAATATTAGTATCTATTAATTTATATATATATATTTATAAACAATCTATATATATATTAACTTTAATTTATAAAAGTCCTAGTTTCGAAGTTGAAAATAAATTATGTAGTATATATAGAAAATGATATACCTTTCTATAGGATATATATCTCTCTTTAAGATAATAAGAAAACTTACCCTACTTTTTAAATTATACTCTAATATTTAAGTAATATATAGATATAATAGATATATATAAGCTAATAATATAATTTTTTTATTAATCTTAATATATTAAGTGATATTAGGTATATTAGATCTTATAAAGACATAAATTAATGCAAAAATTAAGTATAAATTATGCAGAAACTGGGTCGAACTGGGCCTATACTAGGTTTTCTGGGGCCCTAGTCACTAGGTCTAGGTTAGGCCTAGGTTATGAGGTTTCGACCCAGACCCAGACTGGGTTGGGTTCTGGGTCGAGACCTTCGACCCAAACTGGGTCGTGCGGAAGTCTAATAATAAGCTATAGAAAGCTTTCTTTTAATTCCTAGAATTTAGTAGAACTCTATCTAAAACTTAGAAATAAATTAATTCTTTTAATCTAAAATAATACTATTAGATATTCCTATATTTTAGAGTATATAATTAATAAAAAGTCTTACTATTTACTTTACTATTATCTTCTTATAATATAGGACTAAGATTAGTCTTTTACTAAAATAATTTACTATTATATAAATTATATTAAAACTATAATAATCTCTAGAGAAAGAATAAAAGTCTATTATAATATACTACTAGGGTTTTTTAGAGATTAGGAGTAGATATAAAAGTCCTAGGATTTAGTTATACTAAGATTTAGTTTATTTATATATTAGATAATTATAGATATATTTTTCTATATTCTTTATTAATTTAGGCTAATAATATTATATAGTAATTATCTTCTTTAGCTTCTTAATACTAGGATAGGCTATTATTAGTTAGTAATATATATTATTAAATAATTTAGCTTATAGATTATCTTTATTAGGAACTTTAAATTGTTTTTCGAAAAGGAGGAGTCTATCTTATAATATCTAATAATTATTATTTTCTTTTTTAGTAATCTAATAGAATTCTATTAATTCTATACTCTATTTATTAGTATATTTAATCCTTTCTATAATCTCCTAATACTAAATATCTTCTAGGTTAATAGGACTAATCTTAATTTTAGATTATATATCTTTCTCTAGATATTTTATAGGTAAGAGTATAATCTACTAATTATTATTAATATATAGAGTTTCTTTTCTTAATAAAGTATCTATAATAATATTCTTCTTACTAGATTAATATTTAATTAAGAAATAGAACTATAAAAGAAACTTACTTTATCTTATCTACTATTAATTTATTTATTAAATAGTTATAAAGTACTCTAATAACTAGTAATTAGTAAGAATTTCGAAATAATTCTTTTATAATAGTTTTTTAAGCTCGGGTTTTTATTCTTATAATATATAAATAATTGCTAGAAATTCTTTATCTCGAATCTTATAATTTAATTCTACTAGTTATATTAATTTTAAGTAAAATATTACTAGATACTAGAAATTATCTTACTTATAATACTAAATAAGTATTATTTTGAGAATCCTATCTAATATATCTATTTTAATTTTAGTTTTATAAACTAGATTATAATAATAAAGAACTAGTATACTAACTAAATTTTACTTTAAATATTAGAAAGCTTCTTTATATTATATTAACTACTTAAAAGAAATATCTTACTTTATTAATTAATATAAAGATTTTAAGATTATATTATAAGCTCTAATAAATTATTAATAGAAATTATAGAATCTAAAAAATAATTATACTCTTTTTATAGTAATTAATACTAACTATAACTAAATCACTTTAATCTTTATTAGATCTATAGTAATACTATTAGTATTTATAATAAAACTTAAAAACTTAGTTTTTATAACTAAGAACTCGGATTTTAGTAAGATAACTTATAATTCTACTTCCTATAGATAATAAAGTACTTCTTTAACTTACTATTTATAATTTTTAATATTCTTATTATAGATTAAGATATTATTTATAAAAGTAACTATATATTTATCTAGATACTCTTTAAATATATTATTTATAAATCTCTAGAATATTATAAGACTATTTATTAAATTAAATAGTATTACTTTATACTTAAAAGATCTATATTATATATAGAATATAGTAAAGTCTTTAGCTTCTAATATTAATTAAATCTAATAGAATCCTTACTAAATATCTAGCTTTATCTATAATAGATCTTTATCTTATTTATTTATTAGATTACTTTATTAATTAGTAGTAGTAGATAGCAATCTTTCTTTATAATTATATTTAATCTTCTAAAATTAATATAAAAATATAGTCTTTTATCTAGCTTCTTAGCTATTAGGATTAGTAAAATATATAGAGAGAAGCTTAAAATAATAAAACCTTTCTATAAATTTTTAAAAATATATTTTTTAGTAGCTTTTAACTTCTTTAATAATAACTTATAAAAAGGATAGTATCTAGATTATACTTTAGCTTTAAATATAATATTATAGTTAACTCTAGATTTATAAGATAGTAATTTATCTAATCTCTTTTTTAAGAAGACTTTTATAAGCTTATAATACTCTTTTAGTAGTATCTTTTTAATCTCCTTAATCTCTATATCCTAGATCTAAAAATCTTTAATATTAATAATATAGTTAATTTTATATAGTAAAATAAAGAAGATTTTAGTCTCTTTATTAGTCTTCTTATACTTATATAACTAATTAAATCCTATACTACTAATAGTACTAATATTAATTATTAATAGTATCTCTTCTAACTATTAAATCTTTAAAGTTATTATCTTACTTTTATTATTTAGATTCTAATTTATCTTTCTTTATTTCTTAATCTACTAATATTTATACTAGTATTTATAGATATATCTATAGCTATCTTTTATCTTTAATCTCTTTTAACTAAAAAGATAGTTTTATTAATTAGTATCTATTTAATAATTAGGATTTAGTTTTAGTTTCTAGAGGATAGTAGTAGATATTAGTATTACTATTTTACTTACTATATTATCAAAAAGTATCTTTTTATCTAGCTAGATTATCTAATACTAATAATAATCTAGTAAAATATTATAGTCTATAAACTATTTCTTTTTAAGAATTATATTATACTTTCTAAGATTAGTAATTAGTATTAGAATCTATTATTATATTTTACTATTTATATATATTATAAGAAAATTAGTATATATAATTAGCTTACTAAGCTTTCTATTAAATCTTTAGATAAAATATTTCTATTCTATACTCTTTACTTTTAATCTAAATTATTTACTAAGAAGTATACTTAATCTTTAATTTAGGAATATATATCTATCTACTTTAGTATTATTAAGTACTAAAATAAAGAAAGAATATCTATTATATATTAGTTTAATACTAAAAACTAAACTATTTTTAAGACTACTAATTAATTTATATAAATCTAATAAATATAGTAATACTTTTTGTCTATCTAGATAGAAGACTTAATTTAGATATTAGCTTTTCTCTAGCTATTATCTTTATTATTATTAAGCTTAATAATATAGAAAAAGGAATAAGTTATAATAATAGTAATAATACTAGCTAGCTTCTTCTTTAGATAGTTATAGGTTATATATCTTTATTTCTTCTAGTTAAAGTACTAATCTTTCTTTATTAAGATATCTTATTTAGTATTTAAGAGTCTTCTAGGATTAGTACTTTCTTTATATTTTATATAAGAAGTATATACTAATATTAATATTAGTTTTAGAGTTATTTCTATACCTATACTATTACTAATAGTAATAATAGACTATATATAGGAAGTAGTCTTTATTTTTTACTATAGATTAATCTTATAAGATATACTCTAGTAGATTTTAGTAAAAGATTTAAAAGTTATAATATTTTAGTTAATAGCTTATATTATCTAGCTTTATAATAGATATAAGAGTTTTGAGTATAAGTTATATTTATAGTTTTTTTTAATTATAATAACTTTTTTTATAAGTTATATAAACTTAGTAAAGAAATTAGTAAAGCTATCCTTAGGCTTTATTATTAATTTATAGTATATAGTATATACTTTAGTATATTAGTTCGGATTAGTAAAAATAGTTTTTAGATAGGTAATTATATCTTTAATATTTATATATAGATTACTAGAATTAGAACTTATTTATAATATAATATATAACTAAGTCTTTCTTTTATAATAACTTTATATATAGAGCTTATAATATATAGATAGTAGGTAATAATTAGTATTAGCTTCTAGTTTCTAATATATAACTATTTCTTAGGTCTTAAATCAGATCTTCTTACTATTATTAAGTATTAGAGTATCTAGTATCTTTATAGTTTTTTAGTTAGTAATAGTCTTTATAATTAGTATATTAAAGCTATTATTTCGGTTTAGGAACTAGAATATAAGATTATTATAATCCTTAATTACTAGGTTATAATAAGTAATTGCTTTATTATATTTAATCTAAAGATTCTTAATTATATTATCAAAGTTAACTCTTTTAGCTAGAAGGACTATAACTTTATCTTTAAGCTCTTAATACTTCTACTCTAATAGCTTATACTAATAAATAAGCTCTCGGAATCTCTTTTTAGATAGAGTATTTAATAATTATTTATATAGAGAGAATAATCCTTTTTTAATATTATCTTTATTTTTATTATTATTATATTTATTAGTCTTAACTAATCTTATTAGGGTCTTTAGTTCCTAAATATCTATCTTATATTTAGGAGTTTCTTTATTATTAGGTATAGTAATAACTAGCTACTTACTATAGTTTATTAGGTTTTATTAAGTCTTAACTATTATAATTAGTTAGACTAAATTAGATTCGGTTCGGATTAAGTCTTAGCTTATATAGTACTAAGAAATAGGAAGTAGGGTAAAGTAGGGCTAGGACTAATTATAATAATAGTCTATATAATCTTACTACTTTATAGAATTAAGAGAGATACTTAGTATTATATTACTAGCTAGATCTTTAATCAGAAAGAGTATATTTAATAAGGATACTAAGTATAAAGAAGGGAAGGAAAGAAAAAGAGAGAAAATAAGTCTAGTAGAGCTTTTATAGGGCTCTACACAAATAATAATAAATAAACTATATAAATATCCTTTAGACTCAGAACCTTAACCAAAGTCGGAACCTGATGGTAGAATCCTCTGTCTCAGGTAACCTTAAACCGTCACAATTAAGATATAAATCTATAATAGAAATTGTAAAATCTAATAAAGACTTAAATATCTTTATATATTTTAGATTATTTCTATTATAAGATAGTGAGATCCCAGAAGCCCCTTTTCCTATATAATCCGCACCTTTGGTTTCTATGCTAGGCTGTACTGTAAAGGATAACAGTCCTTTCAACCTAAGGCATATAAAGACGCCTCAGGAATCCATTGGTGCAACGTTCATTGTTTATGTATATATAGGTAAGCATCTCGTCACTTACTATAAGAACAAAGAGATGCATAACCCTAGTAGCTGTTATTGTTATATATATGATTCGGTGCTATATTCATAAAGGATCTCACTTATAAAGAACTTGCTATTAGTAAAGATTAGTCTCTGTATAGAGAATATTAATATATTGCTTCTTCCCTATTATTATTCCTTCCTAACTAATAGGACTAGCCTAAAAACTAGTATTCTTTTATAATTTCTAATCCTTCTTCTTTAGTCACTAAGGAAAATAGTAAATAAGGGAAAGCGATATATAACTCGAGGTATATAATTAGAGGAAGATCTAATATATACTACAGAAGCTATATAGAGAGCGAGACAATCTATTATCCCTACTAAAAGACTAGCTATCGGCTTTATAGAAGAACCTAAAGAACTCTATAAGTAAGAATAACTAATAATCCTAGAAATAGAATCCTAACAAGATATTCTTATAACTATTATAGATTAATCTAGACCTAGTAATATAGGATTAACTCTAGAAGGTAATCTAAGAGAACTAGAAAGTTAGCTTTATACTCTTAAGCTATAATAAGTATAAGAGAAGATACGCTAGTTAGAAGACAATCTAAATAGATAGAGAAAGAGAAGATACTAAGATATTAATAATAAAGATAGTAATAAAAGCTAGAAGAGTAAAATTAAGTAAGATATTAAAGTCTTTAATAAGAACTTTTTACTAAAGTATTATAAGTAATAGTTATATAATCTAGATATATTATTTAGAGGTATATCTAAGAAATATATTTCTAGTCTTTAAAAAGTAACTGCTACTAAGAACTATTTGACTAATAACTATAAAGATAAGTAGTAGAGCTATCTTTAAAATAAGACTATAAAAACCTATAAGAAAGTAGAGAGAGATTAGAATAGCTTTAAAACTTAGACTTTAATCTTTTTATAAAATACTCTAAACCTCGAATCTACTACTACTATTAAGATTTAAGAGACTTAGTACTAAATAATCTAAGATCTAAATATATTTAATACTTATCTAGTAGGATAAGAGAATCGACTTAAATCATAAACTCCTACTATAAGAGCTTAGCTATTCTTTAGTAAGTTAGATTCCTAGTTATAAAATAAGATAGTAGTATATAGCAGTCTTCCTTAGGATAATAAAGTCAATTGAGATAATATAGTAAAATATATTATTACCTAATAGTATATATACTTTGTAAATCTAAAATAAAGGAATAAATATTACTAATATAGATCTAATAAAAGAGGGAAATAAGATTATTATAACTAAGTATCTAATTCCTAATAGAATAATAACTAGAATATTAATATTAGTCCTAATTATTACAGAAAATATCCTTAAGAAGGATATTGCGGTAGAGATAGAGATTAAAATAGCTTAAAGACCTACTCTAACTTATAAAAAAGATATAAATCTATATTACTAGATATAGATCTAGTTAGTTAACTATAGAAAGAGAGCAAAAATATAAAGAAAGGAACCTATTTTATCTATAAAGATCTAAAATATTATACCTATAATTGTCTCTAGAAGAAGATAATTTAATAAATTAGTAAAATAAATAGAAAGGAATAGGATAAAAAGACTAAAGTAAGCTCTATCTAAAAAGATAAAACCTAAAGAAAAGTAAAGGAGCTAAATTAGGTCCTAAAGATCTAGCTCTACTCTTATAGATAGAGACTAATATATATTTAAATACTTAAGTAATCCTTTATAATAGTATCGAAATTACTATAGATCTAGATATTTATATAGAATTAGATCTTATTAGCAAGTAGTTTATATTAGCTTAAAAGCTTTAATAAGTACCTCTCTTAGTATCTCTATTATAAGTTATAAATTAGGATTAGCTATAAATATAAGATATTTATATAGTATCTATAATACTTATAGATTCTAGAGAGATTATAAAGACTATTTTATAACTATATATTATAATTAATTGTCTATATAATAGTCTTATATTGCTTTTAATAATATTTCTCTATAAATTTAATATTAGTATTAACTATAGAAGTAGAATCTAGTAATTTAGAACTCTAAATTTCGAACTAGTAAGCTTATATTACTTTATAAAAGATTATAAGAATAGGATTATCTACTTTATAGTAGTAAAAATACTAAAAGATATCTAGCTACTAGAAGATAAAGATAAAGAATCCTAGGCTTATAAACTGATTGATTAGACTTAGCTATTCCTAAAACTAGAAAAGTACTAATATATCTTTAACAATTCGAAAGCCGAGATCCTATCCTAAAATTCTAGTATAGATTATATAATTAAGACAATTAAGAGATATACTTTATTAGTAGGACCTTTATATCCTCTTTTATATAAAGAACTCAAAATCCTATATTAATATATCTAAGACAATCTCAGAAATAGATATATTTGTCTATTAAAAAGCCCTATAAGTATACTAGTCCTTTTCGCTCTAAAGAAAGATAAAGGCCTATATCTATATATTAACTATAGAGGACTTAATTATATATTAGTAAAGAACTAGTATCCTCTTCTTTTAGTTATAGAGATCCTTAATCAATTAGTAAAGACTAAGATCTTTACTAAGATTAATCTTAAAGATACTTACTATAAGATTTACTTATAAGAAGATAATAAATAAAAGATAGCTTTTTATACTAGATATAGTTACTTTAAGTATATAGTTATATCTTTTAGTTTAATAAATATCTCTATAATTTTTTAGAGCTATATTTATAATACTTTAAATAATTTACTTAATATTACTTATATTATTTATCTTAATAATATCTTTATTTTTTCTAAAGATTGTAACTCCTATACTAAAGCTATTAAAGAGGTCCTAGAATACTTATAAAATACTAGTTTTTATATTAAACTATTAAAGTATAATTTCTACTAAAAGAATATTAAGTTCTTTAGCCTTATTATTAATAAAAATAGTATTTATATAGATAAGAAAAGAGTAAAAGCTATTTTATAGTAGGAATAATCTAAAATATATAGAGATATTTAAGTCTTTATTAGATTTTATAATTTCTATTATAGATTTATATCTCGGTTCTCTCTTATAACTATCTCTTTTACTAACCTTCTAAAAGGAATAAAGAATAGAAGAAAATCTAGCTTAGTTAAACTTATTAGATCTACTTTAACTATATTTTAGTAACTAAAAGAAGTCTTTAAATTTATAGACTTTATTCGATATTTTAACCCCGAGAAGAAGATTAGACTTAAAATAGATATCTCTAATAAAGATATAGTAAAAGTCTTCTTTTAACTAGATAATAATAGAATATAGTACCTAGTTATATTCTAGTCCTATAAGTTTTCTAGCCTAAAGCTAAACTATACTATCTTAGACTAGGAACTTTATATAATTGTTTATTTATTCTAGTGGTAGTATTACTATCTTAATAGGAGTAAGTACAAGATAGAAGTACTAATAGATTATATTAATCTATATATATTTATAATATAATAAAAGCTTAATAAAAGATAAGCTTAATAATATATATATTTAATACCCTTTAATTTTGTTATAAAATACTAATCTAGAAAAATAAACCCTATTAATAGACTATCTAGACAACTAAACTTAGAATAGGTTACTTCTAATATAAAGTTAATAACTCTAATCTATAACTAGATTATAGGGATAAAGCTATATATACTCGAATAAATAGCTAATTTGTCTATAGATAACAAAACAGATAATATATATAATAAATCCTAGTTTAGATTAGGTAAATCATCTTAATAGAAAGATCCTAGATCTAGTATACCCTAAGAGATATATATTTAAAGTATTTATATAAAATAAGCTAACTAGACTAAATAGGAAATATTATATTAAGAGCTTAATATTCTATTTAGTAGTATTCTATATACTATAGTTATAGCTATCTCCTTATAATAGAATAACTATAATCTCTAAATATAGATCTATTACTTATAGAAGGATAATAAAGAAACCTAATAACAGAAAACTGCTATTTTATCTAAGAGAAAGAACCTAAAGAATTAATTAATTAATAAATAAGATATTCTAAAGTATAAAGATTATATATATATACTAAAACAAGATAGTATATATTACTACTTACTTTAATTATACTATAATAATCCTATAGTAGGCTACTTTAGTTATACTAGAATAAAAGACCTTCTAAAGAGATAATTCTATTAGATTAATATCTAAAAGAATATCGAAAAATATATTAAAATATATACTATATACTAAAAGAACTAAATACCTAGATATTAGCCCTATAGCGAGCTATAATTGCTTTTATATCCTAAGAGACCCTTTACTAAATTATCTATAGATTTTATTATAAGACTCTCTCTAGTTTTATACTAAGATAGAATTGTTAATACTATCTTAGTTATTATAGATTGTTTCTTAAAATAGTCCCTTTTCTTCCTAGTTTTAAGTATAATAGATATAGCTAAATTAGTAGAGTTATTTTATTAATAAGTTAAACTAAGATTTAGCTTACTAAATAGTATTATATCTAATCACAATTCGCTCTTTATAAGTATATTCTAGAAGAGACTATATTATCTTTCCTTAATAAAGATATACTTCTCTATAGTATTCTATCTCTAAACTAATAGTTAGATAGAATAGGTTAACTAAGTTCTCGAGTATTATCTATAGTATTTTACCCTAGAGAATTAAGAATAATAGCTAAAACTACTAAAGACTACTAAATTTATATATAATAATACAAAAAATTCTATTATAGGACTCTCCCTATTCTAAGTCCTACTAGACTATAGTCTAAACTTCTAAATATATATTAAGGATAGTACTAAAGAGAGAGAGATTCTAATAGTATTTATATATCTTAAAAAATTAAGATAACTAAGAGAAAAACTTAAGAAATATTAGTAAACTGCTATTAAGATATAAGTAAGATATTATAATAAATACTATAATCTAATAATATTTCGCTTAGATAATTTAGTAGCTTTATCTATAAAATATCTTAAGTTAAAGATAACCTCTAAAAAGCTATCTCTAAGATTTATTAGTCTATTTAGAATACTTAACTCTATTAGGAAATAGATATATTGCCTACTTCTCTCTAATAATTATATATTAATCTATAATATATTCCCTATCTTATTACTATAATCTTAGTATAAGAGAGATAATAACAATTTAGATCTCTTACTAATATCTAAATTAGATAATAAGAGTAAATAAAAAATCGAGGAAATTAAAGATAATATAGAGTTTAATAAAGAGTAATACTATCTTATTAAATAGATAGGATAGTCTTCTAAATATAACTAATAGATAGCTATAGAGATAATAGAATATATCTAAAAAGCTATTAAATTATATATAAAATAGAAGTAGAAGCAAAAGTAAAAGAAGACTAAAATAAAAGTAAGTTAAATCTAAGACTAAAATTATTTAGGGCTAAATATATAGACTAACTATAAAAACCCCTAACTATCAATTTTTCTCTTTCTTTCTTCTCTCTTCTCCTAAATATCCTAGAGTCTCCGGGCTAGAAATAGCTAGAAACCTCGAATAGTTTCCTTAATAAACCTACTTACCGAGCAATTTATACTTAGCTAAATTAAGATATAATAAATAAGAATATAGAAGCTAGGAAAAGGCTATAAGATTAACTAAAGATTAGTCTAAATAGATAGATACTATAAATAATAGCTCTATCTCGACTTACTTTAAAATAGATATAAAAGTAACTAAAAATAATCTCTTTATATAGTAAGTATCTAGTACTAGAATATTTAAAGAATAATTAAAATATCTACTTAATTAGTTTAAGATTTAATTCCTTATTATTTATTTACTTATCTAAGAGTATCTAGTCTAAAAGTCCTATCTAGAAGTCTAACCGGTTATAAATCATAGTATAGAACCTCTATTTTGCTACTACCTAACTAATATAGCCTATATTACTAGGATAGAAATACAATATATAACTTTAGTTATCCTATAAAGAAGATATAGCCCGCAATATTCGTATTATATCTTCTTAATAATATATAAGAAACTATTTATAATACTCTTAAGTAGATTACTAATAGTTAACTAATAAATACTAAGAAAAAAGAAGCGGAGAATCTATACTTAAGATACTAACTACTCTAACTAAGTAGAAATATAAATAATAAGTAGTTAATATTTATATAAAGATAATTATAAGATTATATCCTATCTTAGAAATATCTAGACGAAATTCCTTAGGCTAATCTATTACTTTATTAAAGAAAATCTCTAACTATACTAACAAATTATATAAATTAATAGTATTCTAAAGTATTACTAGTAGAATCTATATAATTAGCTAGATTCTAAAAAGGAGTACTAAAAGCTATACTAATTTATAAGGAATATTCCTTATATTACAATATTCGTAAAGTAATAAAGTTGTCTAGAAAAAGATATATATAGCTAGATTAATTATAGTCCTAATATTTATTATATAGTTTGACTAAATATAATAGAGATAAGTCTAATACTAAAGGATTATTAGTCTTATAGGCTCTTTACTAAGAAGAGGTAAATTCTAGGCTATTATATCTTTAAAATTAAAAGAATAATATTAAGATAAAAGAGAAGTATTATAGGTTCTTTTATACTTAATATAATAGAGATTACTTAATAGACCTCCGGGATCTATCTTTTTAATACCTACTACTTTAATAGGGTCTAAGAATATAAAACAGATAATAAGATAAAGATATAAAGAGTGGGTACTCTAATATAAAATAGGTATTATCTTGATTTAATAGAGCCCTTCCGAAGATCTATCTTAAAATATAGAAATTGCTAATTATAGGTTAAGATAATCTATATAGAGAGAGGAGATAATTGTAAAGGATAACAGTCCTTTTAACCTAAGGTATACAAAGATACCTTAGGAATCTATTAATATAATATTTATTGTTTATATATATATAGGTAAGTATCTCGTCACTTACTACAAGAATAAAGAGATATATAACCCTAGTAGCTGTTATCGTTATATATATGATTCGGTGCTGTATTTATAAAGGATCTTACCTATAAAGAACTTGCTATTAGCAAGGATTAGTCTCTATATAGAGAATACCAATATGTTGTTTCTCCCCTATTATTATTCCTTCCTGACTAACAGGACTAGCCTGAAAACTAGTATTCTTTTACATGTACCGGGCTATATAGATCCCTCGATGCACTTATAGATATACTAGGTCCCTATAGGAAGGCAGTATTTAGTATGTTAGAACCCCAACCTAATAGAAACTATACAATCCCTTCCGAATCATATCTAGTAGTATGTTAGTATAGGCTATCTCCTATAATTGGCCTAGGGAGGTATAAGATAATAACATCTAGGCCTAAATAGAGATAGGGATGATATCAAATAACCTTATACTATCCTAATAATAATCTAGTAGACCTATAAAGGCTAGATATAAGAGCCCTCTACTTACCTTTCCGATCTTTATCCCCTTCGAAATATTCTAACTAATCTAGAAGAGGACAATTACCTACCGGAGTATAGAAGACTAAGATATAAAGGATTAAGAGAAAGGGTAGACCTATAAGTATAGGAAATCAGGCTATATATACTTCTATATAGATCTAATTAAAGATAAATAAGACTAATATTAAGCGAAATCTAGCTTAATCTATATCTAGGTACTATTATAAAGTAATAGCCTTCTAATCTAATAAAAGGAACTAATAAGATAGACCTTTGCTTTCTCTAAGAAAGAAATTAAACTACTTAGAAAAATAATTATATCTAAATAGATCCCCTAAAGACTAATAGGAGCCTAATCCTAGAATAGCCTCCTAACTAAAGTTAATATAGCCTTTAACCTACTAGATAAGGAGAAACAAAATATCTTCCTTTATATATACTCTAATATAAATTCCTAATATATTAACCCTCTAGTTAAATAGGCTACTAATAAGGCCTAAGCTCTTCGAACGGAATAAATAGAGTCTATATAACTTATAGTAGAGTCTATATAACTTATAGTAGAGGCTATATAGCTTATAGTAGTCCTTATAGCTACTAAAGATATCCTCTAGATATAAATACTAGTAGATAATACTAGACAACCCTTTATAGAGATAGCTAATAGCTTATAAGCTATAGATAAGAATATATATAAGAGGTTCTTAAATAATCTCCGAGTAATTGCTAATTATAATAGTATAATCCTTAATAATACTACTTATAAGTAAATATATAATTATAACTAGTATTTCTCGGAGCTAGCTAAGCTTACTAGTTACTAATCTCTTAATAAAGCTAAAACACTCTATATCTTAAATAAGCTTATTAAGACTGCTTAGCAATACCTCGAATAGTATAAGAAGTATTGTGATTCAGAAAGGATCGCATAGTTTGTATTAGACAGGACGTATCGTAGCACTATATACAGCTCGATACGGCATGTTACATATACCAAAGTGGCATTGTACAGGACCGAAAGGTCCGCACAGTGCCCTAGGGCCACTAGAGACACAGATTCTATAGCTGGAATGAGCTCTGCAGATCTTATCCTCTCCCACTAATCTGAAACTAGTCCCAAGTTTTTATATATCTAAGTACAACTTGATTTTTCGGCTATATTCGGTCCGTTCGGCCCGAACCTATCCTTCATGCTACGATTTTTTTCTCTAGGTTAGTAGAACAAAGGAAAATATTGTTATATAGTGATAACAAGGTTCCAAAAATAGTCTATATCAAAGCCGTACGCTACTATAAGCAATAAAGACATCTAAAATATTATAAAGAGCTTCTTTATAAAGGAAATACGGCTAAAGGTATACTATCAAAGAAGTCGTTAATTTTTTTGATAGGGGGTAATCCCTCCCCTATATACCAGAGAGGTAATATAAGGATAGTTTAGATAAAGAAAGGCTATTTTCCTATAGTAAATCCTTTGTTTATATCCGGGAAGTCTTTACCTAGGCTCTCAGTTATATCTATATAAGAAGCAAACACATCCCTAACTCTTAGTTTACTTCCTTACTCTTACTTCCTATCTTCTCCCTTCTTTATATCTCCTCTAGATAAGCTCTCCTATATCGTTTTTTATTAATTTATATCAATTTTTATATTCTTTTATTATTTTTTATTATTTCTAATACTTCTTAGGGCTGTATAGTATTTTTCGCTAGGATTTTCGTATTTATATAGGGTTTTCTTAGTCTATATAAGGCGATATACTGACTTTCCCTAGTATCTTATAGTAACTAGTCCTTATATTACTATTGTTGGACTAGTAGCCAGTAATCTACTGTAGAATACAGTGTACTGGAAAATAGTCGTATTGCACTAAGGAGAGAAGAAAGGAACTATCTACTATGCGACTAAAGAACTAGGAGAGATATAGTCACGTGATGTGACTTCCTGACACCCCCTACAACTAGTGCAATAGTCGCAATATAATTCAAGCAGTCTTAACCCCCTATAAAAAACCAGTTGTAAAACGTCAAATTGCCCCCCATTTAATACCTATAAACCAGAAATCAAGTCAATTAAGCGATTTTATAGGCTACTAGGCCTATCTATTGAATAAATCGCCGAAATATAACCTTTCCGAGGGGCTTAGTCAAGCTATTAGCTGCTATCTTAGTAGTCAGAATCTTTACGAACTTTACTATGCCTTTTTGTACCTCTTTACGAAGACGATAATACCGAATTATAATATATTTCGTATAAGCATAAAATTTAGGATTAGATACTAGAGCGATAGTACTATTATTATTAGTATAAATCTTAATAGGCTTCTTTAAGAAGCTATTAATACTAACTTCTATTAACAGTTATATTAGCTAGATAGCTTCTTATATAGCTAATACTTTAGTAATATACTCTAACTTAGTAGTCAAGAGTATAATATAGGACTATTTCTTTAAAGTCTACAAAATAGGACCTCCGGCTATTATAAATACAAAGCCGGATATTAATAGTCCTTTTTTATTATAAGAGCCGGCCTAGTTAGTATTATAGTATCCTATTAAATAACAATTTTTATTAAGATAGAATATAATTACTATATATTTTATTCCTATAAGATAATAAAAGACTTACTTTAGTGCCTAGAAATACACTAAAGTAGGATTTTTAGTATACTTAGCTAGCTTAATAACAATAAATAAAATATCTAGATATATAGAAACTATTAGCTAAATAAGTATACCAATTTTAGTTTAGTATTCTTTAATATCTATCTTCAAAGTAGTACTATCTAATAGTATAAGAGGCAGTTTTTTATCTATTAGAGTAGCTACTAGCTTATAGTTTTTAAGGCTAAAGTAAGATAGAATCTTATTAATATAGTTATATTAAGACAGAAAAATCGCTTCTTTATTAGCTACTTTACTATAAGAAATATTAATAGATAAGTAATATTTAAGAATATCTTTATCTAAAGTATTAAAATGTTTCGTAATCACTGTTTTAAATATATCAATTTCTTACTTAGATAGAGACAGTACCAAAAGATTATTAATATAAATTAGTATAAAGACTAGATCCTTAGTAAGCTCTCTTTTAACAAAGATTAAATAGTCTAACTATATATAGATAAATCCTAAGAAGATTATAATATTATATAATAATATATACTATTTATAAGGACTTTACTTTAGGCTATAAATAGTCTTTATAAGTAGTCTAATATTATTAGGATATTAATCCTTAAGCCCTTTAGGAAGCTTAATTTCAATCAGCTCTTTAAGCTCAATATATAGGAAAGTAGTTATAATATCAATATAATAAATTAGCTAGTCTATTAATACTACAATTGTAGCAAAAATCTTAAAAGATATAGGCTTTGCGATAACTATATATACTTTATAAAAGTCAAGATCCTTAATTTACCGGAATCCTCTCGCAATAAGTCGTACCTTATATATACTATTATATTTAATCTTAAAAACCTACTAAAGAATAAGAGGATAATAGTCTTTTATAGCTTTAGAGTATAGAATTCTATACTATATACTATTCTTAATTTGTCTAGTAAGCTCTTTATAAACTATAATAAGCTACTTATCTTTTTTAATATACTTTATTACCTATATCTATCTATTTAGCTCGAAGCTAATATTATTAGCTATAAGCTTAGATAAAGTATATTATTATTCTTTAGCTTTTAAAGTAATAGCTATAAATAAGCTAACAAATATATTAGAAGATTTAGCTAGAAACTATAAGATATTACTATCAAAAAATAACTTATTTATAAGGCTTTCAATATAAGCTTAACTAGGCTTTTTAATCTTAGTCAATCATTATAGTATTTAACTAGAAGTATTATAGTCTACTAGACTATAAGATAGCTTATAATTAGGATCAGAAGTATTATTAGTAATAGGATCTAGATAAGTAAAGTTAATATAAGGAGTATTATACTAATTATTATATTATAAATCCGAAATAGCTTACTAGGAAGCTAATTATTAGTCTATAAGACTAGATACCTTACCCTCTTCTAAGTAAGGACTACTATCTTTCTATTATATCTTTATATATCTTCTAAAGCTATCTATTATTATATTATCTTTAATATCGAAATCGAATATAGTAGGATTAGGGAGTAGATTAGACAAAACATTTATTAGAGGAATTAACAGAGTATTTACCAGAGTAATATACTTAATAATTGATAGATAGGAGTAATAGAGAGAAGGATTTAATAGATAGAAGAATTCTTTATCATTATTATCTTTGACTATAGACTACAGAAATATACTAAATAAAAATAGTATAGATAACAAAAGACGAATATACTATTAATATTAATACTTATTATCTTTAAAGCGTTAAATTAGCTTATTATTATTAAGAAAGTCAATTAATATATACCGATCTAATAACAATTAAGACTCTTCTTATTCCTAGGATAATAAGTTAAGATTATAATCTAGACTAGGAAGTAACATTAGAGAGAGGTTTTTATTAAAAATAATATTCCTAGAACACTTAATCTTCTTAGTATATATATTATATAGAATATAGTTATCCCTTTTATTATAAGCAATTAACCTTACTTCCTCTATATAAATATCTAGCTTAGTAGTCCGCTTTTCCTTAGGAATTAAGAACTAACACTAGTAACTAAATACTTAAAGATTAGATAAGTCAGGCTTCTTGCTATAGAGTACTTTATATAGTAACTTATCAATTCGGGAAGTATAGAGACAATTTATAATATAATTAATACTACTAAATAGATAACCCTAGAGGTATTTCAGAAGTTAGTACTCTATTATAATAGTAACCAATAATTTAACTAGGTAATAGTTTTTAATCTCGGTAATACTATTTAGTTCCTTTATATATAACAGAGTTAGATCCTAAATGATTCTCTTAGCTATTAAATAAGTATTAAGAGGCTTATATTCAGATATATTATTGCTATATACTTACTTAACTAAATAACTAAATTAAGTCTATAAATAATTCCTAAGTTATATAAATATCTCGGTAACTTAAGAGCGAGATTTAATTAGGAATAGCTATATAAAGCATATAGTATTATTAGTAAATATAATAAAGTAGTATTCTCTGCTATAAAAAGTAATTAAAATTAACCCCTAAATATTAAAATAGATAAACTCTTCTAGCTTTAAATAAATTAATCTCTGCTTACCGAAAGGCAAGATATATCTTTTACTTTTAATATAAGAAGTATAAAGAAATATTATATCTACTTCCTTTTTTAATTTAATACTATTAGTATAAGTTTCTATCTTCTTAATATAGTTTTTACCGGTATAATAAGCTTAATAGTATACTAGATTAACTAAAATAGGTATTATAGAGCCTTTCTTAATAGTAAAGGTAGAGCTTAGAGAATCATTAGTTAATATATAGTTTAGAGATCTAGAAAGTATTATATAGAGCTATTTATTATCTAATATAAAGTCAATTTTGTTAATATTAGAGTAGTTTAGCTAATAGTACTCTCCTTTATAGGTAACAAAGCTAACTATAGTGTCTTAAAGTAATTACTAATTATAAAGCTTAAATATTATAATACTATTCTTTATCTATATTCTAATATCTTCTTTATTAAGAGCTAATATTAAGATTAGGCTAGCTTTAAGATCTAGAGTAAGCTATACTTTATATAGTATTAGACTTCCGTAAAGCCCAACTTTGGGCCCAAGGTCCGGGCTCGAAACCCGACCCTCAACGAGCTGGGGGTCGAACTTTTTGGGCTCGACCCGGACCCCGGCTCGAAGGGGGGGGGCTTGTCGGGCCCCCCCCCCTAGGCTCGAAATTGCATAAATCATAGTCTTAGCGTTTATAAAATAGCTGAATCACCTAAATAAATGACTGTCTTTTACCCATATTTTAGTTAAAACATAGAATTATACTCCATTTTTATAATAAGGAAGGTAAAATATTTAGAAATTCTAGTAAATAGATATTTATCTTTAATATATTAATATAATAACTAAGCTTTATAACTATATAGATCAATTTGTTAGAAATGTTCTATACTTATAAGTTAATACCTACTAAAATATATATTCTGTACTAGGAATTATATATATCTTTATAGTTAAGTATCAATCTTAGATTAATATTAATTATAAGTGGCTTAACTTATTCGAATTTTATATAAAAAGAAAGTCTATATCTTTATGATTTTTATAAGCTTTTTAGATTGCTTATCCTACTGGTTTTAGATAAGCTATCTATATTTAATAATTTCTTATAGCTAATTAGTTAAAGTATTTTAAGGAAAATCAATATCTAACGAGCTAGGAATAGGCCGGAAATAGGCTTTTTATAGGTTATTAATAGGCTTTATAAGGGTTTCTCGAGCTTTATAGGCTTTTTTTCGAGCTTTATAGGCTTTTATTCGAGCTTTATAGGCTTTTTTCAAGCTAGCCCTACTTATTATAGATAATTTAACTAATTATCTATTACTATTATTACCCTCTATTTTAATCTATTAATTATTAATTTAACTAGTTAAGTAATACTTTTAGATAGTTAAGCTTCTTATAACATATTAACCCTTTTTTATAGATTCTTAAAAGCCCTTATAGTTATAGGTTTTATTAACTCTATAATATCCTAAAGTTAATAGTTAGAGTTTATATTATCCTAATTTAAAGGTAATTATAATAACCTATCCTACCTTATACCCTCTAATTATCTAGCTATACTATTAATAAGCTAATAGACTTTTAATATCTTTATACTAGCTTTTCTTTAACTAGATAAACCTTCTTTACTCTCTTAGCTTAAACAATTTAAATATATTAGACCTAATTAGAAAAGATTATACTTCTTATATAATAGAATAAATCACTAAGAGTAAGTAGAGTAGTAGTTATAAACTAATTATAGATTAAAGAATAAGATTATATAGTACTCGAATTATCTTTTATATATCTAGGAGTACTTTACCTAAATAGCCTATAGTAGTAATAGTAGCCTAAAGATTATATATAAGTATTACTCTATAATCCTTAAGTATCCTTATATAACTAAAAAAGATATAAATAGGAAGGATATATATTATAATATAACTACTATAACTAGATATCTTAGGACTTCTACCTATAAAAGGGCTATAAGTAGAGATTAGTAATAAGAATAACTTAATAAGTTTATTCTATTAATAATATAGATATCTCTCTAGTATAGTTTATATTACTAATATAATTAAAATAGGAAAATACTATCTAAGAGCTATTCTCTAAGATAGCTTAGAAGGATAATCTATTACAATTTATTATAATTAATTAACTTCTCTTTTATCTTATCGAATATCTAATATTTTAATAGATAATATTATAAGTATACTCGGTCCTAAGCCTCCTATCTATCCTCTCTATAGATATAGTTTAATATTAACTATCTACTTATATAAAAGAATATTAATACTCTATACTTAAACTACTTCTAGTAAATATAAAAATATTAATTGTATTAGATTGCTAGACTTTACTATTTAGATAAGTATTTATAGATATTACTAGCTATTTTATTGATATTAATTAGTCCTATTAGAAGATACTTCTTAGGTTTAAATCCTTTAAAGATATTTATACTAGTGCTAATCTAAGTAGTATCTTTTTATAGATACTTACTGATTATAATATCTAGGATTGTATATTTAGGTTAATTATAGATAATATATTAAATAATAAGATTCTTATTAACTTGCTATAATAGGTATTATTAAGTAATATTTATATTATCTAAATATCCTATTTTATATATATTATCTAATTAAGTCTAAACTAACTTCTTAATTACTTAAAAGTAGTCTCTTAGAATAATATAACTAAGACTAAATAGTCTAATTGCTAATTAATACTTGTGAAAGCAAATACTTAAAGCAAAAATTGTAGTATATCTTATACTTTAAATAAGATATAATATCTTACTATTTATATCTAGACTAGTCCCTAGTATTATAAAGTATTTATTAGTCTTTAGCCTTTAGAGTAGGTACTTATATTACTTTAGGATATAAAGACTAGGTAAAACTTAATATTTCTTATACTTTACTAGATAAAGAGACTCTATAATTTCCTTAGTATATTCTATATAAACTATAACTATAAGGAGATAATACTTAATAATAATAAATAGTACTAGATTAATTACCTTCTTTATCTTATAAAGCTATTCTATAAATATACTCTTATACTTTTAAAGACTTAAGATATAACTATATATCTAGTATTCTAGATTTATAATATATTATTTAAGTATCTTAAGAAGTCTATTAAGTAGCTTTAACGAAAGTATATCCTATAGAAATAATAGATACTTTCCTCTCTTAAAACTAGCTAATTGAAGCTTAATAAATACTATTTATAGATAGATTATAATTGTAATTATCTCTATATAATTAGTATTATACTAGTACTAGATAATAGGTTCTAATTCTTTCTCTCTAATAATTAGATAAAGAAATAGCGTAATAAATATTAAGTCTTATTCTAAGATACTCTCTTATCTTACTAAGAGTATTATACTACTAGTTAAAGTCTATTAGTCTCCTCTTCTAGATTAAGGCTAAGTATAGCTCTTTATAATCTACTTTACCTAAAGAAACCGAAAGTAAAGCTAGTTAGTAATAAGATAATCTAGTATCTTAATAATAGTAAGTTATACTCTTCTTCTAATCTAAATATTTGTTACTAATTCTATATAGATATTATTAATTCTAAACTACTGTCCTTTTAGTGAGAGAATTATAGTTATTTTCCTATAATTGCTTTGCTTATATAGGATATTTTTGCAATTCTAGTAACTAGTATAGATATAGAACAATTATTTAATACTACTTGTAATATTTACTATTATTACTATAGTTATATAAAGACTAAGACTATTAAAGAGTTAATACTATTCCTTTATATATTAAGATTTAATCTTAAATTATATAAGGTAAAAGAGCTTGAATAATTCTTCTTTTTAAATAAAATCGAAGTATTGAGAGAGGAAAAGGATAATAAGCTTAATAATGTTGAATTTAAATAGATTAGTGATATAGAAGAACAGCCTAAGAGCTTAGGAGGTTTAATTGATATTAATAATAATAATAATACTAGCGATAATACTACTAGTAATCCTCTATTGCTAATTTATAGTACTTAGTTATATATATTAGGGAGGAAAAGGAAGTATATAGAGGATGATATATATTAGTCTTATTAGTTTATACTGGATTTAATCATAATATATTGATATATATTTGAACGAATCAATGATTTATTGAATTTAAAGTGAACGATATAATCGAAATACTTAAAATTACTAGGAATTCCTATATTATTTATGTAGTTACGAGAAATTGGTATATTTGTACTATTTAGTTATAGGGGGGGGCTCGGGGGGCCCCCCCCCTTCGAGCTATGGGCCTAAGCCTAAAGCCCGAAACTTGCTGTGGGCTTTGACCTTGGGCTCGAAACCCGACCCTTTTGAGGGCCGGGTCGGGTCGGGTTTCGGGTTTTTCGAGCTTTGCGGAAGTCTATATAGTATTAAAAAACTAATATAATCTATTAAATCCTAGCTTATTATCTAAAGAATAATATCACTATAATCTTTAGTATAAAAAATATCTCTTATAGCTATAGATATAGGAAGAATATATAACTAGAAGTTAATAAAGATAGATCTATATAGAGTTATATAAGTACTAGTATTAGAGTTAACTATCTATCTAGAAATATTATTATTAGAAGTAAGCAATATTTCTTTTAATATAGTAAACACTTCTTTTAATATAATATAATACTCTTAGAACAGAGTATTTATAAATAGATTGTTATACTTAGTAATAGGATTACTAGATAGTAGTCTTTATTAAGAAGCCGGTAGATAGGATATAAGAGTAAATACTATATTTATAATATATTATTACTATTACTAGATAGGAATAATCTGTCTTTAAGTATCTACTTAGCTAATAATCTAGCTAGGTTATAATATACTTACTTATTAGAATACCTATTACTAAATAGGTTATTAAAAAGTTATATTTAATAATAACAATATAGTATTCTTTAGTAAGTAACTCTTAGAAAAATAATTTCCTAAAGAGTTATAGTACTTATAGAATATAATATTCTCTTTATAATTAGAGGACTTCTTTTATTACTTTTTATTCTTATTATCTTTTTACTTTTTATTATCTTTAGGCTTCTTATTATCCTTCTTCTTATTATTCGAATTAGAAGAAGAATTGTCCTTATTAGACAATATTAAGATTATATTAGTAGAAAATAGATTATAAGATAAAGTAGGCTTTGATATACTCTCTATTATAAAGAACTTATTATAAACTATATTTATAAGATTTAGATCCTTAAGATCCGGTTCTAGCCTATAAATAAAGTCTTAATAGTTAGGGTTATTATTAATATAATAAATAAAGAGAAGAAGGGTAGTATAGGGACTAATCTAAGTATTATAAGTATTAAGATTATATACTATATCCTTAAATTTCTAAGCAAACTCCTATAGCTTATTCTTTTTGTAATATAAGTTCGTAAGTATATCGAATTTCTTAAAAGTATTCTGTTATAAAGATATACTATATTTAGTATAAAGTGTTCTATATACTTCTTTAGCTAATCTTAGCTTATTTATAAGTAAGATAGGAATTATATCTAAAGTACTATAAAGTAGATTAAAAGTATAGATATTATAGCTTTCCTACTTATTGTTCTTCTTCTTATACTTAGCGTAAAGCTAGCAATTCTTATTATATTACTTACTATATACTTCTTATATAATAACTTTAGTAATAAGCTAAGTATTATTATCTATCCTTATTAAGACCACTTAATAAATTATATTAGTATCTAAGTTATTGTAATAAGAGTAAGAAGGTTTAGTATTATCTTCCTTAAGTATCTTAATATAGACTATATTATATTCCTTTAATACTATATAAAGATAAGCTTCCTATATAGTCTAATTGGACTCTTCTTTTAATTTTAGTACAATATTAGAAATATCCTTCTTATAATAATAATCGAAATTGTATTAAAATATAGATCCTACCGGAAGGACTAGAGGAATTATTATATAGACCGAAGGAGCCGTAACAAAAGGAGCTAGAGTATTCCCTATTATAGTAGTAGGCTCCTATTTAGGTAAGCCTAGAGGAGACTCTAATATTCTGAGTACTCGCTATATAGATAGTAAGGATATCAATATAATTAGATATATGCTTACTTGTATACTATATAGATAGTAGGCTAAAGTAGTAACGGTAAAGTAGGGATAACGATCAATCAAATCGGACGAATTGGAAGTCGAGAAGTTGAGAGGGGATAGTAGTTGATTAGACGATAAGCTGTCAAAGTAAGGCTACTAATGATTAAGAAATAGATTAGCTAATAAGGTGATATAATAAGGTGTCTCTACAGATGGATTTTCCGTAGATAGCAGTCAATCACAGAGATTAGATAGCTAATGAGGTTGTCGAACAGTCAATTTGACAGTCGACAGAGCGTACAATATACCGGAATATAGAGTACTACCTACCTGGGTAGGAGTGGCCGATAGAGTTTCAGCCAGTGAAAAACTCTAATCGAGTCTCCACAGTGGGGCGGTGCCACGCAATAAAGCACTAAAGTCGAGGACACTTAGGTGCGAAGCTTACGGTGAAGTAGAGGCTTCGCAGCTAAGAGCTTATAACCTGTTGGACTAGTAGCCAGTAATCTACTGTAGAATACAGTGTACTGGAAAATAGTCATATTGCGCTAAGGAGAGAAGAAAGGAACTATCTACTGTGCGACTAAAGAACTAGGAGAGATGTAGTCACGTGATGTGACTTCCTGACAACTATATCTCTTTCTCCTACTCGGGGAGACCCTAACTATCCGCGCCTATTGTAAGTATTCCTTATTATATAGTCTCTCTTTTTCTATATATAATAATATTTCAGCTTTTATTGTTGGAGAATCACGTGATGTCACATGCATTGTCACATGTATGTCACGTGACTCCGTTCCCCAGGACTTCCAGTTAGATAGTCGAGGGAGCTTCTCTCTCTCCTTCTCTTCTCCCAGAGTCCATGAATTCATAGTTATTCATTCCTGCATAGCCTTCTCTTTCGCTGATAGGTTATGAGGCCCTTGCTCGAGGACTCCGAGCACACAGATTATCAAATCTTCATCTAATCAGATCGTTTTTCACTGCATTTGTGGGACCTACATCGGCCCGTCCCGCAGCAGCCCCACCATCCAGATCGGATCAACTGATTCGAATTTTATTAATAATTATTAAGTTTTACCAGCGTGACTTTTGAAGAACATCGCTGATAGTTATTCTTATTCTCCAGTGTTCTTATATCGTTATCGTACGATAGTTGAAAACTCTGCCTATGACCAAAATCGGACTGTATAAAACAAATAGTCCTCGAGACTCGACTTAATTCGAATCTCGGCACATCTAGCTAGCTATTATAGCTGATTTCGATGATAGAAACGAAGCCGGTAAGGGCTCAACACGCTCTCTTCCCGTCTTTTGTTAACAGTAGTAGTCTACTTAAGTAAGGAAGACGTATATATAAGTAACAAATCTTCTAGAAGAGAAGGAAATCAAGTTGAATAAAGGCGTTAAGTTGCTTCTTAATAGGAGCAATCTTGCTTATTAGAAGAGATAGATTAAGAACGGACTCGGAATAGTCTGTATTGATAAGATCACTAACTACAAGTTACCGTAACTAGATAAATAAGATCTAAACTACGATATCTAGGAGTACTAGTTAAAGATCGCTTACGGATAGATTGAGAGTCTATTTGATTAGGAGATTATTACAATTCTTAAAGGTAGTATCGAAGCCTTCCTATATTACGCTAATGATATAATATATAAAGTAGAGACTCTTATTCGTAGTACAGAAATTATAGACAATATCAGACATGAAGTTATTAAATTTTATAAGATAAGATGTTTAGACTTCAGTAGTACCGATGCTTATATTATAGTATACTAAACTCAATATAACTAGCTTAGTCTCTATAAAGTTGAACTATATACTTTTGGGGCTATGTTTGTTATACTCTATGATCTTAAAGAAGAGCTTAACTTAGTCAAATTTATATACTAGGTAATAAAAGATACTATTCCTAATAGTGTTACAAAAGACATTTTCAATAGCTTATATAAGAAACTTATTGTTAAAGCACAAGACATACCTATATCGTCCTTATCTATATTAACAATAACTACTTTAGCCAACACAGCTTATAAAAGTGATAATAATTAGCACGGAGGCAGAGGACGTAGGTATAACAGTAGAGGCCATAAAGAAGGATTATATAGTTCTCAATCTTACAATTCCTAGTTAAATAAGAAAACAGACTAAGTTTAAAAGGATCAATCTTATTATAAGAATAGTCTAGCTAAAGGCAAGTTAATTAACAAATAGGCTGAATAGCAAAGGAAAAAACAGTCTTAATATATCAATAGGAGTAAATATTCCTATTATAGTCTTAATAGATATCCTATAAAGATATACTACTATCTTATAGAAGATATCGTTTTCAAGGGCTAGAAGCCTTACAACAATATTTAGAGCTATATACTAGCGAAGTAGTTACCTTATAAAGATAACAAGAATAATAAAGACAAAGACAAAGCTAGTATTGCTTATACAAATACTACTTACTCTATAGATAATATATAGATACTTAACAATAGTACTTTAAAGACTATCATTAGTTATTGTGAAGATTTTTATAAGTATTCTAAGTATAAACCTAGGAAGAAACTATATAGCTATATAAATACTAATAGTAATATCTAATTTGTAATTATATATAGAAAGACTCTAATTTAGATCAAAACTTCGATAGACAAAGTAAGAATAATTCTTATCACTACCTATTATAACACTATAACTAAAGACAGACTACTTTTAATAAACACTCTTAAGACAGATTATAGTATTTTCTATAATCTAATCATATTAATACTTATATATAAGAACTGTAATAAAGTTAGTCTAGTTAAGAAGATTAGCAGACTCCTATAGATTGATAGACCGCTTTACTAAGGAGTTAAGAGCAAAGCCGAAGATAAAGTTTATATTTATACCTAAAAGATATATTTTTACAAGCCTAATTCTGGTTTAGATACAGATTTAGATAGTAAGAAAGAGATTAATAAAGTCAATAAATCAGTCTTAACCTACGAGATTTATAGATATCTAGGCTATATTAGTAAACCGCATATTAAGACCTCTCTAGCTAATATAGTCCTTCTCGATAAAGAGAAAGACTAAGTTAAGCTTTACGATTTTAACTATAAAGCTTATTAACTTAGTAAGGCAAAGAAGAGGATTTTAAGAGATAAACAATAATATATTAAGAAGGTTAGTATAAAGTTTTATACTAATATATAAACAATAAATCCTCCTAGTTTTTATAGTAAGAAATACTAGATACTAATTGTTAATAACTATACTCGGTATATTAAGAGACCCTATTTTCATAGCAAAGATAAGATTGCTAACTATATAATTAGATTTTATAAGCATTAAAAGCTTATTTATAGTCAATATCCTACTATCTAGCGGATTGATAGCAGTACTAAATTCAACAAATTTAAGATATAGGCAGAGAGTAAAGATATAATTTTTAAGCTTATAGCTACCTATACGCTAGAAGCAAACAGTATTACAGAGCGTATAGGAGGTTATATTAACCAAACTTAATATATAATAAATATAGATATCAAGCTTCTAGATATACTTTAGCCCTTTTATATTAATACCGCAATTTATATTCACAATAGATTAGTTAACCTAAAGATAGGAAAGACTCTAATTATTCTTTAGTAAGAAAAACTTAGTTTAGGGGAGATAAAGGTCAATTTAAGACACCTTTATATATAAGATTCTATTATATTTATCTATATTTCAAAAGAGATCTATATCTAGTTAGAAAAGTTAAAAGCTCGTATATTCTAAGATCACCTAGTTAGATATAAAGAAGAGAACGGTTATATTTTCAAAATATAGAATCTAGTTATAAAGGAGATTGTTCACTCTTAGGATATAACTTTCCTTAATAAGCTTAATAAGAATAGAGATAATAATCTAAAGAGAGGTATTATACCGGCTAGAAAGCTAATACCAAAGGACCTAGATTCAGATAATAACAATACCGGAGCTCTTTATAAAGATAAAGGGCTAGTATAAAGATTAGAGAAAGGCAAATTGCTATTCTAGAGACTAAAAGTAATTCCTTAGGTAGTAATCGCTAACAAACAGCTAGAGCTAGTTATAACAAAGCCTACAATTTAACAAAGATAAACATTAATTAGACTAGATATACTAAGAAGAGTATAGACTATACTACCTATACTAAAGGTATCTAGGATCTAGGAGATCGAGAACGAATCTCTAATTTAACAACCTATTTTCTAATAACCGGCTAGTCGATATCCTATTCTCTAGCCGTAAGCTTAAGAATCAATTAGATAGTATATAAACTAGATCAGTACTAAAGTATTAGTTCTTCCTCCGGTTCCTTTATAGCTAAGAAAATAGGTACCAAAGCCTATAGTACTAGAGCTAATTCCTAAATCACTAGTTATTATTTACTAATTAGTCAAATAAGATAATATTATTTCTTAGGAGATACAGTTAAGACAATATATCCTATTTTTATAGAGAGTTATCTTATCTTAGGTATCTTTACTAATTTATTAGTTATAAATACAAATAGAGAGACAATATAAGAGTATACTAGTTTAGAAGGAAGAGTAGTAGATATAGTAAGCTACTTATAATATAGAAGATCCTATACTAGCAGTTTCTAGCTTTCTATACTACTTACTAGGAGCTTTTAGAGAAGAGACTCTATAGGCAGTCTTTTTAGAGATATAAAAGGAGACTTTATATATCTTAACTATAGTTAATATTAATTAGAATACAATCACAACTAAGCCTAATAGACTTATGATAGATTATAATAAGATCGTAAACAAACCCGAACTGATAACAATTTAAGAGTCTTCTATTATTATAATCAGTTCTGATGATTCTGTTACTATAATAAGATCTATTCTACTAGAATAATTTATTCCCTACTATTTAAGCTGTATATATTATTTACCGGAGTATTACGGTTTTTCTTTAAATCCTATAAATCCTCCGAGTCTACCGAAGCTACTAAAGCTAAGATTGAAGCTAATCTATATAAGACTAGACGTTCTACAAGGTAACAAAAGTGCTAGTAAGGGATAAGAATAGATATAGGATAATACAGAGAGAGGAAGACTTACTATATTAAAAGTCATTATAAAATAGAAGATATCTTTTATTTTTGATAGGAAACCTCTATATATTAAAGATATTAAGATTCCTTAGTTATATAAGTAAGCTAAGAAGTTAAGATTTATAGATTATTAGTAAGTAGTAATAGAAAGCTAGATTAGTGACTATTATACAAAAGGCACTTTTGATATTATATATAAACCGCTAGACGTTATTCCTTTACCGAGCTAATAGGTATTCGATCTTAAGATGATAGTAAATAATAAAGTTATTAAGTTTAAGGTATATTAGGTAGTTTATAGAAATCACTAATAGAAGAAAGAAGACTTGCTTTTCTATATACTAGTGATATAAAACATACTTATTAAGATTGTGTTTACAGTTATTACTTAATATAGCTATAAGTAGAGACAATTTAACGCAATTGCTATATATTTAAATGCTTCTAGGAAGGATTACAAAGTTGTCTATATTATACAGCTAGTTAGTTTCGAATATAGTGAATCTAATATTAGTATTAAAGGATAGATATACTAGTTGAACTAGGTATTATTCAGTTTGCGAGATTTAGCTATATTATAGAATAAGAAGCTAGATAATAGGTTAAATAAGATTGCTTTCTATACGCTTAATAATAATCTATATATTTACATTAAGAAGTATAACAATTTAATATAGTTCTTAATTGTCTATATTAATAACTTTATTGCTACTATACCTATAGATAGAGAAGTTAAGTAGATCTTTTAGCAAGTCAAATAGTAGTTTTAAATCAAGGATATAGGAGAGCCGTTGTATTTTCTCGGCAGTACTATTACTTGAGATTATAAGAAGAGGATAATCAAAATATCACAAAAAGTATATAGTCTCGAAGCTCTTCGGCTTATAGAAATATAGTTATACTCTCTACTACCTATTCTATTGTTACTAGCAAGGAAATAGGATATAGAGAACAAAGATACAGAAATCTTACTTCGTAAAGATAAATATATATAATATAGGTCGCTTGTTAGTAGGCTTAATTAGCTTATAGTTAAGATACATCCTGATCTCAAGTTTACTATTATAAAGCTTCAGTACCGTACGGCTTCGCTGATAATAAACGATATAGAAGCAGTTTATATAGTTTATAAATATCTAAAGACGACTACTAAGCTATCAATTATACTTAATAAAGTCAATAACATAATATTCTTTACTTATACTAATACTTCGTATAGCAACTAGTATAATTCCAAGTCCACTAAAGGAGCAGTGTGGTTCTTTAGCGGTATACTAATATAGTAGCATTCAAGGAAACAGAGCATTATAACACTATTATCTATAGCTACCGAGTAGTATACTTTAGATAAACTAGCTCGAGACGTATAATGGTTCTTAAAGATCGTAAGTATACTTGATCTACCTTATATAGGAGATCCTATTGTTATTCTTATAGACAATATCAACACTTAACTACTTATAGCAAAGAAATCGTGTAAGAATAGTACTCGATAGCTTGATATTAAGTGGTTCTTCGTCAAAGATACGATCTTTCGGAACAAGATCGATCTTAGGAGAGTTAATATAAAGAACAATGTTGCTGATAGATTCACTAAGCCGCTCGACAAGGAAGCGCACGAGAAGTTTATCCAGATACTAGGTCTTAATTAATCTGCATATAAATTTACAGGTGAATAGGAGGTTTACAAAGTGCAGGAAATGCAGGAAACAGTCAAGAAAAGGGAGAGTTTTTATACAGATAGAGATACAGGGAGTTGCTTCATGTCATTTAGTCAGTCAGTCAGTCCTGAAGGGGGGTGTTGGAGAATCACGTGATATCACATGCATTGTCACATATATGTCACGTGACTCCGTTCCCCAGGACTTCCAGTTAGATAGTCGAGGGAGCTTCTCTCTCTCCTTCTCTTCTCCCAGAGTCCATGAATTCATAGTCATTCATTCCTGCATAGCCTTCTCTTTCGCTGACATTTATGGCTTTACTAATATATTTTCTATCTTTATAGGACCTATATAATAGTACCTTATCTATATACCTTCTATATCTCTCCTCCCACCGATAATCCTATTATATTGTCTCCTCCTCTATCTGCTATACCTAAGAAGCGCCTCTTAGACCGTCTTCTTAGTCCTAGTTCAGAGCCTCTTAGTATCCTTAATAGTAATAATAGAGATACTAGTAGTAATAGTAGTATTAGTACTATAGGACCTACTAGGCCTAGTCCTATATCTATAGCTAGTACTATTTTTAATCCTATACTTCCTACTAATCCTACTAGGGCTATTTTCGTACCTACCCTACTTCTTTCTATATTTTCTGCTCTTCCTAGTCCTTCTCTTATTCCCCCTAGTCCTCCTCCTATACCTCCTACACCTCCTACTAACTCTACTAATAACCCTAGTCCTACTATTTATAGCTATATAAACCTAGTATTAGATAGGACAGTATAAGTAGCTAATTATAAGTGATTTTTTGTACTTCTATATTATCTAAGCTAATCTATATATAGCTAATTATATAAATATAAATATAAACAATTTACCGCTTTTATTAAGCCTAAACAAGTCCGGTATAGATAACTAGTTTATATAGATACTTCTAGCTTATATAGCTCTAGACTAGTATCTTAACCACCTCACTACTAACTATACTATCTAGATAGGTATACCTCTCTGTATAGTTATTAGGTAGTTATATAGCTACTAAGCCCTTATTAGTTCTAAATATAATAACTATTTAAAGAGAAATAGTCTATTTATATACTACTATATTATTTTACTTCCGGATCCTTCCTAATTATCTATCTAGTAGGATTAGGCGTATACTAGCTATAGCTATTCTTCCGGTAGAAATAAGTATTTGTTCTACCTAGCTACTAAAATACCCCCTATATAGTTAATTAATCTAGTATAAGTATATAACCTATTAAATCTATCCTTAAAGTATCTAAATATACTTACTCTTATTATTTAGGCTAGACTTCCGCAAAGCCCAACTTTGGGCCCAAGGTCCGGGCTCGAAACCCGACCCTCAACGAGCTGGGGGTCGAACTTTTTGGGCTCGACCCGGACCCCGGCTCGAAGGGGGGGGGCTTGTCGGGCCCCCCCCCTAGACTCGAAATTGTATAAATCATGATCTTAGTGTTTATAAAATAGCTAAATTACCTAAATAAATAACCGTCTTTTACCTATATTTTAGTTAAAATATAGAATTATACTCTATTTTTATAATAAGAAAGGTGAAATATTTGGAAATTCTAGTAAATAGATATTTATCTTTAATATATTAATGTAATAACTAAGCTTTATAACTATATAGATCAATTTGTTAGAAATGTTCTATGCTTATAAGTTAATATCTACTGAAATATATATTCTGTACTAGGAACTATATATATCTTTATAGTCGAGTATCAATCTTAGATTAATATTAATTATAAGTAGCTTAACTTATTCGAATTTTATATAAAAAGAAAGTCTATATCTTTATAATTTCTATAAGTCTTTTAGATTACTTGTCCTACTAGTTCTAGATAAGCTACCTATATTTAATAATTTCTTATAGCTAATCAGTTAAAGTATTTTAAGGAAAATCAATATCTAATAAGCTAGGAATAGGCTAGAAATAGGCTTTTTATAGGTTATTAATAGGCTTTATAAGGGTTTCTCGAGCTTTATAGGCTTTTTTTCGAGCTTTATAGGCTTTTATTCGAGTTTTATAGGCTTTTTTCGAGCCGGCCCTACTTATTATAGATAATTTAACTAATTATCTATTACTATTATTACCCTCTATTTTAATCTATTAATTATTAATTTAACTAGTTAAGTAATACTTTTAGATAGTTAAGCTTCTTATAATATATTAACCCTTTTTTATAGATTCTTAAAAGCCCTTATAATTATAGGTTTTATTAACTCTATAATATCCTAAAGTTAATAGTTAGAGTTTATATTATCCTAATTTAAAGGTAATTATAATAACCTATCCTACCTTATACCCTCTAATTATCTAGCTATACTATTAATAAGCTAATAGACTTTTAATATCTTTATACTAGCTTTTCTTTAACTAGATAAACCTTCTTTACTCTCTTAGCTTAAACAATTTAAATATATTAGACCTAATTAGAAAAGATTATACTTCTTATATAATAGAATAAATCACTAAGAGTAAGTAGAGTAGTAGTTATAAACTAATTATAGATTAAAGAATAAGATTATATAGTACTTAAATTATCTTTTATATATCTAGAAGTATTTTATCTAGATAGCCTATAGTAGTAATAGTAGCCTAAAGATTATATATAAGTATTACTCTATAATCCTTAAGTATCTTTATATAGCTAAAAAAGATATAAATAGGAAGGATATATATTATAATATAACTATTATAACTAGATATCTTAGGACTTCTATCTATAAAAGGACTATAAGTAGAGATTAGTAATAAGGACAATTTAATAAGTTTATTTTATTAATAGTATAGATATCCCTCTAGTATAGTTTATATTACTAATATAATTAAAATAGGAAAATACTATCTAAGAGCTATTCTCTAAGATAGCTTAGAAGGATAATCTATTATAGTTTATTATAATTAATTAACTTTCCTTTTATCTTATTAAATATCTAATATTTTAATAGATAATATTATAAATATATTTAGTCTTAAGCCTTCTATCTATCCTCTTTATAGATATAGTTTAATATTGACTATCTACTTATATAAAAGAATACTAATACTCTATACTTAAACTACTTCTAGTAGATATAAAAATATTAATTATATTAGATTACTAGACTTTATTATTCGGATAAGTATTTATAGCTATTACTAGCTATTTTATTAATATTAATTAATTTTACTAGAAAATACTTCTTAGGTTTAAATCTTTTAAAGATACTTATACTAGTACTAATCTAAGTAATATTCTTTTATAGATACTTACTAATTATAATATCTAGGATTATATATTTAGGTTAACTATAGATAATATATTAAATAATAAGATCCTTATTAACTCGCTATAATAGGTATTATTAAGTGATATTTATATTATCCGAATATCCTATCTTATATATATTATCTAATTAAGTCTAAACTAATTTCTTAATCACTTAAAAGCAGTCTCTTAGAATAATATAACTAAGACTAAATAGTCTAATTGCTAATTAATACTTATAAAAGTAAATATCTAAAGCAAAAATTGTAGTATATCTTATATTTTAAATAAGATATAGTATCTTACTATTTATATCCGGGCTAGTCTCTAGTATTATAAAGTATTTATTAGTCTTTAGTCTTTAAAATAAGTACTTATACTACTTTAGGATATAAAGACTAAGTAAAACTTAATATTTCTTATACTTTACTAGGTAAAGAGACTTTGTGATTTCTTTAATATATTCTATATAGACTATAACTATAAAGAGATAATACTTAATAATAATAAATAGTATTAGATTAATTACCTTCTTTATTTTATAAAGCTATTCTATAAATATACTCTTATACTTTTAAAGACTCGAGATATAATTATATATCTAATATTCTAGATTTATAATATATTATTTAAGTATCTTAAGAAGTCTATTAAGTAGCTTTAATAAAAGTATATCCTATAGAAATAATAGATACTTTCCTTTTTTAAGGCTAGTTAATTAAAGCTTAATAAGTATTATTTGTAGATAGATTATAATTATAATTACCTTTATATAATTAGTACTATATTAGTATTAGATAATAGGTTCTAATTCTTTCTCTCTAATAATTAGATAAAGAAATAGCGTAATAAATATTAAGTCTTATTCTAAGATACTCTCTTATCTTACTAAGAGTATTATACTACTAGTTAAAGTCTATTAGTCTCCTCTTCTAGATTAAGGCTAAGTATAGCTCTTTATAATCTACTTTACCTAAAGAAACCGAAAGTAAAGCTAGTTAGTAATAAGATAATCTAGTATCTTAATAATAGTAAGTTATACTCTTCTTCTAATCTAAATATTTGTTACTAATTCTATATAGATATTATTAATTCTAAACTACTGTCCTTTTAGTGAGAGAATTATAGTTATTTTCCTATAATTACTTCGCTTATATAAGATATTCTTATAATTCTAGTAACTAGTATAAGTATAGAATAATTATTTAATACTACTCGTAATATTTGCTATTATTACTGCGGTTATATAAAGGCTAAGACTATTAAAGAGTTAATACTATTTCTTTATATATTAAGATTTAATCTTAAATTATATAAAGTAAAAGAGCTTAAACGATTCTTCTTTTTAAATAAAATCGAAGTATTAAGAGAGGAAAAGGATAATAAGCTTAATAATATTGAATTTGAATAGATTAGTAATATAGAAGAATAGCCTAAAAGCTCGGGAGGTTTAATTGATATTAATAATAATAATAATACTAGCAATAATACTACTAGCGATCGTCTATTGCCAATTTATAGTACTTAGCTATATATATTAAGAAGGAAAAGGAAGTATATAGAGGATAATATATATTAGTCTTATTAGTTTATACTAGATTTAATTATAATATATTGATATATATTTGAACGAATCAATGATTTATTGAATTTGAAGTGAATAATATAATCGAAATACTTAAAATTACTAGGAATTCCTATATTATTTATATAGTCACGAGAAATTGGTATATTTGCACTGTTTAGTTATAGGGAGGGGTTCGGGGGGCCCCCCCCCTTCGAGCTGTGGGCCTAAGCCTAAAGCCCGAAACTCGCTGTGGGCTTTGATCTTAGGCTCGAAACCCGACCCTTTTGAGGGCCGGGTCGGGTCGGGTTTCGGGTTTTTCGAGCTTTGCGGAAGTCTAATTTAGGCTATTACTATAGTCCCTACTATAGTATCTAAGGTCCCTATTATACCTATTAAGACAAAGAAGGATAAGGATAAAGACTATACTAATAAAAAGGACCTATCTAGTAATAGTAATAAGATTATTATAGATCCTTTTATTTCTACTAGTACTATTAAGACTAAATATAAGACTGCTAGTAGTAATCTTACTACTATAACCCCCTATAAAAAGACTAAGACTATTATAACTATTATAAAAAAGAAGTATACTAATATCCTTACTTACTAGAAAGAAGCTCCTATTCCCGGCCCTACCTATAATAGTATATAATACTACTCTTTATTAGCTAAGTCTAGTATTATATATATAAGTAATATATCTAGTTCTATCTACTTATATATAGAGCTTAAGGAGATATATATATAGTTAGAATTCGATCTATAACTAATAAAGAAGGTCTTAGTAGAGATAGACTATATTAAGAACTCTAATAAGAAGAATAATAACTCGGAGTATAAAGAAGAGAAAGATTTAGATATATCTATAAGTATTTTTATAGTCCTAGAATAATTTTTCTTTATAATATATAGCCTAGTATAATTAGACAAAGTATTTCTTTCTTTACTAGGATATTTCCGACTCTATTTATATTATACTTAACTTTTTATAGAGTAAATATATCTACCTATTCGTTTCTTACCCTATTTTTAATATAATAAACTTTATCATATTAATTTCTTTTTATAATTCTTAATAATAATAATAAGATAATAACTATAAAGAAGTATATAAATTAATCTAAATCTTTTAATATAGATTCTTAATAAATATCCTCTATTAATTCTTATTCTAAAGATATTACTAAGTTAGTATTATCCTCGGATTTATAGTTATTAGCTTCTAAATTCTATTTATCTATATCCGATAGGTCTAGTATAAGTATATTCTTATTATCCTTCTACCAATTTTTCTTCTAGTCTTATATCTATATTTTAGCAATTAGATACTTAGTAATAATATCCTCCCCTATAAATTTATAGTATATCCTTATACACTTAAATTCCTACTATTTAGCCCTTATAAAGATTAATAAATCTATATATATTAGCAATAGGGATTTAATCTTATTAAGAACCTTATATAGCTCTTTAAAATAGCTGATTTTTATACTAGCCCTTTATAATATAGATTGTCCTATAAAAGATACCTATAGATAGGGGTTATTACCTATATTTATATCTAATAGTCTTACTCTATTAATAAGGTTTCTTAGAATATATCCCTATAATTTAGCTAAAGTATATATCCCTAGTAGGTAGACTTCGGCAGAACCCATTTTAGGTCGAAGACTCCGACCCAAAACCCAACCCATTGGGTTTTAGGTTCCGCCTTCCATAACCCAACCCAACCTAAAACCCAATGGGTTAAACCTAATAACCCAATAATAACCTATTTAAATCTATTTTGGCATAAAATATAGGTCTTAGTATTTATAACAATACTAAGTTATTAAATAAAATTACTGTTTTTTACAACTATTCCGGTTTGTCTGTCAAATATTGCTATATTATTATAGTAATAAGTTAGAAATTTTATATAATTACTTTAAATTTAAAGCCAATTTACTTTATATTATATTAATTACTAATAAAAAATAAGATTAATTATAATATAATAATATTCTATCAATTTATATATTTATTAAATATAGACTATTAGAAATATATATTTGTAGTAGAGGTAAGTCTATATATATTTAAATATAAATATAAATAGAAATAGAAATTTCTTAATCTTAGTTTATTTTCTATATAATTGATATTATTTTAAAGCTAAATATCTCTTTTCTTATATTCTTAATTAATATATCTAGTAATTAATATACTATAGGAATTGAGATAGTTTATAAATAATCTCTATACTTTTATATATACTCTAGATAAAATATTTCTTAGTGATCTTTAGAGGGAATAGATTATAAATAGGTTCTCTTAGGTTATTAATAGGTTATAATAGGTTATAATAGGTTATAATAGGTTATAATAGGTTATAATAGGTTATAATAGATTATAAATAGGTTCTATTAGGTTCTATTAGATCGGACCTATTTAAATATAGCTTATATAGCTAATCAATTAATCTTATATCTTATATTATTTGATATATCTACTTTACTTAACCTATTTGTATATTTATTATCTAAAACCTCTTTTTTGTAAGTATATACTCCCTCTGATTATCCTTTTTATATTCTTTATAGTATTTATCTTTATAATAATTATATCCTAAAGCTAGTATTCTAACTTCCTACCTACTTTTTTTAATAGGAATATAGATAACCTTAGCTATCTTATTCTCTCTTCTTAGGCTCTAATCCTACCTAGTAGCTAATTTATAATTAAGTCTTTTAATACTATTAATACCGACTTTCTTTAGCCCTCTAACCTTCTATCGATCCTATCTTCTCTTACCTATATTAGTCCTAATCAGAGAAAGGTATATATACTTTATAACAATATAGTATATAAAGAATAGGTTAACTAGTAGCTATAAACTAACTATAAACAGAAAAGTAAGCTTTCCTAGGACTTAAATCGTAATTTAAATATATAAAGCAACTTTGACTAAGTTACCTATACTAAAAATAATATACTAAAGATAATATATAAATACTACTTTAAGATTTTAGAGTATCCTTATTCTCTATTATCTAGTAGTAAGGGCTATTATAGTATATTAATAATATTAAAGTATTTAAAGATAGTAGGCTATTATAAAGCTTAGTAGGAAAGGAAAGGAGAAATTACTAAGTTCCTTTAAAAGATTATAAATCCTTATATTTTATTTAGTTATTAGGTTTTACTAATACTCTTAGATATATAGGATAATAGCTAATTAGAAGCTCCTTTTTTATAGTTAGTTTAGGAAGAGTATTTTCTTTAATTTCTTACTCTTAATTAACTTCTATTCTATCTTATTAAATATCTAATATTTTATAAGCTATTCTAATTAGCCTACTCTATACTATCTATTCCTCTAATACCCTCTGTTATTATAATATACTATTATCTCTATAATATTATTATAGAATAACAGAAGTCTATCCTCTAAATACTACCTAATAATACAAAAATCTTAATTATATTAGATTACTAGACTTCTCTATATAATTAGATATTTATAGCTATTACTAGTTATTTTGTTAATAGCAATTAGATATACTAAGAGGTTCTACTTAGATTTAAACTACTTTATAGCTCTTATACTAGTTTAAATCTAAGTAGTATAGTCCTTAAAACTCTAGTTAAGTATTATATCTAGGATTAGATATTTAGAGTTATAACTAATAATACTACTAATAATAAGATAATAGTTAATATTATATAGTAGGTACTCTCTAGTAATATAATAGTAATCTGAATACCCTATCTTACTTATATTATCTAGCTATATTTAAACTAGCTCCTTAATTATCTAAAGATTATTTCTCTAAATAAGAATATAGAAACGAAGTAAACTAACTAGAAGTTATTTATAATAAAGATAAATACTCAGTATTAGATATAAAAGATCTTATATATCTTAAATAAGATCTATTATCTTACTATATATATCTATATAAGTCCTTAATACTAGGTAGCCTTTCTCTAACTTTAAGAAAAGAGACCCTAGCTTATTCTAATCTAGGATATAAGAACTTAGTAGAATTCTATATTCCTAATACTTTATTATATAAAAAGACTATACAGTTTCTTCTAGTCTTTCTATAAGAAGTATAACTATAAGAAGATATTACTTAATAATTAAGAATAGTATTAAATTAACTATCTTCTATAAATTACTCGGCTATTCTTTAACTATATAATAGAACTCTTAAAGATAAAGAAGGTTACAATATATCTTATCTTTAAGCTTTATAATACCCTTTTTAATCACTTTTTTAAAGTAAAGATACTACTTAAATATAAGTATATTCTATAGAAGTTAGATATACTTAAAGTACTTATAGCCGGTTACTTAAAGCTTAATAAGTACTACTCTTAAACTAATAATCTTAAAGGATATATCTATATAATTAGGACAATACTAGTATCTAATAGTAGATTTCAATTCTTCTTATCTAATAATTAGGAGCCTTATTAGTATAATACCTACTAGAAATCGTTCTAAAAGTTATTAATTCTATATTAAGAGTATCTTATAATAAGTTATAAATCGATTAATACTCTAATAATAACTTCTAGTTCTAGGCTAAATAAGATACTAAAAAGTAATAAGATATCTATAAAACTAGCTAGTAATAAAATAATATAATATTTTAATAGTAGTATACTAATAATCTATTTCTTCTCTATAGAGGATAATACTAATTATTTATATTACTAGATCTAATTAAGATTAAATCTCTTTAATTCTAGTAAGAGAATTAATCCCGTTTCCCTATAATCATATTACTTACTTATAATATTCTCTCTATCTTAGTAACTAGTATTAGTATCGAATAGCTTTTTAATACTATTCGGGATATTTGTTACTACTACTATAATTATTTAAGATCTGAAACAATCAAGAAGTTTATATTATTTCTATATATAATAAGATTTAATCTTAAGGAAGCTAAGGCAAAGCAGCTCTAGTAGTTCTTTTTATTAGCTAAGCTTAAGTTATTAAAGAAGGAACTTAATAATTATATAAAGGATACTAAGTTTAACTTAATTAGTAATAATAAAGAGAAGGAGGAGAAGGGAGTAAATAGTAGACTATAAAAGATATCTCCTTATCTAATAAATATAGATATAGAGATAATAGAGCTATAGTTACTAGAGTTTATAATTTAGATATAAGCCTTAGGGAGAAAATATAAGAGTAGAGTAGATAATAATTTTAAGAAATATTAGAGAAATATATCCTAATACAATTATCCAATTTATTCTAATTTATTCTAGAAGACCTATCTATAAACAAAATACTTAATATTATAAGCAAAAAGTATATTAATTATACAGCTCTACGCTAGAAGGCTATTTAGCTAGTTTGCTCTATATTAGGGTCCTAATAGGTTACCTAATAGGTTTTGGGTTATTACCTATAACCTAAAACCTATCATTAGGTCGAGGCAATAGACCTAAAACCCATTTTGGGTTAGGTTAGGTTAGGTTAGGTCCGGGTTATAGTGGGTCATGCCGAAGTCTACTAGTAGGTAACTTTCGAGTATCTTATATAGTCTAAACTATATAGTTTTATACTTTTTCTTTACTTTATTTTATATTAGGACCTAGTCCTCTAGTTTAAAGCTTATTTTTATAACTACTATATCCCGGATCTATTATTTTTTAATTATATAAATAAATAGTAGTTTATTCGCTTTAGAGTAAGTATCTAAGAGATACTAGATCTATTCTTTCTAGTCCTTTTAAAAGTAAGTATCTAAGAGATAGCTTTTATTAGATAAGATATATAGATATACTCTATATACTAAGTAATATAGGCTTCTCTTTAATACTATATACTCCTATATATAGATAGCAAATATTACTTATATAAGATATTCGTCCTATAATCTTATAAGTTTACCTATTAGGTATTTTGTTAATATCTATCTAACTAATCTATTAAAATTCTCTACCTTACTATTAATATAAAGATAGTAAGATATAATTATATAATATTATACTTAGATTAGTACTATAAAATAATATACTATACTAAAAAGTAGATTTAGGCTATTATCTAAGATTAGCTCCAAAAATATACTATAATATATATAGATATCCTAGTATAGAAATTCTATAAAGATCTCTTTAGTTATATCTAGGACTACTTATAATACCGGCTATCCTATAGTATAGTCAATTACTATAATAATCTATCTATTACTATTAGAAGTAGTAGGTAGATAACTAATAAGATTAATACCCTAATATTAGAAGAGATACTCTCCTTTTATAACTATATATTATACTTCTTTATATTCTAGGCTCTTCCTAGAGCTTTATATAATCTAGCAATTTAGATAAGTTTTTACGGCTTCCTCGATATCTATTTTTATAGATAGCTACTATCTATAAGACTATACAATTCTATATAGGTCTAGAAAGCCTAGATAGCCGAACTTCTAATAGGACTTATATACTAGATTAGTATAAAATAGTACTTTAAGATATAGAGATATCTCTCTATTATTATAGATATAAATTAGCTACTAATTAACCTCTACTAATATATTCCTATTAATTAGTATATCCCTAAAACTTAGGTTTATAGCAAATTTTTTTATAGCTTAGGCAGTTATATAGTTATCTAGTTCTATCCTATCTTCTAGGAACCGGATAGTTACTACTAGCTATTCTTTTTTAGGAATATTATATATTATACTTATAATAGTAAGATAAATATCCTAAATAGTTTGTTCTTAGCTTATATTAGTAGGTATACTTTTAATTAGATCTAATTATTAGCTAATTATATCTACTATAATATTCTTAGAGCTCTTTCGGTAATAAATTACTAGATAGTATTCCTAGAATTCGGTAACCTAATATATAAGATACTTACTATATTCCTTTATAATATTAAGATACTATAAACTCGTATTATTAGTAATAATTATAGTTTCAAAATAGTTATTATTAATATATTAATCTTATATATAGATTGTCTCCTTAATAGCTAGGAGTTTCTTCTTATATATAAGATAGTTTAGTTCCGTCCTATAGAACTTCTATCTATTATATATAATAGGGTAGAGTACTTCTTTATTATCTTTCTATATAAGGATTATACTAAATATCTATTTAGAAGTATCTATCTTAATTATATATAGTTTATTCCGGTTAGGTTACTTAAAGATAGATATAAAAATAAGTAGTTTCTTAATTATATAAAATACACTTTTATAAGCCTCTATCTATATAATAGGTTAGAAATACTTCTTATATAAGATACTATTACTCTCTTTTAGTAGTTTATAGAGTAGTATATAGATTTTTGTAAAGTCTTTAATAAATCTATAGTAATATATAGTAAATCTTATAAACTATTATATATTATATATATTTTTAGATTATAACTAGTTATTTAGGGCCTCGGTTTTAGCTATTAGAGGCCGAATAGTTCTATTCCTAATAATATAACTATAAAATTCTAGCTAGTTAGTAGCAAATTAGTATTTTATTAGTAAGATATATAGTTCCTATTCTACTAATAGTATAAGGACCTATTCTAGATATTTATAATATTCTTCTATTAATATAGAGAAGATTAGGATATTATCTAAATAGATAACTATACTTTAGTCTAATATAGGCTATAATATATTATTAATTACTAACTAGAATATAGTAGATATATTATAGAGTCTAAATAATATAATAAGTTATTTATATTTGTCCTAAATTATATTAAATATAGTCTTTTCAATTATATCTTTCTTTATTTAGATCTACTAATACTCTACTATAAGATTAACTTTTAATAAGAACTAGATATTACTTACTATATTAAGTAATTCCTAGATTTATAATAGTAGATATTTATTCTTCTTTATAATCTAGTTAAATATATAGTAGTTAATATATATATATTACTTCCTATTAGATTTCTTAATAAAAATAACTAGGAATCCCTATATACTATTAGAGTAATAGATTAGACCCTTCTAGATAAGTTCTTTAATCTATTTTATCTATTTATTAAGTTTCTCGGTAGATAAGATATAGGTATTAATATTTATAGGCCGAGCTATATTAGTCTTAATTTTATATATAATATTTTACTCGGAGGATAGGGCTATTAGAAATTCCGAGTAGAAGAGGTTTTTATATTTCTCTAGAATAGCCTAAATTTAAGGGTTTTCGTACTTTAGTATCTCGGCTTAGGATATAGTAGTATTATTAGGTTTTATCTATATTATAAAAAGCTATATCTCTCTATTCTTTTTTTATAATATTCTTATAATATATCTAGTAGATATTAGGTTAGTATATATATTATCCTTTATAATTATATATAACCTATTTATAAAGTATATATTATAAGTTTTATACTTATAATCTATAAGTATTATAATAGATATTTACTAATTAATTTATAAGTTTTTAGAGTAAAAGAAGTCCTATCTTAAGATAATATTATACTCTATTTCTAGGATTTATATTTTAATATAACCTATTTACTTCTCTAGTTTTATAAGAAGTATTATAAAGCTAGCTATTTCGAGATACTTTCTATTAGTAATTATTACTAATAGAGAGATCTTCAGTTTTTATAATTATATAGTTCTATCTATCCTTTACTAGATATAAGATAATATAAAGATATTACTTACTCTATTATTAAGAAGTATTCGGATATATAAAAGCTATCTAGGGATTATATAAATCCTTTCCTAATAGAATATTAATAAATCACTTATAATATTAAGAGATATAGATAGATATAGTAGTTTTTTCTATTATTACTAGTCTTTATATAATAATTTATATTATTATATCTTCTTCTTCTATCTCTAATATTAAGATAGGGCTTCTAACTAAGCCTATAAAGATATAGGTTTAGAGTATTATAGATTAAGGAGATCTTCTATATCAAATTATAGTTATTTAAAAGCCTACTAAAGATAGCTAATAAAGACTTTTATATTATATAGCTATACTAGTTTTCTACTAGCTTTATTCTATAATAAGATATAGCTTTTTATTATTGCTTTATCTCTTCTATCTTTAGTATATAGTATATATAAGTAAGATAGCCTAGCTTACTATAGTTATAATATAAATAGATCTCTTTAGCTGCCTATAAGACTAGTAGTTAGCTAGTAATAACTAATAGGTCTATTTTATTAGGACCTACTAAGATATTTAGTTTATTCTAGTAGTAGTATATAATTATTAGACCCTATTTATAGCTAATAAAGAGGATAATAATTTCTAATAGTATATTAGGCTATTCTTATTCTATAGCCTACTTAGTCTAATATTCGGTTTTTATACTTATAATAAAGCAATAGATCAGTAGTTATTCCGAAATTCTAGTATTAAGGTCTACTATAGCTTATTATAAATTGCTAGTATAGATACTAATAGATATTTAGTCTTATTTTAAGCTATTAAACTTCTCCTAGAGTTTCTCCTAGCTTAGGTATTCAAAGAATTCTCTCTTAATCTAGCTTTTAAAGTTATCCTATATAGTAAATATACTAGAATATTAGTTTTTACAAACTTATTTATAGTTCTTAAGGTATTATAATACTATTTTTATAAGTTTTCTACTAGTATAGATAATATATACAACTCCTAGTATATTATACCCGGTAATATTTATTAATTTAGTAAAGTAGTAGTTATAATTAACTAACGTATTTCACCACCGAGCCGCCACCACCACCGAGCCGCCACCCCACCCAAATATATTAATTTCAAATGCATTTATCTCAACCATAACGCCATTAATTTAAATCAACTAACTAACTAGTCTATCTAGACATATTTCTCTTCTATACCCTGGCAATCTGCATATTCCACACCCCCAGGGGGGCCGCATACATGACTGAATAGTCAATTCTCTAGATATACCGGGGCCGGGAGGTAGTGCTTCAATTGCTTCTTATTACTACATAATTAATACAGAGGCTTCTTAAACTAAAAGGCCTTCTTCGGCAGATATATACCTCCGAGATCTAGTACGCTTTTACTTCTACTTCTCGTTAGCAGTACGTAATTCCTTATTTTCTTTAGTAAGTAGGATAGCACCTTGCATTGTAAGACAGAAGCCTCTTATAAGCTAGTTTAATATACAATCTAATAGGCTAGGTAGGCTTCGAGATCCTATACAAAGTAAAGCTTTAATTAATAAAGCTTACCGATATAGTTCTTTCTCTATAGCTAGTATTTTTAGTATAAAATTACGGCTTAATTTACTCCCCCTACTTAGAGAGAGGGTAGGTATTCGAAGCCGTATATTAAGCTTTAAGATAACTCGATCAGATATAAATAGAACTAAACCAGTTACTACAAAGCTATTCTTAATAGTCTCTGCTTTAAAGGCTTCAATTTATATAGGAAGATAGGCTTTAAGAAAGTCCAATTTATCAATATAATTAATCCCATTCCGTATTTTAAATTCAACCATCCGGCTATATAATCGTTTTAACACTGCAAAACAACTAATATCTAGAGATTATAAAAGATAAGATAAATACACTAATATACAGATTAGTATTATCTTATTTTACTCGTATATTTTATCAAATTAAGGTATTAAATAACTTCCGTAGCTATCAAATATCAAAAGCCGGTATACCCCCTTTATATATAAAGTACTAGGAATAAAGAGCTTCTTTAGCCAGCAAAGACCAATTTTATCGGAAGTCTAGCTATTAGGACTAACTTCAAAGCACTAATCCTCCGGAAGGCTGTTAAACTATAATTCAATAAAGACCTTACCTTTAAAAATCATATACAAAGGAAGGGCCTATCCTAAAGTATTCGTATATTCAATCACTATCACCTATTTACAATTTCTAGATTATAAAACTAGCCTCTAACTATAGTATTCACTCTGTATAATAACCTTTGCAGTTACAGTCAATCCTATTGCAAAGCCAGTCTTATCAAAGTTATAAATATCATTAGGATCGATTCTATATTAAAGGATTATCTTTTGAACCAAATCGAACCACTCCCTAATAATTTTAGGGTCTTCGCATTTCGCACGCTCGTAATTATACCGTTTCGAGAATCGGGAGGAGAGAAGAGGATATCGTTTAACGAATTTTGTAACCCAGTTTTGGCCGACCGAAAGAACCGGAGTAATTCCACACTTTTAAAGAAGAATATCCGCTATTTCTCGTACCATAAAGGGCCGGGGGGCTCCTCTACATAGATCTATAGAGAGAATCCATTTTTCAAGAGTTTCTTCCTCAGTCTCTATCAATTTATGTGAATTTGCGCGTATAGTGCTTCGTTCGGTATAGCCGTTAAAACAATCGCGTAGGGTAGAACGGGGTATATTAAAAGTATGGGCAGCGGCAGCAATAGTACGAATTTCTTACTTCTTAATAGCCTAGATAGCTAATAAAAGCCTACCCTCTTGCTCTATTAAATCTCTAGAGCTTCGGGGGCGAATTGGTGGCATGGTAGGTAGTTGAAGAAGAAAGAGTAAATTAATTGACGCGTTTTTTGGGTGGGGTGGCAGCTCGGTGGTGGTGGCGGCTCGGTGGTGAAATACGTTACCTATTTATAGGCTATATTACTCTAGATAGTTCTATTATAGTTATTAATCTTTTAAATATTATTAATAATAGACTATTTAATATCTTTATCTATATTACTTAGATTAAAAATATTTATTAATAGTCTAGTAGCCTAGTTCGGAATAGAGGTGACTATCTCGGATATTTCTAATCTAGTTAGTACTACTAGGGCTGTCTATAAAGATACTTAGATATTTATCACAAGTCTATTTAGTTAGGCAACTTTAGCTTAGTATATAAGTAGACTTTATATCTATTTTATAGCTATATATATCACTAGATAGACTACTTTATAGTCCTAGATATTATATAAATAGAGATAAAGCTCCCTTTCCCTATCTGTTAGAATAATAAGGGCTACTTAGATTTTAGTAGTAAGTCCGGTATAGACTTACTTACTAGTAAGAGTTTAGGACTTAGAGGTACTTATCTTATTTTCGGGTATCTTAAGGATTATAATATAATTATTACCTCTCTTTTTCTATAGTAGTAAAATATCCTATTTATATAGGCTAGTCTTACTAGATATAGATCTATTTTCTAACTTATTTAGGTAAGTAATACTCTGTAAAGATTATATATATCCTAATAGCCTATTTATAGCTAGTTAGATATCTTTAGGAGGTTATATATTTCTTATACTACTTATTCTAGATATAGGATAGTCCTTAGTATATTATTAGTTCGCTATAGCTTTTCTAACTGTTATATCGTATATTCTAGTTATACTATTCGTCCCGGTTCGTATTTTTTTTTATAGCCTTACTCGAATATAGGTCTACTAGATTGTATATTAGGTTAGGGTATAAGAGTAATAAGGTCTTTTAGAGTCATATCTTTATAGTATATTCTCTATAAGACCCCTATAGGTCCTATTATACCCTTTCCTAGTCCTCTACAGAGGGAGGATTAAACCAATATACTACTAGATATAATTTAGAAAGAATCATATAGTTTGTATTAGATAGGACATATTATAACACTATATACAGCTCGATACGGTATATTATATATGCTAAAGTAGCATTGTACAGGACCGAAAGGTCCGCACAGTGCCCTAGGGCCACTAGAGACACAGATTCCATGGCTGGAATGAGCTCTGCGGATCTCAGTATTATAACCTACTTAATACTAAAACCTTCTCTATATAGACTAACTTTAAGGAATAGATTAAATAGGAGTTTATAGAATACCTATCTACTAAAAAGCTTTATAAGCACTATAAAATACTTAAATAAGATACCTAATCTATCTAGGAATATACTACTAATCTCTAATAGATTATCTCTAATCTTAATTAGAGTATCCCTAATCTAATACTTATCTAACACTTTATTACTAGGACTAAAGCTATATATTATACTAAATAGGTAGAAGAATAGGATTAACTAAAAACAATCAAGAAAGTAATCTTCTATTTTATCTAGTATAAATAAGAATAGGCTATTACCTAGAAGTATAAAGGATTAACTAACTAATACCTAGATACTATAGATATTAATAATAAGATTATTAATATAGCAGAGTTATAACCTATAAGAACTAAGATCTATAAATACTATAACTATAGAAAATAGGGATATCTAGCCTATATATATTAGAAGTCTAAGATAGAAAAGATAAAGCAAAAATAAAAGACTACTTCTAAATAGTCTTACTAACTATTAAAAAACTAGTATAGCTATATAATATAGAAGTCCTTATTAGCTATCTCTAAAAGACTTCTAAACTATTATAGTTTAATATAGAGAATATCCTTAACCTCTATTATCCTATAAATATAAATATATATACTTAAGAGCCCTTATTATAGTAATTAAAAGAGAGAGAATTACTATCTCTTTTCGTCTTCCTAAATATATTAAATAATTTACTTATATTCTACTAAGAAAAGATTTATATAAGAGTTACTAATATTATATATATTTATATACTTCTTAATAGTAGGGTAAATAATATATTTATCTTACTATATATCCTTAAGATACTAGTTAGATATTTTTAGATCCGAAAACCCTAGATAAGCCTATTAGTCACTATTATAAATAGTAAATAACTAGAAATAAGTAGGTTTATACTTCTTCCTATTAAGATTAGTAGATAGATAGGATAAATTAAAGCCTAGATACTCTAAATAGAATATAATATTATCTTTAGTTAGGACTTCCTCTAAAGGGAGAACCTATATATTAACTAGTAAATTTTAACTATAATCTTTATAGATATTAACTATTATATATATATTATCTACCTAACTAGTAAGTTATAGATAATTATAGAGAGTAATATATATATCAATTTAATCTTAGTATAGTAGATATACTAGATTCTATAAACAAATAAATATAAGATATTCTTATTTATAATCTACCTAATAGACAATAAGCCTAAAAAGACTATTTCTAGTCTATCTATATATAATAACCCTAAGATCTAATAAATCCTAACAAAATATAAAGACCTCTTTTATATAGAACTACTAACTACCCTATTACTAGAATAGAATATAGTATATAAGATCTATATAAGTATAAATAACCTTATTAATATTAATATATATAGACTATTAGCTAAAAAGCTTATTTAGAAGGGCTTAATCTAATAGTCTAGTAGTATATAAGGCTTTCTAATAGTATTTATATAGAAGCTATATAGGAAATAGAGAATATATATTAACTATAAAGCCCTAAACAATATAATAGAGAAAAATAGGTATCCCCTATTATAAATCTAAAAGCTCCTAGATATTATTAGGAATACTTAGATCCTTTCAAAAATTAACCTTATAGCTAGATATTAGTAGATCTATATAGAGAAGGACTCTATTAAAAAGACTATATTTAATATTATCTAGAGAAAATATAAATAGCTAGTAATATCTTTTAGACTATATAATACCCTTATAATATTTCAATTAATAGTAAATAATATCCTATACTTATTATTAGAATATAATATAATAGTTTATCTTAATAATATCCTTATCTTCTCTAACTCTCCTAAAGAGTATAGAGGGTATATTAAATAGATCCTAATACTTTTAAAAGAATAGGAACTATATATCTCTCTATATAAATATATCTTTACTACTTAAGAATTAGAATTCTATAGCTATATTATTAGGAATAGGACTATCTAACTACTCTCTACTAAGATCAAAGCTATATAAGACTAGCTATAACTAAAAACAGTCTATAATATTTACTAATTTATAGGACTAGCTACTTACTACTAGAGATTTATCTATAACTTCTTAAAAGTCTATATATTACTATATAAACTCCTAAAAAAGAATAATAGTATCCTCTAAAAATAATATTTCTACTCTATTATTTAGATAGAAGCCTATAAAAATATATTTAGAAAGATTAAAGACCTATTTATATCTATATTAGTCTTAAAACAGCTAGACTAGAACAAACTATATATTATTAAAATAGATATCTTAGAATAGACCCTAAGAATAGTTCTAATATAAGAAGATAATAATAAGAAGTTATATCTAGTTACCTATAATAGCTAGAAACTTTATAAAGTAGAGCTTAACTATCTAATTTATAAGAAAAAACTCTTAGCTATTAAGAAAGCTATTTATATATAAAATAAATATATTAATAAGAACTATTTCAAAACTATTATTATTATTAATAATATATACTTATAGTATCTAAATATTATAAGAGAGTATAATAAATATCTTATATAATAGATTACTAAGTTTTAATAATACTAATTAGCTATATACTACTAAAAGAGTTTAGAAAATATTATAATAGATATTATTAGCTACTAACCGGATCTAATTAGGATTATACTAGTAAATATAAGCCTTAAATAATCTATATAGGATATATATCTTATTATAATAATAATAGTCTAAGATATCCCTAAGAAAGAGTAGCTAATAGCTACAATTTAGTTCCTAAAAGATAATATAAAGCTAGATAATAGTACTATAAAGAAGGCTATAAAGAAATATATAAGATAACTTAGTCTCTAAAGTATATATATATTTATATAAATCTTTCTAGAAGAGAACTAGATCCTAATCTTTATCTATAAAAATAATATTATCTCTCTATATCTAGAAAAGCTATTCTAAACTAAACTATTATAGAATACCTACTAAGAGTTTAAATATCTTAGCTTCCTAGGCTTTAATAGTATTATCTATCTCTAAGAATAGTAGCTATTAATCCGAGTAGATATTAAGAAGTCTATAAAGGACTATATAAACTACTAAGTATTATAAGGGTCTTATAAAGGCTTTAAATAAGAGATAGTCTAATATATAGTAATAGCTAGTATCTACCTATTTAAATAATAGGATATTAATCTTATTAGAGTACTTCTAACTATATTAAATAGAAATTAGTAGATTATTATTATAATTAACTATACTATAGGCTAGCTAGTTATATAAGTAATTCCGGATACTATTAAAGAGACCCTTAGGGAGTTCTTATACTATAATATTTATATATATTATAATATATTTAATAAATTAATCTTAGATAATAGTATAAATCTTCTCTCTAAAGCAGTATAGTACTTTATAAGACTACTTAAAGCCTATTATAGAACTACTATATTATACTATCTCTAAACAAATAATAAAGTCAAAAACTTTAATAGATTAGTTAGCTATATACTTATAAAATATCTTATAGATAAATCTATAAGACTATAAGATAAATACCTAATAAAAGTATTATTTACTATATATATATAGGAATATATTATTATAAAAAAGAGCCCCTACTTCCTAGTCTATAATATATATCTATATATTATTACTAATAGTAATAAACTACTAGAAGTCTAGATAAATATTAATTAAGATAAATAAATATAATAGCTTATAAATACTTACTTAAAAGTAAATAAGCTCTTACTTATCTATATAGTTAAGAAACAGAAAATCTATAATATAATTATTATAAAGATAAGCTTTAAACTAGATAACTAGATTTTAGTATAGAATAAAGTAAAATAGAAATTCGAGAGTATATAATTTAGACTATATAAGATTATATAGGCCTATCTACTTAGGATATATATACTTATAGAATTAAATAGATATATTCTAAGAAACCTTATTAATAAAGCTAGACTTACTAATATAAGTATTAAGAGAGACCTAATCTTATAGGCCTTACTAGCTAGCTATTTAGTCCTAAGATAAGCCGGATAGAAAATTAGCTATCTTAAAGAGCTCTATAAGATCCTTAATAAGATCAAACTCTCTCTATCTATATATATAGACCTATCTATCTTTATAAGAGAGAAATAGTAGGAATTTAGATAGTTAGAAGCCTATACTAAATTCCTAGAAGAGAAAGTTATAACTAAATATATTATTATAAAGATATAAGTAGCTATATATAAGAGATAGAAAATAGAAACTATTAATAAAATACCTAAGTAGGACCTACTAGATATTAATAAATAAGACTTAGAAGTAAATAACTATAAATCCGAGAATTTAGAGTTATATAAATCCTTAGGATATAAATTAGTAAAAGATACTTATTAAAAGCCTAAATAAGATTTAGTCTAACTAGTATATCTATTTATAGTTATTATTCTATCCCTATTAAAAAAGATCTAGAATATTTATAGCTATAGAAGTAAAAAACTAGAATAACTAAATTATATTTCTTATTAAAATATAATAGATAAAGCTATCTATAAAAGATAAGGCTTAAGTAATACTAAAATATAAAGAAAAATAGGTATAAATACTTTAGAATCTAATAAATATTAAAGAATAGGAGTATAAAACTCCTATAAGAAACTATAAAAGATATTACTAGACTATATCTCTTTATTAAAAATATTAATTAAGCCTAAACTATCCTCCTTAGACTCCTTCTTCTCTTTATTAATAGTCTTATTAGTTATACTCTATTACTCCTTTAATATAGCTACTATATATATAGTATTATAGTTAATAATAACTTATATATAGACCTCCTAAAGCTACTTAAAAATATCTATAAACTAAAGCTTATCTTCGGCTTAGTATATCTTTAGCTAGTCTAGAAAGATTTAATATAACTCTATATTATAGTCTAAGCCTAAATAGAGTATTACTTCTATCTATATAGAAGGATTAGAAATCTTCTTAGACTTTTTCTACTTCTTTTTTCTAGAATTATTATTATTAGTAAAAGAGTCCTTAGCTATATATTTTTTTAGACTCTTACTAAGAGTTAAGAGACCTAAAATAGTCTTATTCTTATCCTTATTATAGTCTTTTATCTTATCCTTACCCTTATTAGTCTTCTTACTTTTCTCTTTCTTAGTAGTAAGAGCTAGAATAGGAGTATCTATCTTAGTAGTATCTATAGCTAGAATCTTATTAATTACTCTAGCCTTAATCTTCTTAATAATCTAGATAGTAGTTATATAATAGGCTAAACTAGGGTCCTTTAAGAAGATACTATTAGGCTAGAACTAGTATATAAGATTATATAACTAGTATAGAAAATTAGATATATTACTAGTAATATCTATATATATTAGCTATATAAACAGAATAATATAGATCTAAAAGAGGACTTATAGAAAGAATATTTACTAGCTATACTAAAAAACTAGTAACTTATATAAGTAAGAGACTATTAAAAACCTAATCTAAGTAAGTATACTATCTAGTATCTATTAAAAGAATTATTTTCTCGGATATAAGGATTATAGATATAACCTACTAAAGTCTTATAGCCGATTAACTAGCTAAGGGCAGTATAAATATTAACTAGGGTAGAGATATAGGAAGTTCTATTAGTATACTAATTAAGTAAGGGATATTATAAATCTATATAAGATTATAACTAATCTATTAGGCTTAATAATAAATAAGTAAGTAATAGGAATCTATTTATATCTAAACTAGTATTTCTAGCTATAACTTAGCTAGCCGAATAGATACTAGCCACTATATTATTAAGTAAAATATAAGACTAGCTACTAATACTACTATAAGTAGGAATAGCTAGAGGCGCAATAACCGCCTTTATAGATAGAATAAGAGGGCTAGCTATAAGAACCATCTTAGCTATCTTAGTACTACTATTGTCTTTACTAGTCTTTATAGCACCTTCACTAGTACTATTATTATCTTTACTAGTCTTTATAGCACCTTCACTAGCACTACTATTATCTCTACTAGTCTTTATAATACCTTTACTAGCACTATTACTACCTATAATAGCTCTACTAATACTAATAGCTATATCTATACTACTAAGAGATTCTAGAGCTTCGGGGGATAGAGTCAGATAAAGGAACTAAAGATAGTAAATATCTAATAACTATTAAATTATTATATATATAGTTATACAAAAAGCCTAGCCTTGTTTTCCCTTTATAAGAAGATTAATAAGAACAAGACCAATATTAGCAATATTAATAGGGTTAGATAGGTCTAAATCATTAGTAATAGTATATATCCTAGATATCTACTCCTTAATTTTAGCTATAATAATAAGCTTAATATCCTAGAGACCTAGTTTATTCTCGTAAAAGACCTATATAATATATAAGACTTAACTAGGGACTAATAATAGGATCGGACCCTTATATATAGCTATAGAGAAGGCCTCTATAGTCCCTAAAACCTTCTTAGATACTATCAATTATATCTAATAATAACTTATTAATAAAGAATATACTTAAATAAGATAAAAGTAGATAAAAGAGATAGAAAAAGTAATAAAGAGTAAAAAGAGAGAAAGAGGAAGAAAGACAAAGTAAAGACTAAAAGAAATAATAAGTAACTACTAGAGGAAGATATACTTAATTATATATATAATAAGTAAAAGTCCTAATAATAACCTTCGGACTAAAACTAGTCGATTTCGTATCTTAAAGAGCCTTCTTTTGTCTATACCCTATTATTATCTCTCTTACCTACTTCTTTAACCTTCTTTTATAGTCTATTTTTATCTTTCTTAGCTAGTAATAGTCCTTTATTACCTAAAACAATAGTCAAAAAGGGATAAAACAATCTTTAAAGACCTTTATCAAACTATTCCTAGAGAACTTACTAAGAAATTTCCTTTATCTACCTAGATATAACTGTATATTGAATCACGGACTCGCTATACCCCTATATATATTAAAAACTCTGCTTCTAGATCTAGACTTTTACTTATATAACCTATTCGGAGAAATAGAGGACCAGTTTCTGCTTGATAGGGGAGAATAAGATCCTAGAAGCCCCTTTTCCTATATAATCCGCACCTTTGGTTTCTATACTGGGCCGTACCGGGCCGTACGGATCCCTCGATGCACTTATGGATACACTGGGTCCCCATAGGAAGGCAGTATTTAGTATGTTAGAACCCCAACCTAATAGAAACCATGCGATCCCTTCCGAATCACAATAGTATCTATTTTTTTTTTTTTATATAAGTACTATATTTATTAATAATAATACTAAAGAACTTAATACTCTTTTAGTAGAAATTATACTTTAATAGTTTAATATAGAGATTAGTATTTTATAAATATTTTAGGATCTCTTTAATAGCTTTAGTATAAGAGTTATAATCTTTAGAAAAAATAAGGATATTATTAAGATAGATAATATAGATAATATTAAGCAAATTATTTAAAGTATTATAAATATAGCTCTAAAAAGTTATAAGAGTATTTATTAAATTAAAAGATATAACTATATACTTAAAGTAATTATATCTAGTATAGAAAGCTATCTTTTATTTATTATTTTTTTATAGGCAAATCTTATAGTAAATATCTTTAAGATTAATCTTAGTAAAGATCTTAGTCCCTACTAATTAATTAAGGATCTTTATAACTAAAAGGAGAGGGTACTAGTTTTTTACTAATATATAATTAAGCTCTCTATAGTTAATATATAGATATAGGCCTCTATCTTTCTTTAGAGTAAAAAGGACTAGTATATCTATAAAGCTTTTTAATAGATAAATATATCTATTTTTAAGATTATCTTAGATATATTAGTATAGGATTTTAAGTTCTTTATATAAAAAAGAATATAGAGACTTTACTAGTAGAGTATATCTCTTAATTATCTTAATTATATAATCTATACTAGAATTTAAGATAGAATCTTAGTTTTAAATTATTAAAGATATATTAGTACTCTTCTAGTTCTAGGGATAGTTAAGTCTAATTAATTAGTTTATAAGTCTAGGATTCTTTATCTTTATCTTTTAGTAGCTAGATATCTTCTAGTATTTTTACTACTATATAGTAGATAGTCCTATTCTTATAATCTTTTATAAAGTAATATAAGCTTACTAGTTCGAAATTTAGAGTTCTAAATTATTAGGTTCTACTTTTATAGTTAATACTAATATTAAATTTATAAAGAAATATTATTAAAAGTAATATAAGACTATTATATAAATAATTAATTATAATATATAATTATAAAATAGTCCTTATAATCTCTTTAGAATCTATAAGTATTATAGATATTATATAAATATCTTATATTTATAACTAATCCTAATTTATAATTTATAATAGAGATATTAAGAGAGATACTTATTAAAGCTTTTAAGCTAATATAAACTACTTATTAATAAGATCTAATTCTATATAAGTATTTAGGTCTATAGTAATTTTAGTATTATTATAAAGAATTATTTAAGTACTTAAATATATATTAGTTTTTATTTATAAAAGTAAAGCTAAATCTTTAGGATTTAATTTAGCTTCTTTACTTTTTTTTAGGTCTTATCTTTTTAGATAAAGTTTACTTTAGTCTTCTTATTCTATTCTTTTCTATTTATCTTATTAATTTATTAATTTATTTTCTTTTAGAGATAATTATAAGTATAATATTTTAGATCTCTATAGATAAAATAGGTTCTTTTTTTTATATTATTATTTTTTTTCTATAATTAACTAACTAGATCTATATCTAGTAATATAGATCTATATCTTTTTTATAAGTTAGAATAGGTCTTTAAGCTATCTTAATCTCTATCTCTACTATAATATCTTTCTTAAGGATATTTTCTATAATAATTAGGGCTAATATTAGTATTCTAGTTATTATTCTATTAGGAATTAGATACTTAGCTATAATAGTCTTATTTCCCTTTTTTATTAGATCTATATTAGTAATATTTATTTTTTTATTTTAGATTTATAAAGTATATATATTATTAGGTAATAATATACTTTACTATATTATCTTAATTAACTTTATCTTCTTTAGATAGACTATTATATACTATTATCTTATTTTATAACTAGGAATCTAACTTACTAAAAAATAGCTAAGTTTTTATAGTAAGGATTTATAGTTTAAGCTAATTCTCCTATCCTACTAGATAAGTATTAAATATATTTAGATCTTAGATTATTTAGTATTAAGTCTCTTAAATCTTAATAATAGTAGTAGATTTAAGATTTAGAGTATTTTATAAAAGAATTAAAGTCTAAGTTTTAAAACTATTCTAATCTCTCTCTATTTTCTTATAGGTATCTATAGTCTTATTTTAGAGATAGCTCTATTACTTATCTTTATAGTTATTAGTTAAATAATTCTTAGTAGTAGTTACTTTTTAAAGACTAAAAATATATTTTTTAGATATATCTTTAAATAATATATCTAGATTATATAACTATTACTTATAGTACTTTAGTAAAAAGTTTTTATTAAAGACTTTAATATCTTACTTAATTTTACCTTTTTAGTTCCTATTACTATCTTTATTATTAGTATCTTAGTATCTTCTTTTTCTCTATCTATTTAGATTATCTTTTAACTAGTATATCTTCTCTTATACTTATTATAGCTTAAGGGCGTAAAGCTAACTTTCTAGTTCTCCTAGATTGTCTTCTAGAGTTAATCCTATATTACTAGATCTAGGTTAATCTATAATAGTTATAGGAATATCTTATTAGGGTTCTATTTCTAGGGTTATTAATTATTCTTATTTATAAAATTCTTTAGGTTTTTCTGTAAAGCCTATAGCTAGTCTTTTAGTAGGGATAATAGGTTATCTCGCTCCCTATATAGCTTTTATAGTATATATTAGATCTTTCTCTAGTTATATACCTCGAGTTATATATCACTTTCCTTTATCTACTATTTTCCTTAGTAACTAAAGAAGAAGGATTAGAAATTATAAAAGAGTACTAGTTTTTAGGCTAGTCCTATTAGTTAGGAAGGAATAATAATAGAGAAGAAGCAATATATTAGTATTCTCTATATAGAGACTAATCCTTGCCAAAGGTAAGTTCTTTATAGGTAAGATCCTTTATGAATATAGCACCGAATCATATATGTAACGATAACAGCTACTAGGGTTATGTATCTCTTTGTTCTTGTAGTAAGTGACGAGATGCTTACCTGTACATGCATGAACAATGAACGTTGCACCAATGGATTCCTGAGGCGTCTTTGTATGCCTCAGGTTGAAAGGACTGTTATCCTTTACAGCCTACGACGCCTACGGCCTATAGGCCTATCTATAGGGCCTATTTCCCGCTTATATAAGGCCTATGGGCTATGCCCACCCGCCCGTCTATGGGCGATGTCGCAGTCTAGTCCAGCCTCGATCGTCACAGATCCCCCCCCCCTATGTATAATCATTTCTACCTATATAAACTATATTCACCATTAGAGCGAGTTCTTAAGGATAATTTATACTTAGAGAGTATTTTTTTGTCTATTAATCAGTAATACTTACTAAAGGTATTATATAAGAAGTGAGTGTATTAATATAGAAAATAATAAAACATACCATTCTTTTCTAATTAAAATACAGCTTCTTTTACTACATAGACCGGAATTTTCAAAGTGTAGAAAAAAATAAATTGATACCCAAGAATTTAGGTATTTACAGGCAGGCGGTGTTGCGAGCACCAAAGGTGACTTGACTCCATTCGTCCACCTATGATACTCGATCTTGTATATGGCTACATCAAGTGGCACTTTAACAAATATGGCAGGTCAAGAAACATACTTAAGTTGGTATCAGTTCTAGGCGTAATCCAAAGTTGATGTCATATAACATAACTACAGGCATTGATCATATTCGTCATCATTTTCGAAAGCAGTATTAGCAAAGCGATGTTCATGCCTTTCCATTGCCCAGAAGGTCCATGGGTATATTGGGCAAAAAGCGACCTGAAACCAATCCAGTCATCACCCCCGACTACGCAGGGTGATCGGCGGAAACCAATGTCTCAAGGTGCGGGTGCTGGGGGAGGGGCATCGGGCTTTTTTTCCACTTTAGGACCCCCTTTGCCCCCCCGGCGATTGGTGCCACCTAACATCCACATCGCGAAACTTCCGGGGACGGCTGGTCCACCGGCCTTGGCTTTCTTAGGGCCTAGAGAAAAGGTAAGCGCATGTGTCTGGGAGGGGTTCAAAGCGATATTCTTACCGTCTGCTTTCTTCTTCGGCTCGGCAGGTGGATCGGGAGGTTTTACCGGAGCAGGCTCTGGCGCAGGGGGAGGAGGGTCTTCCTTTGGCTTTTCGGGAATTGGCCACATGTGCATAGTGATAGCCCAGTCAGGCTCGACCACGGTTTCCCAAACCTGTGGGAGGATAATGTCGCCATTCGGACCAATAAGATCGTAATGGCCCTCGGCCACATGGGGTCCAATGACTTCAATATGGAGGAAAGCCTGCCGGATGAGCTCTTCCATTCCCTGTAACCAAAGTTAGAATAAGAAAACTAGATCAACAGAGCGAGGTGAGCTGACGTACCTGCCAGGTAGCACATAGTTCAAATGGAAAACTGAATTTCCTCCCAACAGCGTCCTTGAATTTGATAGGCTGCTTCTTCTCTGGGGGTGGCGGTGGTGGCGGCGGTTCGGCAGCTTTCGCAGCTGCTGCCGCAGCCTCTGCGGCCGCCTTGGCAGCAGCTTCATTAGCCGCGGCCGTTGCTGCCGCTGCTGCCTCAGAAGCAGCCGCGGCCGTGGCTTTCTCCGCCTCCTCCTTGGCCTTTGCGGCATCCTCCGCTGCCTTTTTTTCCGCATCTGCTCGAGCAAGCGCCGCAGCTTCTAGGGTAATCTTCCTATCATGCGCAGTCTGTGCATCCTGAGCTGCTTTCTCGGCAGCCGCGCGTTCAATAGCCTGCTTCTTGGCAAGCTCCTTCGCCTCGCGGTCGAGACGGTCGTCCAGAATCAACTTCTCGAGCCTTGCGATTTGCTCATCCTTGGCAGTGTCGACTGGTGGAGGCGGTGGTGGAGGCGGCGGTGGAGGGGGAGCAGGTTCAGGGGCTGGAGGTGGGGCTGGAGCTGGAGCCGGAGCCGGAGCCGGTTCGGGAGCAGGCGTCGGGGGTGGAGGGGATTTAGGTTCGGGTTGCACTGGAGGAGAAGGCACTGGGGGGTAGGGTGGCCAATAATGAGGAGGCATCATGCCCGGGATCGGTCCCCCGAAATAGCTAGGTTGATCTCGATAGAAACCGGCCTGACCGTAGGCCATCAATTCGTGAGGATATCCAGGGTAAGGGGAGTGAGCACCGTGAGGACCCATCGCGTGCGGCATTGGCGGTTGCATTGGCGGCTGCATTGGATTGTGCATTTGAGGCGGCTGGCGAGGCGCATGCCGTGGATGAAGGTGGGGTTGATCGGGAAGAAAGCCCGGTTGGAATTGAGGTGGGTATCCATAAGGCGGAGGGGCAGCGTAGGGGTTGGGTTGGCCCGGGTGAGGAATTCTCATGAGTTCCGATGTAATTGGGGGAGGATTGTGGTGAGCATACGGGCCATGGCCTGGGGGAGGAGGAGGGGGGTAAGGAGGGTAAGATGGACCCGAGGACTGGCTAGGGGCGTAACCAGGGGCGGGTGGCATAGGTTGCTGCCAATTCCTCCGATCATTTCGACCGAAATTGGGAGGGTACTCGTCGGCGGAATCGGCACTATCAGGGGAATCTGGTGATTGTTGTCTTCGGCCTCGAGGGGCGAACGACTGATGTTCTGGAACCATCCGTCGCGATGTTGGGCGACGGCCCGAAGCGGAACGTGAACCGTGGGGGGGACGACTGCGGTGCGAAGTTCTTGGTCGGGAGGCTGAATCAGATGGTTTCAATTCATCCGGATATGGCAAATGCGCCCACTCATCATAATCCTGGTACTCATGACTTTCTAATTCGGAAGATGTAGGGACATGAACACCAGACGAGCCCTCGTCGTCGGAGTAAGAGCGATCCGAACCATGGGGGTTTGGATCAATGGAGATACTGAGCCTGTAGAAAGAGTGAGTAAGGGTGAGAAAGTTTCTTTTTAAAGAAGGGGGTAGGGGAAGAGGGAGAGAGAGAGGGAGGGGGAATAAGGGAATATGGGGATAAGGGGGGGGAAAACAAAACCCAAACATACGTCATAGAGACAATGAGAAAGAGATATATATAAGGAGATATATAAATATTGTCCTCTCACTCTTTTCGCATACGCGAAGTGAGGAGGGAATACCCAAGTCGAGAGAAGTTTGGAGGAAAGAAAATATGGTCAAAATGATAAAAATGATAAAAATGATCGCGGGGGTTTGTTGCGCATGGACGATTTTCGCTCTCTTCTTTTTTTCCCCCTTCTTTTCTTCTTTTCTTTTTAACCTCTTTGAATAAAGTAGGAAAAAAAAAGAAGAATAAAAGAATAAAAGATCAAAAAAAAATAAGAAAAAAAAGAAATCAATATCCCTTTCTTAATAAGAGATATATAGGAAGGATAGGAATAAGAAATGTAGGAGTATACAATGTAGAAAAATAAACAAACAAGACCAGGGTATCTCTATGTAAAAAGAAAAAGAAAAAAAAAAGAACAAAAAGATAGAAAGAAAGAGGCCCTTTTTTAGTTCTCAAAATATAAAGATCTTTTTATTAGGCCCATTGGGCATTTCTTGTGTGTGTGTGTTTTTTTTCTCTGCCCAAACGAAAATGCCCAATATTGTATCTTCTCTATACTCTTTATCCACACTTACTCCATACATTACTCCATACATTATAATAGAACACTCTAGAATCAACATATTTGTTTTTTTTTGCTAGGGTATTCTCGAATCAAAAGGCTTAGTTTTAAGCCGCCTGAATATTACTTCATTGCCGATTGAGTAACTCCTTGGCCGCAATCAGCTCACTTCGACTCGATGCCCAATGTTGGTCATCGATCGACCGTGACTCAACAATTTCGCCCAACTTGAGGAGCGCAAAGCCCTTCAATCGTTCTAGGGTTTTCTTAGGAAGTTGACCTGATACGCCGGCGTAATCATTGTCAAGCATCCGAGTGGAGGCCTACCGCGAACCCTGGGTTAGAACGGAATGAGTCAATACCATTATTTGTGGACTTACCAAAGTTAACCCATAGAATCCTCGTAGATAGTCGTCGCAAAGTTCAATGCTTCGACTGAAGTGTTGCACCGACCTCCCAAGGAGCCGGGATGCGTCCCCGTCGGAGGCGCAGATGTATAGCAGCTCACCGAGGCGGGAATGAATCTTACATTTGCATGTTAGTGACCCGTAATCCCAAGATAAAAATAAGTTTTTCTTTTTTCTTTTTCTTTTTTTTTAAAAAAAGGGGGCATGATTGCATACATTCCAAGCATTAGGAGCGATGAGCAAAGCCTCCTCGAGGCTAAAAATGGCCTGGGAACCCAACCCTTGTGACTGATACAAGTCGGCTAGTTCACACCAGGCTTCGGCATCGGTAGGGATGGCATCGAGAAGTTGAATAAGACCGGAGATTGCGTCAGATGGTCGGTTGAGCGAGCGTAACAACGCTACCCGGCGCTTTAGGATGGGCTGTGTATATGGTTAGTCTGGCATCCCATACCCTTCAGGACCTGCAATACTGACCACATTCACTGGACTTTGTGACAGCGTGTTGTCGTATTCCTGCAGGCATTTTTCTAGTGCCGACTGATCCTTGGCGGTTGCCTCCTCGTATAGACCTCGAAGCCCCATAATCCTTTCATTAGACGGTCCAAACCGGAGGCTGAGGCGATTCAGGCAGGTATGTGCTGACTGGTCATCCCCCGTCCGAAGACAGGCTAACAGAAGCTGCTCTAGTCGTGCATAGTAATCTGCGGTTTCTGAAGAATTGGAGGTAGCCCCAGACCCGGATTCCTGGCCAAGGATTGCTGGTGCTTGTTGAGCAAGATGAAGAGCAGAGATCAGATCCGATCCGCTGATCTCACGGATATCAGCGACGGGACCTGCCATAATCAACTGCTAAAAATGATAGTACAGCTTCAATTAAATTAGAAAAAAAGAAAAAAAAAAGAAAATGCAATTCGAGAGCAGGGGTAATCCAGTTAAGACGTTGAGAGAGAACAGAGTGCACCGGAGCTTAATTGGCCACAGTCCCGTGATTCGATCTCTTATCGGGGATCCCCCAAACGCCAACTCTCCACCCCGCGGAGCTCGGGTTGCTTGCACTCACTTACATCTTTCGTTCTCATCCTGAACTATGGCTGATCTGACAACCCAATTTATAATGCACCTCCAGTCTTACTAGGGGGCTTCATTATTATTCTTCTCTTCGACTCGAGCCCGTGACGGTTGATAGCTCCGACACGATGTGGGAATACCATATTCCCTGTCCCCCAGATTGGCCAACGCTAATTTTTAGTATAGGTTCGAAAAATCACTTTATGACCTTATTAAAGGCCTCCGGGGTCATAAGGGAGGCGAAAATGAATACATCCAGAGTTCCTTGCGCGAATGCAAGGCCGAGATCAAAACACAAGATATGGGTACTAACTCCTACCTATTCATTCGACAATACACTCGATGCTGACCTTAAGTAGACAAAAAGGCTACAGCCCTCTTGAAGCTCATCTATCTTGAAATGTTTGGGTATGACATGTCATGGGCATCTTTTCACGTTCTCGAAGTCATGTCATCCGCCAAATACCTCCAGAAAAGAGTCGGGTATCTCGGAGCAGTACAGAGCTTTCGACCAGACACCGAAGTTCTGATGCTGGCAACCAACTTGCTGAAGAAGGTTTGTACTTTGCATGGCTTGAACTTTTCCCGTAGCTGCTAATGCTCTTCATAGGATATTGTCACCTCCAGTATTCCCAACATGTCACTGCCTCTGATTACTTTGCCGCACATTATTACACCTTCCCTAGCAATGTCCTTACTTCCTGATTTACTCTCCCGACTTTCACACTCAAGCCCCGTGGTGCGCAAGAAAACGATTGTCTCTCTTTATAGGCTTGCCTTGGTGTATCCCGAAGCCCTGAAGTTGGCATGGCCCAAGATAAAAGACCATTTGATGGACGACCAAGAAGATGGGAGTGTCACTACTGCCGCCATCAACGTCGTTTGTGAGCTTGGTTGGCGACGACCTCATGACTTTCTCCCTCTGGCACCTCGATTCTTTGAGCTTCTGGTTGATAGCGGCAATAATTGGATGGCCATCAAAATCATCAAACTTGTTAGTCCCCTATGCCCCCAAACCCCATGGGACGAGTGTCTGTATTTTGAGCACCATCTGACTTTTCCAGTTTGCAACATTAACCCCACTGGAGCCAAGATTGACTCGCAAACTCTTGCGTCCATTGACAAATATTATTCAAACCACATCCGCAATGTCTTTGCTCTATGAGTGTATCAACGGCATCATTCAAGGGGGCATTTTGGACGGCGAAGAGAATCTCCAGGAAAGGGACGAAGTTGCCACTCTTTGTGTTGGGAAACTGCGGGGTATGATAGTTATGGATAGTGACCCTAATCGTGAGTATGCTTCCATCGCGTTTCAAGATATGATTGCTGACTATCGACGCTAGTTAAATATGTTGCACTTCTTGCATTGAACCGCATTGTTGCCACGCACCCAACGTTGGTTTCCATGCAGCAGGATGTCATTATGGATTGTCTGGATGATGCGGACGTTTCTATCCGATTGCAGGCCTTAGAACTCGCTGTTGGAATGGTCAGCAGTGATTCTCTCCAGCCAGTCGTGAACCGTCTACTAGATCAGCTGCAACAAGCCTCTGTCCCTGCGGCTGAATTGGTTGGTTCACCCGAAACCCCCAAAGCCCCAACCTTATGGCCCAACGACTACCAGACTGAGGTTGTGCACCGGATCCTGGATCTTTGTTCTCAAAATAACTACTCTGAAATTGTCGATTTTGAGTGGTATGTCGCTGTGTTAGTACAGCTGGTCGGACTTCTCCCACCGCCAGAGAGTGAAGACGATTGGGGCCATCCGAAAGAGCAAGAGGCTATACCCAATTTGAGGATGAATGCTGCGCTTCGAATAGGGACAGAGATTCGCAACGTTGCTGTGAGGGTGAAAGGTGTGCGCATGGAGGCCACAAGAGCAGCCGAGTCTCTCATGTTTGTGGACAACCGATCAACCTTTTTCCCTTCCAGTTCGACTATCGGCGATGATGTTTTAGGCCCCGTCGCCTGGGTTGTCGGTGAATATGCTGAATATCTGCTGTCGCCTAATCGGACACTACTGTCATTGATTGACATCTCTAATGCGTCGCTTCCCTCCAGAACTCTTCCCCTCTTCTTGCAAGCCATTCCAAAGGTGTTTATTCAGGTTAGCCAGACCAGCCAACCAGGAGAGCTTTGGAAAAGTGAGATGTCGCTTTTACTTGCTCGAGTCGTTGAGTTCCTCGAGGTTTTGGCAGCCCATCCTGATTTGGATGTCCAAGAGCGCGCCATCGAGTTCCTAGAAGTTCTCCGCCTAGCAGCTGAGGCATTGACTTCCGATACGCAAGAAATCCCATTTCTTCTCGCGTCGGTCATACCAAACCTATTTACAGGCCTCGAACTCAACCCTGTTGCGACCAGTGCCCAGAGGAAGGTTGTCTTGCCGGATAGCCTTCGCCTAGAGGAACCCTTTAGCCACGATCTGCCAGGTCTTTTCCGCAACCTGGATAGCCCATCATCACACGAGTCGAAGTCTTGGGAAACGTCAGACTTCTATAATCTTCCTGAACTCTCGTCTCCCAACAAGCAGACCCATGACCTTGCACCAGTTGATTTGGAGCCCCATGCGTCATATCAAAACTTTACCGGTGCTCCGGTGGAATCCTCTACTGCAGTACAAAGAAGAATGCTCGAGCGTAGGGAACGCTTCAAGGATGACCCCTTCTATATTGCTCCTTCCGGAGAATCGTCTGGCACGTCTACACCGTTCCATGAAGCTCTGAACACATCCAATGGCGAGGTCTTGGACATTGATTCCATCCCCATAGTTGACTTGAAGTTGGGAGATGAACAGCTCAGCCATGTTGATTTCGATCGCCAAAGAAGTCGTCGACCCCCTGTGAGCAAATTGGTTGTTGCTGGCGATGAGACCTTTGAAACCCCGAACTCTTTGACAGACACCTCGAGGCCCAAGGGTGCTAGTGATGACCACCCTACATATAAGCGCTCTTTACTCCAAGTTGACTCGAGCAGCCTAGGAAATTTGGCCTTGGCAAAAGGGCCATCTGCCCAATTGTCTGCAGATGAAGGGGACACAGAAATGGCGCGAGCAATGCAACAAGTGGAGGAAGTACGGTTGCAGATGCAGCGAGCATCGGAGCGAATCCAACTAGAGGGCATTCCGGCAGAAGGAACCCTAGTCAAGAAAAAGAAGAAGACAAAAAAGCATGTCGCTTCAGACCGAGATGTTGGCTCAGTGGTTGAAGACCCTACGGAGCCTGCGACGGGGAAGAAGAAGAAGAGGAAGAAGAAGACGCAGGAATCAGAAAAGCTATCAGGCGAGAATTGAATATCTTCCAGGTCGGCGGAGTAAATCTTGCAACCCGTGTGGTATTTGGCTCAAGCAGCAACAGTGAGATACAATCAAATAATACATATTCCAAATGAAATGAAAAGAAAAAGAGCTCTGTGACATGCAAATCATGTTGATTTTTAACATTGATTTGCCCCCAAATCCATCCCTTGTTCCCTCCATTGACCACTCGACGTAAGTGGGATCGGATAGGAGTATGAGGGACGATCGGTGCTGACTCGAAACATATCGGAAGGTTGAAAGCTAGGGTATTGGCGCAGTAGGGGGAATCATTCACTTCAAGTCCATTTTATCCTGTGATCCGGGTGAACCATGAGACCACGGTGGACCAGAGGTCAGGGACAATTCGGAGGAGCTCTAGGAGAAGACCGCCGCAAACAACAAAAGCGAGCAACACTGGGGAAATATTCAGCCATGGTTCAATTCAACATAGATAAGTAGATACATACCAACCCAGCTCGCTGAAAGGGGCGACTTTGTGTTCTTCTTGGGTTTAATTGTAGTCGGCGCCTTGCCTCTCTTCGCGGCCTCGGTCTTTGCGAAGCGGTCGTTTGCTCGACGTTGCTGTGGTGTTTGTGCCTGGCATGTGTTAATCATCATCCATGGCAACCTTGGCAGATTGCACCCTTTTCGTACTTACCATGATGGGGTTGTATAGAGGAAAGATTTGAGGGAGACAGATGGATGGGGGAAGGATTGAAGACGTGAATATGCCGGCAAAAAAAAGGCCACGTTGTTTTTTGAGGAGACACGTTACTGTTACTATACAACCTTGGAACCCCTGAAATGACAGATTTGCAATCTCTAGGCTAATTGCGTTATAGATGAACAGAGTATAGATTTGTACAACATACACAGATTTTTAACCCAATGGATTCGATATTATACTCTCGTCATCCTGATATCTATACTGTTCAAGGAAAAAAAAAAGCTATAAACAAAGATAGAGATAGAGAAAAGAGCTTGGTCTGGTCTAATTTAGTCTCTCCACAAGGTACATACCCTTTTATACTCCTTGAACAAAAGATCGGATAGCTTTTTTGCTGCTATAGGAGAAATATATACGTCGATGTCCATGGATACTAGTATATACCTATGGAGAGGTATATGATGATCTATCCGGGGAATCCCCAAGGCGGTGTGAAGCTTGGGAGAACAAGGCGGTCAGGGATGACATCAGTGGACTTAGTCATCCTTTGGTCAGGCCCCGGGGTACTACCTAGGTAGGTACCTAATGAAGGGGAGAAGGGGGAAGGGGAGTCAACTACTTTGATACCACAAAGTCCGGCTGGTTTATTTCCTCAATATTGAACGTAATTTTTCCAACATTTGTAATATCGCTACACTAATGATCAATATCCAGAATCTATCGGAGATCTCGATTGATTGTGTGAGGTCTGTACATCAATGGGCCGTTATCATTGAAGCAGCGGCTTCCACTCGATCTGCTCCCTGGCCGAGTCACTGAGGAGATCTGTAGCGCCCATACCAGCAGGCACATCAATCCCTGGACTATCCTGCCCTGATGTGTGTCGACCACTAGGTGATACTGTCCCCATCTTCGCCTGAGAACTTAGGGATAGCGGTTTGCGCGGAACAGCCGGTCGAATTTTCCCCGTTTGAACTGCCTGGGGTGGTAGAGACCGCGTGGGTGACTCAAAAGTGTCGCGTCGCGGAGGTAGCATGGGCTTCTTCCTTGTATCTTGAACAGGGTCGGTGTTTCTGTTCTTTATCGAGCCTGGACTTGATACCCAATCGACATCTGCAGAAAATGGATTGGATTTCCGTTGGGGATTTGGAATATACCCTTGCTTTGGTGGCTGTACTGTAGCTTTTACCGGTGCACCTGTCATGCGTTAACAAAGCCGACCATGATTCACAGCCCGAACCACTCACCATTATCTAGCCACCACCGGCTTCTGTCAGAGCTTGCCGGTGGCAGCCCCGGTGCGATGGAAATATGTGGTGTGAGTTCATCATCGTCCAAGTCCAAAAGAGAGACAGAGTCTGCAAGAGAACTGTGACCATGGCCCTGTTTCTCCTCGTATATTGATCGCCTAAGACTTTCTTTCAACGCATGATCGACTATATCAATGACACAATCAAAGGTTGCCCAGACTGGGCGGTGGTCAGACACTTTCAAATCCGCAGTTTGGTAGTTTGTTTGCCGCAGATTGCTTCCTCTCCATAGGATTCGGTCACACCATGCAGGGATCCGTGCTTTCTCACTACCATGGGGTTAGTTGCCTCCTGGTTAGATCCACGGGGTACTTACGATGTATCATAGTTGTCTCTTCCCACGTCGTACTTATAAGTTGGCGGGAACTCAATTGGGCCTTCTGAATAGAACCGGAACACCCTGCCCGCTACCATCTGTAGATTCAACTGTTGTTGTTAGACCAACGTCAGGTAACATAAAAGTTATTTGACTTACTTGATCGTTGTCATATAGCTTTTGGTAGTCTCGCTGCAAGATTAGCTCTCTTACGCTTGGGTTGCTTAATCCAATTCGATAGTTGAAATCACCCAACCAGATCACTGCGTCATGATCAGCGATTGTCCGGTTCTTTTGAAACCTCAACCCTCGGTCGATGATCTCGTAGTCTCTGTTTCTCTCATCATAGTTCGCAAACCCGGCAGCAAGATGGGCGGTAACGAAGCAGATGCTCGTGTTGGAGAAGTCGAAGCGAACAGCACAGCCACCCTTGTTGCCAGCAATCCCAGAGAGGCCAGTCTGTGAATGCCAGTTAGTTGGAACAACCTCTTCGAAAATCCAGAATGACTTGCCTTCTTCACACTGCCTTCAACATTTTTGATGTACTTGAGTGAATCCTCTTTCACATAGAGCAAAACGGCAGCGCCAACTAATTGGCCACTTCTCAGGTGCACATATTTTCCAGTCCCCTTCATCTTCGAATGGCTGTTTAAACAATCGTGGACCGCTCTTTCCCAGACCTTGCGGGTACTGGGGTCGGTGGACATAATTTGTTGAGGGCTCAGGGCGACAATTTCCTGGAATCCAACAACAAAGATTGCGGGATCTTCGTCGGACTCATCCGACTCCGGGAAAAGCCACGGAGTGAGATCGGTACCTGGGCCTTCATCACGTCCATTCACATTGAAAGTGCCCACCCAGAACCGGACTCGTTTGCGCGAAGAATATTCTGGAGTTCGGCGGTTCAATTCCTCCACCACCAAATCATTGATTGGATCGTAGAGGTATACAGGGAGTTGATTCGTTAACCTCCCCAGGAGAAGATCAATCGTCCGCTGTCTAGCTTTGTCCGTAAAATTGTTGACATAAAGTCGGGTGGCACTCTTCCGTGCGTCTGCAAGTGCCCCCGCAAGTGACATTTTTCCGTGTCGAGTGAAAGAGGACTTGAGGGCGCCAGTCCCGGCATAAATCTTTGAAAGAGCATCACCATTGTCGGCCCAAATGGTCGAATGTCGAACCTGCATGTCCGAGCTGAGCCTGCCACCTTGCTGCGATAAAAAGGACTCCAATGCCATCATACTGATTATGGTCTGAACGAGGTTGGTTCTGTCCAGGCAATCCAGGCAATTGGTCCGAAAAACACCCTCTTGCTGTAAAATGATCGAAGAGCTGTTCGTTGTATCATATTTGTCGTAGGGAGTGTTGTTGGGACGACGTGAATCTTCCGACAAAAAATAGGAAAACTCATCTAATGAGTTAATAAGCTCATGCTTGATCTGGGAGCTGGCCTCGTATCCCGAAGGACCTCGGGTCTCAGCAAGGAAATCATATTCGGTAATTCGCAAGAGGCTCCGACGTGGAGAGGTCCCATCGCCTTCTTTCTGTCGAGTGGAGCTCTTGTTGATGTGTCGTCGAAACTTGGACGACAACTCTGCTTCCCCGGGCTTCAGCTCACTTAGCAGATTCACCACATGTACTGCACCATACTCCAACTCCAGGGATTCAAAGTGCTTGTTGAATGCGTGCTGTGTTGCGTCACTTGACCGCGTGACCTCGATCTTTTGCTGGCCCGGAATGAGGCCTGGAGCTTGCTCCCAGAAAATAGGCACCGAGCCTCGGACTTGTGCATATGAAAATACAATGCCCGGTGAAACCCACAAGATAGTCTCCGTTTCCACGAAATTGGCGACATTCCCATCATCATCAATGCCTCTCGAGTTAAACCTCGTACCGGCACGCCGAGAAGATTGCCGGGATATGATTGTCAACATGGAAGGGAAGTTCGTCCGCACATGAGGCAGAATTGAGACCGATGCTGGTACTTTGAGTGTACCCGCAAATCCACGGATAACGCAGGTTAACATCTGCGATGCATCTAATTTGGCCTTATCGGACGGTGGCAAGTGGCTCCGGAACAAGAGAAGCGGACTGATCATATAAGAATTCCACAGCATATCTTCATCGAGAGTGTCTATGTCGAATGCCACAGGTTTGTTGGCCCTTGCAATATGGTTAGTTGAAAGAGATCGGCTAGTGACGAGCAAGGAGCTGATAGCTTACCGGTTTTGTAGGCGATCTGTGAGGTTGAAATCGAGACTGTAATAGAAACTTCCATCTCCAAGGAGCTTCTTCAACGCCAGAAAAGGATGCTCAGTTACCACATCCTTCCCGTCCGTGCTAAGTGCCTCCTCGGCGGCGAATTGAGACCCGGTCTCATGGTCTAGGCCGTCTTCATATTCTGAACGATTGAGACAATCTAATATCATTAGCAAGAATTCGACCAGAAAAGGTTGCATAGGAAACATGAACGTACAGAAGCCTACGTTGTCAATCCTGGACACGGTTTCTCCAGGTCTCACGGTGGCAGCTTGAGAGGAGCTGGTGACGACGCAGACAAACACATCTTCATTGAGAGTAACAAGGCCAAGGGTACCGTATCCATATCCTAATGGCCTATAGCCTTTCAGGTCCACTGCCTCTAAATCCGCAAACTCAACTTGACAGCGTGGGCTATCCTTCGCACTGGTCTCTGTTGATGTGTAGTGGAACACTAGGGCATGTTCTGATGAGACCAGTGCAATTGTACGTTGAGGTTGATCTCGACAGAGAACCCGGAGATTCGACATGATGCGAGAGAAATCAGAGTGTGGGGAGAAGCAGTGGCATTGCTTACTTCCGCATCAAATAGTTAAGGTTATCCTAGGGTGATTTTATATATCCCAGAGAAGAATTACTTCCAAGAGCCCGAATCAAAGAAATACCTTCAAATTTCAATATCCGAAACAAATTCGAAACAATAAATCATCAAAGAATTTATTGTCGAGTTGAGGTGGAAGTTGGGTCATCTCTTCCCTCGTCGGGAGCCCTGGGACATCGGAGAGGCCTTATCGATTGCTGACTCATCCCGCGCCTTTCAACTTTTTTTTTTTTTGGTTTCTTCGTCGATCTCCAACAAACACTTCTTCGTTTGATCCGAATATTGTCATTATGGGTTTAGCAGGGCCACGGAAGTATGCAATCTTTTAATCTACTCCTTTCACACATGATCTTCTAACGCGTGAGTAGGAGTACCAAGATCGGCAATGATCCCAATAACACCAAATGGACCCGATCCACAACTGGGTTCGGACATCGGATCATGAGCTCTCAGGGCTGGACTCCCGGAAGTCTCCTAGGAGCGAAGGATGCCGCGCACGCCAACCACTTGACCGCCGCCAGTGCTTCCCATATCAAAGTCACCCTCAAGGACGACAATCTCGGATTGGGTGCTCGTATTGGACGAGAGAGTGAGCCGACTGGACTTGATGCCTTCAAAGGTTTGCTTGGTCGACTCAATGGCAAGAGCGAAGTGGAATTGAAGAAGGATGAACGAAAGCGCGATGACGTTCGATTGGCGCGATATGCTGCCCTGAAATTCCCGGAAGTCAGGTTCGTCAGCGGTGGACTGTTGGCACAGGAAAAGGAAGCCGCAATTCCCCCGCCAAGCCCCATGGATGCAACATCCAAGAAATCCAAATCGGACAAGAAGGAAACCAAGAAGACCACCGAGGACGACGAAACTTCTTCAAGCGAATCAGATGCGCCAGCCCGCAAATCCAAATCCAAGTCTAAATCCAAGTCCAAGTCCAAGTCCAAATCCAAATCCAAGAAATCGCGCTCTCGAGACGAAACCGACGACGAATCAAGCTCGGAATCCAAGAAGAAGAAGAAATCCAAGAAGAGAAAGGCTGATTCCGAGCAGAGTGATTCTTCAGACAAGACATCTGAACCAGAAGTCAAGGTAGCAGCAACAATATCCAGGGAGCGGCGGCCTATGGGACGGAATGTCACTCGGTCACGCCATATCGCTCAGAAGAAGAGAGCTATTATGGACGACAAGTCTCTCAACGAGGTAAGCTATACAGCAAGTATTCTTTTCCATGATCAGTTGGCTAACATGAAGCAGATCTTCATGATCAAAGCATAGAGTTTATGCACATCTGCATCTGAAGCGCATTGGACATAAAAACCTGGAGTTATTGGGTGTTTGCACTTTTTTATGATTACTCTTGAACTAGATATATCCTGCTATGAATGAAAGAGAATTCGAATATTGAACATAGTATAAGAGTGATAATCCGATACTCTGTACACCAAGATATACCTAACTAGGTATACCTAGGTACCTAACTACACGGATTACCTAATCCGATCCGTTTCCGGGTACCTTCCGAGGTTATTGTATCCACATCCAACGTCATATCTTTTGAACAACTTAGCGTATGCCCCTAATCGTGGATTGCTTGGAATTTGGGGATGTACAATCCTAACTCACACCCTAGGCAAAGTTGTACAGATCACTTGCACCGAATCCTCGACCGAGAGCTCATTCCGGGGGTCCACGGCACCTCCAATAATCTCTGGCAATCCACATGAGCTTTAGCATCTCACGCATTGCCACGACCCGAGCCAAGACAGGGAGCTGTGCAGGAGTTCTGTCACTACAGAGGGTTGTTTCTCCCCCCATTCAACAATGAACGGAGAGACTCAGTCAGCTGGACGTGCCTCGGCGTCTACCTCTCAGTCGAGTCGTGGAAGAAAACGGTAAGACACGTCCAACAACTCTTGAATTTCACCCATAACTGACCCCATATAGTATCCACTGGGCGCCTTTAAATATTGGCCTTGAGAGACGTCTACAAACATTTGTGGTGCTATGCCACACTTTGACCATCGCTATATTCCTGACTAGCTTCTTCTTTACCTGCGCCATTCCGTTGTCCTGGCCACTCTTGGTCCCATATCTCGTTTACATATCTCTTTTCTCTACTGCTGCTACATCGGGCCATCTCAAGGGGCGTAGCCCATTCCTGCGCTCACTTCCTATTTGGAAAGTGTATGCATCTTACTTCCCCGCTCGTCTTCACCGTGAGGAGTCGCTTCCGCCTACAAAGAAGTATATATTTGGATACCATCCACATGGTATTATCTCCCATGGCGCGTTCGCCGCGTTTGGGACGGAAGCTTTGGGCTTTTCCAAAATTTTCCCAGGAATCACCAACACCCTGCTGACGCTGGATGCGAACTTCCGCATCCCTTTCTACCGAGAATACGCACTTGCCATGGGGCTGGCCAGTGTTTCCCGGGAATCATGTGAGAATATCCTCACTAAAGGAGGCGCAGATGGAGAGGGCATGGGGCGAGCAATCACGATCGTCGTGGGAGGCGCCCGGGAATCCCTCAACGCCCGGCCTAATTCCTTACGTCTCGTATTGAAGCGACGCAAAGGGTTCGTTAAGCTCGCGATTCGAACGGGGGCTGATTTAGTGCCTGTCTTGGCATTTGGTGAAAATGACCTCTATGACCAAGTAGACTCGGATCAGCACCCGATCATTCACAAGCTCCAGATGCTTGTAAAACAGACTTTGGGATTCACCATTCCCCTGTTCCATGCACGTGGGGTTTTCAACTACGATGTCGGACTGATGCCCTATCGAACCCCTCTCAATATTGTGGTCGGACGACCCATCCCGGTCATGCAGCAGCCGAACCGCGAAAAGATCAATGATCACTACATTGATGAGCTCCATTCTCGATATGTGGAGGAGCTGATGCGGTTGTGGGATCAGTGGAAGGATGTTTATGCGAAAGACAGAGAAGGCGAGTTAGAGATCATCTCATGATAATACATCCACTTCTTATGAATACGGTTTAACAAGCCTACTATGACAACATGTGGACCCTTTATCGGCATATATTATACAGCATTTAGTAAAATAAGCCAGAAACAAAATCATACACTCGATCTCCAGTATAGTTCGGATTAAATACACGCGCAAAAAAGTAAACCTATGAATTGGGTATCAGATCAAACAAAATCAAAGAGCTTCCGCAAAAGCATTTTCAAAAAAAAAAAAAAGAAAAAAAAGAAAAACAACGCTTTGAGGTTTTCATCCTCGGAATGGCGAGCTGAGGTTTGGATCCCATGAGGCAGCAGTTGGGTTTAGACTCGGCACCTCCGCTGATGAGGATACTCGTCGGCTTTCACTAGCAATACTCCTGTTCTTAGCAGTGTGCCCACTGTCTGCTCGACTTTGGATCATTTCCTCCAGCATGCGTGAGACTTCGTCCATATTCTTCCCCGAATCCCCCTTCCCACTTTCACCAGACAAGGGGCGCTTGCCTGGACTCTCAGATTGCCCAATGAAGCCATTGGTTCCTGCGAAACTGTCTGCATCCCCAGCGGTAGACCCATTCTTGCTCTTCAGCTCTGGTGACTGAGAGTCATTGGTGACAGCAGCCAAGTCTCGATGTCGAGCTGCGGATCGAAGCGCGGCAAGCATGCGATCCTTGTCATCGAGCTGCAACCGGAGCTCATTGATCTCCATATCTTTCTCGCGAACCAAAGCCGAGACATCTGGATGCTCGGCAATTGTGGGATTCGCGGGCTTAATGGCCCCTGACATTCGGGAATGACTGGACCGTCTTGCCTGGAGCAGCCGGCGCTCTAAGGTAGATATGTACCGGTTCTTATCACCGAGATCAGCCTGCAGCGCAGTGACCTGTCGTTGCAGGCTGGCTTTGCCATCGCCAAACTCACCAAGGTCATATTCGTCCTCGTTGCCAAACGAACCTCCGGGGTATGACATAGCCGACGAGGGATCGTTGCTATTGACAGACATGAACGACATGGGCCGGATCGATGAATGGCCGGCACCCAGTGTAGATTGGCTAGCGGAAGAACGTAGTGACCGCGGACCCGAATCCGTTGTAGACATGCGGGAAAGACGTCCAAACGCAGAGAGGCTGTTATGGTTGTTTACGCCGGTGGACTTGGAGCTCAAGATCAGGCGATTGAGATGCTCGATCCGCTCTTTGAGCGCAGTCCGAGCCAACTGCATTTCCAACACCTGTTCCTCGTGTCGGGCCTGTGCTTCCTTTTCATACTGCTGTTCGTCCCATTTGAGTTCCTTCTCCGCCTGGGATTTGGCCTGGGTGTCAAGCTGACCGCGAAGAGCCTGGATCTCCATGCGGTACCGCTCAAGTAGTACCCGACTTCCGGAATCGCCGCCGCCGCCGCCGTATGCCTCCTCGGCCTTTTTGGCATGACTGACAATATTATTCTTCGCCCGCGCAGCGAATTTCATGGTATTCAGAGTTTCACCGGTATGCGAATTGATCGCGCTCGTGAATTGAATGGTACACAGAATACTTACCAGCGAGCCACCGGACAAGGCTGGTTGCAGAAGTCTGGTCAATTTGCTGTCCCGGTAAGGCAAATGTCTCCCGTCGCGGTCCGTAGGGTTGCCTTGCTTATCCTTGTTTTCCGAGAGCCGAGAGATGATGGTGCCCAGAGTGAGCAGACTTTTGTTGATATGAGCTCCTTCTGTGCGGCGTTCCTTATCCTCAGCTGCACGTTCAGAGCCAGCCAGATCAATCAGACTTAAGGTTGACACCCGCACACCACCCGGGGCGATCCCGGAGCGCTTATCCTGAGAGCTGCCGGAGGGCACTCGCTCTCGACTCTCCACCACAATTTGAACCACCGCGTGACTTCGAGAACTGCGCGCATTGAACTGTGTGCTGCTCGTTCGTCGTGCATGGTCACCTCGGGCGATAACACGAAGTAGTTGTGTCGGACTCTGGACGATCTCTTCCTTGAGTGGCGTTGCATATACTCCTCGTTTGCTGTCCTCTCTCAATTTGATTTCCTCCTGCTGGGCGCCGGCGGGGGCGTTGGCAGCGGAAGCGGAAAGGAGGTCATTAATCTTCTCGTTGTAAATTTCCAGATAGCTGACCCGCAGCAAGAATTCCCGATGTGGGGTTTCTCGGATAAAGGAAAAGATATCGGTGATCGCGAGCGGGATTACACCGGGGGAAGTTGCTGTTCCCTGCATAGAGAAGGTCTTTCCAGTTCCCGTCATACCATATGCAAAGACCGTTCCATGATATCCCTCCATGACACGCCGAACAAGACGTTTGGCAGCCGAATCATAAACCTTGGCGTTGTTTTCTTGCGGACTAAAGACATTATCTGCGCAAAAGGGTTAGTTACGTGGGCAAGTGAGTGAAGGCGATATCCGTATCATTCTCACCATAAAAGTAATCGCCTCCTTCTTTCCCACGGTATGAGATGAGGCTTTGGCGGCTATCGACGGACCATTCGCCATGATTTCGGGGAGTCTCTCCACCACTGTTGTTGTCGGGACGAACGCGCACGCTGACCAGCACATTGCCTTTGAGCTCCTTTGGCTTCGAGCTTGATTTTCCCGTCACATCATCTGCGTCCTCAAACGTCGTCGCACTCGTTGAGCAAGATCCCTGGGCTGAAGAACTTCTACTGTGGGTTGGAGAGGCTTCTGGGTCTCGCGCATCTCCACTTGATATGAATTTCCCCTCTCCACTACCGTTGAGTAATGATGGAGTTTTCGAACTCCGATAGCTGCTCGTGGTTCCTGTGCTCAGTCGCGAGCTTCTTTGGGGGCGCACACTGGAAGTCGCACCCTGAATGCCAGAGAGCGATGATGCAGTAGACGGACGGCTGCTGGCCTTTGGTGGTTGAGGGAATGAGGCGATACTGATTGTTCGGCGCAAAGATTTGTCGGGGCTACCAGGAGTGCGCCCACCGGAAGCTGAGCGGGTCGAATTTAAGTTGGAGGTTGAGTTTGAAGTTGATAGAGGTGACTTGAGGGATAGTTTGGGGCTGGATGGGGTCCGCAGTTTGGAGGTTTGGTAGGGGGATGCGGCCCGTGGCGTGTCGGAACCCGTGGACTTTCTGGGTTTAGGGTTGGGGAGGGGAGGTAATGATCCAGCTGGTGGGTTTGGAACTGGTCGTGATAGCGACTGGGGTAATGTTGACATTGAGGCCATAGCGACTTGGTATCTCTTAATGAGATGAGAATAGAATTTAAGAAGTGAACGCGATGGCCATGCGGGCGGATTGAGAGCCTGTGTCTTTTTTTTTTTCCAAGTTAGCCAAATGAGACATGAGGATTGGGGACCCTTGACTGGGACCTGATAAAACGATTCCCTGCATTTTTCGCCAGTCGGAGATCAAAATGTAGTACACAATAACACGGGATGTTATGATGTGATGTTATGTATTGACTGTCTCGGGTACTCACAGATTCAAACGCGCAATGTTGCAATCACCGAATGGGAAGATGAAAACCTCAAGGTAAAGATAAGAGTAGAAAAGGTAGAGAGAGAGAGAGAGAGAGAGAGAGAAAGACAGAGAGATGTAACGAGTAGAGACGCGAAGAGGGAAAAAACGTATCATCTAATCCCCGCAGAGAGGGCCAGACCAATTTGATTTTATAAGGTACTTCTTATATAGATATAAGTATATCTTATATATATCCTTATATATCCTTAAACATTATTTAATATATATCTTCCTCTTCTATTTCTCCTCTCCTCTTCTCTTCCCTCCTTCTGTTAATCCCCCTAGACTTGCTATAGCCTCTCTCATATACCCCCCTATACAAACTAGAACCAAAGTAGAAAAGTAGAGCCAAAGTATAAAAAAAGGGGGGGATCACCAAACACACCTTCGACATGAAATCGCAGGGGAAATTCCCTGGGAAGCTCGGGGCATCTTCCTATAATGATAGGCTTAAGTGGAGGTTTCAGGTTCGGGAAAAGAAAAAAAAAAGGGGCGAATGAGATGTTTAAGCCTGCACTTCTTTTTTTTAGGTGGAGCCCAATCTGATTATTTCCAGGTAAGTAGACGATGTGAGAATGGGGAGAACCTGTCCTATTCCCTTAAGGGTTGAAGGAGCATACCTAGATAACTCGAGGTAACTCTCTCCCTATAAAGGTGAAGCTTGGGATGAACTCCTGTTCGACCAAAAAAAGATAACGGCTATTGTTCGAATCCAGTAAAGATTGACATCGAAGCCCAAAAAAATTAAAATGAATCGTTGATCCTCATTTACGTCCCGTTATGTTGTGATAGAACTACATCTACATTCCAACCTCTATACCTCTATACATCTATACATCTATACATCTATAACATACAAACTCAAAAAACCACAAAATATAGAAAGTATAGAGTACCAAAGTATACATTTGAGAACCTCAATTTCTTTTTCAAATCTCTCAAAAACTAGAAGCGAGGAATATATCTAGGGCATGCAAGGGAGCCTATATCCTGTAGCCCTAACGCAATTGAACAGTGCGAACAGTACGAACAGGGCAACATGACAGGTTGGTGATCGGAGGGAAATCCAGGGAAATCCATAGCCTTTCCCCGACTGGATGATTTCTCTCTCCACTTGAGCTGTCATGATTGACTCGATGACCATCCATGAGTGGCTGCAGATGCCAATGCCATGCATATCTAGTGTCTCGACTCAAGGGTGAGCACAGCATTAATAATACCATTATTACCGTGCTTGTTCTTTTGTTCTTTTGTTCTTTTGTTCTTTGTTCTATATTGTATTGGTGTCATTATTTCATACCGAAATCCAGTTGCCGGGCAGCACTCTTAAACATGCCCTCATCCACCTCGCCACCACGTCGCGTCAAATCATCTCCCATCTTCTTAGTCCCACCAGATTTCCGGGGGAGATCTTCATTCTTGGTCGGACGGGGCTCGATCGTCCACCAATTGTGTCGTAAACACTGGACAGCCGTACTGCGCTTGCGTGGATCAAGCGCACACATCGACATCAGCAGATCGGCGCCCACTGGACCTGCAGTGGGGAACTGTCGCATGAAGAAGTCGCGCCCTTGCAACGGCACCAAATGGGCCTTGTCCGTAGCAATGTAGTAGGGCAGCTTGCTGACCCCGGGCCAATTTTCCTCCGTTGGTGTGCCGAACGCTTCGCAGATTTTGGAAGTTTGGTCCAGGTCGGTGTTGCCCGCCACAAATGGAACCCGGATCAGGAGCTCGGCAAACACCATCCCCATGGACCAAACATCGACCGCCCCGGAGTATTGTCGCGCACCGTAGAGAAGCTCGGGGGGCCGGTACCACCGAGTGATGACCTGATGGGTCATGTTAAACAAGGGATCCGCGAAGGATCTGGCGAGACCGAAATCGGCCAATTTGACCTCCCCGTCTGCCGCGATCAACAAGTTGTTGGGTTTAATATCCCGGTGGAGAACAAAATTCTCATGGCACCACCATACACCCCGGGCAAGCATCCCCATCCAAGCTTTGATATCGGCCACACCGTAGTGAATATCACTATCTTTGATGAGCATCTCAAGATCCCCACCGGGAAGAAACTCAAGAACCAAGCTCAGATTTTGATCCTTGGAGGAGAAGACATCGTGGAGCGCAATGACGTTGGGATGTTTCAGCTCTTGAAGGTACTTCACTTCACGAACCGCATCCATAGCAAGTCCATCCTTGTATTCGGCATTGACTTTGATCTTCTTGATCGCGACGAGGGATGACGGATCGTGTCGGAGGTGGCCAACATATACCACGGCATATGTACCTTCTCCTACTTTCTTGTCTGGTTCTCTGTCAGCATACCGGTCCTTAGAAAGCAATATAACAGATGTTCTCAAATACCTTTGACATATCGTTCCCGGACATCGATATTCAATTGTTCGGTGAGTTCGCGATCCCCACTCTGTACAGGCTTTGACACAGCTGCAGATGCTGGTCCAGTAAGTGATTTCTGTGCAGCAGTAGCTCTCAGTCTGATTGCTGTATTGGGAGAATGCACGGTCATGGATGGCGAACGAGAGCCAAAGGGTGAGAGTGCCATGATTAGAGTGGTTTGAATCAAAAGGTCAAACTTTAGGGAGCGACAAGAAGTTAAAAAGAAAAAGAGACAGCCACAGATAATTCAGTGGCCACTGTAAATATTAAGAGATCATCTTTTAGCATATCTTTTTTAAGGTGAAAGCAGTAAGTGTCGAAATATGGCCGATGTCATTTCCCCCAAGATAGGCCCGGAGTATTGTTGATCCTGGACTTTGCTGGCGACTCCCGAAATTTCTCCAAGTCAGTCAACAGTGACCCCCCGGCCAATTCCTCGGCAACTGCTGGAAACCCGTCAATTTCAAAGGCATTGCTCAACAGTTCCACTCATCGATACCACTACAAATCCGATTTTCCGGGGGAGAAAAAAAAAGCACGAGAGTTACTAGCAAAGTCGGGGCGTGTGGCATCCTACCCGCAACAACCTTCACCATGAGCCTCATGGCAATGCGCAATTCACCGCTGGGCAGCTTGACAGCACGCCTATTCAAGCCTGTGTCAATTTCCAACCAATACATCCGATCACTCCACAAGAACGCGCCCCCGCCCGTGCCATCTCCGACCCCTTTCGTTCCTGATGTCCAGACCTTCCTCACACTGATTGGCCGCGAAATGTCCAAGCAAGCGAGCAAAATTCCGTCATGGGAAGAACTTTTCACCTTAAACTCCAACCAGCTCCGCCAAGCCGGCATTGAGCCAGCCCGCCAGCGACGGTACCTGATCCGGAAGCGCGAGAAGTTCAGGAACGGACTGTACGGCCCTGGAGGTGACCTGGAGACTGTGGTCGATGGGGTTGCACAATTGCGGGTTGTGGAAGTGCCTCTTAATGCCAGAGGCCTGACACATGGAGGCACACAAGCTGCCGTTCAAACTTCTTCCGCTACACTGTCACCCGGCATGGTGAAAGCCATTGTCAACCTGGCACCTGATGTCACAACTTATCAGTATGGCAAAAAACAACTGATCAAGAAATTTGCGCACATGAAGATTCACCGTGGCTGCCAGCCCATGGGTCCGTTCCTTCAGCCTTTGAAGGGTTCCAATGGTACTGCTGCTACTATTTCGGTTCAGGAGGGCATGTGGGAGGACAAGCGGGGACAGAAGGTTGATGGTGGTGAACGACGACGCCGGGAGGTTCAGAACAAGAAGAGGCTGGATGAAAGAAAGAAGGCGTGAATGTGAACGGTGAAATACCACTTTTGTGTATGCATATTTCTTGTTGAGCCTGGATGTTCAAATTTGAACTGTACTATACTATTGCCATACTATTGCAATCATGATTTCCTTTTTTTTTTTCATATTCTTTTAATTGTGGGAGATAAGTGAAGCGTTCTTATGTCCGATTAAAATAATATAATTGAGCTATGTAAACATGTAGAGAAGCATGCGATTCCAAGTCGCAAGGGAAGTAGAGATATTCATACAGAGACATCGTTTCGAAGTGAAGAAAGAGGGAAATCCATGAAATCCATGACGCGAGCGAGAGTGGTCAAATCCACTCGGTGAATTTGGCTGAAGTCCAGTCTGAACCTTTGCTGCATCAATGCCGGGCATTAAAATGTGATCAAAATTTGAATGGGAATCTTTTCTAAAAAAAAAAGTAAAACGTAGCTCCGATCATGCTTTGGTTCCACGTCTCTCATACTGAACAAATGATGTACCCAGAGGCTTGGAGAAGAGGGACTAGAATAGAATATGGTTAGTCAAACGCCAAGTTGATCGCAATAGAGCATCACTTACCGAATAATCTGTCTCGGGGAAAGGTGTATCGGCGCTAGGCTGGGAGAACTTGAAGTGTCTCACCAGGGCAGCCAAGATTGTGCCCAGCTGCACATAGGCGAACTGCTCACCAATGCAGCGATGGCGACCAGCACCGAAAGGTAGATAGGGACTGTTGGTGCCCTTGGTAACCAGTCCATAACCATAGTCGATCTGCTCCTCATCTTCCTCCTTGGTAGTCTCGGTTCCAGCCTCATCCCAGCGGTGGGGGTTCCACTTCAGGGGTTCGGGGAAGAACTCCGGAGAGCGAGCAGTAACACCGGGAGAAGAGAGGACATTGTGAGTGGTAGGGATAACATAAGAAGTGCCTTCCACAGGCATGGGGTTCTTGACAGCGCGAATGATCGAGTGGATAGGAGCGTGGATACGGAGAGTTTCTTTGATCACCTTGGCGTGCAAGTCGAGCTTCTGGAGTCCTTCGTGGGTGAGAGGAGGCAGGTCAGAGCCCAGAATCTGGAGTTGCTCTTGGTAAAGCTCCTCCACAATCTCAGGGCAGGTGGCCAGGCGCAGGACAATCCAGGCAGCAGTGGAGGACGAAGAGTGCTGGCCTGCCATAAGCAACGCAATCATCATGTGGGCAATTTCCTCATCGGGAATCGGGGTGCCATTCTTGTAAGTGCACGACATCAAGTTCCAGACCATATCCTCGGAGTCCTTCTTATCGCCCGATGTGCGGCGCGCCTTGATGATATCCATGTAGGTCTCGGTCATCTTCTTCTGTGCAGCATCGCGCTTGCGGTTGTGGGGGAGCGGGGCCCATGGCAGCATGAAGTTGATAGGAGCGAAACCCTTGTCGAGGTCGTGGTACATTTCCGCAAAGGTCGAGTCGAATCGATCACGGACTTCCTGTCCTTGCAACGAGCGGGATGCTGTGTAGATTGTGATTTCGGCAATGACCTTGGAAACGTTGAAAGTACCCTTGGGGTCCTGGAGAGCGGGGGAATTCTTCACGAAGTCGTCGACCTCATTGGTGATCAAGTGGACATAAGACTTAAGTGCCTCGGAGGTAAGACCGAATTTGACAAACTATGCATCGGTCAGCAGCCAGGCTTTGTGTTGGGAGTCCATTCCTTCGTACCTTCTTCTGCTCCATGAGCTTAGCGTTGGGGCAATCGTAGACGACGTGACGACCGAAGACGGGGGTAGTGAGGGGGGAGTAAACCTCTTCGGCGTTCACATCACGAAGTTTGCCATTGAGGATGAACTCGTTTCCCTTGGTGCCTAGGTAGACGGTGGTCTTCTTGCCGAGGAGGACGAAAGTGAAGATATCACCATACTGCCAGCAATTAACCACCAAATTAGCAATTGAATCCTTCGATGGGCCAACCAGCCATCTGCGATCGACATACCTTTGCGCGACTCTGGTCGAAGAAGGTGTATGGGTCCATGCCATAGCTGATGGTGCTTCCAACAAAGGGGAACCAGTGGAAGACCACGGGGGGCTCATGGGCTTTCTTGAAGAAGAGCTGGCGCAACATATTGATCACGACTGATAGCGCAATGAATGACAGTGCTCCGACACTAGCCAAAGTGTAGCTTGACTGGGTTGAGCAATGCTCGCAGAAGGTTGCGAGGAAACTTGCGAAGAGGCCCATGTTGTGAAGCAAAAGGAGAGAGGTGAAAGAAGAAAAGAACCAAAAAAAAAAAAGAAAATGGGCTCACAATGACCCTATCACCCTATTTGTTAAGCCTCCAATTGAATTCAAAAGAGAGGGGGAAGAGAAGGAGAGTGGAAGATCCAGGAGGCGAAGGAGCGGAGGAAAATAATCAAGTCCGATATCATTCGGCGAGAGACCCGCCCCTTTACGGGAGTACATACTTTACTAGTATAATCCTAAGAGTCTAGATTTAATTTGCATATAAGTTTTTTTATTACTCTGTTACTCTGTTACTCTATTTTGTGTATCTTTTTATGCATTTATTGTATTTATACCAAACTAAAATGGTATGATAGTAGATCGTATATCACGCCACTCCGGTCAAGGGATTCCCGCTCCGTGGACTATATGGTCACTACATAGTATATATACCCTATAACTGCACTTAAGTTGGAGTATTAGTACACCTGTCATTTCCTGTAACCTAATACATAAAATCCCCCTTTTTGAACACCCGGATAATGAGATATTTCCACAACAGTCAATAAGAATAAAGTCGTACAAAACCACAATACCCCCTTAGTTGTACAAGGTGGGATCACCACGCTCCCCAATGTTAATGAAATCTTTCGGGTCCCGGTTGCCACTTGGTGAGACTTCACGCTGGGACGCCTTGGCTGGTCGGTTGTGGACACGCTTCCCGGCTTCATTTCGAAATACTTTGACCGGTTTCTCACTGCCTTCGGCGTGCTCGCTGAAGTGAGCATCGTTGATGCTGCTCAACAAGGTCCGCTCCCGTTGAAACTTGCGCTTAGAAAAGTCCAGTTTACCAAGAGCTCCCGTCAGACCATCGGTGCTGTCAGTGACACTCGGGTACTGTCCGGTCATCCAAGGGTGCTCGAGACACTCATCCACCGTGATTCGCTTGTCGACATCCACGGTAAGCATCCGGTCGATTAGATCCAAAGCGGGGTCGCCAACAGAGTCCCAGTACGGTGACGGGTAGTCAAATCGGCCCATCTTGATCTGTTGGGCGAGAGTCAATGGGTTCTCTGGAGTGTTCAGTTCATCCGAGAATGGTGGGAAGCCACAGAGGCAGATGTAGAGAACAACACCAAGGGACCATACATCCACAGCCTTGGTGTATTTTCGGTGGCGACTATCTTGCAAAATCTCCGGGGCAACGTCTGCGAAATTAGTACCAATATCCAAGGTTTCGAGGCCCTATAATAATTCGTGACTTACAGCTTGGTGTACCACAGCTGGAAGCAAATGTTAGCCATTATCATCATAAACACGGACAGGCTTTCACCTACAGGGTTGTCGTGAAAGATTCTTCCCCAATAATTTTAGCCAGGCCAAAGTCACCCAATTTCACGTTCAAATTCCGGTCTGCAACCAGGATATTTTCTGGCTTGATATCTCGATGCACAATTCCCCGTTCGTGCTGATGACACATTAGCTGGCCCAGTACTGTATATGTGGACTTTGGATATACACACCAGATATTTCAATCCGTCAAACAGTTGGCGGAACACACCACGAGTTTCATCCTCGGTCATTTTCTGATGGTTCACAATCCAGTTAAACAGTTCTCCCTCGGGTGCCAATTCGAGTACCAAATAAGCGCCGTCACTTTCATCAAAGGATTCCTTGAGACACAGTAGATTCGGGTGATGAACGCCCATCAACAACGCAATCTCTTGTTGCAGAGCATTGTCGTTCTGTGACTTTTGAGAGTCACCGAGGCGCCTTTCGAAAACCTTGACTGCATACTTGTCTCCGGTAGATCGTTCAGCACACAGATAAACGGTCGCAAAGTGGCCTTTTCCGAGCTGGTTGAGAATCCGGTATTGCTGACGGAAACCATTCGTTTCCCGCGTACGAGGGTAGCGGAAGACAAAACGGGCTTCGTTTAGAATCGAAACCTCATCGCCGTCCTCCAGTTCCCGGTGCTTGTTACGCCCAACAATGGCATCATTAACAAATGTTCCATTACTAGAGAGATCCTCCAGCACAGCAACCATGTCGCCTTTCTTTTTCTCGGCAAAAATGAGGAAGTGTCGGTTTGAAATGGTGGGAATTTCAAGGACGCGATCTGACTATGGTCAGAACAGACACTCGACAACCATCAAGCTAATACTTACCACACTCAGGATGACGGCCGACCAAGAAACCACCTGGTGACTTGGCGCTCTTGGATTTTTGGGCCTTTTTCCCCTTGGCTTTGGCAGTACCGTCATCGTCCTCGCAACCGTCGCGCTTCCTCAACACAAGCGGGCCATTCCCGTTCTCATCCAGTGGTAGCAGGTAGCCCCAGACCCCTTCGGCGTCCTCATCCTTCACGTCGTCTGCGAATGCTCTGGGTGGATACACGAACTGTGAAAGCGCCTGGGTGTCCTCCAATGCAGGCGGCGAGGAAGTCGCGTGCGACAATTCCGGTTGGGATGATATTTGTTGATGGGTATCGCGCGGGCTTTCCGGGGGTGTGACAGTCAGTTCTTTCCGAGTCTCCGTAGCGACAGATTGAGGACCGGTGACTGGGGTTGGCAAATAGTCCAAGTCGACTGGTGTATCTTCTGGTTGGACTTGACTCGAGATTCTTTGAGAGCGTCGAGGTTTCTTTTGCGAATCTGCATCGACGGTAGCCTATAATAACCCCTGTTAGGGAATGAATGGCGCCAACAGAAGTGAAACGTACCCTTCCTCGCTTGAGCGAGCTTTTCTCACGGGGGGCCATAATACAGGCTGTTATCACCCTGACTGGAGAGGGTTCCAGATCAATTAGCGATAGTTGTCGGTCAGTTCAACAATGGTAGGAATGTCAAGAAAGACGTTTTCAATTCTGCACTAAAGAAAATACACAATTGAAGATAGAAGAAAAAAAAAGATATGTGGTGAATAAGTCTATAGCTCGAGGGGGGAGAATGAGTCTGGAGAAAGCTCTCCCTGTGACTCTCCGCCTCAACAATTGGCAAGAGCATGGAGGGAAGGAACGATCTATGTTTACATACATCCATAATATAAATAATGCTATAATTAATATTCTAACACTATTTGATTCTGGGATTGATATAATATTATATAGTATAATATAGTATAGTATACTTCCATGTCAACAAATAAAAGGTTGTTCGGACCCTAAGGGTTCGCGTTTCACACGTGCTGTCCCCTGACCTCATTCTCCAGGTTTCCCCAATTCCCCCAACCTTAGGCCCTTTAGGTTCTTCACAATGGACGGGTATGTGGGATCATTCAATGGTTGAGGATCATGCTAATAGACAATCAAAGCCTATCTGGTGGAATTAGAGGTTTCGCTTTCCAAAAGCTCGCTGCATTGGCAGTTGAGGCACCTGCCAATGGATCGGAGCTCGCTCGCCTCGCAGAGCAATCTCGACCAACTTCCGAGCCTGATGGTGCTTTGAATGGGGTCTTGAAGCAACAAGCCCCGACATCCCAGGTTCCAATGGTGTGTCTCTTTATTGCTTCCGACCACCCGGTAGCGTAGTGGGTGCGGGCTAACGTTCGACAGGGAATCCGGGAACTAGATGTCCTCCTGGCCCTATGTAAAGCGGCCTCGTCGGTGAACGATCCAGAAAATGCTGCTCAGTTGGCATTACAACTCTCTCGATACCTACCGGAATCACACAGCCAGCTATTTCGGTCCTCGCCCTTCCTCCATGGTGTAAAACCGTCGCCTTGGGAAACGCTCACGAACAACCTAGCTCTCGCGCTCTTGTCGTTAGGAACTAAGTATCCAGACCTGAGACAGACGGCCATCGACGCTGTCCACGGATATTTGAACAACTGCGCTGAGGCTATCAATGCGGTCACACCTTTCCAATACTCTAAGCCCGAGGCGGGGCGACAGGGCGTCATACATGAATCGGTCACTATACTGTCAATCGCCGTTTCCCTGGTTGGGTTTATGGAAGCCTCCGCGGAGTACACCTTAATCTGGCATGCGAGCGAAAAGCTACAGATTGTCGATCATCTGCGTGCGATGCTGTCCGAGCATTTCCTAATCGCAGTTGAGACGGCTTCATCCACTCTCCGCAATGCAAACGTCGCAGATCATGCTTTCAAAGACTGGAGAAAGTATACCCGTCGATATGCTGCTCATGGTCGCCCATTAGGTGCTATGCTTGTGCAAGAAGGCTATATGCGCTTCGTGAAATCATGCGCAGCCTCTCTGATCGGGTTCCAGCACCTGACCGATGAGCAGCTCTTGGATGACTACATGACTGGGGTTGGTATTGCCAAGAGCTATGACGAGGCGGATATCTCTCTGGTCGAGCGTGTCACGGATATCATTAGTGAGGAAATTCACCTGCTAGAGGATGGTTCTGACTACCTGCAAGTCGGGTCTCCTTGGCAGCAGCACCTTGCCTTCTCGGTTAAGGGACATGCCTTGATAGGCTTCCTTAACTGCGTGATTCTTGGTGAAGATGCAACCAACAACGAAGTACTGCTATCCTGGCTCGAGGATACATTGCTTGACTCCCAGCAAATGTCAAACGTGGAGCTGTCTGTGACAGTTTTGAAGTGTACCGCCATTCTTGCAAGAATGTCTCCAAATGGTGCATCTGTTGGAAGACGCTGCCTTCTGAAATTCCTGACCCAGGGAGGTGTGTCGGCTCGCTCTACCGTGGCCGTCGCTTCTCGATGTCTCGCCCAGATCCTGACTATTCTTTCCGAGGACGCTGTGATTACCATCCTTTATTCACTTGGTAATGCGATAAGCCCGAGCACGAACGTAGATCAATCTAGCCAAGACCAACTCATTGGGGATCATACCGGGCCCGGGATGAACCTCGAGGCATACCCCAAAAATGCAAGCCAGACTTCGCTCTCGGCAAATGGCGAAGATGACACTATCACCTACAGGAATGTCATTCATGCCATCGTGACAGTCGCGACTACTTGCCACGATGACAAAATCAGTGCATTGGCCCAGTCTATGCTTCTCCAAAAGATTGGTAAGATCAATGTCGCAGTCGATGCCTTTATCATCCAGGAAACTGCTGTTCTTGCTTTGAGCGGTGGACAAGCCGAGTTCCAGCTTCTATTGAAGTTCTATGCACGTATCTACCTCGATGGCGTCAACAAAGGACTGAACACCATATCTGATGCTGTTCAATGTGCCATGGCTTACCTCTCGATTACTTTGGATCAAACGTCACCGCTCCACAGGATTTATTTGGTCCATTTGTTGGAAAGCATTATCAACAAAGGTGATGTGCCAGACTTTGAGTATGAGCGACACAAAGAGATTATTTTTGCCGCGGATGATATCACACCCCTCTTGAAACCGCTAGCCCTGCTCGTGTCTTCCAATTCCAGTTCTACCAGCGCTTCTGGGTCAGCGTGGGAGTATGATGAAGCCATTCTGACTCTGTTCCGAGATGCTTGGTTCAATATCGCCATTCATGGAATATCTCTCACCTCCAGCGTTGCCCAACGGCATTACAAGGAACTCCGCCTTCTCGCACATCATTCTCCCCCTTTGGTTGCTGAGAACCACATGGATTCTCTGGAGAGCGACGTGGAATTGAATACGGTGCTAAGACGCGGGATGGGTCCGCAGCGAGGCATAGAGCAGAAGAGAGCTTTGATTTCTGAACTCCCTGGCCGAGAATCTGATATTAAGAAATTGGACTATTCAAGAGCAGTGTTTCTTAACGCTGTAGTCTTGGTCGAGAGCCTCCGTGCCTCCTCCGGGGACTCTACCAAGACGCTCAGTTATTTCCTCGACCCTGCCTTGGCCACTCCGGAGATGGTTGTGTGCATGAATGCTGTTGCAGACAAAGCGGTTGCCCGTTATCTGTCTCTTACACTTTCCGGTGAGCACGATGACTTTTCGACCCCTTACCTGTCTACGCAGCTTGCCGGATTCCTGGTGGCTTGCTGTCATCGTATTGAAAGGGTTCAAAGTATTGCGACGCAGTGTGCCGACAGAATCATTCGTGAATGCCCTTCTGCCTTGTGTGAGAAGCATTCCCTCTTTGCTTTGCTCGAGATTCTGACTGTGATGTGGTCTTCCTGTCTTCAAGGAGAACTCGATGAGTTCGAGTGGAAGCCATCCTTGGTGTCTCCCATGGGCATTGTCAAGGTCGAATTGCCCGACAACTACGCGTTGAGAAGGGCGACTCTGAATCGGTTCCATGAACGAGCCAGGACCTGGGTGACGACTGTCCTGAACATTGCCCCATTGGATGTCAAAGGGTTACTTCAGACCTATCTTTCCGAATATGACGACGACGGTGGCTACGGACACATTTCGCTAGGACGTTCATTCGCTCTGGAGATGGGCTCCTTTATCCCACAAAGTGACCCACGGCTTGGATCGATTAATGGCTATGGAAGCAGCGACTTCAATGTCGCATCTGATTTCATGGCACTATACACAACACGCCAGAAGTACCGACGTCCAGAGATACCTTCTCTCAACAGTTTAAAAGGAGATAACTGTAGCGGTTATGTTGAACAGCCTCGTGTTAATATTTTGCCAGAGTCTGCTGATTCTTTGGAAAATACTCTCTCATGTCTATATGGACGAAGCATTGCTGGTGAGGAGATTCCCCTGGTGGAGGTCAGGGATGTTCTTCGGCAAGCTGCGGGACTCATTTGCAGCACCAGCAAGCCACGACTCTCCGTGGTTCACTACTTGGTTGCGTTGCCTTTCCAGATATTCACCAAGGAGACCGTCAAGCTTGGTGTCTCGCTCTGGCTTGGAGTCATTCACGAGAACCCAAACACTGAGCCACGGATCCTATGTGAGGTGATTGAGGCTTGGGAGAGAAGCATAAAGCGCCGCAAGGGATTGTTCGATCCTACTTTTGAATACCTTGATCCACTGCATACTAAGATTGAACTTTTGCCAACTGATAAGGATCTTATGCTTCGCATGCAGCAAAAAGCTCAAGATACTCTCTCACCGCACTTGCGAGTTCTTCATTTCTTCGAGAGCCACTTCAACGCTATTCGGCTAGGAAATCTGCAAGATCAACAGCTGTTTTGTCGCTTGATTGGCAGTACCGTTGTCGGACTTTCAAAGACCGAGGGCCATCCATTGGCGCGAGAAATCCATTTCCGCATTGTGCTCCTTGGTCTCAGGATTTTGAGGCATCTCAGCCCCCGGAACAGTGGTGCATCTTGGAAACTCAAAGACCAGATTCTGTCTGCTGCTTTGAGTTGGTTTAAACACCCTCCAAGATGGTCATTCGGAGGCAATCGGCTGCAGATTAAGGCAGAGGACAGAGTTCTTGGCGAGGTGACTGTGGCTTTGCGGGGCGTTGCAGGTATTGCTGCCAATGCGCAAGGGTCATACAAGTCTTTGCAAGCCAAAGAAGACCTGCTTCAAATCCTCGTGGAGAACGAACGATCCCGCCTTCGAGTTTGGCTCTTCCCCCTAGATCCGGAGCGAAAGCACCACATACCTTCGATTGGAGGCAAGAATCCCGGTGAAGACCCCGTATCTTTACTTCGGCTTGCCTGGGCGGAAAATGCAGGGTTGGCTATTCAGATGGCCGCCCGATTCCCCTCGCCCAAAATGCAGGCTGATGTTAGATCATTGATACTCAATTTCCCCGAGAAGGTCATTGAGGAGCCAAGCGCTCTGGAGATTATGTTTGACAACTGCCTGCCCGCTGATGTCGGTTCCCAGTTGAAATACATGCTATACTGGGCCCCTGTTACTCCCACGGAGGCTATCACATACTTCATGCCCGCTTACGGCAATCATCCTTATATCTTGCAGTATGCCATGCGGGCGTTGGAGAGCTATTCGATGGATGTTCGCTTCTACTTTGTGCCACAACTGATTCAGGCCCTGCGCTTCGATGCTTTGGGTTATGTAGACCGCTACATCCTCGAAACAGCCAAGCTCTCTCAATTGTTTGCCCACCAGGTTATTTGGAACATGAAGGCCAACTCCTTCAAGGATGAGGATTCTCAAATTGTAAGTATTGATGTTGTCGAAACTTGATCATCGTTGGCTAACATCCTGCGTTAACAGCCGGACCCTATCAAAGATACACTCGACCGTTTCCTAGATAACTTGATCTCAAGCTTCTCGGATGAGGAGCGTGCCTTCTACGAGAGAGAATTTTCGTTCTTCAATGAAGTGACGGGTGTCTCCGGCAAACTTCGCCCCTATATCAAGAGGAGTAAGCCCGAGAAGAAGGAGAAGATTGAGGAAGAGTTGCGTAAGATCAAGGTGGAAGTTGGAGTGTACCTTCCCAGCAACCCCGATGGTGTAGTCGTTGGTATCGACCGCAAGTCTGGCAAGCCCTTGCAAAGTCACGCAAAGGCGCCTTATATGGCGACGTTCCGAATCCAGAAGACAAGGCCACGATTGATCGCAAAGGCCGAGGCCAACACGGGTGATCACCACCACCACCAACGCCAATTGACGAATCATTCCGAGCCTGAGCAGGAAACATATGAAGTTTGGCAGTCAGCTATCTTCAAGGTTGGTGACGACTGTCGTCAGGATATGCTCGCCTTGCAGATGATTGCGGCCTTCAGGAGCATCTTCACCAGTGTTGGTCTAGATGTTTGGGTCTACCCTTACCGGGTGACTTCGACAGCGCCTGGCTGTGGTGTGATTGATGTGCTTCCCAACTCCATTTCTCGCGACATGCTCGGCCGCGAGGCCGTCAACGGGCTCTATGACTACTTTGTGTCGAAATATGGAGGCGAGGACTCTATCCGATTCCAAGAAGCGCGCACCAACTTCGTCAAGAGTATGGCCGCCTACTCAGTCATTTCTTACCTGCTGCAATTCAAGGACCGACATAACGGAAACATCATGATCGACGATGCCGGCCATATCATCCACATTGACTTTGGATTCTGCTTCGATATTGCGCCTGGTGGAGTGCGATTCGAGCGCGCGCCGTTCAAGTTGACCTCCGAGATGGTCGCCGTCATGAGTGGAACCCATGACCCAGCCCACCACCAGGGCGGCAATTCGGGCATCAACTTGCCCGGCAGCTCCCACAACCCGACCAACACGCAGCCATACCGGTGGTTCGAGTCGTTGGTGGTGAAGGCATTCCTTGCATCTCGCCCTTATAGCACGAAGCTGGCCCATATTGTCTCCCTCATGCTTGACAGTGGTCTTCCATGCTTCAAGCCCGAGACTCTGAAGAATTTCCGCGACCGGTTTGTGTTGGACAAGAGCGAGCGCGATGCGGCCGAGTACATGCGAGAACTCGTGCGCAAGTCGTACATGAGCGTGTCTACTAAGGGTTATGATCAGTTCCAACTGATGACCAACGGTATTCCTTACTGAGGGACTATGTAGGTGTTATACATCGGTCATTTTCTCTTACAGATATTTAATTTATTTCATTTCATATTGATTTTCCCTCCATTCAGTTTTACTCCACGCAAGATATAAAGCCAAGGGTGGTTGACGTCACGACTTCGTCGGCACGACGACACATCAGGTTCCTCCGGACGATACCCTACGTCTGATTGCTATTGCATCTATAGTTGGTATGGAATATAGGATATAGATATAGTAAGCGACCTCCGATGAGAAAATATACGGTCAATCCGTCATATATAAATACCCAATATTAACAATGATCGTGATATCTCCTTTATAACATGACATATACTTCAACTGCCCTCGGGGTGGCGCATTCAATGCATGACGATCTACATCGTACTAGGTCCGAGGAGTGTTCCGGAAGTGGCAATATGACGATGCAAAGACATTTGACCTAGACCAGATCTTTATAATGTGCAAGCCAGCCTTGGGCACTTCCCTATTTCCGGACTTCTTCCAAAGCAGTAACGCCAAATCCGCTCCCCTAACCAACCCAAATTTGGAATAACACATGAAACTGTATATTCTACATATTGTATACACCTCCCATCTCCCATCTCCAGGATGAAAATCCCATTCCTCAACAAGCTCAGCGGTGGAGGGACAGGCACCAAGTCTCCGCAATTAACGGACTTGTCGGGAGAGTTAGCGATAATAGATCGCGAGAAAAGAGGCAGCAACCTGGACGAGTCGCGTGTGCCGTGGGTGACATGGAGGTCTGTGTTGCTAGGCGCCTTTGTCTCGATTGGTGGTGTCATTTTTGGATATGATACTGGCCAGATCTCGGGCTTTTTGGAGATGCGTAACTTCAAGCAGCGGTTTGCGCAGCTGAAGCCCGATGGGACGTATAAGTTTAACAATGTCCGGTCTGGATTGATTGTTTCCATGGTGAGTGGATGCCGTTGCATGTCTTTTGGAAAAAGAAAAAAAAAAAAGTAAATGAATGCGAGAAAAGTTAACGATTTCTAGCTCTCCATTGGTACCTTGATAGGAGCTCTCCTCGCCGGACCATTGACCGACCGAATTGGCCGAAAATGGTCCATCTTCTTCTGGTGTATCATCCTCCATGTCGGACTGATTATTCAGATCTCCTCACCAGCAGGAAAATGGTATCAGTTCATGATGGGACGATTCATAACCGGATTCGGCGTGGGAGCCTGCTCACTGCTGGTGCCCATGTACCAGGGTGAGATTTCACCACGACACATCCGAGGAGCGATGGTGTGGTAAGTAGTAACCCAACAGTCAATATTGATATACCCACCATAACCCTAATACCCATCCCAGCTCCTACCAATTATTCGTAACACTGGGCATCTTCATCGCATACTGCATCAACTTCGGCACAGAGCACATGGACAACTCCGCCTCTTGGAGAATCCCACTCGGTATCACATTCCTGTGGGGTCTTGTCCTTGGTCTCGGCATCCTCTTCTTCCCGGAGAGTCCTCGATTCGACTACCGCAATGGCCGTATGGACCGCGCCCGACGCACCATGTCGAAGCTGTATGGTGTACCCGAGAACCATCGGGTCATCGTGCATGAGATTGCCGAGATCCAGGAACAGCTGGATGCCGAGCAGGGGGCGCGAGGTGGGATCCGCGGTTGGCTTGAGATGTTCAAGGCGCCGCGCATGGCGTACCGCATCATACTTGGCGTTGTGCTCCAAGCTCTGCAGCAGCTGACCGGTGCCAACTACTTCTTCTACTACGTGAGTGTTTCTTTCTTCCGAGGTGTACACGTCGAGCCTGCCTAATATGATATAGGGAACGGTTATCTTCAACGGAGCAGGAATCGACAACACATACGTGACGCAGATGATCCTGGGCGGAGTGAACTTCGGTACGACATTCGGCGGCCTATATGTGATCGAGCACTTCGGACGACGCAAGTCTCTGATCGCAGGCGGGATCTGGATGTTCATCTGCTTTATGGTATTTGCGTCTGTGGGCCACTTCTCGCTTGATGTTCACACGCCGCGTAACACGCCTGGAGCGGGTAAAGCAATGGTTGTATTTGCTTGCCTGTTCATCACTGGGTTTGCCATGACGTGGGGCCCGATGGTGTGGGCTATTGTGGCCGAGCTGTATCCATCGCGGTACCGAGCGCGGGCTATGGCGATGGCGACTGCGTCGAACTGGTTATGGAATTTCCTGATTGGGTTCTTCACACCATTTATCACTGGCGATATTGACTTTGCATATGGATATGTGTTTGCCGGGTGCCTGTTCTTCGCGGTGATCATTGTTTACTTCTTTGTCATCGAGGGCAAGGACAAGACCCTGGAGGAGATGGATATGATGTATGTGATGCGTGTGCCGCCGTGGAAAAGCAGCAAGTGGCAGCCGCCAGAGCCGGAGAATCGGCTCACGACCGATCAGCTTATGGATCGGAAGGTTGCGAAGAAGTATACCAAGGAGGAGGAGGGCGCGGAGGGCAAGAAGCAGACGGAGGGGGTGCCTGGGCATTCACATGCTGAGACTGCTGAGGGTGCGAATGATGCTGGAACCGGGCCTTCGCATTTCTCCTGAGGATTGACCTTGGGGTGACATTTGGTGACACGAAGAGTTTAAGTGGTGGGCTGTATATGGACCGAGAGGAAGCTTGTGTGATGTTGGGGAGTAGTGACCATACGGAGGGGAATTTCAGTGTATATACTGAAACGAACAGAAGAGATATAGAGTACTCCAAAATACAATTCATAGTCCAATAACCAGTGACCAGTGGGTGTCAATTTGGTAGTCATATAAGAATAAAAAGCATCCGCATCACCAGGATGGAATGGGTAAGGAAAAGGCTCAGAAACATATGAAAACGCTGATCCCAGGGCTGAAAAAGGAAAAAAAAAAAAAAAAAAAAGACAAGTTGATAATCCACCATGGATCATTTTGATACATATTCCACGTATTTGCAGAAAGAGGAAAGAGTTGGGAGGACACATCAAGATGATGGGAACCCAGAATGATACAAGTCTGATGAGACTTTTGGCATCGAATGCAAAAAAAAAGTAAAAGTAAAAGTAAAAAAGAAAGAAAGAAGCCAGAGAGGCCAAGTAGCACCGATCAGGATATACTTCCCTTGAAAGGGGTGACGAGAAATCTCTAATCCATAAAGTCACCTCTCAAGATCTTCTCCTGGAAGAAATCCGGCTTATTCTGCTTAGGCTGACGGGGCATTTCCCGACTAGGCTGCTCCATCGACGCGATGGAAGCGGCACGCTGGTGGTGACCGGTGGAACGCTGGGCTGCCTGCGGGGAGACAGGGCCGCCGAGGGAAGGGGCACGCTCGGCACGAGAGCGGAGGGCCTCTGACCAGTTAAAGCCTTCGCCTAAGGGTCGGCGTGATGCGTTAGATCTCTCATCCTGAGGAGAGGTTGAAGTACTTGCGGAAGAACGGGTAGTAACAATGGCCGAACCGGCCGGAGGGGAACGGCGCGCGCCTACGGCAGATGGAGGGGGGTAATTTCTACCATTGCCTATGCTTCCCGCACGAGCATCACGCAGGGCCTGTGCACCAAAGGAGACGCGTCTCCCGAACTGTGAGTTAGGTGAGGTTCCTGTTGGTTGGTCATCCTCGAGGGCGTCTTCGGCCGGGACGTTGGAGCCCATTGAGCTGGATAGGCTACCTCGACGGAAGTTGCGGTTGCCACCAAAGGCGGATGCCTGGGTGGGGGAACCAGAGAGGCCTAGCGTGGTAATTGATAGCCGACGCTGGTTGGACTGTTGGTTTGCACCCTGGGTGTTGGATGGGTTGCTTGGCTTGGAGAAGATGTCGGCGATGGAACCACGACGTCGACGGTTCTCTGCATGTGGGACCGAGATGGGGGAGGTGGGATCGTTGGACATTGTCAGATGAAGAAGGGTCTGAACTGAGAGGAGGAAAATGCGGACGGACTAGCCGCCCTTCTCATAGAATAGAAGATTGGAGAATCGAGTATGATCAAAGTGACGAGAATGGTCTCAGCACTTGGAAGGGGGGGAGGGTGGAATGATGGTGGGGTTCTTGATTTGAGGAAAGATTGAAAGATGGAAAAGGGTTCAGATGTCAGATGGCATATAGTAAAAGAAGGGATAAGCTAGAGAAGAAGTTAGAAGTTGAAAGAAGAAGAAGAAGGAGGGGGCATATACGTTCACCGAAAGGCAGAAGAAAGCTAAGCATCGGATTATCTGGGGAAAGTGGCGCTAAGTGGAGAGTGGTGATGTCGGCTGACTCAGCAGGCCCTTTGGTCTACTTTGGTCTATATATATATATAAAATATATATGACATACATCCATGGAGACGATATATCATACCTTCATTCTACCTATTCACTTATATACCTATATAACACTCCTATATCACACACACAGTAAATAGTCAACCTGGTTTACAGAAGGGGGTATCATGCAGACAAAACGCTAATCCTTGCAGAAAAAGAGGGGGAGCATTCGTGTTCGTAGCTCAAAAAGAGTAAAATAAATATGGACGTACATCGTGTATTGCTCGTTTCCCATAAAAAGTGTTGGATATGCTAGATTTCCCGATTTCTTGGCCGTTCCAGAAGGAATCCCCCTCTGTCCATGTCTTTATAGGCCAACCACAGACAAAAAAAGACAGAGCAGATCATTCTCCCCCAAGTCAAGCCGGAAAATCAGGAAAATCAGGGCAAATGAAACAACTGAATCAGTTTACGGCCGATCGTCGGCTCGATTTCGGTGCCGTCACGAGCGATTTTGATTTCTCGATTCGCATTCCAGGGGTTACGGAGGCCACGAGTGCGCTGAAAGGGCACTCGCTCCGTCGAAATCCATTGAATACGGAACGGTTTACCAAAGGTTTGACCTTCTTCCGGATCCTCGGGCTCGACGCTCTTCACGCTGACGGTGTCGTTCTCATCTTCCGACGATTCAACTTCCCAGAAGATAGTCCCCCGCACTGAATCATCGATGATTCGGCCTTGCGGCGCTGTCGAGGTCGCCGCTGTTAAGGTGACGTCGAGCTCGTCGGGTCCACCGGGCGGCGGATCGGGCCGGGATGGCATCTCCAAGGCCAGCTCCTCGTCGTCGCTGATCGGCGACATCATACGCGCGTATCCAAAATACTCGCCAGATTTGTTGGCAGAGAAGATTAAATAGACGTAATCGGTAGTCTGGCCCAAGGTCAGTTTCCGTCATTGCAGTACTCCGTATATGGGTCTATACTCACCTCGAAAGCCTGATTCATCGCCGCCTCATTGTGTGACTGCGTAGCCCAAATGCCGCTTTGCTTGCTCAGCTCGAGATCCTCCACTGTCAAACTTTTAACAATAAAGTACCGATCTATCAGCCGGGCCGGGGGCGGATAGTTCCCTGTAACAGGGGCGGCCGAGCTGAGCTCCGGTGCGATTGAATGGTCATCACCCGGGTCGGTAACAGTAGCCGTAGTAGGAGCCGTAGTAGTAGCTGTAGACGTAGCAATATCCTCCAATCGTGGTCGGTGAGCATGATTCACCGCAGGAACGGCCAACCCTACAGATCCGGACCCTGGGGCCGTGAACCCTTTTCGTAATCGGCAGACAACACGCACGCCCTGGAATCGGGAGTCGTGGAATCTCGCCAACGCCGCGACACAAGCGGCAGCCGATTTATAGTTCACGAACGCACAATTACTTTTGGAGATCAGGAACACACTTTCGATATCGTTTGTGGCCTCTCGTGAGAAATGATCCTTGAGATCCACAACATTGGCTCCTGGGGGGAGATTTCCAACCCAGAGCGCGTGGCCGGATTGCTTTGGTTTTCGGGGTGGTCCTCGTGGGGTACTCGGAGCGGTCGGGGCTGGTTGCGAAGGGGAACTGTCTTTAGATGAATTGCAAGTTAGAAACGGGTCCAAAGGGTGAAGTCCGAGAGAGAGAGAGAGGAGGGGGGGAAGAGCTCACCGGAGAGCGGTGGTTGGGGTTGGGGCGGTAATTTCATGGGATTTGATCCATCCACAATGGTTTTTGAGACGTCATATTCTAGCTCGGCCATTCGTTTGTCGGCTTCTTTGCGCAAAGGGCCCGGTTTGGATGGCGAGCTTGTGTTCGTGCGGACTGGAGATGCAGTCTGGGGCATTTGACCGGCAGGAAGCATCCCATGTCCATAAGGGGTAGGGTATGGCGAATGAGAGTAATACCCCGAGCCATATGGGGATATTTGTCCGGGACTGAGGTTGTGCAGTTGGGTTCCATGTGGCTGGTAATGAGTTCCATGTTGAAGGGGACCTGGGTGTTGAGAGATCGCATACGGCGGATAAGCTGGGTAAGGCATGCCGTACGCCATGCCTCCGGTGCTGTGTCCATACGGAGCCATTGGCATGGGATACATCATGCCTTGCCCTTGGGGTGTCGGATACTGATGTATTGACTGATCATACCCTTGTGAATGATGGCCTGGAAGGAAGTATCCCATGTTGCCCATATTTAAGGGAGAATGGGCGGTTCCATATTGAGCTTCTGCGAAGCTGGAATGGTGTCTGACATTGGGAGGTCGCGCTGAAGTAGGAGATGCAGCTGAAAGGAGATTTAGTCAATCGACAATGCGTGGACACATATGTTGAAAAGAGCAAGGACTAACCGTGTTCTGATATCGGGGCTGCCCCGTCGGCTGTCCCGCCGGCTGTCTTGTCTGGAGGAACATTTCCCATGGGGTCGTTGATGAAAACCTTCAATTGCAATTTGAAACTACTTTATAGATTTTAGTGTCTGTATAGAATGGACACCTGTTACTCAAGATCTTACCTAGAAGTCCAGTAGCCCAAGGCCACTGAGGTTTCTATAAGAAATCCCAGAAAATGTCACAGATGCAAGCAAGGCTTCCCCAAGAGTCCAATAGTAAAGAACAGAACAGAACAGAACAGAATAGTGTAGAAGAGAAGATATAGAGATCAGGAAAACCCCAAGGCTAGGCAAGTCAGTTCTCTGGATTTGGGATTGTGTGTGTGTGTGTGATGGTTTCAAGAGGAAATTGAAAGGGGAGAAAAAAAGAGAAAAACCACAAACACGCACTAACATCCCACCACCCCCTCTCCTTCTAGACCATAAGCCCAAGCTCACAAAAAACCAAAGTAGGACAAAAAGACACGGGATTATATAGAAACAAGTGGGTGAGGCATAAGAGATAGGGGGGAAGCTTAAGGCTATAACCGGATCCAGGCCAAGATATGTCAGAGTAGGGGAAAAGCCCACTAGAATATGCTAGGGGAGAGAAGATACCCAGAGGGAAGATGAAATCAGACCCAAATTGACATACCTTCGTACTTTGTTTTCAAGTGTGTGACTTTGACAATGGTCTAGACACTAGACAGGATCAAGAGGGGTAGGTATTTTGGCAAATGACAATTCAAGAGCAAAAGAGCCGAGAGGCTGGTGAAAAGAGGCTAAAAGTAGTGTAGAAGATAGAGTTCCGGGGAGCCTGGGAAAACACCTAAAGAAAGACTGACAGAAAGATATAAGGCAGAAAAAAAGAATGCCCAAAGAGGGAGCTAAATAAAGTGGGAAGGGACTTGAAGAGTCGCGGATCTGTGAGGATCCTAGGGGGGGTCTTTGGGAGAATTGAAGCCAATCAACTTGCTTGGCAGATGACAGGCGGTGGCTGATTATGTCAATGGCTTCGAAGTACGTCTAGCGTACATACTATAGAAAATAAGCAAATAAGCAAATAAGGAAATAAGGGAAATAAGGGAAATAAGGGGGGAAAAAAGGCGGAACGGGTTCGGGACTGCATACTGTATACAGTATACAGCCGGGTATACAAATGAAATATAGGTAAGAGACTCGGGATTATTCGAAATATGAAAATAATTGGAGTATCGTGTCATTGCAGATGCCCCGAAATGCAGAGCATTCCCCCAATTTTATTTTATTTTTTTCCCCTTCTTTTTCTTCCCGTGTTCTGTGATGGGTATCTGGGCGGGGCCAGAATTGTCGTGATTGGGGAAGATTAATATGATGGGGACCTGTTGGAAAAATTGGAGTGACTTGCACACCCGAGGAGCCTCTTCAAGCCTGGGCCAATAGTCGAGTTGGATGACCACGGTCAGGCGGAGAAGACAAACCGAATGAGAGAGAGTCTGGACGTGCAAGGTGTGGGATGAGCTCCGTGCAACCTGTACAACGGTACAGTATGTATAATATACGTCAGGCGTAAGGACAGAATGAGACATTAGATCCGACCCATAACCGTAAAGGGAAAGCAGAGACCGTTGGAGCTGGAGCTATTCTGGATACACTCCCACTAGGCTCGATCATGATCCCACCAATTATCTTTCGATATTGGTTTCAAATGGGATTTTTCATTTCTTTGGGACGTGGATATGGTAGTATTCCGAGTTCAAGCCTATTCCAGAGGCAAAAGGGACATCGTGTGCGTGTGCTACTGTATCGTGTGACAGCATAATTTGCCTGATGCTAGGCCATGGCAGGAACCGAGAACAGTCTCGATCATTATGTACTTTGTACGATGTAGTATTGATTGACTCTGGCCGTTTCAGAGTATATGCCGTGGATACCGTACCGCGGATGAATAGGGATCCCTGAAAACAAACAAGGTAAGACATCAATCTTCGCCTCAAATAGGACAAGGGAACTTTCTTCCCTCGAGATGAGCCAATTGGAACCGAACTGACAGGAGAAGGAGACAGGAAGAAGGGACAAAATGAGGTGAAGTCGGATCCACTCAGTTTATCCATCGGCATCTCAGGCCAGCCAATCAGAGATGGGCACTGGGAACTACATCAGAGACAAACAGGGACTATCGGACTATCTTGGTTCTTTGGTATCTTCAGAAAAAGAAGTCACTCTAGAAAAAAGAATATCATAGAATAGTTCCTCTTTGATCTATCCTATTTCCCAGTCATCACATGTGTTCCCACTATGCAATACACTGCGAAGGCATATATCCACTATCCACTGCAACACTGTGGCTTTCTATCACACCAATCAGAGATATCAGAAACAGCCACAATGAGGCATTCAAGGTTGAATTTCAATGGATACTTGGTCTCCAGTGTCGAGTCTAAGGTACCTGACATCCGACTAACCCGAGATGTACTATATCGGTTAGTACCAGAGAAATAGGAAACCAATATGGGTTCATGCGTTGCTGTGCCTTCAATTTTTGGGGGGGTAGCACATATGCTATGCTGTATATTGTATACATTCTCGACATTGCCCTATAGCTCATATCCCTTTGACCCACTATCTTGGAGTATGCCCCAATTGGACTATACCCCAATTAGACTATAAACCGGAGATATCCCGACCACGACAGGAACAGACATCCACAGACATCCTATCTATCTATAATATCCAAATATAGTACAATTCAATTCGGATAGTGATATAGCCACTGACGCACCTTTGATGTAAGTGCATTTTCCGAAAGAAGATTCCAGCGTCTTCCATGCACTGTACCCGGATGGGTCGAACATGAGAAAACAAGCCAAGTCTTGGGAATTGGGCGATCCGTCCAACGTGAGTGGTCGAAGGTCGAAGGTCGAAGGTCGAGTGTTCGGACATTCTTCTGCGGGACGCCACATGGACACCTTAGGTGTCACTATGGATCCCACTGACGTCATACTCTTTCCTCTTCATTTCACTTCACTCGACCCTCTCTGCCATATCCACCCCTTTCTATATCGTTCTATGACTCGAGAGAATGGGCCCCCTTTTTATCCCATGTCATGGGGCGTTCAACAGTGGGACAACCCAATCACCCTGTACGTCTACCCAATACTCAAGTCGGACTTGTCCGAAAGATAACTATTCTATAACCATAATATAGCGTATTCATGTATCAGTGGCTTTGTGGCGGTGGGTTTCTACTATATACAACCATTGACTTCCCAATTACTGCAGGGATCGGCGGGGATCCGAGCAGAACATCTCCATTCTCCATGTTGCAATTGTGACTCAGAGATAATCTTCAATGTTGCATTGCGTACAATGGACCCCTTCACAGCCCCTATGTCTCCATATCTCCATATCCATATTGTATGATATACCGGAAGTGCTTCTACTTTCATCTAGAAGAATGCAGGTCTTACCATCCTGGGCCACCGCTAGACGCCACTGCCCCACGGCTTTGCAGTTCTAGTTCTAATGATCGTTGGGATTATCATCAGCTGCTGGGGCCAGTGGGGAGACTCGGCCGGGTTGAGACTGCCACTGTTAGGCAACTCCGTTTCCGTCAGTACAGGATCCAGTATGAGAACTTCATTCTTCCATGGCCCCGATTGATAACTACGATAGTAGCCCTAAACTCCTCCAAGGCCCCCAAAGCTCGATAAGTACAGATCGCTCGGAACGGAGATACACCACCAGAGCACAACTACATATAAAACAGAATGATCAGAACGCAGGGCAAAGGTAACAGACCCGACCCATAGTTGATTTTGTCCTAGAAGACAATAAACCATAAAAGTAGTGAGCAACCATCCAAAAGCAGGACCGATATGCTAGTATCAAGAATTGACACGAAGAAGTGAAAAGGAAAAAGAGAAAGAAATCGCCGCCTGGCCCTCATACAAAGTAGTAGCAAGAACCAAGGAGCGAAACAAGAAAGATTCGGACCAGAAACAGAAAACAAAGAGAAGGGAACATCAAAAAGTCATCAGAGGGGAATTTTTCATACGGAATCTCATTAAACACTGATATAATTACGATTATGGGCGGCGCGGCTGATGTGCTAGACGGAGGGATATAGACAAGATGAAGCGCGGGGGGAGAAGCCCTTTATCGATCAATTCCAAGTGAAGCCACTTTCCCCGCAAAGCGGGCGCCAGCACTTCCTCTTTTCTGGAGCTTCTCTCGGTCTTTGTCTCTGCTTTCGGCGAGGGTTGGAGTGTTTGACGAAGAGGAAGATTCCTTGCTGCGGATAGTCGGGAGTGAGCCCAGGGTATCATTTGCAGAGGACTTCCCACCGAGCGGTGGTGGAGGCACCCTGAAAGCAGATGTGCGGGCGGTCCGTTGGCTGAGGTAGAGCTTGGCTGCGGGGGAGAGAGGGATGGATGGGGGCTGTGGCGGGATCTCTGCGCCGTTTTGGACTAGCAGCTCGGCGATAGGGAACGGGATGGCTTTTGCGCTAGACCTGGCGGCGAGAGTGGTCGGTGGGGCTCCCGGGGACGCAGGATCGGCTGCGGCGAGGGCCAGGAAGGTGGCATGGGTGTTGCGGGAGCGATCGGTTATGTTTACATTGCCACGCAGGGCGAGGCCGTAGAGGACCCCTTGAATATCGTTCTGTTTAATTGACGCGAGAAGTGTTTCATCAGGTGTCGCGAAGCGAGAACGTGGGGAAGGCAGATTCTCAACGTAGGCTCGGTCAACGTATTTGGCGGTGATGAATTTCAACCGCTGCTCTCGTGTAGAACTGGCGCTCGGCTTGAGCGTTTGATCCAGGGTCGCCTCCCAAACCATGTTGCTGACGCGGTTGCCAATCTGCAGGAGAATCTCGACGATATCGTTCGAGAAGGAATGTACATCCAATGTGAGAGAGCGGATCTTGGATATATGCGTGCCCAGAGAGCGGTGAATTCCACTACATTCAATACAGAGAATGATTCCGAGGTTGATGGACACCCACTCAACCTTGGACGATGATCCGCAATCAGCACACCAGTTGTTGCCCTGGTCTGCATCCCGTACAACCTGCAGAAGTTTTGCAGGATTCTCTTCAAAGGTGTTGCTATCAGGACGGACATAGCCCGGACGCGCACCGACTGTTGTTCGGCGGGTGACGCCAGCGTTACTGCCTGAGCTAGAGTTGGAATAGGAATGGTGGCCAGACACAGACGAGCTTTTCCCCGTTAAAACGGAACCAATATCCCGACTGCTCGGCGTATCATTCCTAGATGCGGAAGGAGGTGAAGTCTCCTGGCCTTCAACCGCACTCTGCAGTGCGTTGTTGATAGACCTGATCCAATTGGACATGTCGTCCTCGGAGGTGGCTTGGTAAATACGTTTGAACTGGGGTGTGATCACTTCAAAACAGAACCGTCGCTCTGCGTTGCGAGCTTCACGGACGGACGCCATGCGCAGATCGATGGGGTCCATGTGTAGATCCAGCTTTTGCTTCCAGTTGCTATACTCGGATAATTTTCCTTGATCCAAGACAATCCAAAATCTGACAAAAATTAGAAGTTTGGTCAACCATTCATGCGCTTGTACTTACTTGTGCCATGCTTGTTTGTTGATCCCCTTGGGGTCGATATGAGACCCTGGACGGGATAGTGCCCACAGGAGGCCTTCTTTCCGCTGTTGGCCACTGGTTCGATCACATCCAAGACTGTTCTGTTCCTCAAGATCCCGGATACCCTTGAAGCGATTCTGGCCCGCATTACCAACCCCGGTCGAGTTTGACGCAGGTGGGCTGATCACTGTGGCTGATGCAACCGACCCTGTATTTGCTTGAGACGAAATCGATGAGGTGTTGCTAATGACTCCTCGAATCTGGGAGCCTGTGCTATCAGCCCTACCAAGATCGATCTCGGTAGATGGGCCGCCATTGGCACTTCCAGGAGGGATAGCAGGTATACTTGTGGCACCAGCCACTACGTCGGGCTCAAGGTACGGGTTACTGCCATTTTCCAGAGCCCGGCGCTTCTCTTCGCGCTCTGTACGCTGGAATTGGAACTCCTTGTCGGCCTGATCCACCTCGTGAATCAGGGCATCCAGTTGAGGGGTCATTCCTTCAACCTTTTTGGCGGCGGACAGGAAATTCTTGGCCTGGCAACTTGCATACTTGGTGAGATGCGAGAGAACTTCCTGCTCTTTCCGACCTCCGTGGAGATCTTGCATAAACGAGGAGTAGTCAAATCGCCTCAGTTCAAAATTCCGGCGCTTGACTTGGTACTTTGAATCACTCTCGGCACGCTTCTTCTCTTTCAGCGAATCCTGTCGCTGGCCCAAATACCGACTGACATATGCATAGTAGTCACGACTCTCTTCATCCCAGTCCTTCTTTTTGGCTTCTGCTTGTTTAATATCGTTATGATATAGCTTGACCAGAGGATCAATCACGAGTTTCTGAAGTTGCACCGTGTTGAGCTGCTCGTAGTTCAAAATCTGCCGAGCGATCTTCTCGAAGTAATGATCCAACGCTGGTTGAATAGCATTTGCATTGGACGTGGATGCATCATTCAGTGAGGTTAGGAACGCCTCCATGGCCTCATTGCAATTGGCTTGCGCTAGCTGCGCGCTCTCAGCTTTCTTGAGCACCTTTTTTATTTTGCTTCGCATGTTACTTGTCTTCGACTCGAGCGCTTTCATAGTCGCGCGGAACAATGGTCCATCCTCCACTCCGCTCATCTCATCGCCTGCCCGCGAATGTGGGAGGTCCACCTTAGCTGGTGGTGGGGGAGGGGGCGCGGACGGTGGAGGCGGGGGCGGGAGAGACGTCTCTGCTGGCTCGGGCGAAATAATGGAGGGAGCCGGGTTTGATTCGGTATCGCTATAGTGAGATAGGACAGATTGAGTCGATGAAATACGAGAGCGCGGGAAGACGGGTAACTCCAGCTTTGGCGATGAGATCAGAGGACTCGGCAACGGACGCATGGAGTTGTGCACCCAGAAGGAAAAATGGGCGAGGGTGTTGAGGCGGTTGGTTCTTTGGTCGTAATCCAAGAAGCTGCAGCTGTTGCGCCAGCCGCCACCTTTGTCCTCTGTTACCTTCGGAGGCTTCCATCTCCATGACCAGTCGAACGACACGGACGGGGTACCCCCGGTGGAGTAATCTCCGATCAGCTGGACATTCGAGTTATTCTGAAGGTTGGGGTTCGCATGGAACTCTCTTGTGATCAGATTATCCAGTTCCTTTGAGTTGGATGCGTGAGCGAACGTGAGGCCCATGAGGTTCGTATCTGCCACCTCGGGCATAGTCGTTGAGACACCATTGACGGAGTTTGGAGCATTGCCAGTCTGTGTCTGACGAATGATAAAGGTGAAGTTGAAGATTAGCTCCTCGTCGTTTGATAGGCGTAGCATGAACGTCGGGATCGGAGCAGCGGAGGGGGTATCGGGATCCTGTTTTTGAGAGAACTTGTTAGCTAGATGACCACAAGCATTCAGACTGTTGGGCACTGCGTACCTGAATATATTCGATCGGGGTATCGTCGCCGGTATCGCGCTTGGCCACAAACCTCGCTGCAGGGAACGCGTTGGGGGATAGGGTCAGAAGACGACGTCGTGGGTTGCTTATCGTGACCGATGCGATCGAGACTATTGAAATTTCATCAGTATATCGACCAGAGTTTCCGATCCGAGGTTTTGACCTACAGCGATTCTGATCCTTGAAAAACAAGTTCCCCGCATCGTCCAGGCGGCTGGCAACATTCCCCATGATGGCAAAGGGATCAGGTCACGGCGCGAGAAAGGGACCGAAGTAGCGGGACCAATTGGCCATCGACGGTCTGCGAACCTGCAGTCGGATGGCCTTTGTATTGAAACGTGCAAATGAACTGAGTAATCATTCAGTGAAGGTGTCTTAAGGGATGAGAGAGAGAGAGAGCTCAAAGATATGAAGGAGGGGGGGCGAAATCGGATAAATGCGCAGGGCAGGTAACCACATCCCCCGGGGATATAGTGTTCATTTTAGTTTAAAGCTTCTTTTTTTCTCTTTTGTTCCTTTGTATCTATTTATATATCTATTGTATATGTATATATATGTATATATAGTATGTAGACTTCGTATACATAAGTTAATTATCTCTTCATTATCTCTTGGCTCTAACATCCAACAATACTATACATTCACATATAACCATCACCATAGCCTCACTTCTGACTCAAAATGCTCTACATACATCGAATGGACCTTCTAAATGCCAAATTTGTATTAATAGGAATAACTATACGAAACAGCGAAACAGCCTGGTATCAAAAATTATTCGTGAACGTCGTGACACTCGGTTTCATCCCAAGTACAATTGAGGATGATACGTGCCCCCCTGAGAGACCCGAGAAAAGAAAAGAAAATAGAAACAAACAAACAAACAGAATTAGTTAAGTCGCAAGTTGACTGGTCCCATTCTTAGGGTCAGTGGTGATCGCACCAGTCGAGACGGGGCGCTCACGGGTAGAGAAGTATCGATGCTTGTGCTTGTGGCCATCGGGCTTCTCGTCCGCTTCTACCCATCGCATCACCTGTCCTCGTAGATCGCGCATCTCGTGGACGCGTCGGGAAAGATCGCCTCGTTGCTTGGATTGGCCACTGCGCTCATTGAGCTCATCCTCTTCCGAGCTGGAGATCGACAGTGAAGACGTGCTGCTTTGTTGCAGGAACGTAATCACATTGCCGGAGTTCTTCTTGAATTCGCGCTGCTCATTCTTGAGGTTTCCCATTCGCTCCGCATCCGCCTGGCAGTCCAGGGTGGTAACATGGAGACCGGGGAAGTTGGAGGAGATAAATTCCTGTAGGAGTGGTAGCTTCTCTGCGTTGGGACGGTAGGTTCCACTGTCGTTATCAATAAATAGTTCGTAGTCCGCTGGATTGGTCGAGATAGGGATCCCTTCTTCGGTTTGGTCCAGATCCTGGCCCTCATTGTGGTCCTCATCTTCCTCCACGGGAAACTCGTCCGTCGGCACCGTGCTCGATTCTGCCTGCTCTGCATTCTCGGCATTCTCTGCGCGCTCTGCACGCCCTTCAGGTGAGTTACGGCGGTGGCGATGCTTGCGCCGTCGAAGGAAGAATTCACCCGAGTACGCAATGTAGATAGACACATCACTGTGCATGGTGTGCTTGCTCAGCATATCGATGCCAAATTCTTTGCCAGTCTCGGTGAATCGGAATTGTCCGTCCAAGGTGAGCACGTAGGTGAAAATCCGTCCACCCTGGCCATAGTGTGCAAACTCCAAGAACTTCTGGGCGAGTTCACGGCAAGGCGTCTGGAATAGCCCGTGCAAGGTAGTGCGATCGAAATTATAGATGCGCTGGTGTTGGTGGTGGAGCGCTTTGTGCAGGATACGCCCTCGTAGACTTTGCGCCTGGAACATTCCGGCCACAAATGGCTTGAACTCTACATAGCGATGGTATAGCTCTGCAGGAATGGGGCCTGTAAGCTGCATCTGAATAGCTTGGAAACTATTTGAGGGTCAGTTATGAATGGCCTTTTGGGGGGGGGGGGAGGGGGGAGGGAAGGAAGACACACTTGTAACGACTAATGGACTTGCCGCTGCCATCTTTGCTTTGAACCTGGTCCTTAATGCCAGCTAGCCGTCCGATCAGAGGAGAAAAATGCTTGAACCAATGGTTGGGACCAATAGTGTAGACTTGACCCCCCTCCGTGCCAGGAGTCTTGCCGAGGCATTCGATACTGGCCACCAACCAAGACTCCTTGCGGTGACCAGTCGCAAATGCCGAAACATTAGTGAAGACGTAGACGCGCTTGCTCCCAAAGCGCTTTTTAACCTTGAAGGACTTCTCCTTGAACCCTGCCCAGTCTTCCGAGAGTGCCGGAACGTCGATGAAAGCGATTCCCAGTTTATCATCGTGATCCGCGGGGTCCTCGTCCATAAGATGACATTTCAACTGAAATCCCGAAGCGGGAACATTGGCGACAATCCATTCGCATTCCCATTTGGGGTTCATGTCCTTGCGTATGGTCGGGGTGCGAAAGCGCAGGTCGGGGTCTTGTTTATGGCGGGTCGGCAAATCGACTATCATATGCGCGGAGACGTAGGGATCGGAGGAGAAACTGCCAAAGTCCGCGACGGGTAGGTCCTCTGCGCGATGGAAGGTAATCTTGAGAGTGTAGCCTGGTGGGGCATGGGGAATAGGAGTGGCATCGAAGCCTCCGGCAGGCTTTGACTCGTCCGTCATAGTGACCCGGCGATGTATCTTGTCAGCCTTCTCGACGAATTTAGGGCCATATTTATCGATGGGATGGACAGGCAATGACCGGGGCTGGGAGTCATCCATGGTGGGTATATAGGGAAACAAATCTCTGTCCCCCCAAGATAAGGATAAGTTCCAATTAAATAAAAAAATAAAAAGAAGGTGGAGAGGGAAGTCCAAGCTTTTTCAGCCTTACAAATGAAGAACCGTCCACTAAGACTCCGTGAGACTACGTACCTCGGGGGGTCCCCTACGGCCCTAAGGCTCTAAGAAGAAAAGATGAGCGCAGGCAACAGAGATTGTTTGTATTTTGCCAAGACTTAGATGACCTCATTTGATGTCCATCTGGTTCAGGGGAAGTCAGCCCTATATTTATATTGTAGCCTAATGAGATGTTGGATTTTTGTCTATCAAATGACTTGGAATTAAAGGCAGATGCCTAGAAGCTAAAACATAGCAAAATAATAGTACACAGAAGTAATGGTCGTAAGTGTCATGGGCATCATGGGGGGGAAGGAGAAAATGGAAAATCGAGACAACCACTGCTGCGCGTGAAGACTGACCAAGGTGGCGTAGTGAAGGAAGATTGGTTCATGGCTCTAGGTGCCTCGGAAGAGGAACTGCATGTCCTCCGGAGTCAGTTTCTCTAACGCGGCCGCTTGATCTTTATTCAGGGTACCCCGGATAAGATTGGCTTTCTTCTCTTGAAGTTGAATGATTCGCGACTCGACCGAGTCCTCGATACAGAGTCGAGTGACCACACAAGGCCGCTGCTGGCCAATTCGGTGACTGCGGTCGGCGCTTTGCCATTCCGCCGCAGGATTCCACCATGGGTCGACAATGAAAACTCGGGATGCTTCCGTCAGGTTGAGTGCCACGCCACCAGCCTTGAGGGAGACCAAGAAAACTTCAACCTCGGGCTTAGTCATGAAATGCTCAATGGACTTTTGCCGCTGGGCTGGGGTCATCGATCCATCCAGCATCACGGTGTTGAACCCGGCATGGCGTAGCCGCCACTCGACCAGTTGTAGCATCGATGTGAACTGGGAGAAGATAATGGATTTAGGGGTATGGCTTTTGCTTCGCTCTTTAAAGAGTTCATAGAGGAGCATCTCGATTTTCGTGGACGAGGTCCAACTCTCCATGGAGATGCGGTTGATGATGGAATTCTTCTTGACAGACTCTTCGTATTCTGCAAGGGTGGGTTGTTCCAAATCAATGGAGAGAGCGATATGGCACTGTGGGCAGTCGACATGCTTGCTATCGTCTTGGAAGGACTGTATATAGTCTTTGGCGCATTGGCGACAGAATTCATGACGGCACTGAGACCGGATGGCATCTTCTGCAGGGTCATCACAGACGCAGCACACCGCAACGTTGAAGCCCGCTTGCGTCTTTTTCTTCAAAATGAGATCAGGATGGTTCGCAACTTGGCGCATCTGCATGATCAATCCGAAAATGTTGGCATAGTTGTTCAACATGACACCCTCGCTCACGTAGGTATCGAATTTTCTGGTCGAGTTCGTCATGATACTACGTGAGAAATCCTGCTCGATCTCGCCGAAAAATTCATTGTGCAACGTGATACGTTTAGCTGGAAGCTCCATCGACTTTGTATGCTGGTGCTTCATGCGGCGGAGCATGATATGATCCGTGATGAGACGGAGCTTGGCGAGTCCGTCTTTGCGTTGTTGCTGGGTTTTCCCCTCGATGATGGGGTTGAGGATTTCCTTGTTGAAAATCGAAATATGCATAAACCCAGTGTGAGAGCACTCAGTACAACGTCCCTCTTTGGTCGAGGTCCACTGGAGTTGTTCGCAATCGCACTCCTTACAAAAGTAGCATGCGAATGGCTTGACTTGTAGAAAGCGTAGAAGGGAAAAGAATTCTCCAATCCGGTTCTGTACAGGTGTGCCGGATAGGCACCACTTGTAATTAGCCTCCAAGGCAAAACATGCCCTGGCAACTCCCGTGGTACGTGATTTGATACTATGCGCCTCGTCAAGAATGAGGCGGTGATAGTGCACTGCGTGGATGACACTGTCTGCTTTGACCATCGTTTCCCCACGAGAGAAGCCTTTCTCCTGTTTGCGGTGCATGGATTCGAGACTGGCGTAGGAAATCATGATGACATCGTATTTGCGAATATCAGCCCGTGTCAACCTTTTGACTTTCGGGTTGGAATTGTGATAGACCAAGACTTTCAGTTTGCCATCCGTGTATTCCTTGATCTCGGATACCCACTGCATCAAAGCGACCGGTGGCACGAGGACGAGAGTCGGGTCAGGCTGGGGGTAATCAGACATGATGAGTGAAACTGCTTGAATGGTCTTTCCCATGCCCATCTCATCGCCCAACAAACCACCCTTGTATTGAGTCTTCTCCTGTGCTATCATCCAGTTCAACCCCTCCAGTTGGAATGGTTTGAGTTTCCGAGTGATGGAGATAGGTTGCTTAGCTTCTTTGGGCTGGATAATCGGTTGTGCTTTGAGCGTATCCCACATGGTAGCAATTTTGGGATGTTTGTCCACCAGCTTCTTTCGGTCTTTGTCTACCTAGGTGATGGTCAGTCATGTAAAGGCACGCGGGGAAAGAACCCGACTTACACGGCGAGCTTTCCGCTCCTCTTCCCAGGTTGGAGGCAGATCTGCTTCAGAGTCGTGAAGATCGTCATTGAGGCCTTCCCCCAAAGGACTAGGAGATCTGCCCTCCAGGGGATTCTCCGAGGTATCCGAATAAGTGTCAGAATCAAGTCCCGGTGGCTCAGAACTCAACGGAGAGAAGAACACCGGTCTAGAATCTGGGTCCGAGTCGTATTCCAAGTGTTCATCAATGAATTTGTCTACAAGCAAACGTTGTTCTGCTGTCGCACGTGGATACTTGTATTCCTCCATTTGAAGGGCATGGGCCAGAGCGGTGTCGGAAGCCTCAAGATCGGGTTGGACAGACAGATCACCCGTCCGCCGTTTTACCGTCCTTTTTTTGAACGTATGAGCTAGTGGAACATCAGAGGCATCATCATCCTCCGCCAGTGCGGCTGCGGATCTTTTCCTTCCTCTTTGGGAAGTTCCTAGAGATAATGCGCTCGACTGTAGTCTCTTCACGCGATCAGCGGCATTGATACGCGCCGAAGTCTTTGTTGCAATCTTGGTGTCGGGTTCAGTAACTGCAGCACCAACGCTAGTAGCTGGGGTACTATAGCCCGTGGACATATCCCCAGGCGGACTCCGAGAATTGGAGTCACTGGGAGATTCATTTTTCATGGGCACAACCACCGCAATTCCGCCCGAAGCTGAATTGTCCGGTGCCACCGAGTCCGATAAACCGATATAGTCATCCTCATCTGCCTCGGAATCTTGGATGACGCGGCGAGATCGAGAAAGGGATGACCCACCGGCTCGCAGAGGTCCTGATCGACTTGATCGACGGAGGGGGGATGAATTCCTCAATGACGTTTCACTGAATTGTGAATCGTCTTCTGAATCAGGGATTGTAGTTCTAGGTCTCAGATTGCGCTTCATGTTGAAACTGAGCGGATATAGAGAGATGGAATGACAGCTTTGAATTGGGGGTGTGTGAAGCTATAACGATGGATCGTATTAGTTAGCTGGGTTTGAAACACACATGGGGGAGTGGCAGGGATGTACCTAGCAAAGCGCGACTTCACTTGTTTGTGTTATGTATCAGGTAGTCGCTAGAGAGGAAATGGGATAGAAAATAGGATAAGGCAAGAAAGTAGAGAAAATCAAAGGAGATTAGAGATGAAGAGAAGAGATGAAGTCGGAGGCAGCAGGGTGCCTGAACCAGAAATTTTCCTCGGAATCCTCCCCGATTTTCCCTTTTCAGTTCCTTCTGTTATTTTCTTTTCTTTTTTTTTTTGGTGGCAAATCTTTGATCTTCATCCTTCATCAACAGGAATCATCAAAAATCAAAAGATCTCTCTTCATTACTCTGTGCCATCTCCATCCCCCCATATTCCCCATCCCCCCGTGTCTTATCTCTCAGATAAGACCGCGTTAAGTGAAACGCGAAATCGCCACGAGTCCAGTGACTCGGGACCGAGCCTCACTTTACTCTCCAAATATGTGAGTCTTATCTATTATATCCAAATTACATTCAGATTGTGTTTATACTGTGTTTGAACTGACAAAACTGACAACATTAAAAGGACGGGGAGGAGACGGACAAGGCAGCCAAGACAGCCAACTCAGCCTCAGGGCATTCGGGGGCCGTATGTTTTGCTTCCCTTCACTCTATCACTACAGAGACTAACTGCAACTCTAGACGCTCTGCCTTGACTGACTATCTTGCTGTATGTTGATTTTGATCTACATATTGTGGCTTGACTGACTGATTTTTTAGTCAAATAATATCTCAGCCCAGCAAATTCGGGATGATTGGGACCGCCGGCAAGCCGAGGCACAGCGCCAGCCTGACCAAACTGAACAAGAACCATCCAATCCACCTGAAGAATCTAGGTCTCCATCGGTCTTGGAGTCACCAGAGGACCCGGTCAAAAAGCGGAAGCGCCAGCAAGCCATTGCAAAGATAAAAAATAGCAAGGAGTTTGCTAAACGCAAGGCTCGCTTTAGTGGCGATTACGATGATGAGGAAGACGATGATTCCCTTGCGCTAAAGATCCATGAAGAGAAGACCCGACCACAACCTGGTCAGCTTGCAAACTGTGAAATCTGCGACAAGCGTTTCACCGTAACTCCCTACAGCAAGGCCGGCCCGAACGGGGGCTTGCTTTGCGTTGATTGCTCTAAGAAGCAAAAGGCCGATGAGAAAAAGCCCCCAGCCAAGAAACGTGCACCTGGAATTGGACGACGTCAAAATCAAGCTAATCTACTTGATGGGCTGACTCCTCATGGCACTCAGAGTCTGCTAGAAACCTGCATCAAGGTATGTCCATGACATTTAACATTAAAAGGCCCCGGGGCATTGACCAAGGAGTGCTAAACATTTTTTTTTAGAAAGTGGCAGATTATATCCACGATATCGAGGACTTCGGTGATTTGCCTCCATCATTGCTGTTACGTCTCGGTCAGATCTTATCTAGAAGGCGGGCCGTGACTTCACGCACCTTGGATCTGTTCTTACGACCTCAATACACATCCATTGACCTGTTCGATTGTGCTAGTAAGTCAGAGTTATCGCCTCTCTTTGAGACAAAATCTAACCGGTGGCTAGAACTCGGCACGGATGATTACCACAAGATCCTGGCTTCCATGCCTCGTCTAACAAGGGTCAACCTTCGCTTTACCACTCCAATGAAGGATCAGATTTTCCACTATATGATGGAGCGTGATATGGAAATCAAAGATCTCCACCTGGATGGGCCCAACCTTGTGACCGATGCCTGTTGGCGCCAACTTTTCATAAAACTTGGTCATCGTTTCCTGAGCGTCAAACTGTGGAACCTGGATTCTGCCTTTGATAACGAAACCGCTCGGGTGATGTTCCTTCAATGCCCCAACCTGCAGCGACTGAAACTGAAGTTCTTACACAAAATCGACAATGACATGCTTGAGGGAATTTCGACGCTCAAATCTCTTCAGCATTTGTCGCTACGTTTTCTGGACGAGACCGAGACAAAGACTGAGCCTCTCCTTCAAATCATGAGTAGCATTGGTCCTCAACTAGAAACCCTCTCTCTGGAGGAATTCCAGTCTGCCGATGATCGACTCTTACAGCATATCCATGACCATTGCCGTCGTCTGACCAAGCTTCGTCTTACCCTCAACTCGACCTTCACCGATAAAGGGTTAGCCGCATTCTTCACAGGCTGGTCTAATCCGGCCCTTACCTATGTGGACTTGAACTCACTCCGGGACGTGGACATGACGAATCCCGACGGTCCGGAGGAGCCTATTGGGCTTGCATCCGAAGGCTTTGTTGCGCTTATGGAACATTCGGGTTCAAAAGTTCAACACTTGAACATCGCGTCGTGCCGTCACGTTTCATACAAAGCGTTCGAACAGGTTTTCGCAGAAGGTAAAATATATCCCAATCTTAAGTATCTTGATATTTCGTTTAGCACTGTCGTGGACGACTACCTTGCGCAGTGCATCTTCCGGTGCTGTCCGGCCCTTCAGAGACTGGTTGTCTTTGCTTGTTTCAAGATTCGCGACGTCCACATCCCCAGGGAAGTTGCTCTGATCGGTACTGTGGGAGCGACTATCAAAATCGACGGAATCACCCAGACCGAGACAATTTGAGTGACGCTATGGTGGATCGACATGTGCGATACCAGTGCATAGGCTACTCAAGTCATCTTAAAAATTAATCTGGTGTTATAAACTAATTGAAACTCGGTCCTTTTCTTAAGAATATGCAAAATTCATAATTTACTATCCACCAATTTCTTGATGGAGTCAACGAGTACATAGTTACCTAGCTATGTACTTGTCATCTACAAATTGCGAGACCAAATACAAATGAAACCCTAGTAGACCACACTTAGAAGGATTAGGGGATCGTTATAGCCACCTCCCCTTATGGATACAACTTGCCCGGGACATGCTGAATCATTCATACAACAGACTTCATTCAATATCATATATATTTACGCCAAAACACCATAATTTATGTAACCATAGTCCATATATCTCAAGAAAATGCAACCCAATTAACAAAATCCATGATCTTTATGCCATCCGTTTGCCAATCTCACTCTGCCAGTTTCGGGTCCTCTCAAATCCATTGGAGGCAGTCTGGTAGTCGAGCATCGCCTGGTAAACCTCCTCCTGAGTGTTCAGTACGAAAGGTCCATACTGAACAACCTTCTGGTCCAGAGGCTGGCCAGCCACCAGGAAGATGCGGGAATCCTTCTCGGCACTATCCGGGACGGAGAGTTCAACAAAGTCACCCTTCTGCTCGAATTCGACGTTTGTGAATTCCTTCACGAGGCGAGTGGAATCATTCGAGCCAAAGATAGTCTCACCAGCCAAAGTGTAGGCAAATGAATTCCATCCCTGTGGCAGGGGCTGCGAGATACGACCACCCGGCTTGATGGCGATATCCAAGATCCAGACAGGGGTGTAGGCCAAGTCGCGCACAGAGTCAACACCGTGGGACTGGCCCGAGATGACCTTGATTGTAACGCGGCCCTCATCGACTGTGGCGAGGGGAATCTCCTCAGCGCGCAGATCACGGTAACGAGGCTCACAGAACTTCAGCTTCTGGGGTAGATCGACCCACAACTGCATACCGACGTTGGGGCTACCATCCTCGTTCTCGTGGGGCATCTCAGCGTGCATGATGCCGCGGCCGGCAGTCATGAACTGCAGATCGCCGGGTCCAATAGTGCCCTTGTTACCAGCGAAGTCTTCGTGGTCAACTCCGCCAGATAGCAAATAGGTGATGGTCTCCTGGCCGCGGTGGGGGTGGTCGGGGAAGCCGGCGCCCTTGCCGATGGTGAAGTGGTCAAGCATGAGGAAGGGACTAAAGTTGCGGAGCTTGGCAGTTCCAATGGAGCGGCGCACACGGGCACCTGCACCTTCTGCTTGCTCAATGGCAACGAATGCCTGTCGAATTGCGCGAGGAACGGACATGTCTGTGATGGGGAAGACTATGGGAGTCGGGGTTTCCAGGTTGACGTTTGTCTGATTGACAATGTTTGTTGTCTCAAGGTACTTTGACAGGCTAGGAGCTTGTTGTTGGATGAATGTGAGGAAAGAGTCTTTGAGAGAGTCTTTGATAGAAGAGTTATAGGCAAGGAAGATTGCTGTGATGCAAATTAAAAGTGGCAGAAGTAATTTCATGGATGTGACGATGGCTATTTATATGGGAAGGGAACGACTGAAAAGAGTAGAATGTTCTTGGAAAAGAAATTCTGTCAGCGTTAGTCAATCTCTCGTTAGTTAAATAACTCTTTGTAGTATATTCTGGGCATCGATAATGCTTTGCAAGACATCAGTCAGCTCGGTTCGGCCAATGAAATGGCTTGGCTTTATTACCAACATCCCCGTCAGCACCCGCTAAGCAAAGTACTAACCATATGTGGTTAGACTTGGTACCTGATAAATCAGGTACTAATGCTGAGCTCAGCATTTCAAATCAGGTGACCAGGAAATTGGAGGATCTATAAGCTATGAGTAATTCTGCGGATATAAGTACGGATATATGTGTGTTATAGATTTAATACACTGTAGTTTGAATCTAGATATTGCCCCATATTCATATCATAAAGAACCATTTCTGTGCATTCTACAATTTACATCTGCTTCTAAGTGTTCACACCAGCACCTAGCTGGGCATAGATTAGTGGTTATCAGATAAGGCCACGGAGCAGCTGCCGCTCTCCACTGCCAACCCTGACATGCGACGACTGCCTACTGGGTACAACATAGGCATTTGATTCATTCCAGCCTTGGAAAATTGTTTGATTCTGTCTTTGTATAATTTCACTGATACCCATAAGCGATTCATTTACATGACAAGCCCTTATCATTGCCGAATTGGAGCTTCTTGCGGCAAGCGCCTTTCGCGGGGAAGCTTCAGGCTACCTGACTTCCATCCCTAGACTCCACTGTCATCCTTGGTTCACTGCGTTCTAAACTGATCTATTCAAAAGAGATGGGTCGCTCAGCAAGCCTGTCGCCGTGGCTGGTGTTGGCCTGTGCTGTGTCCAGCGTGTGGGCGAATAAAAAGCCATTCAACATTAATGACGATATACTAGCCTATCCCCAGGTAGGTGGATCTGATCTGCACTGATTTGAAGCAAGACTAACCGTTATATGTTGCTCAAAGTATCAAGTGACCTTCCCTGAGGAGTATGTGCTTGAATCTCATGCCGAAGCACTGCTCCAATCTCAGGCCAGCCCCGGCGCCAATGACCAGAACAATCCCCAAGTTTACATGGGCAAGGGTACAACGGACTCCACCGACCAGCCCGAGGATGTGAATGGATCTTCATTTACGTACGAAGAAATGATACTTGAGGACCGACGACTCCTCTGCCAGATCCCACGTGTCGCGAACGATGACCATAATACAACGAGAGACAAGGAGAATAGCAAGGCTGAGGAGCAGAAGGAACTAGCTCGGGCAACAGATCGTGGTCTGGAACTGCTACGTGAAATGGAAGGGAAGTGCATGTACTATTTCTCTGGCTGGTGGTCCTACTCCTTCTGTTATCAGAAGCAGATCAAGCAGTTCCATGCGCTCCCCGCTGGCCGTGGTGTCCCCAACTACCCACCCATCGAAGACACCCAGACACATTCCTTCGTCTTGGGAAGATTTATCAGCGACAAGGGCGAGGAAGAGAAACCAGCCGCCAAAACAGATGTGGCAGAGCTTCACACAAAGGGTGGCTCGCGGTACTTGGTCCAGCACCTGCGTGGCGGGACCAAGTGTGATCTGACGGGGCGCGAGCGCAAGGTTGAAGTGCAGTTCCACTGTCACCCACAATCGACCGATCACATCGGCTGGATCAAGGAACTCACCACGTGCTCTTACCTAATGGTGATTTATACCCCTCGTCTATGTGACGACGTTGCTTTCATGCCACCACGGCAGGATGAGGTACACGCTATTGAGTGCCGTGAAATCCTGATGCCCGACGAAGTCACCGAGTGGGAAGCTATCAAAGAGTGGTATATGACCAACGAACTGGCCGATGCTGCTACAGATGCGGATGCGGATGTTGTCCAACCCGATCTCCCGATTATCGGAGGAATCGAAGTTGGAGGCCGTAAACTTGTTGGCATGGAGGGCAAGGTAATTGAAAAAGGACGTGTGGCATCCGCGGGCGAGGAGCGGGTGGAGGTGGTTGCAAAGCGCGAGAACGGCGAGATTCGGAAAACGTCCAAGCAGGTTCTGAAAAAGTATGACATCGACCCGGAGAAACTGGAAGAGATGAAGAATCTACTGGAAGAAGAAGCAGATGGCAAAGACTGGACACTGGAGGTTGTGGAAAGCAATGGCGTGATCAAGTTCCAAGGCGTCCTTGATGAAGACGAGGAAGACACTTGGAACGACAAGCCATCTTCAGAGAAACAACCCGAAAACAAGGCGTCTGAAAGTTCCACTGGTCAAAAACCCAAGGAAAAGGAGTCGGAAAAGAAAAAGCAATCCTCAAACAAGCCCGAAAATGAGGGCAGTGAGGAGACCTTTAAGGATGAACTATGAGCTTGTATAGTAGATCTTGTACATTTTGATATTTTCTTTTTTTTTTTTCAAGCCTCATATGAATGATATCGTGTTTTCTTTTTTTCACAGAAAATATTACTCTGCTACTCATTCCAAACTTTGTGTAAAGTAATATTTACCTTGGAAAGTAAACATGTAGTATGTGGGATGTAGACGGACCTGGGGGATTTGTCTCGTGCTCCGTATATATAAACTATACATCCTAGTCCTAGACAGCTTTAGGTTAAGAAGCCTTATAAGGATAGATATAGTCAATTTAACTGCAATTCCATACAAATTCAAGGCTGGTATACTAATTAAGAGAGAATCAAAAAGCGATATACTGTCGCCCGTAGATGTACGTCAGTTTGCCCCAGTTGCGGAGCCGGCGCTTTTAATAGCAAAGTAGGTTACCGGAGAATTAAGAAAATTAAGAGAGAATCCAAAGATACGAATAATAGCAAGAAAAGAAACCAAGAAACCCCCCAAAGAGTAGCAAAAGCTTTCAATTGAAGAGAATGTCCAAGAAAACCCATAAGGAACGAGGCAACGTGACTGTAAACTCCCTAATCGCCTGGCCCACCTTCCCGCCCTCTCCCTCTCTCTCCCTAATCTAACCACCTTCTCTTCTTCTTTCTCCCCTCTCTCAATCCCTTGCGCCTAGATCGTTTTATCTACCCTCTCCGTCATTTCATTCGCACCCGACTTACCCTGCTCCGCGCACTAAGGAGCGCCAAGGCTGACCGATCAACGGCATCCCCAATTACACCCGGTCTCTTCTCCCCCCTCCCCAACTACATCACTGCGAAATCTAGAGCTGGTACATTGACACGCTGCCATTTGCAGCGGACTGTCGTCATAATTGATCGGTGCCGTCGGATCACGATTTGTTTCCAATATGGGTTTCATCGGTGTCTACTCGGCTGTGTACGACTACCAGCCACAGGGAGCCGGCGAACTCGAGATTCACGAGGGCGACCTCCTTTACATCTTGGAAAAGAATGCGGATGATGACTGGTGGAGGGCTAAAAAGAAGGCTAGCCGGGAGGATGAGGACGAACCTGAAGGTTTAGTCCCCAACAACTATGTCGAAGAGGTGAGTCTCCGCCGATGGAATGCATCCGCGCAGCCATTCGCTACATGAACAATTGCTGACATTAGATGAAATAGGCACCGCCAGCGCACAGAGCCACAGCCCTCTTCGACTACACGCGACAGACCGACGAAGAGGTTTCCTTCTCAGAAGATGCTGAGCTGATGGTGTACGATACCTCAGATCCAGATTGGACGTTGGTTGGATATAACTCGGAGTATGGATTTGCGCCGTCGAACTACATCGAAATCATCGAGGATGCCTCCGATGCAACAACTGCCCCTCCGCCTTCTACTCGAACCGAGCCTGCCGCGCCGACGCTTCCGCAGCGGCCGACGCAGACTGCCCCGGAAGAAACTGAGGCATCACCCGCCGGCTCTCCGGTTGATATGTCTCATAACCCCGCTGCTGCTGCGATCGCCAGTATCATTCACAAGCAGCATGCCCCTACGGAAGCACCTGCCGAGACAACTAGAGATGAGCCCCCGCTACCCAGTCTTCCGGTCCGGCCGTCGTACGATCAAGCAGAGGAGCGTGAGGAGTCTCCGCCGCCTATGCCGCGGAGACCACCCTCGGAACATGCGTCCCCGCCTATGAACCGTTATTCGCCTAACCCAACTCCACCTCCCCGTCCTCAGCAGACGGCGCCTGCTATGGGTCATGATGGATCGCGTGTCAAAGCATCTCCCCCTTACAACAGGGCAGGTGAGATGACGCCTCGGTCACCTTCCGGCTATCATATCTACAACATCAATGAGATGGTTGAAGTTATGGGTAAGAGAAAGAAGATGCCGACTACATTGGGAATCAACATGGCTACTGGAATCATCTTCATTTCTCCCGAAGGTGACGATCGGCAGAAAGAATGGACTGCGGAGAAGCTCACTCATTACTCCATCGAAGGCAAGCATGTATTTATCGATCTTATCAGGCCTAGCAAGAGCATCGATTTCCACGCAGGTGCCAAAGACACTGCTCACGAGATTGCAGCGGCACTTGGTGAGATCGCCGGTGCCTACCGGGCAGAAGGATTGCGCGAGGTGCTCGAGGCGGGAGAAGGCGGCGGTCCAAAGAAGGGCCAGATCCTGTATGACTTCATGGCGCAAGGCGATGATGAAGTTACAGTAGCCGTGGGAGACGAGGTTATCGTCCTTGATGATTCCAAGTCCGAAGAGTGGTGGATGGTGCGGCGATTGAAGAGCAACAAGGAGGGTGTCGTCCCCAGCAGCTATGTTGAAGTCACAGGATTGATACCCAAGGCGCCACTAATGCCTAACGAACCAGGCCTGTCGAGCGTGGAAAAGAACCGGATGGAGGAGATGCGGCTGTCCAAACTTGCGCTGGGCAAGTCACGGACGGATTCGATGGATTCATCGGACCGTCACAGCAAGCGCGACAGCAAGATCAAGTCGAAGCCTGATCCGACTAAAGTGCGAAAGTGGACGGATCGGACCAAGGACTTCACAGTGGAAGCCCAGTTCATAGGTCTCCAGGATGGCAAAATCCAGCTTCACAAGGTGAACGGTATCAAGATTGCCGTCCCTGTCTCGAAGATGTCCGTTGAAGATCTTGAGCATGTGGAGAAGGTCGCTGGTGTTTCGCTGGATGAGGACAAACCTCTTTCAAGCATCCGACCTCGGGCTGCCGCTAACAAAGATTCCAAATCCGGGGCTTCCAAGTCTGGGGCCTCTGTGCAGCGTTCTGACTACGATTGGTTTGACTTCTTTCTTAAGGCTGGTGTTGGGCCACATCGCTGTGAGCGATATGCACAATCCTTTAACAAAGACGCGATTGACGAATCTGTGCTGCCTGACATCACATCTGAAATCCTGCAAAATTTGGGTCTAAACCAGGGTGATACCTTGCGAGTGATGAAGGTTTTAGATGCTAAATATGGCCGTACCGCGGACAAGTCCAAGCCTCGAAACGTCAGTTTCGGCGGCGAGGAATTCATTGGAAATGGCGAGGACGGAGGGCAAGGTGGTCTGTTTTCCGGGCCCGGTGGTGTGCTGCGCAACAACACTCGCAGGGGCAGACCGACACCCAACGTCCAAGCCGGAGAGGTCGATCCCAAAGCGTTCGGACTGGGAGATGAACCTAAATCACCAGATAGCTCGGCGAGCCCACCACCCCCTGCGGCAGCTGAAAAGCCTGCTGCAACCGGATTTGAAGATGATGCTTGGGAGGTGAAGCAGCCGAAGCAGCCTGCCAGGCCATCTGCAGCCGCCACTCCGACCCCACCGCCTGCAGCAGCTCAGGTTCCTCAGCCAGCGGGGGCAATGGCGGATCTGACTTTGCTCCAAACTCCATTGCAGCCGACACCGGCTCAGCCTACTGCACAGCCTGCCCCGCCCATGCCTGCCCTACAGCCGCAGGCTACTGCCGTGCAACCACCAGCTGCACAGCAGGCTCAGCAAACCGGTGCCACTCCCAGCTTGTTTGCGCAAGTGGCACAGATCGGACAGCACCAACAGACTGGGTTCCAAGCACAGGCCAGGCAACGCCCTCAGGCCCCTCAGGCAGTTGGACAAAACTCACTTCTGCCTCCGCCTCCGCCTCCCCAGCGCCCATTGTCCGCGCCTCAAAACTTCTCGCAACAGCAAAGCTCCTTTGGTCCTCCTCCATTGCAGGCTCAACTGACAGGCCTTCCCCAGGCGGGTCCTCCTGTTGCTCCTCCTGGCCAGAGTCTAAGTGAAATAAACCAGCAGCGTTACCAAGCTGCAATGCAGCCGCAAGCGACAGGATTTATGGGTCAAAACCAATACCAGAATGCCTTGATGCCGCAGCCCACAGCGTTTACTCCCCAGTCACAGTTCGGGATCCAGCAGCAGCAACAACAGCCGTTTGGTGGTATGGCCCCTCAACAAACTGGGTTCCAAGGACTTGGGCCGCAGCCCACAGGCTTTGGTGGATACGGGCAATTCCAACAACCAATGCAGACTGGTATCAACTCTGTTCTTCCTCCTGCACTGCAACCGCAACCCACTGGTATCAATGGCTTCGGAAACCAATCCTATACATCCCCGCCCCCAGTGCCGCCAATTCCCCAGCAACCAACAGCCACTCCTCTGTCGCCACAGAAGACCGGACCGCCTCCCTCCATCCGATTTGGTGTCAAGCCAGATAGCCCCAAGAAACTTGAGCCACAGCCGACTGGTCTCAGAGCCAACCTTTCGCAAGCTAGTAAGTGTTTTTCATACTATTACAGGTAATAGAAGTAACAGAAACTAACTCAATCAACAGCCCCCAATAATCCGTTCGGCTTCTAATCTGTTTTCTGTGTTCGCCCATACTAGACTGGCGTTTATAATTCTGGTTTTCTCGCAATTCCTCCTATGTTGCCCTGAAGTTTTGCTCATTCTGAGGCCGGGATGTCCTTTTCACATATCGCAGCTTGTCCTTTCGTACCAGTGCCCTTGGAATCAACACGTGTACATATCATGACCCTGGTCCCTGTTTTGACGCAGCGTGTATCGAAGCTCATGCCACGAATCCTCTTCCTCTTTCCTCCCCCTCGCAAAACCCCCGCACTGAGCGAGCTATCCATATTCTTTTCCTGTGCTCTGTGACAGATCTGGTCATGCCTCTCATATCCTGCATGTTTCATTGTCTTTAGCTTACTGTCATATAAATCTGTCTATGGTGATGCTTATTGTGTGGATGACCTCTCTTTCTCCGTTTCATTTTGTCGTTTGGATGTTTACTTTTTTGCTCTTGTCCTCTCCCTGGTTACCAGCTCATACATAATCCATCGAGTTGTTGGTATTTAGCCTGGTCTACTTACTCCATGCAGTAAATATTTCTGGGCACCGCTGCCCCATCCAGCTCTTTGGATGTCATTTCATTTAGAATATATCAAGAAAGGGGAATATTTGAACCTCAAACGTCCAGTTCACCGGCAAAGACGAGGTGCGGTCGTGAGGAATGCTTTATGGGATTCTTTTCTGGGATTTGAAATGCCAGGTCTCGATCATTGAGGATAATCAGTAATCGGTTTGTGAAAGTCCGCAGAATCACAGTCAGACCTAGGATGATCGTAAAGATCGCTAAATGGACGGTTGATATCATGGCAAGGACTCGAGGATAGAAGATAAAAATTGGTTAGAGAATTCAAAGAAGATGGCAATGGCCTTGAATAGGACATCACATCCATCCCCAATGCCACGACAGTCCATAAAAATAAATCGATTCGTCCTTGGGGGTATATATATATATCAATAAACACGTCCAGTTATATGGACAAAAAAAAGTACGAGGGAAGTCATCGCATCATGGACATAGACATCCTCCGAAATAATAACAGACCAGATCTGTGCTAGTGCTCCCCCTTTCCATCACATCTTTAAATTTTGAAACACAGATTGTTTTCTGAGACTGGCCAATCACGGCTCATCCCCCCAGAGGCCAAAGACTGGAAGATCCTCAGCCATGTACAGCAGACCATTATCCGGGAATATCATGTCAGAAAGCGGGGATGGGCCGGACACTGGGGGTGGACCAGAAGGAATAGTCCCACCGGGAGAGCAACCCACAGGGATGCCCGAGGTAGTTAATGCAGAGATGGCTGCATCGTATGACAAAGCTGCGGTGGGGTCTGAGCCATTGTACAGGGCTTCCCAGACATCGTTATCGGTTGAAAGTTGGGATTGAGGGGGTGGTTGGGAGGGGAGGTAGGAGGATGGAGTTCCAAGGGGCATTTTGTCGGGGGAGGTAGGAGATAGTGCAGTGGCAGATGCAGATGAATGAGCATCACTTGGACCAGTGAAAGGTAGAGCTCCTGGGGCCGGGGAGTTACGATCCTCATCACCACCTACTTGGCCAAAAAGCTGGTCGACCTGTTTACTGCGCCTATTCATCCATTGTCGGTTTCGCCGGGAAACGTATTCAGTTACAGCAGCGCGGAGGTATTTGATAATCTGGAAGAAACGGCATGCATGTGGATCGTGCGGGACAAATAGCTCTAGGAACCGTTCGGCTTTGTTCATTCCTTCTTCCAAGGGGAGGAGATTATCGTAGTCGGCAAAGAATGCAGCGCCGAGGACGATAACAGAGTTAAAAACAGAGTTGATCAGGAAGGGTAGTCGACGTGGAAGGGAGGTATAATGGCTGAGATCATCGACCACATCTAGACCACGAAGTGCGGAATAGACACATGCATCGGCAAACAAGGATATTCGGGAGCTACCGCTTCGAGTTTCGGATGAATCGGGTTTGCCCTTGACATACTGGGCGACACGGTATATAAGGAATGGCCTTGTCAACAAAATGATCGACCAGTAATATGACCCGAACACATGAGCTGCAGCTAGGCTGTTTTCCATGGATTTATTTTCGAGTCGCTCAGTCTGCATCTTGAGGATTGCTGGCAGAATGCGAACCCAAGCCCGATGCTGGTTGGAGATCGTCTCTGCGACATTGATCGATATGACTTGCTTCATGTACACATCGGTCAAGATCCGTTCGAATATTCGACAAAGCGAAATCACCGCAGCAGAAAGCTGTTGGTCTGCGGTCAAATGGGGTTGTGATTCTCCTGATACAAGAGCATCTTCACGACTATCATAGTCGTAATCTGAAGTTGCGGGAGGGCGTCCCAGGGAGGCGCTGAGGAATAGATCCATCATCCGAAGACTCTTCCAAACTCGCTCCCTCGCTCGGCGCTCACGCCCACAAAAGAGCGCGTTTGCATCCTTGCGGTGGATTCCGACCGCGTAGGCAGCACGTAGGGCAATCCCCAGATTCATAAATGCACCATTGCGCCTGCATGCGCCAAGCATATACATGGAAACCAAAATGTATGATTGAATGGTGGATATGCTTGGAGTTTCCTGAAAGGCCGAGAAGGCCAATTGGCGACCGCTGCCAAAATATTGTTCAGCTACTGTCTGATCAATATCGGAAACCTGAGCTCCAATGGCAATGACAAGATAGAAGATGGAGCTAACGGTATCTTCGTCGCCCGATGGGTTTGCAACCCAATTAGCTAGCCGTGGGTGAAACTCCTTCAGATCAAACAAGTCAAGCAATGGGCTTGTAGCAAGCACAAACTGACGAGCCAGTCGTTGGGCTTCTTCGTTGTTTGGTGGCGCAACTAGAGATCCGGACTGAGTGCTTGGGTTGCTCTGAAAGGCCTCGAGCATTGAGTGTCGTGAGTTATCCTCGGTAAACTCACATGGCCCAATGGAGGATGTCACGACACGGCGCAGACTCTGTAAAAACGACAAACTCGCCGAATCACCAATATACATAAACTTTCCCTGGCCGTCACGCAGAAGCCGCGCCACTTTTGGCACGGGAGCTGTCCCTTCCTTCTCATCTTTTTCCTGGCATTCCATATTCATTCCTTGGTCCTCGAGGGAGTTCAAGAGGCGGTCCATGGCCGTTTCGCGCTGCGCGGATGGTACCATGCGCTCACTGAGCAACATTGTCGAGTTCTTGGCGTCTGGCTTAAGTAGGCGTGCGGGCCGATCCGAGAAATGGCATTCCGACTCTTTGTGCCTCTGAACACAGATTGTACATGGTTGTTCACCGTTGCATTTCTGTTTCCGCCGTTTACAGCTGTCGCAGGCTCGTCGGCATCGGAGCCGTGCTCCCGGGGTAGTGCTGGCCCGAGGCATCCCGATCGCCGTGATCGTGTTTGATGAATAGGTCGGGTCACTAGTCCGGGGTTTCGGTGGTAATTATCGAGGCATGGTTTAAACCGATTGATCCGGGAACGATTTGGATTGATTCAAGTCACTGTTGAGGGTTGAGGTCTAATGTGATGCTAAAGACCGCCAAGTGCGGGCGTTCGCTTTCCCCGGACTCCACTATATATGACTAAGCGTATTCATCCCACCCGTGGACCCGTGGACGTGCCCAGGCACCTCCAGGGTCGTACATCGATGAACTTGGATTCAAAATCTCGGATAACGCATTGATACATTGATATGAGAAGAATACATGTACTGCAATTCCAAAAATTTCCGAGGATTACGGCCGGAACGACACTATCTTGCCCCAGGTGTCGGCAGTGCCCCAGATGCCAGCCCGCAGGCATTCCAACTGCACAATCTGGCTGTGATCCACAAAGAGGTTGACATCAACACCGAACTCACGGACGTACCAATTAAAGACTTTGGGATCTGCAGCCTCAAACATGACACGCTCAGGAGGAAGCTCCTTCATGATCCTTGACACCACATCAGTCCGCCAGGACTTGACGTTTTCAGTGATGCCTTCTGATTCGATCATCAACCGCTTCACGCCCGCGGCAAGGAATTTACGACCCAAGTTCACTAATTTGCCGGGGTCTGAGGTCCCAATTGCTTCCAGTCCCGAGGCAGGTGTGTCCCCGCCCGCTCCGAATTGAATCCCCAATTCAGGCTTTGGTTCCAACTTGTATGAGTGGACTTTGTCAATAAGGCGGAGCCAGTCATCCTCTGGGATTGATAGGAAACCGGAAGACAGTTCAATGACGTCGAGTCTATGTTGGCTAGTCAGATTTTATATTCCAGGCTCTTGGACCTCGAGCTGGGGATGCACGTACCCGAGATCCTTGCATTTCTTCAAGTAGCGGTCAAATACCGTATTGGTGTCGGGGTGTGTGAGGAGATGCTCAGCCCATCCACCCTGAAACAAGGGACCTGGTGTCAAGAGTATGCTTCCAAATGCGCTAATCTTTTGGTCTAGGACAGTCTTACCGTTGAGATGTACACGCCGTGTTCATGGGCAAGATCGACCAATTCCCGTAGTGGTTTCTCGTGAAAGAGAGCAAAAGCACCTGGATGTGTCTCAGCGCTCTCGTTGCTGGCGAGAACCGAAGCCCTGTTAGGACTCACCTCCAGCAAACTTGAGACCATCTACATGGTCGCCCATCCTATCAGATGCTGTCAGATATCATTTGATGAGTGGTTGGATTTCGGAATATTACGTTTCGAGGATATCTGCGAGATATCTTTTACCCATGACCTGATTGAGGTTAGCTCCACGAAAAAAGAAAGAAAGAAAGAAAGAAAACCGAAAAACGACGATAGAACTATATGGCACGTACTGAGTAGTATGGGCCTCTGATCTCAGTGACCCCCCTTGTTCTGGGCTTGGCAGGTCTAGGGTTTGACCGTGCGAAGCCAAAGCCATTTTGTTTATCTTGCAGAAGAGTGAGTCCTTGGTATATCTTCGGGGTGGTAGAAAAGTGTCTGGTCGACAAAGCAATGGCTGATGAGGCGCGGCTCATGACCCGGCCGGCTGTAAGTGGATTAGCAGACAACATATTTAGGGAGTTGATCAGATGTTGTGTTCGAACCTAGGTAGGTAGAGTATTCATATTCCAATTACCTCCATGGATATGTATGTTGGGAAGGGTTGACGTCAAACAGACCTCATGGAATGAAGCTCACAGCTATTAAGTAAACATTACATCACTTTAGTACTACATAATACATAATACATATGTACCAGTACATCCTAAGAAAAGAGAGAGATATGTTGTATATCATGTCCATATTCACTCTTCACTAGGACTAACAGGGCTAACGCTAACACTAAGCCTAGCGCCGGCTCGGATCCCGGAGACTGTCGAAGGCGATTTTGTCTCGGAGATCGGTAAGAAGAGGTCCGAGGTACCCTTATGCAGTACATTACGAGAATACATGTACGGGAATACATGTACGGGAATACATGTACGAGTACGAAGTATAACATTGAAAATTACCTTAATGTCTTGGCATTGATGCCAACATGGTAAGATGTCACATGCATCTCCTCCCGTACTTACGTATTACCCTTTTTATGTCCATTGGTATAATTTCCACTATCCAATCAACGGGGTTACCGAAGTATGGAAATGTTATGTGTCCGCTGCATATCCACCGCCAAGACACAAAGCCAGCCTTGTGGACTCGCCCTTTTGAAACATATTCTTCGATATGCGGTGTATGCCCCGGTGTATGGGTGGGTGTATGCCCATGGTAAAAAAGCAAAATAAAAATAAAAAAGACAGAGCAGGTTGATTCCGGTGACTCCCGTGGCTGTCCTGACTGCTCTGCCCTGGCACCTGCCCTGGCCATTTCTCTATTTTGAACACAACCAGATGGCCCTGGATCCCCCTCAGTTATCTCCATATCCCAAATCCTCTCATTCTTAAGGTACTTCATCATATGTTGCTAGGATATCTTTTTTCTTTCCTTGTCACTTCGAGAAACGGTACATAGGTACTGGTTCCTTTGATACCATCATGGGAGCTGGAGCCGTCATAGAGCCTCTGGTGGTTATTGTTCTTTTGTTCGGAGGCACCTGGATCAACCGCTCGGTGGGATCATTCTCGACTCGACGCTACAGCCGACGAAACTCGAACGACCTTCAACGAGCCACTTCATCTGATTCTCTGGAGTCGGGATACTCAAGCCAATCGACAAAGGATGGCCTGTTGGGCTCTCGGTCCCACTCACCACAAGCCCCAGAAGAGAGATGGCACAAGCGACAGGTTGGACTCCTAGGGTTGAACTTCGAGGTGTCATCCCCGAATACTATCGTCTTCCAAGACCGCTTGCTCAGCCGGTTGCTCCGGAAGTTTCCTTTCTTGGTGGAATGTTGGTATTGGGCTTTGGTTTACTGGGTAGGTTGATTTTTGCTATTTGCTTCCTTATCTTCAGCCTTGGCCAAACCCACTCACAAATTTGTGCAGACGTACCAGCTCGGTCGCGCCTTTACCGCCGTCACTCTCAAGGATGACACCGTCGATGTTGCGAGGAGACATGCATTGCAACTAATCGTGATTGAGGAAAATCTGGGTATCTTCTGGGAGACCTTGATTCAAAGACGTTTCCTTCGCCAGCCCCTGGTCATGCCTTGGATCAATTGGATATACTCCTTCATACACATTCCCGGGACAATCGCGTTTCTTGTCTGGCTCTATTACTATACCACCGTACGGAATCGAATCGATGAGGCTCAGCCTGGAAAGCCCAGGGGTGCTGTGAGTGGGTCGCCTGCAGGTCCTCTACTATATCAGGCCCGCCGGCGGACTTTGGCCGTGTGCAATCTTCTCGCATTTGTGGTTTTCACGCTTTGGCCTTGCATGCCACCTCGGTTACTGAGTGACCCAACCGCGGATGGTGAAGATGCAGATCTCGGCCGCAGTTATGGGTTCGTGGACACGGTGCATGGTATCAATGGATCGGGCAGTGTGTGGACAGAAAACCGCTTCTGTAATCAATATGGCAAGTCTTGTCTGACCTGAGTTTTCTCGATGAATCCTTGACTTACTGTCAGCAGCGGCAATGCCTTCCTTGCATTTTGGGTACTCTTTAATGATCGGCCTCACACTGATAACAATCCCTTTGCCACAACACCACCGGCGCACAATCCTGCGTACTAGGCTGATCCGAGTCCTGAGATTGAACCTCCCGTCATGGCGCCGCCTTGTTTGCGTCACACTCGGCTTCCTATATCCGTTTACCATCCTTGTGGCTATTGTTGCCACAGCCAACCATTTCATTCTGGATGCTGTCGCGGGAGCTCTTGTATGTGCCTTGGGGTGGTATTTTAATAGGGTGCTGCTCAATCTGTTGCCACTGGAGGACTACTTCCTGTGCCTTGTCCGGATCCACAAGCCGGAACCGTCACTTCTCGATGTCCCTGAAGAGGAACTCCCCACGAGTGAAACTGCTTCTGAATATGCTCGCATCTGAGTCCACTCACCAGGGGTTGGCATTTCATAGTCGATTCGACTTTGGATTCAGCATCTTTGCTTTAGAACTTGATACCCTGTATGAAACCCCCACCAGACCGGTCTGGTTTATAATCTGTGCATATGGACGTCCTAGTTATTGTTACCCAGTTCTCTTCTGCTGTGTCTCCTCTCCTGTACCTAATCGGCCAAATAATATGTTTATGCAAGTAAGATTCTTTGTTTGCCAGAAGAGCAAAAACGAGCATCTAAGGATCTGACCACTTCCTTTTGTCTACATAGTAACATACATAACTATGACCGTATATACTTATATCTACAAAGACAACCTAAATATATACAAAGGCAAACCTTCATAATAATATTTCTTTCAGATGGAAAATATAAAAACACCCAAACCTCCTAGGCAAAAAAAAAAGCATCAGATCAGAAAAAGCCAAATCGCATCATCTTTAGTGGAGGGGTTGCACTTCCATAGAACTTTAGATGCGTTCAGGAACAAGAAATCAACCTGTTCCATTTGTTTCGTTTATCCCTATTCGCCCATCCCCATTCAAATCAACATCCAACAATACCGATTATATTGTGCTTCATCACATATACGTGGTCGCTGTCGCTGACACGGGGTTAATAACGTGAAGTCACGTCGAGGTACAAAGTCGCTCCCTAGATGACCGTTCATTTCACGATCTGCTCACAGTGAAGTGATAGCATATCATTCTCAAAATCATTCGATACGATCTCGAGAACGGTTGGCGACCTCAATCTATGTTGTCAATCTATGTTGTCAATCTATTTGACAAATTGCGATTGCTTGCAAAGAGATTCAGACAGCTTGGGACTGAAGACAAATGTGATGGAACCGTACCCAACACCAATACACAAGCTCTGAACCAGATTGTTATAGTCTATAACAAAAGGAACACGTCACTATTCTTACAGTGTGGTCTGGTTTGAATCGAGAAACTTGCCGATTGAAAGGAATCTAACGAAGAATGCCAGGTTCATCCGCACGTGCCCAGCCATGCCCCGAATATTGTGAGGTATACAAAGAGTATACAAGACATCTCTTGGCACTTTCAGTGTGGTATTTATATGCCATCTGTGAATGAACGACCGGAAGATATTCCTCAAGAACAACCAGTTGACTGCATATCAATTACCAATTCATTTTGCACCGTGTTGCCAAGATATACGGTGACTGTGAAGTCATACCCGTGGACAGCAAGAGAGACGTTGAACCCTTCATCTGCTGTATGCTATATGCAATCAACCTGCGAGACAGAGGAGATCAGAAAGAGTCTCGGTCGTTCCTTCACTTTACGTCGAAACATCTACGAGCTGTGCGATACACAATCCCACAATCCCAGGCGTCACTCGTCACTTCCTCTTCCCTTTTTTCTCTCCACACCCTATTAGGAGTTGCCAATCGCTTCGTATTGACATCTCCAATACATGCTCCCATTGTGACGCACCTATTGTCTATCAACATCAAAGAGGTATGTAGCTATTCAGAGATATCTCCCCTATGTGCATTGTGCAACCCTCTTCCATTGTCCACCCCAAATACCATTCCCCCAGGCTGTTCAGATCTGAAAAACAAAATAAACCATCATCATCCTCATCATCTCCAATTCATCGCTTTACTTGTTGTGTTGGTGACTTGAAAGTTGTGGCGTCATTGGGGTTCTTCCGTTCTCAGACGCGTCTTGAAGTTCCCGCGCCTTTCGCGACTCTCTTCTCTCTTCTCCACATCTCTCCTCCACCCTCCCCTGGAAGCTCCCTCCCACCACCTACCCCAGCTTCAATCTACCAATCGCCTACTGATTCTTAACTTATCTCATCCCAGCTTGCCACTATGGCTGATACCCCTGTGCCTACGCCCGTTGAGGGCGACCAGCCCGAGCGCGCTACTGAGCAACCCACTGACTCCGAGAAGAAGTCTGAGGATGTGACTGTGTCGGAAGACAAGCCTGCCGGTAAGCAGAGACCGATGGATTGATATCAATCATTTTGCGCCTCTATTTCTCAACACTGTCCCCCGGTCGGGATATCCTGTTTCTGTGCGACACTAACCCACTGTTTCTTCCAGAGACTGAAGCCGCGACCGAGAAGAAGGCGGGCGCTGAAGCTGAGGCTGATAAGCCTACTACCTCTGATGAAGTTCCCGAGGCCAAGGCCGATGGCGAAACCGCCGAAGCTGCACCTGCCGATGCAGAGGCTGCTGCGCCCGCGGAGGCCAACGGAACCCCTGCCTCAGCGAAGAAGGCCTCCAAGAACCGTCGCACCTCCACCGGTGCCACTCAGAAGCTGAGCCGCAAGAAGTCCCAGAGTCGCATCACCCACCTGGACGCTAAGCCCGGCCAAACCTATCTTGCCCGTCTTCGCAGTTATGCGCCCTGGCCTGCTATCATCTGTGACGAGGGCATTCTGCCTCCCAGCTTGCTTGAAACTCGTCCCGTTACCGCCATGCAGAAGGATGGCTCCTACAAAGGCGAGTATGGCGACGATGGCAGACGCGCCCATGAGCGTACCTTCCCCGTCATGTTCTTCGAAACCAATGAATTGTGAGTCAACATCCGCGCAGCCTCTACGCTAGACGCGAACTTGTTACTGACTAATTTTTAACAGTGCCTGGGTTCCCAACACCAACTTGACCCCCCTCGACCCTGCCGAGTGCAAAAACATCTCCGAGAAGAATAAAAGCAAAGCACTCATCAATGCCTACAAGGTCGCATCCGAGGGCCACAACCTTCAGTACTTCAAGAAGCTCTTGAACGAGCACCAGGCAGCTATTGACCAGGAAGAGGCTGAGTTCGAAGCTCAGGAAGCAGAGAAGGCAGCTGCCAAGGCCGCAAAGGAGGCCAAGAAGGGTAAGCGCAAGAGCAAGGGTGCTGAGACCGATGTTGAAATGGAGGATGCGGATGACTCCAAGAAATCCAAGGCTCCTTCCAGGAAGCGCAAGAAGGATGTTGAGACCGATGCTGAAGCGGAAAAGGTATGTGTTATCGGATCATTGTGATTTTGATCTCGCTCATTTTGATCTCGCTCATCTCACAATATTATAGCCCGCTAAGACTCCCAAGTCCAACACGAAACTCAAGTTGACCACCCCCAAGGCTCCCGCCGAGGACACCGGAAAGAAGACTCCCTCCAAGACCAAGAAGGCACCTGCCAAGAAGGGCAAGGCAGCTCCCGCTGTCAGCGACGAAGGAGACAGTGCCGATGCTAAGGAATCCGAAAAGCCCATTGACCCCGAGGAGTTGAGAAAGAAGAAGGAGAAAGAGAGTACGCAATCCCCCGTCTTCCCCGACGATCCCGATCAGGCCAGCTTATTGTACATTGCAGTTCTGTTCCTCCGTCACAAGCTTCAGAAGGGTTTCATCTCCCGTGACCAACCCCCCAAGGAAGATGAAATGGCCAGTATGGCCAGCTACTTTGACAAGTTGGAGAAGCACTCGGACTTGGAGGTGTCGATCATCCGTTCGACCAAGATTAACAAGGTCCTTAAGATGATTGTCAAGCTCAACTCAATTCCCCGGGACGAGGAGTTTAACTTCCGCCACCGTGCCATGAACATCTTGTCTAGCTGGAAGAACATCCTGGACGCGGACACTCCCGGCCCTGCTGACAAGGATGAGAAGCCTGTCGTTAACGGATCTAAGGAGGAGGATGGCGTTGAAACCCCCAAGCTGGAGACAGAAGAGGAGAAGGAGCCTGAGTCCAAGTCGACTAAGGATGTCGACTCTCCAATGCCCGACGCGGATGAGAAGGCCCCCGAGCCGGAGAAGGAAGAAAAGCCGGAGGAGAAGGCAGTTGAGGAGCCTACCGAGGAGCCCACCGAGGAGCCCACCGAGGAGAAGTCCGTCGAGGCTACTGCTTAAGTGGTCTAAGAATCACGACTTTGCGATGTCTGTTTTCTTACTCTTTTCCATTTGCGCTCTCATTCATGTTCTCTTCTCTGTCTCTGTTTCAATCTACGCGGTTCTGCCGGTTTGTTTCCTTTTTTTATCTTTTTTGTCACCTGCCAATGCAATACTGGGATACGGGGCTGGACCAACCAGCAAGGCTTCTTTGAATCAATTGAAAATGTGATTGTTCTTTTCTGAATTGGCTTCTGCACATTGACTTGTGTCCTGGCCATGGAGCATAGGAGTTACCTGGCTCTGGATCTTTTCCCAGAGGTTGCACGCCAATGATCTCTTCCGATGTCGAGCCCATTGTGTACCAAATTGGACCCAGAGTATCGGAGAGAATGTTGATTTTTATGACATGAAAAATGAACAAAAAGGTCCCCCAAGGGTACGTAATTGAGAGGCTATGTCTTCTTGCATGTATTGAGCTCTTGAATACAAGGATCCATAATGGCTGTTCAGTGAATCAGTAAATCCAATAGATAGAAGTAGAACGTAAGACTGGAAAGTCCCATTCCATGCAATTGGGGTTATCTCTATAAAATGTCTATTTGAATGTAGTCAACGTATCGACTGTCGACTGTCGACGGGGGAAGCATAAAATGCTTCTATGCCCCGGCTCTTTGCAAAAATCAAAAATCCCCACGCCTTCTGTATATATGGATGCAGTTATACATCATGCTCCTCGAAACCAAATAAAAAAGAAAACATAGTATGACGCCGGTTCAATGAAATCCCCAGATTTCCTGTCTAAATCACTCATGCCTCACTCGCAACAACACTATCTTCGACAGCGATGACAACCACGACGCAGATATCATCAACTTTTCCACCGCGGTAATAGTCACCAGGGTGGTAGCGCTGGGCCTCCTTGGCAAAGGGCCCATCGCGGCGATAGTCGACACTAGCAATTTTCGCCTCGCCAGCGATCGTGGCCGCAAGAACAGACTGCAACGTGACTCCATCCTCAGGTCCAGACTCGGTATTAGCCGGGTCCTTGGAAAGCGGCGAGCCCGATGGAGTGGGAAGAGCATCAGCCAACCCACCTGGCGCAGCCAGCCCACGCAGGTTCTCCGAGACCCCAACGCCAGACTCTGTAGCCGTCCACGCGCCAGTCATAACCATACGGCTCGTGATGAGCTTGAGGATATCCTGATTATTCAGATTATCAAAAACGCCATCGGTGGCAATAAGGAGCACATCTCCATGCTGCATCTGCACATTCGTGACCGACGCATCACGGGGGAAATCCTCCAAAAACGCCCCACCAAAGACAGAAGCCTGGGCGCGCATACGCGGCGGGATCACGCTAAGCTGGTACGGGGTATTGAAACCATGCGTCTGCGGAACCGAGTAATGATGCACGGCCGCCCTCCTCAACAACACCGAGCCTGAATCACCCAAATTGGCCAATTCAACCCGTCCATCCGGCAACGCGACGCCAACAGATGCCGTACTCCCACCTGCGCGGATGTTCGGATCCGCCACGACCTGATCGTACCCAGCCTGTATGAGATATTTCGAGCGCAAGCGCTCGGCAGGCTCATGCCAGGTCTGGGCGGTCTGCGCCATGTAGTTGCACAATCCATGTGAGAAGTCTGCCGGATCGACGCGGGACTCTGTCCAGCCCCCTACACCGTCTGCGACGCCGAAGGCGACAGCTTCAGCGTTTGTGTCTTGGTAATCTGAGATGCGGTTTCCGATGCGGGTTACGAAGAAGGCATCTTCACCCGAGTCTGGGCGGTTGCGACGGCGACTGACGGAGTTCTTGTCCTTTGAGACGCCCAGGGCGTCTGCTGCTGGGTCGAAGTTGTATGCATTTTTGATGGGGTGGAAGCGGCGGCCTTTGCCGGAGGAGGAGACGGCAACGCGATAGGAGAGGTTTGCGGGTGAGGGCTTTTCGAAGTTGGTTTTTGGTGTTGCGTGGAAGGCTCGGCGGGAGGGTTGGCGGGTTAGATTCAGGCTTAGACGGGTGTCTGGTCTGATTCTTGCCGCATGGGAGTACAAGCGGACATGTTGGGCGTTGAAAAGGGAGGGTGTGTATGTGCTCGGATTGGTGGAGATAGAATAGACGCCGTCTCGAACGATGGCTTGTAGGCTACTGCAGGCGGAACTGCAGGCTCTACAGGAAACACTTGGCGGGATCATCTCAGGGTTTGGGTTATGTATGGTTCCCTCGTGGAGGATGGGCCTCCTATTTGAGATAGCGAGAGGAACAAGAAAAGAGGAAACCAGAGGTATGAAGAAAGAATTAAAAAGCCCCAAAAGCCCAAAAAAATCCAGGAGCTGAAATGAATCCTTAACGGATAAGACAAGTACCCGCCCTTATCGTCCGACCGCCTGGCGTCATTGATTTTTCGTGAATACCAGATTTCTCAGGCAGAAATTGTTAAGTTGTATGGGGGTTGGACTTGGTCTGGGAAGAATGTATACATATATAGAGGGAGAGAGAATAGTCAAAATACTGTTCTCATAAGTAGTTGGATTCAAATATATCCAATTTCGATCAGACTTGCACTTGTATGCTCTTCAACGCGTTACCGCCAAAGTCTATCAATTATTCTGCCGCCCGCAACATCTTCTTCTCCCGCCAACCTTTTTCTCTTCGCTACGAGATACCCCAATTCTTTTCTTTTACCCAAGCGCAAATCTTTATTAATCTGCTTTTTGAGCTACTGGAGAAGCACAAGCTTCTAAGTTGCCCAAGATGATGCACCCGGCGCGACAAGCTTATGTTGAGGAGACGGAAGACACAGACATGGGGGGCATCAGCTATGCCGATCTTCGTATGTCGTTCCCAAACAGCTTTTATTTGAAGCCTACTAATAAATTTCTAGCCACGGACCAAGACTATGATATGCCCTCTACCCCAGGGGGTATCCCAACCGAGCGGGCCTCCGCCATTCTATCGCAATTCGAACGGAAACGGAGAGCAGCAGCGATGGTGGTTCCAACAGATGACACACGAGTGCGCGAACGACTACGAGAGCTCGGGGAGCCCATTACGCTATTCGGCGAAGGACCATCAGAGCGACGCGATCGTCTGCGTGAACTGTTGACCGACATGGCCGAGCAACAAGGCGGAGTCGAGATAGAAATGGACGAAGCCGAGGAGGAAGGGGAACAGCAAGAAGAATTCTTCACAGAGGGCGGGAACGATTTACTCAAGGCGCGAAAAGATATTGCGCGCTATTCTTTGCCACGCGCAAAGGCTCGTGTGGCCCGGCTTAAGGACGAATCAACAATTACACTTCGGACGCATGTCAAGCATCGCAAAGCCGTCAAGGAGAAGCTACAAGGATTTGATCTTTACGGGTCTCAGATTGCTGGCGATCGTCCAGTTAGCATTTGTCGATTCGCGCCGGATGGACAGACAATCGCTGCCGGCAACTGGAGCGGTGAGATTAAATTGCTCAGCGTACCCAATCTGGAAGAAAAAGCGAGCTTCAAGGCGCATACGGATCGAGTGGGTGGTTTGTCGTGGTTCCCCGGCGCCACTCTCCCCGGCTCGAATGTCTCACCCTCAACTGTCAATTTGATCTCTGGAGGCGGCGAAGGAAATCTCAACCTCTGGGCCCTTGACCAAGAAAAGCCGCTGGCTACGTTAACTGGCCACTCGGGCCGTGTATGCCGTACCGAATTCCACCCTTCAGGTCGATATGCAGCATCGGCATCCTTCGACAGCTCATGGCGGCTGTGGGATGTTGAAACGGCAACCGAGCTTCTCCTGCAAGAAGGTCATTCGCGAGAGGTCTATACAGTGGCGTTCAACAACGATGGCTCTCTCGTGGCTAGTGGTGGATTCGACAGCATCGGACGTATCTGGGATCTGCGGACAGGACGCAACGTGATGATTCTCGACGGCCACATTCGCGAGATCTACGGTATGGACTGGGGCGTTGATGGTCACCGGGTACTGTCTGGTTCCGGTGATGGCTGGGTCAAATGCTGGGACTTACGACAGATGAAGGAGACGGGCGGAATTGGAGCGCACAAGAGCGTGGTATCAGATCTCCGCTGGTACAAGGGTGTAGAGTCTGCGTCATTCTTGCCTTCTACGGATGGCGGGATGGAAATTGATGGCGCTCCACCAGCTGCCGATAAAGCAGCGGAGGTGCCCTCGCCCAAGAAATCAGGCACATTCTTTGTGAGCAGTGGATTTGATAAGAGTGTCAACGTTTTTAGCGCGGATGACTGGTCCCTCGTGAAGTCGCTGAGCGGCCACTCGGGTAACGTTCTCAGCACGGATATCAGTGATGATGCGAAGTGGATTGCTAGCTGCGGTCACGATCGTACTGTGAAGCTTTGGGGGATTGAATGATTCCGGTTTATACGTCGGCTCTTCAACTATCTGTCTTGTGCCTCCTCATTGGGAATGGCATACAATTCAACGAACAAGCTGTAATTTGCTGAATACATATGTAAGATTTATCAAGTATCCAAGCATCCAGGTCGATATCCTCGTAGTTCTGTTCCTGTATAGTCCATGGTCACGTGTCAAATGCGGGGATGACGTAAAGCGGTATGTCGAGGGCTTTTTGTCAACTTTGATCTTCTCTGCTTTGACCTTGCCTTGACCATAGACATACTACATAATCATGGCTTTCCGTCCACAGAGAATTGCACAGCATCTCTGTCGCATAGCAACCCCACGGCCACTCTCACGACCAACCAACTCGCTATCAAACTCAAGCCAAGATGCATGCATACTCTGCCGATATCGCCAGCCAGCGCGAGGACTCACAACCCTCCCAACACGTCGATCTCCCATAACCCAGACACCCATGACACCCATGACACAGCGCCGCTCTGCCTCAACAGAAACCTCTACTCCAACAGAACCAAGCAACCCCACCCTAGCCGGCGCACCCGACATAACCAACCACTACACGATCTTCCCTCAAACCCTACCAGCCGGCCCACCACCCGGCTCGACATTCGCCATCTCAACCAGCGATCTCCGCCGCGAATTCCTCCAATTGCAGGGTCTGGTCCATCCAGACAAATACCCCAATGGAGCGGAGAAGCAGCTTGCCGAGGGACTCTCAGCCCGGATCAACGAAGCGTACCGGACACTTCTGGACCCGCTGCAGCGGGCACAGTACATTCTACGGGAATGGCATGGGATTGACGTGACGGCGGAAGACGCGTCGACTAAGCATGCGCTTGATGCGGAGACGCTGATGGAAGTTATGGAGGTGCAGGAGACTATTGAAGAGGTCGGGGCTTCTGCTGATGCGGAGGAGCAGATCAATGCGCTTAAGAAGGATAATGAGGGGAGGGTTGTTGAGTGTGTAGAGAGACTTGGGGAGGCTTTTGAGAAGGGAGATTTGGAGGCTGCGAGAAAGGAATGTATTCGATTGCGGTTTTGGTATAGTGTTGGGGAAGGGTTGAGAGAGTGGGAGCCTGGGAATACGGAGATTCGGTTGATGCATAGTAGTTGATTTGGGGTTTTTTTTTGTATATTATTGTTTTGTTTTGGATATACTATTATAGACTACTCTACTCTTTTTAAATATGATATTTAGAGAATATTGGATGTATGAAGGATGTGATTCGTGATATATATCCCAAGGGGTGCCAATTATAGTCGTGGATTTGGTGCTTTTTTTCCCAATAGGACAGTCGATTAAGCTTGTTTCAAGGGAAAGAGGGGCCAGGAATATATTCAACCAGTCGTAGAAGAGTCCTATTTTTGTAAATATCATCCATAAATATCATCTGTAGATGTGGCTAATCCGACCTCGGTATAAATTAGGTACCTTTTTAGGGCATCGTTGTCACCATTGACCGCTATATCTCAAATCCCGCAATTATCCAAGACAAATTAAAACCACAAAAAATCAAAAAAAATCCAAATAAGTGAAGCTTCAAATGCCAAATGGAGCTCCCAGGAACAAACCAACCAGTGAGGCCACAGATTGGGTTCTCTCGAGGCTGGGGATTGGGCACAAACCTGCTGACGCCAACGTCGCCCGACGATTGGCACAGTCCAGGATCCAGTTATGACCGGCTGTTCTGTATGGCTGCTCTCTATGGTTCTTCTGCGTTGTTTTTTGGTCTCGGTGCGAGCGGCATTTCAATCAAATGGTTCAAATGAACAGGTGGAGGGTGGTTATTGGCATTGGGGTGGTTTAACAAGCCAGATATCGAGAGAATAGTGTAGGGCGAGCAGACAACCACGACAACATCAAATCTCCTTTGGACCCATTTCGCATATCTTATAGAGTCATCAGGTCTAGCGTTAGTACAATGGGTCCTGGAAATGCTTCCTGCCCCCATCACAGCTGCACACGTTGCAGACTACTATCTTTGCCTAAGAACGCTTCCGGTGCCTTGGGAATTGGAGGTAAAATATTTAATGAGGACTATCCTGCATGTTAGAACGTAGATTAATTTCATCTCATCCCTTCTGTAGAAGGTCAGCTGTCATGGAGTCTGTTCCCAATTTTAGCAGGTATGGAGAGTCTCATCTGGGTCTATGACTCAGGTATACACCCTGTGAGCAGACAGCTAATTCAACTTCAGTATCGTCCACTCACCGCCATTCACCTTCCTTGTCGGCCCACGACATACGAAGCTGACAATCCAGTCGGGGCTCGCCGAACATGTCTCCAAACCACTCCATAATCTTATGAACGGTCCGACTAGGGAATCAAAACACCGAATCGCCGTTCTGGAAGAGGATGAGGTCGAAACCTTTGTCGCATTCTGTGAGTATGCATACACCGGCGATTATATCGTCCCTCGTCGCGAGCGAGAGGTCCAGGAAGAACACAAGGTTGGGGTAGTCGAGAGCTCGCCGAGTACCGCCACCTGGAGAGGGAATTACCGGACTGGTTCAATGTCGTCGACCGTTCCACCCCCGGCTCCGTCGCCGCCTCCGCAGTTTCACCATCGGGGACAAGCAGCGTACCATCAGCCTGCGCCTGAACCTGAGCCGCCAGTACCTCAGCCTGTGTCTGAGCCTGCGCCCGTCGAGGTCAAGGAACCGGTTACTCCAACCTTTGCGCCAGAGCCTGAGGTCAAGTCGGCTTCAGAGCCCGAGGCTCCAGTCGAGGGAACAGAGCCAGAGACATACCACGAAGCGGAGACTGCCCCAGAGCCACCAGCCGAGGAAGTGCCTGCCGGCGATGAATGGGCGGTTCCGACCGAAGAACCTGCGATATGGGAACCAGAAGAACCCAAGGGAAACAAGAAGAAGGGAAAGAAAGGGAAGAAGGGCAAAAAGCAAGCAGAGACTGTCGAAGAGGAACTTCCCGCGCCAGCCGAACCTGTCAGCCTTACGCCACCATCGACACCACCTCCGGAAGTTGCTGTCGAGCCTGTCCCAGAGCCAGCAGCAGAGCCCGCTGAAGAATGGGCTACAGCAGAGCCTGCACCAGAACCAGAAGCAGAACCGACTGAGAACTGGGAACAGCCAGCCGAAGAACCTGCACCAGAACCCGAAGCCGCACCTGCAGATGAACAACCACCTGCTCCGGAAGGACCGATGGAAGATTCATGGACTCAAGACCGAAGTGAAGGCACCAGCATTACCCAAGCGCAGCGCCAACGACCAATGCTCGACATGTCCTTTGCCAACCAGCAGGCCACCTCACCATGCGAGCCGGGCCTCAACCTATGGGACGAGTTCACCTCCCTACAATACGACGAGCCAACAACCTCCAAACCCACTCCGGTCGAGACACCAAGCAACGAACTCCCCTACATCACCTTCCACGCCAAGGTCTACGTCTTCGCCACCCGGTACCTAATCCCAGCTCTGGCCCAGCTCTGTCTCCGAAAGCTGCACCGCGACCTGCTCCGACTGTCATCGACGGACTTCGAAACCGCCGATCTGGGCGACTCCCAGATTCTAGACGGCTTGGCAGCCACCAAGGCGCAGATGGTGTTGGAGCTGGTACACTACGCCTACACCAAGACGGCCCGACTGGAGCCGATCTCGCCGACGTCCGCGACGCAGCTTCGGGAGAACCAGCTCCGCCGACTGGTGGTTCACTATGCGGCATGCAACGTGAAGGAATTGGCACGGTATCATTCGGAGGATTCGGTCTCGGCGACACCTTCTTTGCGGCCGGTGGATGCCAAGACGGAGCGAATTGAGACTGCCACTTCCACTTCCCCGAAGAGTCTTCGTGCTTTGTTGGATTTGACGACGGAGCTGGCCTCTGATCTCGTCTACCGCATGATGTGAGTGGATGTTGCGATGTGATTGGGTGTGGGATTGGAATGCCGAGAGTTTTGGTGTGTTTCTGGTTTTTTCTGCATCAAGTTGAGATATGATTTCATGCGTTGATTTCATGCGTTGCTGCCCTGAAGATTTTTCGAAGGATCTGGCGTTCTGTTGCATTTTGCATCTCTTGCATAATTTGAATTTGTCATTTTCGAGGTGCATTGCATTATCTTCCTTTTGTTTTGTTTTTTTCTTTTGAATGAAGTGATTTTTATATTGTCCATCCATGGTTGTATGTAAGGTTCCGAGGCATCCCGAGTTGATGAATCCATAGACTCCATAGAATCCATAGAATCCATAGAATCCATAGACTGAGAACTCCATCGACTCCATAAGAGCCAGACCCTGTGATAAAGTGGATGTTGGATGACATCGTTTCATAAGTTCCATCGGTTTCATCACATATTCCTCAGAACAAGGCTGGGCATCTTGGCGAAAGATAAGCCAACTCATTCACCAATGAGAATCCCAAGAACCCTTGAGAGATGATCGACTGATCGACAGTGACCCATGTCGGAATTAGATTCTTGGCGGGAATGGTGTCAATAGTGTTGTTTTGACTGGGGGCTGTGTGAAGATAAGAGAAAGAAGAGAAGGTCAGGGGAAAACGCCAAGAAATTCCGAGTACGTCAACGTTTCGAACTCCACTTCTTAAAGGTCAACTTTACAACTTCGCTTGATCTTCCCCATTGCGTGTACTCTGCATTTGGTTCAACATCAACGTTGTGCATACACGCAATGGTGTTACCTAGTGATTCTTCGTGTTCACTTCCCTCTTAGCCCTTCACAGCCACCGAACTAAAGCTTGGCAGCAGTCCGTCAACGATGTGTAGATCATCGTTCTTGGCATTTGGCGTTCAGGCACGTTAGACGCGCATTGGAATCCCGGTTTAAACTTTTCTATACCTCCTATATACCCTATCGGAAGGATTCGGCGTGAAACAAAAAGGAAATCACGGGCCGAATGAATTCGGGTTTGAGATTCATCATCTGAGTAACAAGGTCTCTGATGCAAATGAATGTTGAACTGACACCATCTCGTTATAGATTGTCAATCAGCCTTGTACTCGTTTCCCCTCAAGGACCAGGTTATATCGATTGCGCAGGGAGGATAAAAAAAGACGCTACGCCCCAATGATTTCTATATGTTCTTGGCAGAGTCCCATGCCCTAGACTTGACAACAACCCCCCCTAGGCATCGAAGTTTTTTTTCTTGTATATGGGCCCAACCTGCCTAGATCCGCAGTGGATCACAGTGTTTCCGGAACTACCCCTAGAGGAACTAACCGCCACCCCCCTGATGCAGATTGGAGTGAATCGTCCGAGCCCAACATGGATCTACTCCGTATTCTTATAGATTTCTCTTAGTTCGAAGTATGGAGTCGAACATGCCCGATTTGAGACCGCTGGTAGGTCCGTTTCAAAAGACCCTATTGTCTGGACTACCTGGTCTATCTTGTATAGAATCCCTTTCCGGTTTCTGACCTTGTTTTTCTTTATTTTTGGATAAAAAGTATAGTCTTGGAACTTCTTGGCTGATCTTCAGTGTATTATGGATTTATCAAATTATGGAATTGATATGCCTATATACACTTTGGATTATTATATTAACATCTCCTCTCTCGCTCCTTCTCCCAGTTCATTCACTTCATTACATTCACTACAATCAACACGATCATTTCAATATTACTTCAATTCTTTGACTTTGCTTTTCGATTGCTTCTATGACCCATATTGGTCTATAGTGTCTTGAATACATTCACTCTATACTCCTTTTTATGTTCCAACCTTAGGGCTTCATCTATACATTACATTTCAAATCATTCAATCTATATACACACAATGTCCAATCCAATTCTACTAGGGGCCTACCCTAATCACAGCCAAGAGCTTCATCCTCCTCCATCTGCACCAGCATCCTCTCACTCCGACATGCCCTTCATGAACTCAGAGAAGTGTGAGAAGCAATACCCACTGAGCTTCCGTGAACGTCTCCGCCATTTCACATGGGCATGGTACACCCTCACCATGAGCGCCGGAGGCCTAGCCCTCCTCATCGCGAACCAGCCGAACAAATTCAAAGGCTACCGCGAGATCGGCCTCGCCATCTACATCTTCAACCTCATCCTCTTCTCCCTCGTCTGTTCTCTCATGGCAACACGCTTCATCCTCCACGGCGGAGCCCTCAACTCCCTCCGTCACGAACGTGAAGGCCTCTTCTTCCCAACCTTCTGGCTCTCCATCGCAACAATGATTACTGGTCTGGAAAAGTACTTCGGCGACAACCCTGCCCCGTCCTTCACAACAACCCTCGAAGTTCTCTTCTGGATCTACTGCTTCTGCACCTTCACCGTCGCCGTTGTACAGTACTCCTTCGTCTTCACCTCGCACACCTACCGTCTCCAATCAATGATGCCCTCCTGGATCCTACCTGCCTTTCCCATCATGCTCAGCGGCACAATCGCCTCCGTCATCTCCTCCCGCCAGCCCGCACGCGCAGCAATCCCCATCGTCACCGCCGGAATGACCTTCCAAGGCCTGGGCTTCTGCATCTCATTCATGATGTACTCACACTACATCGGACGGTTGATGGAGAGCGGACTTCCGTGTCGGGAACACCGACCAGCGATGTTCATCTGCGTCGGACCACCAGCCTTCACGGCGCTTGCTCTGGTCGGTATGGCGCAGGGACTTCCCGAGACATTCAACGTGATGGGGAGTGAGGATACCGCGGCCGATGGACGGATGCTGGAGATTCTGGCGTTGGCAGCGGGCGCGTTCTTGTGGGCGCTGAGCTTGTGGTTCTTCTGTGTTGCTGCTATTGCGGTTATTCGGTCGCCGCCGACGAACTTCCATCTCAGCTGGTGGGCGATGGTTTTCCCTAATACCGGGTTCACGATTGCTACTATTACGCTTGGGAATGCGTTTGATAGTGCGGCGATTAAGGGTGTTGGCTCTGCCATGACTATCTGCATTGTCTGCATGTTCGTCTTTGTCTTTGTCAATCATGGTCTTGCGGTCTATCGTCAGGATATTATGTATCCTGGTAAGGATGAGGATACCTCGGACTGAGATGCTCTTCCGAGGGATTCTTGTCTCTCTTGCTGTTTTTGGTTTCTTTCTTGTCGCTTTTGGCATTTTCTCGACTTCTTGCACAACCTTTCTTTGCATTCTTTCGTCTTCCTTCATTGCACACACTACTGTCATCTCATTCTTGTCTTTTTTTTCATTCTGATTTTGGTCTTCATTTTGATTTCTGCTGTTTCATCTCAAAAGCGTTCAAGCACTCTGTCTTTGTTTTGGTCCTGTCGGAACTCTTCTGCATCTCCGGCGTCTCATATCTTGTCTGATCTTCCATCTCCTTAGCGTCTACGTGTTAATAGAATTAGAACGAGAACAAATCATTTCATTGCAAACATTCCATACCTACCTAGTAATATAAAAGAGCAAAACAAAAAACAAAAGACCAGACCTTGGTGGACAAGTACGGAGTTCAAGAACCAAAACAAAAATACAAGTCACGCGACCACAAAGCCCTACCTGGAAGTCATCATACGAAGAAAAACTAAACTACAGAGAAAACAACCCCAAAGTCCAAGCAGAAATAAAAATACATTGAAAAGGCTCGTCTTGGCTTCATCCCGAAGGATTACTAGACCCCAGCACCACGATGAGGTGCGAGCCGTCGCTGGGGAAATGGCATATAGATGGCGAGATAAATGGCAGAGGACGTTGCAGAAAAAAAAAGAAAAGAAAACCAAGAACAGACATGGTGACGACGTCCCTCTCTTCACTTCCCAATCGGCACCAGGTTTCCCCAGGACCGGTGAGCAGAAGGCGGGGGATAGATGGCAGACAAGAAACCCGAAAGATGAAGAATGAAGATGAGGAAATGGCAGAAGACGTTGCAGAACAGACATGATGAACAAACATGACGACGACGTCCCTCTCTTCACTTCCCAGTCGGCACCAGGTTTCCCCAGGACCGGTGAGCAGAAGGCGGGGGATAGATGGCAGACAAGAAACCCGAAAGATGAAGAATGAAGATGAGGAAATGGCAGAAGACGTTGCAGAACAGATATGATGAACAAACATGGCGACGACGTCCCTCTCTTCACTTCCCAGTCGGCACCAGGTTTCCCCAGGACCGGTGGGCAGAAGGCGGGGGATAAAAGTGGAAGATGGATGAGTGAGATGTCATGAACAGGAAATGGAAACCAGGATGTAAACAGACGTCAGATGTAAACAAATGTCAGAAAGATGTCATAGATGGCAGGCTCGTCTTGGCTTCACCCCGAAGGGTTACTGGACCCCAGCACCGCGATGAGGTGCGAGCCGTCGCTGGGGAAATGGCATATAGATGGCGAGATAAATGGTAGAGGACGTTGCAGAAAAAAAAGAGAAAAAAAGAGAGAAAAAAAAGGAAGAAAAGAAGTGGCAATCCAAAATAGTGACGAAGTCCCTCTCTTCACTTCTCAGTCGGCACCAGGTTGCCCTGGGACCGGTGAGCAGAAGGCGGGGGATAAATGGCAAACAAGAGAACCGAAAGATGAAATGTAAGATGGAAGATGAAGAGGAATAGATGGTAGAAGACGTTGCAATCCAACATGGTGACGAAGTCCCTCTCTTCACTTCCCAGTCGGCACCAGGTTGCCCTGGGACCGGTGAGCAGAAGGCGGGGGATAAATGGCAAACAAGAAACCCGAAAGATGAAATGTAAGATAAAAAGTAGGAGAGGGGAGGGAGGGGGTGCATAAAGATGAAGGATGAAGGATGGGGGGGGGGGAAAGATGAGTTGGGGAGATGAAGAAGAGAAGAGGAAAAAGGGGGGGAGAGGGGTATTTATCAACAACAGAGTCGATGGCCTCAGGATACACTTCTACCTGATCACCCGGGCAATGAGTATGCCATGTATGTCACCATTATGTCAATGTGTATACAGCAGTAGAAGTAGAAGTACAAGTACAAGTAGGAGAGAGAAGACAATGATATTGAATCCTATGTAGAGATTGTCACCTTGCTCTAGCAAGTTTGTTTGGGTATCATGATGACAGGAAAAAGCAGTCTTTTGCCTGGCTTCGTCGCGGTGGAGCGACAGGTCGAGTTCATGCTCGACATTCAAGCCTTGAAACGTCTTGAGCTTCTTGGAGCACACTGGCGCGCACTGGACAGACGGCCAGAAGCCCGCGACGCCGACGGCATCTGATGAACTACCACGTGACCACGTCTGTTGGGAAGGAGTGAACTGCTGAGGCGAGACTTCCGGATTGTTTTGGCAAAGACGGCCCTCAGAAGTGGTGGTAGACTTGGGATGAAGTGCGAAAGCCGTCTACAGCAGCTTAAGCAACCTTTCTGCCAACGTTACCGATTCCACGGCCGACAATGCTGACAATCACATCTCCATCTCCATTGTCAGGTGCGTCACGGATACCCCAGCCGGGGGCACCGAACTTGGACAGATCACGGGCGAGCTGGACAACGTTGGGATCAGCAATCACGTCTCGGCCAACCTGCAGCCGTCCAACATCCTCCGAACCCATGGTCATGAGAGTGAACATGGTCGTCGCAGCCGCAGGAGCCACACAACCTCCCTTGGCAACCGTCTCCAGAAGCTGGAAGGCACACTGCTTTCCAACTTCCTCGGGGGCTTGACCACCCTGTGGCGGAGAGGCCACATCAGCCGAGAAGAGGCAACCCGTGGAAGACTCTGCCACCAGGGACAGACCAAACCCAAGACCGATCTTCTTCTTCGCCTGGGGGTTAGTCTTATCCGGAGCTGGTACCAAAGGCGCAGACGCAACGTCGGAGAAGATATAAGTATCAGGGCTGAGTGGGTTGAGGATACCACGGGCGGTCTCAATCATGCGAGCATTGTTCGAGCCAGACACACCAACCGAGTATACGACACCACGGATGCGCTTGATGCGGCCCGCGTTCATCAAGTGCAGAGTCTTCGGCAGACGGACCTGGTGGCCAAATACAAGCTGCACTTCACCACCACCCCCCCTGCCGGTGGGACCGGTGTTTGAGCGTCTCAGGATACGGAGCTCGATGTTGTTGAAGATACCGAATTGTTTATACAGAGGGAGGATCGCAGTGCGAACGCTGTCGACGGACATGTCTCCGGTCTGTGTCGACGAGGTGATGACACCGGGTCCTGTGAAGAGCACCTTCATGGGTGCTTTGGCGAAGGGGGCCAGTAGACAGAGCGGGATGAGGAAGTAACTGAGGCCGCGGTTACAGTTTGACGGAATCTCGTAGGTGATCATGCCGCCGCTGGCTCCAGTACCGGCCGTGCTGCCGGTGACCAAACCCGGCTTGTAGACAAGCACGGTACCTGTATATGATATCTCCATTTGAGAGCCATTGGTGATTGCATCTAGGAGGCGGAGGAAAGAAATTTCATGAGGCGCAAGACCCGGATTCGTGGGCGACGAGGAACGAATCTGCGAAATGTGGACTGTGCGGCCGGTGAGGGTGGACAAGACCAAGCGATATACCAGATTGTGATGGGATGTAAACCGAAGGGGGGGTTGAGAGGTGGCCATTTTGTGTGGTTGGTCAAGACTCTCGCCGTTAAACACTGTAGTCTGGCTGTTGGATTCGAGATATGAAAAAGAAAAATTGACGGGTGAAAGTTGATCCGGGCCGATATTTAAGTCCGGGGTGGAGCTGATATCTCCGGGAATCAGATCGTCGTTTTTGATTTCTAAGGCCTTCCGACCTCATGCGACATTTGCAAAAAAAAAACCTACAAAGTAGACTCTGACAAGATCAGATCTTGATATATTCACAATGCTTCTTCCAGCCCTAAACATCCCCAAATGGTAAGCTCAAAACTTCACATATATCTTTCTTACAATACCTCCCCCACTATATGATTCATCATACGATAGCAAGCTATCCCCAAACCCAACAGCTAACAATATCTATCCAGGCTCGAAGAAAACTCCCATCTCCTCCAACCACCAGTCAACAACTACTGTGTCTACCACCCCTCAACACCAGCCACAGCTGGCTACACAGTGATGATAGTGGGCGGGCCCAATGCCCGAACCGACTTCCACATCAACACAACCCCAGAGTTCTTCTACCAATACCGGGGATCAATGCTCCTCAAGACAGTCGACAACTCAACCACACCTCCTAGTTTCCAAGATATCCCCATCCACGAAGGCTCGATCTTCCTGCTGCCCGCGAATACCCCACATTGCCCCGTGCGCTTCAAGGATACTGTCGGTGTCGTGATGGAGCAGCCGCGGGCTAAGGATGCGATCGATGCTATGAGATGGTATTGCAAGAGTTGCAAGGATATTGTTTGGGAGAAGAAGTTCGTGTGTGTTGACCTGGGGACGCAGGTTAAGGCTGTGGTTGAGGAGTTTGCAGCCGACGAAGAAAAGCGCAAATGTAAGGCTTGTGGAGAGATTGCGGCGTCCAAGTATCAGGATGGGGAAATCGTGCAACCGCCGACTTATCCTGAATAGTGTATACCAATCTGGTCAATTGGAGGGTGAGGTTGGTGAGGCCGTAATTGTAATATTATTCGGTCATGAATAGTTATGAGTGACGAATTCTACATACTTTGAGATGATAGTATGAATAGAAAAAAAAAAAAAGAATAGAATGAGATGGATGCCCTCGACATATCAAAGTGTTATCCAAGTCTAGGTCAAGATACAACAAACATGGAAAGCTGTTTTATACAACATCTTATTATGACCAAGGTTATGGTATTTATTACAAGCACACAGCCCCTACCGTGTCGCAAATGCTCTTCCTCCCCCCGAAAGAACACCATTTATTAACCGGGGTAACCGACCCAACAATCATGTACTAGAAAAAACACCCCATAGATGCATGCAGCAGAGAGCTGCAACCTTGTGTGATGCACCGAACTCATGTCCCAATATATCCAGAACATTATTCATCAAGTGGGCAGTCGATGCTTTCATGACCGTCTCGTTCACAGAGAGCACACCACTTAGACTCATCGATGACTCCCGATGATTTGCCGGCAATGGGAGCCATGGATGAGCCTATGGATGAGCCCAGCCCGCCAATGCCCTTCAGTCCTTCCATCACCACATCCCGTCCTGTCTTTAGTGCAGGGGGAGTATCGGAGTGAATGGATGAGGCTTTGGTTTGGAGGGGTTCGGTCTTCTCAACCGGGTGTTCATCGGAAAGTTCATCGGCATCATGTTTGAGATTCTTCTGTTCAGCGGCGTTCTGGCCAGAGCCGAACATGCTGGTGCAGTTTAGGATGTCGTGGCCGCCTGTTTCACAGATCTCGCACCACATGGTGTCCTCGTCGGAAGAGCGTTCAGATTCATGCATGGTCTCCAGTCGCGATTGAGAAGAGTTGGAGATACCGCGGTGATGGCGGGGCTCCGAAGGAGCATCGTGCCAGTCGGTCGGGACCACTGTACGGTCAGAAAGACGGTTGGGGTTGGGGTTGGGGTTGTTTGAGTGATTGGAGATATTACCCGCAGAGTGCGAGGGCCTGTGTTGCTTCGGTGAAAGAGTGATGGTAGAGCTGCGGCGACGACCACCAGACTGCAGGTGCATTTCTTGAAGTTGACGCTCGAGCTCTTCGATCCGATTGTCTTTGCGGTTTGTGGTTTCTTCCACCTCTTGCAGTCGAATCTCGAGCTGACTAACGTGCTCCGGATTATGGTCATGATCCGCCGAGCCGTTCTGTCCCAAACCTGCGGCGCTGGGGTTTCCGCGACTCAATGAATGAATAATGGCCTTGAGTCCTCGAATCTCATCATCCTTCTGGTCCAATTCACTACTGCTTCGAGGCCCATCTGCGGCAGCGTGTGCATCTTTCAATGCAGCGACGGAGTGATCACGCTCCTTCTTCAGCTCCAACTTGGTGCGCTCAACTTCACCGCGGAGGAACTCGACTTCGGCCCGAGCCTCGGCCTCTCCACGCCGGGCGTCCTCGAGTCCTTCCTCTAACTCTGAGACTAGCTCTTCCAACTGCTTGAGCTGCTGCGCAACAACCTCAACATCTTCGCCGCGGTCCTGCAGTTCTTTATTCTGCTGCATAATCTCGTCGATACGCTGTTCGTACACGCGTTCTGTTTCGGAGGCTGCGATCTCCAATGTGTCAAGGGTGCTTCTGAAGTCTGCGCGGTGGACGTCAAATTCCGCGGTTAATTGGGTAATCCGCTCGTTGCGTTCGCGTAGCTGTGTACGGAGCGATTGACCCTCCGATCCCTCCATCTCCTCCAATGTCCTTTGGAACTCGCTCAAAGTCCCAGACTGCTCATCGAGCTGCTTATCTCGGTCCAGAAGCTGCTTCTCTAGACTTTTGATCTGATCCTTCAATTCTTGAGTTTCCGACGAGAGCGGCCGGCGGAAGTCCGATGGCCGTCCATACGACGAGGAGTCATCATCCACACTCAGTCGTGACGAGGGTCTATCAGACAGCCGAGAGGGTGCCTTGACGGGGCTACGCATGGCGCTGTTCATCCCGCTGGTTCTGGATGCTGCCGATGGTGTACGCAGGCCGGCCAAACTTAGTTTTGGAGGAGGGGGCACACGCGGGGATTCGGGTCGAGGGAGCGAGGGTCTTCGGACTCGAGGGCGGGGGGTAGTAAGAGCTGCACCGACAGATTTGCTGAAGTTGACGGGTCCCCCGCGTCCAGGAGTGGTCGGGGTAGATATATTCGAGGATCGCCTTGTGACATACTTGCTGTTGTTCATGGGAACGAATATGCCAGAACCCGGGATCGAGGTTGCAAAGTACTTCCGGCCATCAACATCGCCGCTGTTTTTGCCTCTTTGCGCGTGTTCGGAGCTCAGTTCAACACCCGCGAATCGTCCGGCCTTCCCCGCTACCGGTCCCAAATATTTGACTGTCCCATGCATGCCACCGGGGACATTCACCACGTCACCGACCTGTACATCATCGGGGTGCGCCATTGTGGAGGGATATGGACGATATGAATAGAAAAAAGAAAAAGAAAAGGTGGGATACAGCTTTTAAATAAGAGATCCGGGCGAATATCAATAGCCCCTGGAAGGGTACAGAAGTCAAGGGTGTAGAGGGAGCGTTAGGAGAATGCAAGGATATTAAGTTGACGGCCCAACTTCCATGATTAGGAAGAGAAAAAAAAAAGAGAGACAAAAAGGAAAAAGACAGACCCAACTAGTTCCCAGCTGAACCAGTTAGAACATGAGAAAAGAGAGAGAGAGAGAGAGAGCGTATCGAGAAATGCAAATCCAATATAACAAGAGAGAAAGGGGGGAAAGACAAGACAACAAAAGACTCCACCTCCACGTAATCCCAACATCTTCAACTTCCACCTATCTCCTCTGCATATACAATCCTTACCTCTCTGTATCTCCAAGACATCTATCCTATCGACGACGATCTTGTCCATTCTGTACTAAATCGTGCGCATCTACCGTACCGGACGTCCCCGGGGCACCCGACACCTCTACCTCCTACCATCGCATTACACACCATGGCGCAATACTTCTTCGACCTCCTGTACAACTTCACGGATTGCATGTGTTGCTTTCCCAGCTCCCCACAGCTAAAGATCAACAACCGGAGTTTCAAGCTCCTACGTTTGTTGGGCGAGGTATGGATACCCGATAACGATAGCTGCAAGCTGGTCTGAACTGACAACGCAACAGGGCGGATTTTCCTACGTTTACCTAGTCCAAGATAAAGCGAGCTCCGAATTATTTGCGCTGAAGAAGATCCGCTGTCCTTTCGGCCAAGAATCCGTATCACAAGCCCTGAAAGAAGTCGAAGCCTACAACATCTTCAACTCCCAATCCAACATCATCCACTCGATCGACCACTGCGTATCCACAGAATCCGGTTCGAAATTCAGATCAGATGGCGGAGATCCAGGCTCGAAGACGGTCTATATTCTACTCCCATACTACCAGCGCGGTAATCTCCAGGATGCCATCAATGCCAATCTGGTCAACCATACCAAATTCCCAGAGAAGCGGTTGATGGTCCTGATACTCGGTGTTGCCGATGCGCTTCGCTCGATGCATCAGTATCGGGTGAAGAGCGGCTCGGCGGCTACGCGAAAGGCAAAGGGTGTTCGGAGAGAAGGCGAGGAGGCAGACGAGGAACGGACCATGCAGATGAAACCGAAACGGAGGCCTAGCCATCGCATAGCGGAGGATGAGGAGGATGAGGAGAATGCGCCCCTGATGGATGACGAGGTCACCCGGAGCCAGGAGGGTGTCGAGGATGGGGACCTGCGTCCCTATGCGCACCGAGATGTCAAGCCTGGTGAGTTGACGTTTTGGCTGGTGCGGAAATTCCGAATCGACTCGACAAGCTAACTGTCGTTATAGGAAACATCATGATCGACGACAACGGGCAATCACCCATTCTGATGGATTTGGGCTCTTTGGCGCCCAGCCCCATCGCCATTACGTCGCGCTCTCTCGCCTTGGCGGTGCAGGATACCGCAGCAGAACACAGCACGATGCCATACCGTGCACCGGAGCTCTTCGATGTCAAGACAGGGTCAATCATTGATACCAAGGTTGATATCTGGTCGCTTGGGTGTACACTGTATGCCTGTCTCGTGGGCAAGAGTCCCTTTGAGGCACGCAGTGAAGAGACCGGTGGTAGCTTGAGCATGTGTGTTCTTGGTGGTGACTGGCGATTCCCTGATGAGAAGTCAGGTGCTTCTAAGGGTAAAGCCAAGTCGGGCGAAAGCGAGGATTCATCTAAAAATGATGAGCCTGCGATCAGTGCCCCCGTCAAGGATATTGTTCGGAGGTGTCTCACTGTTGAACCCTCGGAACGGCCCGACATTGATGAGCTTATTGAGCTCATGAAGGGTGTTATTGATCAGATGCCTGAAGATGATGCGGCCGGCCCATCGCACTAAGTTCTACTGGATCTTGTTTCCTATTTTGTCGTTCTTTTCCTTTGACCGGCAGGCTCCGTATGCGTGCGATTTCTTTAGCTGTACATTATGAATGCGAATTTGAATTTCCTCATATCAGGGCTAATCATTACGTTTTTGCTATTTGGAGTTATCGAGCGTATCTATGAGTTGCAACCTATTCCATTTTGATATTTCTCACCCTGTTACTTGCCGTCGTTGCTCTGAGGTCGAATATACACTCCGAGATGGCTTCATGATGACGAAATTCCGGGCTTGTACACGATTCAAATCAAGCAGAACATAGACATCTCTAGAAATCAACCCATCAACCCAAACCAAACAGAATCCATCACAATGAGTAACACCTTCGATGACAAGACACAGGGGACGGATGTGACGAGGATGTTCCCAGAGCGGGTGAAGCATAAAACATGTACCGCCACAACCCCCAACCAACCCGGTATATAAACATTGAACTAACCAGTTTCCCATAGTCCTAATAGCCGGTCTCAAACGAGGCGATCTCGCAGCCACAACGGCAGACGCCCTCGCCCACGGCGGCGCAAAGACCATCATATACACGGGCCGCTCCAGGTCCGAACTGCAACCTGTGATCGACCACATCAACCGGAAGTACAAAACGGTCGAAATGATCTTTGTGACGGCCGACCCGGGCAGCCTGAGTTCATTCCGCGAGGCAGCACATACTATCAAGACCCTGGGCGTGTCGATTGACGGCTTCATTGGGTTTCCCGATGTCATGGCTGTACCGTGGGAACTCACGGCGGACGGAGTCGAGTCTCATTTCCAGAAGAATTACCTGTGTTATTTCCTGCTGGTGAATTTGCTGTGTGATGTTATGGGACATCGGTCGAGGGTTGTTCTGGTTACGTCTAGTTTGCGGAATGAGGCGCCTACACCTTCGTGGGATGATTTGGAGTTTGGGGTGAGTTTGGTTTCTTTTATATGATTGTCGATTGGTTATATTCTGATTTGGATAGAATGGCGAAAATTATCACAGTCTCGATGGATATTCGCAGTCGATGCTCGCGATCGTCTTGTTTATCAAGTCTATTGCGAAGAAGTATCGCGGATCGATCGCTGCGTTTTCTGCAAATCCGGGAAGTGAGTCGAAATTGGTGAATGTGTTTTTAATGATTCTCATTGGATCTAGATACCAAAACCAACGTTCAGACCTACGTTGCATGGGATGAGATCAAATCCTGGCTGCAGCGGAAGAAAGAAGGTATGTCCCGGATAACTAGATAATGAGAACCACTTGATTTGACAGGATAGCCGGTGAGGACATACCGGTCCTTTTACAGCAAGCGCCGAAATCACTTGCACAGGGTAGTGCCACGGTGTTACGCGGATTGCTCGATCCGGAACTCGAAGGTGAGATAACCAGATAAACAGGGGTCTATGCATGTTACTGATTGGATGTGAGGGTATTAGTCCAATCTGGAGCCTTTCTGGACCATTGTCAGATACCTAAGTTACCACATCTTGACTTCCCAGCAGGCGAAGAAAGTGCAGAGGTGTTATGGAAACGAAGCTATGATTTAGTCGAGTTGTTTCTTTCTTGAATAGGAAAGTAATCTATTGGTCTGTTCTGTCTTGGTCTGATAAGTATCATGAGTATCATAAACATCGAACTAAATATGTGCTCCATATATTAGCTTCTCATTTAATTGGAAGATATCTGATACTCCAAGACCATATAAGCTTTCAAGCCAAGGCCAAAGAGATATATCATACATATATAAACAAATATAAAAAGAACAACCTCGCCAAGACCTAGTTTGGGGGGAAGTACGGCAGGTTTTAGCTGCCATCGCACCAACCGGGTTTTTGCCAGGCAGAAAATTAAAAGGTTATATATATAGAAAAGTCTCTGCCTTCGAATATATCTAAGAGCATCTAAAAAGAGTACCTAAAAAGAGTATCTAAAAAGAGCATCCAAAAGAGCATCCAAAAGAGCATCCAAAAGAGCATCCAAAAGAGCATCCAAAAGAGCATCCAAAAGAGCATCCAAAAGAGCATCCAAAAGAGCATCCAAAAGAGCATCCAAAAGAGCATCCAAAAGAGCATCCAAAAGAGCATCCAAAAGAGCATCCAAAAGACATGACAAGGCCCGACTATTCTTGTATCCTTGTTAATAATAAAATGATAATCTATACCTAAGCCGAGGAATCATATCCCTAGGGTTGAGTATATAAGAGCAAGACGGTAAAACAGGTTGGCGCGTGGCATCTAAAACCTAGTTTGGGAGCTAGACTCCAACTTCTCTTATCTCTTTGTTTCCTCTTTATGTCTTCATGCAATCGAGATGTCGATCTTCCCATTTAAGACATGTCTCCCCTTATCTGTATCCCTTTTCTCACATATTTCCTTGATTTAAGCTCTTTCTTCCTACGAGAACCCTCTCTCATACTTGCTTCGCCGTACTTTTTCTCTCGGACAATTACTCCACCATGGCGCTAGTCATCGACAGCTCAGTCGTCCCTGGCACCGTGACTCTGGTGGACGTGAATCATGTCTTGCATACCCGGCACTTGGACCACGGAGACCGTGACATTGTATTGATCCCTACCCCATCAACTAACCCAGATGACCCCCTCAATTGGTCTCGAAGACGGAAACTTCTGTCAACTGCTTGCGTGAGCATGTGAGTACAGGTGACGACAACCTGACCTAGGGATCAGTGTTGATATTTCATGCTGGTAGCTATACGATGTTCTCGGGAATTGCCTGCTCCGTCGTTTACTCGGTGATTACACCGCTCCACGAACAAACGGGATTGCCCATCAGTACCTTGAACGAAGGAAGCGGGTATATGTTCTTGTTGGCGGGCTGGGGCTTGCTGTTTTGGCAGCCTTTCGCTATGCAGTATGGCAAGCGGCCGACATACATGTTGTCATTGATAGGAATTCTGGTACCTCATCCTGAATCTGTTGGATATTTGACAATTATAGCTAACACATCCAGGGTATGACGATGTGGGGGTAAGTGAAGTATCATGTTTGCAATGAGACAAGACTAACACCGCTCAGACCATACGCAAGCACTAAAGGTCAATGGCTCGCGCGAAACATCGTCTTAGGTTTCTTTACAGCACCCGTGGAAGCACTTCCCCAGATCTCTGTCACGGACGTGGTAAGTTAAACCCACCATAAGAAAGAACCTGACGCTCACACAGCAGCAGTACTTCACCCACGAGCGAGGAACATACATGGGACTTTATGCATTCTTCTTAGCAGGAAGTAACTACTTTGCACCGGTCATCTGCGGCTTTATCGCCCAATACCAGGGCTGGCGGTGGGTATTCTACTGGCCGAGCATCTTCCTGGGCTGTGCAATTATCTTCCTCTTCTTTTTCTGCGAGGAAACAAACTACATTCGAGCGCAGCCCGGCGAACCTAGCGCCATCATAACCACAGAATCCCCAAAACTCAGCTCGGACGGCGAAAAGGAGAAATCTGCCGTTGACATGGAAGCTGCCACTGGGGTTAGCATCAGGTCGGGCCACACCAAGAAGTCGTATGTGAAGAAATTGGCGCTCTGGGGACCGAGCCAGGAGCAGAATACGTTGTTCCGGCGCCTCTGGCAGTGTATTTACTTCCTCTCGTGGCCTGTCATCTTCTATGCTGGGTATGGATACAACATTTCCAGATTTGATATATATGTTGACTAACATGCACACAGGTTCTCTTACGGATCTTACCTGGTCTACTTCAACATCTTGAATGGAACAGCCTCCATTATTCTTGGCGGAGAGCCCTATAACTTTGGGTCGGTTCTATTATCTTATTACCCAATAAACGAAGCTAACGCGTCCTAGATCTTCCATGGTCGGTCTGAGTTATGTAGCGCCCATCGTCGGTGTAATCCTGGCGTAAGATCTCTAGCCTGGTCCGATACTGCAACCAACGCTGACAGAAATAGATCCTTCTTCACTGGCCGGTTCAGCGACTGGCTCACTATCAAACTTGCCCGCCGGAACAACGGCGTCATGGAGGCAGAGCACCGTCTCTGGCCCTTCCTCGCTTGTGTGGTGCTTGTACCTGGCTCCCTTATTCTTTGGGGGGTGGGTGCTGCCCATGAGATCCACTGGTTTGGACTCATTGTTGGAATGTGCATCCTGGCCTTCACCAGCACCTGTGGCATCACGCTTAGTGTCAATTACTTTATTGACAGCTACCGAGAGCTGAGTGGTATTGCCATGGCCAGTGTGATTCTAGTTCGGAATACCATGTCTTTTGCCATTGGATATGGGTAGGTTTTTCTTGAGTTCTAGCAGAAGACAAAACACTAACTTCATTTAGTATTACGCCTTGGATCGAGAACATGGGGTACCAGAACTGTTTCATCTCTGCTGCTTTTATTGGCATGGCATGCGCTTCAGTCTTCTTCGTTATGATCAAGTTTGGAAAGACCTTCCGCCAACGGTCTCGCGAGCAGTACTGGAAGCTTGTTCAAGAGAACTGGGAGAAGGGCATGTGCAATTAGAATAGATATTCAAATCAAATATCTATTGCACAGGAGTCTGTTCCTCGGCAAGATGAATAGCCCCTTCATCATCATAAACAATCTCCCTCACCTTCACCGACCTCAAATGATCAACCCCCTCCGAAAGCTCACAGTCATGATAAAACAAGTACCACCTCCCCTGGAACTCAACAATGGAATGATGCGTCGTCCACCCAAGCACCGGATCCAAAATACGTCCCCGATAGGTAAACGGACCCCAAGGCGAAGAGCCCGTGGCATAAGCCAAGAAATGCGTATCACCGGTCGAATAAGAGAAATAATATGTCCCTTGATACCGATGTACCCAAGCGGCCTCAAAGAACCTCCTCTCATGATCATCCGCCAACAAAGGCTCCCCAGTCTCCGGCGCAAGAATAACAACCTCCTTAACCGACGACGCCAACGAAAGCATATCATCCTTCAACAACGCAACACGCGGACAAAGCGCGCGAACACCCTGTCCAGCAGGCTCATGAGGTCCAGACAAACTCTCATCAAAAACGAGTCTCTTCTTCCGACCATCAACACCACCCTCATCCCCATCAACCCATTCCCCCTCCCCCTCTCCATCCTCATCCTCGTCCTTTCCTTCAACCCAACACTGCAACTGCCCACCCCAAATCCCACCAACGTAGAGATACGCCTCCCCACCAGCATCCTCATCCACAAAGACAGCAGGATCAATACTGTACGTCCCCTGGATATAATCCTCCTGCGGGACGAAGGGACCTTCCGGTGCATCGGCGACAGCGACACCGATGCGGAAGATGCCCTTTTGATCACGGGCCGGGAAGAAGATGTAGAATTTGTTATTTTTTGTTGCGGCGTCGGGTGCCCAGAGTTGCTTTGAGACCCAGGGAATGTCTTTGTCGCGGAGGACGACGCCGTGGTCGGTTACGGGGCTGGTGATGGTGTCCATGGAGAGGACGTGGTAGTCGGCCATGTCGTATTGGTCGCCATTGTCGTTGAAGGGGATTGTTGTTTCGCGGTCGTGGCTGGGGTAGATGTAGAGTTTGTTGTTGAAGACGTGGGCGGAGGGGTCGGCTGTGTAGATGTGGGAGACTAGTGGTTTGGACATTTTGGTTGTTGGTGGTGGTGGTGATGTTGTAGATAGGGTTGAGTGTATATAGATGGGGAGGAGATGGAAGTAAGGATTGGGGGTAGTTTTATATTTGATTCTCTGTTCTTCCACCATCCTACTAGTCGATCACCCCAGATTACCCCGTTATTCCCCTCATTATCCCCGTATTAGCCTCCTATTAGCCCACTAGTGTCCTCCTATTAGCCTATGTCTTGTCTCTACAACTCTTTAGCCGACGGCTAAATCAAACATTCCGGGGAAATGATCATATTATAGCCTGCATGTTCTATATTTTACATTTTATATATAATTGAATAAGCTGATCGCAAAGAAATCCAAATCACTTCAAATTCCACCGATGCGACTCCTCGGCATATGCCCTCTGTAATGCCTGCTGCCACTCTAATTCCATCTGTCGTAGTACTTCAGCTTCACTCTCACTCATATTCCCATTCCCATTCCCACCCCCATTCCCACCCCCATTGCCACTCCCATCACCCTCATCCATATCCATATCCACATCCTCCTGCTCCTGCTCCGGCTGCGGCTCTTCACACCCCCTCAAACCAAAAAACTTCCCCATCCTCTTCAACCTCGTGGGTAGATCAAGGGTCTTCTCCTCCGCCGTCCCAATCCACGGGGTAATACAAGTAGGATAATTAAATGTAGCGGGAACAGGCGGGTAAACCTGATGGAAATGACGGGCGAGGCTATCGACCTGCTCCAAGGTCAGAAGGTTGTAGGCCAGCATATTTGGCGGGAAGTCTGGGTGATGGAGGCCTGTCTCGCAGTTGACGAGGGGCCAGAGTTGGGAGGAGAGGTGGCGGAGGAGGGGCAGGAAATGGGGGTGGAACTTGGGACTCTCGCGGAAGAAGACTGTGCGGTATTCGATTGGGATGGGGGAGTCGGTGAACTCGATAGGGGTTATGCTTGGGGAGGACATACTCATGGGACTGGGAGTGTCTGCAACGGTTGTGGTTGTTGAGGTGGAGGAGATGGAGAGGGTTCGCTCGGAGAGCCAGCTGATGCTCTGAGGGGAGTTGGGGGTTGGGGGATCGTTGTCCATTTGATAGTTGGGTTGATATCCTCAAGTGAACAAAATAAAAGTATATACTCTATGCTGTATGAAATGAACGATGCAAATCGAGGAAAGTAAGGACACTTATATATACGACATGTATGTGATTGTCGAAACCCTCAAAGAATCATCTCGACAATGAGATGAAACATCCCCACTCAGTCTCTTCTTTATAACACAAAGACATCGTTCTGAGCTCTCCAATCAAGGCGAGTTTCAAATAGAACCTCCTTCTGATCCCTTTGTTTCCAAGAAAAGAACAATAACCATGTTCATAAATATCCATATACCGTTTCATATTCAAGTTTAGTCTTCCCTCATTGGTCCAAACAGCCAACTCAAAGAGACTATTGTTTATATCACAGCGACAGACTGCCCACTCCGCGTGACAGATCAGGTTCCTCTGACACAGACGGGAGACCCGCGTACTTGTTAATCCAGTTCAAAACGGTCTGGTGCCACATGAGGGAGTTTTCAGGGTTTAGAACCCAATGATTCTCGTCAGGGAACGTCAGGAACGCACTATCGATGCCGCGAATCTGGAGTACATTAAACGCAGCCAGACCCTCAGCGATGGTCAGACGGTAATCCAACTCGTTGTGAATGATCAGATGAGGCGTGTTCCAGTGTTCCGTGAACCGCGACGGATCCCACTTCGCCCAGTTCTCCGGCACCTTCCAGATCGGCCCTTTCAGGTCGTGGAGAGGGAAGTATTGCTCTTCACTAGCCAACTGGGAGGTCATGCTGAACACACCGTCGTGGGTGACTAGTGCCTTGAACTTGCGCCCGAGCGGATGGCCCTGCATCCAGTTCATCATGTAACCGCCGTAGGAGGCGCCTAGTGCAACCGCGCGCGTGGTGTCGACGTAATCCAGGTGCTGCTCGATATATTCGAATCCCTTGACTAGGTCCTCGTAGGGCCGACCGCCCCATTGTCCCTGGATCCCATCGGTGAAGGGCTGTCCATAGCCAGTACTGCCTGTTGGGTTGGGGGTGATCACGACGTAACCCTGTTCGGCAAAAACAGCAGGGTTCCAGCGTGTGCTCCACTGATCATTCCACGCGCCCTGCGGTCCACCGTGGATCAAATACGCAAGCGGGTATTCGCTCCCGGGCTTGAAGTCGGACGGCTTCACCACCCAAGCGTGGACAGGGTGGTCTTCGGCGCCCTTGAACCAGATCTCATCGACCTGGGACGAGGATAAGCCGAATGCACTGCCGCCCCGCCCGTTTGAGGAAACCATTTGGACATCATCTGGGTGGGCTGGATCGATGATAGTCCACAGGCTGTTATCCACCAGGCTGCTGCTAGACACGAACAGCTTGGAGGATTTGGCAGCTGCGGGAACGGCGTCGTTCACGTATCCCGATCTGGTCAGTCTCTTTAGAGACTCGGGCTTGATCGTATGCGCATTCTCCAGAGGTAGCTGGTACAGAACTCCGCGGCCAGCCTCCTCAACATGAAGAAACAGCGACTTGTCATCATGAGCAAACGACACGGCCGAGGGACTGAGATCCCAGTGTCCTTTCCCATCATCCGACTGGAAAATTTCGATCATCTCTCCATTCCATGGGTTGGGAACATACAGGATACGGTTCTTATCAGACTCATAGCCATCCTCGCGCATCGCTAGAACAGCAATCGAGCTACCGTCCGAGCTAAGGACAGGAGACGACATCGCTCCCTGAAGACCAGCAACCTTGCAGATCTTCGGTTCAGGCTCACTCATGCCCAGGCTAGTCCACGAGAACATGGGAGAATAATAACACGAGCAAGAGGTGTGAGTCGCCGGGTTCAGGTTAGGATCTTTCGCAATAAAGACAATAGCTGATGGACTAATATCAAAATCCCCAGTACCACCAAAAGGCGGAATCGGCGACTCCACGCCTGCCAGTCCTGAGACCGCGATCAAGTTGGTAAGGCCCGAGATCGAGTACTGCCCAGCCCGTCGACGGGCCGGCGACAGAGGAGCCTGTTCCAGCAATCCATAGAAGATCGCGTTCTTCTGGGGTTCGACATACGAGTCCCAGTGTCTGACAAAGAGAGATGTGTACAGTTTACCGGTTGTATGGGGCTTCTTCGCATCATGGGGGTTGTATAACGATCCATCTGTATTGGCCTTGCCTGTCACGGCGAAGCCGACCTTTCCTGGCTCCAGTAGGACCACCTTCAGGTCCGATACGGGGCCTGGAACAGTGCCTGCGGTGTATGTCTCATCGGCTTGGCGGGCATCGCCAACAACAAAGCTTGTATTGCCATTGCCCTTGTTCTTTAGCCAGACAAGTTTGTCGCTATCGTCCACCCACTGTGGGTTACTGGCGCCGGGGTCGTTGGTGATAAGGGCAGAGCGACCGGAGCTGATATCGATAACGCGGATTTCATTGGTCTTGGAATGAGACTCGAAAGAGTAGGATGTCTGCGTGTAGACTGCTAGGGTGCCGGCCGCATTGGGAACGGCTGAGGACCGCCTGGGTGCTCCGAGCAGAACCCTAGAGGGGCGTCAGTCCGGTACTCTCAAAGATGCCCAATGAAGATTGACGTCAAATTGCCAATTATATGGACACTACTTACTCGGGTGTGAACTTCATGTTCCGAATGGCCATATCAGATCGTATGAGTGATAAGATAGGAAGCTCGAGGGAGCTTCCACGGATTGAGCTTTAAATGAAGGTATCAACTCTTAAGATAAACAAAATACGTAAAACACGTAAAACACAACTGCGTATGCTATTGATATCAAGAGAAATTTAGAGAAGAGGAGAGGAGAGGAGGTTGGGGGAGCAACGTGATCATGCGGGGGTGGTCTTGATTGGGTTAAGCGCCATGTACCTTGCAGGCATTTGCTACAATGTTACATCGGAGAGAAAAGCAGTAATAACCATAAGAAGACATAGAAGACATCTTGTATTGGCTTCGGAAACATAACTATTATTACAAATTGTAAAGATCATGACATTTACTCTTCTTCCTCTTCGCTTTCATCCTCGTCCATTCCCTCGGCCGCATTGACACTGAATGTGGGAGCCTGATCAACGCCAACATAGCTGTCGCTCATAAGGTAGAGCGTCAACTCATGGTCTCCGGGGGTAGGGACCACATATTCCAAGCGTAACTCGAGCTTGCGACCGATGGTGACACGCTTGATGGCCAGCAGGCTCTTCGTCTTCTCGTCACCAACAACCAACCACCAGTTCTCCATCTTCTGGCTGGGGTAGAACGGTGCGTGGACGGTAGCATCGGGCTCCTCGTCTTCTTCGATATCCCGCTCGATCTTGACCTTGAGATATGCGGGCTCGCCGGAAGTGATGCCCTCGGCATCCTCAACTTCGAAGTCGAGCTCGATATTGGGGTACTTCTCATTGGTGAAAGCAGCAGCTTGCGCCAACTGCTTGTTATCGAGGCCAAGGCGCTTGACCAAAGTCCCATAGTCCTTGTTTTCCGATGGATCCATGGCTTCCATGAACTCAAAGATATCATTGATCCTGTACAGAAGTAGATTAGCAAATGTGCCTGGAGAATGTTCTGATGATACATACTTAAATTCATTGGCCACCTTGACCACATCGGGGGAGAAGTGAGGAATCTGCTTCAGAGGGCTGTCACGATCCCACATGGCCTGAACCACCATCTGGGACAATTCCATTGCGTTCATCGCGTTGAGATGACCCTCGGATGAGAGGACATCCACACAAGCGCTGAGCAGGTTGAGGACCTTGCGAACGATGTCTTCCTGATCCTTGGCAAGATCAAGAGGGAGCTGCATGCGGGAGAAGTGGGCCTGGAGGAGAACGAAGGCCTTGAAATGAGGAGAGTCGAAGGAAACCTCTGACATCTTGACCGGAACACGATCATAGACGCGGCGGAGAATGTGATTCTCATGGCGACGCATCTGGATGGACTCGAACTCAGTCGCTGAGGTCACAATCTCCAGGATACCCTTAAGCTTCGTTCGGGACGAGAGAGACAACAAGAATGTTTGCATGGTGATGAACGAGATGTTGTAGTAAGCACCGATCATGGCGGCGTTCAAAGGCGAAACGCTGTCATCTTCTTCATCAACGTCAATGATCTTTGCCTCTGACAACTCCTTCAGTGTGTTCTCCACCAGCTCTGACAGGAATGTGCTGAGCCCCTCGTGGCTCACATCGCTAAGACCGTAGAAACTGGGGTTGGCAAGAAGACGGCGATAGAAATAGGTGTATGTCATCCAATCAACCGCATCCTGGGTGGAGGAGATGGTCCTCGTGCTGGCTTCAGTCACAAAGGCATCGTGGAGGTAGACCTGCAGGTGACTCTCAACAGGCAAGGCCTCGTTCAAGAACTTCTTGTAGTACTCGCGCTTCACTGCTGGCACCATAAGAACACCACGGCCAAGCTTGTCCTGGCCGGGACGGGAGGCTTTTCCAAACATCTGCAAAATATCGCTGATGGGGTAGTCGATGTAGCGATGCTCACGGCCATCGAAGAATTGAGTGTTCATAACAATGACCAAGTGAGCCGTGATATCCAGTTCCCAGCACACATCTCTCGAAGCCAAAAGCACCTGAATCGCACCAATGCTGAACAGGTGCAAGACAATGCGCTTATCGGTGGCATTAAGAGCTTCGTGGTAGTAGCCAATACCGTGAGAAAGTGACGTGGCAAGGGTCTGCTCGTGGACACGCTCAAGCAAAGGAGCGAGCTCACTGACATCGGCGTTCAGGAAACGATCTTCATCGTTATCGATAGCACACGCCGAGAGGAGATCCGCTGCGGTCGCACGGACCTGCTTGCGGCTTGGAACGAAGACAAGAGCAGGCTTGTCAGGGGAGAGCTGCAAAATCGACTGGTAGGCTGGGCGAGCCATTGCGAGCATGGCAGAGGGGAAGTGAGGGATGGTGAATGATTGAAGGTGAAGCTCCAGAGGCACAGGACGGGCGTGGGGGCTGAAGTTGTAGATCGTGTGCTTGTTGGCACCGATCCACTCTCCGATGTCGCGAGCATTAGAAAGAGGCACGCTAAGACCAACAATGCGCATCTCATTTTCAGTCTGGAGAGCGATGTAGTGCATGCGAGAGACGATAACTTCGTACACGTATCCAGCGTAGCCGCCGAGCAAGTGAAGCTCGTCGGGGATGAACAGCTGGACTGTCTGGATGTTCTTACGTCGCTGCCACTGGCGAGACAACACGTCCCACTGAGTGGGAGTGGCAAGTACGAGATCAGCCTGTTCGAGAAGCTTCAAATCCGCTGTGGTTTCGCCCGTAAGCTTGACAATATTTTTACCTCCATCCAGTCCACCAAGGCGCTTCTGCCAGTCAGCTAGTCGGTGATCGACCAGCTCCTGGAAGGGGGCAATGTAGACTGCACGGCCGCTATCCTGCTTTGACCAGTGACGAAGCAAAGCCAACTCGGCACAAACGGTCTTTCCACTTCCCGTAGGAGCACCGAGGAAGATGTTGTCATCGGTGTCGAATACTGACTTGAAGACCTGGGACTGGATCTTGTTGAAATGCTGCCAGTTGGGGTACAACGCTTGGTAGTCCTCACGCTTCAGTGCCTTAACAGGTGCGCGCTGCATGTCGAGCAGTGGTGTGTGAGGAGGGAAGCGCTCGGGGAGAACCAGCTTCTGGAAGGACACGGCAATCTTCGTCTCGGAATGCATCCATCGGTCAGACACAAGCGAGATGAAGTAGTTGGGGGGCATCGGCTCATTGACAGGAACGGTGAATTCGACAAGATGCTCATTCATCTCGGACTTGGCAAATTCAGCACGAAGCAAGAAGCGATCATGGAACAAGATCTCCTCTCCGTCACAGTCCTCAACCAAAATCCAGAAATCTTGAGCATTGCCGTGGATTTCATCATCCCAGACAAAGTTGGGGGAAATGGTCAACTCTACACGCAGCATGGATCGCGTGATGGGCTGCACTTGAGCTTGAACATCGAGTCGAGGGAACTTGGACACCAAGTCGCACACAACACGTCCAGCCTTGGGCATGCTCAGAAGCTCACCCATGCGGGGAGGATCCAAATCGAAATAGCTACCCCAAGGCACGTCAATGCGTTCCGCCTTCTGCAAAACATCTCTTGGGCAATGGGGGAATTGACGAAGGGGGGACATTGTTGGCCACATGCGCTTCTCGGCCATTTTGCAAAGGTCGAGCGCAGTCTTCGCCACTGAGGCCCAGCCCTTCTTCAGGCAAATCTCGAAAATCGCGCGGATGATACGTCCAGCAGATTGAGTGACATAAACCATGTCTGCCATCAGCGCAAGTCCCTCGAGCTTAAGTCTGGAGATGTAAGCCTGCAACAGAACATTGATCTTGGCATGGGGCTCATCAATGGTCTCCTTAACAGGGACGGGAACCCGGCCTAGCAGCTTTCCAAGCTCAAGCTTTTCATCCTGGCGAACAGGGATGTACTTGAACTCATCACTCAGGGCAAAGATTCGGAACAATTCAATGGTCGTAATGGAGGGTTGGAGGTGTTGAGAGTAGGTAAGCATGGAATTGTGACCAATGTAGTAGTGCGAAGAGATACGTCCAAGCTCAGTCGACTGCAGACGTCCAGTCTTCTTTTCATACTTGACGAGACCGGCCTTCTCAAGAACCGCAGCAGCGGAGTGAATAAGATCCACTCGCTTTTGCTCTAGGGCATCATCGTTCTGATAATCAGCGCCAACACTGTACAGACCAGGTGATCGGAGCATCCGGACGTAAAGGTAAGTGTAGCCTAGCCAATCCACACCTTCATCGCGGGTACGAACATTGCCAAGTACAATCTCGGCATTCAGATTGTCCGCCAATTTGCTCATCAGCTGCGACTCAATTGGAAGCTGTTGATTCAAGAGCGAGAGATAGTATTGAATTTCAGCTTGCGATGTGATAATGATGCCCTCACCAAAGGTATCATATTGGGGTCGACCAGCTCGTCCCAACATTTGCAGAACGTCTTGTGGGCTCAACTCGACCCAGGCACCCTTCTCGGGGGAGTAGACCTGGGTTCCCTTGATGATGACGGTGTGGGCAGGAAGGTTGACACCCCAGGCCAGTGTCGCTGTACAAACGAGGACCTGGATGCTTCCATCGGCGAAAAGTGCCTGGACGGAATCACGATCGGCAAGACTCAGACCAGCATGGTGAATACCGAGACCGTACGGCATGAGATCCTTCAGGTTGGCATCATCCACTGAGTCTGCTTCTTCGGAGAGAATGGCACGACTAGCAGCATCACTGCGGAGAATCTGACCAATGGTTTCATTCTCAAGGGCCTTGTCTCTGATGTACTTGGCAGTTTTGGCGGTCTCCTTTCGAGAGTGGACGAAGATAAGCATTTGGTTTCGGTTTTGCCCGACCTGCTCCATGACCTTGGTATAACAAATGTCATTCATTGTCTTTAACTGCTTGATGGCCTTCTTTTCGGTGACACCGATGAATTCCTGCTTGAGGGGACAAGGACGGTAGCTGCCATCGAAATGGAACATGCCCTTGTCAGGATCTGCGCGCAGGAAGCTTCCCACATCACGGTAGTTGGGAAGGGTAGCACTGAGACCCACGATTCGCACGGGCTCTCCAGTCTGCTCGGTTTTGCGAATTGTTCGGCTGACGATGCTCTCAAGGACGGGGCCACGTTCATCGTGGAGAAGGTGAATCTCGTCGATGACAACGAGGCGAACAAGGTTGGTGTAGCTGGTCTCGGTTGCCTTTCTGGTAATAACGTCGTACTTCTCAGGGGTGGTGACGATGATCTGGGTATCGGCAATTTGCTGCTTGGTGAGCTGACGATCACCTGTAAGCTCGGACACTCGGATACCATAAGGCTCCAGGCGCTTGCCAAGGTTGCCAACTTGTTCTTGAACCAGAGCCTTCAAGGGAGAGATGTAAATAATTTTGAAGTCGTCCAGCATAATCTCGCCCGTTTCAGGGTTGCGATTCTTCCCGATTTCTCGAAGGATCGTAAGCATAGCAACGTTGGTCTTTCCGGATCCTGTGGGAGCACAGACAAGCATGTTTCCATCGTCATGGAACGCGGAAGGGTAGCACTTTGTTTGTACACGGTTGAGTTCCTTTGACGTTCCAAATCCAACACGGGCCCATTCAGGCAGCTCGGTGGTCGGGATATTCTTCTCTCCAGCCTCCTTCTTGGCCTTGGGTGGTGGCACATGGATCTCTTCGTATCCCTTGAATGCTCGCTTAGTCGAGCCCTGGGGAAGCTTAACATTAGGATTGGTCATAAGATGGTTGCCTTGATGGAAGACCAAATTTTCCAAATTGATCGTTTTCTTGGGCTGAAGAATGCCACCCTCGCCAGCTTCGGTGGGTTTTTGGTCAGCAGTTGGGCCTGAAGGAACATCGACATCCATCAAGTCAAACTTAATCTTCTTATCGGGTGGTGCTCCGAGTTCGTCACCGGCTTCCTTGCCACGGATTTCATCGAGAATGGCACGTTGGCCGGCTTCGACCATCTCAATCTCCAGGAGATTGCGCGCATCGGGATCCTCTGCGACTCTTCTCCAGCGGGTAACCCAGACGGCCTTGTCGCGGTTGGTGACTAGTTTAGCAACAAGATCGGGGTGGTCATAGTCGAAGAGTTCCATGAGGTCATTCTCAACATCACGCAGGGGCTTTAATGCTCCATCCTCGTCCTTTCCGCCGAGGATTTCAAGCGCCTCATCTGTTTTCTCGTGCTGGATGTGAGCATCTGTGTAGATAGCACCGATTTGACGTTGCAGCCAGTAAGCATCGATTTCGCGAGCGGAGACCTTCAAACCGGTCTTTTCTGCGGCTTTTTCGCCTCGACCAAGACCACCATCGATGACCATTTCATCTCCATCTTCATCTTGGGCTGCTGCAGCATCGTCAAGCGCGAGTTTTTCTTGTTCATCCTCTTCTTCTTCGTCGGTGAGTTCGTCCTCGTCTCGAACTTCGTCGACAGTTCCCATGCGCTCATCATCTTCATCTTCTTCGTCGAAGACGACAGCAACACCTTGGCGTTCATCGAGTTCGCCACCTTCTTCATCGAGGTCGCCTTCCATCTCTTCCTCTTCGTCCTGGGCATCGTAGTCTGTAACCTTCTTGCCCAGGTTCACGAGCTCGTTGAATTCCTTGGGGTTCATTGTGGTTCCCAGAAGATCATCAATCTCCTTCTTTTTATCGAAGTCCTTCATATCTTCGTCCTTCAGTAGTTCCAATACAGCATCGGCGGCACTTCGGACGACTTCGTGGGGGACATCGCCCAGCTGGCTTCCGGTGATTGTGAGAATAAGGTCATATGTGGCTCGTGTGGCGGGTGTGCGAGGACGATATTTCAAGCCTTCGACGAAGGCATCGGCTGCTGAAAGGATGCCTTGGCCCCGTAGTTGTGCTGGTTGGCCGCGGTGGCGCTTTTTCTGTTCGCGTAAAAGCACATCTTCACCCTCACCGATTGCGCCCCGCTCGAGAGCTGTCGGGGCTGCCTTCTTAGATTTGGGCGCGTCGTCACGCGCGACTCGTCCACCCATCTCCCGGATCCCAATGCGACCCGCGAGAGACTCCGGGTCTCCAGTGGGTTCGTCATGGGTGCGACTGATAAAACGACGGTCCGCCTGGAGAACCAGGTTGGACATCGCCGAGTACTTGTACTGCGAAATATTTGGGTCCGCCATCTTGGTGGTTGTATGGCTGAATCAGGAAAAAAAAAACGATGAAAGAAAGAGTGAGTTGCGACAAGAATCTGCCTGCGGAGGGTCAAGATTCAGGCCGCGCCGAGACACGAGATGTCGGCGATTGATCAATTTCAAATGGTCTCACAAACCTGGCTCATCCTCCTGCCGCAAGTAATGTCACTTGTAAGGGAGAAATGTCAGCCAAGGTTGTAGATAGATGAAATCAAGGAGAGTGTAGCTCGGGAAGATTTCGGTGGCAAAGGCGGAAGGAGGGGAGCTTGGATGGTTCTGCCACCCCCAAATGGGTTTGGAGCGCGTCGCAACAATGCGCCCTGGTCCGTCAATTTCTCATTTAATGCCAGTTTATATGAGGTCTCTGACGAGTTTGATACGTTCATCTTATCGTTGTCAAATACACCGGACTATATGTCACCATGCCCGTCGAACCCCAATACACCCACGCGTGTCCACCGCCGCACCGAAAGTTTACGTACGAGGAGCAAAAACTAAGGCGACAGTAAAGTTGAAAGACCTTCCTCAAGGAGTTTTGAAACTCGAAGCATACGATGATCGGGTGGATGAGGCTCCCCGTTACCCAACTGTGGTGCAGGGGCACCGAAATAATATGCAGATGTTCAAGAACTGTGTTATCTTGACCCGGGTCGGGGGCTTCTATGAGGTACGATAATAGGCACCACATGGCTAGAAAACTCCATGCTAAGATAGTATCCTGTAGCTCTATTTTGAACAAGCAGAGGAGCTGGCACCACTGCTCAATCTCAAGCTTGCGACCAAAAAGACGAATGGTGGACCGGTTCCAATGGCTGGCTTCCCCTTCTTCCAGCTCGATCGTTTTCTCAAAACCCTCGTCGGAGATCTCAACAAGTATGTGGCTATTAGTGAGGAATATGCCATCAATCCAGAAGACAAGGCACGCACAGGAGGCCTCCTGTTTGATCGGAGGGTTGCCAGGATCATCACACCTGGCACGCTGATTGACGAGAAATTCATAGATCCTTCCGAGCATAATTTCCTGTTGGCCATATACTTGGATGTCCCGTCTTTGCAATCACAATTGAAGCAACACGCTGATATCGATCTGCAATCATCGCATCAGCATGTACTGTCCTCTGTGCCCCAACAAGTAGGATTGTCATGGCTTGACCTCTCAACTGGTGATTTCTTCACCCAGCTCACGACGACTCAAATGCTTCCGTCTGCAATTGCGCGGATTGGGGCTCGTGAGATTCTGGTAGATCAGAGTGTGCAAGATCTTATTGGACATGAATTGCAAATGCTAGTTGGACATGATCATCGCCTTGTCACCTTCTTCCAATACCCTGAAGCATTCAAACCGGTATCTGAGTGGGGGACAATGTTAGAGTCTCCGGTTCCCGAAGATGCTCGCGCCTCATTCACATCGGAGGAAGTGGCAGCTGGTTACAGTCTGCTCGAGTACATTCGCGTGCAGTTGCAAGGGTCGAATCTCAAGCTTCAGCCTCCAATTCGAAGACATTTGAATGAATCAATGAGCATTGATCGTAACAGTCTGAGTGGTCTTGAGATTCTAGAAACAGCGAGAGACGGTTTTGGGAAAGGTAGTCTTCTACACGCCGTGCGAAGAACTTCTACAAAAAGTGGTGCACGGCTTTTACGAGACCGACTGAGTATGATCAACTAAAATCCAACCCTTTTTAAATAGCTTTTACTAATGTGTTACATGCAGCCTCCCCGTCTACATCCTTACAGGTCATCAATGAGCGTCTGGACCTTGTCTCGGTCTTCATAGAACAAGTGGAGCTCCGTGACAGCGTCATCCAGCTTTTGAAGCGCAGTCATGATTCCCAACGTCTGGTTCAGAAATTCGCTTTTGGGAAAGGAGACCCGGATGACTTGATTTGTCTTTCTCGTGCCATTGAGGCCTCCAAGGAAGTCAGACAAGTTCTTCTAGATCACAATAGACTTTCGGTCTCCAGCGCTACAGATTTCAATCACAGTCTTACTATCATGATCTCACGGCTTTTCCTTGATGGTCCTATCGCGTTAGCGGACCAAATTCTTGCAGCCATTGACGAAGAAGGCTTGCTACAAAAGCAACGCATCGAGGATAGTACCGCTGCAGAGGCAGCCAACCTGGCACAAAAGGTTGCTATGGATGAAGCCACATCTAGCGAGCTCGAAGCACTGCCGAAAAAGGTCAGGGCAAAGAAGGGCGAGCGAACAGTTGCGGCTGATACGGACTCCGGTCCCCTCGATACCTGGATTATGAGGCGTGATGCAAGTAAGACCTTGAATGCACTCCACGCGGAGCTAGAACGGTTGGGCGATGAAAAGACTTCATTGACTCAACGTCTCCGTGATTCGGTTGATTCATCGTCCCTGAGCCTCAAATGGACTCCAGGGTTAGGCCACATCTGCCACGTTAAAGGGGCGAAGATATCCCAAAGGTCTCTCGAAGACTTGGGAGTCACTCGAAATGTCTCGTCGACCAAATCTACCCGGTCATTCTATCTACCAGCCTGGACAGAGCTAGGAGTCAAAATGGACCACGTGAAGGTTCGGATGCGTCAAGAGGAGCAAGCGATATTTGAACGTCTGCGCCGTGAGGTTATCCTAAACCTTGTCAAAATCCGCCGAAATGCAGCAGTCATGGATGAGTTGGACGTGGCATGTTCATTTGCGACTCTCGCCCAGGAACAGCAAATGGTACGACCGATCCTTAACGACGGTACCTGTCATAGGATTGTCGGCGGAAGACATCCCACAGTCAAACTGGGCTTAGAGGAACAAGGACGGTCGTTCGTAAGCAACGATTGCTTCCTGGGCGATTCCGAGCGGATCTGGCTCATTACTGGTCCCAACATGGCAGGTAAAAGTACCTTTTTGCGACAAAATGCTCTAATCACAATCCTCGCGCAAGTCGGATCTTTCGTACCCGCAGCTTATGCCGAGATCGGTATCGTCGATCAGATCTTCAGCCGAATCGGTGCAGCAGATGACCTCTTCCGTGACCAGTCAACGTTCATGGTGGAGATGTTGGAAACAGCTACTATTCTCAAACAAGCCACGCCCAAATCCTTCGTGATTATGGATGAAGTGGGCCGAGGCACAACCCCTGAAGATGGTACAGCTGTTAGTTTTGCGTGTCTGCATCATTTACACAATCACAATCAGTCTCGAGTGCTTTTTGCCACTCATTTCCATGCCCTCGCGGATATGACAGAGGAGTTTGACAAATTGGCGAGATACTGCACAGATGTAAAAGATATGCCTTCGGGTGCCTTCTCTTTCGTCCACCGGCTGCGGAAAGGTGTCAATCGCGAGTCTCATGCCCTGAAGGTTGCCCAATTGGCTGGTTTGCCCAAAGGGACCCTCGAGCTGGCTATGCGGGTCCGCCAGGAAATGAAGGATAGAACTTCGCCACCTCGAGTTACCAATGAAGGTCAACCCTAACCTCCGCGTCCTTAGCGGTGAAATATCATGGTCAATATGTACTTGAAAGGTGCTATGTAAAATATTTATGTACAATATTTCGGCTTCTCCTGTTAAAGATACCACCAAATCACATAGCCAGGTTGGCAAATGCCTCCTCGCCTCTATTCGCAATGCCAACTGTCGAGTCTTCGGCTTCACCCTAAGAACCCAACACTTGCAAGCACGTCGTAGACATGCATCTACAGATCAGAGCTTAGCGGACCACAACCTCGGACCCCCCTCCACCCTCCCGAGTTGACCCTTCCGACCAAGGTCAACAACAACACCCTCCCCAAAGGCAGCCTCCTGACAGTCCTCATCCGCAACTCCATTAACAAACTGCACAACAACAAAATCAACCCTCCTACGACCCAAAACCACCATAGGGGCATGCCACGTTCCAACACCATAAGTAACAGCCTGACCCCCACGCGCCACAAACGCCTTAATATTATTCAGATCTGGCGGGTCACGAATCGTAATCGTCTCCCCGGCCTCATTCTTCGCGGTAGCAGTCTGTCCCTTCAAAGTAGGCGCAACCACCACCAAAAACAGCGGCTCTTCCTCACCATCCCCGACTTTGGAATGGGCCGATAAATCGACCGGAATGAAAGTCTGATTCGTGAACGGGTGGCGCTCAAGGATGCGCACATCAAAGACCTCCCTGTCGTGCAGCTGTGGGCCGATACTGACAGCGCGCAAAGCGCGCGGAAAACAGCAGAACATGGTCATGCGTGCCTCGGAGGCCTGTCCGCTTGGACAGGCATTGGTGTAGCGGTCGAGGAGCGGGGAGATGGGACTGTACTTGAGAGCGGAGTTTTGGTTCGCTAGGACCGGGGTTGGGCCGTGTGGCGGTAGGGATGATGGTTGAGGGGCAATATTTAGTTCTCTTGGTAATGGGGAAACCACTGCTGTACCGAATTGTGCGAAGTTCGCCGGTGTAAGAGGCTCTGGGGTGAGCGTGACTGTCGGGTTGGTTGAGAGGATCGGCGCCATGGTGGGCTCTCAGGTGTGAGGTGTGCGTGTATGTGGATGTGTTGGTCAATCGCTTGGAGGTCGCCACGTTCTGGCGTGTAGGTCTACGATTCTATATAAGAGACAGAGGGAAAAAAAAGAGAAATTGGATTGGATGTGGTCGATGAAGCTAATGTCGGCATCCTCCGGTGGGATAAGATAAGCGGGCGGGACCGAGGAAGTATAGGAAATTTTTCGATATATTCATTTTTATAGAGAACATTACTTGGAGAATAGCATACAATATAGATGACTGCTTCTATTGGTTTTTTGGTTCTTTTGATGCTCATATCAACCAAATTTCAAGCTCTGCAGGGTATGTTGCTGCTTAGCTCTGCGTCCAAGCGCGATGAGAGTACGCCAGTTTCTTACGACTAAACTAAAAGTGGTCCACAGAAACGAGAACTGCTTCAAAATAGTCCGTGCTGAGGACCTTAGGAGTGTACAGCACCGATCTAAATAAAACATATAGGACAATTAGATGTACTATTTAGTGCCTAAGTGCGGGGCATTAGAATTAGCATGTGGATGTTGCTTTCACCGTTTATATATGTACATTTTAGCCATGGGATTGATTTTAATTCGCTCTTTAATCTAGCAATATCGGTCTGGGAAGCATAAATGCATTATGTTGGATGTACAAGCATCCATGAATGTACTCTGCAGCCCTGGGGTACTTGACCGGATAGCACGGGTAGATCTCAAGGATCTGAGACAACAATACGGAGTATAAACTGACGGGATCCTTCGCAATATATGGTTCGCACGCTAGCCGCAAGGCAACCGCAATTATTTCCATAATTTGGCCGTGTTTTCTCCCAAATGAGGCTCTGAGGACTCCAAAATAATACACTGGGCCGATGCTACCTGCACATACTAAACGCTGACCAATGATTCACATACTCGATCCCTCCTCAATGACACGCACAAATTGACAGCAGTAATAGCTATTGGTCGATCGGATCCGTTTCTCCGGGACTGATACCTAATCCAGTGATTGCAGTATAGAATTCAATGAAGTTCACACACCGGTGTTTGCAGACATCAACTCGGTGGCATTGAATTCTTGGTGTTGCGTTGGTTAATTCTATAGAAAATACTTAGATATAAAGCAACTATGGTTTCCTCCTCCCTGAGAGCGGCGCCATTCTATCCTTCTTCTGATATTCGAAACAGCCTGCTTGTGCTTAATACTGTGAGTCCACTCCAAAGTGGAAGTCAACTTGCCCTGTGCAAAATATATCAATATCACACGCAACAATGGATTCTTCGAGTCCATCTTCGCCCCAACAAGCATCCACCACCACGGGCAGTTCAACCGCACCCGTTACAAGCTCCTCGACTCCTACGACAAGCTCTAACTATCCTTATACAGAGCAGGCATTAAGGTAATCCAAATATTTACCATCTTACCTATCCCATTTTGAGAACCGCCGGCTAACACAAACATGATAACTCAAATAGTGCCAACGAACAATTCGATCAAACCACAGACCACATGGGCGGTTGGATCGGAGAACTCAACCACCCAGATCAATTATCATTGCCTAAGTCCTGAGTACACAACCAAGTCCACCCATATATGACTCTACGGCGGCATCGATGCGGCTATTTGACTGGTCCGAAAGGGATACGTGCAGGAAATGATGACCTGGCAATCTAAAGGATGCATTTCTTTGTGGATGAACCCAATCATGCATCCGAATTCCGAGCACGCCCGAGATTGACGAGTTTATTCCACCTATGACGCCTATTTCGAAGAATGACGCACTCCTGCATGTATACTTGGAGTTGGAGACCCTAGGGGTCTAGGAGAGAACTGAGATGATACGAATGTACGACATTACATGGTTTTCTATTTTCTATTTCCTTTTTTTTTGGCTTTTTTTTCTTTTTTTTTCTTTGTCTTTGGTTTGGACCAACATGTGATAGGAAGAAAATTGAGGGGAAGAGTCGGAGTATGCAGCAATTATTCGTCTTGCATGATGTGCCAGCAAAATGGCAGATGACAACATTTTTCGGAGATCCGAAATGAGAACGGAGGTCATAACCCAAGGAATTTGATGGTTTAGCCGATGGACTATGTGTTGTCTACGATGCGGCGGTTTTCCCCTCTTTTCTTATCTCGGACATTTAACTTCCAGTGTTATTAAAATGTCAATATCATACGGGATACTAGTGGTGCGGGCCACCACCTAATTTGATTTGGAGTTGAATCCTTTCAACATATGTAACATTAAGTCGCATCTTTAATGCAATCGTACCCAAACTGGGAAGACGGGTATACGCAAGCTTATAGGATTTTAGCGTCATAACGGAGATACAGCAAGGATGACACGGCCAAGAACAGCTAATTAGCTTGCCATTTACCCCGATAGGACTAGCCCTAGCACGTATGAAGCTCTACCCCCGGAGCCACTTGACGCGTAAAGGATAATAATTTCTATGATGTTGTTAATAAATAGTAAATACCGTCTCCCCAGAGAGTTTGGATTGCGACTTAGATGGCCAACATAAAAGAGGTGATATCTATTGAAGGTGGCTCTTTGGTGCAAACTTGTAGTCGGGGCAATATTCATCGGCAATTCATGATAGGACCTGTTCAAATCATGTAAAACTGTGGCAGTTGATAATTCGTAACAAGGAAGTCACAAAGCCTCCGGCTGCACTCCTTTCCCTAGCCAAACAAATCACTTCCAAGGTTCTTCACAGTCTTATCTAAGACAATTCATTCAAAACAGAATGGCAGAGCTAAACACGGAAACAGGCAGGCTCAGTGCTTGTTGACTCGGATCCTCCGAAGGGCATACTTCGGTTTCCACATGGCCCATGGTCAAAGTTTGGTTTCCACTCATTGACTATCGAGTTAATAAAGACAGGACTGTGACTTCCAAAGGTGATAGTTGATCGTGTCCGGTTTGCTTTGACGGCTATGGCGATATTGGTATTACTACTCCCGGGGTCAAGCCATAGATATACATCTAGCTGCACCCTTGCCCTTGTTCGCGAGATGGCAACTTCTAAACCCTCCACAGGCCACCTTGCATGGTAGCCATAAGGGTCTTCTGGGCCCCACCCAGTCTGTCTGGTTTGATATGTCATTGGAATGAGGCCACGGATAGTGTTGAGATGGGCAAACTTGGAGGCCACATGTGATGGTGACTTTTGTTTTGATTTTGAAGGGAATATAAATGGTGGACGGAGGAACAAAGCCTCGAATGGTATGATAAGAGGGTCGTTTGTGGCATTTACCTGATTTGACACCTTAGTCACGAACGCGATTGGGTCTTTCATTCTGGAGATGGAGCTGGGGAACAATGAAGAAAAATGCGATGATTTGTCCTTGGGATATGAATGCAATATCGTTGCTTCAAAGGATAAGATGCTAGCAATCAAGATCTAAGAAACCATAAAACAGAGCACCTGTCGTGTTTATCTTCAATTAGTAGGTATAAACAGAGATATTGGATCCACATACCATTCTGACAGGCGAAGTATCGTTATCCCATGGATGGGGGAGGCCTTCCTGGGGTATATATGAGGGAGTGAGTTTGGACAAAGAAGCTATTTGCAGAGTGCAAACCTCTTATATAGTTATATGTATAATGTTCATTCTTTATTGACTTTCTTTTAGACCTAGACTTGTATTCTTATTTTCGAATTAGATATCTCTCATTTTCTGATAGCCTTTTCTCGAAAGGGGGGATAATCGTCGCCATATTCTTCACTGTTAAAAGCTTGCTGATCCGATATCAAAAAGGTCTCTAATAACATAAGTCAAAGATATTGATCAGATTATAACTTATATAGCCCAGAATTACAGGATGAGGTGGGGAAAGCGGTCAATTGGGAAAAGATCGACTCCACTGATCTATTCCTGAGACGACACATAATTCTGATTTCAGTTACTCTTGCTTTTCATTCTCTTCGTTCTTCCCCATTTCAAAATGTCAACAATTTCCATATCCACGGCTCCGGACCAGGACCAGGACCAGGAACGTAAACCTATATCGACTGAATTGATGGCGACCGACATGCATCCGCCGCACCAAGTTGATCCCGATGGAGATATCATTCTCTTCACCCCAGAAGCTTCCTTGATTGACATCAGCAAGGGCAATGTGCCAGGAAACTACGCTCGTTTTCAAGTCTCGTCGAAACACCTCACACTTGGGTCAGATTATTTCAAGCGAATGCTGAAAGGTTGTTGGGCTGAAGGGGATGCTCTTTCGACAAAAGGGTTTGCTGAGATTCCCGTCAACGACTGCAGGCCAGATATCCTTCTGATCATGTTGAACATTATCCATGGACGTTCACGACGAGTTCCTCAGAAGGTGTCCCTACCGCAATTGACTGATATCGCTGTGGCCACCGACTTTTTTCAATGCCACGAGGCCATCGAGATATTTGCTGGTATTTGGATACAAGACCTTAAATCGCTTTCGTTCTTGTTCTCAGAAGATACAAAAAGGTGGATGATGATCGCCTGGGTCTTTAACTCCAAGGATATTCTTCGACAGGCAGAAACGATTGCTATGCGGCAAGGAACAGGTCCCTTCCAGACAAGTAATCTACCGATCCCAAAAAGTATCAAAGGTGTGTTGGCAAAATAGAATGCTTAATCAATTTTCAGGCCTGTAGTAAATACCTAACTACGTGGTTACAGACAAAATCGATCAAGCAAGGCAACAATACATGGAATTACTCCAAGTGAAGATTGGAGCACGGATTGAAGCACTTTTGAATAACCGGCCTGCGATTTGTAACTCGGAGTGCGATGCGACATACCTTGGCCATCTCCTTCGCAAACTAACCGAAAACAAGATATCTTACTCAGCCAGTGTGGCTAAAATTCAAGATTATGCTCAACCCCCCTCCCACTTTTTTACCGTCTCTTTTGAAGGTCTAAGCCCTACTTCCATCGTTTCTATGGTCAACAGTTGGAAACCAGGACTACCTGGTGCATCCTGTGGTGGTCCCTACTCTAGGGGTTGTTTAAATAAAGCCAAACCCTTTGGGGAGGATGCGTCAAACGAAGCACAAAACCTGCCAGCTTCGCCACAGGACTCCGAGATTTCTTCCTGAATCATGTCATTTATCGATTAATTCATCAACATGCAAATTGTCTCGGCTTCTCTGTTGCACCTACAAACATCAAACCCCATGCAACTGGTTTTCAAGTCCGTTGGAGGTCTGGAATCGGCTTGAACATTGTCTTCATATGCTGTATTTCTACTCGCGTAACATCAATTTGGACTAAGCTGAAGGAATGGGATGTGAAATTACGCCTTCAACGTCAATTTCCAGGTGAAAGAACCTGTGACCCCCGAACTACAAGACCTGCATGTGCTGAAGCTCACGAGCACCATGCACTCTTACCAGCACTAAATTGTACCAACTGAGAGTGTCTTAAGGCCAGCAACCTAAAGAATTTCGACTGCTTGCTGCAGGATTGCTGGCCCTCCGCGGGCTATTTTGTTGATAGCTCAATAACAAACCAAACGTGTTGCGTCATGTATCCATTCTCATCCATCCGTAAACACTATACCCACCAAAACATACAGTCAATATAGGCATCAGGATACTCAAAAACAAACTTAATTCCGGTCTATATATACAAATTTCGCCTACAAAAATATCTATAGAAAGCGCATTCCAAGGTTAAGATTAGATCCCCAAGTGCAAGTCCTATAGGCTACCACGGCTTAATTGTGAATGAGAATTATTCTATCAGCCCAAACGCCGTATCATACTCGTCGGTGGTGGTTAGAACCGAGGATTTTTTACAGAATCGACTAGAAAACAAGTTAACGTAAGTGTATTGATGATCTAGTAGGGGATACTGAAATCCATCCATAGATGCCCATTCCAACTACCTAGGTATGTCATGCTTGGAAAATGAAATGTAAACAAGTCCCGGAGCTACCGTAGTAACAGTCACGGTGCCATTCTGATGATGGCCATATTTCACGTTTGAAAGTGAAGGGTAACATATTGTTCTGCTCTTCAGCGGCGCGTACATCCATCATGGTGTATTGGGTGGCGATTGGGGTCACAGCGGTTGCTCAGAAGAGTCCCAATTGGAAACACCAGGAGATTGTTTCAACCAGTTTGGCTCACAGCTTATGATACTCGCCAATAGAAAGCCAGAGAATATCAATATCCCTGGCTTCTACCGGTGACAGAGTAGACTCTCTCAGTAACTGAATTTTAAAGATGCCGTAGCAAATTTGAATCAAGTAGCATTCTCTCCTTTTGCGTCAAAACGTGCTTTCTTGGCTCGCCGTTTGATTTCTCGCTTGGACAAAGGCTTGTCAGCGTCCTCGGCGACAGGCTCAGAACTGATAGAAGCCTTCCTCTTAAGATTGTCCGCTCCATTTTCAGGCTGCGCGGTTTCTTTGGCTTTTGGGGCGCTAGCTTTTGGGGCACCCTTTTGCTTTGGCGCGGGTCCTTCAGGTTTGGCTTTCTCCCCACCGTGGACGATATCCACGATGCCTCGCCAACTGGTTCGCTTCAACTTGGCCAATGCAGTAACCTTCCGCGACTCTTCGCAGACAGCTTCCTTTCCACGCTCTTGTGATAGACCCCAAACACAGGCAAGATTTATCACGTCCCACGGGGCTCGTAGACTCAAAGCTCGTCTTGCTTCACTGGACACAATAATGCCTCGACCTCGTGTCGCGCGGATCAAGGATGTTGCATTCCCAATGAGGTTTCTTCGGGCATCAAGCCCACTCCCCGTGATCCCTGGTCCATAGCAGATCTCAATACGGACTCCACGTGAGATTGCCGCGGACAGCATTTTGAATTTGAAGTGGTATGGAAGTCGCACCGAGAGATCCACGGAGATCACATCGCATTCCAAGTTGGTGCAAGCATTTAGAAGCGACTTTTCATTTGTGGGACGGAGAGCAACGATGTCGTACGCTTGACTCAGGGCGGTTAGGCGCTGATTCTGCGCGGGGTCGGCCAGAGTCAGGTTCAACCGGGTCAGCAGTTGGAGGGATTTCGGCGCGTTCGTTGGTAGAGGAGGAGGAGCGAGGGTCGGGGGGAGCTTCCCGTTTATTGTTTGAGACAGGGCAACAGTAGTGTAACCAACTACAAAGTCAGGTCAGTCCCTCATGTGCTCTAACCTGCGGATCTTGTGCCGCAGAGCGGAATGAATGACTTACGTTCGGCAAGGAAATTCAAAGTGTGGGGCACCTCCGGGTCATCGGGGCTGTAAGGTACATTCAGGTCGTAAAACATGGTGGATTTAAAAGAAGGCCAGCCCTGCCCGTGGGAGTTATTGCTTAACTTCTCAACGCTCTTGGTCACATTGAACTGTCCCAAAAAGGCAATCAGAAAATCCGTCGGATTAACAGAATATCCGTTACGCTAACTTCTTTCGGTGGGGTCCCCACAACCCTCTCTGATCCCGTGACCGTAGAACGGATCTCATTCTACTGATCATATCACGACAATATCTCACTTCGTCCATCCCATTGCTCAAGGCCTCTTGTGAGCACTGTGTTTGGGCTGAATAGTCGCTGGGCCTGTTGCTACCTGTCTCATACCTCAACCTAACCCCCGGCACCTCCCTCCGTCACACGGCCGAGCTTCTCGTGACCCCGCCGCACATCTCTCAATTGTGGGCGCACTCGGAAACCGCCTGTCATCGTCAAGATGGCGCGTGTCTATGCCGATGTCAACGAGCATATGCCTCGGTCCTACTGGGATTATGACAGTGTCAACATCTCTTGGGGTGTCCTTGAAAATTATGAAATCGTTCGCAAGATAGGTGAGAGATGATCAAATCCTGTCCTGGTGCGGCATGTCGGATATAGTTGCTGCAAGCTGTAAACTACAGGTAAAATTTAAGAACAAACTTTCTGACTATCTACTTCAGGTCGGGGAAAGTACTCCGAGGTTTTCGAGGGCATCAACGTCGTCAACTACCAGAAATGCGTTATCAAGGTCCTCAAGCCCGTCAAGAAGAAGAAGATCAAGCGTGAGATCAAGATTCTGCAGAATCTCGCGGGTGGACCCAATGTCGTGGCTTTGCTGGACGTTGTTCGCGACAACCAGAGCAAGACTCCTAGTCTGGTCTTCGAGGCTATCAACAACACCGACTTCCGCACACTGTACCCCCGCTTTTCCGATTACGACGTTCGATTCTACGTTTTCGAGCTGCTTAAGGCGCTGGACTTCTGCCACAGCAAGGGCATCATGCATCGGGATGTGAAGCCCCACAATGTCATGATTGATCATGAGAAGCGCAAGGTTAGTGGGCTTATCAATTAGTTGTGGCGGAAAACCATGTTCCTGACTTATTATAGCTTCGTCTGATCGATTGGGGTCTGGCCGAGTTCTACCACAAGGGCACCGAATACAACGTCCGTGTGGCGTCTCGTTATTTCAAGGGCCCCGAGCTGCTCGTTGATTTCCAGGAATACGACTATTCTTTGGATATGTGGTCCCTGGGTGCTATGTTCGCATCCATGATCTTCCGTAAGGAGCCTTTCTTCCACGGGGGCAGCAACACGGACCAGTTGGTCAAGATCGCCAAGGTTCTTGGTACTGAGGAGCTCTTTGAGTACTTGGACAAGTACGACATTGAGCTGGACCCACAATACGACGACATCCTCTCCCGTTTCCCCCGGAAGCCGTGGCACTCGTTTGTCAACGCAGAGAACCAGCGTTTCATCAGTGACGAGGCCATTGATTTCCTTGACAAGCTTCTGCGCTACGACCACGCTGTAAGTTGTTCTAACATATCTTATTTTAAGGTGTCCATACTGACTTATCCGAAAGGACCGCTTGACTGCTCAGGAGGCCATGGCACACGCATACTTTGACCCGGTGCGTGCCGATGCCGCGGCCCTCAGCCACAACAATGTGACACTTCCCTGAATTCCTCTCGCATGAACTGTTGATGATCATGGCTCTGATCTCCTTACTGCGATGCCCTGTTTCCAAGTTCTCCGCATGTTGCCATCAAGATTGCGTCGGGGCATCACGACAATTACGTACCTTTTGCATTTGAAATTTGCCGATATGAACGGTACAACGATGATCGAAAACATGAAATGAGCTTGGTCTCCGTACTCCCTGTTCCTGTCTTTTTTTTTACTAGCCTTTCTCGAATGATGGGCTGCGGCAAACGATCAAATCCTGAATGAAGACGACTTTGATGACAAGACATCATGACATTTAATTTGCTGGGTCCCTCCGAGCCTTTTATCGCCTAGGTCGTTTGGCGTGTCAATGAGCGTGATAAACCAACGTCTTAGATGGGGAAATCACTCTTCTTTTTCATCTTTTCCTATTTGTATAGCGCTGCTCGTGGGTTTCCTTAATTGATTTCTCCCTTGTTCGTTGAATTGGTGTTTTGGCCTTTCTACTGGGTGCTTCGTGTTTCAAGGGATGCTTTTTCCTAAGACAACCCATTGCATTTTCTTAACGCTTCCCTTTTTATGAATGAAACATTGGATGAGACTTGAAAAAAAGAAAGAAAGAAAGAAACCCTACAACCCCTAAAATTGCACGGATTGTATGGATTGTATGGATATTGTAGGTAGGGATCTATCATATATGACTTGACCCATGTATATGTATCGAATGATAGAGTATACTAGGCTCGAGATCAAACTAGAAACCCGCTAACAAGTATGAACCACTGTCCAATTTAGTAAAAATAAGTCACATTATCCCCAATCTTCCTTGTTCTTATAGATGTCCACGGGTAGCCTCAGATCACCCGTTGGCTTTAGCGTATCACGTGAGGGTTATCGTGTCTTTCCGAACAAATAAAAGATGAATTGCAAGCAAGAAACGCGCGAAAAGAAAAGAATATAATATACCTAATATACCCAATGATACCCGATGAGCGTTGACTCATATAAACGCGCTTCATTGACCTGCCCGCCGACTCCACCGAACCTCCCACCGAGCCCCGCGCTCTCATTCGTTCATTCAGCGTGGGAAATTTAATTGCCCGCATTTCGCACAACCACCCCTCCTTATACCTCTCCATCTCTCAAGATACTTATCCGGCGATTCGTGGCGCGATCGGCGCCCTGGAGATTTACTCCTCAATATCGTGCATTCTCAAGGATGGCTCAAAACTCTGCCCAAATCCCCAGTGAGTTTCCATGACTCATTCTCAAATGGCGCAGAAGCTTACAGTGAACAGCGGCTGAGCCTACGGCTCCCGTGACCAGCGCAACTCCCCAGATCGCCGATGCCACAAAGGATACCCAGGGTCAACAGGGCGAACCTGCCGGAGCTCCCAAGGTGAAGACCGAGAAGGAGTGTATGTTGCCACCAAAATCCATATTGGGACCTTTCCTCGGGAGTCGTTTTATCATGAATATATGCTGATACTATGGGTGGTTTCTAGTGGAGAAGGAGCGCAAGAAGGCCGAAAAGAACAAGAAGTTCGAAGAGAAGAAGGCGGCCAAGGCCTTGGCTGCCGCCAACAAGGCCGCAGCTCCCAAGGTCGAGAAGAAGGTGAAACCCGAGAAGGACAAGACCGCCGATGCCTACGATCCCATTGTCATTGAGGCCGGTCGTCTCGAATGGTGGGAGGAGCGTGATCTCTTCAAGCCCGAGTTCGGACCTGATGGCAAGGTTAAGCCGGAAGGCTCCTTCGTCATCCCCATTCCCCCTCCCAATGTTACCGGTTCTCTTCACATGGGCCATGCCCTTACCAACGCCCTCCAGGATACCATGATCCGGTGGCAAAGAATGAAGGGTAAGACTACCCTGTGGCTTCCTGGAATGGACCACGCCGGTATCTCGACCCAGAGCGTCGTCGAGAAGATGTTGTGGAAGAAGGAACAGAAAACCCGCCACGACATTGGCCGAGAGGCCATGGTCAACTTGATCTGGGACTGGAAGGATGAATACCACAAGAACATCAAGAATGCCCTGCGCAGACTTGGTGGTTCGTTCGACTGGAGCCGTGAGGCCTTCACCATGGACCCCAACCTGTCAGCTGCTGTGACCGAGACCTTCGTTCGCCTCCACGAGGAGGGTATTATCTACCGTGCCAACCGCCTGGTCAACTGGTGTGTGGCTCTGAACACCTCTCTGTCCAACCTCGAGGTCGAGAACAAGGAGATCGAGGGCCGCACGCTTCTCGATGTGCCTGGCTACGACAAGAAGGTCGAGTTCGGTGTCCTGACTCACTTCTGCTACGAAATTGATGGAACCACCGAGCGCATCGAGATTGCTACCACTCGTCCCGAGACCATGGTCGGTGATACCGGTATTGCCGTCCACCCCGACGACAAGCGCTACCAACACCTGATCGGCAAGAGCGCTCGCCATCCATTCTTGGACCGTCTACTCCCTATCGTTGCTGACCCCGAGGTCGAGCCCGAATTCGGTACTGGTGCCGTCAAGATCACCCCTGCCCACGACTTTAACGATTTCAACCGTGGTAAGGCCCACAACCTGGAGTTCATCTCTGTCATGAACGACGATGGTACCTTCAACAAACACGCTGGTCCCTTCGCTGGCATGAAGCGCTTCGATGCCCGTTACAAGGTCATCGAGGATCTTAAGGAGAAGGGTCTGTACGTGAAGTGGGAGCACAACCCCATGAAGGTGCCTCGTTGCGCCAAGTCCAACGATGTCATTGAGCCTATCATGAAGCCCCAATGGTGGATGAAGATGGAAAGCCTAGTTCAGCCTGCCATTGATGCCGTTGAGAATGGCGATATCGTTATCCGCCCCGAGTCCGCCGAGAAGAGCTACTTCCGCTGGATGCGCAACCTCAATGATTGGTGTCTGTCCCGTCAGCTCTGGTGGGGACACCAGGCTCCTGCTTACTTCGTCAAGATCGAAGGCGAGGATGGCGATGACAGTGACGGTAACCTCTGGGTCACTGGCCGCACCGAGGAAGATGCTCGCAAGAAGGCCGAGGAGAAGTTCCCCGGCAAGAAGTTCTCTCTCGTCCGTGATCCCGATGTTCTCGATACTTGGTTCTCTTCTGGCCTGTGGCCCTTCTCTACTCTGGGCTGGCCCACCAAGACCCACGACTTCGAGAACCTTTACCCCACCTCCGTTCTGGAGACTGGTTGGGATATTCTCTTCTTCTGGGTTGCCCGTATGATTATGCTTGGTATCAAGATGACTGGCCAGGTTCCTTTCCGCGAGGTCTACTGTCACTCCCTGATCAGAGATTCTGATGGTCGCAAGATGTCCAAGTCTCTGGGCAACGTTATCGATCCTCTGGATGTTATGGAGGGTATTCAGCTGCAGACTCTTCACGACAAGCTGCAGTTGGGCAACATCGCCGATAAGGAGATTGCCGCTGCTACCAGATACCAGAAGAAGGCCTTCCCCAAGGGTATCCCCGAGTGTGGCGCCGATGCTCTTCGCTTCGCCCTCGTCTCTTACACCACTGGCGGTATGTTTCACCCTATATCCCCCATTTGGTTTTATTTACTAATAATGATTTTTTGCAGGAGGTGACATTGCTTTCGATATCCAGGTTATTCACGGCTACCGTAAGTTCTGTAACAAGATCTACCAAGCCACCAAGTTCGTCCTCGGCAAGCTGGGTGATGACTTCAAGCCCCAGGCTGGTGTTAAGAAGACTGGCAATGAGTCTCTCTCTGAGCGCTGGATTCTGCACAAGTTCAACACCGCCGCCAAGGAGATGAACGAGGTTCTTGAGCAACGTGATTTCTCCAACTCCGCCCAGATCTCCTACCAGTACTGGTACTCCCAGCTGTGCGATGTGTTCCTAGAGAACTCCAAGTTCCTGCTGGCGGAGGAGACCTCAGCCGAGACCAAGGAGTCTGCCAAGCAGACCCTCTACACAGCCCTCGAAGGTGCCCTGACTCTGATCCACCCCATCATGCCATTCGTGACCGAGCACTTGTGGCAGCGTCTGCCCCGCCGCGCGGGCGACGAGACCATCTCGATCATGAAGGCCAAGTACCCCGAGTACCTCGCCGAGTTCGACGACCCCGCCGCCGCCAAGGCCTACGAGCTCATCCTCAACACCTCCAAGGCCATCCGTTCGATCCTGTCCCAGTACGACGTCAAGACTCAGGGTGATATTATCATTCAGACCTACGACGCTACCAGCCAAAAGACCGTCTCCGAGGAGATGACCACCATCAAGTCTCTGGGTGGTAAGACCCTTGGCGAGCTCTCCCACCTCGGCCCGGAGAACAAGAACCCTCCCTCTGGCTGCGTCGTCGCTGCTGTCGGTTCCGAGGCTGCTGTCTACCTCCGCGTCTCCAAGGAAGTTGCCCTGGAGCAGGAGGAGAAGGCTCAGGCTAGCCTCGACAAGGCCCGTGAGACTGTCCGCAGGTCCCAGGGTATCATCAACGGCCCTGGCTGGAAGGAGAAGGTCAAGCCTGAAGTCCGTGAGCAAGAGGAGAAGCGTCTGCGTGATGCTGAAGGTGAGGCTGCCCGTCTCGAGGAGCAGGTCAAGGAGTTTGAGAAGCTGCGCTTGGAGTAAATTGTCCATTATTGGATAGATTTAAACAAAATATATCAATTGATTCCCTTCTTTCCAACTGTGCTTTATGGATGTATTTCTCTGTGTCCTGGATCAGTTGATTCTCAGTAGATAACATAGAATTTGGGGATCGATGCTAACCCTAATTTGACATCCCGGCTGGCCAAGAATATTGATCCCCAATAGAGGCAAGATTGGCACTACCGATGCAGTTTGATATGGCTTACGCTTTTCTCCGCATACAACGTGCATCATGTTGTATGGCAAACATTTCAATTCGGGCAGCATTCGGTCACTTTCAACTGACGGAACCCAATGTTGTTATCCTTCTTTCTGTTTCCATTACAAATTCACCAATTGAGGGGTTATCTATAGGGGTGGGAATGAAGTCCGTAAATATGGCTTCTATTCCAGGTGAATTAGACGGTTTAAAATTCTAGTATAATTTTATTGGCATTTTTGCAAGATCTCATTTCACCGCGATATAAGTAGTATGGGTTCGTTTGTGCGATTTCGACATATACCCGTGGGCAATATATATATCATGATATACTTAAGATATACATAACTAGATTGGGCAATATACAGAAAAGAAAAAGACAAAAAAAACATGTGATTATTTGGAATAAAAGTTTATCTATGTAGAGATCTACGTAGTCTGCATAGTTCATCTGCAGTCAAGATCAAAAAAAAAAACACTTCAATCGGACAACTTTCCATATTTGATACAAAATCCAATAAGGAAGTACCTCTGCTAACATTTAGATAGGAAAAATACAAAAAATAGTTTCCCTGGGAATCGAACCCAGAACCTTTCCGGAACATCTGCGAATCGCATTTGTTAACGGAAAATCATAACCGCTAGACCAGGAAACTGCTCGGCCACTGGGGCCAATTGATGGATGAAGCAGCTTGGATTGACATCATAAGTCTATTCTACTGGTATCAATAACAACATTGTCAAAGCTTCATTGTTATAGATTAACGGCGCCTAGTTATTCCATGCCGAGTTGGTTACAGTACGAGGTGTTACTGAGAAGCAAACTCCTTGATAGTGGCCAAAACTCTCTTCCATTGATCCCGCTATCGCTGCACAATACTAGTGCCCGGTATCAACCCAATAGCTGTGTGTATGAGAGCACCCACAATGTAAAAGCCAATAGCAGAGATCAGAAGCCAAATGTTTCCCACGAAAAGATATGTGGGAGTCATATACAAGCCAAGGACCAGACTCTGTAAGAACCTTCGAAGCCAACAACGATCTTGCGGTACGGCTAGTTCGATAGCGAGAGAGCAAAGCACTACCCAGTAAAAGCAGTGAATTACCACCGGGATAAGTTCGCCAAATCTGCGAATCGAATTCAAAGGGGACGCGCCCCTTGAAGAAGGGAGGAATGCAAACACAGCCATGTAAATACAATGCCCGCAGATGTATGCAATTGCTGTTCCAAGAGAGCCGGGGTGGGAGGCCCAGCCAGAGTCTGGCCTTTCGAGGTCCTCGGATGTGCTAGAGCCGGCAGAGCTCAAAGGGAGTCGAGATGATAGATGGCCGTCCGATGACTCCCGGGGCACCAAAGTCTCCTTACTTGGGTCTGTTTTGGAAAGCTTTGTCTCAGAACAAGTTCGTGGAAATCCAGCTTTGTAAAACTCACGTTCTTTAAATGTTTCAGCAATGCTGATGAGGGGTGCCGCCAACATCAATACGGGGACGATTTGGCCAAACGACCATGCTTGCTTGCTGAAATCCAGGGCTTCCATCGTGTTGCCAGGAGACAAGTCTAGCATCAGGCGCCAGATACCCCAGAGGAAAGCTATGAAGACCCAGCTTACCTGTACCAGTTAGGAAGGTCTTCGTAGATATCGTGCAAAAAGGGAGCATACCTCGAGGACGAATGAAGCCCATGAGACTAACACGAAACGCCAAATCATTACAAGACCAAAAACAGGCCGGTATCCGAGTGAACGTTTAAGACTGTAAATCTCCCCTTCCTTACAGAGGGTTCTGAAAAGAAGCCAGAGAAGTCTCTGCATCTGGTCATCAAGCCATTTAGTAGCTCGGTTAACACTCAAAGAGAGAGACTTATGTAATCTCACGACTCGAAAGACAAATGCAATCACGACAAAGCTTGCAGATACTATCGGTGACCAGAACCATTGTGACGGATGCCAGTAATTCGGATCATCCTTTACCATGGATTTCACCCATTCCTTGTTTGGTCCAGGCTTCAAATAGCAGCCGAGGATGCAAATAGCGGGGGTAGCTTTGGTATCCTCAGAAAGCAAAAGCCATTTGGGATTGGCCGTGGGTAGTAGGCCAGCAGCTAGCAATGCCGCAAGTACACCCATCGCGAACAATCTCCATACGCGCTCAATGGTATGCCTGTGGAGATGTTGTCGTAACATTGTTAGGCATGAAAGATGTGTCAGACAGGAGAACCATGCCAGGTCAAGAATAGTGCGCCATTTCAAGGCTTCCAGGCCACTTTGAAGTTGTGTAAATCCGCTGAGAAGGATTGCAAAGCCGGTGACAATCTGCAGGTCACTCATAATCAAAAGGCACTGTTCCAGGTGTAAGCATCAGCGAGATTCTGCAGCAGAAAGAATCAGTCCAGGGGCTACGCAATATATATATTAAACTATGCTATGAACTGACAAGAATTGATAGCTTGTCTTGGGCAGATCGAGCATACCTTGATTAGGACTCTCTCAAGCCGACACCTAGCGCGGGGCGACAAAAGTTTGCGTGAGTTCAGGACTCGTTTTGAAATATATGCCGGCCCCGATCGTAACAATCTCAGCAAAATGTCGTCCAAAGGGTTAATGTGATCCCACATGGCACCTTCCTGGGCTGCGTCTGCGTCTGCGTCGAATGGATCCACCGAAGGGTCGTAGACGGTGAGGTAATACACGATTATGATAAGAACAGCAAGGGCTGCGGTCGTGATATAGCTAATGACAATCTAAAAAAATCAGAATAAAAAAAGACCACTCCTTGAGGAGCACTCGACTCACTCCAGCCCCGCTAATATCGTTGTCAGGTACATAACCCTCTGTTGGTGCCGAGCAGTCGACATGAACCGATTCAGACATGACTACGCGAGGACAGAGCTATGCACAGAAGGCATAAATATGGCTATGGATCTTGAAGAGATGTGGACTTCTCATAAATATTGCTCGATGATCGTGCACAGCCCCGCAGGGTGAGGTTGAGCCGTATGAAGATCTATACCAGAAATGGTTTCACACGTCTCGACATTGCCCAAAAGGAAGTCATCCGTAGATCGTATCGTAGATGCCATCACAGTCTGTGTATATTCATATGTGTGTGGATAGAAACCTTATCCATTAGGCAAACACTTCTGTTGGGAAATTGTGCGGCTCATCATGATGAGACATTCTTTTTTCACTTCATTACATTCTCTTCAGCTCTCGCATAGGTGAAGTTTCGTTTCTGAATATTCTAAGGTTTTGATTCTGCGTCCCCATTGAACAACATCTCCAATTCAACGAACCACCGGGAACCTTCCTCCCACCTCTCCATCCACATCACCAGAAACCATCCACACCAGGAACCAACCGCAAAAGCCGCGTATCATGTCCCATTATCAGGAAAGCCACCAAGATGATGTGGTAACTCACACTCTGAAAGAGCTCGCATCCTCTACCCAATCAACATTCACAAAAGCCGATCTTGAAGGCCTTGGGATTTCAGTCAAAGAGTTTAACCCTCTAGACCCCGATTTTCTTGATAACAGAAGGAAGTGTTTGTTCAAGCCTTACGACAAAGAGGATATCAAAAGATGGAAGATCCCGGCTAGTGAAGCCTCATACGAAAGTGTGCATAACCGTCTAAATATCCAAGATGTCCCTCTCCACTCGCGCCTTGCTTCCGAGCCAACTGAAGCCGAGATAATGCGAGCTACAAGGGCAGTTATGAGATATCTCCAGACGCACTTTACTTTTCGATGCGAAGGAAGAACGAAGAGGCTTCTCTCTGATGAGTTTGGGTGGGCTGAGATTGAGTGAGTGTCGCTTCTTAGGCTATAATTTATAATGGGTAACTAATCCTTGACTTAGTTATGAAGAATTTACCGGCGGAAATGCGGGATTATTATTCTCTACACCTGGCAGATGTATAGGACAGGATTTCCCTGGTTGGAAGTTCCGAACGCTGCGGCAATGGTGGATAAAGGATTCCCAGGATGCCGATGTGCTAATCGGACCCTCAATGCATATCATTATTTCCACGGATGGAATTGGCAAGGAGGACCGATTACTCCTTAGTGAGCTAGGAGCAATCGTTCAAGTGATCGCATTTAGCCGGAACCAGCCCGAGCTCAAACGCTGTTTCATCTTCCCAGTAAGTTGTGGCCTAGGTACTCATCTATCCCTTTTCATGTGCTAATTTGCTAATTGAGATAGGTACTTATGCTCTCGTTCTTCGGATCTCGACATGGTAGAATCCTCCAGGCTTGCTACGACTCGCGTTCTCAGCAGTTAGAACTACGCATCTCATCCATTTTCAGTTTCCTCAAAAAGAACGATGAGTCATTCGATCTCTTTTTTCGATTCATGGCAAGCTACCCGCCCGAGACAATGAATCGCGACCTTTCCCAATTTTCACTTGAATCCCGGTAATTGAAGAGGGATAACAGAAGTAGTCTCTAGGGAGGGAAATGATTTTGTCCAACTACGGCCATAAATGGTATCAGGTTATATTCATTCTCCGTTTTTCATTTCAACAATATGTGTAGACAGTTGACTTTCTATCTCTCGACTTGAGATATCAAATCTAGGAACTTGCCACGAAAATCGCCTATTGTATAAACCCAACATCCACCATCTATGTGAAGATATAAACGCAACAATATCTAGTTCTGATAAAAGCAATGCAGTCTATCTGTTCTCTAAACCAACGCTTGTCCAACTAAGCCTGTCAAATGACAAGATCTCGACATATCCACCCGAATGTGACTCGTTAAGTATCGCTCGACACCTCCTTGGTCTCCTGATGTATCCTGAGCTCCGGAAAGCGGAAAATCCGCCTTATTATCTGCTTTTTGTGAGACCACAAATACCATATCACATATGTGAGAAACCCCAAGATAATTGTAGCAACCACATAGATCCAGATTTGCCTAGATACTTTGAATTCCTCAGTTGTCCCATCGTCAAACTTGAACAAGTTCATCCCGAAAATAGACTATTAAGTGGTGAGAACAAAGTATATTTTGGGGCGTCGGGGTATCACTTACCGACATAAGGCTTGCAGGTAAATACATAAGCGTCAGGATAGTGACTACTTTGTTGGCCTTAATCATGCGGTCGTTTAATACTACCATCCGGTTGTTGAGGTCGAGCATCTCGTGGGTCATCCTGACATCCAACCCTAATGTTGACTTGAATGCCTGTCAGCAAGAGGTTTAGTGACTATATGGCTGTTACCCGCTTACCATGTTTAAGATATCCTTGACCTTCTCCTTCAGCACTTCTACCCCAACAACACACCCCTCTAGACGGTCTTCGTGGTATCCCACACACGTGACAAGTTTTTGAAAGTCGTTGTCTGCAATGTTATGCTGTGAACTCAGAACACTGCTCAAATCACCTAATTTTGCGAGAGTGTCCAATATTACCCTCAATCTGTATGAGGTAGGTACTAGAAGGTCGCGTGTGTTGTGAATCGCCGTCAAGTTGGTTGTACCCCCGGCAGTCAAAACGCGATCGATGTTTCTCAAAATGAAGTCCAGGGATTTATCAGTCTGAAATAACGGTCAGAAAATCCAAGGAGCAAGTATTAGTAGATACTGACATGTCTATCCACTTCGTAACCTAAGCTGTTCACATAGGAGCGCCAGTTATCCAGACAAGAAGAGAAAGCCGCAGAATGAAGGGTATGCCACGCATGGTCTGAGCGTAGCCCCTGCTGGGAAAGCGAGGCATACTGCTTGATCTCTTTCTGCATGGGTGTATCATGACTGACATGAAAGAAGATCCAGAGATTTTGAAGGTCATTAGGATCATGGTGGTGGAAAACAGCCATTTGGCGCATAGTCCAACTGTGAACTCCCCCTGGCACTGGCCCTGGCACTGGTGTTGGGAATGTGAGTCTGTAAGAGATATCTAAAATCTTGTCTCAGGCTTTTTGGTCCGTGAATAAGTTCTGGGGAGTACTTACCTTGAATACCATTCTCGCCACTTTGGACTTTCATTCCTCCTTCACCTACAGCTGCACTCATGGGTTTGTCTCCGAATGTCGAAGTTAAGTCCCATAATTCATCGCCAATACTATAGGTGTCCTTGAGTGTCTGTAGAGCATCCTTTGAGATTTGGAGCGGCCTGATTGATGACCTGGAGTGTATGGAGCTGGATCCCACAGAAATCAGAGTGAGACAGGGGAAGAATCTATAAATTAATATAAATCTCACATGATGCGTAACTTTGGAAGTGGCGTGGTTGAAATATGTTCTTGGAATAAGCCGTTGTTGTTGAAAACACTAGCAATGAGCGTATGTGATGTGTCAACTATAAGCCACAAAGGTCAGCACCCACTCGGTTTGTTCAAATAATGTCAAGCACACCATCGCTCTGGTAAACAGATATGTCGGCTGGATCGCCAGGGAGACAGAAGGTAGAATAGAGTGAATTGGTAGCCATCTTTATTGGGAAATTCTATGGAGAATTATCTGTTCGATGCAGGCTTTGAGAAAGAGTTTAACAGGAACCCAGGCACCCGAGGGAATCAAGTCTTAAATGTGAACCCTGGGCTTAGATAACAACAATAAAAATTTGAAACGCTTTAGCGTGTCATGCTATAGGTTCATTAATACATATTCCTAAGAAATCAGGCAAAATACAGGGGATTCGCGCCCGACTGATGAGAAGCCCATATCCTGCTCCCTGCAGCCCAGGCTACGCTAGTCCTTCCTAGGAGGCTATGTGATCTAAATATCAGAAGATGTATTCTCTCCTATCACGCTGACTTTGAAAATGGGAGTAGGAGGGCTGAGGTAGGACACAGCCACGTAAGGTGCCACCCCCTTGTAGGATCTAGGTCAAGGCAGATTCGCAAGGTTGAGGCAAATTCATTCAAAAAGCAAATAACTCGGATCGCTGAAAATAAGTTCAAGAACCATGGTATAAAGCTAGTTTTTCAGCCCTAGTTAACCCGTTCATCCTCGCAGAGGTCCCTATTTAAGTCAAATGTTAGCCATCATCGAGAATACTACGACTTTGATAAATCTGCGTACGCGATCTCATACTAGATCGAGAGAAATCAGGTTAGCAAAAGACAATCAATATTATGTTCAGATCACGGGAGACTTGCCTCTTCCACCTCTCGTGGTGCTTGAAAAGTAATTCGGCCGCAAAAATACTGTAAGGTTGACTTTAGCCTTCACATCTAGCTTCTATGGGGAATAGTATTTTGCTCACTACGACTTCGATATTGCACCCAAATAAATCGTAAAGCCTATTCTCAAGCTTTGAGCGGTCAATATAACCGCTTATTCCTTCTCTGAGTGTGGTCGAAACCGATCCAGTTGGTGAACGGATGGAAGACATTTTGGGAGGCTGTGTTGACTGGAATTTAGGGCCAAGTCGGGAGTATACTCCAGCATAATGCGAATTAGGACCCCAAGACAAGAAGAGTAAGATTTAACGGAATCAATGAGAAGGGTCATCATCTCCGTACCAGTACCAAATCCGTCTTCCGAAGAGCCCCTTCGTAAAGCCCTAAGACCGCGCCAAGAATTTACATTGAATTTCAGGGATAGATGTCATCAGACGCCACGCAGGGTTTCTTTTCCCCAATAAAGACCAAGTGCGGCTGTAATACTCAAACTCAGCCAATTATTATTTTTCCAGCCTGTCCCTCATGCACCAGCTCCGCCATCTCGTGGTCGCCGATGCATATTTTGGTTCCCGCTACAACGCGGCATACGCCGATAGGTGCATATTGTGCCTTTGGTTAATTTCACCCGATGTTGGTGAGGGGTAAAAAAAAGCAAATTACCCTTCGGGGATGGATTCACATGCGGTATAGCACATTTCTACTTATATCTGGCATTAACATGTGCCATATTCCTTAGGAAAATCCACGTGGAAAAAGATAGCCGCAGTAAGCACGGGGTAATTCTGGGGGGAGCTACGTATTAAAACTAACCAGCCTCCCCAAGGTTGTCCGCCAATAACCGCAATTTACTTCTTTGTGGCTATTCAGCCTCTATCTGCCTAAGGTCCTTCCTAGTACGAGTTTAGTGCAGTTTATCACAGGTGGCTTTTGGTGTCCGTTCGCTTCTTGGAAAGACGTCAGATCAACTGCCATATCCACCCTATAAGCCTTAGCGTTAAAATTATGGTCACAATGTGTACTCCGTAGAAGAGGTAATGTAGAAATTGGGAGACTCTTCCAGATCCTCTCAACTCTTTATTGACTCAGCAAGAGGTTTATTCCACCTGGGCCTAGCACCCATACTTCTAGCCATCTCACAAAGATCTCACCACTTATTTCCCCCTGAGTACTCTGTTATAGACCTGGATCTGTTAAGTGGTCTCAAAAGTGCCGATTGGCGAGGCTGCACGATGAGTGCAGATGCCCAACACTGGGGTCGCCCAACGTAACACATCACCCCCAAACCCTGTCATGTCCAAACACCTCTAATGGCTTTGATCAATCAGAACAGATAACCCACTCGACGATATAGAGCCCTCCCAATTAGAGGCCGATGTCAAATCATTCCACAGTTATCTTAGCCTCGATACTGTCGTCGATTTGCAAACCCTTATCAATGGCGCGAGACTCGCGAAGCACCGATTGCGCAATGTCCCGTCCGGCCTTACCCCCGCGGAGTTGGAGACTATAAGCAGGGAGAGTTCGGAGAAATATTTATCGTTCTTGCAAACAAGGGGTCTCCTTGTTACTGTTATGGCCACGGCCTGTGCGGCAATCACACAGTATGTCCATCATGCGTGTCAACTTGGTGCATTGTTTTGACAATTGTGATAGGGGATGGCAGCAATCAACAATCAATAGCAGCGCGCTTTTGAAGTGGCAGGATGATCTCGGCCTCGATACTGGTCGTGACAGGCTTTTGATTGGATTCATCAATGCAGCTCCTTGGCTTTCCGGCAGTCTTATGTATGTTGTCTCCCAACTCTGATCCAACTGAGAACAATCGCAATATGTTACTCTTCATCCGACTCTAACCTCGATCACAGAGGAACATGGTTGAGCGATCCACTCCAAGAAAGATTCGGGAGACGCCCCGCACTCTTCCTTTCTGCTATTTTCTGTGTTGCTGTTGTGATAGGTAGTATTTGCCCCCGAAGGTTGCTTGATGGCCACTGATCCGGATATTGAACACAGGAACAGCTCACTGCCCTTCATGGGAGACACTACTGGCCTGTCGAGTACTTCTTGGTGTGGGGGTATGTTGAATTCTTTTTTCACTATTTCTGTTTGTTCCATCCCATTTCAACGTCCTACTATCTGACACGCTTCCACCTACATAGATCGGATCAAAAGCTTCGATAGCCCCTATATTTGCCGCCGAAGCAGCGCCTGATAGACATCGAGGTAAAATCTTGATGTTGTGGCAACTTTTTGATGCACTGTACGGTCGAACTCTCTTTACAGGCTCTCTTTAAAGGCCATTACCTAACATTCTTCCAGTGGAATATTTCTCGGTTTCTTCTGTGCTCTGATCGTGATGGACAGTTGGAGAGTACTCCTGGCGACCGCGATAATTCCCGCCATCGTCCTTCTCTTTTTGGTGTTCATGTGTCCCGAGTCGCCCCGATTCCTGATACAGAGGAACAAATATGCCGATGCATATAAAAGCCTCCTCGAGCTTCGAGGAACACCCATCCAAGCTGCCCGAGATCTTTACTATATTCACGCTCAGCTTCAAACCGAGGCTATCAAAATATGGCATCCTCACGAAGATAAATCATGGTGGTCAGAACGAGAACAGATCTACGCCTACCAAAGTTGGATCAACAGAGGTAATTTCTTCCAGCGGATGATGTGTCTCGCCACCAATCCGCGAACTCGAAGAGCATGCATGGTGGCTTTGATAGTAATGGCGTCGCAACAACTATGTGGTGTAAGTTTCGCTATATACACGTCTTGGGTCTTCTTTGCACTTGACTGACGGCTAATCCTTTCAAATCAAACTAATAGATCAATGTTTTGGCGTTCTATTCATCCGAACTTTTGCGCACCAACCAGAGTAACCCGAGTGATGCCTTGCTTACTCCTCCCATGGCCGTCAAATGGTACAATTTCGGTATGTCATTATGGAAATAACACCTTGACTCGGTGGGGTTTCAACTAATTTGCCAAAAAAGGGTTTGGTCTAGCAAACTTCCTCTTCACTTTGCCTGCATATATCTTCATTGATTCGCGTGGACGCCGACCTCTTCTACTTGGCTCATTCCTTGGGATGTTTTTAAGCCTGATAGCAGTCAGCGGCTTCTTCAAAATCGAGGCCCACTATACCCGATTAATCCTGGTAGCAGTCTTTAGCTGTTTACCCTTTGTCTTTTGCTACTCGATCGGTGCTGGGCCCATTCCCTTTACATTGAGTGCGGAGGTGTTCCCTCTGTGCGTGCGCGGTAACTTGATCTTCCCCTTCGCATTACCATTAGCGTGGACTAATAAATGACAGAGGTGGGAATGAGCTTCAGTGTTATGGTCAATTTCCTTGGTCTCGGGCTTTTAGTGCTCTTTGTGCCTCAGTTGACCAGTAAATTCCACGGCGAGGGGAATCTTCTCTTCTTCTTCTCGTGAGATTACTCTTTCTAATGCTTCATCTGTTTGAATACTGACTTATATTACAGAGGCTTGAATTTATTGGCACTCATCTTGATTTTCTTCTTCGTTAGTCTCGTCTGTCTCTTTCGCGCTGCGTTTCATGCTAATAGCTCAGGTTCCCGAAACCAAGGACGTATCACTAGAGGACATGAACTCGATATGTAAGGTTTTATGCTTACTCCAACCGGGAGAACTTTTCTTTGCCATGAGTATATGCTGATAATATCATAGTCGGTCGAGCAACGGAAGAACATGTTCGGGACCACTTGAGAAGTCCCCTCTATGGGAGGCCATCACGCCAGGGAGATTGTTGGAGTATAGATCTGCCAAACAGACAAGATGTATAATTTACTTGAAAATTTCATGAGTATGTAGGTGGTGTCTTGTTCTCAATATTAATGAAACTGTGTTAATTCACAGTTGAATATTTAAAAATCGAACGACGGGGGTTCTAGAACCAGAGGCAATAAAACCAACAACAAATGACAAATCATTATCACATAAAAATCAAGACCTTGTGGGCCGACGTTCTCTCGGTACATCCTTGAGCAATCTCTTCATGTCACGAGAGCTTCCTGGCGGTATAACGTAGCCCAGTGGAAGGGTTGCACCCGCACGAACAAGAACCTGGACAAGCACGGGCTTCGTTTCCCATACAGCAAATTCCAAACAGTTCTTCTCCAAACCGCGGACTCCTGGGTTGTATGTTCTATTCAAATCTGCTCCCCCTTCCAACAGTGCCTTGAACTTACTCCCCCACACAGAGTCTGGCCCTAAGGAGCTATATGAGTCCTCCGGCGCGAGGGTGATGTGCAGCATCATCGGCGTCTCATATCGTCTCAGTTTTGATGGAGTTCCTTCGCCATCGACTGTAGTATCAGGCGGAAGCTGATCAAAGACCATCTTGTGCTTGAAGGCCTCGATAACGTCTGCTTGGGCGCGATTGCCGGATTTCACCGCAAAGTGTAGGCAGTTCAACTTGTCTTGTTGCACGCAGATTCTGTAGTCTGCACCTTTCTCCAAAAGTAATGAGACCACGCCGGCGTGACCAAGGAAGGCTGCTTGCATGAGCGGAGTCTTGCCCTCGCACAGTTCATTCAACAAAGCATTGGTATCGCCGTTGGAATTCGAACCGGTTTCCGCATTGATATCATGATCGAGATTAGCATCGATCACAGCTCTTACAGTGTCGACATCACCCTTGCCCACGGCAAGATAGAGTGGCGTTTGGTTGGCGGACGAGAGGGTTCGCACGTCCAAGTTTCGGTTGTGAGATCTTCGTTGATACTTGGAAAGCTCCTTGATTATAGCAGCATTGGTCATGTTAATAGCATGAATCAAAGGTCGGTCGCCCTCATAGGTCTGTTCGACATCGACCTCGTCTTCCAGAATTTGACGGACTTGGGTGATGTCCTTGGATTTCATGACATTGACAAGAACGCCCACATCTTTAACTGGCCGGGGCGGGTGACTTATGCTGATACTGGTAAAATCAGTACTGCTTTGAGACATGCCTGACATGGTTGAAGATCCGCTTAGTGAGCCTCGCAGATTAATCTGAGTAGACGGCGCATCGGATTTTGAACGCGTGAGAGAGTAATAAAGTGATTGTAAACCGGTTCGAACCTCACGTGCCGATGCGCGCTGCTGGAAATTTATCTGAAGCATTGAGCTTAGAAGATCCTGCATTTTCTCAGGGACGTTAGGGTTGAGGGAAGAGCGATATCGGGTTGACAACTCCTCAATCCAAGTTTTGATATTAGAATTAAGAGCTGGGGGTTCTCCGCGACAGAAAGAATCGTCGGAGGCGTGTCCGTCGGGCGATTCCTTTCGTCTTTCGTCAAGTTCTGGCAGACTTGCAGGATCAAGACCCAAGGCGAAAACGCGCACTAGTATGCACCCGAACGACCAGACGTCGCTCCTTCGTTGAGAAGTAGTTTCTGGTGCCCGGTAGGGACCCCCTCTTGGATGATGGTCAATTAGGCTAGCGGAGTATCCCGAGTCACGCCTCCCAGTTCCTGATAGAGCACGATTTGCTACCCGTGAGACGCCGAAATCGGAAATTCGCCAAACTCCGGTGGAAGAGCCCTCCTTGAATACCAAAATATTCTGGGGCTTGAGATCTGCGTGGCAGATTGCTAGGTCGCGAGAGTCCTCCCCTGAACTTTCTAGTTGGAGATTTTTGTGTAGGAAGTGAATGGCAGATGCAACCCCTCTGGACTCCTGGATTAGATCTTTAAGGAGATCTGGGGTATATGGCATCTCTCTGTAACCACCGGTCAAGAAATCTTCTAAGTCCATATCCGCCCATGGCATGATGATGTTCAAGTCCTTTCCAATAAAAAACATTGCAAGATGGGAAACGATCCGCTCGTGCTTGGTCGGGCTTGATCGGAGAAGTTTCAATTGCATCATTTCAACCTGAAATCTCTTCTCGGGGAAACGTTTTCGGGCAACTATGAGTTCCTTCTATATGGAAAAGAAACCCGTAAGTGACTAGCCGTGTCAAGTCATGTACCATGAAACTTACTGAATTGGGCGCCTCGGGTATACCCCGGTGATCACCCACATGGCCCAGGATGATATGGTGCGGAGGTATGATCTCCCTGGTCACTTCTCCGAAGCCACCCTGTCGAGCCACAGGCTCCTTCTCCTGACGCAGTGGCAACCGTTCGTGCTTTCCATAAAACTCCTGCTTATTTTCATTGAGGACTATTGGAAAGTAAGTCCACATATGACCCACGAAGTGGGTGGCCAGGTTGGTATCACCAAGAAAGGAGTCATCTTTAAGTTCCTTCTTGGTGAACTTGGGAATATTTTTGTCGCGGCGACGATCGCGGTCAACATTATTTGACGGGAAGAAAATTTGTCTGAACCTCGACCATCCTGACCAATCTCGGGGAACGACACCGGCGAGGATGGATATCATACACAGCAGACCCTCTCGGGCTTCATCTATCTGTGATGGACGCAGAGGAGTAACTCGAGGTATCTCAATCCGTGGATCTAGTTGGTTCTTTCATTATGAAGTCGAAGGCAACTTATCTTTCATCCTAGAGAATTCATGAGATCCATGAAAAACACCTAACAAATGATTCCTTTATGCCCAACGAGGGGAAATGTTAGGCTGTAAAGATTACGGTAGTATGTGTACTACGCCACTGCGTCATTGCGTCCGAGCTTTTGATCGCCATTCTTTTTATATTGGAGAACATAGATACAGGCACAGTCGTTACAAATATAACTATTACTACTGTGCTATTAAACATGCTTGAGTAACATAAGCTGCTTACCCCTGCATAACCCCGGCACAAGAACCGAGCCGCTCAGTGACCATAGATGTACCTGTATGTACCCAATTTTAGCGGTTCATTCGGGTACAGCTTAGCATAGTGGATTATCAACCTAGCGGCTAAGGTTGGGTAACGATGGGCAAATAATGAAGCCCAAAGCGAAAGTGTCAATATTAAACTGATCAACCGCGATTGCCGTCTCCAACTGTCACCCAACTTTTGAACCCCTGGATATGTTTTCTCATAGATCTCATCGGTTCTACCTTACCTCGGTTTTACCATCATTGATCACTTTTCCATGAATCTATACAAAAAAAAAGAAGAACAATAAAACGGCTGACGGATGGCGGCTATTGACGCTTCCCGGTGGCTTGTTGGTCTGTTTGCACTCTGATACCGCATTACACAGTGATATGCCCCCCTGTAAGCTTGAAGTCATGAATCCAGTCTTCGTTTGAATCTCCTAAAAGGGTCTGAACTAAGAAACAAGTCTTTCAATTAGATGGCTGGATAAGAATCGGGAATTCAAGCTTGCGATGTAAGTGTGACAGGATTTCAGAGTAGTCAGGCTCATTTTCAACATTCAGGATCCCATGTTGAATGAAGAATTCAATAATAACAATAGCACTGTTTGGCTTGAACTGTCCCCGTTTCAAAGCATAGAGCACTTCGTCAACAGTGTATAAGCTGAAACACTCCACTTCGGAGTCCCTTGGCTTTGGGATCGTGCTTGGATCTAATTCGAGTTCATATGTATACTCGATCTCTGGTTGAAATAGGCCGCCCTCTCCTCCAGCTTGATCCCCACGAATGTGGAAATAAGTGAGGTTGCTCATTGGTTTGACTTTCATCCGCACAATTTCTTCTGGTATGGACGCTTCTTCTTGTGCTTCGCATATGAGAGCTTCAATAGGTAGCTTGCCGGCACCGAGACCGCCAGCTGCAGTGCTATCGAGCATCCCTGGGTAGGTTTGTTTTCTTTCTGATCTCTTGCCAATCCATAATCGAAGATCTTGTTTGTCCCTCACGTAGCACAGAAGTTGGACACCATAAGTCACAATCCCAAACAAGGCACTTGCACAACGCTCTATTTCGAGGAGAACCTCTCCTTCTGGGCCATAGACCGGGAAATTCTCATCGCGCCAACTTTCTAGCATTGATATCACACCTGACTTTCTGGTGGCCTTGAGGGTATCCTCAAGCACTAAAGAGCGCATGTCGACTGTGGCTGTAGCTGGAGTATCTAATGTCACAGTTTGTTTGTGGTGATCGATTGACCACAGATCGGACCACTGCATCTTTTCAACAATTTGGCGAGGAATGTATCCCAATATGGCCGCACAACCGTTCACCCTAAATTTGTAACATTTCCCCAAACCTCCTGATCGAGATGTGGGTTCATCGTAGGAAACGAAACTATCGAATAGCATCAACGTTAACACAAAATGGGGGGATGCATTCTTATGGAAATTCCTTACTTATCGCATCCCTTGACTATATATAAAATAGATTTCGTCATTTTTCCAAGGCGTTAGACTGGGAATGTCCGTGGGAAAGATGAATTAAACAGGAGTTAAGAAGGTGGGGGTTCTCGGCGATTAGCCCCACAATATACAAGTGAGATAGATCTATGGATATCATTCCCATAACTATTTACTATATTTTCTCTTTCTGAAAATAATCCGATGGCAAGAGATTGAGGTACATGGGATTCAGTACACACACGATCTCTCCTAGAAGAGCACAAAACCTTCAATGTTGTCTCAGAAGCGCAGCCCAAAATGCCTATCTAGCTCCTCAGTGTTCGGTCGCCGTTCAGTCGCACCAGCTCTTAAAAGGACGTTCACAACATCTTCATGATGTTTGTCGCGTGCTACAGCCAGTGCAGTGCCGTATCTCCCACATATATTCAGGTTCGCCTTAGCACTGATCAACAATTTCACGATCTCGAGATTTCCGTACTGAGCAGCTGCGATAAGGGCACTGCCATGGTAACCTCCTTGGGCATCAACCTGAGCACCTCGATCCAGAAGGAGTTGCACCAGCTCTACACTCTCGCGACGGGCAGCCGCCTGAAGTGCACAGTTATACTCGAACCCCTCCACATTTGGATTTGCCCCTCGATCCAGCAGAGAGCGCGCGGTCCTTAAGTTTTGGCCCGCTGCGGCCTGATATAAATCTTTGTCTAGAAATTTTTGACTCATGTCGATGTATAGAAGGCTTATCCAGAGGTAGATGTGTAGATAATCAAGAGGGGAAAAAAGGAAAACGCACGGAGGCCTCAAGAATTCTGCGGGGTCGTGTGCTAAGTAGAGACGAAAAGATACGAGAGGGAACGCGGAGACTGGCGGTTATGTTGTATCAATGAATAGACGAAAAGCCTAATTGCAAGTAACGCAAGCGCTATATTTCAAGGGGGAGAGAGGTCGAAGTCGAGGGTCCGATCTAAGATCGGGTCTTACGGTCTGGATTTTGAGCGATGAGCAACTGACGGATCAGAAAGTCCGGGGCAACAGTACAGTTGTTCATTCTTTCGAGCACGTTTTGTCTTCCAAATGAGACCACCCCCTACCATATCCTCTTATTGCCGAGAATTCCACATCTACATCAGTGATTGGAAGGATCAACAGAGCCAGGGATCAATCAACGAGTAATATAGTTATATTTCCACGGGTTCCAGCTCGGGGATACTCGGTTAACTGAGAGATACTCGTAATGAAATAAGCAAATTCTTTGGGTATCCCTGAACCTTTTTTTGAGTATCCCCGAGCTGGTGGCCCGGAAGTAACCGACCGGAGATATCGCAGATAGCGGACTTTAGCGGACTTGTTTCTAGTGCTGGTCTTGACGGAAGAAGGTCTATATGAAATCCTCCCTCTCGGTGGTGGCTGCGCTACAACCTTGAAACCTTCAATCCCATACAAAACAGTGAACAAAAGAAAAGAGCTGACCTGATCTGATCCACCATGCCTCCAATCACAGGTTCCAACATCCTGATCATTGGCGGCTCGTCTGGGATTGGAGCAGCGGTAGCCAAGCTGGCCGCCGCGGAGACGAACGTTCACGTCTCGATCGCCTCGTCCAATCTCGCCCGTGTGGAAAAAACGGTCCAAAGCATCCAAATGGCCCTGCCGAACGCCCAGATCAAGGGCTACACAGTTGATGTCGGTGGGGATGATGCTGAGTCTCGTCTAGAGAAACTATTAGCGGAGGTGACGGCCGCAACAGGCCGTCCTCTCGACCACATCGTCTATACCGCCGTCAAACTCGAGTTTAAATTCCTCCTTGACGTGACTATCGACTTTCTCCGCGGCGATGCGCAGTTTTTGGTCTTTGTCCCGCTTCTCATCGCTAAGATTGCCCCGCCCTTTATGACCAAAAGCTACCGATCGTCTATCACGTTCACTAGTGGTCGTATTGCGGAGAAACCAATGAAAGGTGCGGCGGTGCTGGCGGGCTGGGCGGCAGCCTTGTTTGGTATTACGCGCACCCTTGCGCTCGACTTGGCCCCCATTCGGGTCAATCTCGTCAGTCCCGGAACGACAGATACGGAGCTCCAAGGCCCCGAGGAGCAGCGTGAAAAGAAGATGGCGGCTGCTGCGGACATAGCGCTCTTGGGGAAAGTGGGAACACCTGAAGAGGTGGCCGAGGCTTATATCTACCTGATGAAGGACTCGAACAACACAGGAACTCGTGTAACCACCAGCGGGGGGGACTTGATCCAGTAAAGTAGGGATGTTTTTGCTCAGTTCATTCTTAATGAGCAAGCCATTTGGCCATGTAATGGCTAGGAGCATCGTCTGACGACCTCGGCTTCCGAGGGTCGCAACTTCAGAAAATGGTTGTTCGCGTTGGGAATATGTAGGCAGGGGTACGTGCTATTGCGATCGCTCCTTGAGTATTAGTAGAACATCCCTGTTGTGGGCTTTCTCGATGTCGCTCGAGTGCCCCTTGGTGGTGACTGCGTTCTTGCAATACCGGTAGCATTAAGCCAATCTGCTCGCCTTGTTGGGTTAACGAAAAGAGAGGTAACATAGAGAGATATTGAGTGCTTAAAGTGAATCTGAGTTCTTGGGCATTAACCTTGGAACCTTACAGCCGGGTCCCTGCATAGCCCCACATGGCTTCGGGTTCCGAACCTTGGAATGGGCGGCTTAAATATCTCCCCGCCCGACCCACCCACGAGATCGCCCCGTCCCCTATCTACATACACCTGATCGGGTCTTCGTGGGGCTCCTTAACGGGCTGAACATGCACCAAAAGAATAACAAGAAGCAAAAAAGAAGCGTCGGCCTGAAAAGCGATGGCTTGGATGATTAACCCACCGTTTTGGCCGCTCTTATCGAGGCATTACGCTGATGATTGGTGATGTTCCCTACCGGGAAAGCAAATTATTTTGTGTGGTTTCTTTTCTTATATTATTTGAAATTCTCACCCAAAGAAGTCGCGAAGTTTTTATCCGACCATTTTTCTTTCAAGCGGCCCTTGATTTCCGTCGCGACCATCTCCACCAATGCACAAGCCCGCTTGATATGGTGGCTTGCGGCCCATTCTAGAGAGCAAGGTTCATAGGCTTGTGCATTGTGACGATAAAGTGTAGCGCTTAGGAATGAATGGAGGCGTCTACATGCCTGATGAAGGGCATTAATGCAGTTTTCATCGTCGAGAAAATCACATATTAAGTCGAACAGCTCATTTGGCAGGCTCAGCAACTGCATACATAGTGCCTGAAGACAAAAAGACAGCAGGTTTTTTGCAACAATTAAGGGTGGCCCCCTGACAATGCTCCAATCTGTAGTGGAAAAAATGTCACTAGTCCCCGAGTAGTTTAGTGAGGCTGGGTCGAACGTTCCCCTCCCCAGGTTGAGCGACACTCATCGGGTCTACGGGAGACGTGCAGAGGAGTTAGTTTCCGCTTTGTATAAATCCCAGTAATCGAATATCTCTTTGATTCCTTGAACTTGGAATACTAGCCTCAAATCAATCGCGAAGCTCATGGGCAGCGAAACGGAATTGGTTCGGGGGAAATTTGTTATCACCTGGGCAAAAGGTCCTACCTAGGCAAGCGTCCCCAAACCCGTTTTTATAAGTTTCTATTTGGCACAAGTAAGACAGTACGCTAGTTAGTAGCTTTGCGACTCATTCCTCATTTTGGTTATCGGATCGGATACTACCGAAACTATTAAGCGGAAAAGGCCTGTGATATAATTAGCGGCATGGTTCGAAGTAGTCTTCCGCAAAGCCCAACTTTGGGCCGAAAGGCCGGGCTCGGAACCCGACCCTCAACGAGCTGGGCCCCGGCTCGAAGGGGGTCGTCGAGCCCCACCTCGTCGGTCCCCCTTTGAGCTTAGGAAGTGGGCTCGAAACCCTCAAAAAGATCGGAACGGAAACGGAACGGAACGGCTCGGATCGGATCGGGTTTCGAGCTTTTCGAGCTTTGCGGAAGTCTAGTTCGAAGTATACAACACCAATATAAGTTTAGACTAGTAACTACCACGATCCATGTGGGTACGTGTACGTTGCTCTGACTCACAATTTAGTGCTGACTCGTTACAACATAATATAAATTTGCTGAAATATCGCGCATGAAACTACTGTGCCTACAACTGCGCGCCCTTCGCACTCTTCACCCGCGCCCTCGACCCAGCGGACGTCAAGACCATGACACCAAAATGGCAAGCCATGCGTCTCCTCCACGGAGTCCGAGCTATAGTTGGCGGTCAAGGTCCCCCTTTGATTCTCGTTCCAGGCTGGCCACAAACAGCAGAGGCATTTAGCGATATATTCGAGCCCATTTCAAAACATTATCAATTTTTCGCTCTCGATCCTCCAGGCTTAGGTGACTCGCTTCCTCCATCCAATGGCTATGATACTGCCAATGTGAGCAAAATCATGGCAGAAGCGATTCACGATGTCTTGAAAGAAAGACCATACCATCTAGTTGGTCACGACGTGGGGGGATGGATTGCTTATCCTTGGGCGGCTCAATTTCAATCGAGAATTAAATCGCTCAGTATACTAGACGCGGGAGTACCGGGTTTCATGCCTCAGCTTCAGTTTCCGTTGTCTCGCCAGACCAATATGCGTCTTTGGCAATTCTCGTTCAACGCGCTTCCTGAATTGCCCGAAATTCTGACTCGCGGCCGTGAGCGGGAGCTACTGACCTGGTTCTTCAATATGAAGACGGCTCATCCGGATGGTTTACCCAAAGATCAACTTGAACGCTACATCCAAGCCTATTCACGACCAGGGGCAATGAGTCGGGGGTTCGAGTATTATCGAGCTGTTGAAACCAGCACCGAACAGAATCTGGAATATGCGAAAACACCGCTCGATATCCCTGTCTTAGCTTTAGGTGGCGCCATGTCCGTCGGTTCGGACATGATTCGCTTGGTCCAGAACTTCGCGACCAACGTTTCTGGAGGCGCGATTGAGGATTGTGCGCACTTCCTCCCCGAAGAGCAGCCATCTGCTGTCGCGCAGAGACTGCTGGAGTTTTTGGAGGCAAATCAAACAGCCGACGCACCCTCCAGCATATAATGACTGCGAGGTTTTCACAGGCCCTCAATTTCTCTAGGCAGCCGAAGATCATACAGTGGTTCTGTGTATTATACAAACGTTTGATTTCCTAGTGCTCGGTGGGATTTGTGATCGAGGCATGTTCTCTCGCCTATTTAAAGACATTGTTATGAGATTCCTCTGTCATTAGCATGATACGATCCGAAATAATCTTGCGGAGCGGATGCCCTGCTGTTGACCTTGTTTGTAGCTTCCAACGCGACTTGATAGGCATTGATCGACTAGCTGGCCCCAACGAGAATAGGTTCGAGCAGTTTCTCCGTAGTCTATCAAAACTTCAAGTTCCGAACTGCTGTTATAATCCTCGCGTGACGTCGAATCTTGTTAGAACGTTTCCTAGTTTCATGGCTTCTTGCTTCTTCGACAATTCACCTCCATTCCCTCGTTGCTATTTTTCTTTTGTTTCTTTTTTCAAAATATTATAATAGATAGATCCATACATTCTATGAGTAATGGTTATACTACGTGAAAGCCTAACCAGGGGACTGCAACGAATCAAGTCCGCTGCAGGAATGACGTTGTAACTTTACCACAACTACTGGACTGAAGTGGTCGCTTGTGAGACTAGACACCTACGGCCCGAACCGCGATAAAGGTCCTCAGGTCACATATTACATCTACCTACTATATTTTCCTCTCACGTTCGCTGTAGGATGTAGGCATTCTATTGTAGGGTAGAATCTGTCAACACAATACACAGTAGTTTACCACTAGACCACAATAAAAACCAATTTTCCTGTTTATCGCCTAGGAGGCTTGTATTGCGCTGTCAGAATCAATTTACTTGCAATCGCTGAGTGAAGTGATGACTGACCCTAATTCTATCGCACGCCGATGCTTCCAAGATTGAACCCGACCGTCACCTCATCACATGCTTCGCGAGATATGGACCAGCGCTCCCCTTCAACATTCACACATCAAGTGAACGATTTTTTATTCCCAACCAGTTATACATCCGCCTTCACAATTGCAGCCAAATATATTGCATGCTAGCGAAAATCAACACAAGTTGGTGAATCGTGATCAATAGGTAGTAAACTTACGTCCTTTGCCACAGTAGACCCCATTGACTTTTTTAGGACCACAAAAAGTCTAGTAGACAAATTAGTAAAAGTTGTCCGGAGTTAAACAATTGAATATACGTACACCATAGCCTGGGACTTGGTTAGCTCTTTCGCAACATTCGGCGATTGCGGGCGTGAGATAGAAGCTCAGGGCAACGAAGGAGGCGAGGCTAAGAAGCTGCATAGCGTTGATCTTTCGCTGGATTTTCGGTAGAATATATGATAGTGGAAAAGGTTCTTAGAGGTAGCTAGGAAGGAAATATGGTTTGATGCCGAAGGAACGTGAGACGCAGGTATTTATATGGTTAAAGCAAAACAAATAGAGGCCATCCTGGTCTGAGATGTACATAGTCTGGTTTCCAAATCTTAACAGGGCGCGACTTGGCCTCGATGACAGTTCACGGCGACTCAGATAGCATCCTATCTAGACATCATAGCTGAGCTTGCGTCTATCATTGATGTCATCCTGTCTCGGAGGGCTCACAGGTCAATTGGTGGCAAGTGGTGGCTGGCTGACCGTCCCTGTACCTTGTCCTTGGGTCGATGTCATGGCACGTGCTTGTAAAAAGAGACGTGCTCCTCAATTGTGGAGAACGAACGCACGATAACTATGGAAAGAGCAGAAGTACGAGGCACCCTCGTCTATATAGGCTTCCCGCATACTGTATAGTGTGTTTGTTGGTGCATATGATCTGTAATATGCAGGACACTAAGCACAAACGGACTGCCGAGGTTGCATGCATATTCCGTGAATAGTGGGTCCAGCAAAACCGAATTGGGGGGTTGTCAGGTTGTCAGGTTGTCAGGTGGTAATTTACTAGTTGCTTCTAGTAGGTCATAGTAGGAGGTTAGTAGTAGGTTGAAATTACTAGTGAGAGGTAGGAAGTATAAATTACACCCTAGTGTGTTGGTGGGCTTGGCATGATTAATGAGCATCCAAAGGAGAGCAAATAATTATACATTATCATTTATTCGTATTCATGTGCAGCTCTAATGCGAAGCTGATAGCAGGCAAGTTCAGCTAAGTGATTGACGCCAGTTCGGCTTTTGCTGTTGCTACATAAGTGTTTCTCGTAGCACAGATACGGATACTCCATGCATCAGGTCATGTACCCCGCTCCCCTTTGCCCTCGAGGCTAGCTGACTGTCATTGTACACTGGATGCTGTGACGCCAATGCTACACAATACTCCGCGTATGTCCTCGTACTTGCAGGAAATGCCTCAGCTCGATACAGTTGAATACCCTGGCTTCATGCCGATACAACTAGTTGCATAGGTATGCAGAGGCTTGCGTAGTATGAAACACCAACGTGCTTAGGATCAGACAGCAATAGTTGCCGATCCTTAGCTGCCTAATTTCATGGTTGGCAATCATGGCTGGCTGAATTTAGGATTATGCGCGCAAGTCCATATGGCCTGTGGCCTGAAAGGTATATAAAGGCATTCAAAGTGTGCTCTTCCAAATATTGCAAATCAAACTACATCTATCTTTCACTTGAACCAGCACATTCGAGACAGTCAACCAAGCCACTTCTATAGTCACCATGTCATCTTCTGTCGAGTACGGAGGCAAGTCGGGCGGCCACTCCTTCAGTTTGCTTTCCGCAGACCAGGTTCAACCAGTGCAAAAGATCGATGTCTGGATTGCCGATCATGACGGAGCTCTCATCGTGTCCAAAATTGAACTCTTCTGGCGGGATGGTAGCAGGGGTTCCACCGGAGAGGATACATCTGGAAAACTATACACCCACAAGTTCGCAGAAGATGAGATAATCACTGAGTTTACCATCCACGCTGGATCATTTGTCGACGGCATATCTTTCAAGACAAACAAACTCGCCAGCGAATTTGCAGCTCGCGGCCCCGGAGGCACGGCGCATCAGATTGATGTTGGTAATGGCAAGCTCCTGGGCTTCACAGGAAGGTCGGGATACGACATTGATGCTATTTCTGCCCGCTTTAACTAAGTTGGTCAGTTTATTTCTTCAAGAGAATATGTTCCATCCAAGTTAGATGGACAAAGAGACTAACAATCGTATAGAGGCAGCCAATAATTATTGGCAACTTTCCCAGGTGCTTATTAAGTCTCGTTTTAAATGTTCTACCATGCTATACAGCTATGGAAGTTGAGATGACGGCTGTTCAAGTTGATGTTAGGAAGGATGCACCTGTTGTTGATATTTGCGCCCTAAGACGCTCAGAGTTATACCTTAGTATGGGTTTTTACCCCTTGGATCCATTGGGCTTTCCCCATGCTTTTATGCGAATGCAAAGGTTACCGTTTTACTATTATTAAGGTCTTGATAACATTTAGGGGTTCATCGTACAGTATCATAAAAGCATTCTGGTTTGTGTATTATATGCAGTTAAGAAGATTATCCCATGAGAGAGTGTGAGGCTCATAGTTTACAATGATATTCTTATAATTGGCCTTGTAGGTACAGGAAGCGCGTGCAAAGAGGTATATTTAGGTAGTAACATATATGGTGAGGTTTATAGCCAGGCAGTGAAGACCCTGTGTCATAGAGATCCATCTCATCGCAAGGTTCAACAAAGTCTCGCTCAATTTTACTCTCCTTTAAATTCTTCCAACCATGTCTAACTAGAATATTTCTCAGCCTCTTTGTCCGCTGGGAGGAAATAAGCGATATATTTCGTTGTGAGCCTCATGAAATGGATATCTTCTTACGCGTCTGGTCAAGTCCACACTTGCACAACATATCCAACAATTTCCTGCTGATACCGAGCTTCTCCGGAAATCTAAGCACGACTTCCAGGTCGACGATAGGTCACGACAGTTTCATAACTCCTAAAGATGAGAGAGAGGTTCACGGTGCAAAAGCAAAAACAAAAACATACAACAGTGAGGATTCGCTGGTGGTCACCCACCCAACTACTAACTCACCGGCGTGTGGCTTAAGTACGGCTGAGCGGACGGGAAGCCCTGTTTTCCACACCCTATGGTCGTATGTATCATGTTAAGTGTGGGAGAGAATAAGATAGCTGAAGGATTTCTGTTGATTATGTAGTTGGATCTAACCTTGCCGCCGCTCCTGGGCTCCAGGCACCAAGTGGCTGTGAGTGCGGGGGGAAGGGGGGCCGGAGGCGTTTAATTTCTGCCGGAGCGGTGTAGAGCCGAAACCTTAGACCCCTTATCCAGGTGCAACTCATACTATCCACCCTTTTGTTCCTGAGGCTATCTTATACGCCTTATGACACAATAGAGATGGGCGGCCCCTCTAGTAAAGGATGTTTGCAGTGTATAAGGCGCAAGATCAAGGTTAGTGCTCATATGTTGCAGTACCCTGCCATTTTTAACCTTTTTCGTTCTGCAAGAGACAACTCTGGAGAAAAAAAAAAAGACAAGTAACATAAACTAAAGCATAAATAGTGCGACCAAACTCGCCCGGAATGTCTGCGGTGTATCAACTGGGGTTCGGAATGTCCAGGTTATAATCGTGTTCACAAATTCAAGGACCAGACGCGACATATCACCCGAAAACACGGTCAACCGACAATGGACGAAGCCTTTGCCCCAAATTTGACCCGTGAGGCGATTAATATCCAAACGCAGGAATTATTTGAAGCATGGTTAGACTACCATTTTCCAAGTTACAAGGCTTCCTTCGACTCCCGTGTGGAGATGAATTGGATGAACTTTATACGAAGCAGGTGGTCCACGTTTCCGCAGGCACTAATCTGGGCAGTCCGCGCCTTAACCTCTTTACGCATGGGGGCAGCACGAGGCAATAATGAAATCATAGTTTGCGCTCGTCATATGTATGGTCGGGGTATAAGCCATCTAGCCGCTCTCCTACATACACGAGCCGCACTAGCAGATGAGACACTTGCAGCTGCGATTTTGCTAGGCGGATATGAGGTCCTAGATGGTAGTAATGATCGCTCGTGGATCATTCATTCACATGGCATCCGCCAGCTGTTTTGCGCCCGTGGCCCTTCAAAACATACACATGGAATAGGTCGGACTCTTCTCCTTTCTTGGCGGCCTTACATCGTCGCGGATGCCTTTATCCATACGCAGCCCTGTTTCCTAGGTGGTTTGGACTGGGCGTGCGCATCAACGACCCCAGAGGTTTCCAGGGCAAAAGACCAGTCGCAGGAAACTAGTATCCTAGGTCAGACGATGGACTATGCATTTAATGAAGTCGCCAAATGCCCCGGCTACTATGCAATGACCAAATCACGATGTCGGACACAAATTTCGATCCATCCATGCTCAACGCCCTGGTGGGTTGTATTCTCAAATCAAGAGAAAGCCTTGTTCAGCTTCACAGCACACTCGTGGACACGAATCCCCCAGCATCCTTTGTTGGGGTGATTCCGCTGGCATACGCAACGACCCTGGTACAGGGAACTCGGCATGGAATCAATTCTGCTGTCGCACTGCTCGATCAGTTAATGACGTTGCTTAAGTCTTGCCTAAATAGGGGGACCAAACCTATTATGGTGACAGACTTTGACGATAAGTCCCAAGGAGACCAACGGCGACTTTTCGCGGGACTTCAGGCTCTCAAAACCAATACGAATCAATCACCTCTTTCTCAAGATTCAGAAGACCCGAGTTTTTCTATCTATACTATCGGGAATCAGCTGGATAAATTTTCCTTGACAATGGGCATGGGTAGTTTGTCACCAGATGCATGCGGTTGTCCACAATTCTCAGCGCGTATCTGAGGGGACATCGTTCCATCTCTTTTTTTTCCCCTGCCGTCTCTTTGCAAGTAATCTCGTCCCGATCGACCTCACTTCATAAGTACAACATAAGTACCACATGGATGGCCAAGTCAATGGAGCAAATAGCGAAGGATATCTCCCAAGACACTTCGTGTTATACGGTAGAAACCTTCAGACACTGAGCCCCACACAATGCTTCCGGGAAGTAAGCACAGCCGATCAGCATGTGACACTTTTCATTCCCGTATGGATGATGACTCCTAACATGTTTGGTTAGAGTGCGATCCACAGCACTGAAGCACCGAAGCACCGTATGTCCATGGTAAAGGCACTCGGTACTCTCGAGCTACAACACGGAACTGGTGAGTATGGGTGTAGGTGATGTATCGGTCACAATGTATTCATATTTATGGTGAAGTCTAATATGTAATGATATAATGGGAACCCACAATGCAGATAGGGTGATGCATATACTCTATGTGTCTAAGAAACAAGAAGTGATCTACAGAAGTCAATGATCGATGCTGACGATGATCTAGCTACTGCCATGAAGCTCTTTAATAGCTTCATGTAGACAAAACGGACAAAGCAACAAAGGCTTAAAAGTCCCAAATGGAGTGAAGAGAGGTCTGTTAACCTACATATGTATGCATCACATTAGAACTCTGATCTCCTATATTTCCCGTACTCATCACGGGAGTGGCATTCAGCATTCATTCGACCCGCCCATGCTAATCAAGGGCAGCTGCCGTGGACTCTTTCATGGGCGCAATTACAGGACTGCCGCTCTCCTTGTTTGCTTGAACAGACGTCAATTGCTTGGCAGTCTCGAAGCTGTAGTGTGGACCTCGGTACTCGGTCCTCCCGCGGACGAACCCGAACCACCACAATGCAGTCAATGTCATCAAGCCGACAGTGATGACGCTTGTATAATTCATGTTTCCAACGGTGGCAGGCATTACGAATGGGAAGCAGAAAAATATCACGGTGACGACGATATACACCAACGCGACGATATTCACCACCATTCCCAAGTTCTTGCCCATATAGAAGGGCCCGGGGACTATGTTCCGACGGCCAGTCAACACATGGGGGAGGATAGCGCCCAGGTAAGATAGAGTGCTCAACACGATAAAGGACGAGATGAGGGCTTGGAAGGCTGTTGTGCTGCCGACGTAAATACACCCGATACAGGTAACCATTGCACTCATAGCGACTGTGGCACGGACGGGGGTGTCTAATGTAGGATGAACTTGCGCAAAATAGTTCGAGAAAGGCGTTGCGTTGTCCCGGGCCAAACTCCACCACATCCGTCCGCCAGTCACGAGCGTGCCGATTAGGGTTGGGAAGGTAGCTAGGAAGAGCACAGCGATGAGACCGATGGCACCGGTGGTGGATCCCGTAGCTTGTCGGTAGATTTCAGCAGTAGGAAAGTAGCCCACGTTGGTGTTGAAAACCATATCGATGTCCTGGATCGAATAGAAAAGGGCGATCAGATAAACGAAGGAGGTAGTGAAGGCCGTCAACATTTGTATCATGATACCCTGGGGGACTTTGACCTGTGGCTTGGGGACTAAAATAGCATTGGGAGTTAGAATCTGTTTATCCTCGTTGGAAAGTTGGGACGAGAGGTGCAGCACTCGACACATTCAACATACCCTCTTCAGATAAGTGACTGATACAATCAGGAACCCCGACGGCGAAGGCGGCGTTAAGTAACCCCGTGATAAAACACAACCCATCGGACCAGCCGCCAGTCATATTATAGTATTGCGTCCATACCTGCTTAGAGCTCGCGTGTGTCTTTGGCATCGCCGCGAGGACCACCACAGTTGCAAAGAGTCCGGTCATTGATAGGACCAGCGCGATTCGATTAATCATAGGGATAAATTGGTTCCCTAGACATACAATTGCACAGCATGTCCAATTGACAATTTGGAACACAATAAACACCTGCCAGGAATGCCAAGTGACATCAGAATGCCGAAGCAAATACATGGCCACCGCTTCATTGCCTAGCATGGAACTCATCGACGAGGCCGAGAGGAGCCAGGCGCACGCATTAAGATAACCCGTAAAGAATCCGGCGGCGCGGCCATACTTCCCACTCAGTACGGTGGACCAGTAATATACTCCGCCTGCGGAGGGCATAGAAGATGCCAATTCGGCCAGCGAGGCGGAAATCGCGGTATAGAAGACGCTCACGAGTATCAGGCCATAGAGAAGAGCCATCGGACCTCCATTCATGAGTGCAGTCACAATTGTGCCACCAGTTGCGGCCCATGAACTAATACATTCTCCAAAGTTAGTTGAGGGCACGGACGGGGACAGGTTCAAGTCACTGACTTCGCGATCACAATTCCCAAGCTTGTCACACTCCAAAGCCCGAAATTCCGCACCAGTTCCTGTTTGTGACCCAGAGCAGCCTCCAGGCGCACCGTGTCTATCTCAGTGCTGTCCCTCGGCCGAGTCTCGCCGACCTGGGCAGTTTGCTTCTCAGTGACTGCCATAGTGTGTTGTGTCATCTGTCAAATGAGACGAACTGATGTCAACAAGGAAAAGAGCGAAGTAGGATAGAAATCGAGAGAGAGGCAAGAAAAACAGCAAGACATGAAGCCCCGCTAGTGTCCCAGAAATTTAAGGCAAAAGCTTCCCCATTCGTCGAAGGCGGGTGGATACATCCATGGATGCAACACGTTGATCGTGAGGTGCAATGCAATCCCAAACCTTTAAAATCTTCGCCCCTATTCGAGCTGGGGCCTGGTCTCAACTCAGTTGAACTTAATAGGCCACAGGGACTTAATCTAAAACAAGTGAGAACCCCACTGTGGTGACGGACCCATTTATTAGCATTCCAGGATGACCGTCGGGCTAAAGGGCCCGGTTGGGGGTTGTAATAATATTGGACTGATAGTAGAAAGTAAGCACTTTAACATGTGGTAAAATTCCCCGGATGAATCAACAATTCTGCAGGGGACACTGCAGGGAACATTGCAGGGAACATTGCAGGGAACATTGCAGGGAACACTGCAGGGAACAGAAGTCTAAGGGAAATGGCCCCCATTCGAAAATGCCAAGAGACAAGGATATCTCCGATGGGCTCGGACCCCTCGGAGGGGGCGGGCCAATGGGGCTCTCCGACCGTCCCGACCTCGGGGAGCTCCGGCTCACGGCCCGAGTCGATCTATAACCTCCAGACCATGGTTAGGGTATAAGGATAGTATAAGGATAGTATAAGGATAGTAGTAAATTGAGAGCAATAGAGAAACAATGTGGATTTGATGGGAGGTTGACAGGGGAAAGAAGAAAGATAGAAGGATCCAACTCTATTTAGCAAAGGCCCCCTAACCTCCAAGGTTACTAGCCTTAGACACCCATTATTTTCATTACCTTACCACCTGCAGGGATTAACCATGCCAAGCCTACCCACACCGGCTATATTGTACGTGTTGGTAGGCTTGGCACGGTTGGCCCACTTCTCTTATACCACTCCTTTACGAGTATTTGGCTCTAGTGGGCTGGCCCCCCAGGGCCACCTGGTCTGATTACTGGCAAACAAGTGCCGCGTGCGATCACCATTACTGGCCTGAGAGTTTAGGCTACCAAACAAAAGTCCACAGACGTGCTGTGCGGTGTCAACTGCTCCTCAAAGCCCCTCAAAGCCTCTCAAAGCCCATCTATATGTCTCATTGCTCCTATAATCGTCTTTACTGATCCTCCCTTACCAGATCTCTTGGGGGTGTGAGGGGAGGAGGGAAGCGGATGTTTCTCCTAGATTGGAGCACTAATAGCTCGCACACGAGCTTAGATCGATTGCACGAAATTTTATTATGGCCCCCATGCCAATACTCTTTCCCTTAACTCAGACCCGCCCGAGCGTATATGTCGGTCCTTCGAGCCGAAAGATTTCCGGTTATTCCGAGCCCAATTCCATTCCCAAGGGTCGTCGAGAATATCCTCAACTCTCATATTCCCCAAGTCTCGGCTTGATATTTACTCCGATCTTTACTCCTGCGACCTTGTGAGGTACATTCGGTTAACGAGGAAGGCGACCATTTCCCTGCCAGAATGGGGCACGTATCGCCCACGCCCCACCAACTGCTGGTAGAAGCTGTGATCTTTTGGAGTATTGGAGCGGTACTCTACATTGGCCGAATGTATGCGTGAACTATCTGTACCCTAAACATTGAAGAGAATTGAAAGAGACTGACTTTATGAACAGAGCCTCCCGGTTAATGTCAAATGTAGCAGTCCAGGGGATATCATGTACGCAAAAAAATTACTTCCTTTCGCTTGAGCCATAACTCACCAGCACATTTCAGCGGACGATTATGTGATGACGGCAACATTTGTAAGTCCCCTGCTTTGGCCCGATTCGTGACCCTCGACTGACCAAGGACTCGATCCCGATAGTTAATATATACATCCTTGCTGATCTTGATTCGGATCTCCGCAAAATACGCGACAAACCTGATAGACCCGAGCGACTACGCCGAGGTACTCTCTGACCCCCAACAAGTTCACGATCGCATCCTCGGAAGCAAAATTGTTATTGGGCTGGAACAATGTATGCTCTTTGTAACCTGGGGGGTAAAAGTCTGCCTGTTGATACTCTACTGGCGGATCACCAAGAACCTGCCCTCGAACCTCTATGTCAAGATTCTCGCCGCTTATGTGGCGCTTGGTTTTGTCGTAATTATGGTTACTTACTACGCCGTCTACTGCCGACCCTTCTCACAATATTGGGCGTTGCCAGTGTCGAATTTGCAGTGCGCCACGTACCAACACTATTCGATCACACAGGCAGTTTTCAATATTTCATCGGACGCCTTTATGTTTGCCATTCCGATTCCGCTTATCGTAAAGGCGAGGCTTCCACTACGCCGGAAGATGCTGCTACTCTGCGTGATGAGCCTGGGTCTGTTCACGATCATTGCCGCGATCCTGAATAAATACTTCAACTTTGCCTCCCCCTTCACCACCGTGTACCAGATCTGGTATATACGTGAGGCTAGCACTGCTATCTTTGTCGCCAATATGATGTGCTGGTGGCCGCTCCTTCGGAAGCTGTTCGGTGTTAGAGCCTTCCAGTACCACAGCAGCCGTGGACGGCCATCCCGGAACACCGACAACAAAGGAAGCAATCTCCACTCGAAGGCTGCTAGCTCGCAGGCCCGCGCATCCTTCTCGTTATCTCGCCCTTTTCATCTCTCTCGACCCGGTTTCCGCAGCTCGTCAAAGGGTCCTACGGCCACTGGACACAGCAGTGCAGCACACTCTAGCCAAGAGGCGATAAATCTGCCTACGGGTGGGATCATGGAGGATTTGGATCGCGTGGATAATGTTCCGCTTCAAGTTTGGGGCAAGGGTAACGAACGAGGCACCGATGTTGAAAACCTCACGACCCAGGAATCCATCGCAAAGTTTGAACAACGGGATCACGGGGCAGAGGCTCCTCTTGGCGATCGGATTTACTTAACTCGCGAGTTTGACATCCGCTCTGATGCTAGGAGCGGACACTCGCCTCCATGACATGGGTGTAAAATTATATATAATTGTTTGACTATACGACTTGCCCTGAGTTGATCTCTAGGTGCCTGCACACATTAATTATCTCTCACGCGTAACATGATGAATACGACCATAGGGTGTAGGAAAAAGGGATTCCCCTCCGCTCAGCCGTAGTTAAGTCAATTCTCGAGGCGCCTTGAACACTAAAGTGGCGAGGAAATCTGTTGTCTACCCATTGGATTGCAGAGTGTTACTATAAAAAATCCATCCAAAACCTTGTTCAATTGTTAAGACCCTATTCGGTAAATTGAACAAGTCCAATGTTACATCATGGGCAACTGGTTGTGCTAAGTAAATCCTCAAGCGAATCCTCGAGAAGAGAAACCGACATAATAGTCCCGTTTACCCAGAGACACCCCTTCCTTCCGCAAAATGCCATAGGCAGTGGTAAGATGGAAGTAAATATTCGGCAAGGCAATGGTATGGGCAAAAATCGCACCGCTGACTTCCGCAGCCTGGTCGGGACCCAGTTGAGTGAGCTTAAGCTTATCGGCGTGCTGGTCGACGACGTCTCTGTCGGCCTCGTTGAGCGCTTTTAGCACCTTCTCAATGCGCTCGTAGCATTCGGCATATGTGGTGGGTTTGCCTTGAGTGATTACCGGCTCCCGACCGGTCAGTCGGGCGACCAGGTTTTCGGAGAATTGGGTTGCGAGCCGCACTTGGTCGGTCACCGGATACATGTCCTCACATAAACGTGCATTGAGCAGATCGGTAGCATTAGGGTGCTGCTCGGCTTGTTGGAGGAAGTGGGATAGGGAGCCGAGGATGTGTTGGGTCACCACGATGGTTCCGTCATAGAAAGTGTGGACCATGTTGAAGTATATTGTAAGAGATTTGATGTGTGAAGTCGTGAGGGAACAGGCTTGAAGAGTTTGAGGGAAATGTTTCCAGGTCGAGGTTACATGGTCATCCTGGAGAGGGGCCGGAACTAACCATCTCTAGTTAGAATTTTGGGGGCTAAAAATGCTAAGGCGCCAAGGGACAAGTTCACGTTTAGGCATTTTGTCTTTGTTGGGATAAACTAGGATATGGATCCACCTATGTTTACTTGGTATGTCTTATGTTTTGTTACATCTTGGTCAGAATCATATATAAATTGCCAGAGATAAGAGGTATACCTAGGTAAAGATATATAGTTGTTAATGTGCGCTGATTGGCCATAGAACTTAGCCGGAAATAACCAAAGGTATTTACTCTATCGAGAAACGCATGCTACACAGGCTTAGGTGAGAGAGAAGAGAGAGCCATAGAAATTAGTATCAAGTTGTTCAGATAAATAAACTATCAGAAATCATAGCAATCCTTAGACTGGTAATATGAGCTGCTACACAAAACATATTGAGTGCAGACTTTACCTAGAACAGTAGGCCATAGGATATTGATTGATTGGACGAGGATAGGTGATTTGAAGAAGAATATTAACTGGGTGTCTTTTATAAATCCATATACAGGAAGGATAGCACTAGTCCAGAAATGGGTTAGTGGGGCTAGATCGGATCCTTCCGCCCTGCGGTGCCCTGCGGTGACGTCGGCGATCAATCCGCTCAGGCTGAATTTTAATCTTTTGTCTTTTTGTGCTCTCTCAGAGGCACTCATGTAGAACAAAAGTTGTGATATCAGAAGGAATGCAGGTCTGAGATGGTCTATCGACGCTCGCACAACAAATCCCGCCATGGCTGTACCAATTGCAAGCGGAGGAGGGTGAAGGTATGCAGAACATCCCTTTATCAACGTCCACTCGCTGACCCCAGACCTAGTGTGATGAGCAACGACCAAATTGCACTATCTGTACCCAGCGACAGGAAGAATGCGTCTACAGCTCGGAGGTTCCCTATTTCTTCGCCGGCAAACAGTCGCGAAAGCCCTCCCGCAATAAACGGTCTCCAACCACAGGTCAGGCGTTAAATGCCACCTCCGTCTCTGAAGATGAGGCATCGGCGCTTTTGCATCAGATGGGGTCGGCACAGATCTCAACTGGTTCTGTGTTGCATATGGAGGAGTTAGAACTCGAGCTGCAGTGGATCATGCAAACCCACAAACTCCTTTCCCGCAACGAAGAAACCCGAAAGGTTTGGGAAATTCTGGTTTTGCAAGAGGCTTTACAGCAGCCTTTTCTCATGCACGGCATCTTGGGCCTATCCGCTCTACATTTGTCGCACCTTCGCGCCGACAACAGCCAAGCGAAGTGGCTGAGTATCGCGATGTCGCATAAGAATGTGGCCATCTCCATGTTCTCCAAGCAACTTTCCAATATTGACACATCTAATGTCAAAGCAATGATGAGCTTCGCCAGTCTTGTCGTGGCATTCGGTCTAGGAAGTGCACTCACTTCCGGCTCTCCCGAAGGCCCGAGCCTCAATTCCTTAATTGAAATCTTTACCCTCTCCCGCGGAGTCCAGGCGGTCGTTAGTGCGGAACCTGAATTTCTCCGACAGAGCAACTTTGCTCCGCTTTTTGATGCGACTCCGCCACAGGTTTCTTGGCCTGATCATGTCCTCGTTGCGTTTGATCGTCTCGAAAGATTGAACGTACAATGTGGGCAGCAATTTGCTCATCACAATACTGCCGTCTATGAGCAGGTCATAGAGTATTGGCGCGAACTGGCAGCCTTCACATTGCTACAGCCTACGTCTATGACCCTTGCTGCTGGCTTTGCTATTCGAGCTCCTGAAGTCTATCTAAGCGATCTCACAAGCAGGCAACTATATTCCTTGGTTGTGCTGGCTCATTATTGTGGCTTCTTGCATATGGCTCGGGAGAATTGGTGCGTGGGGCCTTGGGGTCGTGTGGTTTTAGGAGAAATTCAACAGTTACTTCCCCCAGACTGGCAACACCATATTGAATGGCCCGTCAAGCAAGTTTGGGGGTAGAAAGCGATCAAACCACGAGATGGCCAATGGAAAACGAGATATATCTCTGGAATATTCGCTTCATATTCTTTGCTATTCAAATAGCATAAACTCTCTTCATCGCGACGACTTCTTACCCATCTTAGAAAAGTGGAGAAATACATCATATTCGGGACTAGCGCTCGTACTCGTAAAATATGCCACTTGCGACCTCGGGAGACGTGAATTGAAGTGGATTCAAGCATTGACAGAATACATATGAAAATCAGCTTATCTTTCTAAAATTGCAGCAAAGATTGGATTCATCGGGGGAGTCCACTTGAGCTGAAGCTGATCACCAGGCCCACTTAGTACTGTCTTTTTCCCAATCGGCCTCATCAGGCGGTATAGCCAAGCCCCAGCCGGAAAAGGTCCTGTCGGTAAATTTCTCTTTGGGGTCAAGGGGGACGGGGTTTCGGAACCCTGCAATGTGCCTAAAGATAGTCAGCCTATTCTGTTTTACACTAAGTGTACAGCAGATGCTACATACATCGTCTCTGTAGACTCGTCGTAGATGATGTTCTGCAGTCCAGGGATGACTGGCTCCCATCCATAACGTCTCAACTCTCTTCGATCTGTTAGTTTACTCTCGACTCGTACAAAAAGGTGTTGTGGCATACTCCCAGACATTGAAGAACTTTGCGCGGACGATCTCGCGCAATGGTGCTGATTTGGGGTCCCAGAACTGATTTTGATCCAGTGACTTCCCGGGGACCTTGTCCCACACAATATATATAATGTAACCATCTGGCACCAAGCTATCATTGTCTTGATTTTCCTCTTTGTAGGCGAGTAGACTTGGGACCACGGGACATTGTCGTAATCTTAGATCCTTTAGTGCGTCTAGCTCTCGATTCTTTCGTGGAGGAGCGGCCTGTTGTTGGCGAACCTCAGGTCGTTGGGACTCAGTTCCGGCGATAGGAATCTGAAAATAGGTTCGCATAAATGCCTTCTTGTTGCTATCTGTCGCACTGTGGCAGAGATATTTAAACACGGCAGAGGGCCATCTCTTGTCATTTGGTAGTGCGGAATCAGCCCATCCCTGTAAACGTAATCCCATACATAAGGAATTGTCACATAATGCTTGTTGTGGAGTGCACCCCCCGACCTTCCATCTCTCACTTCCAACTCTCACTTCTCTCTCACTTCTCTCTCACTTCACTCTCTCTCTGCACCCTCGCCTGCCTCAGTTTCAATTGGTGGTGACGTTGTCATCGCCAGTTGTTGATTGGCATGTTGGTCGACTTTGGCTGGGTTTCTCGTTTCACAGCATCATTTATCGTCATTGGTTAATACCCATCGCCTTCCACACCTAGGGATGTGTGTCACACGCCCACAGTAAAGCAAATTTCCCATGCGTGATATTAATAAACTCATACTGACTTCTAGCTTGGTATAACCGGTTAAAAAATGGCCACTACGCGCGTTCGCGCCAAACAAATTCTACAAGCTCCGCTATCTCACTTGAACGTTCAAACGTCTGTCAATTCCATCAATCAAGGGGTCTTTCCCATGACTTGTCTATGAGCTGCATCAAGCTGATAAATCAAGCCAGGTTTCCGATGGTCCATATGGTTTGCGCGTCTTAAGCTTCTTCAACAGCCAACCCGCAATGCTCCTCCCCCCCGACACAGCAATGGGCGCAACATTTGACGCAGACCTCATACACCGCATCGGCATATATTAGCGGATACAGGATAATGGTGTTGGGTGCTGCGTTAAACATTTCGCAGCGCGTGATCAATCAATCGACCGACACGACCGAAGACGATGTTCGGGCTTCGGAAAGAACCATCCGCAAGATGCACCTACTGCCGTTCCAAATTGCAGTACGGTATCCGGACCCCTAGGCTTTTATGACATCGTATAACAAGATTGATTAATGGGGTAGATGCTGCCAAAGATCCCTGGCTTTCAGCTCAGGTCTTGCGAGATGAGTGCCGCTCTAGTGCAATTACTGTCAGTGACTGGTATAGAGCCATGTGGAGTGTCCGTTGAGGAGTGCAGTGGTCGTGCGACTTGGGTGATTTCTCACCTGGCTTCTCACCCTGTCTACTGCGCACTCACCCCTATCACCCCAGCCGCACGATGCTAAATTTAGAAGTCATTCTAAATCACTTCCGGTATATGGTCTTCTCTAATACATAACCTCTCACATACGACCATAGGGTGTGGAAAACAGGGCTTCCCGTCCGCTCAGCCGTACTTAAGCCACACGCCGGTGAGTTAGTAGTTGGGTGGGTGACCACCAGCGAATCCTCACTGTTGTATGTTTTTGTTTTTATCTTTTCTGTTCTTTGGAAAGTACCTCTTGCCGCCCTACTCTTCAGCCCCTTCACCATATTCACCTGAATGCCCTGAACACCACTATTCTGCACCTGAATACCCTGCACGTCCCTCAACCGTTGACGTGTGGCTTAAGCGGACGGGACGCCTTGTTTTCCACGCCCTATGGTCGTATATGCTTGGACAATCATTGAAGAGAATCCCATAGGGAGGGTGAGATGGTGTGGGTAGAAATGGCTGGTAGCCGGGCGATTTACGCTTTGTCACATTTGTACTGGACCGGGCGACTTCCATAGTTGCACTTCCATCTTCAACAAAGCACCTCCTTTTCTTTTGCACATCCATGTCTTCACCACTTGATTCCACGCCAGCCAATAGCGGGGTTTCCGAACAGCTATGCGACAGTGAACCTTGGAAGACTACGCCCTTGACAAAGAAATCTCCCTGACAAAATCAAATCTGCCGACGAGGTATTGGCGATAATCCAAGGCAATGGATTCTTCAACCAGTCTCTCTACTCGTTTGTTGTCCTTACCTCGGTGAATCATAACATCGCAATTAATCTTTTAAAACTTCTCGCCGCAAAGTTCCCCCATGTTCGGAAAGGATTGTTCTCCCAGAGGAAAGTCCTAACACTGGAAATGCCAAATTACACACACACGAAGCCACGGATGCGTGGTTTGTCCAACAGCTGACCCGTTGGCATATCAACGGTCAACTTACTCCTGATGAACATCTCAACGTTATGGTAACAGCAAGCCCGCGAGTTACTGCCAGCAACCCTCCATACCTCCCAACCAAAGGAAATGGACATTCAGTGAATCGTAGCGTTTCATCTGAAACACTCAATTTCTTGGGCTAGGGAGATGTGTGACTAGGCAAGTTACGGGGGACAATAACTGCCTCAGCCCCTACTATCGCAAACACTGCTAACAATATTGATGGAGGAAACGAATGCAGATCAGTGGCGTACAGAAAAATGTTATAGAAAGAACCAAAATTTAACTACATAACTTGTCATAAAATGTGGCTGCTTAGGTATGTCCATGGGTACACTACCTCAACATTAGGCACCAAGCAGATGCTCAAAATAACACAGGCCACTTCCTCTTTCGAATGCCCCGCGAGCGCAACGAATCCAGGGCACCAAAGTACTAGAGCGCGCTTGGAGTGCTTGGAATATTTGGACGAGACTTTGGGGTATTTTGATTCGGGGCAGAGACCCTGTCTTTTGCTGAAGCCCTCGTCCACTGAGCCGAATAAAAAGATAAGGACTATACTTTATCCTCCCATTGTCGTACAAACCACGATCCTGCAAGTCCAAAGTCCATGTTTCCATCGTTCATAAAGTCGAAATCGATATCATCAATAGAGGGCATTGCCACTGCGTCACCGCCTATCCCGCATGCCACGTTGGTATCCATGGTAACTCTCGAGAGTAAGTTAGCAGCTGTGGAGCTCAGGATGCCATGACAGACGACGAGACTCTCGCTTGCAGATTTGACAATAGCATCTTTGGTTGATGAGTTACTGAGTATGGCCTCCACTTGACCCATAGCCATACTCACAAACACATAGCTCTTCACATTTGTCTCACCATACCAAAGTCTATCCTGGGCATACTGGACGAGGTTTCTCGCGTCTTCCAAGAGCGGCTCCCTGCGTGCCTGGTTGCGTTTCTTCACAAATGCAGAGCTCTCGTTTTCCAACTGTGTAATTAATTCCAAAAATACCAACATAGAGGCAGACGTCAGAATATCTCGAAACATGCCTCCACCAACAAGCAGTAGGCGACGGTATATCTCGTCATCAAGCAGTGAGACTAAATAAAGCGCGGCCTCGAGGCCTGCCTTCGACGAGTAGCTGTTAATCGGATTGTGCGCAGCTTTGGCTGCATAAGGAAGGTGGAGGCACAACAGGAATCGACGGTGGAGATGGTCACACCAGCTGTATGGAAATTCTGTCGGCCACAGGCCCTTGGCAACCGACTTGTGGTGATCAATGGAGCTAGTCGCATTGCGACAAACCAACGCTAACTCTTCTCCGAGATGAATAACGCGATCATATGGAGGCTCCTCCTTCAACGCATTGATGACCCTGGCAGACTCTAGCCTTAAAAGCACGGATGTGGCCAATAGACGTTGGAATGAAGCCCGCGTTGGCGTCAGAGATATTTCCTTAGAGGAATCCCACTGCATTTCATTGTCCAAATCTTCGTCGTTGAGATTTAAAGGCGGCCGGGTGTCAAAATCATCACTGGTGACCATGGGACGCATGCCTGAGTCTAAAGCAGCCTGCACATTTAGCTCCAAAATTGTGTACCAAAGTCTTCTTCGCATCTCCTTTTGTAGTAGCGCCATTCCTCCTAGGTGGTCGGGGTCTTGATGCAATCCCATTTGTATCGCCATGCGCATCAATGAGCCAGCTGAGATCCAGACTAAATCTGCTCCGACACAATTCACCTGGCGAGCGAGAAGAAGCAAACAATAGATTTGTAGTCCATCTATTGAGAGGCGATCCTTTTCAATAGGTGCAGAGACCCAATTTTGAGCAACATGGATCCAGGTGAGGGATTTCGCGCGCAATTCCTGCTGTAAGCCGGCATCTTCAATCAAGCAAGCTGCATTAGATATCACTAGTATAAGGATCACCACAAAGGAGGTCTTTGCAGTTCCCGGATCCTTCATATAGCCCTCGTACTCTGCTCGGAATGATGGAAAATGAAGTATGCGAAAACACGATTCAAAAGAATCGAAGTATGTTTGCACCAATTGGTTCATCACCGCAGGATCGGGCAAGGTCGGATGTATTCCGGCGGGCAGTGGATCTCGACTAGGGCGTTGTGATTTGATATCCCGAGCGAGCTGTTTGCATTTTTGCAACACGTCTGTGATCCCAGGAATTGGACTGTTACGTGTTTGTTCAGGTGTCATGAGTCCCATATGGGTTATGGGATCCAAGTTTGGCAGTCTTTCCGCCTAATTTCATCCGCGATGTTCATCAGCAACGGCAAGGGAACAACGTGCAGCAGAGTAAATGTGCGCATACCATATGAAATGTGCTCATCCAATGGCCATGACCAAATATTCTTGTCTTCGATACGGTACCCAATATTGGGCCAGATGCAGATGACTCTTGTGGAGATTCCGTCGTTTTGTGGCTGGTGAGGAATGCATTGTGTGGTTGGTGAGAGCCTCCGACTCTCTCAGTTAAACCCGTCTCAGCTCCACTTGTAGTGTCTCCGGGAGCCCATTGGCCGGCGATATGACCGAGAGACTGGGGTTGGTTCAAGGGGCGCGCGTCTCCTCTACTAACTTCAGTCGCAACGGCAAATTTAGGCCTTCGGCTTTTCTTCTCGTTTATTGCTGTCCGGCCATCTTCTGTGTACGTACACAAGTCGGAGTTACGTTGTGCACACTGCCCGCAGGGACTGTTCCGGTCACATTTGACCTTACGGACTCGACATGGAGCACAAGCTAGGGCTGGACGACGGCGTGCCCTGGGCAATGGTCTCGGAAGCATTGTTCCTAGACGCAAGCAATGGTAAATGGTAAAGATTTGTTATAATAAATCGGAGGTAACGACGTGTCGTCAAGGATATGAGAAGTCCACGGGTCCGGATGGGGATTACCTAAGAAAGGGTGAACTAATTATCCAGTATCTCCGGAGCAAATTGAGACCTGCGAATCACAAAAGAGCATGCAGCTCCATAATTTACCGATATTCTGTTCGCCCCCATTTATCTCCGAAACATGCGGCTCTATATCACTGAACGGAGTTTTCGGGCTTCAATTTTGGCTCGGACTAACTGCAATTTCCCGAGTTGTCCGAGCATGAAAATTTGGTTGACTGGAATATGTGGAATATTAAAAGCATTTGAGGGTGCGCAAAGAGTTTCTTTTTCTACTTCTTTTTATCCACCGTTATTGATTCAACTTGCGTTACCCTGCGCTTGCCTTGGGAACTATAACCAATATCATGCAGACCCCTACGGATAACCGGGACAATGCGACTGTCCAGGAAAGTGGCCTTGATAGTACAGAAGAAATCAAAGCAGAGCAGCCGCAAGTCACCTTCCCGGAAGGTGGACTTCGTGCATGGAGTGTTGTTGCCGGAGCCTTCTGCATCTCCTTCTGCACCTTTGGATATTTGAATGCATATGGGTAAGTGTCATCGGTGGAATGACTAGCAGAACTATCACTAATTTGTTCGTCAATATAGCGTCTACCAAAACTACTACTCAACGCATCAACTCATGGGCAAATCTGCATCCACAATCGCATGGATAGGATCTGTACAGACCTGCCTTTTGCTCGGCGGGGGAATAGTGGGAGGTCCTTTGTTTGACAAATATGGTGCAAAGGTAATTACCATCGCATTCTGACTTATGAAGTGTATTAATTCAACGATCTAACGATTCGCAACAATGATAGGTCATATGGCCCGCCTCGATCGCGTTCATATTCTCCGTTATGATGACATCCCTTGGCAAGAAATACTACCAATTCATGCTGGCACAGGGTATCCTTGGCGGACTCGCTTGCGATATCATGTTTTCGCCGGCAATGGCCGCAGTCAGCCATTATTTCCAAGCGAAGAGAGGTGCTGCACTTGGAATAACTGTTACTGGCTCTTCGCTGGGAGGAGTAATCTTCCCAATCGCATTGAGTAAAATGTTGAAGAACGAGTCCTTAGGTTTCGGTTGGTCGGTGCGGATCATTGGGTTTATCATGTTGGCGATGTTGTCCTTGTCGTTGGCTACGGTTCGACCACGTCTACCCCCACGAAAAGGCAAAATCTTGATGCCTTCTGCTTTCAAGCAACTCGCTTACTCCTTGTTTCTGGCTGGGATGTTCCTAATGATTTGGGGCGTGTTTACACCGTTCTTCTATCTGACGGAATATGCTATCGCACAGGGAATGAGCGCCAACTTGTCCTCCTATATCCTTTCTATTCTCAACGCTAGTTCGGTCTTCGGTCGACTGCTACCTGGTGTGCTGGCGGACAAAATTGGGCGGTTCAACACAATCTGCTTCTTTGGTTCATCGACGGGAGTCCTCCTCCTTTGCTGGATCGCCGTCAAATCAAACGCAGCCATTATCATCTTTGCAGCCCTTTACGGTTTCTTCTCCGGGGCGATCGTCTCGCTGATGTCTCCTTGCATCGCGCATCTTTCGCCCACACCCAGTTACATCGGTACTTACCTCGGTATGGGGATGGCTGTCATTTCAGTGGCTGGCCTAACGGGAACACCGATTACAGGTGCGCTAATCGATCACTACAACAGTTATACGCAGGCCGCCATCTTCAGCGGAGTTTCCACTCTCGCTGGTGCGGCGTTAGTTTTTGTGACAAAGCTGACGATGGAGAAAAATCCATTGGCCCGAATTTGAGATTAGGAAAGTCTGCGTAAGCATACTAAAATGATTGCTGACAAGTCCCAAACACCCCATGTATATATATAGACTGCTTCTATCTTTGTGATTAAAATAATTATTGACTGTATTCGAAATCAAACCTTTGAGCATCCTGAACGACAGAAAGTAGTTTCCTACCTGAGCCTTATCAAAGCTTGAAGACCATCAAAATATTGGTTTAGAACCACCTGGGCAGGACTGCTTGAGAATTACTTGGTCTAATAGAGACGATCTGATATATTGTATTGATTTAATAGCATGGCTCAGCCAAAGAACGACGATTCTAACTGAACGGAGAAGCAACAGGTTTAATTGAACATTAACTTTGGTTGATTAAGAGAACTTCATGTTCCGATCTTCAACAACCCGAAGCCATAACCCCGATGCTCCCACCCCCGATAACTCCGCCTGCAATAAGTCCGGGATTGCCATTGGTTCATGTTTTCTCCTTGGCCGAGCCATTTAACACAACTCTCGGAGATGTCACGTCGTTGGATCACCGGCCGTAACAACGGGGATATCGGCATGCCAGCTCCATGCCAGCTCGGAAGAAAGCTACCCGGTGTTTTCTTCTATTTAAAACAGCAAGTACTGGCTTTGGAGAGAACACACCAAACCCGCCCTCAGTACTACGACGTGACAGCATTATACAGCTGTCGCTTGAGTCAACTGTCAATTGAGTCAACCATTGTGCCTACTGCTCATTTAGTCCTCCCTCTCACGCTATGGCACCCCTGAAAGTTCTCATCTGCGGTGGAGGCATTGCCGGTCCTGCCCTCGCTTTCTGGTTATCAAAACTGGGCCACGATGTTACAGTTGTCGAACGATTTCCCAGTCTCCGTGTCAGCGGACAGCAGCTCGACCTACGGGGCCCCGGTATCCCAGTAATGAAGCGTATGGGCCTCGAGGACCTTTTCCGAGCCCAAGGCATCAAGGAGGCGGGCATGCAGTTCGTCGATGACAATGGCAAACAGAAGGCCTTCTACCCAGTGAACACGTCGGGTGAAGGATTACAGAGCTTCACCACTGAATACGAGATTATGAGAGGAGACCTCTGCCGCATGTTGTGGAATCTTGGCAAGGATCATGTCAAGTATATATTCGGTATTCACGTCGAGAGTTTTGAACAAGATACCGACTCGGTCAGCGTGAAATTCTCAAACGGAAAGGAGGAACAATTCGATCTTTTGGTTGGTGCGGACGGACAAGGATCGCGCACTCGGAGGATGATGCTCGAACCGAACGCCCCAGATCCATTCCACTTTATGAACCTATACATCGCGTATTTCACAATTCCCCGAGAGGAAGGTGATGAATACATGAGCACCCTTTACAACGCCCCAGGAAAGCGGTTCGTTTTCACTCGAAGACACGCACCGGACACGATCCAGGCATATCTCGGCTACTGCACTTCGTCCGATAAATTGGATAGTGTCAAGCGGAGCGACATCGCCGAGCAAAAGAAAGCCTGGGCTGAACTCTTCGCCAATGCTGCCTGGAAAACGCCGCGAATCATCCGTGATATGCAGAATGATGAGGCGGCGAACGATTTCTACTCCCAGGAAGTAGGACAGGTGAGACTGGACTCATGGTCTCGGGGTCGCGTGGTCCTTCTCGGGGATGCTGCTTATTGCCCATCTCCCGCGACAGGAATGGGTACCACATCGGGCCTTACTGGTGCCTATGTTTTGGCAGGTGAGATTGGCAAGTACTGCAATCGTCTTGAATCTTCCAATGGTCCTAAGGACCCTGTTTTGCACGCTTTGAGCGAGTACGACAGAAAGTTCCGACCCTTCATCACCGAGGTACAAACGCTGGGACCCGGTATGCCAAACATTGTAGCCCCAGAGACCCGATGGGGCATTTCTGTGATGCACTTTATCTTGTGGATGGCTGCCTTGTTAGGCATTGATGCAGTTGCACAATGGTTTTTGCGCGAACAGAATTCATGGAAATTGCCGTTCTATGACGAGTTGGATAGTGCTATCCAAGGAACTCCTGAGGCTAAAAAGTCTCGTTGAGTGTGGGTGAAAAAGTCAGCGAGCTTGATAAAGACAATTCAAACCTTGTCTGGAGCAATCGCAGCTTGACATCGAGCATCCAGGTGCCAAGGGGGCCCAGTTTCCGCGCAAGGTTTTGGACCATCCTGTGCATTGTATTTTAGTCAATCCTTTCTCCGCAATATAAAAACTCCAACTTGTTCTGAAAATTCATTATCCACATAGACTTGCTATTTCAAGTAGGCTACATCCTAGTCTTTCATAAAAGAATAATTTCCGTATCTCGCTTAGACCGTAGGCCAGCTGTAGCCTACATGGATTGGGTGATAATATTCACTATCCTTCGTACGATTATTCTCTCATGATTCATAGTCCATCTCACGTGTACGTCCTATGGCTTCGATTTTGCGAAGAAAGTGTCACCACACATATTAAGGTCTCGATTTTACAAATATGATAAAGGAACGAAGCAACAAAAGAGAAAAAAAGGAACAAATATGCAAGTCAATAATATAATGTTCTAGGCTTAGGCTCGGTTTTCATTCGACGGAGACGGAGATAACGTGGCTCGGCCGAGGTCTTCGGACATCCGCGTGGTCAGAATGGTCACAAAATAATATTGTTAAATAAGTCTCCTGAAACCGCGCATCCCTCAACATAAATTTGTACCAAGAGAAATGTTGAATACTACGATCCTCATATTCAAGTTCGTGGGAGTGGCCTTCGCTGCCGTTGGCAATGCCATCAACCAGAAAATCGCCTCCGCGATCCATCGTTACCGTTACAAGCCGGTGGATTCCCCTAAAAACATTGTGATCATCGGAGCTTCCTTCGCGGGATACCACACCGCTAAGCTGCTGGCTAACTCTGTGCCAACCGGTTACCAAGTTGTCGTGATCGAAAAAAGTTCGCATTTTCATTTCACATGGGCGTTTCCCCGTTTCTCGGTGGTCAACGGACACGAACACAAAGCGTTTATTCCCTATGGGCCCTACTTCAAAGGAGCACCTAAAGGGAGTTGGCGAATGATACAAGATACCGTTCTAGAGGTAGGCCCACGGACGATCTTGCTACAAAGTAAAGTCGAGCTAGACTATGAGTTCCTCGTTCTTGCAACGGGCTGCAGCGCAGGTGCTCCCTCTAGGCTCAATGTGAATGAGAAAAGCGAGGGAATCAAGGCCCTGCAGAGCTTGCAAAATCGGATCCGGAATGCGAGTGATATAGCGGTAGTGGGCGGGGGACCTGCTGGCGTCGAACTTGCTACGGATGTCAAGAGCGTCCATCCTCATAAAAATGTGACGCTGGTGCATTCGCGAAAGACACTGTTAAACAATTTTGGAACAAAGCTCCATGAAATTGCGCTAGAGGCCTTGGAAGAGCTTGGTGTGCGCGTGATCCTAGGCGAGCGGATCCAGCCTCAGGGTGAGGATGACGGGAGTATCGTTTTGGAGACGGGGACAGCGATCCCCTGTGATTTATTGGTAGGTGGATCTGATTGACATTCTTGATGGAGGCTTATCTGCTCTCAGATTCCATGCATAGGCCAAAAGGGTGCGTCAGATATCATCGCCAAGCTTTGCCCCGATGCTGTCTCACCCTCGGGCGGCTTTGTGAAGGTGAAGTCTTCATTGCAGATCGCGGACGACCGGTTCAGCAATATCTACGCAGCTGGTGACATCATTGCATCTACCGGTCCCAAGAACGGTCGCTCTGCCATGAGGCAAGCAGAGGTTGTGAGCAATAACGTCCTCCGCGGGATTCAAGGCCAATCTCTCATCACGTATGACTGCAATTTGTTGATGGAAGACGGCATAGAGTTGACACTTGGATTGGTACGTGGCCATTGACCTGGTTTTGTAACGAACCGGCAGCTGACTAGTACAGAACAAAAACGTAGTCTACCTTACAGACGGCTTGAGAGACGTGCTTCTGACCTCTAAGTCGAAGGAAATCGCGTTGAAATCTGAAAGTTGCTGGAAAAGGATGGGGGCAACGCCATTCTTGGACGAGACCTGGGAAGTGGCTCAGTGATGCAGTGAAGTTAGACAGCGTGTTAGATTTAGAGATGGTCCTCAACGGAGGCTGATAGCGAAGCTAGAGTAAGGTAGGAGTAGGAAAAAAAGGGATCAAACCAACGCATCCTCCATTTCCGTACCTCCATCTGCAACCGAGTATACTGTATTTCCGGAATTTTCCTTGACATAGCTTTGCCGAGACGAATCCTTCGAATGAGTAGGTGACACCGCTGCCTTCTGCAAAGAAAATGCACGTGAAAACCCAGAACCATACTGTAGTCTATGGGTTGTCAGTTGACGTTCGGACCACTACTTTAAAATTAGATGAAATAGTTCGCTTGGGGGTCATAGGTCAACCTAGTACTCCGTACAGCAGGTTTAGAACAATCGCGCCAACCGCCATATCATCCAGTCACTGTTTTTGCCGCCTCGCTGTTATCTGATTTATGTAATTAGAACAGGTGAAAAACCGGCTTAAAAGACTTTTAAACAAGTGATTTTTCTAGATATGACCTTGCTAACGTTTTCGTGAAAACTTAGAGTCATAATAGCTAGCGTCCATCGGTTAGAGTACTAATTCTAGTGAATGTCCCTTGGCTACCCCGTACCCCAGCCTCGCTCCACCATGTTAAATTAAAGACATGTGCGAGTATCGTCATTGAGTCCGGTGTAGCTACAAAAACTCAATAACTCGGTGTCCTAGCCCCAGGTCCACACTAAACCATCTTTGTGCAAGCTTTGTGACTCCGCCTCCTTCAATGATTGAATTTCATTGGTTCGGATTATTGCAGGACCAACAGGACCAGGGTTTACACTAGTCGAAATACCAGCGGAGTAAGATAAACGAGCCGACTATACGGAGTACTTTTGGGAGATAAATCAAGAAGACTCTTATGTGACCAATGATGTGACATGAATGGTGCTCCAATAACCGGTGTGTTCCGCTAGTCTGAGATAGAGCCTGGATTGGAAATCATATAAAACTAGTCTCGTGCATACATTCAGACTTCGTTGTTCTGGTCGCGTTAATTGTCCTCCACGCCAGACCGACTCTAGGCTATTCATCTACTCGGCTCTACACCTTCGTCAAAATGCGCCTTACTACTGGTATTGTTGTGCTCGCGGCTGGTGCTATCGCTAGAGCTCAACTATCCAATATCCCCCAATGCTCTGTATGTCCTATCCCAACATCTCTTCTCAATGTCGCGTTTCTAGCTAACCTGTGCTTGTTCCTTCTTTCTCTTCCAGCTTACCTGTTTTACTTCAACCCTTGGCGGAGACGGCTGCTCTGAGCTTACGGATTTCGCGTGCCATTGCCAAAAGCCTGGCCTCGCAGCGGAGATTGTGCCCTGTGTCAATAAAGCCTGTGATGTCGCGGACCGACAAGGTATGAGAAGCCACATTCCATTCGGATGACTCGGTCTAAAGTAGGCCCTATAGCCGTATCCAGCCTCGTTGACTCCTTGTGTTCCGGTGTTGGCCATCCGGTCTCTATCCCCGCGATGGACACATCCGCTCCCACAACGACTTCCGCAGGAGTTATCCCAACTACAGCGACGAACTCCAATTCTACCACGGTCAGTGGTTTCGGGACAGGATTCAAGACTTCGTCGACGATCAGCCCAGCTTTGGCTGAGAGCACCTCCCAGTTCAACGGTGCCTCTAGTATTGCGCCCGGAGCTGCTCAAATGGTTGGTAGTGCTATCCTGCTAGCCAGCATGATCCTGTTTGTTTGAAGGGCTGTGTGGAGAGACTACAGAGTGGCCTTTTGACTTCTATCTACTATACTTAATCTCGCGCTGGTACCTCCTATGTTTATTACCTCCACTAAGCCATCTCAAGCTACACTCATTTTAATAGTTCTACGATAGAGTGATTATTCAAACATTGAATGGCGGGAGTTTGAATTCCAAGGCGCATTCCTTCACTAGATATATTCAAAGTCTCAAGTGGGACCGTCTCCAGGTTTCCGGGGGACACTATAAAAAAAAATACCAACCAGGTGGGACTATCATGGACATCAATACACCATCATACAAGCATCCGAGTATGCCGGCCTCCTACAACCGAGTGCGGGGGAAATTGGATGTAACGTCGGCAACAGCGTACTAGAGAAAAAGAAAAAAGGAAGGAAAATGGAAATCAGTCCTTCGTCCGAAGCCAATAGATTAATGTCGTGCACGGAGAACCCACTTCATTGCGATTCTGTCCCTGATGACATCTGATTTCCAGGTCCTTCCAACGGATATCTAGTCGAAATAAGATCGAACGGCCGAAGGGGCGTTCTGGCCCTGAGGTTTAAAAAACCTCAATTGGCCCATCCGAAACCCCGCAAACCCTAACCAATTAGAGTTTCTGGCATATGCTAAAAACTTATCGGATACGCGGGGGATACGTTAATGTGCTAATGTCCGGGGATTTGAGAACTCTGAGAACCTCGGTCGATGAATGTCTTAGAATGTCTTAGAATTAGCAAAACATGTGAAAATGTGAACAGGTTTTTGGCTAACTCTTTCGAGAAATTAATTATGCGGGAAAATACGCTAGACAACGCCACTATAGCCACCACCGACCAAGATTCATGCAAGAGTAAGATAGGATCCTGGAAGGGAGGCTTGTTTTTTCGTTTTCTTCGTGTAATTGGTAGTATTTACAGTATCATACTCATGTAAATTAAATTCTTCCCCCGAACGTGCCTGCGTACTACGCACCTTAGAAGTGGTGTCTACCTCTAGGTCCATTGAGAACGAAACATGCCAGCATAAATGTTATACAGTATTAGAGAATTAAATCAAAATCCGGCGCACAAACTTAGCTCTGCTAGAAGGTCACCCGCCGTGGCGTCGATACCGCCAGCGTCCGAATCCTCCCTGCCAAAAGCTAAGAATAGTGTGTCATCAATGAACCCATGGTACTTTTGGCCATGGCCTTTCCAACTGATGCTGGTCATGTAGAGCATTTCGGAGGTATCCTCCGGTAACCCCGTAGAAGAATCTTCATGTGACTTCTCTGCTCTAATGCTGCGACCAAAGATCCAGATTGGTTTTGACGAGACCGCATAGATCTCGAATGGCACGGAACGCCGCATCAACACCACGTAGGGCTCGTATACAGGATGAAGTCCTTGTATTGTCTTTTGTTGGATGATGAAGAGCACAAATGTATTGGTCGCATCAGGTTGGCAAAATTGGTCAGATCGTGCACATAGAGTGATAGCTAGCGAGTTTGTCGCTTGATGAATCTTCCCCGTTTCAGGCAAGAATTTCTTGAGACATTGTTGGTCAGAACCAGAAGTCATCAGCGCCAAGTTTGGCCCCACGGAGCCATCAAGCTTGAGTTTTGAAAACACACGCGCCGGTGCAATTTCATGGTGTAGGAACATTTGCCCTGAATCATCCCAGAACAGAAACCAATTCTTCTCCACAGCATTCCATGGCATTGGACGTTGCAGCTCACGATACTGTCGGAATTCGTGCTCGTTTATGGTGTCTATACCCCAATCCACCAAAATTCGGAAGTCAGATATCCATTGCCCGAAGCATGTAAAGAGCGAATTGGAGCCGTAAACGGTATACGGAATCTCGGGCCCGTAAAACACCCTTGCATCATGCGGCCCAACGTTGAGACTAAAGTACGAAAGGTCGCCGGGACACTTGCTGGAGTCACCAAAGGTCGCTGGGATTGGTAATTGCAGTGGTGGCTCCAAACAGGTCAAGACTCGCTTGTCGTCCGAAAATGCGGCATTGCAGACGAGTTCGGCGAACCAGACTGAGGCAGTTGGAGCGGACTGAGGCTTGTAAAGTTGCGCAGTGATGATCCACGTGTCAAGCAGCTCAGGATGGGGGATTATACTGGGATTTATGACCGATCTTTTTCCGAAGTCGATCTTAAAATACATTCGATCGGGAGTCGATACTGAGTATATTATGTGGTGTGTTCGAGACATGTCTTTGTCGAATGCAGGATATTTTCGTTCCTTGTCCGTAACTTGTCCATCCCGGCAGTGGGACAAAGTCTCGCTGCCATGAACACCTGAACAAGCTATGTCGGATTGTCCGGCATTGACGTGTGATTGCCTATCTGCGCCACCCGAAGAGAAGCCCGTAAACAGAAATCTCGATTGCAAGCCGAGAGGGTTGGATTGAAATTTGGCGAGGAGGATCACCGCGGACAATAGCCCTGCAATAAGTATCAGGTGTGTGGCTATTCTTTTGGCCATGTTCAGTTTGACGAGCGTAGGGTGGACATAATAGTAAGAGGTTATAAGTTATAAGTCTTATTTTAGAGAAAGGCTTGCCAAGATTGGTCGTTGACCCTGACTAAAAAGGGGGGCTTTGGCTGACACGGCACTGAATTGGGGGGTGATTCGATCGTCCACAACTCTAAACAATCCTTACCATGATTACGAAACATCTCAGTGACCCGGATATCTTTGCAAAACTGTAGGAAATCTACCTCCAGCCGAGAAATTTCAATATTGAAAATATTACTGCCAGATCCAAGGTGGATCTCGCGAATACTATTAGAACTTTATGATCCACTGGTATCCTAAACTCCGGGGTCCGGGCTAGTCGTAACTTTCGTTTCCGGTTACAAGAGCGTTATTGTACGGCAATTTATGATTTAGAAGAACGCTTTGCATTAGATACTCAAAACAAACCAGGCAGATCATGGACACATGTGGAGGGTTGTCAGGGTTTGTCAACCAGCGCCCTTTGATAGATCCACTGAGAGAACTTCACCGCCGGCTCATCAACTAGTCTAGTCGTGACCTCTGCCAGCCAGATAGTCAAGGGCAACAAAACCAAATTGGCGGCGAGAAAGTTGACTTCAAGCCCAAGAGGACCAACGTTAGGCAAGGGGAGGCGATTAATCCACCAGGGACAATTCTGATGGTGTGAATCGCGTACAAACCCCACTGCAGCATAGAGCCTGTCCCCCAAAGTCCAGAGAACCGGTCCGTGAACCAGATAAAATGCAAACGAAATACGGCCTAAGTACAGGTTGAATGGAGTGGTAAAGAATGTCTTGAGCCACTGAAGGTGAGACGTGCATACGACGAGAAAGACAGCGGCCCAGAACAGGTAGAACCACTTGTAATCGAACACTGCCTGTGGCTTGAGGAAGGATAAGAGGTACCACCCTGATGAGTCACGTAATTGTTGCAAATTGTCCGTATGTGACGGGACCCCTCCAAGATAAAGGCTTGCATAGAAGAGAACAGTCATGATGACTGTCTTGAAAGGACCCAGTCTGGTAAAGAAGCGGGGCAAGTCATTTCGTATGGCGAGGAGGTCGAGATCTTTTAGAAGCATGCCGGCAATAAACATAGCATAGTGTGCTCCATCCGCAATGTACAAAAAGTACACAACCAACGCGACTTCGCTTAGAAGCCGGGCATTGCGGCCAAATCTTGAAAAGGCGAGAACGGCGGTGTAGACAGCCAGAGAACCTCGGTGTTCGACGGGTATAGACCAAGCATGGAAATTGTATGTGAACCAGGGCTCGCCGCCTGTTCGGAGAGGAAAACTGAAATTCTTGAACTCGGCGTACCAATTCCAGAGCTCCGCGCGGTAGCTTCCCTGAATCTCTGGGACAGCGGCGATCTTGAACAAGTGCAAAAATGTAATGTAGCATAATGTTGTGCAAATGACAGGAATATATAGACGAAACCATCGGCGGAATACGGCTGAGGAAAGGGATTTACCTAGTCCAACGTAATCGCCATCCTGGATCATTACCAGGGGCCTCATTGAAAGGACGTACCCAGAGAGCACGAAAAAGACGCTGACGGCAAAATGGCCCCCCGAAAACAATGTCCGGATACCAGGAAGACATGCGAAATAGTACTTGTTGTCGTAACCGTAGGCCAACTCGAAGGCATTTCCCACCCCGCCACCTTCGTGGGCCCAAATTTGATGATGTCCCCAGTAGACTAGTAGAGCAGCAAAACCTCGCAATCCATCTAGGTATGCGGTGGGCCTGCTAAGTAATCGTTGCTTTTCATTCGCGTTGTTGTCGCTATTTGTCCGCCCAGTAAGGAATGTGGGTAGGAAGGGAGTCATGCAAGAGAGTGACATCCCATACCGAGAGCGTGTCATATGGGCAGGCTGTGGTTTCCACTGTCCATTCTCGAGGGCTCGCTCTGGGCTTGACTTCAACAATTGAGGTGAAGACTTCTCGATTGAGGGGTGTAGCATAGACATCGGACGAGTGGATTGAAGTTAAGAGAGTCCTTTGGAATTCCGAAGAAAAATCAATAGAAAACCCCAATTTCACTTGAGAATTACACAGCTGTCAGTACAGCTCTGTAACACGTGAATCTGGTGGATACAGTAGTCCTTAGCCCCAGTGCCTCATGCCGAGGCCCATAAAAACCTGCGGGGATATTTCCCCCTCTTTTCCCCCACGGGGATATGACCCCGATATGACTCCGTGCACGATCTCACCCCTGCATTGTCACAAGCTTCGAGGTATGTGAGTACAAAAGTCCAAGTGGCGTTTTGCACTAAATCCATAACTGCGTCCACCTGGTCTCTACTATTGGCCCCGCCACCCGAATGCAATCAGTTAAGCTTCAACCCTTGACCATTTCCGTGCCAGCAACAGGTACTATTGCGTTAGCGAGTGTACCGAATGAATACCACATGTTAATTACGATGACATGTACTGTATGTAATCTACGTATCGGTGTCATCAGTGAAATAAGGCCCTGCCTGCCCGTACTAACAATATTCCTCGTTTCTCGACTTTGATGCTTGTCCCACACAGGTCATTGAATTAAATCACATCACAGGTCCAGTCATGCTGGAGAAGAATTTCGCGTTGCCCAGTCCCTTTCCGAAGAAGGCACGCAGATTCACACATGGGGGCCTAGTGGCTTTGTGTCTGTTCATCTACTTTTGTGTCACCAGAACGTCGCACGACTTTGTCAAGAATCAATCATACTCTACTCAGCTGACGAACAATATTGGAGGGCAATTTCCCAGGAAAATCTGGCAGATCTGGAAAGTGAATCCATTGGAATTCGACGGGCGTGATATCGAAGTAGCGCGCAGTTGGATCTCTAAAAACCCGGGCTATAGGTACGAGGTTCTGACCGACCAGAATGACCTCGACTATGTCGAAGCGAACTTCGGACCCCTTGGGATGAATCGACCAGATATCGTTAAAACATACCGATCTTTAACGGCTCCGATCATCAAAGCCGACCTACTTCGATATCTTGTTTTGTACATAGAGGGAGGTGTCTATGCTGATATAGACGTGGAGGCATTGAGACCAGTTGAGCGATTCATCCCAAACAACCACGATGAAAGCGAGATCAACATGGTTATTGGCGTCGAAATCGACGAGCCACACTTCCGCGACCATCCGATACTAGGTCAAAAATCTCAATCCTTCTGTCAATGGACATTCATGTGCAAACCTCGACAGCCCGTGATGATGCGACTAGTAGAGAATATCCTCGGCTGGCTCAATCAGCTCTCCATCGAGCAAGGAAGGCCAATCTCAGAGCTTCAGCTGGACTTCGACGATGTGATCACAGGCACCGGGCCTTCTGCCTTTACAAGCGCAATACTATCGGAAATGAGCCGCGCAACGGGCAAGCACGTCACATGGAGTATGTTCCATGACATACCAGAGTCCAAGCTTGTCGGGGGCTTTTTGGTTCTCACGGTTGAAGCGTTCGCCGCTGGGCAAGGTCATTCGGACTCGGGCACCCATAATTCGCGCACGGCGTTGGTCAAACACCATTACCACGCATCCGCGTGGCCAGACCGTCATCCACGATTCTATCACCCGATCTTTGGACAGGTCGAGAGGTGCAATTGGAATGTGGACTGTGTGAGGAAGTGGGACGAAGAAACAAGTGCTTTTGCTGCTCTGCCTCAGGAAGAGCAGGAACGGCAGATTACTACATTCCAGGCAATAGGGGAAGCACTAAAAAATATGCAACCATCCCCTAACTAAGGAATGTTTTCAATTTCTTTTCTGCCAATGTTGTTGGGTGTACTAGATGTAGGCCCTCGCAGAACTCTAAAATTCAAATTTAGTGTTCATAATAACAGTAGCTATATAAGTATACATTTTAAATTTAAAGATAATCCGACTAGTAGAGGTCGAGATACTAAAAAAAAAGGTTGTTTACTGCTTAATATATATTTAGGATCTAGATAGGAGTACTACTACTTTCTAAGTAAACTTTTGTAATTTATAAATTATCTAAAGAACGCGTTTTATCGCGTTTTGAAACGTTATTTAGAGAGATAACTGGTAATTGATTCTAAATCAAATATTACCTTTAGAATAAAGCCTATAAACGGGGGTAAAACGAAGGGTAATTAAAAAAACCCGAAAAGGTAGTTCAACTTCTGAATTCTTGGCATATTTGTACTATTTTGGGCTTATTTAGGGGCCCGTTAACCCGCAGTGGGCTTCTCCTTAGGCCCATAGCCCACCGGTGGGCCCGAAGGTAGGGCCCAAAGCCCAGCCCATTTGCGGGTTGGGTTGGGCTGGGCTATGGGCTTTATGGGCTTGCGGAGCTCTATTTATAACCCAATTAAGGCCTTAGCCTAAGCCTATATTGGGTCTGGTTGGGTTCTCCGGAAGTCTAGGTAAATCCCTAGGGATTAATAGCCTGAGCTAACTCACATGAGCAAACAACATCTTTTCCGACTGGGCACTAGTAGCAACTCTTGAACACAGAAAGCAAGCAAACAAAGAAAGAGCAAACATGCATGTGATAGCATGTGACAATAGAGCAGATAGTCACACATAGGATCGAAGTTTACAGTTCTTCGTCATCCTCTATGTAATCATCATCCGGACAATCCACCTCTTTAAACACCCAATAAACACAATCAGCCGGATTTGCGGTCTGGTAAATGTATCCTGTTGGATATGTCGCCAGCCCATTGTAGTTATTGTAGCTGTTTTTCAAATTGACACAAAGTGAACACTTATTCTTCTTCTGCTCATCCAGATCACCCCATTGACTAGGATCATCTCGATCACAACTCTGATGCGCTTTGAACGGCGCAATGTAGTTCTCGACGTCGCGGTAAATATTCGGATACAAGAACACTCCAGTGAAACCAATCCAGGTTGGACCCTTGGACCAGGCTGAACCGTGCCCATCCCAGAGATAGAACCGGTCGTTCTTGTACACGTTCTGGTCGTCTTGCTCACGCTTGCAAGATCCCCGCGTGGAGCGGCAGACGCGGAAAGGCCGCCGGTTATCGTCTGCGTCATACCGGTAGTATGCGCCTTGTTGATAGCCTAGCTTTTGCTTTTTGTTGTTTTCGAGTCGGTAGCATTTGCCGTAATAGAGACCTAGCTCATCCTTTTGTGGTTGAATTGGTGCCTCCGGAAAATCATGGAATGGAGTCAAAAGGTTGTGGAGGCCCGGGAGGGGTGGCGCCAGGGCTGAAGGAGCACCGTGAACAGGATGAATAAGGAAACAGGCTAGGAGAAAGTTGAGATATAGAGAAAGTTGAGGCATATTGATGTAATGACCACTTATGATTGAGGACTGGTTGGACGAAGGAGGTTTTGGTGTGATGGGCTACTAGAGTGTTGATCTAGAGTGTTGATCTGCCCGTCTATTCTAGAAAGACAGCATGTTTAAATATCCTGGCGTAGGCCTAACTGGTAGAGACATCAGGAGATAACAAATTAGCGAGCTTCATGGCATAGTGGCAACAAGTGTAAGCTCTAGAACATCTACCTGGATATCCACCCATGGTATGACCGCAGAAGCGAAGAAGGTATAGCGAGTGATTGCAGGGTGTCAGTGTCATAAGTAAATGTATGTTCAGAGAGCCTTCTCTGGGACAGAGTTAAATGACGGGTTCTTCAAAACCTGTATGGTTTCATTTCTAGGTGGGATGGAAGGATCCAACCAGACACCAAAAACATTTGGAAGAACGTTTTTCAAGAAGATATGAAGTTATTTAGTGTTGCTTGCAGCTTCTTAACAAAACTCGATGAATCATAATTTATCCTTCTAGTGATGCATTCTGCGCCCAAAATGAAAATCAGGTCATCCTTTAGGTTTTGATGGCTGTTTTAGAATCTGAATGTTACTTCTCTTAACCATTGTGCTGCCCCAATTGTTAATCTTTGATCGTTGTTCTTTTTTTGTATCTCTCCCTGGTCCAAACCACATCTATTGAGCCATGAGGTCCTTGCTGGTCTTGATATCATCCATTTCCATCCATGTACTGCTATGTGCAGGTAACATTTGTCATACAAGCAATGATGGTCCTGCATACTGTCCACAATATCCTTACGGCGGTGGCGCTGGATTTCAGCCATGCCCGAATCAAATCTATCCACCGTACTATCCTGGGCCAGAGAAACCTTTTTATCATTATCCGCCCGGTTATCGGAACCCTCTTCAACCTGGCTACCATACCTATTCACCACCAGGACCAGGGAATGGATTTGGTCCTCCTGGTGTAAGGCCTCCCTTTTACCCTCCCGGCTGGGAACATCTATATGGTACTTAGAATCCTTCTCCATCCCCACCAGGTGCTAGGAACTAACTGAATCATCTAGGATCGGGATATCCTGATGGGAACCAATTTGATCCATGGTTCCCTTTCCCAAATCCCAATTGGCCTCGACCGCCAAATGACAATTGCAAGAAATGCCCTCCTGGGCCTAAAGGGGACAAAGGTGATTCGGGCCCGAGAGGTGAACAGGGTCCAGAGGGGAGACAAGGTGCATCCGGACCAAAGGGAGATAATGGCGACAAAGGCGACAAAGGTGACCAGGGCGACAAGGGTGACAAAGGTGACCAGGGTGATAAAGGCGACAAAGGTGACCAGGGCGACAAAGGTGGCAATGGCGACAATGGTGGCAATGGCGACAATGGTGACAAACGTCCTAATAATAGCACAACTCAACAAGGCTCGTCGCTCTCGGAGCTCCAAGCCCTTCGGCTTTGCCAGCCCAAGTCAAATACCGATGGCAGAGAAGTCAAGGTTGGGGGTGTAACATACAAGATAACCTGTCGGCGAGTCATTGCCGGGGAAAAGTACAGTGTATTCAACACGCATAGTCTTGAAGAGGCTATGGTCATTTGTTCCACCCTGCCTGGGTGCGAAGCAGTTGGCGCCAGCGGCAGCTCCATCGTCACATGGAACCCCAATCGCGATGTCGAAACAGCCCCATCACCTGAAGGAATAGTCGCTGTCGCAATGCATGCTCGACCATCGAAAGATATTCCACCAAACATCAAGAAGGCTCGAGACAGCGAATGCCCAGATATCCATGGATCAACATTGGATGTGGGTAACGTCAAATATGAGATCTTCTGCACAAGTAATAGGAACGCGCTCAAAGACCCCGTGAAAACAATGAGTGCGGAAAAGAATCTTTTTGAATGTCTTGCGCTATGCTCCTCGGAGTCAACCTGCAGAGTTATTGCACCAACAGGGCCTACGCAGAAGTGTTCAATTTCTGACAAGCAGGAGTCAGGGTTTGAAGATGATAAAGGAGAGAGCAGGATCTATTGGGTTGCTCGTGCCATAACCAGGGGTTAATTGGGTGGTTTGAAAATAGCCATGTCCTTTTGTCTCACTGCTGCAGAGAAGATTGAGAATACACTAAATCTAAATTTCCAATCTAAACAAGGAGCATTACAATGCAAGCCTGTCCAGAATACACTCGTTAGTTGAACAAGATAAATACTTTTAACATGGGGATCCTCATGTGGTCACTTGACTACAAGGGTCTAAATTGTTGAATCTTCGTGCCACCTTTACATTCCAGGCTGTGTAAAAACCTATACTGAGTGATAATATATTATGACCGGAGTCAGAAGGTGATAGAATTTCTGCTTAGAGCCTAATTTCACATCCTCGGCAAATGGATGACGGTTACTGCCAGTGAGACAGGCAGCTCAGTCCACCCATAGAGACCCTCTCGTAAACAAAGTTTCAAGCTTCAACATCTGGAATTCATCTTCATTGACCCTTAGTTAATAGTCGGGGGGGGGGGGGGGGGTGATTTGCCGGAAATGTTGTAAATAAGCATCGCTCTGGCCGGACGAACGCATACCGGAATGTTGTGACACCCTACCAGTTTGGGAAACATCAATGCAACTCAAAGTTTAATTTACAGCATATCTCCATTTTTTGGATTTTAAGTGTCGGCAAAGGGTATGCCGCTGCGCAATACAGTATAGCATGGCATACCTATCTAAACATTCCATGACTCTATAGAAGCACTAAGACCTTTTGTTCTACATTTTATGTTTCTCTACTCAGCTTTTTCGATGGAAGAATTATGAGGTACTACTGATATAGTGAATAAGGTCACAGTACTTCCGAGGGAACCTTATCCTGTAACCTACCATACAAGTACGGTGGTATAGATGCTCAACCTGACCCCACCGCCACCAAGCCTCTATGAGATCATCCACTCAGCATAGTAATATCAGCATTGTAGCAGCTGAAAAGGCAATCTACAGGGTTCAATCTGCAAATAGAGTGCATCACCTCGCTGGCCATAACACATTTGGACAGAAATTACACATAGCTGATATCATTCATATATGTGTTGCTAGTGTAGAGAGATAGAAGACCGTTTTATTAGGACAATTACCCAATATCACCCCGGTACTCTTCAGTTGCCTTTCAAACGGCCTATTGAGACTACTTGGTATTCCCTCGGTCTAAAGAGTAAACATGTGATTGTCTGATGCAAAATCGTTGTGGGAGCTTCATATGCTGATCTAAGTGTTTTCCACAATCCCTCATTTGTTTATTATACAGTCACATTCCCCCTTTTCACCTCTATCCCCTTTTTCTCCCTTTTCGCCTTTTTCGCCTTTCTCCCCTCTCTTGCACTCAGGGCTCACAGGGCACGGATCAGGCTTAGGAGGTGACGGACGAACTGGCTCTTGTGGTGGGTATGGGTATGGGTATGGGGGATAAGGAGGAGGTATAGGATAAGGATGCTGGTATCCAGGCGGTGGTGGTGGTGGTGGTAGTGGATATGGATATGGCTGTATTGGAGGCGGATAGGGTTGTTGCACAGGATAAGGAGGTTGATATCCAGGCGGAGGTGGTGGCGGTGGCCGCACTTGATGATGAGGGTATAGATGCTGATTATGATATTCTTGGTATCCCATTCCGTTCCCATTCCATCCAGGGGGAGGGGGGAAACCCCCCATATTTCCAGGACTAAGGCAGATTGGTGTATTGGGAACAACACTGCAGTAAGAGGCGTACGCTGGTGGGTAGCAAGGGGGAGCAACGCATCCACTGTATAATTGCGCAGTGGCACTATGCAGATTAGAAATAAAAGCCCATAGTAAAAGTAAATTGGCTTGCATTTTTGCAGGGGAAGTCATAGCCAAATGAAATGATAGGGAACACCCTTGTGGCTGAGGAAAGAAAAGTTGTCTGACATAAATGCGCCGATTTATACTTTACTTTACTTGAAGCCACGTAAGAATCCTTATATCCGTTTCAAATTTTAACTAGGCAGACCTACATGAGCTGTCACAATCCGTCACAATGTGTCATAAGCTGCCACACCTGCATTCGTGTCCTACGTTCCATTCTACTTTTGCATTCCCATCCACATCATCGAGGGCTACGCACGGGCCCAGGATTGAGTACGACTTTCAACTCGCTCCAAGACCCTTTTTCGACATTTATTCAGACGAGTCTATGACACTTCCATAGGACCGGCCGGTACTGTCGAAAACAGACCTAGTATGACGGGTGCAAGGTGGCGTGGAAGTGGGAAAGACGTTTTAGGACTCGAACAACTACTCAGCTACGCCTCTTTACAATCCCTTCGAGACTTACCGGCTAACTTACCTTCCATAAAATGTAACTAACATCGGAAGGCAACAGTACATCCAGTGGATTTGACATCTTGACGAATTCCAAGGGTCGCAGAGTTGCATGACGTGACTCGTCTGTTTGTATTCTATGATTAATGACATGTACAGTGTGAGTCTGTGTTAAGCAGTAGGCGTATGCCCATTGATATTTACCGTGCTGCTGTATTTCTCTTTATTATAAGCCACTTGTTATCCTAAAGCTGTCGAACTCTGATATCCCAAGCTCCCCCCCCCCTCGGATCTTGCCTTTCATCACACAGAACTGAGGGCCATTTATAGGCGAAAAATGCCTGTTCTTTCCAGCCTAAAACTCGTGGTCCTTGGCCTTCTCATACCATATCTATCTGGAGTAGTGATAGGCCAGGATCTTCCGATAAAGGACGGTTTAACGGGCGGCACAGTTGGTGGAGGGCTTAATAAAACTGCACCTGGAGTTGGTGGAAAAGGTGGGGTCTTCCGACCTTTATACCCATGAATAGATGAAATAGATACTAACCTCTCGACAGGGGGCTTGGGCGAGACAGTTCAAGGCCTTGGTATTGATCAAATTCTCAATCTTGACTTAGACAATCAAAAGGTACGTTATACCGTGAGATGGTATGACAATATGACTCAAAAGTCTCGATAAAAGGAAGCTGATTTAATGACTACGAGCAGAAACTCGTCGGTGTAGGAGGCCAGCAGGGTGAAGCAAAGATCGACGTTCTGGCCGCAAGGCGTGCCAAAGAGAACAATAGTACAGTTGAGGAGGAGAAGCAAAAAATCAAGGATAATCAAAAGAACGACAAGAATACTAAGCAAAAGGCGGAGGAAGACCTGGTGGCAGGCCGCCTCAATGTATTCTATGCATATGGCATGCAGAGTGTTGGGCAGCAGGTTCGTCCCAAATGGGTTCTGGTCTTCGAGAATGCATTCACTGCCCATGCATATTTCGGCCAGGTGATGCAAGACTATCAGGAGTATTACAAAAAGAGCAGAGAGAACTCCAAGGATCCACGTATGCAAAATTCCCTTCTTTATGCTATATAATTGCTCCATCTGACTTGAAACAGGTCCTCATCCACAGATTTTTATTTTCCCTCATGGTGTCGGCCCTGAGCAGTTGGAGCGAGTCAATAAATACAAGGACTATGCCAACAAGTTGTTCTTCAACCTAGTTGATGAGAAGGCTATGCAGCTGCCTGTCATTCCTGTGCAGGACAGGTATGGATATGTCTTACATAGCACTGGTTAGGGTTGCTTGTTAATGCTCTCGACGGCAACTGAGCAATAATCGTACTATTGGACTTCTACTACACAGTTTCTTACATTCACGAATGCCACTAAGAATATTTTGCCTGGGTATTTTTCACTAAATCCGTCTTCATTAGCACCTAGCGTTGTAATCTCTCCACACTTCGATGCTTTGCGGCATGCATACAACGTTGTATCTGGCCTTCCCGGACAAGGAAATGACCGTCTCGTCGCATCGACAACTGGTCGCCATAACCTTGGTATACCCGATTCCGGTTTGTAACCATCCATTAGGGTTATAGAATTACTATTCATTCCTACTTAGCTATTACATTCTGTAGATAGACACATCCTGACTACGATTCTTGAGCTTTTCATTCCTGCCACTGCAAACCCACCAAGCCCTACTAATCAAGCAAACTTCCACCATTATCTAACTCTCCATATCAACGGGAAGATGAAGATAATAAAGACTTCAACGACTTCAATCGCATTTCTCATATTTATTGATTCGTGCTTAGCTCAATTCGCCTACATTTGCACCTCTAACACGCTATGCACGCCCGTCTCGCTATATCAACCAGGTCAACAACCATGCCTCAACTCAATACAGCAACAAATAGGTGGCATGCAAAACCCCTTTCCTCAATATGGATATGGCCAAGGTGGACCCTGCATTTGTTCACACGGGGGTCCTAGCCTGCCAAATTTCCTCCTACTCCAGCAACCTCCATCCATCGGTATGCTGAACATGGGCCAAGGCCCGCTATTTGTACTTGGGCAGCAGCATATGCCGTATCCGCCTCAGGTTATTCCTGGTGGGCAATTTACTCCACCTCAACCTGTACATCCAGTCATGCCGCCTCAGCCTCTACAGCCAGTCACACAGCCTCAACCTGTACAGCCAGTCACACAGCCTCAACCTGTACAGCCAGTCATTCCGCCTCAACCTGTACAGCCAGTCACACAGCCTCAACCTGTACAGCCACAGGCCTGTACTGTTTGTCCCCAGGGACCTGCCGGTCCGCAGGGACCACAGGGGCCCCAAGGGCCCCAAGGGCCTCAGGGGCAGCAAGGGCCTCAGGGGCAGCAAGGGCCTCAGGGGCAGCAAGGGCTTCAAGGAAAGCAAGGTGATCAGGGTGTTAGGGGTCCATCTGGTGCTGATGGAAAACAGGGCCCTGCTGGGCTTAATTGTACTTCCGGATGTGCAGAATCAGGTTCAGGAACAGGGGAAGGTCAAGGCCTACATACTGGAGGAATCGCCAAAGGAAATGGTGCAAAGTTTCAAGAGACTGTACCTCCGACGAGCGGGAACGGAATTGCCGATGGAAATAGCGCAAGTTTCGATTCAGATGTGCCCATCCCGGCTGTCCAAAATGGAATTGCCAATCCCAAAGATCCAGTATTTGAGAATAACTTACCCCCAGTTGCGGAGAACGGAATCGCCAGTGGATCTGATGCAAAATACGATGATGATACGCCTAAGCCTAGTGACCAGACAGGTATTGCCAACGGGGAGGGTGCAACCCTCGAGGATTCCGTGCCTAAGCCAGTGGTCAATTGATCTATCTGAAAATTATGGGAATCAAGTAGCATACTTGGGCAACCCGATATTGGCGCCATTGGAAGAAGTTGATGTCTGCAATTCCGACCTCATGATTTTATGTCTCTTCGTTCTGTTAATATTGTTATCTATACTGTACTGAAGTAACCCCTAAAATAAGAAAAAATCGGAGATCTATTTAATGAATAATAAGATAACTAACTTCCTCTCTGTAAGTTTATCCTTTTATATTATACTAAAAGATATAATAATATAGGATTCTTAGGGGTAGAAAGAGGGCCTTATAACCTATTGGAGGACTAGGGACCTCTAGTAGGGTGGGGAGAAAGTAGAAGAAGAATCATAATGAATTATAAGTGAGAGATGTAGGGCTTATATACCCTGCTAAACGATCTGAACTCAGGCTCAATCTGTCAAACAATCAATGCAGCAAACAAGCAAACATAGAGGTAGTCCAACAATGTTTTACATTCACCATAGCCTATTTTCACTTTCCGAATCGAACAAGAACCGAATGTAATCCATTCAGTCCCAAAATAAACGACGCAATTAACGTGGCTAAGAGCCGGGATCCCTGACATAAAACAGAGATAACTGTACGTAGCACACTGTTCTGCATTGCATTGAAACCACCATGATGGTTTGGGGGAGCGGGAGCAAGAGTATCTTCAGGCTCGGCGATAGTAGTATCTGAGTCGGCTTGTTCTTCTGGCTCTTTCATAATATTTGACTCGACGAGAGTAGAGGTCGAGCTATCCATGAATGATATGGATTTCACTGCCTCAACAGTCGGTGTAGCCTGACCAGTGAGCTGCCCTACTAACGCCATAAGACGCTCGTCGGGGAGACATGCGGCACTACTTTCTGTGTCATTCCCCTTGTCTCCACAGGAAGTATCAACGAGTGTGGGTCTCGGGTCCGGTACCTCTTTGAGACGGGGGTTAGTGGTTGAATGCTGTCTGGGACGCGTTTGATAAGGTGAACCTACCAACTACGGGGTGCAAATTCGTGTCTATCATGGCATGATCGAGGTTTCTGGCGAGTTCTGCAAAGTTTGGATCTAGATCTACATTGGATGTAGCGTGGATGGAGGCTCTGGTGTATGCCCTTCGGTTGCGCGGTGGATAGATCAGCCGCTGCTTAAGTCGGTGGTGCCACCGATGCAACTTGACTTCTATTTCAAGGTCGAGGTAGAACGGTTCGGAGTCATGGTGAAATGCAACGGCGGAGTGCACGGTCGAGTGGTGAATGGCCTGGTTATCCAGCTCATTCTCGTCCAAATGCCATACGAGTTGCTGGTATCGGCTGCTTCGAGAATGCATCGCATTGGGAGACGAGCAAGGTTCTGCGACAAAACGCGACCCGGTAAATTTCCACCGCGATGCATAGCTTGTATCTGCTCTGTGGGACCAGCCAGCTCCTTCAATGTTCATGCCGCCGGTTCCCACTTTAGGGTTGACCTCTAGGGTCGTGGATACTTGTCGTTCCCTTTTTTCCCCGCTCAGAATTCGGGGACCAAAGAACTCGGTGACTTCGAGCTTTTCGCCGGGTGAATTTCGGATTTCGTGTGCACTTTGAAAATTCATGGTGATGGTTGCTTCCGCGAGTTTGCAGTCGGCGGGCTGGTGGAATGTTAGATCTAGATACATCACGCCTGAGGGTTTGTTATGTAACTCCCCCCAGCGGGTCTTAGACATGAGAAAGCAACAGTCAATCCGAGTTCTCCCGACCTTAACGTCACAGAGACTAGCACTCGACTGTGTTTGACACATCTCGACATATCTCATCGGCTGTGAGCGAGAATGAGTGAAAGGCATTATTGTTGTAGAGAGGAAACCCTGCCCCCTTTTTCATTTTTCATTTGTCAAGTCAGCCTACTCATGCAGCTTACTAAGTGAGGCACATTCAACTCCAATTTATTGGAAGAAGAATTGGTGGTTTGGGCCCAATGGCACACCGTATTGAGGTACTTAGACAGCGTGATCTCTCAGTTGCGCTCACTCATTTGTACTCTTCTCTCTGAAATTTCTCTAACATCGCTCCATATTATCTATATGACGTATGTTTTGATTCCACTGTCTTCCTCCGATTATCTTTATTTACCCCAACTAGGCTCAGCATCAACATTGATCCAAGCCCCCATGTTTCGGATAGCTCTTACTCCGACGACGAGGGCTCGTCTAGTGTTCATATCCCTACAGCTTCTGAGTTAAGAAGTCATCCATACCAAAATTATAATCACTGGGCGCATTTGCCATATCCGGATGGATCGAAACCATCTGATTCAGCCTCCCGACCAACCTTGGGAACTCCGTACCGCAGTCGTCCGCCCCACGGTTCACGCTCCGCTTCGGGCCGCCCAACATCGCGACAGATGGTTCCAGAACATCAGTCGCTCGCCCCTCGAAGCCGAAGACAACAATCACCGGATTCCCCCGACAGTGCCGATTTCCCCGACGAGTACCCTCCCAATTTTGGTCGAAATGGTCGGAGGAATTGGCAACAACCTATGCCGTTCATGGATGGATATGCTCCCAACCAGTGCTCTGGTCCATCTAACACTCCCTACCCGTCTGCTCTACCCTTTCAACGTCAAAGCGGAGAGATGCCAAGGACGAAAACAGTACCACCCGACTTTATACTACGTGCCGGCGACCAAGCCAAAGATGTCACCGTTCACCTTGACCTAGATGCAGCCGTAGACATCAATCCTGATCTAGAGTGTCTGTCTCGGCTTAACAGACTGGGAAATTTCAAGGAGGCGTCCCGCTTATTCGAGGAACGACTGGTAATTCACGTGGATTTCTTCCCCGTTGTAGCCGAATATGCAGACCTTCTCCTAGAGCAAGGAAGCTTTGGCCAGCTTCACGATTTTCTCTCCACCCGGCTGAAGGACCCTAGGGTGGAATACTCCGATGAAGAGGTACAATTAATGAGACTCCTCAGATGTCTCGCGGAGATCTACACTAGAGGTGCACTGATACCCGCATTAGAAATGGCAGTGGAAGTACTTGGGCTCCGGGAGAAAGAATCGAAAGATGATCCACCCTGGTCCAAATCGCCTATAGGGATTCAGGTGTGTGGTTTAGGTTGAACATTAGTGATCATTGGGTTAATTCCTTCTTAGATCCAGCTGGTCGAAGCCTGCTTGCGCATTATCACATATGCGATCGCTCACTCGACTTTCTTACAAAACAAAGCTTTTCGAGTCCTCTTAGAGTGGAATCCGACGCCCCCGGTTAAACCGACCTTGCCAGGGGTCCTCCACTCCCATAGATCGTCAAGGAGAGATTTAGAGAAGCCATCATCCCGCTCCGATAACAACGTCACATTTGATGCTGGGATATTACAAGATCCTGTGAGGAACATCCCAAAACGAAAATATCCTCTACTAAGCGAATGGTATCGCTTTTTAGTCAGGGAAGGCTTTTTCTGGGAATCACACCGGATATTACGAGTGATGTTGCCATTACTTGGGGATGAGCTTTGTGGGCAGTATACCATCGATGGGACGTTAGAAGACTTTGCGGATTTAGACGAGTTACCAAGGGCACCGGATATATCTATTGGACAAAAGGGAATATCAAGGAACGACGAACAGCTTCTTTTCACCGAATTTGCCAATGCATCTCTATTTACGGCATTCTTTAACCTTCATACCAGCCCCAAATCCGTCCGATCAATTCGAAGTCAATTTTCGAAGAAGGCACATTACCTAGCAACGTCCATACTTTCGACATTTCCCCATTTGATCAACAGCCGACCTTACTTAAATTGGGTGCTTCTTGAGGCTACAGAAGGGCTATGGATGGGCATTCCATTCCAGCCGTCGGTCATTCAGTCAAGACTTGCCGCTCGGATATGGTCTCGGGACTCTACCCCTACAACTCGATATCTTCAACCGAGTGACTCAGAGACCGAGTCAAACCTCTCTCAACCGGAGCAAACAGCCGCGTATTCCAATACGACCATAGAGAGCAGGCTGAAAACTGTTGCCCACGGCGCTAAGCAGATTGGAGACTATCATCTACAACAATCCATACTCCAATATCTCGTTCAAGGCGCCTCCAGCCCTCAAAGACGCCTCACTATACTGCAAGATTTGGCTCAACTTTGTCATAAAAATATGCAAGATATTGCCAGTTATCTTCAATGTTTAGTGGATGAATACGCTCCACCCTACAACCACGACTTTGCCGATGTGAACAAGAAGCGCCTAACCCTCCACCGCCTCTCTGAGTTTGACAACACCTTCCCCTCACGCTTTGAATACGATTCTGAAGCGCGACAGAGTCTGAACATTATTTTCTTCGACGTCCCATCGCTAGCTTGGCTGAGACTGAAAGTACGGTATAACCTGCTCAAGAGTATGGACCGTAATGTAGAAGCCGACCTGGCAACGGTACGACTGCGCCATACTGAAGAACATGTTCCACGGCATATGTTGCCCGATATAGGTAGCACCTCCGCCATGTGCCCCGGATGTACAGACTGTGGCGGCTTAGCAAAAGAGCCGTCCCCGGTGGAAGGGACTAACCCTCCAACTTCTGGAGCCTCTTCAGCTACACCATCGCCCGGCACGGCCCCACGCCAAGCACGTCGGGCCCTTGAACAAGAGCGCCATGGATCTCATTTTGGAGAAGATGATGTAGTGAGAAACCTAGAAAAGATATTGAAAAAAGATTGAGTTGCAGGAACGAAGGGGGCTATATTTGAGGTCGAGCAAGAAAAGAAAAAGGAAAACTCGAGGAAGAGGAGAAGTGTTTATTCTTGGACGAAAAGGTGTCTGTGTCACAGAACGGTCTGCAGCATCACTTGGTAACGTGCATTCTGTTTTCATTTATATACCGCATGCAGGGACATTGTTACTTTTCCCTGAATGTAAGTGACCCTTCATCCTGTACCATTACAGCGCGCATATCCTTCCATTTATTAGTCATTCCATCCACGCTGGGCACAGATGCGATCTCATTCTCCGGTGTAGTATGTAGATGGCTTGATAATAACGGAAGTACCATACACTTCCACAGCACGGCCTTGCGATGTTTGCTTCCTATTGCAGTTCCCAGAAGCAGCGCGATTGATGCTAGAGTAACAATAACCGGAACAATGATCCACGGCCATCGGACATGAATGAATGTCTCTACTCGAACTGTCTCCCCCGTAATCTTGTTACCCAAGCGATTAGCGCGCAGGACATCAGTGACGCTGGTTGACATTGAATCGAGTAATGGACTGAGGTTTTCTTTGCGTAGAATCGTTGCTAGATTCAACATATTTGATATTGATGCATTCACACCGAAATCGGCTGTACTATTGAAAATACTCATCATTGTAGCTTCGAAACTGTTGAACGTCTGATGATCCATGCTATAAGACGAGTTTTTTGATAGGGTTGCCGACCCGTTCGGGGGTGCAAAGTGAACGGAATTCGTTGACGAATGATAGGGACTTTCTTCAGGGACATTTATAGCAACAAGCTGCTGTGTATCAACAACATGCATTGGACGCCTGTTTTGGGTGCCAGGCGGGTATGAGCTCGCTGAGTATCGTCGTTCGCAAAAGTATACAGCACATTCTGTTACTAATGGCTTTGTTGGGGGAGCTGTGGCGTTGGATACAGTGTAGAAAACCGGGTTGGTATAGTCTACCTCAATGAGGGAGACAATTGGGGTTTGAATACCGAAAATTGGGTCGCTTTTCCTTGGACGGGAACTCCAATGGTACATATAAAACGCGATATTGTTATACGTGGTATTTTCGAACCCGTAATCCATACGATCAAAACCATCAAAATCGAAGGAGAAGTTATTGGGAGATTGGTAGCTGCAATTTGTAGGGGTTTCCCTGAAGGCCGGGTGAGAATCCCAAAAGAAGGAAGATTCCGGCACCTGACACTTTTGATCTGTTTGAGATGTGACATCCTTGCATTTGCTACACATCCCTAGTGCAACAAACTCTGGGAATTTGCAAGAGCTTGCCTTACATTGAGGCTCAAGAGGGCTATGTGTCTGCAAGAGTCCACTCATTATTGCAGTCCAAAGCGTCGGCTGGAGCTCAAGGTATCCGTATCCAACACTTGCATGCGAATCCCATAACTGTGAGGTTTGGACAAAGACAGTGGCATTCTGTGTAGTAACGGTTCGTGGAGGGAACGTTAAAATTTGCTGTGCAAATGGATCCACTGCAAGAGCCAGAACCGTAAGAGATGCTCCAACATAAGTCAGGCTTCCTGTTTTCGAGCCAAATATTCCCCTTAGTAAAACTTCCAAGGATCCCCAGGGTCCCCGGCTTGCCTGGTCAATCACCTGCATATGATATAGTGGAGCTGGATTTTGAAATAGGTTCCATTTCAGCTGGCCGAGACACGAGGACACCGAGACCATCACTGCGGCTTTGGTAATGGTGACGATGATTGACACGACAGTATTAGGGGACACGGTATATTGCCAGGTCTCGTATGGGGTGTCATTGATCGTGACAAGAAAGGCGACCAAAAGAACAAGGCCCACGACGGCTAGGGTAGCTGATCCTATTTCCCATGCCCAGGAGCCGCTCCAATCGAACCGAGGGCGCTTTGTTTCAGTGTCTGTTTGCGGGTTTGTATGCACAGCCGTTCCGTCTATTTTTGAGGCGCCCATTTCAGTCTCGCTGGCATGCCTATTAACAGACATACGAGGACTGGCTTGGGTTTCAAATCTTTCGAGCTCGAGATCAGATTGGCTCTGGCCGTCGTGTAAAGCGGAATATAGCGGATGAGTTGCCATTGTGATATCATATCGGTGTTGAGTAGACCCTTTTAGGTGATGGCGGGGAAGCGGGGAAGGGGACAGGAAAAGGGGTTTTGGCATTGTGGCTATGGGCGGCTGAGCCTCAACACATTTATACGCTAGTCAATCCGTAATTGCTATATTGGCCCGCCCCTGATGGCGCAGATCTAATATATATTTATATAAAATTTAAGCTAAATGGGATCGGTAGAAAGTAAGAAATAAAGAAAGTATTAAAATTTGTATTGTGAAAGAGGAGATATATATTTAGTATACAAGATAAAAGTACTATTTCCAACAGACCTCTGTAATTTATTCGACCTTCTAAACTTATTACTTTCTTTATATTTAAATTGTAATTTATATATTTAGCTATCTATATACTCTTAAATTTGAAAAAAAATTTAAATATTACATTTATCAAAGGTGAAAAACAGCTCTAAACACACTGTATTTTTCATAAATCGTGTGATTGTTGCGTTGGGGTTGGCGCCGGGACGGGAGGGGGGAGCTTTGGGCCCGAACCAAAAGCCCGAAGCCTGCAGCGAGCTTAGGAAGCAGGCTCGAAATTCTCAAAAGGGTCGGGTGGGGTGATAGGGGTGAGTGCGCTATAGATAGGGTGAGAATAAGGGCTGCGGCGCTGATCCCCTCAGGTTTGACATAGAGCCTGATATGATTAGATTACAAGTTACACCTCGGACGCTTTATAGCTTGGCTATTCTTCGCAAAGTACATACCCCCGCATGCCAGAGCATGGTACACGCCAAATTTGCGAACAATCGCTAGATCAGTTATAGTTACCATTGACAACCAGTTTCATGTAACTATAGTACAGGCTACCTATTGTAATGCCGATGCCAAAATTTCGGGCAAAGAGGACACAATACGATGCCTCACATTGTTCTTGGCCTACATTGCCAAGGAACACAGCACACCGGGGGCAGGGGCTGATACGAGTTATCCTGCATCGAATGGAATGACTCGAAATACAACATACCGGTTTACCAAATGCATTGCAGTCTAGTACATATAATTCATTTACCATGCGATTGATACCAATACTAGAGTTAACGACAGGACCTTTTTCACGCTGGAAATGTCAAAGAAAAAAGAAATGAACCAAGTGACCCCACAGAAGACAGAAGTCAGCCCTGGGGTGCATATATACGACGCCGTCATCCTGCACCGGCTTAGGCGGGAAATCACGAGGCGACGATCTACCATGTCGATCTCAACCCCTGATCATGTTTCTGGCCTTCCGATGGGTTAAATGTACGGAGTATCAGTAGTCCCCGCGCTTTTGCCCAATACTGAGAGCCTAAGATAACGGTATCAGGTTTTACTTTGGTAGATAAAAGCTATGTCAGAATATCAGAGTTGCTGACTAGAAACCAAATACTTCACTCTTTGTAGAGAAAGTTAACGAGGCTGGCTAAAGATCATCGCTTATGCCGAGATTCTGGGGCGCTGATTGACAGATACATACAAACAAGGCTGAATCCTTGCCTACCCCCAGAAAACTTGCCCTAGTTTACCCGGCGCTGTTTTTTTCCTGTTCGGGAAGAGGCCGCAGGGACGCAGGGGTATAAAGAGGAGGCAATTTCCGCTCTACTTCATTCTCGCCCTCACACATTCATCAACCAGATATCCAACCTTTTTCAATCTTCAACCTTGACTATTGTTCAATATGCGTATCGTTGCCATCTTCGCTGCCCTCCTAGCCGTTGCCTTTGCTTCCCCCAATCTAGAAGCCAGACAGCAGGGCGAAAGCTGCGATGTATGTATCATAGTTGGCCGTCAGCCAAGCGCGAAAGACATCTGACATATTGATAGCTCGTCCACGGAGCCTCATGCGAGTCCAAGTAAGTACTTTTGAGCGGTAGGAGATCGACTCGAGGTCCTAATATCCATAGGGGCTTGGTCCAGTGTGGTGCTTCCTCCGGGAATGTCCGGGTCTGCTGCGTATGTTATATTCACCCCAGATACTATTGCTGCGAGAGGGCATTTCTAACTGCCACAGAAACGCTGCTACTAAACGTCTTTCGTGGTGTGAATGGAGCCAAGGACCCCCGCCTGATGAACAGTCCCAGCAAGTCAACACTGGTTTACATGGCAATGAATATCTCCAGGTAGATCTACTTAGGATCAATATCAAACCACGCGCATAAAGCGGACGAAAAGCGGACGGAAAGTAGTCTTAGAACACTCCTCTAAATACTGTGTATGCCCTTCATTGTCGGACATTTCGATTTTTCTCCCTTGTGTTTGGTCACAAGCGTACTCGCCCTACACATCTATTTAGCTCTAATTATAAATACACAGCTGTGGCTTTATGGACGAAGACAGTAGTTGAGAGACTGAAAATCTAGTTAGATTTGGAGCCGTGGACGTACGTCCCGAGTCTGAAGTCTCCAGCAGGCCTAAAACCTTAGGTTTCTGGCGGTTGCCGCCAGGCAGGATTATTTGTAGTACATGTTTGATCCTTGCTTTCTTACAACAACGGACAAGCCTGCCTAATGGTCGGTTCAGCCTCCATTTGGCCCGTATCTGATTCATTGCCCCTGACTTTTTCACTCCATTCTCCCTACACTCCCTCAAACATTCCGACAGGTCTATCTCTAATGTCCGTTTTCTTACTCGGTGGCCTTTATGCGCCATTACCCAGTGTTTTCATGTTTTACAAAGAATGGAGATCATTTGGATATGGTTTGAAAGATGTTTGGGGAGACTTAAGAGCCGATAGAGGCTTTCATGAGCCTATTGATGTGGTTTATAATCATCGGGTCTTCATGGTCATGGTCTTCATGTTTTCTTTTGCTATCTGTATGTCGAATCCATCTGCGGAGATGATATGTGGGCGCTGGCTTGATGATACCGACTACCAAAGTAGAAGGTCGAGGTCTCCAACGGAAGATTGAGCGCCCATTTTGAAACAAAGAAAGAACAGTGTCCAAATTCTAGCAGTTACTCAAATTTAACATAACAATTAAACAAATAGCATAAAAACAAAAACATACAACAGTGAGGATTCGCTGGTGGTCACCCACCCAACTACTAACTCACCGGCGTGTGGCTTAAGTACGGCTGAGCGGACGGGAAGCCTTGTTTTCCACACCCTATGGTCGTATGTGACAGGTTATGTGTGGGAGGGAATCATAGCTCAGAGCACGATCGCACGGGGTAGTGATTGTGATACGTTTCTGTAAAGCACTAGACTTCTAATTAGTTTGAGACTTGTTCGAGTATTATCCGATTCTTACCCGTGAAATAGTGATATCTTTTTAAACCAGCGAACTAGGGGTATCCCCGGGGAAGAGAGGTTGGGAATATTGTACTCTTTATCGTAGGCAGAGCGTAGAAGTTGTAGCAATAGATATTGGGTAGGTAATTCATATAGACAGGTAGGGACTTTAGATTTCTGCGATGAAGTTGAAGAGCGTGGTCCGTATGTCCGAACGTCTAAGTAAAGTGATGTCCTAAGAAGTTTGTGTATTGCTGTCTCCTGTTTGAGGTCTCGGTTTGGTTCCTCGTCAACGAGAGGTAAGTTGAACAGGCTAGCGAACACGGAGGGGCATTATTGGCGGCATTATGGACAATGCTTGTGGTGCTGGAGTCCTCTCTTGCATACGCCTATGTTTGTGTAGTTAGCGTCTCTAGCTAGCTTCACCCGATCACCTATCTATCTGCATATTCATCTCATCTATGGTAGCACGTACCACAGCCTCTCAGCGGTATGTGTGAACATTCACCAGCTCCACCGAATCGGAATTTTGGCGAGATAGAGGCTCCTGACTAGAGGATGCCTTGATATTCCCCCCGATTGAGAGACTTTTGGAGCGTGTCGGACGCTGCAGCCCCTGACCTCTATCACAGGTTTCCGATTTGACCTGATGCGAGTTTTGAATGCCAAAACAGGTATAGAGAAGGCGATTAAACAACCGGCGAATTGCCGGCAGACTGACACAGAACACTGCTGTGTAGCTTTCGATGAGTGACCAGTATGCAACTAGTGCAAAATCATCTGTAATCATACATCAGCAAGTTTGATCATCTTAATCTCTAGCCTTGAAGGATATCTCATACAGGTTGCATTGGTTGTATGGGCAAATGTCACCACTGACTTGAGGCGAATGATGCTTACAATGGTGATGCTGAAATTGACCGCACTTTGTCAGTAGTCTATTCGCATAGCTAGTAAAGTTGACTCACAAAAGTCCCGTGCAAAACATAAGCATGACTAAAGCCTTCTTCATTGGTCTAAGGTTCAGCTTCATGATCTCGTGGAGAGGCAAGGCCATGGCGGTCACATCGAGAACGATATTGAGTACTGCGCACGCAATCCCAAAGGCATTAAAATCGAAACAACTACCCTTCGTTTCACCTGTCCAGGAGGTCCAGATGTAAGACACAGGTAAACAGTTGAAACAAACTCCGAATAAAAAGGCGAAGAAATAAGCGACCACTATTTCCATCACGATGTATATCGCATTTCAAAGGCCGAAATTCGGGAAAATATGGAGATAGAGATTGAGGAAAGCCATCTTGATAGAGGTAATCGCGCCAACATAGAGCATCTCGACGATCCAATTGTACTAGAGAAATTGCGAGTTCTCGTAACAGGTGTTAGATGCTACATAGACGGACCTTCAGGATAAAGGTAATATTTGAGAAAGATATTGTCCAGATATCTCGTCGTAACCGGCATCAACCACTTGATTTGGAAAATTGGTACCGGGAAGTAATGTACGCCGATAACTGCGGAATACTCACAGAAAAATTCCAGTATACCCATCCCAACTCTGAAAAGCTACGAGAGTCAACAGAAGCCATCATGATTGCTTGCGGATAAGCTCTTACTAGTCCAAATATGAGAAAGATATCTTCTAGACCAAAATGCTTGCGGAACTCCAGACTTCGAATAAAGGTTGCAACAATTGCTGACCCCCCAAACACCGAATTTGTGATGGTGATGACATTGGCCTGGTTGCGGATTGGGCTATGGCACATGGTACTCGTAGCGTTTGTCGTAGCTTAGTTGATAGATCAGCAAAGTTGATCATGCTTTCCTTAGAACGTGTGTTGACCGTCTTGGTTACAGTTTGGAGCTGGGTCAAGGATTTGTATGGGAAAGAATGTAAGTCCAATCAGTCTGCCATAAAATCTAGGCTTTGCGTTGACCGTTGATCAGATATCGCTGTGCGAAGTTTATAGGGTCATCCCAGAGCTGCCTCGCTCGTACCGCCTTGAATTATCAAGCCCAGAGAAGGATCTAGAGACCAGCGGGTTTTGGTTCTACAAGCCAGCGCCCATGCACATCCGCGTCTATCGAAAGTAGTGGAGACGACATGTTAAAACGTCTGGGAAAACTAAATGACCACTCTGATTCGAGGGGCATATCTCTGAATAGGAGGGTCTCTTTTTTTCCCTCTGCAATTTTATCCATTTGCCTTAAATAGTTACCTGAAATACTAGGTCGACAATAATATTTAATGCCTTAGAAAATAGGCGCTGAATATAACGTTAGTCGTACCTATATCAATGGACGAGTGACCCTGACCTGATAATACCCGAAGACCCTTTGTATTTATCGTATCAGCCTTGGAATCGGTAATGGTTGGGTATACGAGAATGGTCCACCCGCACATTATTGGTCCCCAGTTTATTGCCATAGCTTTCAGCCATCTGGAGGATCTACAAGATCAAAAGTAGATTAAGTTATATTGGGTGTGCCCTGTCCCACGGGAGTTATGTACTTGGGTGCGGGTCTCCCCGCTTTTCGGCGCCAAGGTTCGGAACCAGCCTTAAGAGTATCGATATTACGAGAAATGGAAGGAGCATATACAGTTGGGTTACCCATCCAAGTTGACATTGGGACATGATATATGAACCAGCGCGGATATATATGACGGGAAGAGGTCTGTTTGATCCAATTGCAACCTCTTCCTCTACTGAACGGTTATACTTGAGGGCGAATGGACTAAGTACATTACGTTGAGGAAGCCGAGTCTGATATTAGTGAAAATTGAGGATATAAACAATTACGGTCAGAGGATACGTATATTTAAAATTGAGCAAGACAAGGTTGTATTAGAATTCCGATCTATTTCCCTGCGCCTTTGCTTCCATCTCGACTCTAAGCTTAAGGCCAAGTTTACGGAGTATCAAAAGACAGACCCTTTGCTATAAATAGTCGGGTACAGTGATAAATGTGTGGTAAACTTACTGTATAACATTACGCGTTGCGGGCCCACTTAAATCGGTCCACGCGTTGCACTTGTGCCCATCGTAACCATGAGATTCCGTGATATATATGGCTGCAATGGTGAGATATACGTGATTAACGGAGGAAAACCTTGGTCTGTGTGAGCGAGGGCTAAAATAGCCAACATTGGGATCCCCAAGCGAGTTTCATATTGCTTCGGATTTACGGCCCATTCTGAAATGTTACACGTCGTGAAAGATAGAATAATAATCTTACCGGTCACCGACTGGATTTCTCCCCGGACTGAAAGTTGGTTGGATACGCCGTGCTTGATTTTCTGTGGGTGAGACAATCCCGATCTCCTCCCATCCTCATTTGTCACGTTTCAGCCACCTTGCCATCCCGTTAACGACACTATCGGCGATCGGTTTAAAAATCGAATGTTCGTTCAAAGTCTTTCAATTACAACATACCCCCACTGCTGAACTGCGAACTCACCCGCTGTTATCAGCCTCTCAAATTAGAAGTGCCCCTGATCCCTCGCCATAATTCCATCTGAACCCATTCAGCGCCCTGGGCGCGAGGCTTCGGCCATGTTCACTTCACCCAACGGCAATGGGACAAATGGGAGCATCGGAAGCCCAGGCGCGTCACGCGACCGCAACTGGTATCAAGTCTCAGTCGACCAAACTACAGGTCTACCCGACGTTGATCCAGTCGTGTTGCCCAAGCTCTCGCCTCGCCTCGAAGACGCCGAGGATTTCGATGATTGGTACGACGAAGTGGTGAACATTTTAACGGACCACAACCTACACCTTTTGATCGACGCAAACTTGCCCCGCCCGTCGCGCAGTGATCCCGCCAGACAGCAATGGCACGAGCTTTCGTGCCAAGTCGCCAGATGGCTCGAATTGAGCGTAAGCAACGAGTTCTATCTTGAAATTCGTGCCTACGGCAACGATGTGTATTTGGCGGACGCCTTTATGGCAAATACCAAAAAGCACTTCAGCGGTAAGCATCACAGGGCTCTGAAACCTGCTATGATGAGATTTCTCAATACCCGACGAGCCGAGTTTGATAACACCAGTGACTTTATTGCTACACTGGAGGATAACTTCTCTGTCGCCAATGCTCGGGGTGCCATGTTTACGCCTTATCTCGCTCTCTGTATCATGCTTCGGGAATTATCCACTGTTTTGGCGCTTGAGGCTTTTATTGATCTTAAAGAAAAAGAGCTGTACGCCGTCAGTGATCCTCAGCTGAACATCACTGAAGCTCGCTTCCACGAAACTTGCAGTACTATCATCAATCATGTGAAGCGAGCGGGCATTGACTCGCTTTCTTAAGAGCTTCTATCATTATCTATGTTCAACATAACGGTCATGTCTTTCGATGCAGCGTTTCTGTCGGGATTTTAATGTTCATAATTTCTCATTTTGTGAAAGCTCCATGAATATCATGATTTTTCAGCTCAGGAGAATTCCATAACAGAAGATATTTCAGAAAAAAAAGCGAAAGATTCTTCATCTTCATCTCTGGTAAGAATTATCAGCCCCTTCTCACCAGAAGACCTGCAGTCCATGCCCTACCGTTGCGCGACATAGGTTATGATGGTGAGAAGTTCTAAAATCCATATCAACTATATCGAAACCCAAGACAAGAGCCATCTCGTTGCCATACTTAAAGATGACCAAGGTCTCCCCCATTTGGCTGTGCCTGACCTAGATCAGCACATCCCCTGGCCACTATACACCTGCGTACCCCAGCTATGTGTAGTGACTTACCAGCAATAAAACTTGTAGGTATCGTTGGCTTCCTGAATCGTGATATCACGATTAATTGGACCATATGTATGGTATGCGAATACTTAGAGCATTGGTAACCCATATATTATACATACGACCATAGGGTGTGGAAAACAGGGCTTCCCGTCCGCTCAGCCGTACTTAAGCCACACGCCGGTGAGTTAGTAGTTGGGTGGGTGACCACCAGCGAATCCTCACTGTTGTATGTTTTTGTTTTTAGGCTATTTGTTTAATTGTTATGTTAGATCCTAGTGACACTGTGCTAGAATTTTGACTTTGTTCTTTGTTTACCTTTTTAAAAATGGGTGCTCAATCCTCTGTTAAATCATGCTTTGAGCCTTGATAATGTTGATAAAAACACGAAACTTGACGGCGACTTCAGATGATGTCTTTTTAATGCTGATACCTTGGCAGAAAATCAAGTTGCTTTGGTCCTAACAAAGTTGATGAACACCGTCGGGATGCGGTAAGCAAACACCAGATGCAGGGTAGTGCACATCTAACAGAGGCTCGGAATCGGGAGCTGGGTATTGCTTGGCTTTGTAGGGGAAGCCATATCCTTGAATTTGAGAGAACATTCTAAATATGCATGATAGAAATAACATAACTATAATGATTGGATCCAGAACGGTAGATAGTCAACTGCATTCTACTACCATTGCGATATAGTATTGATCACGAGCCACCTTAGGTGTCGAACTCCCGCGATTAAGCCAAGATATCTTCGAACCCACTTGTGAGGGGTCAAATGGCCAGGTTGTAGAATCCGTGGTAACGGTGTCATACTATACCGTTACCACGGATTCTGCAGCTGATACATTATGTTCACGATTCCTAACAATCATAGAAAAGCTGTAGAGCAACAGCAAAATATACCGATTCCTATCATATACTCCACAAAAGGCCCAAATCCTACAAACCTTTTCTTCATGAGACAAAAGAACTGTTCTTTCACTTAGGTGACAACGCTGAGGTGAAGCACATCGGGACTTCAGCAATTCCCATCCATGGATGTCGTACATTTTTGATAATCAGCTGGCGGCGGGTGGGGCGTCAGTTATCTACCTCCTCGTAACAATTTTTGTCCATGCAAATCGCGCCGATCAGTTTGCGCTAGCAATCTAAAACTTTATAAACAACTGGGTACAATATACTACTTAGTTAGCCTGATCTTAATGATATTTGCCATATAGGCTCGATTTTCTTTTTCTTTTTTTTTTAGGAATAGTTACTCTTATATAACGGCTGTTAATTGAACTTTTGGGAATACATAGAGTATCAAGTATTTGCTCAGGACAAAATGGTTGCAGAAACTCAAAAAGCGGTTGTGTCTCAGAATGGTGATTTAGCCACGTGTGCAACGGGACACAGTCATCCTGGAGCGGTTCAGCAATTAGTTTACCCCTGGCTCTCTCCACCTTGATCGTATTTACTTCCAAGGTTCCTTTATATACCTTTTATCTGTTTATAAGTTAATAAATTAATCTTGATCTGCCTACTCCGTACTGAGATTAAATTATCCGTCTTTCTCTTAAACGGTTATATTACCTATATCATAGTGCTATATTTATACGAAACCATCGGTATAGAGCATATAGTTATACTTTCTGTACTTGTAAACCCCCGATCGCTTTAACTAAACATATAAGCAAGTATACCAGTAGTTAACTAAATTAACAAGTTAAAGTGGTTTCGAAGCCTTGGTTTTCAGGTAGAAAGACCCCATACGAAATTGCTTCCCCAATTAAAATGCTCGTTATCCGATGAGCCGGTATGACCCGCCATAGATGTTCGCTCCACAATTATGGCTGGCTGAGAACACCGAACTTGATAATACGATATACACTTATGACAGAAGCAAATTCAGAATGCGACTCCGAAACGTATGGCTTGTTCTGCGACGAAACTACTGAAGATTCCAATTCCGATTAGAAATCATTGTAGGGACGGGACAATTAGGGGATGAGGGAACAATGGTGAAACATTTCACTTGTTCAAGCTTCAAAAAGCCGAGAAACTCAAAGAGAAGCTAAGCGGGGCGCAGGATAGCCCCAAACCCAAAAATGTTTCATGGAATATTGATATGGCTACTCCGTATATATAGGAGTGGAATGGGAGGATATAATTGACCCCAAAGGATGACATTTTATCCCACGTGTCCAGGGCTGTCAATATTTAAAGTTGGTTTGAAGCACCGGTTCTTCCGATTCGTACATATATGTGTTTCAACTACAGCCGATCACCTACATGTAGTTCCAACCTGCACCTATATCCGATGGAGATTAACAAGTAATTTTCCAAGGTTCCAAGGTTCCAAGTTCCAAGGTTCCTTGGAAGGTTCGACCGAGGCGACTACTAATTTGGCCCCACTGTATAGATGGGAGGGATTTGGCCCCGAATGTGGCCGGGGCCAGATTGCCCCATGTTTATCTGGGTAAATCTCCACTCTCATTTTTTTGACTCCTTTATGTATCTCCTTCTCTCTGTCTAGGTGAACCTCTCACTGCAATCATGCCGAAGCCAGAGGAAACCATCTGCACCATCTCGGCTCTTGCCACGCAATTAGGCAACCAGATCTCGGTGCACATGCTGAATTACCTCAGCACCACCAATGACCTCCCCGACGGATTTCGCGAACTTTCGCATACCTTCCTCGACACATGTCGCATGTTATGGGCCATTGAAGCTGGAGTGACCGAACTGGCCGGCGCCAATCGCTCCCTACCCGATGTTATAATTGAAGAGGTGGAAAAGAAATTCGTCTCCACCTATCGGGACTTCCAACAACTTGACAAGATCATTTTGAAGCTTGTTCAGTATGAACATCGCGGGGCACTGGGAAAGCTTCAGCGAGGATGGAATCGGCCAGGCCATGACCTCAATCGTATTCATGAGTCGCTGAAGAAGACCACAGAAACCCTCCAAATTAGTGGGATGGCCTTTCACTGGTCGCTCGGAGACGCCCACCCGGAAGAATCCGTGGGCATCGGATACGCTGGCCTAGCGGCCGCGCTCGATCGCGTATCCAAAGGCCGCTCTGTGATGGGCATAAACAAGGCCAATTCTATCGAACCAGCGCGATCCTCATCGAGTCAGCATCAGTCACCTGATTCAATGCGGCCGACGCCATCTGTGCCCCCGAAGGAATCATTTACCGCATCCCGACCCAACCAAGGCATTCGCCAAGAAGGCGAAATCATCATGGATGACATGTCCTCGATTCTGTCCTTGAACGGTTTCCTGAACCCACAGTCTCGTGAGACCCCGAAAACCCCGTATTTTGATCATCGGGAACTGCCGCACCGGCTGGCCAAACCAAAATCAACAGCTTCTGCTGAGGAGATCAGCCTCGGCCATTCGAGTCACGATGCCGCCAGCGCCAAGCTAACGGAGACTCTGGCGGCGCACGGCGTCAATATGAAAGAGGAGACGCGCGATGGCACAACGTTACTCATCGAAGCGATTCACAAACGCGCACCGCTACAAGCTATCGAAACCTTGCTCAATTCCGGTTCCGACCCCAATCGCAAAGATGACCACGGCAAGACCGCACTATGCGAAGCTGTACAAACTGATCAGCCATCTATTGTGACACTCTTATTAAACAAAGACGCGAATCCAAACCTGCCAGGACCCGAGCATGTCCTGTGGTCTGCTGTCCACCGCCCAGGCTGCTTGCGCATCTTGCTCGCGCGGGGCGCCGATGTAAAAAAGACCCCTGGTCTTATGGAGCAAGCGACAGGTGTCAACAATATCGATGCCGTGCGCGTCCTGCTACAGGCGGGTATAGACCCGAATTCCAAGAAAGACGGAATATACACACCACTCTGCTCCGCCATCCGCGATGACCGCCCGGATATCCTCACCTTGCTTCTCCATCACGGTGCCGACCCTAACGTGATGGCATCTGAATACCCAGCCTGGAAATGTATCACCCATAAACGTCTTCATTTCCTCCCAGACTTGGTGGCAGCCGGCGCAGATCTCCGCAAACCACCAGGTATTGTCGAGTGCGCCGTGCAGGAAAACTACATGGAGGCTCTGCAATGGCTCGTGCGCCAAGGAAGCGCCAATCCAAACGACCGTACCGAGCAGGGCCACACAGCCGTGACAACAGCCATCCGGAAGAACCGGCCAGAAATGCTAGAATGGCTATTGGCGAATGGTGCCGATCCCAACCTACGCGGCAAGGACTGGCCAATATACATGGCGAGTCAATCGCCGAGCATGCTACGACTTATTCTGCCCGGTATAACCGATCTTTCCGCACACAAGGGTGTCATGGAGAAAGCAGTGCAGGCAAACCAACTCGAAAACGTCAAACTACTCATCGCAGCCGGCGCCAGCGTAGAGTGGAAAAACGGCGGCGTGTTCTCACCACTGACCACAGCCTTGCGCGAGTGCCACTGGGTTATTGTGCGCTATCTTCTGGGAGAGGCTGGTGCCGACCCCAATGCTCCTGGTGAGCATTTGCCACTCGTCAAGGCAATCCGGAGATGTGACGATGGTAACTTTGCCATGATTGAGTTGCTTCTTGAAAGGGGCGCTGATATCAATAAATGCTACCGTGACTGGAACGCGATCATGCAGGCTATCGAGGACCGTGATCTGAGGTTGTTGCAGCTTTTGATTGAGAAGGGTGGTCAGGTTGATGTTACTCAGAAAGATGAGACTGGTACGACGGTTTTGGAGATGGCGAATTCTTCTGGCTGGCCGGAAGGAACTGAGCTTCTTTTGAAGAATGCTCGTCAGTGATAATTTGTTTTTATTTGATATCCCTCTTTCGTATAGCTGCAAGATATTTTTTTCCCCATAATCCCAAGACTTTATCACCATTCATATTTGCGGTAGTCAGCTTAGTCTGTAATCAGCTGGTACCTTGGTGCTCGAAATTCTGAGCGAGAACGATGATTTGAAGTTTAAGATCGGAAAAGTATGTATGTTTTATTTGAACCCCATTGTGAAACTTTCCTTTTGGTGTCTTTAGCCTTAAATATCTGAATAAAAATGCGCTGTAGTATTGCCTTCGCAGTTTCAACATAGCTCAGTTACATGGTTGAGCTTATCAGCGTGGTCCGAAGAACCGTAGCGTATGTCAGTATTTCAGCAAAACATGGCAGCGATCAAAGTATATAATGTACGGAATAAGATTGAGGTGTATATCAACCTGTCACTATTAACATCACCGAAAGCTCTCTTGTAATTATTGTAATTTTGGAATGCGTTGATGCTCGATGGCTACTTACATTATGGATTGTTGAACTGTGGGAATCGGGGTAATGTTTCTACTTTCAGTTGGAAGGAACGACATCCATGTTTGATCCTGGTCCGCATTGTGACGCTTTGATAGAAGAGTGGAGATTGGACTCCATTCTTGGGGGCGGAGTTCATCGGAAATGTGATGCGCAAAACTCGGCTCGCGCCACATCAATGCCCCGCCTATTAGTTTGTCTCTTAGTTTGTCGCATATGATCTTTGCTCTAGGGCCCTGGAAAATACCTAACGCTGAAATCTACTATGTGATGTTAGTTTCTCAAAACCAGACTCTTATAAAGTAGTCGTGAGTGATCACGCACGGATTGGGTTTAATTAGCCCGAGGTTGTTGCTCGATCCTTCTAGACTATTGTTGCAGATGCCAAGCTACCTAGTGTTTTTATTTTTATTTTTATTTTTTGATCGAAAGGTCAGTGCGGGCATCTTCCGACTCAGTCTAGTTGCGACGCTATAGCAGCGCCCGACTCATGGCCGCACATAAGTCACATGCCAAATACCCTACCCTTCCATACCCTCATGTTTTATTATATATGTATATATATGTGCAATTGATTGCTACCCCTAGTTATATATGAAAGAGTCTCTTATATAAAATATACTTCTTACCACCTTCGTAGATATCTAAAAGGACCATCAAAAAGACGTCACAAGGAGAACTAGGGATTATCTAATACCTGGAATTAAATCTAGATCTTCTAAAATTGTTCTAAAACCACGCAACTCAGCCGTGGTACGGCTTTTGGTAAGCTTTTGACTTGACAACATTCATGAAAATGGCTTCCCTTGACCTGGCACGGCTATTTTTAGTACGAACGTGGAATTTTTTTTCTTTCCCCCGATATTTGCGCCTGACATATAGACAACCAAATCTCATGTTTCCATGTAAGAGTATTACTTTTCCAGGGAGGAAAGGGTGAAAAATGACATCACACAGAAAACAAGCTTTGAGTGTCCCCGGGCCCGAGCTCGGTCAGATCCCGAGCTCGGCATGCCGAAGTACCGAAACACAAGAGTGTCTTATGATTGAATGATCACAACTTAGTTCGTCCAACAAAATCCGTTCCCGTTTCGAAACAGTTTCGAAACCGGTTGTTGAGTCATCCACCGTGTGATCCACGCAGGGGACTTTTTTTTTCACATATACGGCGAAAACTTTCCGATCCGTTGCGAGTATGCATCTCCCAATCTCAAATCAGGCAAAATGGTTCTTGACGATAGAGTGACTCTCAAGGACCGACTCTGTCTGATTAAATGGGGTTGGTACACAATGTCTATGGCTACTGGAGGACTCGCTGTTCTCCTCTCCCGGACGCCTCACCAATTTACTGGACTTGAGGTCATCGGCAAGATCATTTACATCTTCAACTTGGCCCTCTTTCTCGCGATCACAGCATGCATGGCCGTCCGCTTTATTTCTAGACCAATCGCCCTCAAAGAGTCATTCCGAGATGGCAATGAAAGCTATTACGCGCCTACGTGCCTACTAGCCATCGCGACTATCATCCTCGGAGCAGAAGGCTATGGAACCAGCGCCTGCGGCCCCTGGCTGCAGGTTGCCCTCCGAATCGTCTTCTGGATCTACGCCGCCATTTCCACGCTCTCAGCTATACTCCATAACTGGTATTTGTACTACCTAGCTATGGCTAGTCAGGAACCTTTTCCAATCGCCCAGTTACTACCCTCCTTCCCAGCTATGCTTTCCGGCACGATTGCATCATCCATTGCAGCAAATCAACCCCAAGAGCAAGCACTACCCATTCTCATTGCCGGTGTTACATTGCAAGGCTTCGGTTTCATCATGTCTTTGCTCATTTACGCCGAATACCATAACTTCCTTGCCAAACACGGTCTTCCAGAACGGGCCAAACGACCACAGATGTTTATCGCTGTCGGACCGTGGAGTTTTACTGCTCTTGCATTGATTGGAATGGCAAAGGAGGGGGTGAAAGCTTTCCCTTCGCGGTATATCATTTCATACGCAGATCCCATGTCTACCGGAAACGTCACTGTGAGCACTGGTGATATTGCACTAGTGATTGCTTCGTTCTTTGCTATTTTTGTTTGGACTATGGCTTTCTTTCACTTGTGCATTGCTGCTATTAGTGTTTTGGCTTCTACTAGAATGTTTGGAGGTGCCGGGGCTCCTCCCATGTCAGTTGCCTATTGGGGTATGGTATTCCCCAACACGGGATTTATTATAGCTACAATTAGCATCGGGCAGGTGTTGCAGTCACCGGCTATCCTGTGGGTCACTTCAGTTCTGACTGTGTTGCAAGTTATAATGTGGTTGGGTGTGGGAAGTGCTACCATACTTGCAGTTGCGAGACGTCAGATGTTATGGCCGGAGGATGTCAAGAGAGGAATCGAAGACGATCTTTCCTGAAAAGGGCTTCAGGCCACTTGAAGTCAATTAGAACGGCCTGCTTAGACCTCTACATGGCTCATCAATGGGCCCAGACCCCTAGCCTAATCAATATCTTTAGTATATTATTATAGTAAGAAATAGGAATTAAGTAGATATTATATTGATATTAGTATTGTGATGCCAGATTCCATGCAAAATGACCCTAAAAAGATCCAATTTGATGAATTTCGCACCTAGGAGGACTCACTAAGTATTAGTATGAAGAGATATATATGATCTACAGAGGATTGATACCACTTTCTCTAAGTAGTCAATTGTAGTAATACTTATGGGACCTCTACTTACTATGTAAACCGTAACGAAAATGAGTACCGAATAGTAATTTTAATACCTAAAAAACCCAGGAAAAAATGCATTGATTATACAGCTGCGATAAATTGGCATGTTTGTATTGTTTGGTTAATAACGGGGCCCATTATGGGCCCATAGCCGGCCGATGGGCTCAAAGGGTGGGCCCAAAGCCCGACCCATTAGTGGGTTGGGCTGGGTTGGGCTATGGGCTTATGGGCTATGCAGAGGTCTAGACCTGTCCACAAGAACGAAGAGCCACGTGCGTTCTATTATTGATTTTAGATTGAAAATGAGTGTACAGTGTGCCATTTTATATTGAGAAGCAATAAGAGATAGTATTTGTTACCACTCGTTCCATATCTGTTGAGTTGGCAAAGATCGCGCCATCAATACCCCACGCTATAATACACAAGAGGTCATAGCCACCTGTTGCTCTGCAAGAGCGTAGAATGATCACTGAAATATTTATTGCGTGTAGCATTTTCTGCAATATTAGGTGTCGACCTAAAAGCTAAAATTCATTCCAAAAAGATCAAAGAAAACAAGTTTAGTGAGCAGCAAGTCCATGAGTCTCAACTAGATTCCAGTAGGATTTAGCAATAGATCTCCGAGCTGACTTTCCAATTTTGATCCACAGCAAACAACCACTCCAGAAAACCATTCCCAACACTGCTATCAGAATAAAGGTATTCTGCAGCCCCATGTTCGTGATCATGGGATTGACCGCGTATGCAAAAGCGAAACCTAGCATAGTATTGTCAGATCACTGAAGAATATCGATTGATCTTCGCAAGACATTCCAACTTACCAATTGTATTACGGATCAAGATGACAGTCACAATTGACTCTCCGGCCAGCTCCTTTTGACTGTCAATGATGTAGGTAATGGCTAGGCCAGATCCCATCGGTAGGGTGATGCAGATGAAGGCCATTCCGATGACGACTCCAATCCATGGAATGTGATGGCTTGCTCCGACACCGTAAAGAATGCACCCTAGAGGGTGAGCGACGAGGGCAATCAAGAACATCCAGAGACGGTCTTCGGGCTCCTTGATGCCGTTTCTTCCTCTGGCCAGCTTGATTGCAAGGATGTCACTGAGCCAGCCGCTGAAGTAGCATCCAATCGACACCCCTATCACACTGGCGAAGTAGGTGAGACCAATTTCCTCAGTGGTGAAATGATACGGGGCACCGCCTAGAACTTCCGCTAAGGATCCTCCCAGAACATTGTACCAGGCGAGAATACTTCCCACGAGAAGACCGGAAAATATGTTTGTGGGGAAGGATAGAAGACGGAAGGAAAGAAGGATTGACCGGAATAAGTTGAAGGGCTGAGAAGGGTGTCTGAATCCCCAAATTTTCAGCTTCTGGGTGTATGTTTTAACCTGGTAAGTTTCTTCCACGGCGACAGGGGTAATGTCGGGACACTCTGGCTCTTTGGATTCGGAGACTCTTTTGCAATCGGTATCAATGGAGGGCTCTAGATCGCTGGTGTCTTTGGGGGAGGGAAACATCGGTTCCTGAATATTAACTTGGCGGAAGAACATCGTCTCTTCAAAGCCGAAGAACGTTACAACGGTAAAGCAGAGACAGATAATAGCCAGGATGTATTGAATCCATCTCCAACCGAACCTCTCAGCAACAAAGCCACCAGCAATGGGCGACATGAATGCACCGCACCACAAAGTCCAGTTATAAATACCCATGTGGAAGCCTCGATCATGGGCAAAGTGAATATCGGCAATGCAGAGCTCGATCAAGGCCTCCTGGGGTGAAATAAAAATGCCAAGAAGAATTCGATTGGCGTACCATTCACCCACCGACTTCATATACGCAGACCAGATCTGCAACAGCGATGAGCCCAGCATGCCAACCAACAAGACCGGCCGACGACCAAAGTCCTGCGCAAGGTTCTGAGTCAACAAGGTTCCCCATCCCATAAATAGATACAGAAGGCCATTCCCTGTGCTGAGATCTGCCACAGAAATGCCTGTGTCTTCCGAGATCAGGAGATAGGAGGATGATAGACCACTGATGAGGGCGGCGGCGAAGAAACACCAGGCCATTTGGCAGGTGCTGCTTAGAAATTTGCGGTAGCGGGACCAATTGAGAGGGTCATCAGGATGAGAGCTTGGGAGAGGAATCAGGACGATATCTTCTTGTTCTTTATTGTGTCTCAAGCGCAGGGTGTGGTCTACATCCACCTGCTGGACCGTTCCGGGAATGGGAAGAGGATCGTCCATCTTTGCTTCGCTTGAGACAACTCAGCTCTTCAGGGGTACTCAGTATATATATTTCTGCGGTAATTTGTTTCGATTGGGGTATCAACTCGAGTGCAAATATAAAAACAAGAAATGGTCGCTTTTAATAGGTTTGTCTTATCTGACTTCTCCAACTCTATAAGATACAGTGTTCAATTCACCACGGGGCTTTTTGGAAATGCCTTATCATACACGGCTGGAGAACGAGAATACAAATGAACTAACACCAACCGATGGCGGCTTTTGTTGAAACATAACTGACCGTATCACTAGGAGGGGAAACCGCCAAGTGAACCCCCGCAACGCATGGCTGATCCACTCCCCTTTCCATTTAACGTTATCACTCTAAATATGGATCTCGGTGGTCGACGAGCACAGAGTTGGCTACTGTTTGGAGTCGAGTTTAAATGTCAAGATAGGAAGTGAGATAGCTATCCAGTCGGATTCTCCATTTTCAATTCGACTCCAAACGACGTTTCCCGATATCCGACCTATGGCCAATCAGCGGCCATTGCGGGGTATTTGGGGTCACTTTAGTTGGGGTATTTGGGGTTGTACACAACGTGAAATACGAAGCTCCAATTATTTACACCAGTTGGCTTATCGTCAACGGAAAACAAGGAAGATCAGAATGATACATTCGCAGAAAGACGTTGATCTCAGCACAAGAGAACTCCATCTTAATTTAAGGCAATTTTTTCCTAATTCGGTAACCGTAAAATAACGTTCATTTCTATATATAACTATTTACTTGTTGGGGAAGTAAGCCTTGTTAAACGAGTCGACAGCGACTCTTGTCTCCTTCACCAACTCCAAGCACCCAGGGACGTCGGAATGACAACAGATGGAGATGGGATAATCCTTGACGGGTAGTTCACAGGTTGATCCATCGATTGCAGGAGCAGTGCATGTTTCCATCTGCTGTGTTACGCGTCTTCGGACCTCGGCAAGATCCCAAGCCCTGAAATAGTGAAAACAAGCAAGATTAGAATATAACAGTGAGAACAAAGCACAAATGAATGACTTACTTCTTTTTGCGCTCGATTAGAAGAGAAGCATCCGCATTGTACTTGACATCCGCATAAAACTCTGCGATGAACTCCAGCCCTAAATCTCTGGCCGCCTGTTCCATGCAAGTACCTGGAAGCCCGAACACTTTGACACCCTTGGGGATGCCCTTGAAGACGGCCTTGGAAGTCTCATAGTCTCTGCAGCACATACCATAGAGCATCCCGTGTGGCTTGACGTGGTGAAGGGGTACTCCCTCCTGGTCTAAGAACCCCTTGAGTGCTCCAACCTGGTAAATAGTAATTGCAGTAAGTTCGTCCGTGGAAAGTTTCATTTCACGGCGGCCAAAGCCCTGGAGATCTGGCAGGCCGGGGTGTGCTCCAATCTTCACGCCGTGCTTCTTGCAGCTGCGGACGGTTTCCATCATTATGAGGGGGTCACTACCAAATAGAAAGATGCGTCAGTCAAAATCATGATCTTGAGGTAAATTCCCGTAATATTTCCGACCGATTGGTGGTCACAATTTAGTGAGTCGGACAGGGAAGGAAAGAACATACGAGGCATGAAATCCACAGGCAATATTGGCATGGTCAATGAATGGAAGCAAGTCTTCATCTGAAGTGATTGTCCAATTTCCAAACCCCTCTCCGAGATCGACATTGATCAGGGCTTTGTGCTTGATAGGTCCCATAACTGCAGCTGGAAACTGGTGCTCGATTGGTGGGTGATATTGGCAGACTGGGATGTTTCAAGGATTTCTCAGAAGGCCTTCAATTTTTGTAATTCGGGTTGGGTTTAGAAAGGGGGAAAAGATGAAGGATAAAAAGACATAAATCAAGTCGGGTTGAAGTTGAAACAGTTCGGATCTTAGCTGGTGCTAGTTAATATGTCCACCTTTTGGAGACTCGGCTCGGAATTAAACCGCTTTCCTGTGTTATCCGAACTAAATAAACCCAAGACCTTCTATTTGTTTTTGGTCAAGGATCGACAAAATATGCGAGTAGGACGTCATACAATATTTATCTGCGGCTAAACGCACCTTTTTAATGATAGGACTGGGCAAAGGTACCTTGGTTAAAGGCATGAGGGGTCTATTATAGTACGATAGAACCAAAGTTACATCTTAGCTATACGCAAGTAGCTATCTCTGTTTCCTGATGCTAAATTAAGGCTCAATGAGTTGGTCCAACAATTTCAAAAAATACCATCAGCGGCATCGTTTGACACGAGGGGATCACTTCCACTTCCACCCACAAGCCCCAAAGTTGGAAACCAAGGCATGTAATTTAGATTGACCTGAGAAAATTGATCATCCCACCACATTGACCACGCATCAAACTGTGTGTCATATTTAGCATCAAGCGAACTTGACTGGTTGAGATCCAATATATTATTGTTGTGTTCAAGGTTAGCTCGAGCCTGTATGTCTTGAGGGGAGGAATGTATTGTCGATGGGCGTGTTACGTGAGGGACCTGAGAGGCGTCTGCTTGATCCTTTGACAGAGCTTTTAGCGATGGGGGTCTCATGGAAGAGGGTTTCGGCGTGGTTGGTTGGGCTAGGCGCGACTGTAGTCTACTAGCGAGGTTTTCGAGAAGATCGCCCCAGCGCGTACTCAAGTGTGTATCATCGACTGCTGAGTTACGAAGGCCAACAGCGACTCCCCGAACCAGATCAAGGGACATTGGTACGTCGATCCCGCTAATTCCCGCCGCGCAGCACTGATTTCATGATTTAGGACAATCAAACAGAGAAGGGATTGCATAAATGAGACTGCTGGAGAAGAGCCACTTACCTTAAGAAGAATCAAAGTCGCACCGAGAATCCTGGAGTATGATCGCACAGGAATATACGTTAAACTTCCATCCGGAAGTAGATCGTCGAGCACAGTTCTTAGTATAGTCCGAGCAGCCCTAACAGTTCCTCTTAGATACTTCTCCTCTTCCGGTGCAGTACGTTGTGAGCATCTCTCGAGTCTGGAACTTGTGTCATCACGGCAATTTCGGCTGATTACAGCTTGCAAAGCGAGGCCGAAAATACAGAGTTGTGCATACTCGTACTCAATGCTCAGGATATATCGCGTTTGCTTCGCCACTACACTGAAATGAGCGTTGGTTCACACGGCTTCAGGGTTGATACATACACTTGGCATGATAAAACTCGACAATTGATTCGTTTAGAAGTGGCTCGAGGCCGTGAACAATCCGAAGGTATTGTCCATTGCGAATAATTTCTCCCGTATATTTGGGTGACACAAAGAGAAGGTCGTTTGCATTCTTCATAATAGTTGCGACGCGCATCCAGCATTCCGTTGCATCATTATTCGTTATGCCTGAACTTTTTGTGGGAGTGCATTGCGCCGGATTTCTTCGTCCTACCGTGTTACAAACTCCTTGTTAGTATTAATCTTTCAAAAGTGTCACATAGGATGTGTTTGTCCAGGGAGTGTCTACCTGGTCGACCCGGTTGTTGCGTCGCATAGACCCATATCAGGCACCGTATACGGTGAAATCTTTCTTGGTCACGAGCCATCTTCAGATGGTCGTTTCTGATTTCATCTTGCCAAAATGAATTATCCTCGCAGAAAATCCCCATCTCGGTTGCCAGCATCAGAACAGTGGAAAGCATAGAGTGACATAGGCGATCTGATCGAGCGAGCCAGTCATGTCCGGACCCGGGCCCGTAATATCCAGTGGTACTAGCACTTTTGCGCGGTCGCTTCGGCTCAGGGATCACGATTGACGACGTATCTTCGTCTGGGGGCGGGAAGTGGAGGGCCCGGGGATGCCAATCCAGCAATAGCAACAATGCCTCGCACGTCCCTAACGTGCGGAACCCATGCGACCAACTGTCCATAGATGTCGGTCGTGGGCCTCTCCCATGACCAAGAGAAGGGTCTTTGAGAGAAAGAAATTCACCTACGAACAGGTCCTCTGACCAAAACAATCGGGAAATCATTCCCTGTAGATATCTCCAAATCCGATCATGAACAATATAGGAACGTGCGACCGCAGCTGGTCCTGTCCACTTTCGGTAACGCGACCCAATCATCAATATCGCGATAGTCAATACGGGCTCCTCCTCGATCAGCGTTGCGTGCTGGGAATGACTGCGAAAGTATTCCGGCACAACGGGCGAGAAGGCTGACTGGAAGTTGTAAAAATGATCGACCATGTCTAGCGCTTCCTCTGCGGTGAAAAGTCCGCCACGGACAAAACGGACGTTGGACCAAGCGCGAAGAGCCTCATCGGTGCCTTTGTCGGTGGCAGTATCGGTATGAATCCCCAGAGCTGGGTCAGTGGGATTTGGCCTGGCACCTAGGGGACGATTGGACGGCCGTGAGCCATCAGTCGACTCCTTTCGGGCCTCATTGTGCTCACAAGCCTCTGATAGCAATGTCAATGCGTCATGATAGGTTCGGGGGTGACCCTCGAGCAAAGCAGCTGCAGCACGTCCATCTTCCGAAAAGGGTTGGCTCTCTTCTTCTACAGCAGGAGGTAGATTGCCGTGAGGTACTTCCAAATCAGGAACACCAGTCGTATGTTGCGGCCTGGGTTCTCGAACAAGAGGTGATTGCGCTCTCCGCTTTGTGGAAGCCGCCTTTCTGATCCTCGATGCGGCAAAAAAACATTGTTTGCTCTCTCTGCGGCATCGTGCACAAGGTGGTTTATTCGGACAATCGGCCGATCCCAACTCACAACGCACCTTTTTCTCCCTACAAGGCTCACAGGCCTGTGTACAGCGTCAGAGAGGATCGGCTACAAAATGCGGGGATTGAGGGGCCAAGGCCCACATACCTGGTACACCCGTTTGTGTTCTCTTGCATGAAAAGACATGAAAGGCAAAAGATAAGCCAAATGATCCGATCCGGGGATATCCAGGTTCCTTTATGAAGGATTCCCCGAGATAACCGGTGGTTTCCAGCGAGTCGGATGCACGTTACCCCAACGCTTGGCGTTTCACGTTGGAGACTTGGAGACCGCGATAAGCTTGTCTGGAGGTGGACCTCGGCCGAATGGAATTGGATATACTAATATCTATTTGCAAATTCCCAGAAGCCAATATGCAATACAGTCGCAATGGAGAAATTGAAGACTTTGCTAATCGCAAATCGCGGTGAGATCGCCGTTCGCATCATCAGAACAGCCAAGTAAGCATAGTGCCCATTATCAAAAGCAGCGCAGCACAGCTAACTCTTCTTCTGCAATAGAGAGCTAGGTATCCGTACGATCGCAATATACACTTCCGCCGATGCAACCTCAAACCACATTCGGGCGGCAGATGAGGCTGTCCTGCTACCAGGTGACGATTCTACCGCATACATCAACGGGTTTGTCCCCCTGTCACTGCCAAAAAGATTGCGATACGGAGCCGGAGCTGAAACGATAATGGATCAATAGAAATTCAATTATTGAAATTGCCCGTTCCCATCAAGTCGACGCCATTATTCCGGGCTATGGATTCCTGTCGGAGAATGTGGAATTTGCCCAAGCTATCGCGAATGCCGGGATGATTTTTGTAGGCCCTCGGTCCGAAGCCATTGAAGCGTTCGGGCTGAAACATCGCGCGCGTGAGATCGCTGTGGCAGCCGGTGTCCCAATTGTTCCCGGGACGCAGGGACTGCTCGTCACAGAAGACGAGGCAGTGGAAGCGGCAAATGAATTGGGTTACCCCGTACTCCTCCCTGTAACTTTTCCCAGCTAAAGATACGTACTAACGATAATTTTATATAGGTCATGCTAAAAGCCACAGGTGGCGGTGGTGGTATGGGCTTGATGATATGCCAATCAGTGGAAGAGGTCAGAGAGTCTTTGACGCAAGTGCGCTCCCGAGGAGAAACTTTGTTCAAGAATGCCGGCGTCTTTATGGAACGTTACTATCCTGAGAGTCACCACATCGAGGTACAGGTTTTCGGTAATGGTCTGGGAGATGCAATTCATATTGGAGAGCGAGAGTGCTCAATTCAACGCCGTCATCAAAAGGTTGTCGAAGAGTGCCCCAGCCCGTTCGTGGAAAGGCACCCAGGTCTCCGTGAGAAGCTCACCTCTGCAGCGGTCGCTTTGACCAAATCAATTCGCTATGGATCTGCAGGCACCGTCGAATACTTAGTTGATGACATATCGGGAGATTTCTTCTTTCTGGAAATGAACACTCGTCTTCAAGTCGAGCACGGTATCACCGAGCTCTGTTACAACCTTGATATTGTGAAGCTTATGCTTCAACAAGCCGATCGGGAGTTATGCAATCTCGGAGGTCTGGACAAGGGCTATCTGGAATCTTTGCAACCAGACAAGCCTGAAGGCTGTGCGATTGAAGCTCGTGTGTATGCAGAGAACCCTGCTCGAAACTACTCTCCGTCCCCTGGATTGCTTCAACATGTTGAATGGAAGGAGACGAGCGGCACTCGAATTGACACGTGGGTCGCTACTGGAACTCGAATTTCCACATATTACGGTCTGTTCTTTCATTCATGTCATATGAAGACATAAGCTGACTCGACAACCCTAGACCCTATGATAGCAAAGGTCATGGTGCATGATTCCAACCGGACAGCGGCCATTGAAAAATTGGATGATGTTTTATCGCACTCGACAATCTGCGGACCACCGACAAACTTGGAATTCTTGAATGCTATCATTCAATCCAATAGATTTTGCACGGGGCATACGTTGACTAACTTCTTGACCGATTTCGAGTTCACCCCGGTTGCGATTGATGTCATATCACCAGGTTTGTATACAACCATTCAAGACTATCCAGGACGTCCAACTGCTGGGCGAGGAATTCCACAAGCAGGACCAATGGTGAGCTAGACTGCCTAAGGCTCGAAACAATTCACCAGCTGACATACATATATCAGGACCCTTTGGCATTTCAAGGTAAACCCATCACGTAAATTTTCTGCTTTGCTACGTGCATGGAGTTCTGACAATATATCTTGCTTGCAGTTGCCAATATTTTGGCTGGGAATCCTTCCGGCACCGAAGGCCTAGAGATCACATTGAAAGGACCAGAGCTACGTTTCCTAGCTCCAGCATGCATCTCTGTATGCGGTGCTCCAATGGATATGACACTTGACGGGGCCGACGTGCCAATGTGGACACGACTTTATATCAAACGTGGTCAAGTGCTATCAATTGGAAAGCTAAATGGGTCCGGAGGATGTCGAGGTATGATATCCACAATATTTACTATTCCGGGTTTAGTCTGCTAACTTGCTGATAGCATATCTCGCTGTTCTTGGGGGATTTCCGGCAATGTGAGCTATAAATCAATTCTTCTTCTCGACTCCAGAACTAACTATATATGCAGTGCACCATACTTTGGGTCAAAGTCAACATCACCTCTACTTGGGATTGGTGGGTATCAAGGAAGATCGCTCGCTCCGGGTGATATGTTGGCCATTGCAAAGCTAGATGCAGTTGAACCAGAGCCTGAGATCTCACTGCCCGCCCATTTGCGTCCCATATACTCCAATCACTGGGAAATTGATGCTATGGTTGGGCCGTACGATGAGGGCTATATTTTATCCGAAGATATTGACATGATCTATAACACGGTCTGGTATGTTATACCAGTAGATAAAAGGGGGTATTATAAGGCACTTTCTAACTGTTTGACTTCAGGGATGTCTCGCATAATGCCACACGAGGTGGCATTCGTCTTGTGGGGCCTACTCCTAGATGGGCAAGGGAAGATGGGGGCGAGGGTGGGCAACACCCTAGCAACGTTATTGAATATGGGTACCCAACCGGAACCTTGAACTGGACAGGAGACAGGTAAGTCCCGATGGCAGATTTCTTGACATTAATGCTACTAGCTCAACTGACCATTTCAGTCCTTGCATCTTCCCCGTTGACGCTCCTGATCTTGGCGGCTTCATTTCCTCTACGACGATTGTGAAAGCCAGTCTATGGCGTATGGGTCAACTGAAATCTGGCGACACTATTCAATACCGCAGAGTATCATTGAAAGATGCTCTTCGTGCTCGCTCTGAATTGGAAGAGTTTATGGAAAGTGTTTCCGCACTTGTAGCCGGCCAGTGCAATATGGACTCCATCAAGCCAATCTTCGCTTCCACGGTTTCAGAGTCAACTGTTTCTGGCAACTGGGGAAAGGCATTAATTTACCAAACTGAACTGATTGAAGGTGGAATTTCCATGACATTTAGACAGGTAAGCGATCACCAGATTACTATAGCCATCAATTTCTAACTGTCGCTGGCAGGGTGGGGATGAGTTCTTGTTGGTCGAGTTCGGCGACGGAAAATTTAATCTCAATCATCGCTGCCGTGTGACAGCATTGGACCAGGCTTTTGAGGAGTCTCAAGCGTCTGACGAAGTTTTGAGACGGGCAATCTACAAGACTACCGGATGCTGCAATTGTGAGTTCCCCTCTCCAGGGTTGTTTTTGACTTGGACTAATAATCGGTGAACCAAAGCGCTCCTGATCCACTACGATGGTCTGAAACTCCCCCAAGACAACCTTGTCAACCTTTTGGTATCGTTGCACAAAGCCGTCGGAGATCTCGGCAGCTCAAAAGTCCCAAGCCGGAAGTTCCGTCTTCCCATCTGCTTCGAAAGCCCGGCTCAACAAGAAGCCATCCAGCGATACATAGAGACACAAAGACCCCATGCACCATTCTTACCCAATAACATGGACTTCGTTGCTAATATAAATGGGGTTACCTATGATGAACTGATTAGTATTTTCCTTTCGGTCGAATTCATGGCGATTTGTGTCGGGTTCTTCTGTGGCGATACTATTTGTCTGCCAGTTGATCCCCGCTACCGCTTGATATGCCCTAAGCAGAACCCTAGTCGGGTATACACCCCAGAAGGAAGTGTCAGCTGGGGTGGATCATGCATGAAGTAAGTTTTTTTTCATCCATGGATCCTACCGAAGTCGACGAAATTAACATGCTACTTTTAACAGCATCTATCCCGTTGATTCCCCTGGAGGGTACCAGATGACGGGCCAAACTATTCCATGTTTCGACCAATTGGGAGTCAAACCCGACTTCTCGCCGAGTCAGCCAGGTCTGTTCCGCGACTTCGACCAGATTACCTTCTATCGAGTAGACAAGGAAGAGCTTGAGCGTGATATGGCGCTTTTCCGGTCTGGTTGTTACAAATTCCAGTACGAAGATGTCATCTTCGATATGAGCGCCCACAACCGTCTTCTTGAGGGAACTAGAGACGAAGTAGCGGGATTTAAGTCTCGCCAAGCTACGGCACAGGTAAAAATGTTAGCCTTGGAAAAGGAATCAATGGACAGATGGATGGCCGAGAAAGCGCAAAACAACATTCCCATTGATGAAATTGCGCTCCTGAGAGAAGGTCAGCTCTAAATTTCGTAAACGATTCAGCATTTTACCATACTGACAGAAAATCGCCAGACCCTGACATTCTTACAATGTATGCTCCTCTCGATGCAAACGTGTGGAAGGTCAACTTTGCAGATGGCAGTGTTATTCGCTCTGCTCAAGTTGTTGTGATACTTGAGGCAATGAAAATGGAAGTCTCCGTCTCTTACGATGGGGACAAGAAAGATGGCGTTGAGGATTCTTTCGGGATTGAGAAGGTACTCGTTCAACCAGGCGACACCGTTCGGGCCGGAGATGCGCTGGTATTTTTGAGAAAGATTTGATGTGTGATTCCATAAAAACTAGTGGTTCCCGTCCGCTTAGCCGTTGATGATATATAAGGATAATGTATAAGCTGTATGGTATTGTTAGGTCGAAGGGTAGATAGGAGAGTCCTCTGAACAGTTGACGCTTTTACCGCCAGATACATCAAAAGACATAAACAAGGCCGACTATTTGTTTTGTAACTGTATTGGCGACCCAAGACACTTGATCTAGAGACTGCCTCGAGGACCTAGCATCCCGACACTTCCCTCCTCCTATGTCAAAGTGACGGCCTGGGGGTCTTACTCGGCGCCAGACCCTGCAAAATAGTGGCTTACATTTACTTGCGTAAACGTCCACGGGTGTGTGTCTCACTGTATCCACCCAGACCGCCAAGATTAATCAGCTAGGGTACCCCTCTCCGCCGCCCGCTCGATATATGGCTTCATCCTCCACGCTTGACCCTTCACGTCACCATGTCCTCCACCGACCGGCCTATCGTACGCCGTGATTTCACTGAAAAAACTCATGCTACAAGCTATCCCTTCATCTCGCCACTGGCACAGGACCTTTCTGGACGGCATGTGCTCATCACTGGCGCTGCCTGGGAGGACGGCGTGGGCTGTGCAACTGCCACTGCCTTTGCCCGCGCGGGAGCATCCGCAATCGCTGTCGTTGACCTCCATGGCGTCTCTGATGATATTGTGTCTCGAGTAAAGGCTGCGACTGTAACGGCAGGCCGGCCTGAACCTCAGGTAGTAAGCGGCCGTGTTGACATTTCTCGGTGGGAAAGCGTTGCGGCTTTCAAGGAGACAGTTTTGGATGCATTTGGACATCGATTGGATGTACTCGTTAACAATGCAGCACATCAGGAGCCTTACAGTTCCATCCTGGACGCAGACCCAGATGTGTACTGGAAGACTTGGGAGGTCAACATTCATGGGCTATTCAACATGACGCGGGCGTTCCTACCTATGCTGGTTGACACGCGCGCAAAACTTGACGGCCAAGGCATCATGATCAATGTAGCCTCTTCTGGTGCTCTTAGCGTGCGAAAAGGCGGCGCAAGCTATAGAACCTCCAAGCTTGCAGTACTTCGCTGGACAGAGGCCCTGAACCTAGAACACAGCGACGACGGTTTACTTGCTTTCTGCGTGAATCCCGGAGCAATCAAGACCCATATGACGATTAACGAGCCTGAGGAGCTGCGTAACATGCTGCCACATAAGCCAGAAATCGCTGGCGACACCATCGCCTGGCTTGCTGCGGAACGAAGGGAGTGGATGGGCGGAAGATATATTAGCTGTCCCTGGGATATGGAAGAGCTCTTGGGCAGGAAGGATGAAATAGTGAAAGGGAACAAGCTCAAGCTCAGCATGGGTTTCTGAGTCTTGAGTCTGATAAAATTTGGATTTCAGGCACATGACGCCATTTATCATGCCTGTCAGGATTTCTAGATCTCCATGAAAACTGGTATAGGCCGTAGTCATTTTTACTTGGCCAGTGGGCGCCACAACCACCGTCTCGTCCAAATATAAGGCAGGCGTTTCAATCAATCCTCCGGTATCCTTGATTGTGATTGAGCATTCACCTATACCCAGTCAATGCTTAGTCACAATTAATGTATTTATGTCTGTCAAATAATTTATTACACTAGGGTCTTCGCAGTGGCGCCTGAAAATAGAAAAAGAATGCTTCCAAGGTTGGGGCAGAAGCTGATTTCACTGTAAAATCCGGCGCACGGACCACAACTGGTTATCCACTTACGCCAAGAAATTTGGCTTCCGGGACGATGATCGATGCGAGTGTCGCAGGAGACGGTCAGCCACGTGTTGCTGGAATGTCCAAAACTACGAGAGTTGCGGATAGAACTACGAAGTGTTGGGGACGCGTTGAAAAGCGTGTCGAGTCTGCTGGGAGGCTCAACTGAAGGTGAGAGAGCTAATCCAGACAATGCTAAGGGTCCCTAGCACCCGACTGGTACGATGTGGCGAAGCGTAATTCGTGTAAACACTGTTGGGAATACTTTAGCATCATGCAGCGATCAATTCCAATCCCACGCATGGGTCGCGATTGGCACCTACGAACGTCGAGGAGCGCGATCTCGTGTCAGACCCCACGGCAAATGCATACACGAATCGTCCAGCCCATCAGTATCTCGTATTCATGCATGTATCCCGAAAGGTTCACTGTGCACCCGGGTTGATCCAGCCTCAATTACTGCAATGCAATGCAACACAGCGCAACTGTGCCTTTCTGGATCCCGTCCTATGTCTGAAACGGTCAAGTGACTGTTGCGTTGAAAGGAGGGGAATGAATACTTATCTATTGGGTGGCCAATGAGTTCTCTTTCGGGCCGTGACGGACACTCCCAAATCCTCGCGTCAAGCACCGGATACGGGTTTATCACTTATGTGCCTCAACCTACATGCACCCTGTCACAGAGTAATACCTTGTCCAGAGCCCCGTGAGCTCCCGGATTGACTATAAGAAGGATGTCTGGCCATCTAAATCATACAGACTGCTCCGCCTTAATTGATCCTCATCACCTACTATCATCTTCAATCTTTTGGTATTAGTCACAAAAACATAATGTAAAGTTCCCCAACCCCTGCCGTTGCTCTTTCTTTACTAAAGTCGTCTCTTGCGCTCAAGGTGTTACTCAAAAGCCACCACCAAGAAGTACAATGGCGGTGCAAATGCCTATATCGCCAGTGCTACTGCGAGCCACGAGGAAGTCATTACTACTTGGGTGGACTGCAGGAAGCGCGACTGCCCCAAGTCTGCCTGGTTTGAGCCTCCAAAGATGCGGGGAAATTGAAAGTAAGAGTGGTACGAAGGATAAGAACAGAGAGTTGAGCGGGGAGGGTAGTAGGATGTGGAGAAGATGCCGATGGTACTCGAGGATTTTTTGCTGATTGGAGAGCCTCCGACCAGAGCCTTGAGGTTCTTGACCGAGATTTAGCTTGCAATTCCGATAATATGACTATTGGATGAGAGATCGTAAGGTCTCTATTCGAATCGAATTCCATTGACTTAAGTTCGAAAAGAAGAAAAAATTACTTTTTGTATTCAGTGGATGGCAAATTTGCTTCGATATGTGGATCTTTCTAGCAAATTTAAGAGTCAAGTCGTACCAGTAGTGCTCATTCATAAAATACCACATACAGTCAAGCTCATACTTGGCTTCCAACATGTGCGAGACAAATCAAGAGACCTGCCCATCAAGCCATTCCCGAATCAACCGCAGCGCAACCTCGTCGTTCTTCGCCGCCGACCGATCAAAATCCTCCTCCACCCATCCTTCCGTGCCGGCAGAGATCAGTTTTTCCCCAAAAGGCTTGGTCGACCCAAAATCTATGATGACCGGAGAATCTTGCTCGTTAAGCATCACATTATTGGGATTCAAGTCATTATGTGCGAGACCTTGGGAGTGTAAATGCTGTACGCCGGAAGTAACCATCTCCATGACAGCCTCCTTATCCAGAGGCTTCTCGGTCTGATGTACGCGGTCCTCCAGAGTCACTAGAAATCGAGACAGCACAAGACCAGCGATGCGATCTCCTTTCATGACGCAGCCGTGGTAGCTAGCGAGGGAAGGATGGGGGTGACGCCGGATGCATTCGAGGTTTCGACCTTCTTGAAGCAGAAGTTGTGCCAGAGCGTCCTCTCCGGAAACGAGCTCATAGTCAAGCAGTCCCGGCCGTTTGATATAGAAATCTTCGGATTCGAGTTTTTCGCGATCTGCGACAATCAAACCTTCCGGTCGGACGGGGTAGATCTCCTCATCTGGGATGCGAGCGAGACTCGCCATGATGCTCTCCAGAGTGAGATCTTTTTTGGTGACGGGTGCTGTTCCGAAGTAGGCATTTGCTTTGTCGTCTATGAAACTGAATTTGCATTGCGTGTAGTTTTCTTTCATATGGTAGACTTCGCTAAGCTCAGTTAGGTCCGTGATACTCTGGAGTCTTGGGTTCAGAGTCACTACGGTCAGCAAAATAGTTAGCGGTTGCTGGAGAAAGGGGCCTGGACTAAGGTATACTTTTGATGTCTAGTTTTGAGGTCTAGTTTCGAGGTAGGGTAAGAGGGATTTGTCGAGAAATGCAAGTTTACTATGAACTAAATTGGGGGATGGACTTAAGGCTGTACTCCTACCCAGGGCGACTGGCTTGTACTGCATGAAAAACTGGATAGGCGCAGTGTGATTAGTGAGTGTGATGACCGGGTACCAGTGGAATGAGAAAGTCAGGGTGCCCTCAAGATGCAGTGACACGTGATAGCAAATGCGCATGTGATATCTATGCACACGCGGGCCACGTGGTCCAATCTCTGGGGTTTACGGAGTACTTCCTGGGATCTATATGATTATAGTAGCCAGTGGTTCCTCATGTTCAAATTTGCAAGCCCTTCGTCATCGCAAGTGCAAAAAAATCATTGTAGAACGAATCAGGATGGTGCATGCGATTTCTAGGCCTATTCTAGTCCCGTACAGCCTGTAGCTGCAGGTAGACCATAGCTAGTGTGAAGTGCTACGGCCGAATTGATTCAATTGAGCAGTGCCAACATGCAGTTTATCTAAGGGCAGAACCCGCAAACGTGTTTCCACGTAGGGTCAGTGCGGCGGTCGCACGACGGAGGGTGATTCTGACCCGCTTCCACCGACTCTCACCCTGCTTATCGCCCTGATTGGGAAGGCCCATGACCCCTGTGAAAAAAAGAAAAGCTACGGCTGAAGTTGGCTTGGCGCTCGGAAACCGCCTAGCAACTGTTGTACAATGGTTGCCTTGGGACATGTGCGTAGTTTGTTTGATGACATGAAGACGCTAGATAGCTACTTCCGTATTTCTACTCCGTACTTCATTCATTTATGCAGACTACACTGTGATGCAGCAATATCAGCCGTATGTGATTAACAATGGCCGCCGCGGGCTTGTCGCGGATTTCAAGGTGCACGGAGCGGATAGCCCATTGACGATGCCTCCTCATCCAACTTCACATCACAGCCGAAAATCAAATGCATTATACCTTGTCTCCGATCCCCTTCCATCTAACCGGCGCCACGTAATCTTACCAAAATTACTGGGGGTAGTTGAGGCTGAGACTTGCAAGTTTGGGGGCCAAACGCGCTTGAGGGTGGTTCCTCATGTGAGAGACGCCAGGATCCTTTCTAGTGGAAGCGATCGATTGGCTGGTGTTGACGACCGATCCACTTGCGGCTGTGTTTATGAGCGGGAGAAACACTTGAAGTGTCTACCGGCGCCCGTGCGCCACGACCAAACCCGTCGACCGAAAATCGAGGAAAAATACCGCTAGACCAAAAGGCATTAACCTGGTAACATAACTAGCCTTTCGACAAGATAATGGACAAGAACGCCTGAGTAATGAAACATAGTCAGAGAGGGAGTGTTTTGACCGTTGAACGCCAAGAGCAATAATTAAATACTTTACGCTGAGCAGAAATAAACACCGTTGAGCAGAATCGATAGCGCGGTCATGTTGACGGATATGAACACGCTTTTGACCAATACCTTCGAATATCGACCACGGCCGATGCAATGCTACAACTGCCAAGAGATTGGCCACAAGGCATTCTAGTGCAAGAACGTCTAGAAGTATACAAAATGCGCCGTGGAGGGCTACCGTCACAGTAGCTGCGACTAGACGGTTCCGAAGTGCGTTCCATGCGGAGGCCCACATGAATCGTTCAGCAGAAATTGTCGGAAACTCTACCCATCACGACATGAATAAAACCGTCCGAGTCATCCAACTGAATGTGGGAAAGCAGGGAGCAGTGCATGGCAGTTTAATGAACGACAAAGAGACACGGGACGCAGTGGCACTAGCGATTCAGGAATCCCAAGCGAGCACCAGCCTCGTAGACACACGCCTGGCCGTCCATCAAATATGGAAAGTGGCCTAATGATTGTGACACATCTTCGGGTTCCCATCGCAGTGTCAAGTTGATTTCACGTTTCTGCCAGATTTATCGTTTAGTGGCAGCATTGGGTATTCTTGCCCCTTAGTCGTGTTTGCCATGGTGGGACACTTCACGAATGCCTTACTAGCAAGGAATGCCTTAATTGTTGCACCGGCATCGAGGGCACATTGATCAATGATACTCGTCAATCGAAAGTCATATCTAGCCATAATTAGCGGCACAAACCATATATATGCGGACGTGAATTTTAGGACTGTGAGAACGCCACAGTTTCTTAGGTCAACCTACGGAGCGTCGTGGAAGCTGGCGACACTCACAAAATAACGTTTTTTGATAAATAAAACTGAGCCCAGGAGCTTCTGGGTGGTGTCTCGGCACGACTGAATTTTTATCATGAAACAGCTATCCGCAACAATGTAGTCCGATGGGTCCAATCTTCCAAGGTTGGAAATATACCTAGTGTAGTGGGGGAACCACGTACATGTAGGATGAAGGATTTCAGCATTCGGACCATTTGGTTAGATAATCCTGAATGGATTCTTAGGGAGATTCACATACAGAATGAAACCTCCTCCGAAATTGGTCAAAAAGTGCAGAATGGTCTATCTGTAGGTCATGTGCCACGCCTACTACGATCCTCGCCCCGTCTCATCCCACCGTTCTGTCTGCGATTGTCAGACCGCCATGCGCTCTTCTCCATCTTCACTAGGTAGTTACTCCCTCTATAGCTAAAATAGCATCAGGGGCTGAATGAATTTATTCATCTCCATAGGTATATAGTCTCAACATTCGTTCAAGGATAAGGGAAACCTTAGAGGGAAAAACCTTATCAAGACCACTCAATGATCCAATTTATAGATTCGTGAGTCCGTAAACAGAGTCAAGGACGAAGGAACAAAAATCACCGATACCAACACCTTTGATAGCCCCATAATATGTTAGGCTATTTTTCCCTCCATATCACAAGGATTCGGTCAAATCGCCTTCCTCTTCTCTGCCACCCACTCCTTCGCCCATGCTGCATTTGGATTCTTTGCCGCTTCCTCGTCTAACATCTTCTTCTCCTCACTCCAATACCATGCCTCACTCTTCTTCTGATCCTTCCACAGCTCCGCATATTCCGTCGCTGGCAAATTCGCCCTCTTCATCATTCCTATCGCCCACGCTCTCTCTAGTGGTTCATCTGCCCTCCACTTCTTCTCCTCCGCCATCCTTGCCGCCTCCGCCTTCATATCCTTCGCGTTTTTTTCCCCTTTACTCCCCGTAATAACAGTTCCTGGTTCCTCAGCGCCATTTCCCTTCGCCCCGCTCGCAGGGTCAACAACATTCTCGCTCGACATGATTCTAGTATTTCCAAAACCTTGATGTTGTTGTTGTTGATAAGAAGGACATTCCGTGTTACAAAGCGGGGTTAACCACTTCATTTTCTCTCCACCGCCTGGACCCCGCTAGCCTAATCGATATGCGCCAAGGGTGGCCAGCTCTTCGCGCAATCAGCCAGCCATTTATGCCGATCAGCATCCTATGATGCCACGTCAACGGCGCTAATTAGTTGTCCAAATCCTAAGACGCTTGGCATGGCCCACAAGTCTATGCGATCTTGTGAACACATGTACTAGTCATATCTCTGGCTTATCACAGCCTGCAGGCAGCATGCATTCGACGCATGTCCAATCGCCTTGTTGGCGAACTCCACCAGGAGAAGAGGTGAGAGAAAGCGCTCGTGGCCATGGAGAGACATGAACTGGATGGATAGGCGCTTCAAGATGTGCGTCAGAAATGTTGGGAAGGAAATCACAAACTTTACTTGTGTTCATGTAATTTGTGAGTCTGATTTCAGCCTCGAACCGCCACAGCGCTTACTCTAGTCCCCGGACACGGACATGGGCGCTCGCTAATCGTATGCACGGGCTACGTGGTAGTGCTGTATGACAAATCACACATCAGTTGGCTTTTAAAACATTCTTTAGCTGGACCTGAGACTACCAAGTACACCGGATTTCATCCTTACTGCAATGCCACTGTCTCTGCGAAAGCTATTCAGGCCCTTCCGTTCAGGTGACGAGGCTAATGTGTGGATAGAGGTTTCTCTGCTCATCCGCTGCTGCTGCTGACCGGTGTTTCCAAAAATAGGCTTCCCTAACTGTTGCAGCATCTGCAAAACCAGCCGTCCCTCAAGGTCTGCAGGTTGTCGCAGAGGGAACAAACCCGGTGGTCGAGTACGTTTGTCTTCCATGTCCGCCATGGCATTTATCTTAAAAACCTAACCCGACTGAAGTATCGTCAGCGTCCATGGCTTGAACGGTCATCGCGAGAAAACGTGGACGGCAAGCAATAGCGTCAACTGGCTCCAAGACTTCCTCCCTGAAGACCTCCCAAACGCCAGAGTATTCAGCTGGGGTTATGATGCGAATACTCACAGCAATTCTCGCGTCAGTTGTCAATACCTCTATGACCACGCCAGAACCCTAGTGTCTGACCTCCTCTTGGAAAGACAATTGACCAAGGTAGATTATACACGGGAAACATAAGCACAGCAGCTGAGAGATTCGAGCAGACAAGCCAACGCCCAATCATCTTTATTGCTCACAGCTTGGGTGGAATCATAGTTAAGAGCGTCAGAATCTTCAATTCTTGAATTCCGTAGACAGACTGACAGAAGCAGGCACTTATCCACTCAGATGCCGCTCGACAAGGGGCTCTTGAGGAACATCGCTCAATTAAGCTTTCGACTTACGGTATAATCTTCATGGGCACTCCTCACCAAGGTGGCAACGGTGTGGCATTCGGCAAGCTTATGGTCAATATCGCGTCTGTGTTTGTGGCTGCCGATGATCGACTACTCAGACACCTCGAGGAAAACTCGGAGTGGCTCCAACAACAGCTTGGACAGTATGGGCCGGTGAGCGGGGACTTTGTGACCAAGTTTGCTTTTGAGGAGTACCCTACGCCGACAGTCCTAGGCAGCTCGATTATGGTTAGTTGTTACATATATTATTATGCAGCCCTTGCTGAAGCGAACAGGTCGTGCCGCGAGCGTCCGCAGTCGTCCCAGGGGCCACCGATGCCGAACCAATTGTTATCCATGCGGATCACATCAACATGGTGAAGTTCGCGACAAAGTCAGATGAAGGATACAGAAAGGTATCTGGTCACATTAAAATGATGGTTACAGACGCATCTATCGTTATTGGTTCGCGGTGGGAGACAGAAGGCAGAGTCAACGCGGGTATGCGCTCTTAGACTTTACTTGTTGCCTTGCGTAGACTCAATTAGTGTTGACAGTACACCCTCTACAGCTCGAATCAATGACACCACGGAGACTTTCACAGTTAACTTCAGTATCCCTGAGGTCCCAGAAACCGGGTGTTTCGCTGGCAGAGAAGAGGAGATCACGCAGATGAGCGAGCACATTCAGAGCGGTAGACATCGCAAGACCATAGTGTTACATGGTCTAGGTGGAATAGGGAAAACTCAGCTCGCCGCCACATATGCCAGACGAAATAGATCTCGTTACTCGGCAGTCTTTTGGCTAAACTCCAAAGACAGTGATACCCTGAAGCAAAGCTTCTTGAATGCCGCAGAACGTATACTCCATGATCATCCATCGTTGAACAACCTCGGGACTATCTGCAAGACTGGAAATCTTGATGAAGCGGTTGAAGCTGTTAAAAGATGGCTCAGTAACGCTAAGAACACGGATTGGCTACTTGTATACGACAATTACGATAACCCCAAGCTACCAGGAGACGACAAACCTCATACCTTTTCTATTGCGTCTTTTCTCCCAGGGGTTGAACATGGGGTTGTAATCATCACAACAAGATCGTCACGACTCAGGATCGGCCACCAGATTTCTGTCGAAAGGTTTCATGACATAAGGCAAAGCCTGCAAGTTCTTTCCTACATGTCGCGACGCGACAACTTGGAAAATGGTGAGTCATTCCTCGAAAAATTGGCTTGTTTTGCTCATTCTAGTACTAGATCCTGATGCTCGTGAATTGGCCCTCGAGCTCGATGGATTGCCCCTTGCTCTTGCCACAGCTGGTGCCTACCTTGACCAGGTTGCGACAAGTTTCGCCGATCATCTCCGTTACTACCGCGAAAAATGGCTTCGTCTCCAAGAGAAGACTCCACGGTTGCTTTCATATGAGCAGACACTCTACTCTACATGGGATCTTTCACTGGACCATGTTAGACAACAAAATCCATCGTCTGTGATACTGCTTCAGCTTTGGGCGTACTTTGATAATCAAGACCTTTGGCTCGAGCTCCTCCAGAATTACAGTGGGAAAGTGCCAGATTGGCATATCGCGATAACTGAAGACCAAATAAGCTTCGATGACGCAATGAGGGCGCTTTGTTGTCATGCACTGGTAGAGAGCAATGCTGTCTCAACCCATGGGATGGAGTCAAGAGGATATAGCATGCATAGCTGCGTGCATTCCTGGACCATCCATGTCCTGAACCGCGAATGGAATTCTGAAATGGCAAAACTGGCGGTGACATGCGTGGGCCGGCACGTACCTTCCAGGAAAACCCCTAAATACTGGGCTATGCAGCAGCGCCTTATCCGACATGCAAACCGATCTTCCGACATTATCAAGAACGAAATGGATATTTTGGGCGACGATGTATCAATGTTTGAACAAATGGAGTCAGTTGTGAAGCTCTACAAGGATATCAGCAAACTAGCTGAGGCAGAAGAATTGCTGAAGCTAGTTTTGTACGCAAAGGAAAAGAGTCCGAAGTTTGGTGCGGATCATATTTCGACGCTTACTACAACAACCAGCTTGGCCCACTTGTACAGAAAGCAGGAGAGGCTAGAAGAGTCGGAAAAAACATATCTTAATGCGCTCCAAGGGTTTCAAAGCTCGTTCCCGAACGGCGATCCATCGATTTCGGAGGATATTCTTGAGATAATTGACCGCCTGGCCATCGTCTATTGGAAACAGAAGAAGTTGGATCAATCCGAGGCGATGTTTGTGCAAGCATTGCAAGAGAAGGAGAACACGTGCGGAAAAGACAATGCAGAAACGCTCAACACGGTCAATAACTTCGGCCTTCTCCTCATCGATCAAGGCAAATTTGAGGAGGCGGAAAAGCTACTCCAACGGGTTCTGGGAGGATACAAGGCTCAGTTCGGTATGGATAATATCTTAACCCTGAGCGCGGTGAATAATGTGGGCTTTCTATGCATCCATCAGGGAAAGCTAGACCAGGCCGAGGAGTTACTCAACCAGGCATTGAAAGGATACGAAAAAGTGTGCACCGGTGAGGAGATACCATTGCTTGAAGCAGCTGAGAATTTAGGCGACCTCTACAGAAAGCAAGGACGGTTGGAAGAAGCGGGGGAGATGTACCAGCGTGTTTTGGCGGGCTACAAAGCCTCCTTTGGTCCTTCACATGACAGATGCCGACAGATATCAGAGACCGTTGTAGCCTTAAAGAATTCGCAGGAGAGTATCATGTTTGTCCAGAGGAACGAGTGAGACTTACATCAAATGAACTGTCCAATTGTCAGAGATCGGATTTTGACTTGTGTTTTATATCAAGTACCAAGCATCATGCATGGTCAAAATTACCAAGTCATTACAAACCGGAAAATCAATGGACTGCCATGATAACAGTACTATACAAAAATATATATATTGCTTAATCAGTGATATCTGTATAGATTGGAAAACAGCGGACTTTATTAATTTAGTTAGTTAGAGAAATATATATATATCATTTTATATATAGTTGTTATACCTATCTATTTCTATTAGTTATAAGCCCGGCTTTGTTCTATTGAAAATCAGTCTATACTATTAGATTATATATTCACCTCACTATTACTAAAAGTAGGGCAATTTAATAAAGTCAACCCCTAAATCAACAAAGTAATCCCTTCTTTAAAGAAAAGAAATTAGATTTCTTAACGAAATTGATAATATATATAATAATGTTATCTCTCTCTATAATATCCTCTTATATTATATTAAAGGATATAGATATATAGAATTTATAGCTTTTATATATTAAGGTAATTGTAATTGCTTATAAAGTATAGGACTAATATAATCTAACTCTAAAGGAAGAAAAATGTCCTAAATTAGAGAAACTAGAAAAGATTATTTCTATTAAAGAAGCTATAAAGGAATATCTAGAAAACTAGTTCTATATAAGATAATCTCTAAGATTAGATTAGGATATAAAGTATAAAGCTTATTTATTAAAAATTAAGAGATTACTAATAGTAGTATTAGCAATTAGGTAGTTAATTAATAACTCCTATTAATTACTAATTAATAATTTAGAGATATTATTAGAGCTAATACTTAATCTTTATAAATAATTTATATTAGAAAGTAATCTTATATATAAAGTAAGGCTTTACTAATAATAGTAAAACTTAGATAGAGGCCTAGATTATTATATAGATATTAATAAATAACTTCTAGAGTAATAAACAATTTAATAATAGTATAAGATAGTAAAGATACTAGAAGTAGATAATATAAAGAATTAATTCTTTAAAGTAATCTCTATTATATTATCTAGATTTTATAAAATATAGATCTTATAACTTTAAGATAAAGATAATATCCTCTTTAGTAATATAATTAATTAATATAGAGTTTATTAAAAGATTATTTATAGTAAGCTAGGTAGTTAAAAAGATATCTTAAAAGTAGCTTTCTTAATATAGTAAGATTATAAAGAAGTAAAGTCTTTAGAGACTAAGTCTACTAAGTTAAAATAAGAAGATTTAGAGATAAAGTATTGCCTATATAGAAAAATATACTATAAATCTTATATATTATAATACTACTAGGAGATCTATAAAAAGAGAAGATTTATTAAATACTAGATATTAATAGTATTAAAGTAAAAATAGGAGAAAGCTATAAAGACTAATTTAAAATAGAAGATTATTATTAATAAGAAGTAAGCTTTACTTACTAAAAGTAAAGAGAGGACTCTTACTAAAGAGTAAGTAAATATAACTTTAGATAATAAAGTATTTAGTTTCTTAATAATAAATATAATAGTTAAAATTGATATTATTATATTAACTAAAATAAAAGATTTTAAAGCTATAACTATACCTATAAAAGATAGATAGATAGTTAATATAAGTACTTAAATCTATATATATAATAATTAGAGCCTATTTAGTATCTTTGAAAGTATATAAAGTAATATTAAAGTAAGTGATATAGAGACTAAGATTACTAATATATGTGACGATTGAGGTTGTCTAAGACAGAGGATTCTGCCGTCAGGTTCCGACTTCGGTTAAGGTTCTGAGTCTGAAGGATGTTTGTACAGTTTGTTTGTTGTTGTTTGTGCAGAGCCCTACAAAAGCTCTGCTAGACTCGTTTCCTCTCTTTTTCTTTCCTTCCCTTCTCTGTACTTAGTATTCTCGTTAAATAGCACTCTTTTCTTTAAAGACTTAGCTCGTAATATAATACTAAGTACCATTCTCAATTCCACAAAGCAGCAAGGTTATATAAACTATTATTGCGATTGGTTCCGGCCCCGCTTTACCCCACTTCCCGTTCTTTAGCACTATATAAGCTAAGACTCGATCCGAACCCGAACCCGATTTAGTCTAACCAATTATAATAGTTAAGACTCGACAAAACCCGACAAACCGTGATAAGCAGCTAGTTATTACTATACCTAATAATAAAGAAACTCCCGAATATAAGACAGATATTTAGAAACTAAAGACCCTAATAAGATCAGTTAAGACTAATAAATATAATAATAATAAAGATAATATTAGAGAAGGATCATCCTCTCTATATAAACGACTATTAAATACTCTATCTAAGAAGAGATTCTAAGAACTCGCTTATTAGTATAAACTACTAGAGCAGAAGTATTAAAAGCTTAAGGATAAGATAATAGTTCTTTTAGCTAAGAGAGTTAACTTTAACAATATAATTAAGAATCTTTAGATTAAGTATAATAAAGTAATTGCTTACTATAACCTAGCAATTAAGGATTGTAATAACCTTATATTCTAGCTCCTAAACCGAAATTATAGCTTTAGTATATTAAATATAGAGACTATTACTAACTAAAAGACTATAAAGATACTAGATACTCTAATGCTTAGTGATAGTAAGAAGATTTAATTTAAGATATAAGAAACAGTTATATATTAGAAGCTTAAAGCTAATATTAACTATTACCCGCTACTTATATATTATAAGCTCTATATATAAAGTCGCTATAAGAGAAAGGCTTAGTTATATATTATACTAAGAATAAGTTCTGATTCTAGTAATCTATATATAGATACTAAAGATATAATTACTTACCTAAAAACTATTTTTGCCAATCCGAACTAATATACCAAAGTATATACTATATATCACAAGTTGATAATAAAGCCTAAGAATAGCTTTACTAATTTCCTCTCTAAGTTTATATAACTTATAAAAGAAGCTATTATAATTAAGGAAAACTATAAGTATAACTTATACTCGAAACTCCTATATCTATTATAGAGCTAGATAATATAGGCTATTAACTAAAATATTATAACTTTTAAATCTTTTACTAAGACCTACTAGAGTATATCTTATAAGATTAATCTATAGTAAGAAGTAGACTTTGGCAGAACCCATTTTGGGTCGAAGACTCCGACCCAAAACCTAACCCATTAGGTTTTGGGTTCCGCTTTCTATAACCCAACCCAACCTAAAACCCAATGGGTTAAACCTAATAACCCAATAATAATCTATTTGAACCTATTTTAGCATAAAATATAGGTCTTAGCGTTTATAACAATACTAAGTTATTAAACAAAATTACTGTTTTTTATAACTATTCCGGTTTGTCTATCGAATATTGCTACATTATCATAGCAATAAGTTAGAAATTTTATATAATTACTTTGAATTTGAAGTCAATTTACTTTATATTATATTAATTACTAATAAAAATTGAGATTAATTATAGTATAGTAGTATTCTATTAATTTATATATTTATTAAATATAGACTATTAGAAATATATATTTGTAGTAGAGGTAAGTCTATATATATTTGAATATAAATATAGCTTAGAGTTAGAAATTTCTTAATCTTAGTTTATTTTCTATATAATTAATATTATTTTAAAGCTAAATATCTCTTTTCTTATATTCTTAATTAATATATCTAATAATTAATATACTATAGGAATTAAGGTAGTTTATAAATAATCTCTATACTCTTATATATACTCTAGATAAAATATTTCTTAGTAATCTTTAGAGAGAATAGATTGTAAATAGGTTCTCTCGGGTTTTAATAGGTTATAAATAGGTTATTAATAGGTTATAATAGGTTATAATAGGTTATAATAGGTTATAATAGATTATAATAGATTATAATAGATTATAATAGATTATAAATAGATTCTATTAGGTTCTATTAGGTTAGATCTATTTATATATAGCTTATATAGCTAATTAATTAATCTTATATCTTATATTATTTGATATATCTACTTTACTTAATCTATTTGTATATTTATTATCTAAAACTCTCTTTTTATAAGTATATACTCTCTCTAATTATCCCTCTTATATTCTCTATAATATTTATCTTTATAATAATTATATCCTAAAGCTAGTATTCTAACTTCCTATCTACTCTTTTTAATAGAGATATAGATAATCTTAGCTATCTTATTCCCTCTTCTCGGGCTTTAACTTTATCTAGTAGCTAACTTATAATTAAGTCTTTTAATACTATTAATACTAACTTCCTTTAGCTCTCTAATCTTTTATTAATTCTATCTTCTCTTACCTATATTAGTCCTAATTAGAGAAAGATATATATACTTTATAATAATATAGTATATAAAGAATAGATTAATTAATAGCTATAAACTAACTATAGACAGAAAAGTAAGCTTTCTTAGGACTTAAATTACAATTTAAATATATAAAGTAATTTTAACTAAATTACCTATACTAAAGATAGTATACTAAAGATAATATATAAGTACTACTTAAAGATCCTAGAGTATCCTTATTCTCTATTGCCTAGTAATAAGAGCTATTATAGTATATTAATAATATTAAAGTATTTAAAGATAATAAGCTATTATAAAGCTTAGTAGGAAGGGAAAGGAGAAATTACTAAGTTCCTTTAAAAGATAGTAAATCCTTATATTTTATTTAGTTATTAGGTTTTACTAATACTCTTAGATATATAGAATAATAGCTAATTAGAAGCTTCTTTTTTATAGTTAGTTTAGAAAAAGTATCTTCTTTAATTTCTTATCCTTAATTAACTTCTATTCTATCTTATTAAATATCTAATATTTTATAAACTATTCCGATTAGCCTACTCTATATTATCTATCTCTCTAATACCTTCTACTATTATAATATACTATTATCTCTATAATATTATTATAGAATAATAGAAGTCTATCCTCTAAATACTATCTAATAACATAAAAATCTTAATTATATTAGATTACTAGACTTCTTTATATAACTAGATATTTATAGCTATTACTAGCTATTTTATTAATAGTAATTAGATATACTAAGAGATTCTACTTAGATTTAAATCACTTTATAGCTTTTATATTAGTTTGAATCTAAGTAGTATAGTCCTTAAAACTCTAGTTAAGTATTATATCTAGAATTAGGTATTTAGAGTTATAACTAATAATACTATTAATAATAAGATAATAATTAATACTATATAGTAAGTACTCTCTAGTAATATAATAGTAATCCGAATATCCTATCTTACTTATATTATTTAGCTATATTTAAACTAGCTCCTTAATTGTCTAAAGGCTATTTCTCTAAATAAGAATATAAAAACGAAGTAGACTAACTAGAAGTTATTTATAGTAAAGATAAATACTTAGTATTAGATATAAAGGATCTTATATATCTTAAATAAGATCTACTATCTTACTATATATATCTATATAAGTCCCTAATATTAGGTAGTCTTTCTCTGACTTTAAGAAAAGGGATCCTAGCTTATTCTAATCTAGGATATAAAGACTTAGTAGAATTCTATATTCTTAATACTTTATTATATAAAAAGATTATATAGTTTCTTCTAGCTCTTCTATAAGAAGTATAACTATAAAAAGATATTGCTTAATAATTAAGAATAGTGTTAAATTGACTATCTTCTATAAATTACTTAGCTATTCTTTAATTATATAACAGAACTCTTAAAGATAAAAGAGGTTATAATATATCTTATCTTTAAGCTTTATAATGTCCTTTTTAATTACTTTTTCGAAATAAAGATACTACTTAAATATAAGTATATTCTATAAAAGTTAGATATATTTAAAGTATTTATAGCTAGTCGCTTAAAGCTTAATAAGTACTATTTTTAAACTAACAATCTTAAAGAATATATCTATATAGTTAGGATAATACTAGTATTTAATAGTAGATTTTAATTCTTTTTATCTAATAATTAGGAGTCTTACTAATATAATATCTATTAGAAATTATTCTAGAAGTTATTAATTCTATATTAAGAGTATCTTATAATAAATTATAAATTAACTAATACTCTAATAATAGCTTCTAGTTCTAGGCTAAATAAGATACTAAAGAGTAATAAAATATCTATAAAACTAGCTAGTAATAAAATAATATAATATCTTAATAGTAGTATATTAATAATCTATTTCTTCTTTATAAAGGATAATACTAATTATTTATATTACTAGATCTAATTAAGATTAAATCTCTTTAATTCTAGTAGGAGAACTAATCTTATTTCCCTACAATTATATTACTTACTTACAATATTCTCTTTATTCTAGCAACTAGTACTAGTATTAAATAGCTCTTTAATACTACTTAGGATATTTATTACTACTACTATAATTATCTAAGATCCGAAATAATTGAGGAGCTTATATTGTTTCTATATATAATAAGATTTAATCTTAAGAAAACTAAAGTAAAGTAGTTCTAGTAGTTCTTTTTATTAGCTAAGCTTAAGTTATTAAAGAAGGAACTTAATAATTATATAAAGAATACTAAGTTTAACTTAATTAGTAATAATAAAGAGAAAGAGAAGGAGGAAGTAGATAGTAGATTATAAGAGATATCTTTTTATCTAATAGATATAGATATAAAGATAATAAAGCTATAGTTACTAGAGTTTATAACTTAGATATAGGCCTTAAGAAGGAAATATAAGAGTAGAGCAGATAATAATTTTAAGAAATATTAGAGAAATATATCCTAATATAATCATCTAATTTATTCTAATTTATTCTAGAAGACCTATCTATAAACAAAATACTTAATATTATAAGCAAAAAGTATATTAATTATACAGCTCTACTCTAGAAGACTGTTTAGCTGGTTTACTCTATATTGAGGCCCCAATAGGTTACCCAATAGGTTTTGGGTTATTACCTATAACCCAAAACCTATTGTTAGATCGAGGCAATGGACCCAAAACCCATTTTGGGTTAGGTTGGGTTAGGTTGGGTCCGGGTTATAGTGGGTTGTGCCGAAGTCTAGTAAGAAGTAAAGACTACTTCCTATATATAGTCTACTATTACTACTAGTAGTAATATAGATATAGGAATAACTCTGAAACTAATATTAATATTAGTATATACTCCTTATATAAAATATAAAGAAAGTACTAATCCTAGAAGACTCTCGAATACCAAATAAGATACCTTGATAAAGGAAGATTGATACTTTAACTATAAGGAATAGGGATATATAACCTATAACTATCTAAAGAAGAAGCTAGCTAGTACTATTATTATTATTATAGCTTATCCCTCTTCTTATATTATTAAGCTTAATAACAATAAAGATAATAGTTAGGGAAAAGCTAATATCTAGATTAAGTCTCTTATCTAGATAGATAAAAAGTATTATTATACTTACTAGATTTATATAAATTGATTAGTAGTCCTAGAGATAGTTTAGTTTTTAGTACTAGACTGATATATAATAGATACTCTTTCTTTATTTTAGTATTTAGTAATACTAGAGCGGATAGATATATATTCCTAAATTAAGGATTAAGTATACTTCTCGGTAAACAATTTAGATTAAAAGTAGAAAGTATAAGATAGGAGTATTCTATTTAGGGATTTAATAGAAAGCTTAGTAAGCTAATTATATATATTAATTTCTTTATAATATATATAGATAATAAAGTATAGCAATAGGTTCTAATATTAATCACTAATCTTAGAAAGTATAATATAATTCTTAGAAGGAAATAATTTATAGACTATAATATCTTACTAGATTATTAGTAGTATTAGATAATCTAGCTAGATAAGAAGATACTCTTTAATAATATAGTAAGTAAGATAATAGTACTAATACCTACTACTATCCTCTAGAATTTAAAACTAAATCCTAATTATTAAACAGATACTAATTAATAAGACTATCTTTTTAGTTAAAAGAAGTTAAAGGTAAAGAATAGTTATAAGTATACCTATAAGTACTAGTATAGGTACTAGTAGGTTAAGGAATAAAGAAAGATAAATCAGAACCTAAATAATAAAAGTAAGATAATAGCTTTAAAGATTTAATAGTTAGAGGAGATACTATTAACAATTGATATTAGTACTATTAGTAGTATAGGATTTAACTAGTTATATAAGTATAAGAAAACTGATAAGGAGACCGAAACCTTCTCTATCTTATTATATAAAATCGATTATATTATCGATATTAAGAGTTCTTAGATCTAGGATATAGAGATCAAGGAGATTAAGAAGATACTACCGAAAGAGTATTATAAGCTTATAGAAGTCTTCTTAAAAAAGAGATTAGATAAATTGCTATCTTATAGATCTAGAGTTAATTATAATATTGTACTTAAGGCTAAAGTAATATCTAGATACTATCCTCTCTATAAGTTGTTATTAGAGAAGCTAAAAGCTACTAAGAAGTATATTCTTAAGAATTTATAGAAAGATTTTATTATCCTAAGCTCCTCTCTATATACCTTACTAATCCTAATAGCTAAGAAGCTAGGTAGAGGACTATATTTCTATATTGATTTTAGAAGGTTAAATATAATTATAAAGAAAGATTGTTATCTACTATCACTAATTAATAAAATAATCTAGTAAATAAGTAAAACAAAGATCTATATAAAGCTAGATATCTAGTAAAGATTCTATTAGATTCAATTAATACTAGAAGCTAAAGACCTTACTATATTCTATATATAATATAGATCCTTTAAGTACAAAGTAATACTATTTAGTTTGATAAATAGTCCTATAATATTCTAGAGATTTATAAATAATATACTTAGAGAGTACTTAGATAAATATACTATTACTTTTATAGATAATATCTTAATCTATAGTAAGAATATTAAGGATTATAAATAATAAGTTAAGAAAGTGCTCTATTATCTATAGGAAGTAGGGCTATAAATTGTCTTACCGAAATCCGAGTTCTCGGTTACGAAAACTAAGTTCTTAGGCTTTATTATAAGTACTAATAGTATTACTATAGATCTAGTAAAGATTAAAGTGGTTTAGTTATAGTTAGTACTAATTACTATAAAGAGAGTATAATTATTCCTCGGATTCTATAATTTCTACTAACAATTTATTAGAGCTTATAGTATAATCTCGAAATCTTTATATTAACTAATAAGATAAGATATTTCCTTTAGGTAGTTAATATAGTATAAAGAAGCTTTCTAATATTTAAAACAAAATTTGGTTAATATACTAGTTCTTTGTTATTATAATCTAGCTCGCAAAACTAGAGTTAAAATAGATATATTAGATAGAGTCTTTAGGATAGTACTTACTTAGTACTATAAGTAAGATAATTTCTAGTATCTAGTAGTATTCTACTTAAAATTAATATAGCTAGCAGAATTAAATTATAAGATTTAAGATAAAGAACCCCTAGTAATTATTTATATATTATAGGAATAGAGACCCGAGCTTAAAGGACTATTATAAAAGGATTATTTTAAGATTCTTACTAATTACTAGTTACTAGAGTACTTTATAATTACTTAATAAATAAATTAATAGTAGATAAGATAGAGTAAGTTTCTTTTATAATTCTATTTCTTAATTAAGTATTAACCTAGTAAGAAGAACACTATTATAGATACTCTATTAAGGAAAGAAACTTTATATATTAATAATAGTTAGTAGATTATACTCTTACCTATAGAATACCTAGAGGAAAGTATATAACCTAAGGTTAAGATCAGCCCTATTAACCTAGGAGATACTTAGCATTAGGAGATTATAGAAAGGGTTAAGCGCGCTAATAGATAGAGTATAGAACTAGTAGAATTCTATTAAATTGCTAAAGAAGAAGATAATAATTACTAGATATTACAAAATAAACTTCTTCTTTTTAAAGAACAACTTAAAGTTCTAGATAAAGATAATCTATAGGCTAGATTGCTTAACAATATATACTACTAACTAATAATAGCCTATCCTAGTATTGAGAAGCTAAAGAAGATAACTACTATATAATACTATTGGCCTAAACTAATAAAGGATATAGAAAGATATATTTATAATTACCTAATATATAACTAAACTAAACCTTGATATAATCGAACCCTAGGACTTCTATATCTACTTCTAATCTCTAAAAGACTCTAGTAGTATATTATAATAGACTTCCGTTTCTTCTCTAGAGATTATCATAGTTTTGATATAGTTTATATAGTGTTACGTGCCAGGTCGATCGATGAAGAAAGAGTGCATTCCAACGAGAATAACAAAGCTAGAGAAGGAAGAGAGAGAGAGAAGGAAAGAGAGAGCTGGCAGAGCATGGGGTTTAAATAGTAGAGCGCTCCCCCATGCTAGCAAACAATCAAACAATGCAAAATCATCCCTCCTTCCTAATTAGGCTTAGTAGCACTTTGTAAACAAAGGAAAGAAAGCAAACGAATGTAAAGCATGCAAAGAAAGGAAGCATATGACAAAGGAGATAGATAGTAAGCGAGCGTAATGCATGCAGAGCATGCAGATCGTGACATATAGTAATAGATTATTTTAGCAAAAGACCTATCTTAGTCCTATATTATAAGGAGACAATAGTAAAGTAAATAGTAAGACTTTTTATTGATTATATGCTCTAAAGTATAGGAATATCTGATAGTATCATCTTAGATTAAGGTAGTTAGTTTATTTCTGAGTTCTAGATAGAATTTTGCCGAATCCTAGGAATTAAGAGAAAGCTTTCTATAGCTTACTATCTATAAACTAATAGACAAAGCGAAATCGCAAATCAGTATATAGTATAAAGACTAAGACTATATATAGAATTCAATTAAAATAACTAGTTAGAGTATTTACTAATAGTTGATTTTATAGTATTAATTCTTCTATAGGATATAATAAAGAAGTTATCTTTTTTTATTAAATAAAGATATAAGCCTTCTATATTATTTAACTAGAAAGACTAGAAAACTATAATATAAAATAAATAAGAAGCGGTTGATATATTAACCTATCTTTATAATATCTAGAATAAGATAAAGCAGTAGATTGCTAATTTCTAATAGAAGATAATTTAGTAAATAAATAAGCAATAGTAAAAAGAAGATTTTAATATTAGAGATTATATTTTTATAATAATAAAGGATTAGATATTAGATTAATCTAGTCAAAAGCTCTTATATCTTACTAGTAGTCTATACAAAATTCTTAAGAAGATTAGGAATATATATTAGATTAACCTATCTAATTCGATCCGGGTATATCTAGTATTTAATCCGAGTAAGCTTTAAAAAGCAATAATATTAAAACCCCTCTAGGAACAACTTATTAACCTACTACTACTAATTAAAATTTCTAAAGAAGATAAATAGGAGATTAAAAAAATCCTAGATTTAAGAATATATTACCGAAAGCTATAATATTATATCTAGTGACTCGGTTATAATCTTAATATATAATAGTATCCTATAGGGAATTTTAAGTATACTCTGCAAAAGATTTAGGATTTCTATAACTAGTATCCTATAAAGCCTAGTCTCCTAATATATTTATAGGAATAGCTATATACTAATAGAGAAGATCAAATCCTTAATAATTATATTAATAATAATAAGCTTATATTTAGGGACTGAATATAGTTTTAGCTAGGGGTTATATAACAATTGAGATTGTCTAAGATAGAGGATTCTGCTATTAGGTTCCGACTTCAGTTAAGGTTCTAAGTCTAAAGGATATTTGTATAGTTTGTTTGTTATTATTTGCGTAGAGCCCCACAAAAGCTCTGCTAGACTTGTTTCCTCTCTTTTTCTTTCCTTCCCTTCTCTGTACTTAGTATTCTTGTTAAATAGCACTCTTTTCTTCAAAGACTTGGCTTGTAACATTCGGGGATTTAACAGAAAGCTTAGTAAGCTGATTACATATATCAATTTCCTTACAATATATATAGATAGTAAAGTATAATAATAGGTTCTAATATTGATTGCTAACCTTAGAAAGTATGATATGATTCTTAGAAGAAAATAGTTTATAGACTATAATGTTTTGCTAGATTATTAGTAGTATCAGATAATCTAGCTAGACGAGAAGACATTCTTTAATAATATAATAAGCAAGATAATAGTACTAATATCTACTACTATCCTCTAGAAACTAAAACTAAATCCTGATTATTAAGTGAATACTAATTAATAAGACTATCTTTTCGGTTAAAAGGAGTTAAAGATAAAGAATAGTTACAAGTATATCTATAAGTACTAGTATGGGCATTAGTAGATTAAGGAACAAAGAAAGATAAATTAGAACCTAAATAATAAAAGTAAGATAATAGCTAGACTTCTACAAAGCTCGAAAAACCCGAAACCCAACCCGACCCGGCCCTCAAAAGGGTCGGGTTTCGAGCCCAAGGTCAAAGCCTACAGTGAGTTTCGGGCTTTAGGCTTAGGCCCACAGCTCGAAGGGGGGGGGCCTCCCGAGCCTCCCCCTACAACTAAACAGTGTAAATATACCAATTTCTCGTGACTATATAAATAATATAGGAATTCCTAGTAATTTTGAGTATTTCAATTATATCGTTCACTTCAAATTCAATAAATTATTGATTCGTTTAAATATATATCAATATATTATGATTAAATCTAGTATAAACTAATAAGACTGATATATATTATTCTTTATATACTTCCTTTTCCTCCCTAATATATATAGCTAAGTACTATAAATTGGTAATAGAGGATTGCTAGTAATATTATTACTAGTATTATTATTATTATTAATATCAATTAAATCTCCCGAGCTTTTAGGCTATTCTTCTATATCACTAATCTATTTAAATTTAATATTATTAAGCTTATTATCCTTTTCCTCTCTTAATACTTTGATTTTATTTAAAGAGAAGAATTATTTAAGCTCTTTTATCTTATATAATTTAAGATCAAATCTTAATATATAAAGGAATAGTATTAACTCTTTAATAGTCTTAGTCTTTATATAACTATAGTAATAATAGCAAATATTATAAGTAGTATTAAATAATTGTTTTATACCTATACTAGTTACTAGAATTATAAGAATATCTTATATAAGTAAAGTAATTATAGGAAAATGACTATAATTCTCTTACTAAAAGAGTAGTAGCTTAGAATTAACAATATCTATATAGAATTAGTAATAAATATTTAGATTAGAAGAAGAGTATAACTTACTATTATTAAGATACTAGGTTATTTTATTACTAACTAGCTTTACTTTCGGTTTCTTTAGACAAAGTTGATTATAAAGAGCTATACTTAGCCTTAATCTAGAAGAGAAGACTAATAGGCCTTAACTAGTAGTATAATACTCTTAGTAAGATAAGAGAGTATTTTAGAATAAGGCTTAATATTTATTATACTATTTCTTTGTCTAATTATCAGAGAGAAAGAATTAGAACCTATTATCTAGTACTAGTATAGTACTAATTGTATAGAGATAATTATAATTATAATCTATCTATAAATAATACTTATTAAGCTTTAATTAGCTAGCCTTAAGGAAGGAAAGTATCTATTGTTTTTATAGAATATACTTTCGTTAAAGCTACTTAATAGACTTCTTAAGATACTTAAATAATATATTATAAATCTAGAATACTAGATATATAGTTATATCTCGAGTCTTTAAAAGTATAAGAGTATATTTATAGAATAGCTTTATAAGATAAAGAAGATAATCAATCTAGTACTATTTATTATTATTAAGTGTTATCTTTTTGTAGTTATAGTCTATATAGAATATACTAAGGAAATTATAGAGCCTCTTTGTCTAGTAAAGTATAAGAAATATTGAGTTCTATCTAGTCTTTATATCCTAAAGTAATATAAGTGTCTGCTCTAAGGGCTAAAGACTAACAAATACTTTATAATACTAGGAACTAGCCTAGATATAAATAGTAAGATATTATATTTTATTTAAAGTATAAGATATACTACGATTTTTGCTTTAAGTATTTACTTTCGCGAGTATTAATTAGTAATTAGACTATTTAGTCTTAGTTATATTATTCTAAAGGACTACTTTTAAGCAATTAAGAAGTTAGTTTAGACTTAATTAGATAATATATATAAGATAGGATATTCGGATAATATAAATATTGCTTAACAATGCCTATTATAGTAAGTTAATAAGGATCTTATTATTTAATATATTATCTATAGTTAACCTAAATATATAATCCTAGATATTATAATCAGTAAGTATCTATAAGAGGATATTACTTAGATTAGCACTAGTATAAATACCTTTAAGGGGTTTAAACCTAAGAAGTACCTCCTAATAGGACTAATTAATATTAATAAAATAGCTAATAATAGCTATAAATACTTATCTAAATAGTAAAGTCTAGCAATCTAATACAATTAATATTTTTATATCTACTAGAAGTAGTTTAAGTATAGAGTATTAGTATTCTTTTATATAAGCAGATAGTTAATATCAAATTATATCTATAAAGAGAATAGATAGGAGGCTTAGAGCTAAGTATACTTATAATATTATCTATTAAAATATTAGATATTTAATAAGATAAAAGAGAAGTTAATTAATTATAATAAACTATAACAGATTGTCCTTCTAAGCTATCTTAAAGAATAGCTCTTAGATAGTATTTTTCTATTTCAATTATATTAGTAATATAAACTATATTAAAGGGATATCTATACTATTAATAGAACAAACTTATTAAGTCGCTCTTATTGCTAATCTCTACTTATAGCCCTTTTATAGGCAGAAGTCTTAAGATACCTAGTTATAGTAGTTATATTATAATATATATCCTTCCTATTTATATCTTTTTTAGCTGTATAAAGATACTTAAGGATTACAAAGCAATACTTATATATAATCTTTAGACTACTATTACTACTATAGGCTATCTAGATAAAGTACTTCTAGATATATAAAAGATGATTCGAGTACTATATAATCTTATCTTTTAATCTATAATTAGTTTATAACTACTACTCTACCTACTCTTAGTGATTTATTCTATTATATAAGAAGTATAACCTTTTCTGATTAGGTCTAATACATTCAAATTATTTAAGCTAAGGGAGTAAAGAAGGTTTATCTAGTCAAAGAAAAGCCGGTATAGAGATATTAAAAGTCTATTAGCTTATTGATAGTATAGCTAGATAATTAGAGGATATAAGATAGGATAGGTTATTGTAGTTACCTCCGAATTAAGATAATATAAACTCTGACTACTAACTTTAGGATATTATAAAGTTAATAAAACCTATAATTATAAGGGCTTTTAAGAATCTATAAAGGAGGGTTAATATATTATAAGAAGCTTAACTACCTAGAAGTATTACTTAACTAGTTAAATTAATAATTAATAGATTAAAATAGAGGGTAATAATAGTAATAGATAATTAGTTAAATTGTCTATAATATAGACTTCGGCACGACCCACTATAACCCGGACCCAATCTAACCCAACCTAACCCAAAATAGGTTTTGGGTCTATTGCCTTGACCTAACAATGGGTTTTAGGTTATAGGTAATAACCTAAAACCTATTGGGTAACCTATTAGGGCCCTAATATAGAGCAAACTAGCTAAACAGCCTTCTAGAGTAGAGCTATATAATTAATATACTTTTTGCTTATAATATTAAGTATTTTATTTATAGATAGGTCTTCTAGAATAAATTAGAATAAATTGGATAATTGTATTAGGATATATTTTTCTAATATTTCTTAAAATCATTATCTACTCTACTCTTATATTTCTTTCTTAAGGCTTATATTTAAGTTATAGACTCTAGTAATTATAGCTCTATTATCTCTATATCTATATCTATTAGATAAGGAGATATCTCTTATAGTTTATTATCTACTCTCTTCTTCTTCTTCTCTTTATTGTTACTAATTAAGTTAAACTTAGTATTCTTTATATAATTATTAAGTTTCTTCTTTAATAACTTAAGCTTAGCTAATAAAAAGAACTACTAGAGTTACTTTATTTTAGCTTTCTTAAGATTAAATCTTATTATATATAGAAATAATATAAGCTCTTTAATTGGTTTAGATCTTAGATAATTATAGTAGTAGTAATAAATATCCCGAGTAGTATTAAAGAGCTATTTAATACTAGTACTAGTTATTAGGATAGAGAGAATATTGCGAGTAAGTAATATAATTATAGGGAAATAGGATTAGTTCTTCTATTAGAATTAAAAAGATTTAATCTTAATTAGATCTAGTAATATAAATAATTAGTATTATTCTTTATAAAGAAGAAATAGATTATTAATATATTACTATTAAGATATTATATTATTTTATTATTAGCTAGCTTTATAGATATCTTATTACTCTTTAGTATCTTATTTAGTCTAGAACTAGAAGCTATTATTAGAGTATTAGTTAATCTATAACTTATTATAAGATACTCTTAATATAGAATTAATAACTTTTAGAATGATTTCTAGTAGGTATTATACTAGTAAGGCTTCTAATTATTAGATAAGAAGAATTAAAATCTACTATTAGGTACTAGTATTATTCTAATTATATAGATATATCCTTTAAGATTGTTAGTTTAAAAGTAGTACTTATTAAGCTTTAAGTAACTAGCTATAAGTACTTTAAGTATATCTAACTTTTATAGAATATACTTATATTTAAGTAGTATCTCTACTTCGAAAAAGTGATTAAAAAGGGTATTATAAAGCTTAAAGATAAGATATATTATAATCTTCTTTATCTTTAAGAGTTCTATTATATAGTTAAAGAATAATTAAGTAATTTATAGAAGATAATTAATTTAATATTATTCTTAATTATTAAGTAATATCTTCTTATAGTTATACTTCTTATAGAAGAGCTAGAAGAAACTATATAGTCTTTTTATATAATAAAGTATTAGGAATATAGAATTCTACTAAGTCCTTATATCTTAGATTAGAATAAGCTAGGATCTCTTTTCTTAAAGTTAGAGAAAGGCTGCTTAGTATTAGGGACTTATATAGATATATATAGTAAGATAGTAGATTTTATTTAAGATATATAAGATTCTTTATATCTAATATTAAGTATTTGTCTTTACTATAGATAATTTCTAGTTAGTCTATTTTATTTCTATATTTTTATTTAGAGAAATAGTCTTTAGATAATTAAAGAGCTAGTTTAAATATAGCTAGATAATATAAGTAAGATAGGGTATTCGGATTATTGTTATATTATTAGAGAGTGCCTATTATATAGTATTAATTATTATCTTATTATTAGTAGTATTATTAGTTATAACTCTAAATACCTAATTCTAGATATAATATTTAACTAGAGTTTTAAGGATTATATTACTTAGATTTAAACTAGTATAAGAGCTATAAAGTAGTTTAAATCTAAGTAGAATCTCTTAGTATATCTAATTACTATTAATAAAATAGCTAGTAATAGCTATAAATACCTAGTTATATAAAGAAGTCTAGTAATCTAATATAATTAAGATTTTTGTGTTATTAGATAGTATTTAGAGAATAGACTTCTATTATTTTATAATAATATTATAGAGATAATAGTATATTATAGTAGTAGAGGGTATTAGGAGGATAGATAGTATAGAGTAGGCTAATTAGAATAGTTTATAAAATATTAGATATTTAATAAGATAGAATAGAAGTTAATTAAGGGTAAGAAATTGAAGAAGATACTCTTCCTAAACTAACTATAAAAAAGGAGCTTCTAATTAGTTATTATTTTATATATTTAAGAGTATTAGTAAAACCTAATAATTAAATAAAATATAAAGGTTTACTATTTTTTGAAGGAATTTAGTAATTTCTTCTTTCTTTTCCTACTAAGCTTTATAATAGCTTACTATCTTTAAATACTTTAATATTGTTAATATATTATAATAGCCCTTACTATTAGGTAATAGAGAATAAGGATACTTTAGGATCTTTAAGTAGTACTTATATATTATCTTTAGTATACTATTTTTAGTATAGGTAATTTAGTTAAAGTTGCTTTATATATTTAAATTGTGATTTAAGTCTTAGGAAAGCTTACTTTTCTATCTATAGTCAGTTTATAGCTACTAGTTAATCTATTCTTTATATACTATATTATTATAAAGTATATATATCTTTCTCTAATTAGGACTAATATAGGTAAGAGAAGGTAGGATTAATAGAAGATTAGAGGGCTAAAGGAAGTTAGTATTAATAGTATTAAAAGACTTAATTATAAGTTAGCTATTAGATAAGATTAAAGCCTAAGAAGAGGGAATAAGATAGCTAAGGTTATCTATATTCCTATTAAAAAAAGTAGGTAGGAAGTTAGAATACTAGCTTTAGGATATAATTATTATAAAGATAAATACTATAAAGAATATAAAAGAGATAATCAGAGAGAGTATATACTTATAAAAAGGGGGTTTTAGATAATAAATATATAAATAGATTAAATAAAGTAAATATATTAAATAATATAAGATATAAGATCAATTAATTAGCTATATAAGCTATATTTAAATAGGTCTGATCTAATAGAACCTAATAGAATCTATTTATAACCTATTATAACCTATTATAACCTATTATAATCTATTATAACCTATTATAACTTATTATAACCTATTATAACCTATTAATAACCTATTTATAACCTATTAAAATCTAAGAGAACCTATTTATAACCTATTCCCTCCGAAGATCACTAAGAAATATTTTATCTAGAGTATATATAAAAGTATAGAGATTATTTATAAACTATCTCAATTCCTATAGTATATTAATTACTAGATATATTAATTAAGAATATAAGAAAAAAGATATTTAGCTTTAAAATAATATCAATTATATAGAAAATAAACTAAGATTAAGAAATTTCTAATCCTAAGCTATATTTATATTTAAATATATATAGACTTATCTCTGTCACAAATATATATTTCTAATAGTCTATATTTAACAAATATATAAATTGATAGAATACTACTATATTATAATTAATATTAATTTTTATTAGTAATTAATATAATATAAAGTAAATTAGCTTTAAATTTAAAGTAATTATATAAAATTTCTAACTTATTGCTGTGATAATATAGTAATGTTTGATAGATAAACCGGAATAGTTATAAAAAACAGTAATTTTGTTTGATAACTTAGTATTATTATAAACACTAAGACCTATATTTTATACTAAAATAGGTTTAAATGGGTTATTATTAGGTTATTGAGTTTAACCCATTAGGTTTTGGGTTGGGTTAGGTTATAGAAAGCGGAACCTAAAACCCAATGGGTTGGGTTTTGGGTCGGAGTCTTCGACCCAAAATGGGTTCTGCCGAAGTCTACTATAATAAGTAGGGCCGCCTCGAAAAAAGCCTATAAAGCTCGAATAAAAGCCCACAAAGCTCGAAAAAAAGCCTATAAAGCTCGAGAAACCCTCGCAAAGCCTACTAATAACCCGTAAAAAGCCTATTTCCGGCCTATTCCTAGCTCGTTAGACGTTGATTTTCCTTAAAATACTTTAACTGATTAGCTATAAGAAATTGTTAAATATAAGTAGCTTATCCAGAACCGGTAGGACAAGCAATCTAAAAGGCTTATAAAAATCATAAAGATATAGACTTTCTTTTTATATAAAATTCGAATAAGTTAAGCCACTTATAATTAATATTGATCTAAGATTGATACTCGACTATAAAGATATATATAGTTCCTAGTACAAAATATATATTTCAGTAGGTATCAACTTATAAGTATAGAACATTTCCAATAAATTGATCTATATAGTTATAAAGCTTAGTTATTATATTAATATATCAAAGATAAACATCTATTCACTAGAATTTCTAAATATTTCACCTTCCTTATTATAAAAATAGAGTATAATTCTATATTTTAACCAAAACATAGGTAAAAGACGGTTATTTATTTAGGTAATTCAGCTATTTTATAAACGCTAAGACCATGATTTATATAATTTCGAGCCTAGGGGGGGGGCCCAACAAGCCCCCCCCCTTCGAGCCGGGGTCCGGGTCGAGCCCAAAAAGTTCGACCCCCAGCTCGTTGAGGGTCGGGTTTCGAGCCCGGACCTTGGGCCCAAAGTTGGGCTTTGCAGAAGTCTAATAATAGCTTTAAAGATTTAATAGTTAGAGGAGGTACTATTAATAATTGATATTAGTACTATTAGTAGTATAGGATTTAACTAGTTATATAAGTATAGGAAAACTGATAAGGAGACCGAAACCTTCTCTACTTTATTATATAAAATTGACTATATTATCGATATTAAGAGTTCTTAGATCTAGAATATAGAGATCGAGGAGATTAAGAAGATACTACCGAAAGAGTATTATAAGCTTATAGAAGTCTTCTTAAAAAAGAGATTAGACAAATTGCTATCTTATAGACCCGGAGTTAATCATGATATTATACTTAAGACTAAAGCAATATCTAGATACTATCCTCTCTATAAGTTATTATTAGAGGAGCTAAAAGCTACTAAAAAGTATATTCTTAAGAATTTATAGAAAGGTTTTATTGTCCTAAGCTCCTTTTTATATACCTTACTAATCCTAATAGCTAAGAAGCTAGGCGGAGGACTATATTTCTATATTAATTTTAGAAGGTTAAATACAATTATAAAGAAAGATTGCTATCTACTATCACTAATTAATAAAGTAATCTAGCAAATAAGTAAGGCAAAGATCTATATAAAGCTAGATATCTAGTAAGGATTCTATTAGATTTAATTAATACTAGAAGCTAAAGACCTTACTATATTCTATATATAATATAGATCCTTTAAGTACAAAGTAACATTATTTAATTTAATAAATAGTCTTATAATATTCTAGAGATTTATAAATAATATACTTAGAGAGTACTTAGATAAATATACTATTACTTTTATAGATAATATCTTAATCTATAGCAAGAATATTAAGGATTATAAATAATAAGTTAAGAAAGTGCTTTATTATCTATAAGAAGTAAGACTATAAGTCACTTTACCGAAATCCGAGTTCTTAGTTATAAAAACTAAGTTCTTAGGCTTTATTATAAGTACTAATAGTATTACTATAGACCTAGTAAAGATTAAAGTGGTTTAGTTATAGTTAGTACTAACTACTATAAAGAGAGTATAATTATTCCTTAGATTCTATAATTTCTACTAATAATTTATTAGAGCTTATAATATAATCTTAAAATCTTTATATTAACTAATAAGGTAAGATATTTTCTTTAGGTAATTAATATAGTATAAAGAAGCTTTCTAATATTTAAAGCAAAATTTAGTTAGTATACTAGTTCTCTATTATTATAATCTAACTTATAAAACTAGAGTTAAAATAGATATATTAGATAGAGTCCTTAGGGTAGTACTTATTTAGTATTATAAGTAAGATGATTTCTAGTATCTAGTAGTATTCTACTTAAAATTAATATAGTTAGTAGAATTAAATTATAAGGTTTAAGATAAAGAACTTCTAGTAATTATTTATATATTATAGGAATAGAGACCCGAGCTTAAAGGACTATTATAAAAGGATTATTTTAAGATTCTTACTAATTACTAATTACTAAAGTATTTTATAACTACTTAATAAATAAATTAATAGCAGATAAGATAAAGTAAGTTTCTTTTATAGTTCTATTTCTTAATTAAGTATTAATCTAGTAAGAAGAACACTATTATAGATACTCTATTAAGGAAAGAAACTCTATATATTAATAATAGTCAGTAGATTATACTCTTACCTATAAAATACCTAGAGGAAGGTATATAACCTAAGATTAAGATTAGCCCTATTAATCTAGAAGATACTTAGTATTAGAAGATTATAGAAAAGATTAAGTATACTAATAGATAGAGTATAGAACTAGTAGAATTCTATTAAATTGCTAAAGAAAAAAATAATAATTACTAGATATTATAAGATAGACTTCTCCTTTTCGAAGGATAACTTAAAGTTCCGGATAAAGATAATCTATAGGCTAAATTACTTGATAATATATACTACTAACTAATAATAGCCTACTCTAATATTAAGAAGCTAAAGAAGATAACTACTATATAATACTATTAGTCTAAACTAATAAAGGATATAGAAAGATATATCTACAATTATCTAATATATAAATAAATTAAATCTTAATATAATTAAATCCTAGGATTTCTATACCTACTCCTAATCTTTAAAAGATCCTAGCAGTATATTATAATAGACTTCTATTCTTTCTCTAAAGATCATTATAGTTTTAATATAGTTTATATAGTAATAGATTATTTTAGCAAAAGATCTATCTTAGTCCTATATTATAAGAAGATAATAGCAAAGTAAATAGTAAGACTTTTTATTAATTATATACTCTAAAGTATAGAAATACCTAATAGTATTGTCTTAGATTAAGATAGTCAGTTTATTTCTAAGTTCTAGATAGAATTTTACCGAATCTTAGGAATTAAAAGAAAGCTTTCTATAGCTTATTACCTATAGACTAATAGATAAAGCAAAATCATAAATTAGTATATAATATAAAGACTAAGACTATATATAGAATTTAACTAAGATAATTAGTTAGAGTATTTACTAATAGTTAATTTTATAGTATCGATTCTTTTATAGGATATAATAAAGAAGTTATCTTTCTTTATTAAATAGGGATATAAGCCTTTTATATTATTTAACTAGAAAGACTAGGAAACTATAATATAAAATAAATAAAAAGCGATTGATATATTGACCTATCTTTATAATATCTAGAATAAGATAAAGTAGTAGATTATTAATTCCTAATAGAAGATAATTTAGTAGATAAATAAGTAATAGTAGAAAAAAGATTTTGATATTAGAGATTATATTTTTGTGATAATAAAGAATTAGATATTAGATTAACCTAGTCGAAAGCTCTTATATCTTACTAGTAGTCTATATAAAATTCTCGAGAAGATTAGGAATATATATCGGATTAACCTATCTAATTTAATCCGGGTATATCTAGTATTTAACCTAAGTAAGCTTTGAAAAGTAATAATATTAGAACCCCTTTAGGAATAACTTATTAATCTACTACTACTAATTAAAATTTCTAAAGAAGATAAATAGAAGGTTAAAAAAATCCTAGATTCGAGAATATATTACTAAAAACTATAGTATTATATCTAGTAGCTCGGTTATAATCTTAATATATAGTGATATCCTATAGGGAATTTTAAGTATACTTTATAAAAGATTTAGGATTTTTATAACTAGTATCCCGTAAAGCCTAGTTCCCTAATATATTTATAGGAATAGCTATATACTAATAGAGAAGATCAAATCCTTAACAATTATATTAATAATGATAAGCCTATATTTAGAGACTAAATACAGTTTTAGCCGGGGGTTATATAATAATTAAGGTTGTCTAAGACAGAGGATTCTACTATTAGGTTCTGACTTCGGTTAAGGTTCTGAGTCTAAAGGATATTTGTATAGTTTGTTTGTTGTTGTTTGTGTAGAGCCCCACAAAAGCTCTGCTAGACTTGTTTCCTCTCTTTTTCTTTCCTTCCCTTCTCTATACTTAGTATTCTTGTTGAATAGCACTCTTTTCTTCAAAGACTTGGCTTGTAATAAGTTAGAGAAATATATATATGTCATTTTACATACAGTTGTCGTACCCGTCTATTTCTGTCATTTTACCTTGTCTCCATTATGGATATCCAATCGAACCCTAGATATTCTTATTTAGATATTCTCTAAAAGCTTCAGAGGTCTATCGCGGGGTTGTCTTATGAGTACATGTAAGTAGACCTAGCAGTGACCCTCTGGGTGGTCTATGACCTTGGACCCTCTACCCGCCCCTCCGAGGTTCAGGGTCGCTTATAAGCGACCCTAACCCTAACCCTAGTTCTATAAGGGTTATATATAGGTAACCCTCTATAACCTATAGCAACCCTCGGATATATAAATTTCTAGCACTAAACCTAATATAGGTAGATAAAACTGCTTACTTATCTTAAGAAAATATTATTATTTATATCTATTTTATCTATTAGACTATAAATACTAACTTTTAACAATCAAAGTTATAGAATATCTTAAATTGTTTTAATAATATTGTTTTTCAACAATAGTTCTATTAGTTTTATACTTCTTTTATACTATATAACTGTAGGAAAGAGGGACAATAGATAGTAAAAGTTATTAGTCTATAATAAAGTAGAAATATATATCTACAATATATATTATATTAATCAAAAGGTTTATTAGGGGTCTAAGGTTTACTAAGGATCAGAATAAGGTTTATAAAAGGTCTAAGAGATTTACTAAGGGTTAAAATAAGGTTTATAGAGGGTCTATAAGGTTTACTAAGGATTAAAATAAGGTTTGTAGAGGGTCTAAGAGGTTTACTAAGGGTTAAAATAAGGTTTATAAAGGATCTATAAGATTTATTAAAGATAACCCTTAGATTTATAAGATTTACTATAGATAGCCTATAATAAACTAACTAATAATAATAGCTTATTTAAGAATATAATATATTAACTTAGTAAATTGTATATTTGTGCCTCTTATACTTAACTTAGAGAAAATAATTAACTATAGGTTATCTACTTCTTACTATCTTTTTATTTATATATCTATATTAAGTATATTACAATTTTCTAATACTTATACTTCCTTAAACTATAAGAGGGTACTACTAGATACTCTTTAATATCTTATTCTAGATAATACTTTCTTTATAACCCCTTATATATTAGGTAGTTAATAAACCTTAATATTAATATATAATAATTCTTAATTTACTCCTCTAAGCCCTTTATAAAGTCTATCTTTGCCTTTCTCTATTATAATACTTAATCCTAACTATATTAATTCCTTTACTCTATATAATAATATAATAAGTAAGGAATTTATTAAATAATAGCTTTAGATAGAATTTAGGAAGTCTAAGTATATTAACTAGAATATATACTATTAAGCTAAATACTAGAACTCTTTTAATTAAATAGTAAATATAAAAGATAGGAAGCTAGATATAATATATAAATAATATCAAAAGATTCTTAATCATCCTATAGCTACTTATATAGATATTTTATCTATAAATAAATATAGAAAAGAGGTTAATTATATAAAATTCGTATTAAGAAGGCTAAATATTAAGACTTTACTTAAAATAGTTATATATTATTTTTCCTAATATTATCTTCTTTATTAATTTATATATAGATATCAAATATATTAACTCTTATATTCTTATAGGATATTTAGGAGTAGAAGCTATTAAATCTTATTACTATATTATATCTTTTATTTTTATTCCTTAAATATTAAGAGTTTGCTAATATCATTAAATATATATATCTTACTCTAACTATACCTACTATTCTTTTATAACATACTATCTATAAACAGCTAAAGAGATTTATTAATAAATATTAAGAGAGACTACTTTAAAGTCTATTACTAAAGATAAAGCTCTCTCTTATACTAGACTATTAGATATTACTATTTTAGTAGGCATTTATAGTAGTTATAGGCTACTTTTTGGATAAAGAGTAAGAGTATTAAGAGATTCTCTTTAGCTTTAAGTCACTTTCTAGTATCTATTCTAGTATAAATCTTAGTAAAGTTGTTATTCGAATACTATAAAAATATAATATTCTTAATTAAGTACTTATAATTACTACTAATAATATCTCAAATAATATAATACTAGTTTAAGCTATAAATAACTCGATAAAGACTATTTAATTAAGCACTAATTCTACTATTATCTATATATTATATATTACTTATATTATTTAAATTAGTCTTATAGATTTACTTAGAAAGATAAAAGTATCTCTAAATAATAATACTACTAAGCTAAATTAGTCTAATAATTATATAAGAGTACTATATATATATTAAAGAAAGTATAAGATTATAGATATCTTTAATAAGATAAGCTAATTACTTAATATTAGTTCTATATATTGATTTTCTATCTAGATTTATAGTCTTACTATTTATATTAATATAAGCCTATAGTATTAAGATATATTCTATATTCTTTAAGATTAAGAGCCTAAACTTATTCCAATCTAAGATATAAGAATATAATAGAACTTAATATTTCTAATACTTCAATAGGCAAAAAGGCTATAATTAGTCTTTAATATCTTCTACTTATAGTATAAGCAGTCTTATTTTATACTAAGCTTAAGAGAATAAAGATAGATTAAGTATCTACTCTTTATTCTAGAGCTATTCTTTAGGTTTACTAGTCTTATATTATAGACTAAAGACTTAAGTATTTATCTTATTTTTACAATATATAATTATCTTTTTAACTATCTTAAGTATATAATTGCTATACTAAAATAGAAGAAAGTTCCTTAGAAATAACTTATACAATCTATACTTAAAGCTATATTAGAAAAGCTTTTAAAATACTATAAAGATATAGATAGTATTAATAGATATCTTTATACTATTAGTATAATTTTATCTCTATCTCAAAAGCTCTAATTCTTTTTTATAAAGGAATAGGAATCCGAAGATCCTACTAAAACTTTTTAGAAGGATATTTATAGAGATAGTCTTAAGATCTAAGTTAAGTACTATAAGAAGCAGCTTAATATTAGGCAAAGTTAGTTATTATTAAATAATCTATTATTAAGAGTTAGAATATCTAAGCTTAAGTCTATATTAGAGTTAAATAACTCCCTATAGTTTACTACTCTAAATAAGGATAAGCTAACTTAATATCTTGATTCTAGTTAGTCTTAATATTTATCTCTATTTATTATATCTAACTAACTTTTATATAAATCTAGTATTATAGTATTTATTATTTTATACTTTCTAGAAAGATAGCTAATATAAATAATCTATTCTTATAAGTATTACCTATAATATTATATCTATTCTAACTACTAGTATAGATATAGAATAGCTATTTAACTCTATATATAATATTTATTATTATTAATAAGATTTACTAAAGCCGAAGACAATTTAGGATATTATAATATTTATATATATAATAAGATTTAATCTATAGGAGAACTAGTATCTAATTCTTTAGGAGTATCTAACTTCCTAAGAGATTATAACTTTAATAGAGATAAGTAGTATAGATACTACCTTATTTAAACTAATTAGTAATACTAAGGAAGATATAATTAAATAAATCTAATTATTATCTATTTTATAACTATCCCTAAATACTATTCTTAGAAGAAGATAAAGAAGTAGCTTACTAAATAAAAGTAATAAAATATAATCTAATCTAGAGAATAATATTAATAAAGATAGTAGACTTCCTCTTCCTCGATTATCTAGAAGAGTTCGAAAGGTATTAAGAAGGCTTAATAGATATATAGTAGATAGAAACTAGAATCAAGAATATACTTTAAAAGCTTTTATAACCTTAGAACATTATATAATTATAAAATATTCTCTAAAGAAGTTCAGTCTCTGTAATTAAGATATTTAAAAATATAAGACAAATCTATATAAATTATACATATCACGAGATTTGCCTATTTGTCCTATTTATAAACCCACAGGTGACCCTAAGGATCACCCTCCGAGGGTCTAACCCCTAGATAGACTACTCTTAGGGTCGGAAGGTTGGACCCTCGAACCGCCCCAGTGGCGGGGCGGTCCGAGGGTCATGAGGGTCACCCGCGGGTCACTGCCAGGTCTACGTGTAAGGTCAGATCCGATCGGGCAGCTACCGGAAAAACATACCTAATACCAGGGGGCTTTGGCGCCCCCCTGGACCCTAGCCCAAGGTGGTGTAACAAAGTGCTGAATCCATCACGTGATACATAGGTAACCTTTCAAAGATCAGCTGACCTGATTTTTTTGGTTTGCACTGTTTGCACGGATGCACTGTCGGATTTTCAATTCATGTTTGCATAATTTGCATCGTTTGCATTAATGTTGAGCCATCCATTAGAGGATGTGTCGCGCTACCAGAGTACCTATACCTACAACATATGTAGAGAGGCTCCACTTCGTTACGCCAACAATCCAATGATATTGTGCCGTTTTTCACCTGAAGGGGTGAACTTTCTACTAGTAGCTCCTAGTTTACTAGTATCTCCCGGACCCTTACTAGTAAAAAAAACCTGACAACCTGACAACCCCCCCCCACCATTCGTGCCCGTCCGCTTAGCCGTTGATGATATATAAGGATAATATATAAGCTGTATTGGATTGTTAGGTCGAATGTAGGTAGGAAAGTCCTCTGCACAGTTGACGCTTTTACCATCTTCAGATACATCTAAACAGACATAACAAGGCCGACTACTCTTTTTTATCTAGATTTGACACAAGAAAACAAAAAACATACAACAGTGAGGATTCGCTGGTGGTCACCCACCCAACTACTAACTCACCGGCGTGCGGCTTAAGTACGGCTGAGCGGACGGGAAGCCCTGTTTTCCACACCCTATGGTCGTATGTATAATCTTACGTGTGGGAGAGGATTATCAAGTAAATGATTTGGAATGGTAGGTTTATATCCCCTGCCAAACAAAGCATCCATAAACAAAGAAACATCCAACCAAAGGCTCAGTCTGGCAAACAAGCAAACATGCAGTGTATGCATGCATGGGAGGCACTCCAGCATATATTTATAGCAGGTTTTGGTGCGATGTAAAATATGACTGGCAAACAAGACAAGAACAAAGCGGTGGAACCGATTTTGAGAAAACCAGCAAGATCGCCAAATTATATATATGGAACTCAATACTCTACCCCATATGCCCTGCCCTTTATTATACTGCTCCATCTTCACACCCAATTCCCGATAACATTCACAGATTCTTTTCGACACAACCACATTACTGTCTGGAAGCTCCACCCCTTCTCCTTAGCCTCTTTCTCCCTTTCCTCCTGCTCCTCCTAATACTCCATCTCAGGCATATAATCCGTACTCCCTTGAATCTGCAGCGCAAGATCAAATTGCCCCATCATTTCTAGCCTGCAGGCGTAACAATTTATGAAGACCGAGTTGCTACCGGGTCACGTCCGCTGGTATATGGCGACCTTGCTATTGGCGAGACTTTTTGCTGATATGACTATAGGCTAGAGAGTAAACGTTCATGATACACGTATAACCTTCCTCACGTCAAATCTATCATGCGTCTTCGAATTGTTCCAAGGCAGCACATATCCCCGTTGGTTGCTCACAGCTCTTACCCCCTCCTCCTTGAAATCAGTGGTATGGTGTGTGTGCCCGAACACCCAGACTTTCACCCCCTCTGGTGTTTGTGATAGAATATCAGTCCCAAAGGCAACAATCCAAGGGTTCTGGGCGTGTTGCGGGCTCGACGTCCTCTGGAGTAAAGGAGCGTGGTGTGTCACAGCAAGAATAGATCGTTCTTTACTCCGCTTTTCTGCCTTTCCATTTTCCTTTTGCATCAAATGTATCTCTTCCAGTAACCAAGCGAGGTCTGAATCATGGCTTGCATTATGGTCATCAACTGACCAACCTTCGATTTTTTGGAAATCTTTGACCTTTGACCGGACGACATCCGTCAGTTCATGAGGCACTTTTGACCAAAGCGTGCAGCCTAGGATAGTGACACAAGAACCTGGGACATCAAATAGGTTCTGATGAAGGACAATTAATCGTCCATTTAAGGAAGGTTCCCGTTCAAGTTGTCTAGCCTTTTCCAGCCCTGCCGCGAAAGTCCCATTGTAGAACTCATGATTTCCGGGTATGAGAAATACCAATTTGAATCGGTCTGTCTGTTTTTGTAGGAAATTGCGATAGTCTTCATAGTCTGTTAAGCGCCCAATATCACCCGCAAGAATAAGATGTTCTGCACAAACTGGAATTTCGTAAGATGGATACTGCCGGTTAATCTCAAGGTGGAGATCAGAGAGGACCTGAAAGGACACGGAAGACCGATTCAAGAAAGACCATACTTTCTGGAGCATTTTGTCGCTCTAAGATGCATTCAAGCGGCAGGTGTTGCTGTCAAGAAGGAGGGAACGGAGCATCTGGAGCTCTAGAGATGCCCATGGAGTTTAGCCAGCCAACTCACCGCCTGGGGCCCAGGGGTTATCTTCTCGGCCTTATGAACGGGCCCAAAACCAGGCCTATTAGTGGGCTGGGGCGGGTTAGGCCTTGGGCCTTGGGCTTTGGGCTTTTGTACCTCTTCTTCTCACTCACTTCTTTGTCTTCCTTTCGTCATCTTGAGTATTTCGTTTGGATAGGGCTCTATCTCTTTTTTGATCAGACTTGCCGTGTCGCATAGAGGCTATAATAAAGGTCCTACTCGACCGACAGTAAGATAATATCGAAATTTTAGAGGAGATAGTCACTAGTATTATATTGTGGGTGATGATCACGCCTGATAACGTATCAATCTTCGAATCGCTTCAAATTTCCCAATTCGGACGTGTTACATAAGCTAGGGCTGACGCCCGCGGGGATGTATGCAGGGACATCGAAGATAAATTTGGTAGCTGCGCCTCTCAATTGGCTTTGATCACCGAAACCTGCCACGGCGACTTTTGATTCGAATATTAGTTATAAAGGAACTAGTGAACACCAGAAATCACCTAGGTAGAGACCTTCCCACAATGTCTGCCACCGGTGCTCAACTAGGCTCATCATGCGGTTTCTCAACACGCATTTCGCTCCGATGGGTCCCAGAAGTCCCCGAGGAAACAACTGACACAATTGTGCTTTCCGTGGGAGAGTGGTTCCTTGATTTGCGAATGGACAAGAAATCCGGCGGCATCGACTGGGCAATGGCCGGTACTAGAATCGAGGAAAATCCTAAGGGAATCCCACGTTCGTTGCCCTGAACTCACCTATTATTGCCGTTTACGTTCTTGGCTGAATAGTCACTAATTGTTTTAACAGTCAAAGTTATCTTTACGCGCGAGTTGGACTCCCTGAATGAGATCGGCATCAAGGATATTGGTAACTTTAGCCCCCGTCCCGATGGTACCGATCTTGAAAGCGGGGAGATGCCTCGGACCGACGTTCCCGGTGCGCCTATGACGGCCTTTGAGGAGGTCTGGCGGGAGCTACCTTTCAGAGAAGGCCCCGAAGGGACGAAGAAAGGAATTTCGTGGATTCTAGAGTCCGATGATGCTCCACTGGCTCTAGGTGAGCAGGAAGGACAGGCGACCATAACCAAGATCTTCATGGGCCGCATCTGGGGAACTTATTTGGCATTCCAGCAGACTCAGACTCATTCTAGCCAGAAAGATGAGAGCGGAGTGTGGTCTGTGAAGAGGTCGGGAAGTGAAGTCAGCGCGAGACGAGAAGAGTGGAGTTCTAGGTGGGAGGAGAAGTATGTGGTGGGCCCTGATGGAGCTGCTGTACCCTCGATGAAAAACGGCTATGACGGAGAAGGTATGGGCACATGGAGGATCCCAGGGGAGAAGGTGTTTATTCAGGGAAAGTCGTTTATTGTTCGGGCCTTCGAAGAGATTCAGTAAATATGGACAGTATAACCGAGCAAAAGGCGCACCGCCTCTTGCAAACCTCCATAAAAGTTCCATCGTCACTAATCAAATCGCACCACAAAGGCGACAGGCTATGCGGTCTCTCAGACTATGATCAGTCAAAAGGCGAACACAATAAGTTCTAAGATTGAATCAAACATTGCCACCCAAATATAACTTAAACTTCTCAAAACGGCTCTAGGTATCTTCCAAGTCAATGAGCATCATGCACCTGGAACCTTTTGTTGTTCGATGATTCGTCCGCACATCTCTCTTCCTAGACGAAGTATGGCACTGGCAAAATAAAACCCAAGCGCTACGGGCGCAGATTGATGACCTGAGAAGGCCACCCTCAGCGCAACCTAGGCAAACAGGAACGTCGAGAGAACCGCGGCACATCGAGAGAAGGAACTACATCCGTATCAGTACCTAGCAGACTTCTAGAATATCCTGTAAACAAGATATTCACGAAGCGCATCGAGCATACAAAGATTAGCACTAAGAGACAAGGTGGTTAAAGTAGGATTATGACACCCAATAAACGTGTATTGTGGGTCATAGGTCATTCTCACCCTGATTCTCACGATTGGCACACACGCCTACCATTCCTAATCATTTACTTGATAATCCTCTCCCACACGTAAGATGATACATACGACCATAGGGTGTGGAAAATAGGGCTTCCCGTCCGCTCAGCCGTACTCAAGCCACACGCCGGTGAGTTAGTAGTTGGGTGGGTGACCACCAGCGAATCCTCACTGTTGTATGTTTTTTTCTTTTTGTTTTTATTTTAGGATACACTCGAGATCAGGATCTGTGGAGCATGTCAGCATCTAATTCACATGTGACGCGACTAAAGAAACGTTCGCATACTGCCACTCCCTCCTTCACGACAACCTCATGCTCGTCTACCCCATTCCACTGGGAAGCCAGGCCGCCTTATCTCCCTACTGCTTGGCCAGTGGATCCGGAATCGGTGCCTCCTGGTCTGAATGACATCACAACGGTATCTAAAGACGCTCTTAATGCGATGTGGGTAGGGTAAATTACGGGCCGAATGGTGGAATTGTCAGAAGGTGTAAATCCGGACTTTTTGGAAGCCCTCTCCGAGGAGGTTTGCAAGTTCGATGAAATTTCGAGCCATGGCCGGACACTCGGGGCGCCAAGAGTGCGTAGTCCGAACAGTGGAGACACCTTCGAGGGCCTTTTACACTTGACTATTACGTGTCTCTTGTTTCTTTCCTCATGCTCGTTTGGACACGATTGTTATCCTTGCATATCCTATGAGCCCGCAAACATTTGCGCTTATCAGTCCTTCCCAACGTATATTCTACCATGAAGTATCGCGGCGTTGTCTACGATGTCGGCCTCAATTTCAATGGCGTTGGATTTTCCGTCGAGCCATTCGATCCTGCTCTAGTGAAATACGACCTGAAAACAATCGCCGACAAGTTGTATCCCAATGCCGTCCGGATCGAAGGACAGGAGATTACTCGGCTGGAGATTGCCGCACGGTCAGCGCAATCGGTTGATGCGGCCTTCATATTCCTGTTTTCGTTCCCTTGCATGCCAGCAGGGAAAGGGGCGAGGGATCTGGACATGATGTCTTTCTTGCTAGTAAAGGCCTTTTCTGAGAAGGACTTAAGGTCTAGGGATATGCCTCCTTCGGTACCGAAGGAGTCTTTCCATCGCGCTGAAGTCTTTCGTTCTATGGAGCAGGAAGAGTAGAGTTCCGCAGTGATTCGGTGAAATGCGCCTTTAGGCAAGGCCATGTTAGGAATTAGTATCGAATAGTATCAGAGCAGCTGTGACTTAGAATAGACTATGGATTGAAAGTTAACTGGCGAGGACAAAACAATACGCCGTGAAACATGAAAAGTCTAGTAATATCCCAGCGGCATTGTCATGGACTTAATGACGTTCACACGTCACCTCGAGGCATGCACTCATTTCGTAAGACAAAGAGTTCCTATATTCGGTGCAGAACGCCGTTATTTATGACATTGCTGCGAATAACCCAGAGTATAGCTCAATATGGGATAATTTCAATGAGGTATCCATCTGGGTCTTCCACAAACGGGACAGCCACGGCGGCTTCCCACAAAGGCCTGTCAAATCCCTTGTCGGGCGTGTCGCAACCCAAAAACGTAGCCACCACCTCTGAACCCTGGGCCACGCCAGCTTCTTTGAGTATTCTAACATTGTGACTTCTGATGTATTCCATAGCCTTTGCCATGTCCGGAACGCCGATTGCTAGCTTGACGAATCGGAAATCCGGAGAGTCACTTAAGTCGGCCATGCCTTTCTGGGACTTCTGAAAGCAAGGTCAGCCACAATCTTGCTGGAAGCGGACGAGACTCTCGATGTACTATCGTTACCTTTGGGCATACTAGTTCTAGTACACCTTCCCTAGCGAAGAGTTGTGTTTGTGGGTTCGCTGCATCAGGATATCCGAGGAAAACAACGGTGGTCGTGTCCAATCCCATGCGGCCCAATTCCTTCATGCCAAAAGCACCCGTGTAGAATGCAACGGATTTGTCAATATCCGTAACACGAAGGCCGACATGCGTCAGTCTAAATCCGCTGGTGGGGTTCTTCGATGCCATGGTGTTCAAGTGTTGAGCGACTTAATATTTTGGTTCGAGCATAGAATGCCACTTTACAGAAGTTTAGCGTGCTCTTTTAATACATTATCTCTCGGAGCCTGCTAGTCCCGGAGCCCGTTCTATCCTTTCTTGCTGACAGCGTAATCCGGAAGGTCCTGGAACCGACGCCGAGAATTTCCACCTCAGACTAACCCCCGGGGCCACTACCGTGGGTTAGTCATGGGAAGACGGCTACTGCCACAATGTTCAACGTCATAATTTTCTTTTTCTCATATATTTTTGCATCTATACTCGTCCAATCATCACACCCTTGACTACCAGTTCTAATATCTATAGAGGCTGTCATACTATGTCCAGTGGACATTCACGTGGAACGTGGGGTTTAAACACTCTTTGTGCCATACTGTAGCAAAATAGATCGCTTATACCATATAACTGCTGAACAAGGAGTACTGAAAGACGAGCCGAATAATATTTTAGACATTATATCATAAGCTATCCTGCTTGATCTATATGATCACTAATAGATTGATCTTCAAGATATGCAATCCAATGATGTCCATACATTCCAGGAATTATTTATTAATTCCGGGGAGGCCTCATGCTCCCGGGATTTGTGATCCACCGGCACCAATCTTACTAAAAGCACTAAAGCTCGAAAACTCCCTCCTCGTTCCCCGGAGCTATACCACCCACTCCCGGGAGTAGAGTGCGCCAAAAACCAAACCCCAACCAAACCACAAACTACTGCGGTTCCCTAATGGGGCCCTAACAAAAACCATTTTTGTATAAAATTGAGGTCTTAGCATACATAAACCGGGTGACTTATGCTAATATATTACTGTTATTTAACCTTATATTGGTCATAACTATACTTTATATCCGCGTAGGCGGTAGCCTTTTCTAATATTATTTCTAACACTAGTTAGAAATATATTACGTAGGTAGAGCCTAAGCCTTAACTAGCACTAATATCAGCCTATTATATTAATACCAAAAAGTAGAAATTATTAGGTCTTGGATATTCTTCGATATTCTATCACGAAAATATATATTCAATGAACTAATGTGTTCGCTGTCGCCGAGGCCTTGTTAAACGAACCGCGCACGTCGACGAAGTGATATGGTCGAAGCCTACCATTTAAAGATTGTGGATTATGTATTACAATAGGTATTTCATTATTTGTATCTTTATTGGTGCTTATATTGGGTCATTCATCTTGACTTGGGAGACTATTAGTTCTGGGTGAGTTCCACTTCTCATATTCTAGGATATGATTTATTGTATAACTAACATTGCTATGTTACAAAAGTGATGGGAAGCCGACAAGCGTTGCAAATGAGTCAACTGTTTGCTGTGGTTGATGTTGTGAACATTCAAAGCTCAACTCGCGCCAATAAAACATGCGAAATAACTCTAAGGAATATTTGCAGATAGAGCCCCAAGAAAAAAATTAAACAAAATTAGAACAAAACGCCTCTCCATCATTCACCTCGTAGAAAAAAAGGCCTCTAGAATAAGATACAAGGATAGTACGCTCGTTATTCATGTCCAATGGGGCCGATATCACCCCCGCCATATTATTGGTCTTTCAACAACCTCAGCCCTAGAAAATGCATTATAGGTCCCTTATCTGTAGCTGTACGAGCTGAGCTCATGTACAAATGGGTTTGAACGGTTGGAAGCCGTGTATATCTCTTGCGGTGCCTTGTGGGTGCTTTGTCGGTAAGGAAGACTCTGTCTAGCGATAGACTCTTCCTTTACAGATAATCGCTGCGCTTTCTTTCGGAGGTATACGAACCATCCAATAAGACCCGCAATTATCGCGGTGGCCGCAACAGAGCCGATTACAGCTCCTGCAATCCAGCCTTGGCTCTGACTAGATTGCGATCCTGTCACGGTCTGTAAATCACTGGCTTGGGTGGCTGTGGGTGCGGCCGTTGTTGGGGAATTGTTTGTGGATGAGCCAGTTGTGGATGGTGCGGTGGTAGATAAGACACTTGTGTGGGAAGATGTGGAAATCGTGGAAGATTCTGGAGATGCAGTCAGTTCATATATTCGCCTTTTGGCTGTTGTATGTGGGCACACGCCTGAGCTAGTGGTTGATACTGCTAATTCACGAAAGACAGTGAAGGCGACCCAATTTTCTGCGCAAAAGATATTGCTCGCCGAAGGTGATGCGTATGGTGCTGATTGGAAGATGGTCATGGTACGACATACATTGCTAGGTACGAAAAGAAAGTGATAGGTCAGTCTCTTGCTTTACTTCATTGGGATACTGTTCCTTCCAAATACTTACCATGAAGACGTTTTACCATCATCATAGGTGATACTATTGCCTATCCAATCTGTGGCATAGCCGCAAGCACCTTTAGAGCAACCGCGGGCATAGTTCCCAGAGGTAGTCCAAGTCTCGGGGTCTTTTAATGCCTGGGCTAGAAATGAATAAGCTCGGTCCGGTTTTAAACTCTGGGTAGATCGATTGTGGGTGCGCACTCACTTGTTAAAGGTCCCATGTACCATCCGATAAAATGAGGGTCACTCTGTATCGAAGTATTCATAGCATTACTCTAGCCCATAGCACCATGAGACAAAAGCATGATACTCAGTAGCATAAACCATTTGGAAAATGGTGTGGATGAAGTCGACATCGTTGATCTAGAAGATCGTCTCTAAATCTGGGAAATGGAATGTCGCGTGGAGCAAAGGGAAAGGGGCCATAATGTATTCGGCCTGATACCCTGGATACAACTCACTAAGTTAGGCGCCAGCCAACAGCTTCACGTATACGCGAACTTCTGGTTTCTATCTCTGCTGCATATACTAACACTGCAATTCAATGGTACCCTGTCATGCCAGCTCGAGAAGGACGCTAATACGCCCCTAATTGCTTTTTTGCCAGTAATACCAATACCAGTCATTAGTATTACCTAACTGCTAGTATGCAACTCACACATTTTTCTGTATTTAATTGATTGTATTCATTTGAAAGAATACTATATCTATCACCCGTGGCGTGCGTGCATTAGCGTTCATGCATTAGCGCGAGTTCTCGCCCGGACAGGGTATAGCGTCAGGCCAATCAGGAAACTACAATAACCGCCACTAAGACCCGGCAAATCAAACGGCGTATTCCGACCACTTAAGGCCTAAGCCTAATGCACACTCCTGGAGCCAATTCTGAGATGTCTGCCCAGGTGGGCCCGTAGTGGATCAGGGACGGAGATCCCCGGGGTTAACTACAATCGTCGAATCTAAGCGCTAAAGCCGGATGATGGTGCTCAAAGGTCTCACTTCTGCTCTTTCTTATTTCGTTTGTCTTGTGTTCACCTTCATTTATACTGTCTTCGACTATCATTTTCTCACTGTCGTTTTTGTTTTGCTATCCTTTTCGCCTCTGCACATCTGCCCTGAGGGGTCCCCACACCATGTTATCAATCACCAGCTTGAACAATTCGCGCGCCTTGCGCCTGGTCGTTCCTATTGTCGTGGTTTTCGCACTCGTGTGCACTTTCTATGCGGACTGGAAGCCAGTACAAAAGGTTATTCCCAGCTCGAACCCCTCCTCAGGGGCCATTGCGACCGGCGACGCAAGTTCAGCTCCCCCAACTTCACAAAACCCTAAAGATCCTTCGTCCAGCAAATCCAAATTTCACCACTCAAACGCCAACACTTCAATTTCCAATATTCCGGATAAAGTCTGGCATTCCGCAAAAACAGATGACATATCGGAAAATCAACGCAAATGGGTGAACAGCTGGTCGAGCACCACTCCCGAATGCCGCCAAGAATTGCTTACCGACCGATCCGGCGAGGCGTTTGTTCGCGCATACTACCAGGAGACGCGGCCAGATATTGTCGAAGTCATTGAAACCTTATCCATTCCAATTTTACGGGCAGATCTTCTTCGTTATTTGATTGTTCTCGCTGAGGGCGGGTACTGGAGTGATTTAGATGTCACTTTGGAGAAACCACTTTCTGACTGGGTGCCCACGGAGTACAAGGATCAAAATATCGATATAATTGTCGGTTTGGAATTCGATTTTGCGTATCGGGGCCCAGAAGCCGAGGTCGCATCTCAATTTTGCAACTGGGTTTTTGCAGCACAGCCGTCATCTCGCAACCTGCTTGTGATTGTCAACGCTGTCATCAACAAGTTGAAGGAGATTGCAAAGACCAACAATGTGTCTATCTCCGGTATCACATTGGAGATGCTCAAGGATGTGGTGAACGTGACCGGACCTAAGATCATGACGATTGCGATCTTAGAAAGTCTAGGACAATTGCTCAACAGGACGGTGGATGACCGCGACTTCTCGGGAATCAAACATCCGAAGATGGTCGGTGATGTCTTGATCATGCCCGGTGTTTCATTTGCGGCGGCCCAAAACGGATTCCCTGCGGATCAAGGTGATGTACTTGTGACACATCATTACGAGGGCTCGTGGAAGCAGGCAGACGCAGAAGCCAAAGAAAGGAAAAAGCAAAAAGAGCAAGAAGATCATGAAGCACAGAGTCACCAAGGATGAAACGAAGCACTGTAATAATAATCTGCTGTATAAATTGAACAAATTATGTCTATAATCACGTCTCATGAGGGTACTCGCGGAAAATATGTAACACAGATGTGGGCATTTACAGTCTGTGAGTATTCGGAAAATTATTAACTCCTGATTTACCGAGAGGGGCCTTTTTTTTATAGGCTTATAGATCTCTATCCTAGTAATATCTTCGTTGATAGCAAATAGGACGTCTAGTTTGTGATTGATCTAGAATAGGCCTATTTACTACCAGCGGAAACTTTCCGTCATCTATACTAGTTGATAGGTCGTTCAGCCGATGACCTAATAGGAGAGCATCTCGAGCCTTTAGGGAGGTATATAAAGAACTCGTGGATATTTTCGAGGAAGAAAAACGTTTTCCTCCTATCAACAGTGTCTATTCTTACAGGACCACTCTTATAAGAGATGGTTGGAAAACCGGAAGCTTTTGGTATTTTCATGCTTTGGAGAGCCCGAATGGCTTATTTAACCTCTTCCGTCAACACTTTTATCCGATTTTCGAACCTTCGCGTCAGGTTGTTTCGGAATTTTCGAGGAGGGCTGAATTAGACCGGCGAGCCGCCCATGCCCGAACCGTGGGCGCTAGGTGACCACGACCTTAGACATGCTGTCGTATGCTTTTTGTTGTTTTTGTTGTTTAGAAAGTCCCTGCCGCCCTACTATTCGGCCTAGAGGACTTCCTATCCCAAGCCAGACTGGTTTCATTTCAATAATTGCAAATTGAGAGTGGGTTGGAGCAGCTTCAGGCGGGGCAATCAAATTCTGGTTTAAAGGGGGGCAAGAACGATCATGAGCGACTTCTACCAATTCGACTACCCTCTTATATGATTGGTTCGATATTACTCCTTTCTCCATCTTGGAGTATCGCGGTCTCCCCAGCAAGTCCGGAAAGATCAGCGAGTCCGCATGCGCAATGGTTGATGAAGGGTGATGGCTAGACGTAATTGGCTGAGTAAGGCCGTCTTCATCACTGACAAAGAAGTTATTCAGGCGACGGTCTACATCGTAGGGATCGTCGCTGATACAAGAACCGTGGCTTATCCTATGAAATGTACCTTCGTTTTGCGTCTTTTGCCTCGGCGAAACGCTGAACCGAGACGCCAACAAGGGCCCGGCCACAGCTAGTGAATATCCGGACCAACTAAAATTTTGACTTGTTGCATTTTATCGGATCTTTACCAGGGGCACTAGACATGGGAGGAAAGATACGGACATAATGATCGCCGGGGTTCCAGCTCGGGGATACTCAACACGAAGTTCCGGGGGGCTTACCAGCTCGGGGATCCTCGAAAAAAAGCTCCGAGATCCCCTAATTTTCGCTTATATAACCAGCCAATTTCGAGTATCTCTTAGGTCTAGGAAGTTATATAGTCAAGTAACTCCTAGTATCTCTTAGGTCTCGGAGCTGGGGGATACTGAGGTCAAAATTAGTTGGTTATATAAGCAAAAATTAGGGTATCTCCGAGGTATTTTCTGAGTATCCCCGAGCTGGTGGCCCATGATCGCCGCCTTGCATTATCCATTGATCGTCAGTCGCAACTTCAGAGGTTGACAAATAGCTAGCGTCTTTTAACCCCTGTTCATGTTACACCAGTCGGCCGTTTATCGGGGAGCCATCAAATCATTATGCCCTCCCCACCTCACCTGCAACAGCCCTTGTTATGGCTACAGCCCTACGATTTGGGCTCCACCAATAACGGGCGGGCTATTGTCATTTCGTATCATCTGGCGCCCTCGTTTACTATATATCCCAATCAAACGGAAACACACGTCCGATATCGCCTTGCCGATCCCTTTTGTTTAACTTCATTTGGATGAAAAACGGCCTTTTCGCGGAATAACTAGCTTTAGTAGCTTTGAGCTTGCGAGTCACACTCAATGCATGTGTAGTCCTGCATTTTCCTTGACGCTCTTAATCATATTCAGATAACAGGCACTATAGGAAGTACCCGGGCGGGGAAAGAGGGGGGGCGCAGGGGTGTTCAACATTAAAAGATGCTTATTCGCCCTGTTTGTGGTCGCACGCAACTTTCTCTGATACTTGCATACCAGATACTGCGATTGAGACCATAAGACGAATAGAAAAATGGGATTTTGTGCCAATGCTTTTGCCGCCGTTGCGGCCGTTACGCTGTGTAAGCTCTCGCCTCTTCCTGCTCAAATATGAGTGAATCACTAGCTAACCTAGTTTCATCCAGTCTTATCAACCTCTGTGGCCCAGAGCGGGACTCCAGTGGCATACACAGACCCGGATACAGACATCACCTTTGATACTTGGACTGTTTCAGAGACCTTGAGCAAGGGAGGGTTCACCTTTGGCATGGCTCTACCATCCGATGCTCTGACCACAGACGCTTCCGAATTTATCGGCTACTTGGTGTGTTGCTCTGTCCACCTTGTTTAATTTTCGCTCTGCCTGTCTCTTTTACTAAGCAGTCTCGCAGCTATGTTCCTCGCAGAATACTACCTCCACCGGTTGGTGTGGTGTTTCGCTCGGGGGTACAATGACCAATTCCCTCCTCTTGCTGGCTTACCCTCATGGCGGATCCATTCTCACGTCCTTCCGTTACACCACAGGCTACCACATGCCGGATGTCTACACTGGGAATGCCGAGCTAACCCAAATTTCGTCCACCATCAATGCAACACACTACGCCTTGATATTCAGATGCTCAAACTGTCTGCAGTGGACTCAGGGTAGCGCAAGTGGAAACGCCTCCACTAGCACTAGTCCGATGAACTTAGGATGGGCCCAGGCCTTTCCCGCTCCGGGGAACCCCAGCTGTCCCTCTGATATCACCCTCCATTATCACGATAATGGACACAACATCTGGGCGGCTACGCTGAAAAACGCGCCCAACACGTCATACACAGACTGGACGGCGATGGCCAAAACGACAGTCAAGGGAAGATGCTCCACAAAATCCGGACAAACAACGACAGCGACCCCGGCTTCCTCAAGGCCAGTCCCAGCGGGAGCAACGACCACTCCAAAATGAAACTTGCACACATTCTTACATGAAATTCTGCGAATTAAACGATGTCCCATAGTATCGATGTATTTTTTTAGGTGGATAAAAATCGCAGTTTTACGGCATGGGGATGAGTGGAGCGGGATAGAGACTATGAGGAACAAAGGTGTCGGTCAAACAGGGCATATTTACCAGGGTTATTCTTTTCTACTGGGGCAACGCAGGAAGGAGGCAATGGCATCACTGATGGTCATGATAGGGGCTTCTCTCATACCAAACTACATGTAACACAACATGGCGGCCCTGACTAGATTGAATATAATAACGACCATGGTTGATAGGAAAGAGTACTGCAACTTACAAAACCATCTCACTTTTCGGCGAGGCAGTAATGGACCTTCCACCCACCACCCAACGAACTAGTACTTGCCAGGAAACATTCCGGGGATATATCTATCACATCGAAATGGGAACTTCGATAAGGGTTGGCTGACGATATATATCTTCCCTACCCGTCCGTCTACGTATAAACAGTAAATTTGCTCTTCTTCCTTAACTTGTCCCCATATATGAATAAATACCAAAATCCTACCACCAGAGGGATATTTAACCCTCCGAGCAAGTATAACCCTTCCCCACCCCCAATTTAAATATAGTGGCCGCCCGAAAAGCACCGTACCCGCAGGAAACGAGTTTCGCAGCGCGTCATTGGCCGCAAACAAACTCGCCGCGTTCTCGGGTAGGTGAATATACCCCATCCGACAACAAGTAAGCACCCTCAAAAAGATCACGATACCAAGTGGCGGCATAAGGCAGGGAACCGACGCACACAGGCCAGAGAGGCTCGGGATATTGATTGGCGATTCATCGTACATGAAACAGGGTCTAAGTCAAGGTAAAGCTCTATACAGTCTATTTGGGGCCTGTGCCGTTAGTAAACAACTCCGAGCTGGCGTCTAATAAATCAAATGTGGACATGGGGGTAGTGGCCCTCCGGGGCCGAAACAAGATATTCTGCCGTTTAAGATGAAGGCGGTGGGCTCAACGGTAAGAATAACCAGGTGGACATCATTGGAAGCCAGGGCTTACTAAATTAGGCAGGCGGTACCGAAGCAATGTCCAGGCGGGATCTAACTACCAAGCCGGGAAGGGGTGTAGTCCTGCACCAAAAATAACATCACCGTTATAAGTCGTTCAATTTTAATCTCACTGCTAAAATATAACCAATCTTGGTGCTAAACTGCTAACATACAAAATTATTTTGACTCGCAACTATCTCACAAAGGATCATCACCTGTTCCCACATTCCTCCACCCATCTACAAATTCACGGCACCCCCGCAGCACAAGGTCTTCATGTGTGGATCCTGCTATTCACCATTGCCAGCTGGCACTGTGTGAACTTCGAGAATAACTGAATGGTGGTAACCAACCTCTCTAACAGGAGCTCAACGCTACGTTGATCCATAGTCTCCTCAGTAGCTGAGACCATAAGCTCAAGCTGGGTTCCGTGTTCCACGGAAATGATACCCAGCTGACCGTGCGCTAACTTGGAGCTCGCCCAATCGCAACCAGATGACGAGCGAACACCACCCAGTTCGAAGGGCTCCGTGGCTTCTTCGCTCTGGTGGTGAATAAGACAACCCATTTTCGACCCAGGTTGCCACCCTGTGCAAGATTCTGCGATCGCGTCAAACGATCCCTCGTCATGGGCTGTGATTTCTAGCTGCTGCACCTGAACATGATGCAGGAAATCATCCACCGTCCAGTCAGGTTCAATCCTGATTCGAACGGGCAGATGATTCAAGCAGGGCCCAATGGCCGTGTTCATGTCCAAAAGGGAACTTCCACGTCCGTGAACAACCTGACCTAAGATAATATCAGATTGTGCAGTTTTCTCAAACAGGACCCATGAGAAAGCTGCTTTCACCAGCGTTGACACGGTCGTATCTGGTGGAAGAGAGGGCATTCGCATTTGGCGCTTTTCGACTATGTCATTGTCCGAAATGCGTGCCTTTCCAGTCTGATGAAGGGGATCGAGGGCATCGGGGTGAACACCTTGAAGGTATCTTCGCCAGAATGAGATCTCAGCTTTGTTCAGATCGCCCATTCGCTTATAGGCGACATCCTTGAATTGCGCAGCATGTGGGAGAGGCTCATTGTGATAGGCTTTCTTTATTGTCTCCCATAGCAACGGCATGGATGCCCCATCATACTGCGCATGGGATATGCGAAGAATCAATGCAGAGCACTGTTTGACGCGACTAGTCACGAGAGTGAAGCTGACTGGCATTGTACCTTGTGCTGTAGAGGGTGGAACCTTCTGTTTGGATTCTCGAGCAACATATGCCTCTGGATCATCACAATGAACAACATTCAGAACAGGCTCAGCTTCCCGGAGGACCACCTGGAAGAACCGGCCATTGGCCTCCACAAATACTGTGCGCAAGATGCTGTGGTGGGCCACAACCTGCCTGCACGCGCTTTTCAGCTTATCGATGTCCAGGACCGCTGGGAATATTTGTGCCATCGAGACCGGTGATGCATGGGTTATGTAGAAGACTTGGAATGGAAGCGCCGGGATGATATCCTCCACTTTCTCTTTGACCAACGGATGTTCCCGAGTTGAGTGCGAAGCAAAAAGTTCTGCACGCTCGTGGTCCGCAATCAGGGAGTAGGGTATATAGTGCCGCAAGGAAGAGCCTGCGCTCTGTATCCCATCTATAACATCGGAGGTCACGATACTAGCATGCTTGGCAACGCGCATTATTGTTTTCCACTGGAACAAACTTTCCACTGAATGCATAATCCCAGCTGCTCGAGCCCTCGATGCGGCTTTGAGAGCCGAGATAGAATCACCTCCCAATCGGAAGAAGCTGTCCTCAGCACCAATCTCGTCGGCTGCAATATCCAGTACTTTGGCCCAGATGTGCTGCAATTCCCGCTCCGTTCCCGTAGCGGGAACCCGCTTATCTGAAGGGGCTTCAGCAAACATTGACTCCAGCTGCACCCGCGTTGCGCTCGCCGCGGAGTCTCTCAACCGCTTTCGGTCTACTTTGCCACTGGCATTGTGAGGTATCCGTCGAAGCGGGACGAATGCAGATGGTACCATATAATCTGGGAGGATATCACCGAGTTGGCGCCTGACACTTGATATCTGGGCCGCAAAGTTGGCCGTGGCAACAATTTCCAGGGAAGGGACCGGTGAGCTGGATAGCGGTGGAGCTGTCTCAGCTGTCTTCGAAGCGACAAAGACAACCAAGCATTTGGAATTCATCGAAGCCATCGGAGTCACAATCTCAGCCACGATGTCCGTCAGATCTTCAGGCCAGACCTCCTGGAGTCGCTTCTCAACTTCTGCTAGCTCAAAGCGCTGGCCTCGTATCTTGACCTGGAGGTCCTTTCGTCCTATAAACGAGAGAGAGCCATCGCTCTCATAACGAACAAGGTCGCCTGTTCGATACATCCGGCCCTCCTTCCCAATACCGGTGAAGCCAACACGTCGCATCCATGTTGGAGATGAGATGAAGTTTGTGGCTGTTTGTTCCGCACTGTTCAAATATCCGCGACCAACCTGAGGCCCTTGAAGAATAAGCTCGCCCACGGCACCGATAGGAACGATGCGGTCAGGATTTCGTGGATCGGTCACCCAGCAGGCACCTGCAATCGGGAAACCGATATTCCCGCCTTGCGAGCTCGTGTCGATTGGGGACTGCGCAGTAAACGTGACCGCGCATTCTGCCGGACCGTAACCGGATACCAGACGTACATGTGGCACCCACTGCTTAATATCGCTCGACCGGAGGGGTTCTCCACCGAGCATGATCGTCTGGAGTGACCCCAACTCGGTTGGCATCATCGCGCGCAACACACCTGGGGTGAAATATGCATGGGATGGCCGTAGCTCTTGCAATGCCTCAATTAGTCGGCCTCTGCGCTCAGACTCCGTCAGAACGCAGATGCAAGCACCAGCAAGCAATGAACCGAGTATTTCTGAAATACTGACGTCGAAAGCATAGGAGGAGAAGTTCAGGATGCGGGCACCTCGGCCAATACCCATCAGACGAGAAACTTCGTTGGTCATTGTCATGAAGGAACCATCCTCAATCACAACACCCTTGGGTTTACCGGTTGAACCAGATGTGAATACCGCGTAGAGAGCACGATCTGGTCCCAAACGGGTCATCCTATAATGTGGTATCGACGCAAGCTCGGGGTCGTTGTTCTGAGGCATAACCACAACATTGTGAAACAGCGCCTCGGCTTCATGACGATGTTCGGGCGATGTAAGGATGAAAGGAGGCTTTACTTCTTCGCAGATATTCCGAAGCCGCTCCGGTGGGTGCGAGGTGTCCAGAAGGACGAAGGCTGCCCCTGCCTTGAGCACGGCCAACAGCGCTACCACAGTCCAGCAGGACCGATCCAAGTATATTGGGACGAAGACCTCTGATGACGCTCCCTGCGTACGCAAAAGGCTGGCGAGGTTGGTGGAAAGAAGGTCCAGGTCTTTATAGGATAGGCTGAAGTTGGAAGACGAGACAGCTATACTCGATGGTTGCCTCTCACAGTGCTCAGAAATCACGTCCGTGACCGACACCGGACATAGTGCCGAGAGTCCAGTGTTCCAGGCTTGCAGCTGCTGGATACCATTGTCATTTAGTGTAACAATTTCGTGCACCGGCTTTGCAGGATGATGGTGCACCTGCTGCAAAATATGGCTGAATTGGTCCAACATATGTTCTACTTGCCATTCTGGAATAACAGTCTCATCAGTTGACACTGCAATAGTCACCATGTTTGGCTTGAACATAACGGCTAGTTGGATGGCGTAAGTGTTTGACGCAGCATCCCCCGACGACGTTCCCATGGGTTGCATAGGACCACTGGTGGTGCCTAGGTTTTCAACCTCTCCTCTCCCCTCCACAATTAGGGTTTGGAACGAACAGGCCTGCTTGGCCTCGGGTCCTATGGCAGCAATTTCGGGTAGTCCAACTTGTTCGAATGGAATGAGCTGTACTGTCCGCTCTTGCAAATCTCTGAGCGCGTGTGAGACGGTCGCATTATCATCGATTTGCACGCGCAAAGGAAGTGTGGCGATTGTTGGACCAGCCATGCCCTCAATTCCATTAACGGATGCTGCTCGCCCAGGGGACACAATTCCAAATACCACATCATCATTACTCTGGTAGTGGGACTGGACAAGAGCCCATGCGAAACGAATGGCGGTCGTTCTACTGACACATTCATCCATAACTGGGCCTGTCTCAATTGTTCGTACCGTTTGTTTCGAAGCCTGAGGCCGATACGACGTTGAAGGAAGGGTGGGGAATGGCTCGGCGGTAAGTCCAAGGAATTCACGGCGCCAGTGTTCGAGCGCGTCCTTTTGTTGGGACATGGAATACTTGATGAATTCCTTGAATGGAGTCATCTCGGATGGCTCCAATATCTGGCCCTGGTAGGCCTCTTGTGCACGGTGCACAAGCAGAGGCAGTGACCAGGAGTCATACAAAGCATGATGAATGGTGATAACCAGGTCAAGTGGCTGAGCTATGTTGGAATCCTCGCTCAACACCGGGACGACTTCGAACTGGACCAGTGGTTGGCCTAGAAGAACGTCCCAATGTAATCTGTCCTCTTCCTTCGTGTCTCCCAAGATCCAGTGAAGCTCGCTGTTCTGTACCAGGACCTGCATGAAACCAAACTCCGACTGAATGAATCGGGTGTGCAGAATTCCGTTGTGCTTTGCCACCGTCTCCCAAGCAGTTTTCAATAAGGACAGATCAACATCTGGCCCTAGACGGAAACGATGGTATGCAATATATGAACCCGGACGCTCCGCTGTCAAAGCTACCATACCGCCCTGCAATGCAGTACAGGGGTATATGTCTGCGATTTGCTCTATCTGGAGGTTGCATTGCTCCATTGCTTGTGATTTCAATTCTTCCCGGTGATTTGCCGGGAGCATTGAAAACGGAGGGACTGAGTCTTCCGATACCTTTGGTTCGGAGTTTGGCCGTTCCTTCGGCACTGGGAATGAGCAATTTAATGCGAGGTCGCTAAGCTTCGGGTGCAAGAAGATATCCGAGACGCCTAGTTGAATGCCTTGCTCGCTAGCCGTGGCAGCCAGCCTCATTGCCGCAATCGAGTCTCCACCTAAGCGGAAGAAGTTGTCGTCAGGTCCGACTGTCTCCGCAGGGCGAGCCAAAACCTCAGCCCAGCAATTTTGCAATACAAGTTCTCCTTTTGTCATTTCTCTCAACTGTCGCAGCTGGTGGTTGGTCGCCCCTCGACCAATCTGCGCTCGTAGGCCTTGAGATGCTGCATGCCGTAGCTGTTTTCGGTCAATCTTTCCATTCACCAACCGTGGTACCTGATAGACAGGAATGAATGCAGAGGGAATCAGTGAAGCTGGAACATCTGCCTGGAGACGTGATTGCATCTGTTCCACGGCCGCCTCGAAGACTTGAACGCCACCGCTGTCTTCTGGTTGAATAATGGAGGCTACCAAGTGCACCTCTTTGCCATCCTCTGGTGCGACCAAGTCTGCAAAGACTTCAGGGTCGTTGATAGGGAAGCACTCCTGAACATGGTGCTCAACTTCAGCCAGTTCGATACGCTGTCCACGCAACTTGACTTGGCGGTCTTTGCGTCCGATGTACTGTATGGAGCCATCCACAAGACGCCTGACAAGGTCACCTGTTCGGTACAAGAAGCGGTATTGGGAACCTCGGATCTTCGATAACCAAATGGGACATGGGAAGAACGCCGCTGCCATGGCCTCCGGACGATTGACGTAACCGCGACCGACAATAGGACCCTCGATGAGCAGTTCTCCGATAGCACCCACGGGAACGATCTTCTCCGGTTTGTTTGGATGCGCAACCCATGCGACACAACCAGTAGGATGTCCAATATTTGATTCATCTTGTGAGAGGCATTGCGGTGATGGTTGGGCCGCAGCAACGACAGAGCATTCTGAAGGACCGTAGGCATTCATCAAGCATACATGCGGTGACCAGCGACGGACATCGTCCCTAGTCATGCCCTCTCCACCGAGAACGAGTGTCTCTAGGGTAGAGACATGCTGCGGGTTTAGGATGCGTGCCACAGAAGGGGTCAGCAGCGCCCAGTTCACTTGCATCTCGCGGATTGCATGACCCAGTCTCTGATTTCGGTCTACATCGGAGGGAATGCAGATACAGCCACCGACCAAGAGTGTGTCGATCATTTCCACGATGCTAGCGTCGAAAGCATAAGAGGCAAATTGAATGACCCGGGCGTTTTTATCAAGACGAAGCACCTGAGTATGTGCTGCTGATGCTGATAGGAAAGACTGGTGCTCGATGACGCTTGCCTTTGGCCTACCTGTCGATCCAGATGTAAAAACAGCATATGCAGATGACTTTGGACTAGTCACCAATGGAATACTGTCTTTTCGAGTCTCGGAATTCGATCTTTGGCTGATGTCCTCGACTATGATTGGATTCGGCGCTAGAGTGGCTGCAAGTCCGAGGTACTTCGATGAGGTGATGATAACTGGACACTGGAAGTCCACTTGCACCATATCTTGCAGCCTCTCTGCTGGATGCGACGGGTCAAGCAAGATGAATGCTCCACCTGCCTTCATAATGGCGATTATGGCGACGACTGTCCATCGGGATCTTTCACGGCAAATTGGCACAAATACCTCCAGACCGACACCAAGCAGGGCCAGGTCTTTAGCCAATAGCGATGAGAGAAGGTCGAGGGTCTCGTATGTGAACTGACCGTCCCATGCATCGACTGCAGGGGATGTGGGTTGCGCCGCCGTCATTCGTTGTATGTCGGTGTGAATACAAGATCGCACAGTTTGCGGTAGATTGTAATTGAAACGAAGCATCTGACTCTCATTCTTTCCCATTGACATATTGATGTCGCTCAAATTGCCGATTGCGGGATCAATAAGCTGCAGAACGATGTGTTGGAAGGTGTCGGCAACCAATTCAGCTTGAGCGTCAGCCACAGCGTGCGTCCAGTAAGTCAAATCACAATCGATGGTCTTCTCGCGTGCAGTGATGTTGATAGTCAAGTCATACTGCGATTTGGTAAGTGGGTGCTTCTTTATTCTGCATGAATGTTGTCGGATAAAATATTGCAAAGGATAAAAGTGTCTCAGACAATATCCGCACATACCTCAGTTGAGTCAATTCCATCTTCTGGTTGCAACTTAATCCTTTGAGCGTGTTCAGAAAACAGACTACCGGCGTCCTTCTGTAATGACATCGCGGTGTTGAACAGAGGTTGACCGGAGCGATTCAAAGAATGCATGACCTCTGCCAAAGAGCAATGTTGGTGATCAAGGCTTCGGGCGTAGGCCGCATGATTTCCGTCAAGTATTGACAGAACCGATGATTCATCAGTTAAAGATAGGCGACAAATCAAAAGATTGATCAAAGGTCCAGAAATATCATGCGCATCTTTCACCGGGATATCACGGCAAGCATTCAAATACCCGAAGCATACAGACTCGTTCCCTGTGTATATACGGAGAACGATACCCCAAGCGACTTGTAGCAAACTGGAAATGGTGATGCTGTGATACTGGCAGAACGACCGGAGGTCTTGGCCAATACCTATGGAGAATGGTAACGAGTTCAGAGAACCTGAGGCGGTCCCGTGCTCTTTCAAGCCAAGAGATGGGAAAACACATGGGTAAACATCAGTCAGATATTCCTTCCAATAGGATTCCGAGGCCCTGTGGTCCTGAGTTTGCAGATAACCCAGGTACTTGCTATAGCTGCCTGCAGGCTCGGCGTCGAGTGTCCCATTGCATGCTTGGTGGAATTCTGACAACAATCTTTGCTCCGTGATACCGTCAACAAGAATGTGGTGGATTGCGAGCTGGCAGTAAGCTCCACCATGAGGCTCAATTGCGACAGTAAGCTGATGGGGTGGGAGACCCTTCGTATTTGACGATTTCGCATTCAACAAGAACTCATCCGAAACGGACGGAACTTGGCCCTCCGCACGCAATTCCGCTGCCGACAACACCTTGATGTTTCCCTCGCAACCTCTCAGAACCACTTGGACAGGATGACCATGCCCTGCGACGCCATCGGTAAAGACAGTGCGCAAGATGGGTTGACGGTCAACCACCTGCTGCCATGCTTGCTTGACCTCAGTTATATCGATTGGGTTGTTGGCGGAGGTTGGGGACAGAGACCACCGGATATGCGACCAGTATACTTGAGGGTTTCTTAATTGGCTCAACCACATGCCGAGCTGAATGGGAGAGCAAGGGAACATATCCTCTATTCCAGACGGAGACACATCGAATCGACCTGACACCTGATGGAGTAGGCTGTGAAGGTGCTCCTCGTTTGCAAGTGATAGCAACGGAAAGTCGACGGCGGCGAGTCGCTGTTCCTGTTGCAGCTCCATGGGGAGTTCCTCAAGGGTTTGTAGGCAATTGCTGATCCACTGCTCTAGTCGGTCCTGATGCTGTACTTTTTTGTTATAGATAAAGGACAAGTTGAGAGACCCGTTCATGACGGTTGCGTTCACGTCGATGAGAGCCATGCGCGGCAAATCAGCTGCCATGGGGAGAAGGGAATCATCTTGGACTGATGTCATCTGAAGCAGGGCACCTGGTCGTTCAAATTGTTGGAAAAGACCGGTGTAGTTGAAAAGAATCTCCATTGGGGAATGACTCCGGAATTTTTCCGGTCCATCGGGGTGGAGGAATCGCGACGCAAAGTATGCCCAGCCGTTCGTGGATATGCCGCGACGACCGTCTTTTGTCATCTGCAAGATCCTCCTGACATTGTCCACCTTTTTAACATCTAAGAACAAAGGTGCAATGGTGGTGAACCATCCGACTGTGCGGGATATATCGATGTCTGCGTCCCAAGGCTCCCTCCCATGCCCTTCGCTGAACATGGTAGGTGCAGGCCGATTGTCAAATGCCTGAACAAAGGCGTAAAGTACAGCTGCCTGGATAATTTCCACTGGCTGGGTGTGGAATGCGCCATTTGCAGCACCAATTATTGCCTCCGTTGTTTCTTTGGATACGGTGATGGTTTGTCGTGTTGCATCCGCCCAGGTATTTTCACTCAAAACAGCTTCTGAGCCCCAGTAGTCCATTGAGGGATGTGGAATCTCTACCTTCAGCGTTTCACTGGGATCAAGAGACTCTCTGGCGTAACTCTGTTGAAGCCGACACCATTGTTGGAATGATCTGGAGAGAGGTTGGATTGTACGGCCGGTGTTGAGGATATCTTCCAGATCTTGCAGAAGGACGCGCCATGATACTAGATCAATGACAAGGTGATGGGCCATCAATCCTAAGAACTGCTCCCCGGTGTCCGTGGTGATAACATCAACGACAATCATCACTCCCTGGACGATATCAAGCGTGCTCTGGCTGATTGACAAAATCTTCTGCAAGGCTTTACGGTCGCTCATAGAGGGCACACGGTGCTCTCTAAACCGAAGGCTTCTAGACGCATCACGTGCAATAATCTGTCCCCATTGACCATCCGCTCGTTGTTCAAATCGGGCGCGGAGCATGGAATGAGCGGTAACAATCTTCTCAATTGCTCGTTTAATCTCAGGAGGTGGAAGGGGTTTGCTGAGCCGGAGAATGAACTCGAGAGTGAATTTGTTGTGACCATTGGGTACTCGCTCAAAGAAGAGCTTCTGTATCGGAGAAAGTTCAAACCATACCTCCGTTTGATCGTCCTCCCCAGGCGAGGCAAAAGACACGGATCCGGAATCTTGGATCCTTTCTGCCAGTTGCCTGATGCTTGGAAACCGGAATATATCAGCAACAGCTACTTTGAGTCCGACAATGCGACAGCCTGCAGCGACTTGCATCGCGCTGACTGAATCACCTCCCAGACGGAAGAAGCTTTCCGTAGTGCCGATTTCTTCAACCGTTCGATTTAGTGTTTGGGCCCAGATTTGTTGAAGTCTTTCCTCGCGAGAAGTTGATGGCGCCTCTGGTTGCATTTTCACGGCTCGATAAGCCTGCATCTGTTCCAAGGACAGCTTATTGGCCTTCTCCTGAATGTAACGTCGATTGGTCTTGCCAGATGGTGTTAGAGGTATATGGGATATGGGTAGGAAAAAGCGTGGAACCATGAAGGATGGTAGAACATCCGACATGCTGGCCTCTGCTGCAGCACAAGCTTCACGAAACTCATCATTTGGAGGAAGAAATTCAGCTTGATGATTGTTGTCGTCCTCGGGGGTGGAAGGGAGACATATAAATGCTATCAGCAAAGCCTCTGGTCGATGGTCGTTGGTACTATTCCGGGCGGATGACCGGAGCACCTCCGCAAGGGTCTGAAGAGCTTTCGGAAATGCTTTCTGAAGATGGTACTCAATGTCCGCCAGTTCTAAACGCTGTCCGTGTAGCTTGACCTGAGTGTCCTTCCGCCCGAAGTATCGGAAACTACCATCCCCGGTAGCCTGCACCAAATCTCCACTCTTATATAATTTTCCGGATGGAACGGAGCCAAATTGCAGGCGCCAGGGGGGTGCTTCAACGAAGACCCGAGTCGTCTGCTCGGGATTTGATAGATAACCCTTGCCAACGATTGGTCCTTCAATTAATAGTTCTCCAGTACATCCCAGTGGCATGAGGACCCGATAATCATCCGGATGAACAACCCATCCAGATCCGCCTGTGCTGAATCCTATGTTCGCTGGATCGTTGCTGTTCAGGTTTGGTTGTACACTGAACACTGCAGAGCACTCTGCTGGGCCGTACGCATTTCCAACGTGCACGAAAGGCTCCCAACGGACAACGTCGCTAGCCAGAACTGCTTCCCCGACAAACATCAAGACCTTCAAGGACTGAACACTATCGGGGCTAATGATCCGGGTGACACTAGGCGTCAGGCATGCAACGTCCACCGCAAAGCGGTTCATAGATTCCACAAGATGACTCTGACAGTCGTCCGTTGAGGGGATACAAACACAGCCTCCCTGAATCAGCGTGCTGAGATGTTCGATTATGCAAGAATCAAATGCTGGGGAGGCAAATTGTAGAACGCGCGACTTCGGTGTGAAGTGGTATGGCTTGCCATGAGCCACAGAACTTGAAGCAAAGCCTTCGTGGTGAACAATTACACCCTTGGGGGTTCCCGTGGATCCAGAGGTAAATGTTAAATAAACGGGATCCTGTGGGCCGACCGAGTGCTTCCGCGATGGGCGATTGAGATGCGGCTGCTTCGAGTCAAAGGTATCCACGTTGAGCAACCCTTGGGCTCCAAGCTGGGCTGCCAGATCAATATGCGAGCCGCAAGTCAACACCAGGGGAGCTGCCACAGCTTCACACATATTCCGTAGTCGGGACTGTGGATGTGATGGCTCTAGCAACACAAAAGCAGCACCGGATTTCATCACAGCGAGCATAGAGACAGCCATCCACTTAGTCTTTCCCAAGAGGAGAGGTACAAATGACCCAGGGCCAACACCATGCCATGAAAGATGATTCGCCAATGCTGAAGCCAACTCATCGAGGGCTAGATATGAATAGCTGCCATCCCAGCTACTGATGGCCGGGGCAAGAGGCTGTTGCCGCGTGCGGCTCTCAATTAGAGAGTGAACACATGGGATAGGTTCAGGGCTCTGTGTTAAAATGTTCAGGCGGCGAAGATCGCTCAAATCTTCGGGGCTCACGACACAAACATCGGAAAGTGTGAGGCTCGGCTTAGTGTCGATCTGCTCATAGATATGAATGAACTGGGAGAGGATTCGCTCCATTTGATAGGGCTCGGTTACTGCCGGATCAAAGGAAGCCTCAATCCACATTGTCGCGGTCGAGGGACGACATCGTAGGATCAAAGGATACATATCATACGTCGCTTGGGTTGACCGGCTCTGGGAGAATATGTCGGGAAGTTGATGACCATCTCGAGGCTCGACCGAGAGCAAGGTCTGGAAATGACACGCTGCCGCAGGACCTGCCCCAAGGCGAAGCAGATTTTGCAATCCGACATGTTCGAACTCCATAGATGCTGCCCATTCGTCCTGTACTGCGACCAAGGCATCTGAAACAGTATTCTGTCCGCATAGCTTGATCCGAACCGGTACGCTAGCGAGTGCAGGTCCGCTCAAGTCCTGCACTCCCGCAACAGACACTGCACGACCCGCGTTTACTGCTCCAAATAATGTATCATCAGAGCCAGTATATACTGATTGCAGAATCGCCCAGGCCAACCGAATCTTGGTGCCCACAGTACTTGAGGAACTTTTGCCATCTTGGATATTGAAGGACCTCTCCAGCCGCTCGGTTGGTCTGGCAGAATGACCCACTGTGGGTAGTTGGGGAAATGCCATCATCGTGGCTTCGTGTGCATCACGGAACATGGATCCCCAGAACTCATTGGCTTTGTCTTGTGTGCGCTGCACATGCTCCACCAGAGGCCGAAAGGGGTGGAAAGACAGTTCTTCACCCCTATAGGCGGCATCGGCTTGGCGCAACAATAATGCCACAGACCACTGGTCGCAGATGGAATGATGGATTATGACTTTCAGTTTATGTTCGGTGATATTGAAGACGAAATACGCCAGCGGAGCCCCTGCCCGCCAGGAAGGGCTGGCGATCTCCCCATTTATGCCGTCGTCGGTCTCCTGCACTTGCCATGGAATCGATCCTCGCACCACTGCCTGCACACACCCGAGCTGACTGGTTGGAATCATACGAGTCCTCAATATCGGGTTAGCTTGGGCGGTCGTATTCCAGGCCTCCTGCAGCTTGTGGTGGTCTACCTCTCGTGGCAGACGGTATTCGTGTTCGATGGTGTATGCTCTCGGGTCTTTGAAAGTGAGCGCTATCATTGCTTCCTGGAGAGCGGTGCAGGCATATACATCTTCAATCTCGTCCAGAGAGCAATGGCATTGATCGGCCACTTGTTGCCAAATTCCATCTATTCCATTTTCCTTCTCAGTCGTCGGAGATGGAGTGGGGAGGTCTTTGTTAAACGAGAGCAATGTTTCCTCAAATGAGTCTCCCGGTGGAGTGATGGCCCCTGTGGCAGGGATGTCTGTTGATACCTTCATCCTGTATTGGGGTGGTTTGGTAGGATGATCTCAAGTTTCTTTGATGTCCATTCGATTAGAAAATATATCTTTGTTTTGGGGGTCGATGTGATGTACCTGTGCCACCCAACTGTAGCTGTTTTGTGCTGTTTCTGCTTTGTTCAATGTATGAGCAATCACGCCGGCATTGTAGCCTGCTATGAAAATAGATAGTTTGTAATTGACAACCAAGAGGCGAGTTGAAATGAAATTTATACGAAGATTTCGGCGATGTCCGTAGTACCTAGCGCTACACCTTCGAACAATCACGCTATGGCTCCATAGGAGAACCTAAGTAAACATCAGGTGCCTTGATGAAAGGAATTTTGCATTAACCATGGTATATAGCCATTGTCAATGTAACATGATACCTTTCTTGACGTACGGAGTAAACTCTACATCTAATATTAGCATATTAGCACAGTGGCTTGATCTATTCCGGCGATTTCCACTTATTTGTTTGCATTCTACCAAACAATGGCCATGTATATTCATCATCGATCGAGCTCATATCATATTTTGTGACAATGAGTTTCCGAAATTGGCAATAGGGGTCGGAGTCAAATTAGGGTTACATCGGGGAAGCCGAACCCACCTCTTAGGTTTAACCAACACCTTAAACCCACACCTTAAATGTCTTTGACATCACCGCCCGCACTCATTTCCACTCATTCTACCATTTTGGCCAATGTGAGAAATCAAAATATTGTCATGACTTTGAGACTATCCGTGCCTAATCTTTTTGCTAGAGGGTCCGTGACAACCTTGAACGGTTGGTGCCTTGCTGGCTAACAGCGCTCAGAGTCCATACTCAGGGGGTTCTCACGCGTATATTCGATTTTCCAGTTACACATGAAACCACTTCTCCGACAATGGTGCAAAAGTCCTTCGACAAAAAACCGATTTTCTTTCATCGAAGCGCTGGGTTGACGTGAAAAATGCCCCCGTCAGCTTCCCCGCATCGCGTCGAAACGCAAGACATACCAACACCGCCAGAGAATAGCTCCATCGCCAGTCCAGATATGGCCTCTCGTTCGGTGAAACCAAACGACGAGACAGCCAAACCGGCAAGTCTCGGTAGCTATGCGGTAAGTTCGGATTCATTGATGGACCTGGCTTTGTCTACTATCGCTGACGCCTCCTCCAGAGGATTCTATCGTATGGTGCCTCTCATGGGGGTATTTATATTATGATTTTGGGGCTGGTTTGTGCCATGGCTTCGGGAATTGTACGTTGAGAGCGAATCTCGAGATATACTCAGGGCCAACTAACGAAATTCCAGGCCCTTCCCTTAATGAATATTGTATTTGGCCAGCTGGTCGGTAACTTCAACGAGTACTTTATTCCCGGCTCGGGTATCACAGAGCAATCATTCAAATCCTCGGTCAATCAAGACAGGTAAATATTTCCCACCCTATTTCTCATGACAGCTAACTTACCGTCTCTTTCTAGCTTGTATATTGTGTATTTGTTTATCGGAAAGTTCTGTCTGACATATATATCCATGGTACTGTGATGTTCCATCTCTAAAGCTCCGTTGTTACTCACATGCGACAGATTTGCTTTCGATTGACCAGCCTCCGCGCGTCAGGGGCCTTGCGCCTAGAGTACACCCAGGCTCTCTTTTCACTTCCTATGAGCAAGTTGGACGAGATGTCGGTCGGAACTGTCACACATGCGATCACGGCACTGTCAAATACGATCCAGCAAAGTGTTTCCGATCGGCTCGCCATTCTGTTCCAATCACTCGCCTTGCTCATTGCGGCTTACGCAATCGCATTCCGTTATTCCTGGGCACTGACGCTTGTTGTCAGTTCGGCTATTGTATTCGTGATCCTAGGCTTTAGCCTGACAATGCCGTTTTTGGTCAAAGCGCAGCAGAATGTCGACAAAGCAGATGAGAAGCATGCAGCCCTCGCCGCAGAAGTATTTGGCTCTATTCGGACGGTGTTCGCTCTGAATGCTGAACAACCGCTCTTCAAAAAGTATACACGGTGGGTCGAGGAAGCACGAAAACGTGGCCTGCGCATGTCCCTAGTCAGTGGAATTCACCTTGCAATGCTCTTCTTCGCTATGTATGTCAGCTTCTCCCTGGCCTTCTGGTTTGGGTTGAAGCTGTATCGCGAAGGTCACATTGCTAACATTAATACCGTGATCACGTATGATTATCTCATCTTTTGAATACTTGTGACGCCGTGTTCTGACAATCAGCTAGGGTATTCTTTTCCGTTCTCCTCGTGGTCACTATTTTGGGAGGTATTGCAGGGCCATTGATGGCTATCTCGAAGGCGATCAGTGCATCAGGTGCCTTTTTTGGTGTTATTGACTCCAAGCAAGATGATCCACCAGGAATTCGAGACCCAGAGTTATCCCATGCGGATATCGTGTTTGAGAACGTGACATTTGCCTATCCCACACGACGAGAAATGACCGTACTTAAGGGATTTCATGCGACATTTGAGCGGAATAAAACCACGGCTCTGGTCGGACCTTCCGGTTCGGGGAAAAGCACCATTGTCGCAATGATTGAGCGATGGTATCAAATTCAGTCCGAGGAAGAAGAAGAGACCACATCGGGTCATATCCATGTGGGAGCTCACAACATCAATGACTTGGATGTGAAGTGGTGGCGAGCCCAGATTGGACTTGTTCAGCAAGAGCCGTTTTTGTTCAATGATACGATATACAACAACGTTGCTTTTGGTCTGATCGGATCGCAGTGGGAGAATGATATAGATGCTGTGAAGATGGACCTCATCACCGCAGCCTGCAAACAAGCCTTTGCAGATGAATTTATCGACCGCCTTCCCATGGTATCGTTACACCCTTTTCGCTGCACTCCCCTCGTTTTCATCTCATCTGATCATTTTACCTTTAGGGTTACTCGACCACCGTTGGGGAAGGTGGAATCACATTGAGTGGTGGACAGCGCCAAAGAATTGCCATCGCGCGAAGCATCGTCAGCCAACCCCAAATTCTCATTCTTGATGAAGCGACCAGCTCGATCGATATCCAAGGAGAAAAGATCGTGCAAGCAGCGCTCGATCGTGTGTCCAAAGATCGAACTACAATTATGATTGCACATCGGTTGTCCACCGTCCGCCGCGCAGACCAGATCATCGTCATGAAAGACGGCCAAAACTTTGAAGAAGGTTCTCACGAAGAGTTGATACTAAAAGAAGGGATATACCATAGCTTGGTTCATGCGCAACAGCTGGCGCAACTTACAGATTTGATGGATGCCGACGTGCCAAGTTCGATGGTTTCGCAAAAAGAAGAGGTCAGGGCTCAGGATTATACCACCAAAGAAGGTAGTGAACAAAATTTCCCGGACGGTCCTGAACCTGAAAAAAGCTTTGGCTTTTTCCACAGCTTTGGGGTGCTCATTTATGAAAATCGTAGCCATTGGCTCTTATATACACTGACACTGGTCGGGGCTGTGGGGGCAGGTTGTAAGTATTCATAATGCTCTCCCGCACATTTTCAGATATATGCTTACAGGGCACAATAGCCGGATTTTCCCTACAAAGTTGGCTGTTTGCCAGACTTGTACAAGTTTTCCAGTTTACTGGCCAGAAGCTCGTGGACGCTGCGAACTTCTGGGCATTGATGTTTTTCATCCTCGCCCTTGCCATGGCGACTTTCTATTTCATGCTAGGGTTTTCATCAAATTCGATCTCGATGGTGAGTCTACGTACTTCACGAATTCCAAGCAAGGCTAACTGTTCAGTTTGTCGTGTCCAATGCTCGGATGGATTATTTCTACAACATCTTGTCCAAGCCAGTGTCATACTATGACCGCGAGGAGAATTCCTCGGGTAGTCTGATTTCCAGACTCTCCACTGATTCAAAACAGTTACAAGAGATGTTTGGTCCCACTGGAGTGTTCCCTCTCATCTCGGTCTTCAACATCATTGGATGTGTCTCAATCTCCTTCGCCTTTGGATGGAAGCTAGCGGCTGTCACCTTTTTTGCCGCCATGCCATTCTTATTTTTCTCTGCCTTCATGCGCATTCGATATGAGATCAAATTTGAGACCCTAAATGCAGCAGTTTATGCCGATAGTTCCAAGTTCGCAACGGAGGCAGTCCGGGCCTTCAGAACAGTCACTGCTCTGACCATGGAGGATACAATTTTGGAACGATATTCAAACCTGCTGAAAGATCAACGTCAAAAGGCCATCCGGAAGGCGTGGTACGCAACGTTGATATTTGCGTTTTCCGACAGTGTTGAGCTATGTGCCATGGCGCTCGCCTTCTGGTATGGCGGTCAGCTCCTCGCCTCCCGTGAATATGACCCGGTTGCATTCTTCGTCGTCTATATTGCCATCATCCAAGGCGGCCAATCGGCCGGTCAGTTCTTCAGTTTTGGTCCAAATATTGCCCAGGCTAAGGCTTCTGCCAATCGCATATTGGCTGCACGGCAACCTACCCAGGGACAGCTTCAGCATGTTCCGACCGGACCACTCTCTTCTTCAGAACATACCCCCAGCCCCTCTGTTGAAGTTCAAAATGTCGCTTTTCAGTATTCTACTCGAGAGGTACCAACGTTTGCTAATCTGAATCTCTCCATTGGGAGCGGTCAATTTGTAGCATTTGTCGGACCCTCGGGCTGCGGAAAATCCACGCTTGTCTCGCTACTCGAGCGCTTCTATGACTGCACTCAGGGAACGATCCTATTTGGTGGCCGAGACATTCGTGCCATCGAACTTGCCTCTTACAGAAGTGCTTTGTCACTCGTCGCCCAGGAGCCGAAACTCTTCGAAGGCACGATCCGCGAGAATCTCCTTCTCGGTCTAGAAGCCCCCAATAACCCGACTACCGAGGATCAAATGATCCAAGCGTGCAAGGACGCCGAAATCTATGACTTCATAGTATCCCTACCGGATGGATTCTTGACAGAACTTGGCGTCAACGCTCAGGCCTCTCTTAGTGGTGGGCAAAAGCAGCGTATTTGCATTGCGCGAGCCCTGATCCGGAAACCGCTACTTCTCCTTCTTGACGAGGCCACATCCAGCTTGGACTCTCACTCGGAAAGTCTTGTACAAGGTGCTATGGAGAGATTAGCAAGCAAGCGAAACATGACTATTATTGCGGTCGCGCATAGACTGGCGACCATTCAGAAAGCCGATGCGATTTTTGTCTTCGGGGAAGGGGCACCCGGGCAGGGATCGATGATTCTGGAGTCCGGAACGCATCATGAATTGTTGCGCAAAAAGGGGGCTTATTGGCAGATGGTATGTTTCCCCGTTGAGGTACATCTACTTCTCATAGCTAACGTGATTATAGTGTCAAGCGCAAGCTCTAGACCGCTGATGGGGTGAAAATATCAAGCAGCACTATTTTATTAATTCTCCCCTCCTATCTCACACTTCTATGTTTCTCTAATACTACCGCAAAATACATACCGCAGTATTCGTCAAGAATCTAAACACTTTTCTGACCTCTGGGATCAAGTGCTGAATGTACGAAACATAGCTGCAACGTCGTTACCTCATAAAATATATATTCCATGGAGTGGCAATCTAGTTTCTGTCAAGATATATCCACAAGATATATCTATCTTAGTGGCTATGTGCAAATACCAAGAGACCAACCTTGTACGTGTTTCAGGTGACTTACGATCTAATAACATCACAGTCCGTGTCAACTAAAAGGACCAACACAGCCATAACGCCACACAGGGCTATATTCACCCTCGTTGTCACTGTATGTACAACACATGTGACCCTCGCCCATATCTCCATAGATTCTACCTGTTCATTCCATCAATCTGTCCCACACGTAACATGATACATACGACCATAGACCATCCAATCCCCCCCAAAAAAACGTAAGATGAGGTTATCATGAAAAAGAAAAAAACAAAAAGTCACACAAGTATCTATAAGGCCATACCCCCGAATTGTTGACCTTTCTGCTCGTCATTGTCTGCCTTCCGTAGGACCGAGGTTCTAATTTGTTTCTCCACTGAAATCGTTACATTGATCGTCGGTCGCCGACCCTAATCGGAGAGATGGCCCCCATTTGAAGATAACGAGGTTACTTGGCCTAGTCGATCTCGAGTCGACCCCAAATTTTCCGAATCAGTTTATGGGCTCCAAGGGGTTTAGTATTGGTAGATCTGCTCCATTAATAACAGCATTTATGGGTCGAATCTCCTTGGCATTCGTCCGGGACACGATCGACCCACATCACTCAGACATGGGGCGGAGATTCTCGTTCTGATTTGCTATTACTTGACCTAAGATCAACAGGGTCAATCGCATAGGGCGTTGGTGGCGCTATTAAGCGTGGTCAGCACCAGTGTGGCTTGTCTCAACATCTCGCCCCTTACTACTACTTTAGGAATCACTTTGCGAGCTGCAGGTTTATTTAGATGAAAATCACCGGGTGGGCCGCCTATCTTTGAACATTCGCTGCACGTTCACCCTGGCCGTGGGGATTGTCCGTCTAAATACGACATGATATGTAAGGCTATACGAGATCTTCCAATCAACTCTCTCATATATACACTAATGGAGTGAAACTGGAAACGGCAGTATGGGCCATGAGCTCGTAAAACACGAGAATGAGCTGAAATCAGTGGGGTCTCAAGGCCGATTCATCATATTATTCGGGCCTGAAATCCCCGGCTTCAAATATAAATAGCAGGCCTTCAACCCGCTGTAAAAGGTCCATCATTCAGAACCAAGTCTTCAATCAACAAGATCATTGCAAAAGCCACAAACAACCCAAGTCACCTCCATACAATCAATATGAAGTTCTACTCTGCTGCCGTTGCCCTCTTCGCCGCTGGTGCTATTGCACTGCCCACCACCGAGGTGGAAAAGCGTGCCTCTGTCAACTCCGGTGCCCTCGACCTCATTGCCGAATTGGAGGGATTCCGCAGCAACTTCTACACTGACACTGTCGGCCACCAGGCCATCGGTAAGTTTATTCTAGCTCTATTGAATCCTGAATGCCGAGCGCTAATAGTTTACAGGTTACGGCCACGATTGCCCGGCTAACGGCGATTGCGCCAGCATCAATGCACCCATCACGAAGGCCGAAGGCAAGAAGCTACTTGCCAAGGACATTGATACCTATGAGAGCTGTGTTTGCAAGTTGGACAATGCCGAGGACCTCAATGCGAACCAGTATGGTGCGCTGGTTAGCTTTGCCTACAACTCGGGCTGTGGCGGCGTGCAGACTTACTGGCACGGTGCGATGTCTAAGAAGAACTTCAAGGGTATCTGCGAGGCTCTTCCTAACACCAATACCCTCAACGGCATGCTGAACAACCGCCGCAAGGCGGAGGGTGACTTCTGCTCCAAGGCTACCACCAAGAAGTCCGGTTGCTAAGGGGTTTAAATACCGGGAATGCATGAATTTGGATGTATCCCGGATTTCTGACAACTCTCATGTTCGTGTTTTTCTACGTTAGATACAGTTCTGATATTTTGCAACGCCTGGACTATACAATGTTATACGTACAATCAAATTGATTCACAGAGTTCATGGAATAAGAGCGAAAGATAAGGAATTGATCTGTTGTAAGAAAAGCAAATTACTGGAGAATACTCCAGTCCTCATACTCGACCGACATCTACCTTTCGCCGGAAGATTGTTTGCTCGTAGGTGGTTAAGAATCCATATTTCAGGAGTGTCCCCATGGGGTAGCACGGACATCAACTGTGCTGATTTCGTCCTCTTCTGCATGTTGATATGTCATGTGGAAGTGCGTGACAGTTATTCCGAGGTCCAAACAGTTCAGAATCTGCTTGAGGTATTCGCGGAAGGATTCTCCAGAGGGAAATCCAGCCAGGTTCTTCTCCAGGATCTGATTTTCTGGAGGAATCTGCTTCCCTCGGTCTTCTGCATTCTCAAAAACCTCTTCTAGTTGGCTAGCGAGGTCGAACTTGCGGCCCCCTTCCATGAGACTAGGACTTCGATGCGGTGATCGGCTTCCTGACTAGCAGCGGTTGCTGAAGTAACCTCTGGTAGGGTGTCCCCAGGCTTCAAGCATTTATCGTGCAATTTGGCCTATAGGTATATGTTAGTAAGAATCTCTTCCTATTAATAGCTTATAATACTAACCTAGTGCGCGCCTCAACGCTTGTTCCATGTCACCATTCTCAAATTTATCAACTTGGTTGTCGAGACAGTGTTCTGCTATCCAGGGGACCTTGGCTTCTCCTAGGCCCTTAGCACCATGGCCTAAGGTCATAAGCACAAACTCAGGGGCTTAAGGTATCCTTGATACGGCGGCTGAGCACCCTTAAGGACCCTAACGTGAGATCCTGGTTCTGAGCCCTAAAGACGGCTCCTAGAACTGGTCCCGCTCGTCCTTCAAGTCAACCTTGTATGCCGCACTCGTCAGACACGAAAACTTGCTCTCCGTGGACTGAGCCGGTGAGAGAATTGTCCGTCAAGCTGGAAGCTAAAGCCCGCGGGCTCTAGGCCTGGCCGCTATATGTATTCGCAACGTCTGCCTCAAAGTTGGCCCATGGTTGCAGGTCTCTAACGAAGTGTATCCGGTGCAACGCGTGCCTGGTCGTACGGTGAGAGCAAATATTGAGATCAGCTAAGGAGATGAAATTTGCATTCTATGCGATGGAAAATTCGATGTTGGCTCAAACAGGTGCATCGGGGCGCGTATTGAGATCGCTCAGGAGCTCCTGAAGAACATTGATCGCCACAATCTGAGCTTGGTCCGGGCGAATCTGGGTTTAATTCGCGTGCCGAGGGGTTGTGAAAGGGCGCTCTGGTGACGGTGGGTTGCGGACAGATTCTGCATTGTTAAGTTGATGTATCCGGATAGAGTGTTCAGTAATGCAGCGGATCGGGTCCTATCTGTCGCTTGGGCCTGGGCGATGTAGGCCTGTAGAAGGTTCATGGTGTCGATTGCTGTTTGGAGATAGGTCTCGACCCACTCATGCGATTGTTGAACACGCTGACGGGCTCGCTCCACCTCCTCTGTTAGCCTTGCGGCCTGGGTAATGTTTTCCTGTATGGGTATCAAATATTGTTAAGACTTGTGGCGGGGCTGGGGCACCGGCCTGGCGCGTGGATCGGGTACCTGCGCTTTACGGCAGGTTTTAGATGCCATCGCACCTACCGGGTTTTTGCCAGGCAGAACATTCAAAGGTTATATATAGAAAAGTCTCTTCCTTCGTATATACCTAAAAAGAGCATCTGAAAGAGCATCCAAAAGACATGACAAGGCCGCATAAGCGACTATTCCAGTTAATAATAAATTAATAATATATACCTAAGCCGAGGAATCATCCATGGATATATATATAGGTGAGAGCAAGGCGGTAAAATAGGGGTTTCCGCGATGGCGTCCATGCCGTAGGGCAAAAAACATATACTCAACTGCACAACTCCATAACTTCACATAGTTCCTTCCATACATGTTTCCACGACTTTTGAACCACATCCCTTCTCCCTACAGCCTATACCTCTTTGTCCGATCAAGTTGCGACCGTCTTCCGTCTTTCGTTATTGAGTCCGGCTGGAGTGAATCCTGGAATGCCTTGATAAATGATATGTACCTTTTATTGGTCGGCGGAAATGGAGATGTTTGCGCTGTTGCTATCCTGAAGTGGAACCTGAGCCGCCGAACGATACTTCTGAGCGGGTTTGTTGATGTCAGGCACAGAAATGGTATACCAGTGAAGCGCCAACGAGAGGTATGTTCAAGACCTTGACTTTAATTAGTCGATTTACTAACGGTGTTTAGGAAATCTTCCCAGTCCCCACTGGAATTGGAACTCGACAACTTGCATTGACTCGGCAAGAAGTATTTGGCCCTCGCCTCACACCTGACCCAACACGCATACAATCTCCTAACATAATGGTATATCTTGAGATGAAGGATTTGCGGGCAGTAGCCCTTCGGGCACTGCACCGTATGGACCTCTACCCGGCTTGACAACACGTATGCGACTATTCCGTGCAGTTCAGCACTTTAAAGGCCAATCAAGTCTGTCCACAGCCGCCTTGTCTCAGGAAAGACAGCGACAGAAACCACGGACTGCTCCAAGTGCTGTTTGAAACTCTCAGTGGTACCCAGCCAATCAGACTTGTGTTCAATAACCACACTCCTTCCTCGCGCATCCCACGCCCTTCATCACATGTTAATGAGAAACATGTACTTGTCAAACTGACCCTGCACGGTCACAGTCAAATACCGGGTCATAGCGACGTACTGGAAAGCTTCAAAATACGATCCAAGATCTACCACCCAGTGTGAAAGTGCAGATCTCGGACGCTTATGAAACCGATCAGTCTATTCTCCTTATAATCGGAATGTCGTGGGAAGCCTGGTGTCACGTATGGCGAAAATCTTCGATATTCACACCGACTCGAAATGCCTTCACCGTTATCAAAAGGGACATAATACACAGCGGAAGGACCAAGCCATACGCCTTTGCAAGGAGTGGATCGCTAAGTGGAAGTCATATCATACCATCAAAATCACCCATGGTTGCCCATCTGGACTTTGTAGGTATCACTCTTGGCCCATCCTTGATGTCCAGGCGGCTTGTCGAAGTTCCAGTTCCTGTCTCGGATGAGAATCGTCACCCTTCCCATGGGAAAGGCAAGGTCGAGTAGACTGCGAGCTACCTTGAAGTCTTTTCTTTTGTCATTTTCTACTCTCTTTTTTTGTGACCTGGCTGGTATGGTTGAGATCTTTTTATGCCTGCTCTTGCGAGTTCCCAATAAATGCTTTATTAATATCTCATTCAGTATTCAAAGTGTTATCCATTTTACATGTAGTATGAACTGGCCAATCAGACGAGATTTGATATTTAATGCACGTGACTACTTCTGTACCTTGCTTATCGATAAGGGTGCCAAGCCATCAGCAACCCAAAACTTTTCCGTTCATTCGATATTTTTACCCCAAGCCATTCTGCCGATCATTCACTACAAAATGTTGAGAGAAGTGTAAGTTATGACAATTTATCGAGATTTTTATCTCAAGCTAACACTCTACCCTACAGGAAAGCCAAGAACCCGCGCACTGCGCGTATCCTGAAAGCGCGGGAGCCGCAACTCATCGAGCCCCCGAAGAAGACCCTGATTTTCCACGGCGCAAAATGCCCCCAAACGCTGGACACCGTGCTGAAGACCTTCCACGCTTTGACGAAGCCTCACAACATTCTTTTCCACAAGAAGAACGAGAACTTGCACCCATATGAGAACTCGGAGAGCCTGGAATTCCTGGCGAACAAGAACGAGTGTGGACTCGTAGCATTCGGAAGCCACAACAAGAAGCGACCCAACTGCGTTTCATTGGCTCGGATTTACAACTCAGAGTTGCTCGATCTCGTCGAGCTAATGCTGCTTCCCCCGAGAGATGGCGAGACCATCCCGCCTATCAACGAACTTGTCATGGACGTCGGTCTTGGCCTGCGCCCTATGATGTTGTTCTCTGGTTCCCCCTGGGACGACCCTACATCTACTGCACACACCATCCTCAAGAGTACTCTTCTCGACATGTTCAAGGGTGAAGAGACGACCCAGGTCGATGTTGAGGGTTTGCAGTACGTGATGATGGTTGGTGCTGAGGAGCCCCAGGATGGCCTCTCACCGGTCATCCACATGCGCTGGTACAGAGTCATCACCAAGCGCAGCGGTCACAAGCTGCCCCGCGTAGAGTTGCAGGAGGTTGGTCCCAAGTTCGACTTCAAGGTCGGTCGCACACGCCAGGCTGCTCCTGAGGTGCAGAAGGAGTCCATGAAGCAGGGCAAGCGTCCCAACGAGGAAGCCCGCACCAAGAAGAACGTCATTATGGACTCTATGGGTGATAAGATTGGTCGTGTTCACCTCGGCAAGCAGGATCTGTCTGACCTGCAGACCCGTAAGATGAAGGGTCTCAAGCGTCGGGCGGGTATGGAATCCTCTGACGAGGAGGACGAGCCATCTGCGGAGATGATGGAGGTGGATGAGGTTTCTTCTGATGAGGAGGTGGAGGAGAGCCACAAGAAGGCACGGAAAAACTAAGATCGATCGATTTGCATGATTTCTTTTGCTAAGGAGTTTGGGCCGGACGGGATTTCGTTTTCTGCGCCTGTATGAACAGTCTTACGGCATATGAAAAGTTATTTTAAAATCCTCTACATCTAATAGAGACATTTCCTCCATCCATTATTTTGCACCAGACTCCTCAAGATTCGCCCGTATCCTCGTAAGCAAAGTCTTATATATAGCCACGTGACCATGACGTCGGCTGCGTTCTCACATGCCGAGGCCCTTCTCGATGCGGGAACCGATTAAAGTGCCGTCCCCTCTCCCCCAGCATCTCCCGCCCCAGGAAACTATTATTTTTACTCTATTTCCTCCTCATGATCCGTGACGGTCTCCTGGTCTCTTTTCGTCGTCCATCGCCCCTATAACCATCCCGAAACGAGACCGACCTCTTACCGAGGCCCCAGAGACGCCATGGATACACTACTCGTGAGTTCCGCCGCGCCTCCGACCATACACGACAGTATTGACACTTCTCCCCGCAGTACCAACTCGACGCGCTCGTCCTCAAACCCGAACTCGCGCCGCTACTCTCATTAGTGAAGGGTGCACGCAATGGAATCGTCTACGGATCGAAAGTCCGCTTTCCGCATGCGCTGGTGTATGTTGGGCCTCGGACAGCCGGAAACCCCACTACAAGACATAGCTGACCGATAACGACTGTTTCTAGAATGATATTTCTGTTCAGATCTGGAACGTATGTCACCCCACACGCGCGTCCTTACCTCTCCGCAGACCGAAACTGATCGCTTCGTTATCTAGAATACGCGAAAAGACCAAGCTCGTTTTGAAAGCTACCCGCCAGCACGCGCGGAACCTCTCCACATTCGCCATCATCTACAAAGCCTCCATGATCGTTCTCCGGAATATACCAGGTGGCGCCGGGAAAGAGGGACGATATGATAGTTTCTTTGCAGGCCTGCTGGGCGGGTATGCAGTTTTCGGACGACAGCCGGGCAGTATTAGCCAGCAGGTATGTGTTTTGAACCTTTCTCTGTTTGTGGAAAGAACTCAAACCTCGACTCCCGAGTACACTCCGCCTTTTCTGCAGAGCTAACTCGAATCTAGATCGTTATTTATGTCTTCGCGCGTGTGATGCTTGCTCTTGCCAAGCTCGCCGTCCAACCCAACATGCATCCTCTTTCCTCCCTCATCACATCCGATTCCCGCACGAAGATCACGAATAATGCTTACCCCGTTTTTGCCGGTATGACCTGGGCGATGGTCATGTACATTTTCCGCTGGCACCCGGAGACGCTGGCGTCCAGTCTGCGGAGTAGCATGGTGTATATGTATGTTTTGCTTCCACCTCCCACTATTTATGATTCTGTCTCACTTCCTGTGATTCGGAAATTTGGAGTTCCCTTCCAATGCTAACATATCTATCTCAACCACAGTTATGGCGACTCAGACCATTGGGATTCCCTCCGCACTCTACTTGTACACAACAAATGAGCTCTCAGTGGGACCGGATCTCTTAGCTTTTGTGTGCATTCCGGCGTATAGAGCGGGTTATTATTTCGTTGGTATTTTTGTAAGGCGCATCCGAGATATGCATCGTTCCGGGCCCTGCTCATCATTACCTTTTTACCCTATATTATGAGCCATGGGATTTCTTCTTGCATATTTTTGATTACAATATAAACTTTTAAAGACTTGACTTTGACTTTGTGCGGACTTTCGTAATTAGACTTGTCAACTCGAACATGGCTTGAACTCCCTTGGATAGATGATTGAGCATAGAATATCTAGCAGTTTTGCACTCTCCTTGAAGCATATATTTTACTCTTGATGGGAGTTAGCTCTCTGTTGCATGTGACTTGGAAGGTAAATATATTTTGAATATTCGAGATCATCATTGGGAAAGCTAGAAATATATATTTCAACTTGGTATCTCCCATGAAGGAGATTCTCGGCTCTTTTAGTTTTGCTGGGTAACGTGATGTTTACTGAGAGTGTTGTATCCTGCTCTGGTTACGATGGCGAGAGTTACAGAGTTGATGTCTCAGTTAAGGGGAGGAGACGGCAGAAGGTTACGAGGTGAAGGGCATCATGAGAAGAAGCAAGAAAAGAGATGAACCGCGCTACAAAGAAAAGACAAAAAGAAAGACATCAGAAGAGTAACTAATCCAAAGATAAGCAATAGAGGGCGTTAATATGGATGGTGCATGTGACCTAACCGCCAGAGCATCGTGAAGATAGACCAAAACAAACATCAAAAAGAAACCAAAAAAAGATAGGCCCCAGAGGGGCACCTCTGCAACCTGGAGGCTCAGCTGCCGACGGGGTATGATGGGCGGTCACATCGGCCAATGACTTACAAGCAGTCCTGACTTTGAAGGGAGCCGTGATCAAGGCTCCTATCGCAGTCTTTTCTCACCCTTAAGTTGATCAAGTTCAAAGGCGAGGGTTGAACCCGAGGCATCGGGTACCTGCACTGCAATTTCCCGCAGAAACGGTCGATCACAGCACAGGCCTTAGGCGGTTCCCGCTACGCTACCTGGGCCGAGGCTTTGAAATATTCTCTTTGACTGTTCATTTTATAGGAACATATGCTTCCTAATTCGGACTAGCGCGACCCACATTAACTTTTGGCCCCACTTATTATGATTCTTAGTGCAACCTTGGAACGTCAGTGAAGGTTATGTTGACCGAGGATTTATATTTACACTGTACATGTCTAATTGTAGATAAATTGGAATCAGTTTTTGAAATTGAGGGTATAACGATACAAATTATCCAACAAAAAAACAACAGGGATATAGGAGAAGCAAAAAAAAGTCAATAATCACAACGGCAGAACTCTACTGCCCATCTCCATCAACCTCAACCAGAACTCTCAACTCCCCATCCATCCAATCAACAGCATCAGTCGAAAGCACCGCAATGGTCCAATCCTTCTGGTTCTGCACAGGTAGCAGTCCATCCGGTAACCATACCTTAACCTTCCACCCATCCACAACAGCAGACTCACGAGCTTCATGCGTAGCAGCGTTGGTGCCCTGGAATGCTGGTAAACCGGGGATTTGGCCCGGGTACTGACGGAGGATTGCCTGCTTGACCGTGTCGATGTTGGGACACTGGGCTGCCGGCAGGTCGAATCTGGGAAGAATACGTTTTCCGTTCTGCAGGATATTGACGCGAAGGGAGGTTTGGCCTTGGTTGTGAGAGGGGGTGGTTGTATTGGTTGTTGGAGTTGATTCCGAGAGAGGGGTGAAGGGTTGGTGGAAGTGAGGGTCGGGTGCTTGGGCAGGTTGGCCGCGTCGGGAGGCGATGTTCTCGCGGATAATACGAGACACGTCGCGGGTGATGCTGCTTGCGCTATGGGGTTGTTAGTTGGTGTTTTACAAACTTTTGGAAAGGATGGATAGCTTACAATTCATCTCGCGCTGGGAGGTTGCGGCCTCCGCCGATGCGCCATTGGAGACCTGAGGTGGTGTCCGCGTGGACGATGCGGTTAACATTGCTGTCTTCACAACACGATACACAGTCGTAGTTTCCGTTGTGGACGACTTGGTAGTGGCTGTCCACTGCGGCAACGAGCCCACGCCAATCGGGTTGCTGGAGACCGGAGAGAGACCATAGGTTATCCAGCTCAAAGTTCTCGTTGTAGGTATCATAGGATCGGCCAATTTCTTCCCAGTCGACTGTGTATCCGTCTAGCAACAGGTCGGTCAGACCGAGATCCACAGGCTGGGACGGATCCATTGCTGATTGTTGCATCGGCGGTGGAGGAGGGGGCATTGACTGCGACAGATCATCGCGATGAGACGTTTGGTTTTGCATTTGGTGATGCTGCTCTGGAGAGAAGCGCGGGCTATTCAAATTGGAGAAATCCTCCGTTTTACGGCGGCGGCGTTCTTCAGCACCACCTCCTTTGCGAGTCTCGATTGCGTATTGGCGTTGTCTTTCGTTGGTGACCATCCGTCTAAGCAAAGGAATGACCAATGAGATGATCTTGTGTTGGTCACGCGGCCAGATGTAGGCTCTCGGCCCCATGCCCTCATTAACAACGTTCTCTCCGAAAAAGCGTTCACCATTTCCCTCGGCTTCGAGGAACTGCCGAACACAGTTCCAAAGGCGAAGCTTGACCATTTCCGTATCTCCCTTTCCACGCTGGCCAACACAATCGCGTCTTTCGGGGTGTTCGTCGTTCAGCATGTAATTCTTAGCCGCAGCTTGGAGATGCAAAAAGTTCTCCGGTGAGATCTCGAGGGAGGAAAACATCTTTGAGATGGGAGGTCGTGTGTATTTCTTATTGCCGGAGGGTTGACGGAATAGCGCCGCCGCAGAATGAATACCCACGGCACGAGCATCCGACAAGGATTGCTGTTGCTCGGGGCGAATGTCGATACCTTCTCCGGTATAGCCATGGGGGGTTTGCTGTGCGGAATGCGACTGATGCTGCGCGGCCGAGAGGCCCGCACCAGCCAAGGCGGGGTCGAGATTATCGTCATTTCGCTTGCGCTTTTTTGTCGCGGTTCGTGTGAGGCCCCCCGAGGATTGGGCATGGTCAGTGTGACTGGGAACTCTCATGTGTCTTCCGCCGCCCATGCCATTTCCGAAGTTCGCGTCGCCGAACCCGTTCTCGGAGAGATCTATGTCTGTGTAGGAATCCAGCTGGTGGTGGTGGCCAGCTGCACCGGCTGCTGCTGCGACTGCAGCGGCGGCGGCCCATTGCGAAACATCTTGGTCTGCGGCGGCTGTGGCTGCCTCGACTAATCCCGCGAGCTGGTTGTCGTTGGGTGCATATCCGTTGTTGGCCAGTTGCGCGTTCGGGTCGAGGTGAGGGGCAGTCGTGGTCTGCTGGGAGGGTAGGTCGGAGGAGGTTGTGGGGAGGTGTTGGTTGGCGGAAGAGCTCATGATGTTGATTGGGAGCTAGGTGATTCAAGACACCCGGTTCGATAAGCTGATAGTGTCGGCAAAGTTGTGAGGACCGAGGGAAAAAATAGAGATAGAGAATTTATGTGACGAGCGCAAACTGGGGAGAAGACCCAGACCGCGTTCGAGGTCTCGGATTTATCTCCAGAAGAGTACTACTTCCAAGTTGAAGCTCGAAGCTCTTATCCAGGTAATGTAGAGATCCTGATGAATAGCTTCACCATTGACAATGCTGCTTGGTCAGAACACAGTTGTCCCAGCGCGCAACACCCAAGAGGGTGAAAAGCGCGTCGCAGCGAAACTCAGACTAAAGCAAAAGAAATAAAAAAAGCCTCGAGAGCTTTAGTTCGAGTTGGCTGATAAGACGCGCGACGGTTGGATGTTTGTGCAGTTTGAAGAAACAACAGACAGTGCAAACTCTGAAAACTTCGAGGGTGTCACGTGATTGAGAATTGTCACCCAAGTACAACATATAGCATCCATGGATAGTATCTTCTTATACAGACTCCCATGTGCGCAAATTGAAGTGATTAATGATCATGTCTATCCATTTCTATCCATGCGTATCGTTGATATAACCCTGCTATAAGAACCCCGAGTGGCAATCGCAAAAACCTTCTCTAAGTACATCCAAATCAAGAAATCAGTCACCAAGGAGGACAAAATATCAAAAATGGTGCAATTGCATGGCAAAAATACATGGTCGTGTCAATCAAAAGTGTGAGTGTTGACAAATGACAAATCATGGGTTCAAAAGCAGGCCTCCTGTGTCAGGAGGAAATGGTAAATAGATGGCATATAGATCATTGGCCCACATGAATTTTTGCAGTGGCAGGATAAAATGAAGGGGATTCCAAAAAAGCAGCACTTGATCCAGTCAAGGCAGCTTAGAACCCATCACCCTCCTTCCAAGGACGACCAGCCTCCTGGGCACGGTACTGAGGATTCTTGCCACGCTCAATAGCAGCAAGCAAAGTGTCAAGGACCTCCTGCTGTTTCTCCTGAAGTTGATTGACAAGGGCATTGCCTTTTTCACCCTCAGGGTCATCTGGTTCAGGTACCCCGTCTTCTTCAATAGGGGGATCGAACCCCATGTCGGACAACCACATCCAATTATCCAATTGCCGCTGGATCTCGTTCTTCGTCGTTTCAGCTTCTCGGTAATTATTCCATTCCTCGCTCCCGCCGAAACAAAACCCGTACCCGTCACACAGACACACGCTCTCCTCAACACAGAGAACAGCCTCCCCGGTGAAGATAAACTGCCACAGATACTCCCAGATGCGACCAGTGATATAATCACTCAGATCCGTGGACAGTAGCCAATCGCGGTAGAAAACAAACCGGGCCCGCGGAATGGAGCGGATGCGATCACGAGACAGGGCGAATTGTGCACAGCACGGCTGCGCAAGCACAGACGGGATCTCCTGGTCCGGGAATAGCTCCCCCCACGCGCGGGCCAGCATAATCTCCTCCTGCTTCGACTCGTCTTCCTCGAGCGCACCCGGATGCATCCAGGCTGGACAGCCCGGGCCGAACCCGCAGCGAGTATTCATGTAGCCCTCGCGGATGACACGGTTCAGATTGAGGCGGCGGAGAAGCTGGGCCGCATCTCCGGCGAAGAGGTTATCATTGTGCCAGGCGAATTGATGCGAATGCATGAACACCGCCACGTCTGGGAGCTGGTCGTAGTGGTCAACGATGTAGGTGAGGTAGATCATAACCTCGTGGCCCTTGTTCTTGGGCGGGTGAAGCGGCGCTGTGGGGTCGTCTGCAACGTAGATGGCATGGTCCCAATCTGGCAATTCCTCGGCGATCCAGCTGGTATCTTCCTCCTTGGTTCGGGTCACGACCATCACCTTGGAGTATTTGTAGCCCGGGGGCTTGGGGGTGCCGGGGACGAAGTCCGGTGGTGGGGCATAGAGGTGGTTGGTGTATGCGCGGGTCGTGTTCCAGGCTCCTGTTCCTGTTGTGTTGGATGAGGAGGAGACCAGGTCACCCAGGCCGATGACTTGGGGTACGTCACGCCATGGTCGTGAGAGGCTCCGGGCTGTGAGGAGCAAGACGAGGAAGAAGCAGACGCCGAGGAAGATGACCGGTCGTCGTGGGAGAAGCATGGACGGAGGGTTGGAAAGTCGTACACGGGATTATTCTCTGTCGCACGAGGTGGTTAGCTGCAATGTCACTGTATGCCACTGTGTCGCGTGCATAGGGTTGAGAGTACTGCGGGAGCAAGGTACATGCAGAAAGCTTGGGATTGGGACAAAATGCCTTACATAGTTGAGGATATCATTGCCCCGAGAGTGTAAGGGGGTGAAGGAAAAGAAAGCCGATCTAGATTGAAGGGACCCTGGTCTAACCCCCGGAGAGACGGGACAAATCAGATGCAAGTGGAGCCGAGGCTGTGCCGTCATGACGAAGCTTCTTTGCAATTTTATACCTTTGCGCGGCAGAAAGGGCTTTTATATAGAATATATAAGACACAATTGGTCAATTAATATAATATATATCAGTTTCAAGCCAAGTAATATAATACCATCAAGATAATATTGCAATATTTGCCTACAATCATCTAACCAATACGGGAAGACGCATGTCGATCTCTCCAAGAATTTAGCCACGCGGCCTTGTCTCAGCCATTGGGCCACACTTAGATCTATTGTTCCAAGGTTGTACTACTCTACGTTATACGTACTCAGGTACTCTTACTTCACCTTTACACTGATTGCGTATACACATTTCCATTTGAAGATAATCATTGAGAGCAAATACCATGAGATTCAACCGTGGTATAAAAATCGTGAAAAGAAATCTGGGTATGATCTTTTGCTCGCAAACAACGCCATGCAGAAACGCTGGTGTAAACAACTGGGGAACTGAAAGGGCAGAGTAGACCGGGGTGGGGGAAAAAATACACAGTGAGGGGTTATCAAAAGAGGAGTCCAGGATCAAGCTTCTTCATCGGGCGTTTCTTCAACTGATGCAGTCCTACCTTTGCCGTTGGATGCAGACGCAGGGTGAGTGTCGGGTTGACTAGAGGCACTATTTGCAGATTCCCCATGGCTACCCCATGTAGTAGGAATGGAGGAAGCTGGCCTGGCCTCGAAGGACCCTCTAGGGGCAACGTCAGTCCATTCTTGGGACGGGGATTCTGCGCGATGTTCCGCCAAAGGGGCGGTTGGCGTAGCCCCATTTACGGGAAGGGTTTCAGCGTTGGTGGTGCCGCGCGCATTTACCACAACGTTCCCGCTCGCTTGATCCTGAACAGGGACAGGGAATGTGGGGGCTTGAGATGTGACAGGGCTGGCCACAGCTGGCGCAGCTGGTGAGGTCACTGTAGTGGTAGGCGTGGGTTGGACTGTATGATCCACACCATTGGGGGCATTGTCCACGCGCTGAAGAGGAAGAAGGGTCCAACCAGGTGGAAGAGTAAGCCCATCCGGTAGACGAGGATCTCCGGAGTTTAGAACGTCAGCGCCCGGGTTTGCGCCATACTGGTGACCCGTTGTGAAGACCGAAGATCCTGGGGCCACGTGGGGAAGCAGGCCTGGTTGGCCTTCACGTGGTTGGGCGACACGTGGTTGGGCGACACCTTGTTGAGCGGCAGCTTGTTGAGCGGCAGCTTGTTGAGCGGCAGCTTGTTGACCGGCAGCCCTTGCTTGGGCAAGCAACCGCTCTAGTTCCACCCGAAGCTGGCGCACGTGATTTAGATGCTCCGCGGCAGCTCGAAGGGTGGCGATCTCTTGATTGAGCCGTTGCTCGATCTGTGACAACTGATCGTTGATTTCAGCAGTTATAGATCCCCCCGGAGCCGCAGCATGTGGGGCCGGAGCGGGGGTGGGGGCTTGGGGACGGCGCCCGAACCCAAATCCAAACCCAATATGTCTTCCAGGAGCATTCGCAGGTGGGTGTGCCCCAGGCTGCGGCGCGTTACCTTGGTGACCGTGTGGATGAAGATTGTTGAATAAATCTCCACGCACAGCTCCAAAGCCGATACGGAAAGGCCCAAACTGATAGACCCGAGCACGTGGCTGTGCGTCTGCACCTTGTTGGCCTGGCTGGACGCCACCATTCTGACCCCCGCCTGCGTTATTGCCTGCAACCCCGGCAACTCCACGAGTTCGCTGGGGAATTATAACAGGACGTCGGCATGTCGGGCAGTTTTGTTGCCTCTCAAGCCAGCTTCGGAGGCACGAAAAGTGCAAGATATGGCCACATGGGAGCTTCTTTGGACGCAGACGGTCAGGAACACGCTGTGTTCCAGCGGCCGGCTGCGGTGCTGGCTCTCCAGCAGCATTAGCTGCCGGTTGTGGTTGCGCCGGCTGAACTGGAATCATTTCCTCGCGGCAGATGATACAGACATCTTCTCGGGAGACTTCATCTGCCGTTGCATCCGGATACCTCTGGTGCATATCCCTTGTCGCATTTCGGTAACGCATGAAGTCCATAATGCGACGGGCAAATGAGCGGATAGTCACAACAACGTCGCGTAGAATGTGGATGGGGAGGCCGTAGAAAGTGAGCAGGATACCAAAGAAGCTCAAATAAATCACGAGTTTCAACAAATCAGTCAAAAGATCCAAGTAGAAGACCCATCGACCCTTCTCCTCCCATCCGGGCACATCAATCTCCATCTCGTTGACATCGTTTTCGTCAGGCAGATTGTCAGGAGGAGAGGTAGCTCCCGCGCGGGCATGTTCTCGAATCGCCTCGACACGCGCAACACGGATCTCCTCCCGGCGTTCCTGCATCTTGGCCTTTATTTGCTGACGGGTGATGGAGATCTCGGTCAACGCGATAACGTATCGTAGCAGGGTGGAAGTCGAGAGGATCGTTAAGATGGCGAATTCGAATCCAAACATAACCATCATATCAGGCTTTGCATGCGCAAGTACGGTGTGAACACAGTACCGCAACATGAAGGCATCGAATAACACCGTCAGCACGAGAGACACTGCCAGTCGAGTATGGAACAACCGGGGATTAGCCGGTGGCTGTTGCTCTAAGAACTCCACGCGGCCTTCGCCAATCCAGCCCCAGACCTTGCCGACCAGCAGCGAAATGAACATGACCAAAAACCAGCCTCCAAGTTCGCCTCGGAATATAGTCATGGCCAGGCATGTCTCTGTGACGGCGAACCAGGCTCGCTCGTATAGTTGCTCGGTCTCGATTGGTCGCAAGGGTCCGTAAAGAAGTCGCTGAAGCCAGAATAGTAGGAAACCGGTGACGAGAAGGCATAAATTCGTGAGGATCTGGATAGGGAATAATGAGTTAGGGATTATGATGACCAAGCGCGATGGCTCAAACTGGACAACTCACCATAAGATTCGCACTACTCTGAGAGAGGTAAACACATGCTGAATAGAAATTGGACCTCTGATGAAGAGCTTTTAGAAACACACCAGTGGCTAGGACCACCGAGGCCTACAAACGGGGTTCCAAGATTAGCGGGTTGTCTCCCCCATCAGTTGCGGTACTACTTACCCCAGCATACGCGGCCAGTCTCATGGCTATCGACTGGATCGGACAAGCCGAAGGTCATAGACCGAAGGAAGGACAAAAAAGACGGGCGTCTCAAGGTAGCATTTGGCGGAGCAACGAAGTGAATGCCGTTTACTTGGGAGGAGTAAGTAGCTTGATCTGGACAGCTTTCCAGAATAACCCGTAGACGCCTCTCCGCATCTTACGTCAGCGACCAGCACGTGCCGCCACCCACATCTATAGGAGCCTACTGAATACATGGGGAGACTTGAATTTAGTCTATTAAAAGCATAATATTTGTGAATCCCGGATAATTTAGTATATTGCTTTTGATCCAACCTCTTGGACCTACTATAAACGTCAGCCTATGTCTGTCGATCTTCGGTGTTTTATCTGATCATCTCCGTCATGTGACGTCCCACATTGCCCGCCTTTGAAGAAGCAACCATTGTGACACTGTCCAGAGATTATTTCCTGTCATCAATTTGCATCGATCTGAGGGATATCATCACCTCTAAATCCCATTCTCATACTTGCTGTTCCAAAGAAATGAATCACCTCCGGTGATGGCTTCATCACCGGCATTGTTTACTGCCTCGCGCAGCCAGACACTAACTTATCTCTTGGCGGTGTGCCCCTTCTCAATCGCCTTCCTAGTCTACATCAATTCATCCATTTCGTTCGTCGTAACGGATTTGATTGGCCTCCAGGATGGAGTGGGAGATTCAGTGGGAACTCTAGGATTCGCAGATGAACTCCTTGCGCTAGTTGCCTGCCCACTTTGGGGTGTTCTCTCGGATCGAATCGGAGTCCGCCATGTAAGCTTTCTACTGGTCCATATCTGGGTAACAACGTTCAATGATATTGACATTAGATAGGTATGTACTGCAGGCTATGCTATTGTAGCACTCGCGCTAGTCGTTTTTGTGCAAGCCACGAATGTCTATCCCCAGCTTCTCTTAGGAAGGTTGCTTTTCAGTATCGGCGGTTCAGCGGTATCGACCATGGTCACTGCAGTTCTGCCAACTGTCACTGGCACAGCCTTTAATGCCCAGGCATATCGCCCATCTGTGTCTTCGGAGTTGACCATCACACCGGAGCGTGCCAGGAATGGTCATTCCCTAAATGTTGGCGCTTCCACCGCATCTCCGTCAGCCCGACTATCCGGTTTTGTTGGCATGTGCGCTGGCTGTGGTGCGCTCGTGGCACTGGTTGTTTTCCTGCCGCTTGCAGCCCGGTTCGAGAAGATGGGATTGTCGCCAGCGCAGGCGATCCAACGCAGCTATTATTTGGTTGCTGTCGTATCCCTTGTTATCTGCCTTGTATGCTTCATTGGTCTTCGCGATCTTCCCGGAGAAAAGGGCAAAAGTTGGAGTGCGCTTTGGAAAACGTCTCATCACTCGTGTAATGACGAAGATGATGAAGACGACGACGATCTATCTATCCATGGCCCAAGATTGCCATACTGGAAGCAGTTGAAAACTGCGCTTACACTCGGATTCCGAAACCGTAGCATTGGACTCGGCTACGTCGGAGGCTTTGTCGCTCGGGCCTCTTCTGTGGGGATATCATTGTTCATTCCCCTCGCTGTCAATCACTACTATCGGGTATCGGGGCTCTGCGACGAGGAACATGAACCGGTTCCTGGGTCGGGATTAGGGGACATTAAGAAAGCGTGCCCACGTGCATACATCGTCGCATCCATTCTGACCGGGGTGTCCCAATTGGTGGCATTGATTGCTGCCCCAGCATTTGGGTACCTGACAGACAAATCACGACGATACAATTTCCCGCTTCTTTTCGCGGCATTGGTGGGTATCATCGGTTATATTATCTTCGCCATGCTCCCAACCCCTTTATTCGAAAGACCCGATGGCAATCCGGGCGTGTTTGTTGTGATGGCTCTGCTTGGAATCAGCCAGATTGGGGCAATTGTCTGCAGCTTGGCTGTACTGAGCAACGGTATCTTGCGGGTTAGCATCGACAATGAAACGTTAAGAAAAATATACGAGGAGCGACGCCTCCGTGGGGACGAGAATGACGCAGAGCCTGACGAGGGCCAATCTCTTCTTGCTGGGTCTGTCAACCCGAGATTGGAGCATCTGTCCCACCTCAAAGGCTCTATCGCAGGTGTCTATTCATTATATGGCGGGGCAGGCATCCTGCTGTTGACCAAAGTGGGTGGACTTCTATTTGATGTTCTGTCATCGGGCACACCGTTCTATATCATGGCGGGCTTTAATGGCGTGCTGCTTGTGATTGGGATCATCTGTGGGGGCATCAACCACTTCAAATCCTCGTCCGGAAGGACTTAGTGAACAATTTCAGTTTTAATCTCATATGGTGGTGCAGGATCTTGTTGGATTGGCTGTGAATATAATTTCATTCTCAGCATGGAAAACGGCCCAGGTTGAATTACCGGCATTGCTCGGCTAGCAGGTCCATTGCAATTTAAGTACACGTGCGTTTGTTGGATAAAGTGGGTAAAAACAATCAACTATTTGATAAAAAAAAATGGAATGGTTCGTAAGATTAATTAATTCGGCATTCGTGGCGTCGCGTTCATCAGGCACGGGCTTTTTCACCAGGTGTAATTTCAATCGTGCACTAACCCGTGCACGCTAGTCCTCTCAAGAGGGCCGGTGGCTGACCTGGGGAAATTATAGGCGTCAAAAAAAGAAAATGGCGAGAGTTATATACAGCCATACAACATACACATTTTGAACAGTAAACATGCATAAATGCATACTCGGTATACTTCAAAGCAGTTCGAATTTTTATACACTCCTATGAAATAAATTCCTTTGTTGATCTCATCTCGCTAGTCTCCGACGTAATATGAGGAGCATCAAACAACCTTCCCAAATAGGCATGTGACCCAGGGGTCGGTTCGGCCCCTAGGCCCGGATCAGCCTAGTTCCACAAGAAACTTCCACTAAAACGCCCTAATTTTGTTCCCCAAGGCACTTGGACTTTGATATGGTTAATGCCCCCTTTTCGAACCTCGAACCACCCCTCCCCTCGAACCCCTGGGGCCCGTTCCTTGTTATCGTGTCGGCCCTAGTGAGATCCGCTTGGACCGCAATATGGGCCAATCCCACTATGCAAAACCAGTCTTGGCGACTACTCACGGGCAACACTATGCCAAGTCAATAATTTGCCTAACCCCCGGATGTCTCTCTCTCTGACACTTCTTCCCTCTTTCACACCTTCAGGCTCAAGCAGTCCGTCATTCACTCTTTCGTCGTTCGACAGTCTTTCGTTAAATCCAGTCCTTCGTTTTGAGCAATTGTTGATTCTACTTCAAGTACCGTGTACTTCCATTCTTTGTGCATATCCAACATCTTGATTATCACCAATTTTTCGATATAAACAACCCGTCAATCACCAATCTATTTCCAACATGCGTTTCTACACCGTCGCTCTGTTGACTGGCGCTACCGCCGCTGCTGCCGGTAACACCGCAAATCTCCTCCTGCCCGGCTTTAAGGGCCAGGATCTTGAGGCTAGCGTTATCGAAACCGTATGTCCCAGGTTCAGTTGCGCGATCAACGCGCTCTTTGGTCTGAGCACTTTTAACTAACAATCCACAGAATGGAGATGCGACTACCTACAAGATCACCTGCCCTAAGACCGCTTCTTCCTGCGGTATTGCCGGCGAGGGCATGACCGCAATTGCTGCCCCGACCTCCATGCAGCTGCAGAACATCGACCTCCAGGGAACGTAAGTACTAGCGCAGACTTTCCTCGTGCGAACCGCATTCTGATATCAAACACCAGCACTGGAACTGTTTCCTGCAAGATTGCCGGCACCACTTACGCCTCCTGCCAGGCCTCCGCCGGCACCGCGACCCCGTCGGGCACCCTGGCCCAAGATGATCTGAACTGGATGCCCGTGACCATCTCGGCCACCCCGACCCCGACGTCGACCTCCACCCCAACTCAGACCCCCACCCCAACCAGCACTAGTACTAGCACCAGCACTAGCACCACCGAGGTGACCTCCACCTCTACCCCGGCCATCACGTCCTCGTCGACCCTCGTCACCTCGACCCCCAAGAAGTCCTCTTCGGCTCTCATCTCGTCCACCCCTCTGGCCGTCTCGACCCCTCTGGTGGCCGCGCCCACCACTGCCGCTGTCATCGGAACCGGTGCCCCTGCCGCTTCCTCGACTTCCTTCAACGCCGCCGGTCAGATGGCAGGCAGCGTCTGGACCGTTGGCGGTGCCTTCCTTGCTCTAGCCTGCGCTTTCGCGTAAGCTTGACGAGTGATATATCTCCATTTCTGTCTTGGGCGGCTTTTTGGTTGTGGAAGAGATGAGCTTCGTGCTTGTCGATTTATTAATTCCGGGGTTTCTGACGTTTCTTCTTACGGATGTATCCATGTATACTCCACTTATATGTGTCCATCTCTTATTCTTTAATGCTTTGATACCTTTCTCCACGACAGACTACGATCTAGCGTCTATTTTTTTTATACTTGTATCTTCAGCTATTGAATATACCTTTTCCTGCCGCTTTACTTTTTGAGTTTCTCTTTGTCTGTTCCACGCCCCGGACTGGGAGTAGCCCTGTAGATTGTATCCACCCCTGAAAGATATCCACATGCGCCTTACTGTTTCTCATTTTTGGGTAAGCGTTGGGATACTCTATCGACCACGGCCCCTGGCTACTACTCGGGTCTACCACCAAATGTCAGATTAGTACGGAGTACGAATTACATACGCAAGACGCGTCAAATCGAAGATCATCTTACAAAGATGGGGCTGTCGTTGAGAATAGCCTGTTCAGTACTGATAGGGGCAGGAGTTAGTTAGGGTTAATATCCGTATCCGTATTGCGAAGCCAGGTGACCATATCTTGACATAATATATATATATCCACGGCCCGTACCAGACTTACTATTAACCCGAACTTGAAGTTACGAGGCGCGGTTTAGTCTTCGTGGGCCAGCAATGTTTGTAGTTCAGGTCGTAGATATATAATTGAGCCCTGATAATGTGTGGACGAAGACGATCTACAGCAGATTTCTGAAGGCGCGGGTACAAACTAAAGTGTGTAGGTCTATTTCGGTAGCACGCAGACATTTCCTACTCGCAATATATGTTTTTGCTCAATGCATTTTGACAATCTGCGAAAAAAATACAGGCTATTTTATCACTGGACCATAACAAAAGCTTCGGTTATTGTTTAGGGGCTAGAAGGGTCATATTCTTAGTTCAACACAATCAATTGTCAATCTCATCATTGTTAAGTGGATCGTTATCTCGCAATCCGAGTATATACGTAAGCCTTGAAAACCAAATGAAAATGGAAATGCCAATGCTGTGAAGTTGGAAAATATCTCTCAAATCAGCAAGTATGGATACGGTTAGCGTGTTGATTACGACGCATGGTCAGCGTCAGCCCTAGAGGATATTGTAATTTCGGCTGACCCTGCAGCTAAACGCACGTCATACCAAGCGAGATGCCGCTATACGGTGGGATGCCGACTGGGATGTCGGACCGACTATTGGATGTGGATAACTTATCATAATTGAAGTTATCCGAAGCTCGAATAATTTGCTTATTCGCTGACACAGGGTCAGCATAATATTGATGGATCGGGTTTAGGCACTCAAGCCAATGCACGGCCCAGCAACCATTCTTGGCTTTCACCCCCCCTAAACCCCGGGTTTAGGTCAACGAGTAACTACTTTGCTAGAGGCAGATGTTAGTGATTACCAATATGATTGCAAATTATTTGGATCGATGTTGGCAATGCTCACAAATCAAATTATACTGTGCACTCCGCTATATTCAAATTGTTTATAAGATGGCCGGTTTTCAGAAGAGAACGCCATTCATCTAAACAAATATACGAACTATACGAGCTATTTTCTTCAAATCATGTCTACCATCTTGATCTCCGGCGCCAACAAAGGTGAGCCACATCTACACCTTCAAGCCCATTCGCAATTTAAATTTAATAATACCCCCAGGAATTGGCCGTGGTCTTGTTAGCAAGTACCTGGCTCGCGATAATGTGACTGTGATTGCAGCTGTTCGCAACCCCAGCTCATCGGAGGCAACCTCTCTCTCTGAACTCCCCACTGGAGAGAGTAGTCGGTTGATTATTGTGAAAATTGATGCCAGCTCTGACACCGATGCCAAAGATGCCGTGGAGTCATTGTCCAGCCGGGGCGTGTCAGCTTTAGACATCGTCGTCGCCAATGCGGGAGTCTTCGACATAGCGGCTTTCACCACCGTTGCCGAGTCTACCATCGCCCAAATCAGAACACATCTAGAGGTCAACACTCTTGGACCCGTGCGCCTCTTCCAAGCTACTCTCCCTCTCCTTCAGAAGTCATCATCTGCTCGTTTCATTCTGAATAGCAGTCTGATGGGAACGATTGGAGGGATCAAAGATGTTCCTCTCAAGATTGCGCCTTACGGGGCTAGCAAGGCTGCGGCCAACTTCTTTGTCCGGAAGATCAACTACGAGCATGATGATATTGCTACCTTGGCTATCCACCCTGGGTATGAATCTACCATTCGACCTTTTGTCTCGTTTAAGGTGTTGACTAATATCTTCTCATAGTTCGGTCAAGACAGAGGCTGGGGACGACGCTGCCCGAGCGGCAGGCTACCCCGGCGCCTTTGTAGAGGTTGAGGATAGCGTGAATGCAATTGTCACCAAGATTGATGGTTTGACCAAGGAGAACGGCGCGGGAGAGTTCTGGAACATTGACGGCACCACCATCGGCTGGTAGGTCACCACCTATTTGTCGTTATTTTACAACGAACCGATCTGGCATGACATTGGATCATTTCCCTGTTCTAGAGCAGTGGAAAACAGTGCACAAGTCGAGATCTGGTACTTTATTGTTGAGTTATTGTCCACTCATTCCAAATATATATCAACCCTAAGCCGCTAGAGTCGGCTCACGCACTAGAACTGCCCGGTACTTTATTTTCCCATTTCTCAATTTCAGCATCGCCTCTTCGATCCCATCTAGCGTCATAGGAAACTTCATAATCGTGGGCCTGATTTTCTTGCGATTGCAGAATTCCAATAATTCCCGGAGATTCTGTCGGGAAGCGACTAGACTTCCTTGGATTCGAACCCCACGATTGTTCAAGGGGAGAAATGGGACGGGTGTTTCTGTCAGAGACACGGTCAGGGGGTAAATAGTCCCTTTAGTATCCATGAGGCGTATCAATCTCCCAACCAGCAATTTAGTATATGCTCACTGCTCTATCATAATGGAGGGGACTGACGATGCTTGATTGAGGAAGTGACTTCCACAGAGCAACATATGCTTTAACGGCCGAAAGGAGGAGTGGTCAATCTGATCTAGAACATGAAACTCCCCTGCGCCATATCGGAGCGCATCCTCTTTCTTATCGTCAGTTCGCGATAGGACTACGACATGGCATCCCATCTCGGCAGCAATCTTGATGGCCAAATGGCCCAGGCCCCCAACTCCGAGGATGCCAACCCGATCTGTTGGGCGAGCATTGAAATGACTCAGGCAGTTCCAGACTGTGGCCCCAGCACAAAGGAGAGGCGCCGCATCTTCAGATAGGTAGCCATCGGGAATAGGAAAGACACAACTGACATCCCAGACGGTGCCATGGCCGAAAGTGCCGACATCAAAATCACATTCACCGTAGATCCTAGCGCTCCGGCAGTATTGGTCCCAACCTGACGGGGAATATTAGAATCCTTAATTCAATAGTAATATAGGTAGAGTAAATGCAAACCAGTTCCACAGTTATCACAGACATTGCAGACCTTGCGCACATATCCAAAGCCAACACGGTCACCAATATTGACAGTGGTTACGTTTGAACCGAGGAGTCTGATGATGCCAATACCTTCATGACCGAGCACTTGGGTTGATTTCACGAAATGCTCATCTGTTCCACATATGCCTGAGTGGGTAATCTCAATATAGACCTCATTGGGTCCTAAGATTCGAGTAGTAGTATCCGATACGACGTGACCACTGGGTGAACCGCGGTAGACTTCAAACGAGACGTCCATTGTATACTGTTGATTGAGTAATGAGATGAGTGGTGGAGTGAATATGAATTGGTTTCAAAGTTCCTGACATTGAAGTGTGGTGGGTGGTAATATTTAAATATCCTGCCAAGGTTACTCCCGGGGCCATGTAATGACCGTCTTAGCTGCTAACGTACTTTGTATGACAGATTAAACTTCGAGCCGCTATCCTAATGCGACTATATAGGTGCCAATGAAGACCGTAACACGTATCCGAGTCTTAAATACACCTAATAACGAGATGATCGCTGTGATAGCAATGCCAGATGGAATCTTGTGCATGAATGTTAAATTCGGAAACTGTGCAACAAATTCCGTTTCGGGGCTAGGTTGATAAGGGTTGGGATCATCATCTGATAGGCAACCTCTTGTGCAGGGATCGGCAAAACGCCTATGATTTTGTGCAGATGTCTCCGATTTCTCCTCAAAACACGGGCTAAATTGCATACTCGAGACGGCACTGTATTTGGGGATATTTGAACACATGACCTTCTTGAATATTATGTTCACCGGCGGGAGTAAAGGGTTAATTCTGTATGTACACCTAAAGGCTCAAAGGGTACAACTGTGCTCTAACTGCGACATGCCCTATACTCCATAACAACAAATACATCATGACACTGGGTACAGGAAGGTAGGTGGTTGGAACGGTACCCATCGTGGATGCAATAGAAGGGAGCATGCCCAAAAGCATCCACCGAGCGAGGACCCCATAGATCCACAGGAGTGAGGGGGAATTCATAGCAAATCGACTCATTAGTGCAATACGGACGACGCACTCCGTATAACGGGGATGGTGGAATGGAGCTGTCGAAGATAGCACAAAAGAGTCCATCTGACTCCTCGAGCCACGGCACCAGGCAAGTAGATTTGGGAGAGTTAGACCGAACTCACGCGGAAGCGGTGGCACCTTCTTCTGAAAAGAGAAGACCAGCGTACGGAAAAGCTGGAGATCCGATACGGCGAGCGCACGGGATGTAGCGTCTGCACAGTTCCCTTTCTGCTGCTGTTCATGCAAGATTCCTTTCCAAAGATCGGTGTAGTTAGCCACTCGCGCGTAGAAGCCGGGATCAACCACCTCTACGGTCAGACACTTGACTACCGTAGGTGATCCCGTACCGGAAGAAGGCGAGAGAAGGCAAACATGATCATTTGAAATCGATGCGGAGGGGATATATGTGAGTTCTAACGATTCGGGAAAGGTCTCAACACATCGCGACAGGAGAGCACGCCAGAATGACTCCAGGCTCCTGCCAGCTTGTTAGGACTGTTAAACGGGATATAGGCTATCAACAGGAAGGAGTATGTACCTCTCTATGGAGGTCGGATGGCGCGCGACACTACCTGGTTGGATCACAGGTCGATCCATCATCTCCATCAAGCATTGAACATATTGGATCTTAAGCGCTTGGAACAGAATCCGGGGAGTCGTCAAAATACCGGGCACTGTCCACTGGAAGATAGATTTGACCAAGTGGGCTGTAGTCACGTTGACTGGGTCCACGGGGGGTTCCCGGCAGCTGATCCTTGTGACCATTTTACTTTCCCCCGCTACGCCAACAGAAACAATGTTGGCAATTGAGTCAGTGGGTTTGAAGGATGGTGCCTGTAATGGATCCATAAAGCGAGTAGAAATGGATCCTTCTACCTTCTCAAAAGGAGATGCAAATATGTGCTTTTCCCAAATACCTTTGTAGAACCTCGCACTGGGCAACGAAGGAAGCGACAGAACAGTCTTCTTCTGGTCTAGGTATTTTGGTTCTTTCGCCAAGTCCATTTTGGCCGTGGGACCTTCAGAGTCAGGCTGGAGTTGGAAAAGGACATTTCGCTTTTCGTCAAACGAGTTGTTGATTTCCATGATCATAGCTTCTAATTCCTGTGATGCGGAGTATATATACCAGAATGATACCACATTACGCTCCCACCACAGGAAGCGTGGCACACTCATCAAGTAGGCATATGGCCAGTGGGCTGGATCTTTATTCCGAATTTCGATACCGTTAGTTGATTTGGTCTGCTGTTAGTGGGTTACAACTCACCTGCAATCGCAGGAACCGATCCAACTTATCCCGAAGACCATGTTCATTGTCCCCGCGCTGTAAATAACGCACAGGATCAAAGCTGAACCAGGCAAAGAATCGCCTTAAAGATGCAATGTAGGACATTGTCGGCAAACCTTGATCTATAGACAAGAAAGGACCGATGCGGCCTTGGAAACCTATAGGAATGCCAACCAAGAGAACTCGGTGGCTGAATTGATTCTTGACCGGTGAGACTCTTGTATGAGTGAGAGTGACTGGGAATAACATAGGCCGACCCATAATATCGCTAGGACTGTGTGCAGTCGAAATCAATCTCCTGCTGTCCACCAATACCCACAGCAGAAGACATGCCAAGGCGAGGGTAGCAATGAGCATTCCAGAGCCAGTGAAGGTGACGATGACTTTGTTCCAGAATCTCAAACCCCCAGATTGCACACTCAGCAAAGTGACACAGTAAACGATCTCTTTGATAAAAGCCATTTTGGTTGTTGTCTGTTAACCTTTCTTAATTCCGAGGATGGAATGGATTGAAAGATGGTTGAAGCCGCTCATGTACTTTATATACATTGTTACATTCTTTTGCATTATTATCCGCGCACTGGAGGTCACTGCAATCCAAAATTGTACATACATACAGTGGTTTCTTTTGGCACAGAGGAGATCTCGGTAGAAGTAGAGGGCATATCATCGATCTACAATGTCACAAGGCCATCTCGTAAATGCCGCTCGTTGGATTAGGTTGTAGGCACACTAGTTTGTCGAACATACCATACTTAAGGTTTATATATATCGACATCATAGAAACGAGCATTATATGGATGGTAATGGGTTTAATGGAAAACACCAATTGTCGATCAAGACGAATTATTGGCAGATATGTGCCCAATGGAAACCAATTTCTAGGAATCACAACACAATGGAAGTCTGTATAGTGATACTGTGTATTCCTGTCAAAAGTGTGATCAATCAGATAGAGAAATGAAAGAAAAGAAAAGAGGGAGGAAGCATGGTCTATCTACTAACTAACAAACAGGTGCTGTTACCACCATTGGCGCCTGATCCCTCAGGCCACAAACACAATTGCGTGCATGCATGCATATGAGCGTATTGACACCATTCTGCAACCACATATATGCCGATATTGGATAACCATAGACCAATCTCGCCATAGGACAGAGCGCCTTCTAGCCCCTGCAAAAGATCATCGACGCACCTTACCCACTACAGCTGTTTCTAAAGGCTTAGTGCTACATTGCATTGCTTACATATCTGTTTGGTCATTGCCTCACTAGTTGGCCGAGGGATGAAACTTCGTGTGACAGCTGCCAATCTGAGTGACCTAAAATACACGTATGCTTGCGTGTCTATATGGATCCTCATTATACAGGTCGCGTGATAAGAGGGGTGTGATGGAGTTTACTCTGATAGGGCACTGCCTAGTATCTTAGTTGTGTAACAATACCACAGGTGCGAAGAATATTGTCAAGATCATCAGTACAATATGCGCTGACATCTTAATGTCGATACAGATCTTCAAACAAGAGGCCTGCTTCTGAACTTTTCTCGTGTCTCCCTGTATGCAATAATGTCAGAGAACACAAATATACACTTTGGTTTGCCGATCGATGCATCCCCCCCCCAAAATGCTCTAGCAGTTTCCCCCCCCTTTTTTTTTTAGAAATAAAGTAGAGGAGGAATGGTACATATATTGGCTACTTGCAACTACATAGGTTCCGCCCATCAAGTCATTGATTACAAGAAAAGTAACCCAGAACACTAAGCCAGCCGCTACAGTCTTTATACTTTTGATATTAATGTTTCTCATATACCTCACTCTCGCCCTAATTTTAGGGTTGCTGGGGGTGCAAAACCTCACGCCATATTTCATATCATCCAAATTTCGTTCTCTTCCACCTGGCCCTCCCCGAAAGCCTATCATTGGCAACCTTTTGGATTTTCCTAAGCCGGGAAGTAAAGAATGGGAACACTGGTTGAAGCACAAAGATCTTTATGGTCAGTTTTGCAGGCACACCTCCCGCTCTAGCCTCTAACGCATAACTGCCAGGTCCCATCAGTTCCCTTGTCACAATAGGACAGACCGTTATCATTCTCAACAAATCAGAGGTAGCATATGATCTGCTGGAGAAACGATCCGCTATTTACTCGTCGCGGCCACAACCTGTTTTCGGCGCTGAGCTGTAAGACTCTCATATAATGGAGAATTCCCTACCCCAGGCATATTCGATCTCTGACTTTTGATGAGAAACAGAGCCGGTTGGAAGCGCTTCGTAACCCTCAAGGGCGATGCAAATGTGGTTCGTACGCATCGGAAATTCATCTCGAGCTTGATGGGATCGAAGAATGCGGTCTCAAACCTGCATCCTCAGCTTGATCTTGGGGCCAGACAATTTCTATTACAAACACTTCAGCAGCCTGATTCTCTAATTGGCAACATTCGACGGTAAGATGAATATCCCTGACCTGCAGTATACGAAGATAGGAAAACCTAGAGAAGTAACTGACCCCAAAGCTAGCATCATAGGAGCAGAAATACTAGATATGGTCTATGGGTACAAGGTTGAGCCATCTGGGCCAGACCCTCTCATAGATCTCGCCGATCTTTCCGCGCAGCAATTCTCCAATGCAGTGCAGATTGGAAACTGGGCAGTTGATAGTATCCCCATGTGTGAGGATCACTTTCATTCCAAACTAAGTTCCTCCACTCACCTGACATGATTAGTAAAACACCTTCCCAGTTGGTTTCCAGGGGCGGGATTTCAACGCACAGCACAGGAATGGGGTCGGGTCTTGACGACCTTGGCGGAGAGGCCATACGCGTTCGTCCTTCACCAAAGAAACAAGCAAAAGGATGCAGCTTCGTATGTCTCTAGACATTTGAATTTACTGGATGGACCGGCCACACCGGACGAGGAAAACCTCATTAAATGGACAGCAGCCGTTATATATTCGGGTGGTGCAGATACCGTGAGAGAGATACTCTTCACACTTACGTTGAACACCTATTAACATAAACAGACCGTATCTTCACTCTCAACCTTCTTTCTCGCCATGGCTCAGTTTCCAGATATCCAGCACCATGCCCAAGCAGAACTTGATGGAGTAGTAGGGTTAAGGCTCCCCACTTTGAACGATCGTCCAAATCTTCCGTATATTGATGCTCTCATCAAGGAAGTTATGCGTTGGCATCCTATTGGACCCTTGGGTCTTGCTCATATGACGACACAGGAAGATGAATACAATGGGTATCGGATTCCAAAGGGAGCGGTTTTGATTCCGAATATCTGGTGAGTAAGTGTGGTAGGCTCGTTCATTATCTGTTGTCTGACCTTCGAGCATCGTCCCATCTTAGGTCATTCGCACACGAGCCTGAAATATATCATGAGCCGATGAAATTCAATCCTGGTCGATTCTTGCAACGCGAGGATGGCGTTGCTCCCGAGTGCGATCCTCAAAAGTTCGTATTTGGATTCGGGCGCCGGATTTGTCCTGGTCGTTTTCTCGCCGATACAAGCCTGTTCCTCATTATCTCAAAGTCACTCGCGGTCTTTGATATTGCCAAACGCGTCGGGGAGGATGGAAAGGAGATGGACCTCCTAGCTGAGTTCCTACCTGGTATCATCAGTCATCCATCCCCATTTCACGTCCAAGTTCGACCGCGTAGTGAACATGCCGAAAAGCTAATCAGATCTGTTGAGGTGGAAGATCCATGGTTGAAAGGGGATTCAGATGTATTTAATGATATCCAGTCTTGAATATGCTCGGATTAGCATGCGAGATATGTGAAAAGAAGTGTCAATTATTTTTTAGGGGTAATTTAAAGGTTTTATACAGAGTTAGTAATCAGTAGGCAGTGGAAAACCGGTGGTTAGAGACTGCCGTATCATTTAAGTTGTGCTGATATATGCGACTACAACAGACACGGAGTCAGCATAAGTGCACCTACGTAGCTTGTCAATATATATAATGTCTTCATAATGACTTGATAATATATTATCTTGCTCTTAGTTAACTCACGTTTTGCTCGATGGGCGGAAGTTTCAAGTCCTTCCGGTTCGCTGCCATGTAGGCTTTCCATGCTTTAGATGCCTTTACAGATATCGCGGTATGCTTGCAATGTTGTTGATAATGGGTTTGTAATGCATTGTGATAAGTAATGATTTGTGTTGTATTTTTGTACGATGATTGGTGGAGAGTGGGTATTGGTAAGGACCTCGGGATTTAAAACCAATGTGGGGGAGGTGAGCGGACTGATGCAGATATCATATTCGGAGGAAGTTGCTTTCTCATGCTAGGTAAGGCCATTCTGACCCCGGGATTCCCCGATAGGTGCCTTGAATGCTACATAAGTTGATTCTTCGAGGCCGAAGGATCATAGTTCGGGTTCAGAACCTAGTCCATAAGTGGTTTCTGTCTGTCATAATTTGAGAACAAGGTTGTATCATTATGATTCCGTTCATAGATTAGTTAGTTTCGTATGTAGTATTCGTACTTATGTATATAAACATTCGAAGTTCGAATGATTCGAACACTTCATGGAAAAAGCATCCCAACCACTAATGTGACGAGAACCGCAAGCCACAAGTGTGGACGGTAGATATTCCCGAGTGAAGCGTCCCCCGAGTCCCCTGATTCGTTCGTGGATTCCCTATCGCCACTGGAATTCTGAGTGGTAGAATTGCTACTGCTTCCAGACGAATTCTCAGCGGGGTCCGAAGTGTGACTGCGCGCATTGCGCGTTTCATTTGCATATTTCCATTCCACCTTGTCCCCTGACTTAATATCATCGAATCCAGCCTTGCAAGCCTCCATGTCAGTTTGGCCCTCAAAGTAAGTGTCCAGACACTTGACTTGCTTCCCGTTCAACTTCGCGTTACACGGCTGCGGCTCTCCTCCCCCGTGGATGAGAGACGGACATGCCTCCGATGCCGTTTTGGCCGTGATATTGCCCAGGTATTCGGGACATCCCTCGAATAATACCTTAGAGCCACTTCCATCCTCTACAACAGTGAAGTAAAGGTCCCCTGACGCTACATCACCCGTCTGGATGAGTATGCTGTCGCCGCGATCGTCGCAAGTGGTTGTCGTATAGCTCCAGGATAGAGTGTAATGGCCTGCCTCTAGCTCTTGGCTCCAGTATGCGGAATCTACCAGAAGCGCGGTGGTGCCGGTTGTATAGTTGAACTTGTTAAAATAGTTGACTTCGTCGAAGCTGCCGGACAGGAAGAAGTGGGCGTCGTCGCTATCCAGTTCCCAGTTTAATCTGTACTCCAAGAAGACAGCGAAGGGGGCGTTCTGCAGGGCGAACACAATGGGCGGGGTGGTCATGTTGTTGTACGTTGTGTTGCGTGGGAAAACGACATCTACCTCGATTTCCGTCGGGGTGGAAAGGTCTGTCGTTGCGGCCACAGCGGCTCGAAGCCAGAAGAATAATAAAAGAACTGAGGTAGTGCTTGCCATTGTTATATGATGTACATGTCAGATAATGGTGGAAATAACACGTGGGGATGGAGGACTGCAGCAATGCGAAGGTGACAGTATGTCGAGTGGCGAGTCAGAGACTCAGTGGTGATGGGATTATTCGAACGACCGTTGGGAAAGTGAAAGGAAGAAAAAAATAGCTGTTATGCATCGGATACGAGGCCAAGCCTCACTTGCTCCACTCCGGTAGAGTTGGATACGGGTGTAGGAGAGAAAAGGAAATAGTGGTTGTTGGGGTGATTGACGAAGTGGGGTAGTGGGTAAAAACTTATTGACGCCTATAGAGAACGACTACGAATCCGAGGATTCAAATTTACACGAATCCTCAAGGCACGAATCGGCAGAGGACGCTCATCAAGAACCCGCACAAGGTTCAGTCCGATCAGCACGCCCATTGGCAGTCATCATTCCACCCCCGTCAGGAGAGATCCGGAACGCTTACAGCTACAGAAGCAAGAAACCGGAATAACTGAATCGCATTACCTCCTGAAAACAGCAGACGGAGCCGCCCAGAAGGGCCAAGACTCGAACAGCGCTTGAACGCGGAGAAAAGGGCACAAACGCCTCAGAAAACTAATGTACATCGAAAGAAATCACCCGAGAGGCGCGAAAGCACCTTCGGAAGACTCCGAATCACCATCGTCTTCCTCCTCTGAGCCCCCGTCCGAGTCCTCAAGATGCCCCGCGTCAATCAGAACCTGCTTCATAAGCCGCAGGTCAAACTCCAGACGCGCACGAACCTCCTTGAGCTCCTCATACGAACGCACCGAACTCGCTTAAATGGGCGACTCCGGGCTCGGCCAGAGGGGAATGGTACCAAACGGAGTTGTACGCAGGGCCAGGGGCAGGAGCAACCTCCACGCGGGGAGGAACGTCAGGGTACTTGTTCTTCTTCGCACCTCCAACCAAGAGTAGTAAAAAGATGATAGTTATTCAGGAACCGGCCCCACAATTCCTTTACCAAAGATCTGGACCCTCGCAAGGTAGAAGACCGAATTTCGAGCCCTAGTCAATGATAGACATTAATGATAAATCAATGTATGGAACAGAATGCTCAAGTGACCGTATCCCATATCTCCTCCTCCAGGCGGGCATTCATCTCCTCGTCAGCCGCTAGGCGGCACAGTCCTCGTCGTGGCCGAGTGTCTAGGCCTATTTTCACTAGCCATGGCGCACCTGTGTCAATGCGGTAGTGGATCGCGATAGTGTAAATGACATCTTGATCGTAGCTATCGATCGTCGATAGTCGCTCCTCAATCTCTTCTTGTAACCGGGCCCGCTGTGCTGCCCTGGTTCGGAGCTGCGTTAGCTCTTCTAGCTGTTCGTCGCTGGGCGACGGGATCCGCCTGGGGTCGGACTCTTTTCACTTGTCAGCTTTAGTTGAGAAATGGAGCCGGCAATAAGGGTACACCCACTAATAAGATATACCAAGGAGTCTTGTTCGAAGAGATAATGGAATTGTTGTAGAAGGTAACAGAGAAGAGAGTCAGGGTAATCTTGAATAGTAATTGAGAAGTTGGATTTTCACGAGGAAGGTGCGACTCGCATACCTAAATTGGAAGGTCCGAGATAAAGGGCACAGTATAATGAATGATATATCAGGATATATTCAGCACGTAAGTGAAAATTGACTATAGTTCAGATTACAAGTCACAAATTATATCAGTTAGAAGCTTTTAATGACATATTACTCTATAACTGATGCCAGTGTACGACGGTGTATAGCGCTCAACGCCGAATGCCTGAATGCCTTATTTCGGCCTGACTTATGCTTGAATTAAGCCTTGCTTTAGACCGCTTTCGAGCATGTCTATACAGTGTACTGTAATCAACTCGGCATTTAATAACTAGGCACCGTTAACCCATAAAAATGAAGCTTTTGATCCCATAAAAATGGAGACATCTCCAAATTGTTGGACGGTTTGCAAGTGTCAAAACCTTGGGATGAACCAGTGTACCTTGCTTTCTTACCACTAGACCATACCAAAAGCCCTTGGTTCTATTTAGGGCCTAGGGGGCCCATATCCCAGTCTGACAGACATTTAGTTATATGGAAATGAGCCCCACGCGATCCATATTTCTAAGTAGAAATTGATCGCTTTGAAGCTTTTCGAGACAGTTGTCTAGTCTTCCATAATGACCTGCTGCTCTTAATAAAGGAACAGAAGTAATAGGGTGGATGATATTGATGACATAAATAATTATGAGAGAGAGAGATGGAGAGAGAAGAGACAGGGCTATCTAATTACACTAGTTCTATCAGACCTGAGGCATCATCTCATGACTCAACAGTAAGTTTAATATGATTCACAGCAGTTTGGTTTCATATTCGATGCTTGTTCTAGAACAACCTTGAACGAAAACATGATTAGCCGATCCAGTTAGCACGAGGGGTGCTATTGTCAACAAATGGCTGCACAGACACTAGACTACTCATATACGCGAAACATTCCCTTAACGATGGAGGCCATCAAACGACGCTTCCACGACTGGAGAATAGTCCACGACCCACTCCTCATCTTTGAACACTTATCTTGGAAATACTGTGCCATCATAGTTTGACATGAAACCATATCTTACTTTAAGGTCCAACATATATCCTATGAGTTGCGCAAATAATTTGGTTTTGCGCTGGGCTGTCGGGTAGTTTTTGGACTTGTGTTGATCCACCCATGGAGATTTCAACTCCCTTACAGCCTTGATCTGGTCAATGTCGACCGGGTCGGTTGAAATAAGTGCCACATCGGGCGTGAGGGTATATCCGGGATAGACACTAGCAATATCGGCTGATTTGAAACCTCCAAATTTCACTGCGATGTTTTCTGATCCAACAACCTGGCCTACAGATTGCTGGAATCGCCCTTGAAGCCCGTGCTCGTCGCCAATGGCAACAAATTCCGTATCAACCAGTCTATTCTGGAGGCTCTTCCTAGCTGTTCGTCGATGGGCGACCGGATCGGCCTGGGGTTGGCCACTTTTCACTTGTCAGCTTTAGGTGAGAAATGGAGCTGGCAATAGGGGTATACTCACTAATGAGGTATGGTAAGGAGGTTTTGTTGGCTTGATTCCTAATTGTAAACTGGGTTTGACCTATAAAGCGGAAAGTCCTAGTTAGCTTATTATATGTTGGTAAATCTCGGTGAGCTGGATAGTTATACCTTTGTTTGGTTCAGAGGTTTGTTCGAAGAGGTAATAGAATTGTTATAGAAAGCAAGAGAGAAGAGAGTTTGGGTAATCTTAAATAGTGATGACGGTGAGCATCTCGAGAAGCCCATTTGAGATGGTAACGCTGGTTGCCAGGCACTTGCTTCTTGTTAGTGAAGAACGCAATATCAACGTTAGGGGTTTTCCTCACGGTTAAGAGGGTTTGATGGGGATATGAGTGGAGTAGTTGTTGAGTTGAGGAAGTAATAATGTTGGTTAACCTTCAAAAGCAAATAGTGCTTTGTTAGCTCCTTGGGGTATTGTAGGTCTTGCTAATGCTCGAATGGGCCATACCTTCTCTGGTGAGGCTTCAATAAAAGTTGGAAGTGAGGAGTTTTGGAAGAAAGAAGGAAGAAAGAGGGAATGGGTTTAAATAGCAATTCCTACGACGTAGTGCGTTTTTACGAGGAAGGCGCGAGTGTCACTTCGAGAAGGAGAAACCAACCTTGGAAGGCTGGTCAACCCCAGCCAACCTTGCAATAATCTAAGCAAGGCCGACAGTCCTACCGATGAAAGATGGAGGGTACACAAAACGTCCACATCACTGTCTTTGTTTGCTCGATTGTCTTGCCGACCGTTCTCCAAAATATCCATACGTTTGCTGCTTTTTTACAACCCCGCGACCTGGAAATTCGAGATTGTTGGTTTAGATCTCCCCCAGCACCCAACGTTTAAACTCTTCCTGCGTCCTCAGCCAAAGCATCCCTTCCACAAGGGCGCGCATCTGGTTCTCCAATTGAATGAAGACCTGCTCCGGGGGGTACTGAGAGTGGCGGACGGGCGATGAAATCAAGGTCCACGCCCAGTCCATGATGTAACAAGCGTGCTGAAAGACGTGGTTACGAGCAGATGCTCGTGAATTACACGGGACGCGCAGCTGTGTTAGCAGCTCTAGCTGCTCATCTGTCGGGGCGGGGATGGGGTGTCTATCGGCCAATTTTCCTTTTTAGCTTTGTGTTTGACGTGGATGTGAATAGAGAGGGGAAGGGTGCATCTCACTGTTGGTCCGAATCTTTGATCTTCAGCAGATTATTCTGGGTGTAGGTATTGATAGGACTTGAAATCGCTAATTGTAAAACTAGCTATTCTTCGTTAGTGTCTTGCTTTGAGATAGATCCTGGGTATGGGCCAAAGGGGCATACCTCTGTTGAGGTTGTGTTGTGAGATTGGGAGTACGCAGCTAATGCGAGAATAGTAGAAAAGGAGGAAATAGAATTAATCAGAATCACTTTAAATATAAATTTCACCAGCCCAACGAGGGAAAGCGCGTCTTCACGAGGAAGGAGCGACTATCACGTTAAGGAAGGACCAACTAGTGAATGTCAAGTCAATACTTCTATACTATTGCAATATATCCACAGTGAAATATAAGTGAGAGCAATGTGATACTCAACGAAGTGCTGGTGAAAAGGGTTCTCAATAAAGGTAAACAAGATGCTAGGGGAAACATATGGCCATCTAGTAGCAAACACGCTAAGGCGAGATTCCTCCTGTTTTCTGGGTCGACATTCCTCCTGATAGAACGCAAGGATACACTGATGGAGACAACCATTAGCACCTAATGCTCACCACCGTCCTATAAACACTCTTCTTACACATTCTCTATCGAAACCTAGTTCATGGTATCCATGAATTTCATTCTTGGGCACAGCGCTGTTCGTATGAAATTCACTTGCCCCCATTCTCATTTCAACTTGCTCCTTGCCCGTATCAACGGGCATTCAATGTCTTCATGAGTCCTTAGAGTATTACTCCCGGCCGACCCTAGCCCAGATTGCTCGCTCCATCTCTTCAGCATTCTGCAAACCACGGATCTGGTTGAGCAGTGTTTCCATTGTTCGCTCCAGTTGCCATAGGAGGGCAACATCGGGGCCCTGGGCTCGAGAGCCAATTGCAATGACAGCCCTTGCTTGTTGAATTAAATCGTAGGCTTCGGCTAGGAGTATCCGGCGAGTGGCAGCCCGAGACCTTCCGCGCACTCGGAGGTCTGTCAGCATCTCCAGCTGCTGGCTGCTGGGAGCAGGAATAGGATGGTTATCACCCACTTATTGCTTCTTAGCTTTCCGTTTTTTATTTAGACGTCGTATAATCACGCATCTAGGGGGGGGGTGGTTGTCTTACTGGTATTCGGAAAGTTAGATGATATGTTAGGATTTGATGTTTAGAAAATGTGAAGTTATACCACAACCAGCTTATGTTAGTTATATATGTTATTGTCTTGTCGTGAATCTTCCTTGCAGGTAAGGGCTCATACCTTGTGTGGTTTCAATTCTCAAAATGTCTGGAGCGTTGGGAAATGTGTGAGAATGTTGAAGAAGGAAGAAACAGTCTCGGTGGGAAGCACCTTAAATAGAAACTGATACGATAATATTTTCACGAGGAAGGTGCAACTCTCACTTAACCTGATAGGGAAAGAGCAACGCAGCCCAGATGGTCAAGGGTATACAATGTTCGCGGCGTAGAAATAGCCAGAAACAGACTATAACTATAATGTATTTAAAATTAACTATAGAGACAGGTTATTGTAAGACATACTTGAAGGCAAAGTGAGGTTTGATACAGGGATCATTGGCTAATGAATTCGCTGTACTGAAATAATCGCGATACAAGGTGAGATTTGATTTTGCCTAGACGCTTGGGGTGCTCTAAAGAGGGTTTGGCGAAACAATTGCCCACCTGGGCACCTTGGGCACCTTGGGCACCTGGGCATGAGCCTAGAGTTACATAAGCATATGGCAGACTACCTAGCTTACTTAGACATATTATCCTAGCGGACCTGTTGATTAGCTGCACGAGATGTAGGCCTACCATATACAGGTAGCTTAGTACCTAGATTCTGTTTTATTTTCTGCAGATTCGGGCTTACAGTTCTATATTCTACCTCCAGTAAAGGTGAGGGTAGAGACTCATAGTATTGAATGAAAGGTAGAGATACAAAAGTAGTTCAACCTCTAGAGCTTGAAGTTATATTCTGATCGACCTAAAGTTCGACGGGTATTGTCAAGAGGCCTACGGAGACATCTAGGTGTATAACAGAAATTTGAGATGACATGACTGAGTTGTTGACGAAGCTAGGTGCCAATACCACGCAATTTGAGACCATGCCTGTCCAACCAACCATGCTCAGGGTATTTCGTTCAAGGTCTCTTCAGCCCGAAGCGCACGCATTGGTCGGAGCAGTGTTTTGTCTGCTGCAGCTCCCGCAGCAGACTCACAGGAAGGCAGTGATTTGCATAGCTGAACTTGATCAAAACCCTTGGGAACTGCACAAAGCGACATGGTTCCTTGGCGATTTGGCGGCGAGGGTGTGCTCGGGAGCCACCAGTTACTGGCAGGGTCGTGAGCAGCTCAAGCTTGCCATTCTATGGAGCTGGGACTTGGTCACTTCTTCCTAGTCAGCTTTGTGTTTAGAAGGCGCAAAATCGGGGATTGAGGCAACGGGGTCAATGTCACTGTTATTTGGGATTGGGCTATGTTGCAAGAAGGTCTGATATTGTTGCAAGACCTGAAAGAATCCAGTCATGTTAGACCTGCAATGGGGGCCTGAGGCAAGCAACCATGTGATCTAGATACATGTATATCACTCCGTTATACGTCATCACCCGCTGTATGAGACATAGTCCTAGTATTTTAACACTCAATTAGTACCTAGGTTTGTGCTTCGTACGCACTTTTCCTTTAGAGCTTTCCATTCTAACTTCGGTTAACTCTTAGCTGTATTGCCACAATCCCTGTAGGTTAATGAGGGCGAAAGTGACATGATTCCTCCGGTTCTTCAGATGGAGAGATGAAAAACGGTCACCCGAGCCAACGTTAAAGGCGGGTCGGCTAAATTGGAGGTACAACCAATCGGAGTGTAGAGTGTCCCAGTGTGGGGTAACCTTATCAGGTGGATCCCCGAACTCTATCTACCCTACGGCCCGCGTCGAAGAACATCAGGGGGCATTCGGTGTTCTATCGGTCTGTGATCTCACCGGTCACTTTCTCCTCACTAAGCATTGGTAAATCAAAAGTGTTGTGTCCAATTCGAAACATTATAGGGAAAGGGAATATTGCTAGAGTCTAAGGAAAAGGGGTAATTCCTAGAGAGTACCGATTGGTATAGTTTAGACCAACCAAGTTACCTAGGTCTGCTAATGCTTCGAACTAATATGCGACTCAAGTGCAAGCGTCGACAAGTTTGTTGAATACTTGTCATCTAGGATTTAATGCTCTGGACTTTCGAATCAGAGATACATATCTGAGCAATGGAATCCTGATCCTGCATATTTCACTTCCCCCGATCCCAGAAACTTTGTCCGCACTCCAATACGTTCATTAACCGCCACGGTCATACAATATGTAATATATACGCTATAATCACTGTAAAATAGAATTCAGTACGTCCTAAGAAAAGACCAGTTTTAAACAGAGTAGCAAGTTATCTTGGAATTGTAATTCACTCAAAGTTCCAAAGTATGCTGTTGATGTTTCGCTCGGTTCCTTAATTGACCTGCCTCCAGATCTCCTTTTCCAAAGAACGAATCGATTCTTCCTCGGCCCGCAAGGCGGCCATGTCAGTAACTAGAGAGTGAGTCAGGTGATTGCGACGAGCGCTGATTCGAAGCCATCGGTGTAAACGTGAATATTCAGAACTGCTGATGTAGAAGGTAGATGGATATCTACAGGAGCAGGTACATTCTGGGTTCAACCAATAGATACCAGTGGATGATTCTAAAATATAGATATATGCTATGATAGAAGATAGAACTTGAAGAGGGAGTAGGTAGAAGGTAGAAGAGGGAAAACTAAATGTAAGATAAAGGCGGCCTACATACGTATATATATCTTAGGTGGGATTAACTCACTGAGTCGGACTCTGAGCACCCGGATAAAAGCGGCGGCAGCCAAGATAGGAAAGCCCCACCCGGCAGAGGAAAAACACTACGTAGAGTAGGTATACGGCAGGTTTTAGACCGCCAACCGGATTTTTGCCAGGGAAGAAAATTAAAAGGTTACATATAGAAAAGTATCTGCCTTCATATATACCTAAAAAGAGTATCCAAAAAGAGCATCTAAAAGAACATCTAAAAGAGCATCTAAAAGAACATCTAAAAGAGCACCTAAAAGACATCATAAGGCCGTGTAAGCGGCCGACTATTCTTGTTAATAATAAATTAATAATCTCTACTGTTGGAGGATGTGATACTACCACTACTATGGAGGCGAGAAAGCAGAAGAAGAAAGGGTTTATATACCCTGCTAAAAGCCATGTGAAGAAAGGCTCAATCTGGCAAACAAGCAAACAAGCAAACATGCACTGCATGCATGGGAGGCAGTCCGACATATACCTAAGCCGATGAATCATATAGGTCCAAAACATTGGCCGTTATGCCCCTTCGCACCCATGTGTTTCGGATGATAATACAGAGGGAAAGACAGACGGTAACCGTGCCAAGTTCCCAACACACCTACCAGGTATTGGTGAGCCCCTCCATTCCCTACGTTGTTATGGGACCTTCGTCTACCATCTCCAGCCCTTTTCATCGTGATAGGTATCAGTGGCAGTGATCTTAAAGTACCGTTCATCTGACTTGCTGCCCGTTACAAGGTCAAACTGCACAAAGCGGTAGTCATCCCATTTTGCATAACCGTCGAGTAACTCGGCATCCCAGAACCCACAGATATGCCTGGAGACTATTAGGCCGGTGGATGTTGTGAGTTGAGTACAGACATACATCTCTCCTGTTATCCAGTCATAGATAATCTTCCCAATACTGCCGAAACCTGGCTCATACTCAACAAGCTGCCTATATCCTGTTAGCCGTAAACATATCAAGTAAGTGCTTTGAAGATATACTGGTAGGTATGGCGAAATCGGGACCGAATCTCATTGCGCTCTGCGAGGGGAGCTTGCCAGAAGGCTTCTTGAGTCAGGGGCTTCCCCGGGACTTGCTTCCACACAATGTACATGAGGCACCCTCTGGGCACGATCTCCATAGCACCTTGCTTAGTAAGACGATAGCCAAGCAATTCCGGAACAACAACGCATCGTCGGCGCTTTAAGGCCTTTAGGGCGATCAGCTCTGTTGGTTCGTAGGGCTCAACGGCTTGTTGCTTGCGATATTCATAGTCGTAAAGCTCGGTGCCAACGTATGGAATCTGCTTGTAAACTTTCATAATACCAAGCTTCTTCCCATCGTCATTGTCATCGGTAGACCGGCATTGGAATGTGCCACGTACGTAGGCTGGTCGCGTACCATTATTCGATTCGATTTCATGCATGGCGCATATTTTGTCGTCGATTTTTTCAGTAATTTCCCAGGCTTCAGACGCAGGGCCAGTAGTCGGTAGGGGCCATAGGTCGATGGTGACTTTGGTGCCAAGGAGACCGGAAAGAATCGAAGTACTCATATCGAGAGGTGGCAGTGGATTGGGTAAAGGAGTCAAACAGGTGGGGAAAGGGAAAGACAAAAGTGGAAAGTAAAAGCGGGGATCCCATTCAATGCCGAGAAACAGGGCAATCAACATTTGATGCCCGTTTACCAAGGCATTAATATTAACTAATCGAGGTATTCAGACATCTGTAGGCATCTATAGGCATCAATATTACTAAAAACTAAAATTCTGCCTGGCAATATTAACCAATAAGAGTTACGTCAACTCTTACCTACTCCAGGGATCTACATATATAGTGAAAAGGGGGCTAGAGGGAAAAGCAGGAAGTCAAATTAACCAAGCATTTCATTGTCGCGATTGGCCGTTGGACCCACCCGCGGCCCCTGTATCTCACCTTGGAAGCCATCTTTCTTCCGGGTGGGTCCCCCGTATCTAACCCATCTTTCTTCATGTTTTCCCCGCCGCTCCATCATGATATTTTTTCTCCTTATAAACCTCGCTAAGGGATTGGGTTCTTTGCTTCCGGACCACATCCCATCCCACCCAGCTGGGCTTATAACCTAGTTGTTCAACCTGCGCAAGTCGGATAGCCTGACCGGGCCATCAGCCAGATCTACAGCAGTCGATCATGGATAAGCTTCGACCGGAAATCCTTCCTCTAATTTTTGCGGAAGTCTGTTTCCCCCAAAACTTCACTCCTGGCTCTGCTGACAATCATCATAGATTTGGGATCTGTACCCTGAAAGCCTACGAAGCTTGAATACAGTCAATAGACTGTTCTACGACACGGCTGCACGTTTTCTATACAGAACTCTTACTATTCGGCTTCAGAGCAATCAGGAATATGAGAAAGCAGTTACAGATGTCTTGACTCTTTCAACCGATGCCAACTGGCACAAGCACACCAGGCGGGTTGACATTGTCTGTGGGCAACCAGGGTTGCAGCTGAGCTCCAACTGCGAGATGGTGAAAATTCCCTTTCCAGAAGATGATCTCCATTTCGGCCCGGTGACGGAGAGCCTGACAGAGTGTGATGGCTTAGCTACTCCGAAGTGGGAACTACTAGTCTCACTACTTGGCAAGATACAGCATCTGGTGGAGCTCAACTACGCGGGCGTGAATATGTTTCCACGGGCCTTACTAAAAGCCCTGCATCAGCACCACCCAGAATGCAGGCTCAACATCCACGATTTTCCCCTTACGAGTCTCTTCCCGCCCCTGTTTGATGTTTGCGAGATGGATCTTATCCAGTCCCTTGTCTCCATGGAATTCGTTTTAGCCCCTGGGCCGAGAGCGAGGATACTGGACCGGAGACTTTGGACGCCGAATCAATCTACAGGATTATTTTTATCGCTCCTAATCTCAAACATTTCTGTGTTGACTTTGAGGAGTCGGACTATCCTCTTTCCAAGCCCATTTCCAAAGGACAAGGGCTTAATTCATCGACCACGGCTTTTAATATGGGCAAACTGAAGTCACTATCCCTGAGATTTGGGCAGTCAAAACAGAAGATACTTTATAAAGCGAGTCGACATACGGACCTTTCTACATTACAGTCACTCGACCTGGATTTTGTTCATGACTATGGTATCCCGAGGCAATTGCCCTCGGGATATTCTTTCCGTGACTTGCAGAACCTATCTGTCGTCCTTAGCAACTCATTGAGCAACGGAGCAACGGAGCTGATGTTTGAATCGATCAATCCATTGACTTGTCTGAAGATCAGAAGTACTTTGGGTCCCAGGCTCATCGAGAAGATTCTCATGCGTCATGGCCCAACATTGCAAAGGCTGGTGCTTCTTCCCGGGCCCGGTTATGATCCCCTATGGGCTGGGTTACCGAAAGGTGGTTGCGCTAAGCACGTGTTGCGATACGCCAAGCTCTGTCCTCGTCTAAGGAAGTTGCACATTGAAACCCAACGCACAGCCGGAAGTGAGGATGAAATACGGCTTTACGAAGCGTACGGTCAATTTTCTTCTCTGGAATCCCTCGCACTGGATATGGAATGCGCCATTCCCCCCGAGCAATCAACGAACCCGGGAAGGGTTGAGATGCCTGAAATAGCATTCAACCTGACACTTGATCCGGCCCTATGCCTCGCAATATGGGATACAATTGCAACAACCCAGAGATCCGGTCGGTTGCGAAAATTGAAACTTCATCTCTACACACGCCGCAGCCAGCCTAGCCGCACCGATTCCAAGATTCTCGGTATGGTTCTCAGCCAGAAACGGTCATATCTTGTGCGACGAGGAATTTTCGACAAACAAGAGCTCCCTATTATTATGGAAATCGACGCGACAGGTTGTTTGCCGCTCAACTCCGTGAAGAGGCCTTCCAGGCGTCCTCTGTGGTTCGAAGCATTACCGCAAGTTAATTACGCATTTGAAGTCATAGCGGATAGTATATACCCATTATATTCAAATTGGCGGTCCGAATGGTTGATGCTTCCACTCCAAAGGCTTGCTGTTGATCTTTTGACCAACAGGCGCAAGAGGACACGCGAGGCTGGGGATAGCGAGCGTGAGACGAAGCTACCTCGCACAATTGCGCAGTGATGTAAATATTGTATAGAGTGCGATGTTGAAAAGCTACTTCAAAGAGCCTCCCAAAACACAGCATACATTATTATCCTATACACCTAATATGCTCACTCATTTAGAACACGCATTTTCCATGGTGCGGTGCTGATTTCCTATTGAAGCCTCAAATTGACAATTCCCGTTTTGGCTAATTGGCTTTTATGTCGATCTCTTGTTATCTCCGACTCATAACACTTCCATGCTCCGTGCGGAACCCAGTTAGTCCTTCAAGGCAGAAGAAAGTCCCTCTACGGAGTATATTTATTCTAAACAAAAAGCAACCCCCTCATTGTCAGTAAAAATCCCATTTCGTCTTACTATATCTCCCAAATTACCATGCGCTTCAATCCCACATTGAGCCTGGCCATGCTGGCCAACGCCACAGCCGCTCAATTGACAACCCAACTATTCAACTTCACCAGCTCAATCAGGTCCTGCCCAGTGAGCGAATTATGGCGCTCAGATCTGCTCAGTGAGCAAAAAGCAGCAAGGCCTGAGCACTAAAACGGAAAGGGAAAGCCAAAAAGTTTGTAGAGGAAATCAACTACTCGTATTGTCAACGCTCCTGTTTCGGGGCAACGGCAGTTTCCTCCTAACTGAAGCAAAAACAAAAACATAGAACAGCATGTGCAAGGTCATGCTCACCTAGCGCCTACGGTTCGGGCATGGGCGGCTCGCCGCTCTATTCAGTCCTCAGGGCACTCCGGGCGGATATTCAGCCCGTGCAGCAAAAGGTACACTTCCCCATTCTGATCGAGAAAGTTGTAAGTGACCTTCTTTTTTCCTCCGCTTTCATCTCTCCAGCCTCGCTTCACCTCTCCAACCTCACTTCGTCCCGACCAATATGCGTACCAAGCATGACCCAACGTTCAGTTATATAGCCAATATTGTGGAGTTCGGGGAGTATAGTAACAATAAAATCCAGCGGGTAGTGCTGCCACGGATCGAATCTGGTTATAGAGACAAGTTACTAATTTTCGATAAGTGAGTCTTAGCCCTAGGAGTATAGAAGAAAATCGCTAAAATATACCTATATCACTAGATTTATCAAATTATATCTATACGTTATTATTTTATCAGATATTAGAATATATAGGGCTTTTCTCGAGTGGGTTATAAGAGTAATATACCGCCGGATCGAAGAACGGCCTATTGCCGAGACAATTTAGGGGTTTTTTAGGCAATTTGCCACTAGTATAAAGAGAGAAAGAAAGTTCGAATTCCTACTAGCCACTAGGACTACTGTAAAGGAAAAGTACCCTAGAGGCGGAACTAGAATTTTGATTATATTCAACTTCTTTGTCCCGAGCTTGAAAAGTCAAAGTTCCTTCTTTGTTGTGGGACTCCATTTGAAATATAGAAGATGCACAGACAGATGTCAAAACTTGCTATTGTACCTATGTCGATCAAATTTCAGGCCGGAAGCGACATGAGTGGCAATATATAAGTGTCATGACCTCTTCCAGGATCCAAAATCTTTTTTACCCATACTCAGCTATGTCGACTGCAATAAACAACGCCGGTATCCCTTTAGGGTACTGCTCCAGTCCCAAGGCGATCAATGCAGCCAGTGTCAACATTCATCTCCATCGTCTGAAGGAACTGTTTCCCAACATTCAACGCCTCACAGCCATGGCTGTCGTGTTTTCATACCACCACGATAGCCGATCCGAACGAAGGGTTTTATTAATCAAACGAAACCGCAAGGAAAGCTCATGGGGTAATACCTAGGACACAGGAGGAGGAACTCCAGACAAGAAGGACCCGAATATCATCCATTCTGCTGCCCGAGAAAGCGGGGAGGAGACGCAAATTTTGCCTTCGAGGATTGCTAGCAATGCTTTTACATGTACTTTCTATCACAAAGATAGAAAAGCCGGTGATATAGTCCTTATACGCACGCTCGGATTCATCGCCATCGACAACGAAGAGACGATGGCGCAACGAGTCTGGTCCAGCGAGACGCAACAGCCGATCGGCCAAAGTTCCGTCAAGATCAGTGATAAGCATCTCGATCATTGCTGGTTCACTGATGACGAAGTTCGCAGCGCTGCTCTATACGAGCAAGCCACTTCACAGGGTCCGTTGTCTATACTTCTGGCCAAAAGGGACATGGTTTTACTTGCCTTTGAGTTGTTCAGACAATCCCAACGCGAGAATTGCCCACCTTCAATAGATATAGCGCCCTAGGGCGTGGCGAGGATGCAAGGGGAACTTGGCAAAATGAATGGCCACACGAAAACCCAGCACGTTATTTTCGGATTTCGATCTTTGTCAGAGTATTGGAGCGGTAACTTACTGCTAGCAACTTTAAAACCTGCCTAGCCAGAAAAAAGAAAGCGATCAGCAGCCTAGTGAATTGCCAATCCTGAATGATAAAGACAATTCATAGGACATAGGCATTACTTAAATTCAAGGTGAAGCTTAAAATGGCATCTATACGACATAGCCCAGTGTAAATGGCAGAAGGGCAAGGATTTCTCATATTGACAGTGTCTAGAATCGATTTTGCACTCCGTCACTGTCTATCTTTCTATCTCTATACAGGCAACACTTTATCTTGTCCAGTGAGAACCCAGTCCTGGCCTTTCTTGCGACTGTCCAATCTTAATACCCCGAACTTCTTTTTAATCCAGTCATCACTCGTCAGAATTTCTTCCTGTTCTTTAACAGGTATAAGAGGGCTATTGAGGCCCGTCATAGGAGTTCTGTTCTCGGCACGAACCAAGTACGCGAAAGAGTAACGAGTAGGCATGGCCTGGCCAGGAAGGGGTGCAACGCGGTGAAGGCAAGACCGCAAGTAATCGTTTGTCAACAATGCCATCATGTCACCAAGGTTGACAATCACACAATCCTCCCTTGGTTCAACCCAAGTCCACTCGTTGGAATTGGGGGCCAGGATCTGTAGTCCCGGTTGACGCGTGAAGAGGAAGGTAAGAGACCCAAGATCTGTATGAGGGGTATGGAGGGCACCACGCTCCCGAATATCCTGGGCATGGTACTTAAGCAGTCTGATAATGTCTGGCGATGGTACATTTGGCCGGTGATAGTCCAACAAGCCGACACCCTCAGGGAGCTCCAGGGAGACTGAGATTCTCTCCATGATAGTAGTAGTGGCAGTGTTGACAAATCGAACAAAGCTTTTTAGAGTGTTCATATACTTGTCAACCACAGGAGGCCTCACAAAGGATCCTTGCCCATCAAGGTCCATGATACCATCCTTGGGAATCTTAACAATGACCAGTGTGTTAGATAGAACTCAAAAGAATCTAGGTGGGCCGCAGAGGGACAATCTTACCGCATACGTCTCAAAGCCATCCTTTTGACCAGCAAGGCCACCAAAGTTTCTGCCAACGGGCTTGTAACTACGGAAATATTAGTCTACAACTTCCAGATCATAATCAGACTTGTTTACATACCCATTGAGCTTCAACTCAGACAGCTTATCCACATCATAAGCCATTTTCTCCTCGTCAGGTAGATCATATAATTCCCTGTCAAGTTGGAACATAGCGTCCACAACTTGAAGAAGATTATCGTCAATATTCTGAATATTCAAATAGAAGAAGCCATCAGTTTTGCAGGCGTTTAAAAGATTTCTTGATTCCGCGGCATCTCCATCGAGCAACTTGCTTAGATGAACCGTCCTAAGTTGTGCAACAGGAAGCTCTTGTGGAAGGGAACGAACGGCCTGCCATTCGTATGTCTTAGAAGTCATAGTGGAAGTCATAGCGCGGAGATTGTTTGTATAAAATAAAAAGATAGCTTGTAGAGGTGTATTTGCGTTTGTTGTTTGAGAAGTGATCAGAAGAATGTCTGCTCAGGGTAGGGTTGATGGCAGGATCTGGAGTGCTATTTAACGTATTCGAGGGCGAGTGCTATAGACTAAAACGCTCATGGCCCCTTCTCCTCATCTAACTAAATTTCATAGAACTCCAATCCCTGACGATCGGAAGATGATACATTTACCAATTCCGTTATGTTCTACATCCGCCGACCGAGGCTGTAGGCTCAAGGTGGAGACGACAGACCCCCGGACTTGCATTCTAATACCAAAAGCGACGGAGTTAAATGGACCAATTAGAAAACCCTGATAAAGCTACGACCTACCATTGGTAGATCTCGTACAAGGCCAATCGGAGGCCAATCGGTCCCCGGGCACGTAAATCACTACGGGCCGAGACCAAGCGTCGAACCGGCCCGGAACTCCGCCGCCACCCGTGGAGACAAAGTGGAGCCCTATATATCAAAGACAGCTAGAAAGAACCAGCCCTCCGAACTTTCAAACTTTTCTTATCTACATTCGCAATTAGGTAACCGTTACTGTCCCTAGTCGCAAACATAATCAGGGAATGGACATTGATCCTTGCGAGTACCCTGTTGCGGCCCTAAGATTCCGCATCAACATAGCCTTTTTTCCACTCAAATTCTTACTCCTGAATTGCGCGAGACTAGGGGGTAAAACAGCTCGTAAGTCCAATGTTATTTTGTCGCCACATTATCTATACTGTAGTCGAAATCTCAAGCGTTACCAACATTGAGTGTAGCTAGAGTTTCTCTCTCAATTTCAATCCTTATCCTTGAAATACAGGTTATCCTGCCAAACAGCGTAATTTTGTTGTGATCACCTGACGTGACCTGTGTTTGCCAGGACTGCCAGTAGCTAGCTTCTCTTCCTCTCTCTCCTTTTTCCCAATGAATCAACTATCTCAATCTCTTCTCCTGCTCTATCAAAATGCAACCTTGGACGCCAAAGGGCCTAGGCACCCACCCCGACATTCCACAAACGTTATCAGATATCAAATGAGATTGATCATGTATTGCATTGCTATTATAAATGATACCATGTCAGATACGCAATCTGGTCTTCAACCTTTGCGAGGCAAATCTGGACCTTTCGGTAACATATTACCTGTAGGCACTATACCGTTAGTAGACACGATTTTCACATCTTGCTATGCGCCCCGATTTAGTTCAATAGTGCATAGCCTAGGCCCGGAGGTATTTATGATTTTTGAACGAATAATCGGTGCGCATGTGGAAGACACGTGCACATAATTGTGAAGGATCCTCGGAACGGAGGATCGAAATCAACTCGCCCTTGCGGACCCCTCCACCTACAAGTTTCAAGTAGAACAGGATACAGCTGACAGAAGCACTTCTACGGAGTCGACCGATTTGACTTCCCTTTTTATTCTACCTCTAGATTCGAATCGCGTTATACCCGATATTCATTAAGGTCAAGAAAAATGCAGTCCACCAAGCTCGTTCCCGCCAAGCGGATGTCAGGGCCCGAGGGAGACATCTGGTAGAATGCCACCTTGCGAGATAGCTTGTTTGTTCGGGAGGGGACGAATGACATTGCTAACACAGTATCATTCTTTTAGGTCCGTGGTGAATGAGGCAGTCAAGACGTCTACGATACAGCCAGTGATCAATCTTGGCCAGGGATTTTTGTGAGTACAGTTTACAGGTCAAATCAGATATCATTTGCAACAGAAGGTTGAAATGGCTCACATTTCAAAATTAGTGGTTATAATCCTCCGCGATACCTTCTGGATTGTCTCAAAGAGGCGATCGAGCGTGTTGAATGCAATCAATATTCTCCACCCCTGGTAGATACTTCCATCGACACTGGTAATATATAACCACGTTAGTTATGATGCTTACATTTCTTTATATAGGGCCGACCGCGTCTCCGTGAAGCGATTGCGGAGTCATATAGTACACACACCGGTCGCGAAGTTCCTTTGAACGAGATTTTGATCACCACGGGGGCCAATGAAGGTATCCTGAGCATTATCATGGCATATATTAATCCTGGTGACGAAGTCATCATTATTGAACCCCTATTCGATCAGTATGAAACGAATATAACCCTTTATTCAGACATTTGAATTACTAACGACTATTATACTCTCGCAATAGATTCATTCGCAATGTAGCTCTTGCTGGGGGCATTCCGAAATATGTGTCCTTGTCTCCATGTTCATACAATGATGCAAGACAAGCTGCAGAGTGGAAAATTGATATGAATGAGCTAGAGGCAAGCATATCGCCAAGAACGAAAATGGTGGTCAGTGCCGACTTGGGCGAAATTCCGAAGGGAAACGCCGAGGTATAAAGAAAGGATTACATTAGCTGACCGATCACTTGTTTTAGATTCTCAATAACCCGTAGGTTCCCATCATGGCCTGAGGCAAAGAAAAATCCATCCTGATGCTGTGATCCCTCGAACAGACATAATCCGACCGGGAAGTCGTTTAGACACGCTGAACTCCAGGCAATCGGTGATTTATGTATGAGACATTCACTGATTATCCTGGCCGATGAGGTGTACTCGCGATTTTCCCTTACTTCTCCCATAACTCATGTCGCATCGCTCTTCCCGGAGATAACTTTGACAGTTGGCTCCATAGGGAAGGATTTCGCTGCAACCGGATGGAGAGTAGGGTTCGTAATTGGGAAATCGTCACTTTTGGCACCCGTTGCAACTTCCCATCGGCACACTTGCTACGCGAGCCCAAGCGCTGCACAGGAGGCGGCGGCAACTGGATACAAACAGGCAGAGACGAATGGCTATTGGGTTCAGCTTCGGTCCAGTATTCAACAGAAAATGGAGACGCTTTGCACGGCCTGGGAAGGGCTTGGAGTGCCGGTCTGTATCTGTAATGGACTGTACAGGGTGATATACTTGATATACTGACTGGTACACAGTACTACAAGCCTGATGGTGGATACATGGTCCTTGTCAGTCTTAGTGGCGTCCAGATTCCAAGTGGTTATCCTTTTCCACCGCGTATTGCCGATGCGGATGATGAGACAAAGATGTGCTGGTTTCTGATTAACGAAAGTAAACAATCCTCTCCACATTTTGCACAGCTTGTGCCATACTAACAGGTTAATCACTTTCAGTTGGTGTTGCAGGTCTGCCGTCGTCTGGTGAGCTCTATTTCGTTTATCATCCTTCCATTCATGGTTGATTCTAATTGTGTAATAGGATTCTATGTTCGACCAAACGAATCAGTTCAGAAAGCGATGCTTTTTCGGTTTGCTGTGTGTCGCGAAGATGAAACCTTGGATGTTGCATGCAAGCGGCTGAAGAAGTTACAAGACTATATGAGCCCATCTGTTTCTGCATAGATTGCGATCTTCGATGGCGACGAAAAAAGTCTTCTCGTTGATCAAATGAATTTCAATGCATTTCTGTAGCCATGCTATCCGTGTAACCTGAAAAAGCCATACCCACTGTATTCTCGATCACTGATTACAAGCAACGTGATTATCGCGACGATGTTTCTATATCATTATACGTAAGAGAAAAAGGATGGGATTTGGAGGCATTTCTTCATTTTCATCAATGTATAGTAGTGAAATATTTACATTTAGCAGTATACACTTTTAAATCAAATTTTTATTGCATTAACAACATCCGTAATGATTAGCATATTCCAATGGCACTTCGCCTCGAAATATGTTGAAACGTGAGAGATCACCTTTGTACGAAGGGGCATAGCGGCCAGTGATAAATGGACTGTGTTTTGTCAATTTTCGTCCAAATTGGGAATTATTGCCTGAATTTTAGACCGCCTTCTACACCGCCCAATACCACATACTGTATACATTTGCATTTTCGCTACTCTTATCACTATGCCTACTTATATTGATATTGAACCTTACAAAGATAAGGTCTTCAAGCTTCTTATCCAAGGTAATACGCATGACAACATTCGCATCTATCACCATGATACACATAATGTGAAAATCAGCATCTCGAGAAGTACAGTAGTGTAGTAGGTAAGCGGTGGTAGGGTAAGAGTACGGTAGTCGAAAGTCAACTTCCTAAAACGGTGATGATATGCGGATTTGTATTGTAGGAAACGCTTTATTTCTTAAAGTGACATTTGCGCCTGATCTAGGGGGAACTGACCTGGAGATACCTAGCTTACTAAGGAATATGTAATAGTAATTCAGGTATTTTAATTTTTCTGCCCGTCTGAAATCAGGCACCAATGACAAAATACAGTCCATTTATCACTGGCCGCTATGCCCCTTCGTACCTTTGAGTTATTTGCTGCAGCTCGTGGGACTGCAGCGACTCTGACACCGGGCCATTTGACTTTCTATCTGTCGGGCCTTCAAGGGACTTTTTGTTAACCATTAAGCTAGCCAGAAGCCCTACCGCAGCAACGCAGATATACAAAATCCACATGGAACGAAGACTAGCGACATACGCTCCGCGGACTGCATTGCGCTGGTGGACGGGAAGTGATGCGATCAGGCCTACATTGGCTTCCGCACTAGACCCGTCAAAATGTGCGGCCATCTCATCTCCAAGGACACTTGTAAGTGCTGTGGCATGAGTTTGCATACTATGCTGGAAGATCACTCCTCCGATGACAACAGAAAGAGAGGTGGCGATATTGCGAGTGAACCCAAAAGTTGCAGTCGCGGTCGCAAAATCGCCCGGGGCAACGTGAGATTGCAGCGCGATCAGAGGCGACTGGAAATTCATGCCTACGCCAAACCCAGCGACGGCCTCAATCACTGCAATTTTGACTATCGACATCTGATCGTCGAAAATAATAAATAAACCGAATCCTAGTGTTAATATGGCCATTCCGGTCCAGATGGGCTCGCAAAAGTGGCCTGTGAGAGAGGGTAAGCCGGAAATTCAGGATGGAACAGAGTATTTGTCTCTTACCAGTGTGTTTTATGACGAATCCTGTGGCAATCCCCGTAAGACATTGAATGATAGCGATGGGAAGAATCAAAACTCCCGACATCAGGATCGATGTTCCCTTCACAGCCTGGAAGAAAAGAGGAAGGAAATAGAAGGCGGAGATATAGACCTGAATGATCCAATCCATAATCAATTGCTGATATCATGAGATAATTGACCGAAAAAACTCACAAAACCATGGCAAAAGCAAACCAACAATGATGCCACATTTGAGCGATGCTTGAAAAGACGCATTGGCATGATGGGAAACCGGGCGTATTTCGCTTCACTAAGCACGAACAAGGGGATCGTGATAACTCCAAATACAATGAGACATAACACCGTAGGCGACTTCCACGGAAAGGTTTCTCCTCCAAAATTCAGGCCTAGGAGAAGCATCAAAGTGACCCCTAAAATGGTGACAATTCCAAGCCAGTCAAGTCTTTTCAGGCCAGAACGGAAGGATAGTCGGTTTGCTCCAGCGTCAACGTTGAGAAGCCAGATCAGCATGACAAACGCCAATGCACTGCAAGGCAGGTTGATCCACCAATTCCACCTCCATGAGACGAGTTGAGTGAACAATCCGCCTAGGACTGGACCGATACCACTGGCCAGTGCCCAGACCACACTGGTTAGTCCCAGGTACATGCTCCTGCGTCTTTGTTACTGTTAGCGAAGCCCAGTAGTCACATCGGAGGTAATCGCCTGCGATATACCTTATATCAAACATATCTGTGATGCAGATATTGACGAGGATAACGACTCCTCCTGATCCGCTTCCCTGGATCGCACGGCCACTGAGAAACATCGGCATATTGGTTGATACTGCACAGAGAAGAGAACCGATGAAAAAGACCGCGACCGCAGTAAGCAGCATTGCTTTCCGTCCCCAGATATCGCTCAGTTTCCCCCATACTGGACTGGAAGTTGCATTTGCCAAGAGATAGGCAGAGCCGATCCAGGTGTAGCCTGAACCCGATCGGAAGTCTGCGACGATAGTGGGAATGGCGGGACTGGTGATTGTCTTGGAGCAGACTCGTCAGCTTTAGATGACTTCGTCTTCGGGTTGTCGAAAAAAACGTACAAAATCAAGAGCCGCCGTGAATAATGATAGCTAAGAAATGAACGTTAGCCGGTATGGCTGCTTCTACTGGGACTCCACCGGATCATACAAAAAGGCAGCTGATCACGACTAGCATCCGCGGCCGGCTGAGTGTTGGGGGCCCAGCTGACGCCCTTGTTGTGAGACCGCTCTCACTATTCTCCGTCGTTGACACCATGTTGTACTAATCCAGTATATTAGCAATAATTGTTCAGTAGGAGGGTTCCATCGGGAGAGGGGAAAAAGAAAGAGGTGGGCACGGGGGAAACCCCCTACTACTCTTACGGAGTGGGGATCTGTACGGAGTACAGGACGCGTATTACAGTACTCCGTACGGAGTACAGAAGCCGCTTGCAGGGATCTGCTTATCTTGCATCTACTAGTACCTAACACATGCAGTGATAACAGGGGTAATCCTGATAAGTGATATGGTCAAAATGGGATCAGAGCTGCGGACAAATATTCATCGCTAAGAGAAATCGGCGGTGGCCAGTGTCCCCCCTGATGGGAGGATATTTATATGTACGGAGTACTCCGTACCAATATCGTAAATCCACCTAGCATTCGTCTATCCCTCCTCAGAACCTCAGAAGCGCCCACAATTTCAATCTCACCAATTCCCATCATGTCAGCGATCTCTGCCAATGGTATATCCCAGTTACACTTTATTGACGATCTAATAACGCTACGTGGGGGCGAAAAGGAGCAGCCGGACATTTTGGCCTGTACAAGTGGCACAACCATAGGCCGCTACGAATACTTCACGGCCAAGAGACTAGATAATCTGATCAACAATGCGGCTCATGTTCTCAATCAACAAGGCCTTTCTGTTACGGTAATTAGCCCTACGACCACTGAATGCTCGGTACCTTGGTTTCCCCTTGGTATTCCTTGAATAAAAAGTGGTGATTAATATCCTGACTAACAATCGTACCACAAAGGGAGAGGAGCCGCGCTGTGTTGCAGTCCTTGGCACATCAAACCTGGAATACTTGACGAATATCTGTGCTCTCAGTCGACTCGGATATAGTGTTTTGATTATTTCCCCAAGACTATCTGTGTCGGCATATAACAATCTCCTCGATGAAACCAAATGCTCGACTCTTATGTATATGCAAGAGTATAGGAAAATCGTGGAGCAACTGTGCGAAGTACGCCAATCACAGCTGGCAACCACACCGATGCTTCAAAGACAAGACTTCGATCGAGATGGTATCCCTGAAGCAAGAATCAGGCGGACTGCACCAAATGCTGCGCTTGCAAGTCCACACACTGCCTTTGTGATGCATTCTTCGGGGTCCACAGGCGTACCCAAGGCTATTTTCCATTCTCACCGACGATGTTTGGAGAATTTTCAAAATGGGTTCGGGCTTTCTGCGTTGATAACCCTGCCTCTTTATCACACCTACGGCTTCTCTTCTTTCTTCCGAGCCGTGCATGGGAGAACTCTGATGTACCTCTATAACTGGAATGTGCCTTTAACGTCGACTAATGTTATTAAAACGCTTCAAGCAGCAAATCCTCAGCTACTCTCTACAGTTCCCTACACACTGGGTCTGTTGGCTGAATCGGAAGAAGGTATCAATGCCCTGAAAAATTGTGAATTGGTGACTTACCACGGAAGTGCGTGCCCTGATGAACTTGGGGACCGCCTGGTACGACAAGGAGTATTTCTTGTGGGTCACCTAGGATCGTAAGTAGCCTCAACTTGAACAATTTTACGAATTCCAATCACTAAAACTAGTCTACTGAACGATTCTAGAACAGAATCAGGACCGCTTGCAACCTCAAATCGAGCCCCCGAGGATACATCGTGGAGTTATTTACGATTCCTTCCATGCGTGAAACCATACGTTTGGATGAAGCCCATCGACGATAATGCATATGAGCTTGTCCTCCTGAAGGGTCTGAAAGCTAAAATCTTCTCGAATTCTGACACGCCACCTGAGTCATTTCATTCGAGGGACTTGTTCGAACCGCACCCCACTATCCCCAATGCTTGGAAATATATTGGGCGACTGGATGACCGTGTCACACTTCTCAATGGGGAAAAGGTACTCCCACTCCCCATTGAAGGCCTGATTAGACAGTCACCTCTTGTTAAAGAAGCCGTTGTGTTTGGCATTGGTAGAGCAGTACCCGGTATTATGATTTTCCGGAACCACGGGTTAGACATGTCTGACGATGAGTTTCTTGATTCTGTATGGCTGGTGATACAAAAAGCCAACAAGAGAGCAGAGGGATTTTCTCAAATTGGCAAAGATATGATAATTGTGCTGAGCGCTGAAGAATCCTATCCAAGGACAGATAAAGGATCCGTCATACGTGCCCAGACTTACAATGTGTTCTCTGGATTGATCGACGACGTATACCAGAGGCGAGATAATATCGAAGAGGGTGATCTAACACTGGAAATTCCTGAGACTGCAAATCTTATTCTGGGCTTCTGCAACAGCACACTAGAGCTTTCCGTTGATTCTGTTCAAAGTGATCTCTTTGCATCTGGCCTTGACAGTCTGAAGGCCATTCAATTATCAGTCTTCATCCGAAAGAACTTCAATCTTGGTGGGAACGGTCCTTCTATCGGCCAAAATGTCATCTATGACCATGGATCGGTCAATCGTCTCGCCGAATTGGTCTACCATTCAAGAGTGGGAGCTAGCCTGGAAGCCGTTGATGATACCTCTACAATCAATGCATGGGTCGAGAAATATTCCCAGTTCGAGAATCCGACCTCCCCCGCTGCGAATATGCCCAAGTCCTCTCGCCATCGAATCGTGAGTGAAACTCTAGCCCTAATGTCCCGCTCTCATCGTGCTTACATATGCAGATTTTGACTGGAGTTACTGGATCCCTGGGAGCTCATATTCTAGCCAAATTGACGCAGTCACCGCATGTTGAGATCGTTTATTGCCCCGTTAGAAAGCTAGACGATGTGGATGCAATGTCAAGAGTCATTCAATCATTGCGACAACGGAAACTCTCCCTTGATCAAGATTCATCAGCCAAAGTGATTGCCCTATACAGCGACATCGGCAAGAATGACTTTGGCCTAGAGACTGCCATTTTTGGAATCATGAAAAAAACGGTTTCTCTAATCATACACGCTGCCTGGTCCGTTAATTTCAACCTCGGGCTCTCAAGTTTTGAGGACCAGATAAAGGGTCTATCAAACTTGATTCAGTTTTCGCTAGATGTCGAACAATCTAAACCTGCGCGGTTCTTATTTTGCTCCTCTATATCGGTTGCTAGCCGAGCACCCATAACTACAGATGTTGCCGAGAGTCTCATAACTGACTACAATCATGCTTCAAGGACCGGCTACGCACGTTCAAAACTCATTAGTGAGCTCATCATCGGCAAAGCCGCTCAAAAGGGTGCTCGAAGCAGTATCCTGCGCATTGGGCAAATCGTTGGTGATAGTGTCCATGGCATATGGACAAACATGGAGGCCATTCCATTAATCATTCAGTCCGCGCGTGCTATCGATGTACTGCCTCAACTAGATGAAGTTAGTCTTCCCCCAAGTTGATATCTTGAAATATGTGTTCTAACCTGGCTAGACCTGTGCGTGGATACCGGTGGATTATCTCGCCGAGACAATTGCCGAACTTTCGTTTACTACCAACCAAATGCATTTCGCCGATGACTCTAATTTACCATTGGTTTACAATATTGTCAACCCGACCGAGTTCCATTGGACTAGAGACATGCTCCCCGCAATGAAGGAGGCCGGGGTGGAATTCACACCTATTCCCCCGTCCGAATGGGTAAAGCGACTAGAAAAAGGCGACACAGATCCCTCTAAAAATCCTGCCATCAAATTGCTGTCCTTTTTTCAATATCGCTATGGTGGAAACACAACCCATGAGTATCGACAGCCACGTTTTGAAACCACCCAGATACAAAGGGACAGCCCATCCCTAGGCAAAATACCCAATATCATCAGCGCCGGACTGATGAACAAGTTCATTGCCGTATGGGACGAAAAATAGAACCTGAAATCATCCAGGCTGATTTCCCTTTTGGTACGATTGATAGAAGATAAATATCTTCATACCTTGATGAGAAGACCAACTGACTAATGAGCCTGCGTTAGGTCTGTCGATAACTTTCTTGAAGAGGTTTTACTAAAGGCTAAGGTATCCTCGAAGGGATAGACTCTTAGCTTTGTCAACGAGCCGTTTCAGAGCGTCCGTCGCACTGTACGGCTTTTGCGGTTTGGCATATCGCTTTCCCCTCATGTTAGGGAAGCAGAAGAAACTGTGGAAGAGGGGCGGAAGAGGGGTGGAAGAAGGGTAGAAGTGTCCTGCCGGAGCTTGTATACATCGCAACATTTGAAAGAATAATCAAACAGAAAGTCGTCATTTGAATCGGTCTAACCCCTGGTCTCGATTGCTCCAACGGGTACTGGTGCTTTGGGAAATCCTCTTAGGATGTGGTGATCCGGCCGTAGAATTTCGGCCTTAGAATTTCGAGATCGCTTGTTGTTGACAATATATTTTTCCACTAGAGTTCATGGTTAGAAAAGTTGTGTACGTTCCACTAACAACACTAGAAGTTCTATAATAGCCAACGCTATATCCGTTGACGTTACTAACACATACGATATCTACTAAGTCCCCTATATACCCTTTAACATATTTTCCTCTACCTGGATGCAGTGATATCATTCCATATTAACAGCTAACCACCTATATGTCACTCGGATAATCATTTGCAACAGCATCTAGCATTCAAGGGACTACTCTAAGATGGAGAAAGGAGTCCTAGCAGATAATGCATGGAAATTCATCAGGCCTTTAGGTCACGGCACGGCAGCGGCAACTTAATACCACGACCGTTCCAACGTTGACTAGAGGTGTATAACTAGCCGAGGTGCATTGATTAATTGCATAATAAAAAGACCTGATATTTTTGAAAGCACATTAATATGGCGAGCTTTGAATTTACCAAGATACAACATTAGCCTTATCAAAATTATTCATGTTATCCAGGGCATTTATTTACCTGTAATGGTATTCAGGGCATTTAGGTGAATGACCTGAATAGACTGGAGAGTAGGGCGGCAACGACTTTCCAAACAACAAAAACAAAAACAAAAACATACAACAGTGAGGATTCGCTGGTGGTCACCCACCCAACTACTAACTCACCGGCGTGTGGCTTGAGTACGGCTGAGCGGACGGGAAGCCCTGTTTTCCACACCCTGTGGTCGTATGTATCATGTGACGTGTGGGAATGGATTATCAAGTAAATATTTGGGGATGGTAGGCGTGTATGCCAATCGTGAGAATCTAATGAGTAGTGCAAGTATATGGTGAAACAATAGATCCTCAGGGGATGGTAGGGACGGGGACTCCTTGAGATGAACCAAAAATGACAAAGCAAGTACAATACTAGTATTTTAGGGATGAGGGATGTTATTATACAATATCTAACTTAGACGATGAAAAAGATCAATGCTCAATAAAGTCCCGGTGCGGTAGTCGTCAGGTTATCAGGTTATTAGGTGGTAATTTACTATGTAGTTGCTTCTAGTTGGTCATATATTACTTTTATGTCGTATTCTATATTTTATCACTCTTCTTTAACTTGAAATATGCGCAACAAATTTTCTATATATAACATTTCATTAAAAGATGGTGGTGGTTTGCTTGGAAAAGTTGTCAAAATATCCTTGATTAATTCCACAATTTTTTAGTGATACTTTCCAAGTGTACTTTACTAGAAACAATAGTTCTTTAGTATGATTAGAACTACAATACCAAAGTGCTGAATATACTGAATGCGTACCTAGGTACTCTATATAAAAATGCCCAACGTATGGATATACCTCTTACACTTCTAACCCTCCTATTGTGACCAACAACTTATATTATATCATGCTCTCTAACATCAAAACTCATACATACGACCATAGCGTGTGGAAAACAGGGCTTCCCGTCCGCTCAGCCGTACTCAAGCCACACGCCGGTGAGTTAGTAGTTGGGTGGGTGACCACCAGCGAATCCTCACTGTTATATGTTTTTTGGTTTTTGTTTTCCCAACCAGGTCGATCAACCTGGGATCTTGGTGTTCTGATCCAGCAGAGCGGAGAGGGGGATATACTTAACTCCCTGCAAGTTGGAACCATAAACTTCAATCATTGGCCTCACACTCTTATGTGGATAGGGAGCGGAGTTTTAAAGGGATCGACAGACTTCGCCAGGTAACAGATACGTGTCAGCAAAGAATTGTCAAGGTACATGCCGCGAGCCGAGAGCGATGTTAATTGATAAAAGACTTGCTGGAGGAGGGAGTTTTGGTTCCTGGTGGGGAAGGCTTGCTACAAGCCCCCGGGGGCGGCAAAGGAGGCTCAGGGACAGTGGGGCGTAGATCATGTATATTACGAGGGGTAGATGTGAAATTTATATCCCGAACAGAAGATATTGAGAGATTGCGAGAACAGTCCTTTCCCGTAACACCTGGATAATTGAGAGGACAGAAGAGAACCTTATAATTAAAGAACCAGAAGATGGATGCTACGGAGTTTAAAAGAGAACAGCAAACGATTCATCAGTGCCATAACCATTAACAGCAGGTTAGAATATAACTAGTCACTTCAATGTATCCACATATACACACAAAATATCAGACTCTCTTGCATCCCCTCCAGAACGTACTTCAGGTCAGTGGTTTCGGGTTGCTTTAGATCGCGTTGACATGGTCAACTACAGCACATTTCCAGTCATTGGATTCAAGGTAGATGGTGTAATGGTCATTAGGAGACGGTCCAGTAGATAGCTGCTGGCCATACTGCCAGAACATGTCAACGGCCATTCCAGTGGTGGCAAGGGAGGTATCCTGCCACTGGAGTGAGTCAGAGCAGTGGTTATCCTTGATGCCATATTCTTCGAATAAGCACGGCTTCCCGGCAGCTTTGCAAGCAGCGGCATGGGACTCAATCCAACCGTTACCCCAGCTGTTGTTAGAGATGCCCCCTTAAACCGAATTAACTACTGCACAGCTGAGGCATAGAGAGGGGGTCTGTCACTCACAGTCAGCCACGTATAAGTGGAATGTGCCGAAATCAATATCCGGGATAGAAAGAGTCTTAGCGAAGTCGTTGCCTTCGTAGGTCGTGTAGGGGTAGGAGTTATCTGAGCCGATGGTCAAGCCCATGCCCTCTGTAAAATATATTAGTATCGTAACTAATTTATATTAGCAACAAAAACATACCTTCGCCAGTAGTCACCATATGGTTTGCGTCGAGGGATTTGATATATGCAGCAGTCGTTTTGACCCAGTTGTAGATAACGTCAGTGCTGCAACCCTGACAGCGAGCTTCATTGGCTAACTCCCAGGCAAAGATGGCAGGAGAGTCCTTGTACCGAGAAACCACGGCCTTGATATATGCTTGATAGACACCTTGGATCTTGGTATTAGTGAACCACTCGACCTTGCTGCCACCATAGGCATTGATGTAGGCATTCATGCCACCATAGTCGTTCCAGTTGTTGACAAAAGGAATAATCAGTTTAATTCCGTACTTCTCCGCCGCGGAGACCACATAGTCAAGGCGTTGTAGACCGTTCGCCCCGGTGTTGATAGTGGTCGTACCGGTTGATTGGTCATGGTGCTGGAAGTAAACTGTTCCAGAGGCGGGGATGCTATTTACATCATTGAATCCCCAGGTGCGAAGGACCTTGAGTCCTGTCTCCTGGAGATGCTTGAACACGGAGTCGACATCTGCATTGTTCGTCAAGAATGGTAGCCAGTACCCATTGGTGCCAGCAAAGTACTTGGTCTCGCCGTTGATGTTGAATTTCAACCCGTCTGCTTTCGGGAACGATGTACTGTTGGGGCTTGTAGGGGTTGCTGAGGCCGAGGTAGTCGTAGTTACAGCCGAGGTGGTGGTCGAAGTGGAGGTGGTTGACGTGGTTGACGTCGTAGTGCCTTTAGAGACGGGGGTTAGCTCTCCGGGCTGCCAATAACGTGCATCATAAATCTCTCACCAGGCTGGCAGCTGCTAAACCATTCGTTTATATAAATGCATGACCATCCAGGCTCACAGGTGGTTGGGCCGGTGTAGGACAAGCCTCCACACTGTCCCCAAGAGCCTACCTGGGCTGATACATACGGTATCATACCCAATGCCACGACAGAGGAGAGAGCACGCATTGTGAAAATTCCGGTTGGTGCTAGATGGGGTGATGTGTTGCTGAACGTGAAGCCGATGCTGCGATGGAAAAGAAAAGACCCCAGAATCAGGGAAGAGGGGGTGCCTTATATATCCCAAAGCCACAGCATGGACTCTGATGCCGGTTAACATTTAATCGTATCCGAAGGCCCTTCCAATGTCACACGATACCAGGCTGTCATCCATACTTCCAGTCTTCACAGAAAGGGCCAATCAGATTGGGAGTTGGGAAACTTGGCATATGCTACTCCGTAGTCTGATTGAACTACTCCGGGCGGAGTCCATAATCGGATCCCTTCCGAATCGGGAGTTAGTGATTTTCGAACTGCTCACCCCACTAATAGGCTTGTCGGGAATTACTTTGTGCCGTGTCGTTTTCGGATAGGTTCGGTCTAGGTCTAAAGGAAGCCACCTAAAATTACTGCAGAATCTCCTAGATTCTTCTTGTCCAATCCGACATTGTCGTTGCTCCGAATTGACACGGTGGTGGTGCATGGCAAGGTAACGTACCCCACGATCCTTCCCGGCTCCCCGTGCTGAAAACAGATGAGTTTCTGCACAGCATAGTGCGAAATCCGGGGTGAACTTTCTGGGGGAAGATCCAAAAGAATTACTAGTTACTGGTGTCTCCCTCACTTCTCCATCCTTCGAGGTATTCGCTACACATTTGGCCCGCTGTTCAAAAATAGTTCCACAGATGAGAATCAAATCTGTTCCTTGATATTTGAAGCCCGGGTTGTATCGGCTTCAAGCGAGGCTATAGTAGCCTATGTCTCACATGCTAGCCAGAAAACCCTATTTTCTAAGTTAACTGCAATTGGAACGGATGTCCGTCTCGCCATACCCTAGCGGCTCCTGAGTGCCTATTGTGGAAATACTGTTTAAAATCGAATGTTAAGCGTTACTATTTCCAAGTCCCTGGGCAGTTAGGTTGTCATGTATCTAAGTTGAATATATCAATGTACAATAAACTATATTCCCATCTTCCTATACCTTCTTGTATTAACGCTAGCCCTTGGCGTCACGATAGTTCCTTTCGTTTATAGCCTACATGACTAAAACCCACTCCAATGTAAGATATCGAATAAGATACCCGCATGTACTAGTATTTTTAACATTATAACATTTCGTCGTGCGAAACGTTGTGCTGGGCTTCCAATTGTGCAAGCACAGTCGCCGAATTGGCATTAGTCGGATTTTGAATCTATTCTGTATGACATGAATAATAGATTGACTCGTTCTCCCATTTATCACAATCCTTCTCTGGGTGCGACGGCCGGTGATATCGTAGTTCAACTTTGGATTCGTCGGTTCGGATCTTCACGTCGATACAGTCGACCCGAGCAGCTTCAAGGATGATATTACCTTGCTTCACCCCATTTGACTCCACACGGACCACTCTCTTCAAGGATAGAGTTGTGGCAGACACCCAGTAGTCTTTTCCTGTCCACTCATCTAATAAAGAACATATGTCACGACGCACTACCCAATTGCGACATTTGGCCACAGACCACAAAAGCGCAGGCAGGACAGAAACTCTGTAGACAAACAACGACAATGGGACATCATTGGAGCCCGACCCTGCCAGGACATGCGCCAGTTTTATAATACGCTGGAACCGGTCCAAATAAAGATCATATGTCATCTCATTTGGGTCGGGACTCGACGCCACAGCCAACTTGATATCGATGATCCCGCCCCATAATGCGATGAGTTTAAGCGCATCACAGTCATCCGGCGCTAGACTGTTAGCCTCGACTAGAGAAGCCATAAGACGACTTCCCCAGAGCCGAAGCTTCCTCAACGCCACGGCTGCGCCGCGACCGATAGAGCTTGCGGGTTCAATGCTACATCCAGTAGGAGAACCCTCGAGTATCAAGCCTCCAACAACCACCACAAATTGTTCAACACGGTGCATTTGGTCCATACCGGTAGACGGCGAAGTCACAACTTTTGGTGGAGCGACTGCAGTGTTCGGCGAGACCGAGTGCTCGTCATGGAAGAGTTCGGGATCCTCCGCAAATAGCTCGGGATAAGTGCAAATAGACCAATGGACGTGGATCTGGGCAAACAACTGTCTCAGTGCCATGCCAGCGAAACCTTCATCTTTTTGGATGTCCCATTCTTTGAAAAGTTTATATCCGAAAATAAGATGATAACGAGAAGCAGAGAGATCGCCCTGGAACATAGCAAGGGTGGTTAAAATGATACAGGCGACGAGCACTACATGTTTGTGTGTTCGGCTTGACTCGTCCCGGCGTAACAGTTCCCGAGCGAGACTTTCTCGAAGGCAGGTGATCGCTTGTGTAGAATGATGGAGAGCCATAAGGTTTTCTCGATTTTCAGCATGGCTCGGTTGGACCCGTTCAAGCTGATGATGATATGCACTAATAGCAATCGCAGCATGGCGGACCGCAGGATGCTGTTCACAGATCTGAAGGACTAAGCCATCCCAGAATGAGTTTTGAAAGTATTGCGAACATCGAACCGCCGTGCGCTTGCGGTAGAAATCCAAATGCCATCGCGCATTCCAAGTGAGATCAGTCTGGTTGGCACTGCTCAAAGGAATCGGAATAGCAGCGACAGATGGGTCGATTGTTAGGCCAGATCTGGTTTGTACGGCTGTTTTTTTGTGGTAATTGATGAGACCCCTGGCTTCGGACTCACGCCATTCTCGCGTCCTCTTATCGATGACCGGCAGGTAGCCATCGCATTGCCTGCCCGAGCTTGTACATCTGAGACATGCTGGCTGAGTTTCGTCACATTTTTTATGTCGGATCCTTTCCAATGTTAGTTGACAGGTCACAAATTGTGTTTGAGTAACTCACTTGCACGTTCGGCATCCTGAGCGCGAATTCGAATGCTCCGATCTAATTTTTCGGTTTGATTGTTCTTCGCCATGCATTATTCCGTGTGTTTCAGGATACATCAAAAGGAAGGTACCAATGTATCTAGTATTTACCCGGCAGTTCTCGGATAGTTAAGGTTCTGCAGATGATCTGAGGTGAAGTTGGAGACTCCCGAGGTCCACTCTTGGCGAAGATCAACCTAGTCTCATCTGGGCACGAAGGTCAAGAAGACATATACTGAACGCTATCGCGAGATTGGCCCGGGGTTTCGCAACAGCGGGTTACAGGGAAACTAGAGATTGAGAAGAATAGAAAGACAGATTCGTTGGGAATACCATATTCTCCATAGTTTATATTCTTCTGGATTGGTCTGTAGTCGGTTAAACGGGGTTCGTCCGGTTGATCCCTTTCACTCGCGCGTGACCTGTTAAAGAATATTATCGGAAAAAGGTCGTCGCGATCCCGATATCCTGAGAAGGACCATCCGAAGCGGATAAACAATACTCCGCAAGATATATGTAGCATGTCACTCCCTTTAGTGGAATACACTTAATGACACTTGCACTTCTGCTACATACGTCTTCACTGCACAGCCTCCAGGGCTACTTATTCTCATTACGTGACCTGTTGACAATCCCGAGGTTTCATTTGCATTGAGCCACGCAGGGAAAGCCAGAGTTTCAGCAGACAGAAATAATGGCCTATCACGATCTTCACTCTTTTCGCATATCTTATCTAGGAGCGGCGGACTTGCTACGTCTTTATGGCTACTAGAGCTAGGCAACACTAGCAAACTAATATTTTGCGCATCGAGTACCATGATAAAAATTCGATATATCCAACCAAGTAGGATATCAAAAACAAAAACATACAACAGTGAGGATTCGCTGGTGGTCACCCACCCAACTACTAACTCACCGGCGTGTGGCTTAAGTACGGCTGAGCGGACGGGAAGCCCTGTTTTCCACACCCTATGGTCGTATGTATCAGGTTACTTGTCGAAAGGCATTATAGAATAGAGTTAATTAGGTTGTTGGAAGGAGAGCGTCGCGCGACTAGTAAAGCCCGTAGAAGCCATACATTGAACTTGGATACTCCAATAACACAATCCAGAGCACCAAACAGGCCTATTATTATGCAATTACCAAGCGACGGAGTCGATCTCTAACCGGTGAATGTCTTACACAAAAGAAAAAAGAAAGCCCCAAACTCCAAATCTACTTTAGCCACCGTCGCAAGTCAGCAGAAGGACTGAGTCAGCCAACCCAATAAACGAGTGATACCAAATAAGCATCCCGGAAAAAAAAGGAAAGACCGCATTGAAGGCAAAGAAATAAAATCCATGGATCCCATAAACGCTGCGAACCTCTGTTGCGCCTATTGTACGACGTGAACGCAGATGCAAGTCATTTACGAACCTCAAATCGTAACCCATCCTCATTATTCCGAGAGCAAGGTCATGGGCTCCTGAGAGCTCGAGACACCCGCGTCAGGAAATCGGTCTTTCAGCGTAACCATGAGAGCCGGCTTATCCCAGAGGAAATAGACTTTCTGGTCGGCCCAGTTGGCGCTCTCTGGGCATAGGGTTATGTCGAAGTGGTAGAGGAGTTTGCAGAGGATGAGGCGGATTTCACAGTTCGCTAGACTATTAGAGGGAATAGGATGTCAGTATTTATTGAGATGGTGCAATGTGGATAAAGGGGGAAACGGCAAGGAACGCACTGTTTCCCAAGACAGACGCGCGGCCCGAGGCTGAATGGCTGCAGGACATCTTTCTTATCATTCTCAAAGGGGGGTCTGAGCCCAGCCAGCGCTCTGGCATAAACCTATCCGGGAAGACGAAGTTGGACTCGGAGTGGTAGGAGGCGTAGTGGTGACATGCCACAGCCGTCTATTCGCGATTAGTACGCAGGGTACGATTGTGACATATTGAGGTGAAACACATATACACACATCCTCAGGGAGAAAATGGCCGTCCACGGCTGCTCCGCCTTGCGGTATAAGGCGCGACAGACTCGTTACGAATGGCGGGTAGATACGCAGTGACTCCTCGATGACAGCGTTCATGTAATTAAGTTCCTCCACGGCGCGGAAGGTCATGTCACTGTCCTTTTTGAAAGTGGAGCGGATCTCTGCGACGAGTTGGCTCATGACGTGGGGAGCTGTACACAGGTAGAAGATGCAGCCGGATAGGAGGGTTGCGGATGTTTCGCTGCCTGCCACGATTAAACTGTTATTGACTAGCATTAGCACGGTATATCAATTTCCCAGAGGAGCAATGCGAAAAAGAGAAGGGGAGAAGGAACTTTGAAGTAACAAAGTCACGCACATGAAACCATTAGAATGAATCTCAGCCCGAGTCATAATACGCTCGCTCTCGCGATATTGGCCCTTCTCCTCGCTCAGTCCATGCTGGAGAATAGCAGACATAAAGTCCGGTCGGGCCATATTCGACTCCAAGCGACGATCGACCTTTTGCGCGCTCAGATCAAAGTGTTCCTGTCCAACGCGCTTCACTTCTCGCGGAAGGAATAAGTCCAAGAGGCCCTTCAGCATGGGGAACTGATTCACAACTCCAATGTAAGCAAGAGCCTTCATGGAGCTAAAGATCAACTTAATCCACGGGTGAAGCTGGCTGTCCTTTAGGCAGTCGAAGGACTCGCCGAACATCAGATCGCCGGTGATATCAAAAGTGGTGAAGTTCATCCAACTCTTGATATCGACGATGGATATCCCCTGCCAAATTTGAGCCCGCAATTTGGTGATCAAGGTATCGACATACCCTGTGATAAGACCTTCTTGGTCTCTCAAAGCCTTCTCGGAGAAGGCATGGGCTAGCAGCCGTTTCTGTCTTGCGTGGGTCGCATGGTCGACCGCACAGACCAAATGATCGACACCATTCGCAGGGGCTATGTAGTGGCTCCGATTCTTGGGAAAGCAACCACCAGGTCTGGCGCCGTAGATATCGCGAAAGGCCTCTGCCGTATTGAAGGCCAACTCATTGGGTCCAAGACGCAGGATGGGACCATACTTCTTGTGCAGCGCCAGAATGTCCAGGTGGTTATGGCCACTGATGACGGAGAGATTGGACGGGATGCGAGATATCGCCCATAGCTTTGGACCGGGGAAGTGACGCAAAGGCGACAAGTAGAAGGCATAGACGATGCTGTAGGTGACCCAGACTAAGAACTGTTGATTGCATGTTGATTAGCGCGGCTTACTCTGCAAACGCCTGTCAGAGGGGAAGGAGTAGTTAGATTGGATTGCTCAGAGCTGCTGTGTTTCCTCGGGGAGTTATGTTGGGAAGGACTGGGCTCTACTGTAGGGTTCTTTTCCTGCATGAAACAAACGAGGGTTGGGAGTACGGGTGAATGCAACTTACAAGGCATCCTGCAGCCACGCCCCAAAACCCAGGGTCTAAGGTTGCCCAAGACATGGTGAGATTTGAAGTAAAAGAGGTCATGGAGGTCCACAGGGTCATGCACCGCCCTGAAGCCATATTTAGTTCAGGGTCATCTGGCTGGTTTCTTTTCTGGATAGGAATGGGATTTGGTAAAATGTTTCTCTTTTTCGAGATTTCAAAGGGCAATTCGACACTGAACTGAGACCAAAAAGAGAAAAGAACATAGAAAGGCTGAGTTGTACCAGTGGAATGCGGTTAGTGGCAGACGTCAAGGTGAGGGATAACATCGGGGCCAGGCGGAAGGTGAAGGCGTAGCACAAACGGGATATCCCATCCCCCCATCCAAACACATAGAGCCATATCAAATCTGTCTACAATATTTCTTTGCCTCCGAACATCCTCGGGAAGATCCCTGGTCGAATTGCTGACTCAACTAGGACTGAGACGGCTTCCGACCGTAAACGACATGCAGCTTGCAGTAAGTATGCACAGCGGGATTCTTGAGATCTTTGCGCACCCCCGCCAGGAAAACCTGAGTATCATTATTCGACCATCCCAGTACACGAGTGAAAAGAGCCAGCGAGTAGGATTCAACCGCCATGAGAAGGGAGCATTGGTTGTACCGACCAATTTCCTTTTGCACGGGATCCCTAGCCCAAACACTCGATGGAACCTAGAAAACATAACACATGTCAGTCATGACGGAAGAGGCAAACAAAAAAGGCAAGACCCAATCAAACAGAAGTCTTGGGGGGCGAGGGGTAGGGTCGCACCTTGTACACCTCATCTAGAACATCTTCAAAACCAGCCTCAACCAGCCGCTGCCGGTGACCTTCGGCGATATTCATAGGTCGGTGAAATGCCTCGCTGGCCTGAGTCAGCCTCTCAAGAAACTCGCACAACGCCGGCGCAAGACGGATCGAATCATCGTCCGATTTGAGCATCACTTCAAACTCCTGCAACTCAACCCATCCACCGGGACGCAGATGCTCGTAGCTCTGGTACATCAGCCGCGGCCAGTCGGCGATAGCACCGCCCAGATCCCGGGCATGGATGAAGTCGAATGGTCGGCTTGGGCTGTACAGCCATTGCGATTCGGCGTCGTCCACCACAAAGCGGAGGTTGGGTGGGACCCATGATGGCTGTATGGGACTTAGATCGGTACCTGTTACCTCAGCACTGGGGAAGCTGTCTGCGAAATCGATGGCCCAGATCCCGGTGCCGGTGCCGATGTCGAGAGCCCGCTGGATGTGGTTGTTCAGTGGGGCTCGGAAGAGCCGGCCGTTTAGCACGAGATTTCGAACGTGGTGGAGAAGATCTTGTCGATCTTGTTCTGGTTCATCGTTGGGAAGGACGTAGTGGCCTTCGCGGTATGAGTGATAACGTCTTCCATTTTCGTAAGCGTAGTTTTTCACGTCAGATAGCAATGAGGCTGTGTAGCTAGATGTGTTCTCTGATTGTCCATCATCGAAGACTGAGTCAGAATCATCAGTTGTTGATACCACAGATGATGTGTCTCCATTATCGTCGTTGGTGTCTGGTGATAAAGAATTCACAGGCAGAGATGGTGGTGACGGAACGAGGGTAGAAACATCGTAGCCCACTTCTGGTACGGACGTGGTCGGGCTCATTGGAGCCGGTGGCAAAGAATGCGGTATTGAAATATTCCCCGTTGAAGTTGAAACTTCAATTTCGATGAACGAGGCGCCTGATCCAGGTATCAATGGGTCCAAGGCCTCGCCGTCACTACCCTCGGAGCTTTCCTCCGGAATTGAGGCCAGTGCAGGCGATGGGAGAATACTCTCCTTTGGATGATTGATATCAGCTTCAAGTACAGAGTCTAGCAATGGAAGTTCAGGTATATCCGGCAGGCCAGACGGACGAATTATTGGCGCTAGAATTGAAGAAGTGGGCGGCAATCGCCTAGTGAACTCTGAAGCTTCTTGCATTGCCGATTCCATTTGGTCGAAAGTCCGTTTCAACGGAATACAAGGGACAGGCACCGACATGGTCTCCAGACCTGGGTTGTCTGGCGTCATTTTCGTGGAATTTGGGACGTAGTCAGACTGCGTCGAGATTTGCGGAGAATCAGGATTCCCTGTCACGGCTGGATATGTGTGAGAGGACAATAGATCGGTACCCAGTTCAATTCTCATGTTGCGTCGCCGGTCGTCCAGGCACACGGGGTAAATACAAAGGAAGTCAATCATCTCGGAAAGAGGTAGCCCTAGAGAGCCAACCTATGCTGTAACGATCTTTGACCACGCTTGAACAATGGACTACTTAGGAGTATCCTAAGGAAGGAAAAGGCTAAATAGGGAACAAGTTGCTTTAAGCGAAAGAAGTCGAATTCTCATGGAATTGGCCCTTTTACCAGTGTATCACAAGGAATATCAAAAAGGAAAAGTGCCGGAGTATATGGCCAATTCTAATATTCTACAGGGGTTTGCGACATATTACCACAATCGCGCTTTTTGCCAGCAGAAAATCAAGGCCAGTGTGTAGATTTTAAATAATATTACAAAATTTTCCTTTGCATGAGGCGAAAGTGAGGGGATACATATAAGTAGATTCAGGATCTCATCACAGCCCAGCCCGATGCGTTGAGGAAGAAGCACATACCCACCTATGTATTACTTTGGGATTCATACATGGACGCAAGTACACTCGTGGCTTTGAGGACGTATTCCCCAACATTCAATATCAAGGAGCGTAAGGTGACTGAGAATAGAGGAGCCGTGCAACAGTTCTAGCTGAGGGGGCTTGAGAATCGGCACAGTTTCCAGGTGGGCTTTGGAGGCAGCGATGGGGACAACAAGTTGTCAACACAAGTGGCAGGTTACAAAACAATGCCATGGGTTTGAACGAGCGGACTTCAACATTTTAGGTACTTGCTCGGCAGGTCCTATTGCCCAAGCCGGGATGCTTGTTGCTTCAGCTGAGGGTGGTCAACTCACCATGCAAGCTAGATCATTGATAATGACTATATATATGACTGGCTGGAATGATGATGAACCGAGAGAGGAAAAGAAGGTTGATATCGTATGAAAAATGGGTTATAGGCCAAAGACACAAAGACAATCATAAAGCCCTTTCTATATCGCAGGCGGTAGAAAAGGCGGTACTATGATTGCCCTCTTAAGGAGATTATGTATCCATGCAAGAGGCCGAACCCTGGTTGACCTTGAAATCTTTTCTCCGAATGCTTTACCTCTGTGGACATCGTGTAGTATTTCATGATGGCCTGTGCTTTCTCTGTCTATTTCTCAAAGCTCGAAGGATGCCACTGGCCAGGTAATCGCGTTACACGGCGGCAAGGATTAATGCCCGGATTGGATCGGCGGGATTGATATCCTGTCAAGGGTCGGACAGGGTGAGAATAATATGTTGTCAGCTATCCGATGACCATTCTAATGAGGTAGTTTGTGCGATGTTTCATGCTGGTTATGGGGGTTTACTATTATTCGTTGAAGTAGACATCATCTACGTGCAGGAATACTTCACTGAGAGTTGAATTGATTTCTGTAAGCCATACAGTATCTGCATTGCAGTTGCAATCGCGGCTGGAGCATCGGGGTATTATCTCATTCGTCATCATTCATGCGCCCGGATCACCTAGAGTCGAGGGGTCGGTTGTGTCTCCATCAATTAATTCCCACCCGGGCCTCGAGAAAACCGTACACCCTTTCCTACTCCAGGTCCTTCGGTCTTTTCGGGCTTGACTTCTAGTCCTGCTTGGAGGACAGCGGCATGTAGAATCCGCCAATGGGCCTCCTGGTTAAATTCGCGTATGCTCTCCAGGGTGGTACGCTGCACCTCTGCCCGTAGGTCGATCTGGTTCGACACTAGCAATCCCTTCTCAAGGTCGATGCGAGCGTTCAGCACACTATCCTGGATGAGCCCGACCAGTTCTTGCACAAACGGCGAGGAAATGTCCGTGGGACGCGCTTCGCCGCCAACGACGGTAGGGGCAAAGATCTTCGCCATGGAGTCGAGTGTGACACGGCTGAAAGGAATCATGTACTGCTCGATAGACTTGGTGCGGATGCGTTTGTACAATTGCGGGATGTGACGCTGAAGGTGAATGTCGAGGAGGTAGTCGGGGCGATAAGCTTCGAGAATGTCAAGGCATTGGCGGAACTTGAAGTTGCAGAAGAAAGCGATCGCGCGGCGGATGTGAGGTTCGAGTTCGAGGAAGTTGCGGAACGTCGGGCTGTCAAGCACGTTTTTCTGCAGCTCGTCACGGTTCATAGAGGCGAGAGCACATAGACCACCATAAACAGCGACATCGTTGGGGGTGATGACTTCATTGTAGGTGTCGCCCAGCTCCGGCGGGACGGACAAGAAAGAGTTTGCTGCTTCGAGGTATGAACCTTGGTGCATCTGAGACAGAGCTGAAGCGGCTGAGATTTTAGATAGGTTTCTGGCTGCGTCCTCTGGCTTTGACTGAGAGTTACGCAGTCGGTGCACGTTCGACTGCACAGACATCCAGTCCCCACGTTCTGTAGCGACGTTGACCATCTTGAAGAGCATAGAAGTGATGTGGTTCGGGGTAGTGCAGTAGTCTCTCATACGTGAGTAAGCTTTAGAGGCAGCGGTCAGGTCACCAGTCTCGTAATGATGGTTGCCCAAATCCTCGTGGCCCATCTATAGAGGTCAGCATCACGCATGTTCCAGCACAATATTCTCACTCCTTACCCGGATGCTCTCTTTAATCAAATTATTCTTGTATCCCCGCAGCTCATGTTCCAATCGCTCAGTCTGGGTCTGTACGTATCGATTGGTTTCCTGGACCCAGGCGGCATCAAGAGAAGCGTCAGGGTCGCGCGGAGCGACCTCCGCCAGCGCGCGGACCGCCCTCTCGTATCTCGAAACGTCTTTGCTGGTTCGGGCTTCGGCTATGGCTGCCTTGAGGGCGTCGGTCGAGAGTATTGGGGAGCATGTGCCGATGAGGTAAAGACGGTCGTAGCGGGTGCGCCCTGGCCAGGTGTTAGAATAAAAGATCTGCCTAGAGACAAGAAATTTCACTCACCAGTGTAGTTTGCAATGTAAGTATCAAGGTCGAATTTGGGAGGCTCTGCCAAATTAAGCATGTCAACGGTATTCGGGCACAACATCATGCCGGAGATAGCCTCGTGCCGGGGGTAACAAACCTTCCACTTTCACAAGTACCCTTGCTCGGGGTGTGGCGGCAGCTGTAGTAGACTCCAGAGCTGCAGCATCCAGATCTGCCCGAGATGGACCAGAAGCATCTGGAAGCGTGGTATCCATGTTGTTGAGCTGTTCAGATGATGCGTTGCGGGGGAAAAGTGGGACTAGCAAATTATCACAGCAAGCTAGAGCTTGATTAACAAGGTATACTTTTGGCGAAGGAAGACCACAACTAATTTGAACGCTAAGAACAATATGCTGCTTAGGGCAGAGCGCGCGAGAGGTGGGTGACAATCAGTCGGTCGATCATTGTGATGGGTGATTGATTGTCTGGCAGTATCTGACCGCCCACAACACCGCCATCCAGGGGTTCCTTCGATGAACATGATTGACGTAACGAGATGAGGATCTACATGTACAGGGATAAGATAAAAGAGAATTTGATTCTCTGAGAGCTACTAAGCCTTTTTCATGTATCTTCTTTCATAATCTCAAAGACCCGAAAGGCCAAAGGATGACCTGGAAAACTAGATGCCGCTCGATTTGTCACAGTTGTGTCCATTGGGCAGGTTAATTGTATTAACATGCTTTCGGGAAGGTCCTATAGTCATGAATGGAAGCACTGAGCCATTGAAGGCTACATAGAGATTCATGAGGTGGGATATTAAATATGATGCGTGAGAAGATCCACAGGCTTCGACCTGCGGGCACTACCTCGGGACTTGAGTAATCAGGAAATTGAAGCATCAGCGGCCTTTCGGCTATATAAAAGGGGCGCGGGGCCCGACTATCTTGGTTATAACTTTTGTCTTTGCCGACTGTATAACCAGAGCATATAATCAACAGAACTCGGCATTCAGTAATCACAAATACCGAAGTATATATATAACGAGCATACCGAAACGTCAATCAACCCGCCACTCGACTTCTACGAACATAACCAAACCACAAAACAGACCAAGCCCCTCAACATGTCCCCAAACCAGCAAGTCGCCTTGATAATAGGCGCATCACGGGGAATCGGCCGCCAAATCGCCATCGACCTAGCAAAGAACAGCTATGCTGGTACAGACCACATGCAAATCCCATATCATCAAGGTCATCAAAACTAACCGCAAACATTAGTAATGCTATCCGCAAAAACAACATCGGACGCATCAACAGTGACCCCATTCCCACCAGACCCAAACTCATCACAGTCCACCATCAACACCGTAGAACGCGAGATCCGCGAAGCGGGCGGGCACGCAGCAACGGTCGCCGTTGACGTGCGCGACGCGGCGCAGATCCAGCATGCCGTCGAGGAGACGGTTCGCGTATTCGGGAAGCTCGATGTTCTCGTGTACAACTCCGGCGCGATCTGGTGGTCTTCTGTTGAGAATACGCCTCTCAAACGGTTTAAGCTTATGCAGCAGGTGAACCCCGAGGGACTTTATGCGACTGTTCAGGCTGCTTTGCCTTTCTTTGAAAAGGCAGGATGGAAAGGACGCATTGTTGTTGTTTCGCCGCCTATTTATTCGAGGTTCTTTAGGGGGAAGACTGCCTATGCGATGGGTGAGTTTGTGTCTGATTCATGGGGGTTGGAGGCCGGGGTTAGCATAAAGTGTGTTTGATTCTATGTGCTAATATGTGGTGTGTTGTATGTAGGCAAAGTTGGAATGAGTGTCTTGGTAAAAGGACTGGCCATGGACTTTGTGCGTCAAGGCCGAAATGAAATGGCGGTGACGAGTATCTGGCCTGCATCGGTATGTCTCATGGTCTCGATTTTATCCTGAGCTGGAGTCTGTGAGCGGATTGCTGACTGCATTAATTTCCAGTCGATTGAGTCAGCAGCTACAGAGCATAATAAGGGATCCGACGCATCCTACAAAAAGGATTTGAGAAAGCCGGTATGTCCATTTCTCGACATGTCATACTATCAACCTTCTTGGTCTTTCAGTACTGACACTCTGGAATAGACAATATTCTCAGATGCTATTCTGGCTATGCTTCGTGCCCCACACCAAGTAGTGAACGGCCTCCTGGATACCGATGAGGACTTCCTCCGGAAGAAATGTGGGGTCTCTGACTTCTCCAAATACTCTGTAATCCCAGGGTCGACCCCACGGCGGATTATGCCGGCCGATTTCCCAGTCCTGGAAGTTGCAGAGCAAGATGATGAAGGGCAGCGAATGGATAGCACTAAGGTGCAGGCAAAGATATAGGTTCGGTGAGGGGTCAGAGGCCAACTAAACTCGTCGCTCATGCAGGCCCAGAAACGAGGTTTGATATAGCACTCAGAAACTTGAGAATGTAAATAACGTATGTATGCATTAAATAATGGGTTGAATATTGTTCTATAACAAGATACACTACCAATGTAGGGAATGTTGAAATAAGATGTAATGAACGAGCGGCCAGGAATTAGATTACTCCATATACTCACGAACAAGAAAGGAAATAAGAAAAAACAGACGCTCAATGCTAATGCAGCCGGAAAATGCAAACCCAAAAAAGCAATAATTGACTAGTTAGCCAATATTAGTAAAGCCTCGAGAAAGAACCACAACTCCAAGTTTCATTATCCGAATAACCAACTTGGCCCTTGAATCATAGCCCCCTAGGGCGAGCCAATGAAGATGTAGACCCTTACACTCTACAAGAGAGTAGCAAAGCCGGCAACAAACCCACCAACCAAAACACAAAGCCCATAGACATGACTCATATCAACCGAGGCCATGCGTGGAGCAGCACCAGTAGCACCATTGACAAGAGTATTGACAGGAGTCTCTGATGCAGTAGGGGTAGCGGCTTTGGCGGTAGTAGTAGTCACATTAACACGTTTGGGATCCTGTGCCCCACACGGGTTCTTTACTCTGCAGTTATTCTGGCAAGTGGAGTCACCGTTACATTTCAGAACGCATTGATTGTTGGTTTCCGTGCAGGTGTAGTAGGGGATTGTTTGGGAATATTCGCTGGCGTTGGGGGTTACGTTGTTGCTGCATAGGCAGTAGTAGAGTAGTGTTGCCTGAGGGGTTGAGGTTAGCTGAGACTGAGACTTCCTTTTTCCTCAAAGTAAGGCTAGGCGAAGGAAGGACTTACAGGCGAGCAGGTGTTTGACGTTGGTGTGCCCGAGGCTCCTGGTAGTTGTAGGCAGAGGATGGGACATGCGGATGTTTGGGAGTTACACCAGGCCTCTGAGGTAACGATGACATGCATGTTAGTATATGTAAAGAGGGAGATGATGTAGGACACCGGCTGACCTCTTGTAGCATAGGGAACTGATGTCGGGTCGAATTGGCTGTTGACTAGAGTGGCAGCCGAAGCGAGGATGAACATGGTCATGGACAGCATTGTGTCGGTTGAACCTGATGGTAATTGAAGACAAGATCAGAGATCGGCAGCTGGCAGCTTCTAAATTTTAGTGTTAGCGTTTTTGTCGTCAAGAATGGCAGTGACAGTCTGAGACACGCTCTAGAGCCCAGATATAGAGATAGCGATAGCTACCTAGGGTAGATGGAATGAAGGGGGGAAAAGCTGTATTAGAACTAGGAAACGTTTTGGAACCTACTGAGTTTGAAGTCCTAGAGTCTTTCCAGAACAAGGCGAGGAATGAGGAGAGAAGGTGATATTAGATGATGATCTAAAGCCAATAGCAAGAGGCTGTTTTCTGAAGATGTGAATATGTAGAGGTACAAGCAGCTCGAGGAGAAAGAAAAAAGTAGCCAGCAAGGGAGGAGTGGGGAGCTCATAAAGAAAAAAAAAGCAATCACAGGACTATACCTGCCTATGTATAGAATGCACTAGTTGGTTTGCATGGTGGCACGCACTAGTGCCACCCTGCGGTTCTACCGCAGCGAATTATTTTACTTTTTTTTTGGCCAAATGTATTCCATGCCAAGTGAGTTCAGTAGTGAGATCCATCGTTTGAGAAGTGAGGTGTGGATTTATTGAACGAAGGGTCCGCTATAGGGGTTTGCCCTTGAAATGTGTCGATCCGGGGATATCTTCATGCTCTCCAAGTGAAGCGACGTTTGTCCTTCCCAAGTGGACAGCTCACTGTGTGTGACATCTGTCATCCAGCCCCCGGTCTCCACTTCAAAGACATGACAGTACTTTTCAAAGATAGTAAAGTGGCATGTCTCAGTCTGTGTTGAGAGAATTAAAGATTAGAGGACGACGATCAATCCTCCAAGCAACGCTTACCATATTAGGCTTAGTGTGCAGCTTGGCTTTAAGTAGTCTGATGAAATCCCAAGACGATCAAGTTCAAGTTCAAAAGAGCAGGCAAATTTGAAATTTTCGTCATATCTGAGATCTTAGGGAGGAAACTTCAAAAAAATGTCAATCAAAAATGGAATTGGACATTTCCCGGCCATATCTCCAGGGCTGCCCAGATCGCCTTAGATAAGCCATAAGCCACTAATCCCGAACCAGCCATAGCCCGTGACCGCCGTTTGTCTCAAATCGACTCCAATTGAATTTCTTGGATTAAGCCCAACACTTTATCTACACACTTTACACTCACTATCTTGCCACATACACTTCCCAAGGTTAGTCTGTCTCACCTCGGATCGCCTGTACAACTCCCCCGAAACCCCGACCCATCCTTGCACATCAACCCCGTCCAAAATAGCCCGATTCCCTCCAGCACCTTTATACTTGCCACCCCGCATAATGGGGGGAAACACCACCTCATCGGGACCATCCCCGATCCCAGCCACACTCACACCCAAACGCATTAGACCTCAACAGCAAGGCTAACAAAACACAATTCCACCCAACAGACCATCGACACTACTATCGCTCATAGCATCTAATGGATGGAGCCAGCACCCGAGGAGGCCGGACCGGCATCTAAGCCACACCCCTTCTCCCCACACCCAGATACCCAGCCCTTCCCCGCACTCCAACCCGACACCGACACCGATAACATCCATGACAATCCAACCGCGACAAACACCAACAGCCAAAATGGCCCGCTACAGAGCTCTGCCTCCTCCACATCCACAACATCCCGCCCCCTCTCCGCCGTAATACCCCCCTACTGGCGTCGACACGAGCGCAATGCCTCGCACGTATCCCAGTCGTCGCTGAGTGGCGCCGCGCGTATCACCCTGGAAGATCATACTGCAGACCCGAACTCGGAGACGAGTCGGGGGCTCTGGGCGAGTAGCGTTGCGATTGACGATCACGTTGTTGTGCGCGGTATGACTGGGGTTGGATCGTATGTTGTGTGGAATTGTACGGTTCAGACACTTGATGTGAGTTTTGGATCCTGTGAGGAAATGTGGCTGGGATGGTTTTCTAACTGTGGTGTTTGGTATAGGGTGGTCCGATTGTTGTCCGGATGAGGTGTGTTGCTTATATTCGCCCATTTCCCTCTGTCCTGGTTTGAGAGGATGTGCAGCTGATGTTTGGATTTGCTATAGATATTCCGAGTTCGATGATTTGCGCCAGCGGCTAGTTGATTCTTTCCCGCATGCAAGGAATGCATTGCCTGCATTGCCGCCGAAGAGCGTTATCTGTATGTTCTTGTGGCGACTCTCCCTCTTATATTGACATCCAGATAGCTAATAAACATTATCATGATAGATAAATTCAGACCCAAATTCCTGGAATCAAGGCGTGTGGGCTTGGAATATTTTCTCAAGTAAGTATCTCATCGCATCTCCATGATTACCATGCGCTCATTGTCTGGACCAAATACTGACTCCCTTGCAGCTGTGTCCTTTTAAACCCAGAGTTCTCCGGTTCTCCTATCGTCAAAGACTTCCTCTTCGGTCGCATGTCTTAATTGAATTATCTCGTCTTGACTACGTGGCGCGGGATAGGATACATGGCTGGGCGTTTAGGAATCGCATTTTGCATTGTATTTTACATCATAATTCACATATCGCGCTGATTCTGCTACTGAAAACAAGCTCGAGTATGAAGTCCTCCACTTCCTCGGTGCTGGAGAAGTCTGTTTCACCTATTCCTATTTACCAAGTGAAACCTTGCTATATAGGACAGAACAAAACCTACATAACCATGGCTACGTAGCAAGCAAACGCTAAATATGAAGGAATTAGAGAGTTACATATATAATCAAACAAGGAATATTTGAAGAGAACCGAACAATGACGCCACTAAAGTACAAAGATCCCAGCAAGAACACCTGGGCAAGCAAGCAAATAGAAGAGAACGCCTTGAGTATGATGTACTGTCCCGGACCGCTAACATAGCAACAAAGGAACGAGAAGATGTTTAACGCCCACAAGGCGCGTATAATGCAAGGACCTCTTCCTCGAACTCTTTACCTTTATCAGTCTGTTCCGCCGAGCCCTCCTTCTTACCACGAAGCGACATAACAACCTCACCACCCGCCTTCAACTTCCGAGTCAATACAAAAGCCTCAACATCCGCCCGGAATATTTTCCGCAAACTGATATTAGCCATATGGGTCATAGCGATGACATGTCGGGGACTGGGTATGCCAGATGGGAAAACAAGATAAAGATGCGACTCCTGGGCGGGATCTGGACGGAATTTATCATGGTATGCCTTCTTGCCGCCGATGGGCAGACGATGGAACGCATGACCGTACAGACCGCGTGTGACTTTCTTACAGGGCCTTGGCATGCCGCTGACATCTTCGCTGGTGAGTGATTGGAGCGGTTCGACGCCGAGGCCGAGGTATGTGACGCCGGCGCGGCGGAGGAGTGCCATGGCCATGATGAGGAGAAGATCGCTGATTCCAGTCACGCTGCCTGGGGCGGCGATGCAAGGGTCGACATGGTATCCGCCGGAGCTGAGGCGTCGCAGACCGGCGAAACCGTTGATTGCTCCGTCTGGGGCGCGGGTGTAGATGAATGTCATCAGGGAGGGGACAGCAAAGGGGTCATAGACGGTTATGAAGGCTTGTGGACTGGCGGAGGCGTTGCGCTCGGCGCGCCAGGCATCGTAGATGGTGATTAGGTTGGTTTGTAGTTCTTGGTTTATGCCGTGCACGGCAGGGGCATACACGCCCATGGCGATGCCGCCTTTGTCTTTGTTAGTGAGTTGACGGCTCTTGGTTAAGATTCGTCTCCCGCTATTCTCGAGGATGACTTCGTTTGTCTGGGGGTTGAGTACGCGTTCTGTGGCGAAACGGATGGTTGTCCAGCCGTTTGGTTTGACGTGGTCGTTGAGGAAGGACTCGCTGGCGCCCATGAATGCTATGCTCAAGTTATGTCGTCGGCGGTACGCTGCAAATTCCGACAGGAGCTCGGGGATTTCCTCTTTGTCGCATAATGGATCTCCGCCGATGACTGCCACTCCGTTCCGGGGCTTAAATGACAATGCTGCTGTTCTTGTTTTGTTCACGAAAAATCGGTAGCTGTGATCGAGAATTCCCATGTGTGCCACTCTGCCATGTAGTGCAGCTATCTGTTGGATGGCTGTGATTGTTTTGAAATCGTCGAGTCCGAATACCGCATCTTGGCCTCGGTCTTCCGATTTCGCGTGGAAACAATCGCCGGCTTGGTCGAGGACATCGACCTTCGATGATACTTTGAAGGGAGCGACTGAGGGTTCATGACTGTTCACACTCGTCGCCGGGCTGGATTGGGGTATCGTATGGAAGGTTGCTGAACTCGAACAGGAAGAGGCGGGACGTGCTGCGATGTTGTTGCGCAAGTGGTCAATGAGGGGCAGTGAGAAGGCACCAATATTGTCATCGTCGTCGTTGCGTTTGGGCGTCTCATAGAGCAGCTGGTCAACTAGCGCATCTCCGATCTCATCCACAAATAAGGTCTTTTTCGGTTTCATTGCGACGGGAGCCGGAGCGTTCCCTTTTCGTGCTCGGCGTGATCGCTTCTTCTTGGTCATTGTGGTCTCCTCGTGGGATTCCGTAGGTGCGGTCATGATGATGACAGGGACACTTTGGGCGTCGGAGACTTAGGCTATAATGGAAGAGTAAAGGTAAACAACAATTGAAGAGGGTACAAAACGTAAACAAACGAAATTGAGTCAACAATCACAGACCCGTCGGGGAAGTCAAAAACGGCGAGAGCCATTGATGACATTGCACTTGCCCCGACGTCGGGTACATCTAGTAAGCAGTTAGGTACGCCCGTGGACCTACAGGGCCCTCATTAGGCAGAGGCATTTTCCAGGGTCCATAGGCTCCAGTGTTACCACGGTAGACCCTCTACCTAAGTACCTAGGTAGGGGTATAGGTGAAATTCACCAATCACAATCCACAAATGGCGTGATCTACTGGTACCTACCAGCCTTGTGGGTCCCAGTCCGCCCTATCAGGGAAAAGGGTTGACGCAAAGAAAAAGCTTGGATGAAGTATGAAGAAAAATAGAATCTTGGAATTAAAGAAAAGAAAAGATGATCTAATTGTAGTATTGTTCCTGAGGTCTAAAGTTTCAGGGTTGGTATCTCTTGTCTCCGCCTTCATGACATGACCATGAAGAATAAATGCACGTAGGTCTCACACATCTTATATGCCTGCATCGTATCGAATTTGGCCTTCACTGAAGCCTTGTCATGCGGAAGCACCGCCTCCTCTCCATTAGCGCAATGGAACGTTCCACCCCAACGCAAAACCAAGCAGGCGATCTGCCCCTATTCCAATAAATCAAATTAATAGACATCATGAAACCGTTTGAACCCTGGGGCCCCAGGGCTCTATCCCAATTCCTGGGCGATGAAGTGTACGCGGGGACTTTGGCCATGGTCAATATCATGCATATGTCCATGTACAACGCGGATATATAGCCTATCATCGTATGTTCTACTTCTTTCTTTTTTTTTCAATGTATTATGTAAAAGGTATGTATACATGTAATTCGTCAATTCATGAATACAGTTTTTTTCTTTTTGTATAATATAGTAAACAAAATAATATGTTTTACAACTCGACAAGTGGAGTGGAACCAACCTCAGAATCCAGGGTCAGACAGCGGCCCGGCGGGCGCCAGGGGCGCCGCGGGACCCGCGGGACCCGCTGGTGACTAAGGTACGATTATACCCATCCCCGCAGCCGAGCCCACAATCATTTGCGAGTGATATCCCTAGCGCACTTCGTCGGCTATACGGGTTGGTGCCCTCTTGATCTAATTCATACCTACAATAAGCTGTGAAGACAATGATGCAAAGAGAAGAACTACAGATTCCAATTGTTTTACAGGTATCTCTTGTCTCCCTCCAAACGTGACCAGGAACAAGAAATGCCCGCGGCTCTCGCCTCTTATATGCCTTCGTCTTTTTGGGTCGTGTTAGACGTGGAAATTGCCAAAAAGGTTCCTCTCGATGCCCTCTTTAAACCGCTGAAGCTATCTCACAGCAAATATAAGGCCGGGCCGTCAAGTAAACAACTACCACGTTTATATATCCAGCTTCCCTAGGCCAAGAGTAAAAGACTGTTTCCCTCACTCGGTTAGTAGAAATAGTCTGTCTCCCTTTGTGTCAACGTATCTACCTGAATACAATTAGCTGGCTAATAAACATGGAAAAATTGGAAGTTAGCTAAGTGTCCTTAAGTTAATTAAGGAATTATCAAGAATATGAATAATTTCATGGAAAAAGATAAGAGACGGGTATCGTCAAGAATAGGCCAAACATAAAAACGGAACGCAGCTCCCGATCAGTACACGAATTCAGTGTCGAAATCACAAAAGATCATCTCAGAACATGAGGAACATGCGAAACACGGCAGAGAAAGACAGACGAGAAGTTACTAGTAGTAACTAGGCAACTCATAATCCACAGTACCGCGTCCACTGGCAGCAGTGTCATCACCATCACCACCATCACCACCATCACCACCATCACCATCACCACCATCACCACCATCACCACCATTACCACCATCACCACCATCACCACCATTACCACCATCACCACCATCACCACCATCACCACCATCACCACCATCACCATCATTCTTATCCTCATCGCTCATCGCCAGAAGATCACTGAAGTTCATAAGCTCATCAAGATCAGTAAGATCGCTGGAAGAATCACTGTGGTGTTCCTCGCTATTGATGCGTCTCAGATCCGCCAACAGCTCCCTCTGCTGCCTCAACATGTTGTTGGCCAAAGCAAGGATCCGGGCCGTGTGCTCAACGCAAAAATGCATGTCTTCGGTCTGACGTTCGGTGCGCACGCCGAGCATGGAATCCTGTGTTGTTTTCAATTAGCATGTCTGTTTCCCGAGGAACAGACTTTAGGGACTGACGATGTGATCGATCCAGACTTGTCCAAGAAGAGCATTCGGAGCCTCGGGAAGGTAGGGTGGGTGACGGTGCACAGTGCGCGAGACAATGCAGTCACGATGGTGGTGGGTACGTGCCGAGCTGCTTCCTTCTCCATTGCCTGGCGCGGAGCGCTGGGGACGGATAGCCTGGATGGCCTCACGCGTGTTGTAGTCTATGTGTTTGGCAATGTCTTCGATAGTTTCAACAGTCGGTCCCTCCGATTCAGCAGTGGGCGGCTCGTCAGTGGGCGTGGTGGCGGGCGCAGCAGGAGCTGCAGCGATGGCAGCCAGCGTCTCCGGGGAAGTGGAGTGGGTGTTTTCATCCTCCCTTTGTTTGTCAACACTTTGGCTATTGCCCCTAGGCTCAGATACCACACGGTTGGAAGCCATGATGGTACATATGGGATGCAGGAGAAGTCAGGGTTCGCAAAACGAGGGACGGCGGGGATCACAACAAAACAACGACGCGGTGACCTGAATCAAATGAGGTAAGCGCCGTAACGCGCGGGACAAGCCCTAAGTGATGGTGCACTTTGATTGCATCCTACCTTTTGTGCGGTATTGAAGAATGCATCATGGTCGAGTTGGAAGACAATGCACATGCATCTCTCTTTTCATCCTATACTTCTGATTGGCGGGCTATTATCTACGCTAGTCTTAGAATAGCTAGCGTATGCATGTATGCGCTAATCCAATTTAGGGAATTTGACATCCCGCATCAACATGTCTGCCCACGCATGTCTTACATCCTTTTTTTGAACATTCACCTTCACTTTTCCTGTGTATATTCCTGTATTTTTACAATAAAGCACAAAATGATCACAAGTCGCCCTGCTACTCTGGCCGATATCCCCCAAGTTCGGGATATCAATCACTGGTACATTGTTAACAGCTGTTCCACTTTTGCGACTACCCCACCACCGATATCCCACTACGAGGATATTCTGCGGGATCTGATGAGAAGAAACCTGCCGTTTTATGTCATTGTGTCTGACACTCGGAAGACACCAGACGGAGCAGACCTGATTCTTGGCTACGCTTATCTGTCTCCCTTCCGTGGTCATTTGCTGTCATATGCACCGACCGTTGAGCTGTCCATCTTCATGCGCTATGACCAGCAGCAATATGGCTATGGAACCATTATTCTTAGAAAGCTATTGCGTCTGGTGCAGGAGGGTGAAGTTGAACATCGCTGCGAGGAACGAGTGGGCGATATTCCACGCATTGGATTTGGTAGCTCTATGGGTGTGATGAAAACTTCTCTTGTTCGGAATGTCATTGCAATCATACCGTATGACACTGAAGCTCCAACTGATGGAGAGAGATTGAGGCAATGGTGCATGAAATGGGGGTTCATTGAGAAAGGGCAATTGGAGAACGTCGGGAGAAAGATGGGCCATTGGTGAGTCGATTATTAGATGGTAGGACTGATGAACTTGTCCAGCTGATAGAGTTTCTACAGGATTGATACTGTCTATCTTCAATGGACGATGCCAGAGGAAATAGATATTCAGTGACTTGGGAGTCAGCGAGCATTATCTAGGTCAATGGACAAAAAGGCAACTTGAGCACAGATGAAAGTGGGATTCATATTCAAGGACTAGGCTAGTGGGCTTTCCCACCCATCACAAATGCATGGCCCATGGCCCGCGTAACCCCCGCCATCGTAGTCCCTGTCCCTCTTCCCTTCCCCCAAACAGGGGGGCATTAATGGCGCCAACGCTATAAGGTGAAAGTGAGAAGTTAGTAAACACTCATGCATTGAGAAGAGAGAGGAACCTACACATCTCCATCCGAGAAGGATGATTAGGTACGCTTCTTGAGCGCGTCAAGGATGCCGGTGAGGTGGCCGTGGAACTGCTGGCAACTTGTATCGCCAGTCCGGATCTGGTGGTCGATGAAGGAGTGCAATTCGGGCATCTCCTCCTTGACATGACCAAGGATCATCTTAGTAGCGGCGAACCAGTTGAAGCCGGGATCGAATTGGGCGTAGAACATAGCTTGGGCGCCCCAGGCGGAAAGGTAGCCGTGAAGTGTGTCGAATTTGTCCCGTGTCATGGACCAAAGCCTGTCGTGCTCCGCGCGTCTGATAGTATCTTCCTCGGTGAATTGCATGGACCCAATGTGGTAGTAGAATTCGTCGGCAAGCTGAAGCTGAGGTTGGAAAGATTGAAGGATAGTGGCGTGCCTTTCAGCCACATTACACAGCAACCAATCACCGATGAAGCGGGACCATTGCAGCCAGTTCTCATAGTTGGGGTGCTCGGAGGTGGGACGCTGGATTCCATGGCAGATGACAGCCAAGAGATTGATATTTGCAAGGGCGAGCTGAACCTCGATCAACCAGTGCTTGAAGCCCCAGACACTGGAAGGCTCGTTGCGGGTGGCGATCTCGATGGGTTGGAACGGTGGCAGGTCATCTGCCTGAGTTGGAGTTGGGGTGAACATCGTGTTGATGGATAGGGCTGAAGACATGATAGAAGAGAAGAATGATGGAATTTGAACGAAAGGGTGGTTGATAATGATGGAAGGAAAGGTACAAAGAAAGAGAGAGAGAGAGGATGAATGGAAATTCTGGCTGTGAGAGGTGCGAAACGAGGCTTTATAGGACGGACCAGGGGGGGTGACGTGTGAGAGCCAGCATCAATCATCGGATTTCCTATTATCGATAACAACGGTATCACTCGTTCCTTCTTCTCTGGCTCGCTGGACAGTTGCGGAATATCTCTTTCCGGCAATGAGCCACCAAGCAAGTTCAATGCTGAGGAATCCCCCCACAACAACACAGGTATAGTTCATGTTCGATACTGGGTGATGATTAGCGCAATGCTCATGCAAACCCCAGGAGAATGATCTGAAGTTACAACACATACCAGTTACAGGCATCTGGTACGGGAATGAGAAAAAGATGATGGCGAACAGCAGCCAAGCCACAGAGACGATGTTCACCATCATGCCCACTGTCCGGCCCATGAAGAATGGCCCACGGTGCATGGTCCGACGGAATAACAGCACATTTGTCAGAATAGGCACAAGGTACGCCAGGTTGTTGATCGTCCTAGATGCATGTCAGTTCTAACCTTTTTCATACTGCTTTGTAGTATCCGGAACACATACACAGCGGAGCTCATCATTGAATTGAATGCTGTGGTCGACCCCAAGTATATGCAGCCAAGGAGGGCAATGATGACGGCAACACAGAGTTGTGCGTTGAACGGAGAGCCCAATTTAGGGTTGACGCGCGCCCATATCTTTGACAAAGGCAAACCCTCATCGCGGGCAAAGGCCCAGAATACGCGCCCAGTACCTATCAAAGTCAGACGGATGATCATCTTCAATACCAAACAAGCAATACTCACTCAACTGCGAACCGATGACGCAAGGCCCAAGGGCAATCCATACCATGAACACCAGGCCGAATGCTCCACCTCTTGTAGATGTTGCCTGCCAAAAGAGTTCGGCGAGAGGAAGTCCAGTATGCGTGGCAGCCAAGCTGCCATAGTTCTGAACTGAAAACATGAGGCTGAGAAGATATGATAGGCCCGTCACAAAGGCAATTGATAGGGTTATAGCTGTTGATGAATGCAGTTAGCGTTGACCTTTCATGCAAACAACACTATGACCGCACGAACCTAGACCTAAGGGAGCATTTCTTCCGGGCTGTGAGCCATTATTTAGTACAATGCACTTGATCCTTTGTCTATGATCCGCCTCAACTTACATTGGGCATTTCCTCTGTGATGTGCTATATGGCATGGTCAGTAGCTGCGTTTGCCTTGGAAATGGGTATAACTGACCGAAATTCCATCCAGGCCTCCAAGTGAGTACATTGGATTCACAAGGCCGGTTATGAAGCAGATAACATTGTTATCCCAGCCTGTTTCATTGATCCAGGTACGAAACACGAACTTGCTGTCATTGTGAAGCGGCGCTTTCGCGGCGACGACAACCATGGTGATAAACCAGGCCAGTTGAAGGTAGACCACTGACAAGCATTAGTCATTGAACCACGCAGCAAGAAGAGCCGACCCACATGAGAACTTGTTGATTGTCGGAATGAACCGATTGCCGAACATGACCACACCCGCAGTGAGAATATTAAGGATCTGATATGCGACAAAAGTCATCCATGGTTGAACGACCAGACCATCATGGTAAAGCGCAATCAGCGCCATCGCCGTTGTGGCATAGATCAAATTGGTTGATGCAGTTGTGAAGATCCCTAGGCTTCATCAGCTGCACGCCAAGACTTCTGATGCCGGGCCAACTCACATCCGAATACAGTGCACCAGCCTGTGGCAAAGCTGAGCAGACTGTTGTATCGCTTGGGAGCAATGGCAGCAATCCAATGGTACATTCCTCCTTCTGTGGGATATGCTGATACAAATTCCGCGAGAGAAGCGCCGACGAAGGACTGAAGGATGAAAACGAGGATGAAGCCATATATAACTGAAGCTTGGTTATTTGCTGGCTTCTTTGCGATCCATATGGAATGGAAACTCACGGGCGCCAGGACCACCTGCATTGATTGCAGTCATTAAGCCCAGGCCGAGGCCTATCATCATGTGAGTCTGGTGCTGAGCGATTGAATAAACCGAACTGACCTGTCCACGAAATAGTACAATTGGCCGCCAGTCCGATCAAACTCCAAAGAGAGAAATGTCGGTCCAATTCCTGTTTATGCCCTGTGTTGCGTCAATACCACATCTCCCAACATCATGGAATCGGAAACTTACCCATCTGGGCCAACCGAAGCTCATCCTCATTCTGAACCTGGATAAGCGCGGTCCCTTTGTCATTCCCAACGCTGACGACCGGCGCAGAGGCAGATATAATCTCAGGGCCGCTCATAATGGACTCGAAATCGTGTATCGCTCACGGTCAGAGGTCGGTATCAATGAATGGAGAAGAAAAAGAACCAATTCACGTGGATAATCCCGCGCAATACCTTATTAAGTACGGTCATGTTGTCTGCGCGTGATGATCCTCCGGCTCTTATCGCGGCGCGGGAAAACCGGGGGTATCACCGGGTTCACCGGCGAGATAGCCGGGAAAGGCGACGTATGAGCGTGTCGAATTGCGCCAAGACGTGCGCCCCGCCGGCGATCAGGAGCTTCGCCGGTGCAAAACGTGGGAATAGCGGGAATCTGGTCGCATGTCTGATTTATGTCTGATCGCCCTCGCCGGTGCAAAACGTGGGGATAGCGGGAATCTGGTCGCATGTGTGATTTATACACAGGCCGTTGCAACCCCATTATGCTTGGCGAAGTATAAGCTTGCGCTAAGATTTTCGGGTGATATGCTGGCTTGGATGAATGGCTCGATGGATGAATGGCTTGATGCATGAGAGAGTTTGGGGGAGAAGCAGCGGATATCTGGGTAAGGTGAAGAATGTGAGGGGAATTTCGTGAGGACATGATTGACGACTAATCATGGTGACGACTAATCATGGTGACGACTAATCATGGTGACGACTAATCATGGTGACGACTAATCATGAATGACAATCGATTAAACGTTGAACGCGCGCTGCTTAACAATTTCTATAGGCGACGACGTCATCTGAAAGAGTCCCTCAGCTGGTTCCCCAGCCCTAAAGTATGTGAGGTACGTGTGAGTGAGCAATGGACTTGTTTTTTTTTTTGTCTGCACCGTCAATTAATACACAATTACAGGAACTGCAACCGTGCTGTCTTGGATTGAATTGGTGGATTCATGAAAGATTCTCGGTACATAAGCGACGGCATAAGCGGCGACGACATAAGCGACGATGTCATCGGGAAGAGAACTTCAGCGGCCTGTTTGTCCCTTGCCCTGCCCTAAATCACCCTTGTGACCAATAAATTTGACCACAATTATAGGAACTACAATATACAACTATGCACTGTGCATGCATTATACGAAAGATGTGATGTGGAGTCATATCTATCGAGAGATGACAGGCAATGCCATGCAAAATGTATCCCCGACTTTCACAATTTATATGGCACAATTTAACTCCAGAGGTCCGTTCCAGTGTCATCACAGTATCGTTCCCGTTTTGTACAATCTATCATGGATGCGGTAATTGTTGACTGATTAATACGATATACTTTGTATGTTAACCGAAGAATACAACTCACGTATTTTGTTCTGTACAGCAAACGGGTATATAACAATTAAATGAAGCACATACATTTTGTTATGGTCTTGTGGTAAAGTACTGTGTATTTTATGGAACAATCCCGCTAAAAGGGGATTTTGAACTGTCTAACTAGAGCCCAGAGGTGGCCATACTTTTTCAGGTTCATTTTAGGTATCTCTCCCTTTGGATTCCTCCCTTTATTTCTGGTGAATGTCTTGGCGATCTGCGACCATGAAAGGAATTAATTACCCCACAATTCTTCGAAGACCCTCGAAGGATCAAGTATGGATGTGCAGATCTCCAAGAATCAAATTCCATCGAATTCGACCAAGCTGTTATATCACCCACTTGACTTTGTGACCTGAAAATTGGCCAATTGCCGATCATTTCCCATCGACGGGATCCAGCGGTTCGCTCTTGTTTCACCAGAACCATGGGCGAGAGCATCCAAGGAAGAAAAAATTACCGGCCTCGTGGGCTCGCGATTTAGTGATCTCACTTATTCTTTTAAAAGACCTGAAAAGGTCTGAGCACAAGATCTCGATTCCGATCTCTCGTTTTAAATAGTCAGGCCGCCATGGAACCGCCGTGCATCCCAGATAATCGTCCTTACAGGAGACATTCCGCCATGTCTTCTACGCCCACTATGGTCGAGCTAGATGACTTTGGCATGCATTTCAAACCCTCCGCCCGCAATTCATCGCGTTCGCATTCCCTAGGGCAAGCATACGAACCGCTAGCGTTTGGCCAGCCGGCTATTGGAAGACCATATATGGGACCGCAAGACCGCTGGATGCCTAGATTTAATACGAAGCATGTCTCGAATGGCAGTTATAACAGCGAGCAGTCTGGTCGCAAACCCTCTGTCGACCAAGAATCAGTTGCAGATTCAACTGCGACCCTAGATCTAGGTTACCACGCCATGGGCCAACCACCACGGCATGAAAAGCACTCCTCGACGTCAAGAGGCCATCAGACATTTGACCAACGATCTCTCAGTACCCTCTCTCTGGACCAGCAGTCTGTCGGGAACCAATCGCTAGGTCACCATTCTACGGGTGGGCCGCCGGGTGGCTATCTCGCGTAAGGCCCAAGACTCCCTCCTAATCGCCAAGATTCCCCGCTAACAATGCAGATCGCTTACTTCATTTACCCGTGATCTACACTCTTCTGCGTCGAACAGATCGGTACAACGCAACGTTGTTACCAACGAACTCCCAATTCTTCAGCAGACCAATCCCAGCGAGGGTTCTGAGCAATTAAACCCTACCATTGAAGAAGATGGGGAGGCTTCTTTCGATCTGGTCGCTCCATACAAGGGCGATGCAGCCTCACAACATACTCTAGAGCGACAAGCAGACCTCATGTTCTCTTCGGACCATATGCTAGCGATTCTGAGCAATCCACGTTACCTCGCGCGCTTTCGCAAGTTCCTCGCCCGGGAGCGTGCCGGTTCATGTTCTACCCTGACTTATTATCTAAATGCCGCCAAGGCTCTCAAAGCAATTCAATATGCGAATGCGCTAGTTCGTCTGTCCGTTGATGTACCTGCATCCGGTATTGAATCTGCAGAACACCCCGTTGGTCCGATTGTAAATACCGCCCTTGAACAGCGGGTACAGGCAGCGCTGGACGCTCTGACCGCTGAAGAATTACATGCTTTTATTACTTCTACCTGTATCAACATCACCGGCAAGATGGTTGAGGAGCGCGTGCGCGGAACCTTGCCCGATACCTTGAAGGGAACGGCAGATGCACTGGGTGAGGTATTTTGTTTGACGGATCCATCGCGGCCAGATAACCCTATTAGTTTTGCTTCTGGGGGTATGTATATGTGTACTTCACATTGTTCACACAAAATGTCTAATCTACCATCTAGAATTCCATCACACCGCACAATATGGCATGGACTACGTCCTCGGACGAAACTGTCGATTCTTGCAAGGACCGAAGACAAATTCCAACAGCGTTCGACGAATCCGAGAAGCGATCGAAGCTGGGCGACACCATTCCGAGCTTTTCATGAACTAGTAAGTACCTTCAACATATTTCACTCTACAAAGCTAATCCAAGACAGCCGCCGGGATGGCTCACCATTCATGAACCTTCTCCAAATAGCTCCGCTCTGCGACAGCCGTGGTACCGTCCGCTACTTCCTCGGCGCTCAAATCGACGTCTCCGGTCTGGTAATGGAAGGAGCCCAGATGGAATCCTTCCAAAACATGCACGCGCAGAAAGAAAAAAGCGAGTTTCAAGAACTTAGCGAACTCCTCAGTCCACGCGAGCTACAAAACGTGCGCGAGCACGGCGGAAACCTCTTCCAGCCGATCATCAATGAATATCCAAACCATCGTCTATTCCTTCAAGACTCCGACACCGAGAGCGAGATCGACTCCCCATCCCAGGGGCCAGAGAACCCCACACCCGGCCCAGCTCCGAGTCTATCCTTGACTGGTGTCTACAAAAAGGTAGGTTCTTCATTTTCCCCATACCCCGATATATATATCGCAAACCTAACGAAAATCCAACCAGTACCTCCTCGTCCGCCCCTACCCATCTCTCCGAATCCTCTTTACCTCCCCCTCCCTCCAAATCCCAGGCATGATCCAATCCTCATTCCTCAACCGCATTGGCGAAACAGGCGCAAAGCGAGATAATATAGTCAACGCCATGATCGCTGGGAGAAGCGTCACAGCGCGTATTAAGTGGATGACCAAATTCAATAACCAGGGCCGTCATCGATGGATACACTGTACCCCGTTGCTAGCGAATAACGGCCAGATCGGTGTCTGGATGGTTGTTGTTATTGATGATGATGATGACGAAAGTTCGGTTAGATGGCAGGGTAATTGGCCGACTGTTATTACATAGTGTCTGCTGGTATGTGTTTGTATATGTATACTACAGTAATATATTGTGATCTCCGTGAAACCGGACCTCGTGGGTGTTTCCGATGCCAATATATTTGAGTTTCAATTTAGGTTAGTGTGTAGCTTAAATCGCCCGGTTGGTTTCCCAATTGGGCTACACGTTCCTGCCAAGATCTTCCTACATGTACCTACTCAGCACACCTCCAGATATTGCTTGAAAGGGAACGATAAAAGAAGGACGACAAAGTACGCGACACCCCGATGCCTGCCGATAGAGTGAGAGCGGGCATAGACTGGGCCAAGCGATCGGATGTCGTGTGGTGTGTTCGGACAACCCGACAAGCACCACAATCACGAGAAGTGAGTAGGACACCCCGACAGCAACCACACAGGGCGATATCATCGGCTGCGCCATCTCCGCTAGCCGACGATGAAAAGAAAACCTGATATGGCTGGGTTCAATCATGCCGGTGGACTGGGGTAACTTCAAGAATATTAAACAAGCCCGGTTTGATTATTGAGCTTGTCTTGATCATAAAATCCCACCATCCTTTCCCCAATCAAGTCGCTACAACCTACAAGCCAGCCCACCACACTTGGTCACCATGTCTCCCAATGGACAAGCATACTTAATCAACCCCAATTCCCCCGAGGGTGCCACCCGATTCCCTCAGGCTCGCCTTGCACCCCTATCCAACCACCGCACCATCTACGTATCCGGCACGGCGTGCTGCCGCCCCGATGGGACCTGGCCCGGCGTCACTGAGAATTCGGACGGAAAGCGCACCCTCGACATTCGCAAGCAAACGGCGGCGGTCCTCGAGAATATCGACAATATCATCAAGGGCGCGACGGACGGAAAGGGCGGCATCCATAACGTGATTGATGCTGTCGTGTACATCCTGGACATGGAGAGCCAATACGCTGGCATGAACGAGGAGTGGAACAAGGTTTTTAAGACCCGAGATAGTGCACCGGCTAGAGCCACCATTGGCGTCAGGGAGCTACCTGATCCTCGAATGATTGTTGAGGTCAAGGCTGTTGCGGTTGTCGATATCTAGATGGAGAAAGCCAAAGAGAGACCACATTGTTGAGGAGGTGGCTGAGGCCTTCCTCCCTCAGCTTTTGCTAGAAGATCTTCCGTCTCTCACTTTCATGGTGATCTGTCAGAGACCTTTCTCTCGTTATCACATATTCAACAACTTTATACGGAGTACATAATGCTGTATTACTGTTCTCGGGGTGCTCCTGCTTGGGATATATCGGAGAGTTACAAATTCTGTCATCACAGCCTAAATAAAAACATTCCATGAAATACTGATTACACTCGGACTCGAGATTCGCTTCCGTGCTTTACACAGAGAGTGAAGCGAGGCTAGGTCCACAAAGTATCATATCGGACCTTCCGACACTCCACACCCTCGGGGGAAGCACTAAGACCAATCTATATAAACCGACTTTACCAGTACGTTCTATCACCTTGGAGGGAGATGAACAACTTCCCATTCAATCACCATGTCAGAACCAACGTCTCAGCACTATCAAATCAATAACTTCACCTTCGAGGATGGGACCGGTCCGACGACGATCCAACTAGCCTTCCTGGATATCAATCCGACCGCGGAAAGGGTAGCCCTTGTTATAACCTGTTTTCGTGGCCGACTTCCGGTTACCTTGACCTTTAGTCATGGCGCTCTCAAGGACCACAGGATCATTGTGGTGGCATTGTTTGGCAATGGCGAATCTTCAAGTCCGTCCAATATGGCCCACTTCCCCCAGTCGGTGAACTACACAGACTGCGTTCGTGCCCAGCACCAGTTGATCAGTTCGCATCTCAACATCGAAGTGATTGATGTGATAGTTGGTTTCTCTATGGGGGGTCAGTGCGCGTACTACTGGACCCTGATGTACCCCGAGTTGGTCCGGAACGCGGTCATCATCTGCTCCTCGGCTCGTACCAGCCGTCACAACTACCAGTTTCTCGAGGGACCAAAGGCTGCGCTGGAATATGCCGCCGACTACCGGAAGGGAGATAATAACACACCATCTTCAAAGCCACTGGGCGGGCTACGGGCTTTTGGCAAAGCATACTCGGCGTGGTTGACAAGCCCCGAGTGGTTTGAGAAGGAGATGTACAAGTCGTTGGGATACGAAACGCTGAGCGATTGGGATAAGGAGGCGGCTGGGACAAACTACTACAATTGGCATCCTGACGACTTGCTTACCATGCTAGGGGTGTGGCAGAGAGGTGATGTCACTTTGATTTCGGGGGATGAATCTATACAAGAAGCGTTATCACGGATCAAAGCCCGTGTTCTGGTTATGCCGTGTTCGACAGATCAGTACTTCCGATGGGAAGCATCCGAGAAGGAGTCGCGCTCCATTCTTCATTCCACATTCAGGGTCATACCATCTATATGGGGTCATCTTGCTGGATTGGGTTCTAATACAGCAGACGGAGACTTTATGGATGAGGCGATAGCTGAGTTTTTGAGGGGACAATGAATACTATGTGCTATTATGCGGGATGTATCTTAGTGGAGCGGGGGAGGAATAGAGGGAGAGAAAGCAATACGACTGGTATTCGCTATCGGCTGAGAACTAGGAAAGAATAAGAGAGAGGGAGTAAATTATCTACAAACTAGATACAGGTGTTGTCGTCTCCATGGGAGACCTTAGGCCACACAAGAACAAGACCTATTTGCTACGATCCACCTTGCTCTGAAATAACTCTCGCCCCTGTTCAAACAAAGCCGCAGCCTCAATCAGCTGTTCATCCGCCCAACGCCTTGTCACAATCTGCATACCTACAGGCAGCGGGACATCAGGATGACCTTCAGCCGTGGAGAAACCACAAGGGACATTCAACGCGGGATGGCCAGTAACATTAAAGGGACAAGTATTGCTGGTCAGGCCAACGGCGACACCAAGTCTATCTAGGACCGAGGCCCGTCTCCCATCGGGACCATTTGCACATGGGTGCGGCATCGCGACTGTCGGCGCACAAGGCGTGACGAGGATATCAACATTCTCAAGAGCGGAATCGTAGGCAGCTCTGAGCGCAAAGACCATGCGATGGGCCTTGGCCTCCAACCCTGCCTTGGACGACTCCCTAGCCAACTTCTCGCTTAGCATAATGTTGAATACAGCTGGGTTGGTGCATGTCAGCGTGTCGTATGTTTCCTGGGATGGAGGCCACTTGATCTGCGCATGCGGTGACAGGAAGGAAAGGTGACCGGAGGGGTTGCCCTGGCATAGGTAGCTGGACATGGATGGTCTGGTTGCTGCTGTCCAGATTGCGGGACCTTGCTGGTGCATTGGAATAGATACCTCGATGACACAGGCCCCGACAGCTTCAAAGTATTGCGTTGCTGTCTGGTAGACGATACCCCGCACGTCGGCAGCAACCCCGGGCATGTGGAAAGATTCCTTCAGTAGGCCAACCCTCAGCTTGTGACCAGGTTTCGATGTAGAATGGATGACTTGCCGAGCCTGGAGCAGCAGTTCCTGGTAAGGCTTTACCTGATGTGCCAAGGGGGTTTCAGGGGTCATCCGCGGGTCATAGCCATCGTAGCCTGCCATCACCTCCAGCAGTACGGCAATATCTTCAAGCTTTGCCGCCAGCGGGCCCGAGTGGTCGATCATGGGTGACATGGACCCTGCCCCAGTGTAGGGGACTAAACCGAAGGTAGGTTTAAGCCCGTAGATGCCATTGTAAGAAGCCGGGATTCGGACCGACCCGGCCTGGTCGGTGCCAATAGCCAACTCTACAGTTTGGCCGCTTGATGAGCCGCCCCCTCTTGAAGTCAGGTGATGAGCCGCAACGAGCACTGCAGAGCCACTGCTGCTTCCGCCAGCGGTGTAGTTGCGCAAATGCGGATTATGGACTGGCCCTGTGGCCGAAGTGAAGGACAAGGGAGATGCACAAAAGCTTTCGCAAGTTGACGTGCCTTTGATGATGCCCCCAGCTCCAAGGATCCGGGACACCACGACTGCGTCAATAGGGGAGATGGGGTACCCGTTGCCCAGAGGGAACAGTGACTGGGGTAAGCCAACGGTTGTTGGTAGCCCTGCAACAGATATGTTATCTTTGACAGCAACAGTACGACCACCAAGTAGGTTGCTAGCTGGAACCGCAGATCTTATGTCACACTGGTGACTCCAGCCGTTGAAGGGGTTGTCTTTCGATGCTGGTTTCCAAAAGGTACGATCTTCCAGCGTCCTTTGAGGAAGCAAATCTGGCGCAATGTAGTCGGGTGCATTGTCGATGCTTCTCAGGACTGCCTCAAACGACCTTAACAGAGTAAGGTAATCCTCGGCATCCTTGTCATCCATGGTCTCAACGTGGAGCTGGGCTGCGAAAGCCCGTAGGTCTTTCTCGTTTATATTGGAGCTATGCCAGTTGTTAGTATTGACATTATCCAAGTTCATGTACAGTTGTTGCTTACCCTACACCATCCGAGATCGAGACGATGGACATTGTGGTGATGACTTCCTCAAGCTGGGGGAAGATGTGCAATATTTTAGAGTAGTATGGTTGCCGTTTCAGTAATGGCGTCGAAGTATCCCTTACCAGCCTATTGTACACTTGGATGTCTTGGTTGTGTCGGTCGATCCGATGGAGATTGGTTGCCATCGGACAGGCCGCCTTCCAGATACCGAGACACCCAGCAGAGTCAGAGGAGGGTCACCTTTCCCTTTGTATTCTTATCATGTAATTCAGCGGTGCTTTGAACCTACTGTTCATTTTTAATGTCTATTTCCTTCCTCGTAGAACCACCAATGCCTTAGTATTTGATTGAATATTAACAATAGGACACAATATATATATTTCGATCTATTGCATTATATACGCAATATCGTCAAATAGTTCAATAGTGAAAGCCACAGTCAAAACAACATTAATGGATTTTCAGTAAGGCCAGGTAGGAAGTAGCATACGTGTTTATTTTGTTGATATTCTTCCATTTATTGCGTAAAATGTATCCCTTCTCTGTACGCTGTATCCCTTTATCCCTTTATTCTTGACCATTGGCAAGCAGGATACGGCCTCCGTCAACACAAAGTGATGTTCCATCTACGTACGCCTAGACACGGCATTAGCAATATTCCAGCACCGTATGATAAAATATATCAACCTCCAATGAGACTGGATAGACTTACTCCCGCACGACTGACTATGTATAAGATAGTCCCAGCAATATCATCCTCGATTCCTGCTCTCTTGGCAGGGACTCTGTCGAAAAGAGCACTGAAGAGGTTCCCTTCCTCCCCGACAGGGTTCATGCAGCTTGGAACAACTGTATCGATCAGTAACTGAGTTCATTAACGTGTGTTATCATAGCGTCCTATGTCACTCACAGCCTGGGTTGATTCCCACCACTCGTACATAGAAGCGGCTGAACTTGGCTGCCAGCAGCTTGACCAAGTGATCAGTTGCGGCTTTGCTCGTTGCATAACTCGTTAGATCTACGTTTGTCACGTTGTGCATGCTTGCGCATGAACTAGTCATAACCACCACTCCGCGACCGTCACTTCGACCGAGACGACCATCGGGCAGTTCAAGCTGCGACGCCGCTTCTAGTAATGGGAGAAAGGCCACAGAAAGAAAGTAGTGCGCTGTGGTGTTGACGCGGAATGTGTCAGCCCAGTCCGAGTGTCGTGAGGACCACATGGAAGCCTGCAGTTCGGACAAAGACGCCTTTAGCACATTGCATTGGACAGGCGGATCCCGTCTTATGCCGGCATTGGAAATAAGCATGTCAACGTGCTTTTCCCGATGGCCGATCTGAGAGGCGAGGTCTTGGATGGCTTGCTTGTCAGAAATATCACAGGGGATTCTAAGGTTGATAGTTAGTAGCATATTGGTGGTATTGCGCGTTGAGCTTGATATCATTCAAACTTACCCATATGCAGATCCTCCCACTTCCTTGCCAAGTTCGTTGAGCTCCGCCACCCTTTCGTCAATGGGATCGCTCGGTAAAGCAACGAGGTACACTTTGGCGCCGTTTGCCACCAGTCCCTGTTATTTCAACGTCAGCTGTCAAAGGAAAAGAGGATACATTATTCGGAATTGCAATTTTAACTCAACGTTGCACTTACTCTGGCAATCATAAAGCCGAGGCCACTGCTGCCTCCTGTCACAACTGCTACATACCCCTTCACCCCAAACAGGCTATCCGTAACAAGGGAAGACATATTCAAAAATAATAGAACGTGTTTGTTATGATGGTGCTTTGCTGAACTACGGATGTCATGAAAGGTGGCACTTGTGCTACTTTAACAGGGCTTTTCCAAGTGCTGCCTTGTCCGTCGGACTGGCCGACGAGTAACTAGTTCATCGGAAATTGGAATCCAGGTACGGTAAGCTCATTGGGGCACTTTCAAATGTAGGATTATGATGCGAGCATGGCTAGCCTAATCTCGTAATTTTACTCTCATCGGGGTACCATGCAATCTAATCTACATCTTGCCTCGTATAATAATGGTATTGTGCATAGCTATATCCTGGAACACATTCTGTACATTTCAAGGCTTCGGGGTCACACTAACGACATCATTGAAAAACGGGACTACTCCTTGTAATGCTGTCTGGTCCTCAGCTCGGCTAGATCCAAGCACTGGGCCGTCATGGCCGTATCACGAGGAATGAGTTTGACCTTGAACTCCCTGGGAATGGCAACTAGTGCCGTCTTGAACTGATTGTAATCCACATAGTCGGTGTTGGGAGGGTTTTCCTTGCTTGCGACGATCTTGTAGGATGATAAGATCCTTACTAATGCGGAGTACAAGAGGCGAGAAGCGATGTACTGGCCCGAACAAGCCCTGGAACCAGTGCCGAAGCTCAAGTGACCCAGGCCGCTGCTTTCAGCCTCAATGGGAGGGCTGAGAGACTTGAGCCACCGCTCAGGGTTAAAGCTTCCGGCGTCGGGTCCGAAATGATCGACATCTGCGGGCGTTAGACTTTCACATAATAACCGAAACAATGGATTTTAGCTGCGGATCACTCACCATGGTTACCCGCTTGGGCGTTGATCAAGATCATAGTCTTAGGGGGGATGATAGCTCCATTCCAGTTGACTTCGGAGACTGTCTTTCGGGGAAGACTCATGGAGCTGACGGTGTAGTATCGGCCAGCCTCCTTGACAATGGCGTTAATGTAGGGGATTGTCTCCTCCTTGAAGCATCCACTCCAAGCATCTTGGGTGTCAGGGTAGTGTCGCTTGATATCTTCGTAGGCCCTATCCTGCCATACCTGTCCTTCCTCAGTCGACAGAGACCCAATGCACGAGGTCAAAGTTCCGGGAATAGTCTCGAAACCGCCAGAAACCAGGGACAGGCAGATTGAAGAGACTTCGACACCAGATAGCTTGGTCTCCTGGTCTTTGAGGATAGCAGCAGAGATGCAGGGCTTGTCTGTACCATTCTTGATCATCTCACGGACCTTGTTTAAGAGGAGATCCAGATAGGTGTCGCGTCGCTCCCGAAGATTTTTTGAACGGGCGGTCTTCTCGTTGTTGGGAACATATCGAAGGGCCGGGATGTAATCCTGCAGGTTCTCGGAGGCGCTGCGTAATAGGGAAATAGACGATCCCACGTGAAGAATCTCGCGAAGCAGATCGTCGTAGACAGCGTCCATGCGAATACCATAGCAGAGCGTCAGAGTTGTGTTGAGCGCGTATCGCTGGATATAAGGCCGAATGTCAATCTCAATCTGACCGTCGCGGCTGTCCTTTTTCATATCTCGCAGAATGCAGTAGCTCTCTAGGTCAAACATGGGGTAGTAGTTTCTCAAGGCAGGGCGACCCAGAGCGGTACCGGCAGCTTTGCGTTTCTTCTTACAGGACTCATCCCAGGGCGAAGATCCAATGGTAAAGCCCTGGGTGCTGCTGATTACGCCGTGAAACGTGTAGAGCTTGGGGCGGTCAATGACTGCATTCTGGTTGCCGAGGAGCATCTTCTTGCAGTCATCGAACGAGTTGACAACGACGGCTCTGGTGTTGCCTAGCTTGATTTGGAAGACAGAGTGGTTGTACTGGCGCCACCATTTTTCACAAACTGTAGCATGGTCCTCGCCAAGCTTGAGAAGATGTCCAAACACGGGAACAGCGCCAGGGATTTCTGGCATGCCCTTGATGTGAGGAATGTCGGTAGCATACATAATCTGTCGATATTGTTAGCTAATGACTCAAATGCGAGCACTTACTATCCCAAAAATTGACCCAAGGACAACTTACAGTGTAGAGCACGTAGGTAAGCACCACCACCACCGCTGCCATGAAGACTGGCCCAGCATTCTCCTGTTCCTTAAGCTGGTGTAATTGATATCCCAACCAATTGCTGCCTCCATGGGCCTTGGACTCCATATTGGATGGATATCTGAAGTGTGGAGTATAGTTGTAAGGGAACAAAAAGGGATGTGTTCTGAATGTTGGCCGGTCGTCGAATGATTTATTCCTTAATGACCAATATTACAAAACACACATATTCCATATATATCCTAATCCGGCTTAGTCTCTGCATCCCCCTCAGTTGGATTAATCAATTCAAAGATCTTTTGATAAGCGGATGATCCGATACATTCTTTACCCCACTCAAGCTTAGGGAGGTATCACAGCGGCACTGCCGACGAGTTATACACCTTCGTGTCACCTGGCAAAATGTCGTGTCACATGAATTAGTACATATATGCCAAAAGGCCGTTGATGGCGGATATTGAGCTCGCACGACAAACCCGATCGATTCTTTAACACGCGTATCACCCAGTTGCCAAATGGGGTACAACAATACTACAGTGGGGAATAAGCACAGACTTGAAGTCAACGATAGACACTTGGTGTTAACAATAGGAAAAGGGCAGAAGCCTCACACACACTAGCACACAATTACATTATCCGACGGCCTTTAGAAAACCTCCTATCGCGTCGAGAAAACTGTCGGGGCCCCCGACAACACCATCGGGATCCCCAACAACCGATTACGGGCGAATCCACTACCACATGGGCTGTGCATGGTATCAGGTGGCTTGTATTGTAGCTAGTCATGGTCAATAAGGGTGGTCCAATCTGCGTCCGTAATCTATCTCCAAGATACGGCTTGGCTATCGGAACCTGGGGTATGATGATTCCATCTGACAAACACAACAATGGTAATGAAAAGGATGTCTACCAGACAATACCGAAGACAGATTCGTTTGCTATAGAGGAGCCGCTCCGTGTCCAATCTACCAAACGAGATCATAAAGCACGCCATGCACTCTTCATTGCCTGGGGTGGCACTGTTGGGACTGGCCTTTTTATTACCACTGGCAAGACTCTTGCAACGTTCCTGGTCGGGAGCTACGCCTTTATATCCATCTTGGTGTACTTTATTCTTAAGGGTGTCATGCCTCACCCGAATTTCCTGGTTGGCACTTCCACTGGCGGTGCAACGAACCATGGCTCCCAACCTAGCCAATTCTACGCTTGTATTCATTCGTGATATGATAAGCAGTGATGAACTAACTACCTCGCAGATGGTGGAAGCTGCTGGGTGCAGTAAGCGCGCCATTGTATGATAACTCACTTAATCCTTGTTGGTGAGGCTTCGATAGTCGTGCGCGATATACAAATTAGCTAAGCCACCGGATAGAGTCTTGAGGGAGGAAGATACATATACACCCTCTCCAAGCCACCGTAACAATTCCCGTTTGATTTGGGCCGTGGGTTTCACGTTTGCCATCTTCACTTGACGCCAAATTCAATGAGAAGAACCAGGACTTCTGCTTGTTGATTGAGACAATTTAAGAGATAGATCGAATGTAGTTGCCTATCAGATTTCTGGGACTTCTCGACTGATATATTACACGATCGTTGCGCCATGGTCCCACCCAGCTGGAGGCAGAGCGGCACAGCTGATCACGATATGGCGATCTACTTCCGAACCCGAACCCGAAGGCTTCAATTATACCCGCGAATTACTACTGGGGGCGCATGGCAGGCAAACCAAATCTTTTACAACCATCTATCAGTTAGGCAACCACAAACGGTGCAGCACGACTTGCGATTCCGGCGTGTGCGATAGTCAAGGCAGAAATATTTACCATGCGAGTGGATGATGGGACCAAATCGCGTAGATATGAATTGGAGAAAGAGTGAAGTGGTCCCGGCCTTGTGCCTCGATTTGGAATTTCCGGGCGAGTGCACAGTGGGCTTCGTACATGTCTTGCCAGGCAACAAAAATCGTCATTCTGCAATATTTAAACTCGTTTTCGACCGACTGGTCCGAGAAAATTACTGGTATCTCCTGTGCGTATAAAGAAACTCTACAAAAATGGCTACCCCAAAGCACTCCATTTCTCGCGTCACAATCTCGGATCTTCCCTTCCTCGCGAAATTTATACACTCCGCAAAGCTTTCTCTAAGCATCAATCGTCTTCTATATCAGCCGTGGCCCAATGATCCTGTCCAGGAAAAGCAGTACACAGGAGCTGTCGAAGGTGCATTTGCGGACTCCTCGATGGAATGTTTCAAGGCGATTGATGGTGACTCAAATGCAATCATCGGCTATATTGTCCTGGCGAGGAAGACGGCCACCAAAGAGAGCTTGATGGCCCCTGCCCAGTCCGAAAGCAGTGATAATGGCCAAAATGCCCCGGAGGGGATGAACCCTGGTGTCCTCGCTGAAGTATCTGCCGCGAACATTGCTATAAGCAAGGCAACCGAAAACATCGACCGTTATGGTAAGGTTTCAACGCAGCAGATTTGAATGGTTTCTCGGCTAATACGAGAAACTCTATCTAGAATTGGTCTACATGTGCGTCGAACCATCCTACCAGCGACAAGGTGTAGGCTCCAGATTAATCCAGCTTGGATTTGACCGGGCTAGAGCAGAGGGTCTTCCACTTGCTATCGCTGCGGAGGCCCCTGCATATGGCTTTTTCGATACCCTTGGTTTCAAAGAAACAAGGCACGTAGATATTGATCTACGAAAATATGCCCCAGCCAATAGCGGGTTCGGAATTTTCCGGCTTACTGGTATGATTTGGACGCCTTGAACTTGGTGATAAATCAACAGAGCAACGGCCAAAGGTGTCATAACAGCAATGAGAATCACTTGGATGGAGAATATCTTTGCATCATGTTACTGGGTGCCAGTTAATAGCACGGGCTTCCAACCCTATGGGAGAAAGGGTTTGGCGTACAAAGGCCATGAACGATGAGATATCATGATAGGAAAAACACGGAATGGCGGGATGGCCTATACAGCAAGTGGTTTAGATTCAAATAAAGTTGAGATACTTCCGGGCCTCGGTATTTCCGCATAACAACAAAATGCTAGCGTGAGCTATCTTTATTCTTCATAAGTAGTGTGCTCAAGTTGATCTAGCATTTACTACTATCATAGGAAGAAAGCTCTCTCCGTTGTTTCACCATAAGCCCAATATCACTTAGTAATCGCCGGAGAGTATAGTACATAATCCTATATGTATCAGACTCGACGAAAATCACAGGAATTTGGTCCTCGTAGAGTTGCGAAAGGTCAAGATAATATTCAAGGATCACCTCACCTTGCTCTATTGATATATCCCTGAAAATCAGATTCTGCACTTTCCCCATGCTCAGGGCCACCTTGGAATAGATGGTGATATCCGACCGGGAGCTGCGTCGGTGCTCATATCGATATGTCGAGAATTACTTTAACAACATTTTCTCAATTATAGCTGAGCGTTCAAAGAGGAAACCGAAAATCGTTTGCGTGCTCAAATGGAGACAATTTATGGTGGAAACGGCGGTGAAGATCTTCAATCTTAAGACTCGATTTGTGATGTACTGATTGGTGAGATCTGAGAGCCGGTTGAAGTGAAATTGTAGTGGGTTGCAAGAGAAAAGCGGCGTAGGGCTTTTTTTTGTCGGCGTTGGGGGGAGGAATTGGTCGCCGGGGTTGTGGACAGGTTGTGGAGGATCAGTTGTCGGCCGAGACTTTGACGGTGCGGATTCGGGCATGGCAGGTGGCACTTCGATAGGAGTCTCGAGACCAATTACTGTACCATTTGGTTTTCGGGTATATGAACTCAGGTACTGGGCGAGGTTCGGTCGTGCACTAGATTCAGGGCCCGAGATCTGTGTAGAGGGATCTGCTGAGGACGCGTGGGATGGAGCTGGAATTATTTGAGGTGGTGCCAGATGACCTGCCACAAGCTATCTTCTCTGTGTATTTTTGGTAGATGTCCAATGCAGTGTCCTTGGAGGACTTTTCAGCGGGATTACAGTCTCACAGGCGGAGCAGCAAGCGACAGGAAGAGTTGTGTAGTTCGTGGTGTTTAGCAGTAAGCAGAGTCAATACTTTCATTGGTGAAGGTTCAAATTCTGCATATACCTACTCTACGAAAGAGTTTCTATAATTATGCTTATTTTTGGCCCGATAACGTAAATAAACATCCGAGTTGTAGTAATGTTACATCTCTTCATGAAGGCTAATTCGACACCACTTTATCTAGTAAACTGCCGATTCCAAACGGAAACTTCAAGCATAATAAACCTCTATATCCTACCTACGCAGCGGTATAGGTACTATGCGAGAAAACGCCCCTTTTAGGTAGTATTGGTGCCTTAATGCCTTATTTCTTTAAATGTCCGCGTATTTATCTTGTCAGATATGGTTATATTACCACTCTTACAGGGATGATATGCAGGTAAGCTTTGTATTACGTATTTCAATACCCATCTACATAGCCGTAATGTGATAACGCGCTCGATTATTTCTTATCTCGAGCTGAGTAGGCTAACTGCTTGTAGAAAGTCCATCACCTATTAGGCAACTTACATCGCAGCCAGCCAACGGGGGCCCTTGGAATGTGATGATCGGAGCCCCCTCCCCCCCCCCTCCCACAGATGGATGGGGGATAGTCCCGACCTGAATGCGGGGGCAATCGGGGAAGCGCGGTAAAAGGGTAGATAGCCCAGTACTCCAAATTCTGAAGTTCCTTCCCACCCAGCTGAGGGGACGACAAGCAAATGCTGGAGAAACAACAATAGCCGCGCTGCAGAGCGTCTCAACACCCCTTGCTCCAGCAGACTAGTCACGTCTCTGCGACTCTGCCCTTCTCCAATGCCGCGCGACAACGGCACAAGTCCCGCCGCATCGGCAGCGCAGTCTTCGGCCCCAGCAAGGGCACGAGCTTCGTGCTCACGATGCCATAAGAGGAAGAAGAGGTGCGACAGGATATTGCCGTCATGCAAAAATTGCGTCTCGGCGCGGGTGAGATGTAGCTTCGAAGACGATGATCTCCAAACTGCTTCGTACCCCATAATGTGAGTCGCCACATAAGATTGAGGTACTGGGTGACTTAAGTCTCTCTTCCCGCCTCTCATCCTTGGCCTTGCAGAGTACCCCACACTCTCGAGTGGTTTCAACTGGCTTCTAACATGCTCACAGGTATGTCCAGGGACTAGAAGAGAAGCTTCGCCGTCTGGGTAGGGCTATGGCTGCCCAAGAGCGGAATACACCGCAGGCCGCAGAGGCCACTCCCGTCTTGAACAACAATCACCTCTATGACGACTTTGAGATGCCGGAAATAGCAATGGTGGGCCAGGAATGCATCCCTCAAGGCGTTTACGGCAGCCAAGTGGGAAACACATCCACCCTTGCCGACAACGCCGAGGTTCTGATAGAAGGCCCCCTTGTGAACCCCCGACCCGCACCAGACCAAACCTCAACCTTTGGCCAGCAACTCACAGTGCTCTCGCTGGAGGCTACTGCTGAACGGCATTTGGGATCGACCACGGGACTCTCATTCGCAAACCTGACACAGATGATTCTACGTCGTTTGGCGCCAGACAAGGCGGACTTTGTATTCAATAGCCATCATGATAACACCACGGAAATGGATCTCTTGGACCTCAGCTCTTCTTCAAACCCCTTCAACGACTCTTTCTTCCAAAGCTTGAATGACTCTATCTCCCCCTATCCGCTACTCTTTGGTGACCTCCTCTTCACCGACTGTGCCGGGTCAGGCACCGCCCTTGACTCCCTAGCCTGGCCAAGCGATGAGACGCATGTGCGGCGGCTAGTGAATTTCTATTTTGCTCACTCCCATACCCTCTATCCCATCGTGGACCGCTCCGAGATCATGGACACCCTTGAAAAGATCCATCGAAATCCTCATAACCTGGCCACGCAAACTCCCCTCCACGCCTTCAGAATTTGGATGATCCTGGCCATCGGCTCTACCGCTTACTCTTCCGTCACTCTGACTGAGGAATCAGAATCAATGTTGTTTTACAACAAGGCCCTGCAGTATTCCGAGCAAGCCTTGGGAGGCGACGAGATGGTAGGAAAACTTGCCTACAGCTTCATCGCTGACGAGAGTCTAACTGGCGAGAGCCCTACTGACGAGAGCCTAGTCTACCCTGGAAGCCATAGTGCTCCAGGTTTCCTATTCGTTTTTCAACCAACTAGGTCCTAGTGAGTGACAACCACTTGACCGATATTCCAAGCACTGACGAAAGCAGATACATGGTTCCTCGTTGGCACAGCTGCCCGTCTGGCCTTAGGTATGGGGCTCCATGCGGCCTCGTCATATCGCAAATTCCCTCTTAATGTGCAACAAAGACGCAAACGAATTTTCTTTTCAATATACATGATGGATCGGTAGGTTTGTACTATCACTTCTTCCCCACTCTCTCGTATCCAGATTCAAGCGGCTAACCGCCCGCAACATTCAGCGTTGTTTCCATTACTTTAGGCCGACCGTTCGCACTTCATGACGATGATATAGATGTAACGGTGAGTCTGGCCTTTGTGTGAATGGGCAGCGAAATCCTCTCACGAAACATGGCTGACAGTCTGAAAACAGCCCTTTGAGGATGCCGATGAAGAATTTATACACGCCGACTCCATCAGCCCCCAGAACCCCCTTCAGCCATCGCTGATGGCCGTTCCGCTGCACATTCTGTCGCTGCGGAGAATTGCAGGCAATATTTCGCGACAAGTCTACGGAAACGTCAAAAACGCAAATTTGACTTTGTCAGAACGCGAAGCAATAATAGCTTCCTTACATCAAGAACTGCTCGACTGGCGTCGGAGCATGCCCTTCCCGCTCCCGGACGTCAACGAAAGTGTGCCACATCTCAACACCACCTGGTATGATTTCAACTACTATACCCACCTGGCCATGATTTACAGACCATCCCCGCTATTTCCCGTCTCAGACTTGAAGCGGATAAAAATGCTGGAGATGGCAGCATCCATGTCACTCCGCCAAGCATTCAGTATGCATCAGCAACAACGATTTGCGTACAACTGGTTGAATTTTCTCGCTCTCTTCACGGCGACTTTGTCACTAATCTATGCAATAACGGCTCAACCTGACGACCTTAGCACCGTCTTGAGAAACACGCGAGCTATCGCCGACCTTGATCTCGCAACACAGCTTTTCGAGACACTCGGACTCAAGTTTTTGGCAGCCAAGGAGATTCAGGGCATGATCGCCAAGATATCCCGGCGATATAAAGAGGTTCGCGCCTTGAATGATACGGAGCCCAATATGGGCTATTGACAGAAATCTATGCTTCGATAATGTATGGTACCAATCAGTGACATATATTTCCAACCAACGAACATAACAAAACAGGCAATTTTAATAGACATACTAACAAATTGTAATTCTATATTTGGCTGAATGACAGAGTCGAGACATGACAGAGCGAGGCGCCCGAAACCATCTAGTTAGTTAACTACACACAAACAGGCCCGGGATCCCAAAACATCACTTCAGTGAGCCTCCGCAAGATCTCATCTTAATAAGGTTTATCAAATCCACACTCATCCATCCTTGAGAAAGCGCACCAGCTCCTTAAGATTTCCCAGTGATATATTGCTTTTTTTTAGAGCAAAATCAGGATCTCAGCTAGCTTCCATTTAGGCTATAGCTTGTTCTTCCCTTGTATTTCGTTCGTCATCACGAAAAGGGTATCGGAGTGTGGTGCTGAGTCCCTGTGAATACGAGTGCAGTTCTATGGTTCTTCACTCAAAAAGGTTAGTGTCCACTGGCGCTTGGGGCTTTTTCCCGCGAACCTCGTGTTAAGGATAAACAGTGGATAGGAGTGGGCCAGGGGTCGTATTTTGTTACTTAGCTTGGTCGATCCTTGGCGATCAAAAGATTGCTCAATTGAAGATGCCAATTCTACATGAGTATTACCTTTAATAATATTGGATCTATCGAAAGCGGTTGTTAATTTTTCCAAATTGGGAAGGTTGATATAAATCAGGCTGGGGGTTTCTAGGTGATCTTTACAAGGGACTCTGACCAAGATCATATTTTTATACGTTGAAAAGTTTGTGTCGAGCTGTTCATCTAAATACGAGATGGAGGCCAAAATAGGGGGATCTGCTGTATCCATCTCAACGGTAATAGGCTCATCAGGGTCTTCCGTGCCCTATTCACTAAACTTTTACGTATCGATCATAACCTAAACACGATGAGGCTGATTGGGTCCATGCACAAATGCCTTAAGAACTACAAGAACCCCTCTGCACTATTCTAGTCTCTATCCAACATTAGTCCCTCCTTTACTTTCCTTCATTCATTTCACTAGAAAGGTTCCTGCGCCGAGGAACCCTCATCCTGAATCATGCAATCAGTCGCAGGAGCTCCACGGCCATCACGGCTCACAAAATGGTGGCCAATCGGCTTTTTCATTGGCGCCATTATCTGCTTCATCATCGGCGGTGCCCTGGTGGGCACATGGACCTCCCAGTCATATGACGACTGCTCTTACAGCAACTCGTACTATAGCTCTTACTATTCCAGCTACTCTTGCGGCAGTACCAATATGGGCAAGTTCTACGGCGCCGTTGCTCTGTTTGTGATTGGCGGCGTGCTCAAGCTCACTGCTTGGATTCTACTCATCATCTTCTGCGTCAAGCGCACCCGCCAGAGCCACCACACCGTCACATACGTGAACTCTCCTCCTGTCCAGCAAGTCCAGCAACCACAGCCTTTCCAGCAGCCCTACGTCGCGCCTCAACCTACGTACGCTGCTGTGCCTCAGTCTGCTCAGTTCCCTCATTCCCCTGAGACGGTGAACTCATCTGTCCCTGGTACGCCTCCTCCGAATGAGGCCAATGCAACTACAAGTGCTGCCAAGTACTGTACCCAGTGCGGAACCGCTGTTTCTAGCCGATTCTGCCCTCAGTGTGGTTCCCAGGCTTGAAGTCTGATCGAAGTACCTTGATAATATACCTCGACTCTTCTCATCGTGTTGCATGTTGCGTATTAGCGCATGGGAATGGTGGAACAGATCGTTGATCAAAATTGGAGATGGTAGAGGAGATGTTGCCCTGGGGATTTGGTTGGACTATGTTGGCTTTTTATTTCTTAATTCTGCGATAACCGGATGAAATACACATCCGCTTTGTAATTAAACTTGATTTATATCGCGATATCCACTCAAATATGAGGAAAGAACTGAGCCCATTCAACAGTCAGATACGTAGTCCAAGGTAGCGATCTCAAGCCCACCAATGTCTCAATAAGTATATATGTACGAGCAGTGCCATAAATGAATGCAATCGGGAAGATACTCCAAAACTCCCAACTCAAAGGTAGCTCTCTAGGCTCGAATGGGGTTTCATGTAGATACGTATTATCATCTGCGGTATAGGTGTGTTTCGGCTCAGTAGAATCTGCAGAGTCGACAGTAGCAGTCCTGGTAGTAAATAGTTTGATCAAGATTTCTTGTCCACCTCCGTAGCGATACCACATCGCCATGCTCTCGAGGATCCAGAATGCAACAGTAGTGCCTAGTAGAATAAGACTGGACACTCTCCATAGAATTTGCTCTGTGTGGGTGGGGAATTGAAAATTCCAGCCGACTAGGTGAATTGACGCATATGTCAAAGTTGCCAGACAGAGAAAGGAGCTCTCTGTCCAGGTCAGCCACGGTAACCGACTGTCTCCAATCCGGGGGATGGGTCGCTGAAAAGGTCCGACCGGCATTTTCATAAAGGTTTGGATATTGAGGGCCCAGCTGGGTCGGAGATCATCGACGAAATCCAACGGTGTTTGTCGATAAGGTCGGGCCGCAATAGGACCAGCTTCTTGTAGGACCTGTCCCATGGAGGTATTCATTTTTATTTGGACGGGATAATACACATCTAGTGGTTTGTGGAGCCAGCATATACTTGTCATGAGAGTGCAGCCCACGATCGCCACGGTAGATAGCTCAATAGTGGTCACAGCAAGCCCCGATGCAGCTCTTCCAATGCACTGCAGGATGAGATATGCAACTTGTACACAGGTGATCAACTTTGCAATTGTATCCTGCTTCGACTTATCCCAGATTTCTTCGTCCGAGACCTCTGGGACATCGATATAACCTCTGGAGACAAGCCAGTGGATGTGCTTGGAGTTGATCCGGAAAGCTCCGCCATCGGCTGGAACAAGCTCAAATCCACCCATGTTTGCGAAGAAACCGTGTCTGTATGTCCACTTTGTGACGCCAAGCGCGTGAAATGACTTGACCGAATCTCGAGCCGCTGCAAGCTGTCCGGCAGCTGCGGTCAACACGAATTCGGGTCCCGCGATCGCAATCGCCATCCATAATAGCTTCCGTGCTTGGGTTCGCCAGAAGCCCTCATTGCGGGCTGGGCAGTTTAAACAAAGGATTGTGTATGTGCATAGAAAGGTTGTACTAAGGCACATCCATAATATGTCCAAAGTGCCTCTGCTGTTGGGTTGATCACTCCATCCATTGATTCGGCCGTTCGGCGAGGCAGTCAAGCTGGCGGTAACGAGAGTGTGACTCGCATTTAATTTGACAGCCATCATGGACTGTACAGGTCGGATTGGCAAACCTGCCGGTTCAAAGAAAGTGGGGGGTTGAAGTATATGGGCTGTGGGTCACATAGACACGGAAAGACGATCAGAAAGCCCAGTCCTCTTATACATATCTTAGGTGGAGATAACCCAGTAGAATGGACATTTCTAAAATTGCAGACAAAACGCCTCGTCATCATTGAAAAGTATCTATATCACCGCTGGTGCCGCTGATATGCATGGTGCTGCTTGATGTAGACAACAGCCAGGCCTAGAACCAATAACCACAGTAATAATAAAAGACAGGGATAGTTGCGCCGTGCTTCTTGGATGTTACTAAACGAACAAATATAGAAGTTTTAGCGGATAATTGCTTTTTCGTTCGTCACTTATCGGCGGGTTTGGAGGCTCATGTGGCTATGAATAGGTGAATGACAGCGAAGTCGCTGCACAGTACTTTTAGCTCGCAGTCACTGGGTTTCAATCACATCTAAACTCCCCACTATCTACCAGTGTGGTGAGCCTGATTGGACTCGATCAGTCTCGAGATCCACGATAGCGATGCGCCTGCTCTTGTAGCCAATCACAGCGCACCTTTAACCGCGAGACTTATGCGACCGTTCAGGGGGCCGCTAGGCCACGGAGGCGGCTCACGATACTCTGCCATCGCACAAAATATCCGGCTCTCGCTCATACTCGTGAATTCATTTTTTCCAGGGACATCATCAAAACAAAAAAACGACGAACTTAAGAAATGGCACTGCTCAAACGGTTGTCGCCTATGGAACGGGCGAGCGGCACGGACCGCAGCGACAGCCCACTCCTCAAAGAACCAGGGAGCCCCTCATCCCCACGGCTGCTGAACCGCGATGAAGTTCCCTCGTGGTATGGCCATAATCCGTACATTCGAACCAGCTATAGGCCAGTGACACCATCAATTGCTCGGTGCCTTAGCAGTTTGCTGTACCTCCACAACGAAACTGTGAATGTTTACTCCCATCTCATCCCCGCCACCATAGCTTTGTTGGGCAATGGACTTCTCTATGTTTATTTCTCTACATCTTTCCCGGATGCTACGTGGGCCGATCAGCTTGTTTTTCATATTTACTTGACAACTTCGGTCATTTGTTTTGGTATTTCATCCGCATACCACACTTTCCTTTGTCATTCTGCCCGGTACACTGATTTATGGGGACGATTGGACTATGTTGCTATTGTATTCCAGATTCTTGGTTCATTTATCTCGGGGATATATATTGGGTTCTACTGTGAACCACACCTACAAAAACTATATTGGTCAATGGTCCGTTCACAATTCCCTACCCTTTCCACCGGCTATCGAACTAACTTTACGGTGTCCAGATTGGCAGTCTGGGCTTCTTGACTGGATTTGTCGTGGTGCATCCCAAATTACAAAGCCAAAAGTGGAGACTGTTGCGATTATCAACATTTGTAGCGACGGGACTTTCGGCATTTGCTCCTATCATCCACGCTGCCAGTATCTTCCCTTATGAACAGCTAGATCAACAAGCCGGATTACGATATTACTATCTTGAAGGACTCGTTATCGTGATCGGGGTCTTGTTTTACGCGGTGCGTTATTTTTCCAGAATGGGCTGACGCAAGATGAAGCTGATTGGTGGCAGACACATTTCCCTGAGTCGCGAAGACCCGGAAGCTTTGACATTTGGGGATCGTCTCACCAGGTATTCCACATCTCGGTTGTAATCGGTGCGATAATTCATCTGTATGGGATTTTAGTTGCCTTTCAGTGGAATTATGAAAATCAGCGATGCAAGACAGATTAAGGAGATGTGATATCAGTTTATCAGCTATGTTATACATCGCTGCAATTCTTGACAGCGGCCCCGTTCCGAGCCTTGACACGGCAGGCCCATATCTGAAATGATCTACATGATAATATGATTATTGTGCATACAATGTTGTACATAATATCCCTTAACCCTAACATACGTTGAAAAACATAAGGCTTGGCGAGATGCAACAAACCCCGCCCCTGTCATTTCCACCTGCCACGTTTCTTTCTCTCTCCTAGTCAAAAGTCCAGCATCTCAGAACTATGGAAAAGATTACTGTCGTGAGTTATCATAGACTTTCTTATATCATATCTAACAGTGTCAGGATTCCAATTACTACACCGAGACCCAAGACTGGGAACCCGAAGACTTTCGGTCGTGAGTTGCCGAAATGCTGTCCCCGTTTTCCCTTTTAACAGTCTCAGGGAAACCACATCTATCGCGTCGGCAATTGCAAAGGGTCGATTAGAGAATGGTAGACGGTGAGTGAACTACCAGAGACAGTGAACCGATGCGCCCTGCTAATATTACGACCAGATACCAGGCTCTGAAGGAAGATGACTATTGGTCGGTCGCAACGCTTCAATGTGGGACACCCGAGGCTAATATATCATACAGGAGTCCTTCCGATGAACAGCAATTCGAGGCCTTTGAGATTGGGTAAGTACTCATTTTCCCCCTCGTCTTCCCGTCTGTTCGAAGCAACAGCTCACGCGCGTTCATCAGTCATATTGTGTTTCTCGTGTTAGACCATGACCGAGAAAACCCTCTTCACCACGCGCCTATCGGCAACTCTCCTAAGGTGAGAGCGCGATGCAGAATTTAGATATTTACCCCTTGCTAAGAGTAAATTTCAGCATATTCTGGACATTGGGACTGGTAAAGGAACATGGGCTGTGTAAGTTCCCACCCATTCTCTCTAATCGAACATTGCTAACATTTACCCAGTGATATGGCAGATTTGTATCCATCCGGTACCTACTTCAATTTCTTTCCTTTCTCCTATTGTCTCAGTCTAACGAATGTCAGCAACTGTCCGTGGCGTCGACGTCTTCCCCCCTCCCCTGTCATGGATGCCACCCAACTGCGTACTAGAAGTAGATGATGTCCTCCGTGAATGGACCTGGAGAGAGCCATTCGATTTTATCCACATGCGTCTGATGCTGAGAGCATTTACACCAGAGAGATGAGATCAATTATACAAACAGTGCTACGAGTGAGTCCCTAGTCTACACTTTCCCCCTACCTACCAGCACAATTGTATCTAACCAATACACTATCCAGCGCACTTGAACCAGGCGGCTGGATCGAACAGATGGAACTCGATGTGCGAGTATATAGCGACGACGGCACCTTGAAGGAAGGTGGCGTTCTGGCTACATGGGGAGATAATTTCATCGGCTGCTCCGAGCGAGCGGGCCGCTCCCTCCTAACGCAGGAGACAATGCAAGGCGCAATGGAGAAGGCCGGGTTTGTTGACGTGCAGGAGAAGCTATACAAGATTCCCTTGGGGCCGTGGCCGAGAGATAAGGTCCTCAAGGAGCTTGGGCAGCTTCAATACGCCCACTGGGTTACTGCGTTGGAGGGATGGGCTATGTGGCTGCTCACTAAGTTTGGTGCGCCCACTCCTTGGACTTCGGATGAGGTCCAGGTTTATTTATCCAAGGTTCGGGCTGAGCTGAGAAATCCCCGTACACATGCTTATGAATATGCGTGAGTTGTTATGAGTACCCTGAGAGGTTATATTTGCTGATCATCTTTAGTCGCCGAGTCTGGGCTAGGAAGCCTACGGTGGAGGAAGAAAGGGCTAAAACGCCGATTAAGACCGAGCCTGAGTTTTAAATCAGCCATGCTGTCTTGAATTGGAATACTGGGTATCTCTGCGTTTGTGGGTATGGCTTTTGTTATAGCGAGTGTATATTTCGGAGGATGATTTATTTGCTGTCTGCTTTGAGTCCCGTTAGGCATGTTCGCATACGTATATAGTAACAGGGTTATGATTATGTTGCTTTTTATGAATCAATTTGTTAACCTTCAGCCCCCGATGTTTCCTTCACGATCATCCGAGCAGCTTTCTCAAACTCGGCTTCTACAACCAAGTTTTTCAACCCGGATTGTTCGATCTATTAGAATTAGCCGACAGTATCACAAATCGCCAGGTCTACTGACCAACTTCAATCCTTTTTCAGAATTAGTGCCCTGCAACCGAACCACAACGGGACATTTGAAGCCACCCATCTCAGCAGCAGCGGCAACAATCGCCTCGGCAATCATATCACATCGCACGATCCCTATCACCGATCAGCTATTCCATTTCCCTTTGTTGACGTGTACTCACCACCATAAATATTAATCAAGATCCCCTTAACCCTCTCATCCCTCTTCAAAATCTCAAAAGCCTTCCTCAAAGCCTCCTTCGTCGCCGCACCCCCAACATCCAAAAAGTTCGCACATTTCCCTCCATACAAACTGATCAAATCATTAGTCGCCATCGCCAACCCAGCCCCATTAACAATATTTCCAATATCCCCATCAAGTCGCACATAAGAAAGCCCCAATTCCGCCAGCTGCTCCTGCTCCTGCTCTTCCGCCGATCGTTCCTCCAACGCAAAAATCTCCTTCTGTCGGTACCGCGCCGAGTTATCAAACTCAAACTTAGCATCCAGACAAACAAACTCCCCCTCCTCCGTGCGCACCAGCGGATTCAACTCAAGTAGCGTCGCATCTTTCTCCTTGAACAATTTCACCATCTGCACCAGGATCCGGTGTATATCCTTCATCTCCGTATCCGAGAATCCAAGTTCGGCTTGGATATACGCGTCTATTTCGTCGGTTATGCCGGTCGAAAGTCCGAATCGGAGTTTGTGCATTTTGTCTACGTTCGATTCGATGTTCGTTCCGCCCGACGAGGAAACCAGTAGTACTGGTGAGGTGTGCTGGCGGTCGAATGTCATTGCGAAGTAGAATTCCTGGGCGATGGATACAGCTTGGTAGATATAGAGCTTGTCGACGTGGAGTCCATCCGTTGGGGTTTGCGCTGTTGTTAGGTAGTACCCGAGCATGTTGGTGGCATTTTTGAACGCTTCGCTTGGTCTGCGTGTGTTAGATTTTGGGTTATTGGTTATCTTTGTGGTTTGGGATTTGGATGGATACTTGGGAGGAACTCACGACTCGACCAGTCGGACGCCACTTTTGCCGTCACTGTTGAATTTCCCTTTGCCGCGGCCGCCCGCGAGCACTTGGGCTTTTATCATTGCTGGTGCATCTGGTGCGATATTAGTTTTCGGTAGATCTGGAATTTGGAGAGGATGGTGTAGACTTACTTATCACAGAGACAACATGCTTGGCTTGCTCTGGGGTTGTGACTAGGAAGCCTGTTGGAACTGGCAGTTTGAACTGGGTTGTATTAGCATTAAGGTTGCCGTACATGAACGGATATATCACTCACTTCTTGCAGTAGTTTGTGTGAGGTGCGTTCAAGCAGATTTAAGTGCCGTACTTGCGTTCTGATTGGCGCATGATGCTGCACGATAGTTAAGGTATTATTCAAGATCACCGATGGATTATACAAACCCGTTGCAAGGTGCGCGTGATCGAACGCCAGGTAATCATCGTGTGTTATATATCTTTCATGTCAGGATGTTAATTCTGAATGTCTGAAGTTAGATTCATGGCTGTTGGTTTGGGCGATGACATCAGAATGTCAGTTTTGGTTCCTTGGGTTGAGTTTCCGAAAGTTTTGACCTCGTGACGATTTATGGAGTCAGTTTCAGTGGAAATACGACATCTTGTGCCGAATTAGAATAAAGCTACGAACACTATTATATGACTAAGTCGATTCATTGACCTCGGGAGTTCTTGACTGATCTGGGTCGAGGTCGAGGGCGAACGCGAGAACGAGGACAGGGCCAAGGACGGGCAACACATACTGGAGAATAGGAAAGGATTGCAGTAACAAGACAGGACGTTAAGTGATATAGGAATAAGCGAAAATGGGGGATCTTTTGTGAACAATATATATGTACGGGCTTCTCACTATGCAAGCCAGAAGTACTGGCTGGATGCAGGTCCCGACCTGGAGGATCAGAAGTAATAGGCATAATTCTAATAGGAAAGCGGTACCACATGTTAGTTAGGGGGAGGGGGTATGTTTCGTGTGGGAGAAGGGAAAGGTGGCTGTATCATTTCCTGTATACCAACTGGGACTTTGAAGAATCCCACAAAATCGTGGTGAAGATGCTCTCGGATATGAGCCACATGGCAGCCATCCGTGCGGAGAGAAGTTAATTCTAATGTATACGACATGGCCATACTGTACGGCATTTCATCAAAGTATACGTGCGGTAATCCTGTGCGGGGGCACTATGGGTCCTTGGGGTTATCACGGTCCGTCCCGCACACCTCCCCAGGCCATCTCTCAATGTCCTTTTGATAAAGTGCCCATATGGAACTTCACGGATGGAACTAGATTGTTCAAGTGAAGTCCAAGATTCCTTCATGATGCAAGGGCTAACCGCTGTGACACACATCACATTGTTGGTGATAACACCCCGGCGCATCGCTTGTGTTCTCATCACAAGTTCCGCTAAAGTGGGACTAGGATATCTTATTCTGCCTCGCCTGGGACACGCTTCGTGATAAATGGGATTTTCTTTTTAACACAGCCTCAGCCTCTTACTAAACCCGTGCTATACTAGCGGCCCGGATATTATGGAACATAGCCTCCTTTCCAACACATCATTCTGTTGTATGCCGCTAGTCGTCCAAAAGTACTGCCTTGGCAGCATTAGTCGTTTTAGATTGTGCCGTTTCCTTGGCCACTTCCCAAGCCACTCGGCCATAGACTCTCTCTTTTCTTTTTTTGCAAGGGTATATTGCCATGCGACCAAGTTACACTAACACAAGGGGTCCGAGGGATAATGTGCGCGATTGCCCGCATTGGGGTCATGGCGCTGCCAACACATAATTTCGAAGAGCCTCAATCATATGCACAAAATAGTGGGAAAGTTTGTGGGAAAGGATCCCGCTATGGCCCGTGTTGTGGTTTAATAATACTTCACTTCTTTAAAAAGCAGTACAATGCATTAGCGGCGTCAATGGGGATATGCTTCCCCGCAGCATAACGAGAAGCCACTAGGTGAATTGGCTATCTTCTGACGATGATCTTTTTTTGTTAGGGCTGCGAATATACTGCATCGATCTAAAGATAGTTCATCATGGCTGTGCTCGTTACCCCCGGATGACTGGAGGCTCGAGTACCTCGCTTACCTCAATGTACAGAATATGAACCCAGCAGATGTAACCTTGACCTAGCAACAGGCGCACGGCATCTCAGGTGTCCAATTAATCAAGCTAGTCAGTCTGTATCCATTCAACAGTGCGTCTGGTCGAAACATCCTCTTCCAAAGAGTTCAAAGAAATCAGTTCTTTGAATAGTGTTTCATAGGTACTACTCCGCACCGTCCCTTTGCCTCAAACTGACAAATTGGCCCCCGCTTCCTTTGTATGAGCCTCCAGGCCTCTTCGGGGGCGAAGGGTCTTAGGACGAGCCCTTCACCTCGCCTAAGCCATGGGGCGCATCTTATCCTCTATGGTATGAGTCCGGTGTTGAATAGCCTCACGCTAAGGATTTGCGCAGCAATAATACCCGATAGAACGTCCGAGTCACCAAAGCACGCGCTATATCCGGACTTCGCTTGAATCAATGTGTCCCGTGGTCGATGCCTAATGTCTCAGAGACGATTTCCGCGGGCGCCCAAGCGGATAACCAAATTGAGTACAGGGTACGGAGTTTGTAGTACGGAGTCCTTTGTGTTGATTGATGAGGGGGATGATACGAGCCCCCAGGGCGTAAAGTCTTGGCTTCTAGGCAAGTAATGGAAGTATAGCCGTTGGCGAGGTTAAACCGCGTTGAGATGCGAATGTGGAAATTGTGCCAACCAACGTGGAAGCGGGAGAAAAGCTTGGACGGTGAAAAAGTCTCAGATTGGAAAGTTGATGCCTTTTTGAAACTAAACCCAAATGGGAATAGTGTGGTGCGACCCAGCCTTCAATAAAACATCTCCGTACAGAGTACTCCGTACTCCGTACGGAGTATCTGCCTAATCAACAGCTTTCTTGTACAGCTTTTAATATAATTCAATGTCAGCGCTAGTGACTGTAACAAAGAAATCACATTGACTGGTCTCAAAGATCGCCGTTAAACTGAACAGGTTTAGATTATCTGAGGCTTAGATAGTGGGATCGCCCCTGAGTTGTCCACCCAGCCACACTGGCCAGTGGACCTAAATTAGCTTACGGAAAATCAGCAAATCAAGAGACTTAGAAATCACATCTGATCACTCGGATCTGACGTTAAAATTTGTTCGGAAGGTACGGAGTAAATATAAAGAAAATGGGGTTTCCCGGTTTGATGTTTTTGCAAACCTCCCTCTACACAGTCACCAGTCACCATGAGGCAGTCGACGCCCATTCTCTGGGTTGTCCAGGCTTGTCTGATATGGCTGACATTGGTATCGGCATCACCTACCATTTCTCATGATAATCTGATGTCTTCAGATGCAGACTCAGACTCAGACGTCTCTGCGCTTCAGACCCGTGACACGAAGCCGTTTCCGCTTCGAATTCTGCCACTCGGTGCTTCTATTACCATGGGGTACAAATCGAAAGATGGAAATGGATATCGGAAATGGCTTCGACAGCAATTACGCTATGCTGGTTGGGAGGTTGATATGATTGGCACTATGAAGAATGGTACCATGCATGATAATGTGAGTTATCCGGTTTTGGCCCTTTGTTTGCTCTTTAAAAAATGTATATTCTGACTCTTCCTAGGACCATGATGGACACATTGGCTGGAGAATTGACCAAATTGCTTCTCATGCCAAGCAGATTATCCCACAACAACCTAATCTAATCCTTCTCAAGTGGGTCTCCAATTGCCGGTGCAAACAAACATGTCTTCACATGCTAACATATCCCCCACAGTGCTGGCACAAATGATGCACTTCAAAATTACAAAGTAGACACCGCAGGCGAGCGGATGGACTCTCTCCTAACATATCTCTTCGACAACATCCCCAACACAACCATCATCCTCTCAACCCTCACATTCAACGGAAAGAAGCCCCAATTGGGCACAGACATCAGCACGCAATACCTAGAACTTGCAGCGAAACGTCGAGCGCGAAAGGACCGCCTCGTCGTAGCTGATATGAGCACATTCATCCAGTGGAAGCAACTCGTCGATAAGATCCATCCGACAGCCGCTGGATACGAGGAAATGGCCTCAGTGTGGTGGGCGGCCATTCAAGAAGCCGAGAAAGAAGGCTTGCTCCAGGCGCCAACGTCCACCACGAAGAATAACACAGCTTTTAGCAAGGCCCGTGAAAAGGAACTCGATGATAGCACCGCTGATCCGAGTCTGCCTGCATACACGGCTCCGCCTCAACCTACGATTAAGAGGACTAAGAGTAGTAAGGGCTCATCTTTATTTCACGAGTGGCATCTCTGGACTGTTGCATTCCAGATGATTATGAGTACGTTCCCCGTTTCTCCCCACTAGATGTCTAGGACAATACTAACCTTATCTAGCGTGTATTGGTTTCTCCTATGTATGATTCTAGGAAACCGTGGCACAAAACATTCAAAATATGACTAAAAACAATTTAAAACTTATTAAACCATTCATCCCAAACCCCAATAGTCAAACGTAAAGGCTATACATACCAACAGACCACCACGCCAACCAGCCCAACAGAAAGCACCCCCGGAACCGCAAACCATCTCGTAAAAAAGAACCCAAGACTCGCGACAACTCTCTATGTCTCCGCATTAGGACGCGTTGTCAGGATGACCTGTGTGTTCGGGTACATGTCCATTAGATTAGAGAGGAAGAATATAAGCTGGCATATCGCAGACGGCGGGGGGATGTTGCTGTTCGGGGAAGGCCGGCGTCGATTACGAGGAGGTCTTGTTTTTGTTCGGGGTTGGAGGTGGGCGTTGGAGATACACGCTTATCGCTGAGGAAGCGGACCATCTTGAGATTTTCTTTTCTTTAGGAGGGATTTGTGATCGTAGGTTTTGCTTGATGGGTTGGATGAGCATATATAGGTATTGAGGGTTGGGGCTGAATCTGGCGTTAGTTGGGGAATGGGTCTTAGTTGGTTAGGCTTGTAGCTGTTCTCGTATAAATGTCTAGGCGTGATAGTCCCATATAAACTTGAAGTCTAGCCCGATCAGATAAACTGTGTGCTGGTGGGGTGTGGGATTCGGTTGTATATATTTTGGCTTCAGATCGAGGGCGAGATGTGAGTGACAGCAATAGGTCAACGGGCCTTGAAATATGGATGAATCCTGACGACGGATGGGCGGGCATTGGGACAGAGAAGGACATTCAACGATCTTCTCTGCTTTTTCTCCAAAGGTCGAACTTCCAAGCTGGTTTCCCACCTGGGACACTATGACGTCACCACCTGAGCTCCAAGCTTCCAAGCTCCAAGACCGGATTTATTTCAAGCTGCTACACTTGAATACCTAAGAACTTCCTTTACGATCTAAAACACAATTCCCTTCCTTGAATCCCCTAATCCAAAATGTCCGAATCCTTCGCCATCCTTCGCCAACGCCGCTCCGACGAGCTAGCCAAGCTTGCCGACGAGCACCTCCAACACGACCTCCAATCCGGGGACCGCGACAAGCTCAACGCAGCTGCATCTTCAATTTCGCTGTGGACAACAGTTGGCTCTGCGGTCGGGGTGAGTCTCGGTCTTCTAACCGCCATCCGACTGCGCAGTACACGCAAGGCGTTCTTCTCTGCTATTCGCGCTCAGGAGAGGCCCACAAAGGTTATTTTTGAGGATGGGAGGACTGGTATGTTTGTCGCGTGTGATGTTGCAGGTTGAAACAAACGAATGGTGTGGTTAATCTGTGAGTTTAGAATCTATTCCGGATCTCACGCCACTGTTGAAGCCTACTACTTTGGGCGATGTCGCGACTTATTTCTTTGCTACGGCCGGTGGGTTGTTTTTGGGTGGAGAGCTCGGTAAGATTGTCTTTGGTGTTGTGATGGTTAGGTGTTAGGAAAATCGTGCTAACGGACTTGTGTTGTGTAGGCTTTGCTGGTGGTGTGGCGAAAGGAACGAGTAGTATCAACTCGGATCCGGAGAGCAAGAAGAGAATTGAGACTGCTTTTAGGAGATTCCGGGCTGATGTGCTGCGGAAACAAGCTGATGCTTTGGACAAGGGACAGCATGATTATAGCCTGATTTAAGATAATAAATATAGATTTTAGACTCTAGGTGGAACACAGATGAATTGTAAGATGATGATCAACTATTTCATTATATGTTGCAGTAATGATATATGTACAAGTTTAAGCTTCCAAAGCCTTCAAGAATGCCGGGCTCTCATGGCCCTGAGCAACCTTCGAAATGGGCGTGAGGTATGCCTCAGAAGATTCCTGACTCTCCTGAATCTTCCGCACATAGAACTGGGCAACCTTGAGCCACATGGCCTTCTCACTGGCACTAGCTCCAGCACCCTGCCAAACCCAGAGTCTGTTGCCCGAATCATAAAGGAAAACATCGTTCCCATCCAAGTCAGACCGATCAACCCGTCCGCCCTCCTTAACAAGATCAAAAGACAAGTTTCCAGACGCATCGCTGAGTCTGAAAAGCTTGCGCGAGCGGGCACTTTCATCAGCCCCCCGCTTCGCAAACCGTCCAGGTCTAGGTGCCTCCAATGTAGACGGAGCGGCATCCTTCCCACCAAGCAAGTCAACAAAGATCCTCGACCTAGACTCAAGTTGTGATAGAACCTCAACATCGACGTGCTTCGCCTGCGTCATATCATTAACCACCTGCGCGGCCTTAGCCTTCTCCATCGGGCTACACTTCTTCCCCTGCCAAACCCAGATCTTATCCCCCTTATCCAAAACAAAGACATCATTCTCATCGAGACTCTTCCACGTAGGCTCGACCTCATGCACGATTAGCGAGTCAATACGGGCAATACCAGGATGTTTGAAGACACGCAGGAGCGTAGTAACCTCCGCACGCTCCTCGGGCTCAACATGCGTGAACCCAGAGCGCACACCTCCAGATCGGATCCCGTAGTTCCGGAACAAAGCAAGGAACTCGTCGGAAGGGTGTTGCTGGACCTCGCGGTGTTGTGTCGCAGCGCCTTGCAGGAACTCATCCAGCTCGACGGTCTTGTATGCCGCGACGCCTGCTTCATCCTGAGTTGTTTTGCTACCGAGCCAGAAGAAGATATCATGGCCGAGCTTGTCGTCGCCGACTTTGTAGGTGTGTAGCACGATGAAGCTGTCTCCGTCGTAGAACTGGCCGGTTTTTTCTTTGGGCCAGGGGATTACTTGGAAGTTTTCGATGCGCCAGACTGTGAGGCCTGGTGCTTGGCGGATGTTTTGCCAGGCGGGTTCGGTGAGGGCTGAGTTGTACTTCACGCGGTGGTCGAGGTCGCTGCCGATTAGCTCCACGTTGCTGTCTTTGATGTCGTATTCTTTTGGGTGGACAAGGCCTTCGTGGGGTGCCATGTTTGTGGATTGGGTATATTGTTGTTATATTGTAATGTGTGTGCTTGTGTAGGGTTGAAGGTGTTGATGTTGATCAAGTGAACAGATGTGGCGGTGGGTCCAGGTGGCTGAGAGCCGCGGGGCATCATCTTTGGGAGCAATTGGCCAATGACGTCGACAATGTTCAAGATACTATTTTTAGTCAGTGTAACAGGGCTTGATTCTATGTTTATATGAGGCTGAAACTTGTGGGAGAGGTTTAGGAGAAAGGGCTTTTGCGAGAGGGCTTTAAACCATCAAGGTGGCATGTCAAAAAAAATGTAAATCTATTTTTGCCATAACGTGGCTTCATTTGTGTGTGATTTTACGTTGGAATGTACTGGCTACAGACTAGCTATCAAGAAGAGCTCATATATCAAGCAGCAGCCTTTAGTTGGGTGGACAGCCTTCAAAAGGAAGTCAACGATATCAACATATCATGCCCCCGTCGAAATTTTCAGCGAAATTTTCAGAGCGGAGTAAAAAAAAGATATTTTGGACACGCAATATTGTGTGGTCTGTTCTGTTTGCAATTGCTACAACTGGGTGACACCACTTGTGATATCATGTACAAGCTACATTACGACCAATAGGTTACTACAATTCCAGCCTCATGGTAGCCTTGCATCAAGTTGGGCACAAGACAATTTTAAAAAATTTACAAAATTTACAAAAAAAAAAAAACCAAAATGGTGTGTAAATCAGTGCACGAATCGATCGGCTCCGAAATGAAATTCCAAATGTCCTTTGAGGTATATGAAACACCGAGGGAAAATACTATCTACTTCATAAGTAACTCTAGTAACTGCCTTGTGACTGATTTCTCAGGGGCGCACAAAGCACCGTCACCAACGCTAAGCGTCAATATATCACGTTTTTCTCGTTCTGCATAACCATCGCGCACTTTTTCAGGTCACTGATCACATTTACCAGCGGCCACCACCGGCACCGCCACCACCGCCGTTGAAGCCACCGCTGGGGCGGGCATTGGCGAGGTTGACACGGATGCGACGACCATCGAGGCTAGATTAGGGTTAGCAAATTGTGTTGTGGTATTCGGTAGGGGGTTGAAAACATACTCCTGCTCGTTAAGAGCGTTGATGGCGGCCTCGGCCTCCTCAGCGGAAGAGAAGGTGACGAAACCGAATCCACGGGAGCGACCAGTCTCACGGTCAACCATGACGATCTAGAAGAGATGAAAAGATTAGTGTCTTGCTCGAAGCGAAAATTGGGAATTTTTGGAATTTTTCACGTACAGAGTCGACAATCTGGCCGAACTCACCGAAGGCCGCACGGAGCGACTCGTCGCTGGTGTGCCATGAAAGGTTTCTAGTATTGTCAGTATCAAGTGTCACTCCAGCATCAAGATTAGATAGTTTTTGACATACCCGACGTAGATCTTAGACATTTTGAAAGAAAGTGAGAGTCACGAGGTGTTGATGAAGAGAATTAAAAGATGCGGGGCATCTGAGGAGATATAGGCCCTTCGTGGCGGTGAGAGGCAAAATTCATTCGCCCCGCATAAAAAGTGAGCACGTATTTGAAGGAGGCGAAAGAGCAAACTCTACCCTCATTGATCACGTTCATTCACTGTCATTTTCTAGATTATTCTCATTTGAACCATTCATTCAAATTACTATTCCTCAATCAAAATTCCCCCACATAGGTGGCTATAAGGGATTTGGTCTTCTCTGACACAACGGCAGAATTTCTGTAGCGTCAAACGATGGTCTGACAAGTATCCGGAACCCAACAGAACTATGTCCTTGGCTACTGGATGGACCAACAGACTACTGTGATCTACAGCTTCACCCAGAGGGATCATGCATATGAGCAGTAATGGAGCCATAGCGCCACTACCTAGACCAAGGTGGGATATGAAGAGGTACAGAAGTGGATATGGTCAAGTCAATCTTGCATACAACTTCCATTTGAAGATACCTGCATACTTAAAAATAACTAAATCGCCCATTCTAGAGCGTTTATCCATCTATCTATCTATCTATCAATCTAGATCTAAAAAGAGCAAAAACAAAAACATACAACAGTGAGGATTCGCTGGTCACCTACCCAACTACTAACTCACCAGTGTGTGGCTTAAGCTCGATCGCCAGGGTGAGCAGGACGGTGACGCCGCTTTTGATTCGCGTCACCCTGCACACCTAGGGTGAGTGCGGAATAGAGAGGATGTGCCGAGGGTGCACGGGTGTGCGAGTAGGGGGCGAGAACCCTCTACACGGTGAGGAGTTTAAGCATATGTTTGCTTTGAGTACAGTAATGTTTGAAAATTGACTGCCAAGATATACCCTTCCGAATTAGGTTAGACCACTGTGCCAATAGCGTTGACCAAAAGAAAGTGTCGAGTACCAAGCATCATGCATGGTCAAAATTACCAAGTCATTACAAACCGGAAAATCAATGGACCGCCATGATAACGGTACCATACAAAAACATATACATTGCTTAATCAGCAATATCCGCACAGATTGGAAAAACAGCGGATTTTGTCAATTTAGTTAGTTAGAGAATTATACATATGTCATTTAGCATACAGTTGTCGTACCCGTCTATTTCTGTCAGTTATAAGCCCGGCTTCGTTCTATTAAAGATCAGTCTACACTATTAGACTATACATTCATCTCGCTATCGCCGAAAGTAGGGCGATTTAACAAAGTCAACCCCTAAATCGACAAAGCAACCCCTCCTTCGAAGAAAAGAAATCAGATTTCTTAACAAAAATCGACAATATATAACAATATTACCTCTCTCTATAGTATCCTTCTATATTATATTAAAGGATATAGATATATAGAATTTATAGCTTCTGTATATTAAGACAATTATAATTACTTACAAAGTATAGAACTAATATAATCTATCTCTAAAGGACAAAGAATATCCTAAATTAGAATAACTAGAAGAGATTATTTCTATTAATAAAGCTATAAAGAAATACCTAGAAAACTAGTTCTATATAAGACAATCTCTAAAGTCAGATTAAGATATATAAAATAAAGCCTATCTATTAAAAATCAAGGGGTTACTAATAGTAGTATTAGTAATTAGATAGTTAATTAACAATTCCTACCGACCGCTAATTAACGATTTAGAGATACTATTAGAGCTAATACTTAATCTCTATAAACAATTCGTACCGGAGAGTAACCCTATATATAAAGTAAGGCTTTGCTAACAATAGTAGAATCTAGATAGAGGCCTAGATTATTATATAGATATTAATAAATAGCTTCTAGAGTAGTAAACAATTTAATAATAGTATAAGAAAGTAAAGATACTAGAAGCAGATAATACTAAGAATCAATTTCTTAAAACTATCTCTATTATATTACCTAGATTCTATAAAATATAGGTCCTATAACTTTAAGATAAAGATAATATCCTCTTTAGCAATATAATCAATCGATATAGAGTCTATTAGAAGATTATCTATAGTAAGCTAAATAGTTAAAGAGATATCTTAAAAGCGGCTTTCTCGATATAGTAAGGTTATAAAGAAGTAAAGCCTTTAGAGATTAAGTCCACTAAGTTAAAATAAGAAGATTTAGAGATAAAGCACTGCCTATATAGAAAAATATACCAAAAACCCTATATATTATAGTACTACTAGAAGATCTATAAAGAGAGAAGACCTCTAGGATACTAGATATTAATAGTATTAAAGCAAAAATAGGAGAAAGTTATAAAGGCTAATCTAAAATAGAAGACTATTATTAATAAGAAGCAAGCTTCTGTCAGCAAAAAAGAAGGCTATGTAGGAATGAAATGACTGGATTATGGACTCTGGGAGAAGAGAAGGAGAGAGAGAAGCTCCCTCGACTATCTAACTAGAAGTCCTGGGGAACAGAGTTATATGATATATATGTGATAATGTATATGATATCACATGATTCTCTAATACCCCCCTTGAGGACTGACTATCTAACTAAATGATATAAAGTAACTCTCTATATCTCTATCTGTATAAAAACTCTCTCTTTTCTTGACTGTTTCCTATATTTCCTATACTTTGTAAACCTCCTTTTTACCTATAAATTTGTATATAGATTAATTAAGACCTAGTATCTAGATAAACTTCTTATATACTTTCTTTATAAGTAGCTTAGTAAATCTATTAGTAATATTATTCTTTATATTAACTCTCCTAAGATCAATCTTATTCTGAAAGATTATATCTTTAACAAAGAACTACTTAATATTAAGCTATTAAGTACTATTCTTATACAATTTCTTTACTATAAGTAGTTAAGTATTAATATTGTCTATAAGAATAATAGTAAGATCTCCTATATAAGGTAGATTAAGTACACTTATAATCTTTAAGAACTATTATATATCTCGAGCTAGTTTATCTAAAGTATATTACTTAACAGCTATAGATAATAGTATTATAATACTTTATTTCCTTAAATACTACTATATTAGTATACTACTAAAGAACTATATTACTTCTTTAATAGACTTAGAATTATACTAGTTACTATACAAAATATTAATATAAGTAAAGAATATTATATTATTGACTTTACTAAGTATAATTGATAGCTTAGTAGTTATCTTTAGGTATTTATAAACTATATAAACTACTTCTATATTATTTATTATTAGTAAAGCTATATAGTACTAAAGCTTTATAATAGTAAACTTAAGATTAGGATATATCTTAACTATAAGTTAATTAAGCCTACTAATAAGTGATCTATACTATATATATTTATCTTTACAAAGTAAGATTTCTATATCTTCGTTCTTTATATCCTATTTCCTTACTAATAATAATAGAATAGGTAGTAAAGAGTATAATTATATTTCTATAAGCCGAAGAGCTTTAAGACTATATACTTTTTATAATATTTTAATTATCCTCTTCTTATAATCTTAAGTAATAGTACTACCGAGAAAATATAATAACTCTCTTATATCCTTAATTTAAAACTACTATTTAACTTACTAAAAGATCTACTTAACTTCTCTATCTATAAGTATAATAATAATAAAGTTATTAATATAGATAATTAAGAACTATATCAAATTGTTATACTTCTTAATATAAATATATAGGTTATTATTAAATATATAAAAAGCAATCTTATTTAACCTATTATCTAGCTTCTTATTCTATAAAGCAGCTAAATCTTATAAACTAAACAATATCTAGTTTAACTAGTATATCTATCCTTTGATACTAATATTAGGTTTACTATATTCGAAACTAACTAGCTATATAATATAGATAACTTTATAATCCTTCCTAGAAGTATTTAAATATATAGCAATTATATTAAATTGTCTCTACTTATAATTATATTAAGTAATAACTATAAATATAATCTTAATAAGTATATTTTGTACTACTAGTATATAAAAAAGTAAGTCTTCTTTCTTCTATTAGTAATTTCTATAAATTACTTAATATATCTTAAACTTAATAACTTCGTTATTTACTATTATCTTAAGATAGAAATATATTATCTAAATATATCTATTATAGGTAGAATAATTTTGTACTAGATCAAAATAAACTCTTTCTAATATACTATATATCTAGTCTATCTTCTGATAAGAGATCTACTTCAGTATATCTATTAATTGATAAGCTTTATATACTTATACTTCTTTATCTAGATTACTCTTAATAGTAATATCCTTTATTATCTCTACTAATTTAACAATTTATTTTGCTAAGCGAAGCGAAGCAAATAGCAGAACATTGATTTTCAAATATACTAGGCCTACTTCCAGCAATCTCAGATCTCAGATCCGGGCCTCTGATTGGTCGAAAAATTCACTCGTAACATGACTAGGGTAGGGTTAGTCACGTAACTTATAGGCCGTAAACTGCCCCACGGGCTGTAAATCGCGGGACCCCAAAACATACGGCCCGTATTTACCCGGACTATTAGTACGGCCTACACGTCTTCCCGTATACGCCTTCCTACTCTACTATATTTTTATAGATCTCTATACACTCTATTCTTTGCATCCCTATCCTCCATCCTCTCCCACACCCTATAAATATCTACTATAGATTCCCTCACTTATATAAAATGCTATTATACCAAGCCTTGTTCTTACTTTGAACCTGTACCAGGCCTTATTTCCTATATAATCTCTACTCGAACGTACTTTGATTGCTGTATATATTATAATAAGATATCCTCTTCTATATACTAATTATCTCCTATTAACCTAACTTTATATAGGTCTATACCTATAAAAAAGCTAGATTATTATACCTATACTAAGTATTATATCTTGAAGTATATTAACAACTTCCAAAACTACCGTTAACCCGGTATCCTTACTACAGAATACCTTAAGTACTATTAGGGTACTATACCACCCCTAAAATCATAACTATTCGAGATACAGATCCTAGTATAGCCTATCCCACAGCCTAATCACTATATATATACCAAATATAGGATTGCTAAGCCCCTATACTAGTTTTCTAACTGATATCGGCCTAGCCCTCCAACTACAATATATCTTAACTACTATAACTAAACTATTACTTATATTAGTTATATCCCTATATACCTTTTTCTAGCTAATATACTCTTTTCTCTAGCCTATAGTTCCGAAGTTAATATCCGGTCCTCCTACACTTTTATATTTTACTACTTTAACTAGGGCTTATAATATAAAGTAGTAGGACTACTATATATACTACTATACTAGTAAGAAGGTCTTATAGATACTACCTCTCTCTCTACTAGCCTTCTCTTTATCCCCTAATCTAGTCTTATTATACCTATCTTTATACTCTAATCTATACTCGAGTCCTCTACTATACTCTAACTCCGAATTCTATCCCTCTTTCTCCCTATATTAATAGTCCTTATAGTCTAGGTCTCTTCTCTGCCCTCCTCTTACTCTACCTACCTTACCTCCTAGCCCTTATATACTATTATATTATAGTCTAGACTATAATCCCCCTTCTAGCCCTTTAATCTAGTAGTAGTAGGCCTTAGTTAACAATTTCTAGGCTACACTATATACTAAGATAATAGAGCTTTATATTTACTATAATAAATATTAGTTCTATATAAAGCTATTAACCTAAGGTAATAATACTAGTATCTATACTTAATACTATATAAAGAATAAAGCTAAGGACTAGAAACTAAACCTTATAGACTATATATACTTTTATAGACTATAGAATAATATAAACCCTAGCAAAGTCCTATTCTTTCTTCCTAACTTAACTTAGATAGAGGAGATACTAATCTCTTTTATATATATAATTATTAAGGTATAGTAGATCTAAGGATAGTAGTATTTTTACTATAAATATATAGTATACTTTATAATTAATATACCTAAGATCTATAACTATCTCCTACTCCTATCTACTAAGCTAGATATTATTATTCTCTAGCTAGTAGGTATAGATAGTTAACCTAGTCTTTAATACTAATTCTTTTATAATTTTACTATTTACTATTATATAGTCACCTAGTAGCTTAATTTCCTTAAATAAAACTACTCTAGCTACTAGTACCTTCTTATTAATCCTATCTAGCTTTTCTAGCTACTGGTAAACTAGGATATTTCCGACTAGATCCCTTTCTATATATATATAGTTAAGTCTAATAAGCCTTCCCTACTAGATCTACCTAACCTTCCTACCTAAGCTAATCTTAGCCCTAAGTATATTACTATACCTAATCTTAAACCTAAGCTTAATAAAGAGTCTATACTATAGAACCTTATTCTTACCACCTATCCCCTACCTAAGGCCCTCTTATACCTACTATATATAGTCTTACTATCTTATTACTATCTTACTCTATCTTTTATATAACCTACTTTCCTCTTTAAGTTTAGTTATAGCTAGCTAATTCTTTTCTTTACTTTCCCTATCCTTTTTACCTATAAAAAAGCCGAGTTTAAAACCTTCTATATATATATAGTTAAGTTTAAGGATTAGATCTAGTATCTTATATAATATAAATCTAGCTACTTTACTTATTACTTATAATTTTACTTTATAGTCTTTAATATATATATATAGTATTCTGCTATAAACCGGACTAATTTCTTTATTAAAAATCATATAGACTATTAGATCTCTACTAATAAGCTTTATATAGTCTTTAAGAACAATTTCTTAGATATCTAGAGACTTATTTAGGAGATTACTTGTACTACTATATATCTATAAGATACTTAGCTATTCTAGACTATCTAGCACTATGATTTGACTATATATATATAAGATCTTAGCCTAGCCTACCTCTTCCTTACCCTCTCTATAGCTAACCTATACTAGGATAACTTTATATACTACCTTCCTAACTATCTTAAGTGGCTTATAAAGAATATAGCTATCTAGTAATATATTATCTATAGTAACCTCTAGAATAACCTATATATTATTACTTAGTAATTTAATATCCGGTTTTAGCTATTCTAAGATATAGTCCTAAAGTATATATTTATAGTTAGTGACTTTTAGTTATAATATAAGTAGTAGGGTTAGGGATCTATATATAACTATATATTATACTAGATCCGGGGATATCCTAATCCTGATCTTCTAGATATACCCGAGCTCTATATAATCTTCACCTATTATTAGGATATATATATCTTTACTATAAATCCTACTTTTTTGGCTATTAGGTATTCTATCTATAAGTAAGCCTTATCCGATCTTTAGCTATAGCCCTAGGATTAGTATAATATCTATAAGTATCTTAATTGTATAGTTAATTAGGTTTAGCGGTACTATTATAGTATATAATACTATCTTAGAAAGAACTATATTACTAGCTTAACTAACTATTATATAGATTTTTTTTATCTTATCTATCCTAAGTCTATCTTAAAGAAGCCCCTCGGTTCTATATACTACTATCTTTAGCTAGAGTATAATAATATCTATTTAAACCTATATAACCTAGTGATAGGTATAGTATAACTTACTAATATTAATATTATCCTATATACTAGGGCTAAAGCCCTCCTTAACTACCTCTTAAAGTATATTAGTAAGTCCAAATATCTTATATAGACCTATCTTAATCTTATAAGAGATATCCTTCCTTATATTAATACTGAAATCCTACTACTCTCTACTATCTAGAAGCTTTTAAATACTCTACTTTTCTAGTATAACTAGTCTATTTAGGAGATACTCTAGATTCTCCTAGATATCCTATTATACTATAGAACCTATACTATTATTTTAGTTTAATACTACTTCTAGAGAGAATAGGCTATAATATATCATACTAAGCCTAGTAATAGAATTTAGATATATAAATCCCTACTTACTAAGTATTAGGAGTATCCGGAGTAGTATAAAGATACTATTTATTTTGAGTTCTTAAGTAGCTTTGATTATATTAGGAAAAGGCCTCGGGATCCTATAACTCCTAATTATATACTTTTATATTAGCCTTAGTATTAGGCTAATACTATAGATTATATTAGGATAAAGATTACACTCTATTACCCCTTCTAGAATAAAAGCTAGCTCCTCGAACTTAATAATATCTAGTTTAAGTTATAGACTAATATATTTGTATTCTACTAGAAGTATTATAAATATCTAGATAACTACTATAGCTATCTACTTAAAGATAACCCTAAGGATTTATTTAAAGGCTTAGGAGGCGAGAAAAAGGATAAGCCGCTAAGCTCCTAGTAGTAATTAATATAGTATAATCTAAACTATTAGCTAGAGATATAGCTAGAGGATCTTAAGGACTTTAAATAATATCCTCTTAACTAAGAGTATAACTAGACTCTATATATAGAGTATAATACTAATCTTTATATCCCTCTTAATTATTAGAAGTAAGCTAAGATAGTAGATCCTATTCCTCTAGTAGTATAATCTAATATCTCTCTAGACTCTCTTTAAGAGAAGTAGTGTTTATTCTTTAATATTATAGTCTAGTATTTCTAGTATACTCTTACTAGATATAATACCTCTCTCCGGATCAATCTTAATAGTTAGGCGGATACTAGTAAGTTATATATTATTTTACTTATCTCTACTATACTTACTTATATAGCTAAGGATATAGATATCTCTAACCCTATTATATATACTATACCTACTAGAGTAGCTATATTTAATATTTAGGGCTGTATACTATATTCGCTATTCTGTCTTCTATTAAAGCTAATTAGTAAGTATATTACCCTCCTATCTAATATACTTAAGGTATTCTAGATAGTATTTTATAGTATTTACTATCTCCTAATTAACAAAAAGTTAATAGTTAGGCTTAATATACTATTCTAGATTGAGTAGTAATACTATAAGATCTTTTTATAGTCCCGGGACTAGTACTTTAGCGGTCTTAGTATAGTTATTATTAGTGACTTTTTCTAACTTCCTTCTATCCTCTAGTAGTTACTATTTTTAACTATCCCGGCCTATAACTCCTACTAGGAGTAGGCTATTATATTCTACTAGGTATTCGACCGGATCTTTAAGCTAGATATAATTATATACTAGTAAGAGTAGGATAATATAAGCGCCTAATTCTATAAGATATTAGACCGGCTCTATAAAAAGAAGCTTATCTAGGCTGACTTCGAACTTCTTATCTCCTATATTATAGCTAATAACCTAGATAAGATTGTTATATTTACTAATATCCTTTGTATTCTCCTAAAGTATATCTAGATCGAGCAGTATAATTACAATCACTTATATAATCTCTAGTAGGCTATCTTTAAACTTACGGCTAATTATATAGGCTAAGATACTAAGTCTATATCTACTGAAGATGCTAGCAATCTCTACTAATTAGTCTAGTTATCTATTAGTAGCTATATAATACTACTAGAAAATCTATAGACTAAATATAGGCTTATTAATAGATCCTTTAGTATAGTTAAGGATATAGTATAGCTTTCCGGTACTAGAGATATATACTCGGAACTATTATATACTGTTGGAGAATCACGTGATGTCACATGCATTGTCACATGTATGTCACGTGACTCCGTTCCCCAGGACTTCCAGTTAGATAGTCGAGGGAGCTTCTCTCTCTCCTTCTCTTCTCCCAGAGTCCATGAATTCATAGTCATTCATTCCTGCATAGCCTTCTCTTTCGCTGACATATACTATCCTTATTAGGTTTAATACTTTTACTAGCTATGATATCCAACTAGAGATATCCCTTATAGTCCCTATTCTATACTTAATATATAAGTTTTTATAGGGTACTAAGCAGTATACCCACTCCTAATTCCCCTTAGTATTAGTATATACTATTACTATCTATAAGGCCTAGGATATTACAGTTAACTAAGCAGTTCTTAATATCAGTAAGAGGGCTTATACCCCTAGGATCAATTATATTATAGTATCTCGGATCCGTATCCTTAACAGTATCCTTTTTAAGGATATCTTTAATTTTGACTAGATCTAGCCTATAAGGCCGACCCCTACTATACTTATATATCTAGTAGACTACTAGCGCTGTCTTTTTTAGTATATTTTATACCTATTATCTATATTATCTCCCTTAGTTATCCTACTGATTTGTCTATCACTATATAGCCGGTTTACTTTATTATATATTCTAGTCCGCTTACCTACTCTATCCTCGCCTAGCTTATCCTCTTTCTTATATAGACTAGCGAATTAGGACCTTACCCTAAGGACATCTTTTTTGTAATTTCTTAATTATATAATCTCTCCCTTCCTACTACCGCCTATATAGCCCTATATAGACTATATATTATTGCTATAGTCCGCTCTTCTAGCACTATTCTAAATCTATAGATATCTAACTTAGCCTCTATATCTATCTCCTCTCTATATATAGACTTATATAGTATATACTAGTATCCTATAGCTATTTCCTAGTATTAGTACTAATTAAATCATATATTCATATATTTTTAATACTCTTCCTTTTACTCTTAATCATATAAATATACTCCTATACTATACTTTACCCTTATACTTTCTTTTCTCTGTCTTACTACTCTATAGCCTAGTCTATCTATTAAACTCTACTTACTCTTTTTTTATCTCTATAGATTCCCTTTCTTACTAAATACCTCTAGCCTATCTTTATCTATATATATATCTATAAGATTATACTAAGTAATACCTAGCCTAATAAGCTAACTTAGATCTAGCTAGACTAAGTATTATTATCTCGAGTACTCTATAATCTCTAACCCCTCTAAATATTCGCTATAGTTCTACTACCTAGTCTAAAACTTACTCTCTATACTAATTACCGGCTCGATTAATTATACTTTTAACTAGATATATCTTATATTCCTCTTTTAAACCTTTCTTTCTTTAATACTAATACTAGATTTTTTCTAGCTATCCTTTAATCTAGTCTCTTCTTAGTATTTATATTATTTATATTCTAACTTGTCTTCTCTATTATTCTTATCTTTATTAAGCCCTCTACTACTATCTACTGTTATATTTGTATAGCTATTAACTTATCCTAGTAGATAGCTTCTTAGTTACTATATTCTTAGTTTACTTATACTTCTTAGCAATCTCCTATCCCTTTCTCTCTTTAGTATTTTTGACCTACAACTTATCTTATAGTCTAGATCTCTATAGCAATCCTATATAAAATCCTTACCTAATTATATAAGAGAAACTCTACTAGGCTTTAATCCGACCTAACTTATTATATATTAACTAGTGTTTTAATAAATCTAGATACCCTTACTATTATTATATTAAGCCGGTAAGAGCTTTACTCTATTCTATCTTTAGCTAGTGATTTAGTCTTATAGTTAACTTGTCTAACTAATATATCTTATATACCCGGGATAATAGTCTATATTAAACCTATATAATTGCTATTCTTTTAGAGTCCTAAGTCCTCTTCTATAGTATATATATAAACTATATCTTTAATAGTAGTAGTAATTCTTACTCCTTCTACAAAAATATACCGCAAAGTATTACCTAGCACTTTATTACCTATATACTAGGTAATAAGATTATTATTCCTCTCTAGTATAAATAGTAAATTAGATATATACCTACCGCTTACCGCTCTATCCTTAAGTAATCTACTATATCCCCTCCTATCCCTAATCAAGATATACTTCTCTATTAGTATAGACTATAGACTATCTTTATAGTCCTAACCTACCAGTCTATTATTAAGCAATTGACTATTTCTTTAAGTAATCTATCTAAGATAAAACCTAAGTCTTATATATATCTACTAAAACCTAAGCTTATAATAAAGTAACTCTTTTCCTTATACTCTTTATTTAAACCGCTTAGTCTCTGTCTTTATTTAATATACCTCTTATTTCTATACTATACTAGTCCCTAATAACTAAAGTACTCTATAATTATCTATTTTAGGACCTTTATAAGATTTGCGAGTAGGTTAAGATTATCTATTATTATATTTTATAGGATTATATAGTCTTAGATAAATATATCTCCTAGCTTTAAAACGATATATAGCTATATAATAAAGTCCTAAATAAATCCGAGAAGGATATTTTGATATAGATCTTATAGTTTATATATTATAATATACTACTCCGGATATTCTTATATCTATACTCCTACTTACTATACCTTTACTATCGCCTTTATTTACTACTATATTATACTATAATAATTATATATTGTTTTTCCGGTCCTTTCTAGTAATATCTATACTCTATCTATATATATTTAGAGAATTATAGTTATCCTAGCTTCTCTAGTATCCCTATTAAACTATAATCCTCTATATATCTTTGGTAGATTAATATATATCTACTATACTAATAATTTATATCCTATCCTAGAACTAGATAGTAAACAACCTATATATAATATTATTCCTTTACTATAGCTAGTTATATCTTTTATTATATATTATAAGTAGTATATATATTATATTTAAAAGGCTATCTATATTTATAATTTATACTTTTTTCTTCCTACTTCTCTATTATCTATATTATCTAGATCTCCTACCCCTACTATTATCTATATATATATATATATAGACCTATTATCCTTTATATTTTAGTCAGTCTACTATCTCTTACTCTCCTATTATTACTTTTAAAGTAAAATATCTTACTTATCTCTTACTTCTAGTTCTAACAGCTTTATATATAAATCATTCTTAGAGCGGTTTGTATTATATAGCTAGTACTTAAGGGTACTATACTTAAAACTCCTTATATATCCTCTTCTATTTAGATTTCTATCTTTTATATACTCTATATTCTTTAGAAGATACTTACTCTAATATCCTACTAGTCCTATAGTCTAGTCTAATCCTTAATAATCACTATTATTATTACTATTATTACTTCTATATAATAACCCGGCTATAGTTTTGTTAAGGATTATATTAAACTAACTATATAGCCTAGGTTAACCCTATATAATCACTGTTATTGTCTTTATTAGCACTTCTATATAATGACCTAGCTATAATCACTTCTATATTATAATCTAGCTGCGGTTTTGCTAAAGGCTATATTAAACCAACTATATAGCCTAGGTTAATCCTACATAATCACTACTATTGTCCCTATTAGCACTTCTATATTATAACCTAGCTATAATCACTTCTATATTATGATCTAGCTATAGTCACTTCTTTATTATAACCCGGCTGTGGTTTTACCTAGGGCTATATAAAACCAACTATATAGCCTAGATCGACCCTATATAATCACTACTATTATTGCTATAACCACTTCTATATAATAACCCAGCTATAGTTTTGCTAATAGCTATATAAAACCAATAGTATACTAGAGTTAGTATACTATTAGTATCACAGTTATTATAATTATTACTATAGTCACTTCTATATTATAACCCGGCTATAGTTTTACCTAGAGCTATATAAAACCAAGTATATACTAGAGTTAGTATAATATAAGAAGAGATACTAGCCGAGTTTAGATTCTAAAACACTATAAATCAACTTATACTAGATAAAAATCAATATAACTGAAATACTATAAAATTATTACTTCTTTTACTAGAATAGTAATATTCTAGTATTCTTTTTTAGTATATTCCCTCTATATAGTATCTTTTTATAGTTTTCTATACTAAGATTATCTATAGTTTTTGTTTTAGTTAGTTTTTTTAGTAGTATTCTTTATCCTATACTATATATATTTTATTTTAATAGGTTTCCTTTATAGGATCCTCTATAGTATCCTCTAGAGGATCTTATAAAGGATTATATCCCCTATAGTATCCTTTAGAGGATTCTCTATAGTATCCTTTAGAGGTTTCTTTATAGGATCAGATCCTCTATAGTATCCTTTAGAGGTTCCTTTATAGGATCCTTTATAGGATTTCTAGATCCTAATATATATATCTATCTTATAGCTATATTTTTACTGAAATATATAATACTTAATTAAGACTATACTAATAAAACTCTTAAATATATAGTATTTATTTAATATAAAGTATAAAACTAGATTTAGGATAGCTATAAATTTCTATATCTCTATACTATACCTTAAGTCCTACTTAACCCCTAAATCCTATTATAAAACTTATAGTTAATTATAGTCTTATACTAGTATACTTATAAGTATCTTATATCCGAACTAATACTTTAGTACTTCTATTATAAATACTTATAGAGCCTAATTACAGACTATAGCTATAAACGAATATTCTGTTTAATCATCACAGAACATATAGTATATATATACCCTATCGAAAAGCACTAACTTATAAGTATTAATAGCAATCTTATAGGTCTAGAATATACCCTACCTAGCTATATATTGCTTATAATAATCTATATTAGCAGTTATAGTACTGAAGTATTACCTATAGAGTACTATATAGCCTCTAAGGCCAGTTAGTATATAGACCTAATTTATATTATATTTATCTATAGACTAGTTAATATTTAGGTACTAGGTATTATTAATACTCTAAAGATAGGCTAATATCTTAAACAGTTATACTATTATTCTAATATACTCTTATTCCTAAAATTCCTTAAAGCTTACTATATTATATATTAGTATATAGTCTAGGACTAAGATTCTATATTCCTACTTACTAATCAGAACTAATAACTTATCTAGTAGCCTTATACTTAGGTTTCTATTAGATAAGAGTTTATAGATATTCACTATATATATTATTAGTACTTTATAAAAGCTCTAAATCAGGTTTATATCTATAATATACCCTACTCCTTAATATCCCTATAAGTATTCTTCTTGGTATTCTTATCTATATTCTTCTTAGTATCTTCCTTATAATCTTCTCCGGCTATAAAGATAGTATTAAATTAATCCTCTAGCTAGTCCTCTATCCTTATAGTATATAGTAGGATCTTTATTAGTTTAAATAGTTTACCCTTATCTTACTTACTGCTATACTTGACTAGTATATAGATATATATAGTCTAAAATAAGTTAGTATCTTATTCTATCTAGCTTCTTATACTCTATACTCACCTTATAATATAACTTCTAGTAATATCCTAGTAACTAAGATTGTTTCGGGATCGAGAGTAGTTTAAGAATTAAGGTATTATAGGAAGAAGTAAGAGGTAGATAGAGGAATACTACTAGTAGTCATTTATATTATATTATAATATATAGGCTATTATTACTAGATTACTTGATTTCTTAGGCAAATTCTACTTATTTCTACTATTCTATCTTAATAAGATATACTAATACCTCCCTATCTATTATTTTATCCTCTTCTCCTCTCCTCTCCTCTCTAACTAATATACCTAATTCTTATATTTACTTATATTATCTTTTGTTATAGTAAGCTCTTCTACCCTAGTCTTACCCCTCCCTCTCTTATATAATAAGTCTTATTTCTAGTAATCTCTATATATATATTAACTATCCTCTTAGCTATATTGTGCTTCCTAGACTATAATGTTGGAGAATCACGTGATGTCACATGCATTGTCATATGTATGTCACGTGACTCTGTTCCCCAGGACTTCCAGTTAGATAGTCGAGGGAGCTTCTCTCTCTTCTTCTCTTCTCCCAGAGTCCATGAATTCATAGTCATTCATTCCTGCATAGCCATCTCTTTCGCTGATAGGTTATGAGGCCCTTGCTCGAGGACTCCGAGTATATAGATTATCAAATCTTTATCTAATCAGATCGTTTTTTACTGTATTTGTGGGACCTATATCGGCCCGTCCTATAGCAGCCCTATTATCTAGATCGGATCAACTAATTCGAATTTCATCAACAATCATTAAGTTTCACTAGTGTGACTTTTAAAGAATATCGCTGACAGTTATTCTTATTCTCTAGTGTTCTTATATTATTATTGTACGATAGTTGAAAACTCTGCCTATAACCGAAATCGGACTGTATAAAACAAATAGTCCTTAAGACTTAACTTAATTCGAATCTCGGTATACCTAGCTAGTTATTATAGCTGATTTTGATAATAGAAACAAAGCCGGTAAGGGCTTAATATACTCTCTCTCCGCCTTTTATTAATAGTAGTAGTCTGCTTAAGTAAGGAAGACGTATATATAAGTAATAAATCTTCTAGAAGAGAAGGAAATCAAGTTAAATAAAGGTATTAAGTTACTTCTTAATAGAAGTAATCTTATTTACTAGAAGAGATAGATTAAGAACGGACTTAGAATAGTCTATATTAATAAGATTGCTAACTATAAGTTACTGTGACTAAATAAATAAGATCTAAACTATAATATCTAGGAGTACTAGTTAAAGATTGCTTATAGATAGATTAAGAGTTTACTTGATTAGGAGATTATTATAATTCTTAAAGGTAATATTAAAGCCTTCCTATATTATACTAACGATATAATGCGTAAAGTAGAGACTCTTATTTATAGTATAGAAATTATAGATAATATTAGATATAAAGTTATTAAATTTTATAAGATAAGGTATTTAGACTTTAGTAGTGTTGATGCTTATATTATAGCGTACTAAACTTAATATAACTAGCTTAGTCTCTATAAAGTTAAATCATATGCTTTTAGGGCTATATTTATTATATTTTATAATCTTAAAGAAGAGCTTGATTTAGTCAAATTTACGTATTAGGTAATAAAGGATACTATTCTTAATAGTATTATAAAAGATATTTTTAATAGCTTATATAAGAAACTTATTATTAAAGCATAAGATATATCTATATTATCCTTATCTATATTAATAATAACTACTTTAGCTAATATAGCTTATAAAAGTAATAACAATTAGTATAGAGATAGAGGATATAGGTATAGTAATAGAGGCTATAGAGGAGGATTATATAGTTCTTAATCTTATAATTCCTAGTTAAATAAGAAAATAGACTAAGTTTAAAAGGATTAATCTTATTATAAGAATAGTCTATCTAAAGGTAAGTCGATTAACGAATAGGCTAAATAGTAAAGAAAGAAATAGTCTTAATATATTAATAAAAGTAAATATTCTTATTATAGTCTTAATAGATATTCTATAAAGACCTATTATTATCTTATAGAAGATATCGTTTTCGAGGGCTAGAAGTCTTATAATAATATTTAGAGCTATATATTAGCGAAGTGGTTATCTTATAAGGATAATAAGGATAATAAAGGTAAAGATAAAGCTAGTATTGCTTATATAAATACTACTTACTCTATAGATAATATATAGATACTTAATAGTAGTGCTTTAAAGACTATTACTAGTTATTATAAAGATTTTTACGAGTATTCTAAGTATAAACCTAGGAAGGAACTATATAGCTATATAAATACTAATAGTAATGTCTAATTTGCAATTATATATAGAAAGGCCTCAATTTAGATTAAAACTTTAATAGGTAAAGTAAGAATGATTCTTATTACTATCTATTATAATACTATAACTAAAGATAGACTACTCTTAATAAACGCTCTCGAGGTAGATTATAGTATTTTCTATAATCTAATTATATTAATATTTATATATAAGAACTATAATAAAGTTGGTCTAGTTAAGAAGGTTAGCGGACTCTTATAGATTGATAGACTACTCTACTAAGAAGTTAAGAGTGAAGCTAAAGATAAAGTTTATATTTATATTTAAAAGATATATTTTTATAAGTCTAATTCTGGTTTAGATATAGATTTAGATAGTAAGGAAGAGATTAATAGAGTTAATAAATTAGTCTTAATCTATAAGATTTATAGATATCTAGACTATATCAGTAAGCTATATATTAAGGCCTCTCTAGTTAATATAGTCCTCTTTAATAAGGAGGAAGACTAAGTTAAGCTTTATGATTTTGACTATAAAGCTTATTAACTTAGTAAGATAAAGAAGAGGATTTTAAGAGACAAATAATAATATATTAAGAAGGTTAGTATAAAGTTTTATACTAATATATAAATAATAAATCCCTCTAGTCCTTATAGTAAGAAATATTGGGTGCTAATTATTAATGACTATACTTAGTATACTAAGGGACCCTATTTTTGTAGTAAAGATGAGATTGCTAACTATATAATTAGATTTTGTAAGTATTAAAAGCTTATTTACGGTTGATATCCTGCTATCTAGTAGATTGATAGTAGTACTGAATTTAATAAATTTAAGATATAGGCAGAGAGTGAAGATATAATTTTTGAGCCTATAGCTACTTATATACTAGAAGCAAATAGTGTTACAGAGTGTATAGGAGGTTATATTAACTAAACTTAATATATAATAAATATAGATACTAAGCTTCTAGATATACTTTGGCTCTTTTGTGTTAATACTGTAATTTATATTTATAATAGATTAGTCAATCTAAAGATAGGAAAGACTCTAATTATTCCTTAGTAAGAAGAACTTAGTTTAGGGGAGATAAGAGTCAATTTAAGATATCTTTATATATAGGGTTCTATTATATTTACCTATATTCTAAAGGAGATCTATATCTAGTCGGAGAAGTCAAAAGCTTATATATTCCGAGGTTATCTAGTTAGATATAAAGAAGAGAATAGTTATATTTTTAAAGTATAGAATCTAGTTATAAAGGAGATTGTTCGCTCTCGGGATATAACTTTTCCTAATAAGCTTAATAAGAATAGAGATAACAATCTAAAGAGGGGTATTATACCGGCTAGAAAGCCAATACTAAAGGACCTAGATTTAGGTAATAATAATACTAGAGCTCTTTATAAAGATAGAGGACTAGTATAAAGATCAGAGAAGGGCAAATTGCTATTCTAAAGACTAAGAGTGATTTCTTAGGTAATAATCGCTAATAAGTAGCTAGAGCTAGTTATAATAAGGCCTACAATTTAATAAAGATAGATATTAGTTAGGCTAGATACACTAGGAAGAGTATAGATTATACTACCTATACTAAAGATATCTAGGATCTAGGAGATTAAGGACAAATCTCCAATTCGACAACCTATTTTCTAATAACCGGCTAGTTAATATCCTATTCTCTAGCCGTAAGCTTAGGAATCAATTAGATAGTATATAAACCAGATTAGTACTAAAGTATTAGTTCTTTCTCTAGCTCCTCTATAACTAAGAAAATAGGTACTAAAGCCTACAATACTAGAGCTAATTCCTAAATCACTAGTTATTATTTACTAATCAGTCAAACAAGATAATATTATTTCTTAGGAAATACAGTTAAGACAATATATCCTATTTTTATAGAGAGTTATCTTATTTTAGGCACCTTTACCGATTTATCAGTTATAAATATAAATAGAGAGATAATATAAGAGTATATTAGCTTAGAAGGAAGAGTAATAGGTATAGTAAGCCACTTACAATATAGAAGATCCTATACTAACAGTTTCTAGCTCTTTATACTACTTACTAAGAGCTTTTAGAGAAAAGACTTTATAGGCAGTCCTTTTAGAGATATAGAAAAAGACTTTATATATCTTAACTATAATTAATATTAATCAGAATATAATTATAACTAAACCTAATAGACTTATAATAGATCATAACAAGATTATAAACAAACCCGAACTAATAACAATTTAAGAGCCTTCCGTTATTACAATTAGTTCTAATAATTCTACTACTATAATAGGATCTATTCCACTAGAACAATTTATTCCCTACTATTTAAGCTGTATATATTATTTACTAGAGCGCTATAGTTTTCCTTTAAATCCTACAAATCCTCCGAGTCTACCGAAGCCACTAAAGCTAAGATTAAAGCTAATCCATATAAGACTAGATATTCTACAAGATAATAAAAGTACTAATAAAAGATAAGAATAGATACAAAATAATATAGAAAAAGAAAGACTTACTATATCAAAAGTTATTATAAAATAGAAGATATCTTTTATTTTTAATAGGAAACCTCTATATATCAAAGATATTGAGATTCCTTAGTTATATAAGTAAGCTAAGAAGTCGAGATTTATAGATTATTAACAAGCAGCAATAGAAAGCTAGATTAGTAACTATTATACAAAAGGCACTTTTAATATTATATATAAACTACTAGATACTATTCCTTTACTAAGCTAATAAGTATTCGATCTTAAGATAATAGTAAATAACAAAGTTATTAAGTTTAAGATATATTAAGTAGTTTATAGAAACTATTAATAAAAGAAAGAAGACTCGCTTTTCTATATACTAGTAATATAAAATATACTTATTAAGATTATATTTATAGTTATTACTTAATATAGCTATAAATAGAGACAATTTAATATAATTACTATATATTTAAATGCTTCTAGGAAGGATCATGAAGTTATCTATATTATATAGCTAGTTAGTTTCGAATATAGTAAACCTAATGTTAATATCAAAGGATAAGTATACTAGTTGAACTAGATATTATTCGGTTTACGAGATTTAGCTATATTATAAAATAAGGAGCTAGATAATAGGTTAAACAAGATTGCTTTCTACACACTTAATAATAACCTATATATTTATATTAAGAAGTATAACAATTCGATATAGTTCTTAATTGTCTATATTAATAACTTTATTGCTACTATACTTATAGATAGAGAAATTGAGTAGATCTTTTAGTAAATCAAATAGTAGTTTCAAATCAAGGATATAGAAGAGCTATTATATTTTCTCGGTAATACTATTACTCGAGATTATAAAAAGAGGATAATCAAAATATTATAAAAAGTATATAGTTTTAAAGCTCTTCGGCTTATAGAAATATAGTTATACTCTCTACTACCTATTTTATTATTATTAGTAAGGAAATAGAATATAGAGAACGAAGATATAGAAATCTTGCTTTATAAAAATAAATATATATAATATAGATCGCTTATTAGTAGACTTAATTAGCTTATAGTTAAGATATATCCTAATCTCAAGTTTACTATTATAAAGCTTTAGTACTATATAGCTTCGCCGATAACAAACAATATAAAAGCAGTTTATATAGTTTATAAATACCTAAAGGCAACTACTAAGCTATCAATTATATTTAGTAAAGTTAATAACACAACATTCTTCGCTTATATTAATACTTTATATAATAACTAGTATAATTCTAAGTCTACTAAAGAAGCAGTATAGTTCTTTAGTAGCACACTAATATAGTAGTATTCGAGGAAACAGAGCATTATAATACTATTATCTATAGCTACCGAGTAGTATACTTTAGACAAACTAGCTTAAGATATACAATAGTTCTTAAAGATTGTAAGTATACTTAATCTACCTTATATAGGAGATCCTATTATTATTCTTACAGACAATATTAATACTTAACTACTTATAGCAAAGAAATCGTATAAGAATAGTACTCGATAGCTTAATATTAAGTAGTTCTTTGTTAAAGATACGATCTTTAGGAATAAGATCGATCTTAGGAGAGTTAATACAAAGAACAATATTACTAATAGATTCACTAAGCCGCTTAATAAGGAAGCGTACGAGAAGTTTATCTAGATACTAGGTCTTAATTGATCTATATATAAATTTACGGGTGAATAGGAGGTTTATAAAGTGTAGGAAATATAGGAAACAGTCAAGAAAAGGGAGAGTTTTTATACAGATAGAGATATAGGGAGTTGCTTTATGTCATTTAGTCAGTTAGTCAGTCCTGAAGGGGGGTGTTAGAGAATCACGTGATATCATATGCATTGTCACATATATGTCACGTGACTCCGTTCCCTAGGACTTCTAGTTAGATAGTCGAGGGAGCTTCTCTCTCTCCTTCTCTTCTCCTAGAGTCCATGAATTCATAGTCATTCATTCCTGTATAGCCTTCTCTTTCGCTGACATATAATAATAACCCTATGGTTAATCTTACTAGCTCTCTAGATAAGCTTATATATACCCTTTCTGTCCGGCTAGATAGTCCGAATATTAACTAGGTCTATAATAGCTTTAGATTTAAGATCTATATAATTCCCGGATATATAGATAGTATTATAGTACTCTTTAGTTAGTATTTTAGTATTTTTATACCTTTCGACTAAGATTATTAATACTATCTAGCTAGATATAGAGTCTTTAAGTACTATTATATAATAGTTAATAAGAAAGGCCTTCTACTTTTTAATAGTGTTTGTATGAACTATATGTTCTATAAATATACTACTAACTACTTCTTTAGTAGACTTACCCTAATTTACTAATATAATCATATAATACTAACTCTATTATAATCTATAGCTAATAACCTACCTCTCTTTACCTATAATATCTTTATACTTATATACTTTACTAAAATCTATATATATAATAGTAAGACCTATATCTATTCTGTTACTATATGATTTAGTCCTTAATACTATGATTTATATCTTATTTCTATTATAATACTAATCTTTATATTATAATAAAAGCTGCAATTTTATCTTTATTAATATATTCTCTTCCTATAGTTCTCTACTATCTCTCTACTTAGTCCTATAGTTATTCTATAAGTCCCTAGGTCCTTAATCTACTATATTATCTACTATAGTATTAGCTCTCTATTTAAATATAGTAACTATAAATACTAACTAAGTCTATACTATCTACTAATATTAGCTAGTATACTCTGTAACTCGGGGTTTTAATATACTGAAACTATAGGTATAGTCCTCGAGATTAAAGCTATACCCTATATATAAATCTTATAATACTAGCTCCCTCTTCTTATTTATAGCTATCTTATATAACTTAAATAGTGCTATACTAGCCTAGTACTACTTATACTCTTATCCTTTAGATATAGATACTCTAATCTACTAGCTATATAGGACCTTAATACTAGTATAGTATACTAGAATCACTATCTTTGCTATATCCTTACTATTATACTTCTAGTCTATATTTAGGCTTATTAAATAGATTATATTATAGTAGGTCTTCTTATATAGACTCCGGATTAGCTTATATCTATTAGGATTTCTATTAATATTAAGATAAATCTTTTCTACTAAATATTAGTTAGTAAATCTTCCTAATATTAGCTCTACTAGAGCTAACTATTTATCTGTAGTAGCTTTACTATAAGTAGATTATATTATCTTACTAGATCTTATACTCTTACTATTACTATTACCTTGTCCTCTATAGGTAGGTTACTTAGTAGGAAGTCTTCTATCTCTAATTTCTTTATAAGAGTATAACTTATTAAGAGACTCTTAGCTATTTCTAGTAATATTATAAAAATCTCTATTAATAGTAGGATATAATAGAGTAAGAGGGACTCTAGCTATAAAGCTCTAGGTACTAATAGTCTTATTTATATACTAAATATCCTTCTACTCCTATATACCACATATTCCTATATTTATTTTAGTCTCTTATTAACCCCCCTTCTTACTTACTTACTTACTTCTATATCACTATATCCTTACTATAAGTCCTATAAATCTTTAGTTATCTCGTCCTAGTATAATATAGCTAGTAAACACTTCTATAGCTAGTCTATTTTATAAGACTAAATACTGCTGGCTTATCTAGTCTAATACTAAGGATAAGGTCCTCTGTCTTAGTACTAAGCTATCTCTAAAATCTATCTTATCAGTACCTCTATCTCTAGTATAGTCCTAGCTACCCTAATCATTCTATATACCTTATACTAACTATTACTTTACTTATATAGTTATCTCCTTAGTCCTCCGGTATATCTATTAAAGATAAAGTTATATTTATAGAGAGTAAGCCTCTCTTAGCTTCCGGTCTATTAACCTTACTTTATACTATTCTAATAGTATTACTAACCCCTTCTATTATTTAGCTAAGTATATAGTAGTATACTCTAAGATAATGCACTAGGATAAGATATCTTAGGACTAATATAAAATCTAGCCTAATATCACCTTTCTATTTATATCTTCTATTATATATTATACTCTTCTCAATAATACCGCCTTTGTGACTCTAAAGGCTTACTATATCTATTATAAGGAGACCTTAACTACCCTTACCTAACTAGAATATAAATATAATAAGCTTATAGCCTGCCTTTAGCAGTTTAATATAGAGAGAATTAAGGAGTCTATAGATAAATAACTAGAGACTTAGATTTATAGTTATAAATAGTACTATAAGTAGGTAGATAGTACTATTAGAGAGAAACAGCTTTCTTATATTATATATAACCTATATACTATCCTTACTATATTAGATACTACAATTATATTATAGTTTTTTTGTTTTTCTTTTATTAATCTTCTCTATATACTTCTCTGCCCTTAGTATCTTTCCTTATATATTACTTACTTATTACTACTATTACTATTATACTAATACTTTTCCTTTTCTGTTTAACTTTATTTTTTTAGTAAATACAACTAGTTTAGTCTATATTTGTTATCTCTATAGTCTTATATATATATCTTATTCTAAATAATTAATCTATTAGCTTATTTAATCTAGTACCTCCTAACCTATTAATAATAAACCTATCTACAATCCGAGTATATTCTTTAAGATATCCTAATACTTCTTACTTCTTCTTATTCTTATACTTCTTATTACTCTTATCTTCTTTCTCTTTACTTTCTATTGTCTTCTCTATAAATCCCTATATTGTAGTCTATAATCTAATTATATTCTTCTACTAGCCCTTAATATTTGTTACTATTAGCCTTAGCTCTATATCTAAGCTCTCTATCTTAGTCTTAATTATATTCCCTATATCCGCGATAGCCCTTAAATCCTACTATATTATATTACTCTACCGGATAATATTATTTAGCCTTTGTTTCTGGTTTGTAGATCCTTATTTCTTAATTGTAGATTTGGTCTAAGTGACTTTCTTAGCTACTCTTATAAGCCTTATAGTCTTTTTAGCTAGGATAGTCTTTACTAGCTCTTTACCCTTCCTAATAGGTTTTTTAGTAGTCTTAGCTCCTCGCTTCGGCTATATAACCTTACTAATACTCTTATCTACTACTATTATAGCTGTGATTGCTACTATAGCTGTCTTTCCTAGATACTATTAGTTTTAATATACCCTTTCAATCATAGTAACTTCCGAGATAATATACTAAAGCTATACTTATAACCCTAACTAACCTAATAGCAATTAGTATATATATCTTTTAGCTCCTCCTTAACAGTCATATATATTATAAATAGCCTAAAACTCTTTATATATTTCTTATACTCCTTATCTATATTATCCCCTACTACTTAGGCTATTATAGTCTCTAAGTTAGTTACAGTTTTTCCTATTTTTATATATAAATCCGGGGCTATAATCTTATATATATAAGATTTATATTTAGTGATTAGCTTTTTAAGCTATCTTATAATCGCGCCCTTAAGAATATCTCTACCTCTCGGATCTACCTATAGGAAACCTATTATATATCTAGCCTATATACCTAGATCTCTAGGATTATTATTACTATCTATCTTAAGAGAAGGGATTATTATACTCGGATCTCTTCTAGTATCTATTCCGGTAGCTCCTCCTATATCTCTTACTTTTATTAGCTATTATAGTCTATTAGTCCTAAAGCTTATTATTATAGAATAGGATCCTATTATATATACCTATTCTAGTTATAAATCCGAGAGTGACTAATATATATAGTTCCGAGAAAGGGCTCGAGTAGGAGGATCTGTCTATAGCCTCTAATCTCGTTATATCAAATTTATAGGCCTTACTTAATCTTAGTTTTATTGATATTCTGTCTAAATCTTAAGCTAATATATACTCTTATATAGTATAATTAGGATTTCTGCCCTTTTATATTATTTTCTAGCTTATTTACTATATTTATAGTAGAAGTATAAATCCTTTTAGCTCTTATTATACTGTAATTAGCCCTATAGATATCAAAGAAACTTGTATATAACTATCTACTACCCTAAAGCAATCTTTCTTTATTTAAAAGCCGCTTTTCTTTAAACTTATCCGCCCTAGGGCCTCTATTTTAGGACTTATAAGCTAATTCCCTTTGCTATCTAATTATAATATACTTAACTTATAATATCCTATATTTCTTTAAAGCCGATATTGCTATAGAACTTGCTATCTTATACTATATCTAATAGTCCCTACCTGTTACCTCTCTAACCTAGCCTAGTAATACTCTTTGTCCTATATCTTCTACGAACAACTCGCTAAATAATAGCCTTTATAGCCGAATTACCTTTCCGATTCTATAATTACACTTATTACTCCGAATATACAGTTATTTAGGTCTATCCTACTCCGGACTATACGTAATTGGTTATACTATATACAATCTATATACACTAACTTCTGTATAACCACTAATCTTAGTTCTTTACTATTATTATCTATCTCTACGCAATTAATTCCGTATATATAGTCCACAAATTAGCCTATCCTAGCGATATATAAAATCCCAACTTAATTACAGACTATATACCCCAATTCCGGGCAATAAAACCGAGCCATATCCCCCGAAAGCCGGCTGTAGGCCATACTAAGTCAAATATAGACCGAATTTGCTTCTACTTCGCTTAGCAAATCATCACCTGTACGCGCCTCCACCCCCGGTGGTCGCTTATAGGTAGCTGGTACTTTACTAATATAGCCTAAGTAATAATACTAAAGGTTAATTAAAGCTTCTAATTTAAGCTCTATTGCTAATATTTTTATTATTATAAATATTATTTTTAAAGCTTTTAGGGGTATAAACCCTTATAGCTAGGTAAGCTATAATAGCTTCTAATTATAATAAATCTTATAAATCTATTAATAACCCTTAATTATCTTAATATAATTAGATCTGAGGTTTATTAATAGCCCTCCCTTTATTATTAATCTATAAGATATCAGATTACTATAGAAATTTAGCGAATATCTTATTTAAAATAGGTTTATTTTAATAGCTTTTCTAGTAGTAGGATTGACTTTATAAATAACTATAATACCTATACTAGCAATCTTAGTCTCTATATTACCTACTTTAATATTGCTTTATATACTTTTAAAGGTACTAAATAGGCTCTGATTGTTATATATATAGATTTAAGTACCTATATTAACTACCTATCTATCTTCTATAGATATAGTTATAGCTTTAAAGTCTCTTATTTTAGTCAATATAATAGTATCAATTTCGACTATAGTGTTTATTATTAGGAAACTAAATACTTTATTATCTAAAGTTATATTTGCTTGCTCTTTAGTAAGGGTCCTCTCTTTACTTTCTATAAGCGAAGCTGTTGGAGAATCACATGATGTCACATGCATTGTCACATGTATGTCACGTGACTCTGTTCCCTAGGACTTCCAGTTAGATAGTCAAGGGAGCTTCTCTCTCTTCTTCTCTTCTCCCAGAGTCTATAATCTAGTCATTTCATTCCTATATAGCCTTCTTTTTCGCTAATAGGTTATAAGGCCCTTGCTTGAGGACTCCGAGTATATAGATCATTAAATCTTCATCCAATCAGATTATTTTTTACTATATTTATAGGACCTATATCGGCCTATCCTATAGTAGCCCTACTATCTAGATTAGATTAACTGATTCGAATTTTATTAACAATTATTAAGTTTTACTAGTATGACTTTTAAAGAATATTGCTAACAGTTATTCTTATTCTCTAGTATTTGTTGGAGAATCACGTGATGTCACATGCATTGTCACATGTATGTCACGTGACTCCGTTCCCTAGGACTTCCAGTTAGATAGTCGAGGGAGCTTCTCTCTCTCCTTCTCTTCTCCCAGAGTCCATGAATTCATAGTCATTCATTCCTGTATAGCCTTCTCTTTCGCTGATAGGTTATGAGGCCCTTGCTCGAGGACTCCGAGCACACAGATCATCAAATCTTTATCCAATTAGATCGTTTTTTACTGCATTTGTGGGACCTGTATCGGCCCGTCCTATAGCAGCCCTACTATCTAGATTAGATTAACTGATTTGAATTTTATTAACAATTATTAAGTTTTATTAGTATGACTTTTAAAGAATATCGCTGATAGTTATTCTTATTCTTTAGTATTCTTATATTGTTATTATATAATAGTTGAAAACTCTACCTATGACCGAAATCGGACTGTATAAAATAAATAGTCCTCGAGACTTAACTTGATTCGAATCTTGGTATACCTAGCTAGCTATTATAACTGATTTCGATGATAGAAACGAAGCTAGTGAGGGCTTAATACGCTCTCTTCCCGCCTTTTGTTAATAGTAGTAGTCTACTTAAGTAAGGAAGATATATATATAAGCAATAAATCTTCTAGAAGAGAAGGAAATCAAGTTAAATAAAGGTATTAAGTTGCTTCTTAATAGGAGCAATCTTGCTTGTTAGAAGAGATAGATTGAGAACGGACTTAGAATAGTCTATATTGATAAGGTTGCTGACTATAAGTTGCTGTGACTAGATGAATAAGATCTAAACTATGATATCTGGGAGTACTAGTTAAAGATTGCTTATAGATAGATTGAGAGTCTACTTGATTAGGAGATTATTATAATTCTTAAAGATAGTGTCGAAGTCTTCCTATATTATACTGACGATATAATATGTGAAGTAGAGACTCTTGTTTGTAATATAGAAATTATAGATAATATTAGATATAAAGTTATTAAATTTTATAAGATAAGGTATTTAGACTTTAGTAGTACTAATATCTATATTATAGCGTACTAAACTTAATATAACTAGCTTAGTCTTTATAAAGTTAAACTATATATTTTTAGGGCTATATTTGTTATACTCTATAATCTTAAAGAAGAGCTTGACTTAGTTAAATTTATATACTAGGCAATAAAGGATACTATTCCTAATAGTATTATAAAAGATATTTTTAATAGCTTATATAAGAAACTTATTATTAAAGTATAAGATATACCTATATTGTCTTTATTTATATTAATAATAACTACTTTAGCTAATATAGCTTATAAAAGTAATAACAATTAGTGCGGAGGCAGAGGATATGGGTATAGTAGTAGAGGCTGTAAAGAAGGATTATATAGTTCTTAATCTTATAGTTTTTAGTTAAATAAGAAAATAAACTAAGTTTAAAAGGATTAATCTTATTATAAGAATAGTCTATCTAAAGGTAAGTCGATTGACAAATAGGCTGAATAGTAAAGGAAGAAATAGTCTTAGTATGTTAATAGGAGTGAATATTCCTATTATAGTCTTAATAGATATCCTATAAAGACCTACTATTATCTTATAGAAGATATTGTTTTCGAGGGCTAGAAGTCTTATGATAATATTTAGAGCTATATACTAGTGAAGTGGTTATCTTATAAGGATAATAAGAATGATAAAGGTAAAGGCAAAGCTAGTATTACTTATATAAATACTGCTTGCTCTATAGATAATATATAGATACTTAATAGTAGTGTTTTAAAGACTATTACTAGTTATTATAAAGATTTTTATAAGTATTCTAAGTATAAACCTAGGGAGGAATCATATAGTTATATAAATACTAATAGTGATATCTAATTTGTAATTGTATATAGAAAGGCCCTAATTTAGATCAAAACTTTGATAGGTAAAGTAAGAACGATTCTTATTACTGCCTATTATAATATTATAACTAAAGATAGACTACTCTTAATAAATACTCTTAAGATAGATTATAGTATTTTCTATAATCTAATTATATTAATACTTATATATAAGAACTGTAATAAAGTTAGTCTAGTTAAGAAGGTTAGCAGACTTCTATAGATTGATAGACTGCTTTACTAAGGAGTTAAGAGTAAAGCTAAAGATAAAGTTTATATTTATATCTAAAAGATATATTTTTACGAGCCTAATTCTAGTTTAGATATAGATTTAGATAGTAAGGAAGAGATTAATAGAGTTAATAAATTAGTCTTAATCTATAAGATTTATAGATATCTAGGCTATATTAGTAAGTTATATATTAAGGTCTCTCTAGCTAATATAGTCCTCTTTAATAAGGAGGAAGACTAAGTTAAGCTTTATAATTTTGACTATGAAGCTTATTAACTTAGTAAGGCAAAGAAGAGGATTTTAAGAGATAAATAATAATATATTAAGAAGGTTAGTATGAAGTTTTATACTGATATATAAATAATAAATCCCCCTAGTCTTTGTAGTAAGAAATACTAGATACTAATTATTAATAACTATACTTAGTATATCAAGAGATCCTATTTTTATAGTAAAGATAAGATTACTAACTATATGATTAGATTTTATAAGTGTTAAAAGCTTATTTATAGTTAATATCCTACTATCTAGCGGATTAATAGTAGTACTAAATTTAATAAATTTAAGATATAGATAGAGAGTAAAGGCATGATTTTTAAGCCTATAGCTATCTATACACTAGAAGTAAATAATATTATAGAGTATATAGGAGATTATATTAATTAAACTTAATATATAATGAATATAGATACTAAGCTTCTAGATATACTTTGGCCCTTTCGTATTAATACTATAATTTATATTTATAATAGATTAGTTAATCTAAAGATAGGAAAGACTCTAATTATTTCTTAGTAAGAAGAACTTAGTTTAGAGAAGATAAGGGTTAATTTGAGATATCTTTGTATATAGGATTCTATTATATTTATCTATATTCTAAAGAAGACCTATATCTAGTCAGAGAAGTTAAAAGCTTATATATTCTGAGGTTATCTAGTTAGATATAAAGGAGAGAATAGTTATATTTTTAAAGTATAGAATCTAGTTATAAAGGAGATTGTTCGCTCTCGGAATATAACTTTCCCTAATAAGCTTAATAAGAATAGAGATAATAATCTAAAGAGAGGTATTATACTAGCTAGAAAGCTAATACTAAAGGACCTAGATTTAGATAATAATAATACCGGAGCTTTTTATAAAGATAAAGGACCGGTATAGAGATTAGAGAAAGGTAAATTGCTATTCTAGAGGCTAAGAGTAATTCCTTAGATAGTAATCGCTAATAAATAGCTAGAGCTAGTTGTGATAAGGCTTATAATTTAATAAAGATAGGTATTAGTTAGGCTAGATATACTAGGAAGAGTATAGATTATACTACCTATACTAAAGATATCTAGGATCTAGGAGATTAAAAACAAATCTCTAATTTAATAACCTATTTTCTAATAACCGGCTAGTTGATATCTTATTCTCTAGCTATAAGCTTAGGAATTAATTAGATAGTATATAAACTAGATTAGTACTAAAGTATTAGTTCTTTCTCCGGCTCTTTTATAGCTAAGAAAATAGGTACTAAAGCCTATAGTACTAAAGCCAATTCCTAAATTATTAGTTATTATTCACTAATTAGTCAAATAAGATAATATTATTTCTTAGGAGATATAGTTAAGATAATATATCCTATTTTTATAGAGAGTTATCTTATCTTAGGTACCTTTACTAATTTATTAGTTATAAATATAAATAGAGAGACAATATAAGAGTATATTAGCTTAGAAGGAAGAGTAGTAGGTATAGTAAGCTACTTATAATATAGAAGATCCTATATTAGTAGTTTCTAGCTCTTTATACTACTTACTAGGAGCTTTTAAAGAAGAGACTCTATAGGTAGTCCTTTTAGAGATATAGGAGGAGACTTTATATATCTCAACTATAGTTAATATTGATTAGAATACAATCATAACTAAGCCTAATAGACTTATAATAGATTATAATAAGATTGTAAACGAACCTAAACTAATAATAATTCGAGAGTCTTCTATTATTATAATTAGTTCCGATGATTCTACTACTATAATAGGATCTGTTCTATTAGAACAATTTATTCCCTACTATTTAAGCTGTATATATTGTTTACTAGAGTATTATAGTTTTCCTTTAAATCTTATAAATCCTCTAAGTCTACTAAAGCTACTAAAGCCGAGATTGAAGCTAATCTATATAAGACTAGATATTCTATAAGATAACAAAAGTACTAGTAAGGGATAAGAATAGGTATAGGATAATATAGAGAGAGGAAGACTTACTATATTAAAAGTTATTATAAAATAGAAGATATCTTTTATTTTTAATAGGAAACCTCTATATATCAAAGATATTAAGATTCCTTAGTTATATAAGTAAGCTAAGAAGTTAAGATTTGTAGATTATTAGTAAGTAGTAATAGAAAGCTAGATTGGTAATTATTATACAAAAGATACTTTTAATATTATATATAAACTGCTAGATACTATTCCTTTACCAAGCTAATAGATATTCGATCTTAAGATAATAGTAAATAACAAAGTTATTGAGTTTAAGGTATATTAGATAGTTTATAGAAACTACTAATAGAAGAAAGAAGACTTACTTTTCTATATACTAGTGGTATAAAACATACTTATTAAGATTGTATTTATAGTTATTGCTTAATATAGCTATAAGTAGAGATAATTTGATACAATTACTATATATTTAAATACTTCTAGAAAGGATTATAAAGTTGTTCATATTATATAGCTAGTTAGTTTCGAATATAGTAAACCTAATATTAGTATTAAAGGATAGGTATACTAGTTAAACTAGATATTATTTGGTTTACGAGATTTAGCTATATTATAGAACAAGAAGCTAGATAATAGATTAAATAAGATCACTTTCTATATATTTAATAATAACCTATATATTTATATTAAGAAGTATAACAATTTAATATAGTTCTTGATTGTCTATATTGATGACTTTATTGCTACTATACCTATAGATAGAGAAGTTAAGTAGATCTTTTAGTAAGTTAAATAGTAGTTTTAAATCAAGGATATAGAAGAGCTGTTATATTTTCTTAGTAGTACTATTACTCGAGATTATAAGAAGAGGATAATCAAAATATTATAAAAAGTATATAGTCTTAAAGCTTTTTGGCTTATAGAAATATAGTTATACTCTTTACTATCTATTCTATTATTACCGGCGAGGAAATAGGATATAGAGAATAAAGATATAGAAATCTTACTTTATAAAGATAAATATATATAGTATAGGTTGCTTATTAGTAGGCTTAATTAGCTTATAGTTAAGATATATCCTAATCTTAAGTTTACTATTATAAAGCTTTAGTACCATACGACTTTACTAATAATAAATAATATAGAAGTAGTTTATATAGTTTATAAATATCTAAAAGTAACTACTAAGCTATCAATTATACTCGGTAAAGTTAATAATATAATATTCTTTGCTTATACTAATACTTTGTATAGTGACTAGTATAATTCTAAGTCTACTAAAGAAGCAGTATAGTTCTTTAGTAGCGCGCTAATATAGTAGTATTCGAGGAAACAGAGTATTATAATACTATTATCTATAGCTACTAAGTGGTATACTTTAGATAAACTAGCTCAAGATATATAATAGTTCTTAAAGATCGTAAGTACACTTGATCTACTTTATATAGGAGATCCTATTGTTATTCTTATAGACAATATCAACACTTAACTACTTATAGCAAAGAAATTGTATAAGAATAGTACTTAATAGCTTAATATTAAGTGGTTCTTCGTCAAAGATACGATCTTTAGGAATAAGATCGATCTTAGGAGAGTTAATACGAAGAACAATATTGCTAATAGATTTACTAAGCCGCTCGACAAGGAAGCGCACGAGAAGTTTATCTAGATACTAGGTCTTAATTAATCTATATACAAATTTACGGGTGAATAGGAGGTTTATAAAGTGCAGGAAATATAGGAAACAGTTAAGAAAAGGGAGAGTTTTTATGCAGATAGAGATATAGGGAGTTGCTTTATATCATTTAGTCAGTCAGTCAGTCCTGAAGGGGGGTGTTGGAGAATCACGTGATGTCATATGCATTGTCATATGTATGTCACGTGACTCTGTTCCCTAGGACTTCCAGTTAGATAGTCGAGGGAGCTTCTCTCTCTCCTTCTCTTCTCCCAGAGTCCATGAATTCATAGTCATTCATTCCTATATAGCCTTCTCTTTCGCTGACAGTATTCTTATATTGTTATTGTATAATAGTTAAAAACTCTATCTATAACTAAAATCAGACTATATAAAACAAATAATCCTCGAGACTTAACTTAATTCGAATCTTAGTATATCTAGCTAGCTATTATAGCTAATTTTGATAATAGAAATAAAGCCGGTAAGGGCTTAATATACTCTCTCTCTATCTCTTATTAATAGTAGTAGTCTACTTAAGTAAGGAAGATATATATATAAGTAATAAATCTTCTAGAAGAGAAGGAAATCAAGTTAAATAAAGGTATTAAGTTACTTCTTAATAGAAGCAATCTTATTTACTAGAAGAGATAGATTAAGAATAGACTCGGAATAGTCTGTATTAATAAGATTACTAACTATAAGTTACTATAACTAGATAAATAAGATCTAAACTATAATATCTAAGAGTACTAGTTAAAGATTACTTATAGATAGATTAAGAGTCTATTTAATTAGGAGATTATTATAATTCTTAAAGATAATATTAAAGCCTTCCTATATTGTACTGATAATATAATATATAAAGTAGAGACTTTTATTTATAGTATAGAAATTATAGATAATATTAGATATAAAGTTATTAAATTTTATAAGATAAGGTATTTAGACTTTAGTAGTACTAATACTTATATTATAGTATACTAAACTTAATATAACTAGCTTAGTCTTTATAAAGTTAAACTATATACTTTTAGGGCTATATTTGTTATACTTTATAATCTTAAAGAAGAGCTTAACTTAGTTAAATTTATATATTAGATAATAAAAGATACTATTCCTAATAGTATTATAAAAGATATTTTTAATAGCTTATATAAGAAACTTATTATTAAAGTATAAGATATATTTATATTATTCTTATTTATATTAATAATAACTACTTTAGCTAATATAGCTTATAAAAGTAATAATAATTAGTACGGAGGTAGAGGATATAGGTATAATAGTAAAGACTATAGAGAAGGATTATATAGTTCTTAATCTTATAGTTTCTAATTAAATAAGAAAATAGACTAAGTTTAAAAGGATTAATCTTATTATAAGAATAGTCTAGCTAAAGATAAGTTAATTAATAAATAAGCTAAATAGTAAAGAAAGAAATAGTCTTAGTATATTAATAGGAGTAAATATTCTTATTATAGTCTTAATAGATATCCTATAAAGACCTACTATTATCTTATAGAAGATATCGTTTTTGAGGGCTAGAAGTCTTATAACAATATTTAGAGTTATATACTAGCAAAGTGGTTATCTTATAAGGATAATAAGGATAATAAAGATAAAGATAAAGCTAGTATTGCTTATATAAATACTACTTACTTTATAGATAATATATAGATACTTAATAGTAGTACTTTAAAGACTATTACTAGTTATTATAAAGATTTTTATAAGTATTCTAAGTATAAATCTAGGAAGGAACTATATAGCTATATAAATACTAATAGTAATATCTAATTTGCAATTGTATATAGAAAGACTCTAATTTAGATCAAAACTTTAATAGATAAAGTAAGAATAATTCTTATTACTACCTATTATAATACTATAACTAAAGATAGACTACTCTTAATAAATACTCTCGAGGTAGATTACGGCATTTTCTATAATCTAATTATATTAATACTTATATATAAGAACTATAACAAAGTTAGCCTAGTTAAGAAGATTAGTAGACTTCTATAGATTAATAAACTGCTTTACTAAAGAGTTAAGAGTAAAGCTAAAGATAAAGTTTATATTTATACCTAAAAGATATATTTTTATAAGCCTAATTCTAGTTTAGATATAGATTTAGATAGTAAGGAAGAGATTGATAAAGTTAATAGATTAGTCTTAATCTATAAGATTTATAGATATCTAGACTATATTAGTAAGCTATATATTAAGACCTCTCTAGCTAATATAATCCTTCTTAATAAGAAGAAAGACTAAGTTAAGCTTTATAATTTTAACTATAAAGCTTATCAACTTAGTAAGATAAAGAAGAGGATTTTAAGAGATAAATAATAATATATTAAGAAGATTAGTATAAAGTTTTATATTAATATATAAATAATAAATCCTTCTAGTTTTTATAGTAAGAAATACTAGATACTAATTGTTAATAACTATACTTAGTATACTAAGAGATCCTATTTTTATAGTAAAGATAAGATTACTAATTATATAATTAGATTTTATAAGTATTAAAAGCTTATTTGTGGTTAATATCCTACTATCTAGTAGATTAATAGTAGTATTAAATTTAATAAATTTAAGATATAGGTAGAGAGTAAAGATATAATTTTTAAGCTTATAACTATCTATATACTAGAAGTAAATAGTATTGTAGAGTATATAGGAGATTATATTAACTAAACTTAATATATAATAAATATAGATACTAAGCTTCTAGATATACTTTAGCCCTTTTATATTAATACCGCAATTTATATTTATAATAGATTAGTTAACCTAAAAATAAGAAAGACTCTAATTATTCTTTAGTAAAAAGAACTTAGTTTAGGGAAAATAAGAATTAATTTAAAATACCTTTATATATAAGATTCTATTATATTTACCTATATTCTAAAGGAGACCTATATCTAGTTAGAGAAGTTAAAAGCTTATATATTCCGAGATTACCTAGTTAGATATAAAGAAGAGAATAGTTATATTTTTAAAGTATAGAATCTAGTTATAAAGAAGATTATTCGCTCTTAGGATATAACTTTTCCTAATAAGCTTAATAAGAATAGAGATAATAATCTAAAGAGAGGTATTATACCGGCTAGAAAGCTAATACTAAAGGATCTAGATTTAGGTAATAATAATATTAGAGCTCTTTATAAAGATAGAGGGCCGGTATAAAGATTAGAGAAGGGCAAATTGCTATTCTAGAGGCTAAAAGTGATTTCTTAGGTAGTAATTGCTAATAAATAGCTAGAGCTAGTTATAATAAGACCTACAATTTAATAAAGATAGGTATTAGTTAGGCTAGATATACTAGGAAGAGTATAGACTATACTATTTATACTAAAGATATCTAAGATCTAGGAGATTAAAGATAAATCTCTAATTCGATAACCTATTTTCTAATAACTAGCTAGTTAATATCCTATTTTTTAGCTATAAACTTAGGAATTAATTAGACAATATATAAACTAGATTAGTACTAAAGTATTAGTTCTTCCTCTAGCTCTTCTATAGCTAAGAAAATAGGTACTAAAGCCTATAATACTAAAGCTAATTCCTAAATCACTAGTTATTATTTATTAATTAGTTAAATAAGATAATATTATTTCTTAGGAGATATAGTTAAGATAATATATCCTATTTTTATAAAGAGTTATTTTATCTTAGATATCTTTACTAATTTGTTAGTTATAAATATAAACAGAGAGATAATATAAGAGTATACTAGCTTAGAAGAAAGAGTAGTAGGTATAGCAAGCTACTTATAATATAGAAGATCCTATACTAGTAATTTCTAGCTCTTTATACTACTTACTAGGAGCTTTTAGAGGAGAGACTCTATAAGTAGTCTTTTTAGAGATATAGAAGAAGACTTTATATATCTTAATTATAGTTAATATTGATTAGAATATAATTATAACTAAGCCTAATAGATTTATAATAGATTATAATAAGATTATAAATAAACCCGAACTAATAACAATTTAAAAGCCTTCTATTATTATAATTAGTTCTAATAATTCTACTACTATAATAGGATCTATTTTATTAGAATAATTTATTCCTTACTATTTAAGCTATATATATTATTTACTGGAGTACTATAGTTTTCCTTTAAATCCTATAAATCCTCCGAGTCTATTAAAGCTACCGAAGCCGAGATCGAAGCTAATCTATACCAGCTACCCGTAAGCGACCACCGGGGGTGGAGGCGTGTATGGGTGATGATTTGCTGAGCGAAGCAGAAGCAAATTCGGTCTGTATTTGACTCTCTATGGCCTATAGCCGGCTTTCGGGGGATATAGCTCGGTTTTATTGCCCGGAATTGGGGTATATAGTCTGTAATTAAGTTGGGATTTTATGTATAGCTAGGGTGGGCTAATTTGTGGACTATATATACGGAATTAATTGTATAGAGAAGGATAATAGTAGTAAAGAACTAAGATTGGTGGTTATACGGAAGTTGGGGAATATAGATTGTATGTAGTATAACTAATTATATATAGTCCGGAGTGGGATAGACCTAAATGACTGTATATTTGGAGTAATAAGTGTAATTATAGAATTGGAAAGGTGATTCGGCTGTAAAGGCTGTTATTCGGTAAGTTATTTGTAGAAGATGTAGGATAAAGAGTACTACTAGGCTAGGTTAGAGAGATAATAGGTAGGGACTATTAGATATGATATAAGATAGCAAGTTTTATGATAATATTGGCTTTAAAGAAATGTAGGATGTTACGAGTTAAGTATATTATGATTAGACGGTAAAAGGAATTAGCTTATAAGTCCTAAAATAGAGGTCTTGGGGCGGATAAGTTTAAAGAAAAGCGGCTTTTAAATAAAGAAAGATTGCTTTAGGGTAGTAAATGATTATATATAAGTTTCTTTGATATCTATAGGGCTAATTATAGTATGATAAGAGCTGAAAGGATTTATACTCTTACTATAAATATAGTAAATAAGCTAGAAAATAATATAAAAGGGCGGAAATCCTAATTATATTATATAAGAGTATATACTAGCTTAAGATTTAGATAGAATATTAATAAAACTAAGATCGAGTAAGGCCTATAAATTTGATATGATAAGATTAGAGGTTATAGATAGATCCTTCTACTTAAGCCCTTTCTCGGAACTATATATACTAATCACTTTCGGATTTATAACTAGAGTAGATATATATAATAGGATCCTATTCTATAATAGTGAGCTTTAGGGCTAATAGACTATAATAGCTAATAGGAGTAGGAGATATAGGAGGAGCTACCGGAATAGGTACTAGGGGAGGTCCGAGTATAATAATCCTCTCTCTTAAGATAGGTAGTAATAATAATCCCGGGGATCTAGGTATATAGGCTAGGTATATAATAGGTTTCCTATAGGTAGATCTAAGAGGTAGAGATATTCTTAAGGGTATGATTATAGGATAGCTTAAAAAGCTAACTACTAAATACAAATCTTATATATATAAGATTGTAGTCTTAGACTTATATATAAAAATAGGAAAAACTATAACTAACTTAGAGGCTATGATAGCCTAGATAGTAAGGGATAATATAGACAAGGAGTATAAGGAGTATATAAGGGGTCTCGGGCTATTTATAATATATATAATTGTTAAGGAGGAGCTAAAGGGTATATATACTAATTGCTATTAGGTTAGTTAGGGCTATAAGTATAACTTTAGTATATTATCTCAGAAGCTATTATAATTGAAAGGGTATATTAAAACTGATGGTATTTAGGAAAGATAGTTGTAGTAGTAATTACAGCTGTAATAGTAGCGGATAAGAGTATTAGCGAGGTTATATAGCCGAAGTGAGGAGCTAAGACTGCTAAAAAACCTACTAGGAAGGGTAAAGAGCCAGTAAAGACTATTCTAGCTAAAAAGATTATAAGGCCTATAAAGATAGCTAAGAAAGTCACTTAGGCTAAATCTATGATTAAGAAATAAGGATCTATAAACCGGAAACAGAGGCTGAATGATATTATCCGGTAGGGTGATATAATATAATAGGATTTAAGAGCTATTGTAGATATAGGGAATATGATTAAGACTAAGATAGAGAGCTTAGATATAGAGCTAAGACTAATAGTAATAAATATTAAGGGCTAGTAGAAGAATGTGATTAGGTTATAGGCTATAGTATAGGGATTTATAAAGAAGGTAATAGAAAGTAAAGAGGAAGAAGATAAGGGTGATAAGGAGTATAAGGATAAGGAGGAGTAAGGAGTATTAGGATATCTTAAAGGATATACTCGGACTGTAGATAGATTTGTTATTAATAGGTTAGGAGGTACTGGATTAAATAAGCTAGCGGATTAATTGTTTAGAATAAGATATATATATAAGATTGTGGAGATAATAAATATAGATTAAGCTAGTTATATTTACTAAAAAAATGAAGTTAAATAGAAAAGAAAAAGTGTTAGTATAGTAGTAATAGTAGTAATAAGTAAGTAATATATAAGAAAAGATACTAAGGGCAGAGAAGTATATAGAGAAGATTGATAAAAGAAAAATAAAAAAACTATAATATAACTATAGTATCTAGTATAGTAAGGATAGTATATAGGTTATATATAATATAAAGAAGCTATTTTCTTTTAATAGTACTGTCTATCTACTTATAGCACTATTTATAACTATAAATCTAAGTCTCTAGTTATTTATCTATGGACTTCTTGATTCTCTCTGTATTAAACTACTAGAGGTGGGCTGTAAGCTTGTTATATTTATATTCTAGTTAGGTAAGGGTAGCTAAGGTCTTTTTATAGTAGGTATAGTAGGCCTTTAGAGTTGCGAAGGTGGTGTTATTAAGAAGAGTGTAGTGTATAATAGGAGGTATAGGTAGGGGGGCGATATTAGGCTGGATTTTGTGCTAGTCCTAAGATATCTTGTTCTAGTATATTATCTTAGAGTATATTACTATATACTTAGCTAAATAGTAGGAGGGATTAGCAATATTATTAGAATAGTATAAAGTAAGGTTAATAGACCGGAAGCTAAGAGAGGCTTACTTTTTATAAATATAACTTTATCTTTAATAGATATACTAAGGGACTAAGGAGGTAGCTATATAAGCAAAGTAATAGTTAGTATAGGGTATATAAGATAATTAGGGTAGCTAGGACTATACTGGAGATAGAGGTACTAATAAGGTGGGTTTTAGGGGTAGCTTAGTACCGAGATAGAGGATCTTATCTTTAGTATTAGACTAGATAAGCCGGTGATACTTAGTCTTACGAGACGGACTGGCTATAGAAGTATTTACTAGCTATATTATATTGGGATAAGATAACTAAAGGTTTGTAGGACTTATAGTGAGGGTATAATGATATAAAAGTAGGTGAGTGAGTAAGGAGGGGGGTTAATAAGGGACTAAAATAAATATAGGAATATATAGTATATAGGAGTAAGAGGGTATTTGGTATATAAATAAGGCTGTTAGTATCTAGAGCTTTATAGCTAGAGTCTCTCTTACTCTATTATGTCTTATTATTAATAGAGATTTTTATAATATTACTAGAAATAGCCGAGAGTCTCTTAATAAGTTATACTTTTATAAAGAAATTGGAGATAGAAGACTTTTTATTAAATGACCTATCTATAGAGAATAAGATAATAGTAATAGTAAGGGTATAGGATCTAATAGGATAGTGTGATTTATTTATAGCAAAGCTATTATAGATAAATAGTTAGCTTTAGTAGAGCTAGTATTAGGAAGATTTACTAACTAATGTTTAATAAGAGAGATCTATCTTAATACTAATAGAAATCCTAATAGATATAAGCTAATCCGGAGTCTATATAAGAAGACCTATTATAATATAATCTATTTAATAAGCCCGAATATAGACTAGAAGTATAATAGTAAGGGTGTGGTAAAGATAGTGATTCTAGTATACTATACTAGTACTGAGGCTTTATATAGCTAGTGGGTTAGAGTATCTATGCCTAAGGGGTAGGAGTATAAGTAGTACTAGGCTAGTATAGTACTGTTTGAGTTATATAAGATAGCTGTGAATAAGAAGGGAGAGCTAGTGTTATAGGGTTTGTATATAGGGTATAGCTTTAATCTCGAGGATTATATCTATAGTTTTAGTATGTTAAAACCCCGAGTTATAGAGTATACTAGCTAATATTAGTGGATAGTATAGACTTAGCTAGTATTTATAGCTATTGTGTTTAAATAGAGAGCTAATACTATAGTAGGTAGTATAGTGGATTAAGGACCTAAGGGCTTATAGAATAACTATAGGATTAAGTAGAGAGATAGTAGAGAGCTATAAGAAGAGAATATATTAATAGAGATAAAATTGTAGCTTTTATTATGATATAAGGATTGGTATTATAGTAGAAATAAGATATAAACTATGGTATTAAGGACTAAATTATATAGTAATAGAATAGATATAGGTCTTACTATTGTATATATAGATTTTGGTAAAGTATATAAGTGTGAAGGTATTATAGGCAAAGGGAGGTAGGTTATTAGCTATAGGTTATGATAGAGTTAGTATTATATAGTTATATTAGTAAATTAGGGTAAGTCTATTAAAGAAGTAGTTAGTAGTATATCTATAGAATATATAGTTTATATAAGTATTATTAAAAAGCGGAAGGCCCTTCTTATTAACTATTATATAATAGTGCTTAAAGGCTTTATATCTAGCTAGATAGTGTTAATAATCTTAGTCGAAAGGTGTAGGGATACTAAAATACTAACTAAAAAGTGCTATAATACTGTTTATATATCTAGGAATTATATAGATCTTAAGTCTAAAGTTATTATAGATCTAGTTAATATTTAGACTATCTAGCTAGACGGAAAGGGTATATATAAGCTTATCTAGAGAGCTAACAAGATTAACTATAGGATTGCTATTATAGTCTAGGAAGTATAATATAGCTAAGGGGATAGTTAGTATATATATAAAGATTACTAGAAATAAGACTTATTATATAAGGAAGGAAGGGGTAAGGCTAGGGTAGAAGAGCTTATTATAATAAAAGGTAATGTGAGTAAATATAAGAATTAGGTATATTAGTTAGAGAGGAGAGGAGAGGAGAAGAGGACAAAATAATAGATAGGGAGGTATTAGTATATCTTACTAAGATAAGATAATAGAAATAAGTAGAATTCGCCTAAGAAATTAGGTAATCTAGTGGTAATAGCCTATATACTATAATATAATATAGGTGATTACTAGTAGTATTCTTTTATCTATCTCTTACTTTCTTCTATAATATCTTAATTCTTAAACTACTCTTAATCCCGAAATGATCTTAGCTACTAGGATATTACTAGAAGCTATACTGTAAGATAAGTATAAAGTGTAAGAAGCTAGATAGAATAAGATACTGATTTGTTTTAGACTGTATATATCTGTATGCTAGTTAAGTATAGCGGTAGGTAAGATAAGGGCGAATTGTTTAAACTGACGAAGGTCTTATTATATGCTATAAGGATAGAGGACTAGCTAGAGGGTTAATTTAATGCTGTCTTTATGGCTAGAGAAGATTGTAAGAGAGATACTAAGAAGAATATAGATAGGAATACTAAGAAGAATACTTATAAGGATATTAAGGAGTAGGATATATTATAGGTATAGACCTAATCTAGAGCTTTTATAAAGTACTAATAATATATATAGTGAATATCTATAAACTTTTATCTAATAGAAACCTAAGTATAAGGCTACTAGATAAGTTATTAGTTCTGATTAGTAAGTAGGGATATAGAATCTTAGTCCTAGACTATATACTAATATATAATATAGTAAGCTTTAAGGAATTTTAGGAGTAAGAGTGTATTAGAATGATAGTATGACTGTTTAAGGTACTAGTCTATCTTTAGAGTATTGATAATACCTAGTATTTAAGTATTAACTAGTTTATAGATAAATATAATATGGATTAGGTCTATATACTAACTAGCCTTAGAGGCTATATAGTACTTTATAGGTAATATTTTAGTACTATAGCTACTGATATAGATTATTATAAGCAATATATAGCTAGATAGGGTATATTCTAGACCTATAAGATTGCTATTGATATTTATAGGTTAGTGCTTTTTGATAGGGTATATATATATTATATATTCTATGGCGATTAAACGGAATGTTTGTTTATAGCTATAGTCTGTGGTTAGGCTCTATAAGTATTTATAATAAAAGTGCTAGAGTATTAGTTCAGATATAGGATATTTATAGGTATACTAGTATAGGACTATAATTAACTATAGGTTCTATAGTAGGATTTAGGGGTTAAGTAGGGCTTAGGGTATAGTATAGAGATATAGAAATTTATAGCTATTCTAAATCTAGTTTTATACTTTATATTAAATGAATACTATATATTTAAGAGTTTTATTAGTATAGTCTTGATTAAGTATTATATATTTTAGTGAAAATATAGCTATAAGATAGATATATATACTAGGATCTAGAAATCCTATAAAGGATCCTATAAAGGAATCTCTAAAGGATATTGTAGAGGATCTGATCCTATAGAGAAACCTCTAAAAGATATTATAGAGGATCCTCTAAAGGATACTATAGGAGATATAATCCTTTATAGGATTCTTTAAAGGATATTATAAAGGATCCTATAAAGGAAATCTATTAAAATAAAATATATATAATATAAGATAAAGAATACTACTAAAGAAACTAACTAAAATAAAAACTATAGATAATCCTAATATAGAAAACTATAAAAAGATATTATATAGAGAGAATATACTAAGAAAGAATACTAGAATATTATTATTCTAGTAGGAGAAGTGATAATTTTATAGTATTTTAGTTATATTGATTTTTATCTAATATAAGTTGATTTATAGTGTTTTAGAATCTAAACTTAGCTAGTATCTCTCTCTATATTATATTAACTTTAGTATATACTTGGTTTTATATAGCCCTAGGCAAAACTATAGCCGGGTTATAATATAAAAGTGACTATAGTGATAATTGCAATGACTATGATATTAATAGTATACTAACTCTAGTATATTATTGGTTTTATATAGCTATTAGTAAAACCACAGCTAGGTTATTATATGGAAGTAGTTATAGTAATAATAATAGTGATTGTATAGGGTCGATCTAGGCTATATGGTTGGTTTTATATAGTCCTAGGCAAAACTATGGCCGGGTTATAATAAAGAAGTGACTATAGCCAGATTATAATAAAGAAGTGACTATAGCCGGGTTATAATATAGAAGTGACTATAGCTAGGTCATAATATAGAAGTACTAATAGGGATAATAATAGTAATTATATAGGGTTAATCTAGGCTATATAGTTGGTTTAATATAGCCCTTAGTAAAACTATAGCTAGGTTATAATATAGAAGTGACTATAGCTAGGTTATTATATAGAAGTGCTAATAGGGATAATAATAGTGATTATATAGGGTTAATCTAGGCTATATAGTTAGTTTAATGTAGCCCTTAGCAAAACCATAGCTAGGTTATTATATAGAAGTGATAATAGTGATAATAGTAGTGATTGTTAAGGGTTAGACTAGGCTATAGGACTAGTAGGATATTAGAGTAAGTACCTTCTAAAGGATATAAAGTATATAAAAGATAGAAATCTGAATAGAAGAGGATATATAGGGAGTTTTAGGTATAGTATCCTTAGGTACTAGCTATATAATATAAACCGCTCTAAGAATAGTCTATATATAGAGCTATTAGAGCTAGAAGTAAGAGATAAGTAAGATATTTTACTTTAAAAGTAATAGTAAGAGAGTGAGAGATAGTAGACTAACTAAAATATAAGGGATAGTAGGTTTATATATATATATATAGACAATAATAAGGGTAGGAGATCTAGGTAGTATAAATAATAGAGAAGTAGGAAGAAAAAAGTATGAATTATAGATATAGATAGCTTTTTAAATATAATATATATACTGCTTATAGTATATAGTAGAGGGTATAACTAGCTATAGTAAAGGAATAGTGTTATATATAGGTTGTTTGCTATCTAGTTCTAGGATAGGGTATAAATTATTAGTATAGCGGATATATATTAATCTATTAGGGATATATAGAGGATTATAGTTTAATAGGGATACTAGAGAAGGTAGGGTGACTATGATTCTCTAAATATATATAGATAGAGTATAGATACTGCTAGGGAGGGCCGGAAAAATAATATATGATTATTATAGTATAGTGTAGTAGTGAATAAGGGTGATAGTAGGGGTATAGTAAGTAGGAGTATAGGTATAAGGATATCCGGAGTAGTATGTTATAATATATAAACTATGAGATCTATATCGAAATATCCTTCTCGGATTTATCTAGGGTCTTATTATATAGCTGTATATTATTTTGAAGCTAGGAGATATATTTGTCTAAGACTATATAATCCTATAAAATATAATAATAGACAATCTTAATCTACTTACGAATCTTATAAAGGTCCTAGAGTGGATAATTGTAGAGTGTTTTAGTTATTAGAGATTAGTATAGTGTGGAAGTAAGGGGTATATTAAATAAAGATAGAGACTAAGTAGTTTAGGCGGAGGGTATGGAGGTAGGGGGTTACTTTGTTATAGGCTTAGGTTTTGGTAGATATATATAAGGCTTAGGTTTTATCTTAGATAGATTACTTAGAGAAATAGTTAATTGCTTAATAATAGACTAGTAGGTTAGGATTGTAAAGATAGTTTATAGTCTATACTAATAGAGAAGTATATCTTAGTTAGGGATAGGAGGGGATATAGCAGATTGCTCGAGGGTAGAGTAGTAAGTGGTAAGTATATACTTAATTTACTGTTTGTGCCGGAGGGGAATAATAATCTTGTTACTTGGTATATAGGTAATAAAGTGCTAGGCAATACTTTATAGTATATTTTTGCGAAAGGAGTAAGAATTACTATTACTATTAAAGATATAGTTTATATATATATTATAGAAGAGGACTTAGGACTCTAAGAGAATAGTAATTATATAGGTTTAGTATAGATTATTATCCCGGGTATACGAGATATATTAGTTAGATAAGTTGACTATAAGGCTAAATTGCTAGCTAAGGATAGAATAGAGTGAAGCTTTTACTAGTTTAATATAATAATAGTAAGGATATCCGGATTTATTAAGATACTAGTTAATATATAGTAAGTTAGGTTGGATTAGGGTTTAGTAGAGTTTCTTTTGTATAGTTAGGTAAGGATTCTATATAGGATTGCTATAGAGATCTAGACTATAGGATAAGTTGCAGACTGAGGATATTAGAGAGAGAGAAGGATAGGAGATTGCTAAGAAATATAAGTAAACTAAGAATATAGTGACTAAGAAGCTATCTACTAGGATAAGTTAATGGTTATATAGATATAATAGTAGGCGGTAGTAGAGGGCTTAATAAGGGTAAGGGTGATAGAGGAGGCGAGTTAGAATATAAATAGTGTGAATACTGAGAAGAGACTAGATTAAAGGATAGCTAGAAGAAATCTAGTATTAATATTAGAGAAGGAAAGGTTTAAAAGAGGAATATAAGATATACTTAGTTAAAAGTATGATTAATTAAGCTAGTAATTAGTATAGAGAGTGAGTTTTGGATTGGGTAGTAGAACTATAGCGAATATTTGGAGGGGTTAGAGATTATAGAGTGCTTAAGGTAATGATGCTTGGTCCGGCTAGATCTAAGTTAGCTTACTAGGCTAGGTATTATTTAGTATAATCTTGTAGATATATATATAGATAAAGATAGGCTAGAGATATTTAGTAAGGAAGGGAATCTATAGAGATAAAAGAAGAGTAAGTAGAGTTTGATAGATAGACTAGGTTATAGAGTAGTAAGATAGAGAAAAGAGAGTATAAGGATAAAGTGTAGTATAGGAGTATATTTATATAATTAAGGATAAAAGGAAGAGTATTAAAAATATATAAATATATGATTTGATTGGTACTAATACTAGGAAACGGCTATAGGATACTAGTATATACTGTATAAGTCTATATATAGAGAGGAGATAGATATAGAGGCTAAGTTAGATATCTATAGATTTAGAATAGTACTAGAAGAGCGGACTATAGTAATAATATATAGTCTATATAGGGCTATATAAATAGTAGTAGAGAGGGAGAGATTATATGGTTAAGAAGCTATAAAAAAGATATCTTTAAGATAAGATCCTGATTTACTAGCCTATATAAGGAAGGGGATAAGCTAGGCAAGGATAGAGTAGGTAAGTAGACTAGAATATATAATAGGATAAACTAGCTATATAGTAATAGGCGAATTAATAAGATAACCGAGAGAGATAATATAGATAGTAGGTATAAAATATACTAGGAAAGGTAGTGCTAGCGGTCCGCTAGATATATAAGTATAGTAGGGATTAGCTTTATAGGCTAGATCTAGTCGAAATTGAAGGTATCCTTAAAGAGGATACTATTAAGGGTATAAATCTAAGATACTATAATATAATTAATCCTAGGGATATAAGCCCTCTTACTGATATTAAGAACTATCTGGTTAACTATGATATCCTGGGCCTTATAGATAGTGATAGTATATACTAATATTAAGAGGAATTAGGAGTAGGTATACTATTTGGTATCCTATAAAAACTTATATATTAAGTATAGAATAGGGATTGTAGGGGATATCTCTAGTTAGATACTATAGCTAGTAAAAGTGTCGAATCTAATAAGGATAGTATATAGTAGTTCCGAGTGTGTATCTTTAGTACTAGAAGGCTATACTATATCCTTAATTGTACTAAAGGACCTATTAATAAGCCTATATTTAGTCTATAGATTTTCTAGTAGTATTATATGACTACTGATAGATAACTGGACTGATTAGTAGAGATTACTAGTATCTTTGGTAGATATAGACTTAGTACTTTGGTCTATATGATTAGCTATAAGTTTAAGAACAGCCTACTAGAGATTATATAGGTGATTGTGGTTATACTACTTAATCTAGATATGTCTCGAGAGAATATAAAGGGTATTAGTAAATATAGTAATCTTATCTAGATTGTTAGCTATAATATAGAAGGTGAGGAGTTCGAAGTTAGTTTAGGTAAGCTTTTTTTTGTAGAGCCGGTCTAATATCCTATAGAATTAGGTACTTATATTATCCTACTTTTACTAGTATATAATTATATCTAGCTTAAGGATCCGGTCGAATATCTAGTAGAATATAGTGGCCTACTCTTAGTAGGGGTTATAGGCTAGGATAATTAAGAATAGTGGTTACTAGAGGATAGAAGGAAGTTAGAAAAAGTTACTAATAATAATTATACTAAGACTACTAAAGTACTAGTCCTAGGACTATAGAAAGATCTTATAGTACTACTACTCGATCTAGAATAATATATTAAGCCTAACTATTAACTTTTTGTTAACTAGGAGATAGCGAATACTATAAAATACTATCTAGAGTACTTTAAGTATATTAGATAGGAGGGTAATATACTTATTAGTTAGCTTTAATAGAAGGCGGAATAGTAAATATAGTGTATAGCCCTAAATATTAAATATAGTTACTCTAGTAGGTATAGTATATATAATAGGGTTAGGGATATCTATATCCTTAGCTATATAAGTAAGTGTAGTAGAGATAAGTAAAATGATATATAACTTATTAGTACCTACCTAACTATTAAGATTAATCCGGAGGGGGATATTATATCTAGTGAGAGTATACTAGAAATACTAGACTATAATATTAAAGAATAGGTACTACTTCTCTTGAAGAGAGTCCGGGGAGGTATTAGATTATATTGCTAGAGGAATAGGATCTACTATCTTAGCTTGCTTTTAATAATTAGGGGGGATATAAAGATTGGTATTATACTTTATATATAGAGTCTAGTTATACTTCTAGTTAAAGGGATATTGTCTAAGGTTCTTAAGATCTTCTAGCTATATCTCCGGCTAATAGTTTAGACTATATTATACTAACTACTACTAGGAGCTTAGTAGCTTATCTTTCTCCTTACCCTCCGAGCCCTTAAATAAATCCTTAGGGTTATCTTCGAGTAGGTAGCTATAATGGTTATTTAGGTATTTATAGTACTTCTAGTAGAATATAAATATATTAGTCTATGACTTAAACTAGATACTATTAAGTTTAAGGAGCTAGCTTTTATTCCGGAAGGGGTAATAGAGTATAATCTTTATTTTAGTATAATCTATAGTATTAGCCTAATACTAAGGCTAATATAAGAGTATATAATTAGGAGTTATAGAATCCTAAGGCCTTTTCCTAATATAATTAAAGCTACTTAAGAACTTAAAATAAGTGATATCTTTGTACTACTCCGGATACTCCTAATACTTAGTAAGTAGGGATTTATATACCTAAATTCTATTACTAGGCTTAGTATAATATATTATAGCCTATTCTTCCTAGAGATAGTATTAAACTAAAATAATAGTATAGGTTCTATAGTACAATAGGATATCTAGGAGAATCTAGAGTATCTTTTAAGTAGACTAATTATACTAGAAGAGTAGAGTATTTAGAAGCTTTCGGATAGCAAAGAGTAGTAGGGTTTCGGTATTAATATAAGGGAGGATATCTTTTATAAGATTAAGATAGGTCTATATAAGATACTCGGACTTATTAATATACTTTAAGAGGTAGTTAAGGAGGGCTTCGGCCCTAGTATATAAGATAATATTAATATTAGTAAGCTATACTATACTTACTACTAGGTTATATAGGTTTAAATAGATATTATTATACTCTAGCTAGAGGTAGTAGTATATAGAACTAAGGAGCTTCTCTAGGATAGGCTTAGGGCGGGTAGGATAAGGAAAATCTATATAATAGTTAGTTAAGCTAGTAATATAGTTCTTTCTAAGGTAGTATTATATATTATAGTAGTATTACTAAACCTAATTAACTATATGATTAAGATACTTATAGGTATTGTACTAATCCTAGGGTTATAGCTAAAGATTGGATAGGGCTTACTTATAGATAAAATGCCTAATAGCTAAAGGAGTAGGATTTATAGTAAAGATATATATACTCTAATAATAGGCGAAGGTTATATAGAGCTCGGGTATATCTAGAAGGTTAGGATTAGGGTATCTCTAGATCTAGTATAATATATGGTTATATATAGATCCCTAATCCTATTATTTATATTATAACTAGGAGTTACTAACTATAAATATATACTTTAAGACTATATCTTAGAATAGCCGAAACTAGATATTAAACTATTAAGTAATAATATATAGGTTATTCTAGAGGTTATTATAGATAATATACTATTAGATAGCTATATTCTCTATAAGCTATTTAGGGTAGTTAGGGAGATAGTATATAAGGTTATTCTAGTATAAGTTAGCTATAGAGAGGGTAAGGAAGAGGTAGGCTAAGCCGAGATCTTATATATATATAATTAAATTATAATATTAGGCGGTCTAGAATAGCTAAGTATCTTATAGATATATAATAGTGCGAGTAATCTCCTAAATAAGCCTCTAGGTATCTAGGAAGTTGTTTTTAAAGGCTATATAAAACTTATTAGCAGAGATCTAATAGTCTATATGGTTTTTGATAAAGAAATTAACCTAGTTTATAGTAGAATATTATATATATATATTAAAGATCACAAAGTGAAACTATAGGTAGTAAGTAAAGTAGCTAGATTTATATTATATAAGATATTAGATCTAATCCTTAAACTTAACTATATATATATAGGAGGTTTTGAACTTAGCTTTTTTATAGGGGAAAAGAGTAGGGAAGGTAAGGGAAAGAATCAGCTAGCTATAACTAAACTTAAAGAGGGGAGTAGATTATATAAAAGATAGAGTAAGATAGTAATAGGGTAGTAGGGCTATATATAGTAGGTATAAGAGGGCTTTAGGTAGGAGATAGGTAGCGAGGATAAGGTTTTATAGTATAGACTCTTTATTAAGCTCGGGTTTAAGGTTAGATATAGTAGTATACTTAGGGCCGAGATTAGCTTAGGTAGAAAGATTAGATAGATCCGGTAGGAGAGGCTTATTAGACTTAACTATATATATATAAAAAGAGATCTAGTTAGAAATATCCTAGTTTACTAGTAGCTAGGAGAGCTAGATAGGATTGATAAGAAGGTACCGGTAGCTAGAGTAGTTCTATTTAAGGAAATTAAGTTACTAGGTAACTATATAATAGTAAATAGTAAAATCATAAGAGAACTAGCGCTAAAGACTAGATTAACTATTTGTACCTACTAGCTAGAGAATAATAATATCTAGCTCGGTAGGTAGGAGCGGGAGATAGTTATAGATCTTAGGTATATTAGTTATAAAGTATACTATATACCTATAATAGAAATACTACTACTCTTAGATCTATTATATCTTAATAATTATATATATAAAGAAGATTAGTATCTTCTCTATCTAAGTTAAGTTAGGAAGGAAGGATAGGACTTTACTAAGATCTATATTATTCTATAGTCTATAAAAGTATATATAGTCTATAGGGTTTAGTTTCTAGTCTTTAGCTTTATTCTTTATATAGTATTAAGTATAGATATTAGTATTACTATCTTAGGCTAATAGCTTTATATAGAATTAATATTTGTTATAGTAAGTATAAAGCTTTATTGTCTTAGTATATAGTGCGGCCTAGAAATTATTGATTAAGGCTTACTGCTACTAGATTAAGGGGCCGGAGGAAGGATTATAGTCTAGACTATAGTATAATAGTATATAAGGGCTGGGAGGCGAGGTAGGTAGAATAAGAGAAGGGTAGGGAAGAGGTCTAGACTATAGGGACTATTAATATAGGGAGGAAGAGAGATAGAATTTAGAGCTAGAGTATAGTAAAGGGCTTAAGTGTAGATTAGAGTATAAAGATAGGTATAATAAGACTAGATTAGGGGACGAGGAGAAGACTAGTAGGGAGAGAGACAGTATCTGTGAGACTTCTTTACTAGTACAGTAGTGTATATAGTAGTCCTACTACTTTATATTATAAGCCCTAGTTAAAGTAGTGAAATACGGAAGTATAGGAGGACTAGATATTAACTTCGGAATTATAGGCTAGAGAAAAGAGTATATTAGCTAGAAAAAGGTATATAAGGATATAACTAATATAAATAATAGTTTAGTTATAGTAGTTAAGATATACTATAGTCAGAGGGCTAGGCTAATATTAGTTAGAAAACTAGTATAGGGGCTTAGTAATCTTATATTTAGTATATATATAGTGATTAGGCTGCGGGATAGGCTATACTAGGATCTATATCTCGAACAGTTATAGTTTCGGGGGTAGTATAGTATCCTAATAGTACTCGAGGCATTCTATAGTAAGGATACTAGATTGATAGTAGTTTTAGAAGTTATTAATATACTTCGAGATATAATACTTAGTATAGATATAATAATCTAGCTTAGTGAAAGTAGGCTAAGATACTACCGAGATCTTGATATATAGGGTTAGTAAAGTGCGAGGCTTCTAGGGGGTAAGGCTCGCGATATCGGTAGATCTTTTATAGATATAGACCTATACAAAGTTAGGTCAATAGGAGATGATTAGTATATAGAAGAGGATATCTTATTATAATATATACAGCAATCAAAGTACGTTCGAGTAGAGGTTATACGGGAAGTGGGGCCTAGTATAGGTTCAAAGTGAGAACAAGGCTTAGTACGATAGCATTTTATATAAGTGAGGGAATCTATAGTAGGTATTTATAGGGTGTGAGAGAGAATAGAGGATAGGGATGCAAAGAATGGAGTGTATAGAGATCTATAAAAATGTAGTGGAGTAGGGAGGCGTGTATAGGGAGACGCGTAGGCCGTACTGATGGTCCGGGTAAATACAGGCCGTATTTTTTGGGGTCCCGCGATTTACGGCCTATGGGGCAGTTTACGGCCTATAAGTCACGTGACTAACCTTACCCTAGTCACGTTACGAGTGAATTTTTCGACCAATCAGAGGCCCGGATCTGAGATCTGAGATTGCTGGAAGTAGGCCTAGTATATTTGAAAATCAATGTTCTGCTATTTGCTTCGCTTCGCTTAGCAAAATAAATTGTTAAATTAGTAGAGATAATAAAGGATATTACTATTAAGAGTAATCTAGATAAAGAAGTATAAGTATATAAAGCTTATCAATTAATAGATATACTGAAGTAGATCTCTTATCAGAAGATAGACTAGATATATAGTATATTAGAAAGAGTTTATTTTGATCTAGTACAAAATTATTCTACCTATAATAGATATATTTAGATAATATATTTCTATCTTAATAGTATAAGATATCACTTTGTATTTATATATAATAAGAAGAATAAATATTAAATAGTAGTTTGTAAATTCTTAGTATTAATCCGAAATTAGCTAAAAATCGAGATAAGGATATTTTATTATAATAATAAAAGAAGTGTTAGCAATAAAGTTAAATTAATAATTAAAGACAAAGGGTATACTATTGAATATATACCTCCTAGCTTACTAGAAATAAATAGTCTTATAAAGAGATCTAGGAGAATAATAGTTAGGAATAGTAGAGTACTATTAAATAATACTAATCTATCCCTTAATCTATAGCTAGAAATAGTATATATATCTATATATATAATAAATTATATACCTATAAAGATAGGTAATAAATAGATTATTCTATAGAAAGAATTAATACTTTATATAGTACTAGATAGTCTAAAAGACTAGACTATTAATCTATCAAATATTAGATTATATAAATACTTAATATACTTAAGACTTTTAAAGAGAGTCTAGTCTAATAAGATAGCTCTAAAAGCAGAAATCGGCTATCTTATAGGCTATATATCAAAAAGCCTATACAAAATATAGTTTTTATATAAAGACTATATAAGATTAGATAGGATAGAGATTATAAAGAATACTATATTTAATAAATTAAGATAGTACTCGAAAATAAAGTCTTTACTATAGATAGAAGATGTAATTAGTACTATAATAGATAGATTAAGTGCTAAAAACTAGCCCTAAATACTTTTAATAGAAGAAGTATAGTTAGAATTAAGTATTAAGATATAAATACTAATATTAATTATATATATTACTCTTAATAATAATATTAAGTATAGAGAATAAGATATTATACTAGATATAATAGATAAAGAAACCCTAGAATCTAGAGATAGGGAGGAGATACTAAGGACCTATCCTTTAAAAGAGATACTAAATCTTCTATTGATATCTTTATTAATAATAGAAGTAAGGAATTAGGATTATATTCCTAGAAGCTTCTCTATATTACTATAGAGAGTATTGATAATATTGTTTTTGCTAATAGTAATAAAGGTATAGGGATAAAATATACCTATATTATTATTATTGCTAGATCTGATTAATATTATATAATTAATTAAAGCTAAAGGGAGAGAGGGATATAATAAAGATAAAGTAGAGATAGAGTGATAATTACAGTAAGAAATATAGTATATGCTTACTTTAGAGCTAGAAAATCAGCCTACTAAAGAAATCTCTATAATAATTAATAAATCTAATATTATTATAGGACCTAGAACCTAAAGGTTAAAGGTAGATCTAGACTATACTATATATCTATTAATAAATAAGAAGCTAGTCAAATCACTAAGTCTTCTATATATCTTTATAATAGGTATTATAAAGAAGTATAATAATAGGTTATATAGAGATTAAATACCCCTATTACTAGAGAACTAGGAGTAATTAAAAAGATATCTATTTACTAAGTAATTGATAGTAGTAGTAGAGTTCGAAATTAAGACTTTAAAGATTAAAGAAACCTACTCTTAGATTCTATTACTAAATAAAAAGAATATCTAGATACTACTATTAAAGTAGGTATTTATATATAAATTTGATGCTAACAGTATGCTTAAGAAGTTTAAAGTATAAATATATATAAGAGGAGATCTATAGTAGCTTTTAATAGAAGCAGGAAAAACTATTTAATAGTAGAGAAGAGTACTAAATATACTAGGCTTCTAGTTAGATTACCTACTATCTATTATATATAATAATTAGCAAACTATCAATTTATTAATAAAGGAAGGGGCTATAATATATACAAAGCTTCGGTATATCAATATTAATTGGTGCTAGATAAAGTAAGAAGTTAGTATAGGCCGAGTATATATAGACTAGGTCCTAACTACTATAATACTAGTAGATAGTCTTACTAAAGTGCTTCTAAAACAGAAGTAAATATAGTTTAGAGAGTTAGTTAGAATACAAGATATTGGTTATATAATCTCTAAAAACAGAGGCTATTCTACAAAAACTATATAAATCAACAATTTAGACCGAGATCACTAAAAAATTCGGTTAGGGATAGGTGAGACTAGATAGAATCACTTGCGAAGTGGTTATAAAGCAATTACGAAACGGTTAGAGAAGTGTAGTTCTTGAAGCTCGGAGACTTTCAAAAACTGGGGGGTGTGTCGAGTACTAAGTATTATATATGATCAAAATTACTAAGTCATTACAAACCAGAAAATCAATAGACCGCTATAATAACGGTACCATATAAAAACATATACATTACTTAATCAGCAATATCCACATAGATTGGAAAAACAGCAGATTTTGTCAATTTAGTTAGTTAGAGAATTATACATATGTCATTTTGCATACAGTTGTCGTACCTGTCTATTTCTGTCAGAAAGGGCTAATGATTCTCCTCACATATTTCTGCCCGCCGTATAGTTATCAAGAAGAGGCCATTGAGGAAAATCGCTCCGTCTCCTGGTTATTTACTCTCCCCATATTTTTCCAAGAATATCAACATGGGCTCGATGGTATCACTACCACTACCTTCACTTTGGCAGAAGAAGGAGTATCAAATACTTATTGCTGGACCGGTATGCTAGAACTTCAGAAGGTCTTCGCCTCTGAGGCTGAGATATCCGCAAGTGCTAGTGCTGACCTCTATGCTCTATTTGCTCAGTTTAATTCTGGAAAGACTACACTTCTATATTCACAGCTGAAAGTAATTTGAAGATGGTCGGTTTTCGTGGGTGAGTGCTAAATACGAGTGTCTTCAGGACTACGGTGCCGGCCCTATTGAAACGGTGCCCACAGTAGGGCTTAATATTGAGTCATTGACTTATGGAGGCATGAACTTCGTTTTTTTGGTATGACTTTCGACTAGGCTGCCAGATGAACTTCACACACTGATGTAGTCTGCTGTCTAGGACAAAGGAGGAAGAGACAAGTTGCGTCCAGCGTGGGGCGTTTATCTCGCCAAGACTACCGCGATTATATTTGTTGTCGACTCTGCAGATATTACTCAACTAGATCACGCCGCCAACGAGCTAAAGCTCTTGCTTGATTTCGAAGACTTGCGCGAGCTCCGCGACGTTCCTCTTCTGGTGTTTGCCAACAAACAGGATCTAGAGGGAGCAAAGAGCCCGGTGGAGATATCAGAGGCGTTAAATTTGGGAGAACTAGGGCATCGAAGATGGAATATTGCTCCATGCTCCGTTATTGACGGCGTAGGTATTTCTGGGGGTATGGATTGGCTGCTGGTGAGTGCTTTCTATCCTCAGAATCTTCCACAATCTGTTTTGAAGACTAAACTTGTATATATATATATATATAGCAGACTCTTAGATCCCAAATGCCGTAATCGCCACAACCACTGGGGAAATCTATCCTCACTACTCTGCGAGTAACCCGAGGCTGCTCTCAACTTTTGACAAACAGGATTACGCGGGCAATGGAGGTATATGTTTGTTTGCTCCTAAATTAAAATTGTGCCATGGGCTATCTGAACGAAGATCTAATTCAACGCTGCTTGTCGTTTTAATTTCGCTAAGAACTGAAGAAATTATGGCTAAAACAGATATGGCCGGATTATAAGAATGGACGATATCGTTGTCCCCACGATACGACAAGCTTGGATACAAGCCCCTTTTTCCCACACACTATGGTCGTATGTATCAGGTCTCATTCGAAGGGGATTATAGAATGTTAGTGGTCGAGTGTTGGTAGGTGAGTGGGGTAGTGGTTGGTGGTGGGGAAGAAGGCAGGTAGTATGGACGGGGTTAGAAGGACAGGACCACCCTGACCTCCTCAGGTGGACAGGAATGAGTGTAGAGAAAGTGAAAGGGAAGGAAGCCTTGCATTGGTCTAAGCTGGCGACAGACACACACATACACACACAGAGAGATAGAGAAAAAATGTGTCGGTGGGCAGTTTCTATGCGCCTTTTGGTCTCATGAGTGATGGCCAACCCAGGCGACCACTCAAATGTAACGCAATAGATCAAAACTTGAAATCAAATCACAATCAAGATCTCCCGATTGCGGCCATATATTGTCCAACCGAAAGCGCCTGGCCATCCCGCCTAAGCTGAGATGTACCAGGAACTCCCGGGGGTGGTGGGATATTCAGCCATTCATGGCTGCCATCACAGGCATGGCTTTCCCCACCCTGTGTAATACAGAGAACTTCGGGCCAAGGCCATTCAAAACTATTGATCAAGAACGATCATGCATGCTAAGAACAAAAATCCGAATTTTAGAAGCGCATCGCACCGCAGTGTGGTGGAACTCATAGAAGCGTTCCAAAGCCATGAGTGCCTCTGGATGATTTATAGGTATGACGGCTTTGCGGTTGGTCTATCACTGGTCTTTCGGAGCCCCCATGCTCAAGCCAGTGAATATGATCTAGCTATAACGTAATCGGTAAACGAGCGGCCACTGTAAACGAGCGGCCACCCCAACTAAACATACTAATTTCAAACACATATATGTCAACCAAAACTCCATTAAATTAAATCTAGTAAAATACATCATCTTTCTGGACACCTATTGATTTTATGTCCTGTATTCCTGCATCCACTACAACGTTGTGGGACCCGTACAGATGAATCTAAACCCGGTGATGCAGGCCGACGCCGGGGGGGGGGGGGGAGGTGCTCTATCTGCTTCCACCAGTGTAGTAATTAATTGAGAAGCTTCTTGTACTGAGAGGCCTCCTTCGGCTAGTATCTGCTTTCTAGATCTAGCCCGTTTTTGCTTCTGCTTCTCGTTTGCAGTACGTAAATCACTTACTTCTTTCTCAAGAAGTGCGACGGATTGCATAGTGATCTGGCAGGCCTTAAATACCTGGTTTATGGCGGCATTGAGCGGGCTTGGTGGGCTTCTTGATCTTGTACGAAGCAATGCTTTTGTAATTGGACGTAATTTGAAGGTGTTTTTGGATCCCAATCACTCCCCCTGCTTGGAGGGGGGGTAGGTGTTCGAAACTGTATATTGAGCTTTGAAATCACTTGATCCGGTGTAAATAGGACTAAACCAGCTGCTGCAAAGCTATTCTTGATAGTCTCTGATTTAAAGGCTTCAATTCGTGCAGAAGGATAGGCTTCAAGGAAGTCCAATTTGTCAATATGATTGATCCCGTTCCGTATCTTGAATTCAACCATCCGGCCATATGATCGTTTTAATACCGCAAAACAACCAATGTCTAAAGGTTGTAAAAGATGGGATGAATGCGCTGGCATACAGATTGGTATCACCTTATTTTGCTCGCAAATTGCGTCAAATTTAGGCGTTAAATGACTGCTATGACTATCAAGAATCAAAAGCCGGTATATCCTCTTAGTACGCAAAGCAATACTAGGAATAAAGAGCTTTTTAAGCCATAGAAGGCCTATTTTATCTGAAGTCCAGCTATTAGGACTAACTTCGAAGCGCTAGTCCTCCGGAAGACCGTTAAACTATGATTCAATAAAGACTTTGCCTTTCAAAATCATATATAGCGGAAGCACCTATCCAGAAGCATTTATACACTCAATTGCAGTCACCCATTCACGATTTCTAGGTTGTAAAAGTAATCGCCGACTATAGTACTCGCTTCGTATAATAATCTTTGTAGTTGCAGTCAATCCTATTGCAAAGCCAGTCTCGTCAAAGTTGTAAACATTATCAGGATGGATTCCAAATTGAACAATTGTCTTTTGAACGAAATTAAACTACTCCCCAATGATTTTAGGATCTTCGCATTTCGCACGCTCGTAATTGTATCGTTTCGAGAATCGGGAGGAGAGGAGAGGATGCCGTTTAATATAATTGTATACCCATTTTTCACCGACTGAAAGTACCGGGGTAGTTCCACGCTTTTGAAGAAGAATATTCGCTATTTCTTATACCATAGAGGGCCGGGGAGCTGCTCCACGTGTATCCAGAGAGAGAATCCATTTTTGAAGTGATTCCTCCTCAATTGCAGTCAATTTAGTCAAATTGGCGCGAGAAATCGCGCGTTGTTGTACTCCGTCAATTCGGCGGCGGAGGGTTGTACGTGGGACCGCAAATATACGTGCAGCAAGAGAAATAGAGCTAATCTCTCCATTTTTAAAAGCCTGGATAGCTAATAAAACCCTACCCTCTTGCTCCGTCGAATTTGACGATGATTGAGAGCGAAGTGGTGGCATAGTAGATGGTTGAATTAACTAAGTGCTAATTGATGGACGCGTTTTTTGGTGGGGTGGCCGCTCGTTTACAGTGGCCGCTCGTTTACCGATTACGTTAATGCTCAGTAGACAAAATTGGAGCGATGTTGAAAAAGTCTCATGGCTCAAGGGCCTGGTTCAGCATGTCACGACGCTGGTATTCGGAATCAGTTCGAATATACAAGATCAGTGCGGTTTGAGTCCTCCATGAACCCTCCAGTCCTTAGCGGCAAACATCACTCCTCAGTCCGATAGAGAACCTAAATTCAGTCTGAAGAGGTTCCCCGGATCGAGGCATAGGGCCGGAAAACTGGATCCCGCTTCGCTGCCGGAAAAACCAAACTCATCCACCGTACCAGGAAGAAACACGAGCAGGGCAAAGGCCAAATAATCATGAACGGCAAGTCTAATTAAATTATGTATTCTTCAGCCATGCATAGGATGTCTCAAGGACAATATGGTTTATTGAATGATATAAATTTCCAACTAGTGACTTACATAGCCCAAAGTGAACAGTATCTGCTGGTAAGAACAAAACAGCATGATCATTACAGTATGATCATTGAAGCTGTACCGCTCCGGCCTGGGCTAGTTTGGCGCCTCGAACCAGATCTCCTTTGGCGGCTTACTGTTCATACTCTCGCTCAACTTTCCTTTGATCGCTACCGCACCAAATTTATGACCGGTTTGTATATTAACTTGCCACACAGAGCTTTTAGCTACTTGACCTTGCATATTGGCGAAATAGGGCCCTTTCTTTTCTTTCTGGATCCAGCCCTGGCGGTCGATTCGAACTCCGCCATTTAACAGGGCCGCCTCGTCGCTTTTGCTGAGATTGTGGTCTTCCTTCAGCTTCGTAATGTCGTTCTGATCAATAGATGCCACCTGGTATGTTTGCTTTTGCTTGTTATGGGAGATGGTATTTTCTTCCCATTGACTGATAAGAAGCTCCATGGCCGGTCTTGCGTACTGGTTGAAACGTTTGTCATCGATCGGCGTGAGGTTGGCCGCTGCTGGCGGCCCACGAGCCATCAGGGCAACAAATCGCCACAAACAAGTGCTATTAGGTTCAGGACCACCACCACTGGGAAGAATATCGGCTAAAATCGGGGTAGGTTCGGTTTCGGCTTTGGCACCTGCATCCTTGAGACACGTCCCACTCTCCGCGTGGGTGATGTAGAAGACTGCCGCATTGTCTTCCTTGGGGGTGACGATCCACTGAGAAATCGGGATGGGGCCCCAATCACCTGCAGAGATAGCTTCGTCACACACTCCATCGATAAACGTGTGCAGAGCTTTGTCTGCCTTTCCAACACCGGTCAGATCTTCGATCGATCGATGGTGGTCAATATTGTCCATGGAGGGGTCTGGGATAGTGACCACACGTCCATCAGCAACGCTGAGACACTTTCCAGTACTGAGGTTGACGATTACAGGTTCCTGGGAAGGATTGGATTTGTCAGTAATACCGATTGGGTTATTCGTAGATGGAACTCACTTGAGAAACTTCCTGGGTATCACTGGGGGTATCGTTGCGAGAATCCATGATGCTTGTTGAAGCCTGGTTGTGGATTGATGTTGGAAATTGTGTAGGTGATTGCAAGAAACCGTCGTTTGACTGTGGAGCGTTGGACAATTATTATACCTTGATCAGCGAGCGCGAAGATATGAATCACTTTCCCCACCACTTGAGCATTTAATATGCAATCGCCTGACGTATCTGGTTAGAGCAACTTGAGGGATTTTTTGCGACACTCGCAGTTACCACATTGGATACACTGCAGAACACAATTCAAAACCACGCTCTCAGCACCTTCATGATCAACATCCGACATAAATCCCTCATCATATGCAGCGTGTTTCCCGAATCACACAGTGTCTCCCACAGGATTCCAAACGCCAGGAAATGTACAAAGAACCAAAATTCCTCAACCAGCCCCTGCGACGGCCTTGGGGAAAGATGTTGACGATCTTAATTGATTGGCAGCTCGGTATACATTTGCCCGAATGAAACTAGAATGAGTCCTCACTATATATTTTACCGTAGAAGCAGGAAACCGTCGTGGATATCTGAATTGTAGTTCCATATAGGTAGATGGGTATAGGTAATGGGTAGCTGGCCTATACCCGTCCTGCGGGTACGGAGCCAAAATCTCTACCCGCGGGACGGGTATAGCTCTAACTACCAGATCACATTTGACACACCACCTCGGTGGCAGCCCAGCCAGCGAACATCGGGTTATGCAAGGGCCTAGGGAGACGAAACGGGGAGTACGCATTCGCTGAACTGGTGCGGATCTTTCATCATGAATGCCGTTGAATATGAGAAGCGTTACGTATTCCGCTCGAGCCGATCCGCTGCAGACGAAGTCTACGGACCAGTTCGACGAGTAAAAGAGACAAATTCAATTGCGGTGAGCAGACATCTTCGAAGGCAACTAGCTATGTCGTACGAGGCAGGCGAGGGGAAGATGCTAAGGTAGATCGTGATTTGCATTATTTTGCATGTCATATGTAGTTGTGCTCTAAGGCTGCGGTTTTTTCTGAGATATGCAGAGCCATAGAAGTCAGACCTAGACAACACACTATCTTTCATTTCTTTTGCTGAAGACGAATTTCGTTTACAAACTTGACAATTCAACTGCTTAATCCACAACAGAGATCCCTTCTTACCACGGCCAGTCCAAGGATCAACTGGTGATGGAATCAGATTTGCTGTAAACAGCTCGCAAGCTTGAAAAAAATGGTCGCGGGTTGCAATGATGTATTGATCGTCAGGTGCAAGTTTGATATCCACTTCTGCACGTCCTTCTAGCTCTTACCGCCAGAGATCAGCATGCCGGAGTAATTTGTACCAACAAGATGGTCACATAGCATGCTAGGACGGGTCGTAGGGGAGTGATCTCCACCTGTGGGCCTTTTACTGATTATGCAAAAATAATAGACGTTTGTGTTGGAGGACTAGAGTACTACTAGTAATGTGGGGCGAAAGCAGAAGAAGAATCTTAATGAATTAGAAGTAAGAGATGCAGGGTTTGTATACCCTGTTAAACCATCCGAAGTAAAGCTCAATCTGTCAAACAATCAATAAAGCAAACTAGCAAACATGGAGGTAGTCCAACAGTTTGTGTAGTTGGTTGCATTGGTGCCTCGTGGGGGCCTCGCTGCCGATGTACGTGGGTGATCGGGGCTTCAACTTGGAGATCGGTAGGGGTGAATGATTTCAGACACTGAGTGGATTGTCACTTGAGCATGGTAACGGGATACTTACCGTGCAGAAATGATGGACCTGCGGGACACAGGTAGTATAGTTTACGCTCTGACACATTACCTTGTCCACGCGTTGAACGAGATTTGAGTTTTCTGACAGGCCTTGAAGACGGCAAGTAGGGGTAACCAATATACTGGCATACTATATATGACAGTCGAAAGTTTCCTGGCTGTTTTGAGGGCTAACAACCATTCACAAAGTCGCGTTTCAAGAGGACGATTTGATAGGAAGAACTTCAATTGAACAGGAGAGGTGTTGAGCCCAGGTTATTTGTCGGGCAGTGAGAAGTGGCATGCACAAGGATTCAGATGGATGTGGCTATCTGCATATAGCTTAGAGGTGGGCCGGTCTATATGTATGCTACGGTGACTTACCAATATGGGGCCCCGTTCAAGCGCTAGAAGAAGGGTGAGCACCGGGTTAAGATGATGTCAATAAGTGTTCTTCGATTTAGTTACCGCACTTATCGCAGACCTTCGTATTTCGTATCCCACTATTTTATCTTCGTCATCCTTTCTTGTCAGGTTACCGAGAAGACTGAATGTCTGTCAAACGTAGTCGTTTCCTCGTGAGGGAGAGTGAAGAGAAGAAAGGGAACTAGCAGAAGAATATAACCTATCTGGGCGGTGGCACATGCCGGGAAGGGAAAGAAGACGATACTTTGTATAGGATGGCTAGGAACCGAGGAAAAGAAGAGAGAAGCGAAAACCGGTGAGAAGGGCGTGTTTTGGATGCCACGAAAGGTCTGAAAAACCAGCATCCAGAAGTCCACAGGAACGCCAAACTTGGAGCACCTAGCCATCCTTAGCACTTTCTATTTGTAACAGACTCATAGATGCATTAATCTGACCCCAGAACCAAGAGAAGTGCTAGTACCCATCATTAAACCTTCAATTCAGCTGGGATGAAGATGACCCCGCTTGAGTGATCCTTCTCTGCTAGGTCGTGACTACTACAACCTTCCATAATAGAAGTCACATAATATCTATCATCGGACTCCTTGTTAGCAAGACGGAATCTATATATTCAGTTTTTGATTAGCGAGCTAGAAGTTGGATTTTCGAATCTTCGCCAAACAGACCTATTTTCAGAACCCTTGACCTGTAGTAATTCCCAGAGGCCGTGCGTGGTATCAGACATGGTGCAATCGAGAAAGGGTACTCCTGTCGGAACCGGGGACATGTTAGGCCATATACTCCGCTGGATGATGGGGGTTTCTTACGATGATGACTTAAATATTTTTGTGTGTCATGATTTTTGATGTAAACCTTTCGTGCATTGTTCGATGCATGGGTCACTTCCCACAAGGTAGCTTCGGCAACGCTGTCCAAACTATGTTTTTTATCTTCAGGGTGAGCTCGATGAAGAGGTTATACAAATAGCAAAGGCTTCCTCACAGTGTTGGATTAATACCCATTTGGAAAAACTTGTTCTCCACCATTATATGGCAAAGCTTCGGCCGTTTGAACAGTCAGTACATGTTTTGCAATGCACGTTAGCATTCTCTTGCTCCGGTTGATGCCGAGGTGGCTTACAGAGGGCTTTCGGTGGCCTTAACATCATTAGCTTGGTCAGCATGATTCAAACAAGTCCCTGACATACCGGTAGGAGCTCCCGGAAAATCATCGGATTCAGGAACTTTCCAACACGATAGGGATCAACGGCAACCCCTGGATCTTTCGCAACTTCATCAACCTGAGTGATCATATAAAGTTAGCGCTCAGTTCTTCAGAGGATATTTCCATCTTGAAATGTTCTTCCTAGTTGTGCGTGACGTCAGGATGTGTACCTCTTGCACGATGAGAACCATCTGAAGTCGACAATGAAGTCGGGCTTTCTCCAGACCGAAGAGGTCTTCGTTGTACGCCTCGGATGGGATATAATCAAAGTCTTCAGGCTTCGGTTCGACGGGACTTTGTTTATTCGAAGCTTCTGCCTTTTTGATTTTCACCCAGTCATCCACCAGGCTTTTGATTCCTTTTTCTGCTTCCGCGCTAGCAGGGAGCTTCAACAATGTGCTCACCCCGTCTGAGACCTCTTGGGTCACTGCTACGGTCAGCACGGAGTATGGTCGCAGGTCATTGGGCAATTTATCTTACTCCTCTGGATGTCCTTGGCGACTGATTTGTACTCCATGTAACTCTCCAGCAAGGCGTTTGTGTAGACGCCGGCGTTCTCATAGTCCAATGGAGATCCCTTGTTAGTTTGAACTTGGTATGATCTCAGAGCAGAATACTTGGTAAGGATCGCCCTGAAAGATTAGTATTCTGTCAGACTCCCGTAAGGTCGAGCTTACTGAGTTCGTTCTGGACAAACACGGACTCGTTCCGCAAACGAGAATGCAGCTGCGGCCATACTCTCAATCGACCATCCTTTGTTTTTGTTCCCATCTTGAATATCGCCACCACCAGCCCATGAGACACTGTCCATCTGGGTTAGAACACATATTACTGCAGCGCAATGATCGCCTTACGTGATGGATGTCTCCGAGTTCTTCAAAACCTCTTCCTGATCGTATCCTCCTTCAACTGAGCCGGAGATGCCAAACCCCGCTGCGGACAGATTCAGACTCAGAGCGCCTTTGATCGTTTTCACTTTGCTTTTATCAGCCACTTTGACTGATAATAAAGCATTGAACTCGCCCCCCTCCAAGAAGCCGGAGACAAAGCTGTCCCCATAGATTCTGGTGAACCGATTTCGGTCATCGGCGGACACATTGGCGATCGCGTTGAATCTGGAGAGGTCTTCGGGTACTAGCTGCTGGTTGACGACTTTGACTTGGACAAAGTAGTTGATGTCGCTTTCTTTGACCGTGGATGAGTCGATATACGCTGTAATTTGTCATTAGTTGCATCACTGAGAGCTTGGTTAACCCAGAGTACATACAGCCCGAGCCATTGACTCCGATCCCATTATACTTGATCTCCAAGTGGCCTTATCAGGTGTCAGTGATTTTCAATGCTAGACAACAGAAATGAACAGAGAACTTACCACTCACGTTCATGGCTTCTGTGATATCGCTGGAATTCTCGACAAATTTCGATGTGAATGTGACCAGCTGGCTGACAGTATTGGCATTTGCATCAGGTAGTTTGGGCTTCAGGTCGGCCTCGGTTGCCGGACCTTTGTCGCCTTTGATGACCGCGTTGTCGATGCACAGCTGCTGGGTGTATGAATTGAAGCTACCCTGTTAATGAAAGGCATGCGTGCGGGGTGATTAAAACTTACCCAGAGCCAATGCGCATGGAATCATTGTATGGAGCCGTCTGCAAACTCATTTTGGAACAGAGATGGGATAATCAAAAGAGGAATCGAGGTATTCTATGTCCTTGTCAAAGGAGATACACAAAGGGAAAGAAGAAACGGAACGATTTAAGTACTCTGTGCAAAGCGACAATAAAATTGCGCAGGCCGCTTGTCGGGCGAGAGGTAAATTTGGCCACGTAGGACAGACACACATACTCTGAAGCTCCACCTTCGCCCCGACCCTAGCGTCCCGCTATCGGCGGTAGCCGATCAACGTAGATCTTTCACCTGGAGCTCCACGCGTGGGTCAATATGATGACTCGTACTCATGTGGTACAACATATAGAAGCAATGCACATTGTGAAAAGCCAGACCGCCAGGGTAACTAGGCGGGACAGAACTACTATTGGATCTATCAATTTCACATTTTTACGCGGGTCCTCAGCTGAAAGCAAGGCAACCCATAGCTCGGCGCATACCGAGTGATATGCTCTTTAACTCATCAATTAATTAGTAAATGGAAATGAGTAACCCATTCCAGATGTAAATTTTCACTTAGGTGGATACATCAGCTCACTGATAATTTGAACTTTGAGCGTTTCCGCCACAAGCTGGTTCTCAGGCGATGACTGGGATTGGGACGATCACGCCGCTCTTGATCAGCATACACTCGTAATGGATAATGCATACATATTGTGCCCATGTGTAATTATACATACCTCCAGGGCTGGGCAACCCGTGGACTGTTTATGTCCACCGGTTCTGATTGTGATCAAACTTAGTAGGCTAGCCCACAGCATGCTACCTACATAGGTATACATATTTCCATAATAGGAATTGCTTGATCCAGCGGTATGTATACTAGTCAACAAGTCATAGGAAGCTGTTCACATAGATGGCAAGTGTTATGATGATGCTTCATTATTGCATCAGCTGATGATTCGAGTGGAGACGTGGAATCAATGGGACCTCGTAGTACTTCGTACTCTTGTGTAGTATGTGGTATGGACAAGATGTATCACCCTAGATCGGCATCGGTAAGGGACGAAATATTCATTTGAAGTGAGTATTGTTGGGGCGAAGTATAGGGGCTCATGTGTTATGTTCTCTTAGACCAGAGAGGGCGGTAGTCCAGTACAACCACATACGCACATCCGACAGACCTTATTTAATTCTATCCTCCCTCCCTCCGATGAATAGATGATAAGAGCTCTCGCATAGCAGTATTATTTGAAACAGGATTACAACATCATGGCTCCGCTTCTCGCCCCTTATCACAATGGCATGAGGCTTGGCTCGGGTAGGGCTCGTCCGAGGTTGTTACACTGAGAGGGAAGAGGTTAACGAAAACAGGCTTCAACACATACACACAGCAGATGTGTGTTGATGATGCCGTTACCAAAGTTCCGAAAAGCACACCTTTTGACGATGACCCCGTGAAGAGCCAATCGCAGTCAGTGGTCTTCAAAACCAGCATGGTCGACAAGATGTCGGAGATCTCCGATACCTTGAATGTACGTGAGATTGTTCGAGCGAGAATAGACTGGTGCTGACAGAAAGAATGATTTAGATCAGTGGTGCCCTCATCATCAAGTACAATAACCTCATCGACGGAGCCGGCAAGGGAACATTTATCAACTCCAACAAGATCAAGGACGCCGACATCAACTTTCTGCTCAGTGTCAAGGTTATCAACGAAACCATTATAGAGCAGGGATTGACTGACTTCAATCCTATCGCCAACTTACAGTCATCGTCTGATTTCACTGAGGTATATGGTGATAGCTTCATCTCAGGTACCTAACAACAATCTCACCCAGAGCTATGGTGTGGCGTGTTCTTACAGTTTTAATAGGCTTTCAAGAAGGCGGCGAGTTCGTAGCGGTCGTATCAATCAAAGTGAAGGACAAGAACCAGAAGGAGACCATTGCCGCCAAGTAAGTCAAGTGAAAAACTTTGAATATGCATATCTGACTAATTTGCAGTGCTGCCGTTTGTTTAACGACTCCGGGGTTCGGAAGTGGCCAGGCAAAGGAAAAAAAGAAATCTAAACCGATGCCCTCGAGAGGAAATGAAAAACACAGTTCCGAAACCCCGCCTGGTGAAGAAACGCAGGGTGACACCTCTGCCTCGGACAAAGAGGATGGAGAAAATGACGAGACGGAGGACAACGCGAGTGGAGATGGCGCCAAAGGTCTCGAGGCCAAAGGTAACGCGGAAGTGCAGAAAGAAAGAATGGACCTTTTCCAGGAGAACGAGGTAACTCTTTCTGTCGCATACTCCGGTGGTGGCCAAGGACTCAAGGAGCGTACGTTAATCCGGGTCTTTCCTGATATCACGTCTAACTGTCAGTAGCGGACGATGACTGGAATCTGGAAAACATCAGAAAGGCCGCCCTGCGATTCCCTTCCCTGGTGGCAAAGAATCCAGTGCGAACTCATGCTGTTTTGACCAAGTACACTGCCCTAAAAAGCTACTATGCAAAGGTCAAGGCAGAAAAGGGAGATGGCGACAACGGGATTAAGCATATGCCCCTCTGCTACGATAATGCTGCTGTCTATACGTCAGCACTGCAGGAAGCATTCCTTGATTTCAAGAATGTTCACATGAAGATTCGTCTTTTGCAAGTTGACGTTGTCAATGGGGTCAAAAAGCTTGTAAAAAGTAAGTTCACCAGTAAGATCCCGTTGAAGACCCCCCAAAATAAGCGTTTCCGTTAACGCTGTTTTAGAAAGCTCAGACGAGGTCAAAATCCTCCGGGACTCGGATGTCGCCAGCAAGTCCGAGACAGGCGCGAGGAGCAACCTGAGCAAAGGAGGAGCTGTGCAGAAGTGGACTGAAATTACTGAGCCCATGGATGCAACTCTCGTCAGCCTGGAAACGGCTCAGCACTATGTTCGACATCAGATGAATCTTATCATCGAAAAGGTAGGCTACTCAGCTAAAGAATGAGACCGGAACCACATCTAACTCGTCAAACAGGTAGATGCTATCACCGCGGACCCTACGCTGGCTGGTGGGGACTGTGACCTGCCTTGTCAATCTCCTTTGATCTTTCAGCTCTACTTGCCAGTAAGTCATCCTCACTCTATGCTAAATTGACCACTGACCGTGATAGATTGGGGTGCCTATCGATGAGCCCTAACCATGAGCTCTTTTGCCAATGACTGGTCGGGATCGGAGCCGATGAGTTATAGAGTAGGAATCAAGGGGATTCTGATATGACAGAGGCAGGTGAAGGAGCACGGTATCAAAATTGTTCGTTCGTTTAAGCCTTGCAAGATGTGAGAGTTCTAAATACTGCAGGATCGAGATTTAATCGCGTTCAACCAAAGTAGCTGTATAGTCTCTTATCTGCGTACATGGTAGCAAAGTTATCTCAACAACTAGTCCAGATTCGCAAATCCTCTGGACTTCCTCACGGCTCAACGTTTTGTTTTCTTTCAAATCCAGTTCCCCCATTTTGCTCCTGACATTTTTCTCCAAATCGCCCACTCGCTGGATGTAGTCCAGAGCCACCGCCATGGGTTGCTCCTGCGGATCTCCACCTTGAACATTTGACCCCCTCAATGTTTCAAAGGCAGTGATTCTGAAACTAGACCAAGCCTCCTTGGTATGCTTTTCCTGGTTGTAACCCTTTTCGATATCCCACCACAAGACATGTAGTTTAGCTTTGACCTCCAAGCTTTCCTGCTCGGAGCGCTGCTTGGTTGAAGCCGAGGCAAGCAACCCAGCATCGGCACCTAGACGCAGACTCGCCACATAGTAATCCCCATAATTCCGGGAAAAGTAGTCCGGATCTCTCTTTGAACGCCGTACATCAGCAATGGCATCCAAAGAAAGCCGGGGTTGGTCGAAATAAATCACACCAGTCCGAATAGTAGATTGCATGGACGCCATGATGTCCTGGCCAGTTTCAGCAGTATTCGTAGCGATAAACATGAGAGAATACAATTACATCCTTGTTTTCCAGAACACTTTTATCATATGTCCCAGTTCCACTAGCATTGGCAAATTTGAAGCCTGCTGAAGCTTTCCCTGACACGCTTATATGCTCCCCTTGACTTCCGTGACTATATGTAATAGCTTTGTGGAATCGTGAGCTAGCACCAACTTCGTTGCGGAAGCGGATATTCTCCCGGAATGCAGCCGCAGATAGGACGGGATACGTCTCGAAGGGCGCAACGGTACTGTCGCTCAGAAGTTTGGCGGAATGGCATCCCGTTCCGAGCTTGGCGATCAACCGAACGCTCTGTGATTTAGGCCATGGGAGCGTAATGGTACCTCCGGGCGAGGAAACCCGGGAGATTGGCGATGGGCCTGAACCACCGGGGATGCCCATGATTCTGTGGATTTTGGCTGGAAAGGAATATGTGTAGTTGGAAGCTTTGAAACACAAGAGATATGCGGAGAGCACAGTATGTTCACTGCGAAGGAATTGAGATTGCGTCTGCACTGAATGCCTAGTTTATGAATATGCCGCCTGGACCACGGGTGGAGGCAGACTTTCTCTGTTGCTTTAGCGGTCAAAGGCTGCATCGAGTCCATGCACAGATGTACGTAGCTACTAAAAACGCGAGAAGGGGGCGCATTAGGGGCTTCCACCAGAAAGATTATTCCAGATGAGCGAACACGCAAAGGCTACGCCTGACGGTCAAGACTCAACCGGCTACTGCCACTTTCTGGCTGAAAGATTTTACGTAATGGATAGCACTTCCTTTAACCTTGGAAGGGATCAATTAGGAAGATCTGCAAAGGCACCTGGGCACCCATGGATAAATTCGTGTCTTCATATTTATAGTGAAAGTTCGCAGACCAAGATTGTCGAAATTTGTTATGCAGATATTTTGGCACCCACAATACTCAATTCCAGCGACACTGACCATCGAAAATGGGTGTTTTGTAGATCAAAAGATGCCCTGTAGATCGAAGCTGCTGTTAGACACAGCCCCAAGATCTATCATCCCAATGCATTGGGATGATGGAATTGATTGTCTAAGATCTGTGGAGGAGCTGGTCGTGCTAAATGCGGGAAGAGTAAACAGGGTCCGTTCCGCCGCATATGCATCCTGCACCGTGCCAGCCAGCCACACGATCAAGATCGGCACCGCTGCGGTAACACAAAGGCTGCATATGTGGTATATCAGAAAGAACAACAGCAGAAGGCTACCTGTACTACCTCGTACCCCTCAGTCTAATGCTTAGGCCCTGTCACCCCTCCTCGCCGCTTGGTCGACACGTCAACAATCACCTTGGAATGATCGCAAATGAAGTTCTAGTCCTGTGGATCTTAGCCTCTGGGATCCCCGAGCATCGGCTCTCGTAAATTGACCCTGCCGGCTGGGAAATGAATGACGTGTGTCTTTGGGCGTATTATGAATAATTCTCAAAGCAGCATCCCTCAATTCTCGCACACTAGTTGATATAAGAATACAGTCATCCTTTACCAATTTTCATACTCCATTCTTCCAAATAAAGAGAGTGTATTGAAAATACATAGACTTGTTTCTCTGATTCGTCTGCCTCGCCAAATCTGAGAGATGCCCAATATCACTCCAAATAAGACCGACAAACCTAGGTGGCTGCTTGATACCGAAAAATGGACTATCTGTGAATGGGGGGCGGTCGAAGAAGACGTGAAGAAGCACGGATACGGCATCATCTCCTACACCTGGGGTAGGTGGGCCTCGTGGGACCAGCAACCCCCTGGCTTGCCAAATGGGTTACAGTGGAGAGTTCCCGTTGTGAAAAACCTGCCCCTGAGCCTGGCTAGGAGTGTAGTCTCTAGCATGAAGATTCGATACGTGTGGTGGGATTGGATGTGTGTTCCCCAGGGGACCGAGGCCAAGTTAGGCAAGATTCTCTTCGAGGCCAAAGGGGAAGAGGTTGGGAAGCAGATGTAAGTATTTCCTTGGCTTTCTTCCTCCTCCCATGCGTTCCGCCATTGAAACACATGCTGATTCTCGTGAACACTAAGGTCTATTTACCGGGGGGCAAGAAAAAGCATCGTGTGGCTTCATCTCACGGAATGGCGCAAGAACTCTCCCGTTGAGAAGTTACTGATAAACCAGCTGGCAAAGCAGAGCATCCCCGCATACCTGGATGCCGTTGATGCATTGCTCCGGGAAGTCCAGAAAGTCGAGCCTTGGTTGACATCTGGCTGGACACTACAGGAGGGGGTCTTGCTCACCGAAACCCTTTTGCTAGATCACCAGGGCAAGACATTACGTGATGACCGTTTCTTCCACAACGATGGCCAAGCTTCCGTCCTTGACCTCACAGCTGGTCTCACGACATTCGCAATTCGCATCGCCACAGCCTTCTTGAAGCTCAGTGCGGCGCAAGATGATGGTGGTCACGACGAGATTGTTCAGTTCATCCGTATCTCGGAGAAGAATTACCAATCCGTCGCACAGTTACTCTCCCGTCTATTGCGCTCAGGTCTAATTGCCTACACTAAAAGTTCCCCGCTGTACATCTTGGCTGGCAAACTCTCGCGCATATACAGCGGGGAGAAGGATCAGTGCTGGGCATTGTTGGGAGCACTGGATCTATCGGACGTCACACCCTCTTACAGGGAATCTCTGGACATGGATCGGGTCAAGTCCATCTTCTTTGAAAGTTTGCTCAAGAAACATCAGTGGTCGACACTTCTTGTGGCCGGCGCAAGTGCAGACAACCAGAAGCTTTCTCGACTGCCGTGGCACACCAAAGTGACCGATGGTCTCTACCTGCCATTGGGAATATACCTCGAAATCCATTGGAAGCCGAATCTACCTAGGCTGTCTTGGACACGCCATGATAAGCTACAAGACGATGTCATCCATATCCAAAGCAATCCTGGAGCGCCATTTACTGTTACAAAGCTTCGTGAGAAGGGCTCCGCGCTGTGTAGGCGATACGAACAGGTTCCCACTCTCAATGGCAACGACTTCATTCGTATTGTGCCTGTCAAGCCCTTGGAACAATCCCCGGCACTGTTCCTCCCAATTGCGGACCTGGAAAGCAGGTCAGGTACACCAGGCGCACGCTACATTGAGATTGTGCCCACTGGGGCAGTTTCTACCGGTAGATTCAGGGGTGTGGTTGATATTTGGGCGACTAAAGCCTCTTTGGAGGAGATTTCCTTCACCAAGCTCTCCATGCCAAGCGGGGTCTAATGGCATCTGATGATCGGTGATTAAATCTGATAACGCTTCAACAGCAAGATCCAGATAGAACAACAATCAATGCATCCCAATGGGACACCCCAATACTAGCACATACCAGTATCCGTGAATCCGACACTTTCTTCTACAGGGGTTATGCTTGTGTACATAGAGAGATTAAGATCAATCATCGAGACATGGAGAGGGACATTTGATTGGTTAAGCAAAGAAAAATATGACGCGAGAATTCGAAACTGTAGACTACTAAGGTATCTGACGCATTTCGTGAATGATCAAGTTGGGTAAGGCGCTGGCTTGGGTTTGAACCAAAATGGAAACCCCACGATGAGCAGAACTGGGATCAACGTTGCAAGTCCGAATGGCGGTAATGGTATCCCGGAAAGCACACCGTACAGAAAGGTAAAATTGATGATGAAGCCAAAGATCGCCCAGGTCTTCTTTCCTGATGAGAGGTTACTTTGGCTGTCCTTTTCTCTGTCTTAGTAATGATTGGCCACCCCAGTAGACCCATATGGAAAGGATGCAATAGCAAAGAGTCCATAGCAGCCACCTCCATATTACACTAACGGAGTGGGATTCCTGCACCTCTCCCTTCCTCCTGTATCTACTTAGATGAGCCGGACATTTGCATTATTCCTACAAAGGTGGCCGTCCCAACGTCAAGTGTCGGGCCTGGGCTCTGTAGTTGTTGAGACGCACCCCGAATTTGTTGTTGGAACTGCTCTGCCCGATACGCATCATCCCATTCATCATACGTACTGTGTATCCCCCTCTGCGATGATTTTGACTGAAGCCTAGGATAATTATGTTAAACCCATTCAATTCACCATACAAGTATGCACTTACCAGTATAACTGATTCTGTGAAAACTCGGGCCCAGTCAGGCGATAGTTATCAAGCCAACGGAAGTCCGGTGGCCATTTGCAGCGTCCCAAGAACCGGGTCACGTCAAATAAAATGCATTCGGGCCTTCGGATTCCGGAGCACGACTTCTCACACTTATGGTCCGACATCCAGGACACACTTGAGTGGCATCCTTTTGATTCATGAGGCAAGTAAGACCTCTGTGCGGACAGTGGAAAATGGGCTCAGCTTGCAAATGAGCATAAGATGAAGAGAAAGATATTGTATACCGCGCAGTCACGTCCACATTGTCAGATGAGTTGACGGATATATGAATCTTGAATCGGGCCTTGTAATCAGATGTCGTAGGCAATGAACAACAGTGGCTTAAATGAGGCCTAGACTGAAAGCCAGCTGAACGGTTAAATGTGAAAGGGCCAATTTTAGTTTGATGTGGCGTGGTGGGTGATTTGAGAAGTTTTGCAAGATGTTCCATGTCTCGAAATGTCAAGGTAGCACACGGACATAGGTCAATGATGCCCGCATAACCTGCGCAAAACCTCTTTAAAGCTGGCTCCGCTAGTAATTTTTCATGGAATTCCTTTCGTGGGTGGAGCTTCAAACACCTTCCGCAATAGGCCCATTCGTGATTCTCGAGTCGGAGAAGTAGTTGGTTGCGTGGGACCTTACTACTATTCACGCATAGTATAGGGATGCGAAGGTCTAAAAGTCGTGGGAATTGAAATACCTTTTCTTTCAAAATTGTTCCGAATAGGCCGAAAAACCTTTTGCAGCTTAGCGAGAGGCATGCTTTATCGACAGGGGGAAGGTATTTATAGATCTTGTGTAGAGCCCTATCTTGTAGAGAAAGTATTGTAGGCCCGTTTCTCCTAAACCGGGGAAGGATAGATCGAATAGGCCGCAATTTTGTGTAGAAAGTGGTTCGGACTCTCTGCTCATCTTTGCTTGTTTGTTGCTTCTCAATTTGGTTGTTCTGAGAAGCGACAGGCAGTTGCCAACCCCCTCCCCACAATTCCATTTTCGTTCCAGCTGCCAACAGATGGCGAGATTCTCCATCGTCGTCAGCCCTCTGGCCTAGGCGAGACAGTCTGCTGAGCAATTTTGGGACCGGATGCACCTTTAATTCTCAGTGCCGATGCTGGTATTCAGGGGTCTGGGGCTCCGACTTGACTGAAAATATATATGCGGGTCTGACTTATATCGGGAATGACTAGGAATGCTCCCCAAATAAGCCGAGGGAAAGTTGACGATCAAATGCCATGGCTATGACGCTATATTTACGAGGACATCCAAAGCCTCCCACGAAGTCCCAAGGTCCGATAGTCCGGGGGCAGTGTTCTATGGTTTTGTGGCCCTTGTTCCCAACTCTTTTTGTGTTGTTTTGTTGATACTTACAATGATTATAGAAACATTGATCAAGGTACCTAGGTAGAGAGCAAAGTATGGTTGAATGTACCAATCTCAAAGCCCCGAGAATTGGAGTAACCACCGTCAATCCAAGAGAGAATGCCGAATCTGATGGAGGGCTCCACGAGCTCCGAAACATGTAGAATATCGTGAAGGCCCTCTACCGAAGTGTTCCGAGTTGGTTCCCAGCTTTTCCGGCTCTTCATGATGTTTTGTGGGTTTTCAGTATCGGTCGGGTTATTGCGCCTTTCTTTACGATCATCGACACTGCCGTCTGTCTCCTCTGGCTTCGGCCGGAAAGTATAGGTGTAGCCGTAATGGGCGATATCGTATAAGAAGACATCATTTCTCACTGAAACCAGTGTGGCCAGTCGTAAATCCTTGTCTTTATCGAACGTATCACTGACTCTATAATTCGTGGCAAGTGCGTGCTATGTAATCTCTTCAAAAGCCGACACAATACCTAAAAGGATCCGTATTAACGCCGAAATCCCGTAATTCTCGGCGGGACGGGATGCCAAGGGGCATTTTGATAGAATGTCCTTTCTTCTGTGTCGCGGTCCGCATCACCAGCTTGAAACTGCTTTTGGCTGAGATTCCGGACAAGGATCCATCCCAGCTGCCCTGTGATGCTGATAGCTCAGGGGAAGTAAGGATGATGTTTATTGGGTGCAAGCCAGTGCTGCCTACCTAGGTAGGCTTCAAAACCCCCCTTTAGGGGGATGTGTTGGTGAATGAAGCACCGGCATACCGGAGGATTGATTAATCCTGTTTTGTAATTTATGTTATGTAATCGCGGATAGATACAGAAATACAGAGCCCCCGTATTTTACAATACCACTTCATTTGACAGCATTGAGCGCTATAGTTACATCGTACGGAACCCGTCCCCGCAACTCGTGAGCGTCAACGGACATTTCCCCAGATAGCTCAGATCTGCGGAGGAAAGCTCCCAAATTACTTGCCAAGTCTAGCTGTCAAAAGAGGAAGTTTAGGCTATACTCCAGAATAGCCAGCTTGTGTTTTTTTCCCACATTCCGTGTCTCCCTCGCCAATCAAAGGGAGATCCGAGGCCTTTGGTGTACCAACTTTATTCACATGCATGTTTCACAGTGACGATACAACCACTCGTGTGTCGCTGTGCATGCGGAGCTTACCTTGGGATGTCTTGGCCAGGCGAAAACCCCTTCATTCTGCTGGTCATGGGGTTCAAATCTACACCTTGGCCAGTGTGCGGGACCAGGGGGAAATTTTAGGCCATGGGAATTTAAGCCCAAATATCCTACGCGGGGTTCTATAAAGGGTACGCCAGCGCCACCAGACTAGGGGGAAATCTGTCAAGCGACAATACTCGGGAAAGAGGCATTATGCAGAACCTTCTTCTCTCTGCTCTGGTATTCACTGTCGCCGCTGATGCCTATGGCTCAGGAGCTGCTGGCTGGGATGCAGCTTACTCAAAGGCCCAGGCAGCCCTTCTTAAGCTAAATCAGACCGAAAAAGTTGGGATCGCCACTGGTGTCGGTTGGGAAGGAGGGCCCTGTGTGGGGAACACCTATGCCGCCAGTTCAATTGGCTATCCCTCTTTATGTCTACAGGATTCGCCCTTGGGAATTCGCTTTGCCAATCCTGTCACAGCGTTCCCTGCGGGTATCAACGCTGGAGCGACTTGGGATCGTAGTCTCTTGTACGCGCGCGGTGCTGCAATGGGCGAAGAAGCCAAAGGTCTGGGCGTCCACGTCCAGCTAGGACCAGCCGCTGGACCCCTAGGCAAGAATCCCGATGGCGGTAGAAATTGGGAAGGGTTCTCGGTCGATCCGTACCTCAGTGGCGTTGCTATGGAAGAGACAATCCAGGGTATGCAAGATTCGGGCGTCCAGGCCTGCGCCAAGGTACGCTGGCCTCTACTCCGCTGATCCTCCCGTCCGTTCTGACCATGATGAAGCACTGGCTTGGGAACGAGCAAGAGCACAACCGTGAAACTATGAGCTCTAACATTGGCGACCGCGCGACGCATGAGCTATATGTATGGCCGTTCATGAATGCAGTCAGGGCCAATGTCGCATCTGTCATGTGCTCCTATAACAAATTGAACCAGACCTGGGCCTGTGAGAGTGACGCCCTCCTGAATGATCTGATGAAAAACGAGCTAGGTTTCCCTGGCTACATTATGTCCGACTGGAACGCGCAGCACACTGGTGTGAACAGTGCCTTGGCTGGACTCGACATGACGATGCCCGGCAGTGACTTCAACAAGCCGCCTGGCAGCATATTCTGGGGACCGAATCTCGTGCAGGCCGTTGCTAATGGCTCTGTGCCCCAAGCGCGTCTGGATGATATGGCAACGCGTATCCTGGCAGCTTGGTATCTTCTTGATCAGGATCAAGGGTACCCTGAGGTGACGTTCAGCTCTTGGAATGGCGGCAAAGCTACTGTCGACGTCACGGGAGACCATGCGACTGTCGCCCGCACCGTTGCCCGTGATTCGATTGTCCTACTGAAGAATGAGGGACATGTTTTGCCTCTCCGGCAACCCCAAAGCCTGGCCATTATTGGGCAGGATGCTATTGTCGACCCCAATGGTCCCAATGCATGCGCAGATCGCGGCTGCAACAACGGCACGCTAGCTATGGGGTGGGGAAGCGGCACATCGGAGTTCCCTGTAAGCAAGCTAATTCCAGCAGATCAACGGCAACCCCGATGAACTGACAGTCCCGCTATAGTACCTCGTTGGTCCTCTTGATGCAATCCAAGTCCAGGCCAAAAAGGATGGTACGAAAATTCTCGAGAGTACGACAGACAGCACTACAGCTGCTGCTTCTGCTGCCGCAGCGGCAGAGACTGCCGTAGTCTTCATTAATTCAGACGGCGGCGAAGGGTCAGTCAGACTTGCCTCACCATACCTATGATATACTCGGAAGCACTAACACCGCGCCCAGTTACATTACAGTGGAGGGCAACGTTGGCGACAGGAACAACCTCGATCCCTGGCATAACGGAAACGAGCTCGTCAAGTCCGTTGCGGCAGTGAACAAAAATGTCGTCGTAGTCGTGCACAGTGTGGGGCCGGTTATCCTGGAGACCATCCTAGCGCAGCCCTCAGTGAAGGCAATTGTCTGGGCCGGGCTACCAGGGCAGGAAAGCGGAAATGCCCTGGTTGATGTACTGTATGGCAGCACCTCTCCAAGCGGCAAGCTGCCCTACACGATTGCCAGGCAGTTTTCAGACTACGGGGCTGGCTGGAACAGTGCGCTAGACGACAATTTCGTCGAAGACTTGTTCGTTGATTACCGCCACTTCGACAAGAACGGTATCGCCCCGCGCTATGAGTTTGGTTATGGCTTATCGTATACGACCTTCAACTACGTTGGACTTGTCGTTAGCACCTCTACCACAGCTGGAGCATCAAATGGACGCATTGTCCCCGGCGGGGCGGAAGATCTTTTCGAGTCGGTCGGAACTATCTCAACCACTGTCCAGAACCTTGGCGACGTACCTGGTGCTGAGGTCGCTCAGCTCTATCTTGGTCTTCCGGAGTCTGCCCCAAGCACTCCACCCAAGCAGCTGCGAGGGTTCCAAAAGTTGAATCTCCAACCTGGAGAGTCGGGGACTGCTACTTTTGAGCTCACTCGGCGTGACTTGAGCTACTGGGATGTGCAGACGCAGAAGTGGATTTTGCCTAGTGGTACCTTCACTGTCTATGTTGGAGCCTCTAGTCGGGATATTCGCGTGGACGGACAGTTTACTGTCGGTTAGTGGTATACCGTTATCCTTTGACGTGTACATATCTCCTGTTCGGAAACGACTTATCTCAAGACGAAACGTTGGGTCTAAGAATGTGGAAAATAAACTCTCTTTGTTGGGATTCATGTGTCTTCATTCGGAAGACAAAGTGGTTGTCGTCGCTCTCTCATTCAAGACAGGAGCCGGGAAGACAACAAAGGAATCAAACAGTGAGCTTTGTAACTGCTAGTCCTTTCACTTCCGATGCCCATAGTATTCGCTGCTTTCTTTATATATACTAGCCCAACATGCATAAATAACACCTGCTCAGTCCTTCTCGAAGTAGCAAATTATCATTAACATCCAGATTCTACCTACCCCTCGATCCATCTTCAAAGACTATCTATCATATACAAAATTCGCCTCTCCCACATCATCTCAAAAATAAATTAGTCCATTAATCTCCGAAAAACAATGGCTTGGTGGGACAGCTCTTCACCCTACTGGCTCGAAAATCTCGTGCCAATCTTCGCACACGAGACCAATGGATTCCGATCAGAACTCGTATATCAGATTGACATTCTAGTTAATCACCCGGGCCACCAACATATAGTGAGTCAGAGACTTGCAACGACTGCTCGATCATTGCGCAAGATCAAAATGCTAGCGTCGGATATCTCGGTGTATTTCCCGAATCATCCATTGATCACTGGCAGACGTCCTGGTTACTTCCAGTCTACTTTCCCTCGAGTCTGCGATTTTATTGAAAAGACTTTGATTGAGCTGAGTAGAACTGTAATGAATGACCCGCGGAGTGAGATGTCTGTTGCTTGGCAGCTACAGGATATGTTGGATGGTCTATAGGTTTGAATTTTCGGTCGGTTTCATATATTTTTAAAAATGTGTCTATAGTGGAATTGGACATATTTATTTCTGTTTGACAACTGATTTATACGTAACGAGTAAAAAAATAAAATACAGCCCTCACTCATATTGCGGCTTATACATACGTTTACCTGGACCCGTCTGAAGTTCTCACAAGGGTTGCCTACTTGGATTCAACGTTTTACTACTCCGTAGTCAACTCCGGGATTCACTTCTTGTGATTTCTAGAGACCCACGGCGTGTTTGGATAATTTTGTTTGGCTTTTTCAGAATTGGCTTTCAACCACCTTTCAAGCTTGGAATGAGAGGTTGTAACCATGTGCAAGGAGGCTGGGAGCCAGCCCAATACAAATATGCCATAGTGAGAGCCCTCAAGCTAATTTGGATTTGAATTGGTGGTTTATTTCTAAAAATTAGATTAAACCCTTTTTATCATACCAGTCTATGGTTATTTCTAGTCAGCCGATATTCGGGGACGGTGTTCCGGATATCAAAATTGACATGCCTCGCATCGAAAGAGGAATGCTATTAGTGAGATTCCTTCATAACAACAGGCTTTTCCATCCAAGTACCAAGACCTCGCTGTGTGAGTCCAAGCCAACCTAGAATAATCCCACGCTACTGAGAAACAATTAGCATGTATCTTCAATCTCGGCAGTGGAGCCTTTGGCTTGGAATTATATCGGCATGCTTGTTTGCTTCAGTCGAGTCTAAGGATTTTTCGGAGGATCCAAAAGAAACCTTCACTTTTGACCAGCTCTGGAAACTCGAGAAAGGCTTTTGGGATTCTTTTCTCTACCCTGCAAACCTCAAACAGACCCAAGGCAATGAATCGACTATTTTCGCTTCAGATGTCAGTTTATCCCAGTCTTGACGGTGTCCCATGTTCAATTCTCTGATTCAAGACAGGTACAAGGACGTGTCGACATTACCCGTACATTCGACGGCGACGAGCTAAATCGCGAATACATCTTCGGCCTATTCGGCGACCCAGACCACGTCAGTCTGGTCGGTATCCCGATCGCATATAACATCACTCAATTTACCGCCAATGACAACATCGCATCAGCGACAACGGTCGTCACATTTAACGCAACCACTTTCGGCGTCCTCATCCCAGTAACAATCGACACATGGATCGAGTTCAACACCGACGGCAAGATCGCACAGTACGATGCAACATTCCGCTGGTTCGAGTATCTACTTGACTTCCTGGTCGAAGGAGTCGCAACTAAAATAAACGCGACTGAGGCCGACCAGGCTGTCGCTTATGTTGCTGATTTGCTGGCCACGACCATCTGCGAGACACATGAACAGCATTGCACGGGTTCGAACCAGCAATATACAGACACCCCAACTTGCTATGACTTTTTGACTAAGACTCTGCGCTTTGGAAAGGCCTACGAGCTGGGTCGTAACACATTGCTGTGTCGTGAGGTTCATGAGCATATGGTGCAGTACCGACCCGACATACATTGTTCGCATATCGGTCCTGGTGGTGGTGGATACTGCGTTGATGATATGGATTATACGCAAACTGTGCTACAGAGATACTTTAATGACTCTTGGATTCCGTTTGGATATGGCACAGATCAGAATATTTGGCTCGCCAACTAAACGGGCATCACTTGGAGTAAGGAACTGATCTTCCACCCACATTTCTATGCACTTGTTGGAGTGAAGACCGTACTCGAAGATCTCCATGGGGTTTGTGTTAATTAGAAGTAGCTCTTTGTTCTGCTAGTAATGCGGGTGAGCCTAATATCTGAAAATCTTCTCTACAGAATTAGTATGGTGAATTAGCTCCAACGAACCCCGAGAAACAGCTCTAGTAGTGTGTAGTAGTAGGTCATGTTCTTCTGTCACATGGGAATTAAATGCAGAGGTTTCGGAAACATGTATAAAGGTCCATGTTAAATACCACATGTCATTAGAATCCTGCACCGGCCAAATCTGGTCTCAAGATCACATAGAGTGTGACGAACTTGAGCGATACAAGATTTTCCACGGACCATAAGGACTCACAGACATCATATATTGGCATGCTGTTATCTATACATCTTGCGTGCTATGTCACATCCGAGACGAGATGATTGGCGCTTGTATACCCCCTTGATTACAATCACCAAGCCTCCTAGCTCATACTCAGTCTAACGTAGTCTAACGTGGCACTACGCGGAGTTGTGCCGAGTAAGGGGGTTATTTAGTGATCTGCAGTTCGGAGGTTTATGGGTGATATCATAGGACATACATTGGCACAAGTCTCCGACGTCTTTATCTTCATTTGGCGATGATTATACTGTACATTCCAATCCCTTCGCACATCCGTCCCTAGCCGTTATTTATGCTACAATCCTCCGTCGCAGGCCGGGGGAGCTCTCTATTCCCCACGCAAAGCACGTCAGTTTCGGCCTTTTAAAAACGTTGTTTTCTTTGGAGATTCGACGCAGGGGCTCAATATCATACCCCAACTCAACACATTCGTCACAATGCTCTTATGAATTTACATATATGTTAGATCAGAAACATCAGATTCCCAGCCTGATTGCAAAATCGGCGATATGGTTACCCTTAAGCTACCTCCCATGTTTGAGGTAGATGCACAAGTGTATAATATGCCGCTCGGCCGTTGGGGTTGCATGCCAGCCTTAATGTGTACGTAGGGAAATTCCTTCCAACACCCGCCTGATCTCCACCAAGAGATCTTCCCATCCCTTCGAACGCTAGACCTCCTTGATGAAACAATGTGACCTTATTGCTTAATATAGATGCAGTTAAAATGGGCACATTCACCGTTAGGACTTACTTTTGTCTCTTAACGTCTCTCGCTAGTCTAACCACCTGAATTCAACATCACCAATATGGACAGAAGACGCCCTTCTTGCAGTGGCTCACTACCTCGCAGTGAAGCGCAGATACGCTTGTGCCCCGAAAAATTCGATGAATCGTCCGCCAATGATGGACCGAAATTAGCACCCGTCGACGGCGGATTCCAGGCATGGATGTTTCTGGCAGCTTGTGTTATGATCGAGGCTTTGATATGGGGTGAGTCTACTCGCGTGACTACGAGATGACAGCCTACTAACTATTAGCAGGATTTGCTTTTTCATTCGGAGTCTTCCAGAAATACTACCACGACCATGAAGCCTTCCAGGACTCTAGCATGGTAGCTGTTATCGGAACATGTGCTACAGTGAGAACACCAAATTCGTTTCCAACGGTCTATTTCTTTTCTAATACCAACCACAGGGAATATCCTATTTGAGCTGTCCACTGGTCATTATTGCTATGATCCTGCTTCCTCAATGGGGCCGCTGGTTCTCATCAGTAGGATTGACCATAATGTGCCTTTCCCTAGCTTTAGGCTCATTTTCCACCAATGTCACCCACCTGGTGCTCTCCCAGGGAGTTGGCTTCGGAATCGGCGGTTGTATTGCATACAGTCCATCCATCCTGTACATGGACGAGTGGTTCGTCAACCGACGAGGGCTCGCGTTCGGCATAACCTGGGCTGGATCAGGGGTATCTGGGATAATATTCCCGATTGGCCTTGAGAAGCTATTGGGTCGGTACGGATTCGAAACTACTCTCAGGGTCATCTCCGTGATAGTATTCCTTCTTGCTGCGCCATTCATATACTTCCACAGACCACGACTCCCGGTTAGAAGGACGGTCGACTATCAGCGTCTGAACTTCCGCTTCCTTACAACCAGGATATTTTGCTTCTATCAACTCGGCAACATAATAGAGGCGCTGGGTTTCTTTTTGCCAGGCATTTATTTGCCGAGCTACGCCCGCAGCATTGGCGCTACGGATTTCCTCTCCTCGTTGACCGTCACGTTGTTGAATCTGGCGTCGGTTTTCGGTAGTGTTACCATGGGCCATCTGACAGATCGATTCCATGCTATCACCTGCATTACCATCTCAACAGTCGGTAGTACACTGTCTGTGTTTTTCCTCTGGGGATTCTCAACAAGCTTGCCCACGTTGCTTGTCTTTTCTATCGCGTACGGATTATTCGCAGGGTGTTACTCCGCGACGTGGGCGGGAATAACTCACGAGGTCCGACGAGTCGATCCGTCTGCCGACGCAACTATCATCTTCGGGGTTATTGCCTTTGGCCGTGGAGTTGGAAACGTCGTTAGCGGTCCCTTAAGTGAGGCTATACTTGGTCCATTGACGGAATCTGCGGTAGCGGGATATGGTAGTGGATATGGGCTTATCATCTTGTGTACGGGACTTAGTTGCTTGTTGAGCGGAGTATGTATAGTCGCGCATTATATGAAATGTATATAGGCGAGTCTCGTTGCACATTCTGATGATTAACGTCTTGTTTTTTTGGTGGGGCAAACGAGGGTTAGAATCGCTACATAGGCTGCTTTTACAAATTGATATACTACTTCACGATCTACCAATTCTTTCTGTTCCCTTCGAGTAGATTCCTATTTATATTCGAGACTCCTTGTAAATTGTGCTTAACCTATGATTTGATAATAGAAACCTCCTTAAGAAATTCTGTGATTTGCTTTAAAAAGTTAAATTTTGATATTTGCATTAACGATCCGCCAGCATCCGAGGGCGCGGAGATATATCATTCTACTGTCTACCGTTACCACTCCGACATTTCCATTCAAATATTCATAAAGTATCAGTAGTAGTATTATGTGAATCCAGAAGTCCCTAGAAAGTAATATTGTAAGAATCTAATTAGTATGCAACATTTAATAAAGTTTTCACATCCACGACGCCATGATCCAAGTCATCGGGGTACACCGGGACTCCCGACGATCCGGAACCCACTAAATAAGAATCTTGAATCTTCGAAGCTTTAACCTGGAAAGAAATTTATATCAAGTTTAGTCGCCACAAGTTTGGACTTGTCAAATGGTCGACGTCATTCCAGCAGAGCATGCCAATGTCGATTCCACGACACCCCACGCTCACAGGTTTATTCTGTGGTCCATGACGCCAATGTAGAGGAGACTACCGGTTATTTAGAAAGTCTACTTGGTACAATGTACTCGAAGCCTGCCGCATGCGTCGCTTGGGTGATGATGACTCGAGATTGACTTCGGATATTGCGCGGCTTCATGAGTTTCAAAGGTATTTAACTACCTGTAGCCGTAGCATTTCTTCTGTATCTTAACAAAATCTCCCTCAATTCTCCTACACGATACCTCTTCCGAGCTAACTCCAAGAGCTATGCGTTTCAACATCGTCAGCCTCCTCCTGGCCGGAGTGACTGCCACCTCCGCTGCCACCACCACCTCCGCAGCAAGCGCAGCCTCAACCTGCTCGCCCTCATCTTCTGATACAAAGGTCCTCCAATTCGCCCTGGGTGTCTCCGACTTCATTGGCGGCTTCTACAACTCCACCGTGAACAGCACCTTCGGAAACTCCAACAACGCCACTCTCCAAGCGTACCAGAGGGTCCTCTTCGGCCTCGAGAAGGACAACACTCTATCCAGCGCCGCCATCGAGAAGGTCGGTGCCAAGGCACCCGGCTTCTCCAAGCCCACCTGCGACTACACCTACCCCGAGGTCAGCAGCACCCAGTCCTGGGCACAGTGGGCCTACCGCTTCGAGGATACCGTCACCGGTGCCTTCATCGGTCTCGCTGGATACTCCGAGTCCCCAGAGGTCTCTTTCCTCTTGGCTCGTCTGGCTGCCGAGCACAGCGCCCACTCTGCCTTGATCGGTAGCCGCGTGAACTCCACCTACTTTGCCGCCAACTCTTCTTCGCTTGTGGCTGCCTACGGCCCTGCCCAGATCTTGTCCACTCGCAACCAGACCGGTAGCCTTGGCGAGTACCTCGGTGGATGCCTCACTGCCCCCACTAGCCCTTGTGGCATCTGGAGGATTGGCCCCTTGGCTGCTACTCCCTCCTCTACCGGCGTGGCTAGCAGCACCGGCTTGGCTACTGCTGCTGCTGCCAAGCGGAACTAAGATGTCGATTGTTGAATGAAGAAACAACAACCTCTGATTTGAGGGAATGTTTCGAAATATACGATTGTGTATTATTTCTCGTCAATTTGAGAGGAGGAACATCGCTGTTGAATAGCGCAGGATTGGAATATATGAGATAATTAATGGATTAATTGGGAATATGTCATGATACTTCACTTTTCCATACATTTAATTGTGATTGAATTAATAGAGAGACTTTCTCGGGGTGTTCTAAATCAAGCTCGAGTTAAGACTGTCAATCATTTGATGTCAACGAGTATAAAAATGGCCAACGGCCACAGATTTTCCATCTCCCTCCAATGACGTCATACATCTCAATCATCAATAGCCGCTTAACAGAGTCATCACGGGGCTCGTTTGTATTTTCATTCTTGGTAGGTTCCTTTTGGAGTCCATTTTAGATTCCCTTTGGAGTCAATTTATATATCTGTACCCTGATCTTAAGTTGATACTAACTGGTGATACTTGGCTGTTTCCAATATCAAAATGGGGTAAAGTAGGGAAGGTGCAAAGGAAGGCCCAGGAAGGTGCGATTCTGCCTAGCTGCTCATTGTTTTTGCCAAATCCACGCGAGAGGAATCTTCTCCTTTGTAAACTCACTCTGACTCCGTCCACAGCCCCTACCTAGGTATATACCATGCCTTAATCATCTCTTTCCTTCATCTCCTCCTGTCTGGTTCATGATATTCTCTAATATCTTTATCGACACATCGTCGCGGGCAACTTGGAGGAAGTTAGACCCTTCGATCTACAGACCATAGTCTCTTGGGAGGCGCTTCTCTGTCCGATCGGTTGTCTAGAAGCTCGATCCGGCTAGAGACATCTGGGACTTCTATTGGCATCATTACCTTGAAAGGGGCAACAGTAAGCATATCCTTCCCCCCAAGACAATTGGATCGCGCTAATAACGTACAGAGCCATCTAAACCCGGGTAAAGCCTCCCACCATGCCGCCGCCAACAGTTTTCAAGCGAGTTCCTGAGACATCGGAAGACTGGCAAATCGCAGTCCATCTTTCCGGAAACACGCAACCAAAGCAGCGAGATCATCGGGGCTCCCGCTTCAATAATACCTCCTATTGCGAGTCTTGTGGTCCATAGACCTTCAAATGGATGACAGCGCGCTGGCCGATCTCGGCTTGAAAAGCCGCCTCACAAGAGCCAGGCAACGGCGAAACTTCCTGCCTTTCTCTGTGTACCTGCAACAGATCCTCTCTCTCTAGGCGCGTTGATGCGAAGTATGACCCCAACACAAACGCAGACGCTTGGGTCAGCGGGGTGTTTGAAGTCTCTGGCAGGAGAATGCCAAAGAGGCAATTGGAGCGTCAAATTGATGAGCAATCAGTCAACACGAGCCTCGTGATGTTTCTGGTGGCCTTTGTGGCCATGTAAAACGCGACAGAGCCAGGTATGTTCTATCCATTAGTCCCGGCTGACATTGGGACCATCGAAGCGCTAACTTGGGATTTATCAATAGGATCTGGAGCATATACTTGGGGCCTGACAGGAAATTTCCAACCAAAAGGCCTGTCAAGGACACTCAAAGGAAACCTCATGGGAATTGATCCTTAGGACACCTAAAGAATCTTTGCGATGGCTCGATATCGATTACGCGGCAAGAGCGAATATTGTCGATGTATTGAAGCTATCACCCAGAAATGCCGACTCTTATGCAAGAGCCCCTGGCTACCATCCTCGAAGCAATATCCTCGCTTCACCCACATGTTTCTTCTGATCCTTCGAATCTCCTAGCCAGCACGATCTCCTCGCCGTCTCCATGGTGTGAAACGACTGGTATATGTTCACTGGTGGGAGAAATGGTTCGGGATGGCTGCTTGACCGACACGCGGGCACTAGCCGCACTACGAAGTTCGAACCGATTCCGAGGGGGGCCTTGTGCTACCCGAAAAGAACGTCACTTCCCATCAAGTTCGTTGCCGATATGCCTCATGAAACCGCGTGGGATACAATGCACACGTGAGGACGGCCAATATTACTCCAGAATCTTCCTAATGTTGTTTGCAGGATCGTGAAACTCGCGTCAGGGAACGCTAAGACCTGAACGACCTCGGACATTCCACCCGTTGGGACTCACTCCTCTTCTAAAACCGAGCAAACCCCCTCGTTCAGAGCCTGTGGCCTTTGTGGCCATGTAAGACGACAGAGCCAGGTATGTTCTATCCATTAGCCCCGGCTCATATTGGGACCATCGAAGCGCTAACTTGGGATTTATCAATAGGGTCTGGAGCATATACTTGGGGCCCGACAATTGTTGTGACGAGTTTCGACCACATGTGGCACGGGATCTGTATCACTTGAATCGACGACGCTGAGAAATCCCTTGAGTCGGTTGGGCTTCGGTGGTTTGACCATGGCGATACTCTCAAGCCATACTGCTGTTCCCTGGTCATTCGTATGTCCATTTTTGAGGGATACGTGGTTGTACAACAGCCGTTCGAGGACCCATAAACAAAGCAAAATGACCCAAGCCCCTAGAGTTGAGGCCGGCTTACCATCAAGCTTTGGAAGCTTGACAGAGACAGGAACTTACACAAATGGCCAGAGAAGTCCCATGGGTTGCCTCTGCGTCTCGCCGCCAGCACCATAGTTCCACTGCTTTTCCGCAAACACGCCGGCAAGTTGGCTTCCACCTGAATACAGGCTCTGCGGTAAAAGATACCCACCAAATGTTCAGCCTGCGTGTAGCCAAGTACTAAAACGCCGTTGTTCCTCTACCGAGGTCGGTCATCAAGCAGTTCTATACGCATCACAAAGCCAAGAAACACCGGAACAACCGACCAAACATGGCTAAATCGAGACAAACAACGACCTCCATCATCTCTCGTTCATCATAGCGGACTTGGATGGCACTTCCCCCAACCGACTGGTCAAGTTGATGGAAATACGCGGTTACCAAATCTAGTGTTGGGGCACGGCAAAGGACAACGTTCACATCATTCTGAACTTTGCAGAGCGCCCAACAAGATACATGATAACCTCATTTTCCTATGCCGTACCTGGAAATGGCCATAATTTTCGGGAAACACCAATATACCCAAGGACTCTCATCCCTGAGCAGGGGACTACACGCACATATCAACCGGACGGATTCGATCCCCATGAAGCTGCAGATGTCGGAGGAACTGGCAGGGGTCAGTGCGGCAATGGACCAGAAATGGACAAGAATCCTCTATCCCAGCCAGATATCCTGGTCGTCCGCTGACCCGGACAACAGAACCTGCTCGTCAACTCCACTTCCATCGCATTATCTTCTACAAGACTCCGGTACCTCCGGGCAAACTGCGCCAGGAAACACGCAATGCAGCCCAGAGTCCGCTACCACTACCATTTATGTTGGAGGGGCTAGAAGGCGTCTGGAAATGTCCGTTGGTGTTCCGAGAGAGTTACTGCTTGGAGTTTACAAAGGCCGAGTTCCTTGTCTTGGATTGTGACTTTTCGCCTATTCCCAGCTAAGTGGTGTGGCCTTGCTAGTCCCGCCACCATGAAATTGTGTTGCTCTGACCTCAGCCCACTACAATGTGTCGTATAGGGCTGCGCTCGGGATCAGTAATATTATGTACATATACACCGGACTTTAGACCGAGCGAGATGGCTTTCCCTTTCCGCTTTAATGCTCACCCCTTGCCGCTCTTTGCTCACTGAGTAAAAGTTCCTGAGTATTACATAATTATCAAACTCCCCGAGGTCGCTCACTGAGCATCACCTGATCATTACATAAGCCGGATGAACTCGCTCACTGAGCGTGATCTAAGCCTTCAATTCGACTCATCGGGAGGTCACATGACTTATGCTTTCTTACATAATTTGAGGAGTCGCGCTTGACGGCCTCGCCCTTTAGGTGGCCGCCCGTCCATGGGCAATGTCGCAGTCCATCCGGACCTAACCTAGGACCTAGGCTAGGGCCTGTTTGAAAACAATATCTGGTCCACTGTCCCAGTTGTTGAATGATAGAGCGAATTCTCTTAGCGGGGAAAAACAAAATGTTAGGTTCAGACCATAGGGGGCTGTTAGAGGTAGGTTTCTATGACTAGTCGCATCGAAACTTGAGGTATTGGTAGTGTCACTTAGTCACAATGCTTAGGGCCTTGGATGCTCAAAACTTGTTAATCTATTAATAACGAGTTAAATGTACATCGGTATATTAATAAAACCCAGATCACGCTCGATGGTGTTAGGAACTAGCTTCGATGTTGCGGGACCGGTGACTGATCAAGCCGTGGAACTTACTGCACCAGCTAGGCCTTCTGTAGCGTTTCCGTTATTCCACTACAAATGCTGAACAGTAGGGAAAATGAAGTAAAAAAACGGTGCCTACACCTCTCCTCCCAGAGATCCAGATATCAATGACCCACTTCGGCGCCGTCCACGGGTAGTGGGGAACGGAAGAAATGGATTCGGCGGTGGCATATTATTGAATTGCCGGAGGATAGGAGATAACCAGTTATATAAAACCTCATGGTTGACCCACATCGGCGCCGAAGCAGATCTGGGTTTACGGAGGACTACTCAGATTAGTATACACCCAATTATGAAAAGATTAATATATAAAGTCTGCTGCAAGCCATAGCAATGTTCTTTTGGTGGTATCTGCCTGTGCTCCATTACCCAAAATTCTTAATCAGGACTTCAGTCATTCATTTCATTCATTTCATCTGTATCTTTTTCTATATTTTCAACTCTTATTCAACTTCGTTCTCTTATTGTGAATTCTACTTCAAATGTCGTCCCAAGCTGAAACGATCAGCTCTGAGACCTGGTCTGCATCATCTGTGGATGAACGAGCATGGTCAGGCACAACAAAGCAACTCGACCCAGTATTCGAGAAAGAGAGAGACTCTACATATATCTCGGAGGGTGACAGGGCGCAGATTGGAGTTCTCGCTAGGCAGCTAACGAATGCCTCAACCAAGACGAGGACGCAAGGAGCAGTGTCCAATCCCTTCAAGGGCTCCAACGACCCCAGACTTGACCCGTTCTCCAAAGAATTCAGCCCCAAAAAGTGGGTGGAAACAGTCTTTCATTTGAACTCGCAAGACCCCGACCGCTATCCACCTCGAAAGGCAGGGTTTTCTTTCCGTGATCTCGGTGTTCACGGATTCGGCAGCCCAGTCAGCTACCAGAAGGACTTCCTAAACGTTTTTCTGCAAGTGGCGGATATTGTGACTGGTCTCATCAATCGTAAAGATCAGAAAATCCAAATCCTGCGCAACCACAATGGTCTGCTCCGAAATGGCGAGATGCTTCTTGTCTTAGGGCGACCAGGCAGGTAAGACACATGGACTCGATTGCCTTTGGCTGTGAGATAGCCCGCTGACTTGAGACCTGTTACAGTGGAGTTTCAACCTTCCTCAAGACAATCGCAGGACAAACAAAGGGTCTTTATTTGGACGAAGCTTCGGAATTCAACTATCAAGGTTTGTAAACCACCTCCTCGGCCACGTTCAATGCTTACAAGTTCCCCAAGGCATCCCTCGCAAGAAGTTTCGAGAAGAATTTCGTGGAGATGTTATTTACCAAGCTGAGACCGACACTCATTTTCCAAATCTTACTGTCGGCCAGACGCTTTTGTATGCGGCTTTAGCGAAAACCCCTCAAAACCGACTCTCCGGCGTGTCTCGGGATGAATATGCCAGGCACATCCGGGATGTCACCATGGCAGTCTTTGGTCTCTCGCACACAATGAACACGAAAGTTGGCAATGACTTTGTCCGTGGTGCCAGTGGTGGTGAGCGCAAGAGAGTCAGCATAGCCGAGGTTTGCTTGGCACAAAGTCCGATCCAATGCTGGGATAATAGCACGCGAGGATTGGATAGTGCCACTGCATTGAAGTTTGTCCAGACTCTACGCTTGTCAGCAGATATCACAAGCACGGCAACAGTTGTGGCTTTGTACCAGGCTTCCCAACAGGCTTATGAGGTATGATTTATCGTGACTTGCTTTATTATTCTAGCGAATGTACACTGATTTCCCATGGGCAGACTTTTGATAAAGTTGCCGTGCTATACGAGGGTCGGCAGATATATTATGGGCCTGTTCATCTGGCCAAAGATTATTTCGTGAATCTTGGCTACCACTGTCCAGATCGACAGACCACTCCTGACTTCCTGACTTCCCTCACAAATCCGGCTGAACGAGTGGCGAGAACTGGATCCGAAGCTAAAGTGCCCCGATCTCCAGATGATTTTGCGAAGGCGTGGGAAGAAAGTGCACTTCATAAGGAGCTAATGCGGGATCTCGCGGAATTTGAAAAGGAGCACCCAGTAGGAGGCCCGGCAATTGACAGTTTCAAAGAATCCCGGCAAGCTGAAAAGGCCCCTTGGATGTAAGCGCTTCTCTTTGATATATGAAAACTATATGTATGAAGAAGCTGACAGGTTCAGGACACCGAATTCGCCATATACAATTTCGGTCCCATTGCAAGTACTTCTCTGCATCCGCAGGGGATTCCGCCGAATTCAAGGTGACATGACTTTCTTTGTCATCACGGTCGGTGGGAACTTGGTTATTTCTTTGCTTTTAGGCAGTGTCTTCTACATGCTACCGGATACAAGCGCCAGTTTCCAGAGTCGTTGTATTCTTTTGTTTTTTGCGCTGCTATTCAATGCCCTAAACAGTTCTTTGGAGGTAAGTTGATTCCGGCTCAATTAACAATTGAGACATAAAACTGACAGAGCTTGGCAGATTTTATCACTGTATGCACAGCGCCAAATTGTCGAAAAGCATGCCACCTATGCTTTCTACCATCCATTGTCTGAAGCAATGGCATCTATGATCTGTGACCTTCCCTCCAAAATGTTATCTACTGTGGCATTCAATATTCCATTGTATTACATGGGAAATTTGCGAAGTGAACCGGGTCATGTCATCATATACTTGTTGATTGCCTTTTCCTCAACACTTGTCATGTCAATGATCTTTCGTACGATAGGCCAAACAACTCGAACAATTGCGGAAGCCTTGACACCAGCGGCATTGATGGTCATTGCCATGGTTCTATACACGGGCTTCATCTTACCCATCCGCAATATGCAAGGTTGGTTGCGATGGATCAATTATATTAACCCTCTTGCATATTCCTACGAGGCGCTGATTGCAAATGAATTCCATGGCCGCAACTTCGAATGTGCCAATTTTGTACCAGCTGGACCTATGTATCAGAACATAACTGCTGCGGATCGCACATGTTCAGTGGTTGGTGCTTCGGCTGGGTCATCTGCGGTCAACGGGGACCTATATATTGCTATGAGCTTTGGGTATTATTACTCACATGTGTGGAGGTGCGTTTCTTTTCTATTACGTGGTAATCCTTGTCTGACATATGAGTTTACAGGAATTTTGGTATTCTTGTTGCTTTCATGATATTCTTCATGATCGTTTATCTACTGTCAGCCGAGTACATGACCTCTGACGTAGGTAAAGGAGAGATTCTTATTTTTCAGCGCAGCAATTTCTCTTCCATGAAAAAGAAGCAAACAGCAGATGTGGAAGTCGGATCTTCAGAGTCACACGAGAAATACAGGCAAGGTGAAGCCAATACCGAAGCATCGAATGGCATCACGGCACAAAAAAACATTTTCCATTGGCGAGATCTTTGCTATGATATTACAATCAAGGGTCAAACGAGAAGAATCACCGATCATGTCAACGGCTGGGTCAAGCCAGGCAAACTGACGGCTCTGATGGTAAGCGTGGCTATCTTATTTCAATAACACCCCAATTAAAACAAAGGCTGATATAGTGCAGGGGGCATCGGGGGCAGGCAAAACCACATTACTGGATGTGCTAGCCAATCGAGTGACCGTGGGAGTCGTGACGGGTGGAATCTACAATAACGGTCTTCCACGAGATGCCTCTTTCCAACGTCGAATTGGATATGTTCAGCAGCAAGACCTTCATTTGGAGACTGCCACTATCAGAGAGGCATTGGAATTCAGTGCTTTCTTGAGACAGCCTGCAGATGTCAGCAGGGCTGAGAAGCTCCAAAGCGTCGAGGACATTTTGGATCTGCTCGAAATGACGACTTACGCCGATGCTGTCGTTGGCGTTCCAGGCGAAGGGCTGAACGTTGAGCAGAGGAAGCGACTGACGATTGGCGTAGAGCTAGCAGCGAAGCCCGATCTTTTATTCTTCCTTGATGAACCAACGTCCGGACTGGACAGTCAGACTGCATGGTCAATTTTGCTCCTTCTGCGGAAGCTCACAGACCATGGACAAGCCATTCTCTGCACGATTCATCAACCCTCAGCAATGCTCTTCCAACAGTTTGATCGCCTGCTTCTTCTAGCGGGTGGTGGTCGCACGGTTTATTTTGGTGATATCGGCGAGAATTCAAAGACCATGACGGAGTATTTCGAGCGCCACGGAGCGGATGATTGCGAGGAAAGTGACAATCCAGCAGAATGGATGCTCCGTGTTATTGGCGCCGCCCCGGGCAGCACGACAAAGATTGACTGGCCAGCCACCTGGCTCGGTAGTCCGGAGTACGCCAATGTCAAAAAAGAGCTGATCTCTCTAGAGCGCAAAGGTAGTTTGGAAACTAATTCTTCTTCCAATCCCTCCCTCCAGTTTGCCAGCCCCTTCCATGTCCAGCTGTGGACCTGTACAAAGCGGGTTTTCGAGCAATACTGGAGAACTCCTTCTTACCTCTATTCAAAATTGATAATGTGTTTTGTCACTGTAAGTCCAGCGGGTTTGCCTTCTCCGTGAGGACCGGGATGCTAACCTGTCTTTGATCCAGGCTTTATTCATTGGACTTTCCTTTCTACAAACCGAAATCACTCAGCTCGGACTCCAGCACCAAATGTTCGCTGTTTTCATGCTTCTCGTTATCTTTCCCTTCCTCGCATATCAACAAATGCCGAATTACATCCTCCAGCGTGACCTTTATGAAGTCCGGGAGCGCCCATCCAAGACCTACTCCTGGATAGCCTTCATACTGTCACAGGTTATCGTTGAGATACCGTGGAACTCGTTGGCTGCCTTGGGTACTTTCATTCCGTTTTATTACCTGATTGGCATGAACCACAATGCCGCACCGACTCATCAAACCACCGAGAGAGGCGGCCTGATGTTCCTCCTTATCTGGGGCTTCCTCATGCACTGCGGTACATTTACAACCATGGTAGTCGCCAGTGCCGCCACAGCAGAGATCGGGGCAATTCTGGCTCTACTTCTGTTTGTGTTTTCCTTGATATTCTGCGGAGTCATGGCAACCCCAGCAAGCCTACCTGGATTCTGGATCTTCATGTACCGTGTGTCTCCTCTGACCTACATCATTAGTGGAATGATGTCCAGTGGACTCGCCAATATCGATGTGCAATGTTCAGACATTGAGACTACACTGGTTCAGCCACCCAGTGGGCAGACCTGTGGAAGCTATCTGGGGGCATATATGAAGATTGCTGGAGGTGCGGTATATATATAATCTTGATGCCACATCTGATTGCCAATTCTGCGCCATTGCCGACTCTAACGTGTTTTTGCAATCGGTTTCATCAGATTACAGCGAGCGCTGGAGGAACTTTGGCTTAATCTGGGCGTATGTGGCTTTTAATGTGGTTGCTACATTGGTCCTATACTGGTATGTGCGGGTCCGTGGTAGCCCGGGCCTGTCACATGTGGCAGTTTGGGCTCAAAAAGCCTCCAAGTACCTTTCATGGAAGAAAGCGTAGTGAGAGACAGTTATTTATGGATTACAATGGGTGCTCATAGACTAAATGGTAGGTAGAGGGCTTTTTTCGTTCCCTTGCACTACTCTTTGTTCATATAAAGAAATTTGAAGAATTCTTCTCTTTCATTTCCTATTTCAAATCCCATCCTGTCCTATATCACCATTCCAGAGCTCTTAAGGGGTTAGGCAGCACATCCTCCTTATAATCTCAACAGCACTGATCCATCTTCTCCTGGGCTTTACGTATTGCTTACTGGCCATAGGTCACATACCCGGAGTCGGGGTAGAGAAAACTTTCTTGATTTTATCTATATAGAGAGGTAATCTATCGAGATTGTGATAATATTCTGCTACTGGGAAAAGGATGAAGAGAGAAGAGTGAAGAAAGATAAAGCCAATTGAAGATCAATTCAAAACAATCAAGCCAACCACCCCTCTTGAGAAGCCACCCAAATACCCAACGTCAACACATGAGTATATAACCAAGTCTCCAAATCCGCACCAGGATCAGGACCCCCACCACCAGCAGAAACAGGATCCGGGAGTGCCAAACAAGTGCGAGGATGATCCAATATCAATCTCTCCCGAATAGTAATCTCAAACCCGCCCGGATTCATAATCGCAATCCTATTCTTTCGGTGCGTCTTGCGATCAATCGCCACAAGAATGAAGTGTTCGGTATCCCGAGACCGGGGTATCCTATCTCTATGCGCAGAGAGAGCCGATTTCTCCCACTGCAAGATCATCTGGCACTGCTCGGACCCTGTCATATTTTCTTCGTTCTTGATAACAAATCTGTAACACGGCGTACTTTGCTCAGTTGAGCCAGCACTGGCCTGCCAGATGCACCGTGAGTTGCGGAAATGAATTTCTGATGTAGGGTTGTCATTGCTTGACAGTTGGGATATTGCAGCGACGATATCCTTTTCTCGGGCATTATAGCCACTGTTTTCTTTTTCATCTCGGTCTTGGGAATGCCTCTGCTTTTGTGGCTGTTCGTTTTTGGTGATATACGGCTCACGGAGTGTTACGTATATATCACTCGTGCCGAGCTTCAGGGGTTTCAGGAAACCTCCGGTCAACTTTGATTTGCGGAGTGGTGGCTGCCTGATTTCTAAAACGGGCACTGGTCGGTGATTTGGAGATATTTGTTGGATTTGAAGGAGTAACTTGGGGCTGAGCCTGAGTCGTTGATTTAATTTCGAGGACGGCCAGGCTATTTGGAATTTTGTTGCGATTTTGATGTTGGATTGAGATGGTGATCTGGGGTTGAGTTAGATATGAACTTGTGTATTTCTAGCAAGAATGATGGGTGTTCTTCTTTTGTTTTTATACATCCAGGGAGATTCATGGTGAAGCCATGCGGTTCTTTTCGCGTTCTTCCATTTCATGAGAGCGCAAAACACACCAAGCAAATGGCAAAGACCCATGGTTCAAAATATTTGTAAAAGGGAGTTCTTACAGTAAATAGTCCACCTTGGCCTTATAGAGACCATTTGTTTGTTCTTGGATGCCAACAGTTCTTTCTCCATCGGCACCGCCTTGCTCGAGCTTCTTACGCAGGGCGAGGGCCCCAAGACCGTCCGTTTTTGACTGCTTCTTTCGTGTAGTGGTCAGATACTTGCATCGAAGAATTTCACCCATTCTATGGTCAGCGGTAATGTATTCATTCGCCAATAGATAGGCCGCGATGAAAAATATGGTAAATCCAAGAAGAATGTCAAAGCTACTAGTGGTACAATTCTTTTGTCAGCACAAGGCGTTCCCATAGACAGGATTGTTGCGAAAAAAATAACCTCCACACATATGAGTAGTATGTTGAGTTCGACCATGCTCTGTGGTCCTGGGCAGACATAATACTCCAAATCTCAGAGCGAAATGACCGGTGCTGGCATGCCATTCCTGGCTTAGGAAATATAGGAAATGGAGAAGTTGAGAAATTGAAAATACAAAAAGAAAGTAAAGAAAGTAAAGAAAAGTATAGAAGCAGTCTACGTAGAGGAAGATAGCCAGATAGCAGCGGAGGCATTGTCATGGTCTCCGGTAGAGTCTCTATATACCGTTTTTTCTTTGTCTCCTTTCGGAAGATCAAGTATTTTCTACGTCATTTTGCACGATCTATTAAGGGGAATTCTTTTGCTGGGTCTGTATATTTTCCGGACATCTCTCTCTCTCTCCATAGTCCCGTCATTTTCGGCGCCGATGTGGAGTTGCTGAGTAACCCACTTCGGCGCCGGAGATGTCACTCATCAGAACGACTTTAAGAAACGCCTTCGGTGCTCTGTCACTTTTCAGCAACTCTACCCTGGCAGTCATGTCGGAACCGCTAAATCAGGCCTGCGACGCATGTCGGTCCCGGAAAGCTCGGTGCAGTAAGTCCCGTGATATGCTCCATTGTTAGCCCCCGCTGATATCGGAGACAAGAGATGAGCACGGCGGAGACATGTGAATTTTGTCTGGTAGGCCTATACTACTACTTTAGAGATGCAACGTGAGGAATGACCAATATGTGCAGACTCACAATAAACCATGTTGCTTTAGCGTCAAAAAGCGTCAAAAGCGCAAGCTGGCCCAGTCAGGTAGAAGTGCTCGAACAAAACTCGAGAATTCGCTCACAAAGAACATATAGAGGACTCACCGATACGACCCCGACCTGAGCTGAACGGGACCGACTCGCTAGAGACCGTTCCCTCAAAACTGTACATTGACTCGTTGTTGGCCGATCGGCAAGCTTCGCGCATCTCCGTTAGCGCGAAACACCCAGATCAAGTGAGAAGAACATTTCCCCGAACTTAACTGCGTCTAGTTGACCATGCTAATTTGTCTAGTTGACGGCTATATTTGGCCCGAATCCCAACATCTCTTTTTTCCCGGCTAAGAGAGTCCGCTCTATCAACGAAAGGCTTGGGCATGACAGACTAGAACAGCTGCTTGCAGATATTCGCGATATTATCGCGGCCAAGGTGAAGACGGCTAGTTCGATTCCTCGCTCCCAAGCTCTGAAAGAACACCACTTACAGAATGCTCACAATCTCCCTCCTCGCGAGTGCCTGAACGCACATATACTTGGTTCGTCTGTCGATCCCGTGTTTGTTGGGCTTCTGCCAACTAATACTCTCGCGCCACAGTTTATTTTGAGATGGCCCATCCTTTATATCCTTTCCTTTGCGCTACCACATTTCAACGCCAGGCAACCTCCCCAGACCTTTTGCATTTCCTTACAACCGACAAACCCTTTGCGGCGCTTTTTTATGCGGTCCTAGCGATTGGTTGCCAATATAATGAAGGAGGTAGCTACGAGGCGGGTGTCGGCGAGGCATGGTCATACTTTGAACGATCGCTATCGTATTTTCAGGATCTCGTATTCTTTCGTGGTTCGCTCACGGCAATTCAGGTCTATCTCCCCTAAACACCAAATGGTTGCTCAGAGATTGACTATATTCTATATCACAGGCTCTCTTGGCTATGGTATAGTTATACATCTTCTTTTGAAACAGGATGTTGCTAATGTACCAGGCTGTCTTCTCCTCTACCGCATCCGCCTTCCAATTTGAGCCGTTGATGCTCTCAGAGGCTGCAGTAATGGCACAGAGCCTGGGCTACAACCGCTCGAATGGCCCACATGAAGATATGCAAAGACGCACCTTTTGGGTACTATACTTTATGGAGAAAGTCTCTTGCTTCATAACCGGAAAAGTCTCGGTATGTTTCTAGTATGACTACGAAACCAGAATGTCACTGATACGAAGGTCTCAGGTCCTGCAAGACTCAAATATTAGCTGCGCCATTCCAGACGTGCAAGAATCCACCTTTAGTGACTATGATTGAGGTTTCAGCTTTCTCCAATACGCCCGTCTGGTGTCTAAAATCCACAGCAGTTTATTCACAATAAGCTCGGTGAATCAGCCAGCTGCTGAATACAATTCCAAAGTGCAGGGCTTTCTAACAGAGTTAGAGTCTTGGCGTATCTCTGCTCCTGGGCGTTTTCGTGCTGGAGAGACGCTCAGGCCTCGTCTCCTTCGCGAGCCACTGGCTCAGACGATCACGCTGTTGACGAATTATCTATATTTCCACGCGCTGCTGACTCTATCTTGGACCCTGTTACATTTCAGTGCGATCAAGCTGGAACCCATGCGACAGCTGGACTTGAAACGAGGGCTGATGCGAACTGCACGCTCTGTTCTGGAACTAACTAAATTCATTGAAGTTGCCCCCTACATACCCGTCTGGTAAGTTGTCGAACGAAGACCCCTTTCCTTCATATCCTCGAATAAAATATCCAAGAGAAAAGCCACAAGTGTCACTGACAACCAATATGTAGGATGCTCGCGGTGTTACCGCTGTCATGTTTAATGATCCTCTTTGATCTAGTGGTTCACAACCCGGACCACCCCGAGGCTAGTCTCAGTCTTGCAATCCTAGACATCGCTAGTGGACATTTCAGTCGGCTGGAATTCGCTAGCAATAGCACTCTACCCGGCTCGTTGGTTGCACAGTTCGCACACCTAGCACGCCAGTATATATTTGAGAAGAGGGAATGTAGACAAAAGATGATCGACATAGGCGTTCATGATTCTTGCGCCATTCAGCCTGAGGTTCCGGCTGGAGCAACACAGATACCCCCATCACCTGCAGAATTCCATACCACTAGTGGGCTAACATCAAATCAACAAGCTCAAGTACCTAGTCTACAGGAGCAGCTGCCACTCGATCCTGGGGCCGTGCCGCTGTATGATTCGACCTTGTTAAGTGAAAACGATCAGTTATTCATCCCTTCGATTGATGATCCAAGCTACCGCATTGAGGACCTGGAATTGCTAGGAATTGACCTGAAAGACTTGTTTGATTATTCATATGCAATGTTAGAGGGTGATACCTTTGTATGATATACTATTCCTGCGGCAATCTGCACTTTTGCAGAAGTTTTCAAGATAATATTTCGCAACTTTTCCCTCTGCCCAGCTTCTAGTAACGCTGACAAGAAAGCAACGACCCAAAATGGGCTCTGCCGAAGTCTATTTGAAAGGTGTCGAATACCAAGTCCGAATACATGGTAGAAACCAGGTATTATACTGGAAACATCAATCACCCTGTACTGTGAAATACTCAGTGAGCAGGACCCTGAGCTCCCTCATAAAGCGGCGGCACCCCGATCGGGAAATTCTCGACCGCCGCCTAAAATCCGGTATATATAGGTACATATGTATGCATGTGTATTGAATCAACCACAATCCGTCTTATTGAGCACCCATACAAAAAGATACTTTGTTTACATGTAGCTAACTACAGGGGATCAAAACCCCCATGCTGATATTTACAACCCCGTAAAAGGCGCCTTCTCCTGAAGATTCTTAATCCTCCCAAGCAAGAACTCCAACTGCCTATAACCCGCACCGGGTGCGTACTGCGGGATCTCATGACCAGAATTATAAACTGAGCTGAACGTAAGACCACGCTCTGTATGCGCCGTTCCAAGGATACCAGCACCGGAATCCGCATTCCAGGGTGTAGAAGTCTTTCCATTAGCCAGACGATCGAGCGCAGTCGTATACGGCACGAACAGGGGCGCGACAGGGGGCTTCTGGAATCCCTGCGCACCATTCCAAGTCATATTCTGAATCGTAGCGAGAGTTCCATTGGCGAAGAGCAAGTAATCGAGCCAGCCATGGCCGATGACGACGTTATTTGTAGCCTCGATGACACTGGGGAGCGGGCCTAGCGCGCTGGGGAGTGAAAGATCGCCGTGGGGGAAGAGATCCCCGCCGCACACTTCGTAGTTTGTTGGTGGGACGTTGAGGGCCTTTTGGACGGCGGAGTTGTTGAAGTAGTTGTTTGGACCGCCGCCTAGCGAGGGGAATCCCATCTCGTCCCAGAGGAAGGGACAGAAGTCTGTTAGATGGTAGATGTTGAAGCAGGGGTTGATGTAGGTTGCTGCTTTTACGATTTCGTCCCAGACGTCGCAGCCCGGCTCGTTTGGGTCTGGTACTGTTGGGAAATGCTTTGGTGGGGGGTAGGTTAGAGCTTCGTTTAGGAATTTGGTGTAGCCGCATTTGTCGGCGCGGTGGTTGATTTCTTTCGTGAAGGTTTCGTTCAGGGCGAAGACGGAGGAGTAATGGTTTAGCGCTGCAACGGCCGGGGCTATTGGATTCGGGTTAGTATAAGGATATTCTTTATCGGTAGAGCAATAACTGACCATAGATCATAACGGAGTCATCGTTAATGGACGGGTCGTTAATCTGGATACCCTTGAGATTGAAACTCTTGGTGTCTTTGCGCTTCAACATCCCATCTGCCAGATACGGGATGTATTGGCCAGCATAGCTCTCTCCGGTGAGATAAATCTTGTAGCCCTCCATGCTGAAGGTTTCAATGAAACGCTCCCAGAAATCGTTAAATTGATCGGAAACCTCGAGTTCATTCGTAACATTGGCTGGTCCGGGGGAAAAGCCAGTGCTGGCAGGCTGGTCGATGTAGACCAGATTTGTCAATTTGGTCCATGAGTACGGGTTGCGCACAGGCTCGTAGACTCCAGATTGCCACAGGAACGGACCGTTCTCTTGTAGCAGGCCGTCAAGCGAGCTGCATCCGGGGCCTCCATTCAGCCAGATGGTAATCTTAGGGGAAATTAGATGAAATTCTGCGACAGATTGGAATCAACGTACCTCCTTTTCCGCAGCTGGGTTGGTAGATGGGAAGAACCAGAAGAACAGGCTCGATTTTCCATGTGGCGTATTCTCCAAAAGTCCGGCATAGCTTTCGCCGATGTCAAAAGGGACTTGAGGGAAGTGAGTGCCGTTCACTTGGAATTCTAGAAATGAATTGTCAGTTGACAGTCTTAGATTCTACCAAGACAAAGTTCCCCACTTACTTTGTGTCTTCTCGTTCAGATACTTGTGCTCAGCCGGGGAAGCAGAGACCTCTCTTTTGCGCAGATCATTCGCAGGGTGTCTAAAAGACGGAGCCTTGCGGTGCGGGTTTTGCAACGCCGCGACCGCAGCCACCAAGGAAATAAGGGGTGCCAAAACCAACATTGTGGGATAATCCTCCGCAAGCTTGGAGAACCGAACTTGGAGCATAAGAGCAGGAAGACCTTCTTTTATAATCCCATTGTGTTTCAATTGCCTTTCGGCGAGGCGTGCTAGTCGGAGTGATCTGCGCTCCGGGCGGAGATTAAGATATTAACGCACTACTAAGCTTTGCCAATAGAGATTGTGACTAGTTAGGGCGCAACCCACTATGAAGCAGGCATTGGTTGCTAGCAAGCGGGATCTGCAAGTGATTGCAACGTCGTCAGGAACAATCGGCATGACGAGTTGATTTTCCCTCTTTTTGCTCCGACGGAGTCCGCTATCTAGCACATAATGCACTCGTAGCGTCGGGCATCTGCCCATTTGAAGATATCAGTGCATGTGACTGCTATGGTTATTCAATAGGTAGGGTCACGGTGGGGACAAGACCCTGATATCGATGGTGATCCTTTTCGTGAATTTGGTGGTGTCAAACGATGTGCGATGTTAATCCTGCTGCCTGTACTTGGTACGTGCAGAAAGATCTTAACTCGGGTCAAATCAATGTGATATTACCCGAGTAAGGTGCCTCAACACACATCTTCAAGGGATCTAGGTGATGGCGCCATCAACGTGTGTTCCCATCGCATGAATAATGGGCACTGGTGGACAGTTGGTGGTCTTCAAGGGTCTCGGTCAGGTGATGATTGAAAATGAGTGGAATTGAATCAATATGGCGACTCTAGCGAAGAAATGTCGTCAGACGATGGCTACATGTATAGGGTACCTTGCAAGGCTGAAAAGACCTGGCCCTGGCAAAGAGGCCTCAGTCAGCCATGCATCCCATCACGTGTGCGCCTGATCCAAGTTGTGCATATAACACAGGATATTCTACAACACGAGCATGATCAGACCTCACGATAAAAGGAAAAATATATGGTCCAAAATATGTAAAATCTCTAAGTTCATTCCAACAATCATCTTGCCCCTTGCTGGAATGTCACGTGACTTGTACGATTTATTCCAGTTCTACAATAGACAAATTCCTTTACTCCTCAATATCCTTCCAAGGTGGATATCTCTAGATTCTACTATTAAGTAATCTTCTAGATCTATATCTTCTTATCCATCTAAAAAGACGAATTTTCTCCACGATACCTAACGTATCTAACCCCGCATATTTATCACACCGCATAAACCTCGTAATCCATGCAGCTATACGTCAACTCACCTTCATGCCCAAAGCGTTCGCCGCGCCCGACCTGCCCCATAGCCACTATGGTATATATCCCAAAGCGCCTTTCGGATGAGCTTCCCAAAGACATACATATATTCACAGATAAAATTCAAATCTGGTGTGAACAGTCCTCTCCTGTAGGCGTCTTTCAGCATTGCATTGCCAAGGGTTAAAGACGCGTGGAAAAAGTTAGTATCAAGGTTTTCGAGATGTAGATTATTGCATATTATTGCGGGGTGATGAGAGTGGGATCAAAGGGGCTTTTCTTTTTTTTTTGCTTTCTTAATATATAAATGGAGTGGAGAGAATACATAATTACCTGTTTAGGAAATAGGTCTGCGTGGAAACTCTGATCACATATTAATCCCATGCTGATGCTATGATGAGGTATGAATTCATTCCGCAGCTATTTTCGAGATCGGAACCCCAAGTTCTCATTATTGTCGGTGCCTGGGGATGGAATGGGGAACTCGTGATCTGCATCTCTGCGAGGGGGCGGATACGGCGTGAGGCCGAGCGGCACTGTGTAACAGGTGACATTCCTCGATCGGCAGTGGGGGTGGATACGGTGGTGTTTATGTAGATAAATCTACAGTATACGCTCACTGTGTGTGACAAAGTGAATAGATGGGAGTTGGATCATATATATACAAGTGTAAGGTAGAAGAATACTTCTACTGAAATACCAAGGTAGAAGAGCTGAGTTGGCTACGACGTTGGCCAACACGAACACGAGGGAAAATTGGAAAGTGGCCTTGGCCTGTCATTTGTCAAAGTACGTACATGATTTATCGATATACAGGAATCATTAATGAAAACCCCTCAAACAATATAACCATAAACTCCCGAATACAAAATGGATAACACATGACCGTTTCCATATCCCAAAATTGAAACCCAACCAAAGCCCAAACCCCGAATCCCAAAGAGTCCAGGCTATCCAGCCATCATCAATTCCGTAGTAATCATCAAGTAGTCTTTCGTCAGGGTCGTGAAATAGTCGAAGTTGGTAAGAGACCCATTTAATGAGTGTTGCGTCGTTTCTTGAGTCGCAGATTGATTTTCTTCCGTAGTTCGGAGAACGGGTTCACCAGGGGACGGTTGTAGAATGGATCGTTCTTGAAGTCCTCATCGGTGAATTTCTGGAACCGAGTTAGTAATGGTGACACAACAGTATTGGGAAAGAAAGACATACCATGCCAGGAAGGCGCATGAAGTTACCAGCAAAGTCGTTCATCATATTCGAGCCTTCCTCGTAGGAGTACTCCTGGCCGTCGCGATCCATGGTTCCAGGAGGATAAAAGGCAACGCCATCGAGTGGGCGGTGACTGTTTAGGGCGTCGGCGATCTTGTGGTGGGGAGTCGCCCGGAGGGCCTCGGCATTTGACTCCTTGACAGCTTCCAGCGGGCTGGACTGAGCAAAGCGGTTCCGTTCAGGGCGGGCTGCGTCGTACGGGCCCTCGTGGTGATAGGAGAAATTGGTGACATTGTCCAGCTTGTCGATGATATCGGGTTGCACACGCTGTGAGTGGCGGGAGTACTTGTTGGAGCGGCGATAATGGGGAGCAGAGTGCTCGCGTTTGCGTCTCGGCTCCACCGGATGATGTTCGGGTGCGCCGGAATACCAGATTGAAGGCGCGGAGTTCAGAGACTCAGAACGCGACCGTCGAGAGTAGGAGGGCGCTGGTGAAATATAGCGCGCATATGGGTTGTTGCTCCCCATGCTTGTTCCCACGTTTTGGTATCGATCTTGACTGAGTTGGTTGTAGGGATGATGAGGATGGTGGGCTGATGCCACGGAGATGCAGTCAACAGCCATTTCCAGATTGATTGATGGGTTTTTGTAAGATGAAAAGGTATCCAGGGTGAAAGGCGCAAGGCGCGAGGATTACCCGGTGATATAAGTAAGAAGTACTTTATTTAGAACAGCTGAGGCTGAGTGATGCAGGGTAGCTCGTACAGCAGCTGAGGATGTTGTTGTAAGAAAAGAAGAGAGAAATGGATGGAGATGGGTAGATGTAGATGGGAGAATAGTGAGTGAGTTGAGAAGAGCTTATATCAAAGGGAAGCCGCGGACGTGACGTGATGACTTGACTGGCCGACACTTAATTGATCCTCGGGGCTATACATGGCCAGGTGGTCTAGTAAGTCTCTAAAGTGGGTTTAGTACTTCATTAGATTTTCAGTTACTACATTGTACCAATTATCGCTTCGAATCAAAAAAAATCATGTGGGTCAACATATATTAGGCTTAGTTGAGGCTGCCGACTCCCGATGCGTAGACGGAGACTACGGAGTATAGAGTTGGTGATATCATCCCATGCACACACTTCAACTTCATCTACTTTCCCTATTACAAGCAAAATAATTGAACTGGATTAGAAATTTGATAGTTATTTCTTCTTGAAAATAAATCCCATGATTCACCATGCATTAAAGACTAAAGCTATGCAAGGCCCATGTTACATCCCACATCCGAGACTTCCACGCAGTCCACGTACGGATCGACTCCTATGACGACATCCCACCCTGAACTGCCTCTACATATATACTTTATATATTTCTATCTGGTTCTTTTGGTTTTCCAATCGTCATCTTAGCAATCCAGCCAAGAAGAATCATTTCACTTAATAATAATCGAAAAAAAACTGCCGGGTATCTATTCCCGGCGTTCCCGGGCGATGACTCGTTCATGGGTTAAGCTTATCCGCTAGCCCTGGAGGAGCGGCTCACCAGTCTCACTTAGTTTGGCATATACCCCTGGCCTGGTCTACAATAGATCTAGACTCTCCTTTGGCCAATTCCGAATTTTCTTCTTTGGGTATCTTGTCTTTTCACCGCTTTTTACTCCTTGTTACTATTCAAGCATAGTTTCTTCATTGTCTTACATACATACAATCTGGATCAGATGTCTCAATCATAGCTACAAATGTATAGAATATAGCCAATTGAAACTTTTGGTGAGTTTGAAAATCATTTCGTGGGTATTTCCCATCACCGAACAGTAGTTGATATTGATAGTAGACTAACTTTCCGATCAACCAAGAATAATGCTTTTTTTTTCCCTATTGACCGGCCCACAACGTAATTTATCGCATGTATAAGGGACTGCTATATGAAAATGATGATGTTAAAATTGCATGTGAAGGGACTATATAACACCACAAAGCAGAGGAGGAGGAACACAGTCCGGGGTACAAGTTGGAGCGGGTAGCGAAGGTGGAATTACAATAGCAATACCCGGAGCACTGATTGGTTCAGTATCGCGTTTAAATGAACAATCAACATTCTGGTCTAGTTTATTTTTGATATCAATGGACGGGATTGGTCTATGCTGTCTCACTAAAAATGATGATGTGGGGTTCAATATCGGTCTGTGTTGATCGGCTCTAATATGTATGTACATCTTTTGTCAAATTCCATACAAAATGACTCAACCATTACGCCATTTTGCTAGCAAAAAGAGAACACCCGCCAAGGCCAGGATTCGAACCCGGATAACTGCTATCCCCGAAGGGCTCCCCATACGAGGATTGACGTCCAGCAGACGTGCTACCATTGCACCACCTTGGTTGCTTTCTGTCGCGAGGGGGAGGGGGAAGAAGTTGAATAACCAGGCGTCGTAACTCAACCTCTACCTTCAATAAACAGAAAATCAATCCCACAAGGGGAGGACAAATGTAGGTAGTGTATAGTCTATTAGGTTTCAGTCGCACTGCACAGCGTCCAAAAGTGATACCCCAAGAGCGACCAGCGTTAACCGAATTAATATCTCTCGGGGATTGAAAGTGGCACATACATATATCTACGTGTAGTTGTTTTCATATGTTTGAGGTATGTTTACTACTGAGGAATTCCACATAATAAGCAAGTTGTTGCTTGAAGAGAACAGAAATGGATAGATTTATAGATGAAGTTGAAAATGATGATTGGCTCCCTACTTTAACTTGCCCCACATCTGAGAAACCAGACCTCCATCAACACAACAACTCCCCTGTCACATCAGATGAGATGCCTCTAGTACAATATTCTGATTCGGAATCCGACTCAGAATCTACATCTTCTCTCCCCCCAGCCAAGAAACCTCGCCACAACATCAATCCAGCGCCATCGCTGCCGCCCCTACCTGCATCATTCCACAACCTCTATGCCTCGAGCACACGTGTGAGTGTGCAAGATGATCCCAGCCTTCATGGCGGCCGCACGCGCGTAATTCCCCATGTGGAAGGAAACTGGCCAACACATCTTTACCTCGAATGTGAGTGGCGGCCCATGGTGTCATGCCCCTCGTACAAGGAGCTAACTTTAACAGGGTACCCGGGGAAAGACGAGCTATCGCTCCTTGCAGATGTCATCTCTCAGTCTGGGAATGTGCCAGACGAGCAAGCGCCCACGGTGCATAGTCTTCTTCATAGCGATCTCGGTGCCCAGTTACCCCTTCATATCAGCCTGTCTCGGCCGGTGATTCTTCGCACCGAGCAGCGTGTCTTGTTTACCGAGGCGTTACAAAAGGCTATTCACGACTCGCATGTTTTATCGTATGTGGCCAACTTGAAAATCTCTTAACCAGTGTCTAATGCTTGAACTAGATTTGACGTCCAACCGGATACTTTGTATTGGTTCCCTAACTATGAAAAAACACGCTGGTTTCTTGTCTTGGGCGTGCAGAGACCGAGCCAGGATGGTCTGAACCGCCTCTTGAAGCTATCAAATGACACTCTTGCTCGATTTGGCCAGCCACCACTTTATGCAACCCCCACGACACAAGGGAAGCAGACCGGTTTATCCCTCCGTGGTAAGAGCAGCAGTCTGAGCGGCGAGGATTTCTCGGGGTGCTTCCATATTTCACTTGCTTGGAGTCTGTCAGAGCCCAGCCTAAAGGAACGTGAACGGGTTGCTGGGGTCGATCTGCGCGCTTTGCACGGAATACAGGTTGGGTTCGATAGCGTCAAAGCAAAGATTGGGAATATTGTCAGCAGCATACCGTTAGGAAAAAAAATCATAAAATAGAATTTTCTTCCTGTAAATTGCACGTTGTCTCTTGTCGGTATTTTGCCAAGAACATGCCAAATTTGAGGTTGACTACCTATTCAATTTGTTCAGTGCTTCAGATCCTCTCGTAAATTATCGAAAGCGAAACAAAGCCATGGTGATTACCTCTCTGCCCCCTTGCAGAGATCCGTATGAGATCATATAATTAAAACCCGGAACTAGCGACCCAACTCCGACCCGATCTACCGAAGTGCAATTTAGGGCAGAGATGCAAGCACGACATTCTGCAAAGAGCATTTAATAGGCTAGACCGATAAAATTAAGCTCATTGGGTTTAAAGTTCCCGTAAAATCTGCACGTGGGCCGAAATATTCGCCTCTGATCTTTAACGGTTTTCGAGATTTTCATCCAAACACTTCTGTAGAAAACAATCAGGTACAATCAGGTACCTCTATAATAGGAGGCCGGCATCGGAGCGAAGTTTTCCTTTTCCCCAGTTTTGACCAGCAGATTTGCCCATTTGGATCCAGCGAACCAAGTCCTTTTCGGCTTTTCTATTACGTCCCGACGAGATGATTCGTCGTCTCGGTCCGTTGGTCGGCGATCCACATCTGTTTCGGGTGGCGGATTCTTTATTCTTCAAATTTACTCACTTGGTGGGTGCTTTTTTTTCGTAGAAGGGTTTTTTAATACTATTTTCCTTTCGTTGAAGATCTCTATCTCTTCTTAAATTTGTTGCAAGCGATTCGCTTTTGTTCTCCGCTTTTTCGTTCGATTCCCGACGTGATATCTACTTCCCGGGTATACGTCGCTGGTTTTGATATCTTCGCTATGAGCTCTTCAACGGCTGGTTTGGATTTCGATTCCAATGAGAAGAGTCACTATGTCAATCCTACCGACCTGCAGTCTGATCCCGAGAAGTTTGTTGAGGTTCCGAAAGTCAGGCAGGATGCTTTTGGCGACGAGGAGTTCGCTGAAGTCAAGTACAAAGTACTCAAGTGGTGGTATGTTTGCAATAGCTCGAAATCTGCAATATATCTGTGGCTAACTTATATCTTGTTTAGGCAATGTGGTCTGCGTATGTGATAACATACTATATCAAACTCCTCAACCTCCAATCTAACATTCTATTAGTGATGGTCGCCGAAACAGTATCACTGGGTGTGCTCTCACTGCCCGCCGCTGTGGCAGGTCTGGGACTTCTTCCGTAAGCGACTACATTCTGACTCACAGGGCAAGAATTGAAGCTAATCATATCCCCAGCGCGATCCTCGTCTTGGTCTTCCTAGGTTCACTGGCCACATACACCGGCTACGTGATCGGACAGATGAAATGGAAATATCCACACATCTCCACGATGGCAGATGCCGGTGAAGTGATAGGAGGAAAATGGGGACGAGAATTCCTCGGTGCTGCACAGATCATCTTCTTCATCTTCATCATGGCCAGCCACCTGTTGACCTTCACCGTTGCCATGAACACCATCACAAACCACGGCACCTGCTCCATCGTCTTTGGCATTGTCGGCATGGTCATCTCCTTCATCTGTTCATTGCCTCGCACTCTTGAAAAGATGTCATGGTTATCCATAGTTTGTATGTTTCCCCTACCCCCATCCCAAAAACCCACCAACTAACAAAAACCCCAGCATTCGCAAGCATCATGACATCAGTCATAATCGTCATGATCGCCGTCGGCATCACAAAACCAGGACAAGACGTCGTCGCAGTCGTCAACACAGACCTCTTCCACGGCTTCTCGGCAGTCTGCAACATCGTCTTCGCCTTCTGCGGCCACGCAGCCTTCTTTGGTCTAATGGCCGAACTCAAGAACCCCAAGGATTTCACAAAATCCCTCCTTCTCCTGCAAGGCATTGACATGGGCCTGTACATCACCGCCGCACTGGTGATCTACCGCTACGCCGGTAGCGGTGTCACCTCTCCAGCACTAGGCTCCGCCTCACCGATGGTCGCGAAAGTCGCATACGGAATCTCCCTACCGACTATCATCATTGCCGGTGTCATCAACGGCCACATCGCGTTCAAGTATGTGTACTTGCGTATTTTCCAGGGTACAGACCGCATGCACAAGCGCGATTGGATCGCCACGGGATCGTGGATCGGTATTGCTCTCGCGTTGTGGATCTTGGCGTGGATTATTTCCTCTGCGATTCCGGTGTTCAGTAACCTGCTCAGCTTGATCACCGCGCTGTTTGCTAGTTGGTTTACCTACGGCTTCAGTGGGATCTTTTGGTTGTTTATGAATAAGGGTCTGTGGTTCTCGTCGCCGAAGAAGATTGCCCTTACTTGTCTGAATTTCTTTGCTATTTCTGTTGGCGCCGCGCTGTGTGGTCTTGGTCTTTGGGTTTCCGGGAAAGCTCTTCATGATAACCCCAGCAGTGCTAGCTTTTCTTGTGCGAATAATGCTTAGCTGCGTGTGCGCGGGTTAGCTTGGCTTGTATAAAACTTGTATCTGGGAAGGGGTTTCTGGCGTTCTGGTTTCGCATTTTGGGCATTTGTTTTGATATTTTGGATACCTCGTTTCGACCTCAAGTTGCTGCTTGAGTTGGTTTTGGCCTGCATACTTAATTGTCCCTTGCATATACATACTACAGCGCTGCATGGAAATAGACGTGTACGAATATAATCATATGCTGAAAACTTACTGCTCGCCTTTGCCGTAGATCTTAGATATAATACTTAGTCTTCAATGGCAATCCCTGCAGCAGGTGGTTGATCTTCGGATTGTGATTATTTGGGATGCCGGCTGACTGGGCACAAGTTGAATAAAGGCACGAGAGATGCTCGGTTTGTGTTCTATGCTGGGTGTTGGTGGGAATGTGTGCTCTCTGGCAAGTGGTATCTCTATACCTGTCCGATTGTTGAGGGTGGAGATCCAGCATGGGATCTTTTCAGAAGCGAAATTCGCCTGAGTGGAGGCGATAAACGGGAAGAGTGACGAGGTGCTAGCTGTGACGAACCTAGTATGTTCCCTGGGATGGGTTATGGCTGCGAGCCCACTCGGCTAGCGAGGATACATAGTGAAATGTGAGGTAGCTCAGTTGAAATTTCATTTCAATCAATTTGGTCTTGATAATCAGATAAGCCGAAGATCGGGTGTCATGCTCACAGCTAACAGTATGCTACTCCAAGGCACTATAAGCACATATGGCCAAGGTTGCTCACTTTGTGACGACACCAACGGTTCTGATATCGATCTTCAACGAGTACGAAAGAGAGAGAGCCCGCGAAACGGGATGATCGGACCTTGGATGCCATGTATTCAACAGTTGAAAATGTGGCCCTTGGCGACGGTGAATGTATACCGGCAAATTGATCAACCGGCAAGCGCAGGCTAGTCGCATTTCTTCTGGGTAGAATCGTCGAGATCAAGCAAGTGCTTTGGTCAAAGATCCAGCGGCTGTAGGGCCAGCAGAATCCATCTCATCATTATGTCGCTCGGGATATCCAGCGATAGAAAGTGACTGCTGAGAGCGTCTTTGTGGGAGTGGTGGGCTGGCGATCATTTGCACGGATTGGAAAGTGACACGCTTTGCATCAAAAGAAGCCGACGTCGAGTAACGGAACTGTTAAGCAGTTAGAATTGCAACTAAACATGTGTGCATGTGATTGAAAGGTATGAAGAAGCCCTCAGAGAGAAGATTAAGGTCGTCAATGCCTCACACATCCGCAGATGGTATGGCTTTCCGGCTAAGGATGATACATTGTATTCATCATGAACGGGCAAGGGTACAGGGGAATAGAATTTAGATAACTTACCGCTTTGTCGGTTCTGTTGAGAGTGTAGATTTGGGCTGTCATTGGATCAAAGACAGGGGCGTCTGACCAGGTACTAAATCTGGAGATGGGGGAATCGACTCGAACATCGCGCATGTCCGGTAGGTTAGATCAGTCATCGTAGGAGATAATTCTGCGACCTTGGTAGGGCATTTGTGACACCGGTGGCCTGGCCTTTTGTGTTTCATCAGAGTCATCCCTGTAGTCTAGGAGCTTCGAAGGCTTATCCTCTGGAGTGTGTCTCTTAGACCCCTTCCGTGACTGTGACTGCGACCGCTTCTGATCTCCAGCTTGCATCTGAGTCTCAGCGTCTAGAGGCCGCTTCTCCAATGCAGAGTCCAGTTTACCCTCTGATCCATCATCTTGAGATGACTGCATCCGAGCTTGGTACTGCGCCTCATCATCCTTGAGCTGCCTCTCTCGCAGCAGGGCATGGATTTCACTGTGCCTGAAAATCCGAATTTGCTCATCTGTGAGTGTGCGCTTCACTCCGTCTGGGTAGTATCCGAGATCCTCGTCTGTGGTTTGGTCATTTTCTTGGGGAACCACGGTCAGCTGTTGGCCCGGGAAGTGCTTAGATTGGAAGGTCTGGAGGTCATCCTAGATAAGATGGAGAAGTTAGAGAGCATATTGATTACTGATGATGGAGAAACTCACCAGAGTTACATTGGGGACCTCCATGGCCCGGTGTTGATGGAGGAAGATGGGAGGTGTCGCGGGAAGACGCGATCAGGTGGGTAATATTACCGTAATTACGGATACCAAGTACCTTACTCTCACCTGTTCGGCTGTTTTTATTTTCCACTGTATATCAACCCCCAGTCCTCTTCCCCCCTCTCCATCAACCATAACCCCATGGTATAACAAAAGGATCCGTTCAACAACATGATATCCCCGAATCAGACATTTTCGCACAAGTGTACCACGTATCCTTCATCAGCCGTGAAGGTGGGATCTGGTTTGCAACCCTTGAATCCGCTCTCTTGAAGACCATTGGGTAGTTTGACCATTCTATCTCTAGAGGCACCCTCATGGAAGGGTGTGTTGTTGACGAGCAACCTGATAGCAGCCTGACAAAATCCTACTCAATGAACAAAGCCAGTTTCAATAGGTCGGTTTTGCTCATGAGCTTGGACAACGCCGTCGGGAAAGAACGCTCCTTGGGGAGATTCTGAGCGACACTTGCCCATGCCGTGTCGATATCTTGAACTGCTAACTCCAAGATGCAGGCAATTTGAGGAGCTCGAGCCTGCAGCACGGCGTGACGGACAGCCTGCCAAGTATAAGGAAGTTCTGAGGATCAAATTGCGACATCAAAGATGTAAAGGTCACAGCGAGGCCAAGCCCCAGAATCTCAAAACCTCAACCTCCATGCTTCCAGGACTCCTGAGCGTGAGATTTGTCTGCAATTCTCCGTAGAGCTTCTCATACTCCGTGCGACATGCGCTCGTGATTCGGGGGCATTGATGGGTCAGACTCCGGGTAATGCACGCCGCATGCCCGATCGCTTCTGTATCCGGTTGGATGTCTTTTTCAACCTGTGATGAGGGTGCTGATCGAAAAGCAGGTGGAAATGGATGATGAGGAAGGACTCGCGGCTTTTGAATTGGCTGGATTCACTCCTGTTCAGGACAATTCTGTCTCTGTTGAGATTTCTGGTTTGCCGGATCCCATTCATACTTTTTCGAGTTTTGATCATGGGTATTCTGCCATTCACTTTCATCGCCAGGGCAATGCTCAAATTCCCCCCTTCTCGGGTCTACCCACATGGCCACATCACGACGTAGTTTTGCGAAGGGCAAGTGGGAGATGAGGAAAATAGAAATAAGAAAAGTGAATATCAGCGAAAGTAAGGTGCACAGAAAACTCGGATATATGGAAAACCAAGATATTAAGGAAAAGAGATAGACGATTCCGGTAAGGAGAAGGTATTTACCTAGGTATATACCTACATGTACATACCTAGGTAGGTAGTGCGAGGTGTTTGATAAAGGCTGCCAAAGATTATATAACAATCAAAGGTAGTACAGCCTGATGTAGTACCTAAGAGGTATCCTACCAGTCGACTCATTAGCAACTCCTCGTTTTTCTTTCATCTCATCCTACTCCTATTGCTTCCAACAAGCCGTTTCTACGGCAATTCTTTGAGTCCTAACACTGTGACATCCGCGTGTCGAACTCCTTCCTCTCCCACCTTGTCGAGCTCGCCATCCAAAATCCCTGTAAGGGTAAACTCGAAAAAGGCAGCTCTTCCTGCCTTGAAGTCCGCCCTAGAAGCAGTATAGCGAGGAGAAATCAAACGAGGAGAAGTCAAACGAGGAGAACTCACTATCAAACTTGCTGAAGGGTAGGGATCGCTCTCCTACCTGGGATCTCAAAGAAGGGCTACACCAAAAGGTCGTGTCCAAACATCGCACTACCAAAACAACATTCTCAATCTTCTATGCTAGGCCTAATGATACAACACCTGAGGACCCCGTACCCCGAGCTTGGTGTTACGATTTATGATTTCCCCATTCGTCTACGTCGCACGGGATGGTTCACCTCTGACCGGACGTGCCCATGCCAACAAGCTCGGGCACCATTCTCTGAAAACAGACCAAAACATTAAAAACGCGCCTGCTTTCACACTCGGCGCACCCCACTCATGGCCTCTACATCTTTTGTGAACATGCCACGCACTATCGTTCGCCAATACTCTAAGCCGGAGGACGATATTAAGTACGCTAGGCCTCCGCCCTCGAGATCACCATCTCATAATCCTCCTCGGTGACATTCCAGAAGATAGTCCCAGCCGCCTGGCACGCCTGGTAGATATGCCTGGATATACGGTTGAATGCTCTGATACAACCAACACTGCTAAGGGCCGGGCTCATGTTGTCCCAAAGACATTCTTCATGAAAACGACTCTCAGCGAGCTTTCACATTCTGTGTTGAGAAAGAAGAAGCTCATCTGGTCCTTGCGAACCCTAGTCCTCATCCTTGTGCTTGAGGGACAAGCTACAGAGATGGTGCATGACTTGAAAAGGTAATCGAATGGATGCCCCTCAGACCGACAGAACCTCCTATACAAGAGGGACTATGGATCTGCACATGGCCTTTTCAGCACATACGATGAAACAATATTCCTCATCGTCGCCGGCTCATTCATCAAAATACCCACCAACATGCAAATAATCGACGCATATAAAACAAATTCGTCAGCGGGTGTGTTTGTCAGAATGACGTGGGAAAGATATGCTCGACTGCTATCAACCATCGACCTTGAGACAGTGCTCCACCCTCCATTAGACCGTCGGTGAAGGGAAAGAACAACTCCATCAAACAGCATGTGGAACAGCAACCTATCTCCACCGAGTCACTGGCTCTCGCATCCTCACAACTCTCGAACTCCAAGGTTTGGCGCAGGTCAGTTCCGGGAAGATTCTGTCGTGCAAACGCCAGAAGGCATCCATGTCGGCACCGAGGCTGAAACAAACCATAACCTTGCGATGATTTTCCTCCATTTTCTCTCTCTCGTGGCCTTACCCCCACGTGTCCCTAAGACCGCCAAGGGAGCACATGCCGGCCACGACTCACTCATGTCTTAGCCGCTTGTGGCTCTAAGTCATTTGCGAGGTCCCGCGTGAAGGGAATATCCTTCACACAACGAGTTGCATGGGCTGCGCGACAACTTTCTCACTCTAGCAAGATATCTACTTCTACGGCATAGCCCCGCCTGGCACTACACCTATATGGGACGTGCCGGACGAAGCACATGCCGTCCCCACGTCCTGTGTGCAGTTGTCTGACGAATTCAAAGAACGCGTGCGAACAGCATATACCAAGAGGACCCAAGGTGGAGTTTCGTCCTCACTGAGCTCCAGCGGATCGCGCAGGATCCTGACCCAGTCAAGCCACGTTTGTCGTACGAGACCGACGATGGTTTGTTGTATTCGATCCAGGCAGAGGGCGAGTACTGGCGATGTATTCCAAGCGAGATCAAAGAGGAGATCTTCGAAATCGCTCATGGTGAAGGACACCTTGGCTTCCACCGCGCGTGGCAAAAAATGCAAGGCTTCGTTGTACACAGTGGCGCCAACAAGCTCCGCGCGTACATCGACCATCGACCATCGACCAGTGCGATGAATGCAGGAAGAAGGCATAAACCCTACGGATCACTTCAACCAATACTGCCCCCCCCTCCCCCCAATACCATTCTATACACTGAGCATCGACTTCGTCATGGCGCTACCTCGCACGAAGAAGGGCTTTCACGCAGTCGCAACTTACACGGAGGAAACCTTTCATGCTATCCAAAAGGAGACCCCTCGTGGCTGTAGAATGTCCCGATTTGCAAATCGTTGAGTTTACGGTACAAGCACAAGGACACTACCTACTGGAAAGATGCAGTCAATTTGACCCCGCCAGCAAACATCCCACGCCGCCTTTCATCCAAAGAACGGTCTGCAAGCTGCGAATGAGGGAGAGTCGAACAACCAAGAAAGTGCGGTGAAAGATGCACAACCACTCAATGTCAGATCGGAGGTTTTCTTTTGTTGGGTTTTCATTCATGATCACGCCGATTGAGCCAACGAGGAAGCTGGCGGATTCTTTCGCGGCGGCACTGTTACGGGACAAGTTATATCAATGCCTGGACGGGCCAGGTTATATCTGTGCCTGGCCAGAGTTAGGAATTCATCCTTCTCTCTGATAATACTATTCTGACCATCTCGCGCGTGTGAACCATGCATGTATGGGTTGCCTACAACATACATTGGCAAGACGACCGGGGGACGGAATATCTTCCCATATTTTACAAAGAGAGCTAAGCAGGTCAAATACCGTCCTATTAGACAAACCACTCGAAGAAATCTTCAACACATTTCGGAATGAATCTCCTCATTGTTCATATACACTCAATCTTAAAGCCATACTAGAATAAACCCAATTGTTTCCCCACTTAAGCTTGTATCTACTATTAGGCATCCTTCCTCGTCGACATACTTGTCCAGCCATGCTTTAACCCAAACCCTCCGTTGCCGGCGAAGTCGGAGAAGCGAGAGTAGGATATATCTTAAGACAGGTCCACACATACATACTTCACAGAAAGTCTCCACCCGCTAACAGGAGACTGTACTGTCCTAGTCGCAAAGTAAAGATGACCCGATATGGCAGGAATGCCACGAATTCATGAACCAACATACGAGCCCATAACGATACCCAGACCAAACCAATACAGTGTTGACGAATACATCGTATAATCCCTGTCACTGCTAGTACAGCGAAGGATCACCTCGGCGGCTATGCAGATGCACCATCTTCGAATAGTCGTATGCAAGTTCATGAATCCTTGACGCCAACGGCGGTCGTGATATTCCTACCTGCATATGACATATGTAGAGATTTGATGGCTGTACTGGTAATACCGAATTCAAGATAATAATATCCATGTATTCAATGGTATCAGATTGACCACGAATTAACTAATGTATGTGTACAAAACAAGAAAAATGCAAACCTCAGATGAATGCCATCCATCCATCAACGCCAGTGGACTTTCAGTCCGAAAAAAAAAGACAAAAAGCAACCCGCAGAAACGCCATGCTAGTAGAAATGCTATCATACAGAAAAAAGAACCAACCACCCTGCACCATGCACCATGCACCATTGTAGAACAAACCACATCCAATCATCCCCCCAAACTCCGTCTCTTGAGTCTCCGTCTCTTCCGTTGCGACTGCTGAATAGAATCCTCATTTAGAATCTCCGGCGGCAACTCGAATTCCTGTTCCGCCGGTTCAGGAACCGGATATCCGAATGCGAGTGTTGAGCGGGACCCGCCGCGGCGGATACCGTTTGTCGCGGCGATGGCTGCTTCGCGGACGTGCCGTTGCCGGAAGAAGGATGTGAAGGGGCCGGTTCGGGGGGCTGGATTCCAGAAGTGGGAGAGGGAGGCTTGTTGGAGTTTGGGGGCGGGTTTTTGGGTTTTTGTTGGTGTTGGGGCTGGGGGTTGTGGGTGAGGTTTTGTGGGTGTTGGGTTGGGCTTTTTGCGTTTGGGAGTGGGTGTTGGTGTTGGTTCGGGGTCTCTGGTGTTGGTGTTGGTAGTAGTAATGGTGGTGTTGGTATTGTTGGTGTTGGGGGCCGGTTTAGAGATAGACTTGCGAGCAGCAGGGGCTGTCTTGCGCGATTTAGCAGCGCCAGCTGAGCGAGCTTCCTGATGGAGCTGGCGCGCAGCTAAGGCATCGATGTCACTTGGGTCTGGATCTGGCTCTGCATCTACATCTGGCATGCTTTGCATATCAGTCCCCGGTGCCGGTGAGCTATCCACGTCGTCGGCGGGGCGGGATCGTTTGCGCGAGTGCTGTCGGGGCTGGGCATTCGGTGCTACCTCGGTTCCTGGCACCGGGTGAGCTTTTTCCTTTTCCAGTTTTCGTCGACGCTCTTCGTCTTTCCATGCTTGGAACTTGTTGACCAGAGTGACTAGCTCTTGGATCAAGATATCGCGCTTCGGCTCATAGAGCTTCTTCTCGCTCTCATGGACGCCCGTCAGGCCCATCATGCGTAGCCAGTCATGGCCGCGTAGCTCGTCCAGGAGGCGCTCCAGGACTTGCTGTTCATGTTGGGCGCGGTTGCGCTCGATATTGCGGAGCTGTTTCTCCTGTCGTTCAAACTTGCGATGCGCGCGGAAATAGGTCTCTTCGCTCAGCGGGTCGATTGTAGGTGTGTTTGATGCGGGGTTGGGGAGGGTGATCTTTTCACAGTCGTAGAGCTTGAGTAGCGGGTTACCGAAAGGTGTAGGGTCGGGGTTTGAGCAGAAAGGTAGTGGTCGCGATAGATCGTCCACGAGAGTGATGGTTGTTTTGGCGGCGAGGAATTCTGTATAGTATTCAATATTAGCGATGCGCTCCATCCACTCCCAGGATGTCCAGTGACTTACCAGGTTCAGGGACTTCCAGACTGATAATCTGTTCATAGTTGTGGAAATACTGCGCAAGCTCGCTCTTGCACCGTGATCCGGTATCTGTTGAACGCAACGACCGTCTCCCCGACCGTGTGTCTACCGATGCAGGCTGCTCGTCAGGCGCCTCGGTCTTGTTCTCTCGCGTCGCAGTCGCGTCCTTCACAGCACCCTCTTTCTTGATCGCGCTCTCGTCGACGTCGGCCAGCGATCGATTCTCAGTGCGACGAGTCGTGCGGGTCACAGGCGAAACGGGCTTGACATTCGAGTCCACGTTCGCCGGGGTAACGGTGCGCTGCTTCGCGACCGAGGGCGCTGGAGAGATCGTGTCCAACGGATCTGGCGACTCATGCACGCCGCGCAGCCGATCTACGGCGGAGGGGGTTCCTTGATCATGCGGGACGCGTGGGGTCTTGGAGATGCCATTTCCGTTTAGACGTGTCGCCGGAGTCGCCAATCGCCCGACGGAGGCGACTGTGGCCACGGACGAGGAGGAGTCGCGACGAGTGCGATTGGAGGCGCGCGGTCGCGAGGGTTTCAAGGAGGTGGGACGGGATTTTGAGGTAGGATCTTTGGTGTCGAGACAATCAGGGGAGCTCTTGCGGTCGCTATTTTCGATGCGCGGTTTCTTTGTCGGCGGTGCTTGACTGTCGGCTTCTTCGGGCGCCCGTCGCACAGAGCGGAGGGATGACCGCGACAGGAGGGCCATTGTTGGGAGATCAGTTCATTGTGTGGTGGATGGGGGGAATTCCCTTTCCAAGGTTTTACAGGGATTGGATGAGTTATGGGCATGCGAGAAGTTCTTGGCGGAGGTGTTGGAGATGTTTTAAGGTGTTTTAAGGTGGTTTGTATATAAAGGTTAGGACGGTATGAGGTATTATCTATTGTTTTATGATTCTATTCAATATACAATGGTTTTGTTCTTCTTTCTATTCAGAATTAATAGAATCATCGTCTATTCTGAGACATAATAGGCAACGCCTACAATAGGTAAATCCATCACTCTACTTTCATTTTGCAGGTTCTAATAGACCATTCCCTTTGTTAAGTTTTTTAAGTAGGCTCTACTAAAAATGTAATATCTAGAATATCCCCAATATCCCCAATATCTCGGAAAACGACATACCCCCACGGCAGTGTGGGGGACGGCAATTCAACCATTGGCATTCCAGTCAATTCCAATCAATTCCCATATATGAGGGGGTTGAGAAGGCTAAGAGCTTCATTGGATATTCAAAGATGGAGTATGTCGAGTAATAGAAAGTAACATAGGGCTAGCTAGTAACAGTAATACTCACATAGCTCTGAGCACATTCAGGAGTATATATATCCAGATTGTAGCACAAGACCTCACACAAAGCCATCTCACCGATTTTGTGCTCCAAAGAGAAAGAGAGGTAACTAGGATACTCCTAATGAAAGTATATAAGTAAATAGTAAGTACAATAGTAGTATACCATCATATACCATCATATACCTCGGAAAAGTCAACCCCGCATAAAGCGTGGGGGGAGGGGGGAAATTGATGTCCGAATGGAAAAGCATCACCCACACATCAATGCCAAGTTTCAAATGCAAATCCACTCGGCTAATTCATAAAGACCAGTGGGGTGAACGTGGGGGAAGAGGATCCCTAGCTAAATAGCTGTGAAGATCCGCCAATATTGATCCTCCTCATTCCTCCAGTGATATTTGGTATGAACACCTCGGAAAAATAAGAGAAACTCACAAGTACTAACAAACCAAATAGACTGAACTCATCTCCTCCAAAATGACCAACGGAACCAACCGAAATCCCCTCCCCCACGGTGTCTACGTCCCCACCGTAGCATTCTTCAAACCCGACGAAGAAGTCGACCTCGCAACAGTCGAGAAACATGCTGTCTACCTCGCCCGCAGCGGGGTAACAGGCCTAGTAACCCAGGGCAGCAATGGCGAAGCCGTGCACCTAGATCGCGAAGAGCGCAAGGCCATCACAGCCGCCACCCGCCGCGCCGTCGACGCAGCCGGCTACACCAGGATGCCCGTGATCGCTGGCACCGGTGCCGCCTCAACCCGTGAGACGATCCAGCTCTGCCAGGACTCCGGTGCCGCAGGGGCCGATGCTGTCCTCGTACTCCCACCCAGCTACTACAAAGCACTCGTCAGCACCGAAGCCATGCACGCTCACTTCCGGGCTGTGGCCGATGCCTCACCCGTCCCTGTTCTCATCTACAACTTCCCCGGCGTGCAGTCCGGTCTTGATCTCAGCTCAGATGATATCGTCACGCTTGCCGAACACCCCAATATCATCGGATGCAAGCTCACGTGCGGTAACACGGGTAAGCTTGCTCGTGTTGCGGCTGCGAAGCCGGATTTCTTGACTTTTGGTGGTTCGGCCGATTTCACGCTTCAGACGCTTATTGCTGGTGGGGCGGGCATTATTGGTGGAGTGGCTAATATGATTCCTCGCTCGTGTGTGCGTGTTATGGAGTTGTATCGTGCGGGCAAGGTTCAGGAGGCGCAGAAGGTGCAGGCTATTGTTGCGCGCGCTGATTGGGCTGCTATCCATGGTGGCTTTATTGCTGTTAAGAATGGTCTGCAATCATACCGTGGGTATGGTGGTCTTCCTCGACGGCCGTGTGTTGTGCCTTCTGATAAGGCTGCGGCGGCCATTAAGGAAGAGTTCCGGGAGGGGATGGAGTTGGAAAAGTCGTTGGAGACGGTCTAATGGATTGAATAGATTAAATGATACCTAAGATCTGAGATTTGTTTAACTTTCAAGTTGTTCTGTTGATATGTAGATCGACAAGAGAGTGTGACTGTGTCATTTCCCCTGTACTTCCGTGAGTTCCGTAGCTTCCCCCCTCTTTTTACCGTGTCAGTTGCATATAGATGTAGCACTTTCTCCTCTTTAATTTCCCTTTTCCCTTTTAAGTCATTTACTGATTGACTTGAACTTGCCTGAGTGGTAGATGCAATGTAACAAGGGGATGTTTATTTGTTTTCTCCAATCTTCCTCAGGTTGCATCCAAGACACATTCCGAAGGATCGAAGGATCGGCAATGAAACTGGGCAATGAAACTGAATATAAATAGATCGGGCTATCTCCTTGCTTCACTTATTCTTTTTCTCATCATCGCTCAACTCATCAACATGAAGTTTGCCTCTGTCCTTAGTGCGCTCGGGGCCCTAACGGCTGTTTCCGCTGTCCAAGTGAATCCACTTCCGGCCCCCCGTAACATCACCTGGGGATCCTCCGGTCCAATTCAAGTCAACCACTTGCATTTGAACGGTAGTCACTCTGCTGTTGTCACTCAAGCTTGGGAGCGAGCATGGACAACCATCACTACCCTGCAATGGGTTCCGGCTGCCGTTGAAGCCCCTATCGTCTCCTACCCAGCCTTCCCTACCGCGACCCCTGTCTCCACTCCTGTCTCCAAAGCCAAACGCGCGCCCTCGGCAGCCCACAACGTCAATGTCCACGTGGTGGATAATGATGTCGATCTCCAACATGGCGTGGATGAATCCTATACACTGGTGGTGGCCAATGGCGGCATTCGGATCAATGCTCAGACAGTCTGGGGTGTATTGCACGCCTTCACCACCCTGCAGCAGATTATCATCTCGGATGGCAAGGGCGGCTTGATCATTGAACAGCCCGTTAAGATCAAAGATGCCCCGTTGTACCCCCACCGTGGTATCATGATGGACACCGGCCGCAACTTCATCACCGTTCGCAAGATCTTCGAACAGATCGATGGTATGGCTCTGTCCAAGCTGAATGTTCTCCACTGGCACTTGGACGATGCTCAGTCATGGCCCATGCAGATGAGCTCCTACCCCGAGATGACCAAAGATGCCTACTCGCCCCGCGAAATCTACACGGAGGAAGACATGCGTCGTGTGGTTACCTACGCCCGCGAGCGAGGTGTCCGCGTCATCCCCGAGGTCGACATGCCCGGCCACTCTGCCTCGGGCTGGCAACAGGTCGACCCGGAGATCGTGGCTTGTGCTAATTCCTGGTGGTCGAACGACGTGTGGGCGGAACACACCGCGGTCGAGCCGAACCCCGGTCAGCTTGATATTATCTATCCCAAGACCTACGAAGTCGTCAAGAATGTCTACGAAGAATTGTCTCGCATCTTCGGCGACAACTTCTTCCATGTTGGTGCTGACGAGATCCAGCCCAACTGCTATAACTTTAGCAGTCACGTCACCAAGTGGTTTGCCGAGGATCCCTCGCGCACCTATAATGACCTTGCTCAGTACTGGGTTGACCACTCTTTGCCCATCTTCCGGGGTGTCGGTGACCACCGCCGTCTCATGATGTGGGAAGACATTGTCGTCGCAACTGAAAGCGCCCACGATGTTCCCAAAGACATCGTCATGCAGAACTGGAATACCGGCGATGGTATTGGTAACATCAAGAAGCTCACCTCGGCCGGCTACGACGTCGTCGTTTCCTCCTCCGATTTCCTCTACCTCGACTGCGGCCACGGCGGTGCCGTCACCAACGACCCCCGCTACAACGAGCAGAGCAACACTGCCGGCGGCGTGACCTTCAACTACGGTGGCGGCGGCGGCTCGTGGTGCGCACCGTACAAGACCTGGCAGCGAATCTACGACTACGACTTCCTGACCAATCTCACTGCCTCCGAGGCGAAACACGTTATCGGTGCTGAGGCTGCTTTGTGGTCGGAGCAGATTGACGATGTGACCATCTCCAGCGCGTTCTGGCCTCGCGCTGCTGCGCTGGGTGAGCTTGTCTGGTCTGGTAACCGTGATGCTGCGGGCAGAAAGCGTACCAACAACATGACTCAGCGTCTGCTGAATTTCCGTGAATACCTCGTTGCCAATGGTGTTATGGCTACGGCTCTTGTGCCCAAGTATTGTCTGCAGCACCCTCATGCTTGCGATCTCTATAAAAACCAGACTATTATCTCTTGATTGTGGTTTGAGCAGGGCTTTTAGTGAACTTCACTTTTTTTTCCTCGTCTGTATATACTTAGTGTACGATACATATGTACCCAATACCATTGGAATTTCTTCCTTGATACATCTTCTGTTTAGTATACCATTCTCCCTCCACATTTCATCAACAACAGTAGCTGATTTAATATACTCAGCACCCTACACCAACGCCTCCCATGCATCAAATCCATACCCAATGCCAAATCAGGCACCAAACCCCCTCCCCCAGCCCGAATCAAAATCCAAACCCCGATTCCAACTCCAAGCTCTCCCCTTTCCATCTCCATCTACATCTCCATTTACCCATACCCATCAACCAAATACAATCCCCTTAACCCGAACAAACAAAAAGATCACAAGATCATCCACTCACCAAACCCCACAGACCCTCTCTTCCCTTACCAACCCAGCCAACCTCCGCACACTAAACCCCCAGAATCAAAACTGCCGTGCAACCCTCCGTCTTGGAACTCACCCTTCGGCCCCGTCCCGGACTTAGATGGCCTTCGGGACGGGCTTGCTGTATGCAGTATGCATTTCTAACGGGGTATGGAGTACACATGTGTAGGAGATATATGTACATGTATGTAAGTATAAGTAGAAGTAGAAGTATGTACCATGTACTATGTACACATGTTCGAGTACGCAGTACGCAGTACGAGTGTTCCATGCAGGTCATATCGATATGATATAATATCCTTAGCATCGACATTAGCATTTACAAAGTACCTGCGGTATTAATATGTACATGTAGGTATAAGGCAAAGGTACATAAGACATTCCATACCCCATCCCCCCTGTATCTGTATCTGTATCTGTGTATGAAGTGTTGCGAAGATACACACAAAGTCCCGTACCAGTACCAGTACCAGTACCGCGCCCTCGGAGCAAACCAGCTCATTCCAACAACCCTGCTCGAAGCCCAAACTTGAACCCCAGTATGTCGATTCAGACCGGGCTGAGCTGGGGTGGGGGTTTGGGTGGTTGCTCACGTGTACACGTACATGTACATGCAGAAAGCAGGACGGACATATGTTGCACAGATGGGGCGCTGGGAATGACAAATTGATGGGTTGAGAGAAACAGATGAGTGGGTGGATTGTTATCTTTAATTTTCTTTTTTGCTTGGCTGGGGTTCGTCGTATGTTGTACATGTGATGATTTGTGGCGATGGTTCTTGTTTTGGGTGCCATGTTTTGGGTTAGAACGGGGATTTATATAGGTTGGGGGTTGGACCTGGAAATACTGCTTTATCTCCCTTTTCGTATTGTACTTGAGAATTAGTTAATTGGTCTTCTTTGTACCTTTGCACCTTTGTACCTAGTTATTTACATTCTTCATCGGAGGTATTCGGGTACAAATCCTGGCTTCTACATATCATGTGTCCATACAAATATGTACCGACGCTTCCATGGTTCGCTGTGCTAGGAGATCGGGAACTGATCTCGCATATTTGTATACGGAGGGGAGTACAAACACGCGGTTGTTCTGTGTAACTGGGTATTCGTGTTATTGGAGTGGGTTGGGTTTTGATGTTCGCCTAATATGGACGCTTTGGGGGAAGTAATCTTCCATCCTAGGAATGGGTTTGTTTAGTTTTAGTCCAGTATGTAGGTACTTTGTTTTAGGCTGCGTTACATTGAAAATAGGAGTATTTGGTAAGTATAATCTTCTGTCTTTGACTTTGGTTTACGTCTTACACGGCGTGGATTAAAGGGTGAAATAGGTTTCTGTATCACAGTCGTGTTTCAACGTGGATCGGGGTCCTTTTCCTGTTATGTGTTCTTGGCTTGTGTTTCATGCAGTGGTGCGGGTTCGTATAATGCATGTCTGGTATATCATATGGTATCAGTGGCTAGGGTGTTGAGATGGTGTTTGGGTTGAGGTTACTCCTTCGCAACATATATCAAACCGAAATGGTCGGAAATATATATCGACATGACGAACAAGAAAAATTCAATCGTTGACAGCCATTACAAATTGCTAATAGGTCTTAATCTTACGTTGACTCCCATCTCGCCTTGGTTACTTGTTACACAGCATTGACCCCAAGAACCAGGTAAGTCTGATCGCGGGTGTGGGCCACGACCAAATAGAAGGTCTCGTGTTGGCCGAGGTGACAAATCTGGATCTGCGTATTTGGCAGGACTGCGGAGAATTTGCGGCAATTTGCATCTACATGGGAGTCCCCTGGTGTGTGTGAGGTGTTTCATAACATATCCTGGTCGATTCTGACGTGCGTATGTATGTATTGCTTGTCAGGGCCGCAGGGACGGTGTCGATATTGCATGGAAGTCCTTCTAGAAGTCAACCTTGTCGTTCGATGTACATCTGGTCTAGGCACGTCTATGTCGGGATTCGGCGAATGGTATCTCGTGGTTTTGAGTCTGGCTATACACACATGTTCGAGGTGACAAATTGGGACCCCGACTCGAGACAAGGCACAAGCCCCAAGAGAAGATACAGACATATTCCATGCTGCACACCGAATACCATTGATCCCCAATAGCCAACCTGCTTATCAAAAGCCCGAGGAGCATGGGGCGATGCCTATGGTGTGGGCTGCCCGGGTATACACCGTATAAAACCCAACATAAGCAGCGGACCGAGCTCAGACCGTGAAGATCCCCCACAAATCAACTCACGCCTTAACGCTCAGAGTATACGTACCTGCTCGATATACGCCACAAGTCTCAATCCCAGTGTTATCATAGGGGTGCCTGACCGCGTATACATACCCCTCCTACACACCAAGTCCACCAGGCAAAAGTAAAGGCCAGACCCTGCAGCACCACACCACCAACCCGGGTGCATCTGCATCTGCATCTGCCGAACTATCTGATCGCCCAACTATAGAACCTAATCACAATCAAAAACCTGATCGACAGCATACGATGCACCCTATGTAAACCCGGGTAGGTCTAACCTTACCAGATGATCCACTAGAGGAATTCGTCCTACCACACCCACACCTTCCGCGTGCTCGTCCTGCGCGCTCAGACCAATTGCACCCGGGTTTCTATCTGCACCCTATATTTCCAGCGAGACGGATGCAGATGCGAACTTATGCACGCGGGCGCAGATACGAAAACGAATGCAAAGACTCGAGACAAATTTCCTACCAGTTACGTCGGAGCGCCTGATTTCCACATTCAATTAATTGTGGACTGTGGCATCCTTAGTGTTACCCAACGTCATAGAAAAAGAAGATTGTAACACCGCCTCAATGAGTGGAGTGAAGGATCTTTGCGTCATCTTCGGGGAGAGCGAAAGGCCTCCCCCATAGGACGGGAAGAGTGGCTAGTGAGAGGTGGGGGGAGGGTTAGTGGATGTGGATTTTGATTTTTCGCTTCTTTTGGCTTCTTTTTGTTTCTTTCATTGTGGCACAGTCAAGTTTTGTACTGTAAAGACTTGTAAAGACTTGTAAAGCTAGGTAAAAGCACAATTGGGGATAAACACGTATCTTTGAGTGGAGATGTGTGATCCACATAATTGTTGCTAGTGAATCCTTTGCATAAATTTTACATTAAATCACTGCTTCGCTTCGCTTTTACTCGGGATCGACATGCCAAGTTAAGATCCAAGGTGACAGATCAAAATGATTAAATGGGTCGGGTGGATTGTGTGATATATCCAATCAAAACATTATAAACCCGATCGGGGCTTGGGACATATATCCGAAATTGATAGCATTCATACCATCTGCTTCCCGAGATCCCGTGCAATGTCGATCATTAGGGTATATTGTATAGGGGTAATCTCCAAATTAATTTAAGGATACATACAATATAGGAATACTCCATCTAGATCGTGCATACGCACCAAGACCCTCCTGCCTATTGCGTCCATGTCGAAATTGACGGATACTTGATTGGAGTACTGTGGCTTGACTAGTCATTTCACGTTTTGCTCTTATCCTATACAATATATTGTTTGTTTATACGCGATACTCGAAAGGGGAGCATGGAGCGATTCTAGGTACAGGTAATAAACAACACATGTCCGACATGCAGGGAATATCACCTGGGGGACCTCCCTAGTAAATTTAGGACAAGATACGCGAGATGTGCTATCAATCTACCCCCGGACCTGCCAACACTTCTCAAAATGCATCTGCCTCGGCCACAGGTGGCACAGTGTAACGCATTTCCCTCGAGTTTATGACGGGTTGGAAGATATCCACAACATATCCCTCTTTGGCCGGCTGTGATACCTACTCAGAAATTAGAGATCAGATGATTAGATCCTAGCTCTAATCTAAAGAATAACCCCATAATCGAGTCTGTGGGTACGTCGTATAGCCCGGTATGGAGTACTCCGTACGGAGTAAACTGGGGGAACTTCAACCTGATCGGCAAGCCACTTATTGTATGACCAGCGAGAACTGATTGGATAGATAGCAAAAGGCCAGATTGTTTGATCTACGATAACCAATAGCAGAAACAAGCTCCTGAATCAGGCCCCTGTTCGGCTGGCGGGTGACTGACTCTACATTCGACTGGGATTAATAGCTTGGCCCCCTTTCCCAAAGTTAACCTTGCATAGATTGTGTCGTCAGTGGCCGGCACGTAGGCATATGATTGGATGTGTTTTACCCCTCCTGGGCGAACACCCAAAACCCGTGAACACGTCGATCAGAGCCCGGGTGACGCTATCACTGAGGTGGTCGCATCTGGAAATGAGGAGTAAAGAATTAGGAATACGGCAGACGTAGGACGAATGATTCCAACGTAAAGAGCAGGAGCTGCACTGTTACGTGTAAACTGCCGATATACTCAAGTACATTTGTATTTCTCTTCGTTTCTTAAAACTTAAATGTTGCAGTCCCACATGAAGTGATAATCATGTCCCAACCACATGGAACCGTGGAGCGAGAGCATCGGACCGGCACCCACAGCACGGCAGCTTACCTTGCCTTGCCTTGCTTGGGGATGGGACCAATAGCATAGTCTGAATTTCGGGATTTCACGTGCGTCGCGCGGTTGTGAGACAGACAGGGAGATCCCTGGTTGATAGAAGATAACGTATGTCAATACTGTGTTAGTTTTGGTGTAGGTACGCTGAATTGTGCATGTCACCTGCCCTTAAGTCCCCATGCAGGGGTGTCGCCCTTAACACCCCCTGACGCCCCTATTTACAGGGGTGCTGATAGGCAGATTGTTGTCAGATGATAAAGAGGCAAGCAAGCTTTTTGGGGGATGATTAAGATAGACTAGTAATAGGGCTAATATGCCATTTCTTCATTTTGAATCCCCTGACAGAGATAGAGATATACTACGCAGACCACCTGGGTAAGTACCGCGATAACATTGGTCAGACCAAATTCAGGATCGCCTGAGTAAATGGTGCACGGAGTACGCCATACTCCGTATAGAGTATCTACGGCCCGGGCTCCGTTCACTTGGCAAATATATCGGCTTTTGGCAGCGACATAACCTGTAATGTTGCAATCAATACGGGGTAGTGAGACTAGTTCACCCTAAACCTTCTGAACAACCTCTCGGGATAATGGCTTATCCTGTGGAGACTGCACTCTGGTAATTATTCTCCTATATTATATAACTCTAGGCTAATTTGTACCACGTTCCAAACTAAACAGAAACTAACACTAGCACAGATATCCTCATATCCCGCCCTTGCCACGTGAACAAAATATGTACCAAGTTCGCCCGGGTGGAAAGCATAAACCGCTCCACCCTCCGGTCCGCTTCCGCCGGGAAAATCCAGACAGATCCCAGGGAAGTGACTACAGAGCACATAAATCGGGTATTGCAGTACATGATATCGCACCGTACGGAGTAACGTTGCAGAGCATGCGAGCCTAGCCAGTTAAAGCCCGCCAAGCACCAAAGTCGGCTAGGAAGAGCGAAGCATGTACCTATACGAGGCTTGGGGGCGGCCCCGCTATCCCCACGCGGCTTAGTGTCAAAGCCTGGGTGATTTTAGTGTTGGTATGATAGCGAGTTGGGCCCGGGGAGAGCGTTAGTTTGCATATGGCTGCAATTCGAGCACGGGGAGGATGTAGATGTGGATATGGATACGAGAGAAATTTGCGCCGCGCAACGTTGGGTCGAAGGGCTTACAAGAAGAAGGGTGCAGGCAGGTCTAGATCTTGGGATCGTCGGAGTCGCTGTTGGAGGCTCCATCTACTGCGCACCTACGGAGTACTCCATGCATTGTTCTTGAAAAAAGTATTGTGGATCTTTCCAACTGTGGGATCTACGCCATAGAGAATGGATGATTGAAATTATTGAAAAATCGAGCGTGTTGGTGATATATTCTTTTGATGGCATGGCGCAGTCGCGGCCATTCCGTTGTACAGCTTACAAGGGATCCCCGGTGCCTTCTAGAAAGCTTGCAATTTACACAAGGAATAACCCTGTACATATGTTATAAGTCTGGTTATTTGTGGCGCGCGGTTGAGGTCCACAAATATCGCTTCTTGAAACATCCGTCAAGTACTCTGTACCGGGAGAATGGATCCGAACCGACCAGACTGATATCAAGTTACGGGTGTGAAAATTCAACAAGTTGGGTATTTGTTGGAATTGGAAGGCAGGGATTGCTGTCTTTGAATGCGGCAAGTCAACAGCGCTAAATGCCGGATAGACCTCTTTGTACAAGTTGGGAGATGATTGTTGGAAAAAGACGCAATAGTACAAGTCCTTGTGAAGCGCTTATTCCAAGTCTGATAGGGGCTATACAATAAAAATGGCGTTCATGGGGGCCACCAACCCTGTCCACACACATGGCCAAGATTTGGGGTCCGGAATGTTTACATCCAAACAATAAAACGATACAAACCAAATGAGGAAGGACTGAATCGAAATAAGCATGGATGTGGTATGGTAAGTTCAAAGTTTGTACGACTATCAGCGGGGACCAAATAAACCATGAACCATGACTTCGCCGACCACTTTGCCAACTCCAGAAATGTAACCATATGGATAAGAATAATAAACATGCATCGAAATAGTTTTAGTTTTTTATGCCGTGCACTTGCATGTGTTCCTAAAAAAAAAAAACTTACCTGCCCAATGCGGAAGTCCCACACCAGAGTGGGTTGTCTGTGCGTGGACGATCGCCTCGTTGACGTTGATCTTCTCCTCTTCGGGGGTGGGGGGAAGGTTTAATCCCTGCCCGCCCTCGTGGTGTTTCTAAAAACAGAAGTAAAACATGGTGAAACAACCGTGTCCTACCCACTCCTCCTGTAGGGCTTAGGGCCGCTGTTGGTATGTACGATGCTGCGAATAGCATGAGAGGCTCAACTTTGGGCTCGGTAGTTGGCCGAGTAGGTTCAGGGTCAGTGGTGGACTGAGTTTAGAACCTTGGAATCTCGATGTGGTATTTTTGGATTTTTACTGCACCTGCGATGTTTAGCCGCTTGCTTTTTATTCTTGGACCTGTTTTGGTTTTTGGTAATAAACTACGAAACTGGGGGATTACCAAGCTCTGGGGGATGACATTTGCCACTCTGGAGACCATCTCTGGCCCGAGGGTGATCCGAGCACGAATGACAAATATTGAAGTTGGAAGTACCTAGGTATGTATCTAGGTACCTATGTAGGTACAACAAGTACAAGTACAACAAGTATAACAGGTACAATGGACCTCGGGATATAATGTGGTAAAAGAAAGCTGGCAGTTCCATGGTTCCGTTCGAGTTAACCATGGCTCCCGGACTATACATGCACCCAGGTACATAGGTACACATATACACCTCATTTCCCAAACGCCAGCATCGACGCATTGGGCATCTCTCATCCACCAATCTTGGATGGGTGCCATCAAAGCTAATTAAGAGCCTCTTTGCTTGTCGTATTTTTTAAATTTCGTTATGGTGGACCTACAGGGGAAATCTTCGGAGTCGCCGGACTGGCCTCCCTTTTGGCATACATGTTATCTCACTAGGGCCAATATCCTACCTCAAGTCTCAATTCCGGAAGCGGGCGGAAATACGGCCATCCCGATGCCGTGGTGACGGTTGGATCTTGGCTACTCTAATAATCCTCGTAAGCAAAGAAGAGCATGGAATGTCAGATTCAAATGCGTGGCTTTGCATGTGTTTCAGTATTTTAGCGGGGATGTCTAACAAGTTGGGGGCCAAAAGGAAAAGGGGGATAGTAAATTCCACAAACGATTGGATCAAGTAGGATACCTCCATCACACGTGTGAAGGACTGACAGCCTCAATCAAGGGCCATTTCTTGGTGCTGACTGGCTGATGCGCTTGAAGACGTTTTTGGGTGTAGGTTTGACGTGGACGTTGAAAATCACCAGTGAAGACAAATTATCTGTTTACATACATATTCTTGTACGAAGTACGGAGTACTCCGTAGCCATTCATCATTAGGATAATTATGGTTAACGGGAAGTTAGCGTCTGCAATTATGAACCCATTGCCCGGGTAGGTACATATGTCAAAACCTGGGCGAAAGGCAAATCCCTTGATGCCGACCGCCAGTTTAACTAGGCCAAGGCTTTCAAACCCGCAAAACCTGGGTAAAAGAATCGGTCAAACCCAACACACGGGCCGGATATGACTTCATTCCCCCAGTCTAGCATCTAAAAATTTAGACTGTGCATACATGACTGTTAACTAGTCTGGGAATATAATAGATCCATTTAATGCACGGGGGTTTTACCACCGGGATCGCCGATAAATACGAACTCCCCCAGTCAGCGGTGTAATTTATCCAGCTGCGCCTTGATTTTCAGGGATGTGGAGCAACAAATTCCCTATGTTGTTTGGCTATGTGACGAATTCCAAGAACGCCTTTTTTCGCTTATGATTGGCACAGACCCGTATGGGTCTGTGGCTTAGGCATACATATGTGGCGCTAGCTGTATTTCGGTGCCAAACACGGACACTCCGAATGACAGCTCGCACTCCTCCCCTGTACCGGCTAGGGCTATATGGCGTAATTAGTGTGGATAGTCTACTAGATGAATATGCTCAATGGGAAATGCGGAGGGGGGTTCTAAGGGGCCGAGAGGGGTTCTGGTTTCTTTTCCTGGTACGGAGTAATTTAATCCCCTTGGTGTTGTTTTGTCAACACCATATTAGTTGACTAGTTAGTTAAGGGATGGGACATTAATAATCAAACCCATATTAATCTGCAATTGCATCTCGGACTTTGACTTAAAAATGAGAGAAATGTCACTTTATCACCGTGCATCCGGGAAAAAATAGATTGACATTCATACATCCATTTTGGGTAGACCCACCATTAGTTTTCTTCGGATATGCAACACCCAGTGACCAAGGGATGTACGAGATTTATCTGTAGACATACGACGTATGCCGTGACAGGTTAATGGTATCTTGTGAGTTGTAAATACAACAAGGAGAGGAGAACTACTGCCCTGATTTACTATTTAGGAAATGGCGTAAAAGGCAACCAAGAGAAGCAGGCCAAATCATGATCGCCAAAAAGAATGCGGCTCTTGTACAGTAGCCGAGGAAATCCGAGGAGAACAATCGGAAAAAGAATTTAATCTTGATAGAACATGCTGTAATGATCGCCTGTCATGGTGTACTAATAAGGAATAGCGGGTGAAACAGACACGAACCCCCACCCAGCCGACCGCCCTAGGAATGCCCACCAAGTTCTCGGAAGGCCTTTCAGGGCTGTGATTGGAGGGGAGTTAGGAATCCCTCATTTCATTTCTCATTGGGCCGTGATACATGGGCCAATCACCCTCTGGGCACGCGGTTGGCCTGCCGAGTTATGGAGGAGACGCTAAATGAATGGGGTCCCGTCACAGATCGACCGAACTCGTGGAATTTCGATTTGTATTTGTATTTGTGTGTTATATGTATGGAGTACGGAGTACTCCGTATATTGTACTGTCCTTCCTTTCTTGTCTTTTCTTACATTCCCCAATACTCATCCTTGTCCTTTTTTGCTTCCTAGTTCTCCCAGAAAAAGGGTACATCCCCAGATCTGGGTCTATTATACTTTCTGCTTGTCTGCTTGTCTTACTTTATGCTTGTATACTAACCCGCCGTCCCGCTCTTCCTCCCACCATGATTTGATGTAAAGAGAGTTGGACGGGTATGGAGTAGTTCGACCCGTACTGGCGGGATAGAACATTTTTGATGAGTACAATATAGATATTTTCCCCCCCTTAAGGTGTTGATTTCCATTCTATACCTTGGTAAGCCGGTCCACACGTATATCCGTATATGCATACCGGGGTGACGAGGCTAAAGAGGGTCTGGGGGAAAAGGGGTCGCCAAGACCACGGGAGCGAGCCCCTACTATGCAGAACGGAGGCGCCGATGACAAGAAAAATCGCAATTAATCATTATGCTCCGTATATATTGCAATTCATTCTCGTGCAACGGTCGACATTCTGACAGGAGGCTTTTTTCCTGATCCCCGTCAAAATCTAATTTGTGTTGCAGAGGTTTCGAAGCAAAAGGACCAGCAACTTTATAATTGCTTTTCATCTCAATATGCGCCATGGACCAATTTAGTTCTTATGAGCACGATGGACGATCTATCTCAAATGCAGGTACTTTGGGAAAAACCAATATTTTCTTCCACCGGAGTTCCGGAATAGATATTCGAAAATCGTACATATCTCGTAGGGCGGAATGAACCAAAAGTGGATAAAGGGAGAGCTGTCAGAACATAAGGACTATATAGTGGGTTATATATATTGACTATTGACGGGATCGAGGTTGGGCGCCTGATGAAGGCTGAGCCAATGGCCTAGACACGGAGTACGGGGTACCGTGCATATACAAAATAGACTGTACACAATTGTCTTTGATTTGAAATGTCTGATAGAGTAGATAGAGGTACTCCGTACAATATTATTAATCAACAGTAATTACCTAGGTACCTACCTAAGAAGAATCGAATAATAGACCAGATATAGACCCATGTTCGAGGATTCCCATGTGCAGATAATAATAATAGTCCGATCCAATTTATCTGCATGGGCGCTAAGTTTCCCTGTCCCTGTTCACAGCCACGGTCAACAGGTTCGTGAGAATACGGTATGTAATGGTATATAATGGTATATAATGGTATTATATTTATTATATTATATTTTTATTTTGTTGTTTTATGTATTATATATTATGTATTATAATATGTATTATGTATTATTTGCTTTTTTCCCTTTACTCTGGAGTAGATTTTCCTTTTCCTTTTTTATTTTTAATTCAATTCAATTCAATTTTCTATTTCTTTTTTCTATTTCTTTTTTTTTTTTAAAGAAATAATAAAAAAAATAAAAATATCACTCTAGACACAAGACTATAACTAACTACTGTAGGGCGGGCCCATCGTCACCATTTAACAATGCTTCCTCCTCTTGGATAATCTATAATATCCTCTCCTCCCTCCCCCAAGTCTGTCATGAATTTATATCACTCGATCTAGTACAATCCTCGATTTATTTCGGGCCGCTTATCAAACCTTGTCTCCCTCGACTCTTGATCGACATTGCTTCACTACCCGTGTCTGTGGAGTTGCAACTTGGATGTTACCTCCCTGCGCGATATAGTGTACCTCCTTCCCTCCTTGCATGAGAACCTATTCTCTCTGTCAATTGCGCACGTTGCCTCATTTTCGTGGTCGTCTTTGGTCAGCCGAGCGGGCCGCGATCTTACCCAGAAACCTTATCACCGGTAAGTCCATGCGTCGCAAAATTGCAATTCTCTATGTACTGACTATCTTTTTTTTTTTTTAAGGATCGCCATCGCGCATTGCATTGCTTAACCAAGGAGATGACGACTTTTGAATCCCAGCCCGATTTCACTCTGTTTCCTTTCCACACTCGTTCCAAGATGATGGCCGAAGCTACCAGGCCTAAACAACTCCCATACTTCGACCCCATGACCATGGATCCCTCTATGTTCTCTTTCCCCGTTGAGAGTCTTCCCAACTACACACAAGGCCATGAGATGTCCCATGCTTCTAATTCCTACTACGATACCCACCCGTTGTTGGAGTCTTTAGATCTGCAAAACCCTACATATTTTTCTTCTGTACCAGCCACACCCCCTCCGATTTCTGCCTCTCACTCTACTGAGCCATATATTCCCACCGGATCCGCCGCCTCAGGGCAGTCCATTGCTAGCGCATCTTCTTCGGCAATGGGATCACCATACTCAGGAACCGCGCATGCCTTCCAGGAGAATTGGGTGAATACGAACCACGGATTGGGGTTGCCAGCCGCAGTGATGAACGACCTGTTCTCGCAGGAGTACATGGGAAGTACGTTGGACATGGATTTGCCCTATCAAGAAAAGTTCCCGGACCCTTTTGTCGGTATGTTTTGATAATCAATCGCAAAAGCTGTCTGGTATACTGACAATGCATACCAGATCCCTCATTGATCCAACCGGCGCAACAAGGCCCTGGAATCACCCCGATTATCTCATATCCCGACCAACCCACCTCATCCTACTCAAACGTCCCACCCAATTACATTTCCCACTCTCCTGCCCCATCGCCTCTCCCATATAATGACATCCCAGACCACCACACCTCCCCACGCTCACACCCATTACAACACACTGGACCATCTCCCCTCATGGTCCCACACAGGTCGCATTCACGACCCCTCTCGATCTATGATCGACGATCGTCCATCTCGTCAATTCATTCCCGACGCTCGCAACACAGCCCGGCGCTGAGCAGCATCGAGCCAGACGAAGACACCAAAGAAAAAGGCCGCTGCCCACACCCCGACTGTGGCCGAGTCTTCAAAGACCTGAAAGCCCACATGTTGACTCACCAGTCCGAGCGACCAGAGAAGTGCCCGATCCTGAACTGCGAGTACCACATCAAGGGCTTCGCCCGCAAGTACGACAAGAACCGCCACACCCTGACCCACTACAAGGGCACAATGGTATGCGGTTTCTGCCCGGGCTCCGGCTCCCCCGCGGAAAAGAGCTTCAACCGCGCCGACGTCTTCAAGCGCCACCTGACCTCAGTTCACGGTGTGGAACAAACCCCACCAAACTGCCGGAAGCGCAGCCCCGGAGTAGCGAAGAAGGGCACCAACTACAGCCCCGACGCAACAGGAAAGTGCTCAACCTGTTCATCGACCTTCAGCAACGCGCAGGACTTCTACGAGCATCTGGACGACTGTGTTCTCCGCGTCGTGCAGCAAGAAGAGCCATCGGAGGCCATCAACCAGCAGCGTTTGGCAGAGGTCGCTTCAGACGAGGAGGTCAAAAAGACCATGGAGAAGCATCAACTACTTGACGCGCCTGGCTCGGTCGACCAATTCGACGATTACGAAGACCAAGACGACGACGATAACCACGACCCCTCCAACTGGCGCGGTTTGAAGACCAAGCCTAGATCATCCAAGGGCAACATCCCCGCCTCCCGGCCTATTATCGGCTCCGGCAATGCCATCTCCAAGAATTCCTCCAAGGCCCCCCGCACTGTCCCAACCCGTCGCCGCAATAACCGCGGCAACTACCCCCAGTCCTGGGGGTGCCCCAGCAGCAGCATGAAGACCAAGAAGCGTGTTCTGTGTGTCTTTGATGGCCAGCGCCGTCTGTGGAAAGACGAGATGATGCTCAATAACGAGTACGAGGTCCGTATGAGACTCCCCGGCGCCGGCGATGGCACAAACCGTGATGCCTACATCACCGATCTGGATGTCGAGACGTTGAAGCGTGCTGAGGGTGTGCTGAGTGCCACTGAGGAGGAGCGTGGTCCTTGGATGAACGGTCCTACGTCTCATATTATGGGTCAGCCGGCGATGTTATTGCCAGAACTGTCCCATGACGATGAGATTTCCATCAATGAATTAATGGCTTAAACGACTTCCTTTTGTGTTTTTCCTTTTACTCCTTCTTACTCCCTACTACTCCCTATCTTGCTTCTCCCCTTCGTGTCTATTTTTCTGTCTCATTTTTCCGTACAGCAGTGGCGTCTTGATGAGCGATTTGTCTGAATGCGGCTTATGGATGATACCTTGGGACTGATACGTTTGAATGACTTCTGCTTTTCTGTCTGTTTTGTCTTCAGGCTGGTTATGTGCCTGTATGCCAGATCCTGCTGGTCGGGATCCTACCAAGACACTATTAATTGGAAACTAAAATTGAGTGTCTAATTGAAAATTTATAAACAAAAAACATTCCATCTTATAAATTCCTTGAATAAACAACTGTATAGTGTAAACAGTACGAAAGTCTAAGAGAAGGGAAAAGGTAGAACCCCGCCGATCTCCCCATGTTCTGCCATCTCCCCCGGTCTCAACTCCATTCAACCTCCACGATGCAATTAGGACTTTCAGAATCTCTACCCACCCTCGTCGCAAGACGCTTTACAGCTGCTAAAGATACCGGCCATCTCGTGTTCTCCTCAACCCACCTCTCCATCATCAATGCCGCAGGGATACCAGTGAGTGACGCTAAGACTCCGACCACGGCAGTTCTAACCCGCAAACCCAGTACCAACTTCGCTACTGCCCTGCCCTGGCAAAGAAACCATCCAATTTGAAACCCGACAATGGCCCGAAAACACCAAAGCCCGATCCTTTCGAGAATCCATCTCCAGATCTTCTGATCGCCCAGTTCCCGCCCGAGAACCCCGCCTACAACCTCATCCTCAACAAGTTCCCCGTGATCCCAAACCACTTCCTCCTCGTGACAAAAGACTGGCAAGCGCAGACAGATATCCTCGACAAGCCCGATCTCGAAGCTACATACGAGTGTTTAAAAGCCTGGAACACCAACGACGATGGCTCTCAATCCGCAACCGCCTCGTCTTCAAAGAGCCTCTTCGCCTTCTTCAACTCCGGCGATGACAGCGGCGCAAGCCAACCCCACCGCCACCTCCAATTCCTCCCCGTCGAAGCAATGCGTCAGCCAGGCTCGGAGTCCTGGCACCCGCTGATCGACCTCCTCACCTCCCACCCAACCTCCCACCCAACCTCCCCCTCCCCAACACCGAAGTTCCAGCATCTGCCAGGTCTCCCCTTCGCCCACTTCGCCCTCCAAATCCCTCCAAACCCCTCCGCCGAAACCCTGCACGCAATTTATCTCACTCTCTACAAGGCCGCGGCCGCAGCGACGCGCGGACGAACACCGAGCCAGGACACTGAGTCCCTCCCCACACAGGGACCAGCGTCTATAAGCTACAACCTGGCCATGACCCGCTCGACAATGATGATCTGTCCGCGCAGACAGGAGACGGCGCTTGTTCCCGTGGACAGCGCGGCGACGCGCGATATCGTTGATCCCGGCGTGCTCTCGCTGAATGGTACTATCCTTGCTGCGACGCTGATGGTCAAGGCCGAGAGTGAGTGGGATTCTTTGCGTGAGAATCCGGAGCATTTGACGCAGGTTCTTGCTATGATTGGATATCCTCGTACGGACGCTCCTGGGCCTTCGCTGTGAATGGTCTTCTGGGGTTGTTGTATAGCTGCGCGGTGGATGTGGTAGAATATTTGCATTGCCTGAATCAAATACCCGGGAATGGAATTTATTGGGTGTATATAAATTGAATACATATTGTAGTGGGGAGGCAAGCTCTCCACTACGCCCAGCACGCATTACCCTCGCCTTCTTTTCCTTTTAGTTTAATGAGTTGTTATATAAGCATTGAGGTTATGAGGTTACGAGGTTACAAGTAGCAGATAGAGACAGATTGAGAATACACACTCCTACACCTCTCTGAATCCACTTCCGGGACAGTGCACCTGGGTTCCCTTGTATGCAAAGTTGGGCATGAAGCTGAACTACAAGTGCTGAATCGACCCGTATGCCGTAGAGCATACAGCCTTGAGCGTTCCCCTCTTCAATATCTAGTCTTGTATTTTTAGTCTACATGATATCAAAAAGAATTTCATCAAGTTCTTCCAATGGAAAATATCTACATACCTTGTTCTTATATGCTGCATACACATGGAGAGAAGTTAGAAGATAGAAGAATCTGGATTCTGAATATGCGAGGACAAAACAGAGAGAGGTCTCAATCACCAAGGACAATGTCCCAAGTCACTGCCCGCATAGTACCCGAAGCATCTGGCAATCCACCGAAGCTTCCAAGGTTCCCCCAGGATACCAGTAATGGGTGCGTGGTACAGGTAGGTAAAGGTTGTGGGAAGCAACCATGTTAGCCACAGGGATGAGAGACGACCTTTCTTAGGTGCTTATACCATCGGCTCATCAATAGACTTGGAAGACAATCAATATGCCAGGAACACTGATTGCTGTCAGAGAAAAGCGAATGGCGCCGACGCCCACAGCAGTCAAGCCAACCAACAGCAAAGCCACTGTACTAGCCAAAACATCCATGAAAATTCATATTCACTCTGTTCAGATATATCCATCCTACCAGTTCATCACGATATTTCAAGGACCAGAAATAGATCAATGATCGAAAGGACCAAGGAGGAAATAAGATCTTTGGAAATGTGGAACCTTGGTCCAAACTTGTGTAGGGAAACGGGAGTGTGATAGTTTGATACTTTCCCAGTTCCCTCCTTTTCGGTGGATGGCGTGAACCCCGAGCTGGGCCAAACACGAGCTGTGAGAATCAAGACGCAAGAAGCGGAATAAACAAAGGTCGGCAGATGTTGAAGGCGGAAATAAAGAAGATACCCCCGCAGAAACGAACGCCTTCCTAGATAGGCAGGTGCCAGGAGGGTCGCACGTGACTCCAAGAACCCCAACTGCTTCTGTCCATTTGTTTGTAGAGCGGCCGAATCGATTTCGGAAAACGGGCGGGTAATGGTGCAAGTATACTCTGATAGACACGATCTTAGTCTAGCAGATGTAGCTTTCGCCGACGGTCTTTGATGTAGATCTGATTGAAATGGGAACATGCCGCTGGGTGCACGTGACCCCACGAACCCCAATTGCTTCTATACATTTGTCTGTAGAGTGGCGGAATCGATTTCGGCAAACGAGCGGGTACTGCTGTAAGTAAGCCTGATAGACGATCTTAGTCTAGCAGATGTAGTTTTCTCCGTGAGTCATTCGAGATGGAGCTGATGAGAGGTCATTTTCTTGCCGGATATCATGAAGTAGATTGTATGCTGCTTGCCATGATGGTAGAGTTGTGACCTATCGTAGAGGTTCGGGATCTCACATCGTCTGCAGCCCGATGGCTGCGGTGATGTTCGTCAGTTCTTCGCTTCGTAGCGTGCATCGTGGGAGGGGATGACGGTTTAATTGGCGGTTCCGTTTATCTTGGCCGCCACCTGGGCGTAAAGGTAGTGGAGATTAGATCTAGTGGAGGTGATGGTATGGAGGCTTCTGTTGTCGGCCAGAATGAACTTTGGTAAAAGTGAAGTCTCGTAGGTGCGTTCTTTTGTCGGAGGCGAGGGTGAATGGGCTGGTCGCCCCATTTGAATAAAAGTGAATCGCTATCAATGTATTCATCGCCGGGGGCGACGGCAATGGGGGCAGTACCTGGCAACTATCTCGTATAATCGGTCTGGGATCTGTTCTCCAAGAGTTATACTTCCTAGGCTACTAGGCCTAATGCATACGAGCCCGTATTTTCACATGATAGATCCTTGTTCTGTACGGAGTATACTGGATTGACTTCACCTACCAAGTTTCCACCTGATAATTATTAGCTGTGAGTTGTGCCGCCAGTAGTCAAATTGATCTGTTAATTTTCCCCATTGTACCCCATAAACAAAACCAACAATCCGATAATTCCCCGGACGCGAAAGTGAAACATTTGACTAACAAGATGCACTGCACTGACTCATTACACAAGAGCTTTCATGCTTTATCCTCCCAATTTAAGACAACTCGCTAGACAGGGGTCCGTGGCCGGGCACTGTACTCCGTATGGGGCGTAGACCCGGGGGCCAACCATGTGATCTATACAAAACCCATCATGATTGGCCAAGATACTTAGTCGAATTCCCGTACCCCCCTTTATTGGCCGTGTAGACCCTTATGCTATGCCGTTTATGGCGTTTAAGCCTCAACTTCCCCTTGATACACCGTGCTTCTCGTATTGAGTTCGGACCCACATTTTGATTAAAATGGCATTTAAGAACGACGGCCTCGCACTCATTGGTCTTGATTTTCGTCTACTTCTCGAGCTACAGACTGCCCACCATGCAAAACAACAAAGAGTCAACAGCGCCAACTGCATCGGCTGCGGCCGCAGGACCAGCTACGGATTCCGTAGTAGAAGCACCGACTGCTCCAATTACAGCGCCGGCGGATAGCACAGCATTGCCGGCCTCATTGTCCACAGCGCCGCCCGCAGAATTGTCCACAGCGTCGCCGACAGCACCTGAAGCAAGCCCGACACCCGAACCTACAGCCACAAGATCATTGCCGGTATCCGACCCAATGGCAATAATACCCATGGAGAGCGGACCTCCGCCACAATACGATGAGTATGCTTCCCGATCCGAAGAAAAAACGCCGATCTAACAGATGCAGGCACAAGAACGACGCAATCACAACTCCTGCACCGGCTGTTACATTACCACAAACCAATGAGAAAGGCACACCAATTGGTCTGCAAGTTCCAGTTGCCCAGCGAGTGATTCCACTGGCGCAACTTGGTGAAGACCCCGGACGGATCTGTTGTCCGTTTTGCTTCCATGAGGTTCAGACAAGGGTCAACAAGGAGAGCACCAGCGCTACATCGTGAGTATTGATCTATCCTCACCTTACTTTCCGCTCGGTCTCACTTCTGATGATGCTAATCTATCGTTTACTTTGTAGTATGGCGGCCGTGTGCTGCTGTCTCTTCGGCGGAATCTGTTGTGCATTCCTACCATTCTGTATGGAAATGTGTCATGACTCGCATCACTTCTGTACGAACTGTGGTGTGCAAGTGGCAATTCATCCTCACGAAGGCCCTGTACAGCAATTCGGACCTAATTCCCCTGGGGCAATTATTCAAGCACCGGGACGTGTTCAACCACCACAGGCTGTGATGAAGAACTAAGGCGAGCTACAATCATTACAAGGAATGATATGTACTATGTTTACTGAGTCGCATGATACCTTTTGTTTACTTTGAGATCTATGTTACTTTACTATTAATAATGAGAAAAGAATTGGTGAGGAAGCATTTGAATTTCATTAATGAACCCTGACCCACGCAGGTGGACCAGCCACCTGCATGGGCCAGGGTTCGAGACATAAGACATGACAACACGTCCCACTCAGGGGACCACTCCCTCCTCGTCGGGCATTGCCCCGATCAGCTCGGCGTAGAGGATGGCGAGGATGGCTCGGTCCCGGGGGTCCGCCCAACGGCGGATCTGGTTGGCGAACTCAACCCGGGTGTCCCAGATGCGCTCGCTGAGCTCCTCGAACTCAGCCAGGACGAAGGGGATTCGGCCCTCGGCCATTGCTTGGCGGCGGTCCATGCTTGCCCGGAGGTTGATGATGCCCACCTCAAAGGCTCGTCGGATGCTGGTGGGGGTGATGGTGGGGGTGTTGTTGGGGGGAGGAGGGACTCCACCAGGCATTCTGTTGATAAGGCAGGTTAGTATTCTGTCCATTGGCTCATATATGGGATGGAACTATGTATCAATTGTTTGGTTACTTACTTTGCGGTGGGGCAGACACCGGTGGGAGAGAAGTATGATGTGGGGGTGGGCGGGCGTGGAGGTATACTACAACACGCTTGGGATGATTGATGATAATTGGGATGGATGGAGAAGCAGTTTGCTCGGATGGTAAGATGTGAGATTATGGGAGGCGGTTGTAAGAAGGATCGTTCGTTTTGGGGCCTGTTTAGAATTTATACTCCCCTCAACCGCCTGCAGACAAAACGGTAGAAAGGTAGGCGTCGAGTAGAACGCGCGGGCAGGAAGTAAACAATGAATAATGATACCATTTGAATGAAAACTGTCTATAGCTTGGAACCTGTCGCTTTAGCTACTAGGTGGGCGTTAACGGGCGTAACGGCCTTGCCAGTCTGGTAGAATGAAACAATATTCTCCATACCCAACCTCTCGAATCCAATATGTGAGTCAACCGAAGCACCTGCATTGTGGGCCATCATCTCCACGTTCTTCATAGCTGCAAGCTCTGGGCTAACACGTGGCTCATCATAGTGCACATCCAAACCGGCGGCGGCGAGCTTACCACTCTTCAACGCATCGACAAGAGCACTCTCGTCAAGAAGCTTACCACGGGCAATGTTGATGAGGCGCGAGCCGGTCTTCATCTTTGCCAGCAAAGATGCATTGAGCAGTGTCTCGCCACTAAACGGCGTCGCCACCATCACGCAGTCGGAAACAGCGAGAAGACTGTCCATGTCCTTGTGGTATGTTGCCTTCGAGACGGCTTCCAAGTGTTCCGGCATCCGCACGATATCATGATAATGAATCTTCATGTTCATGGCCAGAAAAGCCTTCTCGGCAGTACGCCGTCCAATTTGACCAAACCCAATTATCCCAAGTGTATGTCCATTGGGGTTGTGTGAGACCATTGCCAAATTCCGGTTCGCGTCGACAAAGGCATCAGCATCTACGGCGCGTGCAGCAACGTGTGACCAAGAGAACAGACGGAATGTTGAGATAATGAGCCAAATAGCGGCGTCGGCGACGGATTCCGTACATGCGGCGGCGGCATTGCAATAAATAACGCCTGGATAGATTGAACATGTTAGCGGCCTTGTCCGTAACCTAAGTTTCCTATTCTCCTGTGCCGTTGTCTACATACCCTTCTTTGCCAAAGCTGCAGTATCAACCCAATCAAAGCCGGCGCCAGCACTGGCATAGACCTTGCAGGATGCTGGGAGCAGAGAGACAAGCTCCTCATCCCAGTTTCCCATTTCGCCGCCGGTATTCCAAAATGGGCGGTAGATGGCAAAGAAGTCGCCGAATTGGCGCTCTTTTAGGGCTCGGATAAACTCCGGCCGAGACATGCTGTAGGATCGGCGGATCTCAAAGGCGTCTTTGAACTTGCTGTATTGATCATGATTCCAGCGGATGTCGTCGCCGAGGTGGAGGACGATTGGTTTCGACATTTTGGGTGGAGTTTTGGGTTTGTATAAATCGGGTCGGTAGTTGGAATAGGGTTTAGGGGTATTTGATGACGGTCAACAGGCAATTAGGACAAGAAAAAATTGCAGACTTGTTCTGAGAATTCTATTTCTAAGCTGGCAAGGTGGAATTAGTTAAATATCTCTTTTCCGACTCCGTTGTCGATGTCCATTACGGCTATTGCATTTTTTACCCCACGGCTATTGAGCGATCGCCCGGGGTAGCGGGTGTCGGTTAATGAAATCCGAGACGTCAACCACCGAGTTAATTATGGAAATTCCATGTCTATCAGACTAAAAGACAAGCAGAGATGAAACAGGGTTGTACTTTCTAAATGAGAATCTTTGGGAACTGTTTACCTCAGGTAATCCTATCCCTACTGTAAGTGATAGTATATTCGCTCACACACGGGTGATGCAAAGTCCCATGGTAGATTTGTTGTACAGGGTAGATGAGATCATAAGAGAGTACAATGTAATGTATGTGCAGAACTATGTAGAAATGCAGGAAGCGGGTGTATCGGATGGCAAGTCGACGATTCAAACAACACCGACCTTCGTCCAGATACGAACCAACCAATTTTCAGTCGTTGATCGACAGCTTACCCCACAATCTTACGCGATCCCAATGCGATAATGCGGGGATCTACAGCGCCACGACTTCATCAAAACGCGGGTGATATTGCAGGAGGCACATCCCTTCGTTGGTAGACGGCTTACGCGATTTAGTAGTGTTTATTTATATAGTTTGACTTTTATGGCTTGGCTAGTCGTGTCCGCTCCTAGCGGATATTAATCCTCTGCCTCAGGTTGCTGAGTCATTTGTCTGTAGGATTGTAGGATTTAACCCCGTCGCGTTGATCCAGCTGGGATGCAACCCGATGGGACTCGGGAAAGTACTTCCAGGACGCACAGGACAGTATCATTATCAACATCCCAAATCTTTCGCCCGATTAAAAAGGGTTCTTGATCAGTCCAGGTGAAAAGCGCCTCAAAGCGCTCGGGATCGTATTGATCTGTGTGCTAAGCGGTGCCGGCGATCTACCTTATCCCTAAGGTCTACTACTCTCTCCACGACGTGGCCGGCAATTACGTAGCTTGTATAGCACTCTTATTAGGTGATTTTGTTGCTTTTCATGTGGTAGTAAGGTATTTATATAATTCTAAGACTTATATATGTCTGTGTGTGACAACCACGAATTACCCAAAACTTAGATGCATTTACGTTTGTAATCGTTTTAAAGAGCAGAATATCCCACACGTATGGTGCGATCCGTTTGTAGCTAGCGTTTGAAAAGGATATGTCCAATTTGTTGGTCGTGTGTGATAGTGTGGATAGCGGGATATCGAAAGTCGTCAGGAGCTCGAGAAATGCTTCCTCATCTGTGAGATCCTTGGATGCTCTGACCTTAGCAAAGGCCTCGAAGATGTCAGACCCTTACCCATCGGATTATTGGACAGGCTCTGTTCCGATACACCGGACGCACGAGAATCCCGGTCTAAGTGGGGATTTCGAAAATGATAGTGCGTTCTTTGCCCGAATCACCCATTCTGCAACACGCATCAGAACCACCGGCAACGTAGGATTGCGCACATAAGCGTGGGTCACCGTTGCTAAAACCGTCTTCCCTCCTAGCAATTTCAGCTTCAACCCCAAACACCCGACTGATTTTGCCTCTTTATTCGAGAGAACTGTTGGAGGACTAGAGAACTACTACTAAGGAGAGGGGAGAGAGAGGAAGAAGAATCATTAATTCATTAGAAGTGAGAGATGCAGGGTTTATATACCCTGCAAAAGCATCCGAAATCAGGCTCAATCTGTCAAACAAGCAAACAATCAAGCAAACATGGAGGTAGTCCAACGAGAACTGCACCCGACTCGATATTCTGGGCTGTTGTGCCAAACGGTGCCGTATCTAGAAGTACAACAAGCCCGCCCACCTCACCCGGGTAGCCGAGTTTGTGGATCTTGTCGTGGATGCAGAGGGAGACGATGGCAGCGTCATCGGTGAGCCGTACGTATTGGGTTTCCACTTCACTTGGCCAGTGCTGTCGAGCAGCTCGCTATCCAGTGGCTTGCGCCGCCACGTTGTCCTTTGACGTGCTCGATTTCCTCTCCGTCTCATCGCCGTCAGTCCAGCGATTGGTCACGTTGAGCTGGCCTTAGTCGGCGATGTCGTTCGGTTGCTCCATGACGTACGCGGCCTTGTGCCCGCTGTGGGGGAGGAAGCCCACGATGTAGGACAAAGGGACCAAACTGATCGTGTCCCTGTTATATGTCATGACATCGTCTGTTGGCGAGCAGCGTACCGTCAGGGTCGATGCGAAGCGTTGCCAATCTTTGTCGTCGTATTCCATTTGTAGGGCGTCGTCTCCGATTTGCTCTGGTGGCGCTACCCCTTCGCCGAAGCGTAGGCCCTTGACAGCCGCTGGCATGTCCCTGTTCCTATGCTTTTGTCAACTATCCACAGATAGTGACGGAACCTCGCGCCTGCAAGTACGTAATAGCCCGAGAAAATTGGCACGAAAGGCACACCATGCAGCTAGAGAGCTCCGTGATTCGTGGACAGGAAGGGACTCAAACCAAAAGGTGGTGCAAGTAAGAAATGGGTACAAAAAGGTGAGAAGTGCAACAGAAGATTAGAGAAGAAAATGAAGAAGGTTGACGAATAAGCGATCGAGCTTTAGAAGTGAGACCAACTAGGTGTAGTTGAGGTACTCTCAAGTGCACGGAAGCAGGCCAAGTTGCCCGCTGTACAACGCTGGCAGATCGTTCCAGGACCAGGCTTGCAGAAAGGCCGCTCAAACACCAGGGCTCTCTTATCATCAAAGGCCACACACAGAATACAGTGTAAACACATCTCCTCCGTACCGAACGTGGTCGATCGCAGCGCCGGGCTGATCAGTGCGAGAGGGAACCCAGCTTTTAGGCAGTCCAGCAGGCTAATGTCGGCGCCGTCCTGGTATCGTGCAACGCACGAGATGCCACCTGCAGCTGGTTGCGAGGTTGGGAGTCTTTCCATATCCAAGCGGCGTGTAGATGAGACCGAGATAATCGAGGTGCGGCTATTGGACTGTCGGTGGTGGCTCTGTGCCGAGGACGGGATACGGCTGGTGTGTGTAGTGGCCGCGACGGAGCTCGGGAAGACATAGGGGTTAAAAAGGCCTCATCTATCCTCTCTGGCGACTGGCCGAAGCTTGGAGACGCCATTGTGATGCGATGCGAGTTGGTGATTCGATGGTCTACTGGGTGAATCACTTTTAAGCTTCGATGTGAGGGTTCAGGATGTGCATCTGCAGTGAAAATGTCGGTGCAGCGTGTGGAGGTTGGGCTCCGCTATATATAAGTGAGATGACAGTCTATGCGAGGTGACCGGTCGAAGAGAGTTGGTATTAAGCGTAGTGTGAGGTCGAGCTTTGAACTGGAGGTGTCAATAAGATGCCTGTCAGTATGTGAGACACTGAAGGGGTTAGACAGCTGAGGAATGGTCACCTGGACGTACACTGAGGTTCAGATGTTCACGTAAACTGAAGCTGAAATGAAAGCAGCAGAAACTAGTTTGAATGCTGTAGAATTGCATTGGACGCGGATTTGTGTCATGTCACGCACTATATATATCGGAGCCTGGACTATCCGAGCATCACGCTCAGATATAGTGGTCTTTTTGGCCTAGTTGGTAACTCGCCAGTCCAGGGGCAGGTTATAACAATTTGGCACATTAGTGAGTGTAAAGGTATGTATAAGATAGTTATAGTGAGATGAGGAATAATGTTCATAATGATAGTCCAGTATGAAGTCGAGGCACTTTTGATAAATTTCAAATAGGTTAAAGTGATTTGAAAGTTCAAATTATGACTTGAGCCATCTTGCTTTTCTTCGTGAACTCCAGTCAGCGCGGGACATGTAGGGCACGGTGGATCCAGTAAATCTTATAGGTTGAATTTTAATTTTTAATTTAGATATATAGACAGTCTCAATCTGCGTAGGAAATCTCACGCTTTTGTAACCCAAGGGGAAAAAGCAGAGGAAGAATCCTTATTCATTAGAAACTAGAAACTAGGGTTTATATCCCCTGTCAAACAAAGAATCATCTAAACAAAGAAATAATCCAAGCAAAGTCTCAGTCTGGCAAACATGTAGTACATGCATGTATAGGAGGCACTCCAACAATTGAGTCTGAAGTGAGCAAGTTGATGATACAAAGTGATATATAAGTGAGGTGCTAGACTAGGAGCACTTTTTAGCTACCAACCTCTCCTATAATTATATAGACTAGTCTTGTAGAAACCGCTCTTCCTGGAAGGCCTATTTATATCACATATACCTTTGATTCCTGCACCCTCTACAATTCTTCAAATCCCCCAATCCTCCGACTTGCGATGGCATAGCACCACTGCTACCACCACTGCTACCACCACTGCTACCACCCCAACCATCACCACCTCCGTTTCCTCTGCATCCTCGGCACCGACCACTCATTCGCATGTACAGAACATGCAGGACAGAGGGAAGGTTGCCATTTTATTATTTGCGTTCTTTTCTGCCATCCATTGGTTGCATGTATCTACTACCTACTACAGCTCCACGCCACGGCCGGGACAGCGCTGCTACCAACCAATGAAGATCATATTCGCTTCCCCTGAGCTATCAGCGTAACACTCGGTCTCATCCGACACGCACAAATCCTTCAATTCTAGCTTACTCTCATTTGCATCTGAGTCCATATAGGCACACGGCAGCGAAGGTGGCATACGGCCCCTCAGGACCATGGGCCACCTATGCCAGGAGGGCCCAACGGATGCGGCATGGATTATCGCTCCACTTCTGACCCGTCTCGCCACTAAAGCTTGAAAGCCTGCAAGGGCTAGTTGATTACGTACATACTCAAAACAATATCGAAAGTGAGATATACCCCCCCATACCGGCATGCCGATGAATCGGCCAACGACAAGCCGGTTCCACTGGCCGACCCAGCCGCTCTCGCGTCCGCCCGGGATGTGTCCCTCTATCGTCTCACGTACCCCATTGATACCGAAATCCGGCATACCCGAATTCCGGTCAACAGCGACGGGCAGCCGGTGCTCGCCCCTCTACTAAATATTCTGCCGCCGACTGTTTCTCAAATCTAAAGTTGACTCGGAATAAGTGGCCGACAAACGGCCAATTCCTACCCCAGGAGACGTCGACCTTGACCACCTCACCCAGCTAAGGGTACGGGCCATACGGCGGACAGAAGAGCAAACCCGCATCGTGAATGATGCATCTAGACTCCTCGACGAAGAGCGGATTACTTTGCTCGAATTTGCCGATCCGGACGAGCCACCAGCCAGCGACTTGCTATGGGACATTGAGCAAGAATGGAAGTTCTTGTCGACGCACTGCTGGGCCTATAGGCCGAGGAAATTGAGGATCGTGGGCGGTGAATTTGGAGATACCGGTGACCCTTGGCGTGGTGAACAAGAGATCTGGGCTCATCCTGGTTAAGACGTAAGGGGAATACTACGAGGCGTGATTGAGGTTGGGATGTATTATGAATAGGATGGGACCCCGAGAATGATTTGAATGATTGATTTATACGTGTTTGCATTGAAGTTCCACAATCGCACGACCAATTTGCAAGCTCGAGACAGGTGATGTCTGTGAGGACATTCACAACCCGTCATCATGCCGAACCTTCCCCAGACTTGAGGTTTGAGGGACCCGATTCCACGCAGATAGATCCCAAAAAGAATATGAATTTATCAGATGGGATATTAGCTAGTACATGGTAATTTATTCTTAATTATATGTAGACAAAATTCCAACATTCAAAAAGTAACCAAGAGGAAAAGTATACAAAGCCAACGCTACAACACAAAAGCTCAGACCAGCTGAATACAAACAAAATACAAAATGTAGGCCAATTTGCCAAGATTGTTGCATATCAGAAGCAAAAAAGGGAACAAAAAGAAACCAATCCACCCTTAACCTTTAGGATATTCATCCAAAGACCAAATCAAAGCGTGATGTTGTGAATCTCACACCACTTCTTCTTGCAAGTAGCATTGCCAAAATGATAAGATCCGCCATTCGCCCAAATGTGCTCGGCAACCTTCTTCCAAGATACCTTTGGTGGCTCGCTCATGTTGATGCCGCCGCTGGTCAGTGAGCTGTAAGCGTCGTGTGTTTCGGCGTGAATGGTAACAGCTTGGCAAAGGAGTCGAATCTGTAAGAACGCGATCATCTTAGTCTGGGTCATCTCCTAGTAAAAAAGCACGGTTTATTAACTCACATCCTTATCTTGCCATTTAGGCTTTCGCACGCGCTGGTCTTTAGACTTGGTGAGGGTGCGGTATCGGCCTCGTAATGTAGACTCCGCCTCCTTGAACCCTCCAACTCGCTTGATGTCCTTGTATGATAGTCCACGGCGCTTGCAGTCAATGAGGAATGTGTTTCGCTCGTCGGTGTAGTGTAATCCAGTTTCAATACTGGCTTGATCTTCTCCGCTCTGCTGTGGGGATTGTCCCTCTTCGTTGCTTGAAGCAGAGAACGATGAACTGAGACTTTTTGCTGATTTCTGGTCGGGGAATCCAAATTCCGTGTCGGAGGAAATTGTCTGCGGTCTTGCGAGGAACATTGGGTGTGGTTCAGGCTGATACTGAGGAACCTCAATGGAGGGCACGTAGGGTCCGCAAACTGGAAAATTGGAGAGGTGGTTCATGGGCCCGGTGGGCACAGATGGGGCCAAAGTCATAGGCATAGGTCCAAAAGAAGGCATAGTGAGTCCATGACTCGGTCCATAGATATGGGGTGCAGGTTGAGTGCATTCGTTTGGGCTGGTGTATGTATTGGGAACGGGCCAGGGTGCACTGTAGCTGTTGTGGGTTTGCCAGCCGCCATCCTCTGATGAACCACTAGGGTCACGAGTAGGATACCAGATATCATCGTCGTTAGACGGAGCACAGCCAGACCACGTGAGATACCCATCCCAATTTCCCGGCCTTGAATTTGGACGAGTGATAGAGGCAGGCACGAGATGTGGGTTGTGTGGGTATTGATTGAGGGGTGAGCTCATGGGATAGTTAGCGATGCTTGGGTTTGGGACATTGAACTGAGTGTTGGAAAAGGCCTGCTCATCTCGTCGGGTATATGATACACCAAATGATGAAAGAGAAGGCATCTCCTCAGTACCCAAGCGAAAGGGATTGCTAGCCACCGTGAACATGTTGCTCCGTGGTGCTGGATGAACTAGCCCAGCGTGTGTTTCCACGGTGCGTGAGGTAAAAGGCTCGTCACAGTGGTCAAGTGAGTCCAGATCAGATTCACAATAAGTGCTTCCATTGCTCGAAAGAGCACTGTTGAGGTCTAGCTGTGTCGTGAATGGAGACACGCTCTGCGAATACGCAGAAGTGCGAGGGCCTTCCACACGGAGGGGCGTGTAGCGCCTGTCCTCCATGAGAGGCATGGGATGTGCCGGCAAACGACGCTGGTTCAGCATGGCTTTAGAGGGCTTTCGAGGACGTTGTTGTGTTTGAAGTGATGGGGAAGGGTGGTGCAGCAGATGAAAGTCCGAAGGGGAATTTGATATGGAGGGGTAGAAGACTGAGTACCAATCGGTGGGGGAAGATGGAAGTTGTTTATCAAAATCATCTGAACCTCCAAGGAAGCCCGACGAGTAGGCGGATATAAGATCGCCGGGCTCATGGGTGTATTCCTTCGGATAGCCAATCCATGGCTTCGGCACAGGAATAGCAAGAACGTCCGCCATATTGATCTCAGAGAAAAAATAAAAATAGAAATATTAAAAAGATTATACTGAGCAGGCTAGATGGGTTATTGTCTTCCACGCTTCACCGCAACTACTGGCGAGTGTTGTACGCGGGTTGTCGCTGGGTGTGGACGACCGCTATCCCGGAGGTTTCCTCTTTGTCGGCCAGTACACACTGGATATAGTGTGGAGAATTCGAGGAGACCTGCAGGGCTGACCGTTATGAGAGGTTAGCGCTTTGTTATATATGGAGAGGTTTCACCAGCACGGTGAGAACTGATTGGGCATCACTTACCGTATGCATACGATAACAGGAAATTGACTACCAGAAGGCGTTACCACAAGGGACGAGGAGGGCGAAAGCCGCTTTGAATGACTCTAATGAGTAGTCACAAGCCTCTAGTGACTCTCAAGTGCCAGCTATGCTTCACAATGGCACGGCTGTGCGGCTGTTAAGAGATCGGCCTTAGAGGGGATTGGGCTGTAAGTCGAGCCGTTAAATGCAATGCGGTCTCAGATCTATCGGTAACCCAACTGCGAGGAGAAAGGAGGTAAGTCCCCAGACTGCTGTAGTGTCGATGCCCCAGGTTGCAGGTTGCCAACAGGGAGAGTTTGATTCAGAGACAGTATAAGATATGAAAGTTGAAAGTCGAGGATAGGGGATGGGATCGCATCAAGTTTATATCAATGTACTATGAGACACAGAAAAGCTAGGGAAAGATATTGCCCGGTCTTTTAATAGATATCATGAATTGATCGAACCAGTGCCATATGAACCATGTCTATCATATCCGCCAGTTCATTTCAACTTCTCGGCCCGTTTAATCTCAATCGAGGCCCGTGCCATTGCTAGATGAGCAAGAAGGATCTCGGCCTGTTCTAGGCGTGTAGAGAAAAGGGAGAAACAAAGAGCAATATAGACATGGGTTGGTACTCAAGGGTTTCTGAACCCTAGTCAGGTCAGAAATCTCAAATCAGCTGGACCCCGGTCGTATACCTATGATCCACTTGCCGAGCGTTTCGGATCTTTTCTCTATTGTCTAGCGTTATGTCTTGATTTAGCCTCGATTCTGTGGGAGGAGATTGTATGTCTAGGAAAGGTGTGAAACGAGATCGAATAGTGGACGGGTTGTATTCTGGACGGCTTCGTGAAGAAGATATTCGCTTCCGGCCGTTAGGCCCAAGTCAATATATCTCCGTTCAGTATTTGTTTTTCTTTTGCCCTCTATATCTGCATTTTATCCCATCCTGGGTGCTGGGTGAATTGGCCCCGGAACTGCATCCCCGTTGGCAACGGTCCCAGCATAGTATGCCGCGGATATCGCTGATCTCCGCCATGTACAACCCTGGGCAGGGCTATGCACCCGTATGCAGGTCTACCTGATCGACAAACTGTCTAGAGATCCATGACTTGGCGGCGGCTCGGGCAGTTTTGGAATGTTCCATCCTGAGCGGGTAGCCACAGAGAGCTTATGGGGAAAGCTAAGTGGCATCCGGGCCAATCAGACCAATGAGCCCAATCCAACCTGCTTGGGAAAAAGCAATGTAAACAGGATACCGGTAGAAGCAATTTCCTGGTTGGAGGCTGGCTAGAGAATTCTGTCGACGGACGTGACCTATCTAGTCTTTTGAGGCTCTAGCGTCCAACACAGGAGTTCGTTGTGCCAACATGAGTTCATGAAAGGCCCTATGAGATCCAGGGATGAGAATGAGCAAGATCCTAGCCAGGATGCTGTCTGCTGGGCTATTATTGGAATAGAGTAGGATTATATTTGAGTAAATTCAACCATCAAAACAAAACACGTCACTGACGTCCACAACTGCCGAGAGAAATAAATAAACATCGCGAACTTAACAGAAAAACCTCCGAACCCCTTTTCCCCAGATCTCTACGGTCCTAAAAATGGACCTATTTAAAAGAAGCTTCTTTAACGACCGCTGGGATGGCCTAGGTGGTGTTGAAACCGGAAAGATCCGAAACGAGCCTGCAGCAGCACGAACGCGCAAAGATTCCGTCCGGCCCCCTAGCTAGGAGGGGAGAACCTCAGCTCTTGACCCGGGGAAAGCCCCGAGTAAATTTCGTTTCTTTGAAGCAATGTTGTGTTGGTGTTACATGTCTGTGGAGTTGCCGCCCTAGTGGGTTTGGGATTTACCTTTTCCAGGTTCCAGGTGTTCGATTGACCGCTAGGCTTCATTTCCCGCATATGCAGATCATAGTTGGTCGTATTATTGCGTGTTATTTTCAGGATACTATTACCCGGTGATCTGTACTATATGTCAGGCAGCATTAAGACATAGATAAATCCGAAACAAATCTGGGGAAGGGGTGGGGTGGGAACAGACAGGTTGGATGCGTTGTGTTGATACGAACAGTGGACCTAGGGATGATCAGCGGAGAAGCAAAAGGAAAGAAACCAAAAAAAAGCAAAAAGAGGTTGGTGTTGTCTAATTTGAAAGGAGACTCTCGGCAGCCTGTTGTCTGTTGGTTGTCTGTTGGTTATTGATTGGATGAATTAGGGCTCGGGGATCCCAGATACCGGGGTTGTGGGTAGGTACTTTAGTGTGTGCCTTAGTGTAGTTTATCTTGGATTTTTTGGCACTAAAATATGCCAAGTAGATCAACAAAATGAAGGGCATTGGCTGTTTGGCTAAAAACAGAAACAAAAAGCCTGCAATAGTTTGAATGTTGAGACATAGAAGCTGAAGGATTCTTCTTCATTCACATATGAGGACTCGGCTCCTTCCTAACAGAGACTTTACTTGTCGCAGACCAGAAATCTGGGTTTCTGGATGAGACATAAGACGCAATTCAGAGGTGGGGGAAACATCCAGCCTGCCACATTCCATGCCATGGCTTGCTGGCATGTAGCTATGCACTGTCGCGGTTAGTGCGCTAACACCTCCCAGTTAAAAGGACACATTGTGACACAATGTTGGTTTTTGTTTCACAAATTTTACCTCCCACCGAAGGTTTCGGGAAATATGCGGCATTTTCAGAGTCGGAACTTCTCAATTATGGCCTCTACGGCCGGTAATATCTTGTCTAGTCTTCCATGGGGTGTCGGGGAGATGTTACTCATGGATCGGAACTTGACCGGCGAACTAGGTTATTGATTTCCTGCTCCCAACTGGGTAAATGGTTCTTTTAATATTGACTTTGATAAGGAGCATACAATATAAACCCATCCTCACTCAAGAGAGCAGAAAGTAGGGGGGAATGTCACACAAACATCGAGGCAATGGAAGAACACGATGTCTACCTACTGGATCAAGCGCCCCCGTAGAACTCATCATGATACCATTTTCTGGTAGGGCATGCCATATAGAAGGAGTCAGTAACGGCCATCCCCGGTGCAGAGGCCAGACGTTTGACCTCCCCGTCGCGTTCCCGCTTCCGTCGGCCGGCTGCGTTGTCCCAGGATAACAACCAGTCAAAAAGTCGGTCAATAAGGAGTAGTTTCAATGAAATTAGACTGTAGGTAGACTACTAAATTACAAGTTCGTAGTCTCATAGTAAAATTCTATAATGGCGTCGGGGAGGTCATGAAACAGTGCGGACTATAGAGTAGACAGGTGGAAAATTCCCGAAGAAGGTAACGAGATATTAGGTCAACAGAGAGTATAATGTGAGCCAAGGGGCAGACTATACATTTTTGGGGTTCTCAATAATAAGTAGAGATTAAAAGAAGGATATGCAACAGATGGTAGTGAAATGCAAACGTCCAAATAGCTTGATATATATACAGAAGCTGGAGAATGCAAATTATCCCCTTTCATATGATCTCCAGGCTAAAGCGGCAAGTAGATGGAAGATCGTCCGTCTATCAAGTTACTGTAGATAGATAGGACAAATGCCTTGCTTTCTGCAAGTTCAGTTCTTTAAGATCCTCAAAATGAGTGTAGAGTTGTGACTATCAGCGAGAATCTGCGACCTCTTTTGAATCAGAACACGGGAGACATAAAAAGACACCCCTCGTCACGGCTTCTAAAAATGGTGCAAAATATATAACAATACAAATATTGTAGTGCTTTCGGCAAATGATAGCACGAAATGCAAGGTTTTATCTTATTCTTTGTTGAACGTGTTCCTAAGCTAGAAAGAAAGCGGTTATTTGAGGCGGGATCTGAAATATATATCCTAGAACAATATATGTACATGCATAAGACACGACATTGACTTCTCTCCAAGTCCCTAGTCCTCATACAGTGTTCTTGCAAAGTCTCATTTCTGCCTCCCCGGTTTGTGTTGGGATGGACTATTGTATGCCTTGTTTGCTAGGCTTCATCTAGCTACGGAAGTAGCTCCATGTTTGATAGTAGAGAATTAAATCCTTTCTTATCAGATTGAACAGACATGGGAGGCAGATTTAGCCACAAACAAATGAACTGCAAGACGAAAGAGCAGCACCTCATACACCGGGGTTTGCTCTGGGGACTTAACTTGATGGAAGAAGAAGCCATCGGGACCATCTCACTAGTAACCTTGGAACTACTGGGAATGTACTTTTACAATGCTCCGATACTTCTGAACAATAAGTCCAAAGCCATCAAATTAATACAATCCATGCATAACCTGAACGCTGACGTGGTCTAAGTACTAGCACCAATAACCTAACCCAGTCCGATTGATATTATGGAGTCCACCCGGGGGCATAGGCTACGTTAGAAGCTTTGGTCGGCGATACCTTTTGTAATCGTAAACTTCTTTATCGGGATTTATAGGAGTGATATAGGAGTACGATGCCTGTTGCCCCCGAGCGTTCCGCGAACCCTTCTTAAGGAAAGGGTACGGCTGTGGAAACCCAGAAACTTTCCTTAAGCTTTGTTATAGTTTAAAGAGAACGGTACCCAGGGGCCTCAGGAGTTAACAACAGCCAGAAGAAAGACTAGGGCATGTAATAAACAAAAATGATGTAGTTTATCCGGGATTCATGATATAACGTTCAAAATCTCTCTTACTATGTACATACGTGTAGGTAAACACCGCTTGAAAGGGAGGTTAGCTAGCGTCTGCGAGAAAGACGTGTACGTCAAGCAAGAGATTGCTGAATCATAATAGGAAAAACTATTATGCAAACGGACAGACGGGCAGACGGTCCAACCGGCCGGCCGCACCGTCTTGTTGACAATTCAAGTGACTGGATTGACCATTTCTCCAATGATGACCAGCGTAGGGTCCACGCGGACATTAAAGCGGGTGGTGTAGAATCCGATTCCAATGCAAGAACCCCCCAAGAGTCCTCGCCTCTCAACTTCAGAATGAAGGCGCCAGACAACCTGTGCAAGGATCTGACTGGTTGGAGAATGATTGAACAAGGAGTGATGTTCGCTCACAGTGAGGGGTCTGGTATTAGTTGAAACTCAGGTGTACACGGTCACAAGGAGCGACCCGAGCCATAATATGGCAATTGGGTGTAGCAAGGTCATCGTGGTTTGCAGACCGCAGTTTGATAATAGCCTTGATTGTGGCCAGAGCGGCAAGACACATATAACGGTCAGGTCGCATGAGTGCCCAACGAGCTGAATCTTGGCCATACGAGTCGAAACCAGCCTTGCTCAAGGTGTAAAAGGTCGCCCTTGGAGTTGCCGCTGCTATGGATATCAGAATATTGGTATACCGTAGAGTCTGTTATGGCGTGAGAATCCTGTTCTAAGGTTGCAGCAAATTTCATAGACTTAGCATCACTGGATGCCCTCTAATGGGCACCAGTATTTCGGTAGTGTACATAAAGGTCCTGTATCGCATCAAAGCTTCAGCCGTTGGTTGGCACATTGGGCTTATCCGTTGGAGTCAGTCATTGAGGTCTCAACTCAGTTGTCAGATAGAGATGGGTCGTTTTGTGATAGTGCATGTCGACTAGGATTTTGAGAGTGGTCGGGGAATCTAATGTGTAGCTCTGGGTAAAAAAGGTAACAAACCTAAGGGTAGCTAAATGAGAATAGGAATATAATACAGAACTCGTTCATTGGGTATCAAAAGCAACAAGGAAGACTCCACGAAGACGATGCAAAGGAATCTAATAATGACTGAGATGAGGTTCAGCATCCAGGCCACCTGGCAGGTAGGTACAGGTACAGGAAGGAGAGCGCTATGAAGAATCCTCGAAGCTAGAATCCGAGGAATGCGACATTGAGGAACCTCTTACTGAGGCAGGCACAGAAGTACCAATACTTTCCAATCCTCGGGACTTTTCCAGAGCTCCATTAGAGGCATCGAGCTTTGCGTTCGAAACAACAGCAGCTTCCTTCTTGAGTCGCTCATAGTTGTCGCCAGCTTCTTTGATCATGCCCTGGATTTCCACCTCACGAATCGCGATATCTGCCTTCTCCTTTCTCAATTCCTCCATCCGGCTGATCATCTGTGTTTTCAAGACTTCCATAGATGCCAGAGACGTGCGCAATCTTTCAAAGCTGCTAGCCAATCGTGGAAGAGATGTCACCTTGGGAGGAGTCTTCGGACGATCAATCCCAGCTGACTTGCCATGACCCATGGCCGCATGAACCTGAGCGGCTTCATAGGCGGCCTTTTCCTCCAAGTCAGAATCGTCTTCATCAGAGATACCCTCGGCATCCTCAATGAGATCACGCATGGCTTCACGATCCTTCCGCTTCTTCTCGCGCTCTGCTTTTCGGCCGAGCGCCATCCCGCCATCCTCCGTGAAGAACTCCTCGAACCCTTCCGCAAAGTCCTCATCGTCCCGAACAAGTCTTGTATCTTCTTGGACTTCTTTCTCCCGTCGTAAACGTAAAACCGCATCCCAGTCATCGTTTTTGGCTGCATTGTTATCGTCTAATGAAATGAACTCATCCTCCTCTGCACCGTGTTCCATAGCCAGACGTGCACGTCGGGCTTTTTTCTCCCGAATCTCGGCTTCGCTGGGGATGTGGGCTTTTCCCGGGAGAGTCATAATCTCCCCAAACTTCGCTGCAACATCCACAGCCTTGCTGGTTTCGTCGTCGGTTGTTGTTTTCGGTGTTGAGGGTGTGGAATCGCGAAGTTCCTTCAAATAGTCGTGGTTATAGGTAGGTCGGTCTGGGTCCTGGCCGAATCGCGCAGAAAGGGTTTCAGACGACACCGAAGGAAGCACACCGGCGCTCCTTTCCATTGCCTTGCGCCCTAGACCGTGGCGTTTCGGTATGACTACTTCGGTCTCTTCGTCTCCATCGTTCATTGACGTCTCGGCGCCAAAGGACAACTGCAATTTGGATTTTTGCTTCGGCTTAAAGGCAGCTGGGCGTTTAACGACTGGCTCTGCAACTCTTTATGTCAGCTGCGACCTTGGTAGGCGAATATCTAGGATAGGAAAAAAAGTAATTGTAGCCCACATACCTGGCGCAGCGCCTCCATCATTCTCCTCGTCATCCCCACCGACCTTGCGGGGCTTTCTCCGATTTCCAAATTTAGAGCTCATATTTGGAATTACCCAGCAATCAAGTGAGGCGAAAACAAAGCGGTGCAAGTTGGTGGCGTGAACGTGTGAGCTTGAGAGGGAACAGCAGCTCTTATCGCGTATCTCATATCCGGAATATCGTTTCTCCGTCACAGCTTGCACCAAACTCCCAAAGCCACTGCGGTGACTTGAATCTTGACAAACCCCAAGATACCCAACCAACTCGCCCAATATGCCTCAAGCTCAGCCTGAATTGAAGAAGGTTAGTGCTGCACTTACTATGTGCGCTCTTTTTGGTCCCGAGATCTCAACTGACGTCGTGTCTCTTCTGCAGTACATGGATAAGCGGGTCTTCTGCCAACTGAACGGCAACCGCAAAGTCATTGGTGTTTTCCGAGGCTACGATGTATGTCCATACCCTATGACCTGGTCTTTCGGGATACCGGGGTAACCCCTGGCGCGCTGTGAAATACGGGACAGAGACAGTACCAATCAAAATCAAGCGGGGAATAACTAACGATGTTTTCGTGCAGGTGTTCATGAACATTGTTCTAGAGCAGGCATTCGAGGAGAAGCAAGGCGGAGAGAAGGTCGCCATTGGCGATCTCGTACGTTCAATTCCTATCGACGGAATATTTAGAACCCCGCTAACAGATACTCGTTATCAGGTCATTCGCGGTAACTCCGTCGTCATGCTCGAGGCCCTTGAGCGCATTACCGACAAATAAGCCACACATCTACACACAATCTACGACGTTTCTTTTGATGGAAGGGGCACGCACATAGGCACCACTCGATGATCGAGTGCTGGGAAAAGATCTAATGCCACTGGGAGTTTCTGGGTCGGTTTCTCTTATGGGAACAATCAAAACCTTTTTTTCTGTTCTACTTTTTTTCTACTCGTTTGCCATGGCGCGTTTTAGACTACTATGGCTATCCGAATGAGCTTTGAATGTCCATACCTATACTGGAAATTATAGGGGAACGAACATAAGGCATAGCTAGCTGGTATTGCAATCAGAAGATAAAGCTGAATCGACATGGCGCCTGGGGGCATGCTTTGGTTCCATCTTCCTGCCTCAGTCAATGGCTACGGACGGAAATAATAAAAAGGATAAGGTTAAAATACATGTGATATTTGAAGGAACAGCGTTAAAATTCATGTTGGTCGACCACCAAACTTGAGCTTCAGCTTGGGTGTAGATGTGGCAGGGGCTTTGGGAGTTGCGCTTAGCGCAGGCGATGGTCTGGGAATGTGGATTTTGGGGAGATGATTGGGGGTGGGCGTTCCTGGAGCGAGGCCAGTCTTGGTCTGTTTGAACGTAATGCGAGTTGATGAGGGAGGGTGCGCGCCGTGATCCTCGCGCTTGCGCTTGGAAGACGGACCCATGCGGGCTTTGGTAGATCGATAGAAACGCAATTTGCCATGACCCTGGTTTTGCACGCTCCAATATCGCGGAAGTTTCATCCGCACGAGCTTAGAGGTGATTGGGTCGTACAGCGTACGGCAAAGGTCAGTGAGCTCGGAAAGCTCCAAGAGGCCCATGCACGGTGAGTTGCATGCTGCCCACATGCATTCCTTCATCGATGCGTCCCCAGCAAGCTCTCGTTTGAGGGCTTCAATGGCGCCAGGAATAGTCTGGCGTCGTGCGATATCGTCTCGGCGGATTTGAGTGGATGATTCTTGTTCAATGATTAAACCATCATGTTGGAAGGCCTCAGTTTGTTGAGGACGACCAAAAGCAATATGCGCTAAGGTCTGACCGAGCAAACGTAAAGATTGGTGGCGTATCCAGGCCGAAGAATCGGCCGACAACGTGAACATGAGCCATCGAAGAAGTTCCGGACTCTGGGAGATATCCAGGTCCACCAAGCATTGGAATGCTTGCATGCGGAGAAGGTCATAGGTTCCTGCTCGCGTATATGGGACGAAACGCATCAAATCCAGGTCCATCATCTTGGCTTGCATTAATTGCGCCTGGCATTGAAGTGCGGCTCGGGAGTAGAGGTTCTGGAAAGAGCTTGACCATTCGTCCATTCGTCGGTAGCGGTCAAACTCGGCGATTGCATCCTTGTCCAGCTGCTCCTCGGCCTGAGCCTCAAGAACACGTTCCATATCGAAATGGTCCAACTCTTCATCAGTCCGCGCCTCGCTCTTACCGAGCATGGCATGGCATAGGGACTTCATCAAAGACGCAACATAGAAGTTGTCTGAGTACTCGTTGTTCGAGTTGTCGTTGAACTTGAGTTTATCGAAAAGAAATCGCTTCACCCTTAATGGAGTTTTCCCACTGTTGTCACGGACTTTGGAAATTGCGTCAGGGATGACTTGTTGTAGGATGTAGGCCGCTCTGTCGGAGAAGTCATTTGAGCGAGTCATGGGAGATCCCGGGAGACAGAAAAGCTCCTGGAATGCCATCTCAAGATGATGGAGTCCAACCCAATCAATCTCATCCTTAGCATGCTTCACTAAGGCACGCGCAGCTGTGGTACGTATGCCATGGAAGTATCGACTATCCATGAGAGTGCGAACAAAGATCGTGGAAATCAGAGGGTGCTCTCGTTGAGCAGTCATGTATTGTAACGACTGGAAATGTTAGCATCGTGTTCTTATTAGTTGAGAACAGAAATATAACTCACCTCGAGCTGGGCCACCACATCTCGATCTTGCTGAAGCTGGGAGAGATACATGTACCCAGGCATACCGAGAGACAGTTTACAGACCCACTCAAAGTCTGCATCCATTCGGATCCACTCGTAGGATTCCTGCCCCATTCGCTCCTCGTCCTCTTTCGTCCAGTCAGCCAAACGCCAAGCCTGTGTCTCTTCTTCTGTCTGAAGGACATCCCCCAGGCAGTAGAGCAGAACCTCTTCTTGGACTTCAGCATCGCCCGAGGCGACGGCTCTCTCTCGCTGCTTTTTGTTGCGTTTGAGCCTTTTGTACTTCGTGTTGTATGGAATGTCGAACTTCGTCACCCCCTCCTTGATTTCAACGATGTGTTCATAAGGAGTTCCATCAGCCTCGTGAATCCGAAGGGTCATCGATCCAGTGAAGACCGGCTGAACTGCGCCCGCGTAGACGTGCCGGACCTCTTCCTTCACGTCACGCAAGAAGGAATCCTTGTCGAGATCGCGAGGGGCTTGGGGTTCAGATTGGACCTGTCTGATCATCATTTCAACCACGAGCTTCTTCTTGTTGAATCGTTGGGTCGCCTGGAATCGTGGGCATCCTGCGCCGTATACCCATTGTTGGAAGAAGACGTCTAATTTTGCGTGACCCAGTCGCTCACAGGTCTTCTGGAACAGTGACGAGGTGACAGCTCCATTGGGTATATCACCCATCCGAGAGTTCAGGAAAAGTCGAGAAATAATGCGAGACATTGTGGCCTTGCCACTGGCTTTGGTCAGTCGGCGATCCAGAATAAACAAGACCAAAGGCGCTTTCAACGCAACGAAGCGATATTCGGAGGGATCGACCTTGAGAATGTTACCCATGTCATATATCGAGGGGCGTTCATAATCCAAGTCGCAGACTTGGTCAGACATCTGCTTTAGTCTGAAACGGTATTCGTTGTTTCCGCAAAGTTTTCTCATGAACGTATCTGTAATGTACCATGCCACCCCAACTGTCACCCATGTATCCGAGGGCTCAGCAGGAATGATGTTGATTCCAGTCCACTGACATGCCAGACCGTGCACCTGAGCCCGAGTAGAGTCATACATGGGGTCGATCATCTCGGCCGGGAAGAGTAGATGGCTGCTGCAGATCGACATGCACGCAGTGGGAAGGCTATCAGTCGGGAGGTCATCGACAAAACAGATCTTGTAACTACCGAATGGGTACGACCCGTACGACAAAGAGAAGAAGTCGATCGCCTGGGCCATGGGAAAACTGCTGTTTTGGACTTCGTCGGCTCTACCTGGGAGGCAGAATGCGTGCAAAGGAATAGCATTTTGGCCAAGTTGTTCATCCTGGTCACTTTCGCGGAAATCGGCTAGATTGACATACTCAAATGGACCAATAGCGAACCCAATTTGCAAGGCTCCCAATGGTGAATATGAGGCAAACGAAACTGTTTTGCGGGTGTGGTCTTTGGGGTCCACAATGTCATCAGTCAAATCGCCGGAGCACACCACGGACATATCAAGGCCCTCATCGTCCGCAGAAAGTTGGCGGGTCGGCGCTTTGGAGCGGGATGGGGTTGCTGCACCGGGCGCGTCTTGGTTCTTGCGGTCGAAGACATCACCAAGAGAGTTAGGACATGTTATGGAAATTTCCCAGGTACATCGCGAGGACATATCATCCACGCATGGAAACAAGGGACAGCCGATGCCAGACTCGAGTGAGTTGGTGGTATAGGCATGAGGATACCGTCGATCTCCATTTTCGACACCGACAAATTGTAAGCCATCCCGAATATGATCAATAACAAATTCGATGTTTACTGTCAGAGCCGTAAATCGCGGAAGGTTTGCCTCTGGCGCCCTGGCACTTGAAGGACCATCGACATTGTCGACAGTAGATTGTAGTGCGATTTGATCTTGTGCTTCGGCTGAAGATGGATCCAGCTCATCGATGCGGACGCCCTTCGGAATCGTGATGGGCAGGGTAGGTCTTGGGGGAGTTTGTAAGAGGCTGTCAATCTTTGGTGTCAATCGTTCGTGATAGTGTGCGCCATAGAGTTGTAGCGACTCGTAATGATCGGTGTATTTTGTTGTTGCAGGCTTGCCGTTAACGCTCAGCTGCTTGACCTCGCCTTGTCGAAAATTCAACCAAATTGTTCCTAGATCTCTGCGGCGAGGGTGAATTGTGATTTCCGTCCTTCCTTTCAGGGTCTTGGAAGCGAGATCGATCTCAAGTTCGACTTTCTGATGTCCCACGCTGAATCCCAGATCAAACGGGCGTGCCGCGGCACCAACGGGGAGTTCGACAACACCCGGCATCGTGAAGATCTGAAGATTGCTCAGTGACGAGATGCGCGGGGAGCGCTGTGAAGACCATCCACCGTCATATCCAACCAGACTCGATAGGTGACTGTAGCGGCGAGGGCGGAAAGAAATCCAAGAGCAGTTCGGGTGGCGCAGATTCGAGCTCCAGATGACGGTGAAATGCGAGATGGGCGATTACGCGCTTATGGTGCACGGTCGAGTATCGCACGGCGCTGAGGTAGATCGTAGGCCAGGCGAAGGCTTAAGTGAGGCGCAGCTAATGAATTCGAGGGCACACTTGGATGCGGCAATGCAAGTTAAGTCTGAACAATGCACTGGCAAATCCCGTGTGATCTCGGTCAAGTCGAGCTTCCCTTGTTCGCGTTCCCGATGCGGAGCATGGCACGTGATTTCGACCTGAAAATCCATCTTGGACATTTCCCGCTTCTCCTTTTCTCCACGTATTCTTGAGATTCTTGAGAGTGGACATTTGTGTTTAAAGGCATGATTTGATTTGTGCATTTGTCCATTTTACCCACTTGTTTGCCCACCTCGCTATGAACTGAGGTGTTGGTGTTTACCTCCCCGACTATACTACAACTCCGCGCGTGACCCGGCCTAATCTTCAAAAATGAACGCGATATATCAGATGGTCCAAGGTTGGTGACATGAAGCCTGTGACCAGTATATTTATCCTGAGTAATTTGCTAATTCAAACGTTCAACCTCTACAGAGACCCAGGATTCCCTCTCCGACGATGCCCTCCTACCCCTTAAGTCCTACAAGTACTCAAGTGTTGACAAGTCGTTCATTTCTCGGTATATCTTGAAGCACTATGTATGACAACCTTGAAACCCTGCAGGAGTTACGTTACTTCGGAATAAACAATTGACTTTTCCCCTGCTCAGTGGAATGCCTTCGTCGAAATTGTGCCGATGTGGATGGCCCCGAACATGGTGACCCTTCTTGGGTTCATGTGGATCGTGGCCAATATCTTTATCATTCAGATTTTCGTGCCAGATATGGTGGGACCCGTGAGTATCCCTGTTCCTGTTCCTTACTCGGTGTTTTATCGGAAGTGGCGAATTAACCAGATATTTTAGGGCCCCGCTTGGATTTACTACAGCTTCGCTCTTGGCATGTGGATGTGAGTGACCGCCTATCCCTCCATCTACGACTCAAACTCACATGAACTAGGTATTCTACCCTCGACAATGTGGATGGTAAACAGGCACGCCGAACCGGGACGTCCAGTGGACTCGGAGAACTTTTTGAGTTTGTACCGCCCCCCGAGAAGCCATGGATGGATCACTAATCAGGTACAGTCACGGTATCGACTCTCTGAACTGCACCCTAGCGAGTCTGCTGTCGACAGCCGCAATGGGCTTTGGAGCCTCGCAACTTGGTGCTTGGACTGCGCTCGTGCCTTGTCTGGCCATGTATTTCTCGACATGGGAGACCTTCCACACCCACACCCTCTACCTCGGCTATTTCAATGGCCCGACTGAGGGTCTGATCATCGCCTGTGCAACTATGATTGCCTCCGGAATCTGGGGTCCTGGAATGTGGTCCCAACCCATCGTTGGGTTCCTTAACTTCCCCCAAATCTTCGGCAACAACTCCATCAAGGACCTCTGGGTTCCAATTCTCCTGGGTGGCTTCTTCCTCGGACATCTCCCCGGATGTGTTATGAATGTAGCTGAGGCCCGCAAGAAGCAGGGCTTGCCGTTTACCCCGTTGCTTAAGGAGTGGGTGCCTATGATTGTCTTCACTTTCTCCAACATTGCCTGGTTGTTCTCGCCTTACTCAACAATTCTTTCTGGGAACCATCTCGTTTTGTTCTGCTGGGTTATTGCATTCGTCTTCGGACGCATGACCACCATGATCATTTTGGCCCATCTTCTGAGACAACCCTTCCCCCTCTGGACTATTATGCAGGCTCCCCTCATTGGTGGCGCAGTCCTCATTAACCTGCCAATAATCGGCTTCCCGGTCATTGCCCCATGGTTGGAACTGTTGTATCTCTGGGTGTACTTCTTCTTCGCCCTGGTTATCTACATGCACTGGGCGGTTCTCGTCATCAACCGCATCACAACTTTCCTCGGTATTAACTGCCTTACTATCCGAAAGGATAAGGGTGCTGCCAGAGACAGAGCCTATCGCAACCTCGGTGAATCGTCCCACATAGATCAGTCTCGCGCTTCGACTGACACATCAAAGACACATTAACTTAGTATGCGCCACGCCATCTTCGCAAGACTCGACGATCGACACTAGTTCAATTGGGCAGTTCCCCCGTTGGAAATTGCCACAAAAGCGCCCTGAGCGGTGCATTGTTTAAATGTTCAACCTCATTGTAATTATGAACATGTCCATTCCTTCTACATATGCGTTATTATCTTGATCTGATGAGAGATATAACAAATCCCCGAGGGATGGATTTTGATGAAACCAAGCATGGGAATTGTACCCTGCTATTCTGCATACCTGTACTTACGAGACTATTAATATATTTGAATAGATCAAAATGGATCAAAATCAAGTCCAAGTTCATTAATCTTGAGAGAATTCATAGTACAGGGGATTAGAAAAGTACATCACAACCAAAGCAATCAACGCTCGCAAAAACAGACAAAGTCACAAAAGCACCGCCAACATGAAGTTCAAACCAACTTCATCCCAACTTTTCATTTCTTTCCAAGTCCAAGAGCATCAGTCAAACTGCCCAGACCAAGTCCATTAATCAACTTGTCCAATCCAAGACTGCCAAGCAATCCATTCAACAATCCACCAAGACCAAGACCATCTAGCAAACGACCAACCAGTCCAAGCACACCATTAAGCAACAAGCCAACGGCAGCGATGATCTGGAACAATGGCTCTGAGAGCAGACCCCAGAGGGGGTTCAGCTTCTTCTTAGCATGAGGCATATCAGCGATGCGTCTCTTGCCGTTATCAATGGTCTTGATGACCGTCTCGGTGAGCTCCTTGATCATGTCGGCAAGCTGGTACTCCTCGGGAGTGGCATCACGGGAAGCAGCGCGCGCCTTAGCGGTCGCGGCGATGCGTCCATCAGGGTCGAGTGCCCGGATGGCTCCGTTGCACTCTTGTAGAATGCGGCCGCCTTCTTCGAGGAGCGGCTTGACGGTTTGAACAAGCTTCTCCTCGTCGAGTTCCTCCTTAGGGGTGCGGTCGGCTTTTTCGCAGGCCTAGATGTTGTGTTAGTACTGTTGCTTTCACGGGATTCATATATCGGGTCAGAGCTTACCTCCTCGATCTGCTTGCAAACAGGCTTGACTCGATCAAGAGTCTGACTGAGGATGGAGATCATCTTCTCGGCGAGCTGGCGGTCGGACTCTGCCTTAGCCGCAGCCTCCTGCTCTTCGGCCGTTGGGCCCTCCTCTTCCTCCTCTTCGGGCTCCTCGGGCTCAGGCTCGGGGATGTTCTCAAGGAGGGTGCATTCACCAATCTTGTTGCCGTCGTTGTCAACAACATAGCCGTTGTCATCGATAGTCTTGCCGACCAGCGTAGCGAGGTTGCCCGAGGTCAGCTTGCCAATGAGGTTGCCGTCCGCATCGCGGACTTCGCCCTCCTTGGTGACCTTGCGCCCGGACATGGGGTTGACGTCGCGCTTCTTCTCCTCCGGCTCCCAGCGCTCGGCCTTGCCGATAGTGTTGCCGTTCTTGTCGAGGACATCACCGTCTTCGTCAACCTTGCGGCCGAGGAGGCGCTTGGCGTCGCCTTCAATCAGACGTCCGATGATCTTCTCGCCGTCTTGGACGACTCCATCCTTACCGACGACAGCGTTGTCGAAGCCGTAGAACGGTCCTTCGGCCTTGTGCTGCTCAGCGCCCGGAATGAGCTCGGCGCGTCCAACAACCTTGCCATTGTCACCCCAGATCTGACCCTTGCCGTCGACCTTGCATCCAGCGAGGCGCTTGTCACCTTCGACGATACGTCCGACGACAGCGCCAGTGGTGGGGTCAACAACGTTACCAGACTTATTGACAACCTTGCCCTCGAGGATAGAGAGATCTTCTTCGGCGGGGGCCTCCTCCTGGGGAGGCTCGTAGGGCTCAGCACGACCCTTGACATTGCCGTACTTATCGGTGATCTCACCATCCTCGTCGACAGCACGACCACGAAGCTTTTTAGCGTCACCTTCAATAAGTTTCCCAACAATAGATCCCTCGTCATCCTCGACGAACCCATCCTTGGTCACAAAGAGGGTGTCCATACCAGCGAAGGGACCCTCAGGCTTGCTCTCGAGCTCATCCTCAGGAATAAGCTCAACACGGCCAACGACCTTCTTTCCGTCGTAGATCTCGCCGTCTTCGATCTTCTTCCCGGCGAGCTCCTTCGGGTTCCCCTCAACAACACGGGCAATGGGATACCCATCGGGTCCGATGACATAGCCAGCCTTGTTGCAGGAGAGACCATTGACAGCAGAGAAATCAGGCCCAACCTCTTCCTCCTCCTCGGGCTCTTCCTCGGGTTCGAGGCGTTCAGCGCGTCCGATGACGTTACCCTTGCGGTCGAGAATTTCGCCATCTTCGTCGACGCCACGACCGCTCAGTTTCTTCGCATCGCCTTCGATCAGGCGGCCGACGCGGGTCGAGTTCTCGTCTTCGACAAAGCCGTCTTCGCCGACGACCAGGCCCTCCAGACCGGAGAAGGGGCCTTCTTCGCTGTCGTCCTCCTCAACCGGGAGGGCCTTGGCTTGGCCGATCACGTTGCCGCGGTTGTCCCAGAACTGGCCCTTGTCGTCGAGTGTGGCGCCGAGTTTGGATAGTTTCTTAGCGTCGCCTTCGGTGAGTTGGCCAACGGGCTTGCCGGTGGATTTGTCGATGATGTAGCCGAGTTTGTTGCAGACCAGCCCTTCGAGGGTCTCGAGGCCGGGGAGTTCTTGCTCAGCGTCTTCGGCAGCATCCTCGGCGGTCTCCTCGGCATCTTCAACCGCGTCTCCGGCGGTGTCCTTTGCCTGTTCGGTGGTGTCTTCGGCGGTGTCTTTGACACCCTCGACCTTCTCATCGAGGGTATTCGTGGCGTCTTCACCAGCGTCTTCGGAGGCATCCTTAGCACCTTCGACATTGTCTTCGAGGTCAATCTTGCCATCTTCGGCGGTGTCCTTCGCATCGTCGACAACGCCGTCCTTCGCATCGGTAGCGTCTTCGGCGTCGGGGGCGGCATCTTCGGCGGTAGATTTAGCCTTGTCGACATTTCCTTCGACATCAGAAACGTCTTCTTCGACCTCATCCTCGACGCCATCAACGGCGCTCTTAGCCTGTTCGGTAGAAAGACCATCCTGAGCATCTTCGTACTGATCCTCAAGATCATCCTTAGCGCCACCGACCTTATCAGTGGCATCACCAGCAGTACCTTCAATAGCCTTTTTCTGCTCCTCAACAGGAATCAAATCAACACGACCAATGGCATCGCCCTCTTCATCGACGATCTCACCATCCTCATTGAGGGTATACCCAATAAGATCTTCAGGATCACCCTCAACAATGCGGCCGACGATCTGACCAGCAGCGTTCTTGATAACACCACCATCAGAAACAGGAAGTCCTTCAAGCTGAGCGATATCCGTAACCACATTCTCCAGATCAACCTCTCCAGCCTTTTCCTGCGCATCATCGGCGGCATTCTTAGCTTGGTCCGCGACCTCATGAAGGATATCAACGCGACCAATCAAATCGCCCTCCTCATCGATAATCTCCCCGTCATCGCCGACAGTCTGTCCGACAAGGTCCTCCGCATCACCCTCGACAACCTTGCCAATGGGGTTCCCATCCTGTCCAAGGATATTCCCATCCTCAGCGACCTCAAGACCCTTCAATGCAGACAGGTCAAACGGCACAGGCAGGTTATCGGTGGCAGTCTTGGTGGCATCTTTACCGACATTCTGGACACTCTCGGTACCCTGCTGGACTGTCTCCTTCGTCTTACCGGCAGCACCCTTAGTCTTACCAGTCAAGCCTGAGGCAGCGCGGCCGAGTGGTGCTGCGGATCCGGAGGCGGAAGGCGCCTGGGAGGCTGCGTCGTCGGGTGGGGAGATGGGGCGGCGCTGCTCGGTGCGCTTCTTGGACTTCGGGGAGGGTGTCTCTGGGATGGATTGCTCTTCGATGTCATCGTCGACTGGTTCGGGGGCTTTCTGGGAGAGTTTGCGGGGGGTTGTTGTCTTCTTCGTGGCTTTGGGGGTTCCGGCGGTGGTGCTTGGTTTGCTGGCTGCGCTGGAGCCGGAGGCTTTGCGGGCTTTGGAGGGGGTTCCAGCCTTGGAGCCCAGCTTGGGGGGTGCTTTGCTCACGGCGGGAGAAGACATTGTTGTTTTTGGTTTTGTTTTGGATGTTTGTTAAGATGGGTTGGTTTGTTGTTGATATGAAGAATTGAAAATCGAGCTGGATAATTGCAAATTGAACTTAATACAGTCGTGTCCGTTAGGCGTCAGATATACTTCGTAACAACGTATGCGGTTGGATTGATAATGTACAAATCCCGGGAACAGGGTATAGTTCGGGAGTAGTGTGGGTAGGCGGTAGTTTCTAGATTGATAGAAATAGAATATGAATAATGAATAATGAATAATGAAACGAATAATTTCAGCAACGGGTTCAGGTGTTTATATAAAGACTTCAGTGATTCTGATATCATCGAACAAGTCCACCATCATGGCCTGTGTATATAGGTACCGTAACCAGGCACGATACCTGCAGAGCCTACTACGTCATGGGCCGTTGATATCATAACGGTTGTTTACTACTATCCATTTTTGCTTAAAATCCCTGTATGGGGGATCGTCATGGAGTTAATCTATACAACGTACGGTAGGGCCGTTAGTAGCATCATCGGCATCATGGAGTGGGGCGATTAGATGACTTACCAGTGGAGATTCGTCTGCGAAATTGGTTGATCCATACAGTGCTGCAGGGTAGAAGCACGAATCAGACCGCCGGGACTGGGATATGGAGAAGAGTGTGGCTAAATCGGAGTGTAGCAGGATGGTGGAGTTGGAGATCCGTGCTTCTACTATGTAGCATGGGAGAATGAGCTGTGCAACTTGTAGCAGCCGAATTTCTACAGTACTACGCTCGCCTATTGGCTGACTTTGGGAAGTATAGGTGTTTGATTCGTTACACGAACGATAGAATCTCCCCCGAACAGAACCTGCAAGATCTACAACATAATTCAGCTATGCCTTGTTCCTGAAGTGCGTACGTCAACGTCAAGTCCCAAGGTTCTATGTTGTAGGCTATCCGGACAATTAAATCCCAAAGCAGCATGATTGGTCGAAGGGCAGGACATTTCCATGGATGCTCCCTGAAGCCACGCTATAGCGAACGTGGAAGAATGTGCCCAGGTGGGAAAATGTAGACGAACAAATCAGAGATCTATCAGACAGACCACATACGGTGTCCACTATGAAATTCGCCTCCACTGCCTGTCACTTCCTGTCCCTGTTTGGAGAAAAAATTCAAAAAGAAAAACTCCGGTTCAACAGCTACACTCCGAATCATCATTACATCAGAAGTTATATGAAACACTCGTGAACAGTGCAACAATCCACCAACTCAATGTTTATCCACGTGAAAGTTAACATAGAAGGAATCATATATCCGCAATCAGCATCTTGTTCAAATGACGAATTTCACGAACTACGATATTTGTGCGACTACCTACTCAGAAGCCCGAAACAACAATAATAACAAGCAAAACCAGATCACGGTCGGGGAACCTGTCAAGAGGTACGAGCGTGGAGGGAGACATGAGATCATTTTAATCTATTTGGGTGGAGAGTTCAGCCACACAGGTCATTGGCTGATATCATCATCCAAATTCAAGGAATACTGTTGATATATTGTCAAATTGTTAGAATGTCATATTCTTCTCCAAATGATAGGCTATAATTGTAGCTACAAACTTCCAATGCAGTGTATTGTAAGTCGTGCAACGGCTACATGGTGGAAATTCTCCGGTTATAAACTTCCGAAATCAGGATTTGCCTCCGATGCGCTAGATCTTGGCGTCTGTGCATTTTTCTTTTTTTGGATCGATCAGCTCTATAGTGTATGAGGATATTACACTACCATTATATAATATGGCAAGGACCTCTAGGGCTGGATATATATATGCTGCGTTGTCTACGCTTTTTCTTTTAGATTTGCCCTGATGGAGCCTGCGAAATATATATAATAACATTACTACTCTTAGCACATTCAATTCCAAAATTATTCTAGGCTTCACTTCCGATCGAGATCGATGTCTCTTCTCTTATCATCGCTGCCACCCCCACAATTAAGACCTCCAGGGTTTGATGTTCGCCACCGTTGACTATTACCTAGATCGGGTAGGATCAACAGAGCTAATCCATTTACAACGTATCAAAGTCAATTAACTTGATATTTGTTAACAAAAAATGCTAAACGACAAAAAAAAAAATACTCAAGTCATTACCAAGTATCAGTTTTTCTCGTCCACTTCCTCTTCGTCTATCTCCATCTCTTCCCGCGTCAGTGTTGTTCACTTTAGGATAAATTCTTCCAGTCCCTCTCCACTGTTTTTACGAAGCACAATGCCTCCAGCTGACTGTCGCATATCGCCTGGGCGCAGTGAGGGGCTTAGCGCGAGTCAGTGCATCCCTATTATCCATTGCTTATTTGCATATACGAAATGGATATTTGGTCTACTGGACAAATGCGAAGTGTATCCACCTGCTATTCAAACCACAGAATGAAGAACCATAAGCAATCAAACCGGCATAAGTAGGCAAATAGGAGAGCATGCGCGATGACACTAAAGGGGCGGATTGAATCCATTATTGGACAGGTCTAGTGGACTGGGGTATGTAAAAGGGGTGTTCATAGTTTGCTGCAAGGTTGTAGTAGCCCATTAATTGATTTGGTCATAGAGAGTTAGAAGATGCGGCGTTTAGCAATACTCGGGGGCAAAGGCCGAGATATATACCCTAGGAGGATCTTGATGTCCTATTATACATTATCTGATAAACCTAAATATCGGAGAACTGACTCAATATCGCTAGCTATTAGGGAAAACATTCAACATGATCGGGTGAGTCTCTTACGTATACTTTCCTCTAAACCTTGGAAAGAGGTATTGTTTCGTTGTGGCTTTTGTGGTTGCTAAGAGTTGGTAGCAAATGCAGCAAATGTTCGCTCCAATATCGTGGGGACAAGCCTTCTGGAATCGCTTTGTCCAGTGACAGATTCCAATTTTCTGGTCGGATTCGTTGAATCTATTAATAAATAGTCTTCTCAGGTCGTAATAGCTAAAGAATTGCCGATATTGTTCCGACAACTCGAATCTGTATGATCAGAGGTCATGTTCGCACAAGTATTTCCGGGCCGTATAAACAAGCTCAGCTAACTTTTCATCGGAGATAGTGCTTGCCTAAAAGATTTCAGTAACTATTTCAAGCTACTTCAATTCCGATAATCCTCTCAACATCATCTCCAATGCTATAGGCAAATCCGCCGGTTATTCGCAGCTAAACGATTGTTGAACAAGTTTCATTTCAAGCAACGCTGCCAGTATTGCGCACTGGGAGCAGACATTTAAGACGACTTCGGAGGTAATTAAGAGCTCATCCATGGATTAAGGCATCAGTGACATAATATTCTGAATATATTCCATCTACATAGATGTCGTCTTTGTGTAACCATCCTTAGCCAGTTTCCAAGTTAGGCTGCCAAGATGAAATGAATAGCGTGGCGATAGTCAGCCATGCAACTTGACCCCAGTTTGGCCATCGTGTAACCATCCCCGCGATAGGGCCTTCTAGTGGAAATACATCCTATAGGAAAGGTCGCAAACAATTGAGACAAAGAAGGGCCAAAGACAAGTCCGGCCCCCTAAATGATCACGCGAAGCAGTGGCTACCGTCGGGTCTGTGCAATAAATTAGCTAATACATGGTAATAGGTGACAAGAGCACAGGGGGACAGATAGATGAGTATGACTCTGATTCTGATCAAGAAAGGGCAAGACATTTGATCAAATGAGTAGAATCAGGGGCAAGTTGAAATACCCCAGAGAATACTAGTACTCGAATGCTATAAGTCAGGAGTGGCGTGAAACCATATACAGAAAGTGTAGATATAAAATCGAAAGGTTGTGCCCGTCAATCCACATGGATACGGATCAGAATAGGGCTGACAACATATCACTGTAGAATAAATCACCAAGTCCCCGGATACCTTATGGTGTAACCTGCGGACGTTTAGCTAGTTACTGGGATTCTTGTCTTCATCAAGTTTGATATCGTGCTAAGCCATCATTCTTACCCCATTTCTGCATAAATAGGGTGAGCTCTATAAGCACGAAGGGTGGCTCGAGAGTCCCCAAGCCGTAATACTCCCTTTAACTGCCGGATTCAGTGTGGTTAACAAGGAGGCTCCCATGTAGCTAACCCAGAGGGAACATGCCGCCAGCCTAGAGGGGATTGATTTTACAAATAGTCCCTCGCAAAAGGGTGTGAGGGATTTTAATACAACCTCACCTATTGTCTATGGTAGTCGTAAACACCACACAGCCCCTAATCATCATCCATTAACGGGCTATAAGTAGAGCTATTCCGCAACATGTTGAGAGCAACATACCATTGTCTTTCTCTCATACAGCTGTTCAGTAAGTTGATCGAACACCGACTTCAGGTGAAGGCTGATCCAAAAGTCTTGAAAGAAAGCTGAGGAGAACATGCTCTCATATAGGAGTGTCACTATCGCACTACGCAAACCAGTTATGTCCCAAAGCTCTATTCAGCATGCGAACCCAATCCTTCTGCCGCATCAACAGGCAAAAGGCCTGACGACTACTACAGCACCGAGCGACCTAGGTAGCACGATGCCACCAAATTATGTGGCTCGTGTTGGGCAGCTCAAGACATTCACTTTGCCCGAGAAGGCTACCGGATCTCCCACAGACATTGAAATGGGGAAGGCTATGATCAATGCGTGGCGTGAAGATGGTATCCTTCAGGTCTCGATGAATCCTAAGCAGCAGGATCTCTTTGATAAAGCGTCTGCTACTAGTAAACGGTTCTTTGCTATGCCTCCTACTCAGAAGGCTGCTTGTGTGGACACTCAGAGCTACGCCGGCTATATTGCCTCTGGAGAGGAAATTACAGATGGCGTTGCTGATTATTCGGAGATATTCACGGTCACCAAGGATCTTCCTCTGGACGAGCCTCGAGTGAAAGCCAAGTGGCCTTGCCATGGTCCTTGCCCTTGGCCAGATAGCGATATGAAGACCACTATACAACAGTACATGGACTCCTTGGGTAATAGCGGGGAAACACTGTTGAAGATGATTGAATACGGACTCAATCTGGAGCCTGAGACTCTGACCTCTTTAACCAAGGATGGATGGCACCATCTCCGTGTCCTGAGGTAGGTTGCATGGTTTTCCTTTCACATTGACTGTCAATGTATTTTGACCTTGACGTTCAGGTTCCCTCAAAATAACAAAACCAACGGAAGAGGAAAGGAGGGCCGCGGCATTGGGTCCCACACGGACTACGGTCTCTTGGTCATTGCAGGCCAGGATGAGGTTGGAGGTGAGATTCCCGTTGTATCCTTAGACATAAGTTCATTTCATTAATTATTTGAGGCCTATTTATTCGCCCCCCAGCAGCCGATGAGAAGCTGGAGAATTGGAAGAAAAGCGCTGCTGGCTTCCGCGAAGATGATGAACAATGGGTCTATGTACCTCCCGTACCTGGAGTCTTCACGGTATTCCCAGGTTTGTCTATTCTTCGCCTTCCACAAATACTTCAAAACTCTTATTCAGCATACTAAAATGTTCTACGTCAATTCTCTAGGGGATATCATGCAGTTCATGACCAACTCGTACCTACCATCCACCCCCCACAAGGTCGGCCTCAATACCCGCGAGCGATTTGCCTTCGCCTACTTCCATGAACCTAGCTTCCAAGCCGTGATTCCCCCAGTTGCAAAGCTTTATGATGGCCAGCCTCCAGATGAAACTATTCATTATGGAACCCACTTCACAAACATGTTCATGAGGAACTACCCTGATCGGGTTACAAGAGAGAGGATGATAAGGGAGGATCGACTGAAGTTATTAGATCTGCCTGAGCTGAGGACCCAATAGAAAGGATCGATCACAAAGGATTCAACATCACAATCATTTTCTCGGCTATCCCCAACTAGGACGATTCAACACTGTCCATTGAGCTCATCGTGCGAGTATTCTAGTAGTTAGTTGTTGTCTTGATATTGGTCGGGATAAGAACTGTCCAATGAAGATTTTGACAATTTTACTCTATATTGTATGTAAGGCCCGTGGCTGGTGTGCACCGCTCCGTAGAATATGTACATATGATAGGGTTACCACATGCGAGGTCTCCCATTGATATCATATCAAAAGGTTCCACTCGGTATGTATGGACTTCGCGGGGCATATGTAGAGTCTACACTCGGTGTGTATGGACTTTGCGAGGTATAGGTAGAGGGTACAGTCGGTATGTATGGACCTTGCGGGGTATAGGTAGAGGCGAATAAAGACCTGAAGGCAATTACCTCACCTCTCGATTCTTCGATATCCTTCCTCTTGCGATCAATATCTAAACCTCGTTCCGAATATGCTGTTATGATATCCGTCCTGACAAGTTCCTCGGAACTTTGAGAATCACCCATGTCCTGAGAGCACTGCACCACCTGGGCTGTAAAGAAAACCAAGCCAAACTTGCTAATCACCCGCTGGAACTCATCGTTGATATTTTGGTGACTTTCGTCAAATGAGATGGGCGTCTCAGTAGACCAATACACCCGTGCTTTAGTGTAACTGAAAAATTGAACCTGGCTACTGAAGAGCAAAAGCTCGAAGAGTCTTTCCATCCGAAGACCATCATATCCAGATGTTTGCGTCTTTCTCTCCGCCTACACATCATATATGAGCCACCTGAGACTTTGAGATTAGATCGTGGTGTGGATTGGAAACTAACCGGGATGTTCGAGCTTCCGGCGTAATCGCCGCTCATTGTATGGGAAATATGCAAAACTCCAATATCCGAGATGGGAGGTTGCTGGACTAGCATCCTGCGCCAGCTTGCGTCATCGCGTACGAATCGAGCCATGGTTGAGGCGTCTTTGGTCATGGCCAAGTCGGAAAAGTTGAACTGGTAGTACATCGGTCTCCCCTTGGCAGGAAAGAAAGAAGGAAAGGTCTCCGCTAAGAGCGGATTGGGTGTATTTTCTTCCATTCCCCATTCGGATTCTTTGATCGGAGTGAAGAAAAGAGCCTTTTGGATGGACGGCGACTCGCTGATCAGGTTCAACCAGGTGCGACAGACTCGTTGAGCAGATATGAGAAGCGTGCGCATATCCATCTCAGCTAGGATCATCGCGAGGATTTCTGGGGTATTCAGGACTTGGTTAATTGCTGATTTTGCATTGATCCCAGGCTGTCGCTGGATGGCAGTTTTATATCCTGGACATTCCTCAACGCGACTTGCCATTGTTTCTGGTTCGGATCTCGGCATTTCTGAATCGCGGTTCACTCTAATGATAAAATGATGGGAGCCCTTAATATTCTTTTGACGCGCCCTTCTGCGTGGCCTGTGCCTTTTCGTGATAGGCAGTTTCTGGATGTTATTTTGTGAACCAGTCACATGTTTACCCCCACTTAGATTGTACTTTGTAGCTTCCCTTATCTTCCTCCCCGGCCCCGGGGGCCGCCTCCGGGGCGCCATTCTCTCGCTACGGATTATGTCCGTACTACTGTTATCGAAGCCCGACCCTTTTGAGGGCCGGGTCGGGTTTCGGGTTTTTCGAGCTTTGCGGAAGTCTAGCCAGCTAGCCATTACTTTAATCTATATGGGGAAGTTTTTGATACAAGCGACTATCTACTCTACTAAGATCGGAGCTCTTTACATCATCTATATAATTATTTCTTTATCCCACTTAAATTTGACACTATCAGCCTATACCTCGAAGAATGCCGCTACAGTATCAAATAAGCCTCCAATTCCTAGCAAAGGGCTACATTCGTATCCACCCTTATCATTCCGAACGATTATCTCGATTTATAGTAGTCTTAAAGAAGTTAACTAAACATAAGCCTTTGTAACAGAGCGATAGAAATTTGGTTGGTGTTCTTTAGGTATTCTATCGCGATGGACCTTATAGCCGCCGAGTGCGTCTATAGCAACAGTACCAAAGAGAAGCTTCATAAGAATAAATATAGCTCCTACTGGATTATTCTGATCAACCTCATTTGTAAAAACCCGAGGCACTAGTAGATCGCTATAATCCTTGATGAATTGCATCGTTGCGATTTCTATTTCAAGCTTAGTACTATTGATAAGAAAAGGTTTATCCCTTCCGATATACACCCGGGCCGCCTAGCGCATCTTGTCAGGAAATTCAAGCAGCCGCACGATGTTATTAAGTCCGGACGCAACTTCCTCCAAGACTTTAGACTCCAATTGGCCCGCGAGACCTACGGCAATTCGAGCCAACTCGTCCCATCGAGTTCGATAGAAACAATCAACGGTCTATTCGTCATTTTCTTACAGGAAGTCTTGGACGGAAAACCAGGAGGCTGATTTGATAGACATAGTCACGAGCGGTCAAACAGAATACATGTAATGACCGCGAGATATGGCTTTTCCTAACTGCTGGAAGAACTTGGATGAAATGTAGCTGGAGATGGGATTTTTGAGGCAAAGAGAGAAATAGAGGATGATGAAGACGATAGGCAAGAACTAGCGGTGTGATTGTCGGGGTATTCACACGCGTATGCACTAGGATTTGCGGGATGAGGGGCGACAAGAGAGTGATTGGTCTTGGAATATTGGATAGTTCGGTGAGGGGAAACTGAACAGATTTGGTAGACTAGACTGTTCGGAACCTTGAAAACTTTAGGCTGCGCAAAACTCGAAGAATTTACGCGGTGGTGGCCGCACATTACAGGCCATGCACATTACAGGCCATGATTAACCACTAAAATATGCCCATGAAACTTTGAAAATTCGGGATTGATTGCTTCATAAACTAACATAGATCAACATTATACCGGCATTTATGAGTTGGGCTTAACATCTACCAAGATGTTGGGCAATGCTACTGGAGACAAATTCTATGCCGCTCTATCTGTTGACCAAACGCTTGTGAACCACACTGAGGGAAGACTTTCTTGTCAACCGAAGCCCCCTTGATATTGACATACTCACATTTCCACAAATCTTCCGAATATAGGAATCCGACCCTCGAGAAGCTTCTGATTGCTCCCTTTTGAACAAAGTTTTCCTTTAGAATGATAATACCCTCGAGATGCTTCATTTTGCGACTCGTACTGTATGGGATCACCACAGGGGTATGGAAAAGAAGAAGACCGAAGGTCTTAGCGTCAGACCCTAATACGGTGTCCATATAAGACCTGATTATTGCGAATGTCCCCGGGGAAAGCTCAAAGACGCTATGTCGGGGTAGAGCTTTGACGTCTGACTTTGTTGGCTTCTCTTTCGACACTTTTTTGATGTCTTTTTGGCTTGCGAACTTGAGTGGTACTAATGGGCCCGTCACATGTAAAACAGTTGTTTTCTCCAAGTTGTCGGGAGGCAGGTTATAGGAAACCGGTTGACATTCTGGCACCATGGAAGTGAACCGCGGCGTGAGGAGGTACTTCGTGAACTGGATAGCTCCCTCCCAGCCAGTCCACGACCAGCTAGGGAATTTGTCCCTCCGGATTGCCGGTAGCGGATGGTACCATTCCAGGAGGGGGACACCAACGTCAACACGATAGTCGAAAGGCACCCCCCATATGTGACTGGGGAAACCAAAGCCACTGGGCTTATCTTGACTTGCAGAGACTGGCGGCTTAGCTTTCTTGTTTTGCTCAAAATCGGTAAATACCCCGAGGAAAGCATTGAGTGAATCTTCCGGAAAGGATAGCTGCCGTTGAGTGTATTGGACAATCCGTTGTCTGAGCGGGACGATACCGTCTGAAGTACCAGATTCACGGGTTGCAAACAATCGTTGTATATCCCATCCATCATTCGATTCGAAATTATCCATAGCTACTGTCATGTCGTTGGGGACAAGCCGCTGAAGGGGTTCTTCGATATGCAAGTCCCTGCAGTGGTAGAGCACTCCCCTGTCAGTGAAAGCGAGAGACCGCTTTGATAGCAAGCCCTCTTGCAGGGTCCAGGCTCGGAGAGCCCATGTGGAGTTCTTGACAGTATCAATGATGGACGGTAGCTCCAGAAGTGTGTATCCATTGACTTGGATCTCTTTTTGGGGAATGCGAGCAGCTCCAACTCCTGATAACCCATAGGCTGCTGTCTTTCCAGCGGCCGCCACAATAGTTATGTAGGACTTGGAGAATACTTCGTTCATGTTTTGAATTTGTTGCTGCTTTTTCTTTTTATCACGTTGCGGAATACACTATACTGAGAATTTAGTATCCTCGAGCATCAGACAATGGGTCGTAAACATACGTATCTGTCGACCCAAAGATACTGAAGCTTCAACTGAAGGGTAACATTCATAGCATCTTTGACAACGAGTGGAACGTCTCCGTCACGGACACAGCCCTCAGGTCCCCACACGTAGGATAAGGTGGCATACTGGCTCGACGCGGGTGCAGAACATGTAATAATAGACTTAGCAGACATACTCCTAGCAGAGGTACTCGCTATGCAATCAATTAAAACAAGTCCATCCAGAATTTGTGACCCTCCGCTGTCGGATTTGGCATAACTTTGAGAGCAGTGGCAATGCGAAATGGCATTACGTATCCAAGCAAAATTATCCATGATGAGATGGGGGATTCTGAGGGATTTTGAGTTCCTCCCCGGGCCCAGAAGAGCAGTGTGCCGTCTACCCTGCCAATACGCTTGTTCGACCTCCTTGTCTTGAATACTAAGTCGTAGAAGTGCAAGATTGGCTAGGTCAGATCGGTGTGGTTTGAGCTGCATTTGGCTCCCAAGGGTTGTGACTTCAAGGCGATGGAGATAGCGCTCCACGTTCATGGGTAAAGTAAGATTTTCAGAATTGAATTCTTCGATGCCATGGTTGATGGTGTATAGGAATCGGCAACATGGACAGTTCAAACACCGCGGGTCCGCCCGGCTTTTCAGCGTTCGAACGAACCGCCCGTGTAAATGTCTGTCATCGAAAGAATTGTGTGGTTGTATTTGAGTAAAGTTTGAACTCAATGGGCGCTCAATGAGACTGTTCCAATTCTCATTTTGGCAATCCGAACAGAGGGAGCCTCCCGTGGAAGACATGGCTCAAACCCCCTAACCTTTCGGTGGTGATTTTCCTTCTTTTCTTTGTCTTTTGTGAAGCTTCAGTAAGGATATTTAGATGTTGGAAAGTTGCGTTCCTTCCAGATGATGAGTCTCTTCGGTCTGTGATGGGCCGGGCCGGGGCTATATATGCATGTAAGTAAGAGCAGATATTACATATGGCCAGCATATGAGGCAACTTGTACGTTAGTTTCGTTGCCTGCTGTCGCCGTAGGGACGTGGAGATGTCGTGTTTCAATGCGATAGGCTACATGTTGACCGATCGGCACTGCTGCACGTTGCCTCACTTTCAGCTCACGACGATTTGAATACAGCTGTAGGATGACAAGGCTGCAGTAGGTTGTACAGGATCGACTTCGATTTGCGGCGAAGTGCAGATACCAAGAGCCTCATTGTCTAAGTAAAGGCATAGGTATGGCCTCTGGGCCAATTATTATGTACATATAGGTGGACCTGCATTTCTTAGCTACAGGGGCGCGCATGCCTAGGTGTGCGGGGTCACTCGACACCGCGTGACTCTCATCCGCCCTCACCCATTTCTCACCCATCTCTCACCCAAAGCGACACACACACAACAACTATTTCTTGTGTTTCAGCTATATGTAAGATCGTCAGCTAGTAGTATAGTAGATGGCTATCTATGAATCCTGACTCTCGTATTTTTTTGGATGTTGATTCTTATGTTTTTGACTTGCAGAAAACAACCCGTGAGAAGCAAAATTACTGGAAGATCATGTATCGACGTCTTTGTTTGCTACAATCTTGTAACTTTCAGCCAATAATATTTCCCACAGATCAAGTTCGTCTGCATTGTAGCGTGGGCTTGACACAGCCCTGCAGGCAAACTTCGCCTGACCAGAATGAAACTAAATTTTACCGCGGCTGAAGCGTCTTTTTTTGCCAAAGATCATGTTCGTGAGTACCTATGACCCGCCCTTGTACTTTTGAAATGTCTACAAATAGCTTCGGTCCCTTCTACGCTCATATACATCAGTGGGTATCTCGATTAATGACTTGAGCGAATTAGCTCTTCGAAGCCATCAGAATCATGCATTACCCGTGGAGAGCTTTGACCAACTGGGAGCCATTTCGCCTCGATGCACTTGGCTTGATAACTCTGTTAGGGGCGGAAGACATCGACCAATGGGTGGGTCGTCTAGTCCCTAGTCGATGGGTTGAATACATGCCCTTGCTCGGTATTTACGTGATAGCAGCCGGCCGGTTTCAACGCAAAGCACCGTCTTTTCTCCTTTACAATATATCACAGGGCATCTGCACAACTGATTGCGCTGCATGGTTCACACGCTGGGTCCAATGTCAAAACTTTCAGGCCACGCGGAGTATCGTCTACTGGGAGACCGCAAGGAAACGTCGAAACCAGTGGGTCGATCATCTTATTGCTGCATCTGTGTCTAGCTGCATCATGGGATTCTTGGTTTTAATGAACATCCTGTCAAGAGATATTTACGGGCTTGTGAATACCGTGGCGATCATCATAACCATTTTCACTCGAGCTTATATTCTTTCCGCTCATCGCAACTCCATCGATCGCTCTACTCCAAATTTTGCGCCCGGGAATCAAACTGAGAAACTCATAGTGATTACCCCTGATTCGAAGGTCGTTACAATGTTCATACACAAATCATCCATCATTCCACTCTTTATTCGGAACCCAACACCCAGTTCCACGCTGATGTACAAGGTTTCCTGTTGGATTAATTGGCTTGCCTTCGGTGTCCACGTCGTTATATTGGGAATGGCCTCACTCCCCACCCAGATATATACCGTTTCCGTGATTATCGTATCTTCGATTCTCATTTGTGTTGGCTTTGGCTGCGCGGATATGGGTCGGGCACAACCAATTGTGACCAAAGATGGCAAAACCCGGGGATACATCTGCTGGATTGGGTCTCATTTAAAGGCAACTGTCTTTGAGTGGCCGTCCGGCTTGGAGTTCAAAAGGCTAGATGCGCATGCGGGTACTGCAGGGGGGTGGCAATTGTGGGCAGACTATTGTCCGAGGGGCGACCCCGATCAACTATCTACTAGGCGGATGGACCTTTATGCGTGGCTCGACCTTACGGTGGAGGAGGAGCAAAGCCTGGACAAGTGGGACCTACTGCCTCAGAAGCGAGGTGAGGATACGTCGTGGAGCGATGAATTCAAGGCCAAGCAGGCCTTGGTGAAAGCCCGAGGGTTGAGTATGTGGACGATCAAACAGAGTGTTCACCTTGCATTGGGAGATGGTACGATCATGAAAAGTCGCCTTTGGGCCGAATATCAGCACCAAGGCGGAAGGCCCAAAACAGTTGAGCCCTAGAATCATTTGGGTCACTTCCGCGATTGGAGAACCCTTTCCGCTGGTCGAGAATATTTTTATCATATGCCTAACCCTGGAAGTGAAAGACGCAAGCTGATTAATTATGGTGACCACAGGAATCGCAATCCTGTAACCTGATCGGAATTACAAAGTGGTGGGATATTTTGCACGTGTGCAGGCTCTAATTGTCCAAGTGATACATAAATGGCCCCTGGCATGAAATAGTAATCCTGGGGGCCATTATATTCTAGAGGCCGTGAACATGACCCTAAGAGCGATAGTACAGTAGTTCCCTGGCTACCTAATAGATTAATCAGTTTAGCAGCTAGCGAGGTTTGAAGCAGAACAAGACAGGCAAACGCATTTGAGTGCGGCGGCGTAAGAATTGAGAGGCCGCTCATTTTCGAGGGCTTTTGAGACCGGTTATTGTTTAAGCACTTGTCATAGTAGAGTGAGGAAACGGATGCCCTTCAAAAATGTCATAGCGGAAACAGGGTGGATTGGTGGATCCTGAACATGTGTTGACCATTAACTACACCCTCGATAAACGTTGAGTAAAAGTTGTTGATGGCATTTAGTTCTCACGGTCCTTATCCCTTATGCGCAAGGAAAGGAAGCTCTTGGTAAGTGTTTTACTCTTTATCATATTTATAATTTTGTCCAATGTATTTTGTCGAGTACCAAGCACCATCCATGCATGCTCGAAATTACTAAGTCAACACAGCTCGGAAAATCTATGGACCATTATGATAACGGTACTATACAAAAACATATACATTGCTTAATCAGCGATGTCCGCATAGATTGGAAAAACAGCGGACTTTGTCAATTTAGTTAGTTAGAGAATTATATATATATCATTTTGTGTACAATCGTCGTACCTATCTATTTCTATCAGTTATAAGCCTAGTTTTGTTCTATTAAAGATCAGTCTATACTATTAGACTATACATTTAGACTGCGATATCGCCCAAGCATAGCCCATGGGCCTTATATAAGCGGGAAATGGGCCCTATAGATAGGCCTATAGACGGGCCCTACCCTTACCGACGCGTGACGGACTTTCTCGATTCGCCCTTACTTCCTAGCTGAATAATGTGAGGACCTAGATGCTCCTACAACCATTCACGTGTGCTCATGTGCTTTTCAATAACAAGTGAACCTTCCGACAGCCCTGCGCATTGTTGTGCATACATATAACCATGGAGACCACATGACGAGTCCTGAAAGTGTATCCTACATATGCAGTACCGTTAAACAATGCGCCCATGTCAAATCCCTCGAATCTGAGAGTGAATTATGGCTCTTGTTGAGCTATTGGTTCAAATGGTCTATCTGTAGTGCAAGCAGCAACATAGTCAGTGACAACAAACATACGCATAACGGACCTCTGTCTAATCACGAATTCATCACCACATCCCTCATCGCCCCTTTTGTGGAATATATGCAGCTCGAGTGTGGCGTATCACATCGCTCGAACTCCCAACTCCGAAATCTGACTGGGCGTATTACACTACATGTACATACTGCATGCGCTCTGCCTATCACATCGTGGGGCCTGCAGGGTGATAGCCAAAGTGGAGTCAACTCAATCGCATACCTTAAACACCATCTTTATATTGAGCCCAATTAAACTCCCTGGACTAAGTAGTTTCCTATTCTACCTTTGCCTGATATCGCTTAGACGACGCGCACCATTTCAGATGGGTATCTGCAAATGCCAAAACCGCTGTCTCGAGAATCGGGTCGTGGGCATCCCCGTTGAGTGAGACGTGGAGCCCATCGTGCATCTCCACTGCAGCCGAGACACAAAGATTGTGGATATCGCACACATCTTGAATCGTCCTTGGCAATATCATATCCATGTGATCCACATCCGTCCCCGCTTGTTCCTTTAAGGATACCAAGACTGCATTCATGGTCTCGCCATTTCGACGATCTTTCTCTAGGCCAACAAGGTCGTTCTGCAGCCCTAGAATTAAACTAACACCCTTCTGGAGATTTCGGAGGCCAGTAAGATGTTCTTCTTCGACTGGTTCGTGTAGTGTTCGGATCAGAGTGAAAAATGGATGAATCCCCATCGTCCTACCGCGGAATTGTAGATAGGTTTCCAGGTTGTTGGGCAAGATCCCTTGCCGAAATAGTAGCTCGTCAAGCAAGCCATAACACATATCGCATATATCATCACTAAGCTCACGGGCGGTGCTTTGACATAGGTCAAGTTGCTGGATGCAATATTCTCGAAAAAAGCAAAGGATTGATGCCACCTCATTTGTCAGAGAGACTATTGATATGGGTCAGCCTCGGTGCTAGGAAGGTTTTAGTACCTGATCTTGGGTTACGTACCGTTTGATTGCTTCCCTTGGAATTTCAAGATTGCCTCTTTCAAGGCAAACGTGGCGGCAGCTAGTGGCATAGCCTCAAGTATATCATCTACCGCACAGTTTGCAGCCAGCCACGCGGTCATGCATATGCGGATGCTTTCTGATCGTACATCGGGGAAAAACAGGTTGATCGCCGCGGCTTCGGCAATGCATCTCTCATAGAAGTCTTTGGTATCACCAGCTTTCTCCGGTTGGATGGAAGCCTTGAAGGTGGCGTGTGAATAGATGACAGCCGATGGGGGAGCTGGATTGAGAGGGATAATGTCGTAATGAGGGATCCTGAGCTATATTCAACTTATTTAGTCTTCGATTCATGAATGTGATAGTGTTTGCCTAACCTGAAGGGATACATCGCGTATCCCTAGGGCGATTTCGCATGACTTGATGACAGGCCCCTCATTAAGGCGTTTATAGTTGGGTATATTGCCAGTTACATCGATTGGAAGAGGAATCTGGCCGGTAGAAGAAACGACTCTATGGTGCCGTGTAATAGTATAATCGCATAGAGCCATTTTGAACTTCGAGATTTGAATAATTTGTAACACCCACCGATTAGTTACCACTTTATATATCCACTCATAGCACGGACAACACGGAAACCCGGATAGTCTCCGGACCTCTCTAATCAGCCAAGGTATTTTCTTTGTTTCAATATAGCGTTAAACCGGTTCCGAGTATGTAAGTGGAAAATTCCCTCGATTTCTCGTAGTGTGATAGGTCATATTATCGGCTAGCTGACCTGCGGGAGAACTAACGGTTTCTCGGGACAAGCTATAGTCGCATGAATCAGGGTTCGCATTCCTGCGAAGAAAGTCTTCCTCCACGTGGGACGCACCTAGCTCCGCTTGGTCGATGTCCACACCGCATGGAATGAACGTGGGGGCGCTTTGCCTGCGTATATGCACACACTTCCATACGTGGTAAGGTGGACCACGGGTCTGGTCGGATCCTTCCCCCCGGCCTCCCCCCCATGTGAACCTTTCCGGATGAAGCAAGAGATATATTGAACATCCATGCTAGTTTCTAGGTTGTATCGGAGTTGTTGTAGGAATTTCGGAATTCCCACAATAGCCTGTCCGAGAACTGATCACACGATGCCTATGTAACGTCATAAGGCTATACCTAGGTATCAGTTTGTTGATCAGTATAGATGAAATCTGCGAATTGGTCTGGAGAGGGTGCGGATTCGATAATTATGAAGCACAATATTTGCATATTAGGTCTCCTACTACTTCAGGTCTAGTGCATTCTCCCCTCCCACCACCTCTCTCGTTATCCATGTCAAATTTAATCCTGCGGTACGCTAGGCATAATTTCATCCACATATCTCCAAAATGCCGGTCAAAGTTAGCGGCGATGACGAGATTTTCTTTATCTGGAATCTATTTCAGAGAAAGCAACCCCCTGTCTAGCAATGGGTAAACTGTCAAGCATATTTTCGAGTCTAACCTTTATATGACATCTTAGCCTTGTATGTTGTTATCACCACGTAGACAGGAGATTGAGGAGCGTAGATACATTATCAAGTTTAATTTGAATTGAGTTTAATCTTGAGGCGTCATTCCCTAAACGTTGAACTTCGTCAAACCATGGCGTATATTAATTAATTGGTTGGTGATTAGTTACCCTGCATGTCTGCTTGCTTGCCAGGCCTTTATCATTTTATAGACCGCGACTCTTTGTGGGAATCCAATCATCTCCGCAAATTATATCTTGAAATTGTTCATTTTGATCATGATCGCGTTTAGTCAGGTACAATATATCTGCCCAGCTACCCTTCCAACAAATTGACCCCCGCCTTGGCGGATGGGATATAGCGCCGGGATCTAGTTCGTTGAAGCGGGCCCAAGTGGATCTCAAGGAAACCTTCGGTGTGAGTCTTAGCTCTAGTATCCATCATTTTTGGCCCGGCGTGCTGAAATTAGACCTCTTGGCGTACCCTTTAGGGATATGATCGCTACAATATATGAAGCGACGATTTCGCGAGTGTAGGGGCGTTATCTAACTCCACCTGCGTTCTGCATCTATCGTGCTTAACATGAAGCCTGCGCCTCTTCCTTGATATCTTTGGCTGCTTACGGATTGATGCTCCAATAATCCCGTGGAAGCCATCTGGACCGTTGCGACTTCGTGAGAAATACAATATATAGCGGAATGCTTAACATCTATAGCACAATCGCTCCTTCATCAAAGCGGTAGAACGTATGGTAAATTCAAGTAATATCACGTGTATACGACCATACGGTGGGAAAAATAGGAATTCCCCGCTTGGCCGTATTTGAGATATATTCTATACAATCTTACTTCATGACTCATAGGCTTTCATCACCACTCCATTGATAGAGCACCATGATCGCGGACTGAGCACCATGTCAGGGTTTGAGTTCACGCCATTCGCATTGCGTGCTCTCGGTGACAACATAACTGGATAACAACCAAATATTGAATGGTAAATTTCAAAAGGGTAACACGTAACTACTTAGTGTGATAACATTAATTAACTACCGCAGATGTTCAACAGTCCACCGAGCGAGCCGCCCAGGAAGTACTTCACGTGTGTTATAGATATAACGCGTTATGATAAGTTGGATGTTGCCGCCTGATGGAGCTAAAGAGATCAAGTAGTAAAGGGTTGTCCTTTAGGCACTCTCAACCGGGGGATCATATATTCAAGTATAGATGATTGATGGGATATAAAACCCCTCAATAATCAGCCTTCGGTAGATTTAGTATTGGTTTAAACAATATATGTAGCCTCCTGGTCTTTGTATCGTCTTTAGTTGTTTAAAAAGCGAACTCAGTTGGAACTAGTTGGACGACTGCCAACAGGATTATAACCGTATTTTAAGGCTGCTTCAAAGAAAAAGAAAATCTGGCAAAAATTGGAGATATAGAATACTTATCAAAATAGTCACTTATGACCATGGTTACGTCGCTGAGAAAGATGGAAATAAGTCATGCAGTCCAATCCATGCATCTTACAATGTTCAAAAACATCAAACAAAAGAGGCAAGGAGGAAAAATATAAGGATGACGACCGCCGTTTGCGGTTTGCGATCATTCATTTTCATCTTGTATATCTACGGGACTCGAAAAGGAAAGGAGACAGAAATAAAACACAACTGTAAAAAGACAATAACAACAAGACATTGAGAAGACACCTGAGAAGAGACCCGAGAAGACACCTGGGAAGACACCTCAGAAGACACCTGGGAAGACACCCGGGAGGACACTTGAGAAAACCCCTGAAAGGACGTTCTGCGTTACATGGTCCAGGCGGCACACCTTGACTAAATCCATGAGCTGAGCTTAGGGGCTTCATCTTGCAAGAATAGGCTCTCAGAGGTCTTAACAAAAGAATTCGAAAAGCACTGATATCGGGAGTAGACGAAAAAGAGCAAACATAACCTCCAGATTCCCCAAATTCCCTTGACCCGAAAATAGCCAATGTGTGCGTTCTGGATTTGGGGCGGGGGGGGGGATGTGAAACGCATCATCTAGAGAAAACAATTTTCCTCAATTAGCAACTTGTTTGATAAGTGAAAAAGGTCGGATCGTACCAATTGCCAAATATAGCCCTGCATTTGATGGCCTGGCTAAAGTAGCTTCGCAACTTTGGTCTGCTGTTCAAAAGGGTTGCCAAGGCAGCTTGGAGTTCCTGGTCGTTGTCAAAATTGAGCTCCGCTTTACCAGGCACAGCGTAAGGTATGAACTGCTTGCTTGGCACCATGGCGCTGGTGGTGCGATAGGACCTTCTCCCGTATAATCCATTCAGTACTGAAAAGCTTGATGGGGTATCCGTTGATGACTTTTGTCGTCCGTGTAGACTTTTGAAGATTGTACTGAGGTCTTTGCGGCCAGGCGTCCTGGTCGAATACCTCGAGCTCCACAAGGCGCATCGCGCCTCCAGGAAGTCGGAGTTTGTACCCCGGGATGATGTGTCCAAATTGACTCACTGGGCCAAAATTAGAGGGGAAAGTAGTCAAAAGTCGGTTGGTGAGGAGCTCTGCCGTGATTGATCGATTATCGACACGGATCACTAGATCCACATCCTCCGTGGCTCGCAGGGGAGTAGGTGCCATGAGGCAAACAGCTGCGCCACCCATGACAGCATAGTCAATTTGTAACGAGTCTAGCCTTTGCGCGACAGTCGAAACGACTTCTTCTAACTCTGCTTGGAGGAGCAAAGGCATATCGAAATCTTTCCTTGAGATTCCGGCAGTTAGTTTTGGCTTTTCAGAGTCAGGGGAATGAGGCTTCTGCTACCTTTTCTTGTGTATGAATAAGAGGGGTTGGTGGATGAAATATGGAGAATAGATGATGAGCACGAGTGGTAAAAGTCTTGTTGTAATGATGACAAGAAGAATAGAGATGTAGAAATCGGGAAGGAGGTCCCTTCTTAAATATTACAGCGTTCCTCAACAATAGGATATATTTTAGAGCTAGCAAACACAATGCCTTTCTCGGAACATTACATATGCAGGTTATACGGTTTGAAACATTCCGGCGTTTCCTGTTCGGCGGCAACTAAACATACCTAGGTAGAAGAGCCCCGGGTAGTATCACACAGTGACAGCCAATCATCCATCAATTTAAGCGCTTCCTTCCTGATTGCCCAAATTTCTAACCATTATTTCTATCTAGAACTCTGAATCAAATCAAATATGCATGGTACTTTGTGCGGGCGCTAAATGTGGATCACGGCCATCAAGCCCCTGTCCACAATTCCATGTGAACTACGAAACCTACTAGGACCCGAAAATCTTTTGGAAGATTTTCAAAATACATGACTCACATCGGGGTTCAGCTCACTGGGCCTTATCATGGGTGACGTTAACCAGGATGAAACCCGACGACAACCCGTTGACGGATTGGGCGATTGGCCTATTCGACGCTACGAACAATAGATTTTCCAGGTACGAAATACTTTCTTGACCTGGTTTCACTGGGCTGAGAGTTCTCTGAGGGACCTCCATATATGCCCATTCCATCACCTTCCACCTTGGGCAACCGCTTCTGCAGGCCGGGGTCGGTCACCATTATGAAGGCTATGAAAAGAATATCTTCTAGTGGATACTATTGGAATAGGATTCTCGTCGACCACTTCCGGTTTCAACTTAACGGGTCAACGGGCGCTAAATACGACGCTAATTTGCAAAAAAGGGTAATTTATCTGCTAAACACTCGAGATTCGAATTGGAGCAAAAGTTCAAGGCATACACTATCAAATAAGTAGGACGGTAACGAGGTACGATGTGATTGGGATCTATCACACTCTGTATGTAGCGGTTGCTGCTACATAGTATCGGTAGAAATTAATTCAAAGATACATACCCCTTTGCTAGGAGATGCTAAACTCCAACCGCGGCGAAGTGACGTGCGCGCGTAGCCCTTGTTGGAAAGGTGCTACCCAGGACGCGAGGTTACTTGAGGCCACGCCTATTTGATGGGGAAAAATTCAATACATAAACACGATGTGAGCATGGCCAGATGTCTTGTAAAAGCTTTTAGAAGAAGGATATCCTTGTCCGCCCCGCATTGCACAAAGAATGTGGAGTTGTGTAGATCCAGTTCGGGTGAGATCATTTAGGCAACGGGTTGCCCCTCATATCCACGGGCATTTCTCTTCCGGAACCCAGTCGCTTTGAGACACGTGTGTCCCAGGGGCCGAACTTTTCCTCGTGTATTCGACCAAAGTTCACACTAAACCATTCCACCACACGCTCATCCAAGCAGCCATCAAGAATATCGTTGTTAACCTCAAGGTATGATACCATCATAGCTACCCATGTGTTTAATGACTCCCCCCAAACTGAAGTGGGGGCATCTTCATCATCCTCATCGCTGAGAACACCCTTGGCCAAACTCTCAACCAATGGGCGTTCAAGTGGATGAAATATATTGCCATAGATGTTGTAATCCTTGTTAGGAATGGTGATGGTATCGGGCTCCAAGTCAATATCCTGGATTGGAAGATGTGCGAAGGAATTGGGGAGCAAATTCAACTTGAGACGACCGGCTAGGTGGTGGGTGATTGGATAATCAAATGTTGTAGTTGACTGATCCAGACGTTCATACTGTTTGTTGACCATTCTCATAACCTTATCCGGATCTGGGAGTCTTGCCAATAACTCGGGGGCAGGCCTGTGGTCAGGGACTACTGCATTAAATGCAGTCTTTTAGCTTCTGGCATGCTGCCTCATAATCCTCATCACGGACAGCCACCATAGCAGTCTATGAGATAGAATCAGTACATGGTGCAATATCAATCAGTGGTCGCACAGCTTACCCCTATCACAATAGGAACGCCCAAGTAGTTCATTGCAAGCGGTCCCCATGGAAAGATAACCAGCGGTGCAAGAAACTGGCCTATTTCCGAGGTTATCGGGTCAGGTTGGGTCTCACGCGGGCGTCGGATCATATTCGCTTTGGTTGACAGGAATGAAGCAGTTTTGTAGTCGGGGTTTGTGAGATGTGAAAGACAGCGAACTCAAAGAAAGGGTTGTGGTTCACCGGTCTTCTGGCACGTGATCTGGCTTGTTGCCGCTTAGGTGGGGCCTGTATGTGGGGCGGCGGAGTGTCTTAGAACATAAAGCAGGAAGAAGACGGAGTAAGACAACTGTGTTGACTATCTGACGAGACTGTGAGAAGGAAGAGGAGAGAGAAAAAGGAGCAAGCTAGCTAATCCAGAGAAGTCCTACAAAACATGATCACATGATTGTGGGTTCCAACAAACACCAGCATGTATGACCCACTCACCTCATCACTTATACCCTCTTATTTTACTTAAACCTATTGACATGTCGCGGTCTATTTTCAATCGGAACAAGGTCCGGCGTATCTACCTCCATGCTTGGCAAATCCCGAGATACCAGAGACCTCAATCCCTTGATTGCTCAACCTCCATAAATTTTTAGCCTCTCGACATTCCCGCAAGTGTTCCATGAATTTATCATAGGAGTACACTTTGTCTCGCAGAATCCAAGGATTCTCCAACGGAAAGCTTGGTAATCTAGCCCCGTGAGTTCTTTGGAAGAAAATATCGCAATCACTGCAGCATATTCCATTCTGAAGGGCACCGCTTTCCACCTCCAGATAGCGTAATGAGATAGTCACCATATACTTTATTGGTAATGACCCCTCTAACTGCCTCGTACTAAACCCCCGGCATGGCAAACATGTGCCAACAAATTCTGTCAGCATGATTTGGTATCTTTGTTTTCGAACGATCCCGCCCACTGTATGTCTTCCAGGCAACGTCGTCACCGTGGACACCAAGCTGCGCAAGTTGCTCTGGCTTACCTTGAAAGGTTTCTTCAGGGTAGTAACCAGTGCCACGGAAGGAAGACCATTTCATCGTAATGCAAGAGAAACAGCACCGCATAAACGACGGAAGGGAAATAAAGCTACCAAACGAGTCCCTCGGGCAAAGGGCTTTAAACAAGTCGGATATTGTGAACCAAGACGCAATCTTCGTTCTCAGTATAACACAGAGGGCTCCTAGAGCATTTGTAATTACCACTTCGTAGCCACTGGTTCTTGTGACGGTTTATAGCGCTCGGTGATTATATGGCGAAAATTGAACAAAGACCCAATATCAAGTATGGAGGATATCTGGAAGATAGCCTCAAGCGGCAAAGGCTGAACATCCCCAAGGGTTGAGCAAGAAGCAGAGATGGTTCGAAGCAGCCAACTGCGTACCTGGTCATTGGTCACGGGGATTTGTTCTGAGAACGCATATATCGAATTCACGCTGGTGATATGAAGCGATGTGATATCCAGTTTATTGACATTTTCGGACTCGCAATAGTTGGCTACTTTGCTGGACTCCATGGCTGGACATGAGTCTGCGTTTCTTTCTGCGAGTTGGCGTAGTATTGAAAAGTTGATTGAAAAGTCTGGTGTTACTCCGTCCCTGGACCTAGAAGGGGGCCGTGGAAATTATACTCAGTGGCGCCCCCCGAACTCTCCCTTTCTGCCGTTTAAACCACCGTGGGGTTCTGTCACACAGGTAACAATCTCACCTTACTCCCTCTCTGATCCTCATCACCACACCCTCACCGATCCATCCATAACACCACTACCGTTTCAAGATGCATCGCCTCCGTGACTCCCTGCTCAGCCCCTCGCCGAAAGGATTTCCCAATATCGGCGAGTTAGACAGCGTCTCTCACGATCGCCAGGATACCCGAGAAAGCCTACCTCGCGGTGAATTCCAGGTGGTCCGGGGAGCAGCTTGATACAATCGAACCTGCATCGTTAGTGACAGATACTGCAATTGTGGAGATGGGGTGGATTCCCTCGAAGGATATTTTCCTGAAATATGGTACATGTACTTCCAGCTCAGCCTACATGCCTCGCATGGAACCCCAGAGCACTCGTCTGGTCCTCGATACCCTCCGGATCCAGGGCAAGGGACCTTTGACCAGACCTGTGAAGACAATTACGGGATCGATATCGTAGGAGACCGAAGGCACAGTGTGGAATGACCTACCGTTCTTAGTCACCGACATGACTGACTTCTGGATCAACAACTGTGGACCGATGTTGGGAACCCAGCGCCTGAATTTCGCCTCTTACTTGGCCAAGGTAGCATCCACCCGCATCTGTAAGGACAGAATGTGCCAGGTTGCCCTTGTCATCTTCCGCTGTGCGTTTGAGCATAGACAAGAGATTGTTCCTTCCGATGATAAGGATGAAGAAGATTCACACCGGAGCATGGGTTCACTCGAGCTTAGGCACTTGTTGCCAACTGCCCGTGCGTGGTTTGTACTGGCTCAAGCAACTACACGAAATCAAGGAAGAGGCAAAGCAGGCTGGCGAGAAACATCTGGAGGGGCACGCCACCAAGGCCATTCACACCATGGTAAGGGGGGCTGCGGAACGAAACTCTGATATTATGAGGATTTTCAAGACTCCTGGTGTTCACATCTATGAAGATAAGCATTTCTTGTCACTGAAAAGGATTGTGGAGGGCGAAGACCCCTTCTACACGGGGCGTGAAGCCAACGAGAAGGGCGAAGACGGTAAGGAGAGCAAGAAGGCAGAGGAGAACGACAATGACAACTAAATCTTCCTCTTCCGCCGGCGCTTTATTTCTCGCGTTTGTCAGCCGTAGGACTCAATCCCTGCTCCTTTACCCCTCTGTATGGGATTGAATGGCAACGCCCGTCGGCCTTTTGTATTGATACCAAGAAATTGAAGGCAAACTTGCGTGATTCATCACACAACGCATGTACGTCTAAGATTCCCTTTATACATTAGAAATGTCCCTGTGATAAGAACCTTCAAACTGTGACATAACATCTCTAACGATCCATATATAAAGGATATACTAGAGATCAGGATGGCTAGGTTTGGCACGTTTAAGAAATGAGAACTGGCGGAAGTATTAGGTATCCACCCAATCCCCACTGCCTGACTAGGCACCGATCACTGCAGTTCAGTCAGATGACAAAAGTCAGAGGGACTCCGAGATCAAAAGAGCATATCATCGTCTAGGAGCAAGCGGTTGTATATAATCCTTGGGTGCCATTCTGTTGTTTTAGGATGGCTCACTGCTTGAATGATTAAGGAGAGGGCCGAAATGAAGTCCAGAAGTGGACCTTGTAGGTTTGGCCCCCAGGGCGAGGTTGAAATGGCCCCCATAAGAGGCTAACAGTCACGATACCTGCGAACGTGCTAGTTTGTGCTATTGATGAGTCTGAGACCCTGCGGTTGGCCCGCGGTCATCTCAGTGGACCCCTGCCAAGCCCTTTGTGTACTAGCCGCTGCAGCAGGGCGCAAGGTAACATTGCGCAGCCTCTCCTTTTTATTTTCATTTTTTGGATCTCTCTGATAATCCAAAGGGTTTGCATGCCCACGGATCAAACGTACAGCTTTAATAATTCGGCAAAACTCGGTGCATACCAGTCATTACATTAATTTCGAAAGCGTATGGTTAACTATGTGCCAAGTCCCCGGCATCTTCCGAACCCGGAGGCAAAATGGGGGCCAAAATTAAGAGATTACTTTCAATCACAGCATGAAAAGAGCAGCAGCAAACGCCGCACCACCGAGCACATCAGCTGTAGGAAGCGGCATAGCCGCATTCGAAGTCGGAGTCAGACTCGAGGTCGGAGTCGAAGTGGAGGTCTGCGCGCCGGTACCAGAGCTAGCTCCAGAAGTCGTACTGGTGGAGGTGACCTTGCTCGTTGAATCATTTGTGGGAGTAGCCTCAGCCTTGCTCGACGCCGACGAAACCTGGGCCGAGTAGTCTGTCGCCGTGAAGCGGACCTCTGCGACGCAAGAGTCATCCACCGTGGACCAGTTGGTTTCTTCGGTCGTCGTGGGGGTAGCATATCGCAGTGCTGTGTTGGTGAGTAACTCTTTGTAAGCTCTCATGTCGTTAACACAGCAGTAGGCGCCTTGTTCGTCGATAACCATGTCGCCGGAGCAGCATTTGGTCCCGTGGAATGTGTTTGGGAGCCAGCCTAGTGGGCAATCGGTTTCTGCAGCGTTCGAGGCGATGGATAGCATTGTCGCCAGTAGAAAGGGTTTGAGGAATGTCATTTTGAGGCGTGATGTTGAAAAGAGTGGGCGCGGAGGTGTTCTTGGAGAGTGAAGGAATGAGAACGGGATCAACTTTTGATCCAGGGTAGCAACAATTGGGATGCTCACGGTATTCCCAAAATAATAAATAATGGGATTTTCTGGGGAGAAGGGGGTCTCCTGTCAGCCCTACGGAGTAGAGGACCCTACTAATGACCAAGAGAAATATCCTATAGGTTGATCTGCCGAACTACCCCAAAAATAGGGGCCAGGGGAAGCTGCTTCGACCAGTAACATATAGCAGTTCCACCTAGTCAAAGCCAATAGCCCGGGTAATTTTCCCAATTAGTCTTTCCCCTCCGCTTCGACAGACCCCTCAAGTATCCACCTCATGCTTCATGAGCCCAGATCTCTTCTCTAACACTCGGGCGTAACATCGTGTTATTCCCCTTCCATATTGAGCTACTTTATACTTACTCACTTATCGACAAATCATGAGTGCAGAAATGCAGAGAAAAACCATTCCAATATCGGCAATAGCATGCTCTAGCTCTTGCTCGAGCCACAAATATATATTAGGGAACCCATCGGCATAGTTGCTCCCGATCAACTCCTTCCTTCCATAGACCAGGGGTCTTCGTGTTGTCGGGAAGTCACTTCTAAAAATTCCCTGGAAAGCTCAAGATAATCATCACTAAGTATGCAGCACTGTGTACCAGCTGGCTGGCATAAAAGTGTGCAGTTTTATGTAAGTCGACATCCCGAATTCTTCAACTTGCCTCGCACACTGTGTGAATACTGAGGATTATTTGACGGCCTTTTGGGCTGGGGCTGTTTGTCTATCCCTTTTCATGACTTTCAGAAAATCACCTTGTCAGTTTACAAACATTGTTTAGCACGGCTACTGCACCGTACGAGTATGCCCACCCCAAACACAATCCTTTTAGATAGACAGGCCATGTCACATGGGGATATTCAGGAATGGGATGGCGATGTCTAGCTGATCGAATTTAACCACCAACACAGGCGAAGCACACTTGTCTTATTTCCTTTTTTCTTTTTTTGAATTTCTTTTAGATAAAAGTCTTTGCTCGATACAAACCTAAGCCTAGTGTATCAAACAATAAGTCCCATAAAAAGCGAAAGCAATGGCAGTCTTCACTGCATTGGCTGGAAGGATACATATGCTAGTCTGGAGTAGAGTGTGACAATGTGAATCAAATATATGTCTGTCTCTCTGTCTCTCTCTCTCGCGCGCGCGCTCTCAAGCTTTCAGAAGACAGAAAACCTGCATGACTCTATTATGGCGACTGAAATTAAAAGTCGCATTCAGTGGCATTCGGTGTTGCGTGCCAGGTCTCTGAGCAGTCAATCCAGAATACTGATGGAAGAGAGCAAACCATGCAAACTCACCAATATGAGCAAAGGGGAACAAACAAAGCAAACACAAAATGATTACCTGGCCAGCTCGACCGGAATTAGAAGGCATTCCAAGGTTGCTATCGTGTTCCAGCTCGGGGATACTCGAAACAGTGCCAAGCCTACCAACACGTACCAACACCGGATACTCCGTACGGAGTACGTGTTGGTAGGCTTGGCATGGTTACCTGGGCAAAAGAAATTGCTGATGTCATCCAATTCCGACCTCGGGAGTATCCCTTAGCTTCGAGACGTGAGAGATACTCGGAATTAGCTGGTTCTATAAGCGATAATTAGGGTATCCCCGAGGTATTTTCTGAGTATCCTCGAGCTGGGAAGGGGTATTCATTAATAACCCCCACCTAGCAAATATTCTTCCTTCCAGCATCTATTCTCAATATTCCTTGGTCTTCGGGCCTTTCTATTGGTTTTCCGTAACACTGTGATGTGAAATTCAGGATCCCAACCCTCGAACATCCATGGATCTGCCGCAAGTAGTCCTTGGTTGGTGCTGATAACCATTCGACCCGCTGTCGGCCAACTTCTTGTCGGAAGTATAAGTCGTTTTAATTTAACTCTAAATTAGGCAGATCATGGCACATCCTCTTGCCGTTTTATTCATTGGGAAATTTGTATTCTGGAGATCTGCATTGGATCTTGCTTCAATTTCTAAAGACGAAAAACAAAAGAACAGGTGTTGTTTCCTGGAGCCGAGAACATTCTAACGCACCGTTTCTCGATTGATTGTACTTAAGGTCCCCAGATCGCAGCAGGAATCTCGCCATCCAAAGTCTTTTTGGCGAGAAGCTTTCCTGGGCTCCTGGTATGTTCATCCCACTGAACCACAGCCACCTCATGGCTGTTTTGCAATGCCACTGAGATCAATCCATCCTGGCCATTGATCTCAAATTCACGAGGGAACGAACCGTAAGCTGGAAACAAGCCGACGAATGAGAGATCCTTTGCATGGTTTCCGCGGCCAGTGATGGCAGTGAAGACGGCGAAAGAGTCACCGTCCGTGCCAAAGGTAGCATCACCACGGTTGGATACCACAATACGGTCATTTTCAGGCTGGAGATTGAGTGTTGTTAGATAAAATGGCGCTCTTTCTATCCGCGTTGAAGATGATGGAGTGAGATTGGACATACCGTAATGTGAATCCCTGAGGCCTTGGAACCACTTGGGCTAGCCTCCCCACCGTAAGTACTCTCCTCCTGAACCTTAACAAAGGTTAGGCCATTGCGAGTATAGTTAACTTTGAATGCGGTCAAGCTATTCTCTAATTCCGAGACAAGATACAAGAATGTGTCATTGATAGAGGCAACGTTGGTCTTCGGTGTCCAAAACACGGCGTGTCGTGGCCCCGACCCGGGCTTTACCAGCAAAGGTTGCTGGGGTTGTAGAAGGCCGCTTGAGGGAGAAATCTTGAAGATGTGGACTTGGTCCATGCCCAAGTCAGGGACCAGAACAAAGCGACCCGTGGGATCAACGATGGCTCCATGCGGATGAGAAGCATCTTGTCGGTCGGGTACTGGACCAGGGGCAGCAAGGTCATAGGTGAAGGTTTGAGTTTGGTTTAAATTACCCGATGCTGAGTCAAGTGTGTAGGCAGTGACAGCGGAGCCTGAGCTAAAGGATACAGATATATCAGCATGACTTTGAACAATGGATTCACGATGCTCCTCAGGTGGTACTTACTAGTGTGCGACCGCAACGAAACGCCGTCCAGGTTGGCCAGGAATGCTATAAAGAGCTGACATAACTGGACCGGAAACGGTTTCAAGGACATCCAGCGTAGTCAGAGACCCATCAGAATTGACTCTGAAGGAAGTAAGGCTACCGTTTGGAGCCCCCAATCCTTCATTGAGGCACAGCATCAAGTCGTGGTCCTTATCCAGCGTCAACCACGATGGACTGGTCCCACAGTCTTTCGTCTGGGCAACGATTGACAGCTCATAACCTCCGTTCGCGCTCTGCGGTGACAGAGTAGTCACGGTGCCTGAGTAAGACGCCGCATATAGCTTGGAAGCCGTAGAAGCGGCGCCAAATAAAATTGTGGATAGAAGAATAAGGCGCATCATGTAAAGGGGATATAGATAATAAGGCGGTAAGAAAAAGAAAAGTCGAGGTGCGTCGAGGACATAAGTACGTGTGAAACAAATGTAAGCTAGTACATATGCAGCTTGAACCTCGTATAGGTACTATTTTAAAATGAGTACCAAGCCACCTCGGCTAAGATTTCTTAGCTGGTCTGGGACTTCCGTCAACAAGATTCTGTCAGCAAGTCTGATCTACGTTGTCTGTCTCAAGTGTTCCATCAGGATCAGTGGTACTTCGCCCATCGAGATCCATTTCAAAGCAAGCGAAGTCTAGAACTGTTTGCTGCTGACCGTCAGCGGTGCAGAATCAAAGATCCTTTGCTGGCTGGGGGCGATTGCAAAGCAGGCGAATTCTAGAGCTGTTTCTTGGCAACTTTCAGTCGTGCAGGATGAAGGATGCTTGGCTGGCTGAACGTCATTTCAAAGCAAGGAGATTCTAGAACTAGTTCCCGTTAAACTTCGGCAGTGTGGAGCTAAATGATGATCTGCAAGTTGTTGACCGGAAGGTCGTTAGGGGCAAGGTTTGCTCGGACCGGATGTCTGCAGGAACACGAGGATCACGGAAGCTAGCTAGTTGGGCCGATAAACAGTGGAGTGCCAATATTGGCATCCACAATTTCAAGGTTCAGAAACAAGATTGGCTGCACTGCCCCGGCTGACAGTATGCCTTACCCACAAGGTACACATCATTCATAACCTTCGGTGTTGGCAGCCTTGGCAATATTGCGTATCGGCATGCCGAGACATTATCGGTAAGCCGATAGTATATTTCCGTGATCCAGACCATACGTCCGGAATCGATAGCATGTCCGAGACCGATACAGGAAGGCTGACGGAACGATTGAACTTCCGTCCTTGGGTGTAACTGTATTCACCGACATGATCAACAGTGCATTAAGGTTCTCTTGGTAAACTTCATGTATCCTAGTGCCTTTCTGGGCGCCAAGAACCTTATCTCGTAACTGTAAACTTCCAAAGTTGTATCAATCATGGCCAATGGGACTAGCATGTTGTCTGCACGAGGTCCTCCTCAGGTACATGTGGGTCGATGCATTTGGCCATGTGTATACTATGCTGTACTTGGGAACAAAGCTTTATTGCTGTTATCGACCGGTCCTTATCTCGTAAATGTAAACCTCCAAAGTTGTATCAGTAATGGCCAATGGTACTAGCATGTCGTCTCCACGAGGTCCTCCCGAGGTGCATGCGGGTCGATGGATTTGGCCATGTGTATACTATACTATACTTAGGAACAAGGCTTCATTGCTGTTATAGACCGGATGAAAATATAAATATGTTCCAATCCCATGTCCTAGACCTTCCATTCATACCATTTGATAATTCTCCTATCCATCCTTTTCATTCCTTTTCGGCTTTGTCTTTCAATCGCCAAAGCCGCCTTTTGAGATGAAGTTACTCGGCGTCCTGTCCGGCCTTGGCCTTGTTGTCGTGGCTACGGCCCTTCCACTTCAGGAATTTGATCTCCAGTCGAGCCTGCTCACCGACCCAAGAAAGGTGGGCGGCGAAACTTTCGACTATGTCATTGCCGGTGGAGGTTTAACTGGCCTGACCGTCGCAGCGCGTATTACCGAGAACCCCGACATCAACGTTCTCGTAATCGAAAGTGGCTTCTACGAATCGAACATCGGCCCTATCATTGAAAATCTCAACCACTATGGTGATATCTTCACCACATCCGTCGACCAAGCCTTCGAAACGGTTCCGCTTGCTATTAACAACCGCACTGAGATTGTTCGCTCCGGCAAAGGACTAGGAGGCTCGACATTGGTGAATGGAGGTTCCTGGACACGTCCCCACAAGGCGCAGGTTAACTCCTGGGAGAAGGTGTTTGGAATGGAAGGGTGGAACTGGGACAATCTGCTCCCGTATATGAACAAGGTCGAGGCCTCCCGTCCACCGAACGCAGCTCAGGTTGCTGCCGGACATTACTTTGATCCTGCCTGCCATGGCGTCAATGGTACCGTCCATGTCGGCCCCCGGGACACCGGAGAGAGCTACTCGCCTATGATCAAGAGTCTCATGGAGACTGCTAAGAACTCCGGTGTTCCCGTTCAGAAGGATTTCAGCTGTGGCGTTCCTCACGGTATATCTATGTTCCCCAACGATGTGCATGAAGATCAGACTCGGTCCGACGCCGCTCGCGAGTGGCTTCTACCAAACTACAAGCGCAAGAACCTGAAGGTTTTGACTGGTCAAATGGTCGGACGGGTTTTGTTCGATACCACCACCTCCACTCCTAAAGCCATTGGAGTCAACTTCGGCACACATAACAAGGTCAACTTTGACGTCCACGCTAAACATGAGGTACTTTTGGCTGCCGGATCAACCGTGTCTCCCCAAATCCTTGAGCACTCTGGCGTTGGCTTGAAGACTGTTCTCGACAAGGTCGGGGTTAAGCAGCTTGTTGAGCTGCCCGTTGGTCTCAATCTCCAAGATCAAACTACCACCACTGTCCGCTCGGCCATCAACCCAATTGGTGCAGGCCAGGGCCAGGCTGCGTACTTTGCCACCTTCAACGAAACCTTCGGGGATCAGGCACCTCGTGCTCACGAGCTCCTAAACACCAAACTTGAACAGTGGGCGAAGGATGCCGTCTCCCGCGGCGGCTTCCACAACGAAACCGCGCTCCTGATCCAATATGAAAATTACCGCGATTGGCTTGTCAACTCAGACGTCTCTTACGCTGAGATCTTCATTGACACTGCTGGAAAACTGAGCCTTGACCTGTGGGATCTCATTCCTTTCACCCGTGGCTATGTCCACATCCTGGACAGTGACCCCTATCTCCGTCGCTTTGCATACGACCCTCAATACTTCTTGAATGAGCTCGACCTCCTTGGTCAGGCAGCAGCCTCGAAGTTAGCTCGTGAGATTTCCAACAAAGGTGAAATGACGAAGTATTTCAACGGCGAGACCATTCCCGGAAACAACCTGGCGTACGACGCTACTCTCGACCAATGGGTGGACTATGTCAAGCAGAATTTCCGTCCCAACTACCATGGAGTCGGCACATGTTCCATGATGTCGAAGGAACTTGGCGGTGTCGTGGACGCTGCTGCTCGTGTCTATGACGTTGAAGGTCTGCGCGTGATCGACGGTTCAATTCCCCCAACTCAAGTTTCGTCTCATGTTATGACCGTCTTTTACGGTATGGCTGAGAAGATCTCCGAAGCTATCCTTGCCGACTATCATGCTGCTTCGAACTGATCCTCTCTCGCCACTTGATGCCTCTTGTGCATCATGGCGTACCTACCGAGTACACATATACGGCAGAACCGGTACGGATCGGATTGTCATAGTTTCTACTTCCCTTCTGATCTACCCTAGTGGTGTGTCTTTGTTGGGAAAGCTTTCTTGAAATTTCAATAGACTTGGTGATAGACTGGGAGATAGACGGAGTGATAGACGGGGCTTGGGCTTTTCTTCTATATTTTCTACCCTGTGCATACATATATATATATATGTACATATTTTTATTAGACTTGGATTTTTTGTTTCAACAACAACTATTCAATGTCGAAATACAAACTTTTTAGTGTTTTTACCTCATTCATCATTCATGGATAACACGTACAAAATCTTTAGGCCGATCTCGCGGACGTAGGTCCACTGCCTCTGGTGTCTGTACGTGCGCGACTTGGGATTCCTTTTTAATCTATCACTGTCACATGTTTCACGTCCGGCACGTCACACAAATTTAAAATTCGCTGCGCAGAAGAAATTGCGAAAGAGATATATATCCCCACCTTGGAAGGCTTACCGACATAGTAATTAAGACTCAGTTCGTAAGCAATTGCGTATATTTGGTGTTCAATGTATTGAAATTAGCCATGGAAAGATCATGTAGCTATAAAAGCACATAACACAATCATCCAGTATTTTGCTCGGTGAAACCGCTATAAATTTATCGGGGCCGAGTCCACCCCCGGGGCCGCTCTGTCGTATTACTCATCACCGGCCTGGGGCGGATTATCACGGGACGGAAAACATATTCCTCCATATATTGTATGCAATCAACAAATGCACGGTGTTATAATTGGATGATGTTCATTAAATGTTCGAACTAATCAATGACGCGTCCGTGATAGTCGGAGGTTCGTTGGAAAAAGCCCCCATGTTCAGATAAGGTCGGAGTTGGGGGCTGCGGCCATTACGAGTGCCGGCTCGATTGCCCATCGAACGCATCTATCGCGCTGAAAAAGAAAAATGAAAGAGCGAACGGAGTGAAAATTGAAGGCGGATTTGGTCGATCTCCCGACTCTGTTGAGATTTGAGGTTTCATTAACCTCCACAAGCGGCAAGTCCACATTTAGCCGACCCGCTTAAATCTTTATTTTCTTTATTTTCGTCCGGCACCAAGATAAAGCCCGACGACAAGGATTATATCGCACCATTTCCCCCAATATTATCACTCAAACTCTTGAACGCAAGAACATGATACCAACTTAGACGATTGTCGATTACAAATATACCTCATTACCAATCATTTCGATCGGCCCCAGCTAGGTAGGGAGCAAGCTATGGGCGTATCTCTAGCTGTCTTTCTTCCCCGGTGGAGGAATTCGAGTATGATCCTGCCGTTTATTCCAAGATCCCCAAGGAATGTCTCTACCGATAGAAACCGCACCACCGAACACACAACAATGTTCGGACCAGCCATCTTTAGGAGATCTCCAAACTCGATCTGAGTCCCATTGTCAATCCGAATGCCAATCAGAATGCGACTACACAGAGAAAAGAGACGTATCTAACGCGTCACCAACAGACGATCCTGAGTCAGGACAGCAGGGCCGAAAGAGAAAACCTCTGTCATTCTTTCTCGCATTTATAGCTCTGCTATTGATGGTCTTCTTGGTGTCCTTGGATGCCACCACATTGGCTGTTGCAATCCCGGTAACTCTATACACAGTCCATTGTTTGAAATGACCATTCGGCTCACGTACCGTCTTCCTCTCAATAGGCTATCACCGATGACCTGTCAGGGACGACTTTGACCGCGTTTTGGGCCAACATCTCCTTTACAGTAGCTGTGGTGGTCATTCAGCCTATTTATACTAGCTTCTCGGACATATTTGGCCGTAAGATCCCTCTTTACGCGGCGTTTACGCTCTTCGGTATTGGATCAATCGTCTTTGCAGTCGCGCATAGCATGGCAGTTCTCATTGTAGGGCGTGTGCTACAAGGACTAGGCGGAGGCGGACTGGACGTGCTGAGTGAGGTAATTGTGGCCGATATCACTACTCTGCAAGAAAGCGCTGTGTATATCGGTTTACTATCACTTCCTATGGCTGCAGGGTGCATTGCGGGTCCTATGCTCGGTGCAGTGTTCAGTCAGTATGTTACGTGGCGATGGATTGGGTGGATTAATCTGCCTATCATCGGCGTTGCACTCTTTTTGGCTATCCTTTTTATGCGTCTGAAACCCATTGACCAGTCCCTCCGCTCCCAGCTTGGCCGTATCGACTGGCTTGGAATGCTACTCTTTACGGCGGGTTGTGTTCTTCTCGCCCTGCCTCTTAGTTGGGCAGGGAATATGTATTCTTGGGGCTCGTGGAGAACTATAGTCCCACTGATCATTGGTGTTCTGATCTTGGTGGGATTTGCGTTGTACGAGGGTTATCAGACCGACGCGGTATTCCCCTACCGTATATTCGGCTCGAGAACGGCTCAAATGACCCTGCTTGGAAGCTTCATCCATGGCTTTGTGCTGTATACTCTTTTGCAATATCTTCCACTGTTTTTCCAAGCCGTCTATCTCGAAACACCACTCAAATCTTCCATCTCGATCCTGCCATTCTGCTGTGGGGTCTTCGTTTTTACGGGAATTGCCGCCTTCGCTGTTGATTTCTTCCGCAAACCCTTGTGGGAGATTTGGACTGGATGGCTATTTCTCGCCGTTGGTTGTGGTATCTTCTCAGTATGGGACCAATCATCCTCAACAGCTATGACTGCTGGTTTCCAGGTGATTGCGGGGATTGGCATCGGCACAATATTCAGTGTCCCTCCCATCCCAATGCAAGCTAGCGCCGCATCCGATGACCAGGGTCTTGCTATGGGAATAATGGTCGCTTTCAGGTTATTTGGTGCACTCATTGGTCTTGCGGTTGGGGCCACTACATTCAGCAGTGTCTTCGCCAACAGAATTCAAGGCATCGCATTGCCTGCTTCTTTGGCATTGCTGAAAGACCCCAGTGAGGCTGTGAGCTTTATTCCCTATTTACGAACAGCCGACATTTCCCCCGCTCTGCGGGACGTGATTCGGAATGCATACAAGGATGCCATGCAGACAATATGGTATGAACTGGCAGCATTTGGAGCATTAGGATTTTGGAGTTCTCTATTCGTGAAGGAATTGACTATGGAGACAGAAGAGCTAGGTCGGCAGCATTTCGAGCATGAGTCAGACTGAATGTAGCTGGACGCTCATGCCCACGACTGGGTTTGGTTCTGTTTGATGTTTAATGGAGTACTTTCATCAAATAAAACATAGATCATTCACTGCCCAGTGCCGGGAGATTGAGGCATAGTGATTATTTCATGTGGGCGGATTCATTGTCTCTTCCTGGTCCCTGTCGGTCCACCGTTTTAACAAATTATCCCGTATCCTGTTGGCAACCACGAATCCTTTACAGAAGATCTGGTTGAGCAGATTCAGTATTTCTGATCTTTGATCAACATTCCGGGCTCGAGCTCCTGCAACGCTTAATGGGAAAAGCAGCATCACACCCGGAATCTTGGAGTGCCACAACACCTCGCTCGAGAGATACACCATCGTAGTCAGGTGTTCAGAAATTTCAGCATGGGATAATACCGGGGCTGCGATATTGTCCCAGTATGGGAAATAATCATAGTTTCCAGAGAGAAAGATTAGCAGAGCGTGATAATACAGCAAAGCTAAGTTCGAATATGGATTGGGACCGTCCTGGACCAGCTGCAGCAACGCTTTCGTGTGCCAGTTATAGATAGTTTCTTGGACATTGAGTCCTGCAGCTGCGATCAGAGCAACTGATGGATCCGTGAACCGTTCTGCTTCGGGAATCATCTTAATTATAGCACCGACTCTATCCGTCGGATCAGTAAATTAGAACAAGTCGCTCATTCATCAGTGCGGACTTACCGTAGGCTGAAGGCGGATGTCTCAATCATGAGGGTTATAATTTCTTCCATTGCGTCCCATCGAGTGGCACTGCTCGCCAGGGACTTTTGGAGTCCAAGCCAGCATTCTTGAGAAAGGATAGTTTCTTCATTATAGATTAATGCTCGGCTGGCTTCTAGGACACGAAACAGGTCGTAGAATATCCTTCGGGCCGATGACATGCAATCAGTTGGTCCTGCAAGCTGGAGCATTTTTGATGTTCCATAGAGCATGTGCTTAACCCATCCTTCACCAGATTCGTCTGAGAGCAACTAGGTGTATGTATTGATGTCAGTCAAACATGTATCTAATGCATCCGCTAGATGATGCCCTTCTTGATAAGAAGAATACCTCAAACAGCCCCAGGAAAAACGTAGCCCAGAGGACGTCATCCCTTTGCATCACATCTCTATTTCCCAGAGACGACCGCAAAATACCCATTGACTTATGGTAAGAGGTCATCGAATCGACATAGCGGGATTTCTCTCCCTGCAATGCGCGTCCACCGGTATGTCGGTTCGCATCCAAAGTACCAACAGCTATCACAGCATGGTACAGAACTGGGGATGTTGAAATTAAGGGAAGTAGGTCCGAAACTATTGCTGCGAAGCTCGTCGTGAACATGTTGTGCTGAATAAAAGAAGCAAAATAATCGAGAAGGCGGGTACCATCATCTTTCCGGATGAAATCGAGTGGGTGAGGCCCGGGGGTTTGCCTAGTGGGAATGGACATCCCATTCTGACTAGAGCTTTGATGGCGTGCACAAAAATCATCTTGCTGGTTTTTGTTGACAAACTTAGTCATACCATGCCCCGAATGCTGCTGGGCAACGCATGTCGCGTTTTGTCGAATGCAATGAACACAGGGAAATCCACCTTCACACTACTAAGAATTAGCTGCATTAACCCCATGGAATTGGAGTTTCAGGCCGCAGACCTTGATGCGTCGTTTGGCGCAGCCGAGGCAGCGCGTCAGCCGCCTTCGCTTGTCCAGGGGGCCGACCACTCTCCTCTGTAACGTTGTTGATGCCGACATGATCTCGAGAAAATGTCTAACAAACACATAAATGGGGCGTATTGACGAGCACTACGATGAAAATGGATATATTAGAGCGAGACCTGTCTGGTCCGCCAGCAGGCTGCGATGTGCCCGATGGCGCTAACCCAATTAGGAAGTAATATCGCGAGACAAGGACCCACTTTGGTTCCCACTTGGAAGGTTCCAAGATTACCTAATTGTTCTGGGTGACTAATGTAGATCGGATCAACTCAACGCTCTATAGATTCCTATTCGGGAAATTAATTGACTTTGGTAGAGAGAAAAATTGCTACTGGGGCTTTGCAAGCAGGCAGAATGCTGGTCTACTACTTCAACTGTATAAAGGTCAGGGTGGTCCTCCCACTATTGTTGTTGGAATCCCATCATCTACTTCAGCAAGATTCAGAAGACTTTATTTATATCCCTCTTTCATCCTCAACTGCATCTTTTCGTGACTGATGATGCTCCAAATTCTTAGTCTGCTGCCTATTGTGGCCATCTCTGTATCTGCAGTGGTGATCCCCAACCCACCCGGACAATACGATGTGTTTTACAACACGGCAAAAATGGTCGAAAAGACCAGACTCGATCCGTTTGATCCCCATAACGGAACGCGTGCAGTGATGACTTCAATCTTTGCTCCCACCCACTGCAAAGTCAATCTCGAGAAGATAGATTACCTACCCCCCGCAACTGCCGCGTACTACTCCGACATATACGGCGCAGCCGGACTTCCCAACGGGTCGCTTCAATCCATCTCTTTCCAGGCGTGCCCAGACCCGCCGAAAAGCCATCACCTCCACCTTCCAGTTGTGATCTTCTCGCCTGCTCTCGGCACAACGCGGCTGTTCTACAATGCCATTGCACAGGCTGTGGCCAGCGCCGGGTATATCGTGGTGTCTATCGACCATCCCTACGATTCTGAGTTCCTGGAGTTTCCGGACGGAACCATTGTAACTGCAGCAAATATCAGTGACGCACAGGTTCCACTGGATGTCGAGACCCGAGCGCGAGATGTGTCCTTCGTGCTGGATCAGCTGAGCACCAAGGCTGGCGTAGCAACTCTACTCCCTGGAACAGGTGCCGCGAGGTTGCGAACTGGGCAAGTTGCGATGTACGGTCACTCCGTTGGGGGTGCGGCCACCGCTGCAGCCATGCACCTGGATCATCGGATTGTCGCTGGAGCGAACCTAGACGGGTCAATGTTTGGACCAGTGGTTCAGCAAGGGCTTCGGGGTCCATTCCTCCTCTTCGGACATGAAAATAAAACCCAGACGACAGACCCAACGTGGAAAGAGTTTTGGTCGAATCTGCGGGGATGGAAATTAGAGCTGGAACTGGCCAAGGCTCAACATTACACATTCTCTGACTTGCCGTACCTGATGAACCTCTTGGGTCTGCCTGTTGAAAAGGCCCCAGCCATGCAGAAGAGGATTGGAACTTTGGATGGGTCCAAGGCATTTGAAATTGTTCACCGAACCGTCGTTGCCTTTTTGGGGTTTGGGCTTCGTCAAACTTCACCCACTCCCATTCAGGAGGTCATTTCACAGTATTCGGAGGTATCGGTCTTTGCGCAGTAAATGACCTAATACTTCCGGGGATGCTTGGGAAGGAGCATGACGAATGTTCAATGATCTGAACAAATTTCCGGACAGAAGAGACAAATGAAGGGGATTAGGAGAGACTAGATTGGGTATATTCAGGCAGCAGTTGGACTGGACGGAGTTGGGTGATCAAGCACACGAGTAGATCTAAGATATGACTGTCGAATATATATCTTTAGCCAATTAATTAATAGTGGTCTTGCGTTTCTATAGAGCAGGTAAAACGGTATTTTAGACAACAAGGTCGATAAGTCAAGTCTGTTCCTGATGTGAATGGTGGAAACATGTAACTACCTACATGGATAGGTAGAGTCCACCCCCGGAGCCCTAGTGCCCCGGCAGTCGGGTCCGCAAGCATAAAAGCGGGTGATTAGTAGATAGGTAATAGCCAATAGGGCCAAAGTCCCTGGAGGCACAGTATATTATCCGTCCTCCCATCATAGAAGTCTAAAGCGCTAGATCATTATAGATCGACCAACTATTCAGTACTAGTCATATGGTACCGGCTTATCCTACACATTGGGTCACGGTCGCGTCGGGGGCGGATCGCAAGCTCAATTAGAAATTAAATACAATACATTACATCTCAAGTTCGTTCACCATTCTTTGGTGGCAAAATAAGGTGCTGATACTAGTATGACTGAGGTGATGGCGCTACACAGGAAATAGGCCCATTCAAAATAGTTATTATTTAAGTCTGTCGGGGGGTTATCTCCGTGGCTCCCATAACCTCACCCACATCTACTGAAGGAATCATGTCATCCGCATCAAGCTCTGCCTCTGAAGACGCAGTAACCGGGACGAGTCAAGGCTTCCCTACTGACTACTATATCAACTGTGTCGTTCGACTTTTGGACACGATCCAATATAACGACACCAATTATGCGCCCGAAGAGCGCCTTGCCAAGCTCCACTATGCGTATACGAAGACGGCCAAGCATTTTGCTAATTACGACAGACAGAAGCACATCAAAGTGAGCCCGAGCAATCTGCAAGCCTTGGTCCAAGCCACAGTTACTATGGTTGTTTATAGTTGGGCGACAGCCTCGGAAAAGGTCATGGTTGACCTGAGCATTCACTACACATATATGCTCATTCTTGACGACAGCCATGACGACGACCCCACAGAGAGCATGAAGTCTTTTTACGACACCATATTGGCCGGTCTGCCTCAAGAGCACCCGTGGTGGCAAATGGTGAATAACCACCTCCCCCAGGTTCTTCGGCACTACGGTCCCTACTGCGGGTTGAATATAATTCGCTCAACAACAGACTGTACGTATACATCCCCGTTCCCTCCTGTACATGATATTGACTGTCGCTTGCAAAGTCTTTCAAGGGTGTTTGGTTGAGCAACACGACTTTATGGGGCTCCCGGAGTCCTTGAACAGCCCAATATTTCTACGACAAATGAACGCGCTGGGGCAATGCGTTGGGTGTTCCATCTTCCCTAAGGAACGATTCAACGAGAACGAGCTATTTGCAGAAAACACAGCCGCTATTGCGCAAATAGAAAGGTGGATTACCGTTGTGAATGACCTGCTGTCCTTCTATAGGGAGTTCGATGAGCCGCGTGACCAGACGAGTTTGGCCAACAACTATGATCGGCGAAATGACATTACTCTGGAGGCAGCCCTTAAGAAGTTGACCAAGGACACGATTTTGGCCTCGGAGCAGCTCCTCGGCGTCTTTCGTGCCAAGCACCCCAGAATTTTGCAAACACTGCGCACTTTTTGCCAGGGTTACGTCACCTGGCATCTCTGTGACCCTGGCTACCGGCTTCAAGAGCTGCACTCCTTGATCAAGGAGTCGGGGGAGGTTTCAACCAAGTTCCACAGCTATTTGCAGTCCGCAAAGCAGGTCGGATCCGTTGACCCCAAGGCGTGGGCGTATCCGAGCGTGGCATCTCTGGCGGCGGAGGATTTAGCCTACTGGTCGGATGGCCTGTGACATTAGCACCCACTGTGACCGCGCCTGTAGTTAGTACTTAGATCCTACTTCTCATCCTTCTGTTCCTTCCTACCACCGTCTATTCCGTACTATAGGAATTTCATACAGTTCTTTCTACATCCGCCGTCGAGGGATCCTGACAGGATTCCCTACCCGCCAATAAATATATATCTGGGACTACCGCTTCCTGTGCGAAACTGTATTAGACGGCTAACTATGGATGGGGTAATACAAAGGATCATAACGGACGCAACATAATTGCTTAGGTAGTAGCAACCTCGGCCACCCTTCCACGTCCATGTTCTTTCATTTCGGGTTGTGGGTTGGAACTGCATGTAGCTTGGTCTTCCTGCAAAGCTTTCGGAGAGAAGAAAACGCTAATGGTCTGATTCCAGCGATTCCATCGCTTGGACTTCCGTTGGGCCAAGTCTGTAATAAGGTGCACGTGTTAGCTTGACCAAATACGACTAATAAGTATGGGTAGTTCCTCACCATTCAAAATATAGAGCAATTCAACCGGAATCGGTGCCCAGATCACCAAGGCCGCAATCTGTCCGAATCCCCACTGATCGTCCTCAAATTTGTCTCTCGCCAAGCTTCGCAAATGCCTTCGTTGTCGCCACATCATTGTTAGCCCAACCACCATGCCCGCAGTCAACAGCCCAATCAACATGACCCAAAACACGATCAGTAACCTAAACAACGACTTGCGTAGCTTGTCCCCCTGGAATTTCTCTTTGAGAGACTGTATCCAGAACGTAATCGTACCCGCAACGGCAAAGATAGCGACGGTCCATGATGGATACGGGATGGGGTTTATGACGTTATAATCTGTTGAGCTGTGCGCGCAGCCATCAGAGGCAAGTCTCCAGTTTTCCCTACTATCGCTGCCTAGGTGACTGCGGCCTAGGGCGACAAGTACGAGGACAAACACAATAAAGTAAAGCAGCACCCGCGCGGCCCAGCGCGAAATTGGTTGCGCGACGACCACGCAAAAGAAGGTCACGAGGATGCTGTTAACTTGCAGAAATGCCATGGCCTGCATCTCAGCGATCTCAAAGGTGGATGGGTTCTGTGACAGGTTTGCGAGCGTGGCTAGGGCAGATGAACCGACGAAGAAGCCATTCGAGGAGAAGAAATTTGTTTGAACGTCTCTTAAGTCTCGGACGAAGTGGCTCACTGGCGCTAGGGTGAGATAGAGTATACGATAAACAGGGCCGACAAGGATAGTAAGTCCGGTCTGTATGCTATATGCATACATCATCTGCATTATAAGGAGGCACAATCGATCAGCTACGTTGGTATAAAATTTGGAGAAAGCTTGTGTTTCCGAACTTACGCCGATCCCAGAAAGATCGGGGTTCCCAACCCCATATGTGAGCAGGCACAGATTCTGGCAGTTCTGGACCTCCACGGTGATGTTTAGACCGTTCCTTTTGGTGTAATCGAAGAAATCGTTCATCGTATTGAAGTCACAAGTTCTTTCATTCTCCGTAACGGACATTCCTGTGGGTGTAGCCGATGGTACGCTCGAGAGTTTCAATGGGGTTATTCCCTGTGGAAGTGCTGCGGCACCCTGTAAATATAACAGGGTACATATTGCGATGTAGGGCAGAAGCAGTAACATGGCCGCTTCCGGAGAACTAGAGAACTATTTAGTAAATAGTGAACCTCAATTGGTGACTTTATTGAGAGGATTTCAACATTTCCCCAGATACGGGGACGCTTTCCGTTGAAATATTCAGCTTCAACGGTCAGCAAAAGCAGCCTAATATCCCGAGTTCTCGCCAAGAACAGTATAAGCAAAGATAGGCCAACTGAGTGGGTGCACAGGGGACTCAGACACCTAGTCCTCAATGGTCTAACCTGAATTGGGCTAGTCCCAATGCATGAAGATTGGAACGGAATAGTGTAAATGGATTTTGGCCAATGAGAAATCGGGGCTGAGCTTGGACAAAACGGGCGGGCCAGGGATAATCGCAGTAAAATGCCAATTTGGGTTTAATAAAGTTGACCCATGTGCTAACTAATGCAGGTCTGATTGCGACTCAGCTACACCTTCGTCTCATGCATCCTTCACACCCTGCACATGACATGTCCCAGACCCCTTGGAAGGCATACTTTAGTACCCAAAACCTGAGCACCCCAAGCCACCTAAACAACGAGGAATTTCAAATGTAGTTTCTGATACCGTGATTATTATACAATGAAATCAGTCGGGAACGCGGAATAACAGAGGGGGTGCCATCTATCGTCACCCACAAGGAGCTGCCTTTTCTTCGCTAGCCCGCGAAATGAAGGCTTGACTTAGCGGATGTGTTTCTGTTTGGCCCCTTTGAAGAGTAAATATACCATCACTGATAGGTTGACCTGGGGATGCCCAGCAATGCCAACTGTAGCGTTGTGGGGGCTGGGTGGGGGAATACGAGAACTGACAGGAATTTTGTCGCCCGTGGACGTCTTCAGCCGCAAACATGGTCCAAACATGATCGCAGTTCTCGTTTTCCACTACGGAGTACGGAGTAGTTGGAGGTGAAATTCCTCCACCCTAGTAATACGAGTAGCCGATTTCTTGGCATTTGGAGGTTTCCCCCTTTCAAGTATGTTGTAAGAAACGATGATAGACCCTTACAGGCCCCACCGGCAGGACAACCCTTTTTCATTAAAACGCCTCGGAAAAACGCCGAGCACCCTCAAGGCTAACTTTTTGTCAAAGCCAGAAGTTAGGCATCAAGCCAGCCCTACGCTCCGCAGTTGATCGCATTGTCTCATCTATATGTTGACTATATTGCTCAAAAGGAATTTCTATCGCAGACCCATAGCTACAGACTGTCGCCATGGCCGGAGTTGACAGTGACCCGAAAGCTCATCCATATGACCCTACTCAGATCTCTGATGTAGACACTGAGCCACAAACTGCGACCACCATTGAATATAAGCGCCACCCAGTCTACTCTCCCAGGGAATGGCTTTTGGAATCGATCAGTTCGATCCTCGCCCTGTGCCTCCTCATTGGCATTTCCATTATCTTCTGGTATATGGAGGACAAGCCTCTCTCTGCCTGGCGCGGCGCGATCTCTCTCAACGCGACAGTTTCGATCCTGACAACTGCATGCACCACGGCGTTGATGCACAGTGTTAGCTCATTTATTGGACAATCTAAATGGCTTCACTTCAAGAACGGGCCTCGCAAGCTTACCGACTTCGAAACGTTTGACGGAGCGAGTCGGGGTGTTTGGGGGTGTATTCTACTGCTTACCACCGTCAAATGGAATATAGCCACCATCGGTGCATTCATCACGATCTTGCGGCTTGCGTTCTCGCCATTTGCACAACAGGTGGTTCTAATTGAGCAGAAAGATATCAAATCTTTTGCTGACACCGCCACCTTTGGATATGCGCATAATTATACCATGGGTACACAGAGTAGCCCGGGTAGCCTTGTCAACTCTGGTATCCGTAAGTAGCAGCAATGCAAAGAACTGAAACAACAAGTGCAGCTAACATGATCCTCAATAGAGGGCATCCCGCAGGATCCTGGTATGCAGTCTGCCATCTTCCAGGGCCTCTATGCCGTCAATACCACTGAACCTTTCAACTGCCCCGCGAGATGTCGCTGGACCGAACCATACATATCACTTGGGTTCAAGGCCAAGTGCAGGAACGTCACCCAGGAAACGTTGCAGGCAGCCACCTGCCAGGGTGATGGAATTTCGCTGCAGCGATGCAATATGACAACACCAGGCGGCGTTGACATTTCAACTCGCTATTACTTTACTGATTTGGCGACCTCGTATTACATGAATGCATCCTCACTGGTGAATTTCGGTGGATCAGATCTTGGATTGCCAGATACCTTCCCCGAAATCGCGCGGATCGGAATCTATAGATCGACCCCCGACCACAATTTTGTAATGCGCAACATCAACGTCACTGAGTGCTCTCTCTTTCTCACGGCCTACGAATACACAGATGCCAATGCCAATGGTAGTAATTTCTCTGCGAGGAGGAGAGAGGTCGATTTCGGGGTGAAGAATCCCTGGGCGCTTTTGTTCGATGCAAACAAAAAGGAAAGCATGTACCAGTACGTGTACACCAATGAGTCAACAACTGGTGATATCCATATTCCTGCGCTTGGAATGAGCTACGCCGGTATCCACGCGGTGGTAAATTTCTTCGAGTCCACGACAATGGCTACTGAGTGGGTTGATGGGAACTTTCCCAATACAAACCTTGGTGTCGCCGCCACTCTAACAGGCGATGTGGACCTTGGCGACCGGTTCAACAAAATGGCGACTGCTATGACCAACTATCTGCGGTATGGTCCGAATACCCAGTCTGCACGTGGAGAAAATATTCAGAGCGAGCCATATGTTTTCATCCGCTGGGGGTACTTTATTGTTCCTATTGTGACTGAGGGATTAGCGATTTTGTTCGCTATCTTGAGTATTTTGAGCAATCGCCAGAGCCGCCGTGTCCCTCTGTGGAAGTCTTCGACGCTTGCTGTGTTGGCTTGCGAACATAAGGAGCGGCTTGGTCTCCTGCAGACTACGGGCAAGGATCTTAATGAAATTGAAGACGAGGCTAACAAGGCCGAGGTGGCGCTGCGCTGAGATCAACTTTGAGGTAGTGTAGATGAGTTTATGATAGACAACTCTAGTTAGATAATACAGTGTGTTTGGGGTAACCTAGCTAGATCAGTATTCAGGCACTACTATAAAACAGGTAATTCGGACTAATGAACATGGATGGACTGGGGTTCTTTCAACGCTGGACCTGTGATGTAATTCTTAAATTTTGGTACACTGCTCACATTTGGACAGCCAGGCTGATTCTCAGTACAGCCATTTTGGCATAGAAGCACCGCAAGGAAAGGAATTGGTACCTCTAACTAAAGCATATGTGCTGTTGATGGAGTAATATCTATGGAATGGTAAAACCTAGACTCCGAAGCGGAACTCCCGCACCTTCTTCTGATAGTAGAAAGACGCCAACAATCCGGTAGCACCGAGGGCAAGAGGCATAGCTGCCCTAGCCTTTGTCTTGATGATCCTAGGGATTGCAGATCCCAGAAGGAGGATGCTGTTTCCCAGGGCGAGCTCAGTGCCGTAGTCCTTGTTTTCCTTGATCAAATAACCTAGCAACATGGTCAGTTTCAGAGAATTTTGACACGCGATGGGGCAGCCTTCACTTACCAGAATAGGCATATGATATACCGAGGCCAACGCCGGCAATCAAGGAAGGTGCTGATCGGGTTCGCAGAAAGCCAACGGTACCTCCGATAGGCACTGGTTTTGGTCAGAAAGGTTAAATTGTCTCATTTCCCGCAGGTACTTACGAAGAGCGGCAAGGGTAAAGGAAGGATGTTCAGCCATGATGATAGTTAGGCACTTGAAAAATATAGTCCAAGGGTCTGAAGGTTCAGAATTTAGAAAGCTCTCCTGTGCTAGGGGCAGACACCGGGGGCTCCCGGGGCCGAGTTCTGATGAGTCAGCGGGACGCAAGACCTCGGGATCGGGAATTCGGGAACCCGAGGACCGAACTGGCTAAAGCCGAAGCCATACAACAAACGTATCATACGACAAAAAAAAGTCTTGGATGTTCAGTTCACTTGATTAAATAGGTAGACTGCACCGGAAATTAATATTATATCTTTACACTGCACTTAAGGGTAATTCGAAGAAAGCAATTTATTCAACGGCCGACTCCCATATTCTGTTATCCGAAGGCCAAAGCTCCGACGGTGTCATCGCTGTGAGCATCGGGTACAGTTCCGTGATAACAGACTCCACAGCAACTCGGAAGTAGCCTGGATATTCTCCATCTGCGAGCTGATTCTCATGATCGAATGACAAGTCCAATACATATATCCACGGCTTATCGGTTGTTATAGAGTCTATAACAGCTGAATCGACAACCAGGCACATACCAGTGTCAAGTTCCGGGAGGACACCTTCAGTCTCTCGGTACCCGGAATATTCCCTATTGCGGTAATCAGTAAAAAGCCAGAACCGCGAAGGATACAAATAAGGTCTTACTGCAGGATCTCTTCATGAGTGGCACCAGCCATATCCTCGTCCTCGTAGGTTGGCATGAAGCATTTGTCTTCGATTTTCTTTCCCCCGCTAGCCCTCTCTATTGAGGCCTCTATTATGCATTGGAACTCTTTATGCCACTGCTCCCAGCGTTGTTCGTCTGAGTAATCGGTTCGAAACACGATAAACCCAAAGTTCGTCGAATCCTCCTCTTTCTACTACCTCCACTACTGGATCGTCATTCTTTTCAAAAAGCGGCACCCCGGGGGCAGGTGGCAGGCCGCGCTCCGCGCGTACTTTTCGTCGGTGTTCGTTATGAATTGCACGGCCAATGACTAATCGGACTGGAACATTCTCGATGGGAATTAAACTTTCGTCAATTTCATGGAGTCTCTATATGATTCAGAGGATTAGCAATCTACTTCCCTTGTTTTTGGCAGAAGAAATATTGAATGTTTGCATCACTTACATCCTCTGGTATTTGGCGTAGATCATCGACTGTTGCTGTTTGAAGTCGCTCCAGGGTCCATCCTGGCGGTAGATAAGACATTTGAGGTGCTTGTGTGCTGAGAATTGAAGGCTTTGAAATCACAAAGGAGTTACTCTGAGAGCAAAACCGTCTGTAGGAAGAAGGGGTGTGAGAAAGGGAAGTCAGATCGGCCGCTGCTAGACATACATTCATTGGGTGCCCACGTAGAATCAGCGGCCCCACTGTCTGTATATCCAATGAAAGGTTTGGTATATAGCAGGGATGCCGGGGAGATCTATGGGTCCCGCCGTCCGCCGCCCATAAAACGACAAGAAATCTACTCTTATTGGGCAGGTATATGCAGCCAGGAGGGGGCGTCGTTCAGTCCCTATTGCGCACGGATTATTGCTTTATGATTCAGGGCGCTGTATCCGATCTACGATCCTCAATGACCGATGATTGATTCTTTATATCATGGACCTGGCCGAGTGCGGTGCGATGATGGTAAAATAATAGTTGCACAGGCCTTCATATTTATAATGGACATTTCCACGGGGATTGGGTTACAAAGGTCGAACGTATGGAAGTCTTCGGTGACTATGACTAAAGGAATGACGTTGGCGAAACAATCCTTTCCCGGAGAGAACGAAGTACGGTGTCTATTGATCTTAATGGGACCGTTCAAACAAGCACCATTTGTATTGTTGATCGGGAGCAGGCTTGACAACATGATAGGGACTATCGCATAACTGAATAGAACAAAACCCCAAACTCACTGCAGGTAGGCGGTTATGAGGACTCGACTAGAGAGAACTAATCTCAGTTAAGTGCTCTTAATCAGCACCGCAGGTTCACCATTAGTGAGAGAGATGCAGACTTCTCCGCCTCCATCGGCGGTGACTGTCCCCTCTCCAAAGGTATTCTTCCATGTCTGACCAGGCTTCTTAGTATCGAAGCAGTGCTTGGCACTAGACCCAGATCCACTGTTGGACGTAAGGACAATGAGGTCTCCACCCGCTCTGCTCCATGCATATGCCGTGTCCGCGACGTACAAATGGACATGGTCGTTGTCAGCGAGGCCACCAGCAGCCTTTCTCGCCGCCGAGAGCAAGGATATGGCCTTGTACAAGTCTGCATCGGTGCTGAATTTGCTGCGCCACAGGTCCTCGCGGTTCGCCGGGTCGTTGCCGCCCGCGTAGCCCTGTTCCGTGCCGTAGTAGACAATGGGAATGCCTCGAGCGAGAATCACGTAGGCCAGTGCGTTTTTCAAAAGCGACTTGTCGTTCTTTACGCTCAGCCAACGCGCATTGTCGTGATTGTCAATGAACGTGCCCAGGGCACTGGGATCAGGGAAAGCGGTATCGATTTTACCATGCATGTCAACAATGTCCTGGGAAGAGCCCTTTTGCTGGTAAAACCTGTTCACGGGATAGTAGACTGCGTAGTTGAGCAGACCGTCCATGTCCTTTGCGTATCCAGCAAGGTAATTTGGGTCACCGTCCCACACTTCGCCGATGGTGTAAACCCCGGCAGCGGCGGAGAAGGCCGACCAGAACTCCTTCTCAACGTGCTTGACGGTGTCGATGCGCAAGCCGTCGAACCCGTATTCCGAGATGAGCCATTTGACCCATTTCTGGAAGAGCTCCCGGATCTCGGGACTCTGTGTGTTCACATCAGGTAGGTCTGATGCGATACGACAGTTTTCAATACTATTCTGGTTTGAGTAGTCGATTGTGCAGGCTGAATGGTAGGAGCTCTCCTTGTTCAATGGCTCCGGCTTGTTATCGCCGATGGGGCCTCCCATGTGGTTGGCAACTACGTCTGCCATGACATAGATTCCCTATTTTCGCAGCCGGTCAGTACTTTCCAACGTGGACCTTAGGAACTCTATGGACTGTACTTGCCTTCTTATGAGCAGAATCAACTAGGCTCTTCAGATCATCAGCGGTACCATAGTTCTCGTTGATACTGTAGAGATCCCGCGCCCAATATCCATGGTATCCACCTGGCGCATCTGCAGAAATGGTAACACGATCAGATAAGTTGCGTTGTTGAGAACAGAACAGCATGAGGAACTATTCAAACTCACTAGCAATAACAGGGGTGATCCAGATTGCATCAAAGCCCATCCCCTTAATATAGTCCAGCTTGGACTCCAGGCCTTTGAAAGTTCCACCACAGTAGTTTCCAAGGTTTCCGCAGGCATCTCCGCCTGTATCATCGCTTCCACGGGCAATGCGATCAGTGAGGGCAAAGTAAATGTTGCGGGACTTCCATGCTTTCACATCCGCTCCTGATACAGTGCATATCAGAGGGAGTAGGAAAGCCGTCAGGGCGTGGGACAGCTTCATAATTCAGGCAAGAGTGATGTCTCAAATTGTTGAACGTTATACTGGGCTTGTGGTACATCAGCTGAGTGCGATACCGATTGGAGAAGCTCTCCTTTTATATCTTCATCTCCAAGATGTTCTCTCTACGCAACCTGACTCCGAGACATTGACATTGTTTGCCATAACCCTTGGCACGGGTTGCCAATCCTTCGCGGATATTATTTCCCTTTAGTATATTGCATTTATCTTGAAGATCTGTCCTAAAACAGTTAGCTCCCCGATAATAGCCCGACGGTCCCACTAGAGAAAAGCCGAGCAGTGCTTAGACCCGTGGTCCCTGAAACTCCGGAGCGGGGGATCTGCGCTCAGTTTGCAGTTAAAATGGTTAGTCAAACGTCAATCATACTCCAAATACAGCAATAAGTGAGGTTAATGGTCCAATCTCGGCCCGAAACGCTGTGACGAAACTTGGTTGTGTTTCCTTTGGGGAAATTAGCAAATACGAAAATGAAATTCTCTATACAAAATTGCATATTAGTATGCTAGTCCGCACAGATTGGGAAAATAGCGGATTTTCGTCATTTTAATTAGAGTCATATATAACCTAATATGGTTACATTCTCGTATAATTTAGATTGCTGTCACAAGCTAGTCTTCGTAAGGGTCAGTCAGGCTACAACACTACCACATCTAGAGCCCTGAAATGCGTTTATCATTGGTTATAGTAAGACACCTAGATGCATGTAGTTATCGAGCACAGGATAATTATGATCGAAATGGTCTACTGTTTTTGAAACTATTACGTTGGTGTGATTACCCATTGTAGGATACCTATACATTGTTGTACAGCCGGATTTCTATCACTATCCAAAGCAACGACAAAACGAATAGCACCAATAACAATTAAAACTTGCTCTGCCGAAACTACAGACCCCTGTTGTAAGGCTGCTGTTACTTGCAAGATTAAGGCTCCCCCCTCGGCTTCCTTCCGAGGGAGACTGCTGCGACGACCAGTTTACCGAGGCTGTTGGTAAAACGAAGGTCCCCTCTTGCTGAGGTCCTCCATAGCCACCTGACCTTCCGGTATTAGACGGCTCTTACAATCTTACTTCCTTTCTCCTCTTCACACAATACAACGTATTGTGTCTCTCTTTTGTGGTCTCATCCACATTGTAGATCTCGACAGGTTATTAGCCCGGGGACCCAGTGTTGATCTGAACTCATCATCGATCAATATCCTCGGTGTGCATATCAACACACAAAGGAGTAGTGCCAAGCCCAGCTGCCCATCACCCCCTACAACAAACTACTCGGGACCCCGGTCCAACGAAGCTTACGAGTCACCTCCGCCAAGCCCGGAGAATTACCTTTTTAGGCAGTGTGAATAGCTTCAGGTCCACAGCTTGTTGCTAGGCCTACAAGGGGTGACAAACTGATTCTCTACACAGATTTCTCCTGGGTGATTGTCATCTCAACATCGTCAACAAAGATCAGACCGCTTTGGTCTGAACCTTCCTTGTTTGTTAACCTGTATCTTCAAATACCAGCATTTTACCAAGACTATTAACGTCCCATCCAATCTACGTCCGTCCTCGAGACTTCTAACGTCTCATCGAGCCCCACGTTTATTATTGAGATCAGCATCTTCCATGATTTGACCAGTATGATTGTCACGATCTACGTCGTCAGTCGTCACATGCTTCATCACATGCTTCGTCACATAGTTACATGTTTGCTTTGTTTGCTTTGTTCTAGGTACTAAATTGCTACTAGTCCTAATCGGGAAATACACATTGTTTGCTGCGTGGGGCTATTTTACTATCCAATCCCCAGGAATCCCCATCTCTTACTTCCACTGTCTCATGAATGCATAGAACGTCGACAACAAGCGGTTCTGGTTATGCATCTGCCACAAAATAGCAGCAGTGCCGCCCGTAATCATGACTGTGATCAGTTTTGGGGAAATACCGCGAGTGGGCTTCTGAACAGGCTTGGCTAGATCTGCATCCATCGCAGGTAATGGGAGATATTCCAAATACGGGCCACCCCTTGAGAAGCTGGCATACAGTTTCGCCTTGAGTTTGTCACTCACCCAGGGAACAATGTGACGGGCTGCAAATTTGAGAATCCAGGCATCTTGCGCTTCGTATCGTGTAATCTGACCGGAAAGATCGACGACTGTTTCTGCTCGAGGCTTCTGACCAGTGATATACTGATTGAAAACCTCAGTCAACTGCTCAGGGGATGGCATGGGGTTCTCTTTTAGTAGAGGCACGAGACCATTAGTCAAACGGGCGATACCTTCATAGGCCAGGTTGCCACCTAATCCTGGGTTGACTGTAGACTGCCGACATCAAGAAAGTTAGTTAAATAGTGTACTCCCCGCAAGTATTAGGTGTTCGCAGGAGATCCGAACCTTATGAACGGAGTCGCCCATCAAAACTACCCGGTTATGACTCCACTGTTTGATAACACCCTCTTCTAGGGGTACCATTGTACCTTTGACTCGAGCATCCCAGAGATCCTGGATGGTATAGCCAGGGCCTACTAGAGCACTTCCATACCTCTGGATCGTTGCCTCTGCTTCATCATCCGTGAATCGCGGGCAGTTTGGTGTCCTCGTGAGTTTGGAAACCTTGACGAAAAGAAACCAAAACACAAGTCCATGCACCCCAGCCGCTGCAACTGCAGAGTAGTTATCGTAGTAGACGTTGTGAACCATCGCGTCAGGTAAGAACGGCTTCTCCGGATTGTTCCGGGAAACAGCAAAGATGCAGTTGTACTCGCTTGTAAACGCTATATTTGGAGGATATCAGTTAGACGGAATTGAGGCTAGCAAAAGGGAAAGACCCAACGAACCCTCGTTGATCTCCTTAGCGAGAGCCTGATCCGTCGCGCTGATTTTGTCGGCCATCAGCTTTCTCACATTGCTGTGGATTCCATCTGCGCCGATAAGGATGTGACCCTTATGTTGCTCGCCATCTTCGGTGGTGACGATAACGCCCTGTAGAGTTTCTTCATATCCAACAACAGCAGTTCGAGCATGCAGCTTCGAGTGGTCTTGAACATGGCTGTGTAGCACTTCCAAAGCTTTGCATCGCTCCATGAAGATAATGGGGCGTTGAAGACTGTAAAATGCGCCCAGGAAAGTTACAGTATTAGCACACCCCTTTCGTCGGCCACTTTCATCACTTGGTGCTGATAAGTAGTAAATTATAGTTATATCCACCTACATTTCATGGATGTCGACGAGGACATGAGACTCCTCAAAGCAACGGCCATTTCCGTCATAATGGTTTCGATGCTGCAAAGGTACAACCTGCTTCTCAATATCTTTCCATACTCCTAGCTGCTCTAGGATCCTTATAGTATGTGGATGGATTCCTATAGAGGCACCGAGTTGCGGTGCGAATTCTCCCTTTTCAAACAGCTCGTATTCGATTCCAGCACGCTCAAAAGCTAGGGCTAGGCCCAGACCCACGAGACTCCCACCAGCTATGAGAACCTTGAACTGACTTGCGTCTTCATCGAACGACGACATGGGTATAGTTGGTCAAAAGCAGGAACAGGACTTGAAGTAAAGCGTAATATCTCGTTTCCTCAAGTCGCATAGTCATATCAACAATATATAGCGCGTAAACCTCCCCTTTATCTTTCGCATTCCGAAGGCCCTTCGTCAAAAAGTGGGGAATACACACGAGCCCCGACATTGTCTTTCCAACCCCACCCACGTTGCCTGTGTACGTAGACACACCAGTGCTTTATGACTTTACTTGCACTTGATATTGCTGTCCAAGTTCAGGAAGCAAAATAGAACCTAGATCCTTTAGTACTTATATACGTACTTGTATTTTCCATTATTATGTTAAGGGGAAAGTTCAGAATATTGAAATATCATGCGCATGTACCTTTTGTATGGGCGTGCCGTACAAAGATACCTGAATTCAGGAGTTCGTTTAAGATGAAAGTTTATGTACGCATTGTGAAACAAACCCATCCCGCGCGGGTGGGATTGGGGTTGGGAAGACGATTAATATTGACAATACTACGTCGAAAATGTACGCACAGAATATAAGGTGAGGAAATGCACCGTTAATCCAGTATTGTTTTTGCTCGAGTCAGGGACAATGCCATTGTGTACCATGTTATCTTGAGGCCAATTTCCGCCAGTTCAGGTGGTCTGAAATCGCGTCTGGGAGTAAGCCCCATTAAAGGGGGCGTTACAATCTGACCACAAATGGGCTCGAGCGTTGGATTCTGGGAGCGTTCCGGAGTACGAAGTAGGCTTAGTTTCTCATAGTTATTTTTAGTGTGCTGTCACTCGACAGGTAGGCAGTTACTCTGCCGCCCATTCGCTCAGGGCGGAAACAGCTCCTTATGCCGCTATTGAGATAGCTCAGTCTCACATGTAGGATCTATCCAGTACCCCCCTCCGTAACAATTCTGTCAATATGGACCCCGCTGATCCTTGCATGACTAGTAATTTTGATGTTTTATTTCATCCGAATACTGTATTGTTCCTAATTTGAAATAACTTAATTGGTATAGATGGTATATGCAATACACCAGCGCCACCAAAAGTTAGCCTGTTTTTGGCGGATCCACATTGACAGAATTGTTACGGAGGGGGGTAGATATTCGGAGATTAGGTATTCAGGATGGAAAAATAAGATTCGGCACCTGTTGATTGTTTAAAAAAGAAATATTAAAAATTGTTGATAACGAAATTCATCGATTTACATGTACGGCCTGAGAGTGCACAAAAGTACGAAAAGTTTTCAGGATACCAGTCACAATATAGGTTTCTTTTTTTTCGATCTCAAAAAATGGTTCTCCTAAATTTAAACCTAGGGATTTGCATTTCCTGATTCTTAACTTCAAATGTTCAGTGGTTGATATTAAAACTCGCCTTTGACTTTTTTAATAGCTGCCATGTCTACCTCCGTGGCCGAGCTAAGCATAACAGCAGATGAGCGGTACCTACAGGCGCTCATATACGGTCTGATTATCAGCACAGGGATCCTGTCCATGATAGTCTGCAGCTTAAGGGTAAGATCCTGCCTAGAGGGCTCGGCAAATACTTGAAATCTGGTGGAATACGGGACATGAACTTATTTTGTCTACAGCTTTACACAAGAGCATTCATCATCAAGGTCTTTGGGCTGGACGATATCGCTGTCTGTGTCGCATTGGTATGTCCCACTCCCTTCCATTGGGGGCATAGACAACCCGTGAGGACTAACAGAGTTAATTACCAGCTTGTAACCCAATCCTTCAATGGTCTGGGAGTTGCCATCGTATATTATGGAGAAGGTTTACACTTCAACAAGGTGTCTCCTGAGGATCGAGCAATATGGCTCAAGGTAGGATTCAGATAGCTCCTCTGTTGCCGAGCACGCTGTTGACCTCGGAAAAAGCTGTACTATGTGGCAATGTGTCTCTACCTCTACGCCTCCCTATCCGTCAAAATCAGCTTGCTGTTATTCCTTCGACGGATCTTCGTCAAACGTAAGTCTAGTGCTAACCTCGCAAGATCCTGATAGTAGAATGACCCGGCGCTGACCACAACTCGCCCCACGTTTAGGTTGGATGAATTGGCTCACTATGAGCATGATTATCTTCCAAGTCGCTTTCTCGGCATCCGGTTCTTTCGTTTTGGCATTCCAATGTGACCCTCCAAGGTACACAAAAATTCTCACCTCCGCGAATGTCTACCAACGTATATTAACCAGCAGAATTACAGGGCTGCCTATGACTTGTCAATCACAAATCCGACATGTTACTCGCAATATAAGCTGTTTCAGATCACATTATACCAGGCGGTTCTTATCTTCGTTTGCGATGTCATCATCCTGGTTGCACCACTGGTTGTTCTATGCGGACTACAGTTGCCTACGAGAAAAATCATTGCTTTGATGCTAATCTTTGGGTCGGGTCTGTACACCCCGCGTTATAACCAATCTTTAGAAATACTAATTTCAACCTCAGGTATAATCGCCTGCATCTCTCCCGTCGTCCGTTTTAGCACATTGGATTATCTGCGCTATGGCACTACAGATCTTACATGTGAGCACACCCTATTGCGAATCCTTCTTCCTCACCCGGTGGCTGGGTCATACTGACGATCAACCACAGACGACTCAGCATCATCCCTATACTGGATGGCCATTGAGTTCAACTTGGGCCTTGTGGCAGGCTCTCTCTCTTCTCTGCGACCATTGCCTATTTTCCGCCGATTCGGATCCAGCATAAACTCGCGAGACAAGGTATCAGCCGGCGATAAGTCCCACGAGCTTCTCAATATGGATGGCAGCGAGCCCAGAATTACTAAGAAGAGGAAAATCAGCTTGGGGATGGGGACGACAATCCTGCAGGACACTGTCAACGAAAGCCAAGAAAACATTATTCATGGGAAAAAGGGAGACTACGGGCAACGACTTGCATGATTTTAAAATTTCTTTCCATAATTTGACCTGAAAATGGTTGCGCCGCCAAAAAGACAATTAAAGCGTCGGACGATTCCCCCATGCCTCTATACCTTGGCATTATATTACAAACCTCAAGTTCTCTGCGACCGATGTATGGGCTGCTTCGACGTAAGAGCATTCATGCGATTCCTAGAGAGACAGGTTCCTCGGTGGGTAACCCAGAGGGGATATTGATCGATGCTGGAGAATTTGACAAAACGGCAATGAGGTGGACCCCGGCACAGGTGAGAGGTCATAAAGAGGGATGGCGTAGGGTAATTTGCAGCGGAACGCCATTCTGACCAATAGGCGCCCCGTTGCTCACGGAGGGCGTAAGGTAGGTTCGATCCGGGCCGACGGGAAGGAGAAGGTTCCAAGGTTGGAAACGCCACATGATCCATGTAACCTGTAAGATTATCTTCGGTGCAGCAGGTACCCAAAGAGTGGTTTCTATGACAAGCGCTAAAACTTGTCTCGTAAAACGGTTGTGGGATCGACGGGACTGCGAGCGAGACACTGATAATATCACCGGCGCGGGCCGAATTCCCGATGCTATGGTGAAGACCATTCAGTCATGCAGGGGGTTCCACTCCGAAGCATGGTACACTGCGAGTTTGGTGGGTATTCTGCGATGGGGATTTCTGAACAATCTGGACTGTGTGTGGAAATGAGGGACGAAGTGGACGCGACTAGCAAGATCAATCTGAACACTGACGACAGGCTGCATGCTCCTACTCTATATGGGAGGGAGTGGGTGTCAAAAAAGAGGTGGGATTCACATGCAGAGAAAATAAGTCCATGGGCGCGGTGGTAATCAAAATGTGTAAGGTTTGCGTCGAAGATGATCAAATTTCCTCCATGTTAGTAGCAAGGATGCCTCACCATCAGGCGTTACCTTCTCACTAAATCCACGCTCACCACCTTCTTACCACACACAAACGCTCTGGTTAGCCCATCGTCGGTGATTTGAATTCATATTCCCAACTTCTACAAAGACCCTTCATCATCCTAATATACATTATCATTACCATCGCGGTCCCTTACACCGATGTAGTTGGTACTACGGCAAAGCCGCTATGATTGACACAGCCCGTTGATGTTGCAAACATTGAGATGGCAGTATATCCCTTGCGTGATGAAAAGCACGGGAGGATCGAGCTACAATTTGCCATCCTAGCGGTTTCAAGGTCGCACGCCATCAGGTCAGCTTAACAATAGAAGGGGCAATTGGACCACAGTAAACCTTATCAAGGCTTCAAGTAGGTTCTCAGGAAGTGGAACATTCTACATGGTTGTACCAAAAATATATATATATATATATATATTATGTATATGGTTCTAATAGGCTGCATAACACTTCGGCAAGGCACTGCTGCTTAATATAGACTGCATGACTCGACTTTCCTATAGATAGAGTTCCTATACTGCAAAGCTACATCGGTTGTCATCGCCTCTGTAACGGTACCGATCTGGCCATTCTCTTATGACAAAGTGCCTAATCCCATATAAACTAGAAAAATTCCAAATAGTAACACGGTCCCACATATTTGAGCCTTGCATCCACATAATGCAGCGCGCCGTACCTTAGAACCTGCTAAGCCCTGTACCCCTTTTTGCTCCACTGAGTTCGTTGAACTCAAACACTCAATGATGCCCAATGAACTTACCATGGCGCTCGGCTGTTGTCTCTGCGCGGTCCTGATAAGAGGAAGTGGCCAAAACAAGACCATACTACGCCTACATTCCGGATGAAAGGGGCGTCTGATAGCTTTTTATGTTGTACCTAGGCGCTGTGATACAAACAAGGGGCAGCTTTTATTTATTTATTTTATTTTCTGCTGAACCGTACAATCCGATGATCCTTATATATAATTTTAGGCGTCCTAGCCCCGAACTTAGACGATGCTTACGACGACTCTCAATTAAGCATGCCGATCATGGCTGATCTTATTAGATTCAGTCCACTCACGATACACTATGCCTACTTTATTCTTACTCCTACCGTCTGTAGTATCATATTCTACACGGCTCCGACGCAGATCGATGGTCTCCACTACGTTGACGCTTTGTTCATGTGTTTCAGCGCCATGACGGGAACTGGGCTGAACGTGGTACGTCTGCACAACTGATCGTATGAAACCCGGGATTGATGGCTCACCTTTTTTGAAGTTGGACCTATCCACATTGGGTTCTCTACAGCAGGCCATCCTTTTTTCACTCCTTATTCTCGGCCATGCTTTTCCAATATTCGCTTTCATCTCCTTTTTACGTGCTATATCGTTCCGCACTGCTTTGAACGATGCCGCAGCCGAGGAAAAGGGTGACCAAACAGTGTCACAAATGCCGATATCGCAACTTGAGGAACACATAGGCTGTTATAAAGAGGATCCTTTGCCTGCCAAATTAATAGACAAGGCAAAAGTCAGAATGGCAGTGAGAGAAGTTCAAGCAGATATAGGATTATGGAATGCTCATGAACTTTGTGCGGCGACAGACCTGCGACATCCTGAAGAAACCCAGCGAGGTTCTTCCGTCAGCGTGAATCACAAAGGCAAAGACATCGGAGATTGGAAGGCACACATTCAAAACCTGATTTCTTGCTTCAAGGGCGCAGTGCACCGATCAGCCAACCATCTGTCTTGCAGAGACTCAATCCGCTGCAATGCACCAGATGGCATAAAGTATATGGCACTTTGTTTAATAACAGGGATTGTCATACTATACTTCATCGGGTTCCTCCTTCTTGGTATCGTGAGCATTGGCCTATGGTCAAAGTTCGTCCGCCCAGATATTCCACGGGAAGACAAAGCGTCCCCTTTTTGGGCAGGCACTTTTCTTGCTACATCGGCACTTTGCAACAACGGGATGTTCCTCATCGACACTAATATGGGCCCTTATCAAAAAGAGTGGGTGATTATCTTGTCCCAAAATATAATTTTCAAGAAGTTCCACTAACACAGCCCCCAGGCCCTTTCCACTTCTTGTCTGTGGCTTTCTCATCCTCGCTGGTAATACTCTTTTCCCCTGCTTACTGCGCTTCTTCATCTGGGTGTTGAGAACGATGTTGCCGAATACTCAAACTTGGCAGTTGTGGCGACGAACTTTCGATTTTACTCTCTCTCAACCTCATAAGGTCTGCGCTTACTTGTACCCTACCTGGCATACATGGTTTGTGTTGGGCACAATTATTTTTCTTAATGCTCTCATGTGGGGTGCTTTCGAGATATCTGCGATTCATAATGAGGAGATTGGCTCTCTTCCAATCAACTTCCGGGTACTAGACGGGCTTTTCCAAGCTTTAGGTAGGTCCCTCACCATTCACTGTTGGATGGAGCTGACACAGCAGAAAGCCGTGCGTGGTGGTGGGTTCTCTGTTGTCGCATTCGATCGCTTGCCACAAGGGTTACTCATTCTATATGGTTCGTGTCTCACTCTTCAAAAGCTCAAGGCCAGCTTTGCCTAAAACCCGTTTGCTAATTGGATTTGGCTTAGTCTTTATGATGGTAGGAACTCATATTTTGCTTCGCCACAGTATCAGTAACTAAACATGGATGTTCTAGTATATTTCTGCTTTCCCTGTCTCGGCCGCCATCAGGTATGACTCCCTCCAAGCTCACTAATTGGGATTGGAGTCTGACATATTGTAGCAGCACGGAAGTTGCGGATGACTGGCCCGCGGAACAGCCTCAGCAAGAATCCCCTCGCCCGCGCTTCTCAAGTTTTCCTCATGGCCGCTTCGTGTACAAACAACTTCGCTCTCAATTCAGCCACGATATCTGGTGGCTCTCCCTAGCCATCCTCCTAATAACAATCGTCGAGTCGGATCACTTCACAGCTGAACCCTTGGCCTTTTCTACTTTCAAGATTATTTTCGAAGCTGTGTCTGCATACAGCTGCGTCGGTGTAAGTATTGGTTATCCCGGCAAGAGTTACGCGTTTTGCGGTGCATGGCATACACTTAGCAAGCTATTGCTTATCGCAGTTTCATTGCGAGGAAGACATCGTGGTCTGTCTGTCATTGTTAATACCGATCCTTTTCTTCAACCACGGGGTGTCAATGGAACAGAGAAGACACAGCCAGAGAAGGATAGATATGTAAATATGAAGGAAACTTCGTTTGGTTGCGTTTAAAAATGGTCACTCTTGACGAGATAATGTTATTTACTCTTGTTTTGGTCAAGGCAAGAAGGCATATAAAATTTTTATTAAAGTGTTATGCGAAATGAGCAAAGGGTGTTATATTGGGCCCTTTTGATAACAGGATATTGACTTCTAGAGATTAAGATAATACCATCTAGTATTAACCACGCATTATACTAAATACAACGGCGAATACTCCTACTGAAATTATAATAATAGTATTGATAAAGTTAACGATACTTTAAGCTAATCTCCCTACAGCTCCAAACTTAGGCTTTATAACTAAGAACGGACCAGACCTTTACATAAAGAGGTTGAAGATACGCATTTATCTTCGGATTGTCTGCATGAAAGATTCCACCTGGGCATTCAGTGTTCAATGGGAATATGTCTGGTCTTGAAACCCACCCTCAATAAAACTTGGTATTCGGAGGGAGTCCCTTGGCCTGGTCATCTCTCTAGATTTGTCAGTTAGCACCACCAAATGCTTCTGACATAGGCAGCAACGGAGCCCTTACCAGCGCATCGCCAAATCCCTTCACGAGCTCGATTTCGTGGGCAGAGAGCGCGAGCTGTTCAGGCCCAAAGTCGGTAAAGGTCGTTGCAACATCAAAGTCAATCCAGACCAGTCTATCTGGGTTTCCACGAACTAGGAGTATGTTTTTAGGGTATATATCTCGGTGGTGAACGCCCGCTTTGTGTATCTCCTTCATGCGCTCAATTGCCTGTGGAAACAGCACATCCGAGAAATTCACGCAATTTAAACTCTCTACATTTGGGAGGTATTCTAGCAACACCCCTCTCGGTTGGAACTTGTCATGGGCGAAATGTTGGAAAGTCGGATAGAATAGAGCTGGATCCACTCGATCGATGTAGCCGTGGAATTTTGGAACAACGCAGCGCTCACAGACACCAGACGTGACGAGCTTCTCGTATGCATTGAATTCGCAGCGAAATCGGTTCAGATCACGGCCATTCTCGGCATACCCGGGGTCGCCGTTGTCGTGCAAAAGCTTCAGTACGTACTTTTGTCCATCCACTTCTATCTCAAATATTGAAGACGCATCAGAGCTCGTAATGTGCCCAATGATATTGATTGTGGAGGGATCAATTTCCCTTAAGGGGCCGCTTTTTGATTGCATTGTTGTCCCGTTGAAAATGATACTTTCACTGAACAATCACAAACAGGGCTCCCCAGGTGGATTTTGGAATAATAGCCGCATTACATAAGGTTGATAAAGACGGTGAGTCAAGGTTCATTTTTAAATATCCTTGCATGTGCATCTACTAGTACGGAGTAGTTATATTACAAAGAAAGAAGGCAAAAACATACAACAGTGAAAATTCGCTGGTGACCAAAAATACTTTCAGCAACAGAGTGATTTTAAATTTTTTTTTTTTTTTGCAATCAGGTAGCCCAACATCTTAATTCTGGATGTAGGAAAATGACATTAGTTAACAATATTGGTTGGAGTCGGTATCTTATGCTAAAGTTTGGTGCTTCAGGCAGCAACATCTGACCAGATGCCAGTGCTTAGCTGCCGCGTTCCTCATTGTTCTTCTCATCAAAACAGATACATAAGGCAGCGATGAGCGCCGCATCCACGCCGGGTGCCACAACAACAGCGTAGGTCTGCTGGCCAAACACAAGATCGCGGCCGCTAAGCAGTTTCCGGTCAATGCGCGCCACTGTTTGGCCGCTCTTGTCATCGACAATATCGGCAGTATGATCGAACCAGCCTCCTTTGATTTTGAGAGCCACTGCCTTGCCCTTACTATCAGTGAAACTGGCGGTGGCCTTGGAGCCGATCACTAGTGCAGTTAGTAATGTGTATAACATACGGAGTCTGTCTACTTTGCTGAATGGTCTTGGATCATAAAAAGCGGTACTTACATGTGAGACCACTCTTGACCTCACAAAGCTTCTTGTGGTGGGTGTCTTCGATTGCATAGGTCGAACGGATGTGTAGAAGCTCCTTGACAATATCAAACAAGTGCTTGCCATGGGCATCCTCGACCTTCTTGCGACCAGAAAGCGATACCCAGGCTCCTTGCACTTTCAGAAATGGCTGTCCATTGGCCAATTTGATTTCGAAACTATCCCCAGAGACGGAGAGCACCTTTTCTTTCAGGACTATCGTCTGCGGCTCCTGCGCGACATATTGTTCGAATATGGCGATAGGCTCGGCGACAGGGTCGAGATTGTGGTGGCCCAGAATACCCATGGTGATAGGTGGATTCAATCAAAGCTTTTCGATCAAGATTGGGAATCGACTAGAGGAACGCGGGGTCAGGCTGGAGCCGATCATCGGTTTACCGATGTCATCACGTGATATTTACTCGCAAAATCATGGCGGTATCTGGCCTCATCCAGTGTTGTTGTTTCGGGTGTGTTTTTACATGTTCTTATTCATAATATTACTAGGATAGGATATGAGAAGTATTTGTAGTACGGAGTATGAATGTATGCAGTTAGAAGGATATTCTGGGAGGCTGAAACTATGATGATGGTGGGGCTGAAGCAGATCTAAGACCGGCATACCGGAGGATCTATTAATCCTGCATGTTTTGTAATTTATGTTATGTAATCGAGTATTTACCCGGAACATCAACGGACCATGATGGCATGCTCGGTAGTCCTCAGCCGATATATATCAAGCCGTTCGGAAATAAGGTTTTAGGACATGAGTCAAGAGGAGTGACATTCATGTGCTTTGATTTTTCTTCTTGATTATACCTTGGTCAAAGGATATACTGCCCTAAACAGCGTCAACAACATGTGAAACAACGAACATATTTTACCTTGACTTCCTCGAGCTCATTCAAGTACCAACCAATCGCGTTAGGATATCTGTAAAGATTCTTCCTCTTACATGCTGTGGCTATGAGATGAGCAGGGAACATGCCTCCTGGCCTTTCTGTTCACTTGTAATGGTGAGTCGCGAGCCACGCGTATCTAGGTTCAGATTCGGGACTCAAGATCTATGATGGGAGCGACAAACGAAAGAACAGACTGACAATTGAGGGGTGGCGCATTGTTAATGTACCATACATACATCTGTCCACCATGGAATAATTTCCCGCCCCCAACACACCATGCTTGACGCTAATTGGCGGTCCAATCAGGGTGGTCACGATATTGGGGCTATTTGGCATAGCGCAACTAAAGCGGAAAATGCATACACGTTCAGCGAACCCCTGCAAGTGGAGATGAGACGTCCCGGGAGGCTCAGTAGCGTTGGTAGTTGTCTACTTGGGGTCTAACGTCCGTCGTATATTATGGCGGTATCCGCCATTTGCTGGGCTCCTTCCCCTGGCACACCTACCGTCTAAGACAATGACCACCATATTATTTGTTCCTGGCGCTTGGATCGCCCCGGCGTTCTACCAGCCATTTCTCCAAGCTCTCACAGTCGCTGGCTATGATATCCACTTCGCGGGATACCCCTCGTTCAATCCCGAGGACCCGACCACAACCACCTGCCAGGCCGACACCGATGCTATTACTGTGGCTCTCAAATCCCTTGTGGAGGATGAAGGTAAAGATGTTGTGGTTTTCATGTACTCATATGGCGGCATGCCCGGTGCCGCAGCGGCTACCGGGCTAGCCAAATCGCAGCGGGCGCAAGAAGGCAAAGTCGGTGGCGTCATTGGACTGATATTCCTAGCGGCCTTCCTCGTGCCTGAAGGTCTCAGTTGCTGGGGTGTTCAGGGAGGAAACCTGTCCCCCTGGATCTTGCTCAATCAGGTAGGGCTTCTACGTCCCCGCTAGATTGAATTTGCAATTAACTCGCTAACCTGTTGCAGCCCTCGGTGAATCTCAGTATTGCGGATGACCCCATTAACCGCTTCGCTGCTGATGTTGATCCGGCCTTGGCCCAGGCCTTGACAGCAGAAGTCAAACCCCACTCGACCATAGCTTTCACCTCGCCACAGCCCCATCCGGCCTGGGCAGATGAGGCATTCCAACGGCGATTAGCGTTTATCGTCACTACTGAGGATCGTGCCGTGCCAAAGGAGGCGCAATTCGGCATGATGGCCGCCACGCAGAAGGAGTGGATCATCAAGGAGCTGGTGTATAGCCACTGCGCGCCGTTCTTGAATCGGATCGACGAGACGGTGGCACTGACGCGAGAGATCATTGACCAACTCCTATGAAAAGCAACTCAGATTTTGACTTTTCGGAGGGGAGATCTTATAGTTGTTGGGGGGCTTTTTGTACAGACCACCGAGCGTCCAACTATGAATGCAACCACCATGTTGCCTTGTTAGATTGGCCACCTATGTAGATCAATGATCAACGACGTTTTACCAATCACGACTGCCGTGTTGTTCCAAACCTGGTCCCCATGCGATGCTCGGACATCCATTCCAACTCCTCATCCTCCATCGGCCACCCTTGCAAGACAACCACAGAAACATTGACCGACCGCTGCTTCACCGTCTGCTCCTGGACCATATCCCACATTTGCAAAACCGAATCCCAAGTCTCGCGGGTACGTGCAAGTGAGAAGGGGAGGACGTCTTCAAAGACCCTTTTGTTGAAATATGATGATCGGGAAACTGTCTTCTGGGCGGAGTCAATCGTGTTCAACCCGGAGTACAATCCCTGTGTCCGATCCCGCACAAGCAAAATCGATGTAGACCAGCTGATTATGAAATGCTCCACTTTCACGGCTTGTGGCCGCTCTCGGGCCATATATCGCGCGCCTGTGCGCTGGTGGAGGTTCGACCACGCATGCTCCACTGCGCAACACAAGGCTTCATAGTGATCTAAATACGTGAGGGTCTCACTGCTCATCAAGTTAGTGTCAGTGATGGCTAGGAGCGATGAGTAGGAATGGTAGGTTCGTAGGGAAGTGACGAATCACACTTCCACGTTGTGTGGTGCTACTAATAGGTGATTTCCCTTCATTTTAAATTTTTTGGATCAAACACCGGCGCAGGTGAACTGCCCCTCCTTTGTCAAACACCCTCTCCCTTGCTCCTCTTGATCTTTTTCCGAATAGGGACACATCTCCATCATGTCCATGACTATTGAATCCGGCTTCCACCTCACAGACAGCAAAGGGTACATGTCTGGCCGAGCTCACGCCACCACCTGTCGTCTCGATCTCTGTTTATATTTTTGGAAAGAATCCCTGCAATTCAACATTCACCCCTCCATTCCAATTGCCACAACCTCACTATCGCAGACATTGCCACCGGAACTGCAATTTGGCTACTCGATGTAGCCCACTCACTCCCCACTGCGCCCCTTCACGGCTACGACATCGACCTTAGTACCTCCTTTTCTATCCGCTATATTCAATTTATGATTTCGAATACCCGATAGCCCCCAGATTTAGGGGCCAGTACAAATGAGATCAACTCGATAACGTCCTATAACTCATTGCTTCCCTCAGATCCTAGCTTCGAAAGCATTCACGATCTCATCAAGTGCAGCCGCTACTTCATGTGGTCGCGAAAGGAAGGGACTGTGACCGGATCCTTCGAGAGTGCGAACTACCCATTTCCTCTGGCCACCTGCGCCTTCCGCCATGGCGTCCTGCTGTTCGATTGGAATGACGGCATCAGCCGTGCACCTAATATAGCCTAATCTGCCAGTATAGGAGTCATCCTGCCAGGCTTGAGGGGGCACAACTCCCATATTGGCAGCCATGCTCTGAGGACGAAGCTGCGGTACCGCCCAGTCAACTAGATCCGCCGACACATCTGGTGGGAAGAACAAGCCTTGGGGGTCTTTAGCTTGGAAAAGACCTTCACTTGGCACGTCCCACGTCACGTAGGGCAAACCGCCAATGTCGCGAATGGCCGCGCCTTGGTCCATGCCCCCAGGAAATATAAACGCAGATAGGGCAATCATCCCCAGCACGCCGTTATCCGAAAGCCCCTTGATGGCAGCGCTTGCAATCGGTCCGCCGTACGAATGCGCTAGGACAACGACGCGCTTACCCATAGATATCTGCGATTCCACAACAGACCTTACATGGTCCGCGTCGTTAAACTGTGTCGTACCAGGTACCCCACTAACACATGGTAAGTCCACGGTCTCTACGGCATAGCCGAGAGCCTCAAGTGCGGGGATTTGGAATTTCCAGCACCACGAGCCATGCCATGCGCCATGCACGAGAACGATAGTGGGTTTGGCAATTGATGACATAGGAGTGATTGTAGATATGCAGAGAGAGTAATCTATAATTGAAGGCTAATCGGAGATTGGAGGAAAGGGTGTCGGCAGTGATGGTTGAGGGGTAGTGTTTAGAGTAACCCGATGCGTTCGAGCCAAGAAACGAGTCCCGAGTGTAGGGCAATAGGGCAACGTCTTTTCGACTCCCACTACACATTCTAAGCTGATATGTGAATCATTGCCATGAGAATCTAGTCCTGCGTTGTACCTTTTGAGCACTGGTTCTTTGACACCTATCCTCTTTCATATAGACCAATTAATGCCGAGGCTAGAGACCCTCAACCTCCCGAGCTTCTATGGAAAACATATGCATAGCCCAAAGCGTGCAATAGAAGTCGCCCGGTTGAGTTCGAATGATGAAAAGCAAGCGGAAGAGGGGGGCGAGAAAGAGGCCAAAGAGACGGTGAATGTGCAACTAATTTGTGACACCGATCGGTACCCCATGACCAGTGGAGGGATGTGTGCATACTAGGAAATTCAACGACAGAGATGTGTAGAAAGACTTTGTGTTTCGGCCGTCACCTAAGCCCAGGAACCAGATTCCCCTGTCTGTCAAATATATGCGGTGGTGGACTTCTCGGAGAACGGCTTATAGTCCTCCATAGTGCGAGCCTGTGCAAACTATCTATTTCGTATCCTCGTGAACGTCTATGTGAGATTCCTCCGCGACCGAGACTCATTTCTGAATCGCCTCTTCCATAGCCCTCAAAAAGCAAGCCTTATCAATAGGCCGCCCATTCTTCTGACTTCTTTTCCACGCCCGTTGCTGATTGACCTTCCAGTGAGAATCACTCTTGTGTGTCCCATTTTCTTTTCTTCGCCGATGTCGAGCTTCATAATCAACAACCGCAGCGCCCAGTTCTCTATACCACCGGCTTGACTTTCAGTCTCCGTAAGGAGGCATAGGAGTTCAGTGCTCAATTTCATCAAAACGGCTTTAGTTTCGGTTAAAACTCCCCGAGCAGTGATCTCCTCCAGTATGTACTGCTTCATCTCAAGTGTCATGGTTTTGCCTTTTTACGAACCTTTAAAACACGCTTGACAACGTCGTGTTGGAGAAGCCGGGTGATTGCATTGATGAGATGACAGGGAAAGATAGTTTTCCTTCGTCGAGATCGTCACAAAAGCCCTTGTCCTTTGTGTGCCACATCAATGTGTTAGCTAGGATTCGGGCTGCGAATCACATTCTAGGGGATGGCTTACATCTTCGCTCTGAAGGTTCTGGTAGTCATCTCGGATCTGAAAGTGTCTTCCAAGCAAGGTCGCAAACTGGCTTATATCAAGGTCGCTGGAATATGTTAGCCTAGAGGTTGAAATACCAATTCACCGTGGCCACTGATCTCATGAGACAGCTGATGAGACGGAATAGACCTCCGGTGTCTGTGAAATGATCAGTAAGTTGGTGCATAAAGATGGACATGCCAATACGTACTGCTCTCCACCATGTTGATATATTGCGCAGGGGTTGGTACATGGGTATGGTAGCTCCAGTGGAGATCGCGTCCCTACCCGAGCATCGGATCAAAAATGATATTGTATATCAAGCTCATGATCATCGCTACCAAAGAGAAGCCAAAGCAGCTGCCAAGCTGTAATTTCACGTGGTCAGCGCAATCTATAACTGGAATCTTTGATACGCTGATCACTTTGTTATCATCCTTGTATCTCCGATGCTTAGTCGGAGGAACAAAGACAAATAACAAAACCGCAAGATCAATACCATTCAACTTCTTTGTTCGTTTCCTTTTATATATTCTTTGTGTATAAGAGTATTTCCTTGTTTACTCGACCCGTTAAGCCGACCTCGAAAGGCATATATAGACCCCGAGGTCACCGAACATATACGACTGATCAAACCATATTCTACTCATTCTTCTACAACTTTGCCGACTGACCTTTATCAGACTATTCCTAGCTTGTTTGCCTTTCACTTAAAACAATTATTCACAGCCTCGAACCTCGAACTTACGAGGCTAGCTCCATCACTATCCACTACCATCCAACTGATCTGTTAAACCGCAGCCATGTCAGGACGCAGATCGGCGTCCGAAGAGTTCCGTGACGAGCATGCTAATTTCTGGACCCTCATGCAGCAGATCATTCATGGTCTTAGAAACAACTACCCAGCAAACCAAGACGAGATCATTGGCCGGATGGGCCAGCTCAATCTCCAGCTCTCGACCCTTCGACGAGCCGGAGAGACGATGGGTTCAAGTTACCCACCCAGCTCCATCGTCCGCGATGCTCCATCACAGTACTTCACTGCCCGCGCCCAACGTCATCAGAATTACTTCGGCACCGAGTTCGGGTATTCCTGCTGGTATACCCAAGCCCAGCTGGGCTACACCATTGCAGACCTTCTCCACCAGCGAGATCACACCCGCGTAGCCGACCAGCTGGAACAGTTACTAGCGAGTTGGCAATTAACCGAGATGAGAGTCTTCCCCCGCCAGCTCCCTGTACACAATCCCGTGCAGCAGCCGGCCAGTATCGTGCATATCGACGGCCCTCCATACTATACACCAGGTGGCGCTGGACCAGTCACCAAGGCAACAAAGAATGCCGGGCCGGTCCGCACCCACCCACATGTCAATATCACTCTGCCTGCTCCAACAGATACTATTTACGGCGCGGCACGGCGAACCCGCCATCGCGCTGCCCCGTACCCTGAACCCGGTGCTCGTCCGCGACGTCGTGGAAATGCTAGACTAACACCGTCAATGCCGCAGATGGCAGCTCCACTCCGTAATATCGAGCAGAATGGCGTTCTTCCGGACCCGGTTCTTCCAGGTGTTAACTCCCTTTTCACCCCACTCAACCTCCCCGGTGGACGTGCTCTGCCTGGTGCACCGGAGACGTCTGTGCAGCCCCCAGCTGGTATGCAGTTCCCTTCTAACGTAACAGCCCCTAACACTGGTGATGCTGTTTCTGTTTTGAATGCCCATGTGGGGGAGACTTTGAATAGGAATCCTCGTCAGGACCCTGGCGGTCGTCGTTGAGATCATCAGCATCGGCGGGGTAATGGGCAACGAAACCCGTTTTGAGCTTCCCAATTTGGATCTTGGATCATAAATATGTATGATTTGGTATCCGATATCGATGGGTTTAAGAATATTGGTTGGCTTCGTCGTTATTGCTTACACTGACTTTGGATTAATAGATTTTTATACTCACCTTTGTTTTGATAGACTATGTATTGCTCTCTCTTTTTTTTGAAAAAATGACATTTGGTTAGTACTATTGAATGATAATGTTTTATACGCAGGAAATTATCACATAGTAGGTTTAGTCGCCATAGTCCTTCGGAGACATTCTCTAGGTAGCTTTAGCGTCATATAGGTGTACTTCCAAGGTTGGGGCCCTTGAGCTTAGTAGAATTCATAGTAGCTATTCGCTAAATAATCGACGCTTTGTTATGCGGTTGTATCTCCTTTCGGTCAAAAGAAAAACGACTACTAAAATATGTTTGTAGCTTCCAATGTGAGATATATATTCAGTGCAGAGTACAAGTGCAAGGGCAAGACAGATGATGCGATGAGTCAAATTCGGGTTAACCGGGCAGTTGCGCAAATATGGCTTTGTTGCTGCCTTCACTGTACATCTATTCATACGTCTGTCTAGTATTTAGCTGCCAATGATAAGTCATGCAATCCTCATGAGCTGATGGCTTTCTCGGCACAAAGACAAAGAAAGAACCTTTGTACGCCGTTTCAGATGTGGTTAGATAGCTAGGTTCGAACAGGGATCTAAATGGCTTGTAAATTCTTATTCAAATTCTTTACTCAATAACCACTTGGGCAGTCTGGTTGTCTAGTCAGAGGTAGATAGTTGTTTGATATATATTTGCAAAGTGGCATGTTGAAGAAGGGAATGACTATATATGGTTGTACTTTATTAACCCTTGAAATGTACTATAACATATATAATAGTAACTAGATGGCACTATCCTTCTGGCACCATATCCATGACTTTCCATCTTGCCACTTTCCAAATTTGGAACCTCAATAAGCTTGGTCAGCCAATCAGAAGACATTATCAATCAGGCCATTATCATTTCTTGGCGATCGGCCGATCCTCCGCGCATTTCCAGGCCAGCTTGTCCACTTTGCAGACCCTGACATTCTTGTTTCTGTTATTTTTTTTTCTTTGATCTTCCTGAGATTGTTTTTTTCTTCTTTATAAACCATCACTCAGCGAACCTCACTTACCACCACCGAACAGACCCTCCCGTTGAATCTTTGGCCTTCGCGCCACCTTGCATATACAACAACCGGACGACTCTACGCGCTTGATCTACATATACTACAAGTCGGAGGTCAATATGCGGTCTGCAGCAAGGCTGCTATATGCCGCAGTGTTCGCACTTGCTGGCTTGAGTCATGCCAACGTTCATAATCTTGCACTGGACCCAACCAAGTGTGCTGTAAGTTTTGTCAAGGATACTCGGATACTCCATACAGATGACTGACAGTCCATTTGCTCTAGCTCGAACCCTCGGCCATGGTATCGGATGCCTGTGTCTCGTATGGCGAAATAAACGGCATGAACGACCTGATTTTCACAACACTCAACTCCCTCACGCAAGAAACGGATTTCTTCTCCTACTATCGCCTCAACCTATTCAATAAAGAGTGCCCCTTCTGGAATGATGCTAATAGCATGTGTGGCAACATCGCTTGCGCCGTGAACACCATTGACTCGGAGGAGGATATCCCGCTGACATGGCGCGCGGAAGAACTCAGCAAATTAGAGGGTCCCAAGGCGAACCACCCACCCCCCAATATCCAAGCCGAGCGTCCGAGAGAACGCCCGCTCCAGGGAGAGCTGGGTGAAGACGTTGGCGAGAGTTGTGTCGTGGAATACGACGACGAATGTGAAGAGCGGGACTACTGTGTCCCCGAGGACGAGGGTGCCACTGGGAAGGGAGACTATGTGAGCTTGGTGGACAACCCAGAGCGGTTTACCGGATACAGCGGAGCAGGCGCAAACCAAGTGTGGAACGCTATCTACAGCGAAAACTGCTTCTTGAAGCCTGTGGCTGATGAGCTGGACGAGCAGTCGGCGAACGTCCCGATGGGCGGCCTCCAGGCAGCCTCTGACTTCCGCCACGTGCTCCACAAGGAGTCGCAGCGAGTAGAAGGCCTGCCGCTGGACAACGAGTGCTTAGAGAAGCGGGTGTTCCACCGGCTGCTGAGCGGCATGCACGCGTCCATTTCGACACATCTGTGCTGGGACTATCTCAACCAAACCACAGGCCAATGGCACCCCAACGTGCAATGCTTCAAGGAACGCCTCCTCGACCATCCGGAGCGCATCTCAAACATGTACTTCAACTATGCGCTAGTATCGCGCGCTGTGGCAAAACTGCGCAAACACCTAGATGGGTACACCTTCTGCGCTAGTGACCCCGTGCAAGACCGCGAGACCAAAAAGCGCATGAACAAGCTGACAGGCACCCTGTCGGAACTCCCCCAAATCTTTGACGAAAAGATCATGTTCCAAGACCCCAACGGCCTGGGTCTGAAAGAGGATTTCCGCAACCGCTTCCGCAACGTCAGTCGCCTGATGGACTGTGTCGGCTGCGACAAGTGCCGCCTCTGGGGCAAGCTCCAGGTAAACGGGTACGGAACCGCGCTCAAGGTGCTGTTCGAATATGACGAAACCAAGAACGGCGAGAACCCGCCCCTGCGCCGCACCGAGCTGGTCGCCCTCATCAATACCCTCGGCCGCATCTCGCACAGTATCGCTGCTTCGCGCAGTATGCAGCGAGCACTACTGACCGGCACCACTCACATGTTCCCCGTTCACGGCGCTGTACCCTCCTCCCACCACGCCAACGCCCTCGGCAACAACCGGCGCGTGTTCAGGGACGGCAATAACAACTTCTACTTCGAAGGCGAAGGACCCCAAGACGAGTATGTCTGGGGCCGAGGCAAGGCACCCGAGCGGTACCCCTGGGAGCGCAAACCGCCCGGTCCAGACGACGGCTTCTGGGAGGATCTCAAGTCCGAGTGGGATATGGTCTGGGGTACGGTTGGGTATATCTGGCAGTCTTGGATGGACCTCCCACATACAATGTAAGTTTGAGCCTGGGTTTGCTTTGTTCGGATTGATACTGACTCTCGCAGTTTCCAAATCGGCGGCTCGGAAGTCATCCGATTGTATAACTACTGGCTCGGATTGCCGGTGCCTCCACGCATGTGGAAGCTGAAGACACCCCAGCCGCGTCCGCATACTCAACCAGCTGCCTATGCTAATCGTGACGAGTTATGAGTTCCCTGTATTTCATCTTTGCATTGGCATCTGTACATATGGCTCTGTGCTATGGCGTTGATAGACTTTGTCTGGATTGTTTTTTTCGGAGTACTTGTGCGAATCTATACTCCTTTTATCCTTCTTCAGGTTTTCTTTCAAGTTCGATTACTATAGGGGTGTGTTCACGTGTAGGCCGAGTCTTGGCTTGTAGAAGAAAATGCAGTCGAGTTACACGGGCTAGATGTAGATATAAACGTGTACATAGCAGCCAGTATATACATATGGATGTATCTAGACATATGTATAACATATGACTCCACTAATTCGATCTACTTTGTCCTTAATCTCAGATTTACCTCGGCCGCCCAGGTACATGCATTTGCCACCGAAGAGATTTCGCCAAAGTGGAAGAGAGCCAACAGGGTAGGGTGAACAGGAACAGAACAAGATGAATGTGATAATTAGAGACTACATAGACTCATTCGATATAATCTTCATAAATCCTATCCATCCACAATGATATATACCCATGTTTGTACACTAAGCAGAAGATACCCCGTATTTCTTCGGCAAACCCCGACCTCGGCATCTCCACTCCCGGCCACATGCGTCCTTTTCTTCTCTCTTCTCTCTTCTCTCACCCTCTCAGCCTCGCGACAAATCTATCTGAATACAATCTTTATCGTATCTAGATGCGACTACACTAATATCTAACACCATGGCGACGCCTTCGCCACCGAAACCGTGGGAGAGAGCAGGTGCAGCTGGTAAGTGTCTTTCTCTCGATTGCCGATATCTTAGCGCCACAAGAGTCACCCCAACCCACAGTGTCCACCCTTAACTAACATCCCCTCTTCTTCGCTCCAGGAAACGCATTATCAACAGCACCTATCGCCGGTAGCCCTGCTGCCTCGACCGCGATGACTACCACAACCAACCCCGCAGTATCTACGTCCACCGCTCCCGCCCTTCCCTCCCGTCCCAGCGCTCTCAACTCCGTAGTCAACAACACCGCCAATAACTACTCACCATATGGAGCCTCGCGCCTTGGAACAGGTGCATATGGGTCTACCTACGGCGGCATGGGTGGCATGGGTGCGATGGGGTCACCCTACTCCCGCTTCGGCTCCATGGGCGGTATGGGCTCCATGTACGGCGGCGGCGGGTATGGAGGCTACGGAGGTGGCATGTACGGTGGCATGGGCGGTATGGGAGGCATGGGAGGGATGTACGGCGGCATGCCGGGACAAGATCCCAATGATCCAAACAGCCTGACGAACTCGTTCGGGCAGAGCACCCAGGCCACTTTCCACATGATTGAGAGTATCGTCGGTGCGTTTGGTGGCTTTGCTCAGATGCTCGAGAGCACATACATGGCCACGCACAGTTCATTCTTTGGTTTGTCTTCCTCTGGAGAAACATCCATATTATGGACACTCGCTGACTCATTTTTATAGCAATGGTATCGGTCGCAGAACAATTCGGAAACCTGCGCACCACCCTCGGCTCAGCCTTGGGCATTTTCACCCTCATTCGGTGGTTCCGCACATTGATTGCTAAGCTCACAGGACGTCCTCCTCCAGCTGATGCGACTTCTTTGACCCCCGCTGCCTTTGCAGCTTTCATGGGCGGCCGCGCCGCTACTACACTCCCCGACGGCTCACCGGCTCCCACCAAGCCATCCAAGAAGCCCTTCTTCATGTTCCTGATTGCCCTATTCGGTCTCCCCTACTTGATGGGCAAACTCATCAAGACCATGGCCCGATCCCAGGAGGAAGAGGCGAAGCGCCGCCAACTCGTCGGCCCCAACGGCGAGCCGGGCGCAGCATCGCTTGACCCGGCCAAGCTGGACTTCTGCCGTCTCCTCTACGACTACACTCCCGAGACTCAGGAGAGCAATGGAATCGACCTGGCTGTGAAGAAGGGCGATATTGTCGCCGTCCTCAGCAAGTCTGATCCTATGGGCAATGCCTCCGAGTGGTGGCGCTGCCGTGCCCGTGATGGTCGTGTCGGATATCTTCCCGGCCCATACCTGGAGACTATCCAGCGCCGGCCGAATCAGCCGGCTATCACAGCAGGCAGCGAGCCTGCTACTCGCACTTCTACACTGAAGGGTGATCCTGTGGTTGAAGGTCGCACACAGAGTCTGTCATCTCTGGGCAAGCCCGAGATTAACAGCAAGATTGGTGATATCTCGCCTGAGAGCTTCCAAAAGAGCACTTTCTACTCATGAGCCATGAGCCGTGTCATAGACTTTGCCCGGTGCTTGATTTGGGCTTCCTTCTTCTACTTGTCTCTGTCTGCCTTTGTCTTTGAATTGCTGGACATGTTGGAGCAGGGTATGATTTTCTGATAGTGACGTTAACCGGCCAAAAAGCTCCCATCCCTTCGAGCTTTATGCTCATCCTTATATATCCCCCGAGCGTGCCTTTGGATCTCCTCGATCCTCCTTATGAACCGCGATCTACTGTGGTGCTGGTTATCCTCACCCTACCCAGTATCGCCTGGGTAGTCTCTTTATTTCCCACTCTTTCTCCTTTTTTCAATCTTGGCGTCTCCTTCCCCTTCTGTCATTCCATCGGATTGGAATCATTTTAGCGTCCCCGATCCTATTTGGCTTATGTATTTAGTACTTAGTGCAATGCACCACATACACACCGCTTGAAAAAAACCTCCCACTAGTTCTAGTTCGAAACAAAAGCCCCCTCCTTCCCCTTCCGTAACCACAAAAGTACCAATATACCCCTATCCAATCCTCCGTACCTTCTCCCATTCAACACGGGGCACCTCCTCGTGGAATATCCCTCGTGTGGCCCACAGTGGGCCATCATACCCGTCCCGTCCGCTCCCGGCACATATTCGGAATCTCCACTGACTCTGACACTCGATACATCGAATATCAATCTTCATTTACTACATCCGTACGGAGTACCTAGGTATATCCTATATTTTATTCCCAATCTCCACTAGTATTGCCCTTATCAACACCCCTATCCAACATCGTATATGATATGCAAGAATCCGTACAATTAATATTAATACTGCAGAGTAGATGTAGTGTATCCCTAACCCATCTGCATCCCCAAATGCGAATCCAAACCCAAATGCAAATGCAAATCCCTAAACCCAAATAAATCCAAATCCAAAACCCAAAACCAAAATCAAAATCAAACAAATCCCCCTTCCATGCAGGTGCACATACCCGCCCACGTCATCTCGCTTCCCAAACCCCCTGCTCCCTACCTCAATCCCATTCGAGCATAGTGTCCCCTTCCACTTCGAGTCAAGTCCCCCAACTATGTTGTAATCCACGTCTACATTCGGCTCCCTGCAGCTGGTCTTTTCGCCTCCCGACTAAGCACTCCCGGTTCGATTTACATTTCGTGGTGATTTATTCGGATTGGGGCTGGTGAGGCGGATTCGGGGGGTGGCTTGGCTTTGTTTTTATCTTTTTCTTTGGGATTTTCGTATTCTGTATTCCGTATTCCGTGTGTCCGGTTTGAGACCCGGTTGGGTTGTGTGTTGATTCTGTATTTTGGGATTTGAGGTTTGTTAGGGCCGTTTTAGCTTTTTGGAGGAATATATGGTTATTTGTCATACATGATTTACATTTACGCTTCCAGATGTATGTACTCCGTATATCGTTTGCGACATATGTATGATGTTACTGTTCATGTACATGTACTGGGGTAATGGAGATCGAGTAAGGGGCGCCGATGGTTGTTGCCTTTTCTTTGTTGCGTCGTTCTCCATGCATTCTACATACCCTTTGATTTGGAATTATATTGATCTCTTGCTGGGTTGTTATCATTGTACTTTCGGCGTAGTTACTGAGTACGGAGTATAATCTGCTTAAACGCTTAGATGGTAGATGGAACTGGGTTTTGCTTTTGGAATGTGTTGTAGATAACAGTTCGTCAATTCGTTTCAATGCTTGCACTACGTTTTCCACGCTTCCTTCTCTCCGAGTTGTGTCACGTATCGCTACCTACATATATACGTCTGTGGGGTGAGCTGGCCAGGTGTGCTGGTAAAGACTATATATGTAGCGGCCTATGGATAGAGTAGAGTGTTACGATAAGCTGTTTGAGATACTCGGTGCAGCGTGGCAGGTTGCGATCGTGTCCAACTGGAATATGTTGTGCATGGGGAATCCTGGAGGGGTCGTAGGGCTGGTACACAGTTGAGTTTGTCTAGGATGAAGTGAAGCCTAATCGTAGCGAAGTGTGAATTGGCTGGGGTTGGTCGGGGAACTCGGCGACGTGGCCGGGCTTGTGTGGTAGAAAGTGTTGGGCAGTGATTTTCAAGACGAGGGTTGCAGCACAGTAGTTTCCAGGGTTGTTTCTTGTGTTGAGGAAATGTCGTGTCGGGTGAGACATAGCTGAGACTGGGACTGGAGCCGGGGTTGGTTCGAGAGGGGAGGATAATGTCGGTCGAGCGGATGGATAGGTATTGTTGTGAAGCTGAGACGTGTGCCCCCGTTCTCGTGCTACCCATACTTGATAGCCATAGCCAGCACAAAGGATATACAGAAACTCAGATGCCATAATGCATAGATCACCAATCTAAAACGCGGAGAAGCCATAATAAGAACGCCCTTGCTATGAGTCTTCCTCCCCTGGGCTATGTTTGGAAGGGAGATGATGGGAACAGAGCACAGGAACCATATACATAGAGAAAAGACAAGAAGAGAGAAAGAAAGAAAACGGGCTCACACGCTGATGGGGAAGGGAGGGGGGAGGGGAATGGGAAATCAAGACATAGATAGAAAGCAAAAGCAGTCAAAAAAAAAGAATCTCAAATCAAAATCAAAACCAAAACCATCAAAAATCAAAATCACATCCCCAACCCCTCGTGGTGAGGAGGCTCATGGTTAGGATCCTGATCCCTAGCCCACTTCGACATCGACTGCGTAAGCGTGAAATCCAAATCCTGCAACCTCGTCTGGAACGACTCAACCGTATTCCAATCCGGCGGATGAGTATCCACTTCACTGGGAGCATCCTCTAGATCCCTCGGTGCCGGACCAGGATGACCATGCACATGAGAAGCGTGCGAAGAATGAGCATTGTGACCGTTGTGCACACCATGCGATCCATGCGATCCATGGGAACCGTGTACAGCGTGCGATGGGTGCGAGCTGTGCGAGCTGTGAGACCCATGTGCACCGTGGGAGAGATGGTTGCCTATTGAATGGTGGTAGGACTGGATATGGCGTGGCTGAGGGGTTTGGTGCATGGACATCGGCATGGGGGGTGTTTCTTCCAGTTCCAGATCGGGCAGGCTTTCGAGGTGGTTTGGGTCTAGAGCGAGATATCTTCCATCAATATCATTCGGTACACTCACACTCACCGGAACGGCCGTGGATTTACCGTATGAGCCGAGTGGGTAAGGGGGCATCTCTCGGGTTGGCGATTGCATGTCGGGGAGTGGTGAGATGGGTGTTGTGACGCTGTGTTCGTCTGTTGGTTCTGGTGTGTAGCAGGTCATGTCGGATGGTGTTTCTATGGAATTGTTAGTATGTTATGATATACATTGGGAGTTTTGGTGGTTTGATATAGAGCCAAGACACCATGGATAATGGTCTATATCAAGTCGGGAGAGATGTCCACTCACGAGGTTCTGGGCTTTGATTCTCAGTCTCTGGTTCTTTGCCTCGGTTGGTATCCCAGGATGTCCCATAGCGACGCACGAAACGGGCGATACGTTTTGGATCGACGTTCTGACCGTTTACACGGAATGCTGTCTGTTTGCCTTGGGCGGCACGCTTCTGTTGCTTGCGAAGCATGAGATGGACTTCCTTGGCTTTGATGTTCTTTCGCACATGCCATGCTGCCAGACGATCTTTGTATTGTTTTTCTCTAATGGACTGGGAGTTAGGTGATACTGCGATCAAGGGGAGCTATTCAAGTATGTTGTAGGAAGACGAAGATGAAGATGATAAATCAGAAGAAAAGGATAGTAGTACGATGCAAAGAACTTATAATCTCTTTCCATGATGCGTTTGACATCGCGTAGTTTCAACTGATCATTGCGGTAGAGTTGTTCGATGATTTCCCGGTATTCGTGCCAGTCATCGGATCGGCGGGGTCGAAAGACGTTTGGAGATTGAGGGGAGATGGGAGTTGAGTAATTATTCTCCATGATTGAAAAAGATTATAGAATGTATAAGAGAGATAGAGTTGGGGATCCTCCTATATCATACTGGTCTCATGGGATTAATATGCAAAACAGAGTCCATAATAAATTCGGTTAAGGAATGCAAATCATAATATGTTCTAGAAAATAAATCAAATATCTAAAATATCCCAAAAGAAATGCCCAAATAAAAAAAGAAATATCCAAAAAAAGAAGAGAAAAAGAGCAAAGAGGCAAGAGATGAGGGGCCAAGGGAATTCCCTCCTCTTTGCGGCGACGTGCACGCGGACGCACGACCCCCTGCTTCCCCGGACAAATCAGGGACGAGGAGAGAGTGGCTCAGCTTTGACCAGCTCCCAGCTATATCAGCTTAGGCAACTTGGAGAATACAATATAGGGAGAATATCTCCGAGTCTGGTTGTGGTAGGAGTCTAGAGATATTCTTTGTGCTTTTTGTTTGTATTTTGTTATTCTATATTTGCTTTTTTATACATTTATGGTCTATTTCTTATATATTAATTCATTATTATAAGTGGAGAAGGTACTTTTGACCTTTCCAGCCTAAGCGAACTATTACATGCAGTGCACTGGCCGCAAATTGGATGCATTTTCCGTTGCCTTTTCTTTTTTTTTTTTGGTACAACATATATAGTAGATAGTAGATAATATTCATAGATATAGTATTCTATACGGAGTCCACTACCCTCCTATACAAAGTACTCTATAATAATACTATCCTCATCCAATAATCCCATACAAAAAGACCTGCAGATCCGAACAAAACACCGGGAGCGGGCCGAATCCTGACAGGTCTTTGTCCGAGTCTAAAAATGCCCTCTAAAAATCCCAGGCCCGTGGATCAATAAGCCACGTCACATCCAAATCCAATCTGGAAATAGTCATGACCCGTGAGATCGAGATTATGATTACGGAGTATGGATTATCTATATGACACCTGCCATAACGTGCTAGATCTCAACTGTCCCAAGCAAGGGAGTAAAGCCGTTAAACCCGTTAACATAATCCACCCATATCAAGGGGGTGAAATACCATGCGCTTTGGTCTCGAGACAAGGTCTGTCAGACCAATTTACCAATTTCCCTTTTGTATTTATAGTTAATAAGTTAATATCCTACTCCGGTCGAGACTTATGAAAAAAAAAAAAAACGTACGATGCAAGGTCCGTGCTACCTCTATCTTTTTTTTTTGTATATTTTTTTTCCTGGGGGACTTTCTACCCGAAGTACGGATACGGAGTACGGAGTACTCCGTACAGTATCTAGGCCCTCGGGGGATAGTATGTAGTACAATGGGGAGTTCATGTATGGAGTATACTTCTATGTAATCATCCGTGGATTTATCTTGTTTTACCTTTAGACTCCACTCAAATCCTACGCTCATATACAACGGTGCACATGCCCCCCGTTATCACCCTGCACGCGTGGCCCATATCCCAAGGGCTAGAACTCCCAGTGCGAAACTCAGGAACTAGTGTGTTGGTCAGCTGGGAAGAGGTTGAAGATGATGCACTGATCTACAGGGTTTTTTGGGTTTTGTCTTTCGGGGAGCGAGAATCCTGGTCCCCGAGGGGGACGCGTGGTATCTTTGCTTGGAGCTTTGATTATATCCGAATGGATACAGTGAAAGTACTAGAGTACAATCAATTTTTTTAAGTACATGTAGGAAAGGGGGATAATCAGAGACAGATTAAAAATAAATAGAAAAAGCAAAATAATAATAAAATAAAAACAGGGCGTAAATACCACTCCCATCTCAGGTATCCAAGACTAAATAACGACATCCGACATGGATGATCGTTGTAAAAAGTGCGGGGGGTACTTTGTTATATCTTCCAAGGATTCTCTTCTAATATAAATACATATATCAAAACAAATATACAACAAAAAACCCCATTAACCGCGCTTTCCTTGGGAACACAACGGCCATCCCGCGTGGAGCCCACTCCACTCGAGCCGCCTGTATACGGAGATATCTGCCGTCGACAACCTCATAGGTCCACAGACCATCGTTCACCGGCTCGGATCGCATGCAGGTACTAGGATGTAGCGCGCAGACTGGAGGCACAAATGCACATCGGAGGCAGTTTCCCTCTTCCGCGATAGATAATGAGGAAGTTATTGAGAGAGAGTGGGGGGAGAGGTCTGTTCCCGGCCCACGCGCCAGTCCTGCACTCAGCCGACATATGTCAGGGGATTGGGCTCGTCATTCCAGTTCTGTTGTGACAGGCCAATCAGACGAGGGTGTTCAGCCTTGGTTGAAACATCCTAGTGGCACGTCATTGCCACCCCTATAATGTACATCGATGTACATCGTGCTTGGAGCTTATCGACAAAGTACGAAAGTGATGCGCTGTGCAGGTCTTTAATTTCATCTGCGCGATTTTGCGCCCACATGACTGGGATTGAAATCCTGTGCAGCCTCACCTTTTTCCGTTTTGGAAATTTTTTAAAAAATAAAAATTCCCGGGGTGTGTTTCACGGTTTATTCCTCGGGGCCGTTGCTTGTCGGGCTTGGTCGGCGGCTGCTACGGCTGCAGCCGCGACCGCTGAGTTGTTAGACCCCGTGCTAGCGAGATTGCTGGCATGCGCAAGGAGAAACTTGCAGCAAGTGAGCGTGTACTTGCAGGCTCGAGTCCATGTCTCATCATTCTGGTTGAAGCCCAACTTGATGCTGGCATCGCCAATACGGTCCCGCTTAATCTCATAGGGCAGCTTTAGCCCCGGTGCGGTGGCGCCGGTCTGGCCGCGACGGGGCGATACAACGGGTGCTGGCGTCTTTTCAACAAACTTCCCCAGCTGGCGGAGACACTCAAGGAACCCCACCATGCCCGAATCAAAGCGACGGTGGAGCCAAGGAAGGTTGAGCGGGAGATCCCCGGACGAAAAAAGGTCCAGTTGGGTCACTTTAGGTGCAGCTCCCTCGACCGGCTGACCGGATGGCTGCATGGGATATTCAATCTTGTCAATCCGCGAGTTAGACCCTAGTGGTTTGAGACGATAACCCTGGAATTGGAATCCGAGTTTCTCGGCCATCGTGGCCAGAAGTAGAGCGGTTTGTCCCCACGCAGCATTAATTTCAGGCCAGTCAACCGAAGGGTTGGCCAGCCGGCCCAGCCGTAGTCCATTGATAGTACCAAAATATCCATCATGGCCAATGCAAAATGCGTCATTGTAGACATTCGTCCGTTGCAGTCTCTCAAGCTGCTGGGAGTCATGATCATAACGCATATTGAGCGCATCCCGCTCGCTTTGAAACTCAGTGAGCGTCAAGGCAAACGCATTGCGCGACCGCCAAAAGCTCTCCTCGTCCGCATCCAGGCGTCGCGATTCGATTTCCAAACCAGCAATCTCTGCATCTAGAGCAGCCTTTTCTTTCTCAAAGGCCTGCAGCTCTGCAAATGCGGCCCGTTCCGCTTCCAGGCTCTCATCCAACGATTTTTGTGCCGCCTGCAGCTCGTCCTCGGTCGGGATGGACCCATTCAGGTTTCGAAGAAATGAGATGTATGCATCTCGCTCCTTTGTAGACCCAGCCAACCGTTTTTGTAATCCTTCCACAAGGAGCTCGGTGCATTCCACGCAAATAGGATGGTCGATATCGGAGCGCGCCGAGACTATCTCAAACAGCCGTGTCGTCTTCTCCACTTGATCAACGAATGACCCATCCTCCGGGCCCCGGAGTTGGGCTTGTGTATGATTTCGCTTGTTTCGGGCAGCAGAGGTACTCTCACCGACTGGTGGTGGCGCAACTTGAGACTCAGTGAGCATCACGAATGACATATTGCCGCTATCGGCTCGGGGTATTGCGGGCGGGTGGTGCTGGCCTCCTGCACGCGGGGCGGGGATAGATCGTCTGTAAACTGGCGATGTAGCATTTCTAGAGGACTGGTCATACTTGTCGCGGTGTTCGGGTGGATAGGACGATCGCGCTGACGAGGAGACAGCTCCGGTATCTGACAGCGTCTTTCCTGTAGAGTCTAGACCGCTGATTAGCGGAATCGGAACGATCGCTCTGTTAAAACTTACTGGATAATAAGTCAAAAGCAACTGGGTTGAGTGACTCTACTGAGCCATCCAGCTTCAGCGGCGTGCGACATTTCTGGCAATACATGGTTGTTAATTCATCCCGGGAGTGTGGGGAGTGGAAGTCGGGGAGCTCCCAGGGAGCTTCGGGGGAACGTCATTTCAGTTTGTTTTTGCTTTGCCGCATATTTGGCTCGCGCTTGCGCCTACACACCACATTTTGACACTTTATTTTGACAATCAATAGATTGTTGCTAAATCTAATTATGCGTTATTTTACTACGCGCTCAATGTTCGATCACTTCTAAGGCACGCGCCGATCGATTCTTATCCGCAACCATGAACGACCCGGATGATAGCATGGACCACTCCATGCACGACAATATGGAACGACCAGCGAAGAGACCATGTCTTTCATATACCCCCGACGACGGCGAAGAGGTCCCCGCAGAGTTTGATCTCCCGGCAGCGCGTGCACAAAATGACTCGCGGCTGAAGTCTCTCTTCGAAGGCATTTTCGCGAAATATAGCCAGGACTTCTCCGACGTTGGTGATGAGATCGATCTACAGACCGGGGATATAGTGGTAGACAATGGGCATCTCCTGGGCATGCGGGGCGAGCACGACGCTGGTGGCCAGCCGCGATCATGGCTCCCGCAGGCTGACCTGGATGAGCCAGAAGATTCTGATGCAGACGATGACAACAACACGAAGGGAGAGGAGGATGAATTCTTTTCTATGGCCTCCTCTCCCGGTGCTCGTTCTTCAGATGCCCCACGCGAAGAATCGCCATCGAAACAGCTACAGGCAGACATGGATACCTCTTTGGATTTCGTGTTTACGTTTAAAGCATCAGGGACTGCAGGCCTCAGTCCTACGACCAAGGATGAACATGTCTCCCATCCCACCAACCCAATCCCCACTTCCAAACCGCAAGATCCAATCTGGGCAGTCCCAGACTTGCCCCCATCCTTTTCAACTCCCACCACGGAGACCCGCAAATCCAACGTGGGATGCTCTCCATCTGTCAGGTCTACGTCCCCGCCAGGGAGCGGCTCCGTCTGGGCTGTGCGCAAACCCCGGAGACCACGTACAGAAACGAAACCGAAGGCTACGCCAAGTATGCGCCGACCAGCCGCGAAGCGCAAATACCATTCTAGCCCTGTTACGCACGACTGGTCTTTCGCGGCAGTGCCAGATGGGAATGAGTCGGATGACCCTTTGCAGGACTATGAGCCATCACCGACACCATCGAAAATGAAAATTATTCGTGGGAAGCGTCACATTCCGACTAAAGAGAACGATGGGCCATCTACCCCTTCGAAACAGCCAGCTGTTGTCATCGAAGTTAATGATCGAGTTGATGATCGAGTTGACGACCAAGTGGATGACCAGGTGGATGACCAGGTGGATGACCAGGTGGATGACCAAGTGGATGACCAAGTGGATGACCAAGTGGATGATCTAGGCGATGACCAAGGCGATGACCAAGGCGATGGTCAAGAAGGGCGCTATAAACCAAGTGACCATGACGATCAAGTGCCCCACACATACCTCGAAGAAGCACACCCCGAAGAAGGGGACCGTGAATCCAGCAACCAGATAGACGGAGTGCCTGAAGCACGCCTCGGAGATGGGGGCCGCGAACCGAGCCACCAAGAAGACGGATTGCCCGAAGAACAAGTCCCAGGGGCCTACAGACCAAGTGATCGAGAAAACGAATCGTCTAGCGCAGAATACAAAAACGAAGTGTCATTCCATTCTATGGCGGAAGGCGATTTGACCCCCAAGGCTACGGCCACGGTCAGCATTCAAGCATCATCCCCGCATCCCATGGAAAGCACCCCAAGCAAAAGGCGACCCATGACACCCGATGAAGCAAAACTGATCGTGTGCATGATGTACAAACAAGAAAAGAAGGCCAGTGATGTGATGTACATGTTACCAGGTCGCGAATACCAGACAGTCTGGCACTGGTTCTACAATCACTGGACCCGCCGCCTCACCAATCCGCCTCCACTTTCCGCCGCCTGGTCGCAGCCTGAACTAGAAGCTCTGGCCCGACTCAGCACCCAATCGGATCTTACCTGGGGCCAGATACAAAGTCGGTTCAAAGGCCGATCACGACACGAGGTTGAGTTTGAGCTGCTACGTGCTTTTGTTGGCGAGGGCTTTACTTCTTCAATTATCGAGAGCGTGGAGGAACGCGCGAAGCCGGAAGAGAAGCAGCCGGAAGAAGATATGCAGGACGACGATATAAAGGACGAGCCAGAATCCGATGCAGTCGTGGAGGAAGTCAAAGATGAGGCAGGAGATAGCGATGATGCGTCCGAGGGCACTGCCCAGGAAGAACTGCAGCAGCTCGAAATCCAAGTGGTGACCGGGACAACCGACAGTAAGGCGTCTGCTCCCAATGGCTTCTTGGGCATTTTTATAAAATCCTGAACATGTTGATTGGGTGCAATCAAATATACTAATAGGGGGCCAGTGACCAATGATCGATAAATCTATCCACATCCATATCCATAACCATGGCATTCCATACCACTTCAATTAATCTATTTATTGAAAGTCCTCATCCCGTGCATTCATAACATCCTCAAGCTTGGTATCAACAGCGCCACCCACATCACCAGCCTTGGCCCAGAATCGAGACAGATGCCGTGAGCCAGAGTCCGAAAGTACCGTGACAATCCGATGACCAGGGCCAAGCTTCCTTGCTGTCTTGACAGCGGCGATACCTATAATCCACCCATTAGTACAACGCATCAGATGCACTAGTTAGAGAGTTAATAAACCCACAGTTTACAGCACTGCTACTCCCAACAAAGATCCCATCCTTCTCCACAAGCCACCTAGCCATAGCCAAAGCCTGTGCATCAGTAACACGCACCGCATCATCAATCATCTCCTTCCCAGCCTCGAAATTTGCAGTGACACGGTTAATCCCAATCCCCTCAACAATAGTATCAACCTGTCTCCGCCGCCTCGTCCCCTCCCTCTCCTTAACATCAAACATAACCCCGTAGACGACTCGATTAAAAAGCCCACTTCCCTGCGGGTCAGCCAGCACAACAGTAAGTCTGGGCAGCAACGGCTTCAAGAACCTCGCGACGCCCGAAATGGTCCCACCAGTGCCGGCGCCCGCTACAAACGCATCAATCCGGCCCCCACACTGTGCATACAGCTCTGGACCAGTCCCTTCATAGTGGGCGCGCCAGTTAGCTTCGTTCTCGAATTGGTCGGCGAAAAAGCCCCGGCCACGGGTCATGCGTTCGTTTGACGCGGGGAGATCGGATTGCTCATCCGCTGACGCAGAGGACATGCCCGATGAGGCCGTGTGCGTTTTTGCTAGTGCTCGTGCGCGATTCACAAAGTTGGCTTGCTCCACTATAGGTGCTGGCGGAACACGGTCCACGATTGCCCCGAGTTTCAGCAGCAAGTTGGATTTTTCAATTGCCTGGTCCGACGGTAGGCAGCTGGGTTGCATGTGCATTAGTGGTTTTGGCCATTGGGTGGGAAGGAGAGGGTGGCGTATTCCGTACATGTGTGCTAAGTAGCCCTTCGCCCGGGCTAGTGTTGCTAGTGAAATGCCGGTTGATCCCGACGTTCCTTCATAGATTGTGTCACCGGAATGGGGTGTCAGGATACCCTGTTCTTCTGCCTGGTTGGAGTCAGTGATGCTGGGCGACTTGTAATATTTTTTTTTTCCGTTTTGTGTATTTGGCATACAATTTCAATCATGCTTAGTGCCACTCGGTCTTTTGAACTCTGGCCAGCGCCATTCAAAAACTGCGGGCATTGTTAGCGCATTCTTAGCTCTTTTTTTTGAGGTGGTTGGTATACGAAGTACTACGAAGTACCAAGGCTACTTACCTCTGCCTTGCCTAGAATCTCACATCCTGTTTCATCTGATAGTGACTTGATCCGGAATAGAGGGGTGTTTCCAATGCAGCCTTCAATGCCTTCCACAATAGTGGGTGGGCCAGCTCGGGCGATGAGGCCTTCTGTTGGAGATATTTGTTCTGTCACATTATCCTCACGCCTGGAACGTGAGAGTTCCTGATATGCGAGTGCCAGGCAAACGCCAGCCACGAAGGCAGTGCCTATGTACGCGGTTGAATGATCTGGCATCTTCCAATGCCGTTTTATGTCTTGAAGATTGAGGTTTGGTGCATAGACGGGAGATATGAAGCTCGGACCATCGGGCTTTTTTTGGTGGAAGATAGCAGTCAGCCTGTACTTCGTCGACGAAAAGAAATATTGACAGTGAAGTCAATTCAAAGAATGCTCTTGATTCAACCTGTGCTCGGCTTCAAGAACCATGTAGTCACCAAAATGTCGAAGAAATTGAAAGTGATGACTTTTGCCTGAGGCACGTGGTATCCTGCCTGAGGCCAGAAAGGTTATCCAGAAACACCATCCTTCTCCCCGGAACAACCTTGAGCTTAGCTCTTCAATCACAATGGACTCGCCAGTCCTCACCCAGCTGTTCCGACAGCTCTTCCGCCATCCAGCATGTCGATCACTAAGGCGGTCGCCTTCCCTACTTGCTCGACCACAATCCCGATCATTCTTGACGCGGCGCACACCTGTTAATGTCAAGCGCAAACCGCATGATGATATCCAGCTTTGGACAAAACGAGGCGACTACCCCAAGGACATCGATGAGGAGTACAGGACATATCCAACGGTGACAGCGAAGGAGCTACGCAACCGCCGCGAACGGCCGCGGCAAGTGAAGATGCTGACGCGCGAGTTCATCGACGGTGAGTTCGGCGGCTAAATGAAGCGAGACTAGTTCTGACATTTGCGCTTTCAGACAGCCTCTACAACCCACACTACGGATACTTTTCCAAACACGCGACAATTTTCAGCCCCGGAGAGCCATTCGACTTCAATAACATCGAAGACGGACCCGCGTTCCACAAACTCCTTGGTCAACGGTACACGGAGTTCGAAGACAAGCTTGATGCAACGAACCCGGATATCGCGCGGCAGCTATGGCACACACCGACAGAGCTCTTCCGACCATACTATGGCGAGACGATTGCGCGGTATTTGGTGTCAAACTACAAGCTGACCCTATACCCATACCACGACCTGATCATCTACGAAATGGGCGCAGGAAACGGCACGATGATGTTAAACATTCTGGATTTTATCCGCGACACCGATCACGAGGTGTATCAGCGCACCAAGTTCAAGATCATTGAGATCTCGCCCGCGCTCGCAGATCTACAATACAAGAATCTGACCGACAAGCTCAGTGCCAAGGGACACCGGGACAAGGTCGAGATTGTAAATCGGTCAATCTTCGACTGGGACACATACGTTCATTCCCCGTGTTTCTTCCTAGCTCTAGAAGTTTTCGATAACTTCGCCCATGACACTATCCGCTACAAGCAAGGCACCGAACTGCCGCAGCAGGGTGGTGTGCTGATCGATTCTGACGGCGAGTTCCACGAGTATTACAACAACCAGCTGGACCCCGTCGCAGCTCGATTCCTGCGCGTGCGGCAAGCCGCCGCCCGCCGTCCTTTCCCGAGTCCGCTAGGCCCACCACTCCTCCGCGGTCTCCGCTCCGCCGCGCCCTTCCAAAAGGAATACTCCTTGCCGGAGTACATCCCCACCCGGCTGATGCAGTTCTTCGATGTCCTGAACCAGTACTTCCCCGCCCACCGTCTAGTCTCCAGTGACTTTAGTTCCCTGCCAGATGCCGTGCCTGGTATCAACGCACCGGTCGTGCAGACTCGGTATCAGCGGCAGACGGTGCCGGTGTCGACTCCTTTTGTATGTGGATATTCTCTTCGATGTGAACTTTGACCATGGCTAATTTCTTTTTTTGCAGGTCCACCAAGGCTACTTCGATATCTTCTTCCCGACGGACTTCAATGTCGTCGAGGATATGTATCGTGCTGTTACTGGGAAGTTGACGCAGGTCACAAGCCACGAGGAGTTCGTGCACCGTTGGGCTTACATTGAGGATACGGAGACGCGGAATGGAGAGAATCCTCTGCTGAGCTGGTATAAGAATGCTAGCATGTTGATGACTGTGTAGATAGAGATCTATGTCAATATCATTTAACCATGCCTTGTCGGCTTTGCTTATAATACGGGCTCCTTTCTTTATGTGAGAATGTAATTTGATGCTTCAACTGCACGTTTTCTTTGACAAAAGGTCACTGGAGGGAACTCCCAACCTGATGTTTGAGGAACCTTCCGAACTGCACCAAATATTCAAAATCGCCAATGGCCACCGCATCAGGACTATCCCCCTTAGCCTTCATCATTCGACGGATTCCAGGCGTTAGTGGAAAATTCACACTCAACCAGTTAAAGCTGTGGCCTTCAGACAGATACTTAGGTGCCTTTGACTTCCAGATGCTCAAACTCAAGCCATGGGGTCTATCTGCTGAGGGCTGTTGCGGTTGTGCAAGACAACCAGCAGTTCGACGTTGTCGAATCGCTTCTGCATCAGCAAATTATCGGTTGCAAATATCACAAACCGCGACTTCGCACGTAACAATATGTCGAGGAAGCTCGTCACATTTGATTCGGGATTTGCAGTTTGGGCACTTGGCGAAAAGGCATATATGTCCTCTTCTCGTGAGCCATTAGGATTCCTGGAAAAAGCCACTCCTGGTGAGTGCGATAGCCATTGTCACCATTCTTTCCGAGAAATTGCCAGACGCCTCGGAACCAATAGACAATGGTGTCCAAAGGTCGATGGTGAACATGACGGGAGACCAAGTTCACCAATTTGACGATCCCAACTCGATGTTGACGGTGTCAAAGTCCCGAAGTTCTCTCCCCGTCGGGCTCCCGGGTATTGTCTCAACAAACTGCGCACTTTGCTTTCAACGGACCCTTGACACGTGGGCAACATGCTAATCTCTTGCCACCTAGTTTTGTGGAACCTGAAAGACGCTATTCGCGAGGTCGGTAATATCCTTGACCCCAAGGCCCTTCAGAGCATCCAGTATCTCATCGACAGTAGCCTGAGGTAACCCCTCCTTGTTCCTCGAGTAGACATCAATGCCAGCAGGAGTGAAGAGCGTTTTATCGAAGTACGTGACCATCCACTGATCATCATCATCGGTATGACCGAACCCGAGACACTCCCAGTGCGAGCTGGCGATCATCAGCCAGCCTTTACCGCGCCAATCCCAGGCGCCGGGATTACCTGGCGTTGGGGTATCCACGCCATGGACGGATTTGATTTTCTCGGAGTCAATGGACTGGTATTGTACCAGGTCATCGATCTTTTGTACTCCGGCAGGATCTGCGGGGAGGAGCTTGTAGGTGATGTTGACGTTGCGCTTGCCTTTCCACAGGGGGAGGGTGGAGTGGGTTACATGCCATGTCCCGATTATGAAGTCGGTTGGTGGGACAGGATTGGCTCCTGACCTAGCATGGACTTTTGGGAGTCCGATGGAGATAGATGACATGTTTTTTTCGAGCGTGAGTTGGGTTTATGAGGGTGTTGGGAGGGTGAAAGCAGGGGGCCGATCGCTACCTAAAGCGGTGTTATCGTCAATCTAAACAACCCTAAAAGATGAGCAAATATTGCGATAGTCGAATTATTGTCTCCAAACAAGCAGTTTACGGGATTAGCTAATGCTAGCAGAGTAGGTAAATCAAACATCGATTCATTCGCACATTTAACAGGATAGTGGCCATACAAAACGGTAGACATATATCTCACTTTCATAAGCCTCCCTGGTGTAATTCCTTTCCATTGAATTCTTCCTTGGCACAAGCGAGCAGCTCAACATTTCGAATCCACAGAAGGCTGAGTGTGGTGGGGCCAGGTTGGAGTCATGCCGACGGAGTTGTTTTGTATGAAAGTCGGCTGAGCAAATGCAGTTTGACCAAACATAGGTTGGGAACAGGCCGAACGAGCGAACGCAGACTGGGCGAAGGTGGGATTCGTAGGAGCGGGCCTAGTATTGGGAATGTTGGATCGCGGTCCAGTTGGAATACGTTTGACTCTATCCAATAGCGAGGTATCCTGAGCAAACGCAGTTTGACCAAACACAGGTTGGGAAAAGGCCGAGCGAGCGAATGCTGACTGGGCGAAGGTGGGCTTTGTAGGAGCTGGCTTTGTAGGAGGGGGCCTAGTATTGGGAATGTTTGATCGCGGTCCAGTTGGAATGCGTTGGACTCTATCCAACAGTGAGGTATCCGGAGCAAGAGGGGCTTCTCTTTCAGCAGCAAGGATGTTGGTCGTTATATTAACGTTGTTCAGCATGACACGTGAATGGTTGGGAACGCCTGCCTTGCGATGGATCCCATGGAGGGCTATGTCCAGCCGGGAGAGGATTGCGGCGTTTAGAGAGGTTGGCGTAAAGACTGGCGCAGGGTCAATTACAGGCAAGGTAATGTTCACATTTTGGATTGTGGTGTACAATCCACAATGCTCCCTTCGCCATATGTGGTTTGGGATGTACAGCCGACAGTGGCGCCAGGAATGGCCGATGTCCGCGCACTTTCTGCAAAACGCCGTGCAAACCCCAACATGTCTTCTATCACAGCGATGGCAAACGGGCCAACAGTTTCCCGGGTGCGATCTGGCTCCACAATCTGGACAGAAGGGGGGTGGCCTGTACCTTGGGTTGTAATCCTCCTCGTCTTCAAATTCATCAACCCTGGCACGTTTTCTCGAGGTACTTCGGATTTCCCTCATTAGCAGATGGCCTTGGATGAGAGTTTGGATGTACTTGACTCACGTATATTCCATTGTGACTGCGTTGGAGGAGAGAGAAACAAAAGAGAGAGGAGAAAGGCACGAGGGAGTTTATGTAGTTGGGTACCCCCTAACAAGGAAGGAGCAACTCTGTCACATAATGAAGGTCAAGTCAAACGGGAAGGCCCTCATCCTCAAGGAAGTGAAGGGCGAAAATGATATGAATTCATCCAGCTTGGATCTCATCAGAGCTTATGATGTCTAAAGGATAATCACAATGTGAGCTCGGTTTAATGCGATAAATGATCAAAGGTTATACATAGAAAAGTCTCTTGCACAAAGCATGCTTTATCTTTGCCTTCGTATATGCCTTAAAAGATATCTAAAGCCCACTAAAAATACATGACAAGGTCGCATAAGCGGACTATTCTTGTACTTGTAAATCAAGTTGGATATCAAGTATGAGATGTCTATCCCATAATATTACGCGGCTGGATCCAATTATCTATAGAAAGTCTGGAACATTGAATAAATCTTGAGCAAGCAAGATAATGATACCACCGCACCCTTTTCAACACGACAGTTATACTCTCATCCAGACCTCAGTTTGATACAATTGGTTGAAGCAAGTCAGACGGCCTATGGCGTGGTACTCCGTTCTCCAAGCACGTAAGACATTTTGTGATGTACTGCTTAGCAGCTTGGCTCCTTTGCGGAAGCACATCGCTCGCATACGCTGCCAGCGACAATCAGATCCTTGGACGGCATGGTTGCCGTTGTCGTCCAGTTTATATGGCAGCGGGGTGAATTCCTTAAGCTGAGTTTTCCGATTGTTGCAACACACAAGCTTCAAGAAACCTCTGCGGAAGTAACGCGAGCCGCGGATCTTTTCCTGGGACTGACAGTAGCCTCACTGCTGTATCACGGTATGACTCGCTGAACGTAAGCCAGAGAGCCTGTTCAGGTTCGTCTTGTGATGGACGAGGGTAGTATGGGTCGTTTTGAAAGAATGCCTCCACGAGATGAGCTATCAAATCATCCGGCCTTTCAAGCCCCTTTCGTTCTTCCCACATACTGCACAAGTTGAAATCTAGAACCCAGACACGAGTGGTTCGGCGTTGAGACTTGGCACGTATCATGCTGTCTATATCTGTGTGAGGTGGCATCTTTGCAACTTGTTCTGCGCTAAGTCCCAACGAACGACAAATATCCTCTGTGTATGTCGTCTCGCGTTCACTGCCTAGCACAAATTCAACATCGTAGCCATCGACGTTTGCTGACCAATGCATAATTGCCAAAGCCTGCCCAATAGCTCTAGCATAATATTGAATTGGTAGATCCAGTTCGATCATCTGATCGAGGCACAAATTGAAGTTTCTCAATGTGAAGTTGCGTGGCGGCGGATCATACGCACCACGTCGACGGCCGAGATAGATACGGGCAAGGCAATCACGGTTAGTGTCGTGAGACAACACAGCTACTCGCGATGGTGCGGGGCAATAGGTATCGATGAGGGCTTGTCGAGCGAGCTTGGGGAGTGGAAGTATCCGCTCGGTGATCAATGCCATTGCAGGCAGAGGGAAAGACAGGTTTGATCCACGGAAAAGATTTAGATGAGAGTCCCACCACTCTTTGTTGGTTTTCGGGACGTATGAGAAAATTCGGGGAATTCGTACCTCGACGGACTTGACGGACTCGCCTGACTCGACGGACTCGGACTGGTGGTTTGTAAACGCCTGGTAGACCGCGAAGTGGGCTTGGAAATCCGCCCAAAGGGCATTTTCGAAAGACGGGCGGGCGATTTTGATCGCGTAAGTATGACCGGGCCGCTCGAAGATGAGTCCACATTGTCCAAAGCCAATAGTGCGGAAACCAACAGAAGTCTGTGCAGTTTTGAGTGATGCGGATGAGGAAGGTGTAGAAGTAACGGAACTCGATAAAACCCAGCTCAGAACTTCACGTGGGTCTGTGGGAGGAAGTCCCAACTCTGAGATAACCTCTTCATTTCGTGCAGTATCAATTAATATGGATAATCTGTTTGTAATGTCAACGCTCACTTGATTGCGATCCATGTCGATATCAGAGAGAAGTAGAGTCGAAATGGGGAAGTACGAGGAAGTGACGAATCATCGACAAATACCCTGGACCAGTAGTTGCCGCCTAGCTCACCACTCTATACATTTATCTTCTTAGATGCACATGCTATATACACTCCCAGCTCTATACATTGCAGAAAAAAAAGGGGGGGGGGAAGCGAGACTATATTTCTCAAGCCCTCAGATTAGAGATTGGAAACAGGTTAAGACACTGTATCTCCACTCGCATATTCCCGATTACCTTCAGGATGTCCCTATCAGATGTGAAGCCTAATCTCCATCCGACCCCTCACGGCACCATTACCGAAATGAGGGGAGATAAGCTCCAACTTGACATATCGGCTTCTTTACATCTCTAAACCCAACCTCCGCTCGTTCAATACTTCATTCATAACTACCATATCCACCATGACCATCGACAAACTCCCACAAGAACAACCCCAAGAACGCAAACCACCCTGGAACAACCGCGTCCTCGAAAAGCGCGCCACCCAGCTAACCCTGATCCCCTCAGCTTGGCGCCTACCAGAAACCCTCCTAGAAAACCCACCAGCGTCAAGTGTAGAAACCATTCGCGCAAGTGGCATCCTATCTCCCGATGAGCTAGCATGGACCGAGACTCGGGATATCCGCGACCTCGTCGAGCTAGTCAAGTCCCAGCGCGTGACCAGCGAGGCGCTGACAACGGCGTTTTGTAAACGCGCTGCGATAGCACAACAGGTTACCAAGTGCTTGACCGAGATCTTCTTTGATAAGGCTCTTCAACGTGCTAGAGAGCTTGATGGCCATCTACTGCGTACTGGCGAGGTTGTTGGACCTTTGCATGGTGTTCCGGTTTCTGTCAAGGATCGGTTTGATGTTGAGGGGTTTGATACGACGGTTGGTGCGTTTGCTGAGCTTTTCTCTGTCCCAAGTTGTCAATGTTGTGTTGGATTGTTGCTAATATTGTATAGGTTGGGTGGGTCTAACCAATAAACCAGCCCAATCCAATAGTTCAATCGTGCAGTTGCTCGAGTCGATGGGTGCAGTACTCTATGTGAAGACCAATGTTCCACAATCTCTGATGGTACATTCTCTCTCTCTCCCTCTTTCCGATTATATGCGTGCTTGATAAAAACCCACTCACTAACCCGCCCGACTAGATGTCCGACTCATACAACCATGTCTTCGGCCAATCCGTAAACGCCTTCAACCACGCCCTAATCTCAGGTGGTAGCTCCGGCGGCGAAGGCGCCCTTGTTGGGTCCGGAGGCAGTGTCTTGGGAATCGGTACTGACATCGGTGGCTCGATCCGAGTACCTTCAAATCTACAGGGTCTGTACTCTATATGTCCGACGACCGGGCGAGTACCGTGGGACTGTTCTTTGTATGTCATTCATTTCCCTTGTCCGTATGCCGAAGCTATGCTCAGTACTGATGCATATTGATAGCTTACACCAGCACTACCTTGTCCCACCAGTTGCTGGTCCAATGGCTACATCTCTCGCCACAACAGAGTACTTCATGGAGAGTCTCATTGCGTCCAGTCCGTGGAGTCTAGACCCGAACGCAGTTCCAATCCCATGGCGAAAAGAGCTCGCCACGCCACCGGCGAATCGTAAGTTGAGACTGGGCGTTATTTTTGATGACGGCGTCGTTAAGCCGCAGCCGCCTGTTGCGAGGGCAATGCGCGAGACGGTAGATGCGTTACGAGCCGCTGGTCATGAAGGTATACACCCCTCCTGGTTATCTTGAAATGGCTATTGTCTTTCCTTGCAGTCAAAAATGGCTATACTAACCCGTGAAAGTAATCGAGTGGGACACCTCCCTCCATATCGCCATCACCAATCTCTGGACAAAAGGTATTCTCGCCGATGGTGGCCAGCACTGCCGCTCGCTCTGTATGATAGTCGACGAACCCTTGATTGAAGGCATGGTTGTTGGCAAAGAGACCGATCTTCTTTCACACGAGGAGCGAGAGCAGGTAAGTCACAAGATACCACCCACAACAATAAAATCCATGAAAACTCTTTTCCTTCCACCCATACCCCAATCCCAAATCAAAATCCATCGGTGATTCTAACAAGAAACCAGTTCGAAGCAACAAAGCTCACGCTCCAAACCGCCTTCCTCAAACAATGGATTTCAGCGGAGATAGACGCTCTCCTCATGCCCGTCCTCCCATGGGTAGGCTACAAGCCTAAGACGTGGGTTAAGAGCAAGCAGTGGCTGGGTTACACAGCTATGTGGAATCTGCTGGACTATGCGGCTGCTACTGTTCCTGTTGCGAGGGCAGATCGGGGTCTTGATTCTGTTGGTAGTGCAGGTAATACTGAGTGGGAGGGACATTCTATTAGGAATGAGTCGGATGCTTTCAATTACTTGCAGTGTGAGTCATTGTTTCTTTTGTTTGTTGCCTTTGAGTTTTGCCTAATGCTGATTTTGCTTTTTATTAGATGATATCGACCTTGTGCATGGAATGCCCATTTGTGTCCAGATTGTTGGGGGTCGATTTGGAGAGGAGAAGGCCGTGGCTGTTGCGAAGGTTGTTGATGAGTTGATGAATCCAACTCCCTTTCACCCGTAAAGGTGGGAGAGACGACATACATACTAGGTCAAATTTGAGACAGGAAGAAATGCGTTCATGAACATACTATGTCCATGCAAGTAATCACAACCCTGCAGAAAGGAGATATACCGATTATATGAGCTCGTTCAAGCTTGACCTATGATGTACCTATGAAGCGGGTGTCCTATCCCATTGGCTTTAGACAGTGGCTGAATCCAGGCCCATTCGGGAGACGGCCGAGATACCATCGAGAGAAATCCAGCTGCGTAGCATATACCCATCCCTATGGTTTGTGATGCTTTCATGACTGTAGGCAATATTCTAATATCCTATTAGCTGTCCAATGTCGTGGGGGTTTATAACTCCACTCACTGCACGGTACATACAGGAACATATATATGAAGAAGTTATTTTTCCTCTATGGCTTGTAGATCCCATCTAAGCAGCCATAAAATGATAAAAGTAGATACAACACAGCCAGGCCTTGCCAGCCAGAAATTCGAATGATATATCCAATACCTTTGCATGCACGTAACAGATCAACAACAATAACCTAGAATTCAAACTCCTTCCGGAAGATGTTAACGTCCATGCCGGCGACAACCTGGTCAGCCAAGTCACGACGGCCCATTTGGCTGAACACCCGACGCAGCGTGTCATACAGATTCGTGCTCTGGTTCTGACTAATATGCAACATACGCTCGAGGCGTTCGTCATCCAGACCATCCGGATGCACTCCATCGCCGATGATCTCACGCGCACGCTCGCGGCCCTCCTGCTCCACGACGCGATGCATGGATAGCGCGCCCAGCAGGTGCTGTGCAGCTTCTGGGTAGCAGCCGATGTTGATGCAGGATACACCCAGATTGTAGCGGGCGCGCACAAAATTGGGGTTGATGTTGAGGGCTTGCTCGTAGGCTTCGATGGCTTCTTCAGAGCGGCCGGAGTTGGCGAGGGTCGCGCCGAGTCGGTTCCAGAGGAGGTGGAGCTGCTCCTGTTGGTTGGTGCTGCCGGACTCGGTGGAGGCTAGCGCGGCGGAGAAACAGTCGACGGCCTTCTCGTATTCCTCAGCGCAGTAGAAAAGAACACCCAGTCCGACTTGTACGTCGGGGTCCATCTGGGCTCCTGAGGGGGAAAGCTGGGCTGCTTGGATGAATAGTTCTGTTACGCGGTCGTGCAGGAGTTGTCGGTCTGTGAAGCCGAGGTCTGAGTCGCCGGATACTTCCTTCGGGTCAATGATAGTGGGATACTTGTGGGACAGCCAACGCTCGAGTGTACGGTAGGCAGTTGAGTCGTAGCCCTCGTTTGTGTATGAGACAGCCAAGCCCATCAATGCATCCAAATTCCCGGGGTCGACCTTCAAGGCTTGTTCCAACGCACGGATAGCGGGCAACTCCTTTTCGTTCTGCGCCTGCGCAGAGCCCAGCATCGTCCATGCTTGCACATGCTGCGGGTCCTTTTGAACCGCAGCCTCGAAAGCCAGCGCTGCCAGCGACAGATTACCGCCATCGCGCATGATCTTCATTCCCTCTTCGAATGGATTGCCTACAGCCTGGTAGACATTATCCTCCTCGAACATATAATCGCCCAGCTGGGGATCCCGGAAGCGAGAGTTCAGACTATCAAAGCCATCCCAGTCACCGAGATCACCAACATGCACGTTATCAGTGACTTCGAAGTTATCTTCCTCGGCAAGTTTCCTGCTCGTTGCGGTCTCAGCCTGGACCCGTTGCCATACAGACTCAAACGCGTCATTGGAGGGCACTGACCTGTCCAAATCATTCAGTTCCGCCTCAATGGCCGCATTAGCCTCTTCATCCGTCTGGGCCTCATTGCCAACCGTCGCAGTCTCCATCTCAGCAAACTGTGCCTCCCAGTTCTCGTCGTCAAGCTCCACCATCCGCCCCTTCCCCTTATCCTGTGTCTGCCCCTCCATAGGCCCCTGCTGCATCCCCATCTGTCCGCCCATCATAGGCCGCATCATCCCCATACCACCCATACCACCCATATAACCACCGCCCATGGCCATCGGCCGCTGGTACCCCGCCATCATAGGCGATGCGGTGGCGGCGGTAGGGCTCGACGTCTGCGGCATGCCCATACGGTTCTGCTGTTGCTGTTGGAAGCGGGCAAACTCGGCAGGATTGAACCCAGATCCGTTGTTCATCTGGCCCGGGAACGCGGCTTCCATGCGCGCTTGCTCGCCCGAGTCGAACTCGCCGGCCCACCCTGGCGATCCTGTGCGGGCCGGCCCCGTCTGGAAATTATCCAACTCGCGGCGCATGTGCTCCATTGCGAATGGCTGGGGTGAGGGCCCGTTAAGTTGTTGACCTGGTTGTTGCATAAAATCGTCCATCATCTGATAAGGAGTTTCCCGACGCCGAACTTAGTTTCCGTTGCTGTTTTCTTTGCGGGGAGGTTCGTTGTGGGCTGTCTGGCTCACCTGGTCTTGTCCGCCCATTATGTTTTGTGAGCGCATGCCTTCTTGCATGCCTGGTCCCCGGCCGACCAGCCGGTCGCGCTGTAGTGATTTATCATCCTGGACGTGCTTCGTGAATTGTGAGAGAGGGTTCCCCGCGGTAGAGCATTCTGCGCCACCGAGGAATGACATGGTGGGAATGTGACGGGCTAAAGATGAGGTAATAGGGTAGAGTATTAATGCAAAAAGGAAAGAAGAGAAGCAAAGACAATGTAAAGGTGAAGGTCCCCGGATCTCTCTGACGTGGGGGTTCAAGAGCTTTCCGCCTACTCAGCCGAGGTTCCCCGACTCGGCAGTTTAAGAGTCACGAGACGAGGTACCAGGTACATTTGATGTCTATCATATGCAAAAATTGGATAAATTGAATAAATTTACTAGTCAAATATTTGAGTTGTTCATTATCTGGTCTCTTATGTACAAGATATCATTTATTTGTTACTGTAGGGGGATATTCAAAGCCAAGTCCCCAAGTTTACTAAAACAGTATCAGTATGCCGGTGGCAAATATTATGGGAAAGATACTGACCATGAACCGCTTTCACTTGAGTGTAGGCCGAAAGGGCATATTCACCCAATTCCCTCCCAATACCACTCTGCTTGTATCCGCCAAACGGAATAGCGAAATGGGAGTCTTGACTGCTGTTAATCTGTTGAGGATCAGCATATGCCATACAACATTATATCTGCAAGTACATACCCAAACCATGCCAGCCTGAATAGAAGCAGCGACCTTATGAGCACGGGTAATGTTCTCCGTGAATAGAGCGGCACCGAGTCCATACTCAGTATCGTTGGCCTTTTCAACAGCATCCTTCTGGTCCTTGAAAGACTGAATAACGACAAAGGGACCAAAGACCTCCTCCCGCACGGGAGTCATATCGCGATTCGTGTCCTTGAAAATAATGGGCTTGACGAAATAACCCTTGGCATCTGGGGAAGGCTGATCATTTCCAAGAACCAGCTGTGCGCCTTCACGCTTGGCAGTCTCAAGATACCCCAGAATGCGACTTTTCTGCGCAGCGGACACTTGAGGTCCGTGGTTCACTTGGGGGTCGAATTGGTTACCGACAATAGAGTTCTCAATGGTGTACTGCTTGAATTTCTCGACGAAACTCTCATAGATGCTCTCCTGCACATAGATGCGCGAGGTGGATGTGCAGATCTGACCCATATTGCTCATGATGCCGACGTGCGACCACTTCACTGCCTGATCGAGGTTGGCATCCTCGAAGACGAGCAAGGGACTCTTGCCGCCTGTCTCGAGTGTAATAGTCTTCAGGTTCGAAGCGGCCGCTTTCATAATGGCCTTTCCGGTGTTGGTGCTGCCGGTAAAGGCGATCTTATCCACGTCCAGATGCGATGCCATAGCGGCGCCGGCAGTGGCACCGAGACCATTGACAACGTTTACCACCCCAGCGGGGAAGCCGGCTTCCTTGATCAAGGAAGCGAGGTAGAGGATTGAGAGCGGAGTTTGTTCGGCAGCTTTGATGACAACGGTATTGCCGCATGCGAGAGCAGGTCCAAGTTTCCATGCCGCCATCTACTTAGCATTAGTGTTGCCTCTATGGCTTCGGTCAAGGAGGGCTTTTTTGTGACGTACCATAACGGGATAGTTCCAAGGAATAATCTGCCCACACACTCCAATAGGCTCATGTCTAGTATAGGCCAACTTGGCCGCGCTGGTCGGAATGGTCTGCCCGTGGATTTTGTCTGCCCAGCCGCCGTAATAACGGAATACAGAGATCACCTCGGCAAGGTCTTCACTCAAGGCTTGTTCATATGGCTTGCCGTTATCCCATGCGTCGATTGTGGCGAGAATGTGCTTGTCGCGCTCGCAGAGGTCCGCGAGGCGACTCAATAGGAGGCCTCGGTCATATCCGGCCAGTGATTGCCATTCTTCTGACTTGAAGGCATTTCGGGCAGAGGTTACCGCGAGGTTGATGTCTTCTGGGCCCGCAGATGCGACGCTGGCGATCACGGATTCATCGTAAGGGTTGACAGTTGAGAGAGTTTGGCCAGAGATAGAGGGAACGAATTCATTGTTGATGAACAGTCCTTTTCTCAAACTATCAGTCACTGCACTCAAGTTTCTGAAGAATTACCTACTCACCAGTAGGTTGTAAATAAGAGACCTGGTTAGGAGCCGTCAATTGGATAGGTCGAGCCATTGTGAAATGTAGATTGAAGTTTCGGTTGAAAAGTTCTAGGTTTGAAGGCTTTATATTATAATCCTCATGATCAATGACAACTTATATTTCATTTAGTGACAAATAGCAATGTTTTCTGGGGACAAGCCAAGGAAATTTTGATTTGGGCGTGGCCTATCTTATTACCTATTTGGGAAATGCGGGGCCCTATAGATGAGGGGCGGGTGATTTTGGAGGATGGAGGGACTATTATGGTCCGATGGCTTGGCCCAATTACTTTCCCATTTAAGTCATTGTCGTGCAAGATGTCGAGAAAGATGCCCTCTAAGGCAAGTAACGTACCCATCTTCAGCTGAAATCTTGGGCTACTCTTGGGCTATTATCTCCAACATCCACAATTTATACAAGATTGCGTAGATATCCTTGTTTAGGTAGTTTAAAGGGCATGGTCGGAATACTTGCCATATCTGAAATACCCCATTTTCTGTACATTCCCCAAGAGGAATGCTCTGAATAGAGGAATGCTCTGAGTGGCTGTTTAAATAGGTCGAGTACTTCCATTTCCTTTCATCACACCTAAAATCCCTATCTCATCTCTATCTACTTCAGTTCTACCTATCGGATTCATCCTCCAAATCCACGAATAAAACAACCATGCAATTCTTCAACTACGCCGGCACCGAGGCAAACGCGGAATCCTTCCACTACTCGCAAGCCGTCCGCATCGGGAACACTATCAAAACATCTGGCCAAGGTGGCTGGGACGAGAGTGGCAATGTCCACCCAGACGTTGAACAACAAGTGGCTATCGCTTTCGAGAACGTTGAAAAGGCCCTGAACAGCGTTGACTCACGTCTGTCGTGGGAAAATGTATATGCAGTGCGCAGCTATCATATCAATGTGGATCAGACGTTCGATATGGTCACCGACAATTTCAAAAAGGTTCTACCTTGTCATCGACCCATTTGGACTTGTGTCGAGATTGGGAAGCTGGGAATTGAGGGGATGGTGATTGAAATTGAGGTTGAAGCTCATTTCCCTTACTAGTTGGGGAGGGGTTTCCTCCAGTGGGCTCGACCATGTGATAAATTCGTGTATATAATTTGCAAACGAGAACTTCTATGCTCATAAAACAACATGATGCTCAATGATTGTAATCGTATTTACCAGGTAAAAGCAAAGACAAGCCGAAAGGAGCCGTAACCCGAGACCTTTCCACTTCCATCTTAGTGCTCAAGCTCCAACTCCACTCTGGACACGAGACCTGAATCGTCGTTACTCTGTTTTTCTTCAAGCTAACAATCATCCTTTAATACCGGCCATGTCGGGCGGCACACAATCAAACACCAACCCTGACGAAACCATGCGTCTTGCCGTGGAGCGATTTCGCGCCAAAATGGAGTCCTCGAATCGGCAGTTCATTCAAGACCGCATCGATGAGCTCGAAGCTATGCATCTCTCGACCGAAGATGAAAAGTTACATCACATGCTTACCTACTGAGGAGGCTTAAACGAAAAAGACTTGAGTGGCTGGAATGATTGCGCTCCCAGAGACACTATTCGGCAAGCTCGCGAGGTAGCAAATGTCTCGCGACTAGAGGACCTCAAGACAGCATTTCATGAATATATGGATTGAATTATTCCTTCAACGCTGGTGACAGATGAATGGCGCGAAATGTTTCTTCAGACCGTCGAAACTATTTGTAACGAGGCTGCTAAGCAGGATGAAGATGATGGGAACTTCCATATTCCGAGATGTGATGAGTTGGGTCACTTCATCAAATACGCCAACGGTGTCAAAGATCCGGACTTCTGTCACTTGGGCATCTGTCCGTGGGAGCCTGTGCCAGGGTTAATTGGAATTCGCCATTTTGCATTTCCGGATCACCCAAGTGTTCAAGCACTACCTCCTCCTCCGGACATTGCGGAATCCCGGGAACGACTGAAGGGCTACCTTCAAGACGACATTCTCAGTGAGACGTTTGTATATGGCACTGTTGACAGAGACTTAGAGGTGAAGGTCGGTTTCCAAACTGGCCTCGCCTCGCGTCGAGAACACGGTGAATGGTACAGCGCCTATGTCTATTGTCGTCGATGGGAGGATGCCTCAGATCCAAGCCACGAAGATTGGGCATGGCGGGTTGTCATTATGCACGCTGGCGGCGACAATCCAACACCTCTCTACGGCCGGAAGCCAAGATTTGATTCCATCCCCGAGTTTTTGGATTGGTACAGCAGCTGGTTGGATCATTTCGATATAGAGGAGGATCGCAAACAGGTCAAGCTCATGTACGGTTCTGACGAGAAATGGTATTGAAAGATCTGCATCGGCTGTTTATCGATCGATTGTTGGGTGCAATTGGACACTAGTACGAATAGACCACAAATCACCCCATGGGCATAATGTTCAATAGTTGTAATCGTATTATCTTCCAATATTTTAAGATAGAGGCAAGAACAGGGCCGAAATCGGAGCGGGACGGAGCTGTCTCGTATCTGCATATCTGTATTTCTGGCAGAAGAGCAAGTTGCCGAGATCGAGGTAACCCAATTGGGAAAGTTTTTGGGCAACTTCCACGACAGTTCCTTGGGCCCACTTGCCAACACCGACAAATGGTACCGATAAGCCCAGTTGAACCAGTTTTATGGGCCAGGTAGCTCTACCCCGCAATCGTCTAGCCGTAAATATAGTATATTGTATGTAGTTTCAAGCTTGGCCACGGGGACCATGATAACGGCCCTGAGCAAAGTCATAGATACGTGACCCCTACCTAATGGCTTCCTCATTAAGCCGGGGGCAAAATAATAAATGGCCCAACTGCTTTCCCTTGTTGGACTAGAACAAAGCTTCTTATCCAGGTGCATGCTGTGGGGAAACGGTATAAAGAGTCAATACCAATGCTGCATACCCACAGAATGAATCTACAAACCAGACAGACAGACTTCTCTATTCCAAATTGGGGCAACCAATGGAGAAAATCATGGAGAAACAAAATCTCAGCCTAGGGTCGTGCGACAAACTTGAAACCCATGGGCTCGGCACATACCAGGATGAACAGTTATACCAATTAGGGTACAAGCCTCAGCTGCGCCGCACGCGCAAGCTGTCTAGCATGCTGTTCATGTCCCTGTCAATTGCCTCTATCCCCTATGGTGTCGGTAGCGCCCTTATCAATGCCGTATATGGTGGCGGCCAACTTTCCCTCTTCATTGGACTTTTGGTGGTGTTGGCACTAGATACGTGTGTCGCTCTTTCTCTTTCAGAACTCGCCTCGAGATACCCTACCTCATCCGGTATCTACCACTGGTCATTCCGGCTCCTGAAGACCAGCGGCAGCAGAAAGCTGGTATCGTTTGTCACAGGCTGGATCTGGCTCATCGGAAACTGGACCATATCGCTTTCTGTGAACTTTGGAATTGCTTCTCTCATCGTTGCAACTGTCTCCATCTTCTATCCCGCCTGGACGGCCTCTGATTGGCAACTACTTCTCATCTTCTACGCTATCTGCCTTGTAGCTTTCATGATTTGCTTCTTCGCCGACCACCTCCTTCCTCTCATCGACACACTCTCCGCGGCATTTTCGGTCGTCACATGCATCACACTCGCCATAACCCTCCTCGTCCTTGCGAAAACCGGTCGTCACGATGCCTACACAGGCTTTGTTGGGTATGACCCCAGCTATTCTGGCTGGGAGAAGCACTTCACCTTCTTCATCGGCCTACTACCTCCAGCCTACGCATTCTCCGCATTGGGAATGGTGACCTCCATGGCTGAAGAATGTACAGACCCTGAAGTGCAAATTCCCACAGCTATCAGTCTAGTACCTGTGGTAGCCGGCGCTGCAGCGCTGGTATTCACTGTGCCAATTTGCTTCACTCTTCCACCGCTAGCGGACATTATTGCTGCGCCATATGGCCAAGCCCTGCCATATATCATCCACGTGGTGACAGGTTCACCCGCAGCCTCGATCGTCCTCATGATCCTGGTTCTATTTGTTGCCCTTTTCTGCTCCATCAGTATCACAACCACCGCCGGGAGATGTACTTGGGCCTTCTCGCGTGACAATGCAATCCCATTCTCGCACCTCTGGTCATCCACTGTCAGGGGCAGCCCACTGGCAGCGCTATGCTTGGTTACGGCTATTGAAATGCTACTGGGACTTACCTACCTCGGAAGCAGTAGTGCATTCACGGCTTTTGCGTCAGTGGGCGTGATCGCGTTAGCTGTGGCGTATGCGATTCCCATCGCGATCAGCTTGTTTTTTGATCGCCGCGTGGAAATTAGTCAGTCGCGCTGGAAGCTGAATCCTCTCATTGGAAAGTCGGCGAATGTCCTTGCGCTGTTGTGGATTGCTTTCCAGGTTATTCTGTTCAGCATGCCTGTCACGCTTCCTGTCACTAGTGAAACTATGACCTATGCGTCGGTTGTGTTTGTGGGTTGTGTGGCTTTAAGTATGGGCTGGTATATTCTCTATGGGCGGAGATGTAAGAATTTACCTTCCCTTGACTCGAAGATGAAGTACTAACTTGGATACAGATTTCAAAGGGCCTCTAGAAGAAGCTGAGCATTAGTAACTTGGGATTGAATTCATATAGCGCGCTTGTTAGTTATGTTGACATAGCCTTAAGAATTATATTTCTATCACTTCCACTAATCTCTAAACGTAATCAAAAGAATTCTACTACAATCTAAATGTTAAGCACTCGAAGCCACTTTTCGACAATCTTACCGAAACCACCATTGGCCTCTACTGACCAGAACCCATCGATATGTTTCAACCCCACACAGGTGCGCCGAGAATATGACGGCATCTCCATCTGTTCACCGCATTGGGAAGGCCAAGGAGAAACGAGATACGAGAGTTTCCGAATTGCGGGGAAGTTGCGTCCAATGAGAACACACTCAATGCAGGCCCATCCACGGTACTCAAGCGGGGATACCCACAATATAAGACTCTTATCGGTACACACTATGCCTAAACGGGTGGACACTTCAACTGCCAGGTCGCTTAGGTCGTTTGTGGCCCAAATATTTACCTAAATGGGTTTAGCGGGTTTAATATGCTCTATCAAGTGTCCCGGTTTAGGATATGCAACATAGCATGTATACACACTTTATTCAAGACCACTTACACCCCATCAGCTATATATACTACAAGTGTTACCGTCAAGGAACTTCAACATTAGACGAAACAATGATTCCCATCAGCATCGCGCCTGCATCAGGCGCCCTTCCTTTTCTAGGTCTACTCCTGTCCATCGTCACATGGGTAATAGTGAAATGGCCAATTCGCCGTAAATGCAGTACACCTCAAATACAACAACCGGAGAAAGAACCATTCATCAAACCACTTCCCAGCCCTCATCCCGATGATCCGACTTCAAATAATCCCAAATTGTATCGCCCGTTTCGACATGGGCCCAACTTCATTACAATGGGAATTCGCAAACTGCACTGGGACAACTGGATTGAAATGGATTCCTACTTTCTTCGATACCACGATATGAAAACAGCGGAATTGAAAAAGGATTTCAAAGAACATATCAAATATGTCGATAATGCAGTCACGAAAGATGCTTGTTTCGAACTCAATGAGGAATTGGTCCGTCATCTGACACATCGTTATCCCAAGACCTTCCGATTGGAAGGAGGGAAAGTGCATAATAGCCTTACCGGAGAGGCGTTTCCATTCCCGGCAGGTATGCTCAGATTCATCGCTCATGTAAAAAGGATTTCAGTTGACTTAATTATAGCAACCCCCGACGAGGCTCTCGCAACATCAGCTCTGCTAGTTCAGGATGACTTAGTGCTGATGATGAAGAATGATGGTATGTTCTCTTTGCTAATTCGAAACGCGCAATCTCATAACGCAATACAGACGGAGAATACCACCTCGATGCGGCCGCCGTTTGCCTTCCGGGCTTCTGGCGCCTCAGGGAGAAATTCCGGATGTCACTAGATACGCTTCACTTCGAAGCTGGCGTTCCTCATTATGCGGCCAAGTTACAAAAGGCCATGAATAAGTTCATGCTGAAACCTACTCCGGACAAGCCAGTAGAGAGAAATAATGTATGTTCAATTTACCTTCTGCTTTATTCTTTGAAGAACATATAGTTCTAACCAAAACTACAGTTCTTCATCCAACTCGACGACGGACTCCACTGGTCCCACCGCATGGGCGATCAACAAGGAACAGAAGTAGCCTGTTCGTTCCCCATCCCCTCTCTTTATGGATGAAGCAAATGCTAACGGTATTAATTACCAGCATGGGCAACTGCCAACGGCAAAGGCCTGACAATTGACGAAATCCACTTCCGCTCAGAGAGACAGACACTCCGTCGGCTGCCACGCTCGGGGGCGATTTTGTTTACCATTCGCACGTATTTCGAGCCGGTGACGAAATTGGCTCAGGAGCCTTATATCCCTGGTCGATTGGCGGAGTCTATTCGGAATTGGGATGAGACTGTTTCTTACTATAAAGGCAAGTCTAGTTGGGATAAGATCTTAATGCCGTATCTAGATGAGCAGGATCGGTTACAGAAGGAGCGTGGACTTGTGGAGGGGGATGAGGGTGAGTTCCCTTACTAAATTGCATTGCTTGGCCCTTTATTTTGTGTTTGAGTGGGGAGTTGGAATTGAGCTCTTGTATATATCCAGGAACTAGTCGTCCAATTGAGAGCTCTAAAATATACACAGTGCCAGTTTGCCTTGACTTGATCTTATATGGGATCGGTTGTCACCTAACCCTATTTGCCAGGACTGCCAGCTACATAGTCTCGACTTTCTTCTCATTCTTTTCCCCTTCTCGGTTAGCACTTACAATAAAGGGATATTGCTCCCCCCCTAAGCAGTTTAGTCTACCGAGCTTGATATCATCCCTCATCCCTTGGTTTTCGAACTGCAACTAGGTATATCAGCTATTCTCGGATTGTTGTTGAGGAATGACAGCCTTCTTCTTCAATTCTTCCTCGATGATTCATGTCCTCAACAATTCATCCCTTCCTGGTCTGATACTATGGCGGACGAATACATCGCCGACCAGAAGGAACATTTCGTCCAGACTCAGCTGCTGAAGGAATGGCAAAATAGATTCGCCATCCAGCCTCGCGGAAGCCTCACACGAGAAGCCACTTGAATACCAGATTAGTTTTGATTCATCACTTACCGCTCAAATTATCATTGTACCAGAATATAGAATTTGAGTAAGAAGTGAAAGAAAAGTGATAGATCTCTATGAATACATATCATATTAGAAGATCTTGAGCAAAACGCACCGTACACTATATATAAATTGGTATGTCTCGTGTCTCCAACACGTACCCCTTCTCTCATGGACTACGCACTAGACCCGACAACCGAGTGAACCTTCGTCGGTTACCCAAGAGCAATAAATGGCTGAAGAAACCCCAGTAAGATATTATCTTCTGGGTGTCGTTTAATTTGATCTGTGAAGGCAGCAGCCTAACTATCCTGTACACCAGACCCGGTCAATTATCTCACGCAAGAAGGGAACACCCAATGGCAGGTTGTGGCTCTTTCCTTCTAACTAATCTACAGATATCCAGAAAATCATCCGTGCGCTTATTTCGTTTTTCGAAGGCTTCGTAATAACTTAGCTTTTGTAATATTTCCACATGCTCGACAAAGTATTATCTGAAGTATCTTGGTGAAAAGGAGACTTTTTCTCTAAGTATTAGAGAACAATTACAAATTTCCTTCACATGTCTCACCAGACCTCAGACCTTCTTGTCATACATCGAGAAACCGTTAAAGGTATCCAAAGGCGAATCAGCCTCGACAATATCCCACACCTGATCAATCTTGGCTGCGAGTTCCGCGCTAAGAGGACCCTTGCTCAATATAGCAAGCGTCTGATTGAGCTGCTCAACATTCCGCGAGCCAATAATCACAGCATCTCCGAATTCCCCATTGAGAGCCGAGTTATGCATCACCCACCGATATGCCAGCTCAGCCTTAGAGATACCAGACTCCTTAGCAATCGTGTCCCATTGTCCCAATCCCTTCAACATATGCGGCTTATTGAAAAGCGCATTGTAGACTCCACCAAGTGGGGTCTTAGGATCCCACCGCCCCTCGCCGCCAGAGACCAGCGTCGCAACATCCTTAGTCAAGAATCCTCCAGCGATAGGCGAGTAAGCATAGAAAGCGATATTGTGTTTCCGCAGCGTAGGCAAGATTTCCTTTTCTCCCCGGCGTGCAACGGCAGAATAGTTCCCTTGGTAAACACTTGGCATGATATATTTCTTTTCGCGACAAATGCGAACTACATCTTCGACCTCATCGGCCAGATAGTTGGATAGTCCGAATCGCTTGAACTTTCCCGCTTTGTGGGCTGCGTCAATAGCAGCTAGCAGGACTTCCATTGAGCTTCTGCGCTCGGGGGCATGCATGTAGTAGATATCGAGCTGGAAATGGTGTTAGGGATAGATGTGACCCATAAATGTAGAGGGTATATGGGTAGGTCTTAGATTGTGGGGGGCTTACCTGGTCGGTTTGGAGAAGGGACAAACTCCGGTTCAGGTTTGCATCGAAGGACTCTGGGGTGGAAGGCTCTGATGCAAATCCGCCGGGATACTTTGAATCAATGGTAAAGCGGGATTCGGCGTGCAGTTTCCCTAATAACTCCTCGGAGTTATTGTAGTACTTGGCTGTATCGATGTGGTTGATGCCATTGGCTTGTAGAATGTCGAGGACCTCGTTGATTGATTCGAGAGTCGGATATGCGACTTCGTCCATGATTGAGGCCCCGCCCCAGATGATTTCGATGTTAGACATGGTAGATGGTTGGTTGTAGGATTGATGGGATGGTTATTGTGAATGTCTAAAAACAACCTTGGAAAGGTCTACGGGTATTTATATTCTTTGTTTCAATGTCGTTAACTTGAGAGCTTGATAATCAGAGCAGAGTGTTAATAATCCGTAGAAGTCAAAAGACTATAGGGATACCCCTGCACATCGCCTGAGCGTGGCGAGTTTATCCCGAAAAGACCGAAAAGACCGAAAAGATGCCGAGTTATTAATCTCATCCCATTTTTAGGGCTATCACGTCTGAGCGCCTTCAAGCCTATCTCTAGGCTTACCGATAGGGCATTTTTCATTTACTATTTTCAGTTCATTTATTTCGGAATTTTATTAGAATATGAGGACCTGTAGAATTGACGAAAACCACTTTTGACACCGGAAACAGCTGCCTTTCCGCCCGTAGCGTGGGATGTGCCCCTTGACCGCCCATAGCCCTGAAACAAATCTGTCAATCAATCTAGCAAACAAGCAAACATGGAGGTAGTCCAACAAATACTGACTAGGCCAACATGCTGTTTACAAAAAGCTAAGAGAGAAGGAAGCAAGCGGACTACAAGAAGTATAAGGCAAGGCAGGAGTCAGGCCAAAATTCGCATCTTAATTGAAACTAAACAGAGGCCGCTATACCCCCAGTCTACCTTCCCCCACCTTCACTATCCGACCCGCATCTCCGTAAGCCTTCGTAGATCTCTCCAACATTCCCACTATCAAAATTGCAGGATACTCTAGATACAACGCTTGCGGGAAGAGCATATATGGCAGTGTGAGTAGGTCAGACAATGGGCGTGATTGAAGCAGCGAGGGTGGCTGCATGAGTTATGCAGGGCAAGTACATCTCTCTTGACATTTTCAGCAGAAGTAGTATCTTCAGGTCCAGCGCCTTCAGCTTCTTCGGCAATTTTTGCATCGACACTAGCGAAGGAACCGTCCAGCTCCTTGCAAAGATCGTCGCTGGCAATACCAACGACGACTTCATCCCCATCCTTCAGATAGTAGCCCCCGTTCTCGGGATGAAGAAGCCCATCCGGGTAGGCCTTGGCCAGGTCGTTAAGAGCTTGTCTGTCATGGCAGACGATGGCGTCGCTTGGGGGTGTGGTTTGGTAACGGGTGAGACCTTCAATCATGGTGGTCAAGAAGCACAGGACCAAGACGAGGGAGGTGGAAATGGATTTCATGGTGTGAGTTGCAAAGCGAAAAATAGCGAGAAGGGGTCCTTTTAATATTCAATTGAGCCATTTAATTGAGCCAACTAGCTAGTCTAGCCATCGATAGACACTTGGATATTTGACCATCTGCAATGCTACTATCCTTCTTCGTCTGGTATAGCTGCAACGCGAGTCATGGATGCGTCCAATACGCAGTGACCACATCCTGCCACGATCGCTTTATTGGCCATTATCAGATCAGGATCTATTTTGGACAGAGACCCTGGTGGATCACTATCATCTTGTTCCTTTTCTGGTAAGACGTGAGCGATTTTGTAAGACATGTATGCATACACTGGATAAGGATCCACTAAGACCTTCTAGCGCTGGCTTTTTATATTCCAGGATCGTATGATCAGGCATGCTTTATATTTGACAATGTGGGAGTGAGCGAATATCAAGCTTTATGACCGGGGCCATGTGGGGGCTTACATGTTGATATGTCCGTGGCCGTTTTTGGCTTTTTTTGGCTTTTGGGGGCAAGTTCTTATAGTAATCTAGTCCAAGGCAACAGCGTTACCTGCTATCACAGTGGCGTCCTCTTCCCTACTCTTGAAATTCATCTCCCTCAATTACAGCGAAGCTAGTCTATTCCACTATATTGCATATATCATCTTATATTACGTTTAAACATATCGGAACACCCATAGTCCATTACATCAAACCGGGATCATTGTACAATTGTTTAATTTGCGGTCAAGTATCATCTGGGCTCGATTTCTGCGCCGAAAATGTCAATCCTTAGCAATCAGCAGGACCCAAACTGCTTCCGAAGCCTACTTCCTATTTAGTCTCTTGACCAGAGGCAATTGATTTTGACTCCTCGAGATCAAAGACTGGACATAAAATCCCTCAACCAAGCAATCACTTCGTATGTTTTAGTCGTCTAGACCAGATGTTGGATATCTCAGAGCAAGCATACCATGAATTCAAGGAGTATGAACGTTCTTTGATCAGATGCGTCGGTAATATACGTAAGTCAGTGCATTATCCGATTCAGATCATGCATTTCCGAAATGATAATCGCTGACCCTTCAATAACACAAGCGAAGTTTAACATCTCTCGGCGAGTTTAAGTTTGAGTTAAGAGCTTCAGTGAACTAGAACTGCAATACTTTATATTTGGCCCGTATTACCCACGGAAGAAAACCGATCGAGGCTATTTTGTTGCTTTTGCCAGATACTCAGCTAAGCGAGCTCAAACCCGCTAAGGTAGTTTGCTTTTAGTAAAAGGATGCTTGGTAGGCGCTTGGATACAGAATCCAGGTCAAAACTTCATAAGGGACTGTCGGATAGTAGAAAAGAAAAAAGTCGGGATTAGTTCATTTCTGTAGTACATGCCTTGGAATTGGGCTTATAGCAAGCTCGAATGACCATTCATTGGGCGTAGTTTGTTCGTACTCGTTGGTGCATAGCGACTTCGAAGCTCAGATCACCTAGCCCCGAATTTCTCTAACAGCTAAAATATGCTTGTCCCAAACACAACATTTGAACCCTCCGCCAGAGGAAAATCAGTTACAAATGGTTTCCGAATCTTCATTGTGGTACCACGGCCAACAACAATAGCTTTATTCGCTTGCCGAGTCTCATTGTCAGATTGAATACGTTTTGCACTGCAAGACCATTGACAGAAACGAAGACAGTTGTTGAGAGCCTGGGGGGATACTTTGCGCTGAAACCGAGCTTTGTCTAGGCCAATCATAAATGTGAACTTGCATTTATTCATGTTCTGTAGTAACTCCAGTAACTAATGACATCATCGCAACTTATCAATGGCCAGGCAAGATATGCTTAAATAACCTTTTTGCGCGATGTGGGCCCAATTAGTCCTGGAGCTAGCTATAATTGGGAGGAAACACAGTCGCCAAACCTTTATGTCATTATGTATGGCCCTTTTAGCAGCCTATTGCGATGGCAGGATTAGTATAGTTACATATCCCAACGCCGTCCCCCACAGTTGTGTTCCGCTGTCTATTAAACCAAGGTTGTTGATATTGGCCAACATTAGTTTATATCAGTGAGTCTGGATTGTATTGGGCAAGGAATTGGATAAGGTGAATTACTCTTTTACGTGTGAATTTCGATCTATATTGTGGATGAGATGAATTCACGCAGAACGTAGCAGCAACTCAAATAGCAACCCTCCTGTTCGCCTGGTGACATCATTGCGGTCAGATCAGCGATGTTAGATGCAACTGTACAAGGTGCCATTCGACTGGGACCGGAAGATCTACCATATTGTCGACGATGTGTTAAGCTTTTTTTGACGCAGCAAGCCGGGCTCCCGGATGTAACCCGCCGAAGAGAAGTATCGGGTATGCAAACTGCCACTGTTCGGATATCTCGGTGAGAGTAATAACTAAAGCAACGGTTTCTTCAATAATTAAGTTAACTATCCAACTGCGCGCAATACATATACGGCTATCTATCTACTTCGATCCTCGAAACTACCTAGCTAGCCCTACCTACTTACTACCGGCCATGTTGCTCACTTGGGATTGGAAAAAGCTTTTCGCCGTCCAGGCTCTTCTTACACTCGTCTGGGCACAGGCTCCCCAGCAAGACTACGATGTCATCGTGATTGGCGGAGGTCCCTCTGGTCTCAGTGCAGCCAGTGGGCTGTCGCGCGTCCTGAGAAAAGTAGCCTTGTTTGACTCGGGAGAGTATCGCAATAATCCCACTAGACATATGCACGATGTCATTGGAAGTGACCGTACGTATCTTACCTGTTCTTGATCTTGGAATTAATTAACATTCCGAACCAGATGTCGTTCCGTCTGAGTTCCGAGACGCTTCCCGAAAGCAAATCTCTTTCTATAACATGACGACTTTCTTCGACCAAAAGGTCATAACTATACAAAAGGTTGAAAACTCTTTCCATGCTACGACCGCCGATGGCACCTACACCGCACGCAAGGTCATTCTGGCCAGCGGTGTGAAGGATGACCTCCCCAACGTCCCGGGACTTCAGGAGGCATTCGGCAAAGGCGTGTTCTGGTGTCCATGGTGTGATGGGTTCGAGCACCGTGACCAGAAGATGGGTGTCCTGGGAGATTTCTCTGATGCGTATGACAGCGTGAAAGAATTATACCCAACTCTGAACAAGGACATTCACATCTATGCGAACGGCACCAACAACAACGCCGCTCAAATCAACCGGATCAACAGTAAAAACAAAGACTGGCAGAAAGTTTTCAACAAGTACAACATTACTGTCAACCCTAAGCCCATTCTGAATATCACGCGAACACAAAGCGGGAGTGACGTTCACGACTCGACAAGGAAGGAATTTGACAAGTTCCTGGTTTACTTCACGGACGGGAGCTACGAGGAGCGGGACGCATTTATGGCCAACTACGGTGCTTCCCAGGCATCCCAGCTGCCGTACCAGTTGGGAGTTGGGTTTTTGGGGAAGAAAATAAACACGATGGCCCCTGGCTTACGGACTACTGTTCCCGGAGTCTGGGGTGTGGGTGATGCCAACAGCGATAACAGCACCAATGTCCCGCATGCCATGGCTAGTGGGAAGAAGGCGGCCGTTTTTTGCCATGGTGAGTCGGGATTCTACCTAAATATTTGCACCATTGCTAATTATATGCAGTTGAACTGGCCTCGGAGGAGCTGGCACAAGTCAGTGCCACCCAGGCCAAAAGAGCAGCCATGCTAGATGACCGGTCTGTACATGAGCGGGCCGCGAGGCAAATGGGCGATGAAGTCGGCAAAGTGTACAGGAGGCTTGCCCACTTCTGAGATCTCAGAATATGCGTACCTTAGAGCTCCGCAAAGCCCATAAATGAGCCCGACGTCTAAAGCCCAACCCAACCCCTGGCCCATAGCCCACCAGTGGGCCCGAAGATAAGCCCAAAACCAAACCCATTAGTGGGTTGGGCTTTGGGCTTTGTGGGCTTTATGGGCTTTATGGGCAGCTGCAAATCCATTCCTACTGATGAATCTGAAAAGTTGAAGTACAACGCAGAACAGATTGTCGGTTCGGTGCTTACACAGGAATACCATGTTCTGATTTGCGAGGGATTGGAATACTCTTGTGTGACCATCGGACTCGCTCTAGTCCTTCTTGTTGCACTACCTCCATGTTTGCTAGTTTAGTTGTTTGCTTGTTTTACAGATTGAGCCTGAGTTCAGATGCTTTTGCAGGGTATAGCAAAAAGCCCTGCATCTCTCACTTCTAATTCATTAATGATTCTCCTTCTGCTTTCTCCCCACCTAGTAATTCTCTTCTAGTCCTCCAACACTTCTCCGTGTTCATATGATGATCCCGGGACCCTAATGTACTTCTTATATGAACCCAACATTGAGGTATACAACGATGCAAACTATGGAAAACCAAAGACAGCCATCGCTCGGGTCCTATGTCTTATTCTGATGAGTTGTCTCTTTCCGGTCCGGGACCATAACTGGCGTAAAGATGCTAAGGCTCAGCTGAGGACCTGGGCAACTAGCTTCTCTCTGGTGCGGTCAAAGATTCCGGATGAAGAGCTGCGATAAACACCGCCAGATTCGGCACATACTTCCTTTGAATCGACCAGTGATACCACATGTTCCGAATGGCTCCCATCTCCCGAGCAATCCCCCTCGAAAAAGACCCGAGCACGGCCAAAAGCTACCTGCGCACCTCCACAGACCGACCAAGCAACAGATCCAGAATTTTCCGACTCTGATTCCAATCTGCCGGCGCCCAGGCGGAAGCGAACTCTTAGCGAGCTCATGTTGGCATCACCCCCTGCCCATCAATCAAAACAATTCCGTCATGGCCAAAGTGGTGGTGATCAACACAACCAGTTTTGCACACAGCGATGTCTGCTCGGCCTCCAGCAGAACAGCGCCTTGGACGATTCCTGTCCGAATGTCGGTCTCCACCAACATGATCCAAATAACAACCAACATCAAATAACAGCAGAGGCATCTCTCAAACGGCTAGAAATCCAATTAGACAAAGATGTTGATAAGCATTGCATACCATATGGTCCAATCGGTTCATATGGAGCGCCGTTCCAGGTTACATGTGGCGTATACGGTTATACAGTCCTCGGAAAGGGGACAACACCCCTCCACTGGCCGGAAGTTTATCGCCTCCTTCGAGCAGCACAGGGCTCGGCAATACCTGTGTTTCTCGGCGCGGTTGATATGGAGTACTTCCTTCACGCGGCTGGTGAGATCCGCCATATGCTGATCATGGCATGGGGTGGGAGAACCTAGAAAAAATGGAGATGTCTCTGGACTTGGAGAGACAGATTCAGAGGTCTAGGAAAGAGATCTATGCGCTCGGTATTGTGCATGAAGATATGCGCTTGCCTAATTTATTATGGAATGTCGAGTTGCAGCGAGTGTTGTTTATTGATTTCCATCGGTCGAGGTTGAGTCGGAGGTTGAAGAATAAGCACTCAGGGTCAAGTAAAAGGTCCTCTGGTGATCTGCGGGAGCAATTGCTGAAATGGTATAACGTGAGATTCTGAATATGTTGGGATTCCTATGGCATGAAATGGACTGGAGAGAAAGGGAGAAAGAGAGGAAGGGGAGAGAGGAGCTGCCTATTTATGTTGTACAGGACCTGTCACATGGAATAGGGCCATCCAACAATGTCACTTATATATACCTACATGTATATAGCCTTAGATAAATTGAAAAGGATTAAACTATATGTAAGACAAACAATAGTACGTATAGGTGTAGACATAATCATTTCTGTTTAAATACATCATATTGAAATTTTTCCGGTTGCCAAAATAGGACACTATTGTACAGTTTGTATAATTCACATATAACCCTCTCTACTGCTTCTGCTCGGTCTCATTGTTATCGAAGACCTGCTCAGACTCGACATCACCCTGAGCATCTTGGCGGTTGTTGAGGGCGCGCTTCTCAAGCTTCCTCTGCTGGTGACGCTGGTGGTCCTCAGGGGTCAAGACTTTATGCTTAGCAAAGCTGACTACCAGCTTACGGCCGTAAGGCGCCTTGCGGGAGAGAACCTCCTTGGCGTGGGAAGAGCTGTTCTGGTCGGCGAAGTCGACGTGTCCGAATCCACGGGGCAAGCCCGTGCGACGGTCGACCGGAATGCGGACATCGGTGACACCGGGAATATCATCGAACAAATCCTGCAGATCCTGGTCCGTCAATTCGTAGGGCACGTTGCCTATGTAGAGGGTCTTGGTGGGCTTGTTGTCGGCCATGGATCTGTATATCGTGTTGGAGAACTGCACGACCACATTGCGGCCTTCGAAAATGCTTCCGTGCATTTGTGTGATTGCTTCCGTGGCTTCCTCGACGGTGGTGAAGGTAACGTAGCCGAAACTGGAAGGGAGAATGGGTCAGTGTCTGATGAGGGTTTCAGCTGCATTGCTGCTGCTGTCAATCGTTGGTTTGGGGAACTTACCCTTTACTCAACCCGCGGGTATCGTGCACAATCAATGCGTTCTCCACGGCACCGAATTTCTCAAAATGCTTGCGCAGGTCCTCTGCGGTTACGTCGAAGAAGAGGTTGCCGACGTACACGGTGGTCTTCGGTACAGGGCCTTCGCTCATATACTGACGTCTGCGTTGTTGTCTTTCCACGCGGTAGTCCTCTGGCTTTATGTCTTGTTTGATAGACTGAATATATCTAACCGGAATTCGTGGACCGCCTTCATCGGTCGAGTTTAACCGTGTCTGTATGAGGGTTGGGTAGGCGAACCGCGCAGGAGTGGGACATGTTGAACGCAGCACTGTGCTAGAGGCGGTGATCGATGAACGCGAAGTGGCTGGGGACAATTGAAGCCGAGAAACGGCCCGGCGGAAGCAATGCCTGGGGATGAGTTGTTTAGTATTCAGCAATCTTCCAAATTTGCAGCAGAGATCGAAGGAACATGAGGTATAAGGCCCGGACTCGGACTCTATTCAGTGCGACTCACATTTTAAGAATTAAATTAACACAAGATGTGTTAATCACGTATTAGAAATAATATGTTAACTGGAGAAGAATTGCGCGAAGCCAGATACTTTTTCCCAGGCAGATAAGTGCCGACACGTGACCCATATAGCGCCTCTGTTAACCAAGTAGATTGAAGTTGTAAAAAGCATTGAACAAGATATTTTCAATAGACAACATTCAGAAGTTTGGGGTTTGGGTGAAGATAAAACACAAATCAAATGTGAGGTTCGACAATTCAAGAGTGGAAATATATGACGGTAGCCTCATGATATGATACATGTACATTAACCAACCCCAACACCAACACCAACAGAATCCATCGAAAGACAACATCTTTTCTCAGATCGCCTGAATTCCTCCATCAAAATTGCGATCATAGTTACTCCCACGCATACCTATCCATCCGGTAAAGAAGAAGCAAAACATGCCTCATTGCTTCAAGTCATCAGGTCAAGAAACCAACAAAACATTCCGAGGTATCAAAAAGGGCCAGCGCAAAACATTATCTGGCAAACGCGGGAGAGAATAAATCAATGTAAATACGAATACACCTCGTTCATTGGGAACCTTGGCCCCGACCATTGTTTTGTTGAGGCATTGGCGGCATGCCGTACCCTGTTATGGGAACACCTCCGCTGTCGGGGCTGTTGGAGGATGCTGAGAACATTGTCGGTGGCCGGGGAACACCACCAATCGATGGCCCCCGACTTGAGGTCAGAGGACTAGGCGCCGAAGGCTGTGACATGCCTCCAGACTGTGGGGTTGTTTGGCGCTGTGCATCAATCATAGGCCAGAATTGATTGGACGTGTCGAGGGTTGGGTTTTGGATGTATGTGTCCCAAGCATCCTGATACCAATATGTTAGCATTGAAATCCGGGTCCCAAAGAAGAAAAGACTTACCCAATCCAGATTAACCTGCATGTCCGGCATCTGTCCGAACATGCTGCTAAAGGGCGAAAGTGCACCCGGCATTTCGGCCGAGGCGCCCACGCCACCTGCTCCTGTCCCCATCGGCGACTCTCCCATCTTGAACATGGGATCCGCAAATGGTGGTGGGCCCGGGTTCATCGGGCTCATTCCGCTGCTCAGCAGGCCGAGGGTCATGGCCGCGTTCTGCTTCTCGTCTTGTGGCTCAAAGGAAGCAGCTCCGGCGCTATTTTCGACGCCTGGGACCGTCATGTGCAACTTGCCGAGCATCACACCAAGTATGCTGGATGCCTTCCATGCGTCCATACTCTCATCGAGCGACTCATCCCAAATTTCTTTTGAGCGTTGGATCGCAGCGGTCATTTCATCGCGCCGCTCTCGGCCCCACGTGTACGTGTCTCCCGATGGCCGGCCGCTCACTTGCAATGACAGGCCGTGGTATAGGTCGAGAGTAACAATAGTAGCTGCGAGTAAGAAGTCGGCTGAACTGAGGGAACTTACTCGGCTCTGGCGACTGCGCAGGCGTCCGTTGCGCGTTTCCGCGTGCAGGAGCGACTGGACTTGCAATAACTCCATTGCTGAGTCGATACATGTCCTTCGAGAATAGGTGAAACGAGGATTTTCTCGTGCGCGAACCACATACGGGCGATGAAGCACACACTGAGCTTTGTTGTATACGGCCATTACCTACACAAACCGTCAGTATCGATGTAAGTTGTGGCGGGTTTCAGGCAACTTACGCTAAACCGTGACATGATCAGATTAACCGGATCCAACTGGCACTCCTCCATAGGCCGAATACGCAAGTGGTCCGGGATCAAGTCCCTTGCTTGTCGGAGTTCCGCGTCGATTTCCATCACCTTTTCGTACGGGGATGTCGAGACAGCAGAGCTTTGATCAACCACTTTACCGAATACATATGCCAGGCGCGCCTTAGCAATCAAATACGAGATTGGTGTTGGCTCGTTCAACTGACGAGGGGGCGGGAGTTCCTTGCAGTCTTCATCGAAATCATCATCGTACAAATTCCGTGGTAGTTCAGTATCGCTCTCCGTGCCTCGGATCATCCCCGGCAGCCCGACCTGGTATGAGAATAGAAGGTCGGCCTGGCGCACAAATGACCACACTCGCCGTCGCATCTCACCTTGGAAAGGTGTGATGTTTGGGAACATTTTAGAGTCACGGTGATATCCTGATCGCATTGCCAGGCGAGCAACAACGCCAGTCATGACCCAAATGGAAATGTCCGCCTCTCGAGTCTGAGAGAAGTCGCCATGTAAATGAAACACGAACGCTTCAATCAAATACGGGTGAGGTTTTGTGTAGTCGGCTAATGTCAAGCATTGTGCTACAGAATTTCGGAAACCTGCGGCCATGTCCAGAGACTTGCCCCGGAACTCAGGTGGCTCATCGCCTTCGCGGTGGTAAGATAGCATTGCCAATCTCATCATTGCGAAGAGCATGGCGATCCAGACGAGTTCGGTCGCAGCTGGATCATCCCAATGTTTATTATACTAGCAGAGTCAGAGTCTGGACTGACAATGAACTTCTTTTCGGCGAGCTTACCTGTGCTTGGAACGTAGGCCCATGAAGAACATCTAGATGAAGTCAGTATCGAAATCAAATCACGGGGTATGGAAATAGCAAATACTCACGTGTTGCAGGATCATAGCAATTGAAATAGCGAGCAATAAGAATGTCAGTTGTATACTTAGAAGGCAAGCTACTCATGATCTCCCCACGGCTCATCGACTTATTGGTACCGAACAACAAATTCGCGCCTGTTGTATCACTAGCTGGGTGGGCCGCTTTAACTTTCTCAACCTGCTCCTCGAGTTGCTTCTTGTGCGTTGTGAAGAAACTCCGCACCTCGGAGATCTATTTGACAGGTTAGCAAGACTCGGGTTTGGTCCAACCTCCTCAACTTACATCATTCAACACAGACGCCCAATGAGCGTCGCTGATGTAATACGACTTGTTATTGTCCATCTTCATGATACCAAACGACTTCGTCACCTGGTCCGTGTCGCTCTCTTCGGCGCCCTCCATACCCTCCTCTTCGACGTCGATGTCTCTAGCCGAGCCCGCACTACTTTCCCCGGATAGTACCGCCATGGCAGCAGCCGGGCCCGCAGACTGAGAGCCGTTTGTCATCAACGAAAGAACCAAGCCTTCTAGCCGATCGATGCGGTTTTGCATATCATCCGGTGTATTGGAAACCTGCTGGGTCGAGTTCTTCTTGCGCGAGTTGGGTTGCGCATAGTTGCATGAAGCAGCATCTCCTCGTTTGACACAGTTTTCGCAAGGATTTGTACGATTGCATTTCAGCCTGGAACCGTTAGAAAAAAAAATTAGATTTCAGCCATGTCCTGTTGAATGCTTACTTTCTGTGCCGACAAGGCCCGCATGACAAGGGCACCCGGTTTCGTTTCCGGACGACTCTGTAATCTGGAGAGTGGCCAGCACTCGATGAGTTTGTAGAAGGAGGTGTCGGTGTCATTTTGAATGGCATGATCATGTATGTGTGATCAAAATTATTACGATGTCCTCGGTAACACCCGTAGACACAGGCAAAGATGATTCAGTGCACTTCAAGTCAGCGGTCCAGCCGGGCGGGGCTCTCAAACACGCTGTCGTAGTCCGTCCAGCTCTGAGACCGAATCAAACGTGCCACTCAGTTGCTCTGCAATTCATCCAAATAACCCTTCGGTCTGGTTGTAAGACACTCCTGGATATCTGCACGGGATTTCGAAAGCAATTTTGTTTCCTTCCCTGGCCGTAGCAACGTATGAACAGTTTGGCGCAACGTCAATGCCAGAGGATTTGGCTCGTGTCGTTAGGCAACCGCGCCAGACCTAGGGCTTGAGATGAGTCTGATGTTGTTCGCGAGTATTTTGTGCGGTCGGAGATGATATGTAGGTCGCACAGTATCACCTAGACAAATTTCGGGGCAATGCGATGAACGGATGTGCGTTGTGGAAGCTTGTGAAGGAGGGGTGGGAGATGCCGCGTGGGTGGATAAGCGTGGTCGGGGGCCAAAACCAGACTCGGAAGGCTGTTGAGATATTTTTGATTCAAGGGTCGAGATCAGGGTTTCTTTTCGAGTTAACGATCACAACAAAGAGATGATCATAAGAAAATGAAGCTAGACAAGGTGTGTGAAGGTCCCCGACGAAATGATGATTAATCTGTTATCTCCGATTGTCCTTATCACCAGATGATCTCACCTCAAGGGGATAGTAGACACAATGGATATATGTTCTACGGAGTATATAAACAGTACATATATCCTTATGTTTTGAAATGATTCTATTGCCCCCTGTTAGATGCAATGCACTCTTCCTTCCTCTCGAGGCTGATCAAGTATATGCCCTTAACTCCGACATCACGTCGATTCTCATTTTCAATGCTAGACTCCTTTTTTCCTTGGCTTGACGCCGATTGGCCAGCTATACGAAGATCAGTGACTCATAAGCGTAATTCAATTAAACCATACATGGATGCATATATGGATTGCATATTTCGAATCCCAAGGGGTAGCAGGTCGATCTACGCTTGTGCGTCGCATCTACCCCGTACTCTTATTTTAAGAAAAAAGGGGAGAACTGCCTAGATTAGACGTTAGAGTCACACTAGACATACCTTGCATGCGCTACAATATATATATACCGTCTACTATTTATACAATCTATCACTTACCTCCACCGGTCACCAGGCTTATAGTACTTAGGGGTATATATTCCGAGTTTAAGCTTAAAAAGAGCCTTTTAAAGTGACCTACGAATTTCGTAATGTCGAACAAATATTCACATTCTCACCACAATTCAAGCAGTCAACCTTTATCAGAACAGACTTTTGTCTCAAGGAAGTTGTTGAGACTGAAAGTCCATATGCCCCCCGGTCGGCCCACTGCTCTTATATCCTCCAAATGGCAGGTCGTGAGCCGTAGATGGGCTAGTGCAGTTAACTCCAACGGCTCCGGACTCCAGCTTTGTGGCTATTCCAAACGGAGTCTGCATTGGTGAACTTCATATAGTCCTGGACTGCAGTACTGTATTCGAATCTCCTCTCTCTGTTTGAGAGGCGAGGTAATCTTATAAAGATTGAAAGTTCCAACATCTGGAAGGCCGACAGCTTGGTCGGTAATAACAACATCCTCTTCATTATGCCAGTGGTTGTCATCTGGAGGTACCTGTGCCTGCGTTTGCGAACTCGCCATGTTGAAGAAGGAATTCCAATCGTGGGATTTTTAAAGAGAATTACAAAGGATCTTCGTGGTCAGTTGTCAAAAGTGCGCCATGAGCTGTGCATTATCCTCCAAAACGATCAAGATATAGTGAGTCCTTCACTGCCCTCGTCAAAGCGAGGTAAGGTATAACGATATGTTATCCTTTCCCTAAAGAGTTTTCAAAGAAAGATCCAGTACCAGGCAGTGCTAGTCTAGATGGAGCTTGATGGGTTTTGATAGATTAACGATGATTCAGGGGATAGAGGAAGAGGACTTCATATCCTGTTGGAGGGCTACTACTAAGGTGGGGAGAAAGCAGAGGAAGAATCATTTATGTATTTAATCTAGCAAACCAGGGTTTATATACCCTGTAAAAACTATCCGAAGAAAGCTCAGTCAGAAAACATGCATGTGCATACCTGGGATGCTCCATGGGGGATCCCAACAGGTTTCTCTGCTCTGATCAATTACAGCTTGGATGTATTCTTCCATTTTGAGAATAGACGTCATGCCGTAGGCTTTTGCAACTTGCTTGCGCTTTCGTGGGTGCTCACTGACATCTATTTCACTAAATGAAGTGTTGGCTACCTTCCCATTGCTGTTCCAAATCTGATACCAGTCAGTCTGTGTTTGAAAAAGAAAATTAGCTTTCTGCAGGTTCAGATTCATTTGGCACACGATATACTCACTTCGTCGCTTTGGGTGCGATGGCCGTAAATTGCCCGTAGTCCATGATTGGCGTCAAGCATAGACACAGCGTTTGGGGCCATTCGTACCACTGGGCCGTACCGTGCATGTAGTCGAAGAATATCTTCATGTCATTGTCCTTTCAGATAACGCGAGCTCTGCCAGGCACGGGTTAATATGCCTATTATAGGCCCAGGGATGCGGGACAGCGGATGGAAATAGTGCCGGTAGACTAATGTAGTCACTAGACTCGCTCCAAATACAAAACCCCATATAAACATTTCGCAGATTTCTCCCTATATGTCTAACATGTTTTCGAGCATTAAAAGGTTTATTGAAATTTCAACGCCAATCGGTGTAGAATAAGACCGGCGACTTCCGATATCTTTTAAATTGTTGAGCTACTATATTTGGATTTGCTATACTGAAAACTTCGGATTATGTTTGCACAATACTTCCGTTAGTACATACAGTTATCGCTAGATGATTCCGACGCGATGCAAGTCTTGTAGCTTGTATATAGGAGTTCAAAGTACATGGTATTTGAATAAAGTCAACCCTAATGCAGAATAGCGACTATTGCGCTACAAAGAATTCTCGGTTGTTGAATGTCGTCCGAAATGCCGACCCACGGGCTACCCCCAAAGATGGGGTATATAATTGGCATCCACAAAATACGGGGGATCTCCTCAACTACGTTCCAGTGGATCCATCTTCCGGTTTTTGACGAATCGAAAACTTGGGGTAATGCTTCCTGGAGATACCTCACATGTCTACACTATCGTCCATCGGATGCTGACATTCGCAACTGCCGATTTCAGCGTCTTTTTATGCATCAAAGCACTTTGAGATAATGATCTCCTTCTGGCGTATAAGAACATTACGTATATTGTGTGGTGCAGTGTATATAAAGTGCCATTCCCATGGCTCCTGCGTTGAACAAGACCTAAGCGATCGGACATAATTATGGCTATTATTATATCTTTTCCTGGTGCTGCACTTTACTATGCTGTCTATGCAGTTCCTCCTCTGTTCCTACTCTATCTTGCCCTTAATTATTACTACAATTCGCTGAACATCTTTCCTGGCCCTTTCTGGGCGCACCTGACTGATATCTGGCGATATATCGATGTGAGGGGTCGACGCCCTGAACTTACGCATATAGCTTTACACCGCAAGTATGGCGATATTGTGCGTCTGGGGCCACGCACTTTGTCCTTCGCGGACCCAAAGGCAACGAAAGTGATCTACGGTCTAAACAAAGGATTCACCAAGGTAGTTATATGCCGACCCCTGCAATATGCACACCTTCTAATTGAGACAGTCCGAATTTTACCCAGTACAAATGACTGTTTCTAAAGGCGAGCCATTACCATCGCTGTTCTCTACGCTGGATGAGAGCTTCCATGCGAATCTCCGCCGTTCTGTGAACCATGCGTTCTCAATGAGCTCATTAGTACAATATGAGCCAATGGTGGATGAGACAACAGAGATTTTCCTCGATCAAACGAGCCGACTTTTCGCTGATGGAGCCACAGTGTGTGATTTCGCACGGTGGCTACAATTCTTTGCCTTTGATGTTATTGGAAGCATCACGTATAGCAAACGCCATGGGTTTATCGAGAAAAACGAAGACATCGATGGAATCGTCAGTTCCCTGGCAAATATCTTCGATTATTCTGGCCCGATTGGTCAAATGCCATGGCTAGATAAGCTATTTTGGAAGAATCCGATATTTGATCTCCTTCAAAAATTGGGCTTATCAGATAATTCTCATCCTGTGGCTGTCTTCGCAAGGCACCGTATGGAAGAACGTATGTCAGCAAAGGTTGATATAACGGGATCAAAGGATGACCTTCTCACGATGTTCCTCAAGGCCGGTGAAGCCCGTCCAGATTTCATGACAAACAAACGAGTCCTTACCATGGCCGTCTCTATGGCATTTGCGGGGTCTGAAACAACCGCCATCAGCATTGCATCCGTGTTCTACTATTTACTTAAGAACCCGGAGTGCATGACGCGGGTTAAGCAAGAGCTGGATGCTGCCGTGGACAACGGTACGATCGTGAACCGCCCAACAGGACTGGTCTCGTGGACAGAGTCGCGACAGCTGCCCTATCTCGATGCCTGTATAAAGGAAGCTTTCCGTATGCATCCCGCTGTGGGACTTCCGCTGGAACGTGTTGTTCCTGCATCGGGGGTGGAGATCTCCGGTCATTTCATTCGTGGCGGAACAATCGTTGGTTGCAGCCCCTGGGTTATTCACCGTCGTGAAGACATCTTTGGTTCAGACGCCGACGTATACAACCCGGATAGATGGCTTACTTCTCCACCGGATCAAATAAAGGCTATGGATGGAATGATGCTCCAGTTCGGGGCCGGTTCGAGGACCTGCATTGGGAAGAATATTTCTCTAATGGAGATTTATAAAATTGTACCCAGCTTTTTGCGGAGGTTTGATGTATGTTCTCTTTTTTTTCCTACGCGAGGCAGATATTAGGGATGCTAACTTATTTGGATAGGTACAATTGGCGCATCCTGACCAAGAATGGAAACTGTGGAATGCATGGTTTGTACGCCAACACAACTTCAAGACGATTTTTACCCCGAGAGAGATTATAGTGTAATTTAGCGTTGGTCATTCTTTATCTCAGGTATTGAAACCCGGGGATTTTATGTGTTTATTTTGTTACCAAATGCAATTTCTCATGGATTTCAAGAGACATCCTTCCTAATGAAAAGGCTTTTCACGCCCTTTGCAATATCAGCATACATATAGCTCAGGAAGACAAACTTCAAGAGAGGCCGATAACTGCTCCCCCGAGAAAACTTCGTACCTTGATATCCTGGAAAGTCTGCGAAAGTCCCTCTATTGGCACCGTCTGTATATGGACCTGAACGACTCCTCGAGCAGCGAAGTCCAACACTCAACGGCGTCAACACGATTGCTTGCCAACAGTTGATTCCATAATTTTAGATGGTTTTGCTATCAAATTTCCAGGAGAAGCGCTAGCGATCGGCTGTTTCTCACCTGCTGGGAGCCCAACACAAACCAGGGTACCGCCGAATCTTAGAAATTGAACCCCTTGGGTGTAGGCACTATTGCCAGCGGTACAGGCAATGACAGTGTGAGCCCCAAGTCCTCCAGTTGGAGATTTGACGAGGTTTAAAATCGCCACACCGTCATCATCGGTAGGAAACTCGGAAATATCCACAAAATCTTTGGCACCTGAGTTCTTGACCATTCTGCTTTTCGCCCTTGGCCAATGCCGAGGACACACAACCCCATCCCCTTACTAGCAATTTTAACTGCCAGGTACCCCAATCCACCCCCTGCTCCAGAAACAACAACCCACTGACCAGGTACGGCCATGCTGCGCTTAAGAGCAGAATAGGCAGTAAGACTTACACAAAGGCGAGGCGCGACCTAAGCAGACTCTACTTCGTCTGGGATTCTAGTTCCTTGAAAACAAAGAAGATTATGTTTAGTTGCACTCAAGCACTTAATCTACTACCGAGCTAGCTAGAAGAACAATAGTGAATTCGAGTAGAGCCCTCATTGGACTACCTCTTATACATACAATGCATGTTTGCTTGATTGCTGGATTGCTGGATCGCTTGATTGCTGGAGTGCTGGAGTGCTGGAGTACTGGATTGCTTGAGTGCTAGATTGCTAAATTTCTGGATTACTGGATTGCTAGATTGCTAGATTGCTGGATTGCTGGATTGCTGGAGTGCTGGAGTGCTGGAGTGCTGGAGTGCTGGAGTGCTGGAGTGCTGGAGTGCTGGAGTGCTGGAGTGCTTGAGTGCTTGAGTGCTTGAGTGCTTGACTGCTAGACTGCTAGACTGCTAGACTGCTAGACTGCTAGACTGCTAGACTGCTAGACTGCTAGACTGCTAGACTGCTAGACTGCTAGACTGCTAGACTGCTAGACTGCTAGACTGCTAGACTACTAGAGTACTAGAGTGCTAGAGTGCTAGAGTGCTAGACTGCTAGACTGCTAGACTGCTTGATTGCTGGATTTCTGGATTGAGCCTTTCTTTAGATAGATTTATAGGGTATATAAACCCTGCATTTCTTACTTCTAATTTATTATGATTCTTCTTCTGCTTTCTCCCCTTTATAGTGGTAGCAGTAATCCCCTCCGATAGCCCTCTATCGTAACGAAATAGTATTTGGATCACATTGGCTGAACCGCTTCCGAAGTCGATCCTTATACTCTGCCTCTCGCTTCACAATCGCTTTCTTTGCTGCCTGTCTGTAGCAGCTTCTCTTTTCTTTTCCCTCTTTTGTCACCTTCCTTTATATAAATAATAATATTGCACGGGAACTTAGCCTAGCTTGTCGCTTGCCCCGGTCTTCGGAATTGACTGATTCATTCCAGACTGGTCCGGAAATAGGAGACTTGCATTCATTGACGCAGCCATTGACGCAGCCGTGCCCGCGTTTGCCTACGCGCGTATTGTTTCTTTGTTTGTATTTGTTTAATGTCCAATATAGGCGGAGCCTACGCGCGTAGGGGCCCAGAGAGAAATATAAATACCTGGTCCTGGCCCCAGATCTTCCTCTTCTTCTTTTTCCCCTCCATCTTAGTGCACGGGTCTTACACGCATCAGTGAGGAATTATCCGAGATCGTGTTATTGCTGGTTGAAAACTACCACCGTGACCACTTCAAGTGGGCCTCATCGCCTGCTTGGGAATTTTTGAAGCTACCCTTAACTCCTTGGCTCTTGAGCCCTCGAGTTAATTTGATTCTTTTCACTACTTGCTACCCATGCTGGTGGCTCTTGGAGAAGAGAATACCTGTAGATACCTAGTTACCTATGATAAACCCCCATGGAAAGCTCTTGTTGGAGGGCCTCCCATGCATGCACTGCATGTTTGCTTGTTTGTCAGAGTGAGCCTTTGCTTGTTCTTTGTTAGTGCAGGCCTTTATAAAGGCCCTGCTTTACAAGTTTGAAAAGCAAGAGTTTCTTCCTCCTCCCTCTCTCTGGTAGCATGTAGCCTCAAGACATTCTACTTAAAGCAAAGGCTGTCTGGTTGCACTTAGCACTTTTCTGCGTATGTTTAGTTAGGCCAGTAAGATCCACGAGCCTTCTAGTCGAGGAATCATCTCACCGCAATTTCCACAAGCGCTTGCGACCCATTTCACACCAACTCTAATAATCTTTATTCCAGACCTCCAGTCATCGTACAAGTGCTGGATCGAAGAGAGCAAAACTACGAAGGACTAATATTCAAATGTGTGGACATCTTGTCGACCTGTTTGAAGATTATTTGACGTGTCACATACCATCCATAGATATGGCTTTTTTTTTTCTCTTACATTATGGCCCTAAGCGGTGCATTGCGCTTCTGATATTAACAAAGACACTAGTAAGTAATATCAAATGCAACACACCAACCAACACCAACCAACACCAACATTCAGGCTGCAATGCGGAAACTGACACCCTTAAGGCAAGGCTGAACTGCGCGATTAAATCATTGGATATCATTGCACACGAACTCCCCCAACTCATGACGTAACTAATGAAACGCAGTCTTACTTTTCCTATCACCGAAATAAACTGGAAAGGCACCGCTATCATATCCCTGCATGTATCTACCGGTCGACCGCAGGGACTACAAACAGCAACGGGTATAGAGCTAGTTTTCTTACTTTTTCTTTCTTTCTTTCTTTCTTTTTTTTAAAAAGAACCAGTAAGAGTAAGATACGAAAAATGACCCTATTGTTATGTCAATAAGTAGATACATAACACATCCTCCTGGTATTGTACTTAGAGAATCACCATGGAAAACGTCGCAGGGTCATTGTCACATCATTCATACCAACTAGCAGCCCCCAGAGCTTGTACAACTACTTACCTAGGTACATTTGATGTATATAAGTAGTAAATTAGCCAATTATCACCCTGGTCATCCTATAGTCACACTATATACACCCTTGTTAGCTGCCAGCAAATAAAGAAGAACAAACGATACATCACCTGGACACTCCATAATACTTAATAAGCCGTCCATCCCCTATTCCCCCATCCTCCACTATCTTCCTTTTTTATTTTAATATCTTTAAAGCCATCCATCTTTATCCATTACCTTATTATGAGTGATAATCGGGGTCGTGGACGTGGTGATCGTGGAGGTGATCGTGGCCGTGGGGATCGAGGTCGCGGTCGCGGGGAAAGTCGCGGCGATTTAGCCTTCCGCCCAGCCGGTAGAGGCGATGGAAATCGTGGAGATTTCCGAGGTGATTTCCGAGGCCGAGGTGGTGATAGGGGTCGTGGCGAGTTTAGAGGAGGTGATCGAGGTCGTGGCCGAGGTGGAGGTGATTTCCGCGGTCGTGGAGATTTTCGTGGTCGTGGTGATTTCCGCGGTGGACGTGGGGGAGGACGTGGAGGTGCTACCAACTTTGGCCCGCCTATCTTCAGGTTTGCCTTTCACTCTTGGCTCCTCATTGAACAAATCTAATCGTTTGCCTATAGACAAGGCGAACCTATCCCACCTCCTAACACCACCGTCACCAAGACCGAAAATGACCTTGCCAAGGCCCTTACTGTGAGCGGCCAGAAGACACCTAGACAGGCAAAATATCCCGAGCGTCCTGGTTATGGCACAGCTGGCAGGCCGGTAACTTTGTATGCAAACTACCTGCCGCTCACCCTGCCTAACAAACAGCTGTTCCGCTATCATATTTCCATTGCAGCCGACTCTGCAGGTCGATCTGCCCCTGTGGGCAAGAAGGCCCGACACATTGTGCGTTTGCTGTTGGAGGAGCACTTCCCCCAGCAAAAGAACAGTATTGCGTCGGACTTCCGGTCTACCCTCGTCTCGTGTGTCAAATTGACCGAGGGTAAATTCGATGTGCGATACAAAGAGCACATTGATGATGACTACATCGATCCACCCCGGGTGCACCAGGTTACCTGCCAGTATACTGGTGAGGTCAATCCTGCCGACTTGATTAACTACTTGACCTCCACCAACGCTGGCGCCATGCTTGAATCCAAGTCTGAGATTGTGGCTGCACTCAACATGATCATGGGCCACCACCCCAAGACGGACGACCAGGTCGTCTCTGTCGGAGCCAACAGACACTACAGTCTACGTCAGGATACCATGGAATCCTTCAACCTTGGCGGTGGCCTATCTGTCCTTCGTGGATTCTTCGTCAGTGTGCGTGCCGCGACTGCTCGTGTGCTCTTGAACGTCCAGGTCAAATATCTGGCCTGTTACAATGAAGGGCCTTTGGCCAATGTGATCCAAGGCTACAACAGCAGGAACACTCATCGTTTGGAGAAGTTCCTCAAGAGCCTACGCGTTCGCATCACCCATATCACCCGCAAAAACAGTCGCGGCCAGCCCCGGCCTCGCATCAGGCCTATCTATGGCCTGGCCAGCCGCGGTGATGGTATCTCGTCGCCCAACCCACCCATAATTAACACCCACGGCGCCGGTCCCCAAGATGTGCAATTTTTCCTAGCTGAATCTGGCCCTAAGCCCGTCGCTGTGCCCGGTGCGCCCGAGTCCAAGGCTAAGAAGGGAAAGAAAGCGCCCAAGGCCGGTCCTGCGGAGGCAGGTCGCTACATCACCGTTGCGGACTTCTTCAAAAAGGGTCCGTTGATCCTCACTTTTCCTTCATCTTTTTCTTCGACTCCTTCCTCCTCGTATTATGCTGACTTTCCTATTAGAGTACAACATGACTTTGAATGCAAAAAACCCAGTGGTGAATGTCGGGTCTCGTGACAGACCTGTCTATGTCCCCGTTGAGGTCTGCGAAGTCGAGCCTGGCCAGCCAGCTAAATCTAAGCTTTCTGGCGATCAGACAGCCAGTATGCTCCGCTTCGCCGTTATGGGTCGAAAGCCGGGTCAGAACGCTCAATCGATTGTTACCAAGGGCGTCGGTGTGCTGGGACTTGGCGAGCCTCTGAATGCCACTCTAGTAAGAATTACCTCGCTCCGAAGACCTTGTCAAGTTATCTAACCTTCCTTTTACAGTCTGCTTTCGGTGTTAACTCTTCCACTGAACTGATCACGGTTCCTGGACGCGTTCTCCCCGCCCCAAATGTCTACTACAAAGACGGAAGCAGGACCAAGGAAATCAGAACTCAATTTGGCAACTGGAACATGCGCCAAATCCAGTTCTCCAAGCCTGCGGCCATGAAATCGTGGACTTATCTCTACATTGATTACGTGGGCTCCAGGCCAGTTTTCCAAAGCCCAGATCAGCTTGACAAGTCCCTGCAAGGTTTCAGAAAGACACTCAGGGATATGGGAATGGCCGTGGACGCCCACAAGCCCGGCAAACGTGTTGTCCTGACCGGCAAGAACGACGCCAACGAGCTCCAGCAAGCCGTCCTCGATCTGCAAAAACAGCACAACCCAGTCTTCATCCTTGGTATCCTCTACACCAAAGACACTGGCATCTACAACTGCGTCAAGCAAGTCTGCGACGTCCGCTGCGGAATCCGCAACGTGAACGTCCTCGCAGAAAAGCTCCTCAACTCCAACGACCAGTACAACGCCAATGTGGGCCTGAAAATCAACCTCAAATTAGGCGGCGCCAACCAAGCCCTACGCACCGCCGACCTCGGCATAATCTCCGAAGGCAAGACAATGCTAGTCGGCATCGACGTAACCCACCCGTCCCCAGGCTCCGCCAGCACAGCGCCCAGCGTAGCAGGTATCGTCGCCTCCGTCGACGCAACCCTCGCCCAATGGCCCGCCGAGATCCGCGTCCAAGGCGCCCGCCAAGAAATGGTCGCCGACCTCGAAACCCTCCTCGCCTCCCGTCTCCAGCACTGGCGAAAACTAAACAAATCCCTCCCGGAGAACATCATCGTCTACCGCGACGGTGTCTCAGAGGGCCAATACAACAAAGTCATCGACGAGGAACTCCCCCTCCTCCAAGAAGCATGCAAGAAAACCTACCCAGCAGACCAGACAAAGAAAGGCCTCCCGCGTCTTGCCATCGTCGTCGTCGGAAAGCGCCACAACACCCGCTTCTACCCAACAACAGAACAGGACTCGAACCGCGAGAACCCAATCCCCGGAACCGTCGTCGATCGTGGCGTCTCAGAGGCCAGAGACTGGGACTTCTTCCTACAGGCTCACTCCGCTCTCCAGGGAACTGCCCGTCCGGCTCACTACTTCACCGTCTGGGACGAGATCTTCTACCCCCGTCACCCGGCTAACAGCCCCGGCCCCGGCGCGGCTGATGTCCTCCAAGACCTCACTCACAAGATGTGTTACATGTTCGGTCGGGCTACGAAGGCCGTTAGTGTCTGTCCGCCGGCGTACTATGCGGATCTGGTGTGTACGCGTGCTCGATGCTTCTTGAGTGATCTGTTCGACCCTATGTCGCTTGATGCTTCTGGTGGTAGTACCAGTGGCACTGAGGGCACGGCGGATATGTCCCGGATGGTGGATGTTAAGATCCATCCTAATATTGCGGAGACTATGTTCTACATCTAGGGTGAATTTGTGGTTTGACATCTATTGGATATCTATTATGCGCGTTTGCGTATCTTTTTGAAATCTATTTGGAATCTACATGATTTAGATTGAATTTATTTGGTGGTGGAAGTGGAATTGGAATTGGAATTGGAATTGGAATTGAAACAATTTGGTGGAGGAATGAAGGATATCACATTTTGGACCTGAAGAACCTACTCATATTCGCTCGCTCAATCTTCGGTCTTTGGAAAATGTCGTTTGGGATATTCTATCTCGGTCAGCTTCGATATTTGGACATCGGACACTGGTATCTAGTTTACTAGTTATTTGGAGTAACTTAGCTGTGAGACTGAATTCAATCTTCAAACGATAACATATATGATCCCTTAGTTGACGTGTACTATGTTCAAAGTAGAAGAGGGTTTACTGGAAGAATCAAAATCAAACACTATAAATTAACAGATAAACGAATCCCGCTCTCGTGGAAATAAACTTGTACACTGACATTTCGAGGGCAAGGTACAGAAAGGTAAAAAAGAAAGGGCAAAAGAAGATAAACAAGAAGGCAAATGGTTGAAGGTAGTACACACAGACCAGGCATTCCACACTCAACTCCAACAAGTTCCAAGCGCGAAGTAAAGGGGAAGCCATCGGCCTCTTATTTTTTTTTGTGATTTTGCAGTTTCAAGGACAATGTCCAAAATTCGTGCGGGTATCGATACATAGCTCGTGATCGGAAAGAGTCGGCCGTTGCTTGTATAACAGGAAGACGGAGCTTAGACGACTTCTCCGCTGACAAGGGATACATTCGTAGTATCAAAGCTAAGCCCTAGACCAGCGCAGGCTCACTTAGTTCTCTCCATGGGTCCAGCTGGGCTGGTTGTGGCCGAGAGGGTTGCGCTGCGCGGTGGCATTTCTCCTAACTGGCTCGGGAGACTGCTCGTCGTAGTTATCCCAGTGTGACTCCATCGACTTATTGTGCGCGGTGTGCTTTTGGGCAGGCGGGAGGGGGGATTGCTCGTCGTGGTTCTGCCAGTGGGACTCCATCGACTTATTATGCGCAGCATGCTTCTGGGGAGGCGTGTTCTCTTTGGTGGGTTCATCCGCCAGCTCGAATTGCGAAACGAAGTTCTTGTTGCGGTTAACGACGTTGCTGCCTGTTGGCAGGGCCTCATCCTTCTTCTCGCGCTCGGAGGCCTGGGGCTGGCCCTCGTCGTCGAAGAGACGATTCTCGTAGAGACGCTTGCCACGGCCGCCGAATGAGCTGATGATCCGTCCGTCGTCCTCGGATTCTTCATCGGTCAACTCGAAGTGACGGTCTGCGTCACGACGGGGCTTGGCCACATTTGGCTTGCCTTGAGGAGATCCATCGCCATCTTCGTTATCGCCGAAGCCAAAGTGGCGGCGTTCTTGTCCGCGTGGGGCGCGTGAGACCTTGACAGGGGTCTCGACGTCATCGAAGTCCCAGTGGGTTGCGTGTTTGGTGTTGGCTTGTCTGACTTCTCCCTTTGTCTCGCGCTCCGAGTTGTCGCCGCCAATCTCGAAGTGGTTGTATTTTCCAGGGGCGGTTTTGTAGAAATGACGGTCTTCGTCGACGGGCCCTTTGCCGGCGGCATTTTCTTCGCCGATCTCAAAGTGGCTGTATTTTTTGGGGTCGGTTCTGTAGAAATGACGGTCTTCGTCAACGGGCCCTTTGTCAGCCTTTTCGTCCTCTTCGTCAACCGGGGGAGCCCGGCGCTGGGGCTTCGAGGGCGAGTCAGGCAGATGGTCATCCTTCACGAAGATATCGCTGAAGTTGCGCGTGGCAGGTCGCCCAGACGAGGGCGCAAAGGGAGGCACATGGGCGGGGGCCTTCTTGGTGGGGGACAGAATCTCATTCAAGGAACCCGCTCCGTAAGGGTCTTGGGTGTATTTCTTGCTGGATGCGGGTTTGGGTGTCTCCTTGCTCGGGGATAGGAGCTCGGTCAGGGAGTCGGCAGCGTAGGGATCTCTGATGCGGCGCTTGCCCGGGGATGAGGAGCGGTTGGGGAGCTTGGTCTCCGAGTTCTGAGAAGCGGGCTGCGAGGGTGCCAAACGCGCTGTCTCGGCATTTTTGAGGAAACGGAGTTGATCTTTTCCATCACGAATGGGCCATTGGCGTCCGCGCGCTCCAATAACCTCGACTTGCTTCAGCAATGAGGCTTGATCCCAGTAAATGCGGATCTGTTTGATCAGTTTATCGGCGTCGAAGTGGACAATGTGGACCTGCAGGATGATGCATTAGCTTGTGATAACGCGACGCGCGTCGGGAAATTTACCGTGGGGAAGGTCGCAACACGGTCGGCCAGGAAATTATCGTCGAGCGAGGGGAGATAAACCCCACCACCCTCAGTGAATTCGAGGGTTGTTTCCATGTCTAGACATAGCGAGTCTGATCCTTCAATGGCGCTGATAACCTGGTTCGATTTCGTCTTGACCACCTGGGCGTTCTTCAACACATGAGTGATGACATTGTCGGCCTGCTCGAACTTCGTCGTGGTAGGAACATAGATCATGGACACATCGTCGGCCAATTTAGCAGACCTGGGATTATCCAGGAACCGCTGGTATTCGGTCGTGAAGTAGGACATTGTTCAACCGTCTAGAGACAGGGGGGGGTTGAAAGAAAGATATTCCAGAGAAGATAGCTACTCTAGAATACTCTAGAAGCAAGGTAGATGAGATTGAAGTTACAGAGAAACTATCTTAAGAAGAGAAGAGAAGAGTAAAGAGAGAAAGAGAAAGCGGTTCTACGAGGCCCAAGTGCGGGAGTACAACGTCCCCAACAATACAGGGGAAACGCTAGAACCAGTTAGTCCTCGGTACCTTGCATATATATTCCAATGTCAAATAATGAAATGTGGAAAAATGCATAGAAAATCCAAATAGAAAGACATCCCTGAAATCATCTAAAAACACGCCAGTGTTTCACCATACGGGGCCTAGGCTTGGGGGCTTGGCTCGTCTCTCCGGCAACTGGAGAATCTGGACAATACACTTTAAAGGCTGCCTCTACAGGGGGTATGGATTGCACAGGGTTAGACATGCAACTTCATGCAATTGTACATTTCAGATCAAATGCCCCAGCGGTTGACACGATCTCTGGTGGGTCGGAAGTCATTTCAACTGCAATGCCGATCCCAATCCGGGCACTCTCGGGAGACATGATCGGTCTTTCATTGAAGTATAGCCATCGAAGTCAAAAAACGAGGTATGGCATATGTACCGAACAGGGACTTGTCAACCTCCAGCTCCTGACCGGCCAATTCTTTTTTTCCCCTGTGAGGCAGTAAAGCCATCCAAGCACTCGCCGTATCTTCGGGGATCGATAGATAGCATGGTAGATTATCGTATTGGTGAAAAGGGTGGGTATGTGTTGCAATCGTGTCTCATTACAAAGGTCTGTTAAAGGAAACCGCGTTAGAAAGGTTATATGTGCTGGGCGCAGTTCGAATGACTTACCCAAGATAATCCTCCTTGATGGTGCCAATGGCATTGATAGCAGCCACGTCGGGCTTGACACCGAGAATCTTCAACCGCAGACTAGTTCCTTTCTCAATCACTTGATCGGCATGATCAGTGTATTGCGGCGGCACGGTGTTGGGCTCCCACTTGATATCGGAGGGGATGTTCTGATAGGTTGTCAGCAGTGAGACTCAGAGATCCAAGGCCAGAGCAAACAAAAACAATACCTTTCGCGCAATGAAGACAGACAATGGGCCCGCCAGGGTGAAGATACCGGTAGGCTTAACGGAGGTAACAATAGCATCGACCTAAGCTCAGTCAGCAAGAATTCCCAAAGGCGACAACCTCGGATCCCAAGCGCATACCGTCTCGCCACGGAATGGCTTCCAGATGATCGCACGATATCTGATGGTGTATTCCGCCTGTCCGATTCCAGGCATCACCCGCCCTTCGCCAATATCAACCATGTCCATGACACAGATCACAAAGTGGTCACCTGTGCACCGTCCCTCTTCCTCCTCGTTGAGTCGACCGATGAGGTACTCTCGCATGTTGGGTCCGAAATAGGACGGGTGCATCGAGATCACCTTGGTCTCTTCTTTGAGGAAAAACATCGTCGCGGTTATGGTTGGATGAAAATGCGCTAATGCCGAAGTGCAGAGTGGAAAGATTCAAGTCGCTTTCGGGGACAGTGATGCTGTCAATCGAGGTCGAGGGACGGCGTTTTCGACCACGCGCTCATGACCTGCAACGGTAAAAGCACAAACAAGATGTGGCTGCCAGAAATGAGCGAAATCAGATCCGAGTACCCGTGGGAGTGGCAGAAATTGTATCTGCCTTGGATCTTGAACGAGGAGGCAGATACAGTTGCTGCAGGCGCAAGCTTTCCCTTCGTAAGAGCATCTCCGGTCTGGTGGGCCAAGTTTGGGTGGGTGGAGTCACGTGGTACGATTATTGATCGGTGGGAAGTTGACTTGATATTTGCACGTTTCAAGTCATTGAAACTTCGTTTTTCCTTTTGATAGGTTACGTTCTGCAATATGTAGTCAGTAGTGCACTTGACAATACTTTATCCTCTACCGGGTGGAGGATTGCTTCTTATATGAAGAATGATTGGATGATCTATAGCAGACCATAGATGTTTGACGACTATGTACAGGAGTAAATACTAACTTTGCTGGCTTTGGGCTTTCGGGCTACCTTATACTCCCATTTTACGCTATATGTACCCTTGTCCGGTTGGTTTCGACTGATTACTGTGTTTCAGATTCATATTGAATGCATACCCTAAAGCTATATATATCTGCCTGCGAGTATCTTAGATTTCGACATTCATATTGCAACCGAGCTAAATTAATAAATTGGAAGGCCATACATATGTGCTATCTTTATCCTATAGCACTCAAAATCCCACAAGAAAAAAGCCCGAACCTGTAGGAAAATATAGTCCAAAGCCTCACCGGAACATTCCATACTAGACATTACAGTATTATGTAGTTAACGATCAGTTTAATGAGATACGGGAGAGGTCCTTAATCATAGCTACATATGTACATATGTAGATAATCCATTACTGCAACGTAGAACATCCTAGTAAAGCTATAATGTAGATGGTTTGATAGGTCTGTGTATGGTGGTTGCCACGCCTGGAGCCGATGTATGCCGTTACGATGCCAAGACCCAACGTCCTCAGCGGCCACATGACGCCAGGGCCAGTGCCTTGAATATCAATTGCACCACTCAACGCTTTCCGATAAAAAGATAATGCCACTTGCCTGATCTCATCCCCCGCGAAACTCATCCCCCAGAATTCCCCATCATTTTGTTTCCTACCCGGAATACCCGGCAAGATGGCACTTAATCTTGAGAAACAGTTGCTCTTCGTAAGCATCCACATCCAACCTTGGAACCCCCGGAAAGACTATAACTGACTGAGAACTAGTACGGAGCCTACCATAGCAATCCCGTACATCGGCCTTATCCCCATCGCCAATAGCGCACACTTACTAACAGCGCAGGTCAACGTTGCAATCCACATCACCTGCGTCCCAGTCCTACTGTTTACTGGCATCGTACTCGTATGTGAACCTCTGTGAACCTCGGCTTTTTCCGACCAAACAAGATATCCCCAGTGCACAAGGGTACTAACAGTGACCCCCAAGGCCTGCAACTGTCCGCCCTTCTTCACTCTCCCAGACGCCATCCAAATCGAATACCTGCCGGCAAATGCCGGAACAATCGGCGCCCTCATCTACGCCACCTTTTATGTCCTTCTAGAGCCCATAGCTGGCGGCCTACTCGCACCTGCCGTGATCACAGCTGCATACTACGGAAACTACTTCCTCAGCACACACGGCAGCATCGTGAACTACTGGGCCGGGGGCATCCACATCGTGTCATGGCTGGCGCAGTTTATCGGACACGGCGTGTTTGAGAAGCGTGCCCCCGCCCTGCTGGATAATCTTGTTCAGGCTTTACTGCTTGCGCCGCTGTTTGTCTGGATGGAGGTTCTGTTCTTCTTCGGATATCGCTCGGAGCTTAAGAAGCGGTTTGAGAAGGGCGTTGAGCTGGAGATTCTGAAGTTCCGGAAGGAGGGGAATGAGAATGGCAAGGGGAAGGGTAAAGCGGCCCAGTAGATGCTGACTTGTGCGTACAGTATGCAGCAAGGGGAGATATTGGCCGCCAAGACCGGGTGCTCTACTCCGTATGTTGTTCTCGGGTTGTCTTGGTTGATCTTGGAAGCTTTAGTAGCTTCATGAGCGCGTTTATTCATATTAGCAAAGCGATTGCTTGTGTCTTTTTTCCTTTTCCTTTTTCCCTATCCTTTTGCGAGTGTTATTTTGCATTGCCTTTTGGCCAATTTGGGATGTACTTATCCCTTTCCCGTGGAATAGGCGTTGATGTTTTTGGCCAATGATTTTTATTGTATGGTAGTATCATATATCATACTAGCAAGTATAGAGACATGGAAATAAGGAATAATAACATAGTTAACCCAAGCTATATAACAAAACATCCGCCTTCGGTTGCCGTGACGAAAGCCATGACATAAGCGATTCACCTGACCAGGAATTCCGCCGATCCGAGAAGAGAAAAAAACGGAAGGACAGTGGCCCGTGGCACACTCTTCCGGTCGGCCATGTCAATGAAAGTAACTCATTATGACCTTGTAGAATATTTTGAAAAATTTGGAGAATTTATAGAAATCATATAGAAAGAAATAAAAAAATAACATATAGCATAGTAGTGATAATAAAAGTGTAACAAGATACACCGTGGCCTCACACTAGGGCCACCTCGGAGGGCCCAGCGTCCGAAACGGTTTAGCGCGAGTCCTGAGAATCCAATCCTCCCCCCGACGACAAAGCTCTCCCTCCCGTCCACAATCCTCTCTCCTCTCCCGTTCTCTCTCCCCAATTACATCTCTCCCTCAGAGAATTCATCCTCCCATCCTCTGAACCCCCTTTCACAATGTTCAGAAACGCTCTGCGGTCGTCCAGCCGCTCCGTTGCGGCCGTTTCGGCCACTGGCCGCATCGCCTCGGTGAGTCTATCCCATCCCAGCCGCCTTCGTCCATCGCCAGTTCGACATCCTTCATCTCAATCTTGAGCTCGATCGATGCTCATACCTCATCATACTTCGACAACGATACTTCAACAATGGCTCGGACGCATTGTCCTTCTCTGGGATGGTCATTAACAGGTTTTTCGTCCATTACAGGTCCGCGCGGCTGCTGCCGGTCCTCTCAACGGCGTTCGCTCTTACGCTACCGAGGCCAAGGCTACCCCTACCGAGGTCTCCTCCATCCTTGAGCAGCGCATCCGTGGTGTCTCTGAGGAGGCTGGTCTCGCTGAGACCGGTCGTGTTCTGTCGGTCGGGTACGTCAATTATCCCTAGGCGGCTGGGGGCGCGAAAAAAAAATTCGGTCCCCGGCTACAATTCCATCGAATCCGCCATTGTTTATCAACAATCGACAAAATACCGATACAGAAACTAATTGAGCTTTAAATAGTGATGGTATCGCCCGTGTCCACGGCATGTCCAACGTCCAGGCTGAGGAGCTGGTCGAGTACGTGAACCCCCAAAGTCTTGGCATTATACAGACCCGAAAACTAACTCATCTTCAGGTTCGCCTCCGGCGTTAAGGGTATGTGCATGAACCTCGAGGCCGGCCAGGTCGGTGTCGTGCTTTTCGGTTCCGACCGTCTCGTCAAGGAGGGTGAGACCGTCAAGCGTACCGGCGAGATTGTAAGCACTCCAACCCAACCCCTGGGTTCATTCTGATATTGGACCCTGAATCCATCAGCCCCCTTGGCAACATTTCTAACACCACCCCTAGGTCGAGGTCCCCGTCGGCCCCGAGCTGCTCGGCCGTGTCGTCGATGCTCTCGGTAACCCCATTGATGGCAAGGGTCCCCTTAACACCAAGGAGAAGCGCCGTGCCCAGCTCAAGGCCCCCGGCATTCTGCCCCGTCAGTCCGTCAACCAGCCAGTGCAGACTGGTATGAAGTGTGTCGACTCCATGGTCCCCATTGGCCGTGGTCAGCGTGAGTTGATCATTGGTGATCGTCAGACCGGTAAGACCGCTGTCGCTCTCGACACCATGCTCAACCAGAAGCGTTGGAACAACAGCAAGTCCGCCAGCGAGGAGGAGAAGCTCTACTGTATCTACGTTGCCGTTGGTCAGAAGCGTTCCACCGTCGCTCAGCTCGTCAAGACCCTTGAGGAGCAGGACGCCATGAAGTACTCTGTCATCATCGCTGCCACCGCCTCTGAGGCCGCTCCCCTGCAGTACATTGCTCCCTTCACTGGCTGTGCCATGGGTGAGTGGTTCCGTGACAACGCCCGCCACGCCGTCATCATCTACGATGATCTGTCCAAGCAGGCCGTTGCCTACCGTCAGATGTCTCTGCTCCTCCGCCGTCCCCCCGGACGTGAGGCCTACCCCGGTGACGTTTTCTACCTGCACTCTCGTCTCCTCGAGCGTGCCGCCAAGATGAACAAGACCCACGGTGCTGGTTCCTTGACTGCCCTCCCCATCATTGAGACCCAGGGTGGTGATGTGTCCGCTTACATTCCCACCAACGTCATTTCCATCACTGACGGTCAGATCTTCTTGGAGTCCGAGCTGTTCTACAAGGGTATCCGTCCCGCCATTAACGTCGGTCTGTCCGTGTCCCGTGTCGGTTCCGCCGCCCAGGTCAAGGCCATGAAGCAGGTCGCCGGTTCCCTCAAGCTGTTCTTGGCTCAGTACCGTGAGGTCGCTGCCTTCGCCCAGTTCGGTTCCGATCTCGATGCCTCCACCAAGCAGACCCTTGCCCGTGGTGAGCGTCTGACCGAGCTCCTCAAGCAGAAGCAGTACTCCCCCATGGCCGTTACCGACATGGTTCCTCTGATCTTTGCTGGTGTTAACGGTCTCCTCGACGCCATCCCCGTCGACAAGATCCTCACCTGGGAGTCTGACCTCCTTGCTCACCTCAAGAGCACCCACCCCGAGATCCAGGCCACCATTGAGAAGGAGGGCCAGGTCTCCAAGGAGACTGAGGCTACCCTCAAGAAGACCATCTCCGCCTTCAACTCCACCTTCAACGCATAAGTGAAGAAATAACTCGGATGATCCTTCGTGGTCGGCTTTGTTTTCTTGACTCTATGTGTATAGACAAGATAGCCTGTACAATTTTGAGCCCATTGTTTTTCTGTTCTTCTTGGTGCCGGTGCCTGGCAGGAGATCCCAGTCTGCCCCTGGATGTAGCGATGTAATTATCTGCATGATCCTGGGGGGCGGACCAAGGATTTCCCGTAGTGCTGTTCGAGCGAGAACTAAAATGACTCTGGTCTGCCAAAATGTGATTATATCCTGTACGTTTAGATTTTATCCGCGCATCGGGGCGCGAGATGGGTGGACGACCGTTCTAATTCCGTCTGGTCTCCTTATGCTCTCCATGTTGGACCGCAATTATTTTCATTTGTTCAATCCTTTATACTGTAATTGTAGAATGTAACTTTGTAGCTTTGCTTTTGCACGACTGCTTAAGGGATGTATTCGCACATGTCGGGTGAAGAGGGCGAGGGGTATGCCTCAACAGAACAAAAAGTCGAATTTATATACGTGTCAATCGACTGACAGTGATGATTATAAGCCTTGGCCATATCTAGATTGCCATGGCTATTCTATACCCCCTGCATCATTCAAAAGACACGACCCGGCAGTAGAGGCCGAAACCGGCATCCGATCTCTTATCGATAAGCGATCAAGATTTTCCCGGAGATCACCAAGTCCCCCGCGTCCGAGGACCTTCACCATTCTCTCTGTTACTGATTATATTGTTATTATCGTCCTATTACCGTCATGTCTGCCCCTACCGACAAGCCCCCATCCTCCTGCAAGGTGATGTTGAGCAAGCACGTTGCCAACCACCTCCTCACCGAAGTCCACGAGGGCCTCAAGACTCTCGAGAAGCCGCCTCACCTGGTCGGCCTGTTGGCCAATAATGACCCTGCCGCACTGACCTACGCGCAGATGACGCAGAAGACATGCGAGGAGAAGTGAGTATCTGCATTATTTTGTCGTTATCCGGCTTCAATGGCTCCAATTGCTTCTTTGGTGGGCTTCTTTGGTGGGGGTAACTAGTATGATTCATACATACCCCTCGGCCAAAAAAAAATACAAAACACCAAAAAGGCCAACCAAACGAGTCTAAAAGCACAGCCAACACTCCAATTGAAATAACCCACTAACACAATGCCTTTCCCAGCGGTTTCAAGTACTCCATGCGCGAAGTGTCCCGCGACGACATCGAACAAGCCATCCTAAACGCAAACACCGACAACAACGTCGACGGCATAATCGTCTACTACCCCATCTTCGGCACCCGCCAGGACCAGTACCTGCAGCAGATAGTCGACGTAACCAAAGACGTCGAGGGCCTGAGCCACCGCTACATCTTCAACATGTACCAGAACATCCGCTTCCTAGACGGCGAGGCCAAGCGCCAGAAGTCCATCCTGCCCTGCACCCCGCTGGCCAACATCAAGATCCTCGAGTACCTCAACATCTACAACACCATCCTGCCTTACGGAAACCGTCTCTTCGGACACACGATTTGCGTTGTGAACCGCTCTGAGGTCGTGGGTCGTCCGCTTGCTGCTCTGCTCGCTAATGATGGTGCTTGTGTTTACTCAGTTGATATTACTGGTGTGCAGAAGTTTACTCGTGGCGAGGGACTGCAGAAGAAGACGCATGAAATTGTTGATCTCGAGGGCAAGACTTTGAAGGATGTTGTGCCGCTTTGCGATGTGGTTATTACTGGTGTGCCCAGTGATAAGTACAAGTTCGATACTAGCCTTCTGCGTGAGGGTGCTGTTTGTGTCAACTTCTCTAGTGAGAAGGTATGTTTTCTTTTGCGCATTTGAGTCTGGTGAAGAGGTTGTGGTTGCTAACTGTTTTGATATAGAACTTCCCCCACGAGGTCCGAGACAAGGCCTCGCTCTTCGTTCCCTCTATTGGAAAGGTCACCATTGTTGTTCTATTGCGGAACTTGCTGGTATGTTTCATCTCTATACTTTATTCACATACTCAGTGGTTCTTTGAAACATCATCTAACATGTCGAATTACAGAGACTCATTCAGAACAAGCGAATGGACGATGTCAAGCCCGCCGAGGCTACTGAACGACCTGGCACCCTTGAGGCATCATCATAGGTTGCCCACCACTGATTGACATTTCGCTCTCGATGGCTATGCCCTGAGCTGGCCATTCCGTAAAAAATTATAGATATTCTGTTTGTTATTAGCCATTTCGATATACTCTGAAACTTCATGTTTCTTCTTTTCTTTCCTGTGCTTAGTTAGATATCTCCCAGCTACGGTCCCCATTTGGAACTTATAGAGATTGGCTCTGTTGACCTTGTCTATTCTTCCATAACAAAGACCGTTGCTTGTGTATTACCATTGCTTTTATTTACGCACGCTGATGTTGCATAATACTCCAATAGAAGACCTCGCTGCTGGGCTCGGGTGATGATATTAATATAATAACAGATTGTCCCGAGAACAACTGGGACTGACAACAGCCAAACCATTCTAACGCGTAATGAACCATTGAGTCCACCTTGACCCGAATAAAACACCGCTGTACAGACAAGAGACCAATGGCTCCCAAGGACAAGCCCGTTAAGACAAGACAATCACCAGGATAAACATGAGGACAAGCACCAAAGCACACGCAATTAAACGCCAGTAGGGTCTCAGCAGGGACAGCCACCAGAGGACGAGTTCCTCCAAGCTACTCTCCCAAAAAGCAAACTGATCTACCCCAGCCAACACGTGCCCTAGTGACGCTGTCGCCGACGTTGCGGCGTCTTCACCAACGTAGATCTTCTGGAGAAGCCTTCGAGGAAGAACAGGAACGAGATTCAAGGCAAGTACCACAGCGTGATGGGCCACGAATTGGAGACCGGGTGCTATGTCATAGCCCCCAGTCCCTACGAACTGCCACCCAAACGGTAGGACGATGAGGCATATTTGACTGCTATACTTAACCGGCCGGTCAAGTGCCTTTGTTTGAATATGGTAGATTTGACCCTGTCGGGTTTGCCCAGCAGTGGGCTCGGCTTCCTTTTGTTTGGGCTCATCAGTGGGCAGCGTGGTTGATGCATCTGTCGTTGTTGGCGCAGTAGTGCATGTCATGCCTGGCTCTCGTCGTGTGATCGTGAGAGTTTCGGTGGCATTGACGAGGGCTTCAATTTCCTGTTGGGAAACCCAGACAAGGCATACTATTATTTTTGGGAGAACTGAAATGCCCGGATTATTAGATCAGCCACTCACTCATACAATATATTTCAGTGGGATGAGAGCTTACCTTGGGGTCGAACCAGGACAGATGATTTACACCCCATATTGGAGGTCTTCAAGGTTGCGGGAGATAGATGTGAAGAGGTCTTGATAACTTGGACTTGACTGAGAGTAAAGCCATATACTTTAAGAGCAGTTGAGTAGTGAGGTGATAGGTGATGGGCAGATCAAAGACAAAGTTGTTCCAAGTTCAACCTTGGCTTCCAAGATTGTTGAGCCTCAAAGCTCTGAACTTCTAAGGTTGGAAGGTTCGAGTCAACTTGAACTCTTCAAGCCTGGAAAGTGCAGTCGAGCTCCAGGGCTCCTTCCAGGAAAGTAGAAGTCCACGTGAGCTCGATAGCCCTAGGTAGGACATCCTATTCTAATAGATCAAGCTAAGGGGCCCTAACCTAGAGTGGGTTTGCCCACAAATCGAGTCAAGGGTAGATATTGCATATGAAATTGGGTTCACTGCCGGACAATATTGAAATAGTCACGTACACTGTTGGGATGCGTCTGATTAACTAGCCAAATGGAAACCAAAGCATAGGAAACTGATATCTTCCTTGCTCATTTGAATATGTAACTCCAATGCACTCTTCTTAATCTCTTTTAGAGAATGAGCTAGCTTTGCATTTTGCAATAGCTCTGAAAACATAACCTCTGATAGTAATTGATAGGTAACCTTCCATTTTAGCCCGACTTCTTTTCATTCTCCTTCGCCGCCAATCTCAAAACATCAATCTCGCTGGCCACCCAGCGACGGAAAGGCTCGGGGTGGAATACACCATCTGCTGAGAACCAAGTTGTGAAGGGCGCCTCGCACCGTTTGTCCTGGAGAACTTTCCCAGTGGCAGACTTGTAAGTGACATGGAGCTTGTAGAGCTTGGAGAAATTTTTGGCTGATGATGAGACAGATATCTATAAATATATCTGTTAGCAAGCTGCCAAAAAATAGACTCTCGAAAGAGTTGAAGATCAATTGACATACCGTCTCCCCAGTCTTCCTCTTCCCGGAGTATACCTCGCCAGCCTCAACGGCCCAAATCCAGTATGTCAGAATGCTGTTCAAGACAAAGTATGTCCCTACTGCTGCGATAATCCAGGGCGAGGTAGTTGCTTCCCAACCAAGCGTACGGTCTGCGTAGAAAGTAAACCCTGCGATTGCGACAGCGCTATATCCAAGCAAGAAGCGAATGTTTGTCTTCGAGTAGTCCGGAGTGAAAGCGTATGGCGCAGGGAGATTGGTCAGGTAAGGAAGGAGAGCATCGTCGCTTGTAGACTTGAGATCTGTTGTCCACACTGTTAGTGTTGTTGCTGTATAGAGTAGATCGGGATTACGGACCATTGGTCGAGTAGACCGGCACCTTGGTGGAAGCCATGACAGATTTGAGAATAGATGTGAGTAAAGAGCTTTTTAAAAACCAAAAGATCGAGTGTGGTTCAGTATTCAGTGGTCAAGACAGGGCTGTTGTTTATCGCAGGACAAAGATGCGGCGTGGCCCTTTGGAGAAAGCTGGAGCTAACGCGGGCCAATGACAGCCCTCTCCGCCTGGCAACCTCACCTTCGCGACCCCTTCAACTTTCCATCCCCCACCTGCAGCCACCACTGATTTATTGTTTGGGTTCAAAGGAGGCACTTCTTTGATTCTTATTCTGCCTCAATATGGCAATTCAAGGGGCCGAGCAGACCATCCTTAGGGATCCGGCGCTATTGTGAGAGAACATGATTCGATCAAGCGGAAGTTGGACTGACCATTTGCTTATAGCTATTGGATTCTCTTTCCCATTTCAATTGTTATGGTATGATATTCTCCCGGCGCTTGAAAGCTCAAATATCTGCGATACCTCTCGGGCTGAAACTAACCCCTCTTCTTGAATAGATCCTGACCGGAATCCTTCGCCACTATGCCACGGTCCTGATGAACACGCCCCCCAAATCGCCATCCACTCTTGCCGAGTCTCGCGAGCGCCTTGCTCTTCTCCGCGGTGTGAACCTCCGCAACAATGCCTGCTCCGTGCTGGACCGCGAATCCTTCGAGATGCGCAAGAACTACATGGTTACTGGATTCCGCAACGGCGCATTTCTGAAGGACCCCAACAACCGTGGCCAACCGCCCGCGAACCCCATGACCGACCCTGCGGGTATGGAAGCTATGATGGGAATGCTCAAGGGAAACATGATGATGATGATCCCGCAAACCTTGATCATGAGCTGGATCAATGCCTTCTTCTCTGGCTTTGTCATCTGTATGTTGCATTTGATATAAATGGACATGAGCAACGAGCTTACAAATTTCGCAGTGAAATTGCCCTTCCCGCTTACCATCCGGTTTAAGTCGATGCTGCAGTCTGGTGTCATGACTCGCGACCTTGATGTGCAATGGGTCTCCAGTCTTTCGTGGTACTTCCTCAACTTGATGGGCCTTCAGTCCGTTTTTGGATTCATCCTCGGCAGTGATAACGGTATGCATCTATCTAACCCTTGCCCATAAGAGCCCTCACTAATAATCTATAGCTGCCAACCAAATGGCCCAGCAGATGGGTATGGCTAACCCTGCCGCAATGGTCAACCCGCTCCAGCCCGGCCAAGACCCCGACAAGCTGTATCTGAACGAAGCGGAGAACTTGGAAGTGATGGAGCACTTCTGCATTCTCGATGGAGTGGAAGAGAGAATCCTGCAAAACTTTGCTCCTGCGGGGATCTAATTTCCGTTTGACGTTGCATGTGATGTCTAGTGTTGGTGTATATACCTGTCTTGAGGTCATCGCTGGCTTTGGATAGCATAAAGAATAGAATGTGCCACGTTTTTAAATAAGCCGCAATCTTGTGGATCTACATAATTTATTCCAGTGTTCTTCGATGATTCATATTGCACAATATCCATAAATCGTAGTAACTCATAACCAATCACTGTTGACGGTAATTAATCACATCATTCAAGATCCAGACTTCCCCATTATGGACCTTCTCCGCAATTGAATCGACTTCAATATTGCCAGGTTGGATCTATAGACAGTCAGTTACGATACCAACGACTCGGAGAGGACAAAACCTACAAAGATCTTATCACCCTCCTTCGTCCATTTCAACTTCTCCCCTGCAAGCGTCTCGACCTCTTCCCCAACTCTCCAGGGACTAGCAGGGATGAGGTGGGCCTCCACGAATCGCTGTAGATTCCGCTTTGCCCGATCTTGACCATCCTGCCCCTCATATGCATTTACCTCTCCGAACTTCTTGTAGTCCTCTGGATTCTCCCAGGGCTTCCGCGGAAGAGCCTGAACTGCACTGTTGCGTGGTGCTAGAACTGTAATGTTCTTGGATGCATCATTAAGGCGGTTGGCGACTGGCTCAAAGTCACGGGTCAACCGCGCAAAGATATTGATGCCCTTGGTCTTGGGCAGGACATCTGAGATGATAGGGCTACCGCTGTCTTTCGAACTCACATCCTCATCCGGAGCCGTCTTCTGTGGCTGGACAATACCAGGGAGTATCTTATCCATTATTGATCGATGCTCTTTGTGTTCGAGAGCTAGTGGCTGTTGACGTGAGGGGAAGGGATATGATAGGCCCCAGAGTGCAGTTGTTGAGCTAGCGAGAATAAATGTAAATAGAATAGATGTTGTTAGTCGATTAAATCCCATGCTGCGGGTTGGAGTCATCTTGCTGCCAATGACGCCGCATAGAGAAGCAGGTCTCACTACATCCATGACGCAACAGGCCTTGGCACGTGATGGGAACAGAGAGATAACGAAATCACCTGACCCTTATCGATAAGGGCATCCGGCCACAAGAAATTGGCCGATGCGATCTTGGTCTTGCTCCCCGCAATCTACACGTCTGGCGCTCCTAATTGATTCGATTGGTATCATGTCGGCTCTGCAGACCTTTATGCTGGTCGTGGACCACGACAAAGAAGAAGCCAAGCGCATTGCGGAGGGAATCGCGCACGGTATGCCAATTCGCCCCGCACCTGAGACCACTTCAAATCGGTGCATTACTAACGGGAGTGAATATAGATGTTGAGACCAAGAAGGCGACTCTGATTGATACCGTCCAATCTCTCGGCGAATATATTAACGACGAAGACCCGATTTTACGTGGAAAGGCGATTTCTTATCTTACGGCCATTATCCAAGCTCTCTCGCCGAAATACCTCTCGAGACAACAGATCCAAGTCTTAACTACATTCTTCTGTGATAGAATTGAGGATGGAGGTGCCGTTGATGGGTTGCAGGCCCTGCAGGGTCTGGACCGGTTTAACAAGTTTTTGGCTACCCAAGTAGCACAAGCGTAGGTGCTATACTTTTCGTTGCATGCAACATCCCTGTGTTCACCGGGCATAAAGCTTAACCCAATGATGACCAGTGCTGATTATTGATATAGGCTTTTCTCCAATTTCCAAGATCTCCAGTCTCGGTCTCAAACACAACGGTTCCACGTCTATCAATTGCTCAATGATTTGATGTCAAACCACCGCGGAGCTATGCGTGATATGGGAGATATCTCACTTCTGGGTGTTGTTGATATCATGACGGGAGAGAAAGACCCCAGGAATTTGATGATTGTTTTCTCGATCTTGAAAGTGGTTATGGTCGAATGGGACATCTCGAATCACATTGAGGTATGTGTAATGTCTTTTTCTTAGTCGTGAATTCCGCTAACACCAGACAGACCCTCTTCGACTCGGTATATAACTACTTCCCAATCACATTCCGACCTCCGCCCAATGACCCCTATGGAATCACCGCACAGGATTTGAAGGGTCGTCTTCAAGAATGTATCTCTTCGACAAGACATTTTGCACCCCACGCTATCCCCGCCTTATTGGACAAGCTTGATTCTACTTCTCCCAATGTAAAGGTAAGATTACCCAACAAACTATCATATCGAAGCTATCTAACAAATCTATAGAAAGATGCACTTAGTACATTGATCGCATGTATCCATTCATACGACCCCAACACAGTGTCCAAGTTTTCCATTACCATATGGGAAGTCCTCAAGTTTGAGATTCTCAATGCTCAAGAAGAGTTCTTATCTGAAACATCCCTCGAGGCTCTGCAAGCAATCGCCCAACGACTATCTGAAGGAGTTACTGAGGTGTCACAAGAATTGCCTCTTGCAAAGTACCTTCAGCCAATCACCAAGGAGTGCAACGAACAACTTCAGGAGCCTCAAAACAAGCAGGCCAAGCCGGCACAGTCGATCCTCAGTTGTGTCTCTGCTGCTTCGCCCGTTTCCTTTATCCTTGTGGTGCAAACAGTCGTACCTCCGATTTTCACACTTTACCAAGAAGCGGACGGAATCGTCAAACAAAGGGCACTGCTCGAAACTTTGAATGTCTTGTTCGAATCTGCTACAACCGTATTTGGACAGTGGACCACCCGAGGTGGTGAGGCCGCTATCGAGAACCCGCTACTGGAATTCAAAGACCAATTCTCGGACCTCTTTGGCCAGGCATTGATGGGTGCAGCTAAGGAAGAGGTTTCCTTCCGGGTGACTGCCTTGAAGGGCTTCTTGCGTCTGTCGACTTTGCGTCATTTCTTCCAGGAGAATGAGATTGGGCTTTTCGTGCAATACCTTGACGAAATCCTTCTCAAGGAGGAATCAGTGGGCCGGAATGACCTCAAGAAAGAAGCAATTGCTGCTCTTGCTGAGATTTCCAAGCACAAGCCCCGCCTGATTGTGGATATCACTTTCCCTGCGTTTGTGGCAACTCTGCCAGAGGAAGATGAAGGCTCGGATGCCCTGTATCTGCCGACACTCGAGACCCTTGCTCAGATCAGCGTCGAGAGGGACATTTTCGAGACACTTTTCCGTCGTCTGTTTAGCAAACTGTCTATTCTGCTGCATAAAGAGCAACCCGGGTCAGTTGCTTACCCACGTGCAATTCTCACCACTTTGCTTTATGTTATGCAGCAGAGAAATATGGAACAAGACCAGAGTGTGGATTTGTACTTCGACAAAGTTGTGGTTGGACTTTGCCGCGATGTCGCTGCGTCGGCATCTGGAAAGGCAAAGAACCGCATTCTCAACGATCCTACCGTGCTTGACACTTTGGGCCGACTTTGCAATCTCCTTGTGAGGTCTGTTTCCGTTCAGAAGCAGGAACAAGTAGCCGAAAATGTCTACAGCCTCTTCTCTGCAGCCGATGATTTTGTGCCTATTCCTTTTACTCAGACTACAAATGCGGACCAAGAACGTACGATCATTATCTCGACATACCTGCTCGGGGGAATATCCAAGGACTGCGGTAACAAAATCCCGCACACCAACCCAGACATGTCCGGTTTGCTGTTGGATCTGGTCCACCGTGCAGTCTCGAGCACCGAACCAGCAACACACCAAGCCTACCTGCGTCACCTGGCCTTGCTCGTCAACAAGTTCTTGTCGAAGCAGGATGTGACAATCGCCGAGAAACTCTTTGATTCTCTCCTCCAAAGCCAGGACACAGAGTCAAAGAGCCTCAACCCTGCAACTATCCGCACCATCTTCTGGCTATCCAAAGCCTTGATCCTCCGCCTAGCCCCCTCGACCACCCACATCCTGACCTCCCTCCTCGCTCTCCTCTCCTCCCCAGACCAGCAAACTAGCGCGACAGCAGCACAGGGCTTCTCCATAATCCTCGGCGAAGATGACATCCTCTCCGCAACCAATGGCGCTACAATCCGCCTCCTCTGCAGACAGCGCCTCTTCACCACAGTCATCCCCCTGATCTCATCTCGTATCCGCGAAGTGAACATCGCCGGCACAGATGACTCCGCTGCCGCCCCCAAAGCCCCCGAACACATCAAACCAGCCCACCTAACTGCCCTGGCGGGTATCCTCTCCACAATCCCCACAGCCCTGGTCATGCCAGAACTCCCCACCCTGCTCCCCCTCCTCCTGCAATCCCTCGACCTCCAGAACGCCGACTCCGTCGCCGTCCGCACAGCAACTCTTGACACTCTCGCCGTTATTATCCGTGATAACGGCGTCGTCGTCATCGACAAGTGCGGCCACGTCCAGAGTCTTGTCACGAGACTCCTCAAAACAACAGCTACAAACATCGGCCCTGGCGCGGTTAACAGCCCCCGTCTCCGCGCAGATGCTTTGAGATGTCTCAATCTCCTCGCTACGCACCAGGTGCCTGGCGCTGCAGCTAACGCGCGTGCGCCGCCGGGTATCTCGCCTCTCTTGCCTGTCAAGACTCAGGTTCTGAGGTCCTTGCGGGCGGTGCTTGATGATCCTAAGCGTGATGTGCGGAAGGCGGCGGTAGATGCTAGAGCTGCTTGGCTGCGTGGTGTGGATGATGCGCCGGAAGAGGAAGAATGATTATACTTGGTTTAAAGGGAAGAATATACTCGCATTAAGTTTAGAGGTTGTTTATTATCATACATTGAGCATAGACTACTGTTGGCGGACGTCGGGTTTTCCGGGCTCCCTCATTGATTTAATAGCAAAAGGAATGTTTAAATTCTCCAGCATGTACTCTAGGTGGTATCTCTAGATTGAGGATGGCTTCAGCATCAGAACACAATAAGTGTACTCCAGGGCTGACTTCACACGTGACGATCACTAATGTCCCTGGCGTGTGGGGCTTTCCTATTTGATCTGAACCCTTACATTTCCTTAGCATCAGATATGTCACGGAGAACCTTGGAAATTTATATGTGAGCATTATAACTTACAAACTTTACTGTCTCGACAATGCCGTATTCAGAATTTGACATATCTCAGAATGATTTATTATGCGTAATGGGGCATTGTTAGGTCCACGTGTTCGGGTCCTTCCAGGACCAGAATTATGAACTATCAATTGATATATCGCTACATCGACGCGCTCCTTGGGGCTGGATGATTCGGAAATTTGGAGTGGCATCATGCTGCATATTCTAGCCCAATTAGCTGGTATATAGCATCTCAGCTGGTCCCTAGGTTGTGACCTGCGATCGTCGATGCAATAGTTATGTAGGTCGCTAGCACTCAACATGGACAGCCCATTTTTGTACGTAATGGTGCAACACCGGCCTATAAAGGGGAAATGACGGCATGCAGAAGGATCTACCAGAAAAAGCAAAGAAATGACCTATCATAAACAACATCCAGAGGGTAACACTTTCGAATCTACAATACCAACTTCAAGTTGTATGGTTTACGTCAACTTACCCTATTACACGAACACGAATAATTTATTCTCCTTAAGCAGAGGCAGTGCAGGATTGGCAAATGCCAAAGCTTGGCCGTTCATTTCGAAAATGGAGCACTCTTAAATACTGAGAAGGTGAGTGACTTAGTCCAATCATTACGATGCGCGAATATAGTCTATTATATGTCGGAATGAGATCCAAAATATTATTTATTATGCGTATAAATGATAGTACAGTACTAAACAATTGACAGAAAAGATTGGTACCTCAAAGGGCACCAGACTTCCTAATAACCAGGGAAAGGGGGCAATACCAGAAAGGGTCTGGACCTTATCCCATTATTTGCTGTCTTTCAGAATTCCATTACCTTTTTCTAGTATCATAAGATACAATGAAGAACGACGAAATAAGCGCCGCACATGAGAATCCGAACGCCAATTGAAACGCTCGATGAAGCGCATCGAGATAGCAAGCGTCGCCTACTACGCATGTGTTCCCTGTGGTAACTGCATGCTGATTCAACCGAGCAGAAAAAACCGCAGTCGCGGCAGAAAGTCCGATAGTGCATCCCGTGGACCGAAAAGCGTAGTAGGCGGAGGTGACTGTGGCATGCTGGTCATGAGGCACGGCAGGAAGGAGCGCAAGAATGAGAGTGGTGACAGTGCCTCCCATACCGATGCCTTTACAGAGAAGATAGATCTCGGGTAAAACCCAATGAGTTTTCTCCGTCACAAACAAGAATCCGGCACCAGCGATGAGCATGAGGGCAGGCATGCTGTATTTGAATACGCTGTACCTTCCAGTAATCCCAACGATGACCCCGACTAGGGCAGATCCAATCCCCGAGCCGAGACCGTCTGGCAATAGATACAGGCCGGTCCGACTAGTAGAATAATCTAGCATCTGGAAATAGAGAGGAGCGAAGTAGATATTGGCATACGCAGCCATAGATGCGAACCATGCGGTCAGGAACACAGCCACCACAGTTGGTTGACGAAACATTGACATCGGTATGATAGGTTCCTTTGCCCAGCGCCATTCAATAAGCAGGAATACCGCCAGAAGTACCAATCCGAGGGGCACGGTGACGGCGAAAAGAGTCGTTACAATCCGAGTTCCCTCGTGGTTCAGACCGATGAGAATGAGGGCTAGGGATGAAACCAATGTTGCGGCGCCAGCAAAATCAACACGACTTAGCATCTCTTGAAGACTTTGTCCGTGTTGGCGGTGATCAGGCACGAAAATCGCCACGGCGATTCCCGCGATAAAGGAGATGGGAGCGATCCCAATAAATGCCCATCGCCAACCGAAGGCATCGTGAGTAGCTCCTCCGATGACGGCGCCTAGCCCCATGCCAGCTGTATAACATACAGAGCTAAGCCCTTGCCAATATCCGCGGCTCCGTAGAGGGATGTTATCTGATAAGATGAAAGTGCCGATGGAGATGCAACCCCCGCCACCGATCCCAGTTACGAAACGAGCAATGATGATAATGGGTTTCGAAGGAGAAAGACCGCAGATCAGATTTCCGATGGTGAACATAACAGATGCGAAACAGAAGGTTTCACGCCGGCCGAATATGTCACTCAACTTTCCGCTGAGTGGTTGTGCAGCCGTAAGACCGATCAGGTATCCGGTGCCAAGCCATGATACAAGTGAGGGAGATTTGTATTCGTTGGCGATGGTCGCGGATAGAGTGGAAGTAATGGTGCTATCTGCGGCAGCGAGGAAAGTGACGACCCAAGTAGAGAGAATCCCAACAACCACCGTGGGTTTTAAGCGTGTTTCGTCAGCAGGCTGAAGGAGTGAAGTCCGTTCCGTGACCATTATAACACCGCTCTTGGATATTTCGGAATGGAATTGTTTGTATGAATAGCTTTGACAAAACGGAGTAGGGAAAGCTGCGCTGACGAGTTTTCTTTCACCGTTCGACCGTCCAGGTGATACGTCAAAGAACGCAAGGATTAATGTGTGTTGGAATGTTCAAACCCAGTCGAAAATGACGTTTTTGCTTGTTTATATGCAAGGCCTGAACCTTGGAATTCTGAATTTGCGGCTGGGGCTTGGTTGGGTCGCTACTACGCCAATCAACTCGCCAATCAACTCGATGGTTCCCAGGAGCTCCGAAATTCGAGTGGCAAAGAACTATTTGAAGGCTTTTCTGCACAGACTTTTTCCATTATTTTTCGTGTTTAACAGCCTATAAGCTAATTATACAAGTCTCCAAGGTTGATCATTGCCCGATGAAATAGATCGAGGGCGTCCTGAAGACATTGGGAGTGGAGACACTAGTTTCGATATTCAGCTAAGCCCGTTCTTGATACTCTGTACCTAGGTACTATCTGCATACAAGTGGAGAGAATCTTCACTAGTTGCGCTTGAGATGTATATGTGGCGCTTTTGGATTGAGCTAGAACACCACCTTGCGATCCAAAGTGGTACAACGCCTACAATATATCTGGTCACACCGCAATTGATCTGTAGCTCGTTATGGCGTGGAGCTGAGCTAAACGATATTCCACTCTCAGGGTCATGGTCCACCTTTTCTCAAAGGGATGAGACATCAAAAGGGGAGATCTGGGGTACTTAGTATCTATACCCTAGATTAAACATCAGGTCAATCCCAGTCCCCCAAAGGTTCTTCATTCCCCCCCCCAAAATCTTCTTCGTCCAGTTTGTGTCACAAGCCTGTTGTAATTGTCTCGTTCCTGCATCATGGACTCCACATCTCTCCCACAATCGGTGCCTCTTGGTGAAGCAATTCCCCCGAACAGTCGTCATGTAAGTAGATCATTGGTCTTGGAAAGGCCTTGACTGATTATCTCAGACAATCCTCTGCTCATTGCCAACCATGAAATCGATGAATGCGCTGGCTGCAGGTGAAGACTGGCTCACTTCACAACTCAAAACTCAATACCCCCGGTGAGTATAGTGATCAATCCTTATGACTTTGATTACTTCTCTGATAATGTATAGATTCTTCTTCACCACGGAGGTCCGAGAGCTAACTGAGAGGATCTTGGAACGTCTCGGCCTTGCCGGGGTCGATGGAGTTTCCTGTATGGTCCTTTGGTCACTTCCTAGCGTCTCTCGGTGTGAGAGAGCAATCCGAGAAGCAGGCGCCCCGGGCGATGAGGTAGTTCCTGTGCGATTTTTCCTGCCTGAGAGGCTTTCCTGTGAAGCTTCGTGGTTGGAGATTCATGCCATAATTTATCCAACTCAGTATTTCGGTGCAGCTTTTACAAACTGGATTAACACTGGAGACGGAATGTCCCCTCGCCACGCCGAATTTTGCCTCCCTGGGTTCGATTACCTGCAGTCCCACTCATCTAAGCCTGCGTTCTGTACTGTACCCCCTAAAACATTAGTCGTTAAGGGGGAGCAGATTCCGGTGTTGCTTACATCCGGAACGGTCGAAGAGGATCGTATCAAACAAGATATCGCGACCCTTCTTCAACCAGACGACCAGGACCAAGCAATCCCATCACCCAATGATCTCTTTTTATATCCTGGTGGAATGTCCGCCATCAATGCGGTTGCTCGAGCTTTGGGTAATCTGGGTATCAACTCCGGTGTCTTCGGTTTTGGGTGAGTCTCAATCTACGAAATGAAGGATTGCCTTTCTGACATGAAAGCAGTTGGCTGTACACAGAAACGGTTAAGATCCTCGAGCATCGCTGGCCAGATATTGAAATCTACAAAAAGTCTGGGGATGAAGAGCTCGATCGCCTCGAAGCATCCCTAAAATCTGGGCGGCAAATCACCGCCCTATGGGTCGATGTACCTTCGAACCCAATGCTTATCACACCTGATATGCCCCGACTTCGTCGCCTAGCAAATGAACACCACTTCTTGATTTTGATCGACGGCACTGTGGGCACATTTGGAAATGTTGACCTCTTGCCCTATGCGGATGTGCTTATGTCTAGTCTGACTAAGATGTACAGTGGATACGCCAATGTACTGGCGGGCTGGTATGTCAAATTGTTCTTCCTTTATTGCAACTAGTTTTATTGACTTCTAGTCTAAAGTGCGGTCGTAAACCCCCGGTCATCTTCTTACGAGAAATTACATCGGCAATTGACTGTCTCCTATGAGAAGACACTGTTTCCCGGAGATATTGCCGTCCTTCACGACAACTCTAGGGATTTTGTCCACCGTGTCCAAGTTACCAACCGAAATGCTGAAATTATCGCCGCTAAGTTGGCTGCTCATCCTGCTGTTGAGCGAGTCAACTATCCAACCATGACGACCCGGCCACAGTACGAGCGCATCCGCCGCCGCGATGGGGGGTACGGTCATTTGCTGAGCATCATCTTCCGAGACAACGAAACCGCTCGGCGGTTCTATGATGGAGTGGATATCTTCAAGGGTGGCAGCTTTGGAACCATCTTTACACTTTCAACTCCATTCGCCCAGTTGGCAACGGATGCAGATCGGGGTCGTTTTGCAGAGGCAGGTATTCCAAGCCATATTGTTAGAATCAGCATAGGGATGGAGGATATAGATGCCCTTGTGGATACCCTTTTCGGGGCCATCGAAATGGCTATGATGAGAGACTAGGTGGGAATGGCCTATGCCGTAATGTCTACCTTCCTCAGAGAATCAAAAAGTATTTCTTATTTGACTGCCTGTCGATATTTTCCACAACCTTAGAACCACACGTCTCTGATGCTCTATATTGTTATCAACCAAAACATCACTGAACCATCCGCAGTACACTTCATCAAATGGAAAATCATCAATACAGTCAAACAACTGCCTCATCTCATCACCATCTCCCATCATCGCCCAGAGATCACGGAGCGTATATGTCCAACATTTCATTCAGCCCCGAAATTTGTCATACTGATATGTATACGGGAATTCTTGTCGACAGATGTTATTGATGATTTCACCTTGGTCCCCAATACTGCAGCAATGATAATGAAGGTTATCACTGTTGGCACCGCGATTTCACTAATGACACCACGCTAGTGGTTAGTCACTCTTGGCAGTCAGTTTTCAATACGAGTGCCGTTTTCTATGGTACTGCCTTAGTAAAAAAAAAACACAGCCCCCGAACAACCCCAGCCACAGAGTACTTACTTGTTCAGGTGGTGTTCAGGTGGTGCTCAGTGAGTATAATCAGACTGCCCAGTGAGCAAATCACAGCGCTCAGGCCGCGCTCAGTTCTACCCAGTGAGCAAAAAGCAGCATGGGGTGAGCACTAAAACGGAAAGGGAAAGCCAAGACCTGTCTATATGACTGCAGGGCTGCGAGGCTGAGCTTTTGTCAAAACATTAACCCCGCCCCTAAGTCCACAACGACAAAATCTATCCCCATGAACTGTTTAATTTCTTATTGCATACTAGAAACAGTCTGATGGCTCTTCAACTGCCCCCAAGAGCAGGAGCGCAGGGGGCAGACCCTACACAATCCCTCAATGCAGCCTTGGCGAATTTCCAGAGTACTTTGACAGAGGAGCAAAAAAGAGAATTTCAAAAAAGCACCACCACACCGGATATTGCGAGCGTCATTGAGTTTGTCGCGGAAATCGATGCTAGAAATAGTAGCACGACGAGGAGGTGCGTGGCTCCACGGCTGTGTACCTTCTTGGAGGCAACGCAGCAGTTCACCGGTGTTGTGGACACATTTATTAGCTCCAATCCGATAATCGCCGCCCTCGTCTGGGGAGGGATAAAGACTGCTATCCTGACGGCAAGCAATGTGGCCTCTTACTTTGACAAAGTCACGAGCATGATCATGCGTATCGGCAAATTTTCTCCGACATATCAAAAGTTTGGCCCACTCTATCCCGACTGCATTGGTCTCCAACGCGCCCTTTGTGATTTCTACGCTATCATCATCAATCTGTGTGTCAAGATCATCGAAGTCTCCCGTCGAACCGCCCTTAAGCAAACTCTTTCGTCCATACTAAATCCCTTTGAATCCGAGTTCAAGCCATTCCTGGATCTGCTAAATGAAGCTACACATAAGATAGACCTGGAGGTGTCACTCGCATCAAAACAAGCAGACAAAGAAGCAAAAAAGCTGCTAGAATATGAAAGTCAACAGAATTCAACATTCCGACCTTTGGCCCGAAACTTCTTCCAAATATCACTGAAACAACAAGCAGAGGCAAACGAGAGGCGAATGAAACTGAAAAAAAGTAAAATGGCGAAGTTAAAGACATGCATTCGAAACAACCTTTCTCCTATCGACCATGACCGTCCTCTGAGGCAGATCATGAAGCAACGGGTCCCAACCACAGCTGAGTGGTTTCAGAAAGAGTTGGTCTTTGATAAGTGGAAAGATGATCCGCAAACCGCAATGCTCTGGTGTTTAGGCACAATAGGCATGGGGAAGACAGTGCTTATGTCTAATGTGGTGGATCAGTTACGGTTACATGCGGCCCGCAAGAGCAATGAGATCGTATGCTACTACTTCTGTCGCGTGGACAATGAGGCAACTTTATCTGCGAGGAGCATTCTTGGAAGTCTTGCTCGCCAAATCCTCGATACCCAGATTGAGCAAAGCGAATACGAAACTCTACTCTCCTTACAGGAGAACACCCGGGATCTTAGCACGACCGACGTCATTCAGTTCTTGTCATCTCATCTGGAGGCTGATGAGGGTAAGAAGTACTATGTTGTCCTGGACGGACTGGACGAATGTGATGGCAGTCAGGTTCAAGCGGTGGCACAGGCTATGGTTGAGCTCTGCAGCAAATGTATTGGTTTCAAAATCCTCTGCGCGGGCCGACCTGGTCTTGAAAAACGGTTCAAGTCGACCGCACCGCAGTACATAGTCATGGTGAATGAGCAAAAGGTCAAGTCGGACATGGATCACTATCTTACCCAGACGTTGGAAAAGTGTTTGGACGATGAGGTTTTGATTCTTGGGGATTCAACAATTTTCAACAAGATATACAGTACCTTACGGGACAAATCTGACGGAATGTAAGTGTTAACGCCGCCTAACCGAAGACATATATCAAGCTTAGGCTATATAACTACGAGATCCTAGATACATTGCTAACAGACTTGAAAAAACACAGGTTCCTTTGGGCAAGTCTTTGTATTGAAGAGCTTTGCGCACAGAATTGTGATCACGATATCCTGGAAGCACTAAATCATCTTCCACACAGCTTGGCTGAGTTCTATGATCGAAAGCTTCGTCGTGTTCGAGAGGGAAGGGCGGCCGAGCAGGCAATGAAACTACTACAATATTGCGGGACCGTGAAACGGCCATTATCAGTCACGGAGTATCAAGAAGCCCTTAGTCTTTCCCTTGAACAAAAGACCTTTGATCACGGAAAGGTCCCCAACGACATGAATAGGGTCGTCAATGGTTGTTGCGGATTAACATTCGTTGACGAAGAGGAAGATACTATACACTATGTTCATCGTAGTGTGAAAGAACATCTTTTTACCACGAACGGTCCACACACAGCGCAATTCGAGATTGCAAGCGTCGACCGGAATTTTGGGTTTCTTTGTATGATATATCTGGATTTCACCGACTTCAAGCGCCAGTTAGCGAAAGTTCACAATGGTTCCAGTATTCCTATCAAGCCCATTCAGCTCGGTACCAGTACTCTACCAACCCGCTCCTTTAGCAGAGCTACCAGTCAGATATCCCGGAGGCTTCTTTCCGGCCATCGCCAGCTACAGCATTTCAGCGCTCGAGAGGTAGAGAGAACGGCGCAGGATATATTGGGAGATGTGACTTCTTCCCAGCTGGAGCTAGAGCTCCAAAAGCAAGGGTTTCAGTTTCTCAATTATGCCAAAGCTTACTGGCTCAACCATCTGACCGACTTGACTCCGGATATGAACAGTACTATGTGGCGATTGTTTTGTCGGTGCATAGAAGGCGATGATGTTACTGCATGCAGACCATGGGAGTCGGAGGAGCAGACCCACACAAAGGGAAATGAGAACCCAGAGGCTATACAATGGTTATTGGCCCATGAACATTATGCACTACTTTTATACTACGCAAGACATCAGCCTCACGTCGTATCCGAAGATGCGAAGGATGAAATCCTTCGCAGCGCCGGCATTGACAATCGCTATCGATACACTGAGATGCTCGTCCGCCTTGACAATACCGTGAGCCTCTTGAATAATGGATTGTCATATGCTGCGATAGATGGATGCATTCATTCCCTAGCGGTGTTGCTCCAAGCAGGTGCCCAAATTGATTCCCCAGTAAATGGGATAACAGCCCTCCAAGCGGCAGCGGGAGAGGGTCACCTTGGGGCGGTGCAGGCACTACTAGCAAAAGATGCAGACGTCAAAGCACCTGGCAAATATGGCCGGACAGCTCTTCAAGCGGCAGCAGCAGGAGGCCACATTAACGTGGTGCAAACGCTTTTAGTGGCAAAAGCAGATGTCAACGCATGTTCTAGTGAATTTGGCCAGACAGCTCTCCAAGTGGCTGCAGGAGAGGGTCACCTTGGGGCGGTGCAGGCACTACTAGAAAAAGATGCAGACGTCAATGCACCTGGCAAATATGGCCGGACAGCTCTTCAAGCGGCAGCAGCAGGAGGCCACATTAACGTGGTGCAAACGCTTTTAGTGGCAAAAGCAGATGTCAACGCATGTTCTAGTGAATTTGGCCAGACAGCTCTCCAAGTGGCTGCAGGAGGAGGTCATCATGAAGTAGTGCAGACACTTCTAGCAGCCAAAGCAAACGTCAACGCATCTCCTGCTAAAGATGGCTGGACAGCCCTCGAAGCGGCCGCAAGAGGAGGGCACCTTGAAGTGATACAGACACTTCTAGCAGCCAAATCAGATGTCAACACATCTCCTGCTAAAGATGGCTGGACGGCCCTCCAGGTGGCCACAGAACGAGGGCACCTCGATATAGTGCGGATACTTCTAGCAGTGAAGGCAGACGTCAACGTATCTCCTGCTAAAGATAGCTGGACAGCCCTCCAGGCGGCCGCAGAAGGAGGGAACCTCGATATAGTACAGACACTGCTAGCAGCCAAAGCAGACGTCAACGCATCTCCTGCTAAAGATGGCTGGACAGCCCTCCAAGCGGCCGCGAGAGGAGGGCACCTGGAGGTGGTGCAGACACTTCTAGCAGCCAAAGCAGACGTCAACGAATCTCCTATTGGCCATAATGGCCGAACAGCCCTCCAAGCAGCAGCAGAAGGAGGCCACCTCGATATAGTGCAGACACTTCTAGCAGCCAAAGCAGATGTCAACGCATCCCCTGCTAAAGATGGCTGGACAGCCCTCCAAGCGGCCGCGAGAGGAGGGCACCAAGAAGTCGTGCACACACTTCTAACAGCCAAAGCAGACGTCAACGCATCTGCTATTGGCCGTAATGGCCGAACAGCCCTCCAAGCAGCAGCAGAAGCAGGCCACCTCGATATAGTGCAGACACTTCTAGCAGCCAAAGCAGATGTTAACGCATCCCCTGCTAAAGATGGCTGGACAGCCCTCCAAGCGGCCGCAAGAGGAGGGCACCTGAAAGTGGTGCACACACTTCTAGCAGCCAAAGCAGACGTTAACGCATCTGCTATTCGCGATAATGGCCGAACAGCCCTCCAAGCAGCAGCAGAAGGAGGGCACATTGTAGTAGTGCACATGCTTCTAGCAGCCAGAGCAGACGTCAACGAATCTCCTATTGGCCATAATGGCCGAACAGCCCTCCAAGCAGCAGCAGGAGGAGGCCATCGTAGGGTAGTGCAGACACTTCTAGCAGCCAAAGCAGACGTCAACGCACCACCTGCTAACTACAATGGCCGAACAGCCCTCCAAGCAGCAGCAGGAGGAGGCCATCGTAGGGTAGTGCAGACACTTCTAGCAGCCAAAGCAGACGTCAACGCACCACCTGCTAACTACAATGGCCGAACAGCCCTCCAAGCAGCAGCAGAAGGAGGTCATCTTGAAGTAGTGCAGACACTGCTAGCAGCAAAAGCAGATATTGATGCTGAAGCTTTTGGCCGAACAGCTCTCGACATGGCACAATTCGAACAGTACACTGAGGTAGTGCAGGAATTGCTAGCAGCAGGAGCTAAATACCGGCAGCACTGATAATTCCTCTGATAGTGCCTCTGCTAGTGGATAGGATGGTCAAACCGGCAGGAGGCCGCCTTGAAGTGGTGGAGATATTGAAACCGTCTGGGACGAAAGGATAATTTGCTGTATTGACAATGATTTATTCATGCAATGCAGTGTCCCCTTTCCACTTGATATAATTTATTAAGAGTACAGTAGTCGATTCGCTGAGCGCGTTGTAGCCGGCTGCTACATCAATACACCTAGGCATAATATAACATTCATTTTTGCATACCAGCTCTATATCAGCTTTGAACCCAGTTCATTTTATGAACTGAAATAGTCACGAGCTACAGATATATATTTACTAAACAACCGAACTACACAAATCCATTAACCACAGGGCGATTCTTAAAAACTCAAACAGTATTTTTTTTATTTTTGTGTTATGTTAAATGCCACTTCATGTCGTCCGGGTACATTCACGAACCCATAAAGACCCTAAGAATCAAACGACAACGACAAGAATACATCTGTCCCATTTCCACCCCAACCCCGGAGACCCATCTTCATCCTCCCTATCTTCTCACCACTTGTGCTTTTCCTTGATCCCAGCTGGCGGAGCCCAGGGCACTAATTGTTTCCCCAAGGACGCAGGCGAGTCCTTGACCGTACCTGTACCACCCTGGCTGCGGTCATTCGAGGTGTTTGTACGCCGATCAAGACTGGCAGGACCTCTGTTCCAGTACCCGACAGCATCGATTTTCTGCACGACAGTTTTGGCAAGTTGGAACATTGCTCCAATCCCCGAATGGCCAACTTCGGCTCCGAGGGTACTCAGCTCCTGGTTCGCAGTGGAGGGAATGACATTTGTAATATCTGCACCGAGGAGATCTGTCGCACACCAGGACTCATTGCGATCACCAGGTTCGAGGAAGGAATTTGATTTCATGATGTCGTCCACTTTGCTGCTGACAATGGAGGCTTGCCACCACTGTTTTCCATCCTTGACCATTTTCTCAAGCGGGGCGTTTTGCAAAACCATGATACCTGGATCTAGGATAGAGGGGGTGGCAAGGAGTTCTTGGGTTTCGCTGATTTGGAGAAACAAGTCCTTACTCTTTGCCGAGCGGTAAGGGTGACGACTCCATCGTTCCATGAACACCTTCTCGATTTTGATCTTTGACGCAGGCGGAAGACGGACCAGAATACGGAGATGTTTATTGTTTGGTTCTATCCGGATGCTTTTCGCCATCGCTCGTGCAGCTTCATCAAGCTCAGGGTCAGCACCAGTAATGTATTCGATAAAGCCTTGTACCCTGGCAGCTGCATCCCAGACTTGGGAAGGGAAACTCAAGTGCACCGTGCCTAGGGAGACCTCAGGATAGCGAATCATAGCATGTCCATATTCATTGACTGAGATAACGATGGTTCTGTTCGGACCAACGCGGCACCAGAACTCGTACTTTACGCCTCGGTGGCTGTAATTTTGGTCGAACAGACGAGATTGGTTGGCCTCCAAATCGATGAGGTAGTCAATGTCCATAGGAGACGACGTCAAGCGCTCGAAGAACGAGGTTGGAGGCGGTGTCAAGTTGTTCTTAGAAAAGAACAGCTGGTGAACCTCCCTGTAGCTCATCTCCCGCTCCTTTGTTGAAGCTGGCAGACTGGGCATGAACATAAGACCGAACTGGAATTGAAGGCTCAACGTTCCAGGAAAGCTGCGGACTGCATCAAGAATTGGTTGTAGGAAGCGAAACAGAGACTCTGTTGAGTCATGAACGAGCTTCTTTTCTTTTAATGATTTCACGACCGCCTTCGTGGGAAAATCAATGCTTTTTGGCTGTGCATGTGTTGACTTAGATACTGTTCGTCGGTGCCAGAGATTAACAATGGGACCTTGAACCTTTCCCTTGTTCTCTGCTTTGGTTTCAGTGTTTTCCTTTCGCTCCCGGGCATTAGCAGTGTGAACTTCGATCTTTGCCCTTTTCACTACTTTGGTCACCTCATCCACCCAATGAAAAGCCTTGTCGGGAGGCCGCTGATGGAACATTGTCTCGCGGAATTCTCTTGTCTGAGTCTCATCTGAGACAGCCAGATTTTCGCCAACTTCTGTTTCCGCATCTTCCTCCTCGATTTTGGAGTCGGATTGTTGCGAAGAGACATTACTCGAGCGAGGAGAAAGCATCTGAGGTGAGATATCAATGAGGTCTGGGTGAAGAAACGGCACCTTCTCAACCTCCCGACCAGGGCTTTGGCGTTGCTGAATACCACCATGCGGAGCAATTTGACGCGAGGTAGAAGACAGAGTTTGAGGCGTAGGATCAATTAGGCTGGCATCAAGGGGCATCGAAATCGCCTCAATGCTAGGAATTTCTGGCGCAGGATTGTCCTTGATCTGCTGGAGCAGATATTCTAATGCTACTTCATCGGCCTTGCTGCGGAATTCAGGAGCCTGTTCAGGTTTCTGTTCGTCTTCACGTACGTCACTCCCCTTGTAAGAGCCAGCAACCTCCGAATCAGGCAATGACACACCTGTAGCGAGCCCTAGTTGAGCAGGCTCGCTAGCAGCAGAGGCTGGAGTCGTCTCCCGGAGAATCATCGGATCTTGCGTTGACTCAGGACAAGGAGAGATGCTCTGAGTTAGCCGAGGCTGCGTAGTTGTATCATGGATATTGGGCGTATCCAAAATATCATCAGTTTGAGTAAAAGTGGTAGCCTCGCCATGCTGGAATTTGTCATGTTGAACACCTGTAGACTGGTCTGGACCGCTTGATGGGACTGTAGCTGGCGGATTAAATGCAACAATGTGTTGGAAACCACTATCCAGGCTCTTCACTTCGCAATCAAGATCAATGAGAGGGCCGAGGTCTTTTGTGTCCTTTTTGCTGAGATCCAGCTGAGTGGATGTGGTGCTTGGGTGTTTTTGACCAGTTAATTTTGGCTTGCTGGATGCTTCCTCCATTTTGGGTTCCCTTGAGGTCTTGGCAGACTCAAGCATTAGCCTTATCTCCCCCATCACTGAATCGACACTTCGCCCTTGTGTTGTATTCACCTGTAAATCCACTGCCTCGGGTACGCCAAGAGGCTGGGCCCTGTCGACTCTTGGAGAACTAGAGCGAATTGGCTGGCGCAGAGTGCTAGTCGGCTTCTCTTCTTTGTTGGCTGGAGGGGAAGCCAAACCAGCTGCATGTGACTTGTCTTCAGACTGTTTGGATGTGGCACCCGGATTGGTGGATAGAACTGGGGGGCATGGGGTGTCAATTGATTTCGGTTCTTGGGTAGAGGTAGAATAGGTAGAAGCCACAGGACCGGTTGCCTTAGACCTTGTTTCTGATTGTTTGGAACCTGCATTGGGAGCAGTGGAGTCAGCCGCGCTACGAACAATCCCGACGGCTCCTTGTTGAGGGACTGAGACAGACGAACCGGCTACCTGTTGCTCCCTCATTCTCTCCCTATAGCTGAGTCTGCCAAACAGGGAGGTAATTCCACGAGGGGTGTCTGTCGGCTTCTCTTGTCGAGGCTGGCTAGAGGGTGCTACAGTTCCATCTGGTCGCATAACCACACGTCCCTTGACGCCTGCAGGATTGGGCTTGAATGGGCCGGACTGTCTCTGGTCCCGTGGTGCGGAAACGCTGGACCCAGGTGGAGGCTTGGACCCAACAATCTCAGGGGAGGTAGGCTCATCTCCCAGTGGTGTCTTTGCACGACTATCAGTTGCCAAGGGCCGTTTAGCGACACCCCGAGAGATCCATTTGTCGACATCCTTTGCCTTCCCAGTAGAGAGATAGGGGTGCTGACCATCGCTCCTCTCAGGAGAGGTCTCACTTTTAGGCGGGAGATGCCGATCAATTCCCCCTAGGAGGGGGTCGTTTTTCGGACCTATCTCTGGAAAATGATAGTCTTCCCAATCTCGAGTAATGCTCGTTTCCTTCAGGGCCACTTGCGGCGGGTGCCGAAGTTTGCGAATTGGACGGAATTCGTTCGCCAGCTCGTCGAATTCACAAACCACCAGAGTCATTATCTTTGGGAGACGAAGAGAGGCATTTCGGTCAATTAGAATACGCCACAATGCAGTGGCACTGATCTGTGCATATGTCATGACGCGAAAGGTAGCGTTTTCCCGTTTTGGAGTAAGGATGATCAGCCCTCGGTTTTGGTTCTCAATGAGATCCTAGAAGATATATATTAACATACAGGACTTATAAAACGAAGAATTTGGACTATACCAAGCACTCTTCAAGGGAGTCGAGTATCTCCATTGCCTCCTCGATGTTGTCCATGTGTTGTGCAGAAATACGGAGCCCTCGGGCTCCCTGCACTGTAATTTGTGTTTCTGTCATTTCGGAAATTCGACGTAGGAGAGGGCCCGAGTCATGAGAGATGGGACCCAATCCCACCTGCGAGGGATACCAGAACTTGACAACGGGTCCATCGCTAGTGGGTTGTGTCGGTATAATTTCCTCCACTAGGGTTTCCACCCCTGGCTGCGCATCGCTTCCGTAGCCAAGAAGGGGATTGGGATCGAAGTAGGTCGAGATCGGAAGTTGCCGAACTCTCGGCATCTTGAGTAGAAGAGACATTAGTACAATATAACTAGCGTGCTGAGGAGGCCTTGAAACATACCTCGAGTAGATCATCATTGCGATGCTCTTCGATATAGGTTGCAAGCAGCGATGTGATTTCCATATCGAATTCATCATCGAACTGACCAGTGACAATCAAGAACTAGGTAGGATTAGCAAAGCCACCATTATAATAGTACACAAAGAACTCACATGCTTATCAGCTTGATATTGGACCTTGATCGAAGCACCGGGATTCAACTTCCTATAAAAGAGTCAGTTCTGATCAATATAAGTGTACATATTATCATACTTGAGCTTGTCTCGGAATTCTGAAATCTATATCGAGTTTGGTCAGTCCCGGCCATTCGGAATGATAAGCATGCGGGTGTTAGGATATAAACTTACCCCTCGGTCCTCCAGTGACCACATTGAACTCAAATAAAGAGTCCGGCTATTAGCCATCTTGAATTGTATTTTGGGGAGCTATGGGTGGATAGGTGTGACGATGCGGACTTGAATGGAGATGGACGCAAATGAATCGGAGTCGGAAGGGAGTCGATTAGAGACTGTGAGACGGATGCAAATGGATTGGAGACAGATTTTTTGGGGCCATCAATCGATTTGAAGACGTGAATTGGTTTGAAACATGTATGAAGAAAGCAATTGAGCAAGAGGTAGGTTGATTGGCCCCGGGATAGAGACAATCGATTAAGTAAGAGGCAGGTGAAGGCAAATCGATTACAGAAGGACTGGGTGAACAGCACCCAGACAATCGATTTGACGAAGCACGCTGTAGTTAACACTTTTGCATATGAGGCGAAGATGAAGACGAAGATGAAGAGGCGGAGGAGAGAGCAAGAAAGAGGAAGTAGAGGTGAAATAAGAGAGTCAAATGAGTTAAGTCTCCTGTTATGGCAGCCACGATGTTCAATCCTTCGCGAATGGAAGGAACAACTAGGTACTATCGTATCTATCAGCTTAGAAGTCAGTAGCAAGCGATGGACGATGTGAACGCGCGGTGTTATCTTATATCAAAGACAACGAGATTGGATTACAATAATGAAAGATGGGGAGGAGTACATATAGAACAAATCAAGCAAAAGTCGAAAGAGTATAAATTTGTGAGTTGCAAAATAACCACCCATAACATCTAGGCAGAAGGGAAATATGTAGCCACTCTCTTTAATGGTCCTCTGAACATGAGCAAGAAGCAAGACTCGTCACCATGTTCATCACGGTGTAATCATATCCAGGTAAAAATATGCAGGTCGTCAAGCGTCATATCTAACAAGGGGGGTAACAGTAACAGTACAACGAGGAAAGGAGATGAAAATGCAGGTGAAGGTAAGAATAGAAACAAGAATACAAAAACCAAAGGGTAACACGACGGAATTGAGCTCTGCCACGGGTATCTGCTGCAAAGGGAAATGAAACGCCATGCACCGGCCAAGAATGGTCTATGAGAAATGAAGAGGAGTGGTTGGCAGGGAGTGGGTTGTTGAGACATAGGATCGAGTGGTGAAATCGGGATGAAATAATGTTTTTGGAAGGTGGTCGTGGCGTTAATTTGGCGGTATGTTTTGGGGGAACTGAGCAGAGAGCAGAGGGAAGAAAGATGGGCGTGGTGATAGACAATTCGCATGGTTAATGATGGAGGTTGACACAAACAGCCGACGATGAACAAAAGACAAAGCTCGAATCAATCACTGGGTTTCCGACTTTCATTGAGCCGGATCGCCCACTTCATTTCTGTCTCGGTCTCCTTGACCTGAGCAAGGACACCGGCGATCATATCGTTGTTGGACCTGGCCGACTCAATCGTCTCACGGAAGTCGTTATCCTTCATTTCCTTATACGCGGAGTGCTGAGCGAGCAGCTTCTCATAAGATTCCTTGAGGGTGTCGAATTCCCTGTTCTGCTGATCCGCAATAACCTCCAGCCGCTCGGTGGAATGTATATGTGTTTTCTGCGCGTTGGCGATAGTCGTGAACTCGGCCCAGATGGCATTGATGCGTTTTGCCAACTCTGCCTTGTCGCGTTTTGTCGCGCTAGATAGCACCTCGTACTGTGTCTCGTGGTGCTTGGCGATCTCTAGTGACCGGGCTTGTTCGCGATTGTGGTTCTCGCGCTCCTCGCGCATAGTATGGTTGGTCTGGTTTGCGTCCTTTTCCGCGTCCTGCCGCTTGCTGCGCTCATGCTGGAGCTCCGTTCTTAGCTCCTCCAGCTTCCGGTCTTTCCGTGCAATTGAGTTGAGGTTGGTCTCGTTGACTTGCTCGAGGTTCCGTAGGCGTTCGTTCATGTTTTGTTGCTGGATCTTGTAGGCCTCGTTGGTTCTTTGGTACTCCTCCGCACGGGACTTGTAGAGTGTGCATTCACGCGTTAGACGTGCTATTTCCTCCTGGAGATTGTGGATAACACGTCCGGATTTCCCTGTCGCCGCTGCATGGCCAACGGCTGACCATTCAGATGTGGGGGCATCGCTATTATTCGTTTCGGCGGGGTTCGCGGAACGGTTCGAAGGGTTCGAAGGAGACGAGGAGGCTCGATTGTAGCCTGGAGTACGCGGATTGTAAGCTTTGAAAGTTGAGGGGTAGGAGCGGAATCACCAACCATTCTGCCCTTCGGGGGCTGATTCATCGTCAAGGAATCCGTTATGCTGGTGCATATTCAATTGTGTGTCCACATGCGGGAGATTGACTTGTGGTGCTTCTGCACGGATAGGGGGGTCAGCAGCAATCGGTATAAGATTTTTGCTAGGGCTGAGACGCTTCATGACCCGTTTGAAGCCCCCCATGGTGACCGCCCGCGCCTGTCATGAGGAACCAGGGAAGAGCAAGATGGGAGCAAAAACCAGTAGACCTGTGAAGGGAAAGGCTCATACCAGTATTAGAAGCCAATTGAGCAAGATGTGAGGTCGTTGTCTTATGATTCCGCTTATTCATCTAGACATCGCAAGGGAGGCCTCTGATCAATAAAGGCGCTGTCTCATGCAATAGTCAAAAGATCATCAAAGACTAAAACAAAATGATCCTGCAGAATATTCCAAAAGAAGTAGCGGTAAGAAAAGGTGAAGTTGTGAAAGATCAGTCGATCTTTGGTTCTTTGTGTTCCAACTCCGCGTCTGTCAGGGAACGGCGCTAGCGGGGAACGACAGGTCTTGTTTTCTTTTCTTTTTCTTCGTGTTTTGGTCTTTTTGTTTGATGATGCATGTATGCATGTCAGATTAATGGAATATGCTGAATATAATTGATTACTTCCTCAACGCCTCAGGTCACCTATATATCAATGATATCCAGGGGTATTCTATATACAGGAAGTTATACCATTTTTCCATAACTCCACCTTAACACCAAGTCCAAGAACAAGACCAACGACGCCAAAACCGATGAATAAACTAGAGCAGATAGGCCAAGAGGCCGGCAATACCCATTACCAATTGTACGGAGTATTGCGGGACAGAAGCACCACCAGTTTGCGAGGTTGCGGTGGAGGATGCTTGTTTGCCATTAACAACCTCAGTTTCAGTGGCTGTCAGGCTATCGGTTGAGCTGGCAACGGCTGAACTGGAAGGACTGCCAGATGCGCTGGCGGAAGAGCTAATGAGGGCCTTGCTGGTAGTACTGGTCATCGTGGTCTGGGTTGTTTGGGTTGCCTCGGTGGTACCGCCAGTGGTCGAGGTGCTAGGGGCGGAAGTAGTGTCGGTAGTACCGGTGGTAGTACCGGTGGTAGTGCCAGTGGTAGTGCCAGTGGTGGTTCCGGTGGTGGCTCCGGTGGTGGTATCGGTGGCTGCAGCAGTAGAAGCGGCAGTCCCAGTCTCGGACGTGATATCCTTCGCCTCAGGAACATCAGCGGCGGGCTTCCCAGCTGACTTCAGCAGAGCGGTATAGTTAGTCTGGTCTTTCTGCAAGATCTGGAAGGCATAGGTATCGCCGCTCTTGACATCGCTGTCAGGCGTCCACGTGAAGGAGCCGCCCTTGCTGCTGGTAGTGATGGGCTTGACATCTTGCAGGGCACCGGAGGAACCTTGGCGAAGGAGGATGGTCACAGGCTAAAGGGAGTCAGTTTTGTTATGATTCAGCATCAGGGGATATCCGTATTACCAGATCAGGATCAGCGCCAGTCCATGTAAGGGTAACCGGCTTGCCAGGTTGGAGGGGGTCCTTGGGCCAGGAAGTGAACGATAGAGGGTCGGCGGCGAGACCAAGGGACACGAGGGAAGCCGTTACGGCAATGAGACTCTGAGAGAAGTGCATTGTAAGGAAAGAAAGTCAAAGATAGTTAGGGTTTAAAGAAAGTGAGGTGATATTCGCGAACTAGGTGAGCTTGTGATGGAGAACGCGATACAACTCTAACAACTTCGGTGGCGCATCGCGATTCTTAACTGACGACAAACATTGCCACGGTCTTTCCCAGGCCCACAGAAATGAGTATGAAAGCCGCCTGTTGGTATTCTAACGCTGAGACCCAAGGGCATCATGGGAGAATGTTGCATTCCGATGGCCCTAATAGTGAAGCATCAATACGTTACATTACCTAAGAAAGCATGTAGTCTCCCTTGTGTGGGGAATACCTGCTAGCTAGCATTGTAAATTCCCGCGAAAAGATTAAATCAAGACTATGTCTGAAGATATTTACAGGGTTTCATGGCAAGAGTATGGGGGTTGCTCTCATTCAGTACGTTTGAGCGTAATGCCTGGGTGGCTGCGGCGAGGCTTCATTTCTCTCATAGTGGCTGATAGCCCATGAGAGTGGTTAGCGCATACAACGAAGGGCTTATAACTTCCAAGGTTATAAATGAGAAGGCTGAAGTATGGTCGCCCAATAACACGACTTTCCAGGAAATGCTGGAATGCCATCCCTTTCCGGTTTGTTTTGGTGGGGATCGATCTATAGGGCTCCAAGATCATCTCTTACCATCCATCAAGAATTTCCCGAGGCTTGCCCTACCATAGATCATACCAAGGGGTGCCATATGGTTTAGTTGTGTAGTCTGGAGGTTGGGGTAGCTTGATCGCCATCCACACGGCACGAGGAATACCGAATATATCCCCAGCCTTCCAACTCAATGACCTGGCTATGTATATCAATAGAGTTCAATGCATAATCTTATATGCATAAGAAATAATACTAGTAATGACAATAATGGCACGGAGCAAGTTGAGTCGAGTTGAAAGAATGTATACGACCGAGTGTTGCGGAACTAAAGAGATATATACATCTCAAGCGTACGATGTAAACAGGAACAAGATGGAATGGTCTACCCTTTGTGCTTTATCTATGGTGGTTACAGAGCAGTAACGGGCCCCAAGACATGTCAAATACATTGACTTCCTTTGATTTGCCAATTGGGGCTGTCTGTAGCCACTGCTGTGAGGCCCATGTCCAATATTTACTTTCATAGTTGGGACTTCTAGGGTTAGACCTGCAGCAAGGGATCTGTTGGTAGATGATCATTTCTATTCCAGGGAGGGAACTACGACTATACCCCGCAATGTTGAAACCCTTGAGACTTTACTGTCAAACAAATTGAATTGGTATACGCTGATATAGAACCCTCAGAACTCCCACAAATCCCGCATGAAACACCCTGGACCAGAGTCCACACCACCATCTTCCTCTAGTAGACGATCTGTGAAGATACGCTTGGGAATCTGGTACTCGATGACAGGAATCTTCTTGAGATTTCTCTCTTCCACTCCAAGATCTGCAGTTACCATGCCCGCATATGTGTGATCAAGGAAATCTTCCAGACTGTATGCTTGTTTTGTGAACTGCTCAGAGATGATCCGTGCAATGGCCGCAACGTTGGGGTGGAAGTGAGACTGAAGGGTCTCGATCTCCCAAATACTGCTCTCAATGGCGTTGGTCAGGTTGGGGTCGGACTCGTTTGGATCGAACGGATCATCCATGCCTTCTTTTTCCACTTGCGCGAGTTCATCCTTATCACGGATAGATCGGTGCATCAGGAATGTAGTCGTGGGGTGGCTCTTGAAAAAGTTGTACATGAACGGAACGATCACCACAATGGCGGAGGGAGGAGCATTCAGTGCAAGACGAGCGAGACGCTTGATGAAGCTGGCCACCAATGTGGACGGAAGATGGGTTGAGGACAAGAAGGTGTTCAGCAGTCGGAAGAATCGTGACCTGTGCTTAGAGTGCAGCAGCTCGGAATCCAGGAGAGAGTACAGCTTGGAGTAGAACTGAGGGTAGTCCAGGTTCTTTTCCTGGATCAGGTAGAAGAGACCAGACAGTGCGAGGAGAGATGTCGCACCACCGACATTGTATGAGTCCGTCAAGAAGTCCATCAGGAGTTCCGGTCGGTTGAACCACGGCTCAATGTTGTGCACCATCATACGCAGCAGGTTTTTCCGTTGCGATTGCGAGAGATTGTTTCGTAAAATGGCCAACCACGCCTCCTGTGCCTGCTTCCTGTGGGAGTTTGCCGACACTAAGCGCTTATTCTTGGTGTCTCGTTTCGCGTAGAAGTTTTCAAACTTGTGTTCCGGTCCAGGTACCTCATCGCAGGTCTGAAGGATCTTAATCAGGGTTTCGAGGACTTCGGGGGATCGTTTCGTAGAGGCATAATCACTGATATATGTTAGCCGCAAGACTCGACAGCAGGAAAAGATATACATACGCCATCTGTGTGAAAGTGTAGTATCTCACATCCTCATACTCCTTCACGAACTTCGCAACGGCTTCGGTCTGCAGATCCTGGCCGTTATTGGCCTCGACGATGGCCGCAAAGATATCCTTGAAGAAGCCCGTTGACCAAACATTATTCTCCGCACCCGGGATATGGGCGAGACGTTCCTTGACAATGCGCATGCTCAGCGTCAGAGCCGCAATCTAGAGATCGTCAGTAAAATTACCCCCCGCCAGATCAGAATATACATACCTGGGAGGAAGCATCTGCCTCGCGCATGATAGCCACAAGAGCATTCTGGTAATCAAGGCAGCGCTCCTTCAACCATGCCACGACGATTTTCTCGGTCTCAGCGGCACGGCTTGACTCGGTCAAATTTCCTCCGGCGATCAATCGGCTGAACACACGGCAAAGAGAGACGGCCACAGCCATCTCAGGTTTTTCGGCCGATTGCTCGACATTGAGCATGGATAGTAGGGTCGCAATATTGTTATAGCCCTTCCGCGACTCCGCAATTTGATTCTCTAGCTCTTGAATAGTAGACAGTTTCTCGGCGAAATTGTCCTCGGCGACAGCGCGGCGCTTGGAGGATGGGCCACTGGCATTCTTGCTGCTCTTGCGCTTCTTAGAGCTTGAATCCGTAACAAGTGCAGGCATTTTGGGCTAACGTCTTGTAATGTACCGTGAACTCAGGTTATCTGCAACTTTTTTTTATCGTTTGGACCATCTCGGATGCTGGTTTTTCCGAGGAACGGAACCACCGCCCGAAACGGCTAGCGTCTTCACCTCCTAGCCATCCCGAACCTCAAGTCTCCTCAATTCCGTTCACCCACCCCATTGACCAAGATTCTTCCATCTGCAACAATGGCTTCGCGTCTTGCTAAGAGCGCCATTGGTACGCTTTTTACGAACCTCGACCGTCTGATCGACTCGATGCCTTCAGTTACTAACTCACCCTAGGCGCATCCCGACTTCGGCCGGCCCTTCCCGCCCGTGGTGTCCCTGCCGTCACTGCCAACCTGACCTCCTCTCGTCAGGCCTCCAACGTCCCCGCCGAGGAGCCCGCCAAGAAGGCGCAGTCGATCCTGAACGCCATCCCCGGCAACTCCCTGGTCACCAAGACCGCTACCCTGTCTGCCGCCGCCGGTCTGTCCATCGCCGCCATCAGCAACGAGCTGTACGTTATGAACGAGGAGACCGTCGCTGCTTTCTGTCTGCTGTCTGTCTTCACCGCTGTTGGCAAGTACGGTGGTCCCGCCTACCGCGAGTGGGCCGAGGGTCAGGTCCAGAAGCACAAGGACATCCTGAACGCTGCCCGTGCCGACCACACCAACGCTGTCCAGCAGCGTATCGACAACGTCTCCCAGATGTCTGGCGTTGTCGAGGTTACCAAGCAGCTCTTCGCTGTTTCCAAGGTAGGAATACTCGGTCGCGTACCTTGATACTTGGGTTGGTTGTTGACAATCCGTTTGCAGGAAACCGCCCAGCTCGAGTCCCAGGCCTACGAGCTCCAGCAGCGCACTGCCCTCGCTGCCGAGGCCAAGCAGGTCCTTGACTCGTGGGTGCGTTACGAGAACCAGGTCAAGCAGCGCCAGCAGCGTGAGCTTGCCGAGTCCGTAATTGCCAAGATCCAGAAGGAGCTTGAGAGCCCCAAGGTTCTCCAGCAGATCCTCCAGCAGAGCGTTGCTGATGTTGAGCGTGAGTTATCTACCAACTGACCTTTTACATAGGATAGTGCTAACGATTCCCAGGCATCATGGCGTCCAAGGCCCTGTAAATGGGCTCAGTAGCTCACTGCATTCGGCATTGTGTACAAAACTATAAGGGCTATTTGCATCTGCCGAGTTAGACCTTGCAATACCATTTTGATTCTTACTCTATAATCGGACACACATGGTTTCAAGACATGTTCTCAAATGAATTGGGTTTGGAAATGCCCACCGGTTGATGCCTGGCATATGAATCTGTCCGGACCAGTTTCATCGTAGAGCACTTTGACCAGAATATGATACAAAGAGATCCTCAAGAGTGCCTATTGAATGTATGTGACTGGTACCACCCTAGAGCTATGTAGTATGTACGGAGTACTTGGAAGTAAACGCTGGCCATTTCAGGGCAAAGGCTGAGTCCACCCAAGGCGCCCTATGACATGCAGGGTCTAATGCAGCACGCCACCCCCGGAACCGTGGAGAAGGCGATAAGATATCCATAGATCTATATATCTGGGGAATTCTATGTTATTTTATACATGTTGTCCCTGGGATATCCCAGTATTTCCAGTATTTCCAGTATCCCCAGTATTGAATATATTCTTTGTGTGCACACGGGACATCAGCCGTTGGCCAAGACCCCGGACCCCAGTCATCAGCCCGTGGACGTGGACTGCCACCTACACAGCCACTGTCTATTCTCTTTGTGGTTATTTTTAATATCATCCTCAGCCCTACATGTATTCTCGACAATTCTCCCTCCCACCTAACCTTACACCCGATTATCACACAGAGAAAAAGACCCAGAATCCACTCCCGCCGCCATCCGCTAAGTAGATGAGCATCATGCCCTCACTACGCAACATCCTCAACAAACGCGACGATCTCAGCACCACCCAACCACCCCAAAATGCAGCGACACCCCCAGCACCCGAGTTCAAGCTCATCCGCACAGACACACATACCCAGGAGATAATAATCCCACCCTCCAACCCACACGACCCAACCCCATACCTATCATCACCAACTCAAGAAGAGCCCACATCTCCCCGCCGGAGCTTCCAACTCTTCAACCGCTCCCCCAGACTCTCCTCTGCCTCCTCGCAATCTCCACCCCGTCGCGAGCGCCGTCTCTCAAACCTCCTACATCTCGACCATCGCAGTCGCAGTAACTCGCGTGACTCCTCCGCTAATATCCCCGCGGACCTACCGCAGATCGATGACGATCACGGCGCGAGTAAGCAGGAGCGGGAGGCGTTGTGGGAGAAGAGGGCTACTGTGCTAGTACAGCAGAATCCGCAGTTTGCGCATTCTGGCCCGTCGTTGCCGGGGCGCCAGGGTGAGGGGGAGGCATCGTTAGGTTTGGGACTGGGGCTGGAGCAGGCTAGGTCGAGGAGCTCGAGTCAGAGTCGGGTCAGTTTGGATCCAAAGGAAGATGTAGGTGGTTACTGTTTATATATTTGCGTGATTGCTGCGCTTATGGTTGGAATGTGGGGCTAACGGATTATAGATTAATATTCAAGAAGCGATTCGACTGCATGAAGCTGGTGGTGAGTTCTGTTTTTTCTATATTCAGCTGGTGATATATGTTGATTGACTTGGACTATAGAACTCGAGCGATCAACTCACATGTTCGGACAACTTGCCGATCCAAATGGCGCAAACAATCCCTTGAGTCAGGTTCTTTATGGCCTCGCACTACGGTAATACCACGCCTAGCTATTGATGAGCTTTATAGATGCTAATAAATGTCCAGACACGGATGGGGTTGTCCTGTAGACCCTGCACGCGCTGTGACTTATCTCTCCGCCGCTGCATCCAATTCCGCCGCGGTTGAAGCGGAGGCCCTCCGTGCTGGGGTCAAGAAAGGGGGAGTCGCCAAAGGTGAACTTGTTCTGGCTATGTTCGAATTGGCCAATTGCTTCCGCCATGGGTGGGGTATAGCAAAGGATCCTCCTGCTGCCAGACAGTATTACGAGACTGCTGCGAATTTGGGTGATACTGATGCCATGAATGAAGCGGGCTGGTGTTACCTAGAGGGATTCGGGGGTAAGAAGGACAAGGTACGTTTGATCTCTGCTTAGCTGTATATTTTGAGCCTATTCTGACTCGACGTGGCTATAGTTCAAAGCGGCCAAGTATTACAGACTTGCCGAGGAGAATGGGTGTCCTACTCTTGGGAATTCATGGTATGTTCAACCGACTGAGGATCTGGAGTTTGAATCTAATGGATACTATAGGATCTGGAAGGACAAGTACAACCCGAAGTAATCCGCTTCAACAAAGGTTGCAGACATTACCTCTTTACTACGGAGGTAGTAATTATTATCTCTATTCTACGATTGATGTATCTTAACTTTTCCTACGTGTCACGTCAAACATTCATGATCGATGTTCAATTATCCCACTATGCCCTTTCTCCCCGGTCACCTTAGCATCACCAGTAACACGTGCCTCCTCCCCATCAAAAATAAAGGCAATCTCTTCAAGCGACCTCCCCCTGGTCTCAGGATAAGTCTTCCAAACAACAACCAAAACAACAAGCAGGACGACCAAAAACACAAAATAATATTTCCAAGAAATACTTTCAAACGCAATAGGGTTAATAAGCTGATTGAAAACCAGCGCTATATAATTCGAGATCACGGCGATAGAAACGCCCTTAGCACGTAGCGAGGTCGTCCAGATCTCAGCCGGGTACGCCAGAAGCAGTGGCGTGAAAGCGATATCGTAGCCCGCATAGTAGATGAACAAGAACGGGATCACAGCTGTTCCGACGGCACTGGTACCCGTCGTCGTGAAGCTGCCCGATAACGCAGTGATGAAGATATAGCTGAACAGCATTATCACAGTCGATGTGATGAAGAGCATCCGGCGGCCAGCACGGTCGACAAGACACGCGCCTACCACGCTCATTATCAGGTTCCAGAGCTGGAGGAAGCCATTTATGAGGGTCTGATCTGTTGTCGAGGTAATACCGATTGTATCGAGGATGAGAGTTAAGTAGTATGACACCACGCCACTGGAACAGATATGCAGTCAGCAAGGGATCTCTCCAACCATTTTGATTTCATCTTTTCATCTCGGTAAAACAACAGTAAAGCCCGGATGCAACTCTTACCCTCCGTTCCACTGAGCAAAAATCCCCAAAGAAACACTCAGGAAAAGCCGATACCGATTCCCAGGAGTCCTAACACAATCAATCCAGCGCGCCTTTGGTCGAGCCTTCCGCTCTGCCGCCAGACCCTTGCTAATCTCCTCAATCTCAAAAGCCACCAACTGCGAATCCGCATCCCCGCCAGCATGGAACTTAACCAGCATCCTCTGCGCCTCCTCGACCCGCCCGCAACTAAGCAGCCAGCGCGGGGATTCAGGCACAAATAAGGTACCAGGCAAGGCGAGAATCGGTAACGCAATCTGCATAAGCACAGGCAAACGCCACGCCCAGCTACTCTGCACATTCCTCATTCCGAAGGAAACCCACGCCGACAGCGAGGACCCGGCATAGTACTGACACATGTAGATGGCCGTGACGAGCGAGCGGTGCGACGGGTATGCTATTTCCGTGACGAGGATGACAGCGCACTGGAACCAGGCGCTGGCGATACCGATCACGAGACGGGAGTAGATGAATGTATTGGGGTTTTGGGCGGCGGCTTGGAGTCCCACGCCGAGGATGATGAAGATGTAGCCGGCTAGGATTGTGGGTTTGCGGCCGAAGCGGTTGGCAGACCATGCTTGGATGGGGAGGAAGAGGATGCTCCCTATGCTTTGGAGGGCGTTTATGAAGCCCAGTTTTATTCCTTCTGGGTTGTTCATGAAGGTTTGCCATTGTGGTAGGGATTGGAGGCTGTTCATTAGGGAGATGTCGTAGCCGAAGGTGCTGGAGAAGAGGATTAGGCTTGCTATTGTGATGTTTAGGTGGATTAGATGTGTTGTTTTCCACCATGGTTTGAACTGGGATTTGGTTAGTTGGTTTTGAAGTGGTTATTTGGTGGGAGAGGGTTTATACCGAAGTGAGTCCTGTGACAACTCTTGCTGTGGGCTTGTCTTCCATGATGGGGTGGTCTTCTCCATCAAAGGCGAGAGTGAAGTTGAGAAGCTGTGTAGCTGGATCTCAAGGTACCTGTTTGACTTTATCAAATTGTAATCAATCTGCCCCTCTCTTTTTCCGGCATCCCGACGCCCCCGGATATCCTCTTCGAGATCCCGGGGAGATGCGGAGAAGTGGGCCTGGACTCAACAGCGCTAACCGTCGGCTCGCCGAGTCAGTGACTTTTAGTCTTTTACTCCGTAGTCAAGTGTAGATTTGTATTCTTCAAATGCCAGGTGTTGCTTGGAAATTGGCCGAATCGAAGGACAATATCGATAGGTGCAAATCCGATTCCCCTTGCTCAGGTGGGAACCCCTTTTCTTCATTTATTTTTCAGGCAATCAGCTCTTCCCTTGGCAATTTTAGTCTGCATATTAATCTATTTAACATCTGTCGGCGTTTATTTAGCCTTTTAAGCGGGGTGAACAAGGGGCGAAGGGGGCAGAGGGGATTGAATATGCTTTGACTGTCCATATCCTATACTAGACATCATGAGTGACACTAGTGTTCCTCAGGACCGCAATCTTCTTCGCGTCGAATTCCGCCCGTATCTTCTCTTCTTCCTTCTTCTCAGCTTCTTCCTCTTCCTCGATATCACTGTCGCTCACTCCAATCCTCTCAACTTCGAAATCCAACTCATTGACGAGCTCACCGCCTCCGCGCAGGTAGCTGTCGGCTGTGGATTGTTTGAGAGGCTAACATATGGTTAGCTGGAAGTCAAGTGGACGATAATGGCTCAATAGGCGGAACAAAACTCACATCGCTTCGGAATCTCCCGAACAAACGCGGCTTATAGTGTGATCCGCTGAATGATACAACAAGTCCCTCATCCCCCTAGACGGAGTTAGCAATCAAAACACACTCATCCAAAAAATAATCCTCACCCCTTGAGCTTGATATGTCGTCCAACCCTCATTCTTCAACTTCTCCAAAGTCCCACCCCCACCGCCAACATTCCCAACACCAGTAGCCGCGATATCCAACCCAACATCAATCTCCTTATCCTTGCTATTGGTCATATGAATAGCACACTCATCAGTAACCCAAACAGACTGGATAATCCAAAGCCCATTTTTCTCAATATCCGTCGAAAAGTCCGACGCAAGAAGCGCTTTAGCATTCTCCGACGCCCACTTGGAAACAGGTTTACCAAACGGAGCCAGGATCTTCTCCCGCTTAACCAGACTGCCCGTCACCAGGCCCGCTTTCCCGGAAGCGCTGTGTTTGTGCTTGCCGTCGCCGCTAACATCGATCGGAACGGCAGCCGCAGCCGCAGCCGACAATCCTCCCGAGAGTCGGACGTGGTTCCCATCTTCGCTCTCAGAGGACCGGGTTTTCCACATCGATGCCGTGGGCTCGTCGCGGCTTAGTGTGCGGCCAAGCGCCGTGAAGCCGTCTGTCTTGGATTGTCCTTCCTTGCCGAGATCGGTGATCTGGTTCCAGCCGCCGTTCTCGTCGAAGAAGCCTACTGAGCCTGGGTGGAACTTTTTGAAGGGAGGTGGGATGTATAGGAAGGTTCCTTCTGGGTTGCGGGCCATGAGACTGGCATATTCGATGTCGAGGGTTGTGGCTTTACCCATGATGGTAATTTGTGATATATTCACAGAGTGGAATTTATTGACACTAACTGTCGCGGGCAGCGGCAATGGTTTAGGTTAAATACGTAGCTCCATGGTGGGCTGTGTGTTGATCTGAAAACACGACGCGGGGCATGATCTCATCGTGGACCCTGTGAAGAGATGAACACGCCCCGTTTTTTTGGTTTTTTTTTTATCAGCTCAGCTCAGGTCAGCCCTCTGAACCTTGCCAGCGCCAGGAACGATGTCAAATTGCCCTCTAAAACCGTGGGTTATACAGGAACCGTTCATTACCACATCTGTATCCCTTCGATCTCGGGTATCTCCTAAGATGAACAAACTACAAGACATTGAGATGCAGAATTGCGATCGGCGATGTTGATCACTAGCTCTCAGGAGGGGTCTGTGACCGTACGACAATTAGTGGAGTACGTGACTATCTCCACCCTCGGCGCACTGGTAATTGTTTCGATTGATGTCCTTAAAATCGTGACGCAAAATACACCTGCGAAGTTGTGTTTATGCTGATTTCACTTAAGCCTAGCTATTCGCGATACTTTGCAAAAAGGTTATCAGTTTGAGTATACTCTGAACGTTTTATAAGATTCCACATCTTTATCTCTAGACTTTGCCACTACTCTGCGACCCTACTCCCGACTAATCTTGTGGTCTGTATGCTGTATATATTTGGGGAATATGCTACTTCGAGTTCCGTTATCTGGCCGGAGTTCAATATTTACAGCTTGGAATGGTCTCTAATTATTTACTAGAAGTGTTCACACCACACCTGGCTGAACCGTCCTCGACCTCCTGGGCTTGCAGTTTCTGGCATATGATACGCCATGTCACACCTAGCAAGCCTCACGGTTATTGTTAGCCGATGCACTACTATCTCTCGGGACTCTTGGAAGACAATTCCAAAGAAGCAACATAGCCCCCGAAAGCGCTATGATAAACGGCATCAAAACCTCCACACCCTTAGCCTGCGCAAGTACACCGACAATAAACGGAAGCACAGCCGCACCCCCACCACCAAAGGCTGCAGCAAACCCAATGGCGCTGACATGCAAGTGCTTTGGCAAGAGTTTTGTGGTAACAATCACAACGGCTGGGAACAACGGACCCAGAAAGAACCCTTGCAGGGATACCGCGATTGCGCCAGCATAAAAGTTCGGAACCAGGTACAAGATGAGACAAAATGCTATCTCGAGCGAGATATATATCTACTTAAGAGTGAGCTTGTGGTATAACTTGAACGTATAAGAGGTAATGGGCGAACCTACCGAGATGGCAATCTTCTCACCAATCAAAGGAGTCACAAATCCAAGAATAACCCGTCCAAGGGTTATCCCGAGCCAGAATCCTGTAGACGTCATGCTGCTAGCGAACGGTGCGGCATGCCTCACTTCTTTCATGAATGTCACGACCCATCCTCCTAGCGCTACTTCGACGCCAACGTATCCAAGTAAGAAGATTGAGCAGACCCAAGTAATTCGCGCAAAGGGCATTGTAGATAGGACCCTGCGCAAGCCTGCTTTCTCAGATGTATCACCGGGTTGTTGTTTCTTAGCGAGTCGGAATGACGCTCCTGTAGAATCCCAGAAACACGCAACGCAGACGAGAATCTCGATTGCAGCGCCTCCAATCTATAAAAATCGATCACCATGAGCCAGAACAATCTCACAATAGTGGACGAAATATAACGTACCATAATGTAATAAAAGTAATACCATGGCAACCCAGCATCTGCGACAAGTAGGGATGCAATGAGAGGGCTGATAACAGCACCTACACCATAAGATCCATGAAGCAGACCGAGTAATTGATTCGCATTATCGAGGTTTCCAATCCAAGCATTCCATGCCGAGTCCGCGAGGCCATTTCCCAGACCTGCGAATATGAATGACACAACGAGGACCGGGTATGGTGGATGCACACAGTTCAAGATGTAGGCTATCAGGTGACACAATGATGAGACGAAGGCTACGCCCCGTCGGCCTATGGCACAGTGTGCTCGCTCATTCACGATTGCGGCGGTGGCATAGCCGAGTAGTGGAGACAGGAAGACGAGGGAGACGATTGTGTAAGAGAGGTTGTAGTAGGATTCGAGCTGGGAATATGTTAGAAGGGGGAGGGGAATTTGAGGCTTGGGGTTGATGTACGTATGGGAGAAGTGGCTGAATCGTTGTATTCGATTAGTATAAGTTTCAAACTGCCGTGGATATATATCTAGGTTGGGATCTTACGCCATATGCGGAGTCATTTGCTCCCATTATTAGGAAACTCCAGAACGTTGCCAGTGTCTTTGCTATATTAGATCGCGGGTGATTCCATTTTTCGCCATCAATCTGGCAAGACGACTCAGATGATGAAGAAGGTTGATTTTCATGTTGGCGGGGTTGACCTTCATAGATTGTAGTGTGTGGACTATCTTGCACTCCAATAGACATGGCTGTGCTGTTAAATAGACCGAATAACTCAAGAACCAGAAAAACAAATAGAAATAGATAACAACACAAGACAGAAAAGTAGACGAAAGAGCTTTTATAGAATTTACCTAACCGGACTACAAAAGCCTGGCCATCGAGCGAAAGTTGAGAAAGTTTCCTAATTAGGAACGGGGCGGTTCGTTTCCGGAATAGGCAGGTCCGCCAGCAACCAACATCGTGGGGGATTTCATTGTCACATATGTACCCTATATATATACACCCGAACTGCCACTTCTTCTCATTAAACAAACAAGAATAACACGAATAGCCGGCTGCTCATGCGGCCGTGGTCTTTGATAACGGAAGAGGGCCGATTTATTTGGCCCGAAACGATATTAGGGACGTGATATAAGAACACTACCATATTCTTTTATATGGTGTTTTTGGATGACTTGTTAGATATTATTTTAGGTGTATGTAAAGGCGGTAAAAAGCATAAATAGTGGAGAGGACCTCACTATATATATGACGCGAAAGCAGAGATGGCTCATTGTCTCTTCTCTTGATTCCATCAGTGGGAAGAGTGGTGATCTCAACAGGATTATAGCTGTAGCCACTCAGCTTGAGCATATCCTCGATGCTCGGAGGAGCATCGTTGCTAGGGAGCGATCGACGACCACTCATTTATGCGTTCGTAGCGTCGACAGCGACAGATCCTAGCTTGTAGACATAGCTGACATCGAAGAATTTCTCTCTGACGTCTTGGATCCAAATTGCACACTGTTTATGTTCGTGCCTCTCACATTTCAGAGAAACTTCAACTCGACAGACTCCCAGATGTTAAGCGATAATGCTTTCTGTCATTATCTAGGCCTTGATTCCTTATTTATCGCAGTATAAAATATATTGGGATTTCATTTCTAATGAGTCATTATAAAGTAATGTACCGTATCGGCCCGTGGAATGTTCTAGGGAGGGATCTCGAAGGGGTGGTGGAGAACTGGTGATCCACTTCTTACATTACAAAGGCTGTATTACTTTTGTAGAAGACTAACCCAGGTAGGTTAATTTAGAACACCTTGAGGCGGCAAAGAAACTAATATGATGACTCTTGGAGTCGCATATCTGTGAATTAAATTCTGTGCACATTTTCCGATCGAGAAGCCGAAGGCCATTGGTAAGAGCGGTATACATGTACAGAGATGGCGGTGTTAAACTCGTGGGAAGACCTCTCGGATTCCTTTGAAGAACTAACAATAAAAATGCGGTATTTCGTCTTTCCAATGGATCTAGACTGATAGAACGGCCCCTGAATCCAATTAAGATAAGCCGCGGTGTTAGCATAAACACCAGCTTGGATGTGTTTTCCACATCCAAAGCCCTACGAAACAACTCCAACCTGCTTCTTATAGCTAGCATTAACAAGTGGACCATCACTGTCTGTCTGGCAAGAATCCTTTCCTCTAAACTGGACACTAGCACAGATCACGGAGTCATCACTTTATGGAGATTCATATATTCCTCCGCGCATTTCTCGTGGTCAACAATGTGGACGTACGCAACCAAGAGGTTCGAGGGGATAGAGCCTCCTCCAGCAGAAGCACTTCCCAGCCAGTGACAGAGCACCTGGCCCCCACCTGCGGCGTATCGTCCGCCGAGGATGAAAATTTCACAGTTGGGATGGCAGTCTCAAAGTCTAGGCTCGAGGCCAGCTTGAGGACAGCGATGTCATTCTTGATTGTTTTCGCGTCGAACTCCGAGTGTTGCGTGACTTTAGCCACCTTGACCAGCTTCCCACCCGAGTCGTGCCGGTTTGAACCCGCCCGGATTCTCAGGCGATCTGCGGATAATCCATCTACGCAGTGAGCGGCAGTTGGGATATGATCATTATCGATAATAGATTCACCGCATTTGTGGGAGGAGGTTTGAACGGAAACTTGGTAAGGGAATTCTCCGGCTGCGGCCTGGGATCCACCGGTAATGGCTGATCCTGCTATCGATAGCAGGGTGGTGGGTGGAAAGGACGAGTCTCATGATTGGCAATATGTAGTGGGCGAAAGGTTGGACGGACGTATGGCTGGAATTTGTGGGAGCGGAATGTTTGAAAGGGCCAACATCTTGTCCCCAACAGTAAACAATATTTCGTGTTCTGCAAGATCACACCGTGCAGTGTCTTGGATTTATTGCAATGGCAATTTGATCCCAAAAGCCTCATCCTCGGGGATTTCAATTTGGAATATCATAGTCACTTTTTGAAGAGGTAAAAAAAGGAAAGAAGAGGTGATCCCCAGCGATACATCGCTTTTACGCCATCTGACCGCGAACTCTGGTTCCAAGGGGGATCGAACCCAGGCCTGTGGCTCGTTAAGAGGGCAACCTTGCAAGTTTGACATTGCTCTTAACTACTGCACTACCCCGGGTTATTGCTAGGAATAACCTTAACTTTATATAAATACCCCGTCCCTAGACCAGGTATCTTAAGGTAAATGGTCTACAACCTAGATAGCTACATGTTCAGCCTAAACCATAAGTTATACATACATTCATTTACTTATTTCCTCATTGGAATTAATTTTAATTTTAAAGCAAAAAAAAGAGACAAAAAGAAGAGGGATCCCCAGCAATACATCGCTTTTACGCCATCTGACCGCGAACTCTGGTTCCAAGGGGGATCGAACCCAGGCCTGTGGCTCGTTAAGAGGGCAACCTTGCAAGTTTGACATTGCTCTTAACTACTACACTACCCGGGTTATTGCTAGGAAAAACCTTAACTTTACATAAATCCCCCCGGCCCCACTATTTCTACCATAGATCCATAGATGATCTGGACCCACTTATTGGACCCACCTACTGCAACCTTATCAGTGCAACTTCCAAGGTCGTATACATCGACAGTGGGCGTTTATTGTCTGGCCGCCTAGGTGTTAGGTTCTGATTATTCCAACAATTTGTGTGTCTACATGCTCATCATGTAACACGGCTTTGGCAGTGGGAATTTTTATAGACGGGAGAACCCGTATTCTATTTCACTTTTGGGACAGTTGGAACGTACTTACGTCCTACTCAAGTAATGGGCCAAGTGATATATGTGTCCTAAGAAATTTTGATCCAAACAAAACTGCTGCGGGCCAAGACACGAACACCTCCCCCCATCTTCTCCTTTTCCTTCTCTTGTTTCTCTTTTCACCTTATCTTCCTTTGCTCCCTCAGCACAGTCTCAACCGGAAGAGGTTAGGGGATCACTATCTGGTACTTTCTCCAAATCATACAGCTTGAGCTTACTGTATCATACTAATTGTTATCTCTGTTTACAGAAAGCTTCTTCGCCTTGTCCGGTAGACCAGTGCTTGGAAGACCATTGGTGGAATCAAGACCTCTTGGGTAAAACCCTGCAAAATCGCCAGACACCCTAACTATAAGATCATCAGCCGCTCTGAATCTCGGTTCCAAGTTCTGTTGGGTTGGCCCTCCCAATATATGCAAGGATTCGGGTGCATATATAGGCTTTTTTCAATATACGAGGAGACGATATTCCTCCGACAACATTGTGTCGATGGATAATGGGTGGTAAAATACCCACTGCAGTTGCCATTTTGCAGCAAGTCACGATCCTAACTTCTCAACAGTCCATCTCATCTTCATTCGACGCGGTCTACGAATCCACCGATAATGACGCGGTTTGTTCTCGGACGCCACTTCCTGTTTCTTTGCGGCAATATCTCTTCCATCGCAGTGAGAGGAGAGTTAACCGCCAATAATGCACCGGAGGACCAATGGGTTCTAAGTCGCCTAGCGTCAAGACAAGGAAACTCGGACTTGCCACAGAGCCTACCATTCTGTGGCAGTCAAATACCGTTTAAGAGTACTATCTTGAAGGCATTCTTATGTTGTTAGGAACCTTGAAAAAAATCAGATCTCCCTTCAGGATTCGGAATAATGCGATGATGCGGAACTAGGTCTTCTTGCGTTAAGTCCAAAGTTTCTTGAAACAAGTTGGGAACTTTCTACACCAAAATTCGCATTCATCTCACACATAGGACCCCAAGCCATCCAGTCCATCCAAGTTCGACGAACAAGAAACGCGGGCCACCCCCGACACGACGGAACGAGAGCCCAACGGACAAAGTACCTTGTCCGATTCCAAGGACGCGGAACATTAGATAATCGCTGGATTACAACCACAAAGTCAGGCTACAGAGACAGCTTTGACGCCTTCGATCGACGTCAAAGCCAAGAAACCTAACATTAACACAATCACAACCGAGTCATTGTTATAAAGCACCTGTTCCCAAGTTTTCCATAACGCATGCTAGGACTGCGAATTTCTCTAGACATATAGTGACTGGACATTAACATTGGTGCTAATAAGTTCATGGGTCGCGACTAACTGGACCCTTCCATATCAAGACCATCTTTGAAGCCCCATTCAACAATAGTGGGCCACCATTATTGTTCCTCTTCCAGTCTCGATTTCACAGGCTTATACCCCGTCATTAATAAAATCCTAACCAACTAGTGGTAAAATACTGTGATTTACACCGAAAGTGCCTCTCTGCCTGAGGCCGTACATAAAGTGCAAACCCTGCAAACCACCCGGGACGACACACCAACGTAGAGCGTGCCACCGGACTTGGCCTATGCCCCACCTCCGTACCTACGTAGAAACCTACATGAGTGTCTCCCCGGAGAAAGCACCTCTATCAAATTAGCAACTATGTATGGACGGGTCTTAAACCAAGCGGGGCCGAGAGAACGTCCCAAGCCAAAGAAAACCGTACTGAGTGGTGGACTAATATGGTAGTGAGGGAGGGTCCTCGGGGGAATAGTCATAGTCCGGAGGCTGCTTCGCCCACCGACACCACGCCTCGCGATGAGGACGGAGGGATGCGAATGGTCACTTTCTGGTGGGGTTCATCGCCTTCTGCCGGAAGGCTCGTCGTTGTAATGGCTGGGCAGTCTTGGAAAGACACGGAGAAAAGGTATATAAGAGGGGCAGGGATTGATCGTTACATCAATAGATCCAACCAGCATCGACAACCGAACTGGACCGGACCACGACAATGGTGCGCATCATCTCCTCACTAATCAAGACGATCGTCTCCTTCGGGGCCCTCGCCTCCGCATTCACCAACCCCATCCGAAACCCCGGAGGCAGCGATCCCAGTCTCGTCTACTCAGGTGGATACTACTACCTCCTGACAACATCATGGGCAGACGTGCAAATCACCCGGGCGACCAGCATCGAGGGTCTGAAGGACGGCGAGAAGAAGGTCGTCTATTCGACCGAGGACACCTCGCGATGCTGCAATAATTGGGCCCCAGAGCTGCACTATCTCGGGGATAAATGGTATATCTACTACACTGCTGGTAATGCGGATAACCTGGATGGGCAGAGGTCGCACGTTCTAGCTGGTATGGATACCCACCTAACCTCGTTCCCTGTGGCCCCACCATCAATTGTTTTATTCCTTTATATAACGAGAGGAGAATTAAATGACTAACTATGAGTTGTAGGAGGTAGCACCCCCTGGGACTCCTGGACCTACGGGGCCCAGCTAACAACAGAATGGGGCATCGACGCGACCGTCGCCCGCTTCAACGAATACGGCAACTTCCTCGTCTTCTCCTGCTTCCATGGCGTCACCTACCAGTCGCTCTGCATGCAAAAGCTCGGCGACGACTTCATCTCCGTCACGGGCGACATCACCGTCATCTCGGAACCAACCGAAGACTTCGAAATCCACGGCACCCCCGTGCAGGAAGGTCCCGCGGCGTTGTACACAAACGGACAGACGCGGATCATATACTCCGCCTCCTACTGCTGGACACAATACTACTGCCTAGCCAGTCTGACCTGGGATGGCACGACGAATCCCACCAAGTCGAGTGCGTGGACGAAATCAGATGGATGTCTACTGGACTCGAGCAATGGGAACTACGGCACGGGACATAATAGCTTCTTCCAGAGTCCGGATGGAACGGAGGTGTGGACTGCCTTCCATGCGACAACGAATAGTGAGGGAGCCTGCGATGATAGTCGGTTTACGATGGTGCAGCCGGTGGGGAGTAATAGTGATGGGACACCGAACTTTGGGGAGGCGGCGCCGTGGACGCAGGTGTTTGAAGAGCCGAGTTCTTAGTTCGCACTCAGAAGTACCTAAGCTCCGGCTGGCTGAGGTGTATGGATGGGTTGGGTAGTTGTCATGGTTGAGAGTTGGTTCCTTATTGTTATGTAGGTATCATGTTGTTTTATGAAAAAGAAGGGTGTATATGAATCAGTAGTTGTCACACACACACACACACACACACTAAGAATTCTATCCCCAAGGCAAAGAAAGTCATCGGGTCAGAAATTATATCTCATGTCCGTGATGAAAGCCCACAATCAAAACACATGAAAAAGGTTTGCGTCAAATCTTACAAAGTAGGTGTCGATTTTGCTAATTCTCTTGAACTAGGACATCTCTCGCTAGAAACCATTAGTATCATATCCATGCCCAAATAATAACACGATGCCATTATTTCCAGGCTCTGCCAAGCTGTTGGAATAAACCGCAGGATTGATTTATCCTTCATGTTTTGTAATTTATGTTAACTATATAATCACCGCTCCATATAAATTGCTAGGAGAGTGGATACAGAAATACAGAGACTTGAACACCATCGCTGGTAACCCCTATTTTACGATACCATTTCGTTTGACAATACCGTATAAGAAGAGTCCGACCTTGCACTTTGACATTTACATCTTTCATTCCAAGGTCCTATGCCTGTCACCACTCGATCAAACGGACGCACCGGGAGAAATAATCCCAAGACAATGAAAAAAAAATCCAAAGATCCATTTCCAGCCAAAATGCCCGAAAACCGTCGAATTCTAGAATGGATATCGCTCAAAGATGCACCCAATGGTGTCATTCCCAATAGCGATGAAATTTTTGCCGTCCTCCAAGAGATACAAAAACTCCAAGAGTGCACCGTTGTCGCCCGAGGCCGTCCGCAGGAGCTGAGGAATATTGAGTGGTTGATTATCGGTACGCAGGATTACACTATTGACTTGAAAGATGCTTGCTATATCGTCTTTTAAATGTCCAAAAATTAATCAAATACTAGAGTGGAGAGGCAGCAGAGACAGGGAAGAGTTTTGTACGTCGGAACTTTATCTCCGATTAGAGAAAGCTCTTGCAACTCGCTCATGGAGCCGAGAAGTTTCCTGCCTGCTCCCGGATAGGGGGCACATCATAGCAGCCCACCCGATGTCTCCTCCTATGCTTTATGAGGTCCTGACAATCTACTTCCCTGTAGACTTGGATCCAGCGACTATTTCCTCTCTTGAAAAGTTTAGCGTGTTACCCCGCTGGCACATCGATGGTGAAGACCCCGTTGAGTATCCCTCGGCGGCGCTCAAGGCTCAAACTCCTGTGATGTGGAAAGAGGGCACTTGTGAGTACCAGGGACAAACTGCCAGGCGGTTTGTTTACTTCATTAAATTTGTCAACGAGGAAGGAGAACGAATCTATAAAGAAAAGGTGAGGTATTATCCAGGCGGGATAACACCTCTGGATATCATGTCATATTTCTTTGGCCAGCTGGAAGATCTTGGGATGATCGGATATGAACCGCGGCATGTTGGATTTGTGGAGATTGTTCACTACGTACCGGAAAACTACGTGTCAGAGCCTCTACCAACTCAACCGATGGAATGCCCGCCACATAATATAGCAGACCTCGAAGGTGATTGCGATGACCTGTAGTAGGAAGGAAATGATAGAGCAGGCTTCACAGTTTTCCTTCAAATGTGCTGAAAATGACCGATGGCCTCTTGAATGACCTCGTTTTAACTTGATTTAAGATTACTCGGGCACATCAAATAAGCCCAGGAAACGTCTCGTAGGTCACTAGGTAGCGCATTTTGCTCCTTGCAATCCCGGGAGAAAGACAGAGAACCCCGAAGAGGACCTCACGACGCAAATAGACGAATAAGACAAAGATCATATTTCGACACGTAGGAAGGTAGATATATTAAGAGCAGATCAACAAAGCTTCACGTCCATCCAATTGGCATTTCGGATTGTTCCCAGGCTCTGCCAAGCTTTGTGGCCATGGAGCATATGTCGACTAGGAACCAATCATAAGCCAGATCTGGACCTACCGAGTCTTGTTCCCACTGGTACCCGCTTCCCGAGCCGCTATGCTGGTCGGGGCAATGCCGCTCCGTCAGATGGCTCCCAGAAAAATGTTTACATTCCAACAGAAACTTCTAGAGGGTTCTGTTTCTTGTCTCGCAAAACTCCCATATACTCGCTTAATAGAATCAACCGTCGAATCGTGCGTCTGGCCATAGTTGGTAGCTAAAACTTTGCTGCTTTCATGCAGTAAGACAAGATGGGTGTCTTCCAGGTCGATGATGGCGGCTTAACAGTTGAAACGCCTTCATGGAAGCCATTCGCTGGATGGCCGGTTATTGTCTTGTATGCAGCCAGCCTGGGTTTGGGTTTGAAGCCGTCTCGGATGGATGTTGTTAGATTGGGGTTTGGGAAGAACTGGGTATGGGATAATTAGGATTCGATGGAGAGTCCTTCTAGATGAACTAACACTATAACTGCCTTTCAGGGAATTGGTCAGCATTCTTTCTGGCAAAACATTGAATTGTGATGAAGAGATTGATAAGAACTCGGAGTTAGATGATGGTCTACACAGAGGGGCTCTCCTTACAGACGCCATGATATACTGGTAATTTAGCTTGGCTGTGTACAAATATTCAATAGCCAAGCACTTTTAGGGTAATGCTATTCTGCAAGACAATCTGGCTGTAGTAAGTTAGTCCATGGACACTGGTTATAGGTAAGAATGTCGTGCTGGTTGGCTTTGTGATAGTTAACCAATACTACAAGTCTATTCGTACACTTATTCAAAGAGATTGTAGCTTGGCGCGTATATGATGTAGTCTTTGAGAAAGAATATGCATTTGTCCCATTATGAAGAGCGGTGTATACTTCCTATTTGGAAGCTCAGATCGGAGCCATAATGTTCCGGCCGGGTGGAGGGTCCGGACCTTGGACCCTCCAGCCAGGTCTAGTGGCTATAGGTGAGACGCGAAATCACCTGACGGTGAACCTAAGAAGTTCCCCGCTTTCAGCTAAAGAGCAAGTATCCCCTTCCAACGTTCATCTCTCCTTGAGATGACGGTAGTCCGAATATGGCATCCGCTTCCTTCAATGATGGAAACCACGGCCTTCAGGTAGCCTCTAATACGGGGTGTATTGTTACAGAAGATCGTCATTCTTCACTGCGTAAGTACCATTTAGTTACTCACTAAGTTACGTGGGTAAAGTTTACTAACAGCTCGACCACAATCTTGAAGAAACTGGCGATATAACAACCACTGAAGGTGGTCACAACTTTGGAAGAATTTTCAACGCAGCCGGTAACATACATAATAATACATATATAACAAGTAAGAAAAGAGCAAATAGGGTTGACTCCAGTTGCTGATCAATCAAAAACAAAAGATTCGAATGATACACCCCCTGTACCTGACGCCTCAGCTGGGTATAAACGAGCAAGAGAGAGCAGTTCTGAGAAGACTTCTAGCTGCTCAGATGAGCCTAGAAGTAAAAGGGCTTGCCTGGATGACGATTACAATTCTGATTCTTCCTATGGTTCCCATGGGATCGATTGGGATGATAACACCGGACAGGAGAGTCCCTGGATTGCTTCGGGGCCATCGCAACTGACTTGGAATTTTGAGGCTCATACAAGCCCACGAGATAGTCCTGCGAACGGGGTATCTCAAGGCGATATTGGCGTATCTTCTTCGGGGAATAGTCCAGAGAACGACTCGGATAACGACTCGGATAACGACTCGGATAACGACTCGGATAACGACTCGGATAACGACTCGGATAACGACTTAGATAACGAAGGGGTCGAATTGCGGGACAATAACTCTGATTATTCGGAAGAGGAGCAACTTTTGTATTCTTCTAGTAGTACTGAGGAAGATTTCGAATAAAGTGTTCGGTCGTTGTCCCCTACGAGCTTCTAGTATTTTTGGCCAACGTATTACAAGTAATTCAAAGAACCTTCTGTCATGCATTGATATATTTCAATACGATTCAATGCTTGAATCTGCTCTAATCTATAATTGGGCTAGCGTGTTTCATGATAGGGTTTGAGAGAGATTCTATGACAGCAAAGTGGTGAAACTGATTTCGATCCATGCTGTGCACAAAACGACCGTCGAATTGTCTGAATCTCATCACGGCCGTCGAGAATAAACACCGCAGTAAGCAAAGCGTAAAAATCCACACCACGTAACAATCTATCCCTCAATTAATATCTGCCAATTCTATACGTCTATTGACCAGATTTGACCGTGTCACCCAAACAAACATGGCCGTGCTTTGACAGTGCCAAATTGGCCAAATTGGCCACTTTTTACACACTGTCTGTCCTCCAGTGACCCGCCCGGAACGCCCGCCCACCGCAACCGCGATTGACCACAAGAATCACCAAGCTCCATGGGAATTTTAAATCATGGCCACCATTTTCCAACGTTTACAAGGATTCATTTTCGAAGAAAGAAGCGGACCTTGAAAGAAGGGCTAACCTGTTTTGCAACTCTTCCACTGCTTAGTAAATTTAACCATCGAGTAGCAGGGAATGAACGCCGTGCGTTGCCTCTGCTAAGCTGCCTAGGCCGCAAAAAATACAAACAAGCCGAGAAAAGCGTACTTGTAGAAACTATCAAATGATGTTTTCCAAGACTATTAACATCAGCTAAGCTATGGTTGACTGGCAGCTTGCCCCTCGCCTTTCCAGTGATGGCCCCTCAACACATATCTCGATAATTCCTGAGCCCCAAGGTGTCAAATTTCCATATCCAGGTGATGTATCACGTTCGCCACATCAATTATCAATTGCCCGCTGCTTATGTTGTATGCTGTTTCGCCCATCCCAAATTTGTGTTCATCTCCCTAGAATGATATCTCAGGAAATCCCCCAGCGCAGTACACCAATCCAGTGTCATGGCCCCAGCCCCCTCGACCCACCAGGCAGTATATCCCTTCCCATCTAGGGAGCCCACGCAAGCTCCCTGTGTCACCGCCAAGGCTGCAAGAACACAATCCTCACCATATACCCCTTACAATTACAATGCCAAGCGGCTGGTGACATCGTCAGCCGCGTTACTAACAGCCCCATTCAAGTCACGTCTGGGGCGCACGATGCTTGTGTCCTTCAAACCATGAGCACAGCGTCAACTTTACTGTAGATCACTGGCATGGTCCAAGTTGCACAATCGCACAAGGACTTCTCCATCCGCCACTATCAATGACTTCATACTCCTCAATGAAGTCAGTGGGGGTATGCTTGTTATGTTTTTGTTCTACACACCATTTCCCGCTGTATATAACAGGAGGCAAAAACAGCCCCCTCCTAAATTGAATGTTCATTAATTTATAATCAAACAGGATCAAGCAACGTCGTATGTATCCGGATGTTGCATCCATTGACGCAAACAATCCCCGCTGTAGGGCATCCGCCCGCAGGAACGACAAGGCGGCCCCAGCCATCATCCAATCAGTGCCGATCGATCCCACAGCTGCCCCTGTAGATCCCCCAATGGCCCTGTTTTAGGCGAGACATTGATAGATCTTCGCGCTGGTGCGTGGCGTGTGTCATTGCAGTGCTCCACGCCTGCAAGCTATAAGACTTCGATGGAGCCTGATATGCATTCGTCTTTACTTTTCTGGTTTCGATATTAAAAATACCCCGTTGTTCAATCTCACTTTTTCCGCTTCACTGTTGCTTTTTCTCAATGTATGTTTTGTTTTTGCATCATTTCCTTGCCCTTGCATCCAATCTGAACCCGCATATTGCGGCGTTTTCACCGTATCTTCTATTATTATACCTGACTCGGTCGCTGATATAGTCCTTGTCTTAATTCCAGATACCCCATTTCCACGTCTTTCCACTTTCCACCAATTCAAAATGCGCGCCTCCGTCATTATCCTTGGCTTCCTCGCCACTCTCACTGTCGCCCTCCCCGAAGCATACCCTAAGGCCGAAATCGTGTGCCAATCTGTGAGTTTACTCGATGGCTAAAATACTAAATAACCCGGGGAAACAATTTCTAACGATGTTACCAGGACACCATGGCCTGTATCGCTGCTAACTGCGCTGCCGAAGGATGCTGCTGTGAGGGACTTACTTGCGGACCCAATGGTGTAAGTACCTAGCGACCCCGACGCGGTATCTACCAAGTCTCATTTGTTTGATCCAAGTTGCTAATAAGGATGACAGACTTGCACAGCACTATAAGATGTTTTCGCTTGGAGTTACAATATGATAAAAGGAGGGATGGGGCTACCCGATCAACAATGATGCCTTTTGAGTTGGCATGAGGATGCAATATGGACAGGGGAATCATTGCCATGGGACTGTGCTCATTGCTTCATTTGTACTTATCTATTCTGTTAATGGTATATAATTCTGGAATATCACAAATTGTCAATCCTTGCAATCGCTTCCTAGTGTACCTAAAAATATAAAACAGCAATCAATAGCTTTAGTCTGATCAGCTATTACAAAAGATAATCCTAGTGTAACGGTCCTCTTTCCGCATGGCTCAGCTTGACATTGACAGATGGCGGATCACTCGAGAAGACAGTCCAATAATCACACAGCCTCTGCAAATGAGATATCCAACAAACTCCATGAACAAACATTCCGTAGACGCAAAACTTCCAAAAAGGAGCAAAGGAGATCCATCCTTTAGCCATATCCTCCAGCAACAAATGATCAAAGACACCAATCTCCCTTACGATGTCGACAACAATCTCAAAATTTGATCTCGCCAGCCTCGAGACGACGTTCAACACTGCCCGAGGCCCTATGATCGTCGTCACTTTTCTTTCGTGTCCCATCGTCGTTCTTTCGCAGTTTTTTCCCTGCCATCTGTGCAATATGTATAATTATAATGACTAGCAATCCAACAGCTCCCAGCAGGATGGTGTAAGCGGCGATAGCAGGCAAGAAAATGTAGAATAATAACTTGGAACCCTGTATGACGAAAATAACAGTTCCATACAATGGACGGAGAAGGAGGGGATATTCGTTGTACCCGTCTCCGAATAACTCATCTGCAAATTGCTCCATGTCGAGGGGTATATGGATGATCCAGAAGAGAGGGTTCGAAGTGGGATTTGGTTGATTCGGGTCGGATTTGATTCAAATCGGTTCGAGACACAAGTGGTAGGAGTATATTGGTAATAGCTGGGGTCTTGAGAGAAGAGAAGATTGATAGAAGTCGTAGCAACAACTCATGCCAGTGCCCTGAACTTTGGATTCGAGATACAAGTGATAGGAGTATCTTGGTAACAGCTGAGATTTGGATGGAGAAGAGAAGATAGAAGGTGAGAAGTCATTCGAAGTTGGAAAGAACCTTGGTCCGGGGAAAGTCAGATGGCTACCTTTCCTATTTAGGAAGTATAGCTATCCGTTACCCAACAAACTCGGAAGGCAGCATATAGCTACCTAGGTAGGTACCTACGTAGGTACTACCAATTATTCAAGCTTCTCCAAAACCTCCAAATATTCCGCCTCATCCCCGGAATGCGTCATCCTCAAAGCCGCCAACCTCTCCCTTCTCGCAACAACCATCTCCCCAAGAAGTTCAAGCTCGATCTCAAGGCGCTTCTCCAGGTCATAGGTAGTACCACCGGGACCACTCGCAGCTGCGGGAAGAGGAGCGTTAAGTAGTTCTGCATCTGGCTTTCCCTCATTCTGATTCTCGTGATTGCGCTCTTTCTGTTCTCCCTCGCGATCATTCTGTTCTCGTTCCTTCTTCTCTTTTTCCTTCTTCGCTTTAATCTCCTCGGAATCCGGAACCCATCCAAACACTAAGGCAAGTATAGTAAAGAACACCAGGCCGACGACGGATATTATGAACAATGCCACGGCTATTGGGATGACGAAGTTGATCAATATTGTGAAGAATACCACGGTAATAGATTTGACTATTAGGAAGGGGCGTATGTAGAAGGGTTCGCATTCGAATGGGAATGCCATTGTGAGAGATTAAGGGAGTTGATGTGGTTTGGATTCGGATTCGATTTGGTTCTGGTTCTGGTTTTGGTTCCTGACTGGAAAGAAGGAGCGATATTTGTTCTTTGGCACAGCTTTTTGTCTTTGGGAGGTTCAAAGCCTTATCCTGAGGGATGGGAAACTGAAGAGGCTAGTTTGATCTCACGTCTTGTGTTGAGCCTCGGTATTGGGGGCGGTATGCACTGCCACAATGTCTCGGGCGCAGGTTGCGTGATGTCAGTGGTGGATAACCGATCGTATGAGATCTCGAACAGGGCCAAATGATGTAGGAAGAAGGGTTTTCAACATAAGCAATGAAAGAGGGATACCTCGAGTTCAAAGTACAGAGCCAACACGGCAAATACGTACATACTACGTTACAAAGGAAAGACTACCAGAATCAAAACTCGTAAGAAGGCATAAATGAGAAATGTACAAACTAAAAACAGGAAGGAGATCGAAAAGGTGCAAGGTCAGTAGACAACGTCAAATAAAAGGTGTATCTACCACAGGAGTCAAATTTAAAATAGAATCCAAGAAGGGAAGAAAGGGCCGATCGGAGTCCGTAGACACACCACCAAAGCCAGAGAAAGGTAAAACTCCTAGTCCTCCTGTACAAGTTATGCATTTGCAAAACTAAACAAAATAAATTTCAAAAATCCATGGGAGAGTCGTCACGTTTAGAAGACTCCAGAGCAACCCCAGTGCTGCTCAACGTTGAACTCACCGGGGTTCTTCCAGGTGTCATCGGAGTAGGAGAAGAAGATGGACTTGGAGCCAACGGCCTTGGCGATGGACTTGATGGCAGTAGCCTGCTCAGCGGTACCGGGGACGGCAGCACCGTTGGCAGAACCAGCGTTGGGCCAGCCAGTCTCGAGGTTGATGACGTCCTTTCCACCACAGATCTTCTCGAGCTCCTCGAACTCGCCCTTGGTGAACTCACCGGCCTTCTCGGCGGTGACATCGGCGTTGAAGAAGGGGTGGATGTTGGCACCGACGATGTCGACAGCGCTGCAAAGGGTGGCAGCGCCGTACTGCTGCCAGACGTTGATGGGCTCAGTGGTGGTGATGACACCGGTGTAGCCGGCAGCCTTGAAGCTGGAGGAGGCGGACTTGATGAAGGAGGCCAGGGAAGCGGCATCGATGTAGCCGGACTGAATGGCCTCGTTACCGACAACGATCAGCTTGACCATGTCCCACTCGGCCCACTTGGAGATGGCAGTGACCTGCTCCTGGGCGGCGGAGACACCGGAGCCGTCGATGTAGACACCCATGATGATGCTCAGGCTGAGCTCCTTGCAGGCGTCACCGATGAACTCGAGACCGCTGCAGTCGGTGGAGTAGACACGGATCAGGTTGAAGCCCTTGCCCTTGATGACCTTGAGGTCGGACAGAACCTCCTGCTTGGTCTTGCAGTTACCGCCAGAGGTGTAGGGAGAGTAAGTCATACCGTACTGGCCCTCGCCGAGGACGGTGGGGACACCAGTGGAGGTAGCGGCGGAGGTGGTGGAGGAGCTGGAGGCAACGCTGGAGGCAGAGCTAGAGGCGGAGCTGGTGACAACGGGAGCAGCAGTGGTGGTGGCAGCAGCAGTGGTAGTGGCAGCAACGGTGGTGGGAACAGCAGCGGCGGAGGTCGAGGCCAGGCTGCTGGTGGCAACAGGGCAGATGTAGGTGTAGTCGGTGCGGGTCACAGTGACGATGTTCTCCTCCTGGGTGTAGGTACCGGGGACAATGGTCTGGGGGGTGGGGTAGACCAGAACGGTGCTGGTGGGCACAGTGGTGGTGGTAGGAGGAACAACAGTGTAGGTACCAGCGGAGGGGCAGACGTAGGTGGTGGTCTCAATGACGCTGGTCACGGTGCTGCCGGAGGGCTTGACAGTGGCGTAAGGGCAGACGACAGTGGTGGCAGTCTCGACGATGGTGGTAACACCACCGTAGGTGTGGGTACCGCTGGGGACCTCAGTGGAGGTGGCACCGCAGACAGTGGTGGTGTCGTGGACGGTGATGGTGGTGGCCGGGATGGTGTAGACACCGGTGGTGGAGAAGGTGCTGACACCGGGAGTGGGCAGCTCAACGGCGGGAGTGCTAGCAACGGCGGTGCTAGAGGCAACCGGGGCCGTGGAGGCGGGGGCCGAGGAAGAGCCCGAGACAGTCACGGTCAGAGTGCTGGTGCTGGTAGAGTGCACAGTGCTGGTGAGAGTGCTGGTGGACTCGGGGATGGGGGTGGAGGTGGATGTAGCAGAAGAAGTAGAGGGAGGAGCAATAGTCTCAACGGGGACCAGGGTAGCGTCACCGTAGTAGGTGATGACCTTGGTGGTGCAGCCGCAGGTCTCCTCGGCGGCAGGGACGGAGGAGGACCAGACGCTGGCGGAGGCCTCACGACGCTGGTGGAAAGCGTCATGGCGACGGTGAACACCGTCGGCCATGGCAGAGCCGACCAAGGCGGCGGCGGCGAAAATAGATCCCTTCATTATGGAAATGATAATATCCACGCAAAGAATGAATGCCCGCTGAACGAGTGAAGCGGTGGTATAGAATCGAAGGAACGTGGGTTGAGAAGGTAGAAGGAGAGTGATCGGGGGCACGCAAGGCCTTTTGTTGGAGAAATCGTTACCGGGGGAGTTAGGGGGGGAAAAAGAGAAAAGGAGAAAAAGACCTAAAAAAGGGCCCCAGTGTGATTTGCACAGATACAGGTCCACCGATCGTGAATTTCCTCTGAATTTTAATTTACCCTAAGATTACCCCTGGACGAGTCTAGATGTGTTTTCAGGGACATGATCAATCTGATTGGCTGTTTATTCGACACCCGAGTATTGGCTGCTTGTGGTTGGCCCACACGGCTCGGGCAAGAGTGGGGACTGCATGGTGTATTTTTGTATACATTGGTTCTGTACAGTACATGGTACATTTGCAAATTCAAGTCATATATCAGGCACATGCAGGTACAGTGACTAAGAGTCAGATCATAATAATGCGCAGGTACAGACACATTATATTCTCGCCCAACGGTCATTTCACCTTACAATAGGAACCAATACTCTGTACTCTGTACTCCGTACTCCATATCCCGTATTCGAACACTATTATTATCAATACATACACTGCCCGCACGGATCGTCCACTGCCTTCTCTCCTATTCCTCTCAGCCTTGGGCCCCAGCGTCCAAAATAGTGATCCTGTCTCACACCCAGAATAGTCTTCCCCTTACCGCTGTGAGGGTCGTCCAGCTTCCGGCTTCCCAACTCCTAACCGCTTAAAAAGCCACATTGTACCAAAACGAGGCCAAGGTTTCATATATTCTGTCAGACCATGTAAGGTACCACTACCGCCCCTCTGTGGCTGACTCGGTGGCAAGCCCCCGTTCAACCCTCGGGTCCCGGTTACCCAGCCCAAAGAAATGTCTCTAAAGCAAAGGTCCAGAAAATGTGTGGAGCAATAGAATAGCTTCATACCAATGTCTCATTGCAAAATCAGACAGAGAAATCCGGTCAAGAGCCCAAAGCCAAAAACCAAAGAAAACAGGAAATTATCTTCCTGCGCCATGTGGGGCGGGCTGTCATAGCGTCCCCGGCCAGTCCCAAAATGGCAAGGTGGCAGCTGGATTGGGGTTTATCTCGCATTCTGATTGGTTGAAATGCAGCCTCTAATTTCCGCCCTGCCGATCTATATCATAAAATCACAATACGGGTATTATTCAATCTTATGGATTACCTACGACATACGAGTACCCGTGGGCGCAGTATTGAAACTCTTTAATACCAATGTCCCGGATTACCACCGAGCCCATATCACAACAACTCTCTCCAATCCCCATGTTTTCGCCCAAACCAAATTGTTTTTATATCAACATACTCTAATACTCTACTCCATGGGAACAACACATACCCTTTGTTGTTAACTATGCGCTGGTTTCTACTCCGTACCTCCCCTGACGATCTCCATCCAGCCAGCCACATACACGCACTCATGAACTGGCCGATCACCCGGCCCAATTGAAAGTCAAAAACAGTTAATAAACGGGGCACGAAGCTTGAACTGTTCAATTAATTAATCGCGCCGAATAGGAAGGGACCGCGTGGACTAGAACCACCTTCTACTCGGGGCATAGGCATTTACTTAGTGTGGTCGTTGCCAGAGCAAAATAAAAATAACACTGTAGCCTGAGTACCCGATATAACCGACACCCACACTGACAGTGCTTTGTTTGTAGGTTTATATACGGCGCACTAGCAATGGAAGCAGTAAGTACTCCGTATATAACGAACAGATCCTCTACTATTTCATGTACAGAGTAGAGTGTTGATCACAATGAGGGTGGGAGTCTGGATCCCATTGACTGGCGATCAAAACTCGGCCATGGGGTAGATCACGGATACTGGGGGCACGGCCGAGGATAGTGTGTCTTGCGGAGATTACCGTTGTGTATTATTTTATCGAACTACCATAGCTAGCGTCTGACTCCTGAATTAGATGCGTTGTGCCCGTTTTACACCAGTTGTTTTTCACTCGCTAGTCTGGTCTGTTTCAGATAATTACCCCACAGATTGGATTATTGACAACGTTGAATGAGTTTGGGTAGAATGTGATGTAAGATGTAATTGTGTATTTGAGGCCCAGTCTTGCCACGTTCTTAGTTCGGATTGTGTAAATGAATAACGCCCATACTCGGTACTTCGTATAACACAAAGAAACTGCCTAAATCAAAGACAACTCAACGATCCAGACCGCTGAAATATTCTTGGCCAATCTGCGAATTCCAATGGTTCAAAAGGCCAAGGATAATAGCGGATCTAGACTTGGGTTGGCATTTAGGTCGAGGCTTGGCAATACCCTCTTTGAGGTTATTCAGGGGCTTCCAGGGGCGTGTGGCCTTGTGGATTTGGGATCTGGAAAATCAGTTCTATTCGTGCAAAGACTATTGTGGTGATTTTCTATCAGCCTTATTATTGGTTTGTGTTTTTGTTTGTTTTCTTTTGTTGTAGATGTGTAAAAGGTTTCCAGGGTCCAAGTTTCAACGGTGTGTTCTGGGGAAATTTCTGCAGACCAGTTTTCCCTGCATATGACTCAGGTTTTCTTTTTTCGATATGTCAAATCCAGGGCTAATTTATGTTGGCATTCCACATCTCAGATATTTCGGGAGAGATCTGTATCACGCTGGCCACATGGAGAATGTCACTTGGTGGAATGTATGCCTCGATCTTCAGGTGCCTCCTCGCTTCACCTCGATTTCTCAATTATCACATTTCTATTATTTCTAATACGGCTTGCTTTTAAGCTAGGACTAATGCATGTCAAATTACAAAATAGTATCCTTAATATCTCAAAGTATCGTAAGCTCTTCTTATATTGTGTCAATTCCCTCTGGACAATACATTTTAGAATTAGGTACCTGTTGTATGGTATCCCCATACAAAAGGTACAACTTAAATCTAGCATAGGTCGACTAATGTATGTAAAAGGATATTTGAAGATGTTTTCGATTGCTTTTTCTCTTCGCTGGCAACTTGGAAGTACATGAATATTGGCATCACCGACCAGAATATATATATCAGAACTCATCAAGGAATGCCAGAACAAGTCATGAACTCCGGTCCAATATCCTTGCCCCAGAACAAATAAGACAGGAAATGAAGGCCGACATCTCTTCAGACTCGTTCCGTAATATCTGGTGTGCCTTTCGGTGATTTTCGTGTCTCGATGGAGAATACGAAACATGAAGCCGCATGTCAGCTGCAAGCCCGATGGCTGGACAACGATCGGCGTTTCTCGGATCTACATTCTGATTCTTAGATGAGTGTCACTCGTGACTAGATTACAAATAAATTACCTCGTCTTTGATATATATGTCGACTTTTCAAGGTGTACGGAACAATCTCGCATGAGAATATGGACGTCGGGGTGCAAGGGGGAGGTGGGGTGGGGAAACGTCACATAGAAAGTGGTTAGATCTAGGGATAAGTTTGTTGGATTGGTATAAACTGACGGTTTCATGGATTAACCTCCTAAAATGTGTCAAGCCCTCGTATTGCAGTGGTCTACCTGGGGCGGATGCCCTTTTTGTGTTGTACGATTGAATGTCGTCTCGTTCTGACAAGCCCCGAAGGGGCATGGATGTATAGTGGAGGACTCAGCGGCGGTAAAAGGGAAACCGAACATTTTTGTTGCGATAGGACACCCAAATCTTGGAATCTGAGTGAGGTTGATCTAAATATACCAAGTGCTAGTTTTGGGAGTTGAACACCTGGATTGGACAACAGACATGTGCTTTTAATATGTCTAGTAAAGACTGTCGCACAAGATTAAAAATATAATAACACAATAGCTCCAAAGTATTAAGTTATTTTATGCTTTATTAAATCAAATCCAAAGTAGAACTTTCCCTCTTCCTACCTTTGCCGCTCAAATCTGACCATCACCGTGCCACCCGATCATGCCACACAGCACACCGCAAGTACCATCAATCCTCCAATCCCCCAATCATCTGATGTCAAATAACAATCGTTAAAGGATTAATTCTCCACCTATACTCTAACCCCAGAAACAGAAAACGGAAATATCCGCATGCAATCGCACCACATCCAACGTCACCATCCCAACCACCAACCACATCCAGCAATATCTAAGCATCCAACCCGGATAAAATCAATCCGGGATATAGATCATGCTATCCATTTCAATGCCCCAGAAACGGGTAACGGCGACGTCCCGAGACCCAGCCTCTCGGAACAAACATGGTTTGGTTCAATGCTGTCAGGCCATACTTGCTATGCGGCTTGGTATCTTGCTATGATATGGGAAGTGGTGAGTGTATGTATATAAGGCTGTGATGCTACACGAGGGGGTTTGTTTTGTTCATCACACAACAATATTCTTATATACCTACTTCGGTTGATACTTCCAAGCTACATCTACATCTACATCTACACCAACACAAGTACGCAAGTACACAACCAAACAGCAACTCAAAATGCCCACCCAACCCAAAACCACCGATAGCGAGCACGCCCGTCTGCAAAATGACTACGGCGCAGACTACTGGGTTCGGAATTCTGCTCAACAACATCGTGTACGTATACTACTGCCACTGTTAGTACCCATTAACTAACATCCCCAAAGCGCGCAACAGCCGGACGAGGCCTCTTCGCCGGGTTACAAGATGTAAAGCACTACAACGTCGAAAGCGGCTGGGCTAAGCGCAAGTCCGAGACTGCACAGCCTGGTATTCTCGGGTCGCTCTGGAGTCGGTACGTTATATTATCCACGGTGCCCATGCTTTGGATTAGGGGATTAGTGCTGACTTTGATATAGACTTACTGGACTTTGATCTTTTTAATGCGTTGCCTGTGTTTATAACACATGGAGACTAAAAGGGGATTAAGATTGATATGATTACACGCTTTCTTTTCGGAGTTGGTGTTTTTTTTTTTTGCTTTTGTATTTCAGCATTGCTTGTTTCTTATTGTTATTATACCACCATATCTTTCTTGATATAGGAGTTCTGTCTGGCGTGGAAAGATCTGGTTTCTATACAATTTATTTTGTCATGTTCTATTTGCACATATCGTTTGATTGTATATACGTCTAATCAATCCTATAGACCCTTGGGATCTGATGCAAATAAGATCACTACAGACTCGAAGATAAATTCTCGACGTATTTGATGCCTTTCTGGTCTAATGTGTATGCGAGTACTAAGCAAGGTGTTATTATGCACTTGACTAGATCAATACATAGTTAGTCGGAATCCACTACATGATAAGTGATACTGCCTCGTGCTTATTACCCCGGACATAGCTGCATAGCTTGTCTACCTAGACGTCCATGTACCACCCCAACTACGAGCCAACTAATCTACAACCAAAACAATCCAGAGGAAAAAGGTTATATTCCGAGTACTATATATACAGAAACCGCTAATAGATATACCAAACGCCCTAACCTAGCGCGTATTGGAATACACAAGGTATTCACAACCACACAACCCTCAAATCTACTCCCAAGAGTCAATCTTCATAGTACCCTTCTCCTGCAGATTCTTGTGCATGTTAAAGGCCTGGAAAAGCATATGCGGCTCATGACCCATACCCTTGCGCAGACACTCGAATTCCGCACGATCAAGGTAATCAGTCAGAATAGGCGTGTAGTCAGGGTGTGAGCAATTCTTAATAATAACGCGCGCGCGCTCCCTCGGCGACAACCCACGAACATCAGCAAGACCCTGCTCGGTAACGACGACGTCAAGATCATGCTCGGTCTGATCGATGTGTGTCGCGAACGGAACGATACAGCTCACACCGGTAGGATCGGTCTTGGTAGGACGTGCGGACGGAGTGTGCATGATACTGTACTTGGAGTTACGCAGGAAATCGGCGGATCCGCCGAGTCCGTTCAGCATCCGCGATCCCATCACGCAGGTGCTGTTGGCGTGGGCGTAGATGTCGACTTCGACGGGAGTGTTCATGCCGATACAGCCGAGACGACGGATGATCTCGGGGGAGTTGGAGACTTGTTGCGAGCGGAGGAGGAGCTTGCCTGCGTAACGCTCCCAGTTATCGTAGAAGCGCTTGAAGCCGTCTGGGGAGAAGCGGATGGAGGTTGCGGTTGCGAAGTCGAGGTTTCCGCTGTCGAAGAGGTCGAGGAAGGAATCTTGCAGGACTTCGGTCCAGACTTTTAGGTTCTTGAAGTCTGCGCCGCCCTTGCTGAGGCCTCCGACGACGGCGTTGGCAATGTTGCCGATGCCGGATTGGATGGGGAGGAGGTTTGGTGGGAGACGGCCGTGCTTGACCTCGTGCTTGAGGAATTCGATTAGGTTCGAGGCGATGGCTTGGGAGCCTTCGTCTTCTGGGGCGTTGGGGAGGGTTTGGTCGGGGTAGTTGGACTCTACGATGGCGACGACCTTCTCAGGGTCGATGGGGATGTAGCTTGTTCCGATGCGGTCCTCCGGGGCCATGACGAGGTAGGGCTTGCGGCCCGGGGGTAGGTCTGAGCAGGTGATATCGTGCAGGCCTTCGAAGGAGGGCATGGAGGTGTTCACTTCGATGATGACCTTCTCGGCCATCTGAATCAATTCGGGTGAAGCACCGACGGAGGCACCGGGGATGATGCCTCCGTTCTCGGTGATGGCGGAAGCCTCGATGACGGCCACATCGATTGTGGGCTTGGGCTTGTTCAGAGTGTACCAGCCCTGATGGAAGCGAAGAGGTTAGCGGGTTGGTTGGGCTTTTTTTTTCTTTCTTCTTCTGGAGATGTCAAGACTTACATAGACCAAATCCGATGGGAACATGCTCAGATGCTTATCGAAGAACTTGATCTCGCCGGTGTTGATTCCCTTGGCGATTTCCTTTCCGACTTGGTGAGGGCTGCGGCGCTCAATCATGTTCAAGCGGGCCCAGCGGCTCTCGGTCTCTGCGCCGGAGGAGGCACCGACAAACAGGTTGTACTTCAGCTGTCCCTGGAGGTTGTTCTTCTCGACGTGGTCTGCGAGAGCAATGGGCAGCATCCTAGATTGAGGTCAATGTTCTGTTCTCAACATCCAATGGGTCTGTGTTACATACTTGGGGTAACCGACACCGGTAAATCCGGACCAGCCGATGTACGTGCCATTGGGAAAGTGGTGAAGGAGATCCTCGGGTTTGGCGAGCTTCTTCAAGTACGAAGGGCGCCGCACGCGGCTCTTCAATAGGGCCGAAGCAGACATGATACAGAAAAAAAAGGAGGGGAGAGTGTCAATGATGTGAAGAAGAAAAAAGGGGATCTGGGGGTATAAGTAATTTCTTCAACCCCACGGGCAGAGGTCTCCACAAAGGAATGCGAGGCCGACAGCTCCGGGAGAATGGAAGTTTGGTATTTGGTAGGGCTATGTAGTGTATACTTGATAGAGGATATTGTATAGCTTAGTTTCCTTCAATTCCAGTTGCATTTTTTAAATTCAATTCAAATCTATGTTATGTACACAGATATATATCATCCTATTCCTATCTCATTCCCCAGTAATTCCCCCATTTCCCCCCTCCCCCCTCGATGATGCTTATCACACAAATTAATTCATAATGACGTCAACCATGGCATTTTCCCGGCGTTCACTCGGCCTTCGGTCATCTCTCGGCTTTCTCCCCTTTTTCTCTTCTACCATTATTAGCACTCTCTTTCAGCTTAATATGTTCTCATCATAACTAGAATGCTAGAATCCAAAATAAATATCACAATCATTACAACTATAACAATATACAACGACAAAAAAAAGAACATACGGAGTAGCACTCCGTAGATCCCACCGAGTTTCCCCCGACTCCACGTCTCGGGCCAGTATCGGCTATGCAGCTCGGCCACACGGAGATTTCATATTAACAAAAATGTATTGCCGCTAGTGAGACCGAGTATGCCGATTATACCGATTCAGTAAGATAAGCCGACGATCTGGAGGATTCTCATTTTCTTTCTTACCCCAGGAGTTCGAGTGGATCGCCGCATTAGGAGGAAGTTATGAGGATCTGAAAATCATACAAATCGAATCGAATTGAATTGAATTAAGAATAAACAGACCAATCTCTCTATGGTCATTTCATTTGTGAGAATAAAGTAAGAGATACTTGAAGAAAAAGAAGAAAGGAAGATACAAATACAAAACTACGGAAATTGTTTAAAAAAAAAGAAAAGAAGAACTATTCATCGCAATTTCCTCATCGTACGCCGTCCCCCTTCCCACAATCAACAATAATGCATGTCAGTCCCCTCCCCCCAAATGGAGGGAGACTGACCCGTCGTAAAAGTTACACCAACGCAACCACCCTACGCCTCGGTAGGCTCGGCGTCGGTCATCTCAACATCTCCGCCACCATCCTTCTCCGCCTCCGCATTGGCGGGGGCCGCGGAGCCAGAACCAGACGCAGATCCCTCACGGCCCGGGGCGGGACTATCAGAGAGGGTACCATTGACCCAGGACCGGAAGCGCTGGTTGCTCTCATCCACCTGGTCCTTGCTCAGACCGCGGGCCCAGGATGGGTTGTTGACGAACTTCTCCACGAAGCGGTCGTGGCGCTTCTCGCGCAGCGCGGCCTGCTCCTTGGCGAGGTCGTCGACTTGGGCCTTGATGGCCTCGGCGTCGGCGTCTTTCTCCGGGATCGGGGCGTTGGAACGCCAGAACCAGTCGTGGGTGGGGGGTTGGTACAACATGGTGTAGTTGTTGGCGCAGATGCGGATGGTCAGGCCGTCGTGGTGCTGAAGGCTGCGGTAGTAGCGGTCGTACTCCTCGTCTTCCTCAAGCTTCGGAGGAAGGTTGCGCTTCAGGAGGGGCATGCGCATCTTGGAGAATTGGACGCCTTCTGTTGGGTCGCGCATCGAGTAGGCGGTCACGTAGTAGGACCAGCGCTCTTCTGGGGTGAGGTCGTCGTTGTTGAGGGTGGTGTCTTCGCTGGTCATTACTTGGACGGTGACACGGCGGTCAGTTGGGTACTGAATGATTTGTTAGTTATTACCAAAGCGTATTTGAAAATAGGAAAACTCACAAAAGTAATGCGGTAGATATCTCCATCCTTGACCAGTCGCTCAACTTGTTTGCGGTACTGAATCTCCTGGTGGTGGGTAGTCTCCTCCTTCTCGCGTTCCTTGAAGAAGAGATTGACAATGTCGGAGCTGCGGTCGCGAGAGTCACCGGTGAAGATAGACGCCACGAACTTGGAAATGGATGAGAAGATACGCTCCAGATTGTAGAGCAGGTATCCGCTCTGCATGTAGAAACGACGCAGGGTCTCTTCCAGGTGAACCTGATCGATGTCACCCTTGATGACCTCCTCGCACATACGCACGATCTGCTTGTAAAGGTTGGCTTTGGGATCGACATCATAGAAGAAATCACCAGGGAACCGGTCAATCAAACACAACTCGTGAGCAGCTTTGGGTAGAACACCGCGTCGGACTTGTTCGCGGGCAGACTCCTCCTGCTCCTTGATGCGCAGAAGACGCGAGTAGAGGATCTCAAAAGTACGCAGGAAGCAGAAGATGTTCAGGTTGCTGTACATGTGGTGCTCCTTCTTCTTGTACTTCTCGTTGAGTGTGTATTCATGCTCAAGGTTGAAGTTACCCTTTCCGGGATGCTCCATCCAGCGCAGTTCAGCCACGTCGAAGGAATCCTCGGACTCAGAGACGGTGGAAGAAACTTGGACAACAGGGGGTTCGTCATGGTTATTCAGAACATCCTCCTTAATGGGCTTCTCAGCCTGGCCTCCGCGTTCAAGGGCCTCACGCAGAAGATCCAGCTTCTGCAAGTCCGCTCCCTTGCGGCTCCCGTTCGAGACATCATCATTGGCATAAGTGTCATCGTCATCATTGATGGCGTTGTAGACTTCGTCCATGTACAGGTTGAAGGTGTAACGGTCCAGGCCGAAGAAAGTGGGAATGAAATCCCGGATAAAGTTCATGAGTCGCTGAGGATCAGCGCCAAAGCCATTGGTGTTGCGGTCAAAGTACAGGAAAAGCAGGTAGACAGCGTCCAGAAGGACCTGAGTATCGTTGAACTGGAATTCGGCCTGGAACTTGGGCGGGGGCCGGCCGCTCTTGCGACTAGCCTGTGCATCCTCAAGCTTGGTCTGCAGTTCTTGCTGGATGTTCTTGGCGACAAAGAGCTTCTTGTCGGTTTGCTTGGTTGCGATGGCTTGGTGGTCAAGACTGCGCCAGTATGCTCGCTGCATCTGTTCGCGCCAGACCTTGTCCCACTCGCGCTGGCAGGCCTTCCATTCCTCTAGCTTCTGCTTCAGGCGGTAAAGGACAATGGGAAGAACGTGGCAAGGACGTTGGAACATGTCTCGGATGACTTTCTCACCGCGCTGACGGTCGTAAATCTTCTTGATGACACGCTGATAAATTGCCTCGCTTTGACCACCGAGACCTTGTGGCAATTTGAATGCAAGGCGTTCCGCATCGCTCATGTAAAGGAATTGCTGGCAGATGGGCTCAATCAGCTGGATGGTACGGGTACAAGCCTCAATGTGGTGATCGTAATCGTGGCGATCTTCCTCAATCCGATGCAAAGCGTCTTCATACTGGTTCTTGCGGTGTGCAACAAAGCCAGAATCTTCCGAAGCCCAGGTGGGATGTGAGGCCCAGTCATCATTAAGAACACCATTGCAAAGCGGATCGCGCCCACTGCATGGCTTTTGGCGTTCGCGCTTGGGGAGAAGTCGGTAACTCGGTCCCAGAGACCGGCAGTGAGCCAGGTTGACCACACCTGATTCCGGGTTCGCCTTGGGGTCGATGATCTTATCCTCAGGCTCTTCGGCGCTCATAAAGCGTCTGAACCAGCTCATGAGCTCAGCATTGGACCCGATGTATCCCTCGGCCCTCTTGACCAGGATGTGGCGGTCGAGGAGATCCGTGGTGTACAGGTTGCAAAGCTTCAGGAAGTCGCTGAACACTTGCTTGTTGGCGATGAACTTCTTCACGCGGTCAAAGAAGGCGATTTCTTCCTGGCTAGGAGTCATGGAGACTGAGGGAGGAAGAGGCTCTGGGAGAGCAGGAATCAAAGTGGGAGAGACATTAGCCATGTCGACAGAAGGCTTTCCATGGTGATACTTCGGTCGCTTACTAGCGTTACCGAACTGCGAACTCTGGCCACCTCTGTTTGCCTCAGCCAAGCGAGCAGCTTCGGAACCAGCAGGTCCCGAGATAGAGCCAACACCACCTGGGCCACCACGACGCTTCTTGCTTTCCTTGGGGTCCTTGACATTGAACTGACCCAGAGGAGGCATCTTGACGTCGCGGTTAGGAGTCTGGGAGGTGAAACCTGCAGGTTCACCACGGAGATTGCTAAGAGGTGCTTGTTCTTCAGCCTGGCGTTGCGCGGCCACTTGTTTGGCATGCGCAGCGGATTCCGGCAGGAACTGTTTGAAATCCTCCAAGAGATCTGGTGCAGTGTTGAACAACTGAGTAACCTGTCCATAGACATCCTGGATAGGCTTTGACTCCCGCTGGTAAGTTTGGAGTATCTCAAGGAACTGCTTGTAGATCTCTGGCGCACTTGAGAAGCGGTTCTTGATCTTGTTCACATAGCTAATGGCGTGGTTGAACTCCACGGGACCACGCTTGTTCAGATCCTGAGCACCCTGGAGCATACCAGTTCCGACGCCAGCCAGATTGTTCATCGGCTGAGTGAGACTAGAGTTCTGTCCAGCAGCCGAGACTCCCATGAGAGACGCCCTGCTAAGTCCAGCGGACGCTGCAGAGGCAGCGCCTTGAAGCTGTGCCACTCCACGGTGGTCTTGCTGATGAGTCATGGCAGATGCAGCTTGTTGCTCCTGTTGGGTGGGGTAACCATAGTGGTGCTCTTGGGCGGGCCCAGGTCCATCCTGTTGATACATGCCACCCATCATTCTTGAGCCAGGAGAGTAAGATCCAGAGGCAGGGCCTTGCTGCTGATCCTGCTGCTGCCCTTGTTGCCAGCCAGGTCGAGACTGGTCGCGATAGAAGTCAGACCGGGCATGTGGATCACCGGAGGGGGGTGCATTGGTGATAGTCTCAAAAGGACGTCCTGCACGTAGCATACTGAGTGTATTTGTGCCAGACGGGGTTGTGACCCGAATCGCATCAGGGTTGTCTTCGGTACCGCACTCAATGCGGTAGCCGGGAGGCAAAAAGGTATTAAATCCTTGAATGAGAGCAGGATGACCATTGAAAAGTGTCGAGACGCGTTGAATCACACCCGGCGTATCAATAGCCTGGCTCTTGAAATCCTTCATGATATCCAAGAAACGGTTGTAGACATCTGGCTGGTCAACAAAGCGCACCTTAACCTGGTCAAGGTAGCTGAGAGCATCATTAAGAATCGGCTGCTGGCCCTGGGCAAGAGCTGCAACATTTCCTGGAATTTGCTGTCCAGCGGCATTGTATGCCATCATAGGCTGTCCTGGTGGACCACCGGGGTGCTGCATGTACGAGCGAGGCGTACCTTCACCGTGCTGCATCTGAGGACCGAACAAGCCAGCAGCAGACTGAGGTCCGCCCTGGTGGCCGTTCTGCGGGTTTCCGCCAAGGGTCGAGAGGAGTCCGCCCGGGCCATGAATGGAGTTGGGGACTTTATTGGCCACGGGTTGATGGAGAGGGATTGAGCCAGTGTGGCTCTGGACAGGGTGGTGGGGTTGTTCGCGGCGTTCTAGCTGCCGTTCAATTTGTTCACGGTGATCGCGCTCGCGCTCGCGCTCACGGTGAGCCATTTCTTCCTGGCGCTGGCGCTCGATAATTTCGCGCTCCCTGGAGTCCCGCTCCCGCTCGCGGTTGAGCTGGGGAGAAGCGTGTTGCATGGCTTGGCCGATTCCGGGAAGAGAATGGCCGCTGTTATGCGACGGGCCTGCTGGGTGCTGGCCGTACGCGGAAGGCTGGTGCGGATTTCCGTGGGTCTGGCTTAATTCTGCCAGTCCAGGAAGAGAATGGCCACCCGACTGACCAGGGTGGTAGGGTGCTATAATAGAATGGTCAGTCAGTTTAAACGTGCTTTTACCATTGGATTTCCATATGGAAATCCGTAGTTCACAAAAAGAGGCACTCACCACCTGGAGGGGGAAGTACTGGGCCCGAGGGCTGTGAGGCCTGACCTTGCTGAGAGGGATTTTGACTGTTGAAGCGCAAGAACATCGTGTTAGTCTCTGATATCAAGGCATCCAGCCGCTGGTACAATATACGGCTGCTCGTACCTGAATGACCCCAGGGGCCGAGGCTGCTGGTTCATTTGATCGATGCCAGGATGCGACGGCGGCCCACCAGAGGAGTGCCAGTTATCGTTTCCAGAGTTCATGATGTATGCACGAACCCCAGTAGGAGAGATGTAGGAAGGTAGATTTGACGGATAAGAAGGGTCGAGGAGGGGAGAAAAAGTCAGGGTCTGGTAATCGAAGAGCTGGAGCTCGTAGTCTCGTGGGTTGGAATCGACTGGCAACGCTCAGGTTGCACTAGGGTCACAGCATGACCTGGAATCCTGCAGATAAGAAGACAGAAACCGACTCCACGCAGCAAGAAAGAACCGGTAGAGAAGTAGAAGTACGATAGACAAGAAGGAGACACAGACTGGGGTGATGGAATTGCGCGCGACCGATCGCGGGCTCCTGTGGAGGCTTTCCTCTCCGGAGCTAACCTATTGTGGTTTAGTGGCTGCTTGTCGGACATTCGATTCTCCGAAGTGTATTCAGAATTCATTTATTACGGTATTGTTTGTATCTATTGACGGGATTTCCGTCAATGGGAGGCGGTACATTGGTCATGCGTTGTATTGTGCGATAGGTCAATTTCAGTCCGCCTTCGTCATCGCCCGCCATTGCCGGCAGAAAAACATGACAGGCATTGAGGGAACAGGGGAACAAACATGATTAGCATGAGTCATGAATGGAGGTAGGTGATTTCAATAGACCTGTAGCTTATTGTTCATTGTATAGCCTATCTTCTATATCAATCTGCATGTCAAGGCTCATTCTGAAGGCTGGGGGTGTGTCTCGCTTGTCATGCCTCGGAAAGGGGCGGAGGGTAAGGGCTGGCTAACAACGGCCAGTTGAGTGGCCTCTTCTTCGGCCTCTTTTTCAAGGTCCTTTCTAAAAGATACATTTTTCGAAGCACATTTTCTTGATGTCTTTTGTCCTATATATTCAGAGAAGTCACAAATAAAGCAAGAAAACGCCTAAACCGTAAAATTATACTGTTCTGCTTGGAACTAAGGAAGGACTTTCTAACATCTCAATACTAGTTAGCTACCAAATCTATAGTCTTCCAGTAACTATGGAAAGGGCCTCAAAACAGGCATGACATTTTCTATCATGAGTCGACCACCATACAACGCCTTTGGCAAACCCACCGCAATAGCAGGGAAAGAGTAAAGGGGGGCATAGGTAAAGAAAAACTAGGTCTCCAAAACCCAGATGAGTTCCACGATGAGAGCAGAGATAGGGAATTGAGGGGGAGGGGGAAGGGGAAAGTCCTGTGATTATGGAACCTGTGGCTTGCTGCTATCATTATTTTCTGGTTTTCATTCTTCATATCTTGCCTGTTCATCAAGGCCCTCCAGCCACCCGATCCAAACCCCAGATGCGCCTGTTCATGGAAAATGAATAATGGCCTTGTGATGGTACGATGGTACTTGGTGCAATTAAAGAGCGGAGAAGACAAAGAGCTGTATTCATAATTAGCATTGTTAGGGTTTTAGACAGAGACACAAGACTTACATTGTTTGTCGCTGCAATTGCAATGCTGTCTTCGAATGGATGCCAGCTCATGTGCAAGATCTTCTTGTTGAAGTCGATCTGATCCGCATCGGTCTCCTTCTTCATGCGACTGCCGGGGCCGGCAGGGCTGCCGGATCGCGACCCGGCCTTCTTTCCGTTACCCTTGCTCATCGGCGTCGGTACACCAACCTTCTTTGCCTTGAATGCCGACTTGTCTGCCTGGAGCACAATCTCCGTATCCTTTTCTTCTTGTGTGGGGTAGATCATGAAGTTGTTGTTGTAGCTGCCGGTCATAACGTTCTCCGCATCGCCAGAGAAGACCACCTCGAACTTGTCGAAGATGCTATCGTTCTCGTACGTATCGCAGAGGCGAGGGCGCAGGTGCTCGTGGATGGGGATGGTCTTGATTGGCTGGCGTTCCATGTTGACATCCCAAATCTTCACTGTCAAGTAGTCCCTGGACACAATGTACCGCCCGTCGTTGGAGAATCGCACGTCGGAGATGGAGGAGATGATCTCGGAGAAGAAGGAACGGGATGAGGCATCCTCTTCTTGTTCGAACTCTGCAATGAAACAGTCAGTAAATGTGACTGGCACAATTTCCCTAGTTGTACGTACGCTTGGCGTGTTCGTCACACAACGCCCGTTGCCGCATATCCGCAAGCTTGATTGTGCCCTTGGAGCTGGCATACATGAACCAGTTACAGCTGACCGGGTGGAACTCGGCCGCAGTGATGACTTCTGTGAGTTCCTCCATATTCGCTGGCTTGATATCCACGATGTTGAAGCTCTGGTCCTGGATGTTGAGGTTCCATAGGTTCACTCGCAGGTCGTCACTGCTGATAAAGGTTTCACCATCGCTGTTAACGGAGATGCTATTTATATGATACGCGTGAGCGTTGGCGTATGTTCTCCGCGGAACAGCAGCAACAACAGTGTCATGGTGTGTCAGACGAGGCAGCTTGAGCGCAGAGGGGTCCTTGAAGGATACGCGGGGGGCGCGAGCCATACCTCCACCCCCAACCGGGTTCGCAGGAGTGAGTTCATTCGATAAGTTGTTCTCGGCGACCACCTTCAGCGACTTGTCGAAGACCTTCCAAAGCTTTATCGTCTTGTCGTTTGTCGAAAGGAGAAAATGGGATGCATTCTGTCGTCGGCACCATTTTATCTTGTTGATCTTCTCTTCGATCTCTAGCGACTTGAGATAATCGAACTCTGGCTCGTGTGACTGGAACTCTGTGTGAAACTTATACTCGCAGGTTTTTTTCTGTGTTGTTCAGTGATTAGCTCCAGGCAAAACAAGAAAAAGAAAAATTGAAAAAGACCGGAGGGGGTGGGCTACCGTCTCGTTTCGCTCGAACAACACCACCCTTCCTCCCTTGTCACCAGTAGCCAAATAGTTGCCGGTGTGGTCAAATTCGACGGTCGAGATGATGTCCGCTGCAGAGCGCTTGTCAGTCGATGCACTCTGTAGAGATTGACCAAATTCGGCCGAGTAGTGCGAGGGAGGCTGCCAATTACCTTCTGTAATATCTTCTACATCGCCTTTATCGCCGAAGCATCTGAGATCAAGTTAGTCCCCATTCAATGACTCTTTGTGGGTGACGTTGGGTCGATGGCGCCTGGACAAAAGGAAGAGAAAAATGGAAACCACAGGGTGGGCAAGTCCGAAAGGCATTGATCCGAGGCGAACTTACTGTGTGAACTTCCAGGTAGGTGTGCCTGGATCTCTGTCTACCATTTTCACGTTCTAGCTAGCCCTTGAACGCGACAAGGGCAAGGACCAAGATAGGAGGGACGGGAAAAGCGGGCTGGCAAATGCCTCGTGAGAGCTCTATTGTCGATGCAAAGAATCACTTGGGTTGAAGCGAAGTATGCGCGATAGCCGACACGAAAGAATTCGGTCGGATGAGAATAACGATTGGAGAAAGCGGAAATTGAGAGAACAGTCGGTCACCGGAGATGGTGTGCGAGGGGTTTGGCGGATGGCGGTAAGGCGAAAAGAGGGGCAGAGGGGGGGAAACAGCTTTGAACGATCCAAGTTGGAAAGACGAGCTGAAGAATGAAGAGAGCTGTTTGCCGAATGAGATGGCAACGTAGCTTGATGATAGAACACAGTGAATGTGCTTGTTATGAGTGGACCCGCAGCAGAAGAGCTTGAGAGGGGGTCATAAGAGAAAAGTTTCTATTGCGGAATAGGCCTTTCATTAGAACAAACTCCAAAAAACATAAAAGGGTAAAGGGGGATGGGGTTGCATACTTGGTCCGGAGGCGATGAAGGAAGAACAAGGAAAAGATGTGAGGTTGAAAGTTGCCCAGATGAGTTGAGGCGGTGGTGGGGAGTTACGGAGATACCAAACTGTAGTCACCAAGTTTCTTTGGGCGTCAATATACTAGGGAGAATTCTAGTTCTTCCTCAAGTGAATATAAAAAAATAATAATAAATTTGATTCCAACTGAGATTGAATATTCAAAAGAATTCAGGTCGGGCACCTGCAACATGCTGACATCAACACTGCCAACGACTGTAACATTGCCCTTTGCGCCCCTCTCCCGGCCTTGTAACCCGTATACGACTGCAACTGGGTTAAAGTTGGAATAGCAATTGAAATCTTGGTTTGTTAACTTGCTATTTACTTAGATTGAGTTAGATCTACCTCTTTTAAATCGGTATTCAATCATCTATATGCCCGAAACAGTCCTATGCGCCTCTGTCGTCATTCTTGAGGCCCAAGCAGGTCTCCGCCAAATTAAGCATTGGCATATATCATATCATATGCTATCTAGTAGAGGAACTAAGATAGGCCATTGGGGGTATTCATTGCAAATCCGGAGCATCCATATGCTGTTCAGAATTCCTTCATATGAGTATAGTTCGACAAGTATATATTTGACCTTTGGACAATCCGACTATGCCCAAATCTGTCATATTTTCTAAATGAGCCTAATTTTTATAGATTTTATAACTAAAAACATCCAGATACCCTATTAACTACTATACGATATACTATTCTTCTTATTCCAGCCCACATCATGCCATATACTTCATCCCAGTCAACCTTCACATGCTTCCCTGCATCATCCGGCCCAGGCATATTAAGCCGAACACCAAGCCGAACATCAAGCCGACAACCTTGAAAGAGGCTACCCTCCCCGAATCCCAGTCCTTACATCTCATCCACAACCTAGACCTTTACTCCTTACACCTCCAACCTCCATAATCCCTAATCCTAACCCCAAAATCCAAAGATCCAAGTCATGACCAACCAAGAGAACATGCGGGGCAATCCCAACCCCAACTCCAACACCCCGGCCCCGGCCCCATCACCCTCAGCCTCAACCTCAAACACCCCCTCCAACAAACCCCCTCCCACCTCCACGCCCTCACTAGCATCCCGCATCCAAACCTCCGCAACAGGCCTAGCAAAAAGCGCATTCCAACCAAGCTCCGACCTAGCCAACACGCTAGCATCAACCACGAGCAGCAAACCAGCCGGTCCATCTACCCTCCCGAATACACAAACAAGCAGGGATCTACCCGCAAATACCACACCGCATGGAGCTCCCAGTTCCGGGTCTGCGTATGCGCATGCAGCGCAATCCTTTCGCGAACACGATACATCTACATCAACAACCGGTGGATTCGCTCTACCCGCCTTGACAGAAGACGAGTTCCAGGGAAATGGAAATTACGGATATGATGGAATAGGAAGATCAGACAACGCATACGCGGATCGGCTACGCGCAAATACAACCACAACCACAACCACAACAAGTGCAGATCCAAACACAATCCAAACCCAAGATCTCCAAACCCCCTCCTCAACCTGGAAAGGCAAAGCCCGCGCCCACGACCCAACCCAACACCAATTCGAGACCGTCTGGCAGCGCCAATGGCACGAGCACGATCAAACACCGCACACAACGACGGGTTCAGCTACGGACGGTGCAGCGGTCGTGTCATTGCTATCCGATATATCCTTCGATCCGAATTTCGAGGATCCGACGACGATACCAGATACCGAGATTGATATTGCTGCTGCACCGGCTCCGCTTTCTGTTGCGGAGAGGGAGATGCTTGATTCTTTTCGGAGGGGGTTGGGGTTGGATGTGGAGGGGAATAAGGAGGGAGAGAGAGAGACGGATGTGCGGTTAACGGGTGCGAGTCTTATTCCTGATATTGATGTTTTTTTGAGTCAGGGGCTTGGGGCTGAGAGTGGTATTGGGAGTGGAATTGGGAGTGGAACTGGGGAGGGGAATGCGATGGCTATGGCTATGCCTTCTGGTTCTAGTTCTGGTTTCATTCCTACTTCAATCCGCGATGCTGTTTTGAGGAATATTCCTGGTGGGAGTGAGTGGGTTGGTGCTCAGGAGACTGATATTGATGTCTTTTTGAGTCAGGGGGTTGGGGCTGGGAGTGGGGGTGGGATTAGGATTGGGGAGGGGAATGCCATGCCTACCGGTGCTGATTTTACTTCAACTTCGAATTTTACTTCACTCCGCGATGCTGTGTTGGCGAATCTCCCTGGTGCGGGTGATTGGATTGGTGTGCAGGAGAGATATCATGATGAAGTATGGGGATTTTTGCAGCCTGTGCTTGAGGAGGCGAGGGCGGAGATTGAGGAGAAGGGGGTTGAGGGATTGGGGCATGGGGAGGATGGGCCTGCTTTGAGGAGGTTGAAGATGATTTTGATGCACATGAAGGGGTGATTGTACGAACCGTATTGGAATTTATATTGAGAAGTACCAGTAGGAGTGTTGGGGGTTTAGGTTCTACGTGTTCTTGTAGTAGGGCTTTTGGTTTTGTGTCGATATACCATGTACATGTATGTGTAAATATTATGCTAGATATAACTATACGAGAGATAGTACTAGTAGGCAGTGGGTATTTGGCTGTTGGTACCCTACTCGGAAATTGTCGGCATTCAGGATTGGCTAGCTGTCTTCTAATTATTGGGTGTACTCTGACCCCTAGAACAGACCACGACTACAACTACAAATACATCAAATCCAAACGCGATATAAGATTCAAAAGAATATATTCCAAAATAAGCTATGTATGTTACACAAGAACCAAAATTTGATCCAACCGGATCTTAGCTCCCGAGGACTGGAAGAAGCGAGCGTGCAAAAACCAGCACGAGAAACAGCAGAAAGAGACGGAACGGGGGTATGAGAGATCACACGCTGGAGGGATCATATTTCATCGAGGGAGGGAGCGGTCATCAAGGAGAAGAGGCATAAAGGAGAAGGCATTTGATATAACCTCTACAGCTCCAAGCTGGGGGTCTGGCCCTTGACCCGACCGATCACAGTTTGAGCAGCGTACTTGGGGATAACCTCGTCATCGTGGAGCATAGCGAACTCCTCGGTAGCATCACGTCCCATGAAGTTGTACAGGGCGTTTGCGCCACCGGGGTGCTCATCGACCCAGTTAGTGAGATCGAGGATGATGCCCTTGACCACAACCCAGAGGTCCTCCTTAGAGTTGTGCTTGGCGACTTCCTCCATGGAGTACTCAGTCTCTGGGATCGTGAAGGTCGCAGGATCAGGCTTGGAGGCGGGTGCCTCGGCGCCGGGAGCAGGCGCAGCGAGGGGAGCGAGAGCGGGGAGGTTTCCGCCGGTAGCGGCACTGCCCCATTCGACAGAGACCTTGCCGGGAGTGTTGGGGTCGATGTGGAGGGAGATCTGACCGAGACGCTGGGAGGCGGCGGTGGAGGAGCCGTTGGTGATGAGTTTCTGGAAGAGGTGTTGGGAGGCAGAGTCACCAGCGACACGGCCGTAGACAACACAGCCGAGGAGGGAGGAACCGCCGAGACGGTTGGCGCCGTGGACGCCGCCGGCGAGTTCACCGCAGGCATAGAGGCCGTCGAAGGGCTTTTGTTCGCTGTTGAGGACCTGGGCGTGCTCGTCGATCTCGATTCCGCCCATGGTGAAGTGGAGGACGGGCTCCATGAGCGCGACGTGGAACTCGTCATCGAGCTGGAAAGGCATGTTGTGGAAGAAACGCTTGTTCCAGGGGTCCTTCTTCTTGCCGTCGGCGATGAGGTTGTACTCGTCGAAGGTCTTCTTGAGGGCTGCTTCGCCGCAGCCGATTTCGGCGACGAGCTCGGCGCCGGTCATCTTCTTCATCAGGCCGCGGCCGGAGTAGTGGCGGGTGTGGAAGTCCAGGACCTTGGAGGCCTTGCTGTTGAGGATGAGACGGATGGGCCACTTGCCCTTCTCCTTTTCTTCCCACATCTTGCCGGAGACGTAGTCGCGGTGGCCGAGCTCGTCGGAAAAGCGCTGACCGTCGGCGTTGAGCAGGAGACCACCCTCACCACGGAGGGCTTCAGCGGCAAGGAACTTGAACTTGGCATCTGGGTCCTTGGGGTCGACGAGACCTGTGGGGTGGACCTGGACCTTGTCCATGTCGATGCCGTTGGCACCGATGGCCATCAGCATCTTCTGGCCGTCACCGGTAGCGTGGGTGCCGTTGGTGGAGGACAGACCGAAGGTGTCGGGGCGGTGCTTCTTGAGGAGGGAGGTGTCACTGAAGTCAGCGGCGTAACCACCGGTAGCGAGAACGACGACACCGTCGACGGACTTCTCCTCGCCGTTGATGGTGTAGGTAACACCGGTGACATTGTTACCAGACTTGTTGATGGAGGTGACGTTGGCCTTCTTGACGATCTGGACACGACCGGGCTCATTTTCGGCGAGGTCCTCCAATCGCTGCATCAGGGCGTAGGTGATGGCCATACCGGGGAACTTGGCATCATGGCCACGGTGTGTGCGGGGGTGAGTGTGTCCTCCGAGACGGGAGACGAGGGTGAGGTCGAGGTTGAAGACATCCTGCAACCACTCAACGGCGGAGGCGGACTTGTAGGTCAGGACCTTGATCAGGTCGGGACGGGCCTTGTCACGGGCGGACTTGAGGGTATCTTCGTAGAACTGCTTGACGCTGTCCTGGATGCCGAGATCGACTTGAGTGCGAGTGAGAGCACCGTTGATACCGGAGGTGGCCTTGGTAGAGTTACCACCGAAGAAAGCCTGCTTATCCAAAACGAGGACGTTGCCACCGTTGAGGTAGATGGTGTGTGCGGCGCTGAGGCCAGAGACTGGGGAGGGTCAGCTTGGAACGGAGAGAATGCGGGGAAAGGGATCCTTACGGCCACCACCGACCACAATTACTTGAGGTGCAGCCATTATGTTATGTATAGAGATAAAAGGTAAATATGGGGAAGGGGGAAAAAAAAGAAAGGAGAAGGAAAGGGTCTTAAAAGAGAAAGGGTTCGGGGCAGGTCAGAAGCCGACGGTCTCTATCGGCCGAGGCACGAAAGAATGGAAGACGTGGGGAGATGAAAGATGGGGGTACCCGCTTGTAATACTAATTGCCCACCTCTGGTTTGTCTGTTTTTATTATTATTATAGTCTGGGGTAGCGATCACATGTGATATAATATTCAACTACATCTTATTAGATTCAACAGTCTAGAATGTTTCATTTTCATTTTCACATGCATCTGCGTCATGTCACATTCCAGGTCTTCCAAGGAGCTGAGGGGGAAGGGAATAGACCAGATGACGGAAAACTATATCAGAAATGTCAACGGAATTAGTGGAATTAGTGGAACGTACTACTAGTACTCCATAGGTGTAATTTCTAGTAGCGAAATAGATATTGAATCCTGGCCAAGGTTCCTCGGTCCTTACAGTAAAGAAGTGTGAACCTCGGAATAACAATTGCGGTGTCCGAAGCTTCGGCATTCTGCATGGCATGATGCGTGAGGAGAAAGTACCATAACATTTGAATATTTAAATCTCACTATGGATATATTCGATACTATGTAGTACATATATAATGTATATAATACGGATTCGATCTCCCAATCTCTGGAAATATCAAATAGGGCAACTCATGGACCTTGGAATTGATCAGAAAGAGGCAAAACCAGTTGCCGGCTGAGGAACGTGCGGTTTCTGATTGGTGGAACAACAATGTGGGGCTGACCTAATCCGGGGATGGGAATTGCCTCAGTGGGGGTTGATGATCTCATCGGTGCACCGTGTCCACCGGGTTTCAATTCAAATGCCGACTTTGTACTGATATGCAAAGTAGTATAAACATGGAGAGAATCCTCGGGTTTGCAGCTCACCGACCTCTGTCTGTTGTGGTTGAGCTCAACGGATCTTAACCTACAATTCAAGAACCAAACCAAAACACCAACACCAGATCCAAAAAATAAAAAATTAATCCATCCAGGTCACACTCTTAGTAACCAAAAACTCATTCAATCCCTCATCAGTATTAAACCTCCCCCAACCACTATTCTTCACACCGCCATGAGGAAGAGCTGGCTCATCATGGATCGTCATACTATTAATATGAACCGCCCTGCAATAAAGTCAGCAAAGATCCACCCCACGTAATCCACCCAAAACCAAAAACGGAATCTCGGTCTGGAACACCATCCACATCCAAAAACATACCCAGATTGAATCCGTCTAGCCATCGCCAAGCCCCTCCGCAGATCCTCCGTGAAAACAGATGCCGAAAGCCCATACCCACTTCCATTCGCAAGACGGATCGCCTCGTCCTCGCTGTCGAAGGGCATACACGCCGCAACAGACGCGAAAGACTCCTCCTGCCACAGCGCCATGTCTTCCTTCACCCCGCCGAGAACAGCGGGCGCCATCCGCACCCCGGAGTCTGTGGGGACGCTATCCGCCGACCCGGAGATGAAGTGTGCACCTGCGGAGACGGCGTTGGCGATGAGGGCTTCGACACGGGTTTTGGAGGCTGTGTTGACAAGTGTTGGGGGTAGGGCTGAAGCTGCTGCGCCGGCTGCAAGGGCCTTTTGTAGGGCTTCTGTGAAGGATGGGAGGATGGAGGTGTGGACGAGGATTCGGTCGGTTGCCATGCAGATCTGGCCGGACTAACACGCAAAAACATAGGGTTAGCTATTGACTCAGAGAAAGTAGATATCGAGATAGCCATGCTACGTGCGACATGTGCAGTGTATCTCGAACTCACATTCAAAAACGCCCCCGCCAATACACCCTGCACGGCAGTCTGCAAATCGGCATCGTGGCACACAATCGAGCTATTCTTCCCGCCTAGCTCCATAAGACAGGGCTTGAGGTTCTGACCGCAGGCGCGTGCAATCTTCCGACCAACAGCTGTGCTACCGGTGAAATTGATCTTGCGCACGGCTTCGTGCTCGATCATGGCATTCACGACCTCGGGGGCATCCTGCGGGGCGCAGTGGATGATATTCAGACAGCCGGCGGGGAGACCGGCATCTTCGAAGGCGCGGCCGATGGCCCAGTAGCAGCGGGGTGTTAGTTCGGAGGATTTGAGGACTGTTGTGTTGCCCGCTGCGAGGGCGCAGGCTGCTGAGCGGATACCGAAGACATACGGAGCGTTCCTATAGAAGTAATAAGAAGTAATAATTAGCATTGTGGTTAATACCGAGTGCTATCCCGACTTCAGGTCCATGGGTAGGAAATAAAAGTTTCCCGGGACCACGAAAAGATAGATCAAGCTGGAAGATACTCACCACGGCACAATCCCGAGAATAACACCCATCGCCTCCTTGAAAACAATCGCACTCTGTCCCTCCGTCTCAACGACGGGCACACTACCACAGATGGATGTAATTCGACTCGCAACCTCGCGCAACATGCGCACAGCAAGCGGGACAACGAACCCCGCCGAGGCCCCGACGTCCGCGCCCATTTCTTGACGCATGTACTCGGCATTGGTGTCGAGACGGGCCTCGAGGATATCGGCTGCTTTAAACAGGATATCGCGTCTCACGGTTGGTTTTGTCTGTGACCATGAGGGGAAGGCGGCGTCGGCAGCTTCGACGGCGCGGATTGCATCTTGGGGTGTTGCGGCGGAGGCGGTCCAGATGGTTGTGTTAGTGTACGGGCTTGTTACGGGGAAGGTTTTGGGGGTTATTTCTTCATGGCCGTTTATTAGGAGGGGGACTGTGAGGTCGGTGGTTTGGGTTGTCATGGTGGGGGAATAGATAGAGGAGGGGAGAGGTACGGAGTAGAGGGGGTATAGAATGTATGAGGGGAAAACAGAGGACAATTATTGGGTCTTGGGGAAATCTTTTTCTCAGTCTTTTACTCTTTCACATTACATTCCATCTTGGCTCCACCATTCCAATAATTGATTAGAATTCGGATGATCTCTGCCACCACGTTGGTTTGGCTGCATTGGTTGCCCCATGGTAACTATTCCGCGCTATGCGACGACTATTTGATTATGCTTTCCACAGTTTTGTGATGGGTTTTCATGTATGAACCAATGAAGACTCATTTTTCATGTGTCCATCTTCGGCACATGTACACAAAATCGGCAGTTTCAGGGGGAGTCCAGTGATCGACAAAGATATGAGGTAACTGAAGAACGTGAAGTTCAATAGCGGGCCCACTGCAGGCAATTGGGCTGGAGGGGCACTTCAACTGCCCGGTTCTCTGATCATCTCTGATTATCTGAACCCCGGATGGTTTGCATGATATTTCCCGTATATCCTTAGTATCCTTAGCAACTTCTGTATCTGGATGTGTGTGCAGTAGTTCTGGTTATACTCTGATTATACTCCTAACAATCTAAGAGCGATTTTCGACGTTATTGGGATCTGCATGTCAGGTTTAACCGAGACCCGAGGAGATGAACCATGGATGAGAACCTTCGTGGCGTCGGTAGCTGCGGGTAGCTTTTCCATTCTGAAGTATACTACCGAGGTAGATAGAGGTAGATATGCCGTAATTCATGATCTCGGAGGAATATATGAAGTATATGTGGAGTACGATGTATATGGATATCAACCATGGATAGTCCAAAATCAATAGTCCAAGGAATAAGTGATTATTCAAAGCTTGCAGCCCTCGTTCTCACCTGGTATCAGATGGCGATCGTAGGGATGTCCTTCCTATCGTGGCTGTTGCCAGCCCCCACTCGGGATCCACTGGCCTATTCTGCAAAGAAAACATTTGTCATTGCAACGATGAAGCTATACTTTGTATGCCATTATCGTGTTAAACAACACAATAACCAGGAACCCAGACTAGAAAGAGCGGTCAACTATGAATCTCACCATAATCTCACATGTGAATACTGTAGATCCCATTGCATCAGCCACGTGGATAGGCAACTTCGCTTACATTCCACAGAACCCGAGATCTCCATCGGGACAACGATCGGCCGCTAGGGGTTGCGAATGAGTGGATAAAATAGTGGGCTATGGAATTTTGAGCTGGACTAGGGCACCGGCACTTCGGACAGATCTGGATACTCGCGTGGTACAACTTTTATATCAGTGAATGCCCTAGGATTGTGTGTTTCCCATTCACTCGTTTCTTTTTTTATCCATACATACCTTGCTATTGTTTTCGATTGGACCCTACACTCTTTTATTATTGGTTTGTCGAGCAATGGCGCCAAGCAAGAAGGGATGGCAGATGATTGAGATCATTTCGGTCTTGGTCAGTCTGTGTCTAATCTCGGTGGTGCTGCGAGTCGTCGCTCGCCTCCGGAGGAGAGTCGGATTCGGCACCGATGATTATCTGAGCATGATATCCATGGTGCTCCTCGTCGGCATGTTGGTCGAGTTGATTCTTTGTATGTGATTACCCCGCCCGTGGACCAGATTAGAATTCCATTCGATACTAACATACACCACAGGGTGTGCAATTGGAGGGAATGGAGCTCATATCGCGGATCTATCTCCAGAAACTCTCATGAACTACTGGAAGGTATGTAATACAACAATTATCCAATATCCAATAACACCAAGCTAACACACCCCCCAGATCTTCCTCGCCAACCAATTCACCTACTTCATACTCTGCCCCTGTATCAAGATCTCCATCATCTGCTTCTACCGACGTCTCTTCGCAACCCCGATCTTCCAAAAGGTCAGCTTCGGCCTAAACTGCCTAATCGCCGCCTGGGGAACAGGAATCTTCCTAGCTTGCGCAGGACAATGTCGACCCCTACGCGCATACTGGGACCACAGCGTCGAAGGAACATGTTTCGACGCGCAGCAATTCATTATCGTCAACCAAGCCTTCAATGTCCTCATGGACTTCGTCATCCTCATCCTTCCCATCCCAATGATCTGGAACCTCCACCGTGCATGGCAAGACAAGCTCGCGCTAAACGGGGTGTTTGCTCTCGGCACGTTCGTTTGCTTCGCAAGCATCTACCGTATCGTCGTGCTCTTCTGGATCAGTCCGACGGACCCAACTTTCACCGTATACCAGGCGACTCTATGGACGCACATCGAGCCTGCTGTTGGTCTGATTTGTTCCAATTTGCCAATCATCCGGGGTTTGTTCCCAGCGCTTAAGTTGAAGAGCTCGCGTAATGGAACCGGCCCTGCGTATATCAACACTGAGTACACGAACAACTCTTTGTTCTTGTCGAAATCTAGCCCCCGCTCGCCGGATCTGGAGTATGTTAAGATGTACAATGCCCAGGTCGAGAGCAAGTCGCCCGGGTACCTTGGTGGTGATCTCCATCCGCAGACTATTAATGTCCAGACGGATATTTCTATCCTTCCGGGCAATGACTCCACTACTAAGCTGAACCAGTGAGGTGGCGTGCTGTTGATTTATGCCGATACGATGTGATGATATCTTTTATTTTTCGTTCTTCAATGTTGGGACACGACGTTGGAAATATTGGGTTTATATTCCCGTGGAGAGAACACCAATGTCCCCATTTATCCACTCCATTTTCTATGTTCTTTCCTCCACCTTCTACGCTCATATGTATACAACTTGCACGTTTCTTGCACTCGATTACCCTTACCAACTTTACCAGCTGTCGTTCTTGATATTGATATGTCGGCTTCACCGACGACTAGAATATGAATTGCCCACGTACACAATGCGTTTCTTGGGCTTCACTATACATTTCATACTATATCTTGCGTGTTTCGTATTTTATATATATTTCATGTCCTCTCTAGCTTTGGTCCTTTTAGGCTGTATATAAGACCATCAAAAAGACTGGCACGGCCGCATAAACGGTTAACTATTCTTGTATCTAGTTACTCGAAAACATTCAGAAGTGTTTTAGTCGAGAGACAGGCTATGAAGCCACGGATCTGGCTTTTTAACGACAGCATTTATAATTAAGTATAGCCCGCGAAGGTACAGAGGCGAGACATATCAGCAAATGGAGCTTGTCTTTCATTTCTCGGGCTGGCTAAAACGGTATGCAAGAGTAGGTAGAAGGCATGAATTCGTAGATATTTGATCGTTCATCAGATGGACACACAGACGAGACAGAGCAGACCATTCAATGCACCATCTGGCTCGTAGCGAATTCCTGGAATCAAGATATTAGCAAGAAAACAACCTCGGACAGAACAAAAGCCAGCACATACCGGGAACTGATCAGAGATACTAGTAGCAACACGCTCTACATCCTGTGCAAGATCCTGCACACCAAGATCCCACTGCCTCAGCTTCGTCCCATTAGAAGCACCCGCCGAGGATCCACCAAGAGTCTCAGCATCGAACGAAATAACCCCATCAATTTGATCAATCCGACCACGCAGCCGTCCCTGCTCAACCATGCGCGCCGCATAAGCCTCCGCCTTCTCGCCAGCAGACACATCACCCGAAGACTGCAACCCCAGAATCGAGCCCAGGTCATCAACGTGGATATTCTCATACAGCTTACTCGCTGCCACGAGATTGTGCTCAATAACCGCCTTATCAAGAACAGTTGTGCCGTCTGCCGTAACAGCGAGCTGGTGCGGCGCAAGTTTCTTCGCAAACGCGGCGACTTCATCGGCCGTCAGGAGTCTGTCCAGGAACATCTTCTCTAGGATACCGAATTCCTCAACGGAAGGCGTGCGGTCGTCTTTGTACAGACGGGCGAGGGAGCGAGAGCGCTGTGGGCCAGCAGGTGCAAGAACAGCACATCGGATTGCAGCGGATAACGCTGTCAGACGGTCTCCTTCGTCGACGCCCGGCGCGAGACTCACATTGAAGTATTCCTGGGCGGCGTCGAGGAAGCGGCGTCGGGCATCGAGAATACGGGCCTGGGAGAGCTGGAAGTACAGCTTTGCATCGTGGTCTTCTATTTTGGAGGGGAGGTTCTTGATGCGGTTGAGGAAGGCTTCGGCGCTGGTGGTGTCGTCGTCTTCAAGATAGTAGCGCACGATACGGATCCAGAGGCGGGCTTTGGCGGCATCTGAGACTAGACGCTGCGAGCTGTCGATGTGGATGCCCTGTAGCGCGCGGGCGGCGGCGGTGTATTCTTCCTGGGATTCGTAGGCGTCTGCGAGGATCTCGCGGATCTGCGAGTCTTGTTCTTCGACGGAGGCGGAGCGCGTGTGGAGGAGGGTGATCGCGTGCTGGCCGACTTTTATTTTTGTTTCCGGGGTGAGGGATTGGAGGACTGTGATGAAGGCGTCGAGGAGGGGGCGGGCGGCGACGATGCTCACTTCTTCGCTGAGGATTGAGTCCAGGTAGTAGACTAGGTCTTGGGCGAGTTCATGGCCGGTGGAGGTTGTTACCATCTCATTGAGGAGATCGGTGTATTGCTGTAGCTTTGTTGGTTGGTGTGGGTTCGTTTCGATGCCCGACAGGGCGTTGGTCATCTTTTGGGAGGCCATGGTGGTTGAGTGAAGGAGAGGTGGTAGAGAGAGTTGCTGCTAGACGCGGAGTGGTGGGGACTGTTATCGATAAGAGCTGGCTTGGCTGTAGATGTATACAAACAGAGATACGACAATGGAGCTAATTTAATTTTTTATTATAAAGTAGACTAATAACTAGTAATTAGTCCCTTGCTCACTCTTCTCCTTTCTTACTACTCCGTACCCACCAAACCCATGTCTCATGTTTTGCGGTCGCGTTTGTTGAGACCAGCTACCGTACGAAAAATGAAATTACAAAACCTCCCCCCGGAAGTGCTATCCAACATCAGTCAGAAACTTTCGTCTATGAGTGATGTTGTGGCATTTTCACAGCAAAGTAGTCGGATGCATGATGTTAGCGACGTCTCTAACCGCCAAAAATATCATGTGTTTCAGATCGGTCGAGAAAAGCAAAGTTTTACAGCCCAGCTTCAGGCCGGCCAGGGCATGTTGCTCGAAATTTTGGCCACCCCGACTCTGGCAAGCTATCTTCGTCGGATAAACTTATTCGGAGGTGAACAAGACTCCGGTGTCTCTGCTCATGAAACCGATATCATTCAACGAGCTTTTTCTCCGGGGAATGTCAGCAGAATCAAGCAGGCTTTGACAAAAGCCGGAATCGAAGATCCCAGTGACCGAGAATCTATCTTGGCTATTCTTAGGCAAGATCCGGTTTGCTTTAGGTACAATTTCCGGTGCGCATCTCAAGGCCCAGAAGCTCACTATGAAAACCAGATCTTCTTCTAGCCCCGAAGCAATCAAGTTCAAAGATGTGCTTGTTATGATGCTCGCTGCCAACGCCCCCAATCTCGAATTCTTGTCTTCATATCCCCTACACATGCCCCGCAGTACGCTGAAGTCACTTTTCCAGCGGGCCGCTAAACCACCTATTTCCTGTTTACAAAACCTAAGGAGCTTCAATTTCCACCCGGAAGATGTCCTAAACCAAGGCACAACTTACGTGCGAGAGGAATACTTCTCTCGTTTGAACATGGTACGAAAACTGCCAGCTGTTGAATCTGTCTCTTTCACTTTAGCGATGAGGGATGGCAACCCCGGACTACCGCTTCCTCCACGCTGTGCCAACTACAGCAAAGTCCAGATCGACCACTCATGCATTCCGGATTATGACCTCTGCCGAATCATTGAGTCGCCAAAGACGCTGAAGAACTTCGTTTTCACTGTGGGTGGGCGAAAGTACCCCGAGGGGGGTATCCTAATACTGGGCGTGACGCCTCTACTCCAATCCCTTTGGCTTCACCGACATACGCTTGAGGAGCTGAATTTGGATATGGAATATCATACGACTTGGCAAGAGTTCTACGATCCTGATTATCAGCTAGATGAAGACGAAGGGCTCGATGAGTACGAGCAGGAATGCTATGAGGAACAGTACGCCAGTGAGATTCTCGAACTGGCCGCCCAAGAGCCAGAGATCATGCCATCATGTATCTCCTTGAAAGACTTCCCAAAGCTGAAGCGGCTTAATCTTGGCGTCCATACGTTGTGCCATTTTGCACGGGGTGTGGGATCAAACCAGGACCGATTTCCCGATGGTCGCATTGGCCTTGAATCTTTCAACCTAGCAGAAAATCTGCCTCCCAACCTCCAATATCTTCGTGTTTATGGACGGGGGGAGGGACCACATGATCTCGACTCATCGGGCCACGAGCTCGATCTGGACGTGGATGATCAACTGGAAAGACTGTCGCGCGAAATGAGTTCCAAATCATTGATCATTGAAGGCATTGATGTCCCCATCCCAAATGCAAAGACACTTGACGAATGGGAAGATGATAACGATCGATCGCTCTACTGGAGAGACCCAGACGCCGATAGATTTGACGCATGGAAGGACGACAGTGTCGTGAAATCGGATGACGAATATAGGGAGATGTATGCCTCCATGGAGGATGGTAACCCCTTGAAGCCTATGATAGCTCGATATTTAGCCATTCTATCTCAGAAATAAATTAAGGTAAGTCTTGTTGGGTGAAGATTTAAAGACTCAATATAGCCTTGCCATTGACTCTTCTATTAGTAACGCTCAGATGTTTCCTTCGCGAAATAGATACTAGAGGTACTACAATAAATTAGGCCTCACATCACGAATGCCAAAACCAGCATCAACAAAACTTGGCAGACGGAGTGTATACCATACAGTTTTCTAGTAGTCATTGATGCTGTATATATTTCATTTCAAGGGGGATTCCGGTACATACGACCACAGGGTATAGAGGTATAGAGAACAGGGCTTCCTGTCCGCTCAGCTGTACTTAAGCCCATTATTCTGTATGGTCAATACTTAATTTGGACCTAGCACCTAAGAGGCACCTAGGAGGTATACTAGTAGTTATCTTAGCGAGATACTATAGGAGGTATTATAGTTAGACTTCGCCATAAACCGCAATTGGGGCCAAACCCTCGCCCCAACCCCCAAACTGCAACCGCACTGCGGTTTTTGATGGGTTCTGTTGGGGCCCCAACGAGTCGAGAAAGTCCTATCCCATAATGAGGACTTGAGTACCGCAATCCAATTGCCCCGCCGGTCTAGCTGACTAATCGCCTGCATCACGCGACATGACAAATTTACGTCATGAACGTTAACTCTGATACTCTTGAGTATACCTGTTCAGATCCAGTACCCATCGCAGGCTTGGTAAATCATCTGAAAATACAGTACTAATATTTCAGAATGCAGTCAAGAGGACCAGATTCCGAAGTAGGTCCCACCCTTCCTGAACCAACGATGCTAATAATCTTCTCAGCCATTGTCTAAATCCGAGAACCGTATCCTCAACAAGTACGGAAAGCTGCCGCGTGGAGGCTTACTTGCTCAAAAGTCCAAGGTACTTAAAGTACAGTTTCTTATCACGCACGCTAACTGACCACTGGCAGGAACGGACATACTTTGACTCTGGCGATTTCGCTCTTTCTGCTGCTGATCGCGAGACTGACAACGGCGCTATCCAAACGGGCAAAGCCCATCCTCATCGGGAAAGCATTTCGCACCCTTATGCCTCTATCCCAGCCTCTAGTAACGTTGACAAATATGCCAACGAAGACATATGTAGAAAAAGTGCGAGTACTGAAGAGAGTCCTCTCCTTCAGCAAACAGACACTAAAGACGAACCGACAAACATGGAGGAACAGGAAGATCATATCTCCCACGAACGTTAAGACCAAATTGTCACATTGAAATTAAACACAAATTGTATGTCATTCAGCAGGACAATACGAGCAGTACGATAGCTCTTCGATTTATCAGGTTACGGAATACATTACGATCTTATGGGTTCGAGAAACTATCAAAGAGCGTAGGTGGTGACAAAGGATTCCCGAAGCACTGTACAGGTGTACAAGAGTAACGGAAAGACAAACCAAAGTGTCTTCATTTAAATAAATATAAAACGAACATGTTTACGATAATGCATACTCTATTTTGCCCCTATTTGGCGGTTGAGATTTTGTCTTTTGTTGGAATGGACGCAGTGTGCGTGAGGTAGAATTTCCGATGTTGTTCGTCTTGAACTTTGTACACTACGTTTACAAAAAGAATATCTCGATTATTTGGAGTAAATTTTGATTGGCATCGTAATGGTTGGATGGAACTATCGTGATTGTCCAGTGTGCAAGGTTGGTTGGCACTGCAGCAGATATAACATATTCTGATGTGTGAACCTAAGGATATGTATACATGAGTAATACGCCTCCACCTTTTGACTGAAGATCTAGAATTAGGACTATATACAGTTCGGCCAAACCAATGGCGCCTTGGATCCCCTCTAAGGCCTTTGGAAGTAAGTATAGGAATGCTAAGAGGTAATAATGCGTTATTTGTATTGCTATGAACATTTTGTGATGGGTGCAAAACGATATTTCCTATTACGGGATTCCTGAGGTACACTATATTCCGCAATATAAGGTCAAGAACTGTTGATGCGTATCAAAACCGGCGGTATTCCTAGTACCGTGCCATCTATGCCGTCAACGGACTTATCCTGTCTAAATACATGTTTTGACGCGCTTCCCTCCTACGCCTGATGAACCTACAACACCTTTCAATCTCTTATCCCATATAGGCTCGTCATGCGCTCTTTGTCGTCTCCGGAAATTGCCCGATATACTACAAGACAAAGCGTATCTCTTTCCAAGGTAATATTATTCAAATAACCTGAAATGCTGACAGGGGCTCCAATGCGCTTTACCTCCCTACTGTATCAAAGCATCGACAATGATTTAACTAGTTAGCACCCCAACGCTAATTGATAGTAAATCGGCTGTCAATGAGCGCCTTGAGCAAATCTTGGTATTGATAGCCTGCCCTGAATCAATCATTAGTATACATAAGAATTCATCCCAGGAGATGATGTAACAGTGCTGACCACGCTATAGGCTTACCCTTGAGTTACTTCAACCCTAATGCCTCGGCACACCGGTTGCAGTACATCTTCGACAACGCGTAGGGAGAGCATTCCTTGTGCTTGCCACACTTGTTGCACGCCACAATGGCCATTTTGCTTCAGAGTCTGAGCTATACATGTTATAAATCAATATATGATCAAGTCTATAAGAAGCGTAGTCCTACCTTGTAGATATAGATGGAGATAAGGGGCAGGTTGAAAATTTGTAAATTGTCAGGTTGCTGATAAGAACGAAGCATTACATAGGAATTCAGGAATTGATGAGGGTTTTATCCCCATGCCTCGCTTTTCCATACTGGAGCCACAAGAGCGGGGTAATACGGTCCATATTACGGAGTACAGATAGCGAATTCACCGAGAATACCATTGGCACAACAGGGGAGTAGACTACATATGTAATGCATCTTCATCACACACGAAAGCACGAGGAACCGGAACGGGGATAGACTGACTATTCAACCCTTGCCAGGTCCCATGGTAATTTAAGCCTGCTATTTTTTACTATTCTATACTAGATATCACGATTATCAAAGCGAGCAAGAAACTGTAGTAGTTTCGCTGCGTTCTTATCCCGCCTCTGAATCTCATAATATGAGGTCATCTACGTTTATAGACTGGTCAAGATAGTCGTTGGCCGCTAATATTATTTGTTGAGGTTCTCTGGGCTAAAGAGATAGATACCTCACAAGGATGACTAACTTAGATCGCCCCTGCGCGAGCAATCGCATATTAGAACACGTTGTCCCTACCCCACCATGCGATAAAGGCATACAGCACAAAGCGCTACCCCGAGCTTATGCACCTAGCAAAAAACGAATCTACGCTAGACCTTTTCGTAAATACGGAGATAACCATGGAAGGCCAAAGCGGTCGCTACTGTATTCAACCTTCCTTTGAAGGCCCTCATCTGTAAGCGGCCTGAAACTGTTCCTTCGGTGTTTCCTGTGAGCTAAGGATAAGCGTGATCCCAGCCATCACGACCAACACCTCCCTAGGGCGACTGTACTCCGTCGAGTTAGGTGATATGCATGAAACGACCCCTCTTTGGCGTTGAAAACGAGGCCCTGTGACCGCAGCTAGCAGGGGAGCTCTACCGGTTGAATCCAGAACCCAGTATACCAAACCAATGACAGATTAAGATACATAGCGCCCTATGCGAACCAATCAAGCAGTGACAAAGGGAAACCAATTGCGGCTCTAAAGTCTCGTTGAGGTGTGCCTCTTATGTGCCGACACCCGCTTCTGAATACGTGGGGAAAATGATACCAATCAATTTTGTTTATACACCCGGGTGCAATGCAGGCTCTTTGGGGCTGTGTTTCTTTTGAAACTAATATTCTCTCCCGGGATTATGAACCCGAAAATGGCGCATCGGCCTTGTGATTCCAGGGATATAATTTCCTTCTCTTCTCATTTTCAAGGTTATCACTTTCTAACTGCTACACACTTCTATCAAACACTATTCCAAACTTCTCCTATCTCATTGACTATTGTCTCGAGAAAAAAATCACGATGTATGTCAGATGCAACGGCTGTGGGGAGGAAAAAGACTGTACCACCCTCCGTAAGAAGTCTGTCCATGTGGATACCGCTGATCTTTGCATGACTAGTAATTTTGATGTTTTATTTCATCCAAATACTGTATTGTTCCTACTTTGAAACAACTTAATTGGTATAGATGGTATATGCAATACACCGCGCTACCAAAAATTAGCCTGTTCTTAGCGGCTCCACATGGACAGACTTCTTACGGAGGGGGGTAGTCCGGCTACAGACAAGACGTATGAGATACTTCAATATTTACTCCTCTGCGGAGTGTGCATGCAAAAACACGACGAAAAAATTGCCGACTGGGAAAAACAACAAAATCAAGGCAAATAAATGTGAGTATTCTAATATGTCTTTCTATAATAGGAAGTTTAAGCTAACTCGGACGTATTTACTTTGTAGAGTTCACCAACGGCCTTTCAAGATTGGCACAATGCGACATTCAACCTGTGGACAATTATATTCAACATCTGAGGACCGTGAACTTTAGCAAATATGTCTTTGAGGTCATCGGAATGTATCAAATCAGAAGAGAGAGAGATCGATTCCAATGCTGTTGTTCTTTATATTGCATACAGTCGCCAACCTTGTTACATATCTTTCGAAAGTTTCGCATAAGACAATCTTCTACGGTTTCCGAAGCCCAAGATTAGAGTTAAATAGATGATGTAACAGGTTTTCCTATGGCAAAGGTGATATGTGTAGGTATGGACCTGAGACTGAACCCGTGACCTAGGCGATGTTGTGCTAAACACTTGATCTTAGTATGGTCTTAGGGCTCAGGGGTCGGCTAGCTTACTTATCTTGGAAGTGAACATGCTTAGATGCTTAGATGGTCAGATACTTCCAAGTCGGAATGCGCCCTGAGATCTGGATTATTGTTACCAGCCGGTTCTTTAAAACAAAATAGACTACAATATCGCCCGTCTTTAGACCTGGCAGTGACCCGCGGGGTGACCCTCACGACCCTCCACTCGCCCCGCCCGACCGGCCTATATCGGATTACCTGATTGCTATTTCTACTTTTACCAAGGCTTGATACCTTCATGTCCCACAAGTTTCAAAAGATAGCTTGTTTCAGCGCACTCTCTAATTTAGAATTGTCCAAGCCTGATTTGAAGGTAAATTAACACCCCATTTGCCATTATTGTTGAACCTGGTCGCTTACTATTTTCTTGACCAGACATAATCGCTCTACGCGGACTTTAACCAGAGCATTTATATTTTGCGAAGCATATTCTAATCAATCCAGCATGACAGAAACGCAGAATAAGATACTCTGCCCAGTCGTGAATATCGCTCCAGCTGGTGATATTATTCTAGTAGTGGGGCCGGAACAGTTGAAGCTCCGCGTCCAGTCACTTTTCCTCAAGGCAGCCTCGAAAGTACTATGTGCCATCCTGGGACCGAATTGGAAGGAAGGCCACGATATGCTGGGTGCGTGTCTTCCAGTGGAAATACTACTACCCGAAGAAGATGCGACTGCCCTAAGATGTATTTGTGCAATCTTGCACCATCGGATCACTTTGATACCTCAGATCATGGCCGCACATGACGTTCTCAGGGTCGCTGTCACGGCGAAAAAGTTTGGCGTTGTTGAGGCTTTGACTTTTGCAAATGAATTTTGGCTGTGTCCTCTCAACAAGGGAGCCAGCGATCTCATTGTTCTTGCGGCCGCAGCCAGCTTGTTCCAGAACGCAAAAGCATTCAGAGATATCACCAAGGCCCTGGCTCTCAACTACGGTGGTTCTTACCTGGCCCTTTCGAGCGAAGATGCTGTGTCGGTTTTGGGCGAGAGAATCTTTTGTAAGTTTCAAGCTAGGTTAAATTGCCCACCTGTGAGTAACCATGCAATTTAGGCTTGCTAGAAGAGCAAAGAGGCTTCGCGAGGATGAAGTTAGGGGAGATTCTCATTGGAGGGATTACAGCTCTAGCTTGTGTCCATAGATGTGGATGGACGAGCAAATACGCATATGCCTATATGAAGCTACTCGAGACACAGAGACTTTGGCCGACTGCCTTGGTTGTCATCACCGAAGCAATAGAGCGAGCAAATAGGATGCCGGATCCAGTTCCAGAGGAATCCAGTGCTGTATGCCAATACGGGTACAAGCATTTTGTGCCTAACTATCGAGATTCCCTTCGTTATGGTTTGGATGATTTGAAGAGTCGCATTGGGATCTGTCTACACTGTTTTCATTCTAGCCAAGCGGGTCCAGCCTTTTGCCAGATGGCACAAGAGCATCAGAATCTATCCGGCCAATAGAAGAGACCTATCGAAGTCCTTGCTTTAGCCTATTGTTCCCAGAAGAATCCCAGAAGAAAACCATTAGAATCCGTCAGAGCATGAAGCAGTAAATTAACGCTAACTGCTGAATGGTCACATATGATATCGACTTGCTTTATGTTTTGTATGTAATTTGGCGTCGATTTTCAGCTCTGGTGCTGTAATCACCGAGTATCGGCGTATTAAACGCATAGACCCTGAGGGTATTTCAACCTGCCCTCGATCGCATATTCTTCAATCAATCAATCCTTTCTGGTTCCGCTTGATCTCATTCGCCCCAAATGCATACTAGCCTAATACACTTTTAGTGTGTTCCGACATATGACTGATTTCAGTTTCCAACAGGCCTCAACTCATCTCCTATGACCACTGCTCGTATTAATAGATGAGAAGGAAACGATGCGCATATACAGTTGAAATTAACAGATATAATGTTTAGTGACATGGGGTGCCATAGGCAGATACAATGCACAATGGAGCTGTCAGTCAGCGTATCTCATATTCAACTTATAGCCAAGGTTCAACGTCGAGCACCCAAGCGTGCGATCGTGACCGTTGGCGCTTTCCGCAATCTAGATAGAAACCCACCGGTCAACACAACCAACACTCACAGATGAGATGCTCAAAGCAAGCAACATGGCCCTGTCATTGCGGTTTAGTTCTCTCCCATAGAGCCTCAATCTAAGAGGGGCCGTATGTAAAGAATACGACAGTCAGCCAACAGTTCTCAATCGACTTAGCATCACTTACACTCAAAACGACTATATTTATCTCTCTCGGTGGGCTACTGGGTTTTCACTGTACTGACATTTGCATGATATATCGTAGATCAGTAAGTCAGCGACCGCTTAGGTCTATTGGTCAAGCATCAAACTCTCGTCATATTTGTATTTCGTGTCCCGTAAAGGAGACATAGTCGGCGGGAGTTGTATCTTATTTATCTATGGCTGATGTCAAGTTGAGGAGTATAATGATACCATCACTTGTCGACGATATTTCATCGGATCAGTGCTTTACGAAGAAATATGCAACTTTGACACATTAAGTTTTTCAAGCATTCTCATCACGTCGGCCTGACCACTCCCATGGTCATGCGATAGATAATATAACTACCTAGGTAGATGATTTCGGTTACGTAAGGTGGAGTTTCTGAGTGTGTCAAGTGAGCAGATACCAAGGAGGACAAGCCAGTACGTACCTCTTGCTAGCTCAAAAGTACCACCCATACCACGCAAATGTATGGTCTGTTATGCGGTGTACTGTGGCCACTTTATGATGTATTGTCTCTTGGTCTGCATCAAGCTCTTGGGGCCCATGCTCGATCGATACGAGAAAATGATACTTGCCTGCCCAAGGGAATTAATTTGCAGAGGTAAAGTCGACAACGGCATTCTTTTCCTCTAGACCTGGTGACCGTAACGATGTTTTGCGTCTGACCGAGAGCATGACTTCATACTAAAAATTATAGAAACAAGACAGAGAAAGCAGCTAATAAGATTTCGGCCACTTCAATGCGTAAGATTAGCAAGTAATCGAAGACCATCTAGCTCATAATGCTTCTTCATGCATGCGTTGGTGCACTACCCGACCGATTACCTCTCCATCCACCAAATCCAAACTTCATTGGTGGACGATACCATGGTTTTTTCTTCTTCGGCCACTTCGCGACCTGATTTATTTCATCCTGATCTAGTCCCAGTAGATATATGCAGAGGATGTGTCTAATCAATGCCGCCCATGGACGCTTCACCTTGGCCTTTCATTCTGTTGTGATATGAGGCTGGTGCAGATCAGGAACCAAGCCGAACAATCGAAATTAATCCCGAGATATCTATACGAAGAACCAAGTTGATTTCCAATCAACTTGTTATTCACGACAGGCCTTGTGGGTACCTCCATGGATACCTAACCTGCTAGCTACCCGCTCCCACTAGTACCTACCGAGGTAGTACTCCCAGTTTAATAGGTCAGCAATCTCCCGTTGGAATGGTAAGTTCCTCATAATCTATTAATAAACGCTCTAAGTGAACTAATTACCCGCGTGGCGCCTTATAGCATAGATCCAATTTATAACCGTATCTCTTTCTACCCAGCTAGAATGTTGCATTGGCGTAGCACTGGTTCCATGACTGTATTGTTTGCCTCACATTAGAAGGCACTCGGTTCTTGAATCTGCCTTCTCACATACGGGCATCAGGTTGGTTCCGGCGACAGGAGTTCGTCAAGGTGGGTACTATACGAACTGAACCAGGCAGGATGACCGCACGACTGACGTGAGGCTCTTGGTATAGACCAGGCGACCAGGCGACCAGGCGACCAAGGGCATGTTGGCCCAAGAAGGACAGGTCTACTCCGTATCAGAGCCCGACTCCAATTTTCACCTTATGACGGATGGAGAGAGCCGATGAGACTTATATCGACCCGAGTCGGAGCGGAGAAACAGGTTGAATTTTCCATCCTAAACCGACAAATTCCTTGGTTCTGGCAAGTTTTCCACACCGCTGAAATCATCCCTTGCTCCACATAGATACTCATCAATAAAAGCTCCAGTTAGTGTAGAGAAATTGACGGGGTTTCGGGCGGATGTAACGTTACCTGATGTGATGTCTTTGATACGGAGTACATGTAGTAGCGGCGATGCGCATGTCTCATTTGCCATTCGTGTTGATTGGCCGGGGGATGGACCATTGGGTAGCCTGACAACCCAGGACAGTGGAATGGGTGCTATGCTAGACTTAAGGCCCCCCGGATGCACTCCATCGGTACATCATCAGTACTATCTGTGGCCCGAGAAGCATACCTATATAAAGGCCGCCAATTCCTTCCCTCCCGACAAAGAAACAAATAATCCAAGCTTCTATTGCAAAATAAAAAGCGAAATACCAACCATGAAGACCTCCCTGATCACATTTGTTGCCCTCCTCGGCCTGGTCTCGGCCCAGAATGCCATCGTGAATAACCACTGTAACACCACTGTATATATACAGTCGGTCCCTTATGATAATAGCGAGCCCGGCCCTCTCACTACCGTTCCCTCGGGGGGAACTTTCTCTGAACCATTTAGAACATCTGGCTCGGTACGTTAATCCGGCCTATTTAGTCTACGCAATACTTTATATAGCAAAGGAAACTGACTAGAGATGGAATAAGCAGACCGTTAAGGTCGATAAAACAAAGAATCTGGCTTCGCCTCTCTTCTTTGGCTATTCTTTCCAGGACAACACAGATCGCGTATACTGTGAGTGTATCTAATCTATCTATCAGCTAGGAATCTTTTATTAACCGCACCCTTCTTTAAGATGAACTGAGTACAGAATTCGGTAACCCCTTCGCAGCGGATCCCAACTCGCTCAGTCCCGGGGAGGGCTGTCAGGCCTTTGACTGCGAGGCCAACGATGCCGACTGTTACAGTACTCCAGCTGATAAGAAGGTTGAAGAGTGCCCCGAGCCAGTCACTCTGACGTTGGACCTGTGTCAGTAACCATGTCGCCTACACTATGTAATGTGGTAGGGCTATGAGGATATATCTCGTGTTTTTTTTCAATAGGTCGCAACCTGTTTTAAGGATAATTATGCGTTAGAACGAGATAGGCATTTTTCGTAACCCTGGTAATGATGATATATTAAATTTCAAGGTTTCATAATGAGTTGGCCAATTTCGCTAGCATATTATCATTATATTCATATCTCCTAGGGGTATCCAGGAGGCAGACAGATTCTTCACAATGTATGAATCGAGACCTTAATATCGGGGTTATGCACGTTGTACGAAGTACTGGGGGCATGTGGGAAGACTGAGCTACCGTTTCACGAGAATAGAGATCGACTATGCACCGAAAACCGTTGAAGATATCTGAGTATAATTAATCAAGATAAAATAAGAAGAATCTGGAAACTAAGTCTTGGTTTTTACTAAGACTTTGTTATTCATTTTTCCTACCTTTCACCTAGATGTAGTCGCTAGATTTTTAGTATAGCATATAGGAGATATTTGAACAAGGAATACTATTACGACCAGTGAAGTGGATGATATGAAAGATCGGATACTTTACGGTGTGATATAAACCATCAACGGCTAGGGAAATTTCAGAGCCACACCCTAGCTATAAGGTTACGACGATCTAGTAAATTCTCCACCCAGCATATTTTATATCAAAACTCCTATTGATGTCCATGGGTCCTACTTCTATCAGTTGACCATTACATAGGACATTAACCTAGTCAAAGTCAGATAGAATATGTATCTATATGTCACTATGATCACGGTGTAGTCATGGAATGACTCTCATATGACCTTTGGTTTAGCTCATTTTCTAGTTTTAGACTACACATGTTTTGGTATGAAGTTTGTGGGGGGCCCTGGACAGAGCCTCAAGATATCTATATTTGCGTCACTCATAGTAAACCTCCATATCCATTGCCGTAATTGCCCCAGACGCAACATTCTTTGGAGTATATGTCGCCGCATGTATCAAACCTGGTGTATAGATCCAATAAACAACTCCAACGGTCGCTCATTGACAGACAACGAACCATTCGACACCGTAAACTTCTCACGACGATTGAGTTTAATGAATATCTCGATTTGCCTAGTCCGAGTTCCAATCCCACCCGACACATTCGGGTTCTGTCTATCAAGAGCATTAGTTCTTATGAGAGAAGAGCTGCCAAACATTCCTTTGTATGTTTTTCCATGCACCTTGCTATCTCCCCCATCGAGCTTCGTATAAATCGTGCCAAGTGGTCGACCTTCGCCTTTGCTGAATCGACTTGTAAAAGCCGACAATTCTGTACCTTTCCACTCAAAATTGCCATTCAACTGGCGTGTGACCGTGAAAGGGCCGTCGTGAATTCCGAGATTTCTAAAAGCGTGTTTCCCATGAGGTGTTCCTTGCTAATCACGTCGAACACAACCTCCGATATCGGTCGTCCTTCGACAGGTGGATCTGAAATCGTTGCACGATCAACAAGGGCCGAGTACCACTCGACGGCGCTATGTCACACCGCATTGCGTGACGAAACGCAAAAACAAGCAGCCGAACCCCTTCGGCATGTGCCTGTCATTCGGAGAGACACTCCCTTGATGAACACTGTATCGAATGATAAAACGTGGTCATCATCTTCACCCGCAAAAGGCTGCTGAGTTGGAATCAGCTCAGAAATCGGAATAACCGCATACTTGTGGATCGAGGACGGACCCTCGAAGGAACTTGGTGACTCCGATCGAAATGTGCAGGTATTAACTGCACAATCACGGACCGTGGTGGTCTACGGTTTGCCAGCTTGACAGCACGCTTAACTTTGTCTTCGATATATTTGTCGAGAATTGTTGTTCCACTTCATAGAAGATGTGTTGCCACGGCGCTTTCGGGTAGTACTTTACTTCGGAGATTTCAAAGGGTTTTATCTTTGGAGAATGCCATTGTGGGCTGGAGCAGGTGGTCCTGCAGATATGGACTTGGTTGTCAAATTTGAGTTCATATATAACTACACCGTGGGTGGTTCCCACGCCCGAGTTATCTGTCCACCTTCACGTCATGGTACTGTAAGGAACGCCGATCAATATCGAGAGAGGGGCACCTCGAACATGTGAATAGACTTCAAAATGTAGGTACCCGTGCAGGTCCACGACCCTCGGGGGTGGCACACCTGAGTATTACATAAGAGCTGCTCTAGGCCCCGGGGGCTACCTAGGCCGAAAGATCATAAGAACAATTAGAATGTCTGGTTGTTGCTGCAACGGTATGTACATAAGGCCCTAACATCTATTAAGAACTAGTCGCTATTTGATCTAGTAACCCAACTTGATCTGGTATTTTCACTAGGGTATAGTTAATAGCCCCGTGTCCGAAATCTCGGCGATTTGTAAGGATACAAATTCGAAGGGTTTAACTATAAAATACCATTTATCTATGCTCAGGTGTATGATAACGTTGAACTTTCTGCTGTTCTTTCCCCAATAATAGCTATCTAGACCTAAGAAGTCCGACCAGAATAAGTTGGTCCTACTTTATCCGGTTTGGGTTATTTCCACCTCAAGCAACAGATTCATCATCATCACCAAATATATCAGTCTTGTCCTTGTGGATGAATCGTTTCAATTGGGTTTGTTTGAGTTCAAGGAACTTTCACTTTAAACCTTGCTTGACTCAAGGAGAGATAATTCGAATTTCAAAATTCAGTGGACTTCGGTCTGTGATGATTTATCTTGCATCGTCACATCGACCACCCCGCTTCCGTCACACGTTGGGCAAGTCCTTTGCGACTCGTCTGTGGTAGATGCTAGGCCGGACAATCTGAACACCAAGGTTATTATAGTCGGGCCGAGAAGGATATAAATGAGAATGAAGGAGACGAAAGTTAGGAAAGGCGCAGCCTGCAGCGAGTCGAGGACGAAAGTGCTGAACGAGGTCATAACTGTGTCTAGGTATGTCACTAGTGCTATGCCTTTGGTAGGAGGGCACGAAAGAATAACTTATCAATTAGAGAACATGAAATTGGCTTCGAAAGCTAAGCTTTATAAACGTACGATTAGTCAGTATTAGAATGCTTCTGCCTAAATAATCCCTGATCAACTAGTCTGAGTTCTTTGTTTGCTTTGTACTTGTAACTCGCAGCACTAATCACCGCCACCGCACTATGCCTAAATGGCAAAAATACATAGACTCTAGGGAGAGTCAAAGACATATAAGATCTATCAAGCAATCCATCTACTTGTCGAGACAAGACTAAGCTTCATCTCTTGAAACACAGTCGCACGAACTAAAGCACACCAACCAGTTCTATTTTTGCTAGGAGATGTATTTTTCTCCCAAGACAATCAGGTACACCCGTTAGCGCGGTTGCTCAAACAAACATCACCTCCCTGGGCAGAGCTACCGTGACCCTGACAAGAGGCGCTAGATTTGTCCTCTGCAAGGACCTCGCTGTTACAGGAAGTCCACGTAGTAGAGAAGAAAAAAGCTCGAACATGGTAGGTGGACCAGCTGATACAGCAGTTTGATCCTCCGTGGGACTCGCAGTGGCAGAATAAAGTTTCTAAAGATCATAGCATCATTACTATATAGAGTTAGAAATATACTGTCCTTGGGTGCCTTGTGCCTCGCGGTCGAGGTAGTTTGCTATTGATATCTTTACTTCTCAACCACTTATAGCTCTTCAATTCTCGTATCAATTCTCGTACATAGAATAAACCCTATATATCATTTCACTCAACACATCTATTAGGTCAATTTATTCTCCTATCTTAGTGATCATACGCCGCTGACAATAAATCGGATTATACTGGTAACAAATTTACAGACAGGAGAAAGCAAAGAGATATTTGTCCGCTGATAGCAGGGGACTATAGAACCTAGATAATCAAGCCATTCAGGCGCACTGTTACTACTTTGTCTCAATGATATGGCGACACTTCCAAGTATTGAATCCAAGGATCAAGAATTCAACTATCGAGAACCAGGCTTTGAATATTTTGACTACTATAAAGGTGGATGTATAGTGTGGGTATTGAAATATATATGTAAAATACGTAAATTACGCATCGATTGGTACATTTGAGTCACACACTGGCAAACAATGAACCACGAACTTCAACGTGTCAACAATCGCGTCAATACACGACTATCAAATTAAAGTCACAAGAACTCTAACTCTCAAAACCTGTCAAGTTGATCATTGATCTGATCCCACGACATGGCTGAATCCAACGAAGTTTTGAAGGGCTTCAATGACATTCTCGACCTGAGACAGGCCTATACCTGGAATGCGGATTCCGTGAGTAGACCAATATCACTTTCCCAGGAAACCCATGCGCAGAATAATCGCTTATCCCGACTTCAGATAATGAAATTCCTCCGCCACGTTGTCACGTATGGATACCTTTATGATATCCAAGACCACCAAATTCCAGCTCTCAGAGCCATGGTGGCTCAAATTGAGATGCTACGGTAGGGACCAAGCTTACATCATATGCCTATCACTCCAGGGCTTCTGACTGAATCTTGTTTTCGTTCATACAGCCCGGCAGAAGGTAGCCTGTTTGCTTCACCCGACCTTGAGCAAGGTCACTCAATGGAGCATGTGTTCAACCCCGGCCGGGACCCATCCACCCCGAAAAGGATAAAAGTTGCCTCAAGATGATTTTATGCATGACGGAGTCCCCTTCCGGGGACTCTGTGATATATTAGGCTTGCTTCTTTCATCGATGGGTAATGCGCCGACTGGTGCGAATTCGCGCACTTTCTACCTCCCGCTCGTGGCTATGTACGGGCGGTGGTGTAAAGTGCTTGGGGATTCTCTACCATGTCCCACCATGTTCAATTGCACGTGGATAACAGAGGGAGAAGACCGAGGTCGGTTCTTCCTGGGAGCATCCCTTGGACGGTACAAGCAAGCAAACGCCTCATGGACGCAAACAGTTAAAGAAGCAAGATTCTCTTTGATTAATGATGCGGAGATGGTATTGAAGGGGTATACCATGATCGATTGCCCTGCCTCCAGCAAGGGAATTTGGTTTGGAAACTGCGCCGAGGTATATCCTCTACTGCATGTGCTGAAGTGAGTTCACTACCCCGGGATCCGTATAGTACCAAAGCTAACCAGATAGGGGTACTACCAACCCGGGTGCTGTGTATGGAATAGCTGTGCATAGGAAAGGTGTGCTCCACAGCCATTATGAAGATGGAGTTTCGGGGTGGGCTTGGAAAGCTGTACGAAGGTTGTGTGCTAACTGTGAGGAGTTAGTACGCATGTGGGGAGGATTGCCAGCTAACTTCGACCCATTCGCTGATATTGGTGGGAACCACTGCACTGTAGACTACTAATTTGATACTTGATTGAGGACGATGGTTACAGGACAATATTTCTACCTATAACACTGCGATCAGAAAATATTTGTGTATTCGGGTTCGCGGTCCAACCTAAGGGAACCCTAAACTGGTAGGTGATATTAGTATATGCAAATAGCAACATGTAACATACTACTAAAAGCTGGCAAAGGCCATGATGTTAGTAGTACTAGGATAGTTGTCAAGTATGGTGATTGTCATGACACTGGTAGAGATAAAGGTTACTAGAGGATGAGTTGAGAAGAAGGTTTGTAGGGTTCGCTGAGTTGAGTGCTCAGGTAAATAAATACTACCTGAGCCCAATTCGGGATCTGATTATAGTTGAATGTATAGTGTATAAATTAAGCTAAGCACCTAATACTACTGTATAGGTGAATAGTCGAAAAGCACGTCGTCATACATGCAAAGGGAGCTGACCCTCACCGCCTGCCACATCGGGTTGAGTGAATAGCTCCAGACTTGGGTGGCGCGGACTTTATCACTCAAACGCGCTTTTCACTTCATCGACCGCTTTCTCTCCCGATAAATCCAGTGCACGTTCGACAGTCGCATTCACTACACCATCACTTCCTCTGAATTTTGACCATCCTCGAGCTATCCCACACCCAATATGGCGCAGGTCAAGCAAGACCCGGATCGCCCGTACTTCAAGCAAGATCCCGACAGCAAGGATATTGTCCTTGGGGACATAGACGAAGAAGATCTCTACGAAGATGCTGGAGACCTAGACTTCACGCAAGCAGGGCAGAATGTGTGGCTCTCCCGCCTGCCTCGGTCGCTGTGGGAGCACTGGGCCCACCTGGACGATGACGAAGAGATTGAGCTTGGTACTATGAGAGTGGAGGGGACACCGAACGACATCAAGAGGGTAAGTGGAAAGACATACGCATGCAATGTGTCTGGCAGATTCTGATATCCGTCCGTTTCTCAGGTCAGTTTGCGCATACATGATCGCCCAGATAATCGGGAGATTCCCAAGGATTACACACTCCAGCGTCAAACGGTCGACCCATCCGGCACCGGATCACACCTCACCCACAATACGTACCTCTTCACCGAGAAGGATATCCCCGGCGTCGAGAACCGCATGGCTACATTTGGCGAAACGCGCTCGGTTCTGTATGAAGCTCAGAAACGTGAAGCGAAGCGGCGAGAGCAGGGAAAAAGATGGGAGCCTTATGTGCGAAAGACGATACCGAGTATGTCCCATTGCAGATATGGCGAGTTTTAGTTACTCACAATTCTTAGAACACACTGCCCTCGCCGGCGCGGTCAGTGAAGAATTCAATTGCCTTCCAGTGGAGAATGAAGAGTTCCGACGGATCTCCGAGAAGCGAGCGCTGGAAGCTCTGAAGCCTCGAAAGGAAACCGTCTTCATTGATAAGATTCCCGGGAAGATCATCCAGGCCCGCCATGCTCTTCCCACCGAAAGGGGACAATTTGTGGTATGTTTTCTTGCCTTTATGTTTATGTTTGAGGCTAGATTACTCACTTCGCCTGCAGCAAGCCACACGACCTACCAAAGGAAAATCCCAAGAGAACAAGTCCACCCGTATGCCACAAAACGAGCTTCTGGATCTTATCTTCCAGTGCTTCCGCGAATTCAAATACTGGCCCTTTAAGACACTCAAGGCCCGATTGGCACAGCCAGAGGCCTATCTCAAGCAGACTTTGGAGATGGTTGCACACCTTGTCAAGGCTGGTGATTTCGCTATGACTTGGGAACTGAAGCCTGAGGCAACCCACAGTCAGTACTCGAATGCGATGGACAATGCAAAGGCAGAGTTGCCACCGGGAGCCGACGATCCTTTCGAGTCAGAGGATGATCCAGCTTCTGGAATGGATCAGGACGACGTTAAATTTGAGGACGTCTAAACAAATACAGACAAATAACGGCTTCGATATGTTGCATAAGCAGGGTCCTGGCGTTAAGGCTTTCAAGGAAAAGCCGGGTTTAATTCGGAAAATAGTCATAAAATGGAATGAACAAATGAATTACATACAATGTTGGACTTGGTCCTAAGCAATAGTCCCTTCGATTGGTATATTTGAGCATACTTAGCCTAGTTGGAAGCTGGTTTCATCAAAAGTGTAGACCTTTCTTGTTGAGAATTCTCTTAAGCACGTCGATCCAACCATTCGTGAGGCCAATATTGTCGGCCTGGAAATGCCGTTTATTGACGGGCTTCGGTGTAAGCTTTAAATTGTTTGATAGGCATGTGATAAGGCAATATGCCCACATAATGTGAACTATATTGTATAGCGGCAGTGTGTCTGCTTCCATGGGGAAGATTTTCAGCAAGATTTTCATTTACATAATGCTTGGCCATTGCTGGTGTAGGCACAGAGGTATATATTAACAAATTATGGGTCAATCTTGAAGTTCTTTTCATATATTTATACGTGAGGTTCGGAGTACTTCGCTGGTGATTTTCAAGTCGGGAGTGGAGCTGCTTTCTAGTGAAGCTAGTCTTAGGCACGAATGCTGAAGCGAGCTTTCTCTGACCTCAGATAACTGCACAGGCCCCGAAGAGGCGTTTTGCTGTCTCAGCTTACTCCATACTGTTTAGCCTGATGGTTGGTGACGTCCTCCTCAGTCTGAGCACGGACCGCTTCGCCACTTGTGCCTGAGGCATGAAAGATATGCAAACACTGCAAACCACCTTTTCGGATCACACCAGCGCTAAATGGGCGCGTCTTTGCTGCTTCCTCCGCATCACCGGCTCAAGACTTCTTCTAAAATCCCCCCAGCTTTTGATCTTAATCTGAAAAAGACTCAGATCTCTATATCTACTATCCACTTACCTTATTTAGCTTCAGATAGTCACCATGAGCGAAAACGACGATCTCCTGGCCAAGATTGGCCAGCTTGCAGGTGCGCTCAATATCAGCTCACTATCGACACAAAGCTAACCTGAAAAGGCCAAATCAACCGCCACAAGACGCAAGAAACTCAACCGGCTAATCACCAATCTCAATATGTGTCTCGCCATACCCCTTCTCACCCAGGATGGGCCCCATACTACCGGGGACGCGGCCGAGGACGTCGAGGAGCAGCTGCTCCTCACCGGCACCGTACGCTTGTTTTGAATACCGCGGGCGCCGGCTCGAATTCTAGTGCAAACTCCTCCCCTGCCCCGATAAGTGGCAATGAGAGTGCAGCGGTTCCGACACCATCTTCGACTGGCAATGGTTGGGTTGTAAAGCACGATCGCCACATGCAGCTGATCAACCCTGCTGTCTACGATCGGAAAACACAGGACAGAACAAAGGATATGGAGCGAACGCGCAAGCTTAGGGAACAGAAAAAAACAGAGTACGAAAAAGCGAAAGTACTTCGATATGCACAGGGTCCAGGTGCCAATGCGATGGTCTCCACCAGTGCAAATCCTGCAGCTGGCCATCAGATTCTTGTCAATGATGTTGCTTTTAGGGTTGCAAATGGCGGAAGCAAACTGATTCGTATTTCGAGTGCGTATTTTTCTTCGCTCCTTACCTCGAATTTGCTTACCCTTCATAGATGACCCCAGTACTGCCAACAATACCCCCAAGCGCGTCACAGTGGCCGATGTGTCCTTTGTGCGAAGCAAAAACGGAAATCTGCACCGCCTCGGTGCTGTGGCTATGAAGAAGTAGGTTTTTGTTTTAGCGATGGCTACCTTTATACTGACCTTGCCATAGGAACCACACCGTTAAGAAACGCGATGAGCTTTGCAAAAGATTTACAACAACCGGTACTTTGTTTTCCGACAGGCCATACTGCCATGTTCCACACTATCAGCATGTCCAGAAACTAACTCGTCTGTCTTTCCAGGCACATGCTACAAAGGCCCAAGTTGCCAATTCGTCCACGACCCCAGTAAGGTCGCTATGTGCAAGGACTTCCTCCAGACAGGCCAATGTGCCGCAGGTAGTAGCTGTGATCTATCCCATGAGCCCTCGCCCCACCGCTCCCCTACCTGTATGCATTTCCTTAGGGGACGCTGCGCCAACCCGGAATGTCGCTACGCCCACGTCCGCGTGACACCTGGTGCCCCCGTTTGCCGTGCCTTTGCAACACTAGGATACTGCGAGAAGGGCGACGCGTGCGAAGAGAAGCACGTCCACGAGTGCCCGGACTATGCCAACACCGGCACCTGCCACAAGAAGCGCTGTCAGCTGCCGCACGTCGACCGCGCGGGCCAGATCCGCAAGGCTGCTGCGGCTGCTGCCAGTAAAGCTGATTTGGGTGAGGATGACTCTGACCCGTCTAGCGAGGAAGAGAACTATGACGCTATTGATTCGGACGACGTTGACTCGGATGCGTTCGATGACACCCCCGAGGAACTGATCGAAGGCGTGGATAGCGGCGAGATGTCGCAGCAGCAAGACTTTATCCGCTTCTAAATCCTAAATCCTGCCATTTGTAGTCGATTGGATAGTTGTCTTTCTTGCTTTTCGTTTGCTTTTGCCCATACCCCGAAAAGATGTCGATAGCATTCAGTTGAAAAGGAATTGAAAAAAAAAGAAATTGAACATTTACTTGAAGTTTTTTCCTGCACGTGTACTTAGTTTTCTGAAGTTCTACCTAGGTACATTTGTTGATTACAGTTGCACATGTCGACATGTTGGATATACTTCGGCAACCAACCCGTGCCGAGCCATGTGATAGTGATAGAAATAACTGCAGGGTCCATGTCCTGCTGACTGGTGACATGAAGTATGAAGTTGTGTGACCATTGACGAATGTATAAACCTCACTATTGCATGATGTTTGAGAGATAAATGGACTCGTATTGTAGGGAGCGCAATATTGAAATCCGCACCCCAGGATATCCTTCCGACACCTGCAAGGAACCCCCAGCCCGTGGAACCTGCTGAAGCCACGAAGGCAATATTGGAAGCAGGTCGAGTAAGACATAGCCAGGACCTAGAATGTGTTTGTGTACTTGTTAGCAATTGTAATGTATACATACATATTTTGACGCTGTGGCTGCTACATTAGTGCCCTGAGATTGCCAAGTATAAACGTGGAGGGGTATATCAGATAGCACCTGGTGATATAGGCAGCAACGATTCAAGTTCGGACCTCAGATATCACAGTTGAGAGTATGGACTAGAGCCATAGGCAATAGTCGAGTCCAAGTTTAAAACATCTACAAATATGTAGCATCGTGATCAACGCCACTGCTTCTATTGGGCAAGTCGAGAGAAGGATACCGAATGAAGTCAAGCACTTCCTTGTGTAAACGCGCAACAGAGGCTAGGTCTAGCCAAAATGAATAGTACATCACTACTTAGGGATCAAGTGGTCTATTGTTGGTGGTCTATAGTTGGAATAATCCTGGGCTCCTGACAATCCTGCGAACTATGTATCACCAACACTTAAAGCGTCGGCGGCTAAGTCAAGCCACACATCGACCCTTGTCTATCAACACCATCTTGTGTTCGTTTTGGCTCTTTGTCTTTCTACATCATGGGATTAATCATTGTACTACGTCGGAATCGTCTGTTGGGCTCTAGTGCAGGACAGATAGTCTACTCACACCAAGACAACGAACGTCATCGGACAAAAGAATGTGAATCCTTCAGACCAGAATAGTAGCAGAGAAAGACAGTCTCTCGGACGAGAGCAGCAGCAGGACAGGATAGTGACTCAGTATGGCTGAGATACTGAATAATAGCTTCATTGTCCCAATATTGCGATCATCGTAGGTCGTTGGTCCACCCATAGTCAACTCATTTCGACGACGTGTTACCTAGCCATAACCGCAGCAAGCGACAGAAACTCCCAAATCCTCTCATTCACCTCTCGCCCTGCTACAGAAAATGAGTCATTGAAACGGTGAACAAAGATCCTCGGCATAGAGATCAAGTGTTCCTCCCCGACGGGTCCACGAAAAGGAGGGATTCCCCGATAGGCAGACTATAGACACGAAAAACGTCAACGAATCCCCAATCCGGCATGTGGAGCATACAAGGAGCCCATTAGTGAGTATCTAGTGGCCTAGTCGCACCCAATCCTACGCACTGGGTTGCCCCCCATATGATGTGCCCAATGTACCCGGTCCGGTGCACGGCATATCAGGCAGGTACAGGTTGAAAGTGAGGCTTTGAGATCATATGCGGCTTAGCTTAGCTTTTGCCGGGGATATGTTTTAGAGACCCTTGGGCACATACAGCGCACGGTGTATTGAAGGTGTATGGAGCTTTGCAAGAAGTGGACCATTGGCTACATGAATGTTAGAATGGAAGTGGAGCGGTGGACCTGCCATGGCCTTCTAGCTTGTGCAAAGAAGGTAGATCACTAGTTTCATTCTGAGTCATATGCCAAAACAGTGGTTTCAGCTTCACCGCAGGAAGGGCGAAAATATTAGTCTCGCATTGTGGACGGTATACGGTACTGAATATACTGGGTTGTACATAACGGAAGTACCATGATACTGGTCTCGGCTCCTCAGATGGCTGTAATGTATGTGATAGTAGCGTAATTAGGGAGCAGAAACGAAAAATGCCATCGGGTACCTTGCACTCAGAATAATTGTCTATGACTAATATAGCAATGAACCCATGAACGGGGTGACCGATGGCAGACTGGATCTCCATTGGACAGACTCGGCTTTTTCACCGCCAGATCTTATCCAGGCTAACTTGCCCACCCGCGGACTTGCCGCCCAGGTGACAGGCCTATCATTATCACAGGCTCCGTGCTTTGTACTATGTATAGACTGCGAACAGACTCAGCGGCTGCCGCCGAGGGGGTTTGTGCCCCCGGGGAATTGTCGAGACGAACTGACAGGAACAGGAACCGGGTCTGCGCTTTGGGCGGCAAGGCTCGACATGGGGCTGATTAAACTATGGGGGAAAAGAAATAAAAAAAAGAAAAGCAAAGAACAGCCCAAGATTAATCCTGGTATAATTTGGAAATTCTGGTATATTGAGGTAATAATTGGGGGGTGTTCACCCCGCAGCGCTGATACAAGCCGGAAGGCACCCGTCAAATATGATGGCATCATGTCCCCTGCACTCCGCATAGTCGATCACTAGTTAAATGTGGTCTGTGAGCCTGTAAGAATTGGAAAGATGGCTGCTGCAGCCATATGGGAACTGCAGAGAGAGCTGCAAGTAGATCACGGCAAGATTAACAAGATCAGGCGGGTGGGATGTTCGACCCAAGCTCTCGCTCTAGGCGGAGCCTTAACCCCCCAGGGTAGTTCCATATAGGAGATTTTGATCTTGGAGGGATGAGGTCGTCATCTGGATGGGACGAGTGATCAGTGCATGGCATCTGTGCTTTGCTTTTTTTTTACTTCTTTTTTTCATCCATGGTCGGCCCAACAGTGGATCCGCGGGCCGAGCCCGTACCAGAGATTCGTTCTATAGAAAAAGTATCCAAAACCATACAGAGGAAGGGAATAACGAATCCAAAAATAAGGAAGAAAACAAAGAGAGAAACAAAACATCAAACCACCATGGATCGCAGCCCAAAGGGATCGTCACACTGACTCGGGAATGATTGGCTGTTAGCGGCGGATAGAAAGGAGGATGACATTTAGACTGGACATCTGACCATTCACGGGTGATGAGTTTAGTACATGAAAGGTACAGAAAAATACTTAAAAACACTTGCTTTAAGTAGACGTGCAGGTCAAATTCTAAGTAGCAAATAGTATTCTACCTAAGCGCCGTGAATAAGGTATAGCACAGACCATATACTCCCCACGACAGGGATTGTCTCAACCCGGCGGAACGAGGATCGATCGATAGGCTATCGTTTATCGATAAGCACAGCGTCTGATTTCCCCCACCTGAGATTTTTTTGGTGATGGCTTCGGGTTTACGAAGTACAGTATACAGGAGAGAACAAAAGGGTAATGTTGTATAGGACATTAGTGTACATACTCTGTACTAATGTTGGTTATTACTCCGTACCTGTAAACAAGTAAATAACTGCCAGAATTAACACCGAGACTGGATACTAAAAACAAAACTAAAACAGAGAGGAAAAAAACCCAAATAAAAAAATAAAATAAAAACCCAAATCGAAAATTCAAGTCGAAATAACCAAAATACCCACCAAAATAATCAAACATCAACAGATGCAGGTCTGCCCAAGCAAAACAATGCAGCCAATAACGGAGATGCTGTCCCGGGGGCCACTCTTGCACTCCCGCGCAGACCGCTGAATGAGTACTGGGTACTTGATCGACAGGCTATTCTCCATCGCCTACATCGGTACTCGGTACCTGTGGGTACAATGTCAACCGCACGAGCACTGCGTCTGCTCATACATAGCCTGCTTCCTCCCCCCCCGGAACTAGATCACAGCATATTTCCCCCCTCTTCACAATTTATATCATCTTCATATTCATTTCTACACTTTCTACCTACTCATTTCCCTCTTTGGTGATTTATTCTTTCTATACCAATTTCTCTATAAATCATCTTCTTTCCCCCGCCCCACCCCTCTCTTTTACACACACACCGCCTCTTCATGATGGCACAATATTTCCAGTCTGAATTCTACCAACAATCACCATCGACGTTAGACGTGACACCAGAAGACGACGAGATGAGCGTGTTGGACGACAAGATTCTGGACCCAAATTCCGAAGACCATCCCGACAACCGTCGCGCATCATACGACGCCCCAGATGCCTACTCACATCGGGATTCCGTCTGGTCAAACTACTCAAATACCAGCTCCAGCCAGTCGCAGTCAAATTCGCATTCGCAAATCGGACACGCTATGCTGAACTCAACGGTTGCCCCATTTATGCCCGTCGACGGCCCGCAGTCGGTTTCCTACCCACAGGGATCGTGGCCCATGCCGCGCACCGATTCAGGCTCATGTACCCCGACCGTGGGCTATGATCAGTATCCCACCAATGGAGATCAGAGTGCCATCACTCCTTTCTCTGGTGGTGCGGTTGGACCCGTCGGCGCTATGCCCATGAACCCTATGTCGTACCGTGGAGGTATGGCATTTGCGACTCCTGGCAGTGTCGCCATGTCACCGCAATCAAGCCAGGGTTGGATGCCGGCGCCGATGGACCTCGCTGAAGCAGAAATGCACTCGAGGAAGAGCCCGAATTACCGGATTGCATTGCCGTTGAGGCGGGGGGATGGGATTCGGAAGAGAAATTCCCGAATTGAAATCTCCCCCGAACTGAGTTTGGCCAATATCGACGAGGCTATCCGGGAGTGCACGGATGAGGAGAAGAAAAAGGAACTCAAGGCAAACAAACGACTGCTGCGGAATCGGGATGCAGCGTAAGTGGAGATTCATACGTCGAGTTAAAATTGGATACTAACCTTATTTCAATAGCCTGCAATCTCGTCAGCGCAAGAAGAAGGAAGCCGAGGGTAATATAGAAAAGCTCAAGCAAAAGGATGAGATTGTCGCGCAACAGGCCGCAAAGATCGCACAACTGGAGGAAAATAACCAGAACATGCAACGGGCTATGAAAACCCTGGAGTATGAGAACCACCAGTTGACTGCCTACAATAGGCAGTTGACCGAGCACATCCAACGCCAGGACATGGAGAAAGACGAAGCTACCCTCAGACACACGCGGGAGACCGCCAATCTGCTGAAGAGGAACAGCATTCAGGATGAGATCATCAAGCAACTGGAGCGCGGTGTCAAGCCCGCTCAAGAAAACCTGCCTGGCGACTTCACCGGCTTTGAGAACCCCACCATGGAAAACTCCTCATGGGACGACTTCTCAATGGTCACTGGACCCCCCTTGCAACCGGAATATGTTCAAGCTCCCCGTCCTCAGGTTAGCCAGCAGGTTAAGGTCCCGGAGAAATCCAGCAACGGATCAGACCTGCCGATCAGCTGGAATGCCTTCTACATGTTCCTGCTTGTCGGTGCCTTCTTTGCCTCGAAGAGTACCTCCCTCCCGGGCCGCTCGCTGCCCCAACTCTCCGAAGAGTACCGGGCCGAGTCAGCCAACGTGCTGAAAGCCGTGCTAGCCTCGTCATCTGGTCACGAGGTAACCCACCCCCACTCCATCAATCACGCGACAGCAACCGGACCGGCACCGGCAACCATCAGCGGTATGGAAATGGCGCAGATGAGCTCTGTGCAATCCGTGCCCTCGAATCTAGACCAGATGCATAATACGCTCGTCATGCCGACAGAGGAGCAGGAGCGCGAACAGGTGTTCTCGATGAACGCAGACCAGTATAACTCCTTGACCACCTTCGAGGATAGCGGAGACTTCAAGCCACAGCAGCCATCTACCCTGCAGCAGGCGTTTGCTGCGATGCGGGATACCGCCGCGCAGCAGAGTCGTATGCACTCCGCTTTGTCTTCTGATGTGTATTCTAGATCATTGATGTGGGACCGAGTGCCTGAAAAGGTTGTTCGGGACTTCCGCCGTATGGTGCAGGGTCATGGTTATGATACTCCTGTCAAGGAGGAAGGTATTTTCCACCCTTGAGGCTTTCCTTTCGGGATTAGGCTTGCGATTTTCGACACAACCGTATTTCTTTTTCATTCTTTTCTTCTACCTTGCATTTCTTGCGATGTCCTTGGGATAGTTGCTTGATCTAGCCCTTTTCTCTTCTACCCTTCTTGCATTTCTTGCGATATCCTCCTTGGGATTGTTGTTTGATTTGGCACCTTTTTCTTCTACCCTTTCTTGCATTTCTTGCAACGTCCTGCGTGGGACTTTTGCTTGATCTAGCCCTTTTCTTCTCCTTCTTTTTCTTCTTGAAAAAATACGGGCTAGCAATGGCCCTTGAAATACTAGCGTGCAACGATAGATCACGCAACACTTTTTATTCTTCTCTTGTTTGTGTATCTTTTTCAATGTGTTTTTTGAATTCAGTCCCAGGGTCAGGTTCACTCGGGCACAGGGGGCTTTTGTTTAGCGATGTGATGATTTTAGCGATTGGCTTCGGAGCGTGTTTCTGTTTCTTGTTTTGACTGGGAGGGGAACTATATTATACGAACGACAGGGTGTGAACCTGAATTATGTGTTTATGTGTACAGACTGGGGATCCTCTCTGCAAGCTGGGATGAGATCTTGGCATGGGATACGAGAAACGAAACGAGTTATGAAGAAACCTTGCATGTGGCGATTGCATTCAACTGTGCTTATTATGACTTGTTTTATGATCTATGTTTTTATGTTATTTTATTTAGCGATCTGAGCTGGGATAGTCTCAGACATCGGGGAAATGGGATGGGATGGTCTCGTGCTTTCGGGCTGGATGAACTTACTTTTTCATGTTCCAACTGTTTTCTTTTAGCCCCCTGTCCTTAGTTCCAGGAAGTTCAACTCTAGACTCCATGCATGACTCGCAAGGTTGTCTTAGCCTGAGTGATTTTGTGCTGAACCCACAAATGGGCGGCTGCACCGCTAACCGCCGTGATGAAGAGAGGACAATGTGATGTCTCATTAGGTGACATTGACTGCTCTTGCGATGTAATTTCTTTTATTTCATCCATTATTGGGCCGGCTTTTGCCGACTCAATACATCCTTTCCGCGTTTGGCGACAAAAGTATCCATGCAAATCGGATAGGTCCACCCACCATATTGATATTACACACTATTCATGTCTCTTAATGTATCGATGCGACTATGGAACGACATCTCGGTTCAAGCCACTCCGCAGCAACTGCCATTTCGAGTAATATCTCCTCGTAAGAAAAACTGCGATGCCGGGGTTTGACCCACGTGTAATCTATGTTCAGGGACCTTGGGGGAAAATCATGACACTAATACCCAATCACCACCACGAGACTTGGCCCACTGACAAGACTCGCGTCGAATGCTTACCTCGCCCCAAGCTTTGACAAGAAATTACCCGAGCCTTGGTTCTGTAAAAACGTGTGTAGGGCTGATGGTTGATCCCGTCTGGGCATTTGATATCCGGCAAGGGCAGGGAAAACCCTAAGTTCCTAATACAACAGTACTACAACAGCAGCACGCCACGCAGAGCAGGGATTCTGAGCATTAATTAGTTACTGCAACGGTCTTAGAAGTTCCAAGTTGATTTGAATACCCTAGCTAATAACGTAACCGGTCATGGACAATACAAGCTAACTACTAGACTAACATAACCGGGACCGCAACCTCCCAAGGTCCTCACTGCCACGGAGGTCCCGAAGAAGCCTAAGAGCTTTTTCTCAGATATAAAACAGTCAGGCAATTGCTGCCATATCCCAGGACAAGATCGTCGTGTTTAATATCCCTCTTCTTCGAGCTTTTATTTGGGCTTCTCCTTTCCAACCTCGGGGCACGATATATCAAATAACCCGCCGAGATGTCTTTCGATCCTCATAATGTCGACCTGGAGACAGCCGACCCAACCGATATTGTCTGCTACCTCAATGCCGGGGGCAACGAATACAATGGCCACATGGGCGCGCGCGTCTCCGCCATCTTCGTCATCCTGATCGTCTCCTCCGCAGCAACCTTCTTCCCCGTGCTAGCCCAACGCGCACCACGCCTGCGCATCCCGATCTACGTCTACCTCTTCGCCAAGTACTTCGGTGCCGGTGTAATTATCGCAACAGCCTTCATCCACCTTCTCGACCCCGCATATGGCGAAATCGGTCCCAACACATGTGTTGGAATGACAGGTCACTGGGCAGACTACGCATGGTGTCCGGCAATTGTATTGACCTCACTGATGGGCGTTTTCCTCATGGACTTCGGTGCCGAGCGCTGGGTCGAACTCAAGTACGGTGTCTGTCGCGAAGACCCAGAGCCCATGATGTCGACTGGAGGTGAAGCGCGCCGTGTTGACTCGCGTGTTTCCGCTCGCCACGCAGATGACAAGCAAGTGAAGGAGGTTGAGTCACAGACTAGCGAGCTGGCCATCGAACGCTCGGTTAAGCAGCAGCTTGCTGCGCTGCTGATTTTGGAGTTCGGTGTTATCTTCCACTCCGTCATTATTGGTCTCAACCTTGGTGTTGCTGGTGATGAGTTCGCTACCCTTTACCCTGTTCTCGTCTTCCACCAGTCCTTTGAGGGACTTGGTATTGGAGCCCGTATGTCCAGTATCCCATTCAAGAAGGGAAGCTGGTTGCCTTGGTTCTTGTGTACCGCTTACGGCCTCACCACCCCGATTTCCATCGCTATTGGTCTTGGTCTGCGCACGACTTACAACCCCGGGTCTTTCACTGCCAATGTTGTCTCCGGTGTGCTGGACTCCATCTCAGCTGGAATCTTGATTTACACTGGTCTCGTGGAGTTGCTTGCTCGTGATTTCTTGTTTGACCCCCACCGCACTCAGGACAACAGGCGCTTGGCCTTTATGGTGGTGACTATGATTCTTGGTGCTGGTATTATGGCTCTGCTTGGAAAGTGGGCTTGAACAAAAAAATCGAGTTGGAGATCTAAAGATGGTGTGTGTCTTTGGTGACAGATGTGTGAATGTAAGATGGTGAACTGTGAACTGTGATATTGGATATATATTGGATATAATTGGTAGTATAATTAAGTTTCGAGACAAATGATACCCAAGGTGGGCTGGTTTTGTGATAGGTTTCCGTTTTTCATTTTCTCTTCACACGTACAATAAACATTTAGTTATGTTAATGCCGAAGTAGGGATCAGACTAGGAATGTGTAACAAATATAATATATGTGTTGTTCAATTGACCTACTGCTGAGACAAATCCCCAAAGTTCTAATGAAGAAGTGTAATAGCAAGTATGGAGAAGGCTCGCGCTCGTAGATTTTGTCGAATAGGCTGGTTAATAAAAGCAAAATTTAGCACCATAGGGATTATTGCTTACCTAGGTAGCTTCATAATCTCCCAGAATTCATTTCACATGTATGTACCGCACTAGGCCTTTATGGCGAGTGTAGTTGATAAATGGACTGGTTGGCAGGTATTGGCTTTTTACCACTCGACGTCGCCGCTATGGAAGTTTTACCGTTCCACCGTGATATTCGGCATTTGAGATTACTTGCGTACGCTAACAAAAGCATCACTTTTGCCGCAATTTCAGCGGTTGGAACCTCTTCTTGAATTGGGGAGCTAAATTCACCACTGTCTAAAAAGACTCAAGGCTATTAAGGTCCAAGCCTTGAACACGGACATTCAAGTTCGCGAATATGGATTCGAAGGAAGAGTCAGAACATACGTGGCGGTAGACAGACCGGTGACCCGAATAACTCAAGGAGGAATCATACCATTGTGGTGACGTGAATGACAATACCTGCGCGAGATCACTGTAATTCAAACTTGGAAAAGGAGCTGCGGGCTTCGGCGAAAGAAGATGAATTGAGTCCATCTTGATCGTAAGAGCTCCATACATCATTGAGCTGCATTCAAAGCTACAGCCTCGACTGCGGCTCAGGAATTCCTCCAGTGTTGCATGAAGGAGGAGAACAAAGTTATTGATAGCCTCCTCTCTCGATTTGTTCATTAGCCCTGAGATTCCATTAGATACCAAACATCTTCCGAATTTGTTTAACCTTACCGATGACATTATCAGGGATAGGAAGTTCCCAGCCACCAATCACATTGTCACTGCATGACATGACAGCCGATGTTGATTCTTTGAACTGGGAAGGAAGCTGGAAAAACCAGGAAACCCATAACCACAAGATCAAATCCCGAGAATATGTCGCAGGGATTTTTTCCTCCATACTGGTGAGCCAGATGTCTGTTATGAGGCACAGAGATTCCTTGCATTCATAGTAATCCGCTATGATAGCAACTTTGGCGAGCATCTCAAGGGTGAGCTTTCGCGGTATGTCCTTGTATTTACCATGAATAGCATGAAGCACAACCAAGAACGCTTCGATATCCCAGTTCTCTGCAGTAATTTCAACCGAGCCTTTTTCAAGATAAGCAATGCTTTCTTTCCAACCACCGGTGAGTATTCTTTTGAATACCGGAGACGCAAATACCATATGCTTCGCGGAGACTTGGATGTAGAAACAAGTCTCCTCAAGCGGTTCGCATATTCCCTCCTCGACAGCAGCCTCTTCAATATTGGGCTGGTCGGCAACATGCTGTTCAGGAGCAGAATCTTTGATTGGTGCTGGTTCAGGAGATGCAGCTGGTTCAGGAGCAGGCTCGGCAACAGGCTCTTCCATCGGTGTTGGCTCAGGATATGCAGCTGGGTCAAAAAGGGGTTCTGCTACAGGAGGTGTCCAAATGGCGCTCGATTTCCTTTTATTTTTGCCCTTCATCTTCGGCCTCCTCGAATGGGGTTGCGGGGGTCCAAACACTTCAGGCGAGGGATCAATCACTTCAGGAGGACTCTCCACACAGTGACCGGATTCTGGAATCCGCATGCCATTGACCGTATCTTCAAGTGCTTGTGCAAAAGGAGAGTCTGCATTGCGCAATATGATGATCATTTCACCGTCTGGATCGATAATATGAGTTGGTTGGCTCATTGTGGTTATCAAATGGAGGAAGAAATGGGGATTTCCCTCGTAAGATGAAAGAGAAAAAGATTGATTATCTCCGTAGGAGGAGAACAGCCTTAGTCACGGGGGAAGATAGAAAGTGGCGGCTATGAAGGACAGAAGCGGAGTCTCGGGGTGGATGTCACGCACTATATATATCGGAGCCTGGACTATCTGAGCATAACGCTCGGATATAGTGGTCTTTTGGCCTATTTTGTAACTCGCCAGTTTAGGGGCAGGTTATAACAGTGGACTAGCCACGTACATTGCCAGGTGTCTACCCGGCCCATTGGGTGCCTGATATTTACGGCACTGTTCATTGGTTGCTGAAAGTACTGATTTATGCATGTTAACTAAATATACATAATGTGACACGATACGGCTAAGTCAGGCTGTTTGCCCTAACCTAATGCGTGAATGTGGATCTAAAGCTACCGGGGTATCTGTTTGCGACTCTCATTACGGTTGCAATGTCTGGCGCTAAGTGCGGACACCTACAAAGAATGAAATGGAGTTTAAAGCCGTTTGGGTTGGAGTACGAGAGTATACGTAGGTCCTAAGACACCTTATAGCGAATCGGAAGTATGACTTTTTTCCGGCGGTTACTACCCGAACTGGTAGGATTAGGCATAACGAGATGAGAATAGAAAGCCTAGGTAATAACATTAATATACAGTTAGTGGATGTATATAGCAGGTAGTGGTAGTCATTATTTCTTATTGGATTATTTCTTTTCCTTGGAGACCGATTACTAGGTAGCTAGTTGATCTACTGTTCCATATAAGCATAGCTAACAAGAATAACGGCCATTGAAAAAGGGTCCACTGAAACGAGAATTTCATCTTATGAACAAAACAACATTGAATTTAACTACCTTACATCACCACTACAGAAGTAAGTTAGCTAGCGACGGTACGAAGAATAGACGGTTGACTATGACCTTTCCCATACAAGCGACCCACGTATATAGTGGGCCTTCTCGCTTCCAGGCCAGTTGGGAAAGAGGTAACTTGCAGTTACACTTGACCAGAATTTCCCCGTTTGCTTCCGCTAGACCGTAGCGGCCGCAATATACTAGGTAATACTTCATTGGCTCATAGAGCTCCTCCTGCGTACCTCGAACCGTATCCTTGCCAGAGAGGGTCGGGGCGCCTGATTGCATAAGTGCCGAGCCTCTGTAGATCACTTTTGTTCATCGGAAATTCTACGGTTTGATGATACTAGGCGCCTGTATTCTCCATCCAATTCGTTCCGTTTCCTCGTACTCCTGCAAGTGCTAGATCTCAATATCAACCGGGCTAAGTAGCCACGCACAACCAAGTCTTCTAACGTCATGAATTACTGTATTCGGTTGGATACATTTTGGGACTTGCTCATCGGAGGTCCAATTACACTAGGATCCATTATTACTTTCGAAATTTAGTCAAAAAATACATTGTTTACCTCAACCTATTGCCCACAAGGACATGGTGCCTCGCGGAAGCGCCTTGAACTGCATAAGCTTGAAACTCGTAGATTACTCTCTCCGACCTAATAATAAAACTATACCGACCTCATGCAGTTAGTCTACAGCGTTAACATGTTTCGTCTGCGTGGGAGTGGGTTCAGAGCGGGGGCGGATCGAGCTGGCGCTTAACCGTCGAACACCCCTTCTGCTCTATAAATACGGTCACTTCTTTTCTTAACAGAACTACTATCACTCAAGGTCTTATTCCTGAAAGGCCTACTATTACCCGTGGATTACCAGTTCAATCAACATATATTCAACAAGAATTCTAGCAGACATGGGACTCACGATGCACCCAGAGACCTCTGAGCCACTCAGAATCCTCTCGCTTGGTTGGTTTTCTTATTCCCTTTGGGTAGCGAATAGGTTACTGACATGCCCAAGATGGTGGTGGGGCTCGGGGAATCTCGAGTTTATTGATATTAGAAAGGATCATGGAAAGGATCCGTGATGTTCAACATCTTGACCATGTTCCACGCCCGTGTGAGCATTTTGACTTGATCGGGGGTTCAAACACTGGAGGGTGCGTATATGACCTATGTATCGGTTGTAGTTTGCTAATATCTTACCAGAATCATCGCTATTATGCTCGGTCGGCTGGGAATGACCGTGGATGAATGCATCCGAGCATACAGAACAGTTGCGAAGCGTGTTTTTATTCCCAAACGAAACGCTATTATCCCCGGACGATCCAATGGGGCAGCGTTTGAAGAGGTCATTAAAGAGACGGTCAGAGAGTTCTGCACGGACAGAGAATGTGTGAAGCGTCGGCACCATGACCTCTCTACACCTCCGTGCAAACATTCTGATCTCCTCTTCCGCGAGCAGGCGTGCACAAAAACGTGAGTTGCTTTTCAATGCAGAGTTTAGATTAGTATTGACAAGCAATAGAGTCGTTCTTGCTCTCACGAAGGACAATATCGACGCCGGACCTACGCTCTTCCGGACATACGACAAATCATCTTCGTTGAAGGATTGCACTATCTGGGAAGTGGCCCGGGCTGGCTCAGCTGAACCCACCTTCTTCAAGCCAATCAAGCTTGGTAAAGAAGGGATCGAGTACATTGATGCCGGATTGGGATATAGCAACCCATGCGACAAGCTTATTGCCGAAGCTAGGAACGCGTTCCCTGGACGTAGCGACCTGCAGATTCTCAGTATTGGAACGGGTCTCACGAGCGTGGTGGAGATGAAAAATACGCGCCTGTCAATCATCAAGGCACTAAAGAAGATGGCCACGTCCCCCAACGAGGTAGCGGCCAGCTTGGACGCTCAATATGGCGACAGCGGCCAGTATTTTCGATTCACTGTGGAACGTGGTCTAGAGAATATCGCTTCGTCGGATTGGGATCAGGACAGCACAATCGCTGCACACACGAACATTTATCTCTCCCAAAAGTCAAGGGAGGTCGGGAAATTTGTGAAGACATTCGCGACAAGACGGGAGCAGAATAAACCGGACTCGCTGCAGTTCATGAAGACCCTCATGATCAACCCTCCTTTAAATAGCTGAATCGGTTTTGTGCCATCCAGAGATCTATCAAACAATTCCATTTATTGCAATTTTGTCATTACTGGACGTGGGGTCATACTAGCTGAGCTCTAACAAAAGCTCTTCCTTCAAAAGACTGCCCGCAAAGTGGTCCTATTCTACTCGGAGGATACTTTGGCAGAGGACCGTGCTCGGATGCGATCTCCCCAGTACCAGAAGCATACAGGCACTGGGATCAGGCAGACAGTCACGGCAGCCAAAATTGTTGTAGAATGAGGGACACCAAGCTTCTCAAACATCTGGGTGGCAAAGAGAGGAAATACAGCCCCGAATATGCTGCGCATCGACCCGTTGATCCCCATTGCACTGTTTGCCATTGTGGTATAGCAATCCACAATGTAAATAAACCCCTGAATAAAGACCAAGTACATACCACACCCTATTAAAAGACCCGCACAGAGGGAACTCGGCCACGGGATATTTGGTTGTGCTGTCCAGGCAAACCAGAATATTCCAATGGGGATGAGCGCTCCGCCAAATATCATTGGTGGTAGCCGAGCTTCTGGAATGAAAATTCCATCAGAAGTATAGCAATGGTGTCTGAAGTAGACCTGGTTGTAAATTATAATCCCCAATGTGCCAATAAAAACGCCAGTAATTATTCCAAGAAGAGGCAGAGTGTCGACACTGGTATTCCAACCACGGATCTCTCCGAAGTAATAGGGATAAGCCTGGTAGAAGAGAAAAAGAACACCGTAGAGAAAGGATTGATACAGGGTCAAAAGGGCGAGGATAGGCTGAGTAGAGAAGAGCCCTATCAATTAGGAAAGAAACAATCAGCATCGAAAAAAGCGGAGCGGGAGATATTGGTCAAGACGCACAGAAAGGCCGTAGGAGATATACCCGTGTAAATTCATGAAGACCGGAGTGTTCCTTTTCCAGTTTTGAGCGAATGGCAAGATTTTTATATTTTTTGCGCAGTACTTGGGCTTCCTTTCGAAGAATAGCCGGGGGATAGGTCTCTGGAAAGACCAAGGCTGCTATAACGCAAACTCCCAGCCCAGAGATTAACATTACCCAGATAGTCCAGCGCCAACTCAGTGACGATCCGACAATAGCACTCCCAACTATCGGTCCAAATGTCGGGCCAGAGAAGAACAAGCAAATCACGATAGGCATTGCGATACTGCGGTGGGCCAGCGTAAAACAGTCGCTTGTGATGCCTCCCATGACGGCCACTGGAGAGACTCCAAAAAACCCAGCAAACAATCGACCAATGACAATAGTCTGTATATTTGTACCAAGCGCAGGCATAAGTTCCAGAAAGGAGCAGATTGCGATGCCACCAATCAAAGGCCATTTGCGGCCGAACTTTTCTGAAAGTGGGCCGAAGGTGAGAAATCCGAAGATATATCCCTTTGGAGAGGTCAGATAAGCACCAGTAAGGTAAAAATGAGTTGGAAATCTGGCACTTACCGCCATAAACAAGGTGGTGCACAGAATCGCTACTTCTCTGCTAGCCCCAAATTGCTCGGCGATCCTTGTGTGCGCAGGGCTCATGATGCTGCTGCTGATTGTTCCGATGAGATTGAACACGGATAACATGACGACTACAAGACTCTTCTTGGCCAGCGGCCAGTTTTGGGGAATTCGAGGGTCATTGGGATGTTCGAAATCAACGAGCAAATCACACCCTTGTGGTTCTTCTTTCTCAACCTCAACTTCTATGCAATCAGACCCCATTTTCCCTCAATTTTGGGGATTGGATGATCCCAATAGAAGGAAAGGCTTTCACGGAGACAGGTGATCAGGTGGCGAGGATCACAAGGATTCATAGAACTAGAAACATGGCAACCGGCCGGTGCAGTAATGGACTATATCAAAAAAAGCTCTTTGGTTCAATTCTTTTGGCAAACCGGGATCTCTGAAGTTCCCGACTTTCTAGGTAGTTTTTTTTTTTCTCGATGGATGTGGAGACACTGAGCGTTCAACATCAAGTGTTGAAACGCTTGTGGGTCCTTTTGTAGTCATTATACTTGGTGTTCTAGTTGAAGAATGGTCTAGTCTTCTCTATTTTTCTCGACATAGATTTCCTCGAGTTCTCCATAGGAGCATTTGACTAAACCGCCACAGGCTTGAAATCCCACTGCAGAATAGATACTGAGTGGGAACAAATATTCGTTTCGAACACTATCCAAAGGCCGTGAAAGACCCGAACAAATCCCGAGGGATCCTCTTATATAGGCTTGGCACTAAAAATTTACTTCACCGACCAATCAAATCCGGAAGGTGATTTGACAGCTTTTTCCAGAGATCAAGATCTCGGGAACTATTTCAAACGGCATTTGCTTATCGGACTCGCCTTCCGCGATATAAGGCTGAGGCTTCAAAACCCCTTTTGGGAAGGGGGTTGATGGCTGAAAGCCTTATATTAGAACGGCACCACACATGCCTTGATAATCAAAATCCTCTGGCTTTACTGACATCCCGAAGTCCAAAAAAAGAAACTTTTGACTCTATACATCCAGGTATCTCCCTATTGCTGGGCCTTTACAAGTCCCCAAAGGGTGTTTGGAACTGAGCCTTATACAACGGCTTACTCGCCTCACACTGCGCCAAATATATACTATTCACACCGTTCGAGCACGTCCTAGTAGGTCTTTCCCTTTTATATACTTTTATACCCTTTTCTATATATTCGTATGCCTCTATCTTCTCTCTCCCGGTGTGCTGATACAACTCCCATCCTCCCCTTGCGCGGCAGGGTAGCGTGTCTTATATGTTGAATAATAGATGAAGCAGCTAGAACAAAAATGAAAGAGAGATTGCATATTGGACACAATGGCCTTGTCACAACATAGGGGCATAGAGTGCATTTAAATGTCTACAATGCCAATCAAATCCATACTTGTCTAGGGCTGACGTGACTAGGAGACCAATCTCGAACCATTTGGCAACGGTTATATAATCTTGTGTAGCCATCTAATTGCAACTGGCCTGCAGCAACTTCTTAGGTAGCACACTGATCATATTTCTCCCCAAGTCCCTTCAAAACAACCTTCACCAAACCTCCTAATGTACCTGCTCGGTTGATTTCCACCGTAGGTATCTCCACGCCTAGAGACCTCCGTAGCCAATTCCTAACCTCTATAGCCATGAGAGAGTCCACTGTCATAACGGCCAGTGTCTCAATATCATCTGCAGAATCCTGGCCCTGCTCCTGATCCTGCCCCGTGAGATTGTGGTTGATAAACCTACCCAGTTCTTTCATCAGGGCGACCTCAGTCTCCTTTTTGCTTGTTAGGGAGGGATCTGCTTGTATCTGAGCAAGGAGGGCTTTTAGCGCATTTGCCTGAGAGGATTGATCCCCGCCAATACCAGCACTGGTAGCCTCAAGGTTGGGATAAATTGAAAATCGAGCGTCGCGTCCACCGAGGAAGATTTCCTTGGGGAGATCCGCGCGGCGCCTCGTGTGTGCGAGTCCCATTGCCATTGCCCCGGTTGCATTAGAACTAACTGGGGATATTTTGATCGCTGCTGCTAGTCCGTCAATCACTTCGGGTTCATGGAGCACATGCAACGCAATTGATTGTACTCTCTGAAGGAATCGGGAGTTGCGACTTGCGGCACCCACGTCTCCAACCACCCCAAGATGCAAGATAGAAGATGGAAGTCCCTGCTGTCGTCGATACCGGGTGAATGCCTCCAAAAATGTAGTTGCTGCGGCATAATTGGCCTGGCCAGTGTTACCACATACCCCGGCAATTGAGCCAAACACGACGAAGAAATCGAGCGAGTGTTGCAATGTGGCATGATGCAGGTTCCAGGTTCCGGCGACTTTCGGTGCTAGTGCGGCCTCCCACTCCTCGTGGTTCATCTGCAGGAAGAGCCGATCCTATACGATGTCAGAGATTGTAGTGATTGGCAAGGTGTTAGGGTGAGAAAGGGAAAGAAAATCTTACATTCAAGTCAACTGCCATTTGGAGAACACAAGCAAGGGGCCGCTTGCATGCGGCAACAGCCTCCTTTACATCACTGAGGTTCGTCACATTGCCTGTCACACAGATAACTTGGCAACCTTGTGCCTCAAGTTCCCGAATAAATGCTTGATCCTGCTCGGATTTGCCAGCTGACCTCGAGAGGAAGATGAGCTCTCGCGCATTCTGCTCGACCATCCACGTTGACACGGATCGCCCGATACCGCCAAGCCCGCCAATAAGCAAATACGCGGCGTCGGATCGGAATGTGGGGAATGCCTTCACAACAGGTGGAGCCAAGCTCTCCACGGAGGATGGCATACGCACCAAAACCTTACCTATGTGAGTACCGGCTTGCATATACCTAAATGCACTGACAATATCGATCGCGTCAAAGACTTTGACAGGCTGGATAGGTCCGATTTTCCCTTCGCGATACCAGTCTGAAAATGTTGCCAGGGTGCTGCAATGTGTTAATCAGCTCTTGTTCCCTGAAGGTCAACTTGGGACAAACCATTTGAGAATCTCCGGAGTCTCCTTGCAAACCTGAGCGAGGTCAACGCCGAAAAACGCTCGGTTCGCTTCGAAAAGGCTCATATTAAGCATGCCATGACTTATGAAGTCGCGTTTTCCCAGTTCAACCATCCGTCCGAACTTCGCAACGCACTCCCATGACGCATGTAGTAAGTTACCCGAGAGCGAATTGAGCACCACATCAACTCCCCTTCCAGACGTGGCACGCATCAGATCCGGTTGGAAGGATGTATTGCGAGAGTTGAAGATCCGTTCTCGAGGTAAACCGAAATGTTCCATCAAATGGGCTACTTTTTTATCGTTCCCAACCGTGGCATAGATCTATATTGACTGATGATCAGCTTGAAATAATTATATTAACCAATGGGAAGGTTGGCTGACCTCGGCACCCACAGCCTGGCATACTTGAAGAGCAGCTAGTCCGACTCCGCCACACGCAGAGTGAACGAGGACGGACTTCCTTCACGTTAGTTGCCATCAATAGCCGAAGAAGATAATAGTGGCTCACCTGGCCCTTTTTCAAAGCACCAATCTCAAGAAGTGAGTAGAGAACCGTGACATAGGCCGTTAACATCGTGGCAGCATCTGCCATTGACAACCCTTGTGGTAGCTTTATACAAGCTTCTTCAGGCACTACAACGTTTGAGGCCAGAACCCCAGAATGCATCAAGATGACACGGTCTCCCACCGTGATATCTGTCACACCAGGTCCAACTTGAAGCACAATACCGCTGCCTTCGAGCCCGAGGTCTTCTTTATTTCCAAAGAATCCCATTGCGACCATCATGTCCTGGATATATTAATCAACAAACTATGCAATATTAGCTTGGAATGAGGAAGATCTACCTTAAAGTTCAGTCCTGCGTAGTCCATCTCAACTTCAACCTGTCCCTCCTTTAACTCATAGGACGCCGCTTTCTCAGCCCAGTGTAATGTATCTAATAGCCCGTATGTCGTGAGAGTTAACTTTCGGGACGCATCTGAACGAGGTGGACTTGCGAGTTGCTCGACGAGAGGTGTCCAATGGTACCGCCCGACCTTAATCTGGCCTTCATGTAACGCAAATTCATACTCTGGATCGGGAAGGGAGTGGGCCCGGGATCTTTGGATCTTCCCCCAAACCTGGATTACGGCCTTTGCACTCGCCGCGTCCCATGCGGGAACCTCCAGAATTGAGAGATCAAGCAACAGCTCCGCCCTTAAAGTGCGAGCGAGCCCATGGATGAAGCCAAACATTGGATCCGAGCATGTGTGAGAGGTTGACTGTGTCACCCACAGGATTCGGCATTCTTGCGCTTGCTCTATGTACCGTTGAAAAACCTCGTAGTCATTCTTCGGCAGAGAGCCTATTGGGGATCCTTCAAGGTCTAGCAGAGATACGATGAATTTGCCTTTGGGTGGTGTTTTGTGCAAAGTAGTCCAGTTTGTAGTGTAGCCTTCGTCGCGGAACAGCGATTCAATATCACTCGCCCACTGGAGCCGAGTAGAATTGCCTGTTAGCAGCCAGGTATCGTTAGGAATGGAGATCTTGTCCACCGGTCGTGACAACATGCTGGCGGAGATATGGTACGGCGGCCTTTGATCATATGCCGTTACATCTGCTCCAGTAAAACCTGCACCTCGTAACTCCAGATCCCATCGCTCGGGTGAAATGTACGGCTGGTGTGATCGGCCATCATCCTCTCCCAGCCACCAGCCGGGAAATACACCCTATAAAATATATAAGCAAACAAATGTTAGAACTAGAGAAGGCTGGCACCTACCATGGTGAAATTTGCAAGTAATATTTCTGTGTCCTAGTCAGTTTAGTCGTCCAACCTTGAGGGGGTTGAAGTACCTGGGCTAATCTCATGGAGTAAAAAGTAACCGGTGGGCTTCAGGAGACGATGCACATGACAGAGCGCGGTGTGAATACTGGGTGTAGCGTGGAGAACCTAGTGTAGAAGGCGAGTTAAATGAGTTGAACGCCGTTGAAATGACTCATTGTAGTCAAAGCTTACATTGGAAGCGATGATCAAGTCAAAGCTATGAGCGTCAAACCCTTGTTCAAGGGGGTCTAGGGTAATATCAAGAACTTTGTACTCCATTCCCTGCTCATTACCGAATCGCTCTGTTGCCGCAGCCATAAAGCCCGAGGAGATATCAGTAAAAACATACTGACTATACATACGCTCCCCACTGGCGGATTTGAGAAGCTCTAGAGCCATCGCGGTTGCAGAGCCGGTACCTGCACCGATCTCAAGTATTCGTAGGCCCGGGTTGGAATGGCAAAGCAACGGGAGAAACGGGTTCCAATCGGCATATTGTGTATGTGCAGCATGGAAGTGGTGCAATAGGTTGTCCTTCATGAGGACCTCCAATGGGCTGCTTTCTCCAGATATAAATGTCGTGCAGCTATCGAAGACGACCTGTAGACAATCCGCAAGTGGAGCATCAAAGGTAAATTTGGTCTCCACTGACACGTTCCGTATCATTTCCTGTCTCTCTGCAGAACTTAACAATGCCCACTGAGGCGACTCTGGGTAAATGGACTGCTGTCCACTTGTTTTTATATTGAAAGTTGCGTCCAGGATGAATTTCTTCCATTTTGCGAAATGCGATGATGTTGGGTCGACATCTCGAATTTGGTTCGCCGTCTCCAGAACAAAAAGCGCGGATAGCTGGCCCAAGGCTTTAATATTCATGGCATGCGAGGAATAGCCTTGTGGTGTAGACAGAAGTGCTGCTGGGGGCAAGAAATCAATGTCCGATTTCCACTCAAGATGGCTTACTGAACCCGCGAGTCCAGTTCCAGAAGCTATATTATCATTTTCCAACGCGAACAGGTAAGCTCCTTGAATTGAGAGTACCACTCGATCATCAAGCATCGCAATGGCATCGCCCAGTTGGCCATCTCTTGTGCCGCTCTTGGTTCGGGCACTTGCTGGCATAGGTGGACCTCCAGGTCCGACTAACAAGTAATCTATCATAGCCGGAACGTAAATCGTTGTGAGATGTCGTAGCAAGCCCTGGGAACAGGCCACACCCATAAGTTGGAGACATTGATCAATTGCCGTGGGATGCAGCGCATACCTGCTCCCAGGCAGCCCACGGTTACCCAGAACCGTGGCAGTTGCCCTTGGCCCGGTGGGATCAGCTGTGATCTGCTCTAGGCCCTGGAACTGAGTACCGTAATCTATTCCGCTCCTTTGTAGCACACGATATAAACTCTCAGATGGCACAGATCGCTTATAGGAAGAGATTGGGAATGGCTTTGGGGGATGATCGGACCCGGCTCTTACTTGACCTTGGCAATGCAGTGTCCATCGTTCACCGTCATGGACCATGATTTTGAAACCGTACCAACCAGATGGGACCCTGTCAGCTACTTCAACCGGACTGAGACTGGTGATCATCTCGATGCGGTCTCCCTCGTGAAATAGCAGTGGCGTTATAAATGTCGTATTACGCACTGAATAGCTATCGTGGTCGGGATGTAGCTGCTGGACTGCCTCACCTGCCATAGCGATAAATCCAGCCCCAGGGAATGTAATGGCCCCTTGAATTACATGATCCAAAAGCCATGGCACATTGTCCAAGGTGACTAAATTGCGCCAAGAAGGCTCAGAATCTGTCGTATCGACGACCCGCGAGCCGAGGATTTCATGATGTGGAAACTTGCGGTGCCTCCACTCCCTACTAAGTCGACTCTCACTCCAGTAAGGGCGATCATGCTGCCAAGGATATGGAGGAAGGTCTGTCAAAATGTTCCCCGGCTCGATTATACTTGACAGATTGACTCCCAAGCCACTGGCATAGGCCTGTCCTGCTGTTCGGAGTAGCTGACTTTGGACATCCTCGTCATACCTGAATAAGGTGGGGATATAGACTGGTGACCTCGTAGGGAGAGTCCGGAAGATTTGCCGCAGAGGGGCGGCGAGGGCCGAATGTGGCCCAACTTCTAGGAAGACTGGGGTTCCGCTAGCAGGTAGACTCTGGATAGCCTCAGTGAACAGTACAGGCGATTCCAGATTCTGTCGCCAGTATGATGCGTCTAGTTTGCGAGGGTCGATGATCGTGTCGCCAGTCACACTAGAACAGAAAGGAAGCATTTCCTGCTCATGTTCAATATGGCTAGAGATACAATCTTCATATTCAGAGCCAATCTGTTTCATATGGTCTGCAAGTAGTGTAAGCGCAAGGGCACCAGATAATGGCGCAGGGGCACGATTTACCAGAATGATAAGCAATTTTAACCGTAAGTCGCCGACACAGTGTATCTGAATTTGCCGTCTTGATGCTTTTGATCACATGGTCAACCGAGTCGTTATCTCCTGATAGGGTGACACTATTCGGACTATTGTGGCAGGCGACAACCACTCCGGGTGTCAAGTACGGTACCACTTCGTCCGGGGAAAGGCCGACGGCCACCATAGCACCCAAGCCTTCCAGTGGCTTTGCGACTTTGCCTCGATAATATGCTATAACGATAGCAGTTCTCATAGAAATGGCTCGGGCAGCGTAGGCGGCCACAATCTCTCCGCTGGAATGCCCGATAACTGTGGATGGTTCGATTCCCCAGCCCCGAAGAATGTTTACCAAGCCAATTTGAAGCGCAACACAGAGAGGCTGAGAGAACTCGGCTTCATGGATCCGTGAGATTGAATTCTCTTGGCTTAGTTCATCTGGCAAGTACGTAGGTTAGTCAATTCATTCTCGTGAATTAAAGGATAGGGCCTTCAGTCTGACCATATAACAACCAATGCGGGGCGTCAAGTAGCTGTTGCAGTGCTTCATCCATCCTTTTGATATCCTCCTTGAATGTTGGAAAGTTAGGCAAAAGCTTTAACCCCATTCCGGGCCATTGAGCTCCCTGGCCTGTAAACACAAAAATGACATTTGGGGAACTGGTGTTAAATATCGAAAATGCCGCTTCATCTAGAATGGGGTTACTTGGCTGCACCACGGCGAAAGCCCGATGGGAGAGATGCGATCTTCTCGCACTCAAAGTGTAAGACAGATCATGTAGGGGGATTGTGTGATTCTTTATATATTCGGTGATCTGGCCAATGCGGTTCCGAAGAGTATCTGCAGTGTGCGCAGACAGGACCAAGAGCTGTGGATTGGAAGCTTCAGGTGATGGGTTTCGAGACTTTAGAGATATTGTAGAGGTGGACTCTAGAATAGCGTGGGCATTGGACCCTCCGATACCAAACGAATTCACGCTGATCCTTTCGGGCCTGCCAGCAGGCCACGGAGTCGGTTCTAAGGGGACATGGAGATTTGCCTCGCTGAATGGAATTTGGGGATTTGGCGTTTTGAAATGGATATTGGGTGGGATGGTCTTGCGTTCCAGTGATAAAATGGATTTGATAATGCTGGTGATACCTGAGGCACCCTCAGAGTGACCGACGTTTGGTTTGACCTGATGTACAACGTAAGTGATAAGTTTTGTTGTAGACAGCTCTGCAAATAGAGAATACTAACCGCAGTGATATACGTTGCTTTTCCTTGGGTCATCTTTGCAACAACCGATGCTTCGATGACATCCCCAACGGCTGTTCCAGTCCCATGGCATTCAAAAACAGGTGTTTCGTGGATTCCATCGATCCTCGCAACCTGATACGCGTGTCGTATCAACTTCTCTTGAGATATAGGACATGGTTGAGAAAAGTTAGGGGTCTTGCCATCGTGGTTGGTCACTGTGGAGCGGATAACGGCGCGGATAGCGTCATTGTCACGAAGCGCATCCCGCAATGGCTTGAGATATATGCAGTTGATCCCTTCACCACGACCATAGCCATCTGCCTCAGCAGCGAAGGTATGAGAGATACCACTTGATGATAGAACCATATTCTTGGTCATGGCATCGGTCATGGTTGGACCCCATATAAGGCTTGTCCCGCCCACTAGAGCTGTTGAGCACTCTCCAGATCTAAGTGCTTGGCAGGCCTCGTGCAGGCAAACCAGCGACGAAGAGCAAGCTGTTTGGATGGTCATGCTTAAAAGGGTCAGAGCTTTGCCTTTTTGACTTAAAGACAGCGGACCGCACTCACCTGGGACCCAGCAGATCAAACTTATACGACACTTGATTTGCTAGCGCGAAACCACCGGTGGCGATGGGATATATCTGAGTCAGATGCTGGGGGTCTTTATGTGACATCTCTAGCCAATCTTCCCCAAAAACGCCAACAAAGCAACCGATTCTCTCTCCACGCCACTTGGTCTCCCCGGAGTTTTCCAGGCACTCCCAAACCACCTCTAGCAAGAGACGTTGCTGTGGGTCCAGGCGTGCCGCCTCGTGGGGAGGAACAGAAAAGAAGGAAGCGTCAAAACAAGCTGGATCTTCTTGCAAAAAGAACCCTTTTCTAGTTTCGCTCAGATCCCCACAATCGGAGCTACTAGACGCCTCTCTGGAACAACGTGAGGGAGGCACTTCACAAAAGCCGTCTCGTTTCTGCACAAGCATTTCCCAAAATTCGTCTCCAGATCGAATGCCACCTGGTAGCCGCATTGCCATACCAATGACAGCAATTGGCTCCCCAAAATCCTCTTCGTGGTTTCTGCATGGTGATTGTCCTTGTCCAGTTGTTGAGTTCATTTTCGGTCGAATAATGGATGGTTTGAGACTGGATCAAGATGGCTGGAGAGCAGACAAAACAAATGTTGAACTAGGCTTTGAGCTCTGATATCACAATGTATGGCCTTGTGACTATCAAAAGAATGCAGATTAAATTGGCGTTTAGGCCAAAACTACACACAATATGTACCTACATATCCTGGTTCTGCAAGATGCAAGAGACACATTCCCTCCGATATCCTCCGCTACCGGAGGAATGGTATGTACCTAAATAGTTCCCCGGTGGTATTGCCGGACACTATAATGAGAGGGAATGAGCTTATATTTCCAGCTTGTCCTCGGAAAACATTACTTTCTCAATGTTGTTCAACACTACTCTAGCCTCGACCTGCATGTGTGTGACTGCAACGCACCTAATCACCCAACTTCTATCCTGATTTTACTTGCCACATCAAAGCATATCACATACTATGCATCAAAGCAACAGATAAGCGGGGTCATTGGAGGTGACGTCCTTGTTGGAGATCTTCACCTTACATCACAAAGCATAACTTTGCGGGAGCATAGCGTATATCAGCACATCAAGTGGGTTTCCATCGACACTAAAACCTGATCCTACAAAGGCTAGAACAATCAGAAGGAAAGCTCGACTCAAAGGAGCTAACAACCCTCCGGATGTCCAACGCAATCTCTACCCTCCGGGTTTTCAGCGTAACCCACCCCCATCTAGCTATTGGACCTCTGATGCGGCAAGCAGAAGGTAACTCGAGCTAGAGATACTCTGGGCCATGGTCGAGTACAACCCAAATGTCCGTTGAGGGGTAATTCTTTAGGCCGATCAGGCTGTTGCATTCCGTTATTCGGAACTCGAAGCACCGTGGTGGTCTCGATCATTTGTTTCAACTCGATTCTGTGCCGACATTGCCGGTACCTTCAGCGGGGAATAAGGCCCAAGGGTAAGAGAATAATATATTACCCCCAGCCGTTGGAATTTGGCTTACAAACCTTATTAGATGTGACTGTAGGTGATATTTCAGTATAAGTAGTACTTTTATCCAGGTATCTGACTTAAAACTACTAAGGTGCTTTGTCTGCTTGTCCGAGGGAAGTTTGTTAGTCTAAGCACATTCCTTGTTGTGAAAATATCCTGGGGTACCGACCCAGGACCAGCAGACAGCTATCGATCAAGATGGACACCGAATGGTTTCGAGGACAAGTCGTCTTCCTTACAGGGGCAACTGGGAACCTTGGCGGCTGCCTATTATACAAGCTAGCCATTCAACTTCCAACTGCCAAAATATTCGTCCTGGTTCGAGGATCTGTCCAAAAGGCGATCGAATCATGGGAGCAATCGATGCCAGAACAAGTGGAGGATATTATCGCCACTTGCAAGATACAATTCTTCATCGGTGACATGACCCAGCCTAACCTCGATCTCTCACCCGACAACCTATCACGCCTACAAAACGAGACCACGGTGGTGATCAATGCTGCTGGCGACATTGCTTTATCTCGACAACTCGCAGAGACTATACCAGTCAATTGCACTGGTCATCTGACACTGGCTTCTCTACTAGACAGTTTTACTCGGCTCCAGCGCTTCCTGCACATATCAACTACATATGTCTCCAGCTTTCTCCCCGACGGCGTTGTCAAAGAGCAAATCTACCCTCTATACAAAGACCCAGTGGAGGAGCTAGGGAAGATTCTCGTCACAGGAAAATCATCCTATACGGAACAATTCGCGGCCCCATATGCATTGGCCAAACATCTGGCAGAATTTTTGCTTCTGGGTGGTGACCACAAATTCCCTATCCTCATTGTGCGGCCCTGCCTTATATCACCAGCTATTGCTGAGCCATACCCACTCTACGGCAGTGATGGTGCCATACCGGTACACTCCTTCCTCCAGATACTCCTAGGAGACTCGGAGTATGGGCCTTTGAAGCTCGAGCCGAACCTCCCTTCACACGCAGCCTGCAATGAGATCCCGGTTGATCTCGTGGCGCGTACCTGCCTGGCTCATGTTGCCCAGGGAACGACGGGTGTGGTCCACGCCAGCGCCGACCTATATATCTCCCGATCGATTGGAGAATTTCTAAAGCTGTTGCGCCGCTACGCGCCAGAGGGGGCGGAGGATCGGGTACGAAAGGCTGGGATTGACCACGGAGATGTTACAGCTCCCGAGTTTTACACTATGATCCAGCAATTCGCACGGGACTGGAAGATCGAATGTACGCGGTCTGTTCACCTGAAGCAGGTGGCGGGTCCGTTGGGACTTGATCTTGGTGATCATGACCCAGAGGTATTCTTTAGGCTTCGTATCGAGCGACTGGCTAAGACTCTGCTGGAAAAGCTAGAAAGTGCGAGTGTGGCAAGGAACAAGGTCTATCCGAATATATCTTGAGAGGTGATGACTATCTGCCCATGGCCAAAAGGATTATTAGGGCAAGGACGGTAATAAAGCTGGCTTAATTTCATACTTTTCCATGATTTCGTCAAGGGAAATACATCTAAGAAAGAAAGTAGAGAAAAAAAGGGTCTTGTCCGGAGCTCCAACATGTTCCTTTCTTCCGTCATAGAGGAATTGCTCCCGCACTCCATAGTTCCCAAAATGATACATCCATTTCCGCTTAGAATCCCCAGTACGGTATTTAGTGCCGTAAAAGGTTCGGATAGTGATGGCGTCGCCAAAGTGCCTCTGGATTTCAAGACGATAAAACGATAAGAGCTGAGGATACAAGAATAAGGGTGGGATGGGAAGGAGACACAGTCTGGCAAAGTGGTAGATGATGGTGAGCGCGATGAGGGTCTTCAGCAGACAGCACGAGTCAGCAAGAACCCCGGCATGCAGTGGTAGAGTGGACTAGCTCCGTATCACATCATCCATGAGAAACCGGTCACCTGCCACAGCTTCAGGATGGTTGTGGGACCGACACGTAGCTACCCCCGCGGTCGGCTGGTGGTGGCATGACCTCGCCATTTTCACCGTACTGCATCTTGTAGTCGTGCGGCAAGTTTCCATGCTTGGAACCCGTTTTTAGCGTCCACTGAGCGTGTTTATTTGTGATTTCGACATGCTAACCATCCTGGGAGACGCCGTCTATGTGGTCACAGAAGCCATGTCGGAGCTTCGATGGACGTTATGAAAACTGTAGTTCGGGGGCTCCGCGAAGCCCTCTAGACTGAGATTGATGTAGTAGAGAAACTTGTCGTTGGAATCATCCGGCAATGGGTTCTCATCCGCAGGCACACATGTGGCCGCCGCATCCTCTTTCCATCAGAGATAGACCAGGGCTCGAAAGAAAAGAGATGTGTCTATCATGACACCCCAATCAGGCTTCGAAGTTTGACGGCTGGAATAGACAAACATATTCCAGCAAACCAGTGTCTCCTTCACGTCGAAGGGGAAAAGGCTCGTGATAACTTGACCTTTCCGGGCAAGGTCTTACTTAGCTGCGAGGCCGTAGCAGCTGACGAATATACCAGAGCGCTCGAATGTCGAAGACATTACTGAGTTCCATCTTGGGGAGAGGGAGGCTGGGCAGGGGATCATAAACGAGAGTGTGTTGTGTAAAAAGAACGTGTCGGTAAAAGAGGAAAGAAGAAGGGAGGTACAGAGAGCGCTAGGCCTAGGTGTCTCGCCATAGTGCCCCACGAGCGAAGCATTGAAAAAACAAGAAGGCCAGCCAGAGCCTGGGCAGGAGCAATCACGCCCAAATTCTTCCGACTGATTTAAATCATAGCTTAGATTCTCATAAATTATCCAACGTTCACGAGTATATATTTTACCTTGGAGGGTCTGCGTTTATAATGAGGTTAGAAATGTGTTGTAAAGTCTGCACCCGATTGGGATATATAGCTGCGCCCCCGAACAAAATATATATCGTATGGCCTCCCCTTCAATGAAGGTGGAAGAAATTAGAAAAAACATCTACATAAAATTGCCTCCTTAAATAAAACGGAGCCGAACGTTCCCGTGACTAAGTGGCTTCAACATCCTGAGCTTTCCAAGGCTGGCGTTTTTCTTCGGATATTTCCGATTGTCCCACTCTTTCTTCTTCCCTCTACCCCAGAAGTCCCTAGACTCTCAAATACCCCGGACTCTGCCCATGAAGATTCAACATGGAAGAACCAGTCCCATTACGTCCTGAATCAAGAATGCCAGACACCTTCAACAGCGCCACCCCGCTTATCGAAGAAGAGGCCTTCTTATCGCCGGGAACATTCTCCAGCGCAGACGATTACGCCGCCAACCCCAGATTCCTCGAATTACAAGAAGAACTCCGCTGCGTACTTTTTTCCGCAGTAGCAAGTCTCGAGCCAGCAAATTACACAACCCCAGCCCCCCAAGAACCAACAGAGGGACCTCAGCCCCAACTCCCACGCCAAAGCCTAGACTTCACGCGGGTCATCTCAATCCCAAAAATCAGACTAATCTTCTACCTGAAAAACTGGATTACAGAATGCGCGCCCTATCTAGATAAATTTGACGAGGCGCGCCATTTTGGTGTCCACATTCCAATTCTAGCGCAGGGCTCACCCGCCCTATTCTACGCAATCCTCGCGTTCTCCGCACGGCAAACAGAACGAAAAGCCTGCCTGGATAAAGCCTATGACAGCCTCGAGCTGTACCAAGAGTCTATTCGCCTCCTGGCACCATTGCTTCAAGCAATGGACCCCAACGTCCTCGTGACAGTATGCATCCTCGCCGTGATGGAATTAATGTCCGTCAGCCCGCGCGACTGGCGACGACACGTTGAGGGCTGCGCCGCGCTCTTCGACTCTTTCAACGTGAACGGACTTTCGGGAGGCCACCTGCAAGCCGTGTTCTGGTGCTATGCGCGCATGGAGCTGTGCGGAGCGATCATCTCCAACGGTGTTGAGAGTACAGTCCTTCCGCTGCAGAAATGGGTCCCCGCAATGCCGCAGGCTTCTTCGAAGGAAGCACAAGAGGATATCATCCGGGATTCCTTCTGCGAGAAGGGCCGTGCGTCTGCTGATATGCACGCTAATTGGGCGGTTTATCTATGCGCGAAGGCTTGCGACCTCTGTTGCCGTCGAACGCGGTTCTTGGAATTGGGTGAGGCGTCTGATGATACGCGCCCGTTCTCAGAACAGTGGAGTCGGCTTTGGGAGGAGCTACAATACTGGCTTGAACAGCGCCCGCCTGCCATGCTGCCTATTAAGACTACGGGGATGGGCAGCGGACAGACCTTTCCGGAGATTCTGTTTGCACATTGGGCGGCTATTTCTGGGAATCAGCTGTATCATGCTGCATCTATTATGATGCTTGATATGAGGCCCGTTGAGAGGGGGCCGCCTCCATCCAAGCCGCATTTTTCGGCTATCTGGCATGCTCGCAGGGTATGTGGGATTTCGTTGACAAATCCTCACAGCGGGAATTTGATCAATGCTATTCAGCCGCTTTACATTGCCGGGAAGTTACTTAGCCATCATAGTGAGCATGTTGAAGTTGCGAAGCTGTTCAAGATTATTGAGCGCACGACTGGATGGGGTGCTTTGTGGCGACTCAGGGATCTTGAGAGAGCTTGGGGGTATGAACCGGGGGAGATCTCGGGTGTGATTTGAGTGGTTTGACTCAAATGATACAGTTCCAATTCTGTTTCGGTTCGGTATCTTGAATTTGCTCCGACAGGATTGTGACCCTACGATGTTCGACGCAGTTCAACGACCAGCAAACGACATGCGAAAGCAAGGTCACACAAGGATGAGGTTGGTGGTATAGATTCCAACCGAGATATACACACAAATTCGAGGCCCCTCTTGAGGTTCCAGTCAGTCGAAAGTACTTGCAACACAAAACAAGATGCGCTCAACAAAACCCAATCGACCCGTCCTACTTGAAGTCCGCACAAGTCTTGGGATACTACAGAGAATGCATGATGCGGTGCTTGAGCTTCTTAACATCAACTTCAAACACACAATTCACCCTCCGAATACCCGGAGGCGCAAGAAAATTCTGGTACACCTGGAATTTCGGCTGCCATACCAAATATCCACGTCCAGCCGGCAGGTTTATATTGGAGGTTTCCTTCGGAATCGATCATGAAATTCATTGATCTATTGAAGCATTGACATCGGCACTAAAACCAAGGAAATAACAAAACTAAAACATAGTGACTCACCCCTGACTTGATTGTCAGCCGGCAGATGCAAATCAACATATCCACACGAGATCCTTGGCAAGTGACGCAAACTGCGGATCCATGCGCATCGCAAGCGCGATATCAGTCAATGCCCCAGCGGGGTAGATGGATACCTGCCCGGGATGCTTGTGGGAGATCTGCACCATCTAGTTCGCTGCCGAAGGCGAGTTCTCCGGTCGGCCTGTCGGGAAGCCTAGCTTGAACGCCGCCCGAAGTCGAATAGTTGCCCTCGGGTTCCAACGTTTTATCCTGCGGCACTAATACTCCCTCCCAGGGCAGCTCGGCGTGTATCATGTCCTATGCCTGGAAACGGTTGTGCGTGTTGGTCGGCGGCCATGTTGCGCCCGGGTAGACTGGAAAGGTGCTTAGATTTTCAGCTTGCAGGGTCGCGACCACGTGAAGCGCCGTTTGGAGCTGCCAGCTGTTGCCTGTGTGTGGGGTTTTATCGGGATTCCGTCATTGCACATTATCGCGATGATCTATGTAGGTTAATAATATCTCCCAGCGGCCAAGCCCAGAACTTCACATCGCCAACTAGGGCTATCAAGGCACGGCATGAATTCAGCCGTCAACCAATCACTGTGCATGATGGCGTAGTGTTTATCCGGACGTGGGGTAGTCCGTACCGCAAGACCGTTTGTGACGAAAGGGAGCATTAGCTGCATAGCAGATCGATATGCTTCGCAGGGCCAAGGAGGAAATGATACCCAGGATGTATATCGTATAGAGCACCTATCAACTGAATTCAATTGTCCGAAACATCTTCAACTGGCTTTACTACTTGCACAGAGTACCCCAAGAATGAGTGGTCCTAAATACCATTTTAAACACTAACAAAATCCAGATGTTTTGATGTCAATAACCCAACCTCCTAAGCGAGCACGGTGGCTCTGTTTTCCCCAAACGGAACAGGTCACACCTCCACACTTAGGTTTTACCCGAGACCAAGTGATAGCCTAAGTCGGACTAGGCCGTGCAGGGCCCGAAAGACAAACAAGGAAACCGATGCAACCCGAGATGTCCACTTCTTTCCCGTCTCCACGGTCGGGGCCATTCTGGGAGATTGGAGGCTACGTACCCCCAAAAGGGTTTAGCGGGCCAGTTTCTCCACCATTTTGCCTTCACCAAACGCCGAAATTTGGGGATCCGGGGGATATTAGCCCATGAAAATTCCGAGAAACTGGAGAAGTTCTGTGGGCTTTGAGCCTTTTTTTTTGCTTTGCACATGGTGCCACTCGGACTATGACAGAATTAAACCAATTCCATTCAATGCAATCCAAAAATGGTCGTATATAGAGACCCTCTTTCCCCCATGTTTTCAATTCCCCAGATTTCATCTCCTAGCGCTACTTTGGAAATTCCCCATCTCCAATATCCCCTAACATGACAATGCGATCATCCACTGAGGTGGAATCCACCCCACGAGTTCAACTCGCGAAGAAATCCATGTGGCAGTCTATCTTCGACAACCCTAAGGTGCTAGCAATTGCCTTCTTCGCCTCGTAAGAATTCCCCCTCTTCAAATCCACGAACCCAATTCTAACAACCCCCCAGATTCGGTGGCTTCGAATATGGCTACCAACAAGGTGTCCTCGGCCAGTCCCTGGTCATGACCCGTTTCACAGAGAACTTCCCAACAGTAGTAGCCTCCTCCACCGCAACAGGCTGGCTAACCTCCGTCCTCCAATTGGGCGGTATCGTCGGCTCCCTGTCGGCCGGTATCCTGGGAGAAGTCTACTCCCGCAAATATACAATGTTCTTCGCCTGCTGCTGGGTCATTCTCGGTAGCTATTTGTATATCGGCGCGACTGCCGGCAACCCATCCCTGCTGTACGCGGGCCGATTCTTCACCGGCCTTGGCGTCGGCTTGTTCAGTGGTGTGGGGCCTCTGTATAACGCCGAACTGGCGGCAGCTGAAATGCGTGGTCTGCTCGTCTCGTTCTACCAGTTCGCTACTATTCTCGGAATCATGATCTCCTTCTGGGTTGGCTATGGTAGTAACAATATCGGTGGTACGGGAACGACACAGACTGATCTTGCTTGGCGTTTGCCTTCTATCATTCAGGGTATCCCTGCTATTGCCCTAGCTTGTGGGATTTGGTTTATGCCTTTCTCGCCCCGCTGGCTGGTTAAGCAGGGTCGCGACCAGGAGGCGCAGGATACTATTGCTTGGATGCGGAAGCTCACTGTTGATCATGAGCTTGTGCAGATGGAGTACCTTGAGATTAAGGCTGAGGCTGTCTTTGAGGAGCGGGCGTTTGCTAAGGCTTCGCCTAAACTTGCCGATAAAGAGAAGAAGAGTGTCTTCATGAACCAGATCGCGCAGTATACCAACTGCTTCCGCTCGATGGATAACTTCAAGCGTGTTTGCATTGCCTGGTTGGTTATGTTCTTCCAGCAGTGGAGCGGTGTCGATGCTAGTAAGTCGACTTGTTTGAGAGATATTGGGAATGTCTGGCTAACCATTACCTATTAGTCATTTACTACGCCTCCAATGTCTTCGTCAGCCTCGGACTTACTGGCGGTACCATTGCTCTTCTGGCAACCGGTGTGACCGGCGTTGTTTTCCTAATCAGTACCATCCCCGGAATGCTGGTCATTGACAAGTTTGGCCGCAAGCCCATGCTTCTTGGTGGATCAATTGTTATGCTCGCTAGCATGGTCATCGTCGGCGTGATCGTCGCCAAGTTCCAACACGACTGGCCTAACCATGTAGCAGCCGGCTGGACCGCAGTTGGTGAGTACCAAACCTATATCTAAAGCTATCATTCCAATAGCTAACCCATCTGTTCTAGCTTTGATCTGGCTGTATATCGCAGGCTTTGGCGCTACCTGGGGCCCCGTCTCATGGACCCTCGTTTCCGAGATCTTCCCGCTTTCTATTCGCGCAAAGGGTGCCTCTATCGGTGCTTTCAGTAACTGGATCAACAACTTCGCTATTGCTTTCTTCGTTCCCCCTATGCTACAGAACTGGCAATGGGGTACCTATATCTTCTTCGCTGGTTTCCTCGCCTGCGGCATCGTCTGGGTTTGGATCTTCCTGCCTGAAACTAAGGGCGCATCTCTAGAAGATATGGATCGTGTTTTCAAGAGCAATGCCGGTGAGCAGGATGCTGAACTTCTCCGCGAAGCGCAGCGCGATGTGGGGTTGACTTCGTTCCTTGAGCGTATGTCGGGCAATGGCGGTGATCTCGAGAAAAATGAGAGATCGCAGTATATTGAGAAGGTTTGAGCGGGTTCTGGAAAATGGGCCGTTGCTCAATAGCGCATTTAGTTTATAATTCAACGTTTATGAAGTTAATTCTTCCATCTGTAGATCCGTTTGCATATGGAACGCTCTGTTTGGCGCACAAAGACCCAGCACAGCTATTCAGCTCCACGTTGGAACCTTCCAGAAGTTGATAAAAGCAGCTAAAACTCTGCCCTCCCCCCTTTTATTTTTCCTTTTCCTTTTCGCTCTCTCTTCATTCCTACTATCCGCCCGTCCCCTTCTCCTTTCTTCTCCTCTCCTCTCCCCAACCAGGACCAACTCGAAGGAATAACAAGGTTGACACAAATAACCTAAGAAATGAGTGCCTCGGGAATGACTGGAGAGGTTATATATGTTCGTCTTGATGGCAATGGGGAGGCGGGAACAGCACACCTCTAGGGCGGGGCATTCCCCCAGGGTGCTCATTCCGTCGATCTCCCATGCCCATAGCGCCGTCTCTGAGCCTAACAGGAGTCCCATGTCCTTCTCCCATCACAAATTTGAAATGTTTCGACCGTGACGTGCGACTTCCAAAATGACCGGACAACGCGAGGGAGTTCGTGGAGATTTCTGGTGTGTGACATGGACTTGACGACTTATTGGAGGGTGTATGTAATACGCATACGGACCAACAGGGTACAAAGGTCATAGCCGTGAGAAACCCGAAAGAGCCGCTGAAGAGCGGGCTAATCCAACTCATCAAGAAACCACCATATCTGCCGTGGAAGACACATCTCTGCGAAGTATCGGAGGCTGTAATGTTCTTAAGCACCAATACGCAGAATGTGCTTTCAGGGCAAACATCAGCCAACAGAGTCCCTGAGACTGCCTCTAGCACTTTTCAAAACTCCAATTCCCATGTCTCCCTCAAACAATTTTTGTTTTGTGACCGAGGCAAGGGAATCCAGTTGCGGACCCTAGACTTTCTGTCTATTGTTTGTCCATTTTCCTGTCCTTGGAATGAGAGAAAAAGTTGGAGAGCGCGACAAGGACATTAAGCTTCGCCTTTCCACTATATTGCGGAATGACTGCCAGATGTATAACGGCTTTGTCAGCTTGTCTTCGGCTTCCTTTTGGCACTCGCCGGTATAATATTACGCCAATATCCATCCAAAACATCTGCTGGGGGAACTCAATCAGACCCGTGTCACTCAAAATCCCGGCCTAATCCGTTCTCATCTTTCCAATCCTCTTTATCTGGCTTTCCGACCCCAAGCAGTCTAAGTTTGCTGGACTGCTCGGCAGTTACGCCACACCTCTCTTGTTAAAGGTTTCTCCGGGCTGCGCCAGCGAGTCTGACCATGAGTCCGCTGAGAGGCGATCTATGCAATCCAAGTCATAGACCCGGAAATGATATCTAGGTTCGAACTGTGGCTGAGATATGACCGGGATGACACCCGAAACCTACATCTAGCGAGGAGAAATCAAATGGTTCTCGATGTCGCCAACCACCGGGAACCCTTGAGCTCTCCTGGCGTCGTTCGACAAGAAAAGCAAGCCTCCAATCTCTTCCGTCAAGATTCTGGCTTGACTCCATTTCAATGCGATTTGTCCTATCTCGTATAGCCAATTGTGACACTTGGCGCCTTTGTGCTATTCTCACGAGCACATCTCTCATCTGATCCATCACAAGACCGGATTGTACGAACACCATCCATGCCGGTCTACAAATATTGTTGTTGAGTACATACACGATTGTCGTGACGACACGGTGCAAATCGGAGACGAGCACGGCGTACAGAGCCAGTTTCATCAAGCAATTGGTCAAATTCTTTGTCATGTCCACTGGTTCCCAGCTCAAAATTACGAGGGCCAGGGACATGAATATGACTGGCCCACCTCGGAGCGTCACAATCAGGCTACTCCACCCCATCAACGATTCTGTAACAAATACACCAAGTCCAATCGCGGGACGGCATATAACTGGTGGATCGCTCTACACGGCTACGCTAGAGGAGCTTGGGGAGGAACGAATGAAAATACCTTGACTGCGGCCACGATGAACCCCCAAACAACCCTCAACCTCGAGTGGCTGCGGGAGAGGTGGGCAGCTGGTAAGTTACGGCCCAAGAGCCTTATCATTGTCCCTATGCCCTAGTAGTAAACGCTGACAATTGTGGATCATTTTGAAGACAAACACGACCCTCCCCGTCCTACTCCCCTCCACTGGCCAATAGTCCATCTGATCTCTGGCTATTGCTTTGTGGTCACGAACTTGGGGATGAAGATGCGCATCGCAGTTCACACTTTCCCACATGTCCTTTTTCAAAACGACTCTGTCAGCCAAAGTACGTGGGAGCTCATAAGAGACTCCTATGCTTGGATATCCACCTATCAAAAGTCAGGCGGAACACCAGGTGCAATCTCTGGTGTGGAATTTCGATATCTGGCTTCATTGAACATCTTGCACCGCCGCAGCTTAAATGAGTCAAGGGCCTGATACTTGTTCAATTCTGTCCAATCCAGCACACATTATTCCATAAGAATAACAATTGATGCGATCCGAGTGCACTGGATTTCCTGATTATCGGACGTGGAGGCAACAAAGGCGATACATACCCCTAAACCATCGCATGACCTCCTGGGCTTGGGTGTGCGTTTGGCATCATAAGCAACTACGAAGAAACGATATTTCTGAGAGGAGTGCTGGTGGGAAATGGGATATATCGGGAAAGTGAGACCTCATCAACTACCAAGATTGGCAACACTTGTATTTGGACAAGATGTGGTAGAGAAACTGGAACGGGAATATCAACAGAGCCTCAGTAGTTCCATCTCCTATTTTCAGTAGAAATAACAGCGTTTAATCATTACCAAGAATAATACCTTTAAACACAAAACCGGTCAAGTGTATAACATATTAATGACCACCCTGCCACAATCGCCTACCGTAGCCTGTTCGCCCCACAGGCTCAATTGATCGGCCACCTCCGGCAGTCGAGCACATATCGGGACGGCGGAGCCTCCGATCCTTCTTTCCTGCAACATCTGGGGTAATGCCATATCACGTTTCACCATGCCCAGAAAACCCACACCCGCGGCGAAGCAGCGGGTTCGGACTGGTTGCCTGACCTGTCGCAAAAGGAGAAGAAAATGTACGCGTCACGTGGCTTGCTCTTTTTTTTTTTTGCGATCAGAACTGACGAGTCGGCATTGTAGGTGATGAGCAGAAGCCCAGCTGTGTTAACTGTGAGGCTAAAGGCCTCCCGTGTAAATATATCCAGGGAGCGATTTCAGGTGTGTCGAGACAAGCGTATAACAATATTACAGTGAGTAATCAATCCACAATGCAGTTAATTCTTTAGTCTACTTGACGATGCGATATGGACGTGAGACTGATTTGATCAGTTTGTCGATGACTCGCCCCTTGCAGCAGCAAATAAGGAGAAACCAAAGGCTCCGCAGCAACCTGCAGATGATTCCCAGAGCGACGGAAATACTGGTTTCTCTTTAGATGAATTGCAATCCTCGGCTGATGGCCCAGATGACACTGAGGATGCCCGTCGTGCTTTTGAATTCCAACACATCTTATCATCCGGAGTGCCCAACGTCAACCGTTCTGAGCCTCCAATTCCATTTGCTAGTGAACGGAGTGCTCCGGGTACTCGATACATGAACAGTGCTCCATACATTGAGTACAGATCTGTCACCAGCAATAGAACAGTCGAACGACGAGTAGCACTTGGAAGTGGCAGTCATGAGACTGACTTGCTTCGACATTTCCGCTACCGTATCGGTCCTTGGATCGATACCGGGGACCCTGAGCTCCCATTCGGACTACAGGTTCTTCTGCTCTCACGAACCAACAGAGCTCTACAAGCCGCGGTCCTTGCGTTGGCTGCAGGTCAACGACTGCTCGTGGCAACGCCGACTAGCAAGGACCTGGAAAGTAGCCAGCAGTTCCGAAAGGAAGCGGAAGAGAGTCTAGCGCTTGAATATGATCTGCCTAGGTATGCTGGTCATACCCTCTTGATGCTTCAAGATGCTCTACCTGCTGGACCGCAGCAGTGGAGAAGCCTCTTAGTTGACAGGATAGAGCTTATCAGTGACTTTGCGTCACGAGCAGTGGGAGAAGAGGTTGGGGATGCTTTGCTGTGGCTTTACTTTCGACTCGGTAGGGCGAGCTCTAATGTTCCCAACAATTACTTGGTAGACTAACAAGGTGCCTTTTGCAGATCTCGCAGGCTCAATATCCTCTTCAAAACCACCACTTATGCCATTTCAGTCAATATTACGACGAGATGGCACCTTATTACACCACCAACAATCCATGCAGCCTCAAACCGTCAATTCTGTGTACAAGCACATACTGTGTCTTCTGGGACACTGCTTAACCCTAATACACGGTAATCGAGAAATGCCGTCCCCCCATACAGTCACATCACCAAATCTGACAGCATTCCCATCTTTACGACAATCGCACTCCTTATCACAATGGACTTTCCTCTGGTCAGACTGTCAGAAATGGCACAACGAGCGACCAGTAAACGTGCAACAGATCGTGGACATCCGCGGAGGCGAGGCTGATCAAATTGACCCTGACCACGACTCTTCATTCCCAATCCTCATTTACACGACACCAATGGCGCTGGTCGCCAACGCTGTCTACCACATGATTTCTCTTTTATTGCTTACGCATAAGCCACGACTTCTGAAATCACTGCCCGGACCAAGGTCCGTCACCTCGCATATCTGGCATGCGCAGTCAATCGCCGGGATCGCAGCAAGCAATGACTCCCCCGAACAATGGGATCCGATCTTCGTTGCAAGTCTTCTCACTATTGCGAAGGAGATGACACATGAATCCCAACAAGCGGTTCTACTAGAACGTTTTTCCAGAATCACAGCCACAACGGGCATCAAGCTTGACCGAGAGACTAATGCGCTTCAAGCGGCGTGGAACCTGGCGCGATACGAGGAGGAATTCGATGATGAAGCTGACGCTATGATTTCATAATATACCCTCAACACCCTTCTATTACTCTTTTTGTATTCCATTAATGGCACCATATTTACGTCGTATCATTTCATACCTTCATTCCATATCATACGCAAAGGGAATACTCTGCATAGCCCCTCGTGTCTGCACACACATAGCAGCAGCAGAGTTCGCCTTCGAAACCGCACCCTCAATCTCATCATCAAAAGTCCCAATACTCCGTCCAGTAGCCAAGAACCGCGCCACAGCAGTCGCAAAATACCCAACAAATGTATCCCCAGCCGCAGTAGTGTCAACAACCTTGGCAACCTTAACACCAGCAACAATCCCACTCCGACCCGACTTCGTCGAGAAATAAACCCCCTTCGCACCCAGCGTAATAAGAACAATCTCAACATCCGCCCGCTCATGGAACCGCGGCGCTAATTCCTCAGGCCGTAACTCATCCCCCTCAACAACATCCCCAATAGGAAGACCCTCAATAGACCTCGCCATCTGCACAACCTCCGTCTCATTCATAATGAGCACAGCAGTGCCCCGCAGCGCGGAAAGCGGAATCCCCTCTGGAAACACAGGCGCGGGATTGAACACCACTTTCGCGCGGTCCTCGACAGAACCATCATTGAAATATTCCAACAATCCCAGCGTCGTGGTGCGCGGGATCTCACCCTGCAACACAACAATATCGGGCGTAGATGGGTAATTCTTCAGCGCAGCGAGAATATTTCCAACGTCGCTCAGCAATCCGGCATGGTTTGCGCCTGGGACGACGAGAATCCTATTCTCGCCGCCGATGGCTTCTTCCACGATAATGCTAGCCGACCCCGTCTGTGCAACGGTCGATTGTTCAATGGATGTTGGGTCGACGCCGGATTTCTCGAGGGCGGGTTGGAGGAGGGTCGTGTAGTATGGGTCTTCGGCGCCGACGGCGCCGATCATGTTCACGGAGACATCTTGGGTTGTTTGGGATGTGAAGGAGGAGCGGCCGCAGGCGACGGCTTGGTTTCCGCCTTTGCCGCCTGCGGAGACGGTTAGGGAGGTTGCTGTGAGGGTTTCGCCTGGTCCTGGGCAGCGCGGGGTTGCTGTTACGAAGTCGATGTTTAGGGAGCCGATTATGGTGATTTGGGGTTTTTTGGCTGATGGTGGGGTCGTGGTTGGGGTTGTGTTGGACATTTTTGTGTGGTTGTGGTCGTTTGGTATCTGGTGTTCGGGTTTAGGAGCTATGATGTGGGCTGATGCGAGTGAAATTCAATTGAAGGACGTAGAGGGTTCAATTATTTCAATATATGTCGCGCCGCGTGACCCTTCACTTTTTTTTCTCGGTCGGGATCTTGAACTTCGGCATGTCATAGCCCCATCTCCCCACGTCCCGAGGCCTACGTGAGTTGCCTGATGTGGGAGCCATAGGCTATGTTCCTCCCGAATAGGCTAGCTAGAGCTGCCTATTGTTCCGCCAAATGCGGCTTAGCGCAGGAACGAGACTGACCCAAAATGGAAGTGGCCGCATTAGGACATGCTTTACCCCGGAGTATGTTGGTATACAAGCTTGGAAGCTATACATGTGCAGAATGGTGGAAACAATTGGTTTGTGCCACGAAGTGAATTGGCAAATTTGTCCCAAGACCATCGTGATAAACAACCTACGGAGCTTCAAATTTATTTTCTGTCAGTTGATGCTTGCCTCTCGCATTCTCCAATCACTCCATTTTACCTATAACCACCACCACTTGAAGTGCGCACACATCACGCTGAAGATCCACAGCTGCAGATTCAATCATATAACATGCGTCGTAACTGATGTGGGGATAATGTAAAGAAAAGAAGCAAGAACAAAAAGAAATTCGACAGCTGGCGGATTCGAACCGCCGCCTCCGAGGAGAGTTGATTTCTGGGAGAATGTTAGTAAAGTGCGAATGTTAGAGCGAAGGAGAGTTGAACGTACCGAGTCAACCGCATTAGACCACTCTGCCAAGCTGCCATACCGGTGACGTCATCCTCCTGTCTAGTACAAATAACAGTAATGGCCCAGGGGATTTCGGAGATGGATGTCTAACCAATCGCTTATTGTAGATATTATCGCTAGCATTCATACTTAGATTACTTTGATATTTGAGCAAGTACTCGACTCATAATCATACATGCCAGTGGCTTTAAAGAAGCAAATAAGCTAACATATCGGAAAGTAGTTCCTACTCAATAACTCCCCGACCAGTAACCCAATACTCCAATCCATGCAAAGGCAAAAGCAAATCACTCAGTTCATCTTGACCTGGAACAAATACCGCTGTCGGATCTGCGCGACATCATACACAATGTACTCATTGTAGTACAGACCACCACTTCCACTCTGGGTGCTGCCGATAGCCACATCGGGCATCGTCACACCCTCCAACGCTGGACTCAAACATCCAGCATCCTTCCACCCACCAGGAATGTTCGATCCCTTGCCGAGTGTCGCAATTTTGCCCTCATCATGCGCTTGCTCTCCAGCGTTGTAGTTGCTGTCTTCAAGCTCTAGCATGGGAGCACCGAGCTCCGCATCGCAGAGGAGAAGTAATCCCATCCCCCGACTGTTGTAGGGACAACAGTAATTTGCGGATTTGCTCGATGTGTCAGCCAGATAGACACCCTTGCCGAACATGTACCCGTTGACGGGTGCTTCGGGTGGTGCGATGCGAAGACCTTGGCTGAGAATACCACCGAAGTTTGTACTGCGGGATCCGTGCCAGAGGAGACGGCGGTCGCTGTTTGGGATGTTGGCGTAGGGGGATGCGTTGAAGCGGTCGTTTTCGCCTTGCCGTTCGATGCGGAAGATGTTCACGACCTTGTAGCTCATGTTGTGTGTCTGGCCGCGAGAGTTCTGGAGGTAGTTCTCGAGTTCGACGAACTCGTTTGATTTGTGGTCCACTAAGCGCAGTCAGTTTACTGAAATATTGCAGGTTTGGGAATTGGTACTCACGTTCCGTCATCTCCTCCATACCCAGGCTCTGGAACTGGCGATCTAGCGGATGGGTGTCATCGTGGTCTTCCTTGGACGAGACCATGATTTCATTCGCAACGTCCATGTCAGTCAGTGCCTCCAGCAAATCGATTTCTTTCTTGATCTGCGCGTTCGTGTTCAAGGTCGGGGGCCGATGGCGGCCAAAGACGTGCGGAATCAAGGTAAAGTATCGGTTGCTTAATGCTTCTATGGCATCACCATATGATAGCCCATGTTTTTCTTGCGCCAAGGTTGGTGTAATCATGAGCTCGGAAATATCCTTCAAAACCAAAAATCCACTTTTCAATGTCCTGTCGCTCAGCTTCCCCAGTGGCAGTTTGTGGGCATCGTACGACATTGCGGCCAATGTGTCGAGGACGTTTTGTCTGTTGAAGATGAAAGACATGAGGTTTTGAAGCCCTTTGGATAAAGCACTCTCGACCCGGGGGGTATCCTCTTCTTCCTTGATAGTTTTCTCCTTTTTGACGGGCTCTTCCTCATCGTCATCCTCCTCGTAATTGCGCTCAAGGAACGTGTACTTTCCGTTTTTCGGAGTATCGAGCCGATTAGCCCATTTGAGGCCCGACTTGTCTTTGAACTTCTTCTCATAATGCTGCATTGCGGCTGCCAAGCCACCATCCCCGAGACAGGCCGACTGCCCATGCTCTCCAACTCGACCCCACCGTGTCCAGGCAAAGTACTTCGAGTTTGCACCGACCAACAATTGGACGCGATAGAACTTGTTGGCATTGCTGGATGCCACAGTCTGGCTCAGGGTAGCATCCCAGATGAGGCCTGCACTGTCAATGTAGACCTTGGGATCTATCACAAGGGGTGTTAGTTTGTCTTCCACGCCTGAGCTCTCGCATTGCAGACCTACCCTTTAGTTTACCCAGTTCCTCGAATCCATCATCGATTGGGACATTAAGGGCCTTTATGGTTGTCTTCTGAATGTCCTTTGTCTTTTTGTTGGACCCTTTCTTAACAGGGTCTTCATCTGCGCCTCGCTTTTTGGTTGCAACTTTCTTATCCTCGGAGGACTTGGCTTTGCCATTTGTGCCATTCTTCGGGGCGTCGTTTGCTGTTTTGTCGGCATCGTTTGCAGCAGAAGCTGCATCCGCGCCTCGCTTTCTGGTAGTACGCTTGTTGTCTGCAGGAAGAGATGCGGTACTATCTGCATTCTTGTCCTGTACATCATCGTCTCCCTGGGACGTCTGATCGGCTTGGCCGAAGGAATACTTTGACTCCGGTAACGGTTTCTTGGCTTGGTCTGATTCAACAAGCCACGAAAGCGGCACAATGTGGCAATTGGCGAGCTGAGAAGCTTGTTTGTCTAGTCAATTGATTAATAAAAGGGTCCTGGTTTGTACAGTGCTGCCTCGAAAGTTTGAAACAATGACTGCTGCTCGCCATCAAACACCGTCTAGGGCTGTCATTTCTGAAGATGGTGTGCAGAGGGCCAAAACATCTCACCCATGATCGCTATCATCCCCAACATGGTTTGTCACCAATTTGAGTATTGAGATGAAAGCATATGAGCCATTGAGAAGGGGTATAGGTGTTTCAAACTTCCGAGGTTGTGTCTGTGGTTGTGCACTCACATTTGGTAGTTTGCTTCTCCACATCCTTCTCAGTGGTCACCAGATGGGTACAATCATCCGTGACCGACGTGCTGAATGTCGCTCCATTCTTCTCAATGAGCGCTTTTAAGTCCGCTGTGGGTAGGATAATCATCAACATACAAGTTGTGGAGAGCTATACAAAGTCCGCCTTGGGAATAGGGGGCTCATACCTTGTCTCAGATTGGGAAAAGTCCCGCCCACGGAGATGACAAGCTTCTTGAAACTTTGAACTGGCATGATGTTGCTCAATTGCAATAAATAAGAGGACTAGGTATGAAGAGGAGAAAATAGGAAGATAGAATGTGGAGGTTGAAGAGGGAAGGGTCGAGTACGAGGTTGAGGTGTATGAGGTAGGAGAGCTGCCCAGTGGGAGCAAACGAAAATGAAAAAGGCGCAAGATGTGATGAAAAAGTATAACAGAGGAGAGGAAGGAATAAGTCGCCTTTTAAATAAAAAAATAGGAGAGGTTGTTACGCAGTCAAGTTGTGTGGCCTGAGTGATCTGGCAGAAATGAGGCTGCTGCCTGGGTTAGCGCCAGGCAGCACAAGGCAGCACACCCTCTTTTGTGGAGAAGAGTCGATCTACCCAGGTTGGCTATATATGTAATAACTAACTAACTAGTTATATCAAATATAATTATATAATGTTAATGCTCTGACTATTGACTCCATTACTCACGATGAAAGCTGCCCAGGAACAGCAACCTTGGGACTACTCCACGGCTAATGTTGGCATTAGACTGCGACATCGCCCATGGACGGGCTGGTGGGCAATGCCCATGGGCCTTACGTAAGCGGGCAATGCCCTCGGGGCCCCGGGGCCCCAGGGTCCCGGGGCCACTGTAGGCATACCCATACAATATAGGTCTACAAATGATAGATATTGAGAACTCTAACTAAAATCACAAAACCCGCAATTTTAAAAATCTGTGCGGTAAATGATTACTTAAATGCACTTTTGTATGGTATGCCTGGTATTCGAAGTCATGATGGACTCGGTATAATACCTGGTTTCGACCATGGAGACAGACCATAAGCCTAGGATGAACGGTCGCATTAACGACGTCAATTCTTTTTATGGGATCACAGGGGCAATCTAGAGAAAGGTTGCCGGTGACGCAGCTAGCGTATTGCATTTTATTGATGTACGTACATAGAATTACTCAAGCTGCTCATGCCTCCGCTCATCTTATGCTCAGTGAATAAATCAGGACATGCTCCCGACGGTCCACTATATGGGACCATGATATTCAACACTATACACCGAGATTTCTATAATATAGTAAGATTGCTGTTTAAAAATCTACGAGGAAAAATCTGAGAGAGAACACCGAATTTCCATTGTAGTCAAAAAAAAAAAAAAAGAATTCAAGACGCCGATCGTTTTCCCCTACTTGTGCTCTAGTGAAAAAAGGGTGTCCTCCTCGGCCTCCTTCTTGATCACGGGCTCCATTTTGGCATCAGGATCAGGCTTAATATCAGGTTCGACCTTGATATCAGGTTCAACCTTGATTTTCTTTGATGGAGGGACACTGGATGTCGGTTCGAGTTCACGCTTAATGCCAGCGACAGAGGATGTGGTAGGGGCACTTGTAATGCTGCCAGCCATGGCGGGCGTACCCGGAGTCGCGTCGAGCGGAGCGCCTCGTAGGGTCTTGGGGGTCCCGGAGGCAATGGTACTCTGAGGGGCGGCAAGCTCCACCCCCTCATCGGCAATGACCAGGGGTAGACTCCGACCCTCCCCAAGGTCAGAGTTACCCCGGCCACCAGTGCGGGAGCCGTGAGCACCACCTTCAGAGCCACCCTTGCTTCCGGCAACCTCACCAGAAGCAGTCGCCCCCACCTATGTGGAATGTCAGACCTGGGACTCAATGTGCCATTCCTCGAAAGGCCTGGCTGATTTGGAAGAAACGGGGGGGGGGAGGGGATATATTACAGCACGGACAGCGTCGATGCGCGCGGCAAAGCGGGCAGCACGGGCAACGGTACGGTCCGCGAGGACCCGGGCGGCGTCAGCCTTGGCTGTGAGTTCGGCGATCGTGGCCTCGGGATTGGCCGTGAACGTGGCGGCGTCTCTATCTTTCTGCTACATTTGATGTTAGCCCGGATCAATCGAAAGCTCCATAGGTGCAGGGTACAAAGTGTAGCAAATACAGATGAACCACTAAAGGTCTCATCGCCAACGGTGAGATGTTAGAGATCAAGGGAAATCCTCAGCACGATCTCAATCTCGACTCGATACAAAGTGGGTCATAAATTTGAGGATACATGTATTCACATGTCAGGTGCGGAAGTGACGCGTCAAGCAATGCATAACAGGTGGACAAACAGCAGCAACAAGGAAAAGAAGCCAAGGAACCAGAGGAAACACTTCAATTGGCACAATAACAACAGGACTTACCTTGCGCTCAAGCCGGCGCTTCATCTTCCTCCGCTTTTTCTGACGCTTGGTAAGCTCACCCGCAGGTCCACGGGGAGGAGGTGGTGGTGGTGGTGGTGGTGGTGGTGGTGGGGGTGGAGGAGGGCACGCAGCGATGGAAGCCATTTCGAGGTGTGGGACAGGAAGAAAAGGAAGGGAAGTTCAAAGCATTGGGATGTTGGACTTGATGCAACACCTTCATACACGCGCCTTCCTTATTCAGACTGATGTTCCCTATTGTTCTCAGGTATTGGACTTTTGTACCTTAAAGAGACCCCGTATAACGACGAAATGACACGAGAAAATACGGCAAAGAGACATTTGTAAAGGTCTGGAGAGGTGTTGTTCTACATAACAATATGTATAGACGGGATGTATTCAGCAGGGTACTATGTTTGTATTGATAGAAATTTTCGTATTGTATTACGGTATTGTACTTTTTAACTATATTTCTCCAATTCTATTGGCTACCAAAATAAGCCTTACCCCAAAACAGTAACGGCTACTGCCGGTTTTAGACGCCATCGCCCAACCCATATAGTTTGTTTACAGCCGACAACATATTTTATTATACTCAACCCTAGGGACCAAAATCATTGCCGAGGAGATTGAGATCGGTAATTATTGAAGGATATAAGAGGGCTCTTCTTTTCCAGGATTAATAAGAAAGACGCCCTAAGGAGTAAAAGGTAGATCTATTCTATCCCCTTCTCTAGATATATCTTTTGGATGCTCTTTTGGATGCTCTTTCGGATGCTCTTTCGGATGCTCTTTTGGATGCCCTTTTGGATACTCTTTTGGATACTCTTTTGGATGCTCTTTTGGATGCTCTTTTGTATACTCTTTCGGATGATCTTTTTAGGTATATATGAAGGCTGTACGGGATAGAAAAGGCATATTCTGCGCATGAGACTTTTCTATATATAACCTTTTAATTTTCTCCCTGGCAAAAACCCCCGGTTGGCGCGATGGCGGTTACCTAAAACCTGCCGTAAGCGGCTCACGTCCTACCTTCCTATATACTTTCTGTTTCTTTCTCTCCACCATCACCCTTCATCTAACATCCCGATAAATATCTGCCTTTTATGGCGCAACGTCTTGAAGAAGGTCAGCAGGACCCCCTCCACATCTTTTCTGAGTTTGATGACCCTACGCGTCAACAACTTATTGCCAAGATCGTTCAGAATGAGCCGCATTTGAGACAAATCCCCCGCCAGAATCTGTATGCGTTGTGGTTCAGTGAGATCACCGTTCTCCAGAAAATGGCCAACGCACAAACCAAGAGCGAGAGACGGGCATACTCATTTATCTTAATGTCGTGGTCCGCCCTGTACGATGTTGCCGGTGTCTGTAAGTAAATCTACAACTTGCATCTACAACATTGAACTAACTATTCTACTTAAACCAGGAGCTTGTGATGGGCAAACTGCTTCAACCAGTAGAGCAGAGACTCCTCAAGGCTCTGCTTCTTTCAGCAGGCTGCCTCAGCCAAGTTTTCATGAACGCGGTCGAGCTCTTCAAACTCTTCATGAACGCGATCGCTCCCACTCGCCCAACATTCCCTCGCCCAACCGCTTCCCTGCACGAGAGCGCGAGCCATGGTTACCTTGGGCTGATAGCAGGCGTGAGGAGAAAATGGTGGATGTCAGTTTATCAGAAATCACAAAGAGGGAATAGTGCTAATACAGCTTCCAGCTCCCAACCGAGAGTGGTATTCGTGATGGCCGTCAATGCGTGGTGACGAAGCGTGGACAACCGTTGATTGAGAGTACCCACATACTGCCGAAGAGGCTTAATGGCACGCAGCATGAATACCTTTTGCAATCCAATTGCTGGCCCTGGCTTCAGGCCTTCTGGGGTGAAGAAAAAGTCAACAAGTTGCAAAGCTTGTTGCTGTCCGAGGAGGGTACAATGGATATGGAACGACTCTATAACCGGATCACTCTGGAAATCCATGTTCATAGATACTGGGACCGTGCGATGTGCGCACTCCGCCCTATTTGGGTCAATGAGGACCGAACCGAGATGCAGATAGCGTTTCATTGGCTGCCTCTGAAAGAGAACATCCCAGGTGCGGCAAAGCATCTTCGGTCCGACTTTGTCTCAACCACGGAGAACCCATACCAGGATCCGAAGTATCGACCTCGTGAGACCCCTGGGGGAAATAACGTCGTTTTCCATACAGAGACGGGAGCTAGAATCTCTTCGGGGTATGTTTTCACGGTTAAGACCGACAACAAAAGAGAACGGCCACTGCCATCTATGGAACTGTTGGAAATAAGGTGGCACCTTTCTCGAATTGCTTGTATGCAGGGTAACGCCGAGGACGAAGATAACGATTATGAGTCTGATGGCGGCTCCGTTTCCGTCCGTTCGGGCTCTCGATCCCTTATTGTGGACACTAACTAAGCATTGCCTCACCGCCTGTATATATTCTCGGTAGTTAGCTTTAGGAATGCATCCTTTTTGCACTTCCCATAACAAATGGTAGCACGCCCAACCGTGAATCCAGGGAAAATTAAGGATCAATTCATCTACTTAGTCCAAATTTTTTTCTTCCCCTTATTCATTTTCACCCAGACCGCTCGGTCGTCGGCGATGACGAGGTTGTTGACATACAGTAGACTAAGACCAATGTCCCAACTGGTTCAGGAGTCTACCACCGCGGCGCTAATTTCCCACATCCGGCCAACCCGTGGACATTGACATGAGGGGGGATTTCTGCCCATGTCCTTGAACACTACACTTTTCACTGGGGCCATAGAAAATACATAACTCAATCTCAAGACAAATATCAAGATTCAAGACAGCCACGATGACAATTACTCCCACTTTTAGCCTTAACCATCCACAGCTCGGCAGTCTAACTGGACGCCTGATCGATCACGAGCATGCTGATGGACAACCTGTGACTGACCCTGTCGTGCATTTCCGTTCCATCCCCCATTCCACTATCCCAGCTCGTTTCAGTCAGAGCGTACTGCTGGATCATATCCCAGATCACTTTGATCATCGTCCTCATCGCGACTTTACACAGTATGGTGCTGCGTGTCCACAGGTGCCACAGCCTACCGGCAGAGGTAGCGCGACAGGAGGATTTGTGCCTGGCGAGGAGCCAATCATCTATGATGAACAAGCCTGTCTCAACTTGACCATATCTACACCTACGAAGAACGTCCTTGACGAGACTGGCTCATCACCGCCCAAAATTATCCTCCCGGTTCTGGTCTATGTGCATGGTGGTGGCTTCATCGAAGGCAAGGGCCATGTCAGCGCCCTCCATGACACAACAAAGATGACTGAGCTGGCGACTCACCAGTCCATGGATGTGGTGATTGTGTCGATAGGATACCGGTTGAATTGGCAGGGTTTCACCGCCTGTTCAGACGTGCCTCTGTTCAACCGATCATCATCCAGAGTGTCACCGTGGTGTATTCAAGAAAACTTTGGTCACAGCGCTTTAGTAGTCGATGTAGCTTTGCATTATTAACGTCTGTAAGGTCCTCTGGTCCTTCAGCATCATCTTGAACGTCGCACAGTCACTGAGGTCGAACATCTCTTTGTCCTTGTCATAAATGACGAGATGCTTACCCTTATATGCATGAACAATGAACGTTGCACCAATGGGTTCCTTAGGCGTCCGTGCATGCCTTAGGTTGAAAGGACTGTTGTCTTTTACATAGACAGTAGACTGTAAGAGATATCTCCTTATCTAGTAGATATAGATATACAGATAACAAGTAGCTAGGGCCGACCCTTCGGGCCGGCCTTTAAGAAAAGAGAGAAAAGGGTAACAGAGGATTAGCCAGTTTATTACATTAAGACAAATAAAAGGGAGAAGGCCGCTCGCGGCCTACGCTCCTATAGAGCGCCGCTAGCGCTCTGCTCTATAGGTCGACGCGGTAGGCACACGGCCGGCGGAAAGAGACTAACATAAGCACCCTACCAAAATACATATAAAAATGGAAATCACTATAGCAGTACCACGAACGGTCGCAAAGATATAAAAATAAGAAGAGTACAAATAACATACCTAACAAAGACACTGGCCAAATTTGAAATGAAAATAACACAGTATGGAGGAGTAAAATAGAAAAGAAAGATATGAATATATAGAGGAGTGGGGCGGCAGAAAATACCTACCCGTAAGCGGTCAACCGACTCATATATCCGGCAGCCAATCAGCACCCAGGTTTAAAGCAAGACTCACACTACGGTACATACATGGTTGATGATAGAGCTATAGATACTAGAGACTATAACTTAGATAGAGGTCTTAGGAAGGAAACGTAAGAGTAGAGCAGATAATGATTTTAAGTAATATTAGAGAAATATATCCTAATACAATCATTCAATTTATCCTGATTTATTCTAGAAGACCTATTTGTAAACGAAAGGGTCAATATTACAAGGAAAAATACGTTAATTATGCAGCTATATGCTAGAAGGCTGTTTAGTTAATTTGCTCTATATGGGGACCCCAACAGGTTACCCAATAGGTTCAATGTTTTGGGTTATAGGTTTTGGGTTATAGGTTTTGGGTTATAGGTAATACCCCAAGACCTATCGTTGGGTCGATCCAATGGACCTAAAACCCATTTTGGGTTGGGTTGGGTTGGGTCCGGGCTAGAGTGGGTTGTGCCGAAGTCTAATATTACCTAGGTATCCAATGAGAGAGTTAAGTTCGGATGGCACACTTAGTCACCCGTTCGGGGAGGCTTGTAGAAAGTTCCGGGAGGCTCGTACTCGTAAAAATTTCTGGTCTGGGAGACTCTGGAGGTCGCAAAAGTTTAGGTCGCCCGCCAGATGCCGGACGTTCCAGCTTATAGGTCCTCCCGAGGTCCGTACTTCCGCTGACTGATCAATTCTTACGGTCCTCTCAGAGACAGCTCCATCGTATACCACTTCAGCAACAAGAGCCTTTGATTTTGAATGTTCCGGCTACCCCGAGGAAATGGCATACGTGTTCCGGTAGATGCCCTAATGACAAATGCTCCCAAGGTAACTTAGTTATGGCAAGCCAACCTGAGACATTGGACATACAATACACCAATCGCATGGTCTTGATGGACGTGTTAAGAGCGGAACCCTGGGTAGGAAAGTAGCGGCAAGACGGGAACTTACGAAGCTATAAATCAACGCTCCTCTTCCTGGTGTTCTTCTTCTTCTTCTCAATTTATAGAGCACTCAAACCTAGCCTCCTCTTTCGCCTTTGCAATCTTCGCTGTAACCGCACTTTTCCTTCCACCGTCTTCCACATAAGACAGAAATGGTTATTGTCGCTGTCGCTGGTGGTACTGGCGGTGTCGGCCGCGCTTTGGTGGAGGCCTTCGCCAGCTCGGGCAAGCACGAAGTTTACATCCTGGCTCGAAAGGTGAGAGAGGGTGTCCAATAAAACTAGACCTGTCACTGACCACGTATAGGCAAACCCCGACCTACAAAAGGAAATAGGAGTGCCTATTATTCCAGTAGATTACTCCAATATTGAGGAGACCACTAAGACCCTGGAGGACAACCATATCCATACCCTCGTCTCTGCGGTCACTATGATAGTTCCTATCGGAACACCACCCGAGCTCGAGCTTATTCGCGCTGCTGATGCTTCAAAGACGACCAAGAGAATGGTTTCTAGTGGTTGGGCAGTGCCCTACACCGAAGAGTGAGTTCATCTCCCTGGTAGACTACCTATAAATAGCAATACTAACGGCGGATATAGGCAAGCGGAGCTAATACCTGCATTCGCCCACAAGCTTGTGACTAAGGCTGCATTGAAGGAGACAAGTCTGGAATACACAGTCGTGCAGAACGGATGCTTCCTTGACTACTGGTGTATGAACACAGTCAAGTCTTACATGGTGCCGGCGACGACGGTCATCGATACCAGAAACAACGCAGCGTCGATTCCAGGATCTGGCAACACACCCGTGGTATTCACGCACACGAGTGATGTAGCTAAATATGTTGTCGCTCTTCTGGATCTCAACAAGTGGGAGCCTGAGTCTTTCGTCGTCGGGGATAAGGTCACACTAAATGAATTCCTACACCTATCAGAAGAAGCCAAAGGTACGCGTCGGTCTAGCACTAATAAGGATAAATAACTGACAGTTGCCATTGCTATCTAGGCACAAAGTTTACCGTTACATACGATAGCGTCGAGAAGTTGAAGGCCGGCCAGGCAACTGAGCTGCCCTGTCAGGTTGCCGAGTATGAGTTCATGCCGAAGGAGATAGTTCAGCAGTGGGCAGCCGTGTTCGGTTTTCTCTTCGAGACTGGCGTCTTTAACATTCCTCCTCCTGGGACGAAGACGTTGAATGAGGTTTTCGCTGAGATTAAGCCGTTGAAGGTGAAAGAGATTTTGGACGGCGAGTGGAAGAAGGCTTAAGTAATGTCGGAAGAGCTGGAGCTCAAGCTATGTAGACTCTCGGCATTGACTTCACTGTTTGGTGCTGGTTGCACATATGCTTCATCAGCCGCGTCGATCAGTTTTGATAAGACAAATTGAAATGCAGACATAAGTGTGGGCAACAGAAGGAAGAGGTGATGCATATTGAATAGGCAAAAAGTTGATACAAAAAATTTTTTAGAATGAGGCATCATGTTGAAAATCCAAGTTAATTTGTCATAATTAACATACCTTTAAATCTGCTCGAGGCTAAACCCTAATTAATTTCATGGAAGACATAAATATGGCTTTATGTCCATGTATGAAGAGATTAGACAGTTTTACGATTTTTTCTACACCTCGTGAAAGATTACATTCATAGTTCTTACATATTGTTTAGTATAACTAGTTATCTCCAGCTCCAGATTTTATATAAGTTCTTGAAGACATACTCAATAAGATATCCGATCTTCACTCTCTTGTCCATTTTCTTAGACCGAACTCCATATCAGCTTATTAAAAATTGGATGGTAGTACAGCTCTTCTCGCCAGTCTCTATCAAATTGCTTTTTGAACGGATAGTTTTATACCAGTAGTTATTCCTTTGCATCTCTGCTTATTGGTTTCATGGGCATCAGATGTAAAGGAACAACTGCTGGCATAAAAGCCATCCGTCTAGAAAAGCAATCCAACAAGGACTGCCGAGAAGAACGGTACTGGCATGCCACTTTCATAAGTGCATATGGACTCCGTAGCTCGGTATAACAAAATGTTAGTGAGAGCAGAGACCGGATATATCATAGGTTATGCGTCAAATGACATAGACAAGATCTGGTTTCCACACCAAGGCAAATGGACACAGTCAGCGGTATCATCTGTAATGAATTAGGGTCATATTGACCCCGGCTGATAACTCACTAATGTAAATGAATAGGAATGTAAGATCATTAGAATGGAGATGTTGTGAAAGATGCCTGGAACTCGAACTATGAGCCTTCGGAGTCAATTATATATAACATGATGTGATATGAGACATGAGTAAATTTGAGGGGCTCTAGGCCATGGCTAACGGAGATTGCGTTATATGGCAGCCTACATTTCCTCACTAGGCTAGAGTATTCAGTCGTATTTGATATTCTGGGCTGTTTGGATTGAACCCGACGGGGTAAGGCATAATACAGGACATGATACGGAGTACAGGGCTCAGTTCTGTCCTTCGGCATCGATTTTCCACTGACTATGTACTTTCCATCACAAGTCCATACTTGGCTCAACGTATGGCCTGCCCCTTCTGTGAATATGGGGCTGATCATAGAAGTACCATATGGAAAATGAGTGCCAAGGCGTACTTAAGCGAACAGTATCTTGCCGTACCAAATAGCAGGAACAATGTGACTTCCATCTAGACCTAGATCTTTCTTGGTATAAAATATTACCGTGTTAATATTTCGTTCATTGTGGTGGATTATCCTTTACTGACCCTCCGCTATGAGCGCGGACTTTCCGTTTTGGGACACGGTCGCCGCTCCGGTGGCGTACTTTCCGTTCCCGCCCCCCACAGGGAAGAGCCCGCAACAACCTGTCAACAAGATGAACGAGGCATGAGAATCATTCACAATGGAGCTGACTTTCTTAGTTAGTCAAGATGGAACAAATGCCAAGAGGGGACATGCACGGCGTGCGTGTAACTCTTGTCGTCACAAAAAGGTATCGCATCTCTCTCAGATAGCCCTTCAACAAACGAAGTTGTATGCTGACTGCGCTAGAAACGCTGTTATCACGATATCTCCGAGGAGCAATTGGCTAATGGGGCTTCTTTGCCCAACATCTCTGGTCTCACAAGTAGCCAAAGTCCTGCATCTCAGGTTTCAAGACGGGATGCAGCAGTCCGAGATAGATCTGCGTCTCCAAGAGGCGAGCGACTAAATGGGTCTTCGCTTCAGAATCAGGCGCAACAAGGGGCTGAATTCATCGCCCCTGATGCAGGTCCAGCTGCAGAGGTCGATCAAGAATCTCGTCGTTTTGCATGTGACTCACACCCTGTAGCGACACTCATGGAGCAGAACGAGTCAAGGTTGAAAGAGGGTCGATCGCAGAAAGGCGATGTTGGCGCATGGTTAGATGCCGAGGAGAGCTCCATTGACCAGGGCGAAACTCCTGGCTCCTCTTCACAAACAGGACTCGGTACCCATGTTCACCCCGACTGGCTGCCCCCGAAAGACTGCGAGGAGGCCTTGGTAGATATCTATTTTCGACGGATACACCCATTACTGCCTCTGTTTGATGAAGACAGCGTTCGAAGCCAGCATAGAGTGGGTAGACTCCCTCTGCGGCTTGTGCAAGTAATTTGCCTTATTGCAGCGAAGGACCAGGGTGCGGTGCCTTTCCTATGCCTTGGTCCCAATTCAAACACCCTTCCACTGGAGAAATTCAGCAGCATCCTCTACACTGATGCCATGCAAAACATCTCGAGAAGGGCAGAGAAAAAAGTACTTGCAATACAAATTTTGGCCCTTCTCTCACTACACGAATGGGGCTCCACTGGATCCGAAGATTGTTCTTTGAATCTAGCCCAGGCTATTCACCATGCGCAGACCATGGGGTTGCATTTGCTGAGGCCAGACCAAAACTCTGGTACATCATCCAGAGGTATTTTCTGGTGTCTATGGAGTCTAGACCGATGGAACGCTGCTATGAATGGGAGGCCTCTGATGATATACAACGGAGACTTGAGCCAGGGGGTGGACGATGTTGTTTCAACGTTTCGATCGCCGTTTCGTGTATGGCTTCGAATTGCCGATAAGCTCGGGGAAGTGATTCACTTCTACCGACCGATCATGAAAGGCATGGATCAGAGTGAACTCGATCTTCCCTCCTTCGAGGATATTGTGGAGCACTGTGAGGCCTGGGACATGTCTCCAGACCTACTTGGTATGAAACTTTCCGTCGTTTAGTTGCAGCATTGTCTAATACCTAACCGTCAGAGTCCCTCGAGCTTGTATATCATTCTGTGATTATTCTGTCAACACATTCCAGCGGGTTGCAAGGCCGATCACGGCCACTAGCATCAAAAATCCGGCAAAGTCATTCAATACTCACCATCGCGTCGCTCAGTTGCAATCATGATATTCGGGATTTCCTGCCGTTCCCCATGATCAGTTACACCATCTCGCTTGTATTCTCGGTCACGTACAAACAGCTGAGAGAAAGCAAACTAGCAAGTGCGCGCCACACAGCCATTTCCCAAATCCGTTTATTTCATCGATGTCTCGAGAAAATGCGCACCACATGGTGGTCGGCCGCTGTGATGACTCGTCTAGGCCAGCGTGTGTTGAACACCATCCAACCCACCATAGACCAGGAACGTTCCACAGGCCCAGAAATCAATATCACCCGACTAAACTCTCATCATGGATCGAGCCATATATGTTCACAGCCACTTGCTTCCACTGATAATATGCAGTCGCACTCGGCTATCGACATTCCGCATGTGGCAACGCGGATTAATGCAGACTATCAGAGTACACACCCTCTGACTGGTGATCTACTAGGATCGGATAAACCTTCGAATTTTGAAGTACACAGCACGCCATTCTTAGCAGCAGCTGAAATTGAGGATTTCGATACCTTTTTCGGCAATTTCCTTGACGTTGGTTTTCCAAACTCTGCGAATGATCAATTGTTACTAGATCTTGACATGCCCGACTTCGAATTTGTTCATCACGATCTGGCTTGATAGAAGTTGCACAGAAGTGAAAGATCCTCGAACAAATATGAACCTGATCACATAATGTATCATTTCTATGCATCGAAGTCTATTTACTGTAATAAGCCCAACAGTATAATGAGCTCCCCCCCCAATTCCACTACAGTAGTAGTAGTAGAATCCATGTACCGTGACCCCTCGCGAGTTGGAACTCTGAAATGAGGTCTCTACTTCTTCTTCGGCGGTGCAACATTGAACTGGAAGTGCACAATGTCGCCATCTTGGACGACATAAGACTTACCCTCCTGTCTGTACTTTCCAGCTGATTTGATCGGCCCCATGGATTTCTCGCCATTGCAGAGGTCATGGAAGTCCTTGTATGCCACAACTTCAGCCTTGATGAAACCGCGCTCGAAGTCGCCGTGAATGACACCAGCTGCTTGTGGGGCCAATGTTCCCTGCTTGATCGGCCAGCAGCGGATCTCTTTCTCGCCGGCAGTAAAGTAATACTGCAGTCCCAGCTTGGTGAAGCCTGTCACGACTGTTAGTATGGGGTACGGTAAGTGAGGCGAATACCGGGGACATACCTTCGGTGGTTATCTTTCCTAGGCGACTCTGGACTTTAATATCGGCTACGAAGGCCTCCAGCGCTGGCTTGTCGTCCCGCAGGGACCACAGCTTCTCCTCAAACTCGACGGAGAAGGGGATGATATCTGTGCCTTGTCCGCCGTGGGCCTTGACCCACTCTGCAATCTTGGGCAGGTATTTGCATTTTTGGCGGAGGTAGTCCTTCATTGTAAGGTTGATGAGGTAGATTACCGGCTTGGTAGTGATGAGGCGAAGCTGGATATTGTCAGCATTGTCTCTCGAGTATTAAAGAATCGTAGACAAACCTTCTCGTTGATCAACTCGATTTCAGGAGACGTCCACTCTCCATCTCTAACAGGCTTATCCTGTTCCAGGAGCTAGAATGGAGTCAGCAAACTACACATCTCTTCCAAGTGAGAGCATGACATACCGCCTTGATCTTAGCGGTTGTCTCGTCGAACAGCGGCAGCATCTTGAATTTTCCTCCAGCCTTCCGCACAATTGCCTCTTCAGCAACCTTAGCTTTGGCAAGAATATCCAAATCCTTCTTACACAGCTCGCTCTGGATTGTATCTGCACCATAGCACCATTAGCATATATTTCTTCCTGCGTCCTGGAAGGAGGGAATTCATACCCAAGTCGCGAACAGGATCAACGGAGTCATCCACATGGAGAACCTCATCGTTATCAAACGCTCTGACAACGTGGTACATGCCATCCACAGCCTGAATATGACTCAAGAAGGCATTTCCCAAACCAGCTCCCTCACTCGCGCCCTTGATCAATCCCGCGATGTCGGTAACCTGCAAATACGCCGGGTACTTGCTAGGTGGGTTCCAGACCTTGCACAGGAAGTCCTATCTCACATTATTAGCTAGGGCCTGATATTTGTATTTAAATGACTCAAAAGGGAAAGACCCCGGCAGGGCTAATATCTATCACGTGGAAATTACCCACACAGAAATTCAAAAAGGGGAAAAACTGACATATCGGGGATCAGGAACAACGCAGCGCGCTTCATTGGGCTCGATGGTGCAAAATGGGTAATTTTCTGCCGCCGCGCTCTGCTCCGTCATCAGGTTGAACAGCGAACTCTTTCCCACGTTCGGTAAGCCAACACAACCCATCTTGAGGTTGGACTTGACGCGCCCGAAGGCGACGACATTGTTCGTGGGCGCTTCAACTGCTTTCTTTGGTGGCATATTGGAGTATATTTATCCCTGTATGGAAGTGTTGTTTTTTCTACGGTTTCTAAAGGCCACTGTGCGTTCCGTTTCGAATTTTTTTCTCAATTATACTCCTGCCCGGAGTTTTACTGGATTCTCATTGTTTCATTGGTCGACTTTTACTCTTCTATCCACCTTGGAAGATCCCCGACGGCGGTGACTCTCCTGCGTATATGGGCCCACCAACTGATATTCTCGGAAAAAGATCGGTGCAAAGGCTGCGTTGAATCTGTAAGTATTTTAAGTTATACTCAATTTACAGTAGAGTTTCTACAAATTGTATATCAATTTCACAAAAGTCTGGCTAAAAACTTTCTTTGCAACTATCACCGCATGGATACTTTAGTCTTTGGTATTTAGAAAGCACCTCTTATTTCTAGAGGATCTTGAAGATACTGTAACACTGCTCTGATCAAATAGTTTAGGCCTTTAGAAGGGGCGATGATCAACTTCGCAAAAAGTCCACGTAAAACAAGCTAGCAAAATCCATTAACAAATGGTATATATAGTCGGAGTTCGTTTGTATTTCCGAATATGCTCTCCGAAATGTGACAAGCTTTTCGGGATGAGGAAAAGTAGCACTAGTAGTATGATAAATTCGTATACATATGTACTTCGAGAAGTAGCAGTCATATGATCGTGGGAGGATAAGATGCATGCTCCGTCATAGATCAAGGAATGCCCCTATCAAAGTCGCCAGAAAGAAATCTCCGAGGACTGACCTTGAAAGCTTTTCGCAACTTGTTGTGACATACGTGGTTAGAACAGCATCACAAGAATGTCGGTATTCCTTCCGTGGCGAAGAGCTGCGCTTGCAAGGTTTAGACCTTGAAATCAACTCCCCGACCCCGTTTAGGAATGTCCGACAAGTATAAACACAGACAATGTGCCATGATCCCCCCCTTATAAATTCACCGGCTCACATTCAATTGAATTCTTATTCTTAACTTCTAATTTATCAAGCTAAATATTGCTTGGATCTTCGACTATGTTCCGCAAACAAATTACCCGCTCTGAGTTGAGGTATGATTGTTCCTCCCAAGCTTTTCCATGATAACCTAACTCATTTTTCATTAGTCTTGATCAAGCATGCATTTTTATTTCAGAAGATCGGCATCCAGTTTCTGTTACTGGAAGACTCAATCTCACCCTTGCACAAGTCGTCTCCGTCAAGAGTATCAAAGTGAGATTGAGGGGAATATTTGCAATGTGAGGGCCCCTACCACGTACTTCGTTATTGACTACCTTCTTACTTCTGTTTATAGTCCCATTGAAGGAATCATGGGATCAGAGAATCGTAAACAGATCACATTCGAGCGAGAACAACCACTAGCTTCTTCGAAAACACTCAACGCATTCCAAATGCCGGCAGGAGACCACGCATTTTTATTCGATATTCCCCTCCCAAGTAAGGTCTTCGACACAGCGACTGGCCCAAACCATCAATATCACACATATCGTGTAGAGGCTATTATCGAGCGACGCCTCAAAAGCGATTTCGTGGTCTCGCAGCCAGTTAGGATTTACCAGGTTTCCGATTTGGAGACGAGTTATTTAACACCGCATTGCCCACTGGTTAGTCCTTTTTGTTGGAGACGTTTTACCACATCCAAATGACTGAACATATCTAGACTCTCGAGGGTCACTCCGACGAAAATATCCAATATTGCCTCTCCATCACTGACCGGAACGTTCCCTTTGGTTGCACATTTCCTGTGGAATGCTGGTTTGCACCGCTCTTGAAGTACGCCAAGCTCAACACTGTTACAATCAAAGTCATTGAGAAACAAACTGCGCGGTTGGACGCTACTGCTGCAGAATCAGCGCAACACAACATGCGGTTTATCACCGCAGCACAAAGTCAAACTGTTTTCTCCAAGACCATCGATTTCTCTCGAGATGAGTCGGTGGACGATGACTCGGAGATTGAATGGCGCTTCACCACACCCGTTTCTCTGCCTCAGTGTCTCGACGCTTGCTCGCAGAGTATGTCAACCAAACCTCTCAAGATCATTCATGAGCTTTCTATCACTGCTGAGTTCCGCAATGAGGCAGGTGATGTAGCAGCTGTGGTATGCAAATGACCTATCGAGAATTTACAACATGCACCTGACGGAATCTAGATCACGGAAGTTATGCCATTTAAAATATATATGACACCCAATGCGATTGGAGATAATGCGTCCATTCATGGGCAAGATATCCAACTTATGCAGGGAAGCCAAAGTCCGCCTCCAGCTTACAGCGATCACTTTTCCGACTTGATCGTGTCAGCAGCTACTCAACTAAATATTTGTGAGCAGCCGATGATGGCGGAGATCAATTCTGCGCGTTCGTCAAGTGAGCAAAGTGCAAGTATTCACACCATGGAGCCTGCTCCCCGGTATGAACAGGTCGTATAATCTGTTAGAGTCTAGGCTCTTTTTCTATCGACTATTTTTCTACCCCGATGTTGATGTTGGATCATATTCACTGAATTTCGGAATAATAACGAGCCTTGCGGGCTGCCTTTCGTGAATTCATTCTCATTCTATCTGTCAAATACTATATTGAAACTAATTCATTTCCAATTCCAAGTCTCATTGCACCTTGTAGACCAATCCCTCCTCGGCTCCTACTTGTCCATGACAAAGTCTCTCCCACCCTCCCTCAACACCATCTGCACCAGAGACACCGCTGCCGAACACAATCTTCGTCCCCGGCTCGCTCAAGTGTCGCTCATCGAGCCATTTCTCCCACTGTGCGCCTCTTGTTGCGAAGTAGGGTTCCGGACCGACAGTCTCAAGTATCGTGTCCTGAACACCAGAAGTGTTATATTGAACCTTCCCAAGCTCTGCCATCGCCGCCTGTCCAGCAATAATCTCCTCCGTCGAGTATACTTTCTGCTCATTGCCAACCTGGACAATAACAACCTTGCAACCTTGCACCTCAGCAGTATTCTTAATCAGGGAAAGTGTATCTTTAAGAGCATTCCCACGACCACCGAAATCAACAATAACAATCTTCTCAGGCCTGCAGCTAGCCAGCCACTCCGCAGACTCCTTAGAATCAACATCCCCATACGCAACCACCTTCGAAGGAACAGAAGTAGACAGATTCCGATCCGCCTCCTGGATACGTGACACAGCCGATGTAACCTGCAACAAGCCAAGGGGTGCCGAACTACCCGGCTTTCGCGAGAGGTAGTACGAGAAAACACGGGCCGTTTTAGTCGACGCGGCCAGGTTCACTACGACCGCGGATGACAAGTCCCCGTCGGACAGGGTCCATTGCAACCCAGCTTGGTTTCCCAGTGGATGGATTGGTGGTTGGGTTGGGTTGCACGAGAAAACATACTCGCTGAGAACGAACCCGGCTACCCCGCCAATGAACAGCGCGGTCCAGGCCATGCGGTCTAGCTCGTCCCGTGCAGAATCTGAGAGGGGTTTGAGCGTCGTGGTGAGCTCGGAGATTGGGGTCGTGGTCGCGGTTGTCGTGTAGCGGTTGTACAGTGGCATTAGTTGCTGCGATGGTCACTGGTCTCGATCCAGTGGCCTTCTGGTGAGCCGCGTTTGAGTTTGAGATCGGTTGGTGTGCTGCTTGTGGGCCAGAACCCGTATAGGAGGGTTCCTTTGGATAGTTCCGGAATAGTTGTCTCTTCCACTGTTGCGTAGCCCCAGGCTGGAACGATACCCCAGGCTGATGAGTCGTTGTATGGTGCGGGATAGTCTTCAGATACGGGGTATGCGTCCCACCTGCCAATAATTGATGAGAATCCCATTTCAGGTTGTTTGCGACAGCTTTCTCTAGTCTGGGGAGATGCTGGGAACATACCAATGCAAGAATCCACCAATGCGGGCATAGGTCAAGTTGTTCGAAGTGAGGCTGATCAATTGCGTGCGAATTCTTACTGAAGAGTCCGATAGTTCCCGCTGACCAGCGGCTTCAAGGTTAAAGCTCGCATGCTGGCGGTTATCCAGCTTTGAAACTACGTGAACACCCATGGCTGATAAATTCGATAGAGAGAAAACTGATCAAAATGAGTTCCAAAGTTGTTTCTGTTAACCTATTTGATTACTGATCACAGGCATGAAGTTCATCCGGCGGGGAAACCCCGCCGGCTGAGAAATACTGGGAGGGTCAGCACGATTATGCACTATCCCACATGTCACCCTATATCTTTGCATTATATTGAAATTGATATTCCCTTTGTGGATGATATTCTAACTTGTTATTCATATTCATCTGCTCCAACCAGCTCAATGTAAGCCCCATCCGTCAGATATTGAACAGACTCGGCATTAGTATACCACAAGGTTAGAAGCTCGTATATTCTACAACCGTTGAAAAATGATTGTTTGTCAGAGATGTTCTATATCCACAGCGCCATAATTTACAAGCACTCCGGGCAAGGTTTTGTTATACCTTATGATCTGCCAGATGGCACTTTCAGTTATAACTTTTGCTCCGGCATTTATTGGTGGCTCTAGTAATGATCATTCTATTTATATACAATAGAAGAATAGAGAAAAACTAGTCTCTGCACAACCATGTTTCCTCTTATGAGGTTTTGTTTGTATGCCTTAGGCGGTGTGATTCTGCCGAAAAGTGAGGTTATATTGAACTAAACGTATAGATATTTCGCCCTTCGGGGCATATGGTCAACTGAAAATATACAGAGAAGATTACCATGGCCCCTGCACTAAGGATGACACGCTCAATCAAAGAGAAGCAACCTATTTTTTTTTATTACCCGAGCTCGATTAAGGTCGTAGGGTGCAGAGTTGCTACAATGTATTTGATTGGTCCTAGACCATGTGGAAGTCACGTGCCGTCGCCGTTCGACCCACGCTTTAGATCCATTATCTCTCTCATTTTCTAGAACTGACAATCTCCCACTTCATTTTCATATATGTTCAATGGGTTCAATTCAATCGATGGAAACATGTATTCTTGCTGAAAATAAGTACTTCTGCTCTCTACAGGTTCCCAACCTACATTTCAAGGCACCAGAACAAAATGTGATGTTTGATTGCACTAGTCAGATATAACGAATTTATGAATGGAAAACTCGGCCTGCACGTTTTTTTTTATCTACTTCATCCCCTACATTCTTCAGTATTTTGCAACTGGTTCTTCTTGTCTATCTCTGACAGAAATATGGGTGACACCATGTAAAGAACTATTTAAGGAGACTACTGGAAAGACTACTGAAAAGGCCTGTAGATAGGAAACATCTGGACAGGACGATGGAGGAGCAAAAGGGTCAGTTCCAACTCACGGAGTAAAATATAATCAATCTGGAGTCACCTCTATGAAAAGCCAACAGGGAATTTATGTACCCGTCTTTACCCACACTGATTAGCACGAATAAGATATAAGCCAGTAAATGTATAAGAAAAACCAAAAGGGACAGGGAAACAAGTAAGGGCAACCCCCCTAGGAATATATAAGATATTCCCGGAATACGATAAAACGCATACAATATCCTTAATAAAATGATAGATTGTCAGAATAAAAATAAGATTTTACAACGCCGGAGAACAAACAAATCCCGGAAACCAGCGACAAGTAGACTCTTATATTCACTCGAAGATGAGGACGAGCGTAAAGGAATGAATGCAGATAGAAACCACCACGCAGATAGATGATGGAATGAGAAATGAGAAGAAATATGGAGGGTAGATACGGAAAGGAGGGTGGTATAAACGGATTCGAGATATCAGATATCAGGTTGATACTCGAGAAAGACAAAAATTTCAATAATGGGCATGTGAATTGCAAGATTCAGATTCAGATTTGGGTTCAAATCGCTTGTAAAATGACAGGGTTCATGCTCATGCTTTGCTTGCGCGGGTGTTATGCAGAGGTTGGGATGGGGATTATGTATGTATTGTCGTAGACTGTGCTCGTGAAGTAGGGTTGGGATGCTTGGAAGTGTGCGATTTAGACTGTTGGAACAGATCAGGTCATAAATGGGTTTGGGTTGCGGATTAAATTAGAAAATGACGAATCGTTTCTGTTTGGCAGGCTTTTCGATTTCGGCTTCTGGATTTTTCATATCGTTAGCATAATGAGCATGGATAAAAATCTGGTTAGGTTCACTCACCTTGGCCATTACTTGGGTTCTTATCCTTGCGCTCAGCTTTCTTGAGTCGGCCTCCGTTGCGTGTCGCTCCATTGCGACCAGCCACGCCTGGATGTGAACCTTCTGCCGCAGCTCGGATTGTAGCGATGCGATGCTTAGCTCGTTCATCGCCCTGGTCTGCTGCCTTGACATACCACACATTGGCCTCGAGGGGATCACGACGGCAACCAATGCCCATTTCAGTAAAGTAGCCGACAGCATACTGAGCCTTCGCGAGACCAAGATTCGCAGCCCGGAGAGCCCACTCACACGCCTCGTTCTCATCCTTCTCAAGTACAGGCTCCGCACCAACGAGATACCACGCACAAAGCGCCATCATCGCCACGGGATGCCCGTTCTGCGCGGCACTGGTGTAGAAATGGATACTGAGCGCCGGGTCGCGCGGACAATTCAATCTCCCATGCTCGTACGCATCGCCGAGACGATAGCAAGCCTCCACATGGCCCAGCTCCGCGGATTTAGTGAATAGCTGCGCTGCATAAGTAGCATCGGGGAAGACATCTTCTCCGAAGCCCTTCTCGTGCATAATACCGAGCTCATACGGACCGGAGTTATACTGCGTGTCTGCAGACTCAGTTGCGCGCTTCATCCACTTAACACCTTCACGGTACCGCTTGCCCAACCCCATATCGCCAGCAATACAGGCGTTGGCCATGCGCATCATGGCGCCCGGGTGGTTTTTCGACGCTGCCTGACGGTAGAACTGGACTGCGCGGCTGCCGTCGACGCGACATCCCCAGCCGAATTCGTAGCACAGCGCTGTGCGGTAGCAGGCTTCGACGTGGCCGTGTTTGCTGGCTGCCAGGAAGAGCGGGAAGGCCCTGTCGTGGTCTTCGGCGCCTTTGCTGAAGAGGCCGGATGCGTACCCGTCGCCGAGATAGTACTGTGCGAAGGGGAAGCTGCGGTCGGCGAGGCGCTGGAGAATGGATTTTGATTCACGGAGTAGACGGGCGCGCGTGATCGGGCTAGTGTCTTCGAGGTCCACGGCTGGCATCTCGCGCATTGAGTTTACCATAAACACGGCGAATTCGTAGAGCACGGTTGGCTCGTCGGTTTTCTTTACGTTCGCGAGGTACATCTCGAAGGTCTCTTTGTGGCTAAGGAGAGAGGCGTTGTTTCCGACTGAGGCTTGGAGACGCGAGTTGTCGAATTGCGTGGTTGGGCCTGGCTGCGGGTATGATGTATTGAGCAAATCGAGGAATGATGAAGACCTGTTTTCGGGGGTCCCGAACGAGTTCCGTGACGAGGATCGTGCATGTAGATACGGCGATGCGGAGATGTTCCGGCGGTGACCACCGTCTGAGGCCGAGGAGTATGTCGACAGAGGCCGCGAAAGCCTTGAACGTCTAACGGCAAGCTTATCCGTCGAGGCGGATGGGTTATCTCCGGCATTGGGTGCGGGTTTCTTTGTATGTGCCGCAGCCGGCTGTTGCTGGTGGTGGTAGGTCAGAGGCTCGTAGCTGTCTGACGCCTGCGCCACGCTATCCAAGCTTCCCCGCGAAGAGTCGTAGCTCTGACCCTCGCGCTCTAACGAGGAACCGCTCTTTTTCGGGTTTCCGTGTCCATCCTCTTTCTGCGGCTCTACCACCGACCATGAGCCGCTGCTCGCTGGGGTGTGACCGTACGAATGCGAGTGTGTGTAGTGCGGGGCCTGTGTTAGGTCTCGCCGTGGGGGGTCGGCAGGATTCCAGCTTTGCTGCGGCTGCTGTACGGGGCTATCGAGGGCCATATCTGCGAACTCGGGGAGGTCCAATTGCGGTGTGGTGGGCCCACTGTATGCGCCTTCGATGCGCGCGCTCGAGGCATCGGGAATGTCTGCGCTATGCGCGATTTTAACTGGTGAGCGTGGCGAATTCTGAAGGACGGGAGAGGTTTCAGAGTGCGAGGTAGATATTGGTTTGCCGGTGATAATCAAGCTCTGGGGTCGGTTCGGGATGGTCCGTGGTGATTGTGGTGATTGTGATGTGATGAATGAAGGTGAGGATCGGAGGTAAGCTGGTGGGGGAGAAGGCAGGGCCGGGCGGTATCCCGGGGTAGGACTGGCCATGGTGAGGGTATTAAGGAAGGTCGAAAGCGAGAAGTTGATCCATGAAGAAAGGCGACTGATTTAGTACTTTATGGGGGACGTGGAGAAAAGCGAAGATCGCTAGTGGACACGACACTATTAGAGATATTTTCATCCAAGCACGTCAAGGGAAGAGAGGCCAAGCGAGGGGAAGAAAAGGAAATAAAACTAACATACTAGTTCCCGTCAAGTAATACTCTCTCTTTCTTTTCTTTTCTTGTTTTATGTTTTATCCTTTACCCTTTTTTATGTTTCATACGCGCCCTACCTAATATGGTCGAGTGGGGATGAACTATTATTATGTCTCTGCTTCTCTCGTATAACCTAAGAAAGGCCAAGAATCTAAAGAGGATGCCTATCGGGTTTTGATATAGGGCACTCTGAGACATGCCATAGTCTAACGGGTCTAAAGGGTCTAACAGGTCTAACAGCGCATAAGACATGCCTGTCGGCTAGATACTTTGAACGGTCAAATCCCCTCTTTCACTGTGGGGACGGCCCTTAAGTCGCATTTAGTGCCTCATTGTTTTTAGCCCGTCTTTAGTCCGTCTTTAGTCCATCTTTAGTAGTTCAGTAGTGTCCTTAGTGTCCGACCTTTCCGGGGCTCTGTGCGTGGCAGGTGTGGAAAGTGGAAGTACCTGGATCTTATACGGACATTTTCACCCTAACTCCGTACCTGGAACTCAATCAGAAGAGACGGTCAGCTTTTAGTATTGACACCTATTTGAAACAAAGGGCTTGAGCGTAACTGAAATGACGAATAGGTTGTCCTATTTCCTGAGTTCAATTCCCCTCGACTCATATCTATCTGTGAATGTATGCTCCTTGCAGCAGTCAACCACACCGTCAAAGCACAAGCCGCACAGCACTCTCAGATCGTATGACGACATAACCGATGCGGCAACTATATAGTACCAGGCATCCCTCGCAGTATCGAATACTGAGTACTGGGTACCCGTGGACTCGGAGTTAGCTTACTGTACTTCCGTACTACGTCTGGTGACGCGGAGAGATGGATACCGTCAGCATTCCAGTAAGAGCCGAAGAACGTGGCCTGACAAGGATACCGGACTCCACGGTAAAGACCCAGCAAATCCGAAGTCAAGTTGGTTTCTAAATTGGGTTATTGGTTATCGGTTATTGGTTATTGGTTATTTAGAACTGAAAAGGGAAGGAATTGTCTGCAGGATGTGATACGTTTCTTTCCTCGTGGTTCAAGACGATGGAAAAAGATATCTTCGAATTCGAAAATGGTGCATATGCACTATGGGGCCCATGGGCTGGATGGATTCTGGGGGTTGCCGTGATGATCGGCCCGCCAGTGTCGATCATATTGGTCGGATTGGCATTGGAGTCCGGTGTCGATATTGTAGTACAGGGGTACCCTGGATTTTTAGATCGAGACAATACTGATTCTTGACTTGTGTCAAGTCCTATGTACGGAGTACATAATGCGTGCTTGCTATGGTTGGAATCCAGATTGGTTGTCCGAATCCTTGTTTTGTTCAAGTGTTCAAGTATGGGGTGCATTACCTTCTAGACCACACTCGAAACACAATATTGTTCTTTTAGGGGATGAAATAGGGAAGCTTAACTATATCATGTTCATCTCTGTTGTATTAATATCCGTGTAACCAAGTGGCAATTGGCTATTTAAAGCGTGGCAATTAAAAAGAAGACCCCGTGGAGTTTAGCGTCTCTCAAAATAGAAAGAAAATGACCCCGTGATCCGAAGGGAATGCCTTCTTGGCTGTCGGCTGTTGTTTCCCATTATCTTCTGTGATGGATATATTAACATGAACCTTTGGAAGATACCTGGGTAACCATGGAAGAGTTAGCTGATTGGGATTAATTGGGATTAATTGAGATTGCCCCTAGCGACAAAGAAAATCCATTTGTTTTTGTTTTAAAAGTACCTAAAACAAGCCTAACCTTTCCCAGGCTAAGCGTCCCGTCTACATCTTTGTCTCGGAGCCCTTTTCTTTTTCCCTTTTTAAATACATTCGCTATTACTATTACTACTACATTCGCTCCTGTGTTTTAGATCCCTTTCTTGCATTTCTTGCATAGGTGGGGACTTTGTTGATTCTCCACCTCGTTGCACAGGCCGACCGTACCACTTTCGCTGAGAACTCTCCAATTTGCAATCAACTCTAGTTGCCGTTCAATAATAGAGAGATCCAAGAGATCCAACAGATTTGAAAGCGATTCGAACGGAATCACGAGTCCCATAAGTCGCACTATCGAGGACCGGGTCTGCGCATTTGACATGTTTCAGTCGGCAAACCACAGATCCATATCGTGAACAGTCTTCTCCGCACAACCTGCTGCTGATGAGCGGCAAATAACTAAAGTGAGTGCGCCAGCTGAAAATTCAAATTCTAACCAAGTAAACAACCTCCAAGTCCGGATTGACTAACATCAGTCACCTTCGTAGCAGTGAGATGTCTTTGCCGCAGAGGCCAGGCAAGCCCTCACCTCGGCGCGAAGAAGCCCGCGCATTTCGCGAACCCTCCCAGCGTCGTCGACGAGATATCGACTCGGGCGCTTACAGCGACGACCCAACTTCCCCCTCCCACCGACACCGTCGCCGACATTCCAGCCACCGAAGAGCAATGGACACGGACGAGGAGCGCATGGACCGGGGCGGCGGGGTGAGACACAAAAAGCGCATGGTCAAACCAGAGCGCAGGAAAGATGACCGGGAACAACCCAACTATCATTACCGTCAAAAATCAAACCACATGCCCACTTTTCCCTCGGCGACGGGAAACGATCCGTTATTGGACAATAGAGATGGCGAGGCGGAGACGAACAGCTCGCGCAGCATGGATATGAAGTCCAAGGACGGGTTGTACGGTGCGCGGGGTAATGTCAACAAGCCCATGGAGCGGGTTCCTAGCAGACATCGCTCGAAGAAGAAGAAGAGAGGCTCGCGGAGGTCGTCGAAGGGAGCTGCAGATGAACAGAGACGCCTGAAGGCCATCGAGCAGACTGGCCCGCCCGAGATATGGCCCACATATTGTGCAGTGCTCACATTCTTTATCCCGGACTTTGTGCTGAAATGGTTCGGCATGCCACAGAAAGAGCAGCGCAGTGCTTGGCGGGAGAAGATCGGCCTTATCAGTATCATTCTGATGATTGGTGCTTTTGTCGGTTTCCTGACTTTCGGTTTCACGGCTACGGTTTGTAGCTCGCCCCCGGTTCGATTGAAGGTTAATGAAGTCAATTCCAACTACATGATCTTCCACGGAAAGGCCTATGACTTAGCCGGTTCCAAGCACCCTGGTGTCACTGGTATCCCCGCGGGTTCGAATGTTATCTACGACTTGCCGCACAAGTACGGCGGACAGGATGGCAGTTTCTTCTTCCAGCAGGTCAACGGTGCGTGCAAGGGATTGATTACGGCCCAGCCTGATAGCGATATTCCAACAAACTCTGCTGGAGATCTCGGATGGTACTTCCCCTGTGCGCCTTTCAACCAGGATGGTTCGTCTTCGCCGAATTTGACCGTTGCACATTACACGGGCTGGGCTTGCCATACCAGCAAGGCGGCCCGTGAGCCTTTCTACTCGCTGAAGAGTGATGGGGATGTGTACTACACATGGGAGGATACGAAGAACAAGAGTCGCAATCTGGCGATATATTCTGGAAATGTGCTCGATCTCGATCTTCTCGCCTGGTTCGACCGTACTCAGGTGTCATATCCCAAACAATTCGATGAGCTCCGCAAGAATCCAAATGTCCGCGGCGTTGATCTTACCTACTACCTGCAAAGCGGGGAGGAAAAGAAGATCGGCAAGTGCTTGGCGCAGATTACCAAAGTCGGCAGCATCGACACTGACACGGTTGGCTGTATCGCGTCGAAAGTCGTGCTCTACGTGTCCTTAATCTTCATTCTCTCTATCGTGGGTGTCAAATTCGCGTTTGCCCTGCTCTTCCAGTGGTTCCTGGCACCCAGGTTTGCCGCGCAGAGCACGAGTATGTCCTCCGACGCCAGGACTCGCAATCAACAGATTGAAGACTGGTCCAATGATATCTACCGGCCCGCCCCACGAGTCACCGAACCCATCATTACCGATCGCCTCAGCAAACGTGCCAGTTTCCTCCCGACCACTTCCCGTTTCTCGAGCCCGTACAATGTCAACAGCAGCACCGGTAGCAAGCAAAAGCCGATGTATGTCACTATGGCTAGCCAGAACTCGACTTCTCGCCTCATGCCCAGCTCTAACTCCAACCCTGGAACTATGTACAAGTTAAGCCACAGCGGTAGTGGAGGCACTCTCAGCGCTGATAACTCTCGGCATAATCCTGCTGCCAGTCGGACTAGCTTGGTTCCTCCCGGTCAGGGTCAGCAAGATCCGGGTTACGCCACACTATCGACGGATCACGACGGCTTGGGTCCTGCTGGATTCATTCATGAGGCTGTTGTTCCTCAGCCCCCTCCTGAATGGCAGCCATTCGGCTACCCCCTGGCACACAGTCTTTGTCTGATTACTTGCTACTCTGAAGGTGAAGAGGGTATTAGGTCGACTTTGGATTCTATTGCCATGACCGACTACCCGAACAGCCACAAAACGATCCTGGTCATCTGTGATGGTATTATCAAGGGTAAGGGAGAGGAATTCTCCACCCCAGATATCGTGGTGGGTATGCTCAAGGACCCTGTTGTCCCCAAGGACGAGGTTGAGCCGTTCTCATATGTGGCTGTGGCTACTGGCTCCAAGCGACACAACATGGCCAAGGTCTACACTGGATTCTACGACTACGGCGATGCTTCGATCATCCCGGCGGAGAAGCAGCAGCGTGTTCCCATGATGGTGATCGTCAAGTGCGGAACTCCCCAGGAGTCGACCCAGTCAAAGCCTGGTAACCGAGGCAAGCGAGACAGTCAGATTATTCTCATGTCTTTCCTCCAAAAGGTTATGTTCGACGAGCGTATGACAGAACTTGAGTTCGAGATGTTCAATGGCATGTGGAATGTCACAGGCATCGCGCCGGACTTCTACGAGGTTGTTCTCATGGTCGACGCCGATACAAAGGTGTTCCCAGACAGCTTGACACATATGGTCTCGGCCATGGTGAAGGACCCAGAAATCATGGGTCTCTGTGGAGAAACCAAGATCGCAAACAAGACTGACAGTTGGGTAACAATGATCCAGGTATTCGAGTAAGTTCTCCACCGTGTATAGGGTAACCGGCAGAATAACTAATTCCACGACAGGTACTTCATCTCTCACCACCAAGCCAAATCATTCGAATCCGTCTTCGGTGGTGTAACCTGTCTCCCTGGATGTTTCACCATGTACCGAATCAAAGCCCCCAAGGGCGGCCAGAACTACTGGGTGCCTATCCTCGCAAACCCCGACATCGTCGAACACTACTCTGAGAACGTGGTCGACACCCTGCACAAGAAGAACCTGCTCCTTCTCGGCGAAGATCGCTACCTAACCACCCTGATGCTCAAGACCTTCCCGAAACGCAAACAGATCTTCGTCCCGCAAGCCGTCTGCAAAACCGTCGTGCCAGACGCATTCCTAGTCCTGCTCTCCCAGCGCCGTCGCTGGATCAACAGTACCGTCCACAACCTCTTCGAACTGGTCCTCGTGCGCGATCTATGCGGAACCTTCTGCTTCAGCATGCAGTTCGTCATCTTCATCGAACTTATCGGAACCCTCGTCTTACCCGCCGCCATCTCCTTCACCATCTACGTCGTCATTGTCTCCATCGTCAAGAAACCAGTACAGGTCATCCCGCTGGTCCTGCTAGCACTGGTCTTGGGTCTACCCGGTGTTCTGATCGTCGTCACAGCACACAAACTCGTCTACGTGCTCTGGATGCTGATTTACCTCATCTCGCTTCCGGTTTGGAATTTCATCCTGCCTATGTATGCCTTCTGGAAGTTCGATGATTTCAGTTGGGGTGATACCCGTAAGACTGCTGGTGAACAGGATAAGGGACACGGTGATGCAGAGGGTGAGTTTGATAGTACGAAGATCACCATGAAGAGGTGGCGGGATTTCGAAAAAGGTATGTCTTACTCTGTACTCTTGGAATGATTGGATGTTGTGTTGATTCTAATATTCTTGTCAGAACGCCGCCTGCGCAGTGCCTGGTCACAGCCCCATGCTTCGACGGATCCTTATCCATCGCAGTACGAGACATATTCCCATTATTAACGAAAGCGATAGCGATAGCGCTTGTTCTTTTTTCTTTTTATTCTTTGTTGTTTATGTTTCTCCCGGATGCATCTGGTTTCGACGTGATTTATTGTACCATTTACATACCGGCGTTCAAATATTCTTATAATATAGTTCAGAGCGTTGCACGACTGACGAGTTGATTATTTCTTACGTGTGCTCATATGTTACTCCATCCATTCTCGTGTTTTTTCTTTCTCCTCTATCGCGTGTGTCCGAAGCATTTGGCTTGTACAGCGATTTGGACCGGGCGCATTATCCTGTTGATACATACATAGTAGTGAATACATCGTCATACTACTCGACATAGCGTAATTGAAATAGCGTGATGAACCCTGTAAAGCAACATGAACTATCATATATACTTTCTGGCTTTTCACAGCCCCATGCTGTCAGCCCAAGCTGTGCCCAACAGGATCAAAGCGCAAGTCACCGGGCCGGTTGGATCTGCATGTACTCGATGTACTATATAAGTACTTGACGTACTCCCTGCATTATCGACATACAAAATATGCGAGGCTTGAGGCGATCCGTGATCAATAAAGAAGGTGGCTTTGTTTGATTTCATTTAGATTTCATTAGTCTACTTTACATGCTTAATCCCTGAACTATATCTATTCTTCTATATCCTCAAATAATTAATGCACTCGAGAGTGATAAATAGTAGACTTGAATATCAGAGCTGAATATCCCTGTATTCTATGATGTATCATCTTTGGCCAGATGTATGCTTTGTTTTTCTTTTCACCTCCCCGAGATCACCGAAAAGCCGGAGAATGTCAACCCTCACGTTTCTCTCCTCCACGTTCTGACTGCATAAGACAGTATCCGAATCAATATATCCCTTTCTTCCTTTTCTGTTTCCTTGCAGCCCTGGAGGTTCAACTCCCGGAAAAGTCTACCGCGCACTGTCCTATGGGTTCTCCCCCTCTATTTCCCTTTGGATCAGCCCACAGCTATCGGCGTTTCATCCGCCACTAGCCATAACAGAAGCCCATATTACAAACATTTACATTTCTAGAATTTTGATCTCTACTCATCTCCCCGGCTTCTCCTAACTGTCGGTTGAACTCGGCATTTCCGTCTCGCCCGCTTTCCGCTCTCCGCCTTTCCCCTGCTCGCGTCATATCCGCGGGCTTGGAACACTGCAGTGTGGGGTTGAACTCTCCGAGTCAGCATCTGCGAGACACATCGCAGCAAAAAGCCCAGCGTCTGTGTGAATCCAGAAAAGTGTCACTGTAGGTGCACTCTGGCATTCTGATTACTGGACCGTTTTCCTCCGCTTGTGCGACCACCGTTATCTACCATCCCTGCCCATTTGACCCTTTAGGACGTGATCATCCGCCCCGCCTTGCTGCACGGTGCCTGGAATAGGCAACTAACACTCACACTTTGCGGTTGAAGACACATCTTATCGGGGTTTCGAGACAGACGTCCATGGCGGGCGATGCTTCATTCTAGCACCTGTAACTCTGCGAATCGCTCCTCCGATTTCCCTACCCGCTTGCGAGATCCCGCTGCATCGCCGCGTCATGTGTCATGTGATATCGATGGTCCAGCAATTCAACACCGAGTCATGAATCCTCCTCCACATCGTTCTGCTACTGGGCTGTCTGGTCGGGAAGACGATGCGACGGCCTTGAACTCGACTCTCGATTCGGATATATTTTCTTCGGATCGATTTGCTTCGGCGACGGATATGTCTTCCGACATCGATCGCCGTTTACATGACGTGGGCGTTGCGGCTCTTGCTGCTGTGTCCCAGTACCCGCGTGCGGTGGATAATGCGCACGGGGACTCTTTTATGGTGTCGGAAGTTGTCAACGCTGTTACGAGTGCTGGTAGTCCTCCGGATTATCGACATTTGGACTCGGCGGGTTCATTGCCGGGACACAGAGGTCATTTTCAACAATCTACAATGGGAGGTGTCCCTGCGGCCGGACCGGCGTTTGTCTTCGGCGCGAACCCTAGTGGCGACGTGGATATGGAGGCGATTGTCCGCAACTTGATTCACCGCACCGCCGGCCGGCAAAATATCGCCGTCGCTCCAGCTAGTGACATGGAGGATGCTCAGAAGGATATGGTCGGGGATTACGAGTCCGCTACCATGGAAGATAACCCGTCGCCCTCATCGACGTCCGATGATGAGCTTGAGGACTTTCTCCGATTCTATCCAGATGAAGAGGAGTATTACTACCAGCGCAAGGAACGGCCGACGCATGAAGCCGAAATGCCGGACTGCGATCTGGATGATTTTTATAACAGTGTCAGTTATGACGATATTGATGTGGATCCCCAAACTGTCGGGTTGTCTGTTACAGAACCTTTGGGGAACTACACCGACGATCAAATGGAATTCGCTGGACCACACCCCGCATCCATAATCCACACATCCAGTAAGGCGCTATGACTTTTGAGACGAGACCCTAGCTAATTCCCCTCTAGCATACGAGCGCAATTTCAATATTGATGAATTCATCCAGCGCTGGATGGTCTCAATAAACGTTGTACCACGTGGCTTCCATTCTGAAAGTCGAATTCCACCGCAGCTCCGTCCGCTCTCAAAGATGATTAGCTGGAAACCCCCACAGGAGGTTTTTCGGCCATCTGGGTGGAGACGTGATTTTTATGATCTGCAGCAGATCCCATGGACAGAAACCTTACGAGTGACACGATCCGATGCACGAGCCGTGCGCGACGCCTGGTATACTTCGTATCACAACTTGGATTACTCCCACATCAGCCATGCGAAGCGCCTTCCACAAAACGAAACGTTTTTCCGCGAGAGTGCCATGCACACTTCACACAAAGCGTCTATCGAGCACTTCCAACTCCGCAATCTGATGTCGACCCCCGCATCTAATACCGTCCATTTCGCTTCCAGCTCCAAAGTATTTTCCTGGACCCCAACCACCGGCGACGCACGCTGTATAATCGATATGAGCCAACCAGACCCGGAATCAGGCTTCCTTGGCCCCGTCAAAATCTCCACCATGAAAACAGCCCACGGCCTCACAATCGCAGGCGGGTTCTGCGGCGAATACGCCCTACGCAGCACCAGCGGCTCCAACCCCGGCATAAAGGGCCTCGTAACTCCAGACTTCAACGACGGCATCACCAACCACATCGACATAATCCCCAACCGAACAGGCCCCTCCCCAACCGGCGTCTTCGCCTCAAACGACCAACACCTCCGCATCCTCGACACAGAAACAAACATCTTCACCTCCGACCAAGAACTCTCCCAACCAATAAACTGCACCGCCACATCCCCGGATAGCCGTCTCCGCGTCGTAATCGGCGACTCACCAGACGCATGGGTCATAGAATCCGACACAGGCCGTCCAGTCCATCCCCTCCGCGGCCACCGCGACTTCGGCTTCGCCTGCGCCTGGTCCCCAGACATGCGCCACATAGCAACATCCAACCAAGACAAAACAGTCATCATCTGGGACGCGCGCACCTGGCGTCCTCTTGAAACCATCGACTCCGACGTCGCGGGATACCGCTCCCTACGCTTCTCCCCTGTCGGCGGTGGCCCGCGCACTCTCCTCTGTACCGAACCTGCGGATCGGATTTCTATTGTTGATGCGCAGCTCTTCCGATCGAGACAGGTGCATGATTTCTTTGGAGAGATCGGTGGTGCGGATTACGCGCCTGATGGCGCTGAGATCTGGGTTGCGAATACCGATCGTCATTTCGGTGGCTTTATGCAGTATGAGCGTCGACAGTGGGGGCAGCGGGTTGGGTTGACGGATTTGCCGTGCGAGTGGGTTACGGAGGAGGAGTTGGAGGTTGATTCGAGGTGTGTTTTGAGTAAACGGGAGCGTGGGTTGAGGTTTTTGAGGAATTTGTCGGATGAGGAGCATGATGAGTTGATTCTTTGATTTGCTACCTGTTCTGCTTTGATTATTTGATTCGTTTGGTTCTGTGATCTTTGTGCATGTTGTTGCCTCTTATGCTTGATGGGATGACTGTCTTGTTTGTTTGTTTTCTGTCTTTTCTTTTCTTCTGGGTTGGTATGCTTTGCGCCTTTTCATCTGCATCTGATACCCTGGGCTACGGAGTTGGAGGTTTTTTATATTCGTTTCTTTTGTTTTAGAGTATTGGATGTGGATTCATGATGATATATTGTAGGCTCGTCTTGATAATGTGTTCTATTTGGTTCCATTCAACTGGACAGTACAGATGCAATCCAACCAAATTCCGGTTTTCGCTATAGTAGAATTCGACATCTTGACCTGTGGCTAAGATACTGTACTTGTGTCTAGAAGGCAAGATCAACTACCCTGGGCTTTGGCTTCCGCAGAACCCAACCGGAATATAAACCTAGGCCGGGGGCCTCAATTGGGCTACAAACAAGACAAATATACTAAGGAATCCTAACTGGATAATTTATATAATGTTTTGTACTTTCTGTCAAAATATATTTCTATAACTTCAACCCCTAAATATGAACGCCAAGACTTTGTACAAAGTTGGGTTTTGCGACTTGTGGTTCCCGAGCAGAGCAGGTTGTGATGCTTCTCGCGTTATTCTATATTCTAGCCGTTCCCGGGCGATCTTATTCCCCATGTCTTGCTGTGTGTGGGCTCTTATTTCCCGTGTCTTACCGTGCGTGGGCCGCTCCGTGTCTCAGATGGGTTGGGTTGGGTGGTCTCTGTTTCTCCGCGCTCCATACCTCGGCGGGTCGTGTTGCTTCCGAGGCCGATCGTAGGGGCATGGCTTAGTGCGAAAGGTTATCGATAGAGAGAGGGAGAGAGAGACACCTACGGAGTACTCCGTATTAAGGCCTCTTATGCCTAGCCTCGTAGGTCCGCTAGATCGTTGTTGGGATGGCAGGAGAGAGAGGGGGCTAGCACCGTCCTTGCCCATTCGGGCCTAGTGGTACGAAGACCCATAGCGCTCAGGGGGGATTCTTGATGCCGAGTGCCTTATTCAACACCGCTCTAACTATATGTTGTACAATGGTTTACAAGTCCAAAAATGAAGTTTTTGATCCCTATACAAATGGAGATATCTCCATATGCATTGATTTGTATCCCCTAGATAATGAGTACCACGACATCAACCGGACTATTGTCCTGAATATAAACCAGGCCGCTATTAACGCCATCCGTGCCGCTGGCGCCACTAGCGAGTATATCTTCGTCAAAGGTAACGGCTATTCTGGCGTCTGGTCCTGGACCATTACCAACGATAACCTTATGAAGGACGGATTTCTGTTTATAGAAACGGCGTATTCGTATAATCCCGAGTCGTTGTAAATAGCTTCTACTATATCCGAGAAGTTTGGCGGTCTCTAACAGAAATCTGGCCGTATGACAATGTATGGGTATTATACCACGAACATCATGTAATATCTGGTACCAGGCACATCGTACAAAAGGGCATAATACAGTTAGTTATTAATGTCCGCACAGATTGTTGAAATACCGGGGTTTGTCATTTTAGTTAGAGATTCATACATCCGCCATCCCATACCCCGGGGCTGGTTTCAACCGTGTAATCAATCTTAGTATTCGACAGTCTTACCAAGATCCATTAAAAGCTTGTGTAGACCAATGAACTCCACAACAAGGATCCGACAGCCCTAGAGGCCCGGGGATGAAACATAACGCTTAGTCATTACGCCCGGCAAGCCGGCCCCAGGTGGTTCCGATATTAGAGTCTCCGAGCTCTACGTATGGAATGAGGAAGCACCTTTGAGAGAAATACAGGAAGGACTACTAGAGCCGAGAGCATATCGACTTGTGGATCCACTGGCCCTTTCCACTTGGTCAAAGAAGATCAACTCACCAACTCCCTAGACAGGCAAGACTATATTTTTGTAGACTTCATATAAAACCCGCTGTCTCTTCCTTTCGTAGAGTTCTCGTTGATAACCATCTTTCTTTCCTTTCTTTCCAACGGCACTCGGTTTCCTTTCATACCCTCCCGGTGGAATATATATTTCGATTCGCCCTCATTTTCCTCTTCATACCAACATGTCGGATCAAAATTGGCGCCCTGGTAAACGGGTTGCTATCAGCGGGGGTGGGCCTGGAGGCTTGTCGACCGCTCTTGCCTTCATCCAACGGGGATTTGATGTCCGTGTATTTGAGCGGCAATCCGAGTGCAAGCCCATCGGCGGCGCGGTACTGCTCAATCTTCTCGTCATGGCAGTCCTGCGATCGTATGGAATGAGCATTGAGAACATGGGCCCAGCCACCACTACTTCCTTCCAAAACAAGCATGGACTAAAGCGAGTTGACCTCCCATTCAACGAGGAAGTCGAGAGGCGTATGGGAATCAAGGGCTGTCAATACGGGGTCCTTCGTTCATCTCTCATGAAGAAAATGCTTGCCCTTCTCCCGCCGGGTGTTGTACACACCAATCACGAACTTGTCGCCTACACCGAAATCCCAGGCGAGGACGGTATTGAGCTCGAATTCAAGAATGGTCACAAAATTACGGCGGACATTCTCGTTGGAGCCGACGGCATTCGCTCAGCCGTTTCACGACAAGCCTTTGGTGACCCTAACCTTTTTCACGCCGGAGTCCGCGTCTGGATTTCCTGGTGCGAGAAAATTCCGGATATTCCTGATGACTTCGCTGTTGTATCCCACGACTGGAAATCCCAAGTTGGTTACTTTCCTCTACTGCACGAAGGCAAGCCCTGCTTCGAGTGGTGGGTTGTGGAACCATCGTGGGAGGGAAAACCGTTGCCAGAAGATCCGAAGGCATACTTAACGGATCTCCTCAAGGATTGGTCAGGGCCGGTGCCTCGTTTCTTAGAGATTACGGACTTCGACAAACAAGTCTATCAATGGGAAATTTACAACCGTCCATCGCTGAAGAAATGGTCCACTGGACGTGTTGTGTGTGTTGGTGATGCCGTACACCCGGTATCGCCTTACGCTGGCTATGGCTTGGGTATGGCTATTGAGGATGGCTACTTTCTTGCTAAATTCCTTGATAATGTTGACCTACGCAACCTTGCCGCAGTCAGTGCCGGCTTTGAGTTGTACGAGAACCAGCGGGTTGAATATGTCAATCACAACATGGAAGTCGCACGCTTCATGGGCACAATGTTTCACTCGTTGCCTTGGCCAATCGCTAAAATTCGTGACTGGATCTTTGATTATACTCCTTTGCTTGGATATTTTATGAAGAAGGACACTATTCAAAAAGCGGAGGACTATTCAAAGAACATGAAGGAACTTCATGTCAAGACAACTTAGATACAAGGCGTGATTTCGAAGACAGAACTGTTGATTTGTATGGTGTCTTATATTTGCTTGTTGGTTCAATATTGTTGTGGCATCACATGCTGGGTGCCTGGGTGCCTGGGGTAACAGTCCACACCTAGTTAGCTGTTTAGGTAGCTTCATGTTTGTTTTTAGAGAATTCAACCGTTTTCTCCTCTCTGCTGTATCGAATATCATGGTAGTTACATGTTGGCGTACTGCAGCCGGACCTTAAATTTGTAGTCTTTGTCATAATGAAAAAGCCGAACCTTTTGAGATAGCGGCTTGCCCTCACGCTTCGGAGGACACTCATGAAATTCAGCGCCTGCCATACAAGCAAAGGTCAGTAGGTATGAATGAGAACAATGGGTTTATTGAGAATTCTTTAGGTCTCCTCGTTGCTCTCGCATGTATGCTGCTATCATACGTAATTCTCTAACTAACTGAAACTGACAATTTCCGCTATTTTACAATCTATGCGGACTGCCACGCACAAGGGACATCCACCCACATCCAGGAATATATATAGTCGACCTCCCCCTCCCTCCCCCCCTGCTCCTCCAGACTCCAACGCCATGGCACCCCATTTTTTCAACAAACTTTTCAAGCGCAAAAAGAAAGGGCTGGAAGAGCCCAGGTTTACATTGCGAGAATGTTCTCCAAACGCAATAGGAATCTGGGATTCCACCTGTGAGATCAACGGCGATATATTCAATCGATGGAAGCTGCCGATCCAACTAGAGCAACGTCCTCGCAGCCCTGGAGCTCGACAGAAAAGCTCCCAGCAGCAAAGTTCGCTCTTTCGTCTCCCGGCTGAGATCAGGAGGCTGGTATACCTCGAGCTTATGGGCGATCGGCGAGTGCATATTCGGTATTTTTGGAGAAAGCCAACGCCGGAACCGCATAGTGCGCCTCGCTGGAGCTGGTGGCATGCTGTTTGTGACCATTCTGATGGATTTATCGATGATACTGTTCAGGATATCTGTTCAACCTTGGGCCGCGAGGGGTACATGCACACCCCGAGGCCCAAAATTGGCAGCGTGGAGTGGCTGAGATGTTGTCAAATCGGGTAAGTCGGTATCCTTCCACTGCCAGAGCATTGACTTATTATTGTACAGATATGAAGAAGCATTGGAAGTTCTTTATGGGACGAATGTCTTTGTAATGAACGAGGCTATGGACACCCCTTTTCTGATATCAAGGATTTTGGCACCGCGTTGTGCATCTCTTATGACATCTATGGATATCTCGTTTGTTGTTGGCTTCTGGGACCCAGGGCAAGCTGAGGAGGACTGGATGGCAACCTATTACGCGTTCTTTGGGTTATTGTGCTACTTCGAATGCCGCCCTGTGAGGCTCAAGAGCTTTTCTATACCCATGAAAAGGGGAGGGTGTTCCTCAAACCATGGAAAAGACTCTTGGAAGGTCGCGAGTGGACTCGACTCCAGCTTTGCGTTCCGTACAATTGGCACGACTGGTTTCAAGAAATCAAAGGATCGATGCCTGAGCTAGCCAGATTGGAGCTTGTATCTACTTCATGGGCCGACCACTCACTCGCTCCCGCGGACTTGGCATGGTCAACATAAATTTCTATGACTTCCGCGCTCGGTGTATCTATACTCCGATCATATTATAAGAACCAACATCCACCTCCACATGGATGCAGATTCTATGTATTTTGTAGAACCTAGGATATGTAGTACGTAGTGAAGGGAAACGGGGTATCGACGGATAACTTGTGGTGATTTACTTCGTGAACATATTCCATGCATGTACCAAATGTTGTTCGCTCTATTATGACGAGAACTACCAGTAGTGCAACTTCTGCTCAGCTTCGTAGTTCCTTCATTAAAACTCCGAAATATCGCCTAAAACACACTAAAACCACTAAAGGCAGCCAAAAAAACAACTCAAAACCAGTAGTCAATCTCCGAAAACACCCACTTCCAAGCCCGCTGGTTAATGATTGGCCACCTCAGCTCCGATCCACCCCATCCGATCGAACAGCGCATCGCCCAAATCAGTGAGATCAACAAAAAAAGGCCCCGCAACCCCTCCTCGTCCAACCTCAGCTGAAGCTCTTCCATTCCATTCTGTTCTTTGAGTTGTGCTGTTAAATTTATAGCATTTCCATTTCCACTTTCTTCTTAAATCACTCTATCTCTACCTTACTTTCATTCTTCATTACTCCAACCATGTCTTACCGCGATAACCAGCAATACGGCAGTGGCGGCGGTGGCGGCGGCGCTAGCAACAGCTACTACAACAACGACGAGGACTTCTCCGGCCGTAACAACAACAATAACAACAACAACTCCTACGGTGGATCCAGCGGTGGTTACGGCAACTCTAACGAGGGCCGTTCCAACCAGGGCTACGGTAACCAGAACCAAGGCCAGGGCAACTACAACAACCAAAACGAAGGCCAGGGTAACTACGGCGGCCGCCAGGAATCCCACGGTAGTGGAGGCTACGGAAACAACAACAACGACTCCTACGGTGGATCCAGCGGTGGCTACAGCAACCAGAACCAGAGCCAAGGAAACTACGGCGGCCGCCAAGAATCCCACGGTAGTGGAGGCTACGGCAACAACAACAACTCCTCCGGCTACGGCAACAACTCCTCTTCCAACCACCACTCTTCCAACAACAACGATGACGACTTCAGCAGCGCCGCCTCGCACGCACAGGAAAACCACAGCAGCGAGGACAAGTCCCTGTTCAGCACTGCTTTGAACTTCCTCAAGGACCGCAAGAGCTCCGGCGATGACCTCGACGAGCAGCAGGCGGCTAATGCCCACCAGGCCATGTACGGATCTGGTAACTCCAACCAGAATCACGATTCCAACACCATTGGTGCTGGTGCTGCTATGCAGGCTTTGAAGATGTTCTCTGGTGGCAGCAGTGGCAACAGTGGAAGCAGTGATGGTGGTATGGATAAGAATAAGCTTATCGGGCTTGCTATGGCTCAAGCCGGGAAGTTGTTTGATGAGAAGAATGGATCTGGGGGTAATGTGGTATGTTGTTCTTTTCACTTTTTATTAGGGGTTGTGATGGCGATGCTAATAATTGTTTATAGTCCGGTGACAAGCAGTCTGCCGTTAACTCTGCTGCCGAGATGGCGCTTAAGATGTATATGAAGAACCAGGGTGGTGGCTCTAGCGGTGCTGGTGGGCTTATGAGTCTTGCCAGCAAGTTCCTGTAGATGTTTCTCTTTACTCAATAGCTAGGGAAGGTCGGGTCATTTTCATACGCACTCGTATTTTCTCTCTACTCTCTCTCTCTCTCTCTCTCTCTCTTTCGGATCAACAGCAGCGACACCGCGAGTCTAGACTAGTCTTCCGCACGACTCAGTAAAACCCAGACCCAACCTAGACCCAATCTAGTCTAGGTTAGGTATTGGGCATTATCATCATTGCTTTCGTCTCGGCGGAGGTCAGGAACATGCGGCCGACCAAAGCGCTGGCATCCACTTGACTCGTACTGAGTTTGTACCTTTGGCTGCAGCAATACCTTGTCGTTTGTAGCCAACCAAGCCAAAGTGCGTCAGAACATCCATGAATAGGTAGTCAGTTAAACAATACTTTTCTTACGTAAAGTATTATATACCTAGGTACTCCCTAGTTATCCCACATTTTCACAATCTTGCCTTCGCACGGACGTTGCTCTAAAATTCTTCTTATTATTTTTTTATGAACAGGTCTTGAGATGTCGTCCCTCTATTCCGACGGTGCACCACGATGCAGTGTATGTGAAGCTGACTACATAAACGCTAACAGATCGATCGGCAGGGCTAATTTTACACCCGGAGGATATAAGATTCTGGGGCTACCAGAACGATGAATTAGAATTAGTGCTGAAACAACAAACCTATGCTAATGATGATAATCAACTGCAATTCTCTAGGGAATGCTACTGGACGAATGATCTCGAAGAAATAATTGTATACATTCAGTATGAGACTGGGTGGACATTGAGAGGAAAAAAGAGAGGGGAAGAATAATCTATCTGAATTGGTAGATCATGGCCCCATGGGGGGTACCTCGCGTGAGTCGACTACGCCAAGTATTTCAAATTGATGTCTCCAATTCTCCGCAGTCTGAACTGCTGGCATACGAATTAGTGACATTACAGTGGTAACACTTCAACTACCCCCGACGAGCAAGAGAAAAAAATACGCCAAGCGGTGCATATTCTGAAATCCGCCCTGCCCGTTCAGCCTACTAGTACCATGAAATATGCACATACCAGAGCACCAGAGTGTCATGCTGTTGGACTACCTCCCATACATGCATGTTTGCCTGTTTGCTTCATTGATTGTTTGACAGATTGAGCTTTAGTTCAGATGGTTTAGCAGGGTATATAAACCCTGCATCTCTCACTTCTAATTCATTATGATTCTTCTTCTGCTTTCTCCCCACTTTAGTAGTAGTCCTCCAACACATACATTACGTGATTATAACCTAGGGCGCCTTGTTGTACTTCTATCCAGGCCCAATGGAATGAAGAGACTGGTCTCGGACGAAACTGCACCCCCAATTTTTCTTCCAGGGTCATTTATCTTTGAAGGATCGTAGAAGATACTTGTTTGCCTATCAATCATAGGTCTAATAAGGGATGAAGTTAACATTCGAATAAATTCTGTAAACCATAATAATCTACCCATCAGCGGTGGATAAGATAGATGTTGGTTCAAAACTTGATATTTTCAAACTGAGTTCTAGAAACTGGCAAATTTTCTGATGTTGAATCCTTCCAAGTTGCCCAGTAGTTCCGGCGGAAGATGGGCCAAGATATCATCCCAATCCCGATGTCAGCTCAGGTGCTGGTATCAACCTAGCACAAGGCTCCGCCCTCTTTGCCGCCGTGGCACGGGCTGTTACCACAGTCTTGAACCTCTGTCCACTTTCCACCTTTGCACTGGACCTTTTCATAGAAAGAAACATTAGCAAACATGATCTGAGGTTGAAAACTGGATATGTCAACCTACAATACCGCTCCTATCGCAACCACAGTATTGTTTGTTTCCGTTGGAGGATTGGCATGGGCTGTTTGTGCGTCGTTGGTCGGGACCATAAGCGCTTCCACAGCCGTCGCGTGTTTCCAAGACCGAAGCACTAACGGCAGTAGCAGCCATAAGAGTGAAGAGCATAGCGGTGAACTTCATCGTGAAGATGGGGTTGGATATTGTGGTTTGTTTGAGGGTGTTAATTGTTCAGGAAGGCTTGATATTTAGGAGGATGAGTTTCTAGAGGATAATTCGATGTACTTATACTTCTTCGGAACCAAGGCCAAGGCTGCCTGACTATGATACATTGGTTCTTTGGTAGAGGTTACATTGCAGGCAACTGCCCATATAACACGGCCCCCGAGCTAAAAAGGAAACAGCTCATATAACTGTATGCCTTGACTCGAATAGTAGACTATCTACGTTGATCAATCTTGGCGGCTTAGAATACGGATGAGAATTCGTGGGGATCATCCCTATATCCTTGAACCTATGCATATTAGCCTGCACGAGTTATCGGGGCCGAAATGGAAATGTTAGAGGGATATGTAATAGTTTCTGGTGGCTTCGTAAGTTGTATGGAAGGAATTAAAGGGTTGAAGACCGTTTTTTAATACTGTAGAAATGAAACACCGGCAATTTGGATGTCTGCAATTGTATACTACAGTATCTAGATCTTGGTCACTCAGCTCATCGCCTTTCGCTATGCGAAATCGATTTTGCCATCGAGATTATAAACCAGTGCCAAGAATTTCTCCAATTCTTTTTTAAAATGCCCAGGAACTAGAGCCTACTCTACCAATGATAAAAGAAAATGCAACATTGTCAGCCAAAATGGGTCTCATGCCTGATATTGACCAATCGAGGCAGTTTGCTCAGCTTCCAATTTTCCAAGGTGGTCCTGAATATGCCAGGTATTGATGTTCATATCTATTAGTTATACACCGGGTATGTAGATAGCAGCCAGGTACTAGCCCTAGGGGTGTCACACCCATACTATAGATACTCCGGGGCATATTTATCCTTCCTCTCCCTAGACCTTTCTAGTGTCGTGAATCTAAACCATTAAGCTGTGGCTCATGGGGAGGTCGCATTTTAACACCAATGGGCATTAGACCACGTAATGAAAACCCCGAAGTGGCATTTTTAGCTTTTATATCGGGGCGGGAGAACTGCACGCTTAGACCTCCTCACCAGCCCCCGGGGCCAGAGCCTAAAGCCTACTAGGCTTCCTAATACATTGTACTTTTTGCATAACCTATGTTTATACTGTTTGTAGTGCTGCAGCATCGAACCAAGAGTCTAGTGCTTTCTTGGGGGCCTCATGGGCCTCCACTAATAGGCCGTGGGCTTGGTTGGGCTTCGAATGTACCGAGGTAAGGCCCAACTCAGCCGATTGCGGAGGTCTACGCACGCCGCTCCATGTTTGAAAAGACCCTTCGCACAGATTCTTCCATTGTAGGGATGTACCTTTCATTGGTGCTTTTGGTATAAACGGTACAAGTGGTAAATCGTTTCTCAACATCATGAGAATTAAATTCGAAATGCTAAACAATATATTATATTACGTTAGTCGTCATAATGGGAATGGCTCATCTACATCTGCAGGGGCTAAAGTCTCTTGGCAGGACTATAATATGTGCACTTACCCCGCCTAATGGCCCAGGGGCTGAAAGGGATCAGAGGCGAAGTCAACGGGGAGAACGAGGTGAGAAGGACGGAGTAGGTGGTCCATGATCTTGGACCCTCCGCCCGGCCCCTCCCGCCCCTCCGAGGGTCGCTCACGGGTGACCCTCCACGACCCGACCCTCGGATGCATAAATTTCTGCTGGTCAGATATCTGCCCTCTGTACAATCGTACATACCGTGTAATGTAATTGCACCCGCAAAACACACCAACATATCAAGGGGCCATCAGCCAACATTCAATCTATTTAATTTAAAGCATCCAAGATGTGTCGAAGTGCATAGTGCAATGTGAGATTGATTGTTGAGTTGTTGAGAGTTGTAAAAGCTAAGAACGAGACTAAGAAATCCGACACCCCCCACGAATATGGAACCATGGAATAGTCCCCCCATGTTGCTAACCTAGTTATTGAATAGGTTGTTGTAGCGTACGACAGGGTTGCTGGTGAGAGCCGGAGCGTTGACCACATTAGCTGACTTGGCAGCGTTAGTGTTAGTGTTGATATAAGGCTTAAGAGACGCGTGAACGGTAGCGTGAAGGTAGGAAAGAATGTGGCGAGACTGACGAATCTACTCTGGAAGGGAGGGGTCCTCGGGAGCGGGCTGGGCCGTGTAGCCGGTGAGGATCTCGAAAAGATAAGGGTCTCGAGTGTCGAGAGCGCACTTAAGTGCGGTGGACCACGAGGCGAAGTTAGATTCGCCGGTAAGAGTGGGGACGAGCTCTAAGAGCTTTGGCTCCGCGAAGCTAGTTGCTGAAAATATTTTGAGGTATGTTGAATGGAGAGGCATTTGGCCGTGTGGCTAGCGGATTGTGGGGTGCGTCGTAGGAGAGGCACTGACTGTGTGGGTAGCGGATTGTTTTTGTGTGGGATGAAAACTCTGAGCGAGAAGCCCTTAGTTAGCGTATGTTGAGAGTGTTTGTTTGTATATATTTGTGGGGGTGGCCTGGCTGGTGATGTTGATAGTGACGATAGTGATGATGATGGCGGCGTCGATGGAGGGGCCGACGGAGGATGAAGCTGACGATGATGAGGAAGGGTGAATAGAGCTTCCATGGGCTCATAATCTGTTAGGAGAGGTCTATGTGGTGGACGTCGAAGTGCATGGTGCAATGGAGACTGATTGTTGAGTTGTTGAGAGTTGTAGAAGCTAAGAACGAGACTAAGAAATCCGACAAAAGGGTTCATCGCGTTGCGGTAATTGGTGATCACCGGTTACTGCATTGGTAGCATCTATAGGCAGCTGGTCTTCTTCGTCGGTATGGACTGACTGTCCACTGCGCAAGCGACTGATCTTGTTGTTTCTGATTCATATCGATCGCTGCTGAGAATAATTCATTCTCTCTGGAAAGGATAGAGATCCACTCCACATCGGAAAGAGTTCTTGAGATGGTGATCCCATCAAAACTGATAAAGGAATTAGTTTGATGGTCCATCAATTATCGGCGGGTTCATTTTTCACATATGTACATGCCCGGCACTACTTTGTCTTTCGAGTTTAGTGCTCGTGCTGCTTTTTGAAGAACAAACAATCCAGGAAATCAGCGAGGATAAGACTACAGCATACCGTGTAGAGCAAATGTAGCTGTGCGTTGCGCATTACTTTGAACATATTCCTTGTTGGCCGTGGGACGGAGTGCCATCTATTCCCTTTTCACCTTGAGAGCTTGTCTGCCAACCATTAAATTGAAGAATCAACAATGTAATTTCTGTTTCCGTCAGTATACTTCATTAGACTAGATTTGAAAATATGAAGCCTGTAAATGAGAATAGTTCAGGGCTCAAGCATTCGCCAACATTTTCATTTCCAACCAAGCCTTTCGTCTCACCCAATAACCTCATTTTCCAACGATACTACCTTCCCCTCAACTGGATCAGTTCTATTCTAAATATGACGCAACATGTCTCGGCTAATGGTGCCGACGGAGAAACTCCATGCAAGACCATCGATGTCCGCAACAAATACATAGTTGTTCACCAACAATCCAAGCTGTCATTCAAAGTTTGTAGACCAGCGAGGGTCATCCTCGTTGCTGTAGATATCAATAGTATTTCCAATTTCGATCTCCAGATTCCTGAACAGAATGCTGGACTGGGAGGGGCGTGGGTTGAGAACCGCCACCCCGCATGGGACATTCCCACTCTCTGTGGAGCCCCTCTATTCTTTTCAATGTTTACTACTTGGTAGTAATATTATCCAGTATACCTGGGCACCGTACACCAAACGGTCCACGTTTTGTTTCGAGTCCAGAATTTCTTGACTATACCCTGAGTGAATGGTCGACAATTTCCATTTGTGAAAATATGTTCAACAGTATCTCAAGCTTAACCTGTTCCCCAATCAAGTTTTGTGCGTATTGACGACTATGCACGTACCTAACAGGGGTCAAGATATGCCATAGGCACCGAGTTATGCATTAAGCTTATACCTAGTTTTTATGGTATAACTCCCGTCTCAACCGTCAACATAGATTCTGCAGCAATGGGTAGATCAATCCCAATTGAGTTTGGCCTGCACATTTATAGCTCATAGTGTGCTATAGCTACTGCATACACCCTTGTAAATCCAAGCTAAAACAGGTATCAAGTTAGTGCGATCATAATTATGCAGGAAACAGTGTGCACAATTCAAAATCAAAAGGACATGACAAGGTTAAGTTGTTGACTTATATAGTGTTGCAACCCTTTTCTACATTCTTATCGTCGCATCTAGTCCTCTTCGCTCAGAAGAACATTCTCGTAATCCAAGATGCTTCTTCAATCCGCTTCAAGTTTGCTTTATGAACACTACATTTCGGTCATCGGCGCTGTAGTACGCTTACCCCCTCTGTTCTATTAAGTCAGTCTTGCTAGTGTGCTGATATGCTCTGGTTAGATCATACTGGTATTAGTCTCGCAGGCATCCTACCAACTCTTCATCAACCCTCTCAGCAAGTATCCCGGACCAAAGTTCGCAGCTACATCACGTCTACCTCAACTATACCACACCTTCAAGGGTGACCTGGTTGAATGGGTTAGTGAACTACATACCACGTACGGTGATGTCGTCCGCGTCGCGCCAGATGAGCTAAGCTATGCGACTGGCGAGGCGTGGAAGGGAATATATGGCCACGCCTCTGCAGGGAAAAAAACCACGGAGAAGGACCTTCGATTCTACGGTCCAACGTTTTATGGAGCTCCAGATATTATCCGGGCAAATGGACCTGATCACTCCCGCTTTCGTCGGAACTTCTCTCACGCCTTTTCTGATCGGGCGCTTCGAGAACAACAATCTTTGATCTGTGGATATGCGGATTCTTTAGTTGACAATCTCCATAGAACGATCAAGGAGAACCCTAACGCGAAAGTCAATATGGTCCGGATGTTCAATTTGACGACTTTTGATATCATGGGAGATTTGACCTTTGGTGACTCCTTGAATCTGTTAGCTGGAACTGGTAACTTGGGTTGGGTATCCGCGGTTTTTATCAGTATACGAACCAATGCTATGCGCAGACTGGCGCGCTACATCCCTTGGACCACTCGCATTGTTCAGATGCTCATTCCGAAGGAGCTGAAGCAACAAACTCTTGCTCATTACGCGGCGTCCCAGGAGCGTGTTGATAAAAGGATTGACGGCAACCATATACCACAGAAACCTGATATCTGGGGTATCGTCATGAATCAGAAGGAGGATCTTCGTCTCAGTCGCGCGGAGATGTATGCTAATTCCCAGATTTTCATGGTTGCAGGTACTGAGACTACTGCAACTGCACTAAGTGGTTTGCTCTATCATCTCCTAATGACGCCTGAAAAGATGAGCATCATTGTAAAGGAAGTCTGTGGGGCTTTCGAGAAGGATTCTGATATTGAAATGAGAGCTCTGGAACATATGCCGTATCTCAATGCATGCATTGAGGAAGGATTGCGCATCTACCCTCCTGTTCCAGTCGGTATGCCTCGCATCACTCCTGATGAGGGGTTGCTTGTTTGTGGTGAACATGTCCCAGGAAAGGTATTTATTTCTCGCTCCATATTTTCTACGGTTCCTAACATTTGAATGATATATTAGACTGCTCTATCGGTCCATCAATGGGCTACCTATCGCAACCCTCAAAACTTCAGATTGCCAAATCAGTTCATCCCTGAGCGTTGGATTGGCGATGAGTTTGCCACTGATAATAAGGCTGCATTCCAACCATTCTCATTTGGCCCTCGCAACTGTATTGGGAAGAAGTATGTCCTCTACTCACCGGATAGTGGTTTAGTGGTTCTAAGTAGCTAATGATTGAATAGTCTGGCATACCACGAAATGCGACTCATTCTGGCCAAGGTGCTGTATAACTTTGAGATTTCTCTTCTTCCTGGGTCCATCGGTTGGGAAAAACAGAAAACCTTTTTGTTGTGGGAGAAGAACGATTTGATGGTTCAGCTGAAAGCGAGAAAATAGAGGTGCAGGGTACATCTGGCTCTATACATCATCCGACAGGAAGTAGCAACATTGATAGGAACATATATCTGTTTTGCATAGCATAGCACATCCCACAATCTTTTGAGATTCTTCATCTTCCTATCGGAACGTTGTTCGCATTTAGAAATAGTATTTGCCTATCTCAAGCGCCAATACAAACTTCAGTGGAAGATTATGTTTCGTTGCTTAATTGCTCCCTTGGATCTCCGTTGCCAACTAAGCCTTTTACTGGCCTCCGTGCAGGTTGATAACTACTCAATGTATCTTACATGTGTTTTATTTATGCTGTCAGGCGAGGTCAAATTATATTTAATTAAGCATTAAATAAAGCTGGATGATCTTATCTTGTTCTTCGTCTGTGCTTTGACAGAAAGCTGACGTCGTATACCTCGTTCATTGTCCAAGAACTACCCCTCCAACGTGTGGCTTTCAGCCGCAAATGGAGATAGATGCCCGATTCAGCGACATACAGACCAGTCAGACTTCTTTATTTCAAATTGGCTAGCTGTCAGCTTATCCGCCCCCACTAGTGCCTCGTATTGGTGATTCGAGTTCATATTAATAGCTTGTTGCGGGTTGAGGGAAGCTTAATTATTCCTTTCCGGTCATCGCATACTTATTACAGCCTCCCAGTCCTAACTTCCCCTAAATCTCCAACTCGCGCAGCACAAATTATCCAATCTGTTGTATTCAGCTAATTATTCCTGTGGCAACCATGGCAACCCCTGTATGGGCTGATGGGCCATGGCCACTACTTGCAACCCCTTCTAAAACCCAAGACGTGGTAAGAAATAATTTCTAACTCTCTATTTCGAGTACATTTCATTTATTGTTTTCTTAGTCAAAACATGCTTCTATTTACATCGCAAACGAAATGGCCTGCGCCCATAACTGCATGATCCGGGGCCTAAACAGCATCTACCTCCAAACAGAGTGTGTCAAGAAACCTCAAGACATTAAAGATTTTCTGTTTTTCATCAAGTCCTGGGCAGACTGGGTATCCGACCATCATATCCTCGAAGAAAAACAGATGTTTCCCGGTTTTGAGAAAGTCATTGGCACAGCTGGCTTCCTCGACACCAACGTGGAACAACATCATGCATTCGAGCCGCAGCTGAAAACTCTTCTAGAGTATGCCATCCATACTAACCATGTGGATTACGATGCTGCAACGGTCTGTAGAATCATTAAAGAAATGGCCCCCTGTTTCCACCGCCACCTAAGCGACGAAATCGACAGCCTCCTCTCAATGCAGCCTTATAATGGAGCAGCGTTGTTGAAGGTGTACAAGCATTGTGTAGCTGAGGCAACCAAACAAGACAAGGTATGTTGTTACCTATGGGGCCTAGAGTTCAATGAGATAGCCAATGCTGATAAAATCTTCCATCACAGCAAGTGGTCCCTCCTATGGTACTTGGCCTGCGGGACGTCACTTTCGAGAGAGGAAGCCAGTGGCCTTCGCTGCCTCTCATGGCAGCGTGGGTGATATCTTATTTTCTGGCCCGGTGGTATTCTGGTTCATGGCGCTTCCTTCCATGTGACAGCTGGGGAAGGCCTCGCACATTGGCATTTGGACCCGGGGATGAGAACGGAGCAACAATAGGCCAAGAATGAGATATGCGCTTCGTCTTACTTTTTTTTATTATCCTAACTATTGCTGCACGAGACAGAATGGTAGAAATATGCCTAGGGTTCAAATAATTCCAAATAGTTTTAGTATTCCTAGTCTAAAGTGAAAATGGAAATAGTTTGATCTACTCCCACTTAGGCATTAGAGGTAGGGAAGTCTACCCTTGTCTATATAAGCTGTCCTAGGATATACAATGGACCAGTTAAACAGCAGGGGCTCTTATATCGTGTAAACATGTGCACAGCCCGGCTGCGCTCCAAGGTTCTTGAAACGGCACTCTCCGGAACCTCTTTCAAACTCGGGCCCCGCGCGAAGCTTCTTTGTCGTATTCAGTCTGTCAGCCCTAGAGGCGGGGGTCAATTTCACCACATCAGCAAAGTTCAGCTAGCCACGATAATCGTGCATACCCCTCCCTCGCGATGACATATATATATATGGACTAGTATCTCCAGTGGATAATATCCCTTTTCACCACAATCATATCAATAAAAGTCCCACTCACCATGTCACCTTTACCAGTTCTTGCCTGTGGCAGCAGCAACCCGCAAATTTAAACGCTGTCAAACCTCTTTACTTACCCGAGTACGAAAGTAAGGCAAATACCGGTCTTGCTTGAAACCACATGTTAACATCATCCGCACATGTAGTTATACATAACGTCATTAGCAGCACCTCTGGAGCAGTCGAAATACCCGCCTTGCTGAAAGAGCAGGCCCCTCCCATTGCCGAAGAGCCCAATCGTGGCACCATGAACTACTCCAAGCCACCCGTGGCTGTGTTTGCAGTGGCTCTCTATGGCGACGAAGAAATTGATGAGATGCGCCAGGCGTGTCAAGGAATCAGTTCCATTCCTTGGTTGAAGATGGATATGAGTGTGCCTAAACCGCCGCTCGGGCCGGGGTATGCGGAGCATGTCGTGCAGAGAATCAAGGAATGTATGAAGAAGATTGAAGCTGAGGGGAAGTTGGAACAAGATGGTGTCTGGCTTTATTGAAAGACACTTGGGTTCCCTACAGAAATATGTATGCAGTATGACAACGTATGGTGACGTTGTTGGCAGCTTTACGAATAGGGGGGTCGTCAGGTTGTCAGGTGGTAATTTACCAGTTGCTCCTAGTGGGTTATAGTAGGGGGGTTAGTAGGTTGGAGTTACTACTAAGAGGTAGGAATAATAAATTACAGCAAAAAATCTCGTTAGGTTGTTAGGCTTTTTTACAAGTAGGGGTCTAGGAACTAGTTACTAGTTATTACTAGTAAAGTAATTGTTGGAGTGCCTCCCATGCATGCATACACTGCATGTTTGTTGTTTGCCAGACTGAGCCTTTGCTTGGATGTTTCTTTGTTTATGGATGCTTTGTTTGACAGGGGATATAAACCCTGGATTTCTAGTTTCTAATGAACAACGATTCCTCTTCTGCTTTTTCCCCTACGTAGTAGTATCCACTACAGGAGTGATTTTTTAATTTAAATGTATAATTAGTACGAAAATACTACTGTAAAACCCGGTTATAACGATATACTTCAGACAGGCAAAAATTATCGTTATATCCTAGGTGCCATACATTAAATATATATTTCTGGTTTACATACAAATTCAGGCCCCAAAAAAGCTCCTTATATCTCTCTGCTTCTGTCCTCCAATTCTCCTTGCTTCAATTAACCTCTCATGTTTAGAAAGAGCAGTAATTGACTAGGTTTCACCCTATTCTTGCTGCTCTTCATATAACTGAAGGGGTTTTAAAGCCTAAATAGCCTCATTTTATAAAACCTAGGGCTGTGCAACCTCAATATTACTAAGTACAATATTATTATATTTCACCCTCCTCACGATGAAAAGATCAATTCTCTCATGACCAACACTTTATTGACCATCCCTGGAAAATCCTTTTATCTCTCTCATACAGTAGAGTTCAAAAGCAGATTACCCCTTCGACACACACACTTTGTTTCTCGGCCCGTACCCGCTAATGCGTATTAAGATAAGACATGAATAATCCTTTCGACTGTACTTATAATACCGTATCTTACGGGAAACTCTTAATACACTTCTACCTCAGTGCCCCTCCATAACTACCCCGACATCTATCCCTTTCAGCACCACAATCTGAGGACTGCTAAAATCTCTGTACAACATGGCACCGAGGCTAACCCCGCCAAAGACACACTCCATTACCGAACAACATAAACCTCAAGCAAGGAGGAGAATTGTCATGTCCTGTAGCGAATGCCATCGGCGCAAGCAAAAAGTAGGGACCACGAAAGAGCTAAACAAGAAACTTACTAAAGATTGAATAGTGCGACCGCCAGCATCCATGTTGCAACTGCATCAAGCGAGAAGCGCAGGTATTAATACGTGTAAACGCAATATTGCTTTTGGTCTAATTGGCGATCGCAGGATCTTTGCCATTATGACGCTGGACTGAAAGAAGGCCAAGCCACACAAAGCAGTTCTGGTGAGAGTGGTCTCTCGGAAATCAGCTGTAGCGCCAATATGGTGCATCTGTGCCCCCCCGCTAGACCGGGCCCTGAGTGGGCTAGCGAGCTTCAGGACAAGATCCGTGACTTTGGATATTCCAGCCATGGCAATTACAGCTCCATGAGCCTATTACGGACCGCAGAGCTATATGGAGGCCAGGAAAATAGCTTGGTGGACTTCCCTGCCACGAATGAGCCCTCTTTCCGAAACGATGCCGACCGTAAGTATAAAGAATTAGTCCGCCAGCTGCCTTCGCAGGCCTGCGTCCACATCTTGGTCCAAACGTTTTTCTCTGGCATCAATTGGCAGTATGACCTGCTTGACGAGGAATCCTTTAGCGAACGCCTAGAAGCATGGGGAAAGATCTCATACTCTGACCTTCAAGTGAACTTCGGAAGATTGGCGCTCGAAACCCTTGTGTTCCCCGCACTACTGTTTCAAGTCCTTGCACACGCCCTTCTCTTTCACCCTCCTCATGATGAAAAGATCAATTCTCTCATGACCATGGCTGGTATGACCTTCCATGATCTTGGGGCCGAATATAGCGATACAGGCACTGAATTACTCGCACTTCTGGGGAAAAAGAATATCAATGTCGCCATGGTACAAGCAGGTTTGCTACGAGCCTCTTTTTTGAAAAGTAGCGGCAAAGTCGTTGAAGCCTGGCATACGCTTGGGACAACAATCCGCGATGCCCAGGAAATTGGCCTACATACCGGGCGAATTGTATGCGAGCAATCTCCAGTTGAGCCGAAGCGCGAGAGACACAATGCCACTCTTATTGGTCACAAAATTTGGGTGGTCTTGCATATTTGGGACGTTCACATGGCTGTGGTTCTCGGTCGACCGATTGCAACCGATCTCCAAATAGACCGCTTTTCTCACACCATAGAGGACGACGAAAGACGGCGAGACTTATTCTCGCATTGGCAAAGCGAGACTGATCCTCCTCGACCATTTGACATCATCCTCTCCGGCTATAATGTGGCCTATCGATATTTCAAGGACATTCACCAAATGGAGCATAGCGGTGCTAACTCCCAAGACTACCCCACAGTCGAACGTATTCACGCCGCAATCAAAAACAATATACAATTTTTACCTTCTTGGTGCCGTCTAGAAAACCCAGATACGAGGTTTGATCGATTACACGGGTGCCAATGGCTACCCGTTGCCCGAGAAGGCCTGTCCTCGCTCATCCACCTTGTTCTTCTCGCACTTCATCGACCGTTCATATTCTCTGTTGCCAACAGTCGCACAGAAGCCATCAAATCTGGAATAGCCATTCTTCATGCACAGGAACGACTATTTCAACAGTCGGAGCCGCACCAGCGCAAGGTGTTTAATCCGGTCTACGCTTCTTTTGATGCGATTGTTCTCATTGCGGCACTCTGTCTCGTCTTTCCGACTGAGGATCACGAAAGGCGAACAGAATGTATCAATGTTGTTGAACGAGGGATACAAAGGCTACGCATCATTGGTCAATCTAACTCTATGGCAAAGTCAGCACATGGGGTCGTCTGCAGCTTGTACCATCGCCTAAGAGATCGGCTTGGTATCGAAAAAACCGAGGACACTAGGGCATTTTTCAGCAACTCAAAATGGATCCCTCCCAACAGCGGTCCATATTACACTAATGGGGCACCGTTGGAATTCTCTTTTGATACTGTTTTACCTCCGCGCCCAACCCATGACCTGTTCTTCAATCATATTTCAAGTACCCAAGCCCAAGTCCCCCTCATGGATACACCGGACGGTTTGCCCTTAGACCCGCTTACTGTGAGCGTTACAGATAGTTGGAATTTTGAAGGCACCTTCTCAGATGCTAGCTTCTGGGATATGATGAATGAACTTGATCATTGAAATGTACATACATCTTGTCAATTGCACTATTTGATCTCCGCAAACCAGGCCGCAATATCCCCCACATTACGATCAACACAATCCGGCTGGTCATAGTGCTGGAAGTGGGAAACCTCGTTGTTCCAGATCAACTTTTTCCGACTTGTGGGAATGGACTCGAAGTGGCGCTTAGCAGCCGCCGCATTCATACAGTTGTCGCCGTGGATCAGCAGCGCCGGCTTGTTCAGCTTCGCAACGCCAGGAACGGTGGTATAGTCAAAGTGGTCCAAGTCACTCATCACCGCGTACCGGTTCTCAAATCCCTTTAATGTCCACGGCCCATACCAGGACCAAACAACCGGGCCTGGAAGGCCGGCTAGTGACCCGGTATCAGGGTCAGCGGGCGTCGGATCAACCAGCGGTTGATACACCACTTCCCCAGTCTTGTCGTACAATTCACGGGCTTGTTTAGCTCGCTCAAGTCGGGCTTTGTACAGGGCTTCTCCCTGTTCGGGAGTGGGCATTTTCATCGCCGCGATATCCGCGCCAGGCGTCCACGCAACACACCCAGCGCAAATCATATAGATGTCGGTTTCATGGTCTCGATAGTATCCCGAGACTGAGGCCACGCCTGCAACCCGGCCATCGTAGGATGCCACATCCAGGGATTCAGGGCCGCCCTGGCAGATCCCGACTAAGAAGAGCCGGGCTGGATTGACATCGCCGCGTGCCGATAGGTAGTCAAGTCCTGCGACCATGTCCTCATTTTTCATCTTCGGATTTTCCAGTCGTCGGGGTTGGCCGGTGCTTTCGCCAACAGTGCGGGGGTCGAAGATCAATGCGGCGTAGCCTTCATCTGCAAGACGGGTTGCGTATTGCAGCGGCGCTTGTTCTTTCACAAAAGAGTATGGGCCGGTGATAACTACACCGGGTGGGTTCCTGACATTTGTGGGACGAAAAAGGACTCCACTGACAGTCTCTCCATGAGAGAGATATTTGACCTGTTCAGTGGCATATTGACCGTGGGAAGGCATTTCGAATTCGATTCAATGAGAACTGGCTATGAAGTTTGACTGAAAAGCTCTTGGTGTTCTTCAGCAGCCAATTTCGCCAGATTTAAATAACTCAAGGTCATCGGCGTTATGCCACGGCAGAAGGCCCCTCCGATGGTTTACCGTAGGCCCTGCGGCAACTATGACACATTGGATTCAATGGACAACATTACAATTCCCAATTATATTAGCGTTTCTATCTCCGTTTTTAGATATACCTAGTTATCGCCGATAAAAGCGGGTCAGGTTGGAGGCTAACGCCGATGAACCAATCAATAGTAAGTGAGCTGTGGACCTTAAGCAAATGATGACCCCTTCAATTGAACGCCGATATCCGATCCCCAACTTCTGGCAATGTAACTATTCTATGGACTTCTGCCGTGTTGTTAGTCTGATTGCTTTTTCTGGCCCTCCAGCCTGTTTCGAAGAATACGTATCTACAATTGCCTACAAAAGTTCGAAAGTCCCTTCTAGACCACCTTCTCCACCGCCTAACTTTGTCTGACTTTCTGCGCCTGCAGATTACGTGTATCTTATATTGGAATGCGAAGGTTCTAGGTGGCAGAATATTACATAAAATGGGAAGGGGGTTTCAAACTTTCGTTACACCACTGTAGGCTTCAAGGCTAGATTGTTCCCAAGCACCCTCGCCTGAACAGTTTCGGTCTTGTTGAAGCGCTTGGTTAGATCACATTGGGAGCGATCATTGGCTGGCACGAAGACCGCCGTGACCTCGAGCCTGACGCTCTTGTTGCGGCTGAGTCTCAAACGGATTCAATTAGGCGCACAGGGCAAATACCAGGTCTTCCTTCAGCAGAGGCATAGCAACAGCAAACTCAACATGTCCGGTTTTTGAGCGCCAAAATTTTCGATTTCTAAGCCCGGATGACGAAAATGGCTTTGGGCACTCTCTTCTTTTGCGCCAACCACATCGATGCACCATTTAAGAAAGATGTCAAAGCCTTGCTCGGGGTCGTTCTCATAGTGACTCCAATGACGTCTTATAAAACTTTTGAGCTCAGCAAAATACTCTTCAATTGGATGGAGATCTGGCGAATATGGCGGCAGATAAAGCAGTTTCACTCCAGCATCTGCGCACATCTGTACAATCTGCTCTAAATAATGGAAAGACGCATTATTCCGCCATGTGACATCACGTGGTCTCCAACAGCATGCAATAGAGAGGTACATTGCCAATGATAAAATGCAAGAATTGCTCCAAGCCTGGTAATAGATCGCCTAGGTCCCTCAACTCTTCAGCTCCGAACTGCAGGAAATCCACGAACAACAGGAAGCAAAATAGTGTGGTTGAGAAGGGCTCAAGAACTACATCGCTTGCCAAAGTGAAGTGGAAGGCTATTATAAGCTCGGTCGTTGACTCCGTTCAATGACCCACCTCATGGCAGACACCATATCCTGCACATCCGCCGCGGACCGCGGAAGGCCATGCACGACGCTGTGCTCGAAAGATCGTCGCCCCTTAGGGAGACAAAAGCTCTCAGTCAATAATGAGCACCGTCTCAACGCCGGTGGATCATTCTTCGCACGAACATGAAGGGTTGGAAACGGTAAACGCGGCTCGTACAGATCCGGATGCAACGCGCATGGGACCTCCAACGGTTGGCGATCCAGAAAGCTGATACGGGACTTACGGATGACTGGCTCCAGTACATCGATCATCTCGGCCAGGACCTTGGCAGAAGCTTGAGCTGGTCCTGGGAGCTGGGATAGCTGGTCATCTTGACCAGAGCGAAGACGCTGTTCATCTTCTGGAGAGAGGGAGCCGAACACGGATCGGTAGTAGACTGGGTCTGTTGCAATTATTGGTACCGTCGAGCAGAAAATCCCAAATTGGACGGGAAGAGGCCTTTCTGGATATGTGACCATCTGCTCAAGCAGATAAGAGATTAAAACCGAAGCCCCCTGGCTAAAGCCAAAAACCCCATCGAAGGGTCCTTGGTTCTGAAATGCTTCTTCAACCAAAGCATGGGCGGCCCTCATGCTGACGGGGTCGAAGTCTGTCGAGTAGCAGAGGTAGGGGCCAGGAACGGAGGCCGCAGTGCCTATCGTGATTATGGATTTGTTAATGTTTATGCAACATCAGCCAGAAAGTTTATCTACAATGAACTCACCTGGATCGGGTTGACAAATTACTTTCCCTCCCAGAAAATGAAACTCCCAGCTAGGATCACATACTTTTCTCAACCTTGACATGTTGGCCTTCATGAGATCGGGGTTTGTCCCATAGCCATGGAGACAGAGTATCCTCATGTTGTCTGGTTGGGTACTTTTTGGAAGGCAGTATGTATATGGTCCAACCTTCGCCAGTAGCAATGCCAAGTTGAAGAATGGTGACCAGGTAGATAAATATAAGTAGCCGGTGAATGCCGCTGAGTGATCCACCGTCTGCCCTACGGGATCATCTCAAGAATAGATCGCTGGCGTGGTGATGACTTCGAAAAAGTGTATACATCCTCCAATTAGACTTCTTCGAGGATAGTAGGGGGTTCTGTCCAGTGATTAAGTTTTAAGATCTGTGTAACAACCCTACATAAGGCTGGGAGGAGCTGAATTGTGGGCTGGCAGTAAGGGATATGTATGACCTATAGGCGATGGTTTCCGGTGTCTTCAAACGTATTATGCAGATCGCTCTCGCAACTTCGGACCCGATATTACAACTCATTTTATATACCTAATATTGTCATTTAACTCACCAGGATTCATTAGTCCACAGGATTTGATAGGAACAACAAGATGCCTAGTCCTCTGTAAACTGAATATGCGTGAAAGAAATATCACCCGACCTCAACGGATCAGGGGCAGTTGACCAGTGAAATCAAACAGAATTTGTAGGGAAAATACCGAATTAGACAATAATCGAGGCAATAAATGCACGCCACACGTTAGCCCAGAGTTTAGGGCCCACCTATATAGAAGAAATGGCGGTCTGGGGATCAGCCCTAAGCTACTTCTTCACTTTTTGGAGCAGCATGAGTTTCAAGAACGCTTTGGCTGAGTCGAGGGTGGAGAATAAGTATACAAATCAAATAGAATCCCAACCTGAGAGGCCCATCTCTAGCCAAGTGATCTGCAACAAAAAAAATTTGATATCATCCAACTCCACACCTGTGCCACTAAAACCACCAAGTCAGCCCAGCCTTTTCAACTACCTAGATGTGGTGTAACTAAATCATATTCACAACCCACTTTCACAGTTCTAGGTCCCTCGACTCAATCGGAAACAGTATATTTTGTATCCAAAAAGTGACTTGATGGTCTGAAGTTGGCAATGGCTGTCCTCAACCCGTGCACTTCACATGGTGGGACAGCAAATTGATAGCACCATTTGAATGTGCCTAAACTCCGCCATGGAGAAGTTCGGTGCAGACTTTGCCAATATTAACTTCGAACTGGTTTGCTCCCCCACGGTGATCATCGATGACTTTTAACAAGTACTATACAATATCTTCAATTATAGTCAAAGAACGAACATTTTCAGTATAATCATCCCGAGAAACCGATCCTCTCCGACTTAGGTCAAATCCCCCATACCCCTCCCTTTCTACCTTTAAGTAGTCGCGTCCACATGAAAAGAATGGTTCCCCCTATCAACATAATGGCACTGAAAAGTTGTGCTTTCCAGAATACTGCGTGCTCCAAGTCCAACAACGCCCCCGCAATAGGGTTACCAATAAGGAACCCTGTACCCGCAAAGGTAAAAGACATTCCCATTCGGGTGCCGATGATGCTGACATTTGGGGTCAGCCGCGCCACAACCGTAGGTGGTATTGAGACAATTGCTCCTGAACTGAATCCATAGAGACAGGCAAAGACAATCGCACCAGCTTCGTTCTGTATACCGATCCATACAAAGGCTAGGATCGAGGCAATTAAGCCGATTGGAACGAGGGTATTAAGGCATCCAATGCGGTCTCCGAGAAAACCAGGCACAATGCGCCCAAAGACAGAGGCGGAATTTAGAATAGCGATACTGTAAAACCCAATATCGGCATCGGAGTGGAGGAAGGAGGTAAAGTAAGTTGGGAGGTAGAAGAACGCGAAGTATAATCCCACGAAGGAAAAGAAGAGCCCACAATTGAAAATCAAATAGGGGGTTTCGAAGAACGCAGACTTTATATCAATCCGTGATATAGTCTTCTTGGAAGGCGAAGGGCGCATCTTCATCACAGTTAATGAGAAAGATAGTCCGGCTAGGACAACGAAGGCAATAATGCGAGTTGTCCAGTCAAATCCAACAGGTTCAATCAGCTTGTGAAACATGATAGGGTAGATCACAGCTCCTATAGACCATTAGCGTCTTTCTATCATTAGTTGAAAACAAGAGCATTTACCGATACTACCACCGGAAGCAGTGACGCCTGTTGCTATCGCGCGCCGCGAGGTGAAGTAGGTGGCCACAATAGCAATACTCGGAAGAAACAAAAAGGCGCAGCCAATTCCCACTACCACGCCGTGGGCCAGAAAGACTTGGTAGTATTTCGTTGACAAGGAAGTCATCATCAAACCAAATACTACAAGGAATGAGCCTATTGCAATGAGGCTTTTGAGATAGCCCTTATCGAAAATAGGGCCAACAATAACTCCCACGAGAAAGAGAAGGAATCCTTGCATGGTGCCAATCCAAGAAATGGAGGATGGCGAGTGGCTAGGGAGGAGAGTTTCTTCATAGTAGCTTTGGAATACGCCAAAGGTATTCACCACTCCCCTACACATTAAAGTGTGAGAGAAAGCAGCAATATTGGATCAGAGGCACCATGACTGAGCTTACCAAGAATTAAAGAACAGAAAGAATGCCCCCGCTACCTGAAGCCAGGCAACAACTCCTCCGTTTGGTGGTGGGGAAGGGGTTATCGGTTGTTCTAGTGCGCGTTCCTGGGCTTCATATGCTTCAGGCCCAGCTACAGGCGCCAGTGACGGCGGTTCTAGGGGTAACCCTTCTTTGTCAGACTGGACTGACATAGTCATGACAGTTCCAATCCGACCTATTTGATAAGATTGAAACCGAGCTCAGAATTGCGATTTCCAACAAAGACAGGACCGAGTTGGCACGCGAAAAGACACAAGGTATGAATGAGAGAGAGAGAGAGGAAGAGGGAGAGCGAAAGAGAGATATAAGATATCTGTAGGTATTAAGAATAGCACTACTGCTGCTGTTAGGAGAAACCACATCTTAGAGAGATATGATTTAAAATTAAATGGAACACCACCGATCTAATCCTTTCCTTTGCAGCATGCAGGTCGGTTATTCTTGTTTGCAGGATCGTCACATTCCACAGAACTCGATGAATATTCGATACAACATAAATCTAGCATGTGCATGATTGAGGTAGTACTTGTAAATTATAATTTAACGGCTTTCTTATGCAACGTCGCTGATCCCATAGGGCTAGCCTGCTTTACCAGTTTTAGCATCTAGCATAAGTAGGTCAATCACTTGGTTATCATTATTTAACCAAGCTAATAATTTGATGTTGTGGCAAATATTTCCCCTAGAGTTGCAGTTTTAAGGGTTCTTTCTCTCTCTACCTAATATTTCAGAAAATGCAAGGTCTCAGAGAAATCATCTTCAGATACATGTGATATAGAGAATAGTATTGGACTGGTGGACATATCGTGATCGGTTTCAAGTCCCTTGCTTTCTGGCGTGTTACCCATGAGATGAAGAATGCTGCCGATCTCCCAGTATCGGAGGATACTGCAGTTTGAATCAGTTGATATCGCCACCAATGACTCGAACAATAGAGGTATGCTCTATCATAGGGCAATGCATGAGTCAGTGAGTCAACCAACCAATTATCTTTCCTGGGAGAGCGCGTCACTAGGCTACCTAGTAGGTCTTGGTCGGCGGAAACAATTATAGGTAAGGAAGTGGAGTTAGTAGACCCGAATGGATCTTCTGATATTGTAGACTGAGATTTGAATAGCATCCAGAATAACATAACAACTTCCCGTATGATTTTGATTCACGCGAAACGGTATATATTGAACTCGGGTGTACTGTAGCATGTAATGACAATGGGAGAAGAAAAAAAAACAATGACTCGCTGACCTGCACATGCACATGCCATGGTCCCTCACAAGCGAAAACAAACGCAAAAGGTCAACGCTAAGCGCAGAAATGTCCAACACCGCGACCGACCATAAACAATGCACTTCTCAACTCTACCACTCATCGTCGTCATCGTGTTTGCCTTGCATCGCGCTTTGTCGTGCCCGCAATGCCTCGGCCAAACCACCTGCCAGGCTGGCATTCGATGCACTGTTGGGCGTGCCGCGGCCGCTGGCGCCTGATGAGTCGCCTGATTGCATGCTCACGGCGCTATCCCGGGGAGCGGGCGGGGGCGCGGGTTTGCGTCCGGCCATGTTGGGTCGCTTGGCTGGGGGAGCGGGTGGGGCGGGCTTGGTCTTGGCAGCTGCAGCGGCTCCAGCGCCGTTTGGAATAGGGCTGGGGGTTGCGCGGGGTGCCATGGGAGGTGGGGGTGGAATGGGCTTCGGCGCTGGAGCGACGGCTACTTCTTCAAGGTAGGATTCGGGGGTCCATCCTTGGGCCGATGTTGTTGTGTTCTTACACAGCCACCATCCTAGGACAAGTTAGTTATGATCGAAACGGGGTATGTTATGGGTACGTACCATTTCCTTCCTTGGATACAATCTCCACAATTTCGCCCTTAATGATAGAAAGCTCATTGGCCCGGTCGCTATTGTAGTCATACTTGACCTTTGCGGCGGGCTTTCTTGAGGCTGGAGGAGGTGCCGCAGGGGGAGGTGGAGGAGGAGCTCTCGCGGAGCCAGAAGACCTCACAGAGCTATAAGACTCGTTACGAGAGTGTGCAGCGGCAGCAGCAGCCACAGGCTGAGGCACGATGCGAGGTTGAGGCACGACGCGCGGCTGGGCAGCAGGCTGCGGTACCGCGGCAGGCTGTGGGGTAGACTGGGGCAGAGGCTGAGCGGCAGGGACAGGTCGGCGAGCAGCCTGAGACAATTTCGAAGGGCCGCCACCGGGACCACCCGGACGAAGAAGCTTGCCCTTGGTAACCGGGCGAGCAGCAACTGCCTTCGCCCTTGGAGTGGGTTTTGAGACAGAGTTAGGGGGCTCACCGGCACTAGTATGAATTGTGCTGCTTTTGTAGCTGTCAACGTTTCCAGCAGCTGGATCTTTGACTGCCTTGACGGTCGCTAGCTTGCCAGGCTTCTTATGGTATTCAATGGTTTCTCCAATCTTCAAAGTGAGGGAGCCACGTAGGACGGTGGTGAGATGAGTAAAGAACTCGGTTTTGAAGATGCAGTTGATTAGCGGGTCAGGTTCTTGGGCCCCAATAACCAGCGAGAACCAGTCGTCCTTCAGATTCGAGGTGCTGACACTCTTGATGGCTCCAACCGGAACGGTTCGTTCCGCTGAAATGACAAGCTGGTTGTTTTCGATACTCTGTGCAACAATATAGACATGTCGACTCGTAAGGACAAGGATCCGGGGAACAGGTTTGCTAGAACGACCGAACTTAGACACCAAAAGCTCGGCGCGGCAAGAGAAAATAACATCATCTGAACCGCTGATGCCTGCACCGTTGCGGATCATTTCACCAGGACCACCGGTATTCCCAACACCGAGATAATCGCCCAGGAAGCGACGAGAACCGAGAAGACTCATTCTCCGGCGTTCCTTGCGACCCTGGAGCACCTGGTGTCCCTGATCACGAACCTTGATGATTTCGAGTCCACCAGTCATGCGGCGCCAGAAGCGCTGAATACGGATCGCACATTCGATGCGGTAACGGAGGTAGTTTCTCCAGGCACGTTGAATGCGGATGGCCATGTTGTGCCAGTATTTGTCTCGCATGGCTTCCAATGCGAATAGTGTCTCAGGTGTCTTGACGAAAACCTTTGTGATACCCATCTGATACTCCTCAGTAGGGATCCGGGTATCCTTCAAGATTTGCTTCGCACCGGATTCCACGTCACCCGTCCATGTGTAGTCGCCGGCATATGAAGTCTTCGGGGACAAGAGGTAGAATCGCTCGGTGAACTTGTCGAAGGTCTGACGGTAGGCAAAGCCAGCACGTCGAATTCGGACGTTCTCCTGGAGACCCAGGTACTTGATCTGGTGCAGGACATTGCCGTGGTTGTACTCCCTGGGGGCCTTGTTATCGTTTGGTTTGATGGTACGAATATAAGATGGCTGCGCCTTCATAAGCGTAGCCACAAGGTCATTCGCGGATGCTTTGATCTTGTCACCGGCAGTGGGTGGGCGACGCTTGTCATCCTGGTTGACCTGGTTGGGGAATAGTGAGTGCACGAATTCGTTGCTGCTAGATTGGGCAAGGTTCAACAGGTCCTTCAACAGCTGATCCTTGTTTTTATCTGTCATTCCCTCCACGGCGTAACTGACATCACCAGCATAGTGCTTGATGATGAACTGACCCTGGCGACCTTCGAAGTTGGGGTTCTGGGACAGGAAGTTAAGCCTGCCAACGAAAGTCTGATCGGCCGCACCGGAATCAGCGTGAGCAGTTGCACAGGCATCGTTCAACGCGGCAAAGACACCAGGGGGGCGCTTGTCCTCGATCAACGAGCACACCACCTTGTTGTCAAAGTATTCAATAGGAGTCCACTTGATCTGTTCGCGGGCATATTCATCTTGCTCTGCCTTGAGAGTCAATTGAATGAAAATCTGCTGCAGCTTTTCGTTGACATAGTTAATACACAGCTGCTCGAAAGAGTTCTTATCGAAGATTTCGAATCCGTAAATATCCAAGATACCAATCGAATTGGTGATAGAACCGCGAGCAGTCAGTGACTGGTTGACGCGCTCCACAATCCAATCGAACAGATTGAAGTAAATTCCCTTGGCCAAAGCGTCCCGAACGGCGGAAGCTTGGACCCTGTTCAGCGGCACTTCATATACGGAGCCCCTGCGTCCTCCTCGGGCAGTCTCCATCAGACGAATAGTCAAAGCTTTGTTCACTTGAGCGGAATCCACCTCCAGCAGGTAGGCGACGAAATCAACAACTGACTGGTCGCTAATAATAGCATTGCCAGAATCGTCTTCGCTGAATTGAACATTTCCAATCCATAGAATAGCTGCCAACATGCGGAACACATTGTCCTGCTCCGCATCGCTCATTCCAATCACCCTCATCGCATCCAGTGTATCCTTGAACTCGGCAACATCGTCGATTCCTGGCACATCGAAACACTTGGAACGGCTCGTATAGAGGTAAGACTGGGGTTGCTGAAGACCGAAACTGTCGCGGTATTTCTGTGGGGCACCCTTTGTGAGTTGGTAGAAGATGTGGAAATTTCGCTCATTCGTAATTTGTCCCACAACTCGCGACTTCTCCAGCAGATAATTCGTAATGTTGGCTCCCACCGGCTCACCGTTGGCATTGAACTCCAATTCTAGGTATTTTCCGAATCGGGACGAGTTGTTGTTGCGCAGCGTCTTCGCATTACCGAATGACTCCAGCAACGGGTTCGTGGCCAATACCATGTCTTTGGTCTGCTGAATAGATGAATCACCACCACCGGATACACTGGCGATGTATTGCATAATTCGCTTCGCGGCCTCGGTCTTTCCCGCACCAGACTCTCCTGAAATGATGACACACTGGTTGTCCTTGTAGGATTTCATATTGTAGTATGCGGACTCGGCGACTCCGAATACATGGGGAGGAACCTCGAGGCGGTTCTTGCCGCGATACGAATCGAGGACAATATCTGTGTAGATACCCACTGTAATGATCGCAAGTCTGTTAGCAAACAGAAAACCAAATCCTCTTCGCGGAGCAACTCACAGTCTCGGAAAGGGTTGACGGAGACCAACACATGGCCAATATAAGTCTAATAGTCTTCCGTTAGCCTGTACTCGTGTTCGCGCACAACCCCGCAGTCCGCGTGCGAGAGTGAACCCTTACATAAATCTCGTCGTGCTCGAACCGGAGCTTCAGATTGTCGTTGATGGCCTCGTTGGAGATCTTGCTGAGCAGCGTAAGATCTGACACACCGATTTCCTTCTTCTTGCTGCTTTCGAAGGCGGCCTTCCTGACCTGCGGCTTTCCCCCCGCTTGCCGGCCATCGCCAACATCTGCGACTGCTTTGGAGCGCCCAAAGCGGCTCTTCTTTTCGCCGCCAACGGGGCGTCGTGACTGACCCTATACCACAACCACAGGGTCAGTTTGGTTCTTATCTGGTCATTGCGCAAGTAGGCCACCTACCATCTTGTGTCAACCTCTCGGGGGATCTCGCTCCCAGGCGACAAATGTGAAATCTGACCTGTCAACCGAATGGAGGAATTCTAGTGACAGGGACAAGTTATGAGTTGCGAATTGAGAGTGAATAGGAAATAGTCTAGAACCAATTCTAGGTAATTGGTAAGAGGGAAGTGACTGGGCGGACTTACGTACAGCAAGTCAAACCGAAGCAAACAGCTGCGCCACAACTCCCTTTCTGGTTCCGTTGCTGCCTTAGGGGGCGAATTAGACATCAATTTACCCGGTTACTAAGAAATGATCTATTTGGATACCTAGGTATGTTCCAAGGTTCTTATTGCTCAGTTTCATTTTTGTTCCGTGGCAATTCTTTTTTCTACCGAACCTTCTTGGCCAGCCACGCGTCAGGGCTTGTGGCTCGTGCGGTTAAGAATAGATGCACTGACGTCATTGGGCATATATCCCTGGGGACAAATATACTCCTGCCTAACCGCGATTTCCATTGACCTTAGGTAGGCCATCGGAGATTACGTGAAGCCATGGAATCGTATATGGATTGTACTCTCCATTCGGTATGGAGTTTCGCTGTTCATTGTTTAACTGTAGAAGAACTGATTCTGAGAGGGCGAACCGAGGCTACTTACCTAGGTTGGTAGCTATATAACTATATAACATCTGAAAGACAAGACATCTATGGCTGCAAACATCATATGCAATGATCTTATTTGCGGTAAATAGTGGGTTCTTACGGGGTTCTGAATGAACTCATGAGTGATACCGAAAATTAGTGTTATATAGACACAAAGGGTACATATATATACTACGAAGAAAAGCGAAATCAAGGACAAAGACTTGAAGGTCATGATGTGACAGCGATATCAGGGGTAAACTTGTAGATGACCAAGGGTTATATTGATATCCACGTTTAAAGTAAGACTCCCAACATCAGCAGTTATACTCTTCGGCAAGACTATGAAGCAAGAAACCGACTAAATTAGTGTCGCCCCTAAAGTAAAAGGTTGGACCTTTCGGTCCCCGTGCAGCAGAACAGACATTCAGTGGGAAAGAGCACCGACAAAGCCGATGGAAGGATATGAAGATGTAGATTAGTTAGACGGTAATCATACATGTTTGATCATGAAAAAGAACCACCGCTCATTCATAGAATATGGTGTTGACTCTCCTGGGTGCAAATCCCTTTGATCGAGGAAATTCCCTGTCGAAAAAGCGACTGGTCTTCTGGAATGCATGTACCTAGCGCTTCACTTTTTGGGCGGGGCCGAAAACGAAAATCTCGAAGGCGGAAACGATGTAGGCGCAGGCGCAGGCACAGGCGATTTAGGCCACAGTAGTTTATCTCCAGAGGTGTTGACTGGAATCTAATCGCGGTAAATGAGCAAATGACCAATACCACGTAAGCCTTGTGATTCAACTATAACTCACCGGGTTTGCGCGCGAGACACTCTTCATGTAAGCACCTATGCAATCCAGGAGGTAGGATGCGTCAGACACAACAAGTACAGGGGGCGGATCTGTGAAGCCCAATGAAAGGCAGTGGTGTAGCGCACCAAGAGACTGCACTGCCTCGATCTGTTCGTTGCCGGATGATCTCGCATCCATTAGGTACACAATCACCCCCAATGAGTTCTTGTTGGCTTCAGTAAACTTCTGGATTGCAGTTGCAGTTTGATGTCTCGTGGTTACGTTCAGCCGACTCGGCGTTAACAAAAGCACATTGAGCTTGATGGAGTGTATCTGGTGAAGGATGTCGAAGGTTGACAGGGTGCGGTTCTGGTAGATGAGCTCGAAGCTGAAGTCGGCATCTCGGGCAGCCCACAGAGCTTGAAGGAGGGTTAACATTTGGACCTTTTCCAAGGGAGTCAAGGGAACTCACAACTAAAGTCTGTTTTCGGGGGCCCTAGTGAAGCTAGAGGATATGGTCAGCTCCAAGTGTTGAGTAAATAGATAATGGATAAGAATAGTGTACCTTCTTTCATTGTCCCCAGTGCAGTGAGAGTGGTAGACAGCCTGGCCCATTCATCGCGTTTCCGAAGCTCTGGATTGTATTCACCCCGAAGACCAAGCGTTGGCGGAGGCGTAGTTGTAGTCATTCCGGCTGTGGACATGAAGCTAGATTGTGAACTGTCACTATCTGTCGTTTGAGGAGCTAGCGTAGATATGGGGATAAATGGAACTGATGAATTGAGCGGGCTTGCAACGGAGCGAGGAGAGGGAGGCCCGTTGCCAGAAGGAACAGATTGAGCACCCATAGCAAAGAGGAAAATAATGCAACCAAGCGATTGAAAAGAGAAGCGTTAGGTGCAAAGGGTTGATGAAAGACAGAAGAATCAAAGAGAAGAGTTGTTGCCTCTATGGACGTGATGTGTGTATGTACATTTCAGGGAAGGAGCGGGCAGAATATCAACAAGTAACTCCGCCTTGTAACCCCTACCCTCAAAAGCCAAACAGCTCCTTGTGATCTTTCTAGTGGCCTGTTCAATGGGGTATCTTGATCGAATGTAAAAGCAAATGCACGCCTAACCTTATATAATAGGATATCGCTAGGTATGATACGAATATCAATCGAAATCAGCAATCACGAGCTTTTCGATGCAGATGATGGTGTCTGACTAGCCAATGTAGTAGACTGGTCCGGGGTTTCGGTTGTCGGTGCAGCCTTTTCTGTTGTGGGCTGGGTATTAAGCACAGACTCGGTCGTCGTCTCAGCACTTTGACCAAAAGAAATGTACGAGGAAATGCGTGAGAGCCACCCCTGTGGGACCTCCGGCGTAACCGACTCTGCAGGTTGTTCATAGATCTCAGGAGACAGAATCCTCTTTTCAGACAACTTGGGCAAGTCGCTGTGCTTTGCTCTTAGCTGGAGTAGCTCCTTTTCGAGTGCCACCAGAGCTTCACGAGCCGCCTGTTCGGATTGCTCCAAATCCGCCAATCTTCCCTCCACACCTTCTCGCCGTGTGCTTTCCTTATTCCGTGACCGCCATGACTCAAAAAGGATCAGGCCTCCAGCAACAAGGAAGAGGAAGGATTCGGAGATGAAGTTGGCACCGGACTCAATAGCTTTAGACTCGGAAAGGGGACGGATACGAATGTGATGGGGCTTGGCTGCTTCTTCTGCAGCAGCCTTGGCCTTGGCCTCTGCGTCCTCCGCGGCTTTCGTGTCGGCCGCGTTTCGAACGGTAGGGATTGTAGGCTTGTGTTTTCGAGCTTCGGCGGCGGCGGCGGCTTGACGTTGTGAGGCAGCAGTATCGCGGATAGAGCCTAGTCGGAGACGCATATCGAATCGGTGAAGAGCTTGGGCCATAGAGACGCAGATCTTGCGAAAGCGTTCATGTTCGCGGGCCTGGGCTTTGATTTGAGACTGTGTGGGTCAGCCTATGGGTTTGGCAGGGTTGAGCTCGAGATGCAAGCTTACAGCGATGGGCTTGGACAGAGTCCGGATTGCCAAGGAGGAGAGCTTCAGTGTTAACGACATGGCTGGAGAATTCAGAGAGTAAGCATATGAAGCTTGAGTCACTTTCTTACCTCCGCGGTACCCTGGGCAGCGCACGTTGATTACTCAGCACCATCTTCCGCCTAAGGGGTACCCGTGGACCAGCGACCATAGCTTATTTACAACGTTTGCTTGGCAGTAACAATCCCAGTTGCTGAAGATTCGTAGAATTTGATGTAATTACACGTTGGACTATGGGATCTATACACATTAAAAAAATTCGGACCACTATTTGCCCTCCCACACTTCAAGGTGAGAGAGAAACAAAAGCGTTGAACTCACGGAAACCATGCGGTACATCTTGGTCTATAACGAGAGATCAACTAGGTATATTCCACACAGATTTCGTTGGAGAAAGGTTCAGCATGAAGATAGCACCTGAGCAATGGATATGATTCCATATACTGTGCTGAGTACCAGTGGGGATAGTTATGTCCAAAGACGGAGTACGTCCGGGGCACACACAGGGCTAGCCTTGTTCTTGTTCCAGTAAATGGTGAAACCCACATGTGGAATTGAGACAGCTCGGAGACTTGCCGAGTATGTGTATGTTGTACGGAGTACGGAGTAAATATAGCATTATTTTATTGCATGTTCCCTTTCCGATACATATTGCTTTTCCGTTCAAATTGCGACATTCTGCAATCAATAATAAGCCAATCACCTCATGCATGTTATCTCAATTTAGCCCGTTCCCCTCGAGACCCGCCAACATCAAGTTTTTGGCGGGATGTCTCTCTTTAATATAATTCTCGTTACGCAAAAGCTTGGGTTTAACCCACCTAGGCAGATAAGCAAAAAATTAGTCTTCCCTCATCGACCAGTCAAATGGTGTGATTAGCCTACTTGCCGCTCTCTAGCGTGGAAATATTTTCTGTTTGAAAGACTTTGTTTCCTGCAACGACGCCATGGCAGGGGTATTCGAGGGCCAAGAGAGTTCTACCAAGACTGGGAGTCGGTACATCGTCCAAGATGTTCACGATGTAGAAGATCAACACTTCACACCACAGTCGGGTCCATCGAGCGCTGCCATCGTCGACGATGGGCAGATCGTTACCCAGTATGAACGCCAAAGTTTGATCCGGGGTCTGGGGCAACGCCATATTCAGATGATTGCCATCGCAGGCGCAATTGTATGCAAACCATTATGAAGACAGCAACTTTATAACTGACCTCATATAGGGTACGGGTCTCTTTCTCGGTCTGGGTGGCTCGATCGCCACCGGTGGTCCCCTGGGTGCCCTGCTAGGCTACCTGTTTGTTGGCCTGGTAGTCTGCTGCATTCAATTTGCATTGGGAGAAGTCTCAGCGCTGCTACCAGTCACTGGTTCTTTTGTGCGACACGCAGAGATCTTGGTTGATCCCGCGCTAGCATTTGCGGTCGGCTGGAATGTTGTTTACGGATGCTTTATCAGCGTTCCGAGTGAGATCTCCGCCAGTGTTGTCCTTATCCAGTACTGGACGGATATCAATGCCGCCGTCTGGGTGACTATCCTCATAGTGGTGTCTGTGGTTGTCGCCGTCTCGTTGATCAGCGTCTATGGCGAGATTGAATTCATCTTCGCCATTCTTAAGATCCTGCTGGTGATTTTTGTGGTCATTCTCGGCCTTGTCATTGATCTCGGTGGTGTGCCGGGTGTGCCCCGACGAGGCTTCCACTACTGGAAAGACCCTGGACCGTTCGTCGAGTATATTGCTACTGGGTCTTTGGGACGCTTCCTCGGATTCTGGGCTGTTATGACCAATGCAGTCTACTCGTTCGCAGGTGTAGAATCTTTGGCCACGATGGCTGGTGAAACAAAAAACCCACGACAGAATATCCCTAAGGCCTGTAAAAGGGTATTTGCGCGAGTTTCTGTTTTCTACGTCGCCACCGTGCTCGTCTTGGGCATGTTGGTCTCTAGCGCCGATGAACGTCTTGGCTTAGACTCTGGTACTGCGGCTACGAGTCCGTTCGTCATTGCTGCCGGCGATGCAGGCATCAAGGCTATTCCTTCTGTTGTGAACGCCGTATGCTTGACCTCTGCGTGGTCTGCATCCAACCAGAGTATTCTCACAGGAACAAGAACGTTATATGGTCTTGCGGTCAAGGGCCATGCCCCGAAGATATTCCTGCGTACCACCAAGTGGGGAGTGCCATACATGTGTGTGTTGCTACAGGTTGCCTTCTCCTTCCTGGCTTACATGTGTGTATCCAACAACGCCATGAATGTCTTCTGGTGGTTCGTTGATTTGACTGCGGCTGGCACCTTGGTCTCGTGGATCACCATCGCTTTCAACCATATTCGCTTGTTGCAAGCGCTGGATAAACAGGGCATATCACCAACAGAGTTGCCGTGGCATAATCGCATCACCAGTATGTATCAAAGCCCATTTTTAACATATCAAGTCTTGGGGGAATTCCAATACTGACATTACCAAGAATATACAAGCTGGTTCGCGCTAGTATCTTGTGTCGTGATTCTCCTTACTGGAGGATTCGTAGTTTTCACCGCAGGAAATTGGGACCCTGCCTCATTTGTCTCATCGTATCTGTGGGTCTTCTTCTTTGCAGCAATAAATCCAGTCTACTAACCTTGACACCAGGGATATTCCACTCGTCCTCTTTGCGTACGGGGGCTATAAGTTGATCCGTCGGACAGAGATCATTCCTCTGAATCTGGTACCGGTTCAACAAGCGATAGAAGAAGCCAACAATGACCCAGAGAATGTGCCCATTAAGAAAGACACCATATGGGCAAAGATGAATATTCTTTGGGGCTGACACGCCTCCTACGCATAGCTAGGAGACTACCTGTTTTGCTCAAGAGGCTTTGTGTATGGTTAGAGGCAAGATAATGAGATGTTATAGATCTTCAGCTAGTCTAATATATTTAATCAAACATAATAATAACATCCATGGCATTCTGTTTTGCTCCTGCAGTTACGTGCAGTGTCATGTTGCTTTCATTGGGGCCTTACATGTCGGGCCTTGTTTGTTAGTTAGTCACATGTAGGTAGGATGTGTATATATTCTGTCAGGAACCCAGTTTGGTTTCCTTCTTGCTATTTGCCCCCTCATCAAGTTTTATCATTTATATCTACGACCTATTCCCATGTTTCCAGGTTGGGGTTGGGGTGTCTGTGTTATTATATGAGGATCTGAAGGAGGCATGCCGTCTTTATACATGAATCAGTCAAGGCACAGGTAGACTGTGTAGCTAGATCGGCTGACTTCTCGAGCATGCACTCACCACACTTGCCTTTATTCTTCTGGGGGTCTTCAACCTCTCCTACTGCTTTTTATATTCAATTTCTTTGCTCCTTTCTCCTCCGGCACCCCCATCAAGTGAATATGTGATTCGTTTCACGACCGGAGCACATATGTCCTGTCCTACATTTACTTATAAACACAAACATATCGATTAATCTTTATAAATATCACGATTACATCGCTCAGGTGAGTTCATTTTATTCTTGCTTTTTGACTATTTGTAATAGCTAGTATTGATCTATTAGGGGATTGATATAGACAACGCTCAGATAATAGCAGGGGACGTCGTAACAGTTCCTGTGGTGTTGACGTATGTACCTATCCCTGACATGGGTGTCACAAAATATCCAGCTATGTCTCATTTCGCCCTGAAGGCTCTATGCTTGGAACCCTTTGTTCCATTGGTCCTGGACCTTGGGTAGGTTTATCTTCGCGAGCTAATTGATTATAACAGGAAGAAACTCGATCTTGCCACTTCTGCAAGCAATGCGGCCATTTAGAGGCCTTGCTGTTCATTCATGGCCTTGTGCAGATGGGTCATGCTGTAAGCGCAAACTAGCTATTACTGTTTGGAATTATGCTAATATATACTCTAGGAAGACATGCTGATTATATATACAGCATGATGATCATCCCAGTCATACACGTGTGTCCCATCTCTCTACCACCGAAAATCCCACCCAGTACCGAGTGGACTTCGACCGAAATGGCCACATTTACACCACGCGGATGACAGAAACCCTGCATACCCTGTATCATTGGCTTAGGCAAATACACTGCCACTTATTTACGTCGCCCGCGGCGGCATGTCCCTTGTCGGCCGCGCCCACGCTAGAAAGCTAGGAAATCTCACCCTGAAAACAGACGGAGCAGCGAAAAGTGCACCGGGGACTTTCAGCTTGGGACCAGTGTTCGCCTCTTCCTGGTTCGTCAACATGCACAGCACCGTAACACGGCAATGATTTCTTCATCTGGGACACCGAACGGCGTTATAAAGAGCGTCACTGGTTCTAAATTTATTCGAAAGTCCTTTGAGTGGAGAGAATCCCAGGATTTAGCAAAGTACGGATCCCGGATTGGAGCAGCGCTTGCAAAGTCAACCCTTTACTTCTCATTCGGAATCCCTCCGGGTTCAACGCCGGATCTCATGCAACGCATGTTATAGCTGTGGCTACCCTAATGGCTCACGAGAAGACGGACATATATGCATCGTCATCAGGTGCCCAAACTGCCAAACCCGAATCAAATACACTGAGCTTCATCGGAATTTTATTACCTGCGAAGTTGCGGTTTGTGATGCTTGCAACCGATAATTTGCTGATGCAGCCGCCCTCGGACAACATGCAGCTGCTCGTTGCCTTATATAAAATCAAAAAGCGCTCAGCAGATAGCTCTCACGGCTTGAGTCTAAGCATTTGGAAGTCAAGCACGCCGAAACATTGGACAGGCTAGCCTGATACGGTGGCAATTGGCGATTTCGAATATTGTGAACTTCTAAAACATGACCTACAGGCCTCTCACATGCTCAACTATCAACTCTCACTTGCACTTGAACACGGCTCAGTAACAGCTTGGTCCATAAGCTGCACCTATATCACCAATCCCCACGTATGTACCCAGTCCCAGCTGCCGAGCTTATCACTGACTCCATACCCTAGTCTCGTCTCCCCCTCGGCCTTGTCGTGCCACAAGCAGTCTAATAGTCGCACATCTATCATCTCGATTTCCTCTACTCACAGTTCCGACATAGAGGTACTCCCTACCTTGCAGCCAGCTGCCGGTGATATCTCTTAGGTCAGCCAATTCTAAGATGTCCCCTAAGATTGACCACTTGAACTGTCTGAAAATTGGTTTCCCTAAAGAACAATCTGGTAGATAATTTGACAAAGACATCACCAAAGGTATATTTTAAAAGAGATGGTTAACAATGAGAACTAGATCAGACATTGCCTTCGTTGTCAATCGTTTACAAAGAAGGACTACCAACCCCCGAAAGCAAGATCTGGAAGCACTATCCCAGATGCTACGGTATCTAAAGGGTGCTCCTGACTATGGCATTCAATTGGCAAAGGATCCAAATCAGGATCTAATTGGTTATGTCGATGCTTCATATAACGATTGCGAAGACGGAAAATCAACAGAAGCATACGTCTTCTATTATGCTGGAGCGCCTATTCCTTGGAGTTCGCGGAAACAAGACGTCGTGGCCACTGGGAGTACCGTGGCAGAATACATTGCTTTGGACGGTGCAGTGCCTGAAGCATTGTACTTGGTCAAAATTTTACGACAACTTGATCTTTTCGAGGATCCCAATTTCCAGGTACCAATTTGCACCCACAGTGACACTGCTGTCGCAATTTTGAGGAATGACGCATACAAAAAGAGCACGAAGTGGCTTGACATCAAGTATCCCTTCGTGAAGCACGCCTGGAAGGAGAAATGGGTTGATATCCGGATCATTGGTTCGAAGAACGATCCAGCAGAGATGCCTTCACGAAGGCTTTGCCAAAGGTTGGTTTCGAAAGATTGAGGGAGTGTTTCGTTGTTAAGAAGGCTCCAATTTGATGGAAAAAGGACGTTTTTAAATTGATGTTTGATGCATGCTTTTACTATGCAGATCAGAATGATTTTTCGCTTATCTTTTGGTTATTTTGATGCTCAACCTGGGGGGGGGGGGGGGTTTGTTGGACTACCTCCCATACATGCATGCATGTTTGCCTGTTTGCCTGTTTGCTTAATTGTTTGTTTGACAGATTGAGCCTTAGTTCAGATGGTTTAGCAGGGTATATAAACCCTGCATTTCTAGGTTCTAATGATCATGATTCTCCTTCTGCTTTTCCCCACCGTAATATTCACTATAACAGGGTCCTTTCTTTAACCCATTTGCCGAGTTTGCCATTTGGTATTAGTGCCGGCTTCAGAATCTCGCCCCCAAAGCACACATGGATGTTAGTCTGGGCACGGAGACTCCCGGAGAAGCTCCGTGTTGCTTGCGCAGTTGGCAAGTATGATTCATTGGTGAGTCTAGTTTCCAAGAGCTTCAGCGACGTTTCGAGAAAGCTATATACAGGACAATTCGAAAGCTGGTACACATCCTGCCGCGGGGTATGGAAACAGACGTTAATTCTAAGATAAGGAGGGTCTATATATCGACGAATCCCATATCAATACCCCCTACGAATAAATCTTCCCAAGGCATGTCGACTCTAATATCAGGGAAATTCGAGGATAACCCTTGATCTTCGCCGGACAATTCGTCATATCTGGCGGGCGTGGCGAATGTATGAGTCCGAAGACCAAACCATAACTGAAATTCAGTATCCACATCAGCATCAGCATCAGGCATAGGTGCGTCGTTGAAAAGAGTCAGGAGAGAATTCCCCAGACGTTCAATAATGTTGGAGCATTTTTCACCGATTGTGCGCCCGTTTGATATGCCGCGAAAGAGAGTTAGGAATGTGAGGATATTGGTCTGTACGACTGGTTTGGTTAAATCTTGTCGTAATGATGGCGATGCTCGTAGGGCGTAGAGCATAGTCACTGCTGCTATGAAGATGGAATGAATAGCCACAAACGTGTATTTTATTCTATTCCGGGCGTAGAGTGAGCTGTAGGAAGTTATCAACCCGATTGCAGACTCTGTGCAAACACGGAGATCATCAGATGACGGCATTGGCGCAGCACGAGATGGGCGATATAGGGAGAGAACAGCGTGGTGGAAAGCAATCTGAAACCACTCGGTGGACTGGAAGGTAGATAGGGTTCGGATATATCGCGGTGCTGTGATGAGCCACTCATTGAGACTGAGGAAATACGAACTCCGGGTCCTTTCCAGATTATCTGGATCCATTGCATCTGGATCCATTGAGCCGCATCGGATAGAGTGGAACAATTTGTAGACGGCCGCATTGATCTGTCGTAACTTTATGATATGAATAAAGGTTGAGGTGTCTGTAACCAGGGGTATAATTATCCCGCTCATATCGGGAACCTCGAATGACTCCGTCAATTGTTCGTCGCTCAGTTGTAAAGGGAAGGGCGTGGTAATGTCAAATTCGTGAATACCCAGGGGCCTGCCCATATTGATAGCAATGCTGCAATTCATCACATAGGCACACCAAAATACTCGCTTCGACATTTCGGCACAGAGAAGGTTTTGACCGGGCAGGCATTCCTTGCGATGCAAGTCAAGACCAATAGCCAGGTGGAGAGCCATTCCAGACGTGTACCACATATTGATAGACTGGGGCTCGTTGTGACCATACATACAAAGGAGAAGGAGGCATTGCACGCACTCGAAATCGCCGATGTCCATAATGAAATGTAGATCTTTGACTGCCCTGTTGAAAAATTGTTTATAGCTCTGAATATTTCCCTGTTGGACCCATGCTTTCTCCATCGCTGCAATTGCGCAGACGATGTTGACAAGAAATTTAGACGCCGGACTTGTCACCGAGTTGGCGAGAAATGGTGTTAAGTGGTGGTCAACGAAGCTTGGTCGGTGAAGCACTGGTAGGTAAGGCCACCTGCTATCAAAGAAAGCGTCAACTAGGACGAAATAAGTGCTTTGGCCAACTTCAGCGAGGCTGTCCACCTGGGACTCGGAGGTGGAATGCACTCCGGTGTCGTCTCCCCACAGTTCCCAGGCACTGCTCAAAGTACTCCAGTTCACATCATTGATATTTGGACGATGGGAGAAAGTGGGGCAAAGAATGCGATCAGAAAATCGATGATCGGGGCTGATATCTAGAACACTTGGGTGAGGTGTCGTGTCCAGAACAGTCTGGTTCTTAGAGATGGACGAAGACTCCGAAATTTGCAGCTCTCTATGTTGGAGATTTTCAAAATATTGTGTTTTCAATTGATTATGCTCCTCAGGCAGGTCACTGTATTGTTGCTGTGCGGCCTCTAGTCGCGAACGCAGCGAGTCACATTCACAGTTGGGCTGCGCGGCCGACCTTCCAGAAGGGACACAATTGGTCCCCACAGCGTCACAAGCCCCGCATGGAGTTCGGCCATCGCACTTAAACTTGGATTAGCTGCAGAGATCTTTTCCCCTAGAGTTCCAGAAAAGTGAATACCTTTTGTTTGCGACGCCTGCATCGCTGGCAGGCGGCGGCGCTGCGCGTGAGGCCCCGACGATGTCGACGAGGTGTTGGACTTAATGATTCCTCATACATTTCAATAACAGGTGTGAGTCCACGCTACATTAATATTGTTCGGGAGTAATTGGCAAGCCAACAGGCACTGAGCTGCAAGGAAATGTCATACGAATGTCCCAACGAGGTGCTCTGGAGCCGGGCACCCCTGGAGGCGCCAGGCGCCCGCGTTAGCGATTGCTGACTAAGCACCTACTCACCACCTGCCCAAGTGGACACCGGGGCCTGGCAGCCCTGAAGTAGACAATGTATATGTTGGACTACTATCAAGGAGGGGAGAAAGCAGAAGAAGGATCATGATCTATTACAACTAGAAATCCAGGATTTATATACCCTGTAAAAACTATCCAAACAAAGAATCAGTCTGTCAAACATGCAGTACATATATGGGATGCACTCCAACAGTTAGAAAAGTTGATTTAAAAGACTTTATATAATAACTAGATATACTATAACTATACCAATAAATATAAAAAGGTAAGATTTAGAAAGAAGGATAGTATTGGCGAGTATGCAGGAAACTTAGGGATAACTTCTATCAGATATATATAATATGAAAGAAAGGGGTTTAAGAAGACCAAAGCAGTTAAAATAACGATGGGCTGAGCAGCAGAAAAGAGAAGGTCATACTATGATAGTTAGACTAAAAGACATTAAATCGTCAATCTTGTTGATGACGATACTCAGGAGACAATCTTTTCTCAGACTCTCTCGCACCAGTTCTCACTTTTCTTTGAGTCACCCATATGAACATCAGCGGCTCTGGATTCGGGAGTTAGAAACCAACGAGGAAAGCGAAAAGCAGGGCTGTGCTTACTGGTCTTGTGGAAAGGTCTCGGATGGCTCGAGTGGTCGAGCCAGTAAGAATAATGGCCGCTCGAATATCCGGTCGATCTCTTCGAGGCTCATCCCAGCAGTCTCAGGGATCATGAAATAGGTATAGAGGAGAGCTACCACGCAGAAGCCAGTAAATAGAACAAAGGCTCCCCACTGGTGAAGACCAGTGAGCATGGAGGGTGTAGCTTTGGTAATAGCAAAGTAAAACAGCCAGTGAAAGCATTGTGATAGTGCCCCACCAAAGGAACGAATCTTGTTAGGCCAGAGCTCTGCGCCAAAGAGATATGGCAAGCTATAGAGGCCGATAGCCCACCCAAATGCATGGATGTAAATGAACGCCAATGCTGCATCTGCCGAGCCTTTGCTCATACTATCTTTCTGGGTTTGATAAACATTGAGATAGCCGGCCAGGTAGGAATGAGAGATAATCTGAACAGAAATACCTATCATGAGGGATTTTCGGCGCCCGACAAGGTCGATGAAAAACAGCGATGCGGCCACACAGCAAAACAGTTTTGCAATAGTATACAGCCCAGTCGAGTAGACCTTGACATCAGAGTCGGTTACTCCAATTAATCCAAAAATTGTCGGTAGATAATTGGTGATTGCGTTGGCCCCGGACATTTGCGCTAGAATGTAAACAATGATGGTTAACTGCACTCGACGTAAGTTGGATTTAACCATGAAGGTGTCCCGGACAATTTGCGTGGAGGTGTCATTTCCAAGTCCCGCCTCTCGGCTCTCAAATTGTGATGCCATGCTATGGAATTCGGTGGCTACGAATTCTGCATCGGCTGGCAACCCACGAAGCTTGACCAATGCCGCAAGAGACTTGTCATATTCCTCATTTATTAGAAGCCATCGAGGAGACTCGACAACGAAGAAAGAAAGAACAATGCTGATGGCAGGAGCAAAGGTTTGGGCGAACCAAGGAGTCTGATACTGCAGGTCCTTCGCAGGTGCAATGTGGATGGAGCAACCGTAGACGATGAACACGCCCAGTGCTTGGCCAGATAGCATACATATATTGAACCACAATGTCATTAGGCCCCTGACAGCTTTGGGGGCAATTTCAGAGATTGCCATTGGGCAGACAACTGATAAAGCCCCAATCCCCAGGCCAGCAACGATCCGACCAACATATAGCGCCCCTGCATTGCCTGACGAGAAGCAGGATATAAGAGAGCCGATGATATAGATGAGCTGGTAGACGCGTAGGGAATTCTTTCGGCCGATCCGATCATTCAACAAGAACGAAAGGAGTGCACCGATTCCGGCGCCTAGGTTGACGAGCGACACGATGTTTGATATGGAATTCTGGTCGAGACGGTAGGTTCTTTGAAAAGACGGAAGCTGTGTGATAGCAGCAGCGGATCCTTCATCCCATCCTTGAAGAGATATTAGCCAAGTCCGATCAGTGTAAAAGGGAACCTTACCTTTGGCACATCCTCCAAGGGCAAAAGCTAAGGCTGTCAGGAAGAGCCGCCGATTGAATATTTCCCGCGGAGAATATTTGATTGCATGGACATATTTTGTCAATGACGACCTTTGCTTTTGCATGGCCAGAATATAGTGGACTTAGTCGTGGTGCTTGCAGTATATGCAGAAGTTGAGCTGATACCATTGAAAGGGCTGACCTACATGCTTTTATGTCCTGTCACTGGAAATCTGGCTAACCCCGGACCCCAGACCCCACACCCCAGATTTCTCAAATGCCGGTGTGGGGTCAGCACTATGCTTGTGTTCTTGTCGGATACACATCCGATTCCCATGGGAATTTTGCCGAGCAGACAGATTCAGTGGAGACTTGGGATTTCAGATATCTGGAACAAGGGAAAAGCCTACCCGAAAATTATCGGATGAGCCGGTCAGTCCCATGCTGGTACTACTTTGCTACCCTCCTTATCCATTGAAGCTAACGCTATATGATTGACCGAGAGTCCAGTCTAGTCAGGTCGAGGAGGAGCCAGTAATTTGACCGGACTTACTGATCAGTGATCTTAGCCTGGTATGGCTTTCAGCTTGCACTACAGGACGTAACGGTAATGAATCCTATCTACTGTACGATTTGATGATCCAGTTATAAGTACCAGCATGCCAGTCAAATCTTTTTTGCCGAAACTTTCCTAGTATGAAAATAGTACAATACGATCTGTTTACTGCTGCGCCATCATATTCAATGCACTTCCTGCTTTGAAGTACCCAATCTGCTCTGGCGTAAAGGTGTGATTGAGCTCAGCTTCCCACTCTCCATTTACTGACAGCTTCAATGACTTTCCTGGCGCCAGACCAGCAAGTCCCAGGATACTCACCCGATCTGAGGAACGGATTCGATCGTAGTCTGCCTCATCGGCAAAGGTCAGCGCGAGTATTCCCTGCTTCTTCAGGTTGGACTCGTGGATTCGAGCAAATGATTTCGCAATAATTGCCTTGCCACCCAGGTATCGAGGTTGTAAAGCCGCATGTTCTCGCGATGAACCCTCGCCGTAGTTGTGGTCAGCAATCACAACCCAGGGTTGTCCATGCGCCTTATAGTCGCGTGCAGTGCCAGGAACATCGCCATCTGATTGTGTGAGCTGATTACGCACGGTGTTGACCTTGTCGGTCTCGGCATTCACAGCTCCAATCAATGTGTTGTTAGAGATATTCTCGAGATGTCCGCGGTATCGGAACCATGGTCCCGCGGGAGTAATGTGGTCGGTTGTGCATTTTCCTTTGGTCTTGATCAAGATAATGCAATCCTTGAAGTCCTCTCCTGACCAGGGCTCAAATGGAGCTAATCTCTGCAATCGCTCCGATGAAGGGTTGATTTTGACCTCGAGGTTGCTTCGGTTGGCCGGAGGTGCTTTGTATGCAATATCAGAGTCCAAATAGCCGTTTTTGGGCAGCGGATCTCCAGTTGGTGGTTGGAATCGGAATTCACCACCTGAGGGGGTGGGTAATGAGTCAACGGTGGGATTAAAGGCTAGGTCTTCAGAGAAGACCTTCGCCATGACAACTTCAGGCGAAGCCAAGAATACATTGGTAGCCGGGTTTGAGTCTAGGCGACCGGAGAAGTTACGGTTGTATGAAGTGATGATGGAGTTAGGTGTGCCCTGCTCGAAGTTAGTGATATGCAAGACGAACGAGAAATGGTCATTTGCAGCAGACCTTTGGCATGTCGACGCGGTCCCAAGATCCACAGCATGGACCACAGGCATTTGGAAGCATGGTGGCTCCAAGTTTCTCAAATACTGATAAAATGCTAGCTTCCTCCAAGGTCTTCCGGGTTTGGAGACTGCCTGGCGACACCAAAAGCGGCATCTTCGGCTTCAGTCCTGAATCTAACGCTTGCTGAGCGAGACTAGCAGCACGGCCCATATCTTCAAATGAAGAGTTCGTGCATGAACCGATCAAGCCGGCTTTCAACGTTTCAGGCCACTTGTTCTCCTTAGTCGCATCACCAAATTGCGACAATGGGGTGGAAAGATCAGGAGTAAAAGGCCCGTTGATACGGGGCTCCAGAGTCGACAAATCAATTTCGATCACACGATCATACTCCGCACCCGCATCGGCCTGTAACTCTGGTGAAATGCTCTCGATGGCTACAGCCATATCGTGGCGGTTATTCGAACGGAGATACTCAGCCATCTGAGATGCGTATGGAAAGATTGACGTTGTGGCTCCCGTTTCCGCACCCATGTTGCAGACAGTGGCCATTCCAGTCGCCGAAAGGGTCTTTGCGCCAGGGCCAAAGTATTCAATAATAGAACCTGTGCCTCCCTTGACTGAAATAGTTCCAGCAACCGCATTGATGATATCCTTCGGCGAAGCCCATCGAGAAAGCTCTCCTGTGAGACGAACACCTAGCACCTTTGATGCTTTAAGTTCCAGAGGTAGACCCGCCATAACATCAACAGCATCAGCACCGCCAACACCGATAGCTATCATTCCCAAGCCACCAGCGTTCGGGGTGTGGGAGTCCGTTCCGATCATCATTCCACTAGGGAACGCGTAGTTCTCAAGCACAATTTGGTGGATAATTCCCGCTCCAGGCTGCCAAAAGCCCATGTTATATCTTTGACAGGCACTTTCCATAAATTCGTACACTTCTCGATGAGCTTCCAGTGCTCTTGACATATCCTCAGCTTCCCCGTCTCGGCTAACGATCAAATGGTCGCAGTGGACTGTCGTTGGCACCGCAGTTGATTCCATGCCAGCGGACATGAACTGGATCAGAGCCATTTGGGCAGTCGCATCTTGACAGGCAATGCGCAAAGGGCGCAATTTGAGTTGTGATGTTCCGCGTTCAACTCGGTCCTCGAAGGTTTCATCGAGATGGCTGTACAACACTTTCTCCGAGTATGTCAAAGGGCGTTTCAGTCTATATCGAGCAAGGTTAGAAGCACGGAATGGAAGGTGACGATAGCTCTCTTACCTATCTCTAAGTGACTTAACACGAGAAGGAAAGCTGCTCAAATTGATTGTTTGTGACTCAAGTCGACTCAATGGGATTTGTGTTTGAGAAGCGAAGCCTCTCGCCAGCTTGGGCACTGCTTGATGCGTTCTCAGCATTTCGATGTGATCTCATGGAGCAAACCAACCAGTCCCATGGAGTTTTTAGTTTTTTAGTATTTCTGTAATCTCTTCGCTTCTATTTGTTGCAACCTAGTTCTGTCGGATACTTCCGTCCGTTGCTGGGTGCCGCATATTTTCCAGTCATTGGTGAGCTTCCAATAAGAAATAGAGTTTTAAAAATTCGAAATAAGGAGAAGACAATAAGCTAACATGCAACGTCATGCGAGTTTTGGCTGTGCATGCGCTTACTGGGTCGAGTATCCTTGGGATTTGTGGAAAGTTTTCTTAGAAAGGAATAAGAGATCGCGTGGTTAAGGCAATAAAATTACAAATCAAGTTCGATAGAAAGCTTAACTCTTCCAATAAATCCTTCCATCAAACAATCGACGCGCAGTGCGGAACACAGTTGCTGCCATCAACTTATCGTTGTCGAATTGTGCCCCAACAACCAAACTTCCACTCGCATGACCGATCGTGAGACCAGTATTATCAACCTTATCCTCATTAACTACATCCTCAACAGTGCTGCCACCTACACGAGCAGCTGCAGAAACGGCTAGCGCAACCGTGATGGGGACTGCCTTGTGCGGCTGTCCGACAGAGATAGCCCGCACAAGTAGGTCCACTGGTGCGTTCCCACCAGAAGACTCGGGGGATGATACAATACAGATCTTAGGAATACTTCCAGGGATTGCATCGGTGGTTTTGGCGATCCCCATCTTGACTCCAGCCTGACGTCGAATGGAATCAAGACGTTGGAGAAGATCCGAATGAGCGGTTATCTCGTCTGGCGTCAGATCTCCGCGGACACCCAAGCTCGTTGACTGGACAAAGACGCAAGGATTTGCTACATCAATACAGGTGGCTTGGACCCTATCGAACGTGTCCTTGATGTTGCCAGTAGGTAGCATCTTCCCGGTGACCGAGCCAGAGGGGTTGACGAAGTCCAGCTGGATGCGAGCACCTGTGCCTGCAACGCCATCAATGGCAAAGTTGCCGCTTGATGCAGCTTCACCATCCACCACTGGGAAGGTGGCAGTAATGATCTTGCCGGTGTTCGTATTATGGATGCGGACAGTAGCTGAATCTGGCGTTTGAGCCGAGACAAGGTTTTGATCAAGAGCAAATGGGCCAATCGCGCTGATCATGTTGCCACAGTTGCTGGAGTAGTCGACATCGGTGTTTTTGATACCCAGGGACGCGAATGTGTAGTCCACGTCGGCGTCGGGATGTGTGGATTTCCCTACAACGCACACCTTGGACAGGCTAGAAATACCGCCTCCAAGGCCATCGAGCTGTCGGCCATACGAATCAGGGCTCCCAATGACACCCCGGAAGATATCATCCCATTCTGAACGAGGGGGGAGATGCGCTTGGTTGAAAATAACCGCGCGAGAAGTACCGCCGCGGTAGTAGGCGGCCGGGAGTGAGTGCTGTTTCGACAAAAAACGCACAGTGTCTTTGAAAACGGAACGTCTCTGGAAGGTAATTTTGAACATATCGGAGACGCTCTGCTTTTGTGGCTTTAAGACCGCAAGAATTCAAAATGAACTTAAATACTATCACATAACAAATCTACAAAACACCCAGGTCACTTCATCGGATCCATCCGGTCGAACTTATTTACGCAATTTCTTGATCGTGGGCCCCATCGGCTCACCCGCTCGCAAGGCCGCAAATGTCTTCTCATCAATTTCAAAGCGGTCCTGGCAAAGCTCCACAACTTGCTCCACCAATGATGGGGGCACCGCGACAACTCCGTTCTCATCTCCAACCATAATATCGTTCGGATGGATCCACAAGTCACCACGGAACTGCAAAGGAACGTTGATTTCAGATGCCCGCGTGAACGTGTTTGAACCGAGGACGGAGGTGCCGCGCGCAAAGACCTGTCCGTGAGCTTTTGCCTCTTTCAACGGTAATAAACGAAGAGGACAGTATCAACGTACTGGGAACTGGATATCTCGGTGCTCCTGCGTGTCCCTCATGCGGCCGTCAATGATCACACCCAGGGCGCCCAACTTCTGAGCTCGTGTCGACATGAGTCCTCCCCAACAAGCCGAAGGAAGTCCTTTGGGCTGTTGAATGTACATGATGTGTCCTTCTTTGTTGGCATCTGCGAAGTGCACTGGTGGAGATGGACATGGGCTGTCGGTCTCGACCATTTTCACAGTAACGGCGGGGCCGTAGATACTGGTGCCTGGGTTAGGAGAGAACATCTTCAGGCCATCCAGGAATCCGCCGTAGGGATGTTTAAGCTTGACCAGTGCATCACCAATCTGATTCATTAGCGTAATACTGGGTTGATAGGAAGATGTTGGGAACGTACATCACATGTGGTAAATCGCTTCAAACTTTGTAGAGCTTGAGACGCCATGTTGACTCTTTCTGGGAATCTTTCAAGTCGACAGAATAGGGGCCATCGGACAGAAGATAAGTCCGTATAAAAACGAAGCCGGACTCCGGTCGCCGGCGGTCGGTTTCCCCGCTCTTTCCGAAGCATAGCCTGTCTCCGATACGGGAGAATGTCATTTTCTTGGTGACAGACGAGACCAGAACCCAAGACTCAGAAACCGAAACTTCTCGAAAGAGATCTGGCGTCTGGCTCCTGCGGCAACCTATTGGCACGAAACTGACCTACTGAGGTGAAGTGGATTCAGAGACAGATCATGAAGCCTGATCGTAATCCACAATGGAGGGCTGAACCCTCTGAAAGAGATTTCTTGCCTGCATCATTCGCTTTCATTTACCTGTTATACACTCCAAGAATCTCCTCAGTTCTGATATAATCGCCTCGGATTGTCCACCAGCATTCTCCTATAAACATCACTGCCCATCCAATTATACAACTTAGCAAGAATCGCAGGGTTATCAACGATCCTAAATGGCTCCTTCACTTCCAATTTCCTTTCCATTCGGTTGCTTCCCTCTCCAGTATGCGGCCAATCACTTCCCCAGATAAGCTGCTCGGGGATCTCTTGTGCAAATGTCTCAAGAATGGGCTGCAGGTCGCTGTAGATCGCTGCGACATGACTGGACATGCGATACAAGCCAGATATTTTGACAACAGCGCGGGACTGCTTCGCTAGCGACAGGAGCGATTTGAAGCCAGGTTGCGATGTCGGTGTGGACTGTAAATCGGAAGGTAGCTTGCTTGCGCCACGCATGCCACCAAGGTGATCTGCAATAATCGTAACCGGAAGCTCAAGAATAGTATCGTGTAGGTCTATTCTATATTAGCGCTAATCCGTCAATACGAATTCAATTTTTGATAAGCTCACTGTCCCATGACCACCCAGGAACGAACAGCTGGATCATCCAGCCAGGGAGGTAGCGAATGCGATCCGCAGTCCGGCGTAAGGCAGCCACCAATTTGTCGGTGCTCAATTCTTTCCCGTCTGCCTGAAAGTTGAGCCGGATGCCACGTACGCCGAGGGCATGCATCTCTTTCAGCTGGGCGTCGGTGGTATTGTCGAGGTCCAATACTGCAATGCCAAATGCATTGATGTTCTGATCTTTTAGTTTCTGCAGACCTTGTATTATCACAGAACAGTCATTTTCGTACGGAGACGGCTGAACCAGCACCAAAGTGTTATGTGGAGGGTCCGTCGATAGGCTTTGATTGAACGCGATCAACTTTTTCAGTGGCGCATCCTCAGGGGTATAGGCTCGCCCGGCGGCATATGGCGCCAAGTCTGGATCAAAGATATGTGTGTGTGTATCAAACGCATTTTTGGGAAGTAATGGTCTAACAATATTAGAGCTACCAATTTGAGTTGGATAACACACTTACTGTGTGTCCAAATTATTCCTCGGGCTAATTATAGCTTGCGGCGACATGCTGCAAGTAGAATCTAGATGGGAACTTCTCAATCTCGAAGGGAAACTAAGCAGCCAAGTTGGACTTGATGGTCTCTTTACAGGACGTTTCTGAACGGCGGATCATTTGATCCCTGGGGCTTCCTGTCCCTCGTCCCGTTCCATCCCACCGGCAAAGCCGACGATGCCAAGCAATCACCATAGCTCGCAGAACGGATACATCCGATGCCCAATCAGCATCCATTCTCACTGAGGTTTTTAGATGATGGTCGATACTTTATATTTTAGCATATCGCCGTGAATCACTATATCAACTCTCCAAAAATGTCACAATTAGCAGTCAGCAGCGCGCAAGTCCCGCCAAATGCCGAAAAACGGCCTATTCCATCCAGGAATCTCGCTATTGGGGCGGCCATGAACATATTCCAAGGTACGCGTTGATTATCCTTATTGCTAATATATATATTCTAACCGGATTAGTCTCTTCTCTCGGTCAACCAATGGAAGTACTTAAAACCCATGTATGTTCCTCCAGGTTTAGTTAGTCCTTGAAATTATCTTACATATCCAAACGTTCTAGCTGGCTGCAAATAGGAAAGACACTTTGCGAGAAGCTGTTCAAAAGACTTGGTCCCGCGGGCGTATTGGAGCCTTCTACCAAGGGCTTATTCCATGGGTATGGAATATACTCCTCGAACGACAACTGGAGAAACACTAACACTCACCGTAGGCGTGGCTGGAAGCATCCACCAAGGGTGCAATTCTGGTATTAGTATCAACTGAGATAGAGTATCACGCTAGAACAAAGTTCAATGCTTCGCCTACATTATGTGGAGCCTTGGGGGGTATTGGCGGTGGTGTTGCCCAGTCCTATCTTACGATGGGAATGACAACGTGTATGAAAACGGTTGAAGTGACTCGCAACAAAATTGCTTCTGGGGGTGCCAAAGTTCCAGGGACACTAGAAACGTTTCTGCAGATTCTCCGTGAGAAGGGTATCCGGGGTGTGAACAAGGGCGTGAATGCTGTTGCGTTGCGACAAGTGACTGGTTGGTCGTCTAGAATTGGTATCTCTCGCTTTGCTGAAGAAAGTATCCGATCTATGAGTGGAAAGAGCAAAGATGAAAAGCTCAAATTTGGGGAGAAAATATTGGCGTCCACCATTGGTGGTACGCTGAGTTGCTGGAACCAGCCATTGGAAGTGAGTTTTCATCTCTGGTGAAATTCAGATCGATAACTAATTGCTTAGGTCCTCCGAGTGGAAATGCAATCTGTGAAACATGATCCCACGCGCCCTGCATCCCCGACTATAGTGTCCACATTCAAACACATTGTTATGACTTCCGGTGTCAAGAGTTTGTTCCGCGGTGTGATTCCTCGCATTGGCGTTGCGTCATGGGCTACAATCTGTATGGTGGGATTCGGCGATAGTGTCAAAGAGATAATGAATCGCAAGTGACCTTCTACAAAACAACCTGTATCTTATTTAATTTGGCAGAATGTTGTGGATCCTCTTCTGTAGATCTTTCCAGCAATAGTACGTATCACATCCGGAACCAGTTCTCTTCGGCTTGAGAATGGACCTAAAGTGCATTGCGGTAAGAACGGAGAGAGCTGAGGCTTTGAGCTGTCGAGATAATTTCTTGAAGCAAAGTTCCATAGTCCCAACCCATGGCCGTGGCAGCGATGGCCGTGAGACTAGCTTGGTCTTCGCGTCCGGGGCGGCCAGGACCAGTCATGTTCTGGATAGATGTTTGTCAGTAATAATTTCAACGTTCCTGACTCTCCAGGGTCACTCACTGGTTTCATATTAATATCGAAAAGAGCAAATTCTGAGCCTTCTGTAAACCTGCGCACATCAACACGAATGGGTGCAGTAGCCCCAATCAGTTGGGCAACCTTGACACATTCATCCATAATCTTTTGATAAGCAGGGTCCTTCATTTCGTCCATGCTGACCAGTCGAGAGTTCGCCGTCACAGCTACAGTTCCATTGTACGGAGCGATCCCGCTAGAATGGTTGAATCTTGTAACTGGCAGCATACTCCAGTGTCCAGGTCTCTCAAGGGATGGAGGCATGATAGTGAGAGTTGCCTCTTCACCCGCCAGGAATTCCTCCACCATAACTAACGGCGACTCTTCAATCAACGCTGCCACGTGCATCTTCAGCTCCTCTTTGCTGTGGCAGACTTTAACGCCATGGCTTCCACGTCCCCGAACGGGCTTTCCAACGACGGGGAATCTGTCAATGGATTCAATGACAAAGTCGATGCTTTGCTGCTTCGATATAAGCCACATGCGAGGCATTGTGTAGCCACCTAATTCATGGAGTTTACCGTTGAGGAATGCCTTGTCATCACACTGCTCGACCAAGCCAGGTGGCTGGCCTACCACAAAGAGCTCAGAAGCATATGAATCTAGCTTCTTGTATTGTTGGAGAGGATGCGAGTCGAACAGAATGGTGTTGGCCCAGAGGTGGGTCGCGCCGTTTTTCACGGCTGAACAGATGCCTTCCTCGCTATCCGGAAAGCACCATCCTTGGTAGCTGGAGACCTGTGGAGAAGCCTCTGGCGTAATTACATGAATCCCCTTCGAGCGAAGCGCATAAGCAATATCCGCGCCGGAGTCCTGGTAACCTACATCTCTCCAGCATCAGCGGCCTGTGACAAGGTCTCCATCTGCGGATTAGTTTAGGGGTATGGGTTCACTGGGTCCACCCACCACCAGGCTTGCGAGGCTTCTGAACACCACTAATAACTGGAGAATCAATGTCCTGGAATAGGACTGCCACCACTGGATCGCGACCGGGTTTGGTACTCAGGCTGCGAGCTTGTCTAGCTAGGCTGGGGCCGAAAGAACATGTGGATCTGTACATAGCACATATATTTGAAACAGTATGTGCAACGGATTGAATCGCAGCCTTTCTGCTTTTGTGGGAAAGGATATCAAGAGAAAAGTGGCATATTCCCTTGTTTTCGGAGTTTCGGCAAAGTTCCGACGGTCTTCGGGTTCGGGCCGACAGCGATAGATGTTGGCAACAAGAGACATACCAACATCCATGGATGTATATGATGTGTACATATCTATTCTACATGAAAGCCGATCCAGAGCAGTCACTCTTTTTCTTTGCCAAGTCTAGAAACATATAAAAGACTCACCTTCCATCATCCTCTTCCAATTCTCTCTTTCACTTTCCTTCGCTGCACTCTTTTACCCAATTACACTCTTTTACCCAATTACAGCCCCCAGCTCTCATTTGATTATTTATATATTCAAATTTTACACCCTGAAACTGAATTTCTCAGATCTTTTTTCCTACCTTCCTTCATCATGGATTCATAAGAGCCTACCTCAGTCACATCCCCGGATTTGCTATCAATGGTTTTGGGATGTCCTTCAAGATTCCTTCAGATGTCAGGGCCCCCAACCACCATATCTTCATCTTCAGTGAAACTAAAGTCAAAGGGAGACTTATAAGAGCTGTTCAACTGTTGAATGACCCCAGGTGGCCAATCCGGCAATATCCCTGATATCTAATGTAGATAATGGACAAAGTTTTTGAAAAAGACACTACAACTGCAGTTATATATACTACATTCTTTTTTTCTTTAAGTTTACTTGATCTTCCTTACTAACCTATTATTAAATAAAATAGACTTCTGTTATACTACTAGTTATATATCTCTTCTTATATCTTCCCTAACTAGTTCGAAGGTTGAGAAATCTTGCATGGTGTTTACGACGTGCTTAAGTATCTTTTGTGTGGGAAAGTCATACAAAAGATACGTAAATTGTAGATTGGTTATCTGGTGAAAAATGGCTATCTGCTGGGGCGCACCAACAACCGGTAGGTGTGTTGGTGCGTTTGGCACGGTTATACCACTGCAGCTACAATCAGATGTTCTGATTGTTGCTATGATCTTTTGGCCGAGTGGTAAAATGCATCTTATGTAATCACTTAAGAGTTGTAAGATTTACAGGGATGGCCGAGGGCCCTCACGTGACCCGCGGGCCAACGGTGTTTATCGATTACCGCTTTGAGCAAACTGTTATGGTCCGACTCTTTCTACTCTTCATCCTCCCCCAATCCTCGATTGAGGCGCCGTTATTTGCTTTCCGAGCTTTGTACATTTTTGCTTCATTAGCGCTTTGCATTTTCGTGAGTTCTATCTCTCATTTCCTATGTTCCGTTCTCAACTGAGAGGCGCTTCGGCTTCCCGACAGTGGAGCGAATTCTGACTTGATTGTTACAGGGATACAAACATTGCCGGAACTTGATACCCTTCAAACCCTCACATGGTCCATGTGTTTAATGATCTCCACGCTCGATACCCCCCTGCGCTGCACGCCTCAACTACAGATATTATCCTAATTCGCCTGCCATAAAAAGGCGACCCGCCAATAATGGAGGCCCTCTCCCCGCGCACAACGAACCAGATGATCAAACCGAAGCTGGCCATGGATCGTAAAGCGTTCGAGAAAAATGCCGTGCTTCCAAATAACAAGCAAAAGCCTGCAACGTCCAAAAGCTACGCCGATCCTCCACCGTCAATAGTCTCAGAGCCGGAAGATGGCGGGGAGCGATACTCAATCGGCGCATTCTTGGGGAAAGGCGGGTTTGCAGTTTGTTATGAGGGGTCATTGGCTCGCAATGGCCGTGTGTACGCCATGAAGGTCGTCAAGTCCGCGATGCCTCAGAAAAAGATGGAGGAGAAGGTATGCTGAGCCTCTGGATAGAGACCGACCATTTGACAGTACCTAAATTTTTGTCGCAGTTTCGAACCGAACTTCAGATCCACTCTAAAATGCGCCATCCTTTTATCGTCCAGTTCTACCGCGCATTCGCGTTCGAATCGAGCACCTACGTGGTCCTGGAGTTATGTCCAAATGGGTCTGTGATGGATATGTTTCGGAAACGACGCTGTTTCAGCTTGCCAGAAGTGCGAAGATATATGATTCAGCTTTGCGCAGCGGTGAAATATCTACACAAACGTTTTGTCGCTCATCGCGACCTGAAGATGGGAAACCTGTTCCTCGATCACAACATGAACATCAAGGTTGGAGATTTTGGTCTGGCGGCTATGATTCTGTCCGACAAAGATGCCAAGCGACGGAATACGCTATGCGGTACACCCAACTATATCGCTCCCGAAGTTTTGGACAAGAGCAAAGGTGGCCATACACAGAAGGTTGACATTTGGTCCGTGGGTGTAATATGGTAAGAGCGCCGCGATATTGCTGTGAGCTCGTTGAACTAATTTCGTCCCTTTAGCTTCGCCATGCTCGCTGGACACTTACCATTTCAATCAAAAACGCAAGATGAAGTTTACAGGAAAGTCCAGAATTTGAATTATGTCTGGCCTAAAGAATCAGACTCCGGCAATTACATCCCCGAGGAAGCAAAGGATCTAGTCAGTCGCTGTTTGAACCTAGTGGATGAGGAGCGACCAGATCCAGACGACATTGTTGAGCACCCATTCTTCAACATGTACGATGGCTGCATCCCTCGTCAACTGGACCCCTCATGCCGATTCAACAAACCACTATGGCTCAAGGACGCCTCACCTCAGGGTGATTCTGTGGTAAATGGATACGGCTTGGACTCGGATGAGAAGCTCCGTGCCTATGTGTACCAGGTGGATGACCCCGCCCAGCGGTATCATTCCTGCAAAGCCGCCTTCTACTCGCTCTGCGGGGTGGGACGCAAGCCTGACGGGACGGCTCGGAAATCTGTTGGGAGAAACTGCTCGAAATCGGCCTTCTCTGAGTGCGATGTAGAGGATTCTAGAGGTCTACGACCCATAATCCCCTTGTCGCCGGATTATGTTTACCGATGGCCCCATGACCTTGACGGAGACTGGTGTCTTCTGGAGAGTTCCCGAAAGGTAATCCGCAGCGAGGAGTCAATGCTTAACAGCAGCACTATGTCCCAGCGGAGTGTTTCCATCCGTCCCAACCCTATGGCAGCATCACGTACCAATGCCGCTCTTGCCGCTGCTCAACAGCGCCGAATGGAAGGACAGAGCCATGCCGCAACGCTACGCCAGCAAGCTCGAGTTCCCCCCATATCTCCCCGCAGGGCACCTGGAATCAGCGATCCCGCCGTTCTGTCGTCTAGGCCATATCGAGATGTCCCCCAAGCAGACCCAAAACCTTCTTTCGCTGCGGAAGTACCGAGTGGAGGCCTGGCAGAGCGTCCTATCAGAACACGAAGGATGGTATCTGCATCCCAAGCAACGACACTGCGTAGCAAGGACAAGGATATTGCCCCACAATTAGCCAAATCCACAAGCATGCCATCAGGCTTGACTGTAGGCAAAACACGCTCTCAGTCTCGCAGATTGGCAGCCGCTGACCAGGAGTTGATGCAGCCTTCCATCTCAACCAGAGAACGGCAACCATCCGCCAGGCCGGAGGAGCGAAACGTGAGCACCCGTCAGACATCCCTACGGTCTACATCCAGAGCAGACCTTAACGCTAGTGTCGGACGAGGCGAAAGACGGAGAGATAGCCCCATCGAAGAGCCCGCTCGATCTTCACTGGCACAGTCGAAGTCTTCCGCTGAATCTAATGGACTTGGTCGGTCAGACTCCAATGGTATCGCTCGCTCTAACAGCAAGACGGCTGGTAGCAGGGCACGCTCTAGCTTGGGGCTCAGCCCTCTGTTCCACACAGAGGATGCCTCCAAGCTTCTACCTAGAACCTCGTTGACCGAAGTTAACACTGACTTGCGTCTTATGCTGACTAACCTGGTCAATCATGCACCAAGTAGGCGCAGAGGGGGAGCACGAAAACAGCCTCATGCCTACGTCATCAAATGGGTCGACTAGCGCACTGTTAGACATGCGTATGTTCTGTTTTGTTCTGCAGTTGAAGCCTGTTTAAGTCGCGGGCGAAAAATGTATATCATGCAACCATATGGCTCCGAGATGGCGAGAGACACATCCGCAGAAAAGCGCGTAGCGTCGCGGATGGCAAACAACAACCGATTTACTACTCCGAGGCTGATCAATTAGTTCCTCGTACTGGAAACCTGGTTGAGTTCTATGAGAACCGTGACGATGAGTTGCTAGGATGCCGCGGCATCCGACGAGCGTTAATCCCGCCTTCACTCTTCGATGTTAAAACCTCCAAGGCAATGAGGCTTCGCTCCAACACGGGAAACGAGGTTGAACGAGCCGATGCAGAAAAAATCAAGCGCATGAAACTCGTGGATCAGTTCGGTAAATACATGATCGGAGCGCTTGGTCGACATGGGGACGAAGGCATCATGGACGAAGACCTGCCTGAACACAACAGTGCCCAGTTTGTCAAGTTCTACCAGCGCCTGGGTAATGTTGGCATCTGGGGTTTCGGAGACGGAGCCTTCCAATTCAACTTCCCCGACCACACAAAGCTAGTGATCTCGCCCGGCCGCACCCGTAGCTCATCCCCCTGGATCGACTTCTACCATCTCTCGTCCTCCGCCGCTCGATTCTTTGCCGCGAAAGGCAAGATGCACCCAGCAGGATTTGACACTCGCGCCGTGGCCTCCGACGAGGCTGCCACGTTCCTCAGCATCGCGAACGGAGATTCCATCAATTCGACCGAAGACCGTATCCGGGATATCCTCGATGCGAACTCCTTCATCCAGAAAATTGCCTTCATAAAAGATACCCTCAGAGTTTGGATTAAGTTTGGGCGACTTGGAGGTCGTCCACCACCAATCGACTCTGCTTCTGCTGATGAATCCCTGCCCGACGAAGCGTTCTGGCAAGGAACGCAGGAGCGCTCGCAGCCCAATAGCGCCGGAACGAAGTTTGTCTGGGTGACTGTCGGAGCACCGGATGGCGATGGTCACTATAAGTCTATGATGCTCAAAGATAGTGACCGGGAGCCGAAGCACGTTCCAGCTGGGATGGAATATGACAAAGATATGGATCTACTCAAAGACCGGCTACGTGCACTTGGTCGTTGAATGAATCTACCTTTTCTCCTTCTACTATCTATCATGTCCACTTTACGACGTCACGACCTTTTGTTCTTGTTTCTGGTGTTATACTTTATGTTTATTGTCGTGATACGAGATCACGAATGTTTCAAGCCAACATCGCAGGTTGTCAATACTATTTGCTCCACACCGTTTTTGTTTCTTTCGGCTACTTGCAGCAATGTACATGCCATGCACTCTCTTGTATCACTACACCCTATGTGGTGACCCTCGACCTTGCCAGCCCGTACGCTTAAACCCCCTTCCTATACTCGGCATCATGCGTATTGTACTGCTCCTTCACTGTCAGTCGGTCGAAAGTCCTCTGACGTTCCATTCATCCTTACGGCCCAACAAAACCGCTGCAATGGTGCGGGGTGGTAATACCTATAATCATCTCTAAAAAGAGTTCCTGGGCTAGCGTCCAAACAACAGTGCACAATTTCATCGTTGGTTTCATAAACTCTCATAAAATCATAGATTACATATAGCTACACTCTCATTTACACTCCTCTAATCATCAATCTCCCAAACCCCCGATAAACCTGCTCCTATAAACCCAGAGAGAGGCGATGGGATCAAGATTTGATTGAAGTTGGACTGTGATCAAGAGAACCTAAATGGAGGCTTCAATTATCAACATCAGTAAATGTCATTACTTTGTACATTATAGACCTTCCTCCATGAATCATGTCGAGAAAGAACATCCACTACCAGGCCCAAGGCCGAGGCTCCGTGACAACCCTCCGGTCTGTCCGCATCTCCAAGTCCTTCAAACTGTTAATAGACTCATCATCATCACAAAGACCTTGGCTCGTCTCCAATGCACGATCAAGATCATAATGTTCAGTCAAGAGGCTGATCACCATCGCCACAGCAGACACTCCACAGCAGACTATCCACACTGTGCGTAAACTGTCCGTATAGGCTTCCTTGAGGTTTGCCTTGTCAGCGCCATCCGCCATCGCCTTGATGACTTGAACCAACCCTGCGGCATCCTTGCTGTACGCCTCAGCCATAGGAGCCAAAGCAGAATACCGCGAGATATTGGTGAACATGCGGTTCTGGAAGACAACGCCACCGACAGCAACGCCGATCGCTTGACCAAGAGCACGGAAGAAACTAAACATGGCAACTGCAATAGCGAGGTTCTCAGGGTCTGCCGAAGCCTGCACTGCGTAGCCAAGAGATGGGAAGAGGATACCCAATCCAAGGCCGGGCACAATGTTGAGGAAGATCCAACCAACCATGCTGGTATCCACCTTGATCAGACACATCAAGCCCAGTCCGACAGTTGAAAAGGCCCATCCAAGCCAGATGGCCCATCGGTAACTGCCCGTTACCGTGATCAGGACACCAGCTACCATTCCACTGGGAGCCACAGTGAATGTCTCGGGGAATAGAGCAACGCCCGAGATAATAGGGCTATACTCCTTCACTGCCTCATAATACAAAGGGAGGTAATAGAGGGCACACCATAGGATCAAACCCTGCAAAACACTCCCAATGAACGAAGCTACTGCCGTGCGGTTCTGGAAGATCACCGGCGGAACAATCGGATCGGTGGCGAAGTATGTCTCGTAGAAGCCAAAAATGATCAGCCCGACACTTCCTACACAAAGAGGTACAAGAGTGTGCCACGAGTTCCAGTCGTATGAAATACCACCCCAGCTGAGGGGAATCAAGAACGACGACATGCTTCCAACGAATAGGACGGTGCCGAAATAATCGATCCGACGGAGCTTCTCGACTAATGAACTGGGGGCAAGCCTAAGGTTCAAGAATAGGATCACGAGAATTCCGCCAACTCCGATAAAGGGGAAGTTGATATAGAAGATCCATCTCTTTTCATAGTTAGCATGGATAATTGTGTGTTCACCATAGACCAACTTACCCAAGACACATTTTCGGAGAATCCTCCACCAAGAATAGGCCCCGTCACGGATCCAACACTCCACATTGCACTGAGGATACCGAAGTACTGACCACGCCATCGTAGAGGGACAAGATCTGTTATTATGACCTCGCTTAGGGATATAATGCCACCTCCACCGACACCTTGGATTGATCGACCGATCAACATGTAGGTAAAATTATTGGCGATTGCTGCGATTACAGCGCCGACACAGAAGAATATGAGCGAGATCATGATCATAGGTCGACGGCCAAAAATATTAGAGAAGGAGGCGAAGCTTGGTTGGAATACTATACCAGTGTTAAATGGGTTGATGTTTATCGTTGTAAAACATAATACCACTTACCCGTTGAGCATAGCAGGAAAGATGTTCCACTCCAGAATGCTTCGATGGCCGTTCCATTGAGTTCTTTTGCAATTTCCTGGACCAGGTAAGTTTTGAGACCTCAAATACTTTTGTTGGAGCACTCACAGGTAAAGCAACCGATAGCGAAGTCCCATCCAAAGCAGCCATCAAGGTGAGAACAGACAAAGTAAAGAAGACTAGGATTCCCCTTCGACCCAGAGCAAATTTCTCCTCGTCGACCTTTCTTCTCCGTTTCACCACTGTAGATGCTCTGCTCATATTATCGTCATATTCGGACCTTCCGGGTCTATAGAATGGAAAATCTGCGTCCGCCATGGCGAAGATCAACGATGGCGATGAAGATCTAGCAGTGGGAATATGAATGAAATGTTAATAATTGAGCGCACTGGTGGTGAAGCCTCTATTGGAGAATAAAAACGGAAATTGAAATGGGCATCCGCATTGTAGATAGATAAATAACATCTAGTATAACACATGTCCCTCCACGCGGAATTGACAACATGCCATACAAAGTTTAGAATAGGACGAAATATTACACCGTCGTGATTCCAAAACCCCGACTCCGCTAGATATGACTTGAAATTTATGTTCTACGTGGGGAGATTAATCTCAAGGGTCTGAACGATAGCCCTAGTTGGGGTTCGAATACGACTGCAGAAGCCCAGTTGGGTTGCCAAGAGTCGGCACAATTCCTCGCCGTCTCACCAGTCGGGGCCGGGTAGTTGCAGGAAAAGTTCATGGATTTCATGATTATTTATCATTATTCGAGGTTTATTTTCATTTCTTGTTTCGGTATTATGCAGCTCTCTAGTCGGTTTTGATGGCCTAGGCTAGTTTCGGGAGATCTTGATTGCGCGTACCTATCCCTATCCGTGCATCGGTTGACGCCATTCGAGACTGAAATACGTTGCTACGCCTTGTAATATCATGGGCCTGAACTTTGAATACGATAAGTCTCGAGTAATTGTGCTGTGAGTCCCAAAATATCCCGCGCTTACACTCGTGCCACGCGAACAGGCCATAATGCTTGGTTGTCGCAAGTGTTGAAACATGTCTCGATTCTGAAGATATGGCATTCTGGCCGGATTTGAATATCCCTAGTCAGCATTTAAATAGCTGGACCTCGCATCGAATTCCCATTCTGAAATGATCGTATAAGACCCAGCAGAAGCTCTCGGGGTCAGCCCGCATTTTCTCAAGTCAAACCCACCAATACTAATCAATGCATTCCCTGAAACCACAACGAGACATTTCAAACACCCACTCATCTCATATTTTAGGAAGCATTCTGTAGACGCTCCCACTCGACGCGAACAATCCCCGGTAGTTCATCCACCACACTGGGCCGTGAGGGATTCCATGCCAGGAGCTCGCGTGCCCGCTGTGAGCGACCACGAGAGTTCATCCCCCAACTGAGAGATTCATATCCTGCATACTTCTTGGCGCTCTCGGGGTCAAGGACCTCGGTCTTTGCCTCGGGCAGGTACCCCAGTTTCGCGGCTGCCTCTGCTGTAGCTTGAGCTAGCTCACCCCAGCAGTGCTCGCCGTTCTCGGCAAGGTAATAGGCCCTGGGACCCCAGAGCCCGTCATCAGTTCGGCCTGCAATAGCCGCGTCGATGAGTAAAACATAGAGATCACTCAGATCGTGGACGTGGACGTGATTCCAAATTGACTGGCCGGCGCCGATTATCGGGCCCTTCTGGCGACGGAGGGTTACATTCGCTAGAGCGTATACCTGGCGCGAACGTTGGTTAAGTGGACCTCGTCCTTTGCCTGCTGAAGATTTAGTGTTTTTTTCTCTTGTGTAGATATTGGTGGATGCGTACCGTAGATCGTAGGCGGACAAACAAGCGCCGTTTTGAGCACATCGGCATGCTGGGTTGGCCCAGCAACACCGAGACATATCGGATACAAAAAAATCACGAATGCGTGGTCTGGGAGATTGAGTAATTCATCGACTCCATCCCAGTCATTGTACACATGCTCGCTTTTATTTCCGTATTCGTTCTTGTCGCTGTCCTCTTCGTAATAGACTCCTCTCTGGTCTCCTCTGGCCAACAGTAGCCTGGGGTTTCCTTGGTATGGCCGGCTACCAGACCGGCAATTATGGCTTTTGCGGCTCCCACATGGTCTGATGCATCTGCAGTGTCTTTTTTTGTAGGGATCAGCAGTGCCCATATAGTACTATGCTCGTCTAGCGTTGAATTAGATACTTACGCAGCACAATGTCCGCGGCGGCACTTTCTCGCTCCAGCAAGGCCGAGTCGTCCAGGTCTCCGATTACGATTCGGACAGATGGGTATTGAGCTTTCACCTGTTCTGCCTTTTCGGTGGTGCGAATAAGAGCGGAATATGAGAACTCTGGGTGGTTGGCGACAAGCGTGGCTAGGCAGTCGCCGCCGATGTAGCCAGCTGCGCAGCAACGGTTAGAGGTGCGTGATCCTAAACAACAGCGGTGACCTACGGACACTAGCTATAGTCTTCAAGGCGTGATAGGTAGAAAATGTCTGCGACAACTTAACAGTTTTGGAATGCCCGGGCCCAGTATTGGATTTATAAGCGGGAATCTGATCCAGGCAGGTGCGAAGGGGCAGAGGCCTGATTTTGTAGGATTGATGCCTTAATATGCCTGAAGTATATGAAAGCAAAAGATTTGATAAACATTCAAGCCAAGTCTATCTATGTATCTGATGACAATAAGAATCTATCAAATTCCCGCAGAATCTCACGCCGTTCTTCATCGGTGATCTGCATCCTGGTCGTTTCATAATACCCACTCTTTAGCCGTGCACTCACAATGGCCTTGCGATTTTGTGAACGAAACGCCGCCTCAATACTTTTAGTAATTCCTTGTAAAGGATAGGCCACCAGTCCGATGCTCGCTAAACACACGCCTAAGTTAGCTCTGTCCAGCTTCATGGATTGAGATAATTGCTTACCAGAGGGGACCTTTGTTGCAAGCCCAATAGTGCCCTTAGCAAACCCCTTGACCGCACCTAGAGTACCTTCCTCTTTTGCCCCATTGACGGGTTGTGTATAGAGACCGGTAAAGCCATCAGTCATGCCATCCACGAAATTCTTGCCGCCAACGATAGCTCCGGATTTCCAATCCTGAACCGCGCCGTAATCCTTGGGCTTTTCCCCATACAGCCGCGGAACCTGTCGGAATCCTTCGGCGGCCGCATGTGGAACATCGACTACTGCCCCTCTGAAGATTGATTCGGTGAATTTTCCAAACCCTTTCATTGTCGCACCTGCCATGCTGCCTGCGATGGATAGCCCGCTTCTGATTTTTTCGGGCCCAACGGACGGTGTCCGAGAACTATTCAGATTTGCTTCGTCGGCAGTGGATATTCTTGTTGACGAGGGTTCTCGTGAAATTGGGCTGCCAGGAAGTGTCGGAGCTTGCAAGGCTCCCGCGGATGGGTTTGATGAACGACCGCGTTTGTATTCTTTGTATGGGTTGTAAATCATACCAGCGGTCGAGCCTAGCATAGTTGACGTGGTTGTGGTGGCTGCAGCAAGGACTCCGGTTACGGGATCCCAGCGGCGATGTTCAATAACGATTGGATTAACGAGATGGCTGAGGGGCATGCCAGCCATCGGTTAGTAGATTCACATACTAGCTCGAGTTGGGGTACATACAACTGAAGACGTTTTTCATCTATCTTTTGATGTTCAATCAATATTTGCACCGCTGCATTTGACAGGGTGACGTTTCCTTTTCCCTTTTTGTATTTCCAGACTGCAACCTGGAGAGGCATTAAATTGCACTTCATCTTGTCCAGGGGAAGATTTCGATGGAAAGATTCCACGGCTGCGGTTACACCCGATTCAGTCTGCATTTTGACTGCCAGATTGCGTGCAGCTTCTGTTGCCTCTGGAGTAAGGCAGAATTGGATAGCAGCGGTCAAGTTCTGAAAGTTGAGAGATGCAAATGGAATAGGTCTAGGTCCAGCACCGGCTCGAGCAACCATGTTGCCCCAGAAAGGTTGACTAGGAGAATCAGTACTGATGGAACCTTACAGGTCAAAGACGGGCCGGTTGAAAAATTGTAACTCACTCGCCGAAAAAGGGCACGATGGCAGTCGGTCGGCCATTTCTGAGGCCACACGAAGTAGTTCCAGCGCCTCCGTGGTGAATTACTGCGCTGACATGTTGGAAGAGCCACTCATGTGGACAGTCGTCAATATAGTAGATATCCGGGTTTGGACTTCCAACTAGCCCACTCCAACCCTTTGAGATGATCGCACGTACACCTGCCCTTACCACCGCAAGAACGACGGTGTCTATCAGCTTCTGGGGGTCATCGACCACAATACTACCGAAACCAACATAGATAGGAGGTGGGCCATCTCGTAGAAACTCCCTCAGCTCTGCGGGTGGGGAATATGATGGGGGATCTCTGAAGAAAAATCCACAGACATCTAAACCATTAGGTTTTCATCATTCCAGTAGGAAACCAAAGCGGTGACATACCAATATGACTTGGCCAATCCTGTGGTTTTGGCACAAGGGCTGGAGACCAACAATATGTGTAAGGTACTTTCAATGTTTCGGCGAGGCTGGGCCCTTCCGTTGCGGGGATAGGTTCCAGATCTATTGAGGTCCGCCATCGATTGATCACATCTCCTAGCCTGAATTCCCATGTTAGTCGGGCCCCCCGTATTAATCCATGGGTGACCTTACCCCTGCCATGTTAACCACTCAACAACTCCATAAGATACCCAATTTGCAGTGCGAGGATCCATAGAAGAGGAATTTAGATTGGCGAGAGGATGCGGAAACGCCTTGGTACTGCTCCACGGCATCGTAAACATCAGATGGACTGGAATGCTTAGGGCCTGTGCACAATGAACGTGTGCAAAGCTAGGGGGGTTAGCAATGATGGCGTCTGCAACAAATGGCTGCTTCGTGGCTGGATCATCTTCAATGCACGATCTCCAGCACCCATCGAGCATTGTCGCTACCATAGCCTGTTTTCTTTGTACCTCCCCTTCGCGCAGTGTCTTCATCTGCGGGATCAATCCGGGGTTCTTAACCATGAATGCCATCAATTCTGCAGGATCTCCGCCGATGGAGTAGAACTCTAATCCCGACTCGTGTACGAAGTCTGCAAAGACATCATGTGTGGCGATTCGGACCCGATGACCATACTTTTGTAATGCATTTCCGAGCGCGATGAAAGGTTGCACGTCTCCACGACTTCCCACAATTTGAATGACGATGTTGAGCTTGAACTCGCATGACTTCACTTCCTTGGTAAGGTTGATATAGTCGGGAGGTGGATTGTGGATGTCTTCTTGCTGCAGGTCGATGATTTTGGCGAGGGTTCTCGCAATCTTGGATTCGAGGTTCACATCAATGCGGCCGTCCCCTGTAACAAGTATTATAATGGGCCGACAAATCATCATCATCGTGGCTCGACCGACCTTGCACGTTTCCTAATTCTGCCACGAGTCCACTGTCGTCAACCAACGAATATGTAGGAGGTGCTGACTCTTCTTGTTCCTTCCCGGTCCCAGAATTTGTAGAGGAACCCATGTTTTCAAGGTTGTTGAAAGATCTTGAACTGAATCTGGGAAAGTTGAACTACTAAAGGCAAATAAAAGTTCGTACTCGTACCCTTCGACAAATTGGGACTAATGGATCCCAATTGAGGGTTCGTCCGTGGGTCCGTGCGTCGCCACTAGCGCCCTTTTGGATATCCAGCTCCAGGGCTATTTTAACCTTTTTGATTTTCGGTACCTTTCAGGCAACAAGGTTTACAAAATAGGAATTAGGCATTAGCGATATTACCAGTATGAAGATCCCTGACGCAGAGTTTCGCGCTATTGTGCGAAGTACGTATAAAACTATTATTAGGACCTGAACTTTGCATTCTTCCATTTTAAGCATTATTTATATTTAGAAATGTAGTCACGGTTCCTTGTCGCTTGGATTGAATTTTGAGATTAGAACCTTGGAACTTGAAGTCTGTGGCAAACTCGACTGCATCTACTCCTTCTTTCCCTCCAGGATCCCCCAAACAAGTCTTCCGAAAGTTGAATCAGCACGTAATTGGGAATAATTTAATACATATATGTTTGCATAGTGAGATCTTCTGATTTGATGTAATCCATCTTTAGATAGTGTTTGTAGAGTGCTACATTGAGAAGGATATATTGGACATGGAATCTTTCAAAAATAATGCCACACGTGAACAACGATATTTACATCCTAACCCGTACCCCCGATTGCCTTTTCATGATGCGGATCCTGGAGATAAGCCCAAAGATAACTTACAGAATAGGCAAGCAATACAGAGGTTTTCTAACAACTTTCAACTTTTCGATTTCCTCAACACATACAGATACTGTCCTATCAATAAAACTAGAAACCACATCATTAAGACCCCTCCTATCATGACACAGAAAATGATAATCGCTATAGAAAACCCAGAGCTGGATTGTACAATCATATGGTGAGTATTTGATATCTCGAATGCTGATAACATAACCTGCATTGCGGACAACATGACTGACAAAAGACCAAATATGAAGAGCAGCGGCGCTACCAACCCTAAAATGTACTCACTTGATTGCGTAGACAGCTCTTGGTAGTAAAGTCGATTTGCGAACCAACCTCCTGTGCGTACCGTACGAGGCTGTAATAGCCGTACTGCCCAATTTAGGCGCGTTAAGCGCATCTGGCCAAAGTAGTAGCGTTGTGCTACAGCAGCATGAGGCAGGAAATGAAAAGGTCCAATAAATGCGCGAAATTCGAAGTAGCTTATGTTTTGAGGGATCAGATTCATTGTTTGTGCAATATTGAAATCGGATGGATGGCGGATCAAGAGTTCGTAGGTGCGAAGGAATCCTAGCGCGGACTTGCATGGTGATTGCATGTCACATATAGGATATGAGGATTGTTGCGTAGAGTCATCTACACTCTTAACTGGCGGAAGGAGAAACCGCCGCCACATCATGAAGTTGAGAAGGAATGGCGGGATAGGCTTGATGAATATAGTATCGTAATGCCATACAAGGTGAAGACCAGGATTCTCTGTAACAACTATCTGCCGCTTTCTGATAAGATGCTCGTGCAGAGGGTGAACACGTCGATAATCACGAGGTGCAATGAAGTGTAAGTAGCCATTTAGCTCGTCGAGAACTGGTGTCTCAAGTTCCGCTGACGTCAAAGTTTTTACATTACTCGTGTCAGGTATTATTGGGTATATCAAGCCGTTCACTGGAAGCAATTGCGCTTCAAGATGGTGTTTAAGTGTTTCGTCGTCGATAAGTTGCGGCTGTTGCTCGTGAAGCGGGAATATCAATTCGGATATTGGAGACGGCCTCTGAGATGAGGCCATGACTTTTCTTCGCAACCTTCAGTCTTTTCACAAGATGAACTCAGCGCCGTATTGCATTTACGACGGAATTCTCAGAAAAGCAGAGTCAAACGCGGAGAGGCGGAGGAGGGCACAGCCTTGGTCGCAGCCTCATAGTTTTAGGTATTATAATTTATATATTCTCAAAACAGCAGAGTCAAATGCGGAGGGGAACAGCCTCGGGCGCAGCCTTGGGCGGGGTTTCATGCATTATAATCTATTTACGACGGAATTCTCAAAAGAGCAGAGTCAAATACGGAGAGGCGGAGGGGCGCAGCCTTGGGCGCGGTTTTGGGCGCATTCTTGGCGCGGTTTTGGGCACAGAAAGGTTGCAGCGGAGCCTTACAATAGAACTTGCGCGACCTTTTCCCTAGATAAAAGCCCTGCTTATTTCTGATGACACTACTCATAGTATTCTCACCTTTTTCGCTCGATTGTTAGTTATATCGTCAGCACTGGCGTCTCCCATCCACTTCCTCATCTAGTAAACGGGTTTATATCAAGTATACGAACTTTTTCATTTCATTATGCCCTGGAGAAGTCTTGTTCATACCAAGAAAGAACTTCCCCCCTCTGGATTCGGATTCGGAAGAACGCTGCCAGCGGGATTCACGCAACCTTCTTCAGGAGTGGATGCGGAACGCAGTATCTGGACTACTACTTCTCCCCGTGCAGCATACGATGACCCACGGGGTGAATATACCGCTTTCATCTCCACTGTAAAAGGCGATACAACGGAGAAGGGCTTAAGTCGTGAAGCTCCGTTCCGGATTCTCGTCGCGACATCAGAAGGCGATTTAGGCATACCCGACGGCAAATACACCACTGTTTCATATGTGGAGTTTGTACAGCTGTATGAACCGAGTTTGGAATGGTTACCAATTGAAAACTTTCAGAAAAGAACTACTTGGATGGTCGGTATTGCCTCGAACCTCAGAAATACCACCAAGCCAAACTCGGTGAACGTTGGTCAATGGGCTACTCACTGGGGAGTCTATATTCTCCCGAAAACGCCGACGACGGACGTAAGAATTTCGAGAAGTGTGTTATATCTCGAAAATGTCTAACTTGCTACAGGAATATCCATACAAGATCTACGGTCTCAACTTTTCGGGTAAAAATGGCAAAATGGGACGAGACGACGACACAGTACTCATTGTTGGGCAAAATTGGGCTACCAACAGAGGATACGTGAAAAATATAGCTGCGTCGGAATTCACACGAGTGACAGAGCCCGTAGAAATGCATTTCGCCCATGACGAATTCATCCTAACAGGTAAGATCACATTGTAGCATTCAAGCACATCTTGAAGCTAATACCAACAATCTTCACAGCCCGATTCCTGTTGATGAAGTTTCACGAGAAACAGGATGGGTACCGCCATATTAAACAAATAGATGCCAAAGCATATTCTCTGGTGGCTAGAAACTGTCACACATTTGCCGAACAGATTCTTCAACATATGATTGCTGAGAAGTGGACGAATCCTTACCGCTTGGAGGACGAAGACGTTCCCACGTGGCCAGGAAGACTCAAGCACGATGTTATTGCAAGGTATGCAGACCGGGGATTGATGGAAGGCCTCAAGAATCAGCCCGTAAAGCAGAGAAAAAAGTTACTCACGAACGTTATGAAAAAGGAGGGTTCAGTGTTACTATAAGGAATTGCACGTGACAAGGGCTGGACTTTGTTGTCTCTTTGAAGTTATGGTTTACTACTTATAGTGTGCGACTTTCTAAGCATTCCTGGAATACATTCTTGTTACATCATTCGGTGACTATAATTTCTGTTGGGGATTCGGGGAGCGTATCATCGCTACCTGCACGTAGTCAGGATACGGCTCGAAGATATCAACCTCCCGGAACCCATATTTCAGGTACAAGGGTCTCCCAGCCGGAGATGCGGACAGATACACCTCCACACCTTCAGCATCGGCGCGCGTAAGACCCCATTTGAGGAGCTTCGACCCCAGGCCCTTGCCCTGTTGGGAATGGTGAACACCCAGCATATCCAGATCTATGTGTCGCGGTTAGTCATGGTAGCTCGTTTCGTACTTGCTCGAGGAATAGAACAAGCATAAAGCGAACCCCGAAAACTGCAAGCAACAGTCAAGAAAAAAAGAAAACAAAGGGTAACGTACAATAATGAGGCCTCTCCCCCATCAACTGCTCATGCCGCGCCTCCATACCATAGAAAAACCGATCGCAAAGCTCCTTATCACTACTAGCAGGCCACACGATCTTCTCTTGTTGCTGATCGCGACCTGTAGCCGACACGGGACGCTTCCATTTAGCGAATGCGACAATCCCGCCATTATCCGAGCCCTCCGTCACCTTGAGCAATATATCGTTGGTCTCGCCAGCAATTGAGCCCGTGATCACGTTGCTGAGATATTTTTCCCACCATTCCGTCACATCCGGCGTCTTTGGGAACATGGTTGTGTCGAGGTCGCTACGGAAGCTGGCGTAAAAGAGTTGCGTGAGTTCGGCCGCATCGGTGGGAGACGCGGGCTGGACCCCCAGTGACATTTTGGGCGGCTTTTGAAATTTGTGCGCGATAATTTGTTGAGGCGATATAATATCCAGAGGGGTAGGTTGTGTATTGAATTGGAATTTTGCCGTGGAGTTTGAAATTAGGTGATCTTGGTTGTGGCGTCATTCCGAGGGTGGAGAAGGCTGCCAGATCTACAGTTTAAGAATGAGGATCTCATTCCATTAAAGGCTCGCAGTATGTATATTCATACTGGAAGCGGAAATAATCCTAGTTTATGCATCATAGTGGGTAATTTTACCGCGGCTAGGCACAAGGTCTTTATGTCTACTATTCAAAGACGTGCATGGCCCTATGTTTAAAGTTGACGCGACGCGTTTGGACGCGTGAGGTAACATGCTCTTCTTGGCACGTGCAGAATCCGATACCTACTGCAGTGACTATATACCCCATACTTTATACAATCAACTGAGAAGTGAGATCGATCTAATGCAGGCCATATGAATTCAGGGAATCTACAAGCGTCAAAAATTCCCTATAATATGCACAGGCCTGTCGGGACGAGTAACGTAAGAATCTCCTATTTAGCCGCCACACTGTCTATGAATTTAGTTCCATTCCTTCAACAGTGTTTATTCAGCCTTAAAGTACTAAAAAGGGAGTTGTGACACATGGCGGAACCAAATCATGAAGATGACAGTATATTAACACATGTTACAGGGAATCCCGATAAAGTCTGCAAACTCAATGCTAATAATAATCAGCTCACAGTATTTTAACTGTTGATGGTGTCAGCGTTGCTCTAGAAATCTCCTTTAGCTTATTATAAAACCCTCTTACAAATACTGCCACATAGTACGAACTCGACGTGCTCTGAGACCATATCTAAGCAAAGTGTCGCCATACCACGCCATCTCGCATAAACTACCACCATCTCCCCCAAAATGGCGACCAATTCCAATAAGAAACCAGCGTCCCACCCGTTCACATGGAGATGTTACCCTTTTAAGATGTCGAACTGCCTTTCTAAGCCACCGAGGTGGGGTACTTTGATAAGAAAACCGTCGCCCGCACCCCAAACAGTTCTCACTTAAAATCCCCAACCCTCTTTTCAGTCCCCGCGCGCATCTTGAAAACATTAAATTTTATCGCAATCATGGGTGACGCGGGATTCTTACCGGAGCATGTGCTCGTTATTTACTATCAGTCGATGCCAGTAGAGCTGAAAGAGGTTATCCGACACAAATTCCCCGATGCCGAGGTCACTATTTACGATGTTCAGCCAGGTGTTCCTGTGCCATCTGGTAACTTGCCATCATTCTTTAACATTGGAGCTCACGGAAACTAAAAGCCAGCGCAGAAGTATATCAAAGGGCGACTATTCTCGCGACTTTCTCCAACCTCCCAGATCTCAAGGACTCGAAGAAGTAAGCTCCCACCCTAGTCGGGTTCACTATGCATGAAATTAACCATTATTGTAGCCTTAAACTAATCCACACCTTCTCTGCTGGCGTGGATCATCTGTTGCAAAATCCAATTTTGCAAGAAACTAATATCCCCATCACTACAAGCTCGGGTATTCACGGTCCTCCGATTGCCGAATGGACCGTGATGAATTGGCTGGTATCATCCCGGAAATATGTCAAGGGTTATGAGGCCCAGAAATCCCACTCATGGGATAAGTCTGCGTACGGGCCAGGTCTTCACGATCAAGTGGGTAAGAAGGTGGGTATTCTAGGATACGGAAGTATCGGGCGCCAAAGTACGTTTCACCCGTTGTCGCTCAATCCCCCCCGGAGCTGCAAATTTCATAAAATAAGAACCCAAGTTGACCACCCACAGTCGCCCGCGTCTCACAGGCATTGGGCATGACCGTCCACGCATACACAGCCACCCCACGCCCAACACCAGAATCCCGCCATGACACCGGCTACATCGTGCCCGGAACTGGAGATCCAGACGGCTCAATCCCGACATCGTGGCACCACGGAACAGACCGGGAAGCTATCCGCTCTTTCTTATCTACCGGGCTAGACCACCTGGTTGTCTCACTTCCACTGACTCCGCAAACAACCCGTCTCCTCGGCGCAGAGGAATTCGCCATTCTATCTAACCAGAGTCATCACCATACGAGCAAGCCTTACGTGACCAACATCTCACGAGGCAAGGTTATCGATCAGAAGGCGTTGGTCGATGCGCTGCATTCTGGGGTCCTGGGTGGAGCCGCACTTGATGTCACTGATCCCGAACCTCTTCCTAAGGATGATCCTCTCTGGGACGCGCCCAATGTTCAAATCAGTCCACATGTCAGCGCTCTTGGGGTGGAGTATTTCCCGCGCTCTCTTGATATCCTGGCATTAAACCTCGAGCGCATCGCTCGGGGTGAGCCGTTGATCAATTCTTATACACGGGGCAAAGGGTATTAGAATTTGCATATGTAGGTATTAGTTGGATTAATGTCACACGGCTGGACAACCTCTTGATGTACTATGTGACATCGGAGGCTGGGGGTCATAAGTGACCACAGCTTTATCGAAGCGATGTCATCCATATAAACATTGAAGGATATTTTTCAAGCTGAGCTCAATCGTTCTACGACTACAATACAATAGTCATTTGGGTCTATGACATAGGTTAGAATCCGTACGTTTGTTCTTAGATGGACATTGTCACCTAACCAGAATTCTCAGAACTCCTTCATCCAGTCTTAGTTTTACTGTCATGCTATGTTTTTTAGGGTATTTTCATTTGGTTTCGCCAATAAATACATTTCCCTCTCTCATTGGTTGGCACGCCTTTGCAAACCCTCCAATGCCCGCTGTCGTCGCCGTGTTGCCGCTGCCTCCTGGCTCATGTCCCATAATACTTCTTTTTTTATATATTCGCGATGCTTTTCCACATGTTCCTGCGCCTCGTGTACAATATACACTACTGTTAGGCATGCTTCTTTGATGTAATACAGCCATTCGACTTACTACGTATCCATCCCCTGTAAAGAACTCGCAGCCTATGCAGCGACCGGGTCCCTCATATTCCCATTTCTGGAAGCGACTTGTCGTTTGCCTGAGTAGGATATTGCACCCGTGGCAGATAAATTTGTAATTTTCTTGCGTTTCGTTCGGTGATTGTGCTGGCGCGGATAGGTTCTCCATATCGATGTGGTCAAGAAAGATAGGGAAAAAAGGGGTTTGAAGAGAGGTCCAAGAATATGCAGGCGTAGGCCGATTATTATTGGAGGGTGATTTGCTTTTTATAATGCAGGTAAAGAATAAAAAAAGAATGTGCGTTATTACATGTCATATGCACCTCTAAACCCCTCCTCAAACACAACGGCAATAAACCCACAACCAGCAACCGCCAATGCCCATGGGTTCACCAAGTCCCGCAAATCAGGCCAAAAACTATTCTTCTCTCGCTTCCATTGTTGCAGCTGCTCATACTTGTGTGGATCCTGAGACCTATAGCGCTCTTCCTGGCTAGCTTCGGTCTCCTTGTCACCACTCACGAAGCGAAGGAATAAGTAGTTCGCCACAGGTCCCAGTATCACAACTGGATTAAATGGACCAGCCATGTTAAGCAACGCAAATGAAAAATGGACCAAAGTGTCCCCAAGGTAACTAGACAACAATCAGCAGACGTCATCAAGGTGAAGGGTGATATATATATCTCAAACAAACTTACTTCGGATGCCGCACCAAACCCCAAACACCATGTCGACACAAATCCGTCCGTTCCTGTCGGTGAAGTCCAAGCTGCGTATCCGCCATAACTTCCATCGCAAACCCAGCACCAAAAACCCCAACAGCAAGCGCCCGAACAACATTTATTACATCATCGCCTATCGGAAGCGTAGCATCACCAGTAGTAAACGGAACCGTGAATGGCAAAGAGATGACACTCAACACAACAGCTTCCGGTAAGAATATCTTTAAAAAGGCACCTCTCCAAAAGCCAGGTTCCTTTTTGACTCCATCGTACCGCGCATCATCTGTCCCACGGGATAATGACCGGCACGCAATCCGGGCAAAGAGTCTCGTGCCCCAGATAGTAACGCAGCTCAGAAGAACCCTTTTGGTCCATGGTAGCGCCTCACAGGCTGTTCCGAATGAGATGTCGTGTGTGCACATCGGTTGACCGACGGCGGTCCACCAGGCATTGAGGACTTGGGCGGAGGGCCAGAGCCAGTCTTTGAGTTCGACTCGGTTTGTTGCTTTGGCTGCAATGTATGTTGCGAGTGAAAGGCTGGAATACAGCCCGAATGAGGGTAGGAGGGTTGATTTTAGGATTCCCACGTCAGCGGGTGTTATCTTGTTTTTGAGCGGTGGGGAATGGAGAGAGCTAGAGGCCTGGTTCTCCAGGGCTGAGGGGGGGACGAAGAATGCCATTTTGGCGCATCACCTGGATCATTGAAGGGATGGGTTACAATATCAATGGATCGTGACCTGGCGGTTGTTTTATACCTTGTTTGGTGTTGTCCGGGCGTTGATGTCAGAATTATGTAACGGTCAAGTGGGCCTCTCGAGCTGGTTTCACATTCCAGGTGTTGCTTGAATTAAACATAACGATTAGATTCGGTGTTTTTAAAATGGAAAGTAATATATAGCATACCTATAATACAGGAAGAATGGTTGGTATCGAGATAGCCGACTTTCAACCTCGAAATGGTCAAATTTGGTGCAAAGGCCTCCATAGAGCCTCATAGCCAGGCTTTAAATGAAACCTGCATGAACTCGTCTTTTTCTTAACACAGAGTTTGCATTGAACTTTATATGCCGACCAGAAATTATGAAGCGTGAAAGCTCTGATATTTTATCTATAGAATAAGAGGTAATCTATAAAGACATAGATAATATGAGACATATTAGGAGTATTCTGGAGTATGATGGCCAGTGAATACCTCTTCCAAAGTATTCGATGGGTAAGTATAGCCAGGCTTAATTGTTTTGATCTGTTTGCACATGCTGAGAAACAATGGAGGCAAGATCAATGTGAATACTCAAAGGCTGTGATTCATCCTTATTCTTGTATTTTTGATTCATGATAAGCATCAACCGTTCATTCCAGAACGGCAAGCAGGTTTCAAGATCAGATGCCGAGAATGCGGTAGTTTTGTTGTCACTCCCGGTGTATAGATTCTCGGGTATGTCCCGCTTGAACGAGTTCGAGCTGGGCGACAAGTCGACCGAGCAAGTCAAACCGAGATCATGCAAGTCGGAGCCATCGGGTATACGTTCGAAGGGAAGTCGGTTGGTGGGTAATCTCCGGGCCTTTCCCTCGTTCGCTGAAGGTTCATCGGTACAAAGGTCCCTTTTCTGACGGATGAGGTATGCTCGCGGATCGTGGGGAGAGAGCGTTGTCGCAGAGACCGGCTCGCCGATCGAAGTTTGCGACGAAGTTAATGCAGCTTTTGCGGCAAGGTATCGACTGCTATGAGGCGAATGCGATACTGGAGCAGACTGTGAACTGGACGGTTTATCGTTCTGCTTGAAGCGTAGGCGACTGTTTTGGATGGCTTCTTTCTTTCGCCGTTCGAAGTCAAGCGCTTTTTCTAGATCGGATGGTTCCTCATGGCTCACGCCTTCGTGAAGTTGAGCGGCCCATCTCTCAAGAACCGGAAATCCTCGACCACTATCCATTGACTCTGGGATGTGCTCACCTTGGTCTTCGGGGAGCGACGGCACATGACGAGCAGCTTCCGGGGTGATGCTATTCTTCGATAGACAGTCCGAACAACCATCATTTTGCCCATCGATATGCCCAATGCTTGGCGAAGTGTTCCTGGGCAATCCAAATCGTTGCTGGGCAAGGAAGGAAAGCGGTGAGTCCGGTTCCTGGGTCGGTCCTTCCTCAATAGGGCTTTGCTGCAGCGAGACTTGCGTGGTTCTCTGGAACCAAGTGTCTAGAGCTCCGTTCCCATACAGATCACGATCACGTTCTCTCTCGACACGTCGAGCGCTCGAAATCCGATTAGTCTCAGGGGAGAACTCGGTCGATTCTTGCGGATGCTGTCGGCGGCGCCTCACGGGCGACCCAGATGCAGGTCGAGAAGCAAGAGGGCTTGTAAAGTTTGAGTTGGGTAAATGCTGGAGGCCTCGTGATTCGCTCTCCCTTCGGATTGCCCCCTGCAGGCTACCGCTAGATAGATCCACGGGGCTTGTTTGGGTGAGGGAATTGCCCCCGCGTCGTGGTGTTTGAAATGAGGCATTGATTCTGGAGATAGACCACGGATTGACGAAGCTGGAACGTTTGTTTCTAGCGGTAGCCGATTCATCAGGACTTTCCGAGCCCTTACTACTAGAAGGAACAACAGGCAAAAATGCGTACTCGGGCTGAAGAGGCTTCTGTGAGACAGGTGTGTGAGGTATAGCTTCATTGAAGGGGTTCTCAGTGTCGCGAGGCTGTGTGGAAAGCTCTGTGACTGGCTTTTTAGCCATCAAAAGTTCAAATCCTGCTGAGACTTCAACAGATTCGCAAGCATCCTGTTTGCCTTGGTTGGAATTTCTTGTCTCTGCCCCGTCTATTTCTCCGTAGTGGCCGCGAAACAAATTCTCTACCAAGGCCAAGACTAGGTCTCGGTCTTCGAATAGCAGATCATCCTTTGCTGGCTCGATGTTTACATCGTACGTTCCTCGGGGACAGCGAATTTGCAAACAGAGAAAAGGATCGATAACCGATTTGGAGGACTCGCTTTTAGATGCGGCAACACGGACATATGGTTTGAAGATTTTGACGATCTCATGCCCAATTCCCCTGCTACTAGAGAGAGGGCGCCCATCCACACTGACGTATTGGCCGGCGTTGTTGATCCTGGAGGTATCTAACTTGGTTGGTAACCACATCACCGGATGTTCATTAAGATGAGCTCACCAAATTGTGTTTTTGGAAGAAAGGCGATGGCATCATACTCTTTCTGGTCCGATGATCCTTGTTGATTCCCATCGGTTATCTGGGACGAAAATCGCTTGATGACACAGGAAGAAGACGCTTCTGTGCCGGCTACCTTGAGGGCTGCATCCGAGATCGAGGCGTCTGCGCTTGGCGCATAGGTCCAATTGTTGTTTTCATTTTTTGCCTTCAGCACTTTGAGCGAGAGCCTCTTAGATGGCTGAGCTATAGCATATGCCTGGAGAAGCTTTTTGATCCTCGCGAGATTCCTCGCAGCACCCTTCAAGGCAGTTTGTCTGCGGACAGGGATGTGTTTGAGAAAGTCTGTGATACGAACAGTTGTGCCCACCGGATGTGACGTCCGTTGTGTTCTGTGATGAAATGTCAGCAGTGACACATGGTTCAAAAAGTTGGTGTGGTCAGCATACCCAATAAGCTCTCCGTTTCTTCCGTACTTCAAACATCGCCCGGCAACTTCGGACTCAACCCGAGTGGTGACAGCGAGAACCCCAGACATCTCCGCGGCACTAGCAAGTGCTTCACCACGAAACCCCAATGATGACCCACCGACATTTTTGAGATCATCTAAAGTCAGGATCTTGCTGGTAAAAGCTCGTTTGCAGACATACTGCTGGTCCTCCGGAGAAATGCCGTGGCCATTGTCCTTGAGCTGTATGATATCCACGGTGTTTTGGGAAATTTCAATCTGCAGTGACGTGGCAGAAGCATCCAGGGCATTGTCTATAAGTTCCTTGACAACAGAGTAGGGATCCGAAATAACAGATGTGGAGCCAATCGCCCGGATTGTTGTCTGAGGAAGAGCCTCAATCGGCATCCTGCACGCCTGGTATTAGTTGTTCATGTCCGAAAGCACCACAAATTGTTTCGTCTAGCTGATTGAGGTTGAAAAAAAAAACATGCAAACAATTTCAATGGCTCTTAATCGATGAGGATCGACTCGGCAAATGTCGAAGGAGGATGAAATTGTCTTGGCATCCATGGTCACGTGGTGCTATTGTCTTAAATTGGTAAGGTTCCAGGTCTGCCCCCACATTCACCAAATCAGGTTTAGTTCCCTTCGTACCTGCCCAGGTCATTCTATGTTGTACTTGTTTCTGCTCTCAATCGATCACTTTATATCATACCCAGAATGCCAACTTGTTATTACAAGAATAGTCAGCGGCACATGCGACCTTGGTCTTTTTTAGTGGGTTTGGGGTGTTTTTTGGTAGTCTATTTGAGTAGTGTTTTTAGATGTTGATTACATATTTCCCCCCTATTGGTGTTGTAGATAGAGTATAGGTGGTATTAGCTGAAGATGTGCAAAACAATCTTTCCATGTATAACCTTTAACAAACATAAGAAACTAAATTCATCCTCGACGTTGATTTCATCCTACATGTCAATTCCACGCGCGAGGCCGGGCACACGTTAGTCAGCATAGCCACACCCGGCCATCCACGGGTCCCGATAAACAACACGTTCAACTTCACGCCTCTGCAGCTTCTCAGCCTTGCTCATTCAAACGGCTGAAGACGCTGAAATGTTGGGCGAGGACTTTTCAATAACCAAGTTCGCGGTCCCCGCGGTCAGTGTGCTGATCGCCTTCCTCGCCTACACATCACAGTACTTCTTTCTGCACTTCGAGTCTGTGCCACTCACAAGGGACGAAACTTGGAAGATCAATATCTTCGCCCTGTGCATCTGGATATGCTATTACCGAACCTGTTTTGTAGATCCCGGTCGACTTCCCAAGTCCCAGGAGCGACCGAAACCCAAGGAGCAAGAAGGTGACACACTCGCTAGTCGCCAGCGATGGTGTCGTAGATGCGAAGCTTACAAACCGCCTCGCGCTCACCACTGCAAAACTTGTAAAAGGTTCGATGTGGAATGCCCGTTGTGGAGAATTTTGCTGATCTTCTCCCAGATGCATTCCCAGAATGGATCATCATTGTCCCTGGACCTCGAACTGCGTCTCACATTTTACCCTCCCGCATTTCATGCGCTTTTTGTTTTATGCGACTGTTGGCATGTCCTATCTAGAGACCCTTCTCTGGCAGCGTGCATCATTTGTATGGAAGAACAGTCATCTGCCAAGCGTACGTAACTCAAGCACTTTACCATTCAGGTCGCTAATATTTGAAAGTATCTTGGCCCCACATTGGGGCAACTCATCCACTTATTTATACTGCTTGTGGTAAATAGTCTGACGACCTTCGGTCTCTTTGTCCTCCTGCTTAGGAGTCTGTGGTCGATTGGAACTAATACAACCACCATTGAAACTTGGGAAATCGAGAGACATGCTACTCTTGTGCGTCGCGCCCGTGTGTTGGGCGGGTATCTTGAGGGTCCCGGAGGAATCCGAATTCGGATAAAAAAGCAGGAATACCCATACGACATTGGGATTTGGGCCAACATCAAGCAGAGTATGGGTGGGAGCGCTAATGTGAGTATACCTTTTCACGGTCCAAATATCCCAGCTAATTAATGTCTTTCAAGTTCATAAGCTGGTTCTGGCCACTGGCTGCAACACCCGATCGTCGAACTGGCTGGGAATTCGAGACCAATGACTTTGAGGGTGAGTAAATGAGTCAGTAATCTGGCTTTTCGATTGCTGATCATTTTTACTAGATCCTGGTGTGTCATGGCCACCTCCAGATCCAGATCGAATCCCAATTCCGGCTAGTGCAAGGCCACCAAGTAATATGAGCATGCCTACATACGCAACCATTCAGGACGAGATTGATGCGTTCAACCATCGTAAACAGGAAGACATGAAGCGATTCCAGCAAGTTCCGGGTCTACAACGTCGCAAACCATTTTACGATCGCTACAAAAAACGGGACAATGCTCAAAGTGATAGCGATGAGTCCGAAACTGACTCCGGGGGTTACTCAGACGAAGGCGAAGAGGCCTGGCGAAACGCCGAAGGAGAACGACTACGCGACTTTGGAGTGGATGAAGAAGCAGAGTTCTATGATGAAGAGGACATCCCTCTCGGTGTTCTGATTGAGCGACGGAAGCAGCAATCTGCTAACTGAACCCTTCCGAACGAAAATCTTCAAAATCATCAGATCTTCTTCGCAATACCTCTCAGTCGCACATATCCCAGCCACTGGCTCCCATCTTCGCCACGAGTAACCACATCCTGGAGCACATCGCAAATCTGCTGCACTGCAGTATCCCGCTTTTCCTCGGGGAGCACATCTAAGAACTGGGCTCCCATCAGTCTAACCCATCCCTCCAAACCGCCCTTGGCATCAGTGGTGAGCTTTGTTGGGCGGTACTCGAGCTCGACGTTCTCAACCTTGAACCCGATCTCTTCCAGCGCATTTCTCATCCAGGTATCAGAGGGGAAGAACCAAGGACTTGTCTCTCTTGCTTTTTCGATAGAGATACCCTGTTGCACCAGTGCATAGATAAGGGCTGTCTTAACCTCGGCAATGTTACCATGTCCTCCCATTTCAAACACATAAGTGCCGCCCGGCTTCAGGCAGCCGTGGATTGCGCGAAGTGTCGACATGCGCGTCGACTCATCACGTAGGATCCAGTGGAGGGCTGCGTTGGAGATTCTGTCTAGGTGTTAGAAGTCGAGCTACATGCATCATGTACCATGTACCATGTATTATTATCAAAGACATACACTTTATCCCATGATCCGTTCACAATGGAGGTTTCTTTGTCCAGGTACCGGCAATCCACAACGCGGAAACTGGCCTTGGCGCTTGCGTAGTCTTTGTTCGCAGACTCGATCATGGATGCAGAAGAGTCAATGCCCAAGACGGATTCTATGGCGGGAAGGAAGTTCGCTGTGAATTTTCCATCGCCGCAGCCGACATCAAGGACCTTGTCTGTTGGTTTGGGGTCCAGAGAGGTGAGAAGTTTGCCGGTGATTTTTGCGGAGTGCACGAAGGATGCAGACGCAGAATATGCCTAGGCTTTGTTAATTGTGGCAGATATATCATGACGAGCGATACATACTTCGGCTGACCAGTGGTCTTTAGGACCCTCTGTATTGGACGCCATGGCTGACAGATGGAAGTATGGAGAAGTGGGGAAGTCGTTGTCTTGGCGTGGAATATCAGTTAGGAATAAAAGGAATGATAGAAAATCAAGTGATAATGTTGCAAGGATTGTATTTGCGAAGACTTGAATGATTTTCTAGTAATTGGGAGGTTCGATGGGCTCTCTTATATGTTTTCTCCGTAGCGTGGTCAGTTGCTCGAGGTAGTATAACGAGGCCGATATCGGACCGGACTATACTTAAAAGTATGCGCCCTTCGAGGAATGCACAAAGCAAGATATGGAAGTTCTAGAACATTTCCCTTTTCAATTAGCTTAGCACTAGGGACTAGCAGCGATATTTGAAACTGCGCAGCTTTCTACGGGCTGTACGAGTTTCACTAACCAACCCGATTGAAACATAGCACCTAAGTGAGAAGACTATCGAATCAGATGTCAGTATTAAAAGACATTACTATTATTGGAAGGTTACCCTATATACAGCTAACTACCACCCATCCCTGATGTCTAAAAATGTTCAAACAACCAAAGTCTAGGCATAAGATCTCAATGACGATGGCCACCTAACGGGTATCGGCAATGGCGGAACAAATTTCCATGAGCTCCACTAAGTTTCACTGGGACAAAGTCCCCCGCTTCCCTGCGAAAAATATATTAGGAAGTCAGCTATAACCAGGTTGTTGCATATTTAGATGTACAAAAGGTCGCCTCTACTAGCCAATCAGAAATCATGTCATATCAAGGCCATTGCAATTGCGAGAGTATTCGCGTCACCCTTCCTCGACAACCTCCGAGCTCAACTGTTTGCCATTGGTATGAACCTGGAATATATTATCTTAATGGTTGCATACTAAAGTGAATTTTCAAATATAGCGATTGTTGCAAGCGAGCAGGTGGTGGTGGTAAGTACATTCGCTAAGACCAAACAACAATGTATATTTTTCTTACAATATCCTAGCATTATCTGTCAACTACTTTGTCAATGAAGATGAATTGACCGTCAACGATCCGAATGCGACATTGAGGATGTACGAGGACAAGAAGTCTGTCAGTGGTAATGTTGTGAAGGTAAAAGCGTGGCTCCTCTGTCAATAACTATACAGTATTGTGTGTCGCATTTGAACGAAAGACTAATCTAAACCCCGGGATAGCGTTATTTTTGTTCCAGCTGCGGCAGGTATGTTGAATGATTCAAATCCAGTGCTAACAATAGCTGACACTCATCACAGCCCAGTATACACCAAGACCCCGAAGGCCCCTGGAAAAGTCTTTCTGAAGGCTCCATTGTTCGACATTGCCTCCCCTCCTGCAGCTGAGGTGTTTATCAATAAGCAGTATCAATGGGTAACTATTGAACAAGGAGAAAAGCAAGCGTGATATCAAGACGAAGGTAGAATCAATATGCTGGTTTGAAAAAATATACATACGAGTAGAATATGTTTAGCATTGTCTTCGGCGATAGTGCAATTCCTCGACGGCCTATTATTGGTCAATTTTCAAATCCATGCATAAATTTGTCGTGGCTCGAGTTCATATTATTTGCCCCTATAGTATAGCTTCAATTTCATTGATATACTGTCGAGCTTGCTAACGAGCTTCGGAGTAACCGTCAAAATGCGGGGGCAACGTCGATCCGTAGAGAATCTGCTTTCACCCTTCACTCCTCAGCCAACGATAAAAAGTGTACGCGGTAGCCATGCTGCTGTCTCCGGGCTGATATCATTGATGACAATATGACAGAAGTCCCGCCTCAGACTTCTCGTCCTAGACGACCATCCGGTGCCATTTTGCGGAAGACCCGACCGCGCGATAACGACAACGCCTTGAGTCACCACGCAGCGCTCGAGCTCCAGCAGCTCCAAACACATGAAGACAATGAGCTTGACTACTCAACGCCATCTGCTTCATCCGGTGACGAATATCACGTTGTGACGCGTCGCACCACATCACGCGCTCTCGCATCACGTGCCGAAGCGCAGCAACGCCGGCAAGCTCGAAAGGGGATTTGGGGCAAGCTCACTCGGATTTGGACGCATAGTGTTACTCTGACGGTGCCGCATAAAAGTAGTCGGGATTACTTCGGTGTGTACCCTGCGACTGTGACGCCGATCTGCACAATACTGACTCTGCATCCAAGCTCTGGAGAGAACATTCCTCGCATATATACGGACATCTCTCGTCGTTGCCCAGCAAGGCGTGTTGATTGCGCAGCTATTCCGTCTGCAGGCTGCGGAGGCGTTGGCGGACCGTCTTGGGTTTCGTCGGGTCGGTACACCCCTCTCGGTCGCGTGTCACTGTGTGGCTATTCTTGTGGCTTTGGTTGGGGCCTATCGATTCTGGAGGCAGCAGAATGCTATTGCTAGGGGTAGGATCTATGCTGGAGGTTGGGAATTGAATTCTGTGGGGATATTACTGGGTTGTGTGAGTGGTACAAACCCTTTTTGGCCTTGAAGATGTAACTGACGTTGGGCAGATCACTCTAACGGTGTTGATTGTATCCGTTGCTATTATCGTTGAGACTGATATAGACCCGTCTGTATTTGTTCGCCGAATATTAGGTGGGTGAGTGAATGGTGGCAGGGGATCTATAAGTTGGTGTTCATCCTGTCTTGGGAACTCTAGCCATTTTCAGCCTTATAGCTATGATAAGCAAATATAATTCTAATATTGCATCTATTCAAGTTTATATGAAAGATATGAGTACCCATTCTTGGTGCTTTGTTTCACACCAGTGGCAGTCCAATTTGTGGGCATAGCACAATCTTTCAAGGTGGAACCATTACATGATTTCATTTGATTCATGAAGCTCATAGTCTATTAAATTGTTAAGATTATGCATACAGGCATGCAATTCTTCCGCCGTTATCATACATGAGGGTCGTTGGTATCAAGAGAGTTGGAGAGAGCGCGTGGTTTGGTGGTTCGAAAGATCATCAGTAAGAGGCACGAATGTCCTCTTCAAGAAGACGCCATTTTCTAGCAACCTCTGCCCGTTCATCGGCAGTAGATGCCCGCATATCTTCAATACCCTGCGCTATCCGAGATGCCATAATAGAGACATCCTCACTCCTGCCTAAGGATTTTTGAAGCTTTCTGCGAAGTCCAACCAAGGGATATCCGAAAAGTCCCCAAAGACCTAGAATCAGTTGAGTCAGAATAAGATGCACACGAGGGAAAGCGAGTGTGTGGAGCATAGCGTTCGCATACCTGCTGGTGGCTTAAGGATAACACCGCCAATTCCTTTCCCGATTCCCTTAATCATTCCTTTCGCTCCTTGTTGCTTGGCGCCATACTGAGGCTGGGTGACCAAGCCTGTGATACCGTAGTAAAATCCATCTCGAAGTTCCTATATATATAAAGGTAAAGGGTCAGTTCTGACTTCTTTTATCACCGAGGACAGGTGACATACCGTCCCGGCAGCAGCGAGTCCGCTCCGGAAGCTGATAACCTTCGGCAATTCTTTGACCATTTGGTCGTGGTACAGCATCGGGGCATTGTGGAATCCTTTAGACAAGCTAAGGGTCAGGTCTGTTGGGAGCCAGAGTATGGTCTTCAAGAACTTCTTCGACATTCGACTGCTGTGAGTGCGTATCTCGTAGATAACACCATACCTCTGGCGTGACTCTAGATAGCGATAGCACAACATTTCTTCCTGGTTAATCGGCATGCCTTGTCTCTGGCCAGTGGCACTAGCGGGTAAATCTTGGTTCATTTTGTTGTGTCTCACGTTGTCTTCTTCGTTGTCGTTCGTGTCGAGGCTTACCCCGTCATTATCATCGTCATTTGGTCGGCCAAGTCCACGGCACTGAGTAGGCCCATGATACTCGGCAGGCTCATGATACTGCTGCTGCTGGCCCTCCGCACTATCTAGGTCTGAATCTTGACTTCTGCGTGTTTTCCTCCATGAAAATCTTGATGAAGGGTTGCTGCGTGAACGAGTATGGCCTATTGCACGACCGGCGGTGACAAAATCCGAAACAATCTCATAAGGGACCTCGCCAATCCCAGTCACGAAGTTTGCAATCGCTCCAATCAGCACCTGAGCTCCTGCGCTGACGGGCCCTGTGGGATTGCGGTATGTGTCGTATTCCGATGCTCGGTTCCTGGACAGTTGGTTAGTGGTCTGGAAATATGATGTCGAAGGCCAACCTACAAAGCAACATTCTCTGGTTTGAGAGCCCCCATTTCAACCAGTACGGTTGCAGCAAAAGCACTGAGCCCAATGGAAGTTTGTTTAATGTGCCACACGGCAGGACGATTGGGACATATTGCGCATTGCAAAGTCTTCAACTTAAGATGCCGATGAAAACTGCGTGCCCCATCCTTCACACCGGATTCTTTCTTCATTTTATCTGCTATTTCTTGTGCCTTCTGTTGAGTTGAAGGCTTCAATGCCGTCTGAATTGCATCGGTCAACTTCTCAGCTGTGAGTTGCTTGTAAGGCACTGGCTGAGGCCCAGCCTCAGCCATCGCAACGATTCCTCCCCAGAACTGTTGATCTCCAAAGAAGGGAACTATAATGGTCGGACGTCCAAGGGAAAGTCCAGCGGCAGTGGTACCCGCACCACCATGGTGAATCACACACGATACATGCTGGAATAACCAGTCATGTGGCACGCTGCCGACGATGAGGATATTATCTGGCACATCGATATCGTCGACTCCGAGGTTTCCCCAGCCCTTTGAAATGATTGCACGCTGGCCGGCGTTTTTTATTGCTTCCAACACGATTTGAGTTAGTTTGACTTGGTTTTCTACCACAATGGAGCCGAATCCAACGTAGAGTGGAGTGGGGCCTGCTTTGAGGAAATCTTCGATCTCCCTGGGGGGTTTGTAGTCTGACTTTGCAGGTAGCACGCTGAAACCGCAAATATCGATGTGGTCAGCCCAATCTCGTGGCTTTGGCAACAATGCCGGTGACCTAAAGTAAACCACAATTAGTGAATGGTCAAATCCGCCGCCTTCGGGTGAACCCATACCACAGATATGAGAACGGAACGCCGAGGCGCCCGGGCAAATTCGGCGCCGTGATCGAATCTAACGGATCGAGTGCGAGGCATTTCTTCCTCCAGGAGTTGATCAGATCTCCCAGTCCCTCCCAAATCATCATATCCATAATGGTATAAGATACGAGGTTTGCAACCGTTGGCTTGCATTCCTGCGGATGGAGAACGGCCAAAGGATGCGGAAACGATTGAGTAGCCGACCAGGGCATCCTAGAAAACTTCCATTAGGGCGTCCCTCAATTTCATATTTTGAAAATGGACTTACGTGAACATCATGTGAAGTGGAATCCCCAGCCGCTGTGCGCAATGGATATGGCCCAAGCTGGGCGGGTTAGCGATAATTGCATCAGCAACAAATGGTCGTCGACGATAGTCCACCGTGTCACTCCACAGATCCTCCTTGATTTGATGCAAATCTGTGCCGTCACCTGTTTCAACACATGACTTCCAACAACCGTATATAATTTGCTTCATTTCGCGCCGGCGTTTTTGGATGGCACCGCTGCGAATCGTTCGGAATGCGGGGAGTAGAGAGGGATTTTGGACCATGAACGCCATCAGCTCCTCGGGGTCTCCACCAATGTTGAAGAACTCCAATCCACCGTCAAGTACAACCTCCCGGAAAGTGAGGTGGGTTGCTAGCCGTACGCGGTGTCCATATTCCTTCAACTCTTGACCCAGCGCAATAAACGGTTGGATGTCGCCCCGAGATCCGATCACTTGAATTACGATGTTCAGCTTCAGTGGGAAGTCTTTGCCTTCATCTTTTGGTATTGGTTCCGGAGTCGGTTCGTCCTCTAGAGCCTCTAGGTCTGGTGGCGCAGTTGTCGTTTGGATGCGATTCAATAGCCCTGCGAGTTGTGGCATACGCTCGTCGATCTTAATATCAAGCCGGCCATCACCTACAAAAGAGTCACCGTTAGTTGCAGTTTTCAATGCTTTACCTGAATTACACACTCAAGAATGTAACCCCGGTGTTTCGTCTGTCTCCATTGATGTGGTTCCGCTCGCGATGTGGTGAGAGCGAAATGTTGACCTCCTCAGGCCAGTCCTCCGATTGTATTGACGCATGCCGGCTGGGTCTGCGCCTTGTGGTTTGTGCTGCCGAGTCCATTCTTCACGGGAGATCGGCCGGGTGTGGCCAACTAGAGGGACACAATTCTGGATGGGAAGGACGCGGTTCGGCGTATGTTAGACTGAATTGTAACAGCAATGAGTATTTTCACGCATCAAGTTTGACCATATTTTGCAGGATGAAAGACCTTTAAAAAAAGAATATGATCACCAGGACAGCTTTACTCGATGATGTCACAAGAGCCCAAACCTTAATACGGCAGTCTACTACCGCCAGTCTACTACCGCCGCACCAGTTCGGATTCTGCCTGCAGTATCTTACCTAATTTACATAGAAAGGTTGTTATGCTTAATTAAAAATTTAAGTCTAATTCGAGATTTTATTTTTTAAATGCTGGAGCACTTAATACACTGTAAGTACTCTGCGCTATCACTCTTTACTTGATCCGTCTGACTTATCTTGTTCACTTTATAGCTTATTATACAGAAATAGAGCAATCATCTAGTGGAAGTAATGAAAATCCGGTGACTCAGGTCTAAATTTAGTAGAGAAAGTGACATGGAGGTAATAGAGTGCCGTGTCCCGAACTTCCAGGCCGGATCTTCCGCGGTGGATCTCGGGATCAGCGCTGACTTACCTCGGGATCAGGCCCGATGGCCCTAACTTAGATTAGTCATTGGTTTAATAGGCCCCGATGAGCCCTGGAGCTCTGGGGGTATTTATCTTCCGAGGTAGAATTGTATTGCCATCCAAGATGTTTTCGATTTTGTAGCAAACATTGTCTTGAAATCCATTTGTAGAATACATTATGTAATGTGATTAGATGGCAGAAAATCGCACTAACTCTTGAGCCACTTTAATGAAACTTGAAGCTCTGAATCATGCACATATTCTGCAAACTTGCGTTCAGACTTGGAGATTTCGTAGTCTTTGAGTGAAACTAGATTAGCATGAAAAATCTTATACTTGAATATATCGAACTACTTACCTTCCTTTATCCCCAGATCACGGCTTGGTCTCATCTGCATTTCTTTCCACTGAAACTTCCATTCGACTCGCAGTCTCTCCACAAAACCAATCATTTGGGATAGACTTCGGCAGAACCCATTTTATAACCCATTCTTGGCATGTCAAGGACCCATCGGAACCCATCAGAACCCAAAATACATAGAATCTGCATAAAATCTGTATAAATATGCCTAAACTTTAATTTTAGGTTCTTGGCATTGGGTTTTGGGTCGCAAAATGGGTTCTGCCGAAGTCTAATTTAGGATATTAGGGATTCGTCTTCGCCAAAATGCAGAATGGATAGATCGTGAACAAGAAAGCGTAGATCTAGAATTCATACCAGTATTAGTGCAAGACATGGGTGGACTCCGTTAGGGCCATCGTGGGTAAATTCATCAAGCAGCTGAACGATATATTGCGAGGAAAGATTTCCACCAGAATGCCTTTCGACAAGTTTAGGTTTCGCAGCTCGCGCGATTGTGACCAATCTGCGGTCATGATCTTCAACGAGACCCACTGAACTTCGGCTGGTGTCATATTAGCTGTAGCCGGGCGAGAATGGCCCGGTTGATAAACTGACTCCTTGTCCCTCGCATGCCCCACAGTCGAGAATCCCCTCATATCCCAACTTATGATGGATTTCGTAGCGACCATTCATTCTTAAAAGTTTCTCCAAGGGAGACCGGGTAATATCCCCCAAGTTTTTATCTTTACAGTGACTCTTGGCTATAAAGAAGATTATTCTAGCAGAATAGAGATAAATCCATGTTCAAATATTTGACGAATGGGAATAGGGAGGAAGTTGGAGTGGGGAGAGGACGTCATAGGCCACAAATAATCAATGCCCAGCCATCCGGGAGGGGCCGAGATTTGATGTCTTATCAAACAAGCGGGACTGGTCCGGGAACTCCCCCAAGATATCCCTTAATGTTCGCAACCTAAGTGGTTGGCTATACAAAAGGGTCGGGATTCATCGGCATATCGGCATATCTGACAACCTTGGAACCTTAGAACGGGCATTTGATTGGTTAAACATACTAATTCACCGCGTCGCCCTCCACTTCTCCTCTTCTCTATCTATTCCATGTTATCAATCTGATATTAGAGACATTATGTTGAGAACCTTTTCGGGGATCCTTTTCGGGGTCGTTCTAGAGTCCTTTTTTCGTTTCATTTCGCCATTTTAGTGAAGGATTGGAAACTCTCAGCCACCCGTGCAGATCCCGAACTAGTTGATTATGATATACCATTGTTTTGCTCACCTAGGCTACTAAAGGAGGTATTTTCAGCCGGCTATTGAAGGAAAATAGTCTCCGAGCCGGAAAATGGTGTCCGACTCGGTCAGACTCCGGGGCCCCGCGAATTAGGCAACCTGGAAGGGCCATGACTTAGCGGGTCTTCCCCGCATCATCTCCCGGTGGATGGCGTCAAATTCCAAACTCTAAGTTTGGACTTTATAGTACGTATGGGGTAACGTGGGGGACACCGGTGGGGGTAATTGCATTTACTCCGGTTTGGGTAGGAGTCGGCGTTGTGTGGAGCAAAGTTCACATCCCATACTGTTGCTTATATTTGAAAGATATTCTCAATTGTTTTTTCTCAATTGGATCATTATTATCTATTTTGATATTGACCCTGTTTCTTAGCTACCGAACTTCAAGGAAGACTATGGCGGATAAGAAAGAATCCCCAGAGAGCGAACATTTTGAATCCGATATAAAATCGGATCCTTCTGCTTTCATACCGGCCCCTGGATCAGCAAGACAACCATATGGCAAATCTGGTATTACCTCCCCCGCCTTTCTCTATACTCATCACATACTAATGCATCCTCCCACGGCACAGGCCTGAAGGGTATCCTCACGAACAAATATGTAGCAGCATGCGCCGCCTTCGCAACACTGGGCGGGGCAATGTTCGGCTACGACCAAGGTGTCGTCTCCGTAACCCTCACAATGGACCAGTTTCTCGAGCGATTTCCCGAGGTTGGCCCCGACGCACCCGGTGCAGGATTCCAGAAAGGAATCCTCACTGCCATGATCGAGCTCGGGGCGTTCATTGGAGCAATGAACCAGGGATGGATTGCAGACAAAATCTCTCGGAAGTGGTCTATCATGGTCGCGGTGGTAATCTTCCTCTTTGGTTCCGCCCTGCAGACTGGGGCTATGAGTTTTGAAATGCTTGTAGGTGCCCGATTTGTCGGAGGTATTGGCGTCGGCATGCTGGCCATGGTGGCACCGCTTTATATTTCTGAGATCGCGCCCCCGGAGATTCGTGGTACTTTGCTTGTCATGCAGGAGCTTTCTATTGTCACTGCCATTGTGATTGCTTTCTATGTGACCTATGGTACAAGATACATTCCTGGTGAATGGTCGTGGCGCCTTCCTTTCCTTATTCAGGTGTGCCTTCCCCGTTGGCTTCAATTTGTGCTTTCCTAACCACGTGGACAGATGATTCCAGCCATATTCCTCGGCGTCGGTATTCCATTCCTCCCGTATTCACCTCGTTGGCTGGCTGGTCGAGGCCGAGATGAAGAAGCACTCCAGGTTCTCTGCAAGCTGCGCGGTGTCGACCCTACCGACGAGCGCGTCATCCGAGAGTGGGTTGAGATTCGCTCTGAAGTGGCTTATTGCAAGGAAGTGAGCATCGTGAGACACCCAGGGTGCCAGGACGGAAGTTACACCAGCCGTGCTATGCTTCATGTCTGGAGCTACCTGGACTGTTTCCGCAAAGGGTGTTGGAAGCGTACACATGTCGGTATTGGACTGATGTTTTTCCAACGTAAGTATCTGTCTGTCGTGGTGGAACCACCACTTTCCCTTGCTATTCCTCCTTAAACGGGCTAACTCATATCCTTCTCACAGAATTCAGCGGTGTCAATGCTCTCATCTACTACTCACCCAGTCTATTCGCGGGGATGGGTCTAAATTACGAGATGCAACTCCACATGTCCGGCGTCATCAACATCTGCCAGATGATAGCCTGTTTCTGGTCACTATGGGGAATGGATAAATTCGGTCGGAGACCTTTGCTCTTTGGTGGTTCTATCTGTACGGTTCTTGCGCATCTCATCATCGCCATCCTGATGAGCCAATACCAATCAAATTGGCCAGCGCATTCCACAGAGGGCTGGGTTTGCGTCGCTTTCTTGTGCTTCTTTATGCTCACCTTCGGAGCTACTTGGGGACCTATCCCTTGGGCTATGCCGGCTGAGATCTTCCCTTCCTCGCTGCGTGCTAAGGGTATGGCGTATTCCACGATGTCGAGCTGGCTTAACAATTTCATCATTGGCCTTATTACTCCGCCGCTTGTGCAAAACACTGGGTATGGGACATACGTGTTCTTCTGTGTGTTTTGTGCCCTGTCGTTTGTTTGGACATGGTTCTTTGTTCCAGAGACTAATGGGAAAACTCTGGAAGAAATGGACTCTGTCTTTGGAGACAATACTTCCAGTGTGGAGACAGAACAGCGCGCGAGGATTGAGGCTACAATTTGGGCTTATGCTGCGCAGCGATCTGATGGACTCGAAGGCACGCATCAAATTACCTAGACGGGCAACTTTGCTTTCGGGTTCTATCTTTCATTCAGTGGATATATGAACTGTATCTGGTTCATTTTGTGGTGCTTATATACATAGATATTTATGATAGATTGTGTGGCCTCTGTATTTCCTCCCTGTTAGCTTATGGTCTCTGTCCACTGTAGATTATGTAGGTCCTTTTTTTCCTTTGCGTATCTACAGATTCTCTGGGGTCCTTTATTCTCAGTAGAATTCCAAAAATACCAGAGAAAGGCCAACGACCGAAATGCGCGAGAACCTCTCCCTCAGTTGACCGGAGAAGATGGCGGGCCTCTGCCACCGCTGCCAGACATCCCCAGGAACAAGCTGAATTGTGTGTGGCCAGGAGGATCACTTGAAGCCTTTAATATGTGCTCTGTCTTGTTTGACCTTGTGCCTGTGGGCATACTGTTTCAGTGATATTCCTGAGATTCATTCGATACAACAGGGATCGAAATTCGTTTCACGACCTCTGTTCCGATTGATTCTTCTACAATCTTGGTCATATCCACTACCAACCTCATTGGGTCTAGCTTAGGAAGCTGTGACCAATCAAATCACGGCTAAGACCAACAATCTGTGGTAGACTAAACAAAACAGGCATAGCGCCCTGCAGGATAGCATTTTAAAAGGAAGGTGCGATATCTCGCCTTTCGTTATTCGCCTCTCCTTATTTGTTCTTTAACTCGCTCAGACTAGTCAACTTGGTTCCCTTCCCAGTAAACTCCATCTATCTAAAGTACTACGGAGTACATGCCGGTTAAAACACGAGATGATGTCATAGCCAAGACCATACAACATCGACAAGCGATCGCGGGGTAATAAAGTGGGGTGAAAAGGGTAAAAGCGAAGCTCGCAAAACATCATGCTTTACAAGCATCGCCTCAGGAACTAAGAGCTGAGTGTATTATTCTCCACAAATATCTTCAAGTCAAACCAGGTGTCCTCAGGCCTCGCGAAACGTAAATGCCGAGGCCACTTGAACGCAATCGTAGGTCTATCCTGGTGGAACGGCTTTAGATCTCTGGAATTAATGCGGGGTGTATTTCTCTAGGCTGGTGAGTCTGTCGACTCGTTCCCTGATTATAGTCCACCTTTCAAGCCACATGTCGCTTTTATCGCTACGAATTGCCCAGGGGCCTCGAAATCGATTACTAACTCACGACTCCTCAGCCAAACATGCAGATCACGGCGGGTCAAATGTTAGTCCTGCATATACCAAACCTTGCAATCTATCACTCACTAACCGCGAGGTCATTATGATATAACGAAAGGCGACGGGAAACGACCAAATTGCTCACCATGTCAACGCATTGCGCGTAGCTGTCATTGGATTCAAGAAGAAGACACGATAGCCACACCGGGAGTTCCAGTCTATCAACCGAGCCCTTTGAGCTCATATGCTCACCATGAAACCGAATATCCCTCCACGGAACATCCTGAATATGCCTTACAGGACGAAGGGGTTGCCAAGTTATTCCGCCACTATATAGCAACCCTGGCCGCATGGTATGATCTCAATGACAGCAAGCGCCATTTCAAGGATGTCGTTCCCGTCAGAGCGCGATATAATCCGCTATTACTCAGCGCCATTCTCGCCTTCGCTGCTGCCAACCAACATCGCACCCTTGCCGAAACCGGGTATCTCGAGATTGCTGAATTCTATCACTATGATAGTGTGCGGAGATTGATCTCCCTCACTAAAAATGTTGATAGCATCGCTCTTGGTGAAACACTTGCCGCCATTTGCCTTTTGCGATCTTATGAAATTATCACACGTCAGTACTTTGTCGACATTCCTGGCTCCTAAAGCTCGCTCTGGGAATGACAGTCGCTAACATCTCAGTAACATCTTCAGAGAACGTTAGCTCTCAGAGTCACTTGCAAGGATGCTATTCACTACTGGCAAGTCGGCATATTCATCTCACGGCAGACCTACTCAGCGCAGGCTATTGGAACTACCTACGAGAAGACATCACGGTGGCTCTCATAGAGCAACGTGGTCTAATGATCACTCTTTCCGATCAAAATGCCCCACCAGAACCAGCAGAGGATGCGGACTTTGCTAATCATGTCACATTCTTGCTCGGCAAGATTATCAACCGGTGTCTTTCAGTCGATTCACAAGCATTGACCCCCTTCGAATGGGAAGCTATGAAGGCCGATCTTGATAAGTGGAAATCATCACTGCCGTCATCGTTCGACACGATACAAACCCCTGGACTCAGGAAACAGAGTAGTTTCCCATCAATTTGGGCACTTCGAAGCTGGCATGGTGAGAATACTCAGCCTATGTTCCCTTCAGCTTCTAACTTCATAAGTTTCCACTCTCCATTACTACCATACGGCCATGGGAATTTTATGGCTGGCCCAGCCTGCAGCTCAACCCCTGAAAGCTCTACAACGTATCAATGATATGGAATGTCTGCGGCGAAAATTGGAATACCATGCGACTGAAATTTGTGCCCTGGCCCTTTCAAGCGACTCGGCACCGGTCTGGGTCAATGCGTTTGGCCCAATCGCATTATGTAAGTCTTTTCAACGTTTTCTCAGGATATCTCTTCTGATCGCTTTATTTACAGGTTCCCCTTGGCTTCACGATACCCAGAAGCGGGTGGAAATGGCACAAGAGTTGGAAAAGTGGGGGAAGGTGACTGGATGGCCGGTTTCAATTATAGCAGAGGCTCTTTCTCCGCCTTCAAATACGACCTATTAACCAATAATGCTTTTTTATATCAGATGATAATGAAAGAAGCTCACGCTGAATCTTTCAAATATTTTCTCGGGCACACTACTATTGAAGTGTGTGGCTGCCTAAGTCCTGCACCTCCCCGTTTGTCAGGACCTGTTTCCTTGCTTGATAGGTTCTCTCTCTCCTTCTGTCTCTTTCATAGTCATCCATCAGAAATCCTTTCTCCCGTTCCTTCGCCGTCAATTACCAACACCAGCAACCTCCTTCGACTCAAGGGTACTGGTTGAAGTCGTACGCATTGCCAAATCCACGGTTCAGATAGCGCGAAAGTGCTTCCGACCTACTCACCCAGTCCACGGGAACCTCCAGCTCGGTCTGACCCTCAATTACAGGCTTCAGATCATCCGCAAATTCAAGTTTCATAGGGTTCCTATACCACGAAGCAAAGTGAACTGTCGATGTTAGGAATATCTTCGGGGAGAACAGCAGGAAGAAAGAACCCAAACTTACTCATTGCCAGCATGACTCGAGGGTCCTCGGTCTGGTTCCCAACTCCAGCATGCCAAAGACGAAGGTCCCTGATGACCAAAGAACCCTTTGGCACCACGGGTTGACACGGCGGACGGTCTAGACGGCGCTTCTCTAGCTCATCAAGTTTGATGCGACCACTAGCACGCTCGCCGTGTAGCCCTTCTTGAACATGTAGACCCGCGTCAGTGTGTGTTCCCAGCCATACCTCGGTGGAGCCATTCTCCGGGGTCATGGTGATGAGGGGAACATTGATGACGTATGCGAAAGGATGAGTCGGGTGAGCAAAGTCTGCGTCTGAATGGACAGGCTGAGACATCGGGGGGTTCTGTGCAGTTGGAGGCATTGCAGTATTTCCTGAGCAAAATGTCCATTTTGGGCGAGGTCCCAGTGCCGACGAGGTGATTTGAGTGGCGATGGGGTCTGGGTAAGAATTAGGAGCTGTGGACTAGTTCGGGTTTTGAGGACTTACTCATGAAAATACTGGGTTCGAAGTACTCCCTTACCGGAGGAGCGTCTTGCTGGATATTTCCGGGGTTGTAGTTGAATGGACTGTCTCCTTTCCTAGACTGGAGAGAGTAGGCATCTTCGATCATCTTTTTGTTGAGTCGGGCGAGACAGTCGTGAGGGATAGCATTTTCAATAACCACGAGGCCGTCCTGATGGAGGCTGCGCATTGCAACCTCTAGATTCTGAGGAGAAAGTCGTGCATACTTGATCTCATCTCGTGATGGACGGACGGATGTCGGGTGGCTGGTGAGCTTTCTGAGATAGGTCGATAGAGACCGGATCGGATAGTGGCGGTTCAACACTGTTGGAGCCCTGAAGAGGATTTGGCTCATGGTGATTCAAGGGCCTCGATGTAAGTGGAGAGAAGAATGTAAAGACGTTCGACGTGGGAGATCAGCTCGCAATTTGTGGGGAGGTTAAAATCGAGCAGAAGTTGTCGACTATTTATACTTATGCCAGTTACACGAGGTCACTCTTGAACAACATGATAACCATTCTGAAGATAGTCTGCAAATATGTTTTGCCCTCACTAGTCTCTTCTCGCGCATTTCTCGCATTTCGGTGGAGCCATTTTCGTTTGCATGCAACTACAGGGAGAGTTCGATGGGCCAAGGACAAATGAGCGGATCAGTTATATTCGCCTTTAACCCTAGTTGGTGGGATTTAGTAACCTTACAAGTGCTAGTCGTTTCTTCCTTAGCTTCGAAAATCGCAAAATCAACGAAACAGCCTCCCGAAAGCATATATTCGCTAAACGGCTCGCATTTGATGGTTTCCCGGTCGCCTTTCGCCAAACTCATTAAGCAAAAGCGAAAGTTCCACTTAACACAACTTAATATCGTTATAAACGCTAAGACCTATATTTTATACAAAAATAGGTTTAAATGGGTTATTACTGGGTTATTGGGTTTTGGGATGCTCCGACCTAATATAAATTCTGCCGAAGTCTAACGATATGGCACACTGGCTACTATACACACTGCCGTATCCACCCTGGCCCTCAGCAGCAAAGCAGATAGTTTAACAAGAAAGATAAGGCCAGTTCTCTCCATACCGCAGGATGTCAGGATCCACCAAGAGACTCTTTAGCAAGTGCCGCGGTAGCCAGCACCCTTCTGCCAATCTCGAAAACCGCTAAGGTTTCCCTTCAGCCTGCAGGCGGCAGTGAAGTCGTCACCGCTGATGATGTTTCCAGGCTTCTGGATGCACTTAACGCCATCAAAGGTTGCCTAATAGCCATGTTAATCACTGTCATTTCTTTCAAGTCTAGGCAGATAGATACTCACCACCGAACCCCACCGCTCAGCGCATACTTCCCGAGTCCAGTCGTTCATAGGAGTCCATCCTTCGCCAGTCAGTAGGCAACAGTTATGGCTACTATGGTCTTTGCTAATAGTAGGTGGCGTTAGTCTGACTCTTAGGTCATTCAGTTGAGAGGGAATGAGACTAGTACTTACGCATAAGCGGCCTGCGCGAATAGGAGAGTGAGGGCGAGGGCCTTCAGAGAAGCGGCAATCATACTGAGTGATTATTTAGGAGATGCTACTAAAAGTGGAGGTTGGTGATTGTAAGGATGGTGATTAAGGATCTGAGCAGGGCCGAGACGTCTCTATTTATGCTCTAAGGCACCTAGTGCTATCTTTACTGAGGCCTTAGTTAATCTCTCTATAACTATCGTCTATTTTAATTAGCCTAATCAACCACCAGGTGAGACAGACATACGCCCTCGTGACACACCCGAGTGAGACACCCACTCTAATTAGCATATTTTAAAACAAAACACTGTGATCCTGCAACATGTGGGACTAGACTGCGACATCGCCCGTCCATGGGCACTAGGAAGTGTCCACGGCCCGTGGGCATTTTGAAATTTGACGTAGGTGAAAGCTCGCAGTAGTGGCCGGCTTAGGGTTCCTACCAAGCCTACCTATATATACTATAGGCGACAGACAAAGATCTCTTTCGCTATCCGTACAACTGGATGTAGAGAAATTTTCCAGAAATAAGCCCTACAATTGAGGCCATTGACCTTTGATCTTCTTGTATCAGATTCTAAGTCTCATTTCTTCGGAAAATACATAGAAACAACCTGTTAGGGTAGGGTTTTGAACACAAAGTTAAGCTGGGTATCTCTGGCAAAACCGATATCGAATTAACCGAATGACCCCACACACGTGTGGGAGAATTAAGGGTGTCTAAAGTTAAGGTTTTTACATTCCGGTACTGCCGAAACCTGGAACCTGAGCAGGATCTAGAAATCTCATATCCGGTCTAATCCGTACCTTAGGAAGCTGACTTGCATAATCCTGCCAAGATTGTCCTGCCTATTTTAGATAGATAATTGAGTTACATCTAAGGTTTACTGAACTTAAACGCTTATGATCAGGTGATACTCAGTGAGTATCAACATAAGTAGACTACGACATCTAGACCGGCTTTGCACCTCCCCGCGGTGCGGGATCTCAGAACCTACACCGCACCTCAACCAACGCTGAGGGTTGGAAGGGTAGCGTAACCCTCATTGACCCGCCGCATTTACATAATTTCTCGACACCTTTCCTCTTTTAGCTGGATAAAATGGATAATTTATCTCTATTTTTTACCCTAAGTCACGTTTTCTTACCTGTTTGTCATGTTCTTCGACCCGCAGTTAGTGCCAGGTCTAGCGACATCGCCCATAGACGGGCCGGTGGGCATTGCCCATAAGCCTTATATAAGCGGCAATGCCTACCGTAGGTATGCCGGGCATCACCCTATACGCCCACGGGCGATAGGCGTCGCCTATAGGCCTTTTTAGTAAGTAGAATTCCTTAATCTCGTCACTTATATTATTTATATATTTAACTCTATATTTTTAGTAATTTAATTATCCTAGGTCCGAGTCCGTGTTCGCTATCTCGACCCAAATCCGGGTTGTGCGACAGACTAACTCTAACTAGCTAATTTCACAACCCCTGCTTTTTCAATCTGTGCGGACATCGATGACTAACTGTAATATACACTTTTGTATGGTATACCGGGTTACTACCATGTATTCGGACTTGGTATTTGACGTCTATCATATAATTTTCTCTTTTACCACGTCCGGGTCTATATCCGATCAAGTTGGTTATCAGACACAAAACTTGCGTCAGGTGTGAGTGAAATAAGGCAAAGAAGAGCTTGTTGCTGGTATCAATCCTATTTTTCACCATGAATTCCCTACTACGGGCGATGAAGTTGTCAATATTGATTTGCTACTTGTTCTCCACTTTTCGAATACACATGCATATGTCCAGCCTTTATCTTCTGAAAGAGCAGGTAAAGTGTAGTACCCACCCTTCAGTGCACACCTCTTCTTGCCCTGCCTACTATCCGGCCTCTCAGATAAACCTGCTTCTGCGTATATTGCTGTCCAAACTCCAAGCCATACTTTAAATAATCACGCCCCGTCGGCGGTTGGTATTTGTCCGGGAAAGATAGAAGACACGCGTAGTCCTCATCATTAGGTGTACCACCGTCCCTTATGCATACAAGCTTGTCGCGCATGATGACTTCCAGTTTCGCCATTGTGCCGTTCCAGAAGAAGCCGTCATTGAGAGTGGCTGCCGACCGAACATCACTCGTTGCTACGATACCCTGTAGAAGGACATCGCTAATGTCACAGACCTGCCAGCTGTTATCGTCCGGAACAAACTTCCTCCCACCGAAGACATGGGGTACATTATCATCGCCCTTAAGTAATTGCGGGAAGGCAAGCTCTCCACTCTTTTCCCAGTCATGTTCTCCCGGTTCAACAATGGGGTTGAAATTCATCTCAAAGGTGACTGTTTGATAATGCCGAAACTCGGGTCCAGCCCTTGGGTCGACACCAAACTTGATCAACGTCTTCTTCCATGGACCATCCTCAAACATGTACCCACATAACGGTAGCGCTCTTTCGATACTCATCCGACTCGTAGAGCTTATCCAGTCAAGCAATACTCTGACAGTTATTACTGGCCGGCGCTCCAAGAGCTGTTGTATCTCGTGCACAGTTGCTTCCAGTGAATCATCAACGCTATGCTTGACTTTGTCGCGATTGCCCTCTTGAGGAACGGTCTTTCGCCTCATTCTCATGGTTATTCCTGTAAAGATAATATCTTTGCCGTACACAGTAAACTTCTTTCCATCACTATTGACGCTTTCTGTATTTGACTGCATTTCGCCTATGTCAAGGCTGTTCCCGGTCGATCCTGTTTCTCTCGGTTGGAAATCGGCATCACCTTCGTGGCTCTTTGGGGGCTGTACCGATTTACCGGAGGTTCGAGGAAACGTAATAGGTTCTCTGTGTATGAATATTACTTGCTTAAGTTCTTTCAGGTTAGATGTTAATTAGAGTTGCACCACGTAATGTCCAACGAACAAGTAGCGCGAGCTCGGTTGGGGACTTTTCCTAGGCTAGAGAAGTCACCCCTTATTTATATATTAGTTCTTTTTCTCTTGCTTTGGTTGTTTGGACTAGGCTTTATATGAAGCCTAAGGTGCATACATGACTCAATGATATGGCATATGACTAGTACCCCAGGCATTGTATTCCAATCAAATGTGGCTATTAGTCGTGAAGATTCTGATAAAATTCTTGAATATTTCCCGAAGGGGCTTTAGTATGCTCTTGATTAATTTATCCCCTTAACTGCCTGGTAAGAGGGGAGAGTGGTTGTTGCACGGATTCATAATAAATTGTTCCGATGCTGAAGTAAGTGAAGATACACGTAAATATAAGCACCACACTCCGCTCTTTGTTGTGATAAAGCAGATATAAGAGTTCAGGCAGATAAAGAAAATAATGCAAGAAAGAAAATAATAGGAAAACGGTTTGTCTTAGTGTTATTTAAGAACGCTAGCTAGATGACTTTAGCACCAACCCACCGCCATCACCTCACAACGAAATTCAAAATCAAAGACTCATCAATAACAGGTATGCCACAAACCAAGAGTTCTAGCAGTCGTGTTATGAAAGACAGCAAGAGTCGATCTTCAAGCCCGGCTCTACACGAAGAGCGTGACTCCCCCAACAGCTCTAGCTCGGGTGGAACACTCTCAGAAATACAGCAGGAACTCATTGATAGCATTGGCAACAAACAACTGGCGAGTCGTCTCCACAAGCGCACACTGAAAATCTTCACAAGGGAAGAGCGGTTAGAGGCTATTGAGTTCTACCGGACACATGTGCATATCAACCCCCAGACAGGCGAAGAACGCAACCTTTCGATTGCCAGCGCCTCCGAGACACTTCATATCAGTGACTCTACGTTGGAGAGATGGGTCAATGAAGAAACAAAGATCACATCTATGAGACATGGAAATTCCAGAGATGATGGCGGAAGATATGCATCTACCACCGTGTCTGAGCGGTTCAAATCTGGAAATTATCCTTTTCTCAGACTAACACCCGAGCAACTTTCTGCAAAGGGATACGTAAAGGGAAAGGATTTTTACAAGGTAACCCCGAATTGTTCTTAGATCATCGGCCGTATACTAAGCGAACTGCCCAGTTACATCCCATTACCCATCCGGTGCCGTTCATCGGCATTGAAGGAGGGCGTCGAGGTAATATTCAGAGCTTTGCAGACGCCTATAGATTTCTCGGATATGCGAAGGACACTTTGCATCCTGGACACCCTCACGAGCCTGCTTTAGATTCAGAGATACAGTCCCAAAAGTCTATTATCGAAGCTGCTGTCCCTTGTCTCGAAACCTCACCGGGGCATGCCCTAAGAAATGGAAACCCAACAGTACAAAAGACCAATGCTTTATTATACCACCTTGCGCCCGATTACAGTCTCCGACAGCTTAGTCTCGGACGATATACACCCTGCTACGATCAATTGGGGGCATGTGTCAGTGTTGTGTGTGAGAATTTGGTCGCCTCCAGTAATAAAGTAGGTTATAAGTTCCCTATGCAGAAATAGCATTTTATAATGCTTTCTTTATAGCTTGAATCTGCCATTCCCGTCCGAATCGGGTTCGACTACGACGAGCCTTTCGAAGGCGCACCTACACACTGGGCCATAAAACTGCTACTCGGGACAAGAGCCGAAATTCTGTTACCTCTGTCGCTCTGCCTGAGAGGTTCTATCAAGCATGAAGTAGTTCCAGACACACTCCTGCTGCAAGGTTGGACGATGGATTATGAGATGCTAAAGTGCAAGACGCGAAAACGACAAAGGAATGAAGAAAGAGAGAACGCAATCAGGTACTCACAAGAGTTCTACCGCAAATCTCAGCCTATTTTTGAAAAATTTAGGCTGAGCCCGGTGCTGTATATTGAAGACGTCGAAATGCTCTTCTTGGGATCACAATCATGGAGACCTCGTCGCTTCTCCCCAACATGGACGCTCTATAGCACCATCCTGCATTCCAGCTATCGTTCAGGAGACACCTTGACTCCGATATACGGGAAATACACAGATATAGAATCCGTTGTCAATTCAATTGTCACAAAGGCGCCACAAGTGTCTTTCTCCGCCCCAGCAGTGCAGCCTTTCCAGCTTGATTCGCTCGATCACTTCTCTCTCGTTCCCCAGGTTTCTGAAAATGCAGTCCTCTCTCGGTTCTCTAAGCATCTAGAAGTTTCTGACACCAGTCCAGGCAAGGGATTGAGATTAGAATCTATCGAGGAGACGCTCAAACAAGATGCCCATACCACCTGCGAACGCGAGTTTCGCAAGAAACTCGTGCATGCATTGAAACTTAGTGTCCGAAAGAGCATAGAACACATCAACGGCGAGAAAAGGTGTCTTTACTACACTTGCCCAGAGCCACAGGAGGTCCCGGTATCCTACTACTGCCGTCACCATTCCGGATCGCTTATCAACTATGTGATGAATCCTGCCGAGCCGATAAATCCACCAGCATATCGAGAGCAGGAACGAGAGATAAATATTACAGATCAAACTCGCGGCATCTTACAGCAACTGAAATTATTGTATACGCGGCCTGAAAAGACTTGGATTCTGGATTTCGAGTACATATCTATGCCGAAAAGATATTCGCCCATTCCACTACAGCTTGCAATCAGACAGCTGGATGGGAAGTTGCTATATCAAGGGAATATCGATTACGGGCTTTCCATGAAAAAATTCATGGATGCGACATCCTCGTACGTATCAGATAAGCATGGGATGATGGGAACCATTTTCCTAAGGTGCTATGGTGGACTTAATACCAACGGAGAGACGTCACTCCAGGTTAGAGACCAAATCATCAAAGTCTGCGGTTACAACCCAGATGATATCAAGATATTATCTTGGTTCGCTGCCCAAGACATGCAGTGTTTCCTCAAGATCTTAACCGGGAGTAATGAGTTGGTACAGGACAAAATCTCCCACAAAGGCCACGAGAATTTCCAAACAATTAACATCGGAACCCTTTGCGGAAAGCTGTTTCCCGGTCTCCTTTCGACAACTCTTCAATCGGTACACGAATTCTTGAGCGGAGGCGAGGGGTCTCGCGGGGAATACCATACTGCCTCATATGACACCAAGGCAATGGCGACAATAGTCAAAGCTCTTGTACAGTTGGCGTAATTGTTGACATGAAATTACAACCCTGACATGACTAATCGCATTGTTCCGTGCCTAGGTATAGTAAGCCAGATTGTCTAGAATGTAGGTAGCCATGGCATACACATTAATTAGACAATTCCTCGCAGCAGTAGAGTAACAAAAAAATAAAAAGGGAAAAAAATAAAAGAAACTTGAGCGACACCTGTGTGATTCGAACACACGCTCCCGAAGGAAATGCCTTAGCTTACATTTTCATGCATAGCAGGGCACCGCGTTAGGCCACTCCGCCAAAGTGCCTTGTTGGCCAGACTTACATCAATCTGTATATATGAGGGAACATAATTTGCGTAGTTTCGCCCAAACATTGCCAAACCTATTAAATACTAAGACTGGTGGTCATTGCTGCTCTGCCGCATGTTATGTAATGGCTAAGGTCAATATTCCGTTGGCTTTGGCCTTGTAATCATCGGCATCTTTCGGTTGTCACTGGAAAAAAAAAAAAAAACTAGGTTGAGGGTCTGCACCACGCTACCATTTTCCCAGGGAAGCGAGAAAAAGCTCCACAAAGCCATTGCAGGCCTACATAGATTCGCGACCTTGCCGGGAAAATGACCGAAAATCCGAAGGAACTCCTCGCTCCGCTAGAACCTAATTTGGTAATTTGTTTTCTTCCAAGGTTTGTTGGCTTAGGTCCAAGGTTTGGCCCTAAAACCTAACTAGACCTCTGCATAACCCATATAGCTCATAGCCCAACCCAACCCAGCCCACTAATGGGTTAGGCTTTAGGCCCATCCTTCGAGCCCATAATGGCCCATTATTAACCAAACAATACAAACATGCCAATTCTTCTTGCATGCCAAGAATTCAGGACTCCTACGGAATCGGGACTAGCGGCGTCGATGCAGTTTGACGGCTCTATCACATATTCCCCTGTACAAATTCGAGGATCCTGTATCTCAATATGACATCTCAATTCAGGGTGTTTCCAATTGTTTCCAATGCATGGCCGCCTTCTCTATCCCATGTACGAACCATGGAATCAAGAAGAATCCAGCTCTTCACGCTGTCACCGCTCATTTACTATCTTCTTTCTGTTTCTCTCGTTACAAATGCACATTTAACAGTAAGGGGTAGATGAATCTACAGAGGTGGAGTGGAAAGGAAAGACATAAATATGGCTTCATTTCTATATATGAAGAGATTAGATAGTTTTACAATTTGATTTTGACTATGCCTTGTGAAAGATCTTATCCCAAAGTTCCTACATGTTGTTTAGTATTGTTGGAGTACTACTAAGGTGGGGAGAAAGCGGAAGAAGAATCATGATCTATTAGAACTAGCAATCCAGGGTCTAGGTATATACCCTGTAAAAACCATCCAAACAACGGCTCAGTCTGTCAAATATATATTTGTCAAACATGCATTTGTCAAACATGCAGTGCATGTATGGGATGCACTCCAACAAGTATATTACTTCTGTAGTATATTATTCCACACATACTAATACCCAGTAATCCTCCTCGATACGAATCCATAGATTGGATCTTTTTAGGATGATTTTGTAAGAAATTTTACATAAAATCTCGCATCATAATGCTAAATCAGTATAATATCTACCTAATTCCTACTTCTTACTATAATAATATAACAATACTGAATATATAGGTTTGTATATGCGTAAAATACAGCCATTAACCAGCTACTTTATGTACGCCAAGACTGTATTTGTGTCCAGAAATGGGCTTTTGATGGGCTTTGACGGGCCCCCATTAATAGGCTGTGGGTTGGGCTGGACTTTGGGCCGGGGGTCTGGGCCCATTTGTGGGGTATGCAGAGGTACGCAGTCCTATAGGGTTCAAGGTTCAAACCCCGGGTTCATGCCTGAATGCCTCACCGAAAAATGGGTTTGAACTTTGAACCCTATAGGACTGCGTACAGAGGTCTAAACCTAACCCAAAATTGGGTTGGGTTAGGTTGGGAAGCCTAGTTGCGGCCCGCCCCACTACCCCTGGTTTGGGGGTCATGTATGTTGTAGAGCTGAAGGCGTTCAATACTTTGCATGTTTCTTGGGGATCATTGGCATATGTGGTTACTTCAAGGCGTCCACTAGTCTATTTTAGAAAATCCCCAGGTTGACTCTACTACTATGGGTGGCCTAAATACATATCACATTCAGAGCATATAAATACTCACCTGAACACCTTTAATCAGACTGGTATTGCAACCCATCCATCTTCCACAAACATCGAAAAACCTCATTCAACTAGCAAATATGAAAGTCTTCACACCAATCTTCGTGCTAATGGCATTCGCTACCTCCCAGGCAATTGCTGTACCTACAGGCAAGCCCCCATCTCACTTCCAATCCCGCCCATTATAAAGCTAATTTAATCAATTACAGCCGAGGCTGCAGACCTAGAGACACGCGCCGACTATTGCGTTGAGATCAGTGTATGCCACGGCTACAACTTTGAGGGTGGCTGCTATAGCGAATGCAATAGGCCTGGTCAGGGTTACGGTATCAAAAACGAATATAAGAAAAATGCCGGCTCGTTCAAAATTGGGACCAAGGGTTATAACTGCCAGATTGGATCGTGAGTTACCATCTAGGTCTGCTAAACATAGGAGCTAACATATGTCAAGATCCGACCAGGGCACGGACCCAGTGGACTACCCTGGGATCAAGAGATTCAAGGATGGATGGATCAATAACATTGTAGCATATCAGTGCAACAAACTCAAATGATAGATACTGCCTAGGGGCTTGGAGGTTACGTTAACTGGCGAGGAAAGTTCAAATTGGGTTTACTACTGGTAACATATTGTGATCTCCGGCTGCTAGTGTGGGGTCTATATTTCAATATATATCTCTGACAGTTAGAGAATATCATTATTTCCCGTGGAAAGTTGGCAGGTCCACCAGGAAATAATCGCAGGCTTAGAATCAATTCCAGTATAGACTCAAATCCTATGTAGTGATTGAAGGTAAGCCTTGGAAGCGTTAAAGAACCAGTAAATTCATTTGTCTTTGATGGGGTGGGCGCTTAGCATAAATGTGAAATCTGTATGCCTGAGTGCTCAATAGATGCCTCTGATCAGTCTGAGTAATCAGTGAGCAATGAGGTCAGTGAGCCTCGAGTAGTAGGGTTTGTGATAATGCCTGTGACCTCTGCCTAACTCGATATTATCAATGGGCAGCTGGCAAATGTTATGTCAGCAATTAGGCACTTTGGCGGAGTGGCCTAACGCGGTGCCCTGCTATGCATGAAAATGTAAGCTAAGGCATTTCCTTCGGGAGCGTGTGTTCGAATCACACAGGTGTCGACTTTTTTTGTTGCTTCCCTCTACGCGAGCTCTGTAGACGGCTATAGACTGCACGACCCCTGAGCTTTGTCCACAAGACAATATGGGCTTTCCACTACATTATTTTGGAGTACATTGCTCACGACGACCTCCATTTAGCCAAATATGCAACAATCAGTCGCGACTGGCAGGCGATCATCGAGAGCAAAACATTTTCGTCCCTCAAAATCAACACCCCCAGGCGGTTAGCAGAATTCAATGAGCTATCATGGGACCGAAGAAGGAGCTATGTTCGAAAGGTCGATTTGATTATTCAACTGGAGTCATACTATGATGATAACGACGCGTGCACGCGCTACGAAAATGAAGGGGAGATGCAACGAAACAACAAGATTTTCACCACATCGATCCACTCACTTTTCATTACTCTGGCCAAATGGCCAGCAAAAGAAGAAGCCAAATTTAGTCTTTCGATTGAGGCCCGGTCCCCCGATGATCTTCTAGGTCAAACCCCCGAGGCAAAGAGGGAGCGGGAAAAGCGGATAGAAGAATCTTACCCAAGTAATGATTTCCAGGATAAGAGATTCGAAAGATCATAAGTTCAATTCAATGAGGAGCTCGTTGGTGTAAAATGCCCGGCCGTCCCCATAATCACTTCCCTTGAAATCATGGGAGCGATAAATAGAAGGAAAATTGAACCAGCTTCTTGTTCTTTTATCGTATCGAAGTTTCCTCGACTATACCGCCTGGTGCTTTATTTGAATGATTCTTGCAAATGGGACCCGGAACTGAGAAAACGCCATAGAAACGGTGTGCTACATAACAATGCCCGGTAGGGTATGTGCTAATCGGAAATCTAGATTTCGCGGATTCTATTCTACTATGGCCTGCCAGTATACGGCAGCTCCACCTTGGCTTCTGCTATGTGGCCCCTTTCGATCAAAACTATTCCCCAGCGGCTTCAACTGTGAAAGGAAAAACAGACCCGCTAAGCTCGCGATTACGGGAGTTCTCGCAACAATTGAAAGAAATGGGCGGGGCCCAATGTGTGCTTGGAAAAGAAGTATTCTGGCCTACAGATGAACAGAATCACAATATCCAGCTTCCCTTTTGGCCCCATTTTACCGATCTGTGGTTGGGATACGAGCCGGTGACTCCAAGTGGAAACTGGATGTTCGCAAAGGAAGAACCTCAAGAATCTGAAGATGAGGATGATCATGACTCGAGTGACCCAGGCTCAGACTATAATGAGATGGATGACACCGATAAAGATTGGGATGCTCCGGAGGACCGCATGGGCAAAATATTCCGAACTAAGCCCATTCACGAGTTGTTCAATGCATATTATCTCTCAGCTGCCAATGCCGCTCTTTGCATGCCCAAGCTGGATAATATGTTTTTGGAAGTGACGAACGGCTGGAATCGACAAGAGTTTTGGTACAGGGTGAGGGATGAAGTAGCGAATGCGACCTGGTCTAGTGGTGATGATCCGAAAGCATTCGAGCCAAGCGATGAAGTCTTACAACTCTGGAAACAGGTTGCTTCCGCGCGTACTGGAGGTGATCTTGGAGTTGAAGTTGACCTTCTCTGAGGTAGAAGTTTCATTCAATCCTGCAAAGCGTTTATAACATCAATACTGCAAGTCACTTTAGGAACAAAGTGGCTCTACAACGAGGATGAATGGTGGCAATCTGTGCTTAATCCCTTGACTTCTTCCCGATGATCATGCTGCAATTGACGACCCACAAAGATCCTGCTCTGTAACCCGGTACCATTCACAAATCAATTAGAATATGGAGTGAACGCTATATATACTTCCAATCTGGCTTGTATTGTATATAATATTATTATCTTACAAGAAAGAATTCATATTCGAGTATTGCCAGTATCCCAAACTTAAGCTATTGCGCCAGTAGAATAAGGTAAATCTAAGACGAGACACCGATGCAATAAGCTTCATTCAACCAGAAACTGTTTTCAAAGAACATTATTAGTATTCCACCCAAGTGAACCAGAAGGGTTCAACAACTTACTTTTCGCAAGCATTGTTCAAGCCGGATTACAGGTATCTATGCGAATGGTTAATGTCGAGCTTCAACATTATTCCGTAAATGGAGTCTACTCACAAAGCTGATCAACTGTGATCTTGTTACGAGAAGCGAACACTTCGCATCCATCACCGTGCTGAGCCACATCGTATGCGTTGCATTCAGAGGGAATTCCTGCCTGGGTTGGTGCTGATGGTGTCATAGTTGCTCTGGTTGAGGTAATCACCGCAGTAGAGTGAGTGCCATTGGCAAAATCGCAGTGTCAATAGTCATAACCATCTTAATAGCTAGGTCATAACAACTTGTAACTCACTCAGAACTTTTTTTGATATTTAAGAAAAAGTAACGTTGAATTAACACGCAACAAGGCACTTTGGCGGAGTGGCCTAACGCGGTGCCCTGCTATGCATGAAAATGTAAGCTAAGGCATTTCCTTCGGGAGCGTGTGTTCGAATCACACAGGTGTCGATTTTTTTTTTTTTCATCTCTTCCCTCCTTTTTTAACTCTCTCTATAAAATATAAGATGGTAGATATCCTACAGTTGTACCTCGTTAAATTTTTGTAACACTCTAATTTAGAAAAATCTGTCTTCCGTATTATTCTCTCCATAGTTACAATATAGGCTTGGTTTTTGTTCTCTACATAACTTAGTGTTAAAAGCTTACCGATAACCTTATTATTAGGCCTTGATATATAAAAGTAAACTTGGCACCTCACTCACTATTGTAAAACTTGTTTGTATTCTAGAGGAATTTCAACAACCTTCGATTTTAATAAGGTGTGGCGACTGGCTGGCTATGTGCATCATCTGGTTTGGTTAAAATTTAACAATCCAAGCGACCCATTCCTAATGATAAAGATACAACATAATAAAAAGGGGAAAGAGAAAATGATAATATGAAAAAAAAAAGAAACTCAAGCGACACCTGTGTGATTCGAACACACGCTCCCGAAGGAAATGCCTTAGCTTACATTTTCATGCATAGCAGGGCACCGCGTTAGGCCACTCCGCCAAAGTGCCTTATTCTTAATTTTCTCTCCGTGTAGAAAATTGATAATGAAAAAATGTCCGGAAGTGCCATGTGCCTTCTTATGAAATAGCTCCCTCCACGGTCTACCAATTTCTGGCCTGGGCGCTTGTTTTTCGTCTAGTAGTTGGCTGGGTATTGCTTTTAGTTGAATTGCACCCAAAGTTGTATTATACAAATTAGCCACTTTTGGTGATACATGGGCGAACGCGATCAATATATATACTTCACATCAAGGATTTTAGCCATACCCCCTCGGTTGTCATGACAATATCTCGGCATGATCATAGTGGCTTTTGGATAAAGTCTTTATGTACAGCTTCATGAATCCCTCTGCGCCATATAGTTGCCATCTTCGCATAGCCTACATCGTTGGGGTGTGTGCCATCTACCAGGTCACTGATCTGAGGCCCATCAGGGCCATGCATGTCCACAATGATAATTTTTCTTCCTTCAACCGCTTTCGCTTTTGCTATTTCCCAGAATTGCTCGTTGACGCGTAGGACTCGTGATTCAATCTTTCGGTCCAAGTTTGGAAGAAGAGTAGAAAGGATGACTGTTGAGCCAGAAGACGCCATCCAAAGGTATTCGAGCATGTCACTCATTCGCTTCCCAGCAGTCTCGATCTCAAAGTCCTGGACGCAATCATTTGATCCAACGTTGACAGTGAAGAGGTTAGGCAGAAGCCTAGGAACTGATCTTTTGGCTTTGTTCGTAACTTGTTCGACTCTGAACCCCCGCCAACCTTCGTTGTCGTTGTTCTCCATCGAACCAGATTGGCGAGAACCGACCATGTCCACAGTGTAGCCATCCGATATGAGAATCTGTTGAAGAACTCTCCTATAGCCACTACCGTCACTAGACTCGGAGCCATAAGTGACAGAGCCGCCTAGTGGCATGATTCGCAAGCTCGGCTTGGCTTTATTTATCCGCGACGCTCCTATATGATGAATAAGCATAATAGAGACAACATGTGTAAAGCGCCGTATACCATGGTTACCTGCCAAATTTGGTTTGTTTTGGCCTATCTGTGGAAGACACTTTGTTTGATGGGCGAGAATTAACTCGATCCCGTTGATCCCGTAGGTGAGATGACTGGTTAGTTTGCTGCATAAGCTGCTATTATGAAAATATGCCATAGTCGACGGTGAATGGTGAATGAGATGGTGATAAGGTTGCAAGGTAAAGCTCACAGGTAAATGGCAGGAGCGGCTTCCAAGGTTATACCACGCTAGCAATTGCGGCCACAGACCCTTTCGGCGAAATGGTCAGGATGCCGAGTTACAACCTTGGCAAAACAGGCAATGATCAGTAATTCCCCGTTTTGACCGAATACGCCCCGAACTGCTGGTAGAAAGCAGAAAGGGGCAATTTTATTATATTATCTGGCCTCTTCAGATCTTGGCTGCCCTGTACTCTATATCCAGGAGGAATATGTAGTTCCTTATATCTGATAATTCTGTAGTCTAAAGTTTACGAATAAAGAATTGCAAATCATATAGAAAATAAAAGTCATATTCCAGCTCATAGCATAAGACCATAGATATCACAATAATAATGGTCCACCCAGCAAAAGAGCCACGCTCAAAGTATACCAAGTATTTATAAAACAAAGAAAAAGAAAATCGTAAAACATCCCACATCAAAATCAAGCCTCAGTCTTAGGCCCAACACTCTCAAGGTGGGTAGCAGCCTCAGCCTTCTTCTCGCTAGCATCAAACTCAAGCTGCTCAGTGTAGTTGACAGAAGGAACCCAGCCAATAGAGTTCCAAGCACGGGGAACCTTAGCATAAAGCTCATCAACCTGTTCAAGGGAAAGACCCTTGGTCTCATAAATGCAAGTGTAAACAAACACACCGCAGATAAAGCAGAATCCACCCCAGATGAAGAACACCTTGGACTGGAGGTTGGCATTTCCAGGTCCGCTGTTCACCATGTATGGAGTAGCGTAGGCAATAGCCCAGTTGAGCAGCCAGTTGGTGGCGGTGGTGATGGAGAGACACTTGGCGCGAGCCTTGAGGGGGAACAGTTCACCGGTGACGACCCAGGCAACGGGGCCCCAGGAACTGGCGAAGAAGAAAATGTAGATGCACACGAAGGCGATGAGGACCTTGTTGGAGACGTCGGAGTCGATGGCTGTGCCGACGATTGCGACGATGAGTTGCGAGATGCACATTCCGACGGCACCGAACATGAGCAAAGGACGACGACCCCATTTCTCGACCATGTAGAGACCCGGGAAGGTGGAGACGACGTTGATGATGCTTGTGATCAGGGTGATGACGAAGGAGTTTTGGATGCCGGAGTTCTGGAAGAAGGTGGTGCCGTAGTAGACTGTGGATTTTGTTAGTGTGTGAAAACGGGGTAATGAGTTGAGGGAATGGGAAACGTACAAATGAAGTTGACACCAGCGAGCTGCTGCAGACCCTGGACAGCGCAGCCAGTTGCGAGACGCTTGCCGAGGGATCCACGGACGATCTCGATGTAGGTGGCCTTTCCAAGACTCATTTCGTATTCGTGGTTTGCCTGGACCTCGGCGAGTTCAGCGACGACGGCGGGGTCGTTCACGTCCATGCGGCGGAGACGAGCGAGAGCCTTGGTAGCCTCTTCGTAGCGGTCTTGCTTGATCAGGAAACGGGGGGTTTCGGGAAGGACCAGCATGCCAACGACGAGGATGATAGCCCAGGCGAATTGGACGGCAATGGGGATTCGGTAGCAGCCGGTGTCATCACGGTCCTTGGTAGCGTTGTTGACGATGGCGGCGAGGAGAAGACCAATTGTGATAGCGAGTTGGTAGGCGCCGACGATTGTGCCACGGATCCATTTGGGTGCAGTCTCGGATTGGTAGAGGGGGATTGTGGCGGAGAGGAGACCGACACCCAGACCGGCGAAGAAACGGCCGGCGACGAAGAGGGGGATAGAGGTTGAGATGGTTTGGAGGACGACTCCGAAGCAGAAGACAACACTCTCAATGATCATTCCCCATCGACGACCGAATTTATCAGCGATAGGGGCGGCACCGAGGGCACCGAAGAAAGTTCCTGCTGAGAGGAGAGAGACAATCATGGATGATTCGGAGGAGGTGACATCGGGCAAGTGATCCTTCTCGTTGATGAAGCCGGTTGAGAACATCTCGCGCCATTTCTTCATGGCGAGGATACCGCTGATGGTACCTGTGTCATATCTAGATGGCTGTTAGACTTGTCTTTGGGAATAGGAGTATTGAACTTAAAGAGTGGCACATACCCAAAGAGAACACCACCGAATGCAACAAACAATCCAATCATGATAGCCGGGGCAGCAGAGCCCACGGCATCATCTGGCCTCTTCAAAGCGAAGCCCATTGTGAATGTGATCAGAGAGAAGCAAGTTCAAGACAAGGAGGTATAACTATGTCTTATGTGGGTATAGAAAGGAATCGAAAGAGCAGAGTGATATAGTAGAGAAAAGTGGGAGAAAGTAGAGTAGAATAAGTAAAGTATAAACAAAAAAGAGAAAACCTGGAGGTCAATCCCCTCTATTTGTACTTCCCCAGTCCCCAAATTCTCAACCACATGGTCCTCCAGGCCTGGGGAAATTTGCAATCAACAAACCCCGAAAACAGCACGGGGTGGAACCACCGAGACAGCCCAAAGGAAAAAATCTGCATCCTGTCCAATCCCAGAATAGCATTTCCAGTATTTTCCCCATTCCCACGTATTTCTGGATGTTTTAGGCCTGGGGATAGAGTTTCGCCCGACAGTGGAGAAGCCAATGGCAGCTGAGTGGACTCAGCCCCCGGACTCCTACCGGGCTGGCCATTGGCCCAACACTGGAATTGGCTCGACGCCGAACCGAGTCCCAAGGGTTTTTTTCCCTTCACCCTGAAACCTTACGTTACGCTTGGTTTGCACTTTCCTTGCATAGTATGATCGGCGAAAATACACTTTGAGGATATAGGAATGTACGCAGTATTGCATTGGATTGTATAGATTTCGGCTATTCCGATGTGTACAAACATGTCTTTAGGAATATGGGACGGAAATAGGTTTTTACATACCACATGACACGACAGGCCGAAAACAGGGGGAGCCGGGTTGCGCTAATGCCGATCGGTATCGGCGTCCCGCATCGGGGGAAAGGCAACGGCCCTGAAAATTTTCTTACATAATTCCGTAATTTCTCCAGACGGGATTGTAATTGGGTTGGTCTTAGGTATAGTTGCAAAGCGTATTATATGAGATTTCACACTTCCTTGGAATAGTAGGAAGACTCTAAAATAATTCAATTGTTCGAATAAGTGTTCCCCATCTTTTCCCCTCACCCCAGATCCAAACTTTCCCCAGACCTGTACGGAGTAAGGGCCCGAGATTTTGCAGGACCAATAACTGAACATGTTGATGATCTGGTCGGTGTTCACCGGAGCCGAATCGGGACAGGAAAAAAAGTATGAATTGATTAATTTCCCCGTCCCGAAGTTTGACTTTTCCGAAGACATGCAAGTGCCAAAATTGCTAAAATTGCCGGGGAAAAACCAAACAAAATGGCTTGTCCCGTGGGTTGCGCCATTTTTCCCGAGTCGCGGATTGGACAGACTTCCCGAAACTATCCCGACATTAGCCGCTTACGGGGAATCGTCGGAGACACCGGTGGTCTGTGGCTAGCCAGATCAGTGCCAGACCCGGGGAATAAACATGTGCCAGTCAATGCTGGTGGGTTTAGCCGAGAAGTGACGCAGGTTAGGAACTGGTGTAACGCCTCAGAGCTCGAGCTCATTCTACGTTTTTCTCTCTATTTTTATCTATTTTTATGTATCACGAGGACGAGGCTAGTGGCAACATATCACACGATCAATCAGAAACTAGGACTACGCCACTTAGGCACGTTCCGGCGAAATGCTTGTCTATTATGTTTATGCTCGCTGAAGGAGAAAAAAAAAAGACTGGCCGGACTAGCTACCAGCGCCAGATCAGGATGAAATACACAGTCAGCACCACTTGCGCCACAAACTTGACAGATTGGTACAGATCCCGGAAAATGAGGGAGGCCGTTGATCGGGAGCGGCTAGCCAAGGCGGGTCGCCATGCAGCCTTATCCTTTGAGGTAACAGCCCCAAAGTCATCGTCTGTGCGCCGGTAAGCATCGTGTGGGGATTGAGTGCCGGGGTAGCGGGTGGAGGCTGCCATGCCATTGCGGCTGGCTAAGCTACCCGCCGATGAGAGGGTGGAGCTGGACGCACTGGTCGTGTGGTACTGGTCGTGTGGGGGAGAGCGGCGCTCGGTGAGAGGGAGAAGGGCGCCGGATGGGGATGGTTCTGGGGTGTAGAGGACGCGGTAAATGGAACGGAGGAGGAGGATGGAGACGCTAAGGCCTAGGATGGTGAGGTAGTAGAAGAATATTCCCAGCTGGTCTGGGAGGATACAGAGGTGGTTTTGGATAGTGGGTGGTGATCCGTCCTGGATGGCGTTGCCTGTCTTGGGGTCGATTGGATTCCACAGACTGGTCAGTACGAACCCCGGTTGGCGGACTCCCATCGCCCAAGAAATGCTTTTGACTGTGATTTCGTTGGGCGAGCCGTTGAATTCCCGATGGGACACTTCACAGTAGTCATGATCGTCGCCGGAGTACACCTGGACGACGTTGGGTCCTGCCTTGGAAACCAATTCGGTGGAAACGGTCTGCGTTAGAACATTCTGGTACTGGTAGCCTCCGGCAATTCTCAGAGAGTTAGGCTCGTCCTCTGCCAGTTCCTCGTCCAATGAAGAGGGCGGGTAGCGTTCGCGGAGAGGACCACATGGAGTAGCTGGCTTGCGGTAGAGAGGGACGTGTGTGAGGATAATAGTAGGAAAGCCGACGCCTGCTGGCTGAGGCTTTTGATGAATGGCGGGCTCGACAGCGTCGACAATACGGTAATCGAATATAGTATGCGCCTCAGTCTGGTTTTGCAGCGTGCGCAGCTCGTCCGTCTCCGCTTTCGCCTTGTGGATGGCCATCTTATCCAGGAAGTCATCTGCGTCTTTCCAGATAGGGCGCATGGGACGGTTTTGATCGCTGGCTGTCGGAGAGCTGCCCGTCAATGGATCGGGTTGGTCCATCGCGCTCAGCGAGGGAGTGTCCACTGAAACAAAAGTATGATTCCCAATAACATCAACGCGGTTGGGGTTTCCAAAAAAGGACTCGAAACGATTGCGGACGGGTTCCTGGATGCCATTACCGAACCCAAGATCATGATTGCCAGGTAGACTAGCAATCATTCTGCGCCCTCGTCCGTCGACAGGTGGCTTCACTAGTTTCTCCCACGGGTCCAAGAATATTTTTATAAATCGCCCATACTCCTTCTTCCAAAAGGAGTCCGTATACTTCTTCCACCGCGCTTCGGGGCTGCTGCTCGTAGCCGTGGCCCATTCTCTGCCACCGTCGAAAAGGTCCCCAAGAAACAGCACTGAGTCCGGCTCGAGGTGATCTTGTATCAAGGAAAATGACCGTCGCATATATTGGTCGGTGTATTTGACCGTCAAAGTTGACACAGGCCATGGTCGACCGGGGTAAGTGTGGGGATCAACGAGTTGGGGGTCGGCGATAAAGGCAATGTGGTGCGGTGTGGCATCTTGAGGCTAGACACATTCAACTGTTAGCACCAGCTAAGGCAAGTAAACTATATTGCGACAGGTGTGCCACTGCCAACTTACCCATTCTTCCCAGCTATCCCAAAGGCATTTGTTGATGCTGTCCTGGAATACTGTCCGTTCACCCCACCGAATTGCGAACATCCACAGCAAAATAATGGCATTTGGTATCGTAAAGATACGTTTGACAAGGTTGACTGCCGTTGTCTTAATCCCCTCATTCTCCCGATGTCTGCCAATTCCCACACTGACATTGCTGGGAAGCCATTGTTTTGCCGCTGGGGGGATGGAGTCCCACACGCGACTGTATATATTTTGTGGTCTCGACGACTGATGTTGGCTGAAGGAGGGAAGGGAAGAAGCGCCCGTGTTGCGTGGGTAGGCGAATGTCATGTTTGGCTTAGCTTGACAGCAAGGCTAAATTACGTGACAGGGTGGCTCGACCCCGGATTAGACGGGGCTGATGTTTAAAGAAAGGAATGACTGGTCATGCTCTGGGCATACTGGAAAGAACCAAAAAGAATGAATGGTGAAGAATCAAGGGAAAAAAAAGAAAAAAAGAAAAAGTTCATAACATGGTGTTCAAGTTTAAGACAGGGGGATTTGCAGAACAGGCACTTGTTTTAAGCTTCGGGGTCGAGATGTGTCGATCGCCAGACATGGGGCGGTCACGTGCAGACCTTTGAAACGCACGCGTCTTCCAGTAAGCTACCTAGTACTACCTATGTAGGTAGCTTGTATTGCGAGTCAAGCATAGTTGGCATTCAATTTAAATTGGTACTGGAATTGTTCTGGGTACGGTCCGAGAAGCAAATCGTCACCGTTTTGAGAGGGAGCGGTTTTCGAAATTTGATATACGAATCAGTACCCTGTCTAACTAACTAGTGGATAGTACATGCACTTATATGGATTTTCTACTTGTGGTAGCCTGCGTGCCGCTGCTCAAGTTGAAACTCTGGATTGAAGTAGAAGTGCGGTACTACTTATAGACGATATTGTCAGAATAGAATATGGCCCCCTAGGCCCTAAACAGGAACGTTCGTTTTTGTTATGGTCTAGTGATAAAATGGTTGTATTTTTCCGACAGATATCAAGCTACTTTTAGTTGCAGTAGCTTTCCCTTCGATTGGCGGAGTGGCAGCCTGACAGGCAGCCACTCTTGTAGACTGTCTCGTCCATGTATTCCACCTTAGAATTCGACAGAACACAAAACCATTAACCATGCATCGTACTAGTGATCGATACGCGGTAAGGCAAGTCCCAACAAGGCTATAGCCACATACAGCGCACAGGAAACCCAAAGCGGGACACCAGAGGTAATGTCCCCGAACGTTGCAATAAAGGGTGCAGAAATAGAGACGAGGCGACCACATGCCATGAGCATCCCGCACCCAACGCCGCGGTGTTTTGTTGTTAGACATGCGGGAGTATATCTGACAAAGGTAAGCTCCAAGCGTTCGGGGGAACAGAATGGGAGGGGCGCATACCCATAAATAACAGCATATACTGCATTCAGCCAGAAATTAATCATGCATGAAAACCCAATGTTCTGCCCCTCGGTTCGGACCTGGGTGAATAATCCAGCGAAGAGTGCACATATACAGCCTGTTATAACTAGTGCCCCTTGATGACGGAGCTTAGGGAATCTGACGAAATAGGCGCTTAGCAAGGGTCCGCAGATTCCTACTACAGAGGAAATAGCGAGATCTCGGTATGTCTGGTAGTTACTGCCGTCGCCCAGATTGGCGCCATGCGCTTCCAGGTAGTAGGGAAGGAAGACATTGTAGAGGGGATAACTGTTGGAGAGAATCAGTCAACATATTATCCTAAAGGTAGGGAGATGACAGGCCAAGTTCACCAAATTCCGACACACGCCCAGAGTAACATCATGATCCCCATTAGCTTGATGTTCTTCCACCCGTAGAACAACTCCCGAATCGAAACGACATCTTCAAGCCATGTAGGGTTTGCAACCTGATCCTGTGGTATATCGATGAATAGCTGAGGGTCCGCTGTGAATTCGGAGTTGTTCTTAGAGCTGATCGAATTAAGTGCTCTCACGGCGTCATCAACCCTGCCTTTGCTGACTAGCCATTTCGGCGACTCGTGCATCCCGAGAATCAAGGAGCGCACGATGGACATGATCAAACATAATCCACCAAGGATGATGTCGATATATCGCCAACCCATGTTGTCAGATCGGGCGCACGTCTCCGGGTTGGTTCCGTTGGGGCAACAGAATTCGACGACAAGAGGCCATGCTAACATAAGAGGTAGTTAGACGTAATGGTTCTGATAGGGCAATAAGAAGACAATGGGTAATACAAATAAGTGCGGTGACGGCGCTTCCTAAGCCCCAGACGCATGCAATACCGGTGAGAAGAAATGCCCATTTCTGCGGCAGGGACTCAGCCAGTACAGTTAAATCTATGGCCACTGCCGTGTGTCAGTATCTATATCGGAGCTTTAGAAGCCAATATATACATACGGTTACCACCAGCCAAGAACCCACATAAGGTGGTCCAGATATTTAACGCTGTCCAGTTTGGAGATGACGCTGCCAGCAGGGTAACGCTGGAAACACCGAAAATTGATAGCTGCCATATGAGCTTCCGGCCTAGCAGATCGGCAAGGACGCCACAAGTAACAGCGCCCACAAATAGACCTGCGTACAACGAAGCTGAGAGGAGGGTTTGATACCTGGGGCCGAATTCTTTCGCTGCATTTGGCATGATTATTGTGATTGAAATTAGGAGCATCTGGTGCTGGTTAGCAGCATTTCAGGTAGGTAGGGCCTAGCATACCTGATCGACAAGGAAGCCAAAACTGCAGGAAAAGAGCAGCTGCCACTGGTATCGACCCATCCCAATGGCTTCGATGACGTGGTCAACCACCAGCTCGTTGTTGGCCAGCACACTGATATTGCCGTGGGCCACGCTTATCACGGCGTCAAGAGGCTCCATCTTGACATGTTCGGGCTTTTCGTCGTCCATTGTTTTGCTTCAATTCTTGCAGTAAAGTCGGGAATTTAATGCTAATGCAGTGTGCAGTTCTCCTTTCCGTATTTAACTATAGGCTTGGGGGTTACCCCGGATTCCATTAACAAGTCTCCACCTATCATACCCCTCACCATACTCCTTATCAGCACTAGACCCAGATATTCGTTGTCAAAGCGTGGACGGGGAATGGCCCGACCAGGCGGGGAGCATTCCGCGACCATTACCTAGGTAACTAAGGGGTTTCTGTTATCAACTACGCCCACATACTTCGACGATAACATTAATTGTGGGTAGGTCTTATCTTCCTTTCACCACATTAGCGTGCGCCAATTAAGCTACTCAAGGTCGTGTGCTCCACTACTGAACTTTATATCCTTCCCTGTCCGTATGGGAATGAACCAGTTGTTACGCACGACTATCTGGTCGTCCCTAGGCTAGGTAGAATCGGGAGACACTTTCCTGAAATCCCGTAGACTGCCAAATGTCAACGATCTATCTTTCAACTATACCGTTGCCTAGACTGCGGCATATCCTCTCCATTGGATATCGAGTCACATACCATATCTGCGAGGATATGAGGATATTTTGCGGATATCCGCGGCAGTATAACTCTCGCTTAAGTATCTACTTCAGTGTAGTCATATACCTCTTATACAGGATATCCATGGATATAAATGATAATTGGCTCTCCGGCACCCTGGTATCAGGATGTTCGGTCCTGCAGATGATCTGGTGCTTATGTAGTGCTTAGAAGTTAGAAGTAGAGCACTTCTGCCGATGCCATTGATCTAGCTTAGCCACATGCTGGAACCATTGCAATATTCGATGCCTTGGGTCCTGGCGATAGATAGCGGAAGGCGCCCCGGGTCCGCCCTCACCCGGCATCACCAAGACTTGCGGGGTAGGTAGGGAGGGGTTGGTGGAATACGGCTTGAATTGGAGAAAAGCTTCCTACTCGCGATAAGACTCCATTTGTGACACCTCGGGAGAAATTCCGGATCCACAGAAGCCGGCTCTCTTCCTGCGATTCTCCGTTATGCCCTTCAATAAGTAGACCCCTCCGTGATACTCAGTACAACGCTGCAGGAATCAACTACCTGCGAAGACAATCTCTACCTTAACTTTACCCTCAAATTTTACCCTCATAACAATGGAGCACTACGACATTGCTGTTGTCGGCCTGGGCGCCCTTGGAAGTGGAGCTGCCTACCACTCTGCTCTCAAAGGCGCCAAAGTCATCGCCTTCGAACAATTCGAGTTCGGACACGTCCGAGGCGCCTCTCATGACACTTCGCGTATCGTGCGCACCTCTTACGATGCACCGGAGTACGCGAAGTTTGCCAAATCCTCATACAAGGACTGGGGCGAGCTGGAGAAGCGCACCGGCCAGCAATGGCTTACCATCACCGGTGGGGTCATGGTTTTCCCGAGAGGTTCGGAGAAACTTGCCCGTGATTACACTCACAGCCTTGACGCCAATGACCACACCTATGAGCTCCTCACCTCCGAACAGGTCAAGGCCCGTTGGCCGCAGTTTTGCGTCCCTGTGGGTTCGCAGACCATCTATACGGCGGATATGGGCATCGTGCATGCGTCTAAGTCTGTTGCAGCCATGCAGTACACGGCGCGGTCTCTGGGTGCTTTGTTAAAGGAACGCACGCGTGTGGACCGTATTTTGCCCCAGACAAACGGTGCTATCATCGAGACATCCCGGGGTCGATTCTCCGCGGGCAAGGTGATCATCACAGCTGACGCATGGGCGAACAAGCTCCTCGCGCCGCTGGGCGCCGATATCCCGCTCGACGTGATGCAGGAACAGGTCACGTATTTCAAGCCAGAGAACCCAGAAGCATACGAACCAGACCGGTTCCCCGTATGGGCCTACGCCGCGGAAAATGGAAAGCTCTACTACGGGTTCCCAGCATATGGTGAGCCGACACTCAAAGCGGGGCGGGATATCGCCTACAATCGGATGTCGCCGGAGGAGCGCACGTTCGTGCATTCGGAGGAGTTGCTGCAGGAGCTGACTAGGCATATGGAGGGCTTTATTCCCGGGAAAGGACAGGTGCTTCGAACTGTGACGTGTCAGTATGCAATTACGCCGAACAGGCAATTTGTTATTTCTCCGTTAGAGAAGCACCGAGATATTCTCATTGGTTTGGGGGGTGGGCATGCGTTCAAGTTTGCGCCGACTTTTGGCCGCGTGTTGGCGGAATTGGCGATTGATGGGAAGACGAGTGATGATATTTCCAAGTTTGGCATTCCGAAGACTGCGCCAATGAGTAAGATGTAACCAGGATCAGTGGAATTTGGAATAGCTTGCAAAACACATAATACCAGGTTGTCAAAATGAGAACGTTCGTAGTTCCCTGAATCGCAACTGTTATCCTCCTCATTCGCAGCCATAAGAGCACGATAAGTTGTACTTTTCTTGATTGCTCGAGATGTCACGCTTCGACTAGATAGTTGTTTTTAACGACCAAGTAAAGAATTACCTAATTCGTTAAGTTACCACCTCCAATGCCTTTTTGCTTTAGGATCTTTTGTATTATTTACCATTGGTGGGTTACATAAATTCACGTATGAAATTAAAAGTTAAAGGTGGACCACTATTACCCAAACATAATATAACGAATAATACAGAAAACACTTGAATGTAGGCACAACTTGAGCCATACCTATTAGGTAGATATTGCAGCTCGTGACGTGAGACGAGTATACGTCTATTTAAAGTGCACCTTCCTACCAAGATAATAGGCCGTTGTTTCCGTTCTTGGCCAGACAGTCAATCTTCCGACAGAAGTCCATCTCCTCGCTCAGTTCGTTGGTCATAACCGGAACCGGGGTCGCAGGCCATATCTCCCTTCCCTGTTTCTCCTCCGACTCGTGGTGGCTCATCACCAAATCTTTCACGGTTTTCTGGAAAAACAATGGACCCTTTTCATGTTGCGGGTGTAAGTTCCCATGCACATACACCCCGGCGTTGAGGTTCTTCTGCGCCGCATTACATAAATCCTTGTCTTCTTTCAGCACCTGTTTGAAGATCTGGTCGATCTTGTCGAAATCTTCGTCCGTCGCGTCTTTGTGCCTATAAATCTCGTACTCCATATGTGTCTGCGAGGGTGAAATAGGAACACATCTCATGATGTAAAAGAAGTCTTTGGACACCGTCATAGACGCGTTAGGGAAGTAAAAGGTACTGATAATCCCCATGCCTTCTTGGTCCGGACGGTCTGTATTGAAATGTTGGATATGACTGGCCTTTGTCTCGACCCAGTACTTCCCCATATCAGTATATTGGGCGAGGCCTGGATGTCCAGTTGGGCAATGGTAGCACTTTAGCAAAACATGATCAGCGACTGCTCGTTGGAATCGATAGGATGTCGATGACCTTACCTCATTGTAGTTATCTGCTAATGTCTTCCAGTTGTAGTCGCCGACCATATCCCACATATGATCGAACCGGTACTGTGAGAAATCAAATGGCTTAAGCCTGGGCTGTTCGTCAACGCCGGCAAAATCATCTTCCCACGCTACAGCTGGGGTTTCGGAGGCGTCGAGGTTTATCCATATGAAGCCTAGCTTGTCGATATGGACGTGGATGGGGAACAGCCCGTTTTCCTCTTTGTCGAATCCGTCAAGTTCCTGGTACCGAGGTGCTTTGGCAAGCTTGCCGTTTAATCCGTAAGACCAACCTAGCGTATTCAGCAAAAATCCCACTATCCAGGGAAGAGAAAGACTTACCATGGTATCGACATGAAAGAATGTTCACCTTACCAGCCTGCTCCTGCACAACGGGGTAGGCACGATGTCGACAGACATTGTGAAAACTGTTTATCTTCCCCTGGCGATCCCGAATGAGGAAGAATGCGAACCCGGCTTCCTGCAACTGCAGGTAATTCCCTGGCTCAGGGAATCTCACTTCGTGCGAGACAAGCACCCATTTCTTTGAGTAGATAGCCCGACGCTCGAGATTGTACATCGCCTCGGAGCGATACCACGATGAAGGGAGATTTGGCAGCGTGGCATTATCGCTGGGTTTGGCGGGCTCTCTGTATCCAAAGAGGCGGTTCATTGTGATACAGCACTAGATGGCGATGGAGTAGGCGAATTGAAAATTGATGACCAGAGAATTTCAGCCCGGTTCCTTCATGCTTTTATTTTCCTATCGATGCAAGCCCCATTACCTCATGCCCCTCATTTTGCGCCATGTTGGGGTCGGGATAGTGTTATCGGCGGGGATGCGTGTGGACGGAAGGCGCCCCGGGTCCGTGGCCAGAACAAGACCCCCGGGGAACGATCCGGGTGCCATGGGGTTCAAGAACCCCAATCTGGGTCGATTCCCACCTTAAATTTCTTGTATTATTCTATTCGCTGGACAAAACGCGAAAGCTGATAGCACCAAAATGGCAGTAAAGAAAAGCGATAATATCCTTATCATTGGTGCGGGCGTGTTCGGCCTCTCAACTGCCCTCGAACTGACGAAGAGAGGATACTCCAACATCACTGTGCTCGACCGTCACGTTCCTCCAGTCGTCGATGGAAGCAGTGTCGACATCTCGCGCATTATTCGTGCTGACTATGCCGACCCTGTTTACTCCCAGATGGCTCTAGAAGCCTATAAGGGCTGGACAAGCACTTATTCCAACTTCTACCACCAGTCGGGCTTCATCATGCTCTCCGAAACGCCGGAGAACCCATACGTCGAAGGGTCGAAGCGAAACATCCTCGACAAAGGCGGCCACGTCGATGAGTTCTCCAACATCAACCAGATGAGCAGCATTTACCCGAGCATCGAAGCCAACCTCCCTTCCTCATCGGGCTACCACAACCCCGTGGGCGGCTGGGCAGATGCAGCAGGTAGCATCAGTCATCTAGCCTCTGAATGTAGCGTCGCAGGAGTCTCCTTCATAACCGGTCCCCGGGGAACAGTAGACTCCCTACGTCATTCCTCGAATCGTGTCGTTGGCGTCAATTTCGCAGACGGGACACACCTCCTCGCATCCCAGGTCATCCTCGCCACGGGAGCATGGTCAAACCGCCTCCTCGACCTATCCCACACAGCCTCCTCCTCGGGCCAACCTGTCGGCTTCATCCAACTCACCCCCGCAGAAGCCTCCAAATTCGCCCAAACCCCGGTGATGATAAACATGACAACCGGCGTGTTCTCCTTCCCGCCTACCCCTGGAACAAACATCCTCAAAATCGCTCGCCACGGATATGGCTACGCAACTGAGGCCCCCTCCGAAGCAACAGGGCGTTTGGTCTCAGGTCCCAGGCGCAATTCCAGCAACGCAGCGTCTGGGTACCTTCCCGACGATGCGAACGCTGCTCTGCGCGATGGACTGCGTCAGCTTTTCCCCAGCCTGGGCGATCGCCCTTGGTCGAATCGGAGACTTTGTTGGTACACGGATACACCGACCGGAGACTTTGTTATTGATCGCCATCCTGTAATGGATGGTTTGTTCGTTGCTACGGGTGGTGCTGGACAGTAAGCTATCCCGTCTAACTGTTTCGTCTGAATACCGACTGATTGATAATCTCTCCTTGCTAGTGCATTCAAATTCCTCCCCATCCTTGGAAAGTACGTTGTGGATTGCTTTGAGAACCGCGCTTCTAGCGAACTTCGCCAGAAATGGAAGTTGAAGCCACTGACGAAGGAGTCCGGGCCTGTTGTTATGGCTGGAGATGGGAGCCGTGGAGGACCTCCTCTTCGGAAGTTGTCGGTGTTGGAGCAGTCCAAGCTGTAAATGGTAGAGAGTAACCTTCGAATCTTGTAAAGGCCGAGTCACCCTTACAACCTGAGGCTTCAATGATTCCTCGGAAAACTTTGTACATAGTATTTCATGCTTGCAAAGCTAAAAGGGTTCCATCGTCATTACCCCCATACTTCTTGAGGAAGCGTTGGAAGCATTGATGGAGTTATCATTGTGACACAAGATAATAGGGAGACCATATTGAGATGAGGACCCTCATGGAACACTTTCCCTTTAGCAAGTATTAGATTCAGTATGAAGGAATACAACACCTTATCCAGTATCCCCGGTCCCACCATTGTTCATGAGGTTGTCAAAGAAAGCCATGTCAACGCCCTGGAATGCCCAGTCCTGTCCCCCAGCGATCAAGCCAGGATTCTGAAAGAAAGGATCTGAAAACATATTGTTGATTTGAGGTACCCTATTCGAAGCAGACCCATCTGTTCCAGCGGCCGTCAAAGGATTTGGTGACATGGAAGGCATCTCGAGGCGATCCAAACGAGCATCCACAGGTGATTTCATGGCTTCGACATTTGGCATTTTGTGAGGCTTAGCAATTCCGCCATGACGCAAAGTATCTGCAGTATGGACGTTCCCAGGCCGTGTGTTACAAGGCATATTCACGGTTTGAAATTGAGGTAGGCGATTAAATGTTGAGTCTGTCTGTTGTTGAGGATATTGATTTCTTGGGGCCTCCTTGCGCATGCCCCCGCCGGAAATCTTAACAATGCCAAAATAGGGAATGTTCACAGTAACGACATCATCGTCATTTTGGTCCATCGACACTGTTTCAGTGGCTAGTCTCTGCACGCTGATTCTCCGGGAACCATCCAACGGCCCGGATCCAATGGCCAATAACCGGCGTAGCAATTCGGCACTCTGTGCACTCATTGCATCTGAATTCAAGCTGTTGACTTCTTGCATATTCTCTTGTGCCTGTTCAATCATCGCACGGTCGCTCAAGTATTGATGAGCAAGTAGATTCTCTGCCTCTGGTTGGCTATCGAGGTGAGCTAACAGCAAGGTCATGGCGGCCATTAGGGCAAGGAAATCGATTGTGCGACAGCTGTAGGCAATTCTATTAAAGCGGCGGAGTGTGATGAAGCGCGAGAGAACTTCCCGTGAGGCATTGACACATGTGATTCGTGAGAATTCATATTCCCGTCCAGCTAAAGACGAGCGAAGCATATAAGGTAGATGGAGATGGTTGACGAGGTTGTAATGAAGTACCTGAGCAAACAATCGCCGTGTGTCCCAGAAAAGGGCCTGCGAGTCGGTTAAGCCGGCGTTCAGGGTTGGTACCAACCACCATTTGCTAGGGAGTCCCCTTGCCGCTTTCTGTAGCTCCAGGTCGAGGGTTTTCATCGTGGAGTAGTCCTGGAGCATCGAATGAGAGCTTGAAGCATTGCGCTCCAGAATCTTCGATAAAAGAACACAGTGGATTCGTTCAAGACGGCCCATGGGGGTGTCTGTTTGAAGCATCGCGTCGGAGGTCATGCTATGGTCCAGCGATCCTTGAGAAAGGCCCAATAGTAATGACAGTTGGCGGTCCAGAAACACGATTCGAAACCACATGATCTGTGGGTGGCATCTCGTGTTTGGGTCGAGTACTTCGAATTGAGTCCTATGATCCGATCGGTCAAGACGCATCAGCCGAGCAATTCCCATGGCTTTTCTATTTGATACCCAGCTTCGTCGCAGACTTCCGATATTCGCCTGGTACATGCTCTTAATCATGATGCATTCTAAACCCTCAATGCTCCCAAGAAACTCATCTCTTGTTATCACGAGATCGATGACAAGATTTGCTAATCGTTCCATTGTGGCTCTTGGAGTCTCTGAAAGACTCTTTATTCCTTCGTGGAGATCAGGGTGTAGATGCTGCAAGACGGTGGCAAGCTGGAGCATATACCTTGCTATCAGAACAGGGTGTGTATTTACATTGGGGACATTCAACAGAGTTTCACTGGTTTTCAATGCTGTTTTGGAAAGGGTGTCGTACGGCATAGTTAAGATTTCATGCGCGAGAATAACGGGATCACCCCCGGCTTGACATATCCTCTCGGTGTCTTCTCGTGGGGGCAGTGATTCATGTAAGAGCTGCGAAAGCCTCTTATGTTTGTTATGCGAAACTCGTATTTCAATTTCCGGCTTTCCAAAGTTATTAGAAAAGACACGACCTTCGGCCGATGGTTGCTAAGACAAGGGATGAGTGACAATCGAATGGCAGTAGGATATTGAAAACATACTTGTGGTGATTGATAAAAGTTCAGAGAAGCCGAAGTTGTTAGAATTGTGGATGTTGGTGTCAGAATGCCATCGCTTGACCTTTTCCCATCTTCGCTGGACGTCAAAGGTGTCCGTCCTTGGTCGGTAGCGATATTTCCTCCACCAGTTCGCGTATCAGGGGTCCAGACGTCCTCGAGAAACTCTTGGCCAACGCATTTAGATCCTCGAATTTGACATGGCTTGCAGATTGTATTATCAAATGGATCGAATACACATTTCATCTTCCGCCGCTTGCATGCCCAGCAGCTGTGGGTCCCCTTGCGGAGCTTTTGGCGCTTTGCATGGGGCGGAGACATCGTATCTACAGGTTGACTGAGACTTGACATGTTGCGGAGACGTGACTAAAAACATGCGGCGGATGGCCTTTGGGCGAGGAGGTTCTTTTGCCTGCCGGCGGTCGAAGCAGGTTGGGACCTTTTAGGAATGGGTCCGGCGGTCGAAAGTGACGCTAGTCTATAATAGGCCTGGATTGTGGGTCCGGCGGACAAGCTTAACGCTAATCCAAATTAAGCTTCTTCGATGTTTAGTATCCGGAGGACGAATGATAAATCACTTGCCCAGGTGGAAGCCCCCCGAGTTCTTTGGCGGACGAAGAGATTATTGTTTTTAATAGTTTTACTAATCATTGATAATCTCGACAACCCCTGTTGTCACTTCATCGAATAGCTATATTGTCTATATTTATGCTTCCGCAAATGCTGCATCGAAACCGACAGTCTTTCCCACAAGATATTCTGGTCACTTCAACCCCCCGCATCGTTTTACCGACCTGCCAAATTACAGAATAGTGAAACGGTTAAGAGCTATGTCTCCTGAAAACCCCGACATGGGGGAGGTGTCGAAAGCCAATTCGAGAGTGGTTAATCCGACAACCTCATCTAGCGATATCCAGAACACCCCAGCAGAAAGTGACCAAGAGAAGCATGATGATGAGAAGGACTTGGCCGCAGAGCCCTCTTACATAACGGGGCTGCGATTGTTTCTCATCATGCTCACCATCTTCATGAGCACTCTCCTGGCCGCCCTCGAGATTGGAATCATTGCAACCGCTATTCCTGGAATCACCGATGACTTCCATCAATTGAACGATGTCGGATGGTACGGAAGTGCCACTTTTCTCCTTGTCGGGGCATCCTCTCCGATGTGGAGCAAGATGTATAAATATCTCCGCATCAAATGGGTATACCTGAGCTCCGTGGTGTTTTACTTGGTTGGCAGCATTGTCGCTGCCTCTGCTCAGAACAGCCTTTCTGTAATCGTCGGTCGAGCAATCCAAGGATTGGGGGCTGCGGGGACTCTTGGTGGATCCGTTCTTCTCATTAGTGTCGTGGCCGAGCCAAGAAGGCGTCCAGTGTTGATCGGTAGCTGGATGGGAGTCTTTATGGTATCGACTATCCTCGGACCTGTTCTCGGCGGTGTCTTTACGAGTGAGGTCTCTTGGCGGTGGTGTTTCTGGACCAATCTGCCTCTTGGAGGTCCGATTGTCATCATGTGTTTACTGTTCTTGCGGGTGCCCGGGCACATCAAGCCTGTCCCAGGCACTTGGAAAGAGATCATTTTACAGCTTGACCTTCCTGGGTTTTCTTTGTTACTCGGTTCTCTCGTGTGCTTTGCCTTGGCTCTGCAATGGGGTGGCCAGACCAAACCTTGGAGCGCTGGTGTTGTCATTGGCACCTTGATTCTTTGGATTGTATTTACGATCATGTTCTTTATAGTTGAGGGATTCCAAGGCTCTCGAGCTATGGTTCCATTGAGGCTGCTGAGGCCTCGCATGACATGGGCTAATGCTTTGTGGTGCTATATGTGAGTACTCAACCACTCCCTTCCTAACCTCTTATCCTAGAGCTAACATTGCATGCTTACTTAGCTCCAACTCTTCGTTCTACCAGGTTATGTTTTATCTCCCTATATACTCCCAGTCTATCCACAGGAAGAGCGCTATTATGAGTGGTGTTGATACACTCCCATTTCTGGCTTTCTTCTCCTTGGGGGCTCTGATGAGCGGTGGTCTCGTCGGGAAAACTCACCACCTCATGCCCTTTCAGTTAACCAGTGCACTCATCATGGTGGCTGGCATGGCTCTGTTTTACACGATGGGAGTCGACACATCTCAGGCCCGCTACCTTGGGCCTCAGGTTCTTTATGGCTTTGGGCTCGGCTTGGGTAACCAGGTCCCCATGACTGCAGTGCAGGGCTTTTCAAAGCCAGAAGACGTGGCAAGCTCCACTGGTATCATGCTCAGTATGAATTCCTCCTGTCTCTCTTCGCAGAAAAAGAGTTTTTACTAACCCCAAAAAAGTGTGTCAGTCCATCAGCGGAACCTATTTCGTCCTTGTCGCGCAGACCCTCTTCGCCAACCGGATGCTACAGACGTTGGAGAGCTCCAACTCCAATATCGACAGCTCATTGGCCCTGGGCACAGGCGCATCCGAGATCTAGCATGTTTTTACAGACGAACAGCTTACAGCTGTGACCAATGCTTATATGGTCGGGATCAAGGACGTTTTTGCCTTTGGTCTGGCTGGTGCGGTAGCGGCTGTTCTCTTGGCACTTCTCATCCCCCTGAAAAAGCTTCCTGACCTCAACACAAGAAGACGGAGGAGTCCGGAACTGGTTGAATAATCCAAATTGGCAGGAAGGGTGTGTTCAAACTTTCCATTACTATAGAATGGTGCCTGCCTACAGCCATAGATCATGGGCTGCCCACTGCTAGTTGGCTACCCTTAGCAAGATTTCGCTTCCTGAAACCGCAGCTTATGAACCTGAGCTGACATTTTTGTCTTTCTAATGGACGCCGAGATGGCAAGTCCTGTTTTTTAATATTGTTTCCATATTATTTCACAGATTGTTCGATGAATACTATCCCGATATCTAAATATCACGCGTCTATCAGTTCATTTCGAATCAATTGATAGTTATTTTTCTCGTGCATTTCCCGATGCCATCTATCCGAGTAACCCCAACATAGCTCTACAAACACCACATTAGGAACTAGGTCACATTGTACTATATGGAAACATTTAGAAGGTAAAATAATTCCAGGAGAGTAATACAATAATGTGAAATTCTGGATCTAATACACCTTTCATATCACATGTCAGTCCACAGACAAGACGGTAGGTATCAACAATTTGTACCCTAACAAAATTAAGTCACTTTACTATATTATACTTACTACATATATACACATGTAGTACATTTCCAAGGCTGATTCGCAGGTATTGAATTAGACATAAAATAGAAGTACATAAAAAATGCGATCCAAAGAATACAGCGGGTCAGCGGGTCAGCGGGTCTATGTCCACAAGTACCATTGCATGGCATCCATGGATGCTTTGCCATGCATTTCCCAAAAACTGGTTGGCCCAAGGGAGAACTACCACTTCTAAGAAAACCAGACAATTAATATGGGGAATGAGTGGGACAAGTCTTTGTGAATCTACCCAAACAAAGAAGGTAAGGATAAAGGATAGGGTATCTGGATAGGAAAACCGTAGGGGTGAGATGTTTTGGGGGTCATAGTGCCAAAATGAGAAACGAAGGTGCGCGAAAGGTCACCACGTCAGAGAATCAAGTTCACTTTTTAGGGCAACACTGGCCTCCTCGGGCGCAGTTTGTGTCACACTCCAGAAGGCATGCTTGAGGGTCACCCTCCCGAAGACTGCCAGCCCGACTGGGAACGTGGTCATCAGTGTCCCGAGAGGACGATGCTTGTCCATTGTCTTCGGTGTCACTTTCCGGGGCAAACTCGGGTTGGATGGTCGAAGAGTGAATACCGTAGGCATGGAGACAGCGTCTCACCTGTCTGGCCAGGCGCATGTACCGCTCCGATCCTTCGCCCTTGATTTCGGTGTCGACTTGGAGATGAATTGAAGCCACGATCTTGGTGTCACTGAGTTGCCAAACGTGTAGGTGGTGTGAACCAATGACACCAGGAAGACGCTCAATGTCCTCCTTGATATGATCGATGCTCATACCGGGGGGTACGGCCTGGAGAAGGATACGCGAGGCAGCTTTGCACAACGGAATGGCGGATGCAAGAATGATCAGTGTGATAACGAGGGAAATGCCCGGGTCGACGTAATAGCGCCATTCGTAGTCCGTCAACCAGATAATAAGCGCGGAAACGATCACACCAATGTTTCCGAGGGCGTCTCCCATGACATGGAGGAAGACACCGCGCATGTTGAGGTCGTGACTGTGGCCCTTCTTTTGGTCCTTCGGCTTGGGCTGAGCATGGTTGTGAGATTTGTGGACATCTTCATCGTGGTGGTGGTCGTGGACCTTGACTGGAGCTCCCTCCTCATCGGTGTAGTTGGTGGTGCGATCACGGTGGCTCAGAAGACCTGAACGCTCAGTTGGGATCTCATCCTCATCATGGCCATTCTCCGAATCCGATGATTGTTCATTCCGATATTGGCTGGCGGCGATAATCCCTTGTCTCAGTCTCTCGGGAAGTACGGGAATATCGTCGGGGCTCACGAATCCGCGTCCTGTGCTGTATCTCCTTGAGCCGCGGGTCTGAGTGTCGCGCTGTTTCCGGGATGGTCCGGTGGCAGAGTGCGTGAGGGAGTTTTGAGGCACGCTTGCGGGTCCGCCGAAGCCAGCGGTAGCTCCCGCCATGTCCTCGTTCGGAGCGGCGATCGATGTGTGGTCGTGATCATGTTCACCAGCCTCGATGTCATGATCATGGTCGTGTTCATCGTGGCCACCATGGTCGTGGCCGCCGCCGGGTCCGTGGGAGTGGTCATGGAATAGCGCCAATCCAATGATATTGGAAGCTAGGCCGAAGCAGCCAACAATGCAAACAAATCGGGGGTTTTGCACTTCCTGGGGTTCGAATAATCGCTGAGTTGCCTCCAGGAAAATCGACATGCACAGGGCGACTAGGAACACGCCATTGACCAAGGCACCAAGTGTCTCCGCTCGTTGCCACTGTAATAAAAAAATCCAATTGTCAGATCGTCCTTCGGGGCTGGTGCTGGTGCTGGTCATCGACTTACGCCATAGGTGTAGGTGTTGGAGGTGGTCTCCCGGTTTGCGACCTTGACTGCCCATAATCCGACACACAAGGATAAGACATCATTCAACTATTCGGGTTAGCTTCGGTCGGAGAGCAAGATCGTAGATGGCAGCGTACCATGTGGAAGGAATCGGCGACAAGGGCAAGGGAGTGGACGGCATAACCTAGGAAGTCACTGTCAGAACCCGGTCGCATACGATCAAGCTGTCGAGATACGAACCAGTAATTAATTCAAGCAAGAAAAACGCTGTATCGATGACCAGCAGGATCAATATCCTGTTCGTTTTGGACAGCCCCATGGTAGCTTTCGGTTTGCGGCGCGCTCGGTGAGAGCTCCACAGAATAAAAGGGGTGAGAGTCTAATCAGTAGAATACAGAGAATCTGTAATAGAAATGGGAAAGGGAAAAGGAAAAGAAAAGAGAATGACAGGGAGTTAGACCAGGAGGGGTTCGAAAAATAAAAGCGAGATAATGAAGGCTGTTGACGCAGTGGAGCTCAAAATGGGCTAGGGCGGAACCACCTCCGGTCTAGTCCGTGGCGAGAACTTCCAAGGTTGTCTCCTTTCAGCCACTTTGGACTTTTGTAGGCGACTTTGTTATTAAAACAGTCAGTTTCACTTAAATATGTCTCAAAAAGAAGTACTAAAAAGAAGCAGGGATTGGCTTTGATTTATAGCCAATTTTGCCTTATTTCTTGTACAACATATTCACAGCTTGATCTCAGAGACCTCCGGGGCCCACCTCCCATGCGCAAGATCGGCCTAGCCTTACGGGAAATCTCCCATTGGATCGGATCTTCATTATTTTGTTGCGGCCTCCGTACCAATGCATGAGTCGGTTCTTTCCTATATCCTTTGATCCTGGTATACACTGTTTGTTCTAACCGCATGTGGCCGTATCCCCTTTGAGAACACCTGTGAAAGCACCCCCTCTTTGGAAGAGCTGCATGGGATACCACACCCGAAATTATCATGAAACCAACTGGTTCCAGTGGGACTAATCACTACAGCTGCACTACGGAGTATGTAGGTATGCTTTCACTCCTCTGTTCTCTCAACGAATAACCGCTTATAGGCCTACCTCCTTACTCACTTCGCTAAGCTCTTAAGAACCCTTGACAAGGATATCGCACAACGTGAAAGCCCTAACTCGTAGTTTTCTCTATAGTTTAGTACCTTTAGCGCTATTCTATTGCCACACGCGTAGTTTGTGGCTTTTTTTAATATGGACCCCAGAACAGTGGGGGCCAAATCAAGCAGTGCCTTGTGAGAGGCAACCTTTAAAGTACTCATATGTATGTATCACGCCACAACGACATCTGTCTATTTTGTACATTCCAGCGCGGACTGTGCTTGGTCCCCAACACTATATATACAATTTCCTATGGTTACTACGTGGTATTGCAGCAGCAACCAAATATATGCTCGGATGTGGCGTCTTTCATGCTTCTGTAGCTAAACTAGTCACACAAGCTACTTGACGCTATTGGGAGCCTATGTGGGCTACAAGATTCATTACTTGATGAGAACGACAATCCCCACTGTATCAGTGTTTCATGCAAAACGGCCTACTTTTGCCTACACCGTAACCGTCACCAATTACTTCGTATACATCCCACTTTCCATCCGACGCTGGTTCATCCGCATAACTTCCAATGTTGACTAGGAAATCTATCAACGTCCAATGGCCTTTTGTGGGTGTTATCATAAATCTATGAGGTTGTAAAACAGCCTGAGATATGGTATTGCATAGCCCATAGTATGTCGGGGTAGCTGGTAGCAGACATCCTATCTACAGGCCGGATGGCAATATATATAGTTAATGTCCCCACATAGTTATGGTGACATCAGAATATATGCGTAAAATGTTGAAATTGATATCAATAGAACCAAAATAAGCAATATCTATTACTACTAGACTGGTCTTATATATTTAAAACGAAGTATGGACCAATTGCGACGACAATATATGCCCCCAATAAGGCTGTAAGAGGCACCGAAAGTGGGTCCACTTTAGTTTTCGCTCAAAGCGCACATTTTGACCAAAAGCCCATAACACCCCGGCCGGCTGGCCCAATGGCAAGGCGCTTGACTACGAATCAAGAGATTGCAGGTTCGATCCCTGCGTCGGTCAATTTTTTTGGTTTTCAAATCAATTTTTGGGTATAAAAGTGGCCTCGAAGTGCCCTCGGGGTGGGGTGGGTGGTGTTGTCAGAATTTTCTACGAAGTGGCATACGAGCTGCTTTGAACTATGTTCCATGTCGATAAGATGATCAAGACATTTAAAAGAGCTAGATTGTATGAAAAGCATGTTTGGAATCAAGTCTTCCTTACGTAGAAATGGCTCGTGTCAAGGCATTTGGCGCTGAAGTAGGATCCCTAGTACATGTACGATAACTAGCTAAATCTACTCTGCACTGTGTCAGTGAGAACTAGGAGCATGATACTGCATTCTAGTTGGTCTCTACGTTTGTTTCCGTTTATCTAGCCATATTCTCATCGACAATCCATCTTCACTGGTAAGATGGCCGAGTTGGTCTAAGGCGCCAGGTTAAGGTATACCTTGACTCCACAACTAGCAATAGTTTCCTGGTCTCGCAAGAGGCGTGGGTTCGAATCCCACTCTTATCATGTCCTTTTTGCTTTTTGTTCATATCACTTGCGTTTTGGTGCAATTGGTGAAGTTCTGCAATAATCGTGGGATGTGGCGTTGTGCAAATTTTTCATTTTGTGCGTCCGGTATGCACGTCGGCAAGTGCGTGCTTCACCCTAAATTGGAATCCTATAATTGGCTAGTGTAGACATAATAAGAAAAAAGTATTATATTAATTGAAACCGATGACGGGCGATTATCACAGGTAAGCTCTCTCCTTACATTGGACCAGGAAGGCTGGGATTAGCGGAGTAAGATTTTTCTTTTGACTATGAAACAGGTCAGATAACTTGGGTAGACTAGGATTAATTCACATAAGTGATATTACTACAGCTAGCCATATAACCTGTCGGTATCATTGGCGTTACTTGGAGTGAGAATACAGTCGTCGGTCTCTGACATGGACAGGTCAAGATCTGCCCGCATAGGTAGATGACGATCAGGATCCAAAGCCTCATGCATAGTGTGAGAATTGGGCGACTGTTCTTGAAGTTACTTCGGGACTTCACTGAGACACGCAGTACCAAATCTATGATATAATTTCTTTGTTCTATGTAATGCAACCCTGGTTCATATATCCTCGGTCTATATAATATACAAGCCATCATATATCTAAGCAAGCTTCTTCCGAACCTCCAGGATTCTCTTGGTCGCAGCAGAAAATGACTCCTGGTCCAACGACCCATCTTCCAACGCAGCAAGCAGAGCATCAAATATATCTTCTCCCTGCAAGACATCTCTCTTAGACGCAAGCAAGATATCAACACCAGCCTGCGCAGCCAACAAACCACGAGCAGCCTGATCGCCGAACGCCTCTAACGCTCCCGCCTCAATAGCATCGGTAATAGTGACACCTTTGAAGCCAAGTCTATCCCGCAACTCGTCTTGGATAATAGTCTTGCTCAGCCCAGAGGGATATTTCGGGTCCAAAGCAGGATATATAGCCCACGAATTCATGACCATGTCCACACCTGCCGCGATGGCCTTGGTATACGGCGCCATATCCACCTTGCGCAGCTCTTCGATGGTCAAGTCAATGGTGACGGGCCGTAGATCTGTATTCTCGCCTGCGCCTGCTGCACCAAGGCCAGGGAAGTGCTTGGCAGATGCGACGACACCGGCTGACTGTTGCGCGCTGATAAACGCAGACCCGCATGTTCCGACGACGCCGGATGAGTTGCTGAAGGAGCGCTGGGAGGCATCAGCGAAGTCTCCGGCCTCACGATAAACATCCAATACAGGTGCCAGATTGAAGTTGTTTTTGAATGCCTCTAGGGCACTTGCGGCATCTTTGCCCATCTGTGTCGCTGCTGCTGTTGGATCGGCGGCTTGGCCGACTTGCTTAGCGCTCTCTGCTGGTCCGCCGGCCAATCGACGCACTTTTCCGCCTTCTTGGTCTGTCATGATGAACAGAGGACTGCCTGAATAGTACGGACTCTGTTTATAAATCTGTTGGAAGTTGTCGATTGTTGTTGTGAGGTTATCAGCGACATTTTCGCTGAACAGTATGATACCGCCGACTTTGCCTTCCTTGATCAGGTCGAGGAGATGGGCTGGTGGCTCGAGACCGGGATAAGAGAAGATGACATGGTGTCCAATTTGCGCTTGAAGATCGCTTGGGGAAGCAGCCGAAGCTGAAGGCGCAAGAGCAAGGAAGAAAGGGAGAAGAAGTTGTATGGAGAATTTCATTTTGATTGTAGGCTGTTTGGACTGTCCGTCTTGTGGTTATCATTGTGCCTATATAGCACCTCTCGCGGTTTATGAACATTTTGAGAACTCTCATTTTCACTTTTAAATCGTCCAAATTGTTGAGCTTGCGAGGGATGTTACATTGATCGTCTTGATCGTCACCGAAGATTCCTAGAAGGGAAAGCCCCGCAATGAGGTTACGATCTGACCTCAGCACATGTGCATTTGTGGCATTTGGATTGATTGTTTCATATCACCTCCTTTACCAAGTATAAGAATTCGCAAAGGGGGCTTGTTGAGGTCTCCCTAGTCTACCGTTTTGCGTAGAAATACGATCTCCACCGTATGTTGTATAGCGATGGATTGAGTTATAGAAGTCAAGCTTATCTCTCGACCAACACTAAAAAAATAAGCAGTGGAAAAAAAGTCGTAAGCGGCGTGTTGGAAATGAGTAGTAAGATTTGAGTTAAATGCGGTTTCTTTATGGTTTTGAAGAAGAGTTCACCAGGAACCTTGGAACCTGTAGGTGGGAAATCTTATTGCCATGAGTAATCACTTTATCTTAAGGACCTGTATGGAAGAGAATAGCCGTCGTGCACCTTGAAATTATATATATTTTGTATGGCGCACCGATACAAAAAGACTTGACACATACAAAGTGAACTGGTTAACCTTGTGACTACCTTGGGCTAAGAGAAGTACAGACAGAAACAATGGTCGGGGATAGCCTTGAGTATGTAGCCAAAGATTAGATAACTATCGCATCGTGACTATGAGGAGATAAGGCCGTGCTTAAACTCAGCCTAACAGCATTCTATTTACTTGTTTTTTTTTTGGCTATATACTGAAAAAGAAAGGAACAAAACAAAACAAAACAATCAATGACTGTGGTGACCCTCAACCAAGTCCTTCGCAGCAACTTTTCTGCACTCCTCCATCACCCTCAATTGCTCAGCGACCTCGCCCAGTCTGCTAATGACCTCCTGATTCCCGCGCGTAAAAGTAAATATCACGTAAGGAATTCCGACGTCCTCGCAGAACTCCTTGACATACTTCTGCGCCCGGCGTAGGTTATGTCTCGGGAGACGAGGGAACAAATGGTGCACGACTTGATAATTGAGACCGCCATGTATAAAGTCCAACCAAGGCGGGCAATCGACGTCCATCGTCGTCCGAACCATCTTCTGAGCAAACGACTCGTGGACACCCCCATCGGCACTCGACATGGCAAAGTGACTAAGCGTGAGTTGGACATGCAGCGGAGCGGTGACCATATGCGAAATGAACAGGAATGCGATGCGGGATGACCACGTCGGGATTGAGAGGTATAGCGTTCGGTAGCCGTACCAGTACCAGAAAAACACCTGGCCGGTCATTTCAAGGTAGCGATGCCACCATGCCGAGCCTTTACGAGGCGATTGTTTCGGATCTAGTAGATATGACCAGGCTAGGCGGTATAGGTTGAAACGACCCATTAAGAGTATGGGATAGTAGAGGTAATGCTGGTGCTTGATAAACCACCGTGCCGCAGCGTCAAAAGGCATAACGCGGTCGTAGTAGGTCGAGCGTAGGGAACCAAAGAATCGAGGAGAGATGGCGAAGAATGGCATATGTTGGATATCCGGATCGTGCTCGGGCGAGTTGGTTGCTATATGATGCACGTTGTGATTGCGTTTCCACCAACCGACCGAAAGACCACCAATGAAATCTGCAACAAAAATCCCAATGCAGGTGTCCGTGTGGAATCCATGTGTTATACTTAAATGACCGGCGTCGTGAACGAGGAATGAAAGCAGGTGCCAGAATAACCCGAGGAAAAGGCTCGAAAGGGTGTAATACGAATAGTGAAGACATGTCAAGAAGAGAACAAAAAGAGTCGAGTATCGGATAAATTCCACAGCGTAGGAGCTATATGGGCATTGGTAGAGTCCCTCGGACCGCAATTTTTCATCGAGCTGGCGGTACTTTGAGATAACCTCATCTTGTGACATTGGATCAAGACGAGGGTATTTTGAAAGGTCCGATGATATCGCGTGAGCTGTTGATGCCTCCACAGATTGAAATTGCTCCGATTCCGGCTCGGATGATGAAGCTCGAGAAATAGGCGTATCATTGCCTACACGCCTCCGACGCACTTCATCTCCTGTGTGTTCAGTATCGAATACGAGTGATGGCGGTGTCGATTGTCCAGATGAGCTGGCATCGTCAATTTCGTCGTCATCCTTCGATACCAGTCTTCTGAATATGCCTCCCTGTATCGGAGGCAAGAAATTTTCCCACCTTCCATGTACTCTTCCTATTACATACTTTTGCATATATGCCTGTGCTTCCTCTGAGTGCAATGCTGTGATTTCATCTGTTCCATCCCGACCGACCATGTGCAATATTGATTTATCGCCACCTGGGTGATATGGTATCCATGTGTCAACCTTGAGTACCTGATCACCAAATATGATTATCTTTCGCCCATCTGCTATCAATCCCTCGATTTCTCTCCGAGACCACACTCGATTTGTGCGTGATATGGCCTGCATCATATCAATGGTGGGTGTAGTAGGGCAGCTGGAGATTGACTTCAAATCCCGGAGTGATAATGACGGATGCTCGGCATCAGACGGAAAGAGAATGAAGTGATCGCACGTGTTGTTTGTTGATTCCTTGGCATCCATCTTGAAACAGATCAGGCAACCACATAGTACCATATCACGTGCAGGACATAATACATCATGGTAGGTCGCCCAGACGACGAGACAAAAAATATTACGATCGATATATTGATTTACTTGCTCTCTAAAGATTACTCTGCCCGTGGAGATGCCATCCAAGCTGGTGGCATACGTCCCTTGTTTGTGTTCCTTACTGTAGGTATCGAGCCAAATGTTAAGAGTCTCCTTTGTGAAACGCCCCCTGGAGCAACTGGGGCCGATATATGTATCTGATTCAATTTTAGTTTGACTTGCCAGATTCAAAAAACATACCGCATATGATATATCATTTTCTGAACTATAGAGTGTAGAAGCAACCCCTGAGACGAATGTGTTATACTAGCTTGGAGAGCGCCAAATGGCAGCTGTCAGGTAAATCCGTCACACCCACTTTATGATCCAGGAGCCAGCTCTCTATTTCTCTCATCGTGCTGCTCGCGGAGCCAATCAATTTCTATCTTCACGTTATACTCCACCCCTTCAGAAACAGGAACTTTATGAATGAAACATTCGCAGGATGGATGAGCGCCCTGGAATTTTAAGCGAGACGTAAGTTTGGGAAACATTCCATCTGTCATATGTTCATTCAACATTATGCGATGGAACCCCGGAACCAAGGATTCGATATATTTTTCGAGTGCGTGTGCATCTGAATGTCGCCTTGCTTCTTGCATCTTCTGTGGATTAAACTTCGGATTTGTGAAGATATCGGAATAGAAGTTCAACAGTTGCCACCGCTCCTAGGTATTGACGGAATGGAACCCATACTCGACCTCGGATTCTTGGCAAAGCAAAGGCTCATCTTTGGAATGGAATTTGCATATGGCGTTCTTGCATGGGCAACTTGGACACCCGCTGAGACCGTGCGAGACCTCTGACATGAAGCGGTAGATGCCGATTGTTTCGGGAGAAGGTTGCCGGGGGTAGATTCCATCGGAAACGAGAGCTGGTATCGCAATACCTTTGACTACCATGACATCAAGTAATGTATCCGACTCCCATGCGGTTGCTATTTGATTGAGCGATGCATGGGTGGCAAGCTGGATGTACGCCTTTGCAAGGAGTTTCATCTGGGTCTTGCTTGTGCAATAACAGAAACCGAATCTAATCCACTCTGGGTCACCAATATTGGGAAGGTTGTTGAACTCTCGGAGTAGCGTCTTATATAAAAGCCAAACGACGTGTTCTGGTCCAGATAGGACAGTGTCATAATCAATGGAAAAAGCCTTCTCAAGTTTTTCTATGGCCCAAAATTGGTAAAGGTACTGTCCATCATGATTAGGGATATCGAAGGAGCGTGATTGATACAGACTGAGAAACCATGGAAAGCAACTGCAGTCTTGGCTGTTAGTCTGAGCCCTTTGACACTGAATCGAATACTCAATAAATCCACCCAGAGTATGGTGCTCGACAAATTGTTGAAGCCTCTTTGATGAAAATCGGCAGGTCAAATTGTTGTATAAGCAGAGAAGATTGACGACGTCTATTTCACGCACGCAAACATTGAACCCGAAAGTTTTGCAGAGATCATCGTCCCGAAAGAGAGCTGTTAGGAGATGAGCTCGGGAGACCAAATCGTTCTTTTCGGCTAGCCATTGCTTGGTGAAGACCTTTAGGTAGTCCACGTCATTGGGTCGATTCTTGACACAGCAGACGAAAACATGTCTAAACCAGTCTTTTGATTGGCATTTCCTTGAACAATAATTCATCCGACAGGCTGAGCAACGAAATCCACATAATTGGCCACATGACTTGCATTTGCGTGAGAGGGAAACGCCTCTAAGAGGCATTCCGTTTGGAGATTCAAGCTCGAACATGGAACGAATATCCTGATCTTTAAGCCGTTCGGCTTCTGTCAATGTCATCTCCATCGGTCCATGATCAAAACGGGCCCCTGAGACCAATGCGTACCCCGGCTTATTATGAATTGGGACAATAAGCAATGCATTATTGAAGGCCGTCGGCATCATCATCAAATGCCTATAAGAGAATTAGCAAATGATTTCTTATATGTCATTTCCGACCGATTGACACACTGGAAGCCTCGATAAGACGCATTGTGGTATTCAGGTTTCCGCTGCCATATAGCCCCTGTAGAGGAAAGTGCATGCGAGGACTGTGCTCTTAGATTACGATGCTTCCTTTGCGGACTATTCAACAAAGATTCGAGAGAAACTTTTAGTTGCATGAGTAAACGGTCCATGGCCAAATTGGGTTGCACCGATGAGCCGCCTTTCTCTGTCGGAGAGCGCATGGGCACGTCCCATCTATATAGTAGTGTCTCATGTGTTCCTCGCACCTCAAAATGCTCATGGGCACTGACGAGTATATAACATAGCCAACAACAGCGCTTGCTACATCCGATATATTTGTGTGACTGGTCTTTATCGTCTGTCGACATTGAGTACTCAAAGTGAGCCAGAAGTTGAGTTTCCGCGTGGTGAAATCTTTTATCTCGTTTCGATTTGCGCAACCTAGTGAACCGCGCCGCATTCTTTGCAAGATAACCTTTCCAGCTAGGGTGGAAATTGAGACCTAGAGTTTTGATGACGTGTAGGATAGTTGCGTGTTCATCTCCGGGTTTATGTAGTCGTGTTTTCTTATCCCAACTTTGGACTTCGTGCCGACCTTGATTTCTGCTATGCGGAACGGAGACGATCTCGATAGACCGAAAATATCGAGAGACCTTCGCGATCTCGACGTAGATATATGCAGCGTAGCAGACCCTAGCCAGAAATAGCAAAGTGTCTCTCTGTTTCTGCCCCGTGAATTGTCTTCTTAGGGCTCCCTTCAGTGTGAATCGAGCTCGGGGCTCTCTCCAGGGATCAAACATCTGATTCATGACTCCCTTCAGTATACTTGCCTCGTCTTCTGGTATAGTATCAGCCTGACAGAGCCGGCGAATGTTCCCGAAAAGCTTGGAAACACTGCCTTGGATCTCGTGTACTGTCTCGCCAGTGCAAGTAGTGTTTGACTTTAAGTTTGTCAACTCATCCGCAGGCGTAGGACGGTTTGCTCGTGTAGAATAATCTAGCGGCATAGTAAACAAAAACTCATTGTCGTCCTCCCACTCCCGACTCTGCAAAGATGGAATGGCCAAAACTCGCTCTTCCAACAGAGAGAGTTTCGGCGTACTCTTAGCCAATCCTGGATCTGTGTTAGGTCGAAAAACCCGCTTCAGCGACTCAAGATAGGTTGTGATCCGTGGCCATTGATAATCTGCAACGAGGTTGAACATGGCAGACGTATCCTCATCTGAGGCATACTCTAACTGGACTTCAGTAACCAACACAAGCATATGCCGAAAAACCTAATGGGATCCGGAACGAACCTTTCCTCGCGATACTTTCCATAAGTAACTTCCACCTGGCCAGGAAGTCTTCATCTTCCTGCTCAAGTCCCTCATTCTTTGCGCAAAATATCCTGACGCGCCCTTCATAGCAGACCATCATAGCTGCGGAGACATGTTTTGCATTATTAGACGTCTTGGCCTGGGCGTCAGTTTTGAAGCGGGCTAGAGTTTCGGCAAGTCGGTCGAGGAATTGGTTCTTCAGCTGGATGCGGTATTGTTCATGTTCTGGATCGGCACCCAACACAGTTGGATCTTCTGGGTCGTCGAATTCCTCGTCGTTGGGATAGGATTCCAACTCTCTATCGATACCACTAAGTTCCGTCTGTTGTGTTGATTCTTCGAGGCCCGGTGGACGGTCTGAAATTAACGCCAGAAGACATATTGCATCCTCGAGGTTCTGATGCATGGACATTGGATATATATTATTAAAAGGAGATCAAGCGACCAAAGTTAATAATTCAAGCTTTGTACCGAATGCCTAAAAAGGTAATATAGTGTTTAAACATTCAGTGTGGAGAACTGATTTTTGTTGTCGCGTCTAAAAGCGAAATCAGAAAGATACGATCCATCAAAGCGGGGGTCTTGGCTGGGCAGCGAAATATAGAGCCCAAGATCTCCGGAGAATCCTTGACAACAAGACATTGCATTGCATAAATATTTTTTATACGAACCCGAAGATGTCCAATCTGAGAAGCCCCTGGAATGAGGCCGATGGTTAACGTCCGATTTCGTCAGCCCCACTCCTCACAACTTCCTAAAAAGGAAGTTCAGAGTAGAAGTCTTGGCGCGGAGATTTACCCCCCAGAATCCATTCTAATCCACAAATCACCTTGCTTCCCTCGTGCTAAAAGTATAGTAGTCTTCTAGAAACGGACAATATTGATCAGATACGAGTACAATTTTACTGGGTCTGTTAGTCTGTACTCCGTAGTTGTTGGGGCGTCATCGCTTAGAAATGGCCACTCGCCGTGGTTATAAAAATCTTTTCATCACGCATACAATGGTGCACCACTCACTTTAATCCATCACTAAGAAAAGACACACACTTCTGATAAAGTATCATGGGGGCGCCAGAAGCTCCTGGCCCGAGCGATGAGGCCATACAACATGACCCGGAACAGGCCAGGATAAATCAAGAGACTATCGATTTGGAGAGATTGGGGAGAGAGCGTCCAAAGTGCTTCGCTGGCCCTTGGTCAGAAATTTCATTCTGTCTTTCAATTTTCATGTCCCAAATTCTTGCAGTAAGTCACCGACGATGGTCGTGTACTACGAGGAAAAATTCTGACATTTTACTAGGAATACTACATCTCAGGCTCAAATGTCCTCCTTCCAACGCTCGTCAAAGAACTTGACCTTCCTGAAGCCTCGGCCATATGGCCGTCTACCGCATTGTCGCTGGTCGTGACCTCGACGCTCCTTATCTTTGGCAGATTAACCGACATGTTTGGCGGATATCTCATTTACAGCGGTGGGGCTATTTGGCTCACCATATCATCCATCTTATGTGGTGTCTCCCAGACATGGCTGATGTTGATTATTTGTCGAGCGTTGCAGGGCTTTGCTCTGGCTGCTTTTCTTCCATCGGGAATTATGGTTCTTGGCAGCACCTACAGACCGGGACCTAGAAAGAACATCGTCTTCAGTATCTATGGCGCATGTGCAGCGCTAGGCTTTTTCGTGGGAATTTTCTTCTCCGGGCTCTCAGGTGAATATCTCACCTGGCGATGGTACTTCTTCTTCGGAGCGATTCTCTCCGCCATCACATCAGCTCTGTCACTCTTCTCCATCCCGCGTGATTATTCCGAGAAGAGAAAACTGGGCATCCAGATGGATTGGCCTGGTGCGTGTCTTTCCATCCCGGCAGCTGTGCTCATTGTTTTTGCCATTGCGGACAGTTCCTATGCACCGCAAGGATGGAAAACGCCATATATCCCTCTGTTCCTCGCTCTTGGGCTCATTCTCCTCGGAATCATGGTTTATGTGGAAGGATGGGTTGTGAAGAACCCTCTGCTTCCTGGTGACGTTTTCCGAGTCAAGTATATGCTGCCTCTGGTCATCGCTTTGCTATTCCTTTATGGCACATTAGGCATATTTTTACTGTATGCCGTTCTTTAGTGAGTTATATTCTGGCTATCTCGCTCAGACTGGACTTTTTGCTGACAAAATCTATAGCATGTCTGGTATAATGGGTGCTTCCCCAATGCAAATCGTGGCATGGACTGTGCCTATGGGAGTTGGCGGTCTTATTCTCTCAGTCGGAGGAGGAATGATCTTCCACAAAGTCCCAGGAACGATATTGATGTTGATATCATGTCTCGGCTACGTGGGTTCTGGATTGTTTTTCGCCGTCATCCCTATTGGCGGAAATTACTGGGCTTTCGTATTCCCGGCGATGATATGCGGCACAGTCGGCATTGATATCAGCTTCAATCTCGCCAATGTCTTCATTACGACCAACCTTCCAAAATCAAGGCAAGGCTTAGCTGGTGCATTGATCAACTGCACTCTGCACATGGGAATTGCCGTGATGCTTGGTTTCGCAGATATTGTTCATACCCAGACTTCCGAGTTGGGTACTATCGATAGCTACAAGGCTGTGTTTTGGTACCAAACCGGACTGGCGATCCTAGGCTTGCTTATTGTTGCTTTTTTCGTGCGAATCCGAGAAGCCAAGAGCGAGTTTACGCTTGATGAAAGAGAAGCAATGGCAGCAGAGGGCAATGAAAGAGCTGTCGAGGCCTGACGCGTTTGATACCCTTTGTGTTTGTGTTTATTTAAAGATAATATTGTGCTTTAATTGAGATTAAGATAAGACCATCCTAATTTATGAAATTCGGAGAACCTTCAATAGGTGCAGCATGGATTCTATAGTTAGTTAGTTACCGCACACAGTCGACATCCCCATTCTATTTATGGCGCAGTGAATATGTAATCTCCGATTGGCCAACTGGATCCACAGTCACATGCCTGTCCCTGAAGGATCACGTGACATAAGTCGGCCTTGGCATGCATGGCCCCGGCAGCAATCCACAGTGATACTCGATGATGTTTTAGGACTTTTGTACTCCGTCCTCTACTCGCCATTCCCGGAGTTGAGAAATAGAGACCACAATGTCCACTTTGGATCCCGGATGACGAGTGAAGTTTATGACAATGTCGGTCACAACAATTCCGCTCGAACCCCTTATATCGACCGCACGTGCGGAAACGAGTCACGCCGGCGCAGCCATCCGAGACGTTCAATATGACCGAATACAATCGGAGAATAAAGCGAACATGGGGGTGATGGTCAGCGACAGTAAGGCTGCGGCGGCCGTGAACTTCTCTGGCACATCATCGTTTAGAGAAAAACAACCTTCGTCCGGCCTTCATTTCCTGACTGCAGAACACCCACTTTTCCCACCGATGCCGTCGTATGGCCCACCGTCTGCATTGCGCAGGGTCCAGTACTATGCGTTCATTGCTGCCTCATTCTTTCTGTCGCTATGCTTTTTGACAGTCATATTTGTCGGGGCCCTGGTTCACACAGCCGGAGTCGCAATTTCGGAGGCTCGCCTGCGATGCAGCGGTCACAACCCAGACACGAGGAGGTCGTTCTATACAGAGGAACAGGCGCGCAGAAAGGCCCGGGCTAATGCTGACCGGAGATGGGCTCTGCGCCAACAGAAGAGGGATATGGACGAGGAACAGGGACCCGAAGAATGCCAAGAATGCCCGTCATTGGAAGGAGGCAAGGATCCCGTGGTTGGCGATGTCGCATACTATGCCCGTCGAGTTGGTCTCGACGTGGAAACATTTCGTGTTCAGACGGAGGACGGTTTCATTATCACCCTGTGGCATGTGTACAACCCCCGGGAGTATGAGGCATTATCACCAGAAGAGCGGCATGAACGTGGACCTGATGTCTTCACCAAGCCAAGAATGCCGAATACATCTCGTCCACAATCTAACCGTCGGTATCCTGTTCTTTTGGTTCATGGATTGCTGCAAAGCGCTGGTGCATTCTGTACCAACGACGAGGATAGTCTGGCATTTTACCTCTGCAAGTCAGGGTATGACGTTTGGCTAGGGAATAACCGCTGTGGATCACATCCAGAGCACACTACTTTGTCGACCGACGACCCGCGTATGTGGTCTTGGGATATTCGGCACCTCGGGACCCTGGACCTTGCAGCACTCACATCACGTGTTCTCTACGAGACTGGCTTCGAAAAGCTAGGTCTCGTGTGCCACTCCCAAGGAACCACGCAGACATTCGTTGCTCTAGCCAAGGAACATCGTCCTGAGCTGGGTGAATACATCTCGGTTTTCTGCGCGCTTGCACCGGCTGCGTATGCCGGCCCCCTTGTGAGCAGACCGTATTTCCGGTTCATGAGCCTTCTCTCTCCAGCGATGTTCCGAGTCATCTTCGGAATCCACTCTTTCATTCCTTCCATGATGACCGCTCGGCGGCTACTCCCACCTAGGATATATGGAACTTTAGCATATTGGGTGTTCTCCTTTTTGTTCGACTGGTCAGACACGCGCTGGGAGCGTGACCTGCGCCATAGAATGTTTCAATTCGCTCCTGTATATGTCAGTGCCGAGTCGATGCGCTGGTGGCTGGGAAGCGACAGCTTTGCGAAGCATAAATGTATTTTGTCCACCGACAACGAGCTCCTCCAGGAGACAAACGCGAACCCACATACGCGAGACCCCGTTTCGGATCACGGTGACGATCCCGCAGACGCTTGTTTAGGAACCCCAGCCCCGAGCCCATGGTATGGCCCGAGAACACCCCCGTTTGCATTCTGGATCGGAGGCTCCGATGCGCTTGTTGATGGTCGCCGGCTTCTGAATCGCTTCCAATGCGGTCGTGAGCCTCATGTCCGTCTCGTTCATTCGAAAATCATTGAAGAATATGAGCATCTTGATGTCCTTTGGGCGATGGATGCGATCGACCAGGTTGGTAGGGAGGTCAGTCAGGTCATTTGGACAACTGTGCCTGATAATGCACGTCAGATATGTCGCACCCCGCGCGGTTTGAATCTAGACATGGTAGAAAGGGGTTAGCTTATGTTTGGTTAGATATTCTTGTATATTCTATCCATAGAGAACATTCTTAGCACAACAACACTTTTCATTCCTATAGGGGTGTTAGGGATAAGGTCACCACCGAACCGCTTCACGTATTTTACCAACCATATAAAGGCTATGTTTATATGCACCTTTATCTTTGGGTGCTTCTGAGTGGTCCCTGCAGACCTTTTCCTTAGCTGTCTTCTATAAACGAGGTTCAGGTGACTACCCGAAACCTTGAAACATTTATCATATTCTGTTTACACAACTCTGCTACATCCCGGTAGTCTGAGACACCTTACCGCTCTGCTTTTAATTCCCCAGTCTCAAATGAGACCCCGTCGACAAACAAAAGATATGTCCATGGGTATAAATACTATGCGGAACTCAATTATCAAAATTGAACATCACTCTGGCCCGGATGCCCCCAGTACTACCTTCCTCAATTCTCACTTGTTCCATTCTCGGTACCAGAGACCCTCTCACCTTGGTTCCTTACCGTGGGGCTGAATGAATCCTCCCAAAAGTTTCGGAGAATATGGATATACACTGCAGTGGCCAGGAACCCAAGACTCTCGATGTTACCTGATATCAGCGCATGCAAGAAATGATCATGGCTGACGAGATCGAGTAGACGAACAACGACGAATCGCGATGTCGAAACCTGACTATGTTCTGGTACACCTTGTTCTGGCACAACTTGCAATGCCATCAACATCCATTCAGAGATGTTCAAAACTGGCGAGATGACAACTCTCTTTCCCCCACAGATTATGGGTGAGACTGTGAGAATCATGCAAACGACAGACATGAAAGGACATACGGACCCCACAAGAATGCCAGTATGACCGAAATATCCTTGATTTTCCCTGTTTCTTACCCGTAGGGTCCCAGAAGATGGCCTAGGACCCAGTCACAGAAGACGGCCTAGGACCCAGTCACAGAACACATGGTTTTTTATTCAGGCTGGCAATTTGTGGTGGTCTGTATGGCCTTTGATGTTTGTCGTTTGCAAGTTTCTCCCAGTTTCACCTTAAATCGTCGGTATAAGACAGACAGGTTTTGTATCGCCCTCGTTTTAACATCCTGCGTCTTATCTTGCATTTTCAGTTATGAATGGTAGCTGCCTGGAAATAATTGATGCTCTGCCGCAGATACATAGACGACACGAATGGAGTGATTTTGGTACCAGGCTTCATTTTTTTTAGCACTTTTCATACTTCTAGTGGAGTTGGATCTCTGTAGTTTGTCTCTCAGATAGATATATCCTTTTTACAAATTTGTAGCTCTATATGAAAGTGAGCCGGTTCGGGCTTGCCCTTGCCCTAATACTCCTTTCGGTCAGGTACAGGTACCTGTCAGGTGACATGTACATTGGCCCGATGCCTTCCTGTCACCAAGAATCGGGTGGTGAAGTATTCCCCTTTCAATTGCTACCCTTACAAATAACAACAGAGGTTACTAACATTTCTTATGTTACTAACCTTGAGAATCATGTACTCAGGTCAGGGCAACTGTTAAGTCCAGCCTTGAAGGACTTCAGACTAAGTCAATCTAAGCTCAGCCAGGCCCACCCAACCCCGCAATCCCCCGGATTTGGGTGGGACCGGGTCAAAACCTCCGGACTCCACCATAACATTCCACTTTTATCGGATTATCATAAAATATAAGCATATAGCAATAATGGAAGCAAATGTAAAGTCGTAAGTATTCTCTTCCCATTTAGGCTCGTCTCTGCGTTACATTTCAGGGGAGCCCGCCTACAGCAGGGTGATCATCTCACCCACACAGCCCCTTATTTGTTTGTGTGTCACAATGTACACGGTTGTGAGTAATTGAGGGCACACGGTACTTACACTGCCCTAATATACATGTATTTGTGTACTTTTGGTCTACCTGTGACGACAAATTTGGCCAATCGCATACAGTCAAGGCCAACCAAGACCACTTCGACACGTCCCAAGACAATGTGGGGGAGAGGGCTAATGCCGCCCCATTATGATCGACTCGCACTTCCCGCTATCAATTGGAAGGGCGGTTATAATTGCTTCTAATAGCCCTACTATCGAGTCTCTTCAATGTTTACAAGTCTGTACTTCGAAGTGGGTATTACAATCCATGGAACACAATTGACTTGAATCATCACCACGACATCAATTCGAGAACACCTAGGTTATCAAGGGACACATGGATCCTGAAACCCAGTCGACAGCACCAAGGTTATGTGACGCACCGCGACCATTGGCTTGCCACCGTACAGGGGCGCCCTAGATCCATGGATGTCACCTTTCACTCAGTCCCAAGTCCTGACTGACTCCCAACCCCGCATCGTGTCAGATGATGCCAGTGTATATAAGCCTTCTTCCATGTCCCTCCCCCAGCTTGTGTTCCTCTTTGATTTCCAAGAACTTCTCCCCTCCATCAACTTCCATCAGCCTTACATTATCAACTTGACTTTTCCATCAACACAGTATCCAACAAACTACATCCAAGATGTCGGCAGCCATGGGTCCTCTTATGCAGCAACTGCAGGCCCTCCCTGCCCGCTCAAGGCAGGGTCTGAATAACCTGCGCCAGCGTATATTCCAGCAGGGTATGTTCTTCCCTCTTGGCTTCCGACCGTCTCATCTACCTTGGTCTTCATATCTAGATATACTAACACTACCCAAAGGAGAGAGGCAACCAAAGGAAGCCAACCTCCTACGCACTTCCCTCAGTGCTCACCGTCCTGTCTGGATCACTGCTGCCGGCGGTCTGTATACCAGCATGGCGGCTGTGTACCTCACGATGCGATATCTGAAACGTGTGGCTCGGTAAAGTTGCCAGTCCAGTCAGTCACTGCTGCCTACTTGACTTGCCTCTACTCGACTACATGATTCTACAACCCTCACGCATATCTTCCACTACTCTTCACACACATACCCCTTTTATCCCTCGTCGCCATGTATCTATCGACAACAGCTGTGTCTGATCGGTAGTTATGTGGCACTGGGGAATTACTTCTGGTCCCAGGTTGGACATTTCTTTCTTTTGTTCGGTCGGTCGTTGACATCTTCGCTATAGTCTGGCAAGGTAGACCTGGCGTTTTTGTTCCAAGGGCTACTTTACCCTAAATCGATACTATCACAATGAATACTCTACAGATACACCTGAATGTGTATTATATTGTACATTTATGTCTCAACTTACTGTCACTTGTGTCCTACATAGAGTTGTCGAATGTCATGGTAAGAATGACATCGCTCAGCCGAAGGTGCCGGCGATAGACCAAGAAAGTTTGAAGACCGCGTGGTAATAATGATTGAATAGCACACTGCCCAAATAAGCACAACCCAGGAGGTCATACTAGACCTAACCCCAGCAATAGAGCGACCTTCAAATAAGGGGCGTGTCAACAAAGGGAAGGCCCAGATGGGTTTTTTCAACAGGGTACACCACGTCGAAAATCAACTGTATAAATACCCAACGCAATATCCCTCCTAAAATTTGAGATTATGTACCAGTACCTAGGTACAAGTAAACAAGTCACTCGAAGTAGAAAATAAGAGGTGACAGATCCACTCGGCTGAAGAATCCCCTAGAAATTGAGATGCTCCACTTCGCCATCGCCCAAAGGAATCAGGAGTGCGCTCGGCCCCTCACTTCCACCGTATACGATACACGATACCTCAGGCAGACACTTTGTAAACAAGCTGGCCTATCATATCTCTTCTCTTACTCAGGTCGTCGTCACTGCGTTGGGGTTAGCCCGCAGGATGATCTCATCTGTCTCGGTGGCTTGACGACCCCGCGTTTGTGTTTCGTGCGGAATTTCCTGATTGGGTGGTTGACGGGCGCAATGTGAATGAGTGTTTGCCCATACTTGCAGGCAGAGCAAGTGATTATTTGCAAGGATAAACCAATCTTTAGGAAGGTTGTGTGATCAAAGCCTTGAAAATACATTGCCTAGGGCGTTATAACTTGTGTCCTTCAGCTGAGTGATGGGTTAGTTTCATTGGCGAAAGAGTGAGACATGCTAGTCTTAGTTATCATCTCCATGACATTTTGGAATTTGTTACGGAGTAGGCGCGTCTGGTCTGATTAAAGGGCTCCCACATTATATATATTCCATGGAGACGTTTGGACTCGCCTGATATGAACACGTCTTTCCATCTCTAAGATCGCTTGAGTGGGACGAAACGGTTACTTCACTCGAAATATATTTCTTTTTTTTCTCTCTTTTAATCCTCACCTATAGCCCAAAAATCAAATAACTACACTTGTAATATAGTATATGGGAAATGGTTGGCCCCCGCTGGAGTCACGCTCTTCCCCCGGAATTGCCAAGCTTCCAAATATATAACCTTGGAAGTCTATACAACGTGTAGCTACTTTGGTATGATTCCCGTGGTAGTTCTAACGTTCTAAGTATGATATGTGCTTGTATATTACCTACCTGGATAGAATCTACAGAAAATTTGATAAGTAGTACCTAGTAGTGTCTTCCAAAGTTGGGCTGAACTTGAAGATACCTAATGAAGAGGGGAACGCTCAAGGCTGTATGCTTTACGGCATACGGGTCGATTCAGCACTCGTAGTTTTAGCTTCATGCTCAACTTTGCATACAGAAGGACCCAGGTGCACTGCCCAAGAAGTGGATTCAGAGAGGTGTAGGAGTGTGTATTATCAATCTGTATCTATCTGCTACTTGTAACCTCGTATTCTCAATGCTTGCTTATATAACTCATAAAACAAAAGAAAGCAGAAGGGAAGGGTGATGCGCACTGATCGTAGTGGGGAGCCCACTACACTAGGTAGAAACATCCAAATATTATTGTACCCAACTCGAGCTTATCAAAAGATCAATACAGTCTACTCATGAGTCATGAGTATTGCAGAACCACTGCAGGCCTCTCATGGATGGGGTAAAGAAATATTCACCACCCCGCTGATCCACCCAAGCACTAGTACCAAGGTCAAGCTTGTGACTTCTCTCTGTGTCCTTCCCATCGAATAGACTAATGTGACCTTCGGGATGATCGTGGCGCTGTCTTTGGTTGATGAAGGGATCCATTCCAGGACCCTCCGGACCGGTTTTCCTCTTGGACGTCGGGAAAACGCTGTTGCTTGCCCAGCCTTCATGATTGTCAGTGATGCTCAAGGGGAAGATGCAAAGGGGGGCTTACGAGTCATGAGAAGATTGAAACCATCCCGTATATCACTTTGATAGCAGGTGAAGTAAATACCCCGGCTCTTGGTTGTTTTCTCCTTCTCGTCCGGTCCAAGCTCAGGGCCAAACGTGATGCCCCGACGCAGGATAACACTAGAATCTTCCGGCTCAGGACCCTGGTCTTCCTCCTCATCACTATCCACGTCCAAGTTTGAAGGCTTGGTGGTCCCATTGAGGGGATTGGTAAACTTTCCGGCCACAAAGTCATCGTCGTTACCAAGGTTGCGCTTGTGATCGGCTCTGGGACGCATTTTGCGGGTGTGTGCGGCGAACGGGCATCCCAAAATGCTCTGCTTAGGCCGGAAGTCAAAGTCATTTCTGGTTCCAAGACTCGGGTCATCTTTGTCCGGAGTCAAAGCCACGGGAGCACCTAAAGAATATCAGTTTTATGCGTATGATAAGAGGAGGTCATAATACCGCTTTTCCAACGTCCCATCATGTGGGCCCCCAATTTCTCAGCACCGCCCGGTCCCTGGTAGTTGGGAATTTTCTGTGCAGCTTCCTCAAGAAATCTACGCCTCATCAGCAGGGTTTCTGCCTCTACCTTGAAACACCAATGGAACTTACTTGTTGAACTCAGGAACCTTCTGGTCTAGCTGACGGAAAACAAGAAAACTGCCCTCGATGGACCACGGGGGCGTTGTGTCTTTTCGTGGATCTCCTTCATGGCCAACAAAGATATATCTAACTCGATCAGCTCAAAGTAATCGCAAAATTAGTGGTCGCCTTACCCTGGGGGGCAGGAACCCGGCTCATTGGGCCCCGGCTCAGGATCCAGACCCTTGATCTGAGGCTGGGAAATGTGGTCCTCGAACCCGAAGCTGCGCAGTATGTCAAAACCTTACTTTTGCTTGCACAACCATGTAATGACTTACTGCTCTCTCCCACGAAGTTTTCCTGGTCGACGTTTTCCATGCTTCGCGGTTACCAATTCCAGACTAGCCTTGTTTACATCCCTCACGGAGAAGTTGGACTCAATTTTCGCGATCCCGTCGTTCAGGACTTTATCGTCTGAAGCAGCCACGATGAAGACCAGATCGATCCGCCAGCTGTCATCATCCTTAGGGTGTTCATCCGGAGGCTTGAACTCCTTAAGCAATCTCTCGTGGATATCGGCACCCTCGAAGATAAGATCATGGTACATACCGCATTCGAAGAGTGCGTCCCGGAGTTGGGCTTTGTTCAGCTTTTTTTGCATTCCATGTAAGTTTACTTGCTCTTTGGTATAGTTAAGTCACGTATCGCAATATCAAACATACCTTTTGCAACCCCTTCTGACTAAATGACACATTGATGCCTGAGATCTTAATCTTTCTGGGCCTGCCGGAGTCCACCGCCGCTTTGATCTCTCCAAGACGCGCTTCACATTGTGCGCCGGTAGTGATGTGGCCATTGTAGAGGAAATCTTTAAGATCACTGCGGAATCTGTCCGCGTCGGTGATCTTGTAGAAGAGGTAGGACTCGAACTCCTTGGGCATGCGTGGCCAAATGCCACCCTGGATGTTGTCTTTATTGACTGGAAGGTCCATATTTGGAAATTGCTTTCTTGGAAAGACTTGGAAGAGAGCACCCTGATGTGAGGAGAGTTCTGAGTTCTTATATCTCCCCTCCTATCTTTGTGGATGGCCCTTGCGGCGTGGTTGGGCAGTCACAGTGTCCAATGATACCATTGCAATTTCAATGACAGGATACGACCTCATCCACCTACTCGCTTCACTTTCCCTCTATCCTCACCTGTCTGTGAACGAATCATCGCCACTGTCAATCTGGGATTCTCGGCGGTTTTCGGTGGACCTCGCCCCGGCCCAGGCAAGCTGGTTGCGGTTTCTTAGCGGGGTCCTGACAAGTAGCTATTGAGCTAAAGTAGTCGAGTATGAATTGCGACAAAGTATGTTGCAGTCAGTGAACCTCTGATCAGTGGGTAAATGGATACCCCCGCATATGCGTATGTTGTATGAAAATTATATTCTCCATACCCACAGTGATCACCGAATCAGAAACTTGTTAATTGTCTTTTGTCAGCCATTCAACCTGGACTAGGGGTAACCTGTAGATGCTTGGCATGACACTTGCGGACTGCGGGTAGTCAGAACCTTACTTTGATGCATGATGTCAGAAACCCATGCCTACCTAGGTAGATATCGAATGTCACTTCTAATATGGGCCATATTAAAGTGTTGCATTCAGACAAGGACTGTGCAACCTTAAATAGCGAGAAAAGGGTTCGAACCGTGTGGGTACCCAGGGCCATAGCACAATGAATTGCGGCCTTAGTTCCTTAATTTAGCCTTACTTTGGCCTGATGTATGCATTAAATCCGAAAGTAACCCTGGCCACTATGCCCCTGGGTTATCGGGGCCCTCGGACCGCGGCGGGTTCCAAGATTCTTGGGGGTCCCGCCCGGGCGTACCACATTGCTTACGTGTACAACATGTCCACCCCCGGACGATCTCTCTTCCAAGGTTCAACTCAAAGTTTATTACTCTATCTCTACCCCAATAACTAAGTAGAGGTACGATCGCCATACAATCATAATTTTAAATCAGTTTGATCTGGTTTGTCCCTTTTGATGAACTGGCATTCGAAAGCGAGTGGTAATATCCACGACACCCAGGGAACAGTATGTGGGCCTACAAGAGTAAGTGCCGATCGGGCACTTGATTAAACTACGTAGAAGCCCCATATCCCTGGAACCAACAGCGCTTGTCGCCTGGAGTTTCTCGAAGGACACTTCGCTCCGGGATTTGGGGGCCTTTGTCGAAATGATACTCTGCATTATACCGACAAAGCAGTCGCGCTGGCACTTCATAAAGCTTGATTGAGGTTTTTCTATCTTATTATATGTGTTACCTATTTCATTCCGACTATATACTAGAGCTTAAAGTCAATATAACCATGGTGTATCCTATTTCTAAGCAAAGCGTTGGTTGGGAAAGAGGCTTGAAGAGGAGGGCTATACGTTGTCTCAAACAAGCCTCCTGGAAGCATGCAATGACACTTTGGGAGTGTGGACTCCTTGTTCCGGGCATCATGCCTCGAGGAACTAGTAGATACCTTACTGGGAATATGCTAACTCCACCTATGTCATGATAAGGGTCCATATGGATGACTACGCATATATGTGTAATTGCTGTTTGCAGATTATTCAGCCAGCCACATCCAAATGTAAATACCTAGTATCTCCTCGGCCCTTCGTGGACCGACAAGGTCGACCAAGATAAAATAACGCATTGCGACACGGAAATAAGGACAGTTTCCATTGAATACTACATAGGTAATGATATGTCGTTATAAGGGTCCATATGGATGACTGCGCATTCAATTGATGTTTGCAGATTATTCAGCCAGCCACATCCAAATGTCAATACCTAGTATCTCCTCGGCCCTTCATGGACCGACAAGGTCGACCAAGGTAAAATGGCGCACCACGACACGGAAATAAGGACAGTTTCCTTTGAATACTACCTAGGTAATGCTATGTCGTGAGGTGATCCCCTTCAGACGATCTGAAACTAGAGATGAATAACAGATGGACCTATTTCGGAGGCACAATGTCTCCTCATAATCTGTGAAGATTACTGCATTGGAATGCAAGATCTGTTCCCGCGGAGATAACCAAATCCCCATATAGAATTGTGGATAATAGTGCGGAGACGGTAGAAGACCCATATAGCGTACCAACTTAGGACATCTTTCATCATTCTTGGAACTAGCGGGAGATAGACTCTGGATAAGTGAGATCATAATCTAGAGTCTATGATCATCACACCCTTATAGAAGCCCCCATAGCTCGCTTTATGGAGGAGTGGCGATTGTTAGGTGCTTCGTCCAATGTTACCGTTCACCGAGCAGCCTCGCTTTAGCTTCCTATTCTTATTTTGAGTTTCGAATCGACCCTATCCTTCCTATTATAAGTTCTGAGTCGAGGAACTAGCTATACACGATATTGACAACAATTTGTTCCTCATTCCAAAATGAAGCTCCTATGCGCAGCCAGCCTCCTTCTCGGAGCTATCTCGGTCGGCGCCCACAAACCTGCGGAGTACTCCTACGAATCAACCCAGAAGAACCGTCCTGACCACAATGGTTGGGTCTCCGGTGAAATCCAATGGCAGTCGCCGCCCGTCAACTCGACTCTGCTAAAATCAAAACTCAAATCGACTTGCGCCAGCGAAAAACATCATCATAAATGTAAACATGCTGTTGACGGTAATCCCGAGACTTATTGGCAGAGCAAAAGCCAGGACGGTGAGAGACCATGGATTACAATCGACCTGAAATCGGTGCACAATGTCAGTGGCTTGACCATGCTGCCGCGGCTGGATGAGGACGCAACTGAGGGTCAGATTGTCAAACATAGTGTCTTTTTAAAGAAAGATAAAGATGAGGAAGACTGGGGCGAGCCCGTGGCTTACGGAGCATGGGGTACGAACAAGGGTATGAAGCTCGCTGCCTTCAATCCCACCCCCGCGCGCTATGTGAAGCTTGTCAGTGATACCCCACTCATCTCTGAAGACTCCGAATGTGATGAGTGCTACAAGCCTGCTGCGATTGTCAACATTGGTATTTACACTGCCAACTATACTCTTCCCGTTGAGCCGAACAAGGGTCGATGGGGTCAGACGATCGACTTCCCCGTTGTTCCAGTCGGCGCTGCCCTGGAGAACAATGGTCAGGTTATTGTCTGGTCTGCTTGGGCCGATGACCAGTTCTTTGCTTCACCCGGTGGCAAAACACTCACCACAACATTCAATCCCAAGGACAAGACTATAGAACAGACTGTGGTTGCCGAAACCCATCATGATATGTTCTGCCCGGGCATGTCCATGGATTCCGACGGAAACATCGTCGTGAGCGGTGGTGGAGATGCCGGACGAACCAGTATCTTCAACGGTACACACTGGGAATCTGGCCCCGACATGAACCAACCTCGCGGATACCACGCAACCACTACTATGTCCAACGGCCGAATCTTCGCCATCGGTGGCTCCTGGAGCGGTGGTAGCAAGGTTGAGAAGAATGGCGAAGTGTACGTCCCTACCAAACACAAGTGGTACTCTCGTTCCGGGGCAAAGGTCGACGACATGATGACCGATGACCGACTTGGTCGCTGGCGTGCGGACAACCACGCCTGGCTGTTTGGATGGAAGGAGGGAAGCATCTTCCAGGCTGGACCAAGTAGGCAGATGCACTGGTTTACCACCGAAGGCAAGGGTACAACAACTCGCGCCGGAAGGCGCGGAGATGACCGGGACGCTATGTCGGGAAATGCTGTCATGTTTGACGCCGTCAAGGGCAAGATTATCACGTTTGGAGGCCAGACATCCTACGATGGCTCTTACGCATCTAAAAACGCCCATATCATTACATTGAACACTCCACTCGAGGAGCCTCTTGTGGAGGTTGCTGGCACGGGTTCCGGTAACGGCATGAACTACCCCCGAGTCTACCACACGTCTGTGGTTCTCCCCGATGGAAAGGTGTTTACTGCAGGTGGCCAGGTCTGGGGAAAGCCTTTCAACGAGTCAAACGTTCAGTTCGTGCCAGAACTCTACGACCCCGTGACGGATACTTTCGAGCCGCAGAACAGCCACAACATGATCCGAGTCTACCACAGTATCTCAATGTTGCTACCGGATGCGACCGTCTTCAACGGTGGTGGTGGCCTGTGTGGAAACTGCTCTTTCAATCACTATGACGCGCAGATCTTCATTCCACCCTACCTGCTTACTCCCACTGGTAAGAGGCGACAGCGCCCTGAGATCAAGACCGCTGATGAGACCGTCACCGTCGGTCAGGTTTTGAAGTTTACCACCGATAAGGTCGTTGAATCGGCGTCTCTTGTTCGACAGGGAACCACTACCCACACTGTCAACACTGATCAGCGTCGTGTGCCACTCAACATTGAAGCCGGTAATGGAAACTCGTTCACTGCAAAGCTGCCCGATGACTCTGGTGTGTTGCTTTCTGGGTGGTACATGCTGTTTGCCATGGATGCTCATGGCACGCCTAGTGAAGCTGCTACGGTCAAGGTCGAGCTGCCTAAAGCCGCAACTTCTGAGCTTGAAGAATTGGACGAAAGTGATGTTGATATGGAGTCAGAAGATCATGCTGAATGCGAGGACGAAAAGATGCCAGCAACGCTTGCTGCTTTGCTATCCTCTCCTATCCGAGTCTGGAAATCGTGGAGGCCCACCCTCGTTTTGCAGGGTTACTAGGTACAATGGTATCAGACTCTACCAGAGTACAATCAGGAAAGTTTTATTATACTTCGAGTCTTTCAAGGATCGACTGCCACTGGCGTGCTGGGGGGTTTCAAACAATTCGCCTGGATATATAGGCTTGGCTGATTTGCCTCGTTTGCAGAGGAAGTGGTCGAAATGGAATATTATGTCAGCCAATCGCGACTCCAGTGACAGCAATGATTCGGTAATGACCATATGTTGCACATTCTCCTTTCACTAGCGCAAACAATGTGCTTATAGATTGAAGATAAAACAATTTTCCATCTACCACCCCAAGAAACACCAGACCTGCGTATAACTATGTCACAGGCAGGTGCAAGGAAACGGGTTTCTCTCGCATGCACGCCATGTCGAAAAAAGAGGTCTCGTGTAAGTCTTGGATATGCCCAAATACCATGAATTTCCATTTCAAACTAGTATGCTGATAAATGTAGTGCGATGGCGAGAAGCCCATATGTGGTAGCTGTCTTAAGGAGCAAAGACAGTGTGAATACTCGCATCAAGATGAGAGACGCAAGTAAGTAGCGACGGTAGTATTAAATGGAGTTGATGAACCTCACTACTAATCGATCAAAAGGCCTCCAAGTAAGCGCTACGTTCAGGCGCTACATGCCCGTATTGAAAATTTGGAAACACAGTTATTACAATATGAGAACGCGCAGAAGGATGCAACGCAGCCTCAAAATACAATGGCTGCAGCTATGGCGAACCAAGTGCCACTGCCAAGAAAGATACCAGCAGATGAACCTCATAACCCAAAATCGGAAGACCCTCTGGATGATCTTGTGGATCTCTACGGGGCCTTAAGTTTTGCGGAGGATCAAGAGCTACGGTACTACGATTCTCGCAGCAATCTGGGCCTTGTCCATCAACAATTGGACACAAGCAGCGTTCCAATCTTTCAAATGTCTTCAAAAAATAGCCATCGCAGAGGTAACAGCTTTGAAGTGACACCAGATGTCCAAGAGCATCTTTTGGAGTTGTATTGGAAGTGGCAGAATCAATGGCAATATCTGATCCACGAAGAAAGATTTCGGCGAGACCTGGAACAAGGAAGCTCCCATGGTTATTATACACCGCTACTTCTCTATTCCATGCTTGCTATAGCTTCTCGATACTCTGATCGGCCAGACATTCGGACCAACCCCGCTGACCCGAGTACTGCTGGCGATGCTATAGCGGAACATGCAAAACTACTTCTCTTTGATGAACTGGAGGCTCCTGCTGTATCTACCGTCATTGCCGCTGTATTGCTCTCATTGAAAGAGATGTCAGTGAACAAAGAGCCCGTTGGTTGGACATACATGGGTAAGAGACACGGCTACGCTCGAGCGCGTGAACGAGTTTTAAACTGAACTTTCACCAGGGATGGCAACACGCATGGCATATAATCTTGGACTTCATGTTGACCCTTCGAAGTGGGTTGAATCAGGCCACCTCACACAGGAAGATGCATCAATACGCTCAATTGCATGGTGGGGTTGTTACATGGTAGAAAAGTATTTTCAACGGGTATACACTGCCTTGGCCGTTCAGACTAACGCAGTATAGGTTATTCAACCAAGGGGTGGGCCGGCCAAGTATGATTTCTGAACGTAATATACAGGCGCCGCTTCCGCCTATTGTACCAAACATCGAGTATGGTCTATGGGGGGATAACGAGACAGCTCCGGAAAAGGACTGTCTCATCTCATATTGCATCTCCACTTTCCGGTATACGTGCGAGATGCTTCGCATGACAGCCGGACCTTTAGATGAGATGTGAGTGCTATTATTATGGGTTTTCTCAGTGGCTAATTCAATTTGTGTAACAGATATGCTATCAATGGGAATATGAGCCCACCCGAAAAGGAAAGTCTTATTGCACAGACAAACCTCCGGTTATCTGCGTTTTACGACAAATTACCAAGCTTTCTGCGCCTAACGAAATCGTCTGCCAAAAACCCTTTACCACCACATATCTATCTCTTTCAGTACGTTTCATCAGGACCGGCTTTGCATCTATCATACTAATGACAGGTTAGCCTCCATTATCATACGGCAATTATCCTTCTTCATCGACCTTTAATTAGTCGATCTCAGCATTCCAGTCCCCTCCACAGTTTGCTCAACACGTCGGGCTCTTCCCACATAGAAGCATGCACCACATCAGCTGAACACATAACTTCTATATTTGGGAAATACAGAAATTTCTACTCACTGGTTCGTCTTGCGGCCTCCCAGGATATCACCAAAAGCTAACAAAAATCTGGCAGAGAAAAATATCAATCTCAGTGGTAGATTGCGCACGCACGGCAGCCGTCATTCATCTATACAACATGACTTCCAATGGTGAGTTGATAAAGGATAAGTCAAGACGGCTGCTTCTATCAACTGTCCAGTATTTGCGTGAGATGAGTGTTGCCTGGGGGTGGAGTCAACGAGCAGTTGTAGCCGTGAAGCATATTGCTGAAAAATGGCTAAAAGAGGACAGCACTAAAATGCTTGGGCTCCAGGAGACAAACACAGGAACGGAAGGTCAAATGCAACCCAATGCAGTGTTCTCTGCCGGTGATCCCTCCCGTCAGACTCCCGCTCCCGGGGGAAATGTTGAACCAGAAATAGCTTTCCTGGAAAGTCTGAATTGGGATGACGTTTTGCAACCTGATCTGAATTGGGATAGCATGTTGCAAGATGATCCGAATTCAGTACAGTCTATGTTAGATATCTGGCAGGGTGAGTTTCTATTTGAATAGAATTTCGAATCTATGGCTTCCAAGCATAAATGGCCGGCATGCACACACAAAATCCAAGCTTTATGGCTGCATTGTAATACGATTCATTCTAACTCTAGTTAGTACAGAGATATTGTCACTACGGTCTATAATACGAAATATCTGTATATTACGATACAATACTAGTTAAGGGGTCAGGATAATGCTCTTCCGGGTGGAGACATTTTTTTCCTCTAATAAACAATTCCCAACACAACTTACTTGTAGTGATGATTCTTACCGAATTTGAGATTTATCTTTTCGAAATCGATAAGCAAGTAGAATTTGGATATCTCTCCCAAGAGGCTTTGAATGAAAGTGGTGAACGTGAAGGTAGATCAGTTGTGTTGACACTATGGCGAGACTAGCTCGTTCGTCTTTTTCTATTTAGCATTGAAGTCTTTAATTTAATTTATATTCAACAAATTCATTTTTTATTGATTTGTGTGCCTATTCTCATGGCTTTGAAGATGTAGACAAAGTACCGGCTTCTACAAGCGATTTTACAAAGGCAACAACTGCGCGGATTGCAATTCTAGCAATTCTATCACCATCTCCAGCATTGGGATCAAATGAACAGACAGTAAGGGACTTAGGCGTAGCCTTTTGCGGCACGAGACCCATACAAGCCACCAAATCCTCCTCAAACATACCACCCGGCGAGGGATAGTCATTGACTTTACCATAAGACTCATCAAGCACATCTAGGTCAAGATGCACTAGAGCTGGACTATAAGAGCCCGACTCCAAATGTTTCTTCAGCTCAGCAGCGAAATTCACCTTTCGCTCGGTTTCGCCCCATATGGAGGTCATACCTGCCTCAATGACTCTTTGTCGCTGAATGTCACTTTGATCGCGTAGACCGCAGTAGAGGAATCGTCGGTAGGTCATGGGGTGATATCCAGGTACGGTGTTGATCAAGGTTTTCCAGCTCTCTCCACGCAGCATGGACAGACCCATCGCATCAAAATATCCGTTCTCGTTCACGTCGGGTGAATCAAGGTCATCGTGTGCATCGAAGTATATGAAGCCGAGGTCTTTGATATTCAAGCCACATGCAGCGCTGACACTTGCCATACAATTCCCGGATAGGATCAACGGGAAGGTATTTTGGGCTATTGCTTCGGTGACGGCAGTTGAGATTCGACGCAGTAACTCAAAGCTACGGCCGATCTCGCCTTCAAATTCATCTACCGGGTCGATTTCTTGGAAAAAGATTTTGACACCTAGCTTTTCGAGCGCTTGGGTGATTCCGAGGGACCGAAGTCGGTGGGGACCGTTGCCGACTCGGTGATCGCGAGCTCCAACGTGATATGGAGAGAAAATGATGGTGATCGCGGCGGCCATAGTGAATAGTCAGAAGGTTATAAGGATTGAAACAATTGTTCACCAAATACTGGGGGTATGCTGGTGGTTATATATTTGGTGAAATCACCCAGATACGTCACTGGCTCCACTACTCTGAGATGTAAAATACACTGTATGCTGTATTATACTTTACAATACAGATGTAACTTTCGATATATTTATTATCATTTATCGCATGGCAATGTGTCGTTGATCAATTTATTGATCCAATACAGTTTGGACTAACAATTACCCTATTGCGTATAATATAGCGAGACAGGGGCACTCGTTTGAAAGCACCGATCATTTCTCCAAGCTCTGCGTTAAGATGCCTCGGTTACCTTATAGACATTTATCCTATTATCTGATAGCCCTTCAATATCCGTGGGTGCTTCGAGGCAAAGTGTGGTTGGTCATTGCATTGCTAACTTACCGACGAGTGGTGAATAATAAACTACGTAGAAAAGGAATCTTCAACGAAAGCTAACACGAGATATAACCCTAACTCAGACATATTGATAGATTATGATATTCAACTGGATCTGATTGATCGCGCAAATACTCTTGCTAATCCAGTGGGTCGCTATCCACGCCCTCTACTGCGTCTCGTTATGGACAATAAGCTCAAGTCCTAAATAGGACTAGCTAATAGAGCGTTGTTCCTCGCCAATTTGACATCGATGTTCCGACCCCTTGGTGAGAGATTTGCCAAATCCGATTGGACTGGATAGACTATTGTATGTACCCTATTTTTGTATGGCTGGCAAAGGATACCTAAAACTCACAGCTTCCATACTATAGGATATTGATGGCGGCTTAAGGACCACCCGGCACGCGGATCACCCTATGTAGGAACCAAGTATATTGCGCTTCCACCACGCCACCCGTTCTATTTATACTCAGCCTATGTATATTTCCACTATCTAACTCGGGCGCTAATTTGGATAAGGAACCTCGCCTTTGAGTTATTCGACTTTTGTTCTCTATTGTGTGATTCACTTCTTGAGGTATGCCTATCACCAAGTCCAAAACCAAACAAATCCAAAATGGTGAAGTGACAACCAAGTGTTTCATTATGAAATGTACACAGTAAGTAATGTGATCTCTCAACTCGGAGGATAGTCCAGGGTCCGTTGTGGGGAACCTGCGTATCCACTTCGTCCCCGACGCAACCCTACGGATCTAACGGGGATTTTCCGTCCTTTGGCGTTACTCGGCGTCCTTGGCTAAGAAGCTTAGCAGATTTCCAATATACCGTCTAATTTGTCTTCTCACAGCTATCGATATTCCTTTTCGCTTGTGCAACATATTTAAATTTCGTGACGTGTTCACACACTTTGTTGGTGAATCGATGCTGCCTAGATTCTACATGTATCCATGCACTGTTCGAGAACCTTGCTCTACCCAAACGTGCCCTTGCTCATATAATATACATAGTGGGCCTAGTTTCGTTTTTTAACGCCCGGATTGGCTCGATATATGCCTGCGACGCCCCGGGGCCGGTAGGACCTTGTACCAACCAGCGCACCCTAGTTTCAAGCCATCTGCAACTGGGCGCAGTTATCACTTCTATACATAGAACATCCCGATTCCGGCTTCGGTTGGTATTGCGACGTGCAGCAAGCGGCGATCCCGGAAATTCTACCATTCCTCGCTATTTTTACTCAATCCATTGCTACTGGATAATCTTGAAAACTTGTATTGACTGCTGCAGGTGAAGCATGAGGTGTGACCTGGCGTTAGGGCCTCCCTATCCACAATTCATCGCATTGTCCGTATCTATCCAGTCTTCCCGCTTAAGACTATACACCGCTGGCAGATAATAATAACTCATACTAGGTGCTTCAGAGCCGAGGTGCCGATGCCTTGCGTCATTTGGCGTCGGCATGAGGGGAGCCCCGGCTCCATTTTACGAATATTTGGAGAAACCGCCACCTGATCAGGGCGATGCGATGAGGCGAAGGGAGAGTGGGTGCATAAGCCTCTGGTGGATACTGTTGGACTTTTGTTCACCACCTCAAGCTATAAAAGACGTCTGCTACGCAATAGTAGAGGGCTTTTCATTCTGGTTCAACCTACTATCCTCCCAATTCCCCACAAACCTTTGGAGCATATGAATATGAAGTTCCAACTCCTTGTTACTCTACTTCCTGTCGTGTTACCCTTGGCGCATGGTGCCCCTGCCCGCAGGGATACTTCCAACCCCGGTCTTCGCGGAAGCGACTCGCTAGTTGGATATTCGCCAGACAATAAGGGTGGCAGCGACTCACCACCTGATATCGAGTATACTCTGGATCCAGGGCAGAAGGACGATCCGAAAATTGGGTCATACCTCGATTTTGAGAAAGCCGACAATCCCCAGCCGATCCGTGGGCCCACGGGTGCTGATGATCCTGGTCCCAGTACGAGCGCCGCCAACGACCTCTGGATTTGACCAGATAGTGAGTACGCTAACATTTATTGCAGGGAACTATTACTATGACAGAATAAATAGTGATAAGCTTGCACCTCCTGGAACTGACCACGGTCAGACCATCAATGCACAGTGGCCGATGGGTAAGTCCACTAGTCTACGAGGAGAAATGTATAATTTGCTTACTATATGTCAGGAATGAGCCACAATAGGTAATCTTCTATTCCCGAACAAGAACATCGCAGATACTCATATCTTTTTAAAAGACTTGGAATAGATGGAGCTGGTTGGGCTCGCCAAGAGAATACAGTTGTGATGCCCGATGCGACGCTCATGGCTGGTGTCGATATGCGCCTGGCACCTGCCGGTTATCGTGAACTTCACTGGCATGTGGCTGCCGAATGGTCCTTGGTGCTCAATGGATCATGTCGAATTCAGGTACTTTCATATGCTAAACTGGCTGAAATAAGTACTAATCAGCCCACCAGGCTGTGAACGAGAACGGGGAGACATTTGTTGACGATTTGACTGCCGGCGACGTATGGTTTTTCCCACCGTGAGTACTATCATATGCATACATACTGGTCAATGCTAATTATTTGACCGTTAGTGGCGTTCCTCATTCTATCCAAGCCCTCGACGATGGAGTCGAGTTCCTTCTGGTGTTTGACGACGGAGACTTTAGCGAGGATAATACATTCCTCGCAACAGAGGTCTTCCTCCACACCCCGGTAAGAAAAGCAAATCCTGAATTGAAAACGAAATCCAATCTGCTAACCCTCCAAATAGAGAGAGGTCCTCTCAAAGAATTTCGGGGTTGATATAGCTGCCTTTGACAAGATCCCCGATGACGAACTATACATTTTCAAGGGCACGCCCGCCCCGGCGGACATTGAGAAGCAGAATGTGACCACAGCTGCTGGTCTCGTACCTCATGCTCGGAGCTATTCATATCATTTCTCTGAGCAGCCGGCCCACAAAGTTGCTGGGGGTTCAGTCAAGATCGTCGACCCGCTCACCTTCCCCATTGCCAGCAACTTCTCCGCCGCTATTGTCACCGTTCATCCAGGTGGCATGCGTGAGATCCACTGGCATCCAAATAGTGACGAATGGACTTTCTTTATTTCGGGCCAGGGCCGAGCGACGCTTTTCACTGCCCCGAATGCCGCGACTACATTTGATTATGCCGGTGGTGATGTGGGTTACTTCCCAAAGTCTAATAGTCATTATATTGAGAACACCGGTGATGAAGACTTGGTCTTTGTGGAGGTGCTGCAAGCGCCTGAGTTTACAGGTATTTTTTTTTTCTTGCTATCTGTTTAGGTTTTCACGTACTGACGGTTAGTAGATATAGCTCTTGGTCAATGGATTGCGTCCACGCCGAAACAAATCGTTGCGGATACACTCAACCTCAGTGAGGACACGCTTAAGAATCTCAAGACTGAGAAGCAATTTGTTGTCGCTGGTACTAGCAGTTAGATTGCCTCGGCGGACCATCCCCATGTTCATAATTCACAGGTCTCGATGAAGTTCTTGGTAATTTAACAAAACATTATTAGAAACGAGGCACAGCGGGTTATCCGTGTAATGCCCCGGAATAAAGAGCTCATTACCGTAAGGATCTCATGTACTTGTGGCAAGTGGATTGGTGCATTGATAGACTTAGTCGCCCCCGAAAGCTTCAAAAGCCTCAAAGCGGCACTGGGCGATCTTCCTTTGAAAAGATACATGGTTGGCTGACGACCAAGTGTAGTAAATGCTTTTTCCGGGGATCAAAAGAAAACAGGCGTAGATCATTGTTACCACATGGGTATTAACCTCCTCCTGGCCTATTAAAACAACCAATGGAGGAGGATATCTACTTCGGGTTAGAGCGTATCCTCAACTACGGCCACGGGCCGAGCCCATCAGGCCCACGCACCCGTGTTGCTTACTAATGCACCCGTTCGACTCCATTGAGCACGTGGAATTTCAAACAATGCGAGCGTTTTATTGGACGCTCATGAGTGAAAACGTGATGAGTGAGATTTTAGCACAATCGATGGCTTACAGTCTCGGTCGCAATGCACCTGGCTAAGACGAATGAAGACACTCGTTGACAAGGCTATGTGATTGGCCTAGAGACTGTTAAGACGTTCTCCCCCACGCGCTATCGTGACCGGCGGGGCTCTGGTTTTCGTTTAACGAGTTTCCGGCATTCGAAGATTCTCATTGCTGATTGACACTGGTTTGAGGGGCGATGGATGTTAACGTCCAGTTCATGAACGATACAGCCGAGAGGCGGCGTACTCAAAATCGTCTAGCTCAGCGCAAGTTCCGCGGTGAGCGGCCGTTGTCCAACAACCCGTGTTGATCATTCTGCTGATCAGAATCGTGATGATAGAGAAGAAGCGGAGGGTAGCAGAAAATGCTGTTGCGACGCCTCAAGACCTGTCACAACCGAGGTCAACCGCCAACACCAATCGGAACTTTTCAATTAACTCTTTGCCTTCGTTCGCAAGTGCAATCCCCACACTGGCAGGAGCTTTGCCTCCAGACGAGATTCCGATCGCTAGCACGGATTCAGGGCCGGTAGACAACTTCGATCTCGATGCGATAGACCAGTTCTTATCCCAAACCAACCATGATTTCTCTTTCACTTTGTCCGATCCATCGCTTGTCCAGTCCAGCGCGACACGACCGAACTTCACCCACAGCACTTCACCTGGTCCCGGTCCACGCAAGGCACCCCTCAACAGCACAACAAGTGACAATTCGGCGTCGCTCTCCCAATCTGGGGATAGCCATAGCCTGCCATTACATAACATAACATCCGCGTCTGATACCCGCTCGGAGAGTCTGCCCCCTCAGCCTACGCAATCACCCATCTACGATACGGTATTGGAACTCACCACATCGGCCAGAAATGACAAGGGGTGGATTGGCACGCTTCACATCGCAGCTCAGAAGGGCCACGAGAGAATCGTTCGAGTTCTTTTGCTCCAGGGTAACATAGATGCAAACAGTCAAGATAGCGACAGTCGCACACCCTTGATACACGCGGTCATTGAGAATCACGATTCTGTAGTCCGCCTACTCCTCGACCACGGTGCTCGGATAGGCGTGTATGATTGTGATGGTCGCTCTGCACTGCACTGGGCTGTCTTGAATCGGAGACTCGAGATACTCCAGCAATTGCTTGAGCATCGCGCCACGTCCGAACCAGGTTTAGATATTGACGTATACGACAATTATGGCTGGACCCCATTGCATATGGCCGTGGATAGAGCTTTTGAGGCTGCAATCTTGATGCTCCTCCAGGAGGGCGCGGATATCAACGCTAAAGCACACAAGTGTCTTGCGAAAAGAAATTGATCTGATTGTTAGAGGTGAGAGGAAGTTGTGGCAGGAGTTGGATTTCCTCAAAAGACGTATGAACTGCTACAAATATATACGATCATGACTAGCTTGACAAATAGGCACTACACTTGCTTATCATTATGAGAGCTTGCTAATAGGCGCAAGGTCATCATTTAGTTGTGACCGGGTCCAAGGTCAATAGATTTCTTTACCAATGTTTGATCATGAATCATTACTCCGTGCCACTCAAATGATGTTCAGTAATGTTCTTGGAATGGCATGATGCATGGTCAGCAGCTTACTGTGGGGCCTCGGGGTAAACAGTGGAAAATAAGCAGCGAGAAGCATCCACACGGTGAAATTCGAGTCTTAACTACGAATAGTGTCAACTGCTAATTGTCTGAACTTGATAGCCCTCTTAGTTTTGTTAACACTACACAATTGTCTACAGAGAGTTGATGTGCTTTAGATCTATGAGATTTATCAGAACTCTAACTAGAACTTCAATCCCTAGAGTACCTGATCTACATTGACCTGTGTCATCTTTTTTATGCATCAATTCACTTGTCGTAGACTAATATCACCAAGGGAAACCACCATCCTTATGAATGAACCTCCCGACATCATCATCCCTCCGGCCCTCCGGGATACTCAGTATCGTGTTTCCCGAGATGGACGGATCACTCACTGCATGCCCCCATCCATTGCGCTCCTCCTCACTCGCCCCACGCAGATTAGACCAAACAAAGCCCGGACAAACCGCAGAGACTTTGAGTGGTGTACCGCGGCTCTCAACTCAATCCTGGATCATGATCATATTCAAAGCCGATTTACTAGCGCGATACGCCTCCCCATTCGACGGTTCCTGGAACACCTTAGACGTGGGATCCCACGCTAGATCCGTTCAAAGACTTCAAGAGCAGGGATCGGACGGCGGCCGACACAGCTACCGGTCCAATAACTTGGTATCCGGGTGTCGACTCGCCACTCCGGCGTTATTCATTAGCACATCAAGATGTCCAATTTCTCCTGTACGTTGCTCGCTGCTGCTTGGATCGATATCCCGTCTGTCACGTCCAGTTGCACAGTTGATACGTTTCCTGTTATCCCCTCTTGCTTGCCTCAGTTCGTCGAGGGCTTGCGTGCCTTTTTCGAGGGTTTCGAGGGACCGGCAGGTTAATACGCTAACGTGCGCAGGCTGCCAGTGGTGGAGCCGCGTCTTGATATCTGGGTGTCGGCTCGCCACTCCGGCGTTATTCATCAGCACATCAAGATGTCCATTTCTCCTGTACGTTGCTCGCTGCTGCTTGGATCGATATCCCGTCTGTCACGTCCAGTTGCACAGTTGATACGTTTCCCGTTATCCCCTTTTGCCTCAGTCCGTCGAGGGCTTGCATGCCTTTTTCGAGGGTTTCGAGCGACCGGCAGGCGAGAATTAGGTGGAATTCTTGGGAGGCCTGTGCAAGTACCTTGGCTGTCGCGAGGCCGATGTGCGAATTGCCACCTTTCTTCATATTGTTCTATCGGATTTGTTAGCCTCGTTATCATGTGACTGTCAACTCAACAATCAATCTCACATTGCACCATACATTGCGATTTCCATAATGTAGCCCTCTCCTAATTCCAGAATAGGAAACTCTTTTCTTTGACGCAGCCGTGCCCGCGTTGGCCTACGCGCGTAGGGGCCCAGAGAGAAATATAAATACCTGGTCCAGCCTCCCGACCTTCCTCTTCTTCTTTTTCCCCTCCATCTTAGTGCACGGGTCTTACACGCATCAGTGAGGAAATATCCGAGATCGTGTTATTGCTGGTTGAAAACTACCACCGTGACCACTTCAAGTGGGCCTCATCGCCTGCTTGGGAATTTTTGAAGCCACATTACCTCAACTCCTTGGCTCTTGAGTCCTCGAGTTGAATTTGATTCTTTTCACTACTTGCTACCCATGCTGGTGGCTCTTAGAGAAGAGAATACGTGTAGAGTACGTGCAGAGTGCGTGAAGACTACGTGCAGAGTACGTGAAGAGTACGTGTAGAGTACGTGTAGAGTACGTGCAGAATACCTAAATACCTATGGTAAACCCCCATGAAAAACCCTTCCAAACATGAAGCCCTTCTAGAAGCTCTTCTGAAAGCCGGTCTTGCGTCTCCCATCTCAATGTTGTGATACGTCGTCGGGGTAACTGTTGTGGGATCACATGCTGCCTAGAAGTGTGTGATGGGTGGTTACGGCAATTCTACCAGTGAGCAGCTCTCTTTGCCTATTGTCTTAGGTCAAGTGTAGTATCTGTTCTTTTCAGTTTAATCTCTGAAAGTTCCCGTTCAAGGAATACTTTTATTATTCCAATTTTTGGTCCCCGCGACTTGGCCTCTGTGCTTGCATATGTCTTGTTGCACAGTGTCATTGGGCTTACACTACCCGCGGTCAACGGGAACTCCCTATCATTTTTGTCGAATTGCCCACTATGGCAGCACTTTCTGTACATTATTCCATAGCTAGGCACGTCCACATACCCCCTGAGAGTTTACAGGACCGCAGGCTTCGCCCCCGGCCCGTTCAACGTTAAATAATACAACAACAACAACAACAACAACAACAACTACAACAACAACAACAACTACAACAACTACAACAACTACAACAACTACAACAACTACAACAACTACAACAACTACAACAACTACAACAACTACAACAACTACCAGTGATGAGGACAATCCGTGGAGACATTATGAGAATGGTAACCCAAAATAAAGTGAGACGAGTATTAATAAAGAGCTATATAGAGAATATTGAGAGGGAAGCAGATGGTAACCCTCTGTGATGCTCGTTCTGGAGGACCCAAAATGGATTTAACACGGTCTTTGTCGCTGTTCTACCAAAGAATACGGCATTAAACAACACAAGTCCGAAGCTACTATCCCAGCCAATAATTCATCATGAATTAAATCAGTTGCAGTTAAATTCACTACCTGGTTCAGTTGATTTCTAAGCATTTCACTTCACTCACTAGAAGTGAGTCTCCAAGTGACGGGGGTTGGTGATGCAAAACCCGACAAAAGCCGACCATCACTACAGAGCTGAGGAAACATGAAGGAGTTAACTTCTTATCGCCGATTGAGATATTGTGAAGGATTGGTCATCTGACGATGGGTTGGTCTGGGGTTACGTCAATCGAGACGATATATACATCCCCATCGCACTAGGGGCATTTGAATCAAACATCGACGACTTTTATATCATCACACTGTTGATATAAATCAACCAGCAAATAAGCCCAATCTAAGAAAATGCCTCCTCCACCTCCTCCTCCCAAGAGCGTCCTAGGTCGTCACCGTCTCCTAGCCCCCTCGGCATCGGTGCGTGTGAGCCCTCTGTCACTGGGCGGCATGAGTACTAAACCCCTTCCCACCTCTTCTAGAGTGGTATTAACAGAGAATACCAGGTCTGGGCGACAACTGGAAAGGAATGATGGGTGAATGCACAAAGGAGCAAGCATTCGAGCTCCTAGACACCTACTACGACCTAGGAGGTAACTTCATCGACACAGCCAACATGTACCAATTCGGACAGAGCGAGGAGTGGATCGGCGAGTGGCTACAGAAGACAGGTCGACGGTCCGAGATCGTGCTAGCGACGAAGTACACACTGAGTCCGATCTTCGGCAAGGCCGTGCAGCAAAGTAACTACGGGGGCACGGGAACCAAGAGTATGCGCGTGGCTGTAGACGATAGTCTGAAGCGGCTTAAGACGGATTACATTGACTTGTACTATGTACATGCCTGGGACTTTGCCACTTCCATCCCTGAATTGATGCAATCGCTTAATACCCTCGTGCAGCAGGGTAAGGTGCTCTATCTGGGGATCAGTGACACGCCTGCGTGGGTCGTCACTAAGGCCAATGCTTATGCGCGAGAGCATGGACTGCGTCCATTCTCCGTCTATCAGGGTCGGTATTCGGCTATTATGCGGGATCTTGAGCGTGATATCATCCCAATGGCGAGGGATGAGGGTATGGCTATTCACCCGTGGGGTGTGCTGGGTAGTGGTATGCTTCCTTTTTTCTTCTTCTTTGTGGCATAACTATGCTGGTTTGTTTTCCTTTTTTGAGGATTAAGATTAACGCTTGCAGGATACATCCGCTCACCGGATGCCGCTCCCAAGGAAGGTGGTCGTCAAACGCCTCATGTCAAGACGGGTCGCGAAGAACAGGTATCGGCCGCTTTGGATACCGTGGCTAAGCGCCACGAGGTCCCTATTACATCCGTTGCGCTCGCTTATGTGCTGCAAAAGGTAAGACAATCCCAATCTGGTTGGTTTGAAATTTGGATCTAACTGGCGAAGGCCCCTTATATCTTCCCCATGGTTGGTGGCAACAAAGTCTCCCATCTCAAGTCCAACATTGAGGCCCTGAGGCTGGAGCTTACTGCTGAAAACGTGGCCGAGATTGACAACGGCTACGACTTTGATCTCGGCTTCCCGCACAACTTCCTCAACTTGGCGGGCTTTATGCCACAGGGTCCGCAGCATGTGTCCTTCCTCTCGGGGTTGGGTCATTTCGACTATGTGGAGGCTCAGGCTGCAATCAAGCCTCAGAATTAGTCACAGCAGTCGCAAATTTCAATGATATCACCTCGGAGAAGGGGGGTTGTCAGGTTGTCAGGTTGTCAGGTTGTCAGGTGGTAATTTACTAGTTGCTCCTAGTAGGTTATAGTACGAGGGTAGTAGTAGGTTGTATTTACTAGTGGTTAGTAAGAAGGATAAATCACAGACAAAAAGCTCGTCAGGTTGTCAAGTTTTTTCTACTAGTAAGGGTCCGTGAATTACTAGTAAACTGCCCAGGTGGGAGCTACTAGGATGTAAGCGCGCAAGAAATGGCTGAGGCAGAAAACGGTGGGCGGTGAGTAGTGCGTGGTCGAAAGGGGCGGGAGCGTGGCGGAGGAGGTTGCCCTCTAAACTACCGCAACATCCAAAGTCGACCCATCATGTCGCTACTTCGAAAGCCGATGAAGCAATGCCACTGGCTTCCAGGTTCCATTCGTAACATCTATGAATGGCTCCATTACTCTGAGCCCACCTAGGGCTACACCATCCCTACCGGACGACCTACACTCCCCAATCTAATGCCGCTTTCCCGCGTATGGTCGACCTTACCACGAAGTACATGAAAGATGGATTCTACAATTATTACGAATCTTCCCGTCAGTACAACTCCAGGGCAAATGAGTTCAATATCACTCCCTGGGATAAAATCTGGCCCAATTACCAGCCACGGGTCATTGAAGATGCTTCCTAGTTCGACGGAGCATCGATAGACCAGCTCCGCGAGCATTTTAGGGCCGAGGCAACTGAGCGTGATATGCTCGATGAGTTTCCTGGCTATCGCATGTTTATTCTAATTGACGAAGAAAGTTTTCAAACGTTACAAAACGCTCCCCTTCCAGAAAAGAGACGTCACCATGTGAAACTCGTCGAGGCGTTGGAGGTAGATCCATATGAGTCATTTCCAGGGTGGATGAAGTGTTCCCTGCCCTCGTTGTTCGAGGTGTGGTCGGATATGCAGCACGGGGCTTATATTCAGGACAGTTATTCGATGAGACCCGACGGTACTGATGTTTTATAAATTTGCCATGTCATGTGGGACTTGAATACTACAGTAACTAGACCCAAGATTCAATAGCTGCATATTGTCGGTTCTGCGACCGAAATTGTTCATTTCGTTGAACCGCCTGGGCAACCAACGACCCAAGATACGGTTGACACAATGTCTAAAAAATCACTATCGTCGTCCATCCTCTGAGTGACCATCGGGTTTAGTCGGACACTACAAACCCCGAGTTAAACACCGAGTTTAATATAGTGAGACCCGATGATTCGGCCCCATTCATTTAGCTTGTACTATCCCTGCCTAGCGCATGTAAGTATAATAAATAATGCTAGTTATAGGAGCCCCCAACAGGCAACAAGTGGAAAAGGGGCAGGGATTTTCGGGCTGTCGCGGACAGGGTCCGATGGCCTCATACAAGTTCATTTTCCCCGACTTCGTTCCTTTCTTTCATCTTTTATTTTCCATTCACAGTCAATACAATCATGTCTGGAGTACGCCCGTTTCCTCGGAAGACTGCCGCCGCAATCGCTGTGGTTGGTGTAGTTGGATTATGTGCTGCTCGAAAAGCTTCACTCCGCAATGAAGCATTTGCGGAGTCCCCAAAGCCTTGCGGTGGTCCTAGGGGTCTTGAACGTCTTGGTGGCCCCGGCGGAAGAATGGGATTCCATACTATGCGCCTAGAAAGTTCCATACAAGTGAATGACAACACCAAACGCCTGCGCTTCCAACTACCAGACCCAGCCTCGAACGCGGGTCTTTCCTTGACCTGTACGCTACTCTGTGCATCCACAAACGACAAATGAAGTAAATAATAACCAGGCTAATATCGGCTTTAGCGTTCATCCTCACGTTTCATAAGCCAAAGGACGCGTGGTTTCCCGTCATTAGGCCATATACCCCAATCAACAACTTCGGTAAGACTTTGGACTCCATTTCCGGGGCGGTATGAATGATATTGTGTTCTGACATGCATATTCAGATGAGCCGGGGTACATTGAGCTCCTGGTCAAAAGATATCCCAATGGCAGGGCAAGCGGATACTTGCACTCTCTTCAACCTGGTGATACGCTGAACATCCGGGGACCTATGCCGAGTTACAAATGGAAAACCAATGAATTCGAACATGTCAATCTCATTGCTGGTGGTGCTGGAATCACTCCCATGTACCAGCTGATCCAAGGGATGCTGAACAACCCCGACGACAGGAGCAAGATCAAGTTGATTTTCGGAGTCAATACGGAGAAAGACCTTGTCATGAAGAAAGAACTTGATGCGTTTGAGCAGAAGTTCCCCGATCGTCTTAAGGTTGTCTATAGAGTCTCAGACCCGGTCGAGGGTTCCCCGTTCGCTAAGGGCAGGGTCACCAAGGAGTTATTGGAGAAGGAATTGCTGGGACCGAAAGATAGTAAGACTACCAAGGTCTTCCTGTGTGGGCCTCCCGCTATGGAGGCGGCGATTTTTGGAAATAAAGGGTGGATTTCCAGCCAGAAGGGGGCCCTAGGAGAACTTGGTTATGCTGCGGACCGGATTCACAAGTTTTAGCATGTTTTTGTTTGCTCTTTTTAAAAATCTAGACATTTAAGATACCTTGTTCATAAAGGCTTTGAGCTTGAACTGAACAGAGTAAGATTCGGCTGCGACGGAGAAAAGGATGGAGGATATACCACTAGTCATAGTAAATAACAGTAGCTTAAAGAGGTCACAGAAACTTAGGCCACAGAGGAAAGAGGGACAACCCATAAAAACGTCAAATATTATGCAATCAGGCTTGCATCATGCTAGACACCGAGAGATGTCCGAATCCACCAGACAACCACGCACACCTGCATTTTGATAGGGATATAGAACAAAGACGAAGTATTGAGATCCAATGAAGAGCCCGATGAGAACAACTTAAAAGGAAGTTCGGCCAAAGACCAGATTTTAATGACCGATCAATGTGTTTTCGTTTCTTTGTCAATGGCGCCGGCTGTCAACGTCTCCAGCTCGGTCCTTGGCCTGCTGGACAACTACCTGAATTGTCTATCTCGTCTTAGACTATTCCGCTTTGTCGATGTCAGGGGGGCGTTCGACGATATTGACTCGACTCGGGCCCGCGCTTGGGTGGAACCCTCGGATGTTTTGTGAACGGGGGGTCAGGTACACGGTAGATTTGTAGTACATCAGAATCAGTCGCTACATCGAGATCAGTTGCTTCGCTGCACATCGTAAGTCGGTAGTCTTCTCGAATTTGAACCAATCGTACCTCTCGTAGTCTATTCGTGGTGTTGCTTGCGTCACGGGCTTGAACTTGTCCCGGCCATGCGACAGCCGCCAGACCCAAGAGAAGACGAGGACGATGGCGAGGAGGGTAATGGTATGAACCCAACCCTACCGCTCGACCAGATGCTCAATAATTGTGACCCAGTTTGTAGGCGGGGGCGGGGGGAGTAACGATATCACCGATGTGAAATTCGGCGTGCTTCGGCTGATGATGACGTCTTTCTGTTCCAGAGCCAGATCTACTTTCGGAGGCAGAGGCCGGCTAATATGTAGTAATCACCATAGACGGTGATGAATGGAAGGCCGAATACCCATAAGATGACTGGGGTCGCCATGATAAATATCCCCGTCCGAATCATGATCGGCGGGAGTGAAACAAATCGGCCGAGTCAGAACCATATGCGAAGAAGTCTTCTGTCGTGTTGATATAGGGCAACCCTATGCTTGTCGAGAACATGGGAAAGATTGGAGAGCACATGGATAACATGCTTGTTTGGACGACCGGGCCACATCCTCGGTTCTATAGACGTGTTTCACATGGCACCAGCAGTGAGGACAACCAAGTGGCGAGCCCGGAAGAATTCCCCAGAAAGCTTTTAGTCTCTCGGAAAGGTCACTGTCGAAGACATTGCTGGCTTCAGAGCAGTTTCTGTGTGTGGGCCGTATTTCTGGACGTAGAAACCGCCACATCTTGAAGGACATATGCCCCAACATGCACTCTTCAATGTCCTTGAACTCCCTCGCCCCAATGCTGATATCTGTTTCTGTCCGGGGGGAGCCGGGTTGTCGCATTAGGAAGTCCAATGAGATATCATCGGAGTGTTTGGAACTGTTGCTGTTGAGTATCCTTCATCAGATCGAACCGGGCTTCCTTCACAGCCTTAATCCATAACCGCGCTGATCACTTCCACTGTAAGGCTGGATGCGCATAGAAAGAATCTGCCTCGGTCTTCTCCCTGTTTTATCCAAGTGCAGTTGAGCGTCGTTCGGGGTGCACCATCTAGCGTGTACTGCTCCAGGCAAGAGACAGAGGTTTTGTATGGTCGGGATTCTGGGAGCATTTCTAATACAAGAAAGGAATAATCCTAAGATTGAAAGAGTCTAGAATCGAATATCATTGCGAGTAAAGCCTTTGAGTATAATTTCGACGTGCTGGCGTGGTCCTTTCTCTGCTTGGATCCTCATCGACAACGATGTGCCGGGTTCATTGGAATTATTCGCTTTATCCCATTCCCACTTGTCAATGTTGATCACCGACTTTGTTTTGTTGGATTTCTGGTTGGATCTGACCAAAGGTTCCAGGCGCTCTAGCGTGGATTCCGACACATCCACTTCAGGATGAAGGCGGGGTTGCGGGCATAACCAGATCATGGGGCAGACAGGGCCTCTCTGGCTGAAGAGTTGATCGAGGAAGAGTCAGTCATAATGTGTCGGTTGCTTGGGAGGAGAGGGCTAGGAAGATGCGCAGTGGTAGTGGTTGAATCCCCTGATCACTGTTCTCGTGCCATCTGGCACGATGACAGAAAGTATTGATGAGAAGAAGAGTGGACGCACACACAAGGGTGTAGGGCGTTCCCAGGTTACCTGGGGGACAGGAGTGTACAAAATGGTTCCGGTACTGATCGTGCCTTCCTTATACGGCAGTCTATTACGCCGACTTGGATTTTGCCTGCAGCACGCATTTGGTAATTGGAGTATTCCGCCTGGGCATCACTTTTAGATGGATTCTTATATGCAATATCTGATGTCTCTATATTCGTCATCGCATTTGTTGTCCCTTACGTCTGGTCCTAATAGTGCCGCATTCTGTCCTTATGAAACTGCTACTTGATGTCTTGTATACCCACAGCAGTGAGATGAATATGTCCATAATCCACTTATTGAACACAATTTTACTAGAAAACGCGGCACAGCAGGTCATGGGTATTGAAATAACAGAAGAATAAAACGCCTATAACTCATGAAGAGACCACTTCTCCTCCGCATTAGGCTAAGGCCTGTAGGGTGGAGGTAGATCAAGACCAGCATCATCTGGACTATTCCCACTAACATCTAATTCAACATGGTAGCTAGGAAGACAAACATCCTGCCGGGGATGACTCTCAGAATGTAATTCAGAAATAGTAGACCCAACAAGCACAGCTCCGGATTGCTACCGAATATCGTCAGTGAATACACCCTCATGCCCATGATCGAATCAACTTACCCCGGCCTTCGATCCATAGTTCCTAATAAAAATAGGATCCTGATTCCCCGTCTTCCCAACCAATTCATTTCGCTTCCAAATGCCATATTTAAGAACCAGTCCCTGGAAGTCACACCGCTCGATAATGCACTCGGTGACAACGCAGTTTGTCAACGTAGCTCTCTGGAGTTGACAGTTTGAAACCATCGTTCCGGTCACGGTACTCCGCTTAATGGCACTATGCTCCTGGATGACGGATTGTCCGATTGTGGATCGGTGCACCGAGCTTTGTGTTTGGATAGTGCTATTTGTGATAGCGCTGCGCTCGGCAAGGGCCGCATCGTGGAACTGGGATTTTTGAGCCGTGGTCCGGCTCACGTCTTCCACTTTCGATAGCACACAGTCGCTTAGTGTGGATCGCTTTACGCAGGAATTGTTAATTGTGCAGTTGCTGAGAGAGCATCGGGTAATCGTGTTGCCGTCCCCGTTGAAAGCGCTGGATTGCGCTTTGTCGTTGTCCATAATAACGCTCAAGATTCGAGTATTTGGCGAATCAACGAGATATAAGTAAATTTCTAGAAATTTATGTTGCTTAGAGCAAGTTATAAGTTGAGAAATGGGAAGTTCGGGATTTTAGGTGAGCTGACATCGAGCGGTCCGAGACCACTCGGCAAGGAAAGCTGTTGCCTACAGGTGGTTTTCTATACTTTACATCAAATTGGAAACATATACGGAGTATTATTGTATTCAATATTCATCCTATATGCTTGTTTATCTACCACCAGGCTATTTCAAGATCAAAGATCCAGCATTGGCATGGCCAATTATCATTCTCGGGCAGAATAATAGATGAACCGGGGCGAGAGGCAATAGAAAGCTCCACCCCCAATTTTTGCAACGATTTGATATCATTCTGCCAGTCCTCCTCGGTCTGTTCCCCGGTCTCTTCCTGGTCCTGGCCATAGAGCTTCTGGTATGTAACCGCACGCAGATTCGGAAGCTGACCAGCCTCCACCCTTTCAACAAGGCTACCGAAGGAGATACTCACCGGTATAAAACCATGCAATGTGAGGGTCTCCAGACTGGCAGGAAGAGACGGAATAGGAACTGCTAGTTCATTCACCCCCACTGCATACACATGCAGGGGGAGGACGAGGATGCCGAGGTGTTTTAAACAGTCCAAGCTGTCGTAATCCGGTAGGCTTTCTGGATACCATAGGTCCAAATCGAGATACTCCAGACCCGCCGAGCTGCTCTCTTTGAATTTTTTGATGTATTGATGTGGATAGACAATGTGACTGTATTCCCAGCTCGTGAAACGTCCGCTCGGGTCCGGCCATGAGCCTTTCATTGTGAAGCGAGTAAGACCATCTGGGAAGGCGAGGATCTGTCCAAGTGTATCTGGTAAAATATGGCAGTTGAGCAAGGAAAGATCTTGCAGTGCTGTCTTCCTAGAAGGCAATATCGCGGCAAAGAGATCTGGGCGCAGATTTTCGATATGGGCACCCTGGATGTGGAGCTTCTCAAGCTGTTCCATGTAAAAAACAACCTCGTTGGCATCAAGCAACCACCCATCTCCATGATAAAGTGTGAAGGCTGCCCCGAGATACACTAGAGGATATTAGCCTTTTATTTACTCCCTTGAGTCGGATTCTAGGACTTACACGACCGTAGTCTCTGTCCCACGTATTGGGTGGGCGACTCAATCTGAACGTTGTCCTTGTCTCTCACAAGCTTAGAAAGCAACCTGTGATTTTTTGGCTCCAAGATGCCTTTGAGTGGCACGCTCCGCAATGCCAGGCTTTCCAGGTTAGGCATTTGAACGATGGCATCTAGGAGAGTGTCGTGGGTTTGATCCGTTTGCAGAGGGTGGAAGTGTACCTGTAGCTCGAGGACAAGAGAAGATAGCCAAGAGTTCTGCTGCAAAGTTCTCGCAAGTTTCTCGGAGCTGACTGGATTTGTCAAACAAATCGAAGAGTAAAGTGTTGGGGTCGTGATAATGTAGAACTTGCGACAGGTCAGCGCAAGACTGTAAAAGGAATATGGTTGTCGTCGTAGGTGCTGGAATATCATCTCCAGCAGTTCAAGGGGATAATTCCCAAAGATGGAAGCCATGGCTAGTAGGCTTGGACAAGAGAGAAAGGTGAAAGGTGAGAGAAGGTGGATTCATTGTCTAGTGGAAGAGGTATCATCTCCAAACAGAAGCCAGGTAAATGGCCAGTTGGTGCCTGACAAACAAGACATCATTGTAGCTGCTCTGTCTCAACATATTTGGATACAGGCCCCTAGCCTCTTTGAAGTGAATTATCAAGGACATATTTCCCGGCAAGGAAAGAACCAGCGATAAAAAAAATAGTAAAGGCATGTAACAGAAAACAGCGGACCGTCGACAAAAGTCCATCATCCAAGGGTATATTGCATCGTCTCATATAAGAAAGTAGTCTTAAAAGCAATTCAGAAAAGTCATTTATCTCTGAGAATAAATATTTCCATTATTTCGATGCCCAAATTGGAGGGCGTTAGGAAATTAAAGAACCCATCCACCTTAAACAAACTCAATACCAACAGAGCCTGGTGACGTTATATAGTATTCTAGCATTAAACCGATGCAACTGAGGCCTTATCCAGCCGACGTGCCCTGTAGTGGTAGTTAGTAGTGCTGCTTGGGCTTATTTCAAATCACCGCATTCTCTGTGCTGTTGGTCGATTGCCCAGTGGAATCAACTGCCCACAGAATATATATTCTCTATATTGTGTATATTTTGTGACTATTTGCCGCACGTAGATATCTACGTGGCTATAAGAGAGAGCAAGGAGAAGAAGCCGAGAAGTGACGAATCTACTTGCCGTCATGAAGCTCTATATCCATGGATATAATTCATGCCGACAAAGAGAAATGTATGTCACCTGCAGGCAACCTTGGAAGCAAGCAACGCTTCTCTGCCTTGTTGCCTGAGTACATCACTATTTATCGATGTTGGACTTCTCCGTACTAAAGATGATCAGGCGAGGAAAGGACTAGAAACATCCGATAAAGGATTTAAGATAAAGATTGTATATTATAGTCACAGATGTAAGTCCAGGCCTCCTAATGTTGACTCCGAAGAAACTAAACTCAGCTTCTATCAGAATACTTGATATATCCAATACCGCCAGGGCTGTCCATGCTGGATGCTACCTAAGTAGAGCTGATCACAACCACATTGACTGGCTGCCTAGAAATCTTGCCAGATCCATACGATGTAGTCCATGATGTGTGTACGATGAGTGAATCAACAGAGTATCCAACGGAATCAAAAAGACTTATCTTATATCCAGCCGCGATTCGCAATGCCTAAAGCAGCCGTCTCGCATGACAGTTACCTGAATTACTTGACTTACTTGAATTTCGTTACCTTGGACTGTCGGACCAAAGGAAATTGATGCTCGAATATACACGGTAGTAGCCGTCATAGTTATACGTGGTCTGGGTTTGTTTCATGTGGCCCCATTGTGGGGGTGGTGATAGGGTGGTGATAACTGTGATCATCCCACGATTGCCAAATGAATTAGTATATAAGCTGCCCCCTGGTCTGTTTCTTTTCACTTCTTGATCATCTTTCTACCATTCCAGGATTTTGTCCTTATATCCTTCTTCAGCTACCAACTCCCCCCAGTCTCAATCGATTGCCTTCAGTTCTGAACATTATGCCCTCCAACGCCCAAAATGTGGGCATCAAGGCTTTGGAGATTTATTTTCCTAGTCGGGTACGTATGATTTATTGTCCACCCTGCAATTGAACCCATTGGGCAACTAACATACTTCCTTATATTCAGTATGTCCCACAAAACGAGCTCGAGACCTATTTGGGGGCCAGTACTGGGAAATTTACCATTGGCCTGGGTCAGCAGAAGATGAGCTTCTGTGATGACCGCGAGGGTATGCAGACAAACTCAAAAGCCCCATCCTCCATATTCCGTGCTAATATAATATGGCCACATTCATAGATCTCTATTCCATGGCGCTCACAGCCGTCTCCTCCCTGCTGGAAAAGTACAAGATCGACCCAAACACCATTGGCCGCTTGGAAGTGGGGACGGAAACGTTGCTCGACAAATCCAAGTCTTGCAAGTCGGTGCTCATGCAACTGTTCGGGGAGAACACAGATATCGAGGGAATCGACACCTACAACGCCTGCTATGGTGGAACCAATGCCCTGCTGAACGCAGTCAACTGGGTCGAATCATCCACGTGGGATGGTCGTGACGCCATAGTCGTGGCGGGTGACATTGCTCTATACGACAAGCCCGCCGCACGCCCTACTGGTGGCGCCGGCTGTGTGGCCATGCTGATTGGCACCGATGCGCCCCTGGTGCTAGAGCCCTTCCGTGGATCGTACATGAAGCACGTCTACGACTTCTATAAGGGCGACTTCAAATCGGAGTACCCTATTGTCGATGGACACTACTCCAACACATGCTATCTTGAGGCATTGGACAACTGTTACGAACGGTATCGAACTAAATATCTGGCTAAAAGTGATGGTTTGACGAACGGAGCTGCAAAGTCCCAGGGTAGTTTCTTGGATACTTTTGAGTATTTCGTCTTTCACGCGCCTACCTGCAAGCTCGTCTCTAAGGCCTACGGTCGTTTGTTGTTCAATGATCTCCGGACCGAGCCCAACCGCTTTGATGACGTTCCAGCAGCAGTCCGCGATGTTGAGTACTCTGCGTCTCTGACGGCCAAAGAGGTTGAGAGGACTTGTATCGGGTTGACGAAGGAAAGGTTCTCCGAGCGCGTTCAACCATCCATCACAGCACCCACAAATTGTGGGAATACGTACACTGCTAGTCTATACTCTGGACTGGTGAGCCTGCTGAGCAATATTCCTAGTGAGGAACTGCAGAACAAGCGCATCGGCATGTTCAGCTACGGCAGTGGCCTGGCTAGCACTATGTTCAGTATTCGTGTTAAGGGTGATACTTCTGGGATTGCGCAGCAGCTCCGGCTGCATGAGCGTTTGGAAGCTCGCATGGCGGTCTCGCCGGAGTTTTATCACGATGTAAGCTTTTTCTTTCTTGTTGCCTAAGGAACATATCGTCTATGAAGTTGGTTCTAACAATGATAGATACGCAACCTCCGGGAGAAAGCCTACCAGCAGAAGAGTTATACCCCTGTTGGAAGCATCGATAGCCTGGCTCCCAGTACTTACTACCTTGTCCACGTTGACGAGCTGTTCCGACGAAGCTATGAGAAAACGCCGGGTGTGTGAATGATACAGTTTCACGACCGACTTTGACGGTATCTGACAAGAAATGATGATAGACCTTCTTTCAGGAAAATAAAACTTGTTTTGGCATACACATTTTCTTGGTAATTTTTCGGAATTTTTGGTCATCCCCTCATTGTTGGAAAGCTGTACATCGCAGGTAGACACAATGTAAATTTCTTGTTATTCAACACAAAGTCCCGAATAAGAGGAGTTGATGAACGCGGTTGATTAGTCTCTAAAGCCCTACACAACAAGGTTTACTGGAACCCACGCAGTATTTTCGCAGTACAATATATCTACTAAAGCTTAACCCTAAACAAATCTCAAATCTGATGTTACTATACTCCACAGTGTATGCAACGAAATTGACCAAGTGCATAAGTGGATACTAAGCTTTACTCGACATAGAAACGTCTATCAATATGATGAGTATCGTTTCAAGAGTAAAAACTGATTACTATTATATAAATATACAACATAAGTCGAAGGCGACTTCATCTCCCGGAACAGAATGTAAATCCTCAGTGGCTAAGTAGACATATCAAGTCTATCGTAAAGACAACTCGTATATATCAGTCAACAGTTTCAACAAACTGAGCCTATTGCTTCTGATCCGCGCATCCGAGAGCAAGAGTGCCACCCTAAAGATCAGTTAGTCATGCACTCACTCTCCGCAGAAGAGTCTGTGTTCAAGATTGTGACTTACCAAAACGTTGGCCTCGGTGCAGCACTGGGGCGCGGTGGTACAGCTGTCGTCGTATGCGTGGCCTGTGAACAAAGTTAGAAATCTTCCCATCTTGCAAATATTACACGTGAGCCCAAACATACAGAGAAGGCCAATAGATCCAACGATGTTGGCAGCATCAACGCCAAGTGCCAACAGGATGGGGTCGACAAGGGGGTCGAGAGGAGTGGTGAGAGTACCACAGCAGAGGAGAGGACCGACACAGGACGAGGTATCACCGCGCTTCACGGAGAGGTTGGACTCCTGGGGAAGAGCGGACACCATGCCGGCGCCAACGAGGGAGAGGACGGAGAGGATTGAAAGTCTCATTTTGATGGAGGTTTTCGAGTTGGTCTTTGGAAAAAGAGAGAAGTGGTTGTTGTGATGGAGAGAGGATTGCGATTGTGAATGATGTCTAGAATTCGTGAAATACCCTCATCCTTATATAGTTTTCGACAGGGTACCCAAGGCATCAATTGCTCCGCTATGTCCAATAATTCATTACCCTTATCATCGAGGTCGGAATGTGGAAACATTCATTTGTGAGTTGTAGACAGAACTCTCGGAGTAGTGTCCATCTCGGTGAACAGGAAGATCTGCGAAACTCTAGATAGCATTTGGCCCCAATGTTAGAGGCCGGATGAGAGGCTTCGACCGCTAACCGAGGTGCCAGGGTGCTAGAGGCAGTTCCTGGTACTGGAAGAGTGAGCCAGTTCCTTGGATTCCATCCAACATAGATCATAATGTGGATATCCATGATTCGCATGAGTTCCAAGCGAGCTATCTTGGATGTCGATCCCTCTTGGTCCATGCTCAATATCATTGAAAGACATGCAGTGACTGGCTTTTCAATGCCAAGTCAATGTACAGGTCCAATAGCCAGCGGGGCAAACCCCCCGGTTATTTCCTCTCCATGTCTCCGGATCGGGGAGTTCCTTATCAGTGGATCTGGTTTCCGGGATGATCTTCCCTGTGGCATCGAATCAGAACTGCCAAGATGACGATCCACTGTAAGGAACTGGTAGAGCCCTGTCACCCGATCGACGTATCAATCAGAGAACTCAATTGACTAAAAAAAGGACCAATTCTATACTCCGTACTCCGTAGTTTCATCCGCGGTCTCCGCAATCTGAAATTTTATGCAGTTGGTTTGCGATTTGTCATTTCCATCCCCCCTGAGAGCGCATACTGCGGTAGATCCGGATCCAACCCCGCGAACAAAGCGAGAAATTTCGAGATAAGTCTCGCACCGTTGATTGCACGATGTCAAACTAGCTTGCGGATATCATAGAGGTGGACATTGTGATGGTCCCAAGGTCTTGGTAAACTTCGATCTGGACGCAGTCAATCTGGATGACTGTTGCTCTTCATTGGATCACTTGAGATTTTCTTCATGTCAGCTTCCCCTGATTGTCATCATGGTTTTTGACGATCCTGATAAGAGTGTCTGTATGAGTTACGTGAATGTATTGAATCCAACATTGGAAGTACCATATCGATGTTATGCCTCGGCTTAGTCTGTCGCCTGAAAATTGAGGTCATCATCTCAAATCATTTCTTCTTGGCTTTCAGGGGATTGATAATGTCAATGATTATCAATTGGATGAGAAACCAGAAGAGATAAGGCTCTGAAATCGAGACACAATGGTTCATTGTTAGCCATAGTCCATATCCTCATGGACCTACAATTCCTCTCGAAGATTTCCTGTAATCCAGATGAAGATCCCATCCCAGTCATAGCGAAGACAAAGACAAAAACAAGAAGTGACCAGGGCTGATATGGAAACATGTGGCGGTGCATCTGTGGCGGTGCTAGCCACACCGCCACAGGCTCGCGACACAAAAAACTTCCCGCCTCAATTAATCCACACCACATTCCCCGGGGTTATCGATCAACCAACCCCTCTACCTTTTTGATTTTTGAGCAGTTGCGCAGCGCAAATTGCCCATAGATCATAATCAAAATGCCTTCCACTTCTCTCGCCGACCTGGTGGCCACCCTCCCCTCGGAGGACACCTGGGGCCCCTCCACCTCTGCCGATAACATGCTTTCCGGTGTGCCATACGCTCCTTTCTCCAAGGGCGACAAGCTTGGCCGCATGGCCGACTGGACTGCTGAGACCAAGGAGCGTCAGAACCAGCGTCCCCAGTACAACCGTGGTTTCAGAGGTATGTTTTCTTTCAACTTTTCTCCGTCCCCACCAACTTGCTCTTTCAGTCGAATAAGCAATGGCTAACAGTCCAAATAGACCAGCAAGTGTACGGCGCCGGTACCTCCAACCTCTTCACTGTCGCAGCCGCCGAGGACGAGTCCTCCTTCTCCGTCGTTGATAACACTCGCGTCCAGAAGCGCGGTTTCGGCCGTGGCGGTGGCACCGTTTTCCGTGGCCGTGGTGGTCAGCGCGGTGCTGCCAACCAGCGTGGTGGACGTGGTGGCTTCCAGCGTGCTGGACCTAATGTTGGCCGCGGTCAGCAGAGCGGTTACCAATTCAGCGACCGTGGTGGCGGCCGTGGTGGCCGCGGTGGCCGTCGTTTCGGCTGGAGAGACTACGACAAGCCCCAGCGTATCCGTGAGGCCTCTGTCAACATCCGTCCTGACTGGAAGATGCTCGAGGAGGTTGACTTCACCCGTCTGTCTAAGCTGAACCTCGATGCTCCCGAGGGCGAGGACCTCGAGACCTACGGTTTCCTCCACTACTACGACAAGTCCTACGACAAGCCCCCCGTCAAGAACGCCGAGCGCAGAATGCAGGCTCTCGACCGTGCTGCCTACAACGTTACCACCTCCCAGGATCCCGTCATCAACGAGCTCTCCGAGAAGAACGCCGCTACCGTCTTCGCCACCTCCGATATCCTGTCCATGCTGATGTGCGCGACCCGCAGTGTCTACTCGTGGGACATCGTCATCGTCCACCAGGGCGACAAGATCTACTTCGACAAGCGCGACGGTGCCTCCTTCGACATGGTCAGCGTCAACGAGAACGCCATCGACGCACCCCTCGAGGCCGCCGAGGCCGCCGGCAAGCAGGAGCAGATTAACACCCCCAACGCCCTCGCCATGGAAGCCACCATCATCAACCACAACTTCGCCCTGCAGACTCTCATCGAGTCCGACAAGTCCAAGGTCTCCTTCGCCAAGCCCAACCCCTTCTACGACGAGACCGAGGAGACCGAGCCCCTCGCCTCCAAGGGTTACAAGTACCGCCGCTTCGACATCTCCCTCGAGCGCGACGAGGAGCCCGTCTCCATGGTCGTCCGCACAGAGGTCGACGCCGTCATGAAGGGCGGTCCCACCGGATCCGAGGACCAGCAACTCATCATCAAGGCCCTGAACGAGTTCGACCCCAAGGCCCAGGGCTCCGGTGGTGCCCTCGACTGGCGCAGCAAGCTCAACTCCCAGCGTGGTGCCGTCCTCGCCACCGAGATGAAGAACAACTCCGCCAAGCTCGCCCGCTGGACTACCCAGGCTATCCTCGCCAAGGCTGACGGCATGAAGCTCGGCTTCGTGTCCCGTGTTAACCCCCGCTCTGCTGCTGCCCACGTCGTCCTCGGCGTTGCTGGTTACAAGCCCCGCGAGTTCGCTAGCCAGATGAACCTGAACCTCGGTAACGGTTGGGGTATCGTCCGTACTATTGTTGACCGTATCCGTGCTCTGGACTCTGATGAGCCCGCTGAGAAGGTTAAGAAGTACGTTCTCATCAAGGACCCTAACAAGTCTGTTCTGCGTCTGTACAGCGTCCCTGCTACTACTTTCGAGGAGGATGATGAGGAGCTTGAGGAGGAGAAGGAGGATGAGAAGTCCGATGAGGCTGATGAGTAGATTTTTTTGTGATGACTTATGTTCCTCATTTCCATGTGCATACGTACTCGACCTAAAATTTGATGCTTTTATACTTTTGACTATAGAGTCTGACCAATAGTCTATTCAATCAAGTTCATTTTGCCAGACAAACCTCTCTCTCAACTAAGATAACTACAGAATTATACGTTGGAGGGGAAATGGCCTTGCTTTTTGGCATGTAGAAGTCCGTTACGAGGGTTATTATACAGAATGATAATTCATTTTAGTAATGTAGTTCCATATTTGGTGGCCTGGGGATGCAAAGACCCCGGTGATGTCCATAGTGTCGAGTAACACCCGTGGACGAGTGATCAACTTTTGTACAACTTTCTCGGGGAAACACAAGAAACGTTTTGCCTTCTCGGTGCCTTTCTAAACTTTCGCAGTTATACGCGGCGAGGATTTCCGCCGTGGTTGAGTTTATAGGTTGTTTATATATAATCCTCCTTTGGGATATGGATACGCACATATCGACGACCGTTATGTGCTGGTATGAGTATATATAAACTCAAGTGTCATTAGAGTAGAGTGAAATATATTCAGCTTTTTGGAATGATTGAAGGAGATATAAATAATCGTTTCCTAGAGAGTAACGAAAAAGAAAGAGAATTATATTGTCCAGGTAAGATATCATCTGTACCTACGGTGATTTCCACTTATATACAACCCTCTCAATGGGAGTATCAAAGACAAAAGAAAAAAGAAGGAAAGAAAGAAATAAAGAAAGAAAAGGTAAAGAATGGAAAAAGAAATAGTTCACAGGCACAATCAAAACCGAAAGGCAGGCCGCAAGCAAAGGCACCGAGTCACTCCATGGCAGTAGCCAACACAGACAAAAAAGACAGGATTTTGCAGACATCAAATCATAATCATTTTCATTGCGTTTGGCCAACTGCTCAACCATACATCGAGTCATCGGCTGTGCCGGACATGCCGAGCTCGACCTTGGTGCCGAGTACGCTGCTCAGACAATCTATCAACTCGAAGTCCTCGACCACAGCGCCGAAGCCGTAGCAGCGGACCTTGGTGTTGAGCGTGTCCATGATGATCTTGATATCGTCGCGTCGCAGCGTCGGGTACAGCTCGTGGTTCTTGAGACATTGCAGCGCCATGATGGGGGTGATTTGTCCTTCTGTCACGAGCTGTCGACTGAGGTTGAGGAGGGTGCTGAGATTTGCGTGTGGGAGATCCGGCGCCTTGTGTGGGTATGGTTGTTCGTGTGTTGTTTTTGCAATGTAGCTCGGCGGTGGGCATGTTGCCATCAAGGCGTGTCCGGAAAACGGCATGTCTTCGTCGTCGGCTTCTGTGACTGACCGTCGGCAGAGGTAGTCCGTATGTTCGCGGCAGGGGCCTTCAAGTCTATAGGGATATTATTCGTTAGCTCGTGTTTGCTTGTAAGATTAGAGTGGGCCTTACGTTAGGATAAAGTCAACCTGCAACTGGGGATCCGTTTCGAAGACACCTCCCCGCGTAACCGGCATGGGCTGCATGGTATCAACGGGCGCACACGATGAATGATCCATGTTCATGGAATGCTCGCCTGCACCTGCGTGGTACACTTGCTGGTGGGACGCATATCCAGTCGCGGGCGAGATCTCCGAGTGGTCCATGCCATTCGCGCGAGGGCTCATGCCGGATGAGATCGTGGTGGCAGGGGTTGTGTTGTGGTTGCTGGCGGAGTGGGCGAGAGGGGCACTCTGCGACGCAGTGCTGCTGCCAGCGACAGTAAGAGGGCTCGATTGGAAGGCCATCATCGGCGGGCGCTCCGCCCGGCGGCGTTCTAGATCCGCTTCGTATTGAATTCCGCTCGCTGCGAGAATTTCCTTCAGGATCTCGTTCTCCTCCCGTATCGAATGCATCAGCTCTTTGTGTTGTTGGATTGATGCGTTGGCCTCTGCGATCTCGGTGGTGTAGGCCTCCCGTAACCGTGATACCTCGGTCTCCAGTGCTCTCATGTATTGTTCCTTTCGCTCGCGATGTGTCCTGTGTGGATCAGTCCAGCCCGATGGTTATTGTATCCGCGGGTTGTGTACCTCTGGGCCTGACGGTTCAGTTCCTGCCGTCTGGTGAGTGCAGGCTTGCTATCCGGCTTGGGGCCGCGACGTTTGGGTTGTTGACCATCTGGAAAAAGCTTAGTTGCGATCCGATCGAGTGACTGGGATCAGATCACTCACCTCGCGTGGTCTTCTTCGGCGCATTGCCACTGGCAGCGCTGCCGCTACCACCTCCTCCAAAGATCTTGAATATTTCGGCTCCGAAGCCTTTGCTCGATGGGGTCTGTGGTTCTTCTACCATGTTCTGCACCGTGCACTCCGGGGCCGTGGGCCGAGCCGGAGAGACATTGGCGCCACAATGTTAGTTACGACCATAGAAACGCGATAAAAACAGTGGATATTTGTTTCTGGCTGGGGGAAGCCCAAAGTCGGTGGTCGGGGAGGGGTTAACTCTGGATAGCTTCCTGTGTGGCGAGAACCGGGGAAACCCGCTATAATTCCCGGACCCCAGGCTTCATCAGGTTCACCAGATTCACCAGGATCGCGAGGTTCAACAGGTTCAACAGGTTTGCTAGCTTGTACACTTGCAATTGAGGGACCAGAGTTAATTGGACCCGTGCCCGTGTCCAGATATGTGGTGATCTTGTACGTAGAGCTGCTGGATACCCCCCGATCGCGAAACCAGATAGTAATAGTAAAAGAATAAACTTACCAGAATAGCCCATGGCATGGTCCATTGGGTAGACCCCACCACTGACAGCCATTTTAAAAGTTTGGGAAGAGGCAAGGGAGAAGGTTAAGTCTGAGAATGAGGTCGAGAAGGGTATGGAGCCCGTGGAGATCGGAGAGAGAGAGTTTATAATATAAAAGGGAAGAAAGTGGATAGAGCCGATTTTTGTACAACTCCTTTTTTTCTTAAGTCATTTTATTTTATTTTGTATTTTATTTGTATTCTTATTATTACTTATTAACTGGCTTTTTATGCAAATAGAAAGAAAAAAAAATCCGAAATAATGTAAAAAGAATAAGGCGTTCGATCTGTCTTAAGGGCTCCACATAATCAAACGGCCGTGAGACCTGAGTTGTAAGGTAATATACAGGTACACACATAGTAGGAATTGACTGAAATAGATCAATTAGACGAAAATATACATAAATAGACTGAAACAGAAGGGAAATATTCAACACTTTACATACCCGACGCGTTAATAGGGTCATGACAACTAGAGGTACCTGGATGGTACCATTTTTAACCTCTGTTGTCACATAATAAGTCAAGTACCCTGCAAGTACTAGGTACGTGCGAGGTTTAGTGTGATCAGTCGAGTGGGCTGACCAATCATTTCGTCCCACGGCCCTTGGAGGAACTCCCAGTCACATCCAATAGTCTCTCCCATATTGAATTATCCAGGGTATATCCTCATTGACAAATACTATATCATCCCTGAAATCTCACTAGTGCGCATCGAATATCACAATGGGCGCTCCAATAAAAACGGAAGAATGATCCAAGTCCCCGACTCCCAGATTCTAGTGCACATCGCCGCAGCGAGCACCGCACAAGATGATGCCCGCTATAGGGCCCAAGTCGCCGCCATCTTGGATTTCCAGTGTGCCTCACGCCACCCATTGATGGAGGAGAGCAACTTCTCACCTCCCAACAGTGCAGACAACACGCGCTCTTTCTCCGCGGGTGCCGCCGCACAGTCCTCGGAGTCCCCGACGACTCAACACGAGGCTTTGCCAATACTGCGGGAGGCGTCCCGGCCCGCATACACGGCGTTATCCTCGGATCCTCGCTTGCTCCATGAGAAAGATAGCCCAGCTCCACACAAGCACATCATCTCAAATCATCCCGACTCCCTAGAGTCCCTCATCAGCGTCATCCCAGACTCCCAGCCCGAGATCGGCCAGGAACTAGTTCGCGCCGAGCAATCTCGTGCAGAACTATCGCCTCCATCGCAGCTCGCTCCACCTCCCAAAAGACCTCGCACAGCCCCGGCCTCACCGGATCCAGTGCAACCGCTTTTAATTCCAGATTCTCTTGCAGCGGACCAGCCCGGTGTATCTCCCGGGGCCATCCCCATCGAGAATAAACAGCCCATCCCCACTGGCATCCCGACTGGCATCCCGACTGGCATCCCCACTGGTTTTCCTGAAATCCCCATCGAAATATCCAGCTCAGATCAAGGCAAAGGTCCAGCTGCCTCCATCACTCATACTACCACTCCCTCACATCACATTCCCGCGAACACCCCGACCCCAACCCCAACCCCAACCCCAACCCAAACCCAAACCCCGAATCACATCAATATATCCACTCTCCCTCTCGAAATCCACCCCCCAAGACCACCAATCTCCACGGCCCCTTTCACTACCCACATAACCCCAACCCTATCAATGCTCACAGAGCGTCTAAACCCAGCCCGAACCTACAAACCATCCACTCAGACCCGTCCCCTCGACCCCCTAGAACGGGGCTATTGGCTCGTGCACCTTGCTGTTGAGGATCCCCGAAACCGAGAGCGAGATCCAGCCGATCTTGCAGATCTAAACCCAATCCCCAAATCTGGAACCACTAATGCCACAACTTCAAAGCCAAAGTCAAACCCAAAAGAGATCACACGGACATGGCCTTACCCGCTCTTTCATGCTTTCTGGTCCTTCCTCTCTGACTTCGTTGGTAGGGACGGCCGTGCGGGATGGGGCGTCTGGTGTATCCTCGAGGCTGCGACGGCTCCGTCAACGCTCTCGTCTGACACGCATGTCTCTCTTAAAGTCTATGCGTGGGGTGAGGTCGCTATGCACGTTTACCTTCTCCTCTTCTTGGCGAGTGAGCGGCGGATTCGTGGGATGGGTGTTCAGTGGCGGGATGCGGGGGAGGAGGTTGTTATTCAGATGCCGTAGGAGATGGTCATTGGTTAGGAGGTAAGTGTGTCTGGCCAGGGGATTTGGGCCGTGTTTAATATTTGATTGAGAATTGTAAAACTTATAATATCGATACCCCCCATACGCATTGCAATGAATGTCATTTGATATTTTTGAATCTTCAATTTCATATTTTGATAGAAGGGTTATTGTACATGCTGGAAAATAAAGAAAGGAAATTCCGTTGGGGATGATAAGATGATAATAAACAAGGAGATAAAAATAAAAGCCATGTTTTCGCAAGTAGAGATCAATGAAAATGATTGAATTCAATAAATGAGCAAGTTGGAGTCAGCGAACCTCCGACGGTCCCTCCGGTGCGCCAGGTCGCCAATTGGAGGAAAAGAGAAAAAGAAAAAAATAAGAATAACAGGAAAACACAAGAGCGAAAGACGTGATCAGATCAGCGGATGCAACTAGTACTGCAATTCGCCACTGCCAGATGCATCGACTGCATCCAGATCTTCGTAGCTCTTCAGACTGCGACCCTGGACGGCTTCGCGCGGCGCCATGGGACCTCCGTTGGAAGAGTCTGGGAATGAGTTGGCGGCGGCCATGCTGGCTGCGGGGTGACCAGCTGGAACGCTGACACCAGGAGGCGGGAGACGACCACCACCATACATGCCAGGCATGCCGCGGGGAGGGCTCAGTCGGCCGTTGCCGTTGAATCGGCGACGGTCGTACGGACCGGGTCGGTTGTTGCGGTTCTGGCCACGACGCATAGGTCCGGGCTGGTGCAGACCGCCATCGTGTCCCATTGCGTTTCCATTCCAGCCACCTGCGTGTGCACCCATCATGCCGGGCATTCCACTTGGGGGGAAGGTAGGCATGTTTCCATTGGGGGCGTAGGGCAGGCTGGCAAGGCTGAATCCACGAGGAGTGCCGGTGTGCCCTTGTCCGGAGCCAAGGGGGAAGTGACCGTTGCTGTTAGCATCAGATCGGGATGGGGCAATGCGGGCTGGGTCCAAGACATAGGCGTTCACTAATGCGAGCTGTGATAATTATTAATACCGGGAACCCTTGCTGGGTGGTTGCACACTTACATCGTTCTTGATGCCCTCGAACCACTCTGCATGGCGCTTTTCGATGTGCTTGCGCCAGAAGGCTTCGGCCTTGAAAAGCTTGGTACATTCAGGCGCCTTGCATCGGTACTTGGAGTCGTCCTCCTGCTTCATATACTTCAGAAGTTCATCTTCAAGTGCCTGGTCAACGGGCTTGCCGCCGAGCTTGCTAAGATCGACGTTCTCTGGCTCTAGGATCTGCAGCAACTTGTCTTCAAAGGTCTTCACCCAGTTAAAGGCACGCTGCAATTGCTGTTCAGACTTGGAGCCATGACGCTGTCCGTGTCCGCGCTTTTCCTGGACAGGCGAAGAGAGATCTTCTCCTTCCTCGCTAGGTTCCTTCTTCTTGGCTGGGAACGGCTGGCCAAGAGCGCTGGCTCGGGCCACTTCCTTAGCCTGGGTGGAAAGTCCGGTGCGTGGACGGCGAAGGTGTCCACCAGGGCACTTGCGGCCAAGCTCATGGACTGAGTCACTTTCAAAGACACAGAAGAAGCAGAAGTTGTAGACCCGGCGCAGGTATTCAACAACCAAGTCCAGCTTCTTCTTCTTAACTGCAAGTTCCTCATCATCCACATCTTCTTCCTCGGGAATTTCCTTCTCTTCACCTTCCTCAATCTCGCCTTCGTCCCCTTCATCGCTATATCCGTTTCTCTGCTTCTTCGCGCTGACTGGCCCCGTAGCCGGTGGCTGGAGCTCTCCCTTGCCACGCAGGTCGTCAACATACTCGTCGATCTTAGTGAAACCATCCACGACGGTATTCATCTCGGAGTCCAACTTGGAAGTCAAACGTTTTGCCAGCTCGAGATCACGATCAATTCGCTCGGGCGCGGAGAACAGATCCCAGAGAGCCTTCTTGCGAGGCTGAGCAGGGGGAACATGGACTCCCACGTGGCAAACAAAGTCACCGTGGACGGAATCATGAATGGTCTTGTCATTAACAGCCTCGAGAGCTTTCTCAGCCGGGCTGGTTGTGACACCGCCGTTGACACTCCCGTCGTGGTCCATATTTTCGAATTCTTCGTCGCGTCCATCACCGCGCTCCACTGTGTTGGTGTTTGCGGAAGGATGCAACATGATCCATCCCATGCGATGGAACTTCTTGGAGGGGTTCGGGTCACTGAGACTGAGGCCCTTGAAACCTCCATCTTCCTCGCCGAGATGTTCCTTGCAGAACTCCTCGATCTTGCTGCGGCTGACGTTTGGTGCAAGGGTTTTGATAAGGAGCGCCGGTTGCGCAAGAGCCTCATCGCGAAGGTCTCCGCCACGAACTGGAAGTAGGTCAAGCACTCCCATAGTCTCAGCGGTAGCCGTAGTCTCGCCTTCCTCCTTCTCAACCACACCACCGGCACCGTCGCTATCGCTCTTGTATATGCCTTCAAGGGTAAAGTCCTTGAAAAGGTTGTTGTCCATATCATGTTCCCACTGTTCATATGCACCTTGTCGAACCGCCATGAGGCGGGTGCGAAGAGGATCTCTGACTTCAGGAACATAGCGTTCTTTAAACCATTCCTCATTCCGGTGCTGTTGGACGAACAGCCTGGCCAGTCGGATTTGCAGATCAACCTTGTATGTATCATAAGCTGCTTGAATTTGAGCGCGTTCCTTTTCGCGATCTTCGCGCGCCTCGCGTTCGCCCTTGACTCGACGACCGCCGTTCTTGGCGCGCTCTTTCTCCTCATTCACCGATTCCTCCAATCTCCACCACTCTGCAAACCAATTGAATCCGACTTGGAAATCAAGTGTGAGAGGGTTAGGCATAGGGTTGGTCGGAATAGGACGCTTGCCACCACCACCACCACTTCCGTCTTGTCCGGGCACATAGCGGTCGATGTTTGCCACAGTTGGGGAGGGGGCACGTCGGCGGTCCTCGCGTTCTCGGGCAGCATGCTCCCGAGAATTGTTGTAAAAGTCTTCGCGGTGAGAACGACGCTCTGAAGGCTCGTACCGGTCAATCACGGGCGAGCGGGAGCGCGGCCGTGCACGTCGTCGATCTTGAGAGGCTGGCCAAATGAGTCAATTTCGCCCACCTCTCTTTACTAATATTCAATGATAGACTTACCGGGCGACCGACGTCTGTATGATTCCCCTGAGGCTCGTCCCGTAAAAGAATCCGATTCACGGCTCCTTCCGGGAGATCCATAACCGTCGTAGGAATCCATTTTTCTAAACCTTGCGGGATAGTATATTCAATCGCCTTCGCTGCAATCAATTTATTGATAGACCAAGGACTCAGCCCAGGTAGATAAAGTGCAGCGGAACAGTCTGCGTTTGATCGATCAGGGAGTCGGGAATCGCAGGGTGAGCTAAGATTTGGTATCGTCAACATCAGACCAAGCAACTTCATAGAGCGAAATAGCGATGGCGGCGGCTGGGCAGTTCACGAGGAATAACATAGGCAGGGGTTGAGGGAAAAGAGAGAGACAAGAACACACTGCCGCTGGCGACATTTCCGCCCCGGAACTTGGCAGGGGGTTGGAACATGTTGGCGGCAGGTGATTTCGGATAGCAAAGAGAAATTATGAAGAAGGCTGTTGGACAGAGCCAATGCTGTTATGCATATAAGGATTCATAGTCCACAAAGTCCAGCAATGCGCAGCTGGCGCCACGGCTTAGAATGGAAGAAAAGAAGATGAAGCAGGGGAATGGAAAAGCAGGGTCAGAGGAGCGGAGGCATAGAAAGAGAAAGGGCAAGGGACAAAGCCAAAGAATAAACAGAAAGCGAATTGGAGAAAGAAGAGGGCCACCTACAAGAAGCCTCGAGCGAAACGCGACAGTTGGCGATAAAAGGAAGAAGCCGAGGAGGCGGACGAAGCTGGAGAGAGCTGGGCGCTTAGCCGAAAGGGGTATAGCGGCACGGGGATGACTGGCATCCGCTGATTGGCCGATTCTCAGGAACAGGTCCAGATGACAATCGCCTGCCCTAACTTGGCAAGTTGAGTTGGGAATCTTGAAGTCAGGAATAAAATGAGAAGAGGAAGGAGAAGAAAAGGTTGCTTCAAGTGGAAAAAGTGCTAGTCGGGTCGGCCGCCAATATGAACGAAGTATAACATTCCATAACAATCAGGATGCCCGATACTTCAATCGTGATAATTTACTAGTTTACTTCATGGAAGGCTACTTTGGTGTTGTGCGACTTAATTTCACTCAACGGCCTATCAACCTTTTCACTTTTTCCTCAGCCCCTCATCGTTTATGTCGATTGCCAGGTCACTTTTCGCTTGAGTACATAGCTAGCGCCGGCAAACGAAGTGATACATCCATGCATGGATCCCTAGGGCACGGAGGAGTCAAATGAAGGTGAGAAGGCCACTCGCTGTCTACGCTCCTATAGAGCGCCGATAGCGCTCTACCCTATAGGTCGACGCGGTTGTTGTTGTTGTTGTTGTTGTTGTTGTTGTTGTATCATTTAACGTCGGCCGGGCTGCAGGCTACGCCTGCAGCCCTGTAACCTCCCAGGGGGTATGTGGACGTGCCTAGCTATGGAATTATGTACAAAAAGTACTGCCATAGTAGGCAATTCGACAATCATGATGTGGGTGAATTCCCAGTTAGCTGCCCGTCCTTCGCCGCCGGTTGAGATGGATGCAGATGTGTCAGAGATGGCGTTTTTCCATCGTCCTGCCGGCGATAGGTCGGCGGAGCTGTAGGCGCGAAATGCCCACCAAGCGGCGTCAAAGATTTCTCATACGGATTGTATCTAGGTTGGTATGCAGGTGCCATGGATGTATCTGCCACAGTGGGTGATTGACGAGCACAAAAGGGTTGGGGAGGAATGGAACCAAAAGTAGTCAAATCGAACTCGAGGAGATGACCCAGGGTTAGATCATCCAGGTTGATGTCGTCTAGCGATCGCGGCATGATTAACTATCAACGGCAGGAGAGACAAAAGTAAAGATAGAAGTAAAGATGGCCAAGGGGAGGGATTTTGATTAAAGGAGGGCCGAGGTCCTGGGGGCCGAAGCCCCTATAGGTCGACGCGGCGGCGGCCGGCGGAAAGAATGGAATAGCCTGTGTAAAATATCCTATTGAAATGACTACTTGTATAGCAGGTCTGTATGATTCTCAGAACCCCCGGTCTTCTCGTTATAGATCGCTACAATGTCCGTATTCATTACGGCGGCGAGACTTAGTCCGGCGGCAAACGCCTAGATGACATTCAATCTTGAAGAATATTCGTTTTAGACAGTCAGAGCTTATTGGCCTAGTCATTTCAAACAAAGAAGGTCAGTTTCACTGGTGTCAATTTCCACTCAAGGTAAACCTACCATCTGCACCTTTCGATGGAAAACGCGGTGCATACATAGGGAGTTTGGATGCGGTACTCAATCATATGCCGAACTACACCGGACAGCTCAAGACTCAAGAAGAACAGGAGACGCAATGCGGTGATAGTTATATACCATTACTATGTATCGGTATACATTCCTCCCAATCCCGACAGATGACAGGTACAAAAATGAGCAAAAAAAAGAAAACCCCGATGTGAGAGCTCAACTCATTCCCCACAGGTCTTTCACAAGCACAATATCTGATAGGACCCTATGCTGACCGCTGATTGGTTGACCAGGACCACCACGCCCGCCAAATCACACGAGCATAACACGCCACATTTTACCTACGATCGAACGACCATGTCGGGTCTATTCAACTCTCGCTGGGCACCCGGATCAGGGGGGAAACAATACCCGGCGAGTCAAAGTGCTCCCCGGCACTGGCCCTCCAATAACTCCACCGGTAACAGCAGCGGCCGTCCGACTATCACATCCCAAGATGGTCGCTTGCTGCCGCCAGCCGAGGAATTGGCACGATTTATGAAAATTGTCGCCAGGCTGAGATGGAAACTTCCATTTTTAGCAGAAGGATACCGCCTTGCAACATTGGAAATGAGCGATGTGGTATCGGCGGACGACATCGCCCACGCGGAAATAATGTTCAAGATTGATTTCCATGAATATTATGCTCTGCTTGAACGTGCCATTGTTCATTTACTGGCGGTTTTCAATATCTCGGTCACATCCTCGCCGAGGGGACAACCAGATAATGGGAATGGTGTCGGTCGGCCGGTTGGTATTCATCGATACCATGCCAATGTGCTAGAGGCTTTGCGGGAGCAATCAACCCCACTATCCCCTGTTCTTGGCGGCGGCCCTGTTTATTTACAATTGCAAAAGGCCAAGGAACTACGGAATAGGTGGAAAACTGCCGATCTGACTACGGAAGAGAGAGAAAAACAAGGCGAGAGGAAGGATGTTGTGACTCTTGCAAGTTTTGACTTCAAGGGAATCATCTATGATATCTTTGGTGGATTAGAAGAATCATATGTTCGAGCAAAGGAGCATGTTGACAAGTGCATCCGTCCGGATGAGGTCACTGGAGAGGGATCAAACACGGAGGCGGACTGGGGGTTCATGGTCGATGCGATGGATTGGGAAGCTGTATGAAAGCTGGTGAACTGCAGTATTCAGAGCCAGCATTTATTCGGCGGTGTTGTGGATTTATCTGTTGCAGGCAGCTGGTGTCAAAGTCTGATATGTGCATGGTTCGATAACCAGGTGGCGGCTTTCATGGCTATGCAGATCCCTATCAACACTGCACACCTGGTCCAATCATGACTTTATGTCTCCCAGGTCTTGTTGATGTATCTTGCGCTTGACATTTGCTATTTGCCCTTGCTACTTGCTCGATTGGAAGGTTCCCGGGTTTCACGGGGCCTAAGCGATTGACATTGAAGGACAAGATGTTCCTGCGACGCGAAAAACTCCTTCAGTTGACCCCGGAGCAACAGGAAGGGCTTTATCTCCTCCTTGTCATCCTCAGCATCTCTGATTCCCACCTGGCCGCCGCTTTAGTATACTTCTCCTGTGAATCCTTTTCCCTCTATATGTCTCTTCCATATACCCCTTTTTGCCTCACCCTCCATACCCTGTCGTGGCCAATTCTAGAGTTTAGTGTGACAGAAGAGCGCGCCCGAACTTAAATATAAAAAGATTCCGAACTAGTAAGCGAAATATAAAAGTTCAGCATTCTCATATCTCGATTGTGCAATTCATCCCGTTAATGGCCAGAGAGGATGGAATAAGCATCATCTAGCGACATAGCAAACAACAGAAAACAAACCTGATTAAGTCACCTCACCATTGTTAGAATTGACCCATGCAATGTCCAATCAATCAAGCATGATCTCGGTATGGTCCGTACTTTCCCCTGCCAAAGTGGCCTGACCCACATAGTCATATCCACTCAGCATCATATGTTGCACATATGCGCCAGTGACGACCAGTGGATCTTATTTCCAGTCTAAGGGTTTGGGTTGTGATATCACAGAAACCAATACATGATATGTAGGGGTAGTATTGCAGGGAACTTGCTCTTTCAGGACAGACTACATATACGCTCACAGCTTGCTATCAACTAAAGTTATCATATTTACCAAAGACGAACCTATAAAATCCTACAATACACACAAAGATCGAGAAAGATAACAACATAGTGCATATATAAGTATCAGCACAATATATCCATAAATCCAAAATCTACAATCCAATTTCCATCCTTGTCCTTCATCGCCTTGCCAAATCCTAACCGAAACGCAAAACAGAACCGAAGGAAAAATAAGAAAGAAAAACAAAACATCAATACTAAATTCAAATGATATTCATAACACAAACCAGTCTTTCGAAAACCGATATCCCGATCTGTTTTTCCAGTGATGGAGACCCTCTCTAAAATTCCCAGCCGGAGACCCATAAACCCGCAACACGAGACACCGAAACAGAATGAAAGGGGGAAGAGTAGGAGATGGGGGATGTAAGAGGAGAAGAAGATGATGAAAGAGATTGCCAGAAGCATATTCATAATAGAAACATGAAAGTGGATATAAGCATGGGGACAAAAAGATGGAAATAGCACATCTGGATGAAGATGGAATATTTAGCAAGTTGCTATCTGTCGAAGATTATAAGGTGGCATATCAAGCACAACCATGTAATGCCCTTGAAAGACCCTACATGTAATATGAGGGCCGACAGGCAAGACAATTTCAGGCAGAGTAAAGCAGAGCATGCTATCTCTCCAGTCTCAAATATCACTTTCAAGGGCGAAAGTGTAGATGCTTGAAACGGTCATTCTTGTACAAGGTATCTCCCACGAACTGAGGGAGTCACCATTGAGGAAGAGGATCGAGGATATAAAATAGGCAAGAGGGGGAATGAAGAAGAAATAAATCGTCCCAGCATAGCGAATATAAACAGACATCAGGGGCAAATGGGGGTAAGATAGGTGAAAAACAACAACACATCAGACAAAAAAACACGTAAGACAAGAGCATATCAGACAAAAGCACATCAAATGGGGCATAGAGCATAGAAAGGGGGGGCATCCATACACATCGCTCGCTAGAGAAAAGGTCCAAGACATCCATCCATAAAGCCGTGACGACAAAAGAAAAACAAAGAAAATTCAATACCGCGAGTCACCTCAGCAGGACGTGATATAGCGTACACGGTCTGGTGGGTGAAAATGAGCGCGATTAGCCGTCCTCATCCGAGGCTTCGGCGGAGTCCCCCTCGCTTCCGTCGGCGCTGGCGTTGACCTTCGTTTTCTTGGAAGAATTCGAGCCATCACCGTGGACTTCACTTGATTTGCGCTTCTGACCGCCACCATTCTCGGTTGGCAACGGCTTGCTAAGATCCTCAAAGGTAACAGGCTGACCCGTCACTTCTTCTCGCTTCTCCATGGCGGCCACTTCATCTGCAGTCAGGAAACGTCCACCGGGTCCACGGGGTCTTCGCATGGCGTGGTTGTGTCGTGACTCGTGCAGATAAGGCTTGCGACCCTTTGATGTCAAACGTAGCTGCTCCTCGAGCTTTTGTCGGGCGACGCGGCGCTTCAAAATCCGGTGGAACTGCTTGGCGTTCACATATAGTGGCGACTCTTCTTGATTGCCGCCGGGTACCATGTCGGGTGAAGGCTGATTCTGTTGTACGGGAGCCTGGGGAAGTGGTGCAGCGATGGGGGCCCGGCCGACGTGGCTCATGACAGGCTGTGCGCTCTGGACGTTGGGGCTACCGACATGGCTCATGCGACGTTGAGAAAGTTGCTGGTTTGGGGGCATCTGAACCTGCGATCCCATCGGAGGCATCTGGTTTTGCATCTGTGGTGGCGATCGGGGGTCACGGTCCTGCTTCATTTGCATGCTCGCCATGCGCGGTGAGGCTCGGGAGCCCTGAGGCATCTGGCCGGCCATGGACTCCTGGTGAAGGGGATAGAACTGCCCAGACGCAGCTGCAGTAGCCATCGCGGCAGCCTGCGTCGGCGAGATGCCGTAGCCCTGAGCCATGGGCGCGGGGACACCATAGCCCTGGGAAAAGTTCATTTGTTGGTGAACAGCTCCGGGTCCATTCTGTGCTTGTTGGTAATGAGGTTGCGACGGAACAATGGGAGAGGATTGGTGGGTTGAGTGAGGTTGGATGGGTGCCTGAGCGTTAGTAGGCGAGGCCATCGACCCAACAGGAGGACCGGCGTTTGGTGGCCCGGTTTGATAAGGACCGGGGATGTGAGTGGGAGCATGTGGATGTTGCCCATGAGCTTGTTGATATTGAGGAGGATATTCCATACTGGCGAGTTGTGATAAGTGGATCTTGTCACACTACAGGGCGCGGCGCCGATTCAGTGGATCGATCTGAAAGTGGCGACTTTATATGGAGATCACCAATCAGACCCAAAGGATTGCTTTGGGATGGTAGGTCAAATATGTCAAAAGTTGACAGCGACCTTTGTTTGGTAGATGTAATAAAGCGATATCGCAGAGCGCGCGCAATGAGGGACAAGAGTCACCACAAGTGCTGGGGTAGGTGATTGATGATTCGACAAATAGTCTGCAGGATCGGGGGGTCGCGTCAGCAGAGCGCATCGCCGAGCGGTCACTGGATTGGCGGGTGGGGGTATGGGGAACCAAAAGAACACAACTGGGACCAGGCACGTACCTTAACTTACAGGCGCGTTCCGATATTGCTCTGTGTTTCGTCAATAGAAACTCTCGGGTCGACCTCTTATGTCGAGAGTAATCTCGAATGGCTTGCGGGGGGTTTTGGTTTTGTGCAAAGTTGTTTACACCCACAGCCGGGTGTAACGTGGTTGGGCTGTGATGCAGCGGTGCCGGGGTGCCTCAACTAGAGGTCGGTTTGATGCGTTGTCAAGTCAGAGCAGACCTGATGATGGCAGATGTGGAGACTACGCAGTATATTTGAAGCACGGTCGACAGGATACTTCACTCATGCAATTCCGAGACCTTGCTCTGCCACGTCCAGCGTAGAATTCGGGCGGTGCTAACAGCCTCGACTTGCGACAGCTAACGCCTGGGCGTTGATGTCAGAATGCGCCTCACTAAGTCTCCACGCACCAACACTATGGGCCAGTATTAGCATTTTTAACCTTTTATCCAATCATCGCAATGAAGCAACGACCAATGCGCTGTCAATACAGAGGGTTCAAGTGGAGGGGGTTTGGGAATCCGGGGCGGGTTAGACCGGTCAGGGTTGAGAGGGGAGAATGTATGCGTTGGCAAGTCGGGAGTTGAGCTGCAGCTGGAAACGTACCTTGTCGATCGAATTCTGCAGAGCAGACACAAAGTGAAGATTGGAGTAGTTAAAACGGGCCAAAGCCAAGGAAATCGGGTTGCGCGACTCTATGTCATATGTTAGATGCAACTGGATACCCACGAGGAAGATGTAAATAGGACGCGTGCAGATTGGGCGAAAAGAAACATGAAACGCAATCGCGCGCATAGGTAAAAATCAGAAGAGCCAATGAGAGAAGGAATAGCAGGGATAGGTCAAAGTGAAAATGAGTGTGTTTTGGTTTAGCACGCGTTGTTTTGCCACGAGATAAGCAAAAGCGCGCGCAACGTGGGATTGGAGCTTAGCGATTACCTTAATAGGCACGGCAGAAATAGAAAGGATAATCACTGGGTATAAGGTGACTTTCCAATCCCAGGCAATCAAGGGATCCCAGGGTAGAAGATGATTTGACCAGAGGGAAGAGAGGGGGGAGATGGGAGTGCCAACGAGAGAGAAGGCGGTGGTCCTGTGGGAGCCACTGATGTCAAGCCGGGCAGTTCCGCCCAAAGTATACAAGTCCCGGCAATAAGAACAGTAAGGCAGTATAGGCAGTAAATAGGCAGTACAGGAGGTATATTAGGGATACAATTGTAGTTCAAATGGTGTAAAAAAAAAGAGAATAAAACAGGAATACAAAAGTGAATTGTGACATGTGTTTACCCAGGGAGAACGATCAAAGATGAAAGATCAAACAAAGAAAAGCAGAAAAAAGAAAAAAAGAAGCATACAATTGCAGTACTAGAGTACAGTATCAAGCAAATTGTATATAACACTTACCCCAGTTATAGTATCGAGACCAATAGAGACGGAATGACCTTATGCAAGGCAGGGTTTCACCAATAATGATGTAAAAAGGGGGGAGATGATACTGTGCGATTGGAGGATGAACTGGAGAGGGCGGGCAACCAACGAGAAGAGGCAGAGGGAAGAAAGGCGAGGAAAAAGGGCGGATGGGGCAGTTTTGTAGGCGATTGACTGGCTGCCGACTGAGCGACCGCCTTACTCCCCGCTGCTGAGGCCGCCTTTTCTGCGATATTACACTAGATTACAGCTCAATACACATCATTACTGGTTCATCTACCTCTATATCCGCCCAAATGGCCCCCAATGGTATTGATATGACAATACCAGTAATAAAACAAATCCGGCAGTCCCGAGCTCTCGTCATGTGCGACCCGAGACTATGACGCATGGCCTAGACGAGTATACCTTCCTATGTGTTTTCTTCTTTGCAATCTTTTGCTTAATTGACTTAATTTGGTTAATATAGCCATCTACTATATTCATAGATAACCATTTACTCACATTATCCCTTCTACATCCTACTATACTACCCTCAACCCCCAAACCCGACCATTGAATCATACATACTCCGTACACTTTCAGCTGCATCTGCATGTCTGCCCACGCTATCACTCGCCTCATTTTAATAATCGCCTCCTTTCTTTTTTGGCCCTTTTTTTCGTCAGCTTGCTTTCCGCTGATTATCACTTCTAATACCCAAAAAGAATGTTTCGCGAGTTCACTTTGCTTTTTCCTACTCTCCGTGGATACCGCGTAGCTCGGCCGTGTGCCCTATTGGGGAAGTCTCCACCTAATCTCCCATTCCATCCGTGGCCCTTGCTTCAAAGCTCGTGCACGATGTACTCCGGAAAAAAAAAGAGCTTCACAGATGACAGGATTTATTCTAGTACAGCCTGTCATTCTCGGCACTTACGGTCTTCACGGGAGTGTGATGAGATCTCTTAGGTGGCGGCAATGGAATCATCTCCCCGGGCGGCAACATTGTAATTCAGGCGGGAGTGACGACGTTATTTGATACATAAGCCCGTCCATCTGGCGCGAGTTGGGAGGCCTGAGTATTTCATTACAACATATGTAGATATTCAATGAAAAACACCAGGTCTCCCTCTCTAGGTACTCGTACTCGCTTGGCGCATTCAAGTGTTTGTCCAGCCAAGGTCATGACGCAATCTAATTAACCCAAGTTCGTATCGACAAAATAGGTACATCTGCAATCTACTCCGTACGGAGACCGTTATTATCATTATAGTGGGCTGTTACTATTATTGAACATCCGAACTGGCGGTCGAAACAATTCTGCTCACCGTAGATTTACCTCCGACTCAAACATCCCCACCTCGTGTTGCTGCTTCGGTTATATTTTCCCATGAATCGCCTCGAGTTCAGTTACCAAACAATTCAGACGATAGAATGTTATAGTGTCATATATATCTTCTCCAGTCCCAGTTCAATCCCCACGTGCATTCTAGTCAACTTTAGTAGCTTCCCATGGGCCATTCAGCGCAGGCGATAATCAGGCGATAATCCTGATTCGCAGAGATGGATGGGTCCGATCTCCGGATCATGAAACATCCCACGTGTGAGAAGCTTGACCGCTTGACTACGGAGCCCCTTCAAGTTTTTATTTATGTACAATATAGACCTCGGTTCTACATGGGTAAAATATGTTCATGTACTCCGTATTATTGATAAATTCCCATTTGGTCTCTTTTTTTCTGTCTGATTTCGACCGATATTCGTGGCGTTGGTGCCGTAGCAACCTGCATTCCTCGAAAATATATATAGTAGTGGTCTCCAATAACAACCATTGAAACAAAAAATTACCTTCTAAATTCACAAATTTTGTGCAGTAAGATGTCAGCTATTCTCCATTAAATAGAAGGCTAGCCACAGGAAATTTTAGAGAATCCTTTTTGCACAGAGGGAGACAGTATAGTTACTTAATATTGTGAGACTTGACCTTATCTTACTTAAGTGGGCAGATTATTTCGTACAATATGCGCCAGTTCCGCGTAAATACTAGACGGGGCATGATGACCACTCAATGCCAAAACAAGAGCAGCAGCTGTTCGCTTACTGACACGCGATAAATCATAGAGTACCAACGCGCTTACGATGTATACCAGCCATGCCGACCACAGCAATAATATTGAGCTAGTCGCTACGCCAAAAAGCAAAAACTGGTCTGCCCAAATGTTATCAAAACGCCAAAGGTCGCCTACGCGCACGCACTCCATACCTGTTTGTCCTTTTATCCAGCAAAGTGTTCAACTCCTGTGACCATAGTATCACTTCGAGACCTTGGCCCCATCCTCCATCATATATACCTCCTGAACCACTGGCTTCCTGAGCAGCCTCAGGGACTCCAAGATACTGCGGATCTTTTCCACCAAGGAGCCTGCAAGGTTTCTGTCAGCAATAATGGTTAAAAAACAACTTGGGAGGCTGGCTCATACGTGGACGGGTTGCGTGGTATAGATTAAGCCAGTTTTCTGTATCCTGAGTTTTGCAAGCATTAGGCTGAGGTAGTCTCGGATGTCTAAATAGACAGCTATTGTTAGTAAGCTCTATGGAAAAGAGTAGTTTATATAGTTACCTGCGACGGCCATAGGTCACAGCCAATATCATCAACGCGATGGTCAGAGGGATTCCTAACCCACAAGAAAGGCCAATAGCTAGGCCCTGGTTGACTGCCATTTTTGGGATTTGTGAAAAGTTTTAGTAAATTTGGGATGGAAGTATTGTTTCGGATACTTCGATTTGACTCGGTTTAGAGCGATAACTGTGAGTAGTTTTGGTACGACCGAGACGAAAGAATAGTATATGGGATCAAGTTGAGAAGAAAAAAGAAGAATCGATGATATCACATTTAGAAAATATAGAGACACAAAGCCGCGTCCGAAACGGGATACAACCTTGGAAGGTTTTGTCCCTGAACTTAGTTAGAACGATAAGGGCACAAACAGGCCAAGGATCCAAGGTTATGTACGTAGTACACAGATCGTGCAATTATTTCCATCGAAAATTGAAAGGCGCAAAGGTAAAAGACAGGATATATTGAAGTTGGGAGCAGAGTACTTTTAGGCAAGAAGCAATTAGTTATTAACTCACTGGATCTAGTTAACTAATAGATCTAGCTAGATACCTAAGCAACGAAGCAGAAGGTCATCCACCCCAAGCTTTATCATGTGTCCCCATGTCCTTGCACTTATTGATATCTTACATTCACTGAGCCAAATATCCATCATGTGCGGTGATAGTATCACTTTGTGGGTGTGTTGCTCATGACATAGACTTCCGGGACAACGGGTTTCTTTTGGAAATTCTCGGTGAAGGTTTCTGATCAAAAGTTCGTTAGTCAGAACATAACCATAGGTAACTTGAATTCGCGGAGAACTTACTCTGCCGTGTTGGCTTGTGTATTTTGGTATGGTTTCCAGCTTCCTCGTTATTCATTTGTTGTGGTTTATATGGATATCTAATAGAATATAGCGTGTTAGTCGTCTCTCTTAGGCGAAATCCCGTGGAAATCATACCTGCGATGAATCCACATGACACACAGGAAAACAATAGCTATGGTTAGAGGAATGCCGAGACCAAGAGATAGTCCAATAGCAAGACCCCGGTTGACAGCTGGTGGACTGTCATTGAGACCATTGTCAATCTTTGTAGAAAGGGCCTGGTACTTTGCGTTCATAGTATTAACTTCCGGGCCGAGGACATCCTGAAACTTGGTGGGTAGAGTTTCAATTTCTGCTTTCCAGTGACTGATCTCTGCAATATTCTGATCGATCTTCGTAGAAAGATCGGCTATATTTTCGCGCAGGTGACCGTTTTCTGCAGCAACATCATCAACTTTTTTGGAAAGAGATTGGACGTCTGCGCTCAATCCTTCGTTTGGTGCATTGTTGCCTTGGTTTGTTCTCGTATTAATAGCTTGGATTTCATCGTCCAATCTATCGCACCATGACCACAGTTTGGAAATTCCCGTAGCTAGGCTCTCGAGAGTCGCGTCAACGTCATATTTGGAGAACATACCACCCATCTTGGAGTGAAATGATCGATGTGGGACTTAACAGTTGGTGCGAAATTATCTTGACAAGAGGTAAGGAAGGGCGAAACCATCCATTACATCTATGGATGTCATAGAAGAAAACTTAGAAGGCTGCATCTAAATATCCATGGATGCTCCGGACCTCTTCATAACTCTATTCTGGCCCACGTCGATGTAATCATGAGCCAAAGAAGCATGGGGTAGTAGATATGCGGCACGTAGCCATAACACCCAAGAAGTAGCGATATATCTACAAGCCCCTTCAAGGACATGCTCTAGTTATGCATAGAAAAGGTCTCTGCACGATTTATGCTTGACTACTTTCTTATACATAAAATATGTCTAAAAAGAACCCCCAAAAAAATGTCGACGTCTCCTTACATATAACGTCCACAATATCGTCTCGGGGTAAAGAAATCAGATCATTCAAGTCCCACATCCTCAAGGACAGAGGCCCCTTGCAGTCCACGGGTAGCGGTGGAGCGCTTACTCAGCATCACCCCCCCGGACCAAAGTGGCTTTTCCGCATCGTTGTTGACTCGAGACCACAATCGCATTTTGTTTTGCTTGGTGTCTCGAGAAAACAGACACTGTGGCTGGTTTTCCTCGGTGGCTAATTCCCAAAGTTGCAAGATCCAGGCTCCCCGCACATCAGCAAACCTCCCCCACAAAAAAAAAACATCACAGACGCGCAACATCAACATTGGACCGATACATGACGTCTTTGTTGACACCCACGGTTTCGAATCTCACTACGCACCACTCCCAAACCATTACAAGCGATCCAGCTACACTTAACTCCGCGCTCATTCCCCTGCGACCGATCTTCGAGCGGCGCTCCTCGCGGAGTTCGCGCACCGGTGTACCCCTGTCACCACTTGCATCCCACCTCCGGACTCCGGCTTCCATACACCTTCATTGTTGACGAACATCTCCCGTGCATGGGTTAGAGAGCAAAGATGGCTCCAGGCGGCGGTGGAAATATTAAGGTGGTGGTGCGAGTGCGCCCTTTCAATAGTCGAGGTGAGTAGATGTTGAGGGAGGGGGTCTCCCTTGGACCTTAAGCTAACCAAGTCTGTTTCTATACAGAGATCGAGCGAGGCGCAAAATGTATTGTGTCGATGAAAGGCTCGCAGACCGTGCTCACTCCTCCACCCGGCGCAGAGGACAAATCGCGGAAGGGTGGGAAGGGCGCTGTTGAAGGGAACAAGGTCTTCGCCTTTGACCGATCATATTGGTCCTTCGATAAGAAATCCTCAAACTTCGCCGATCAAAATGACCTGTTCGACGATCTGGGTTCTCCGCTTCTGGATAATGCCTTTGGGGGTTACAACAATTGTATCTTCGCCTATGGCCAGACCGGTTCGGGAAAATCATACTCCATGATGGGTTATGGCAAAGAATACGGTGTGATTCCACGGATTTGCCAATCGATGTTCGAGCGCATAACCGCGATCCAGGCGGACAAGTTATTGAATTGCACCGTCGAGGTGTCATACCTCGAAATCTACAACGAGCGGGTACGCGATTTGCTCAACCCGTCAAACAAAGGCAACCTGAAAGTCCGTGAGCATCCGTCAACGGGTCCTTATGTCGAGGATCTGGCCAAACTTGTCGTCAGCTCTTTCGAAGAAATCGAGAACCTGATGGACGAGGGTAACAAAGCCCGAACTGTTGCCGCGACCAACATGAACGAAACCTCAAGTCGATCACACGCCGTTTTCACTTTGACTCTGACGCAAAAGAGACACGACAAAGAGACCTCGATGGATACCGAGAAGGTGTCGAAAATCAGTTTAGTTGATTTGGCTGGTTCAGAAAGAGCCAACTCGACTGGAGCCACCGGCGCGCGATTGAAGGAGGGTGCGGAGATCAATCGCTCATTGTCAACACTTGGTCGTGTCATTGCTGCACTTGCTGATGTCTCTGCTGGCAAGACCGTTGCGGGCAAGAAGAAGAATGCATCCATGGTACCATATCGTGATTCAATCCTAACATGGTTGCTGAAGGATTCTCTGGGTGGAAATTCCATGACCTCCATGATTGCAGCAATTTCTCCTGCAGATATCAACTTTGACGAAACTCTTGGTACTCTGCGATACGCCGACTCGGCGAAACGAATCAAGAACCATGCTGTTGTGAACGAAGATCCGAATGCACGCATGATTCGCGAACTCAAGGAGGAACTGGCACAGCTCCGATCAAAACTTGGAGGGGGAGGAGCACCGGGAGGAGCACCTGGTGCCATAGGAGGTGGTCTTCCTCAGGAGTACTATCCCCCAGATACACCGTTGGAGAAACAGATGGTCTCCATCCAACAGCCGGATGGAAGTGTCACTCAGGTCAGCAAGGCAGAGATTGTAGAACAACTCAATCAGAGTGAGAAGCTCTACAAAGATCTTAACCAGACTTGGGAAGAGAAGCTGCAGAATACAGAACTTATCCACAAAGAGCGTGAAGCAGCTTTGGAGGAGTTGGGAATCAATATTGAAAAGGGCTTCATTGGAATGAGCACACCAAAGAAAATGCCCCATTTGGTCAACCTCAGCGACGATCCCCTTCTTGCGGAATGTTTGGTCTACAATATCAAACCTGGCACCACCACGGTTGGTCATATGGATCAAGGTCAAACCGTGGAGATCCGGTTGAATGGATCCAAGATCCTCGAGAAGCACTGCACGTTCGAGAATGCGGATAACGTTGTGACAATTGTACCCGCCGAAGGTGCCGCTATCATGGTGAACGGCATGCGGGTTCACAAGCCCACACGACTCAAGAGTGGTTTCCGAATCATCCTCGGCGATTTTCATATTTTCCGTTTCAACCACCCTCAAGAGGCTAGGGCCGAACGGGTCGAGCAGAGCTTACTCCGCCATTCAGTCACTACAAGCCAGCTTGGATCGCCGGCGCCAAACAAAACCCATGATCGAAGTCTGAGCAAGACAGGATCTGACTTGGATGGCGATTCATCCAGGGCGGATTCACCCATGCCTTCACAGCGTAGCCGCGAGTCAGACTGGTTCTTAGCACGTAGAGAAGCTGTCAATGCTATGGTTGGACCTGACCAGATCTCTAATTTGCCTGATGATGAACTTGACACACTGTTGGAGGATGTGCAAAAGGTTCGAGCTGGACGGCGTGGACTCCCAGAAGAGGAAGATTCCGATTCCATCAGCTCCTTCCCGATTCGGGACAAGTACATGTCCAACGGGACCCTCGACAACTTTTCTTTAGACACCGCTATAACCATGCCGAGCACGCCCCGGCAGAATGACGACGATGACACCAATGGTGTTGCATCACTCAACCAGGCTCGTCAAGATATGCAGCGCCAGCTGGATCGCCGCAAGGAAGAGTTCCAAGAAAAACTCAAGTCTGTGGGGGCTTCGTCTGATCCAGACTCACCGGAGCTACGCACGGAGAAGGAGCGTATGGAGTACGCCCTACGGACAGCCAAGGAGGAATTCGAAGAGCAACTGCGCAAACAAAAGGAGACCTTTGAAACCCACATCCGAGATATGGGTAAACCAGTTCCTCAAATTTTTGAAAATGGCTTCGCCAAGTTGGACGAACGTGAACTCGAGATCGCACGCTCAGTGTACAGGCACTGGTCTCAGCGAAATTACGTCCGAATGGCCGAGAAGATTTTGCAACATGCCTCCCTTCTGAAAGAGGCACAGATCATGAGCCATATTATGGACAAGCATGTGGTCTTCCAGTTTGCCATTGTCGACCATGGTCATAACATGGAATCGTCTTATGATCTGGTGTTGAACGGAATTTCCGGCGATGAAGACATCCTGCTTGATGAGGCCAAGAAGCCTTGTGTGGGTGTCCGAGTCATTGACTTCAAGCAGTGCGTGATTCACTTGTGGTCAATTGAAAAGCTCCAGCGCCGCGTCCAAGCCATGCGGCAATTGCACCAATACATCGACCGTCCCGACTACATCCAACACTTCAAGCTCGACAATCCATTCTCTGAACCTTGCTCGCCCCAGTATTCTCTTATCGGTGATGCCGATATCCCGTTAACGGCTGTTTTTGAAACCCGTGTGCAAGACTTTTCCGTTGAGATAACCTCGCCCTATACTCAAAGTGTCATCGGAATCGTTCGTCTCTCGCTCGAACCATCCTCCGCGCAGGCGCCCTCTTCAACTTTGAAATTTAACGTTGTCATGCGGGACATGATCGGGTTCGCGGAGTGGGAAGGGTCTGATGTACACGCGCAGTTATTTGTTCCAGGTATCTCAGAGGAAGGAGGCGCAACTACAACTCAAATGATCAAAGGATTTGAGGACGGCCCGGTTCGCTTTGAAAGTGTGCACAGCATGAGCTTGCCGCTGTCAAGTCCACGGACAGCCGCATTGAAGGTCTGTGTTTATGCTGGTGTGACATCGGTTCATCTCGACAAACTTCTTAGTTGGGATGATATGCGTGACTCAGCGGAGCCTTCACCGCAGAAGCGAACTGCTCCTCGAATCGCGGAATCGGAATATTACTCAGAAGGACGTCATGATGTCTTTGCGAGAATTCAAATACTCGAAATGGCAGAATCTGGTGAATACCTCCCCGTGGAGGTTGTTCAGAGCAGCAGCCTCGATGCCGGGACATCCCAGCTTCATCAAGGATTGCAGCGCCGCATCTCGGTAAACATCACGTACAGCTCGACGGAAACTCTTCCATGGGATGATATTAACAACATCCGGGTTGGTTCTGTCCGCCTCCTTGATCCTTGGGGCAAGATCCCAGATCAGGACTTCCAGACTCCGGACGTCCCCTTGAAGTTTGTTCAAGAACCAACGGTCAGGGAGAACGCCGACGGAACCTCTCATGTCACAATTGTGGGACAATGGGATTCAAGTTTACATGGATCTTTGTTGCTTGACCGAGTTACGGCAGAGAAGTACCGGGTTCAAGTGACCGTCCGTTGGGACCTTGTGTCCAGTCGCTTGCAGAACCCGGTTGTTTTCGAGGCAGACCAGACAATTCAGATCCAGGGTCGTACCTATGTCCGCCAACAGTCGATGTTCAAGCAATTCTGGAACTCGATTCGTGTTGTGCACTCAACAACTCGCATGTACTCGTTGGTTATTCGGCCCATTTCAGCCAAGCGTGCTGCTGATCTGTGGCGCATGAACACACAAAATGACTATGTGAAAGGCGAGGAACTCTTAAACACTTGGGCCCCTCGAAAAGTTTCTCTGGTACGAGACTACATTGCCAACCGCAAGCGCCGGCAGCGTGTGGCAGAGCTTCATGCTGCCCGAGGCGCTCTGAGCGCGGGCTGTCTTATTCCATCGCTGGCTCGTAGTGGAAGGTCAACTCCAATGCGGGGCGCAGATCTCAATGAGCGCAAATCCAAGCTTCTAAGGAAGTACCTTGACCTGTGGTCGCTCAAGCAGGACCCAACAGAGGCGATCCTCATCCGGAGTAATACCGAACCCCCTTCGGACGGAGCGGCGCACATTAGAAATACGGATGCCAACGGCCTCTCCGACAAACTATCCCTCAAACCTCGCTTCACAGCCACCATCCAAACTCTTCCCAAAGCCCCCGACGCCTTAAAAACGGGGTACGTGCTTACGCCCGATGATACCAACAACGTGTGGGTACGTCGTTTCCTGGAGCTCCGCCGGCCGTACCTCCACATTTACTCGGTCCCAGAGGGAGACGAGATCAATGCCATCAACCTCCGCAATGCGCGTGTCGACCATGCGCCGGACTTCGCCAGACTGCTAGAGGGCTCAGGAGCTGGAGCCGACCGTTCGATGTCCGCCAAGGGACGACCGAATGTGTTTGCCGTCTACGGGACCCAGAACACTTTCCTCTTTGCCACTCGCACCGAGGCACAAAAGGTGGAATGGATCCTGAAGATAGACGAGAGCTATTTCAACAGCAACAGCCCCAGACCCCCCACCAATGGCGACTAATAATTCCTATTGGAATTTCCCACTAGTCGTGCGCGGACATGCCTGTGGACAAGCTTCAGCTTTGGGGCTTCGCTTCATTTCTTATGATATTACGGGTCTAAGTCTACATTTACCTTCTACTTTATTCTTTCGTTTTCCCATTTGCTTTCATGACCCGTTGAGATACCCCTTGAATATATCGACTCGCTGTGGCAATTTCCCTTTTATGTACATAATACATCCGATATAGTTGGGACTATAGATTCGACTGTGCACAGTTTCTTTCAGTTTAGTAACTTTGATGCAGCTTGGTCTATATTTCTACCTGATAGATTAAAGATTCTGTAGTTAAACGATGTAGATAAATCCATCCAGCTGTAGAGCCAACTGATCTCTCTGTAATGGCCGACTATAATTAGCATTCATATTCAAACATCATCGTCTAGCCCTGCGCGCATCTGCGTTGCCGTGGAAACAATCAGAGCTAACACCAGTGACATCAACCCACGAAATACCAGGTCTTCCACCCTTCTAGGCTGAGACCTCGGACGGAAATTTAAATCGAGCCTTAAAACACTCTCGAGGGCAAAACTGGAATTGTTCCAGACAGAATGATCACTCAACGCCCTTCATTCCGCTACCTGGCCACCGGCGCCGTGGTATCTCTGTTTATCCTCGCATTCCTTGTTCTCGGCACTGGTTCACCCTCGCTCTCATCACAATTTAATATAAAGACAAAATCACAGCAATATTGTGCCCCGCCGGTGAACTCTTCCGCTGGTTGGGAATTTGTCGTTGAGCGCGATGGAAACAACCACGGTCTCTCCGAGGACCAATGTCGCATTGCTTTCCCAAAACTATTTGTTGAGATTGACAAGTCCTCTACACTGAGAGAAAATAAGCTTGTTTCCTACAAGGAACTCGATTCCAGAACAGTGGATGATGGCATGGTGCGGGGAATTATTGATCGAGGACAGGTGAGTGAAACATTCGTGGTGGACTCGAAAAACACCTAATTCTAACATATTACATTCAGTTATATATTGTCGATTACGCCCCAATGCCCGTCACAGCATCTCGAGCAAGCGCAACCCTAAACTCCCTCCACCGCGCCCTAACATCATTCCCAGACCGCCACCTCCTCCCCAGCATCGAGTTCATCTTCACCACAGAAGACTTCGCAGAAGACACAACAGCCCCAAGTCCCATCTGGGCCTACTCAAAACGCGACTCGGACACTTCAGTCTGGCTAATGCCCGATTTCGGATACTGGGCCTGGCCAGAGGTGCAGATCGGACCGTATCACGAAGTCCGACGTCGCATTGCCGCGATCGATGACGGCGAAACTGCCGCAGACGGTACATACATGCCTGGTCTGAACTTCCAGGAGAAGAAAAAGCAGCTCGTGTGGCGCGGTAGTCTGGCGACGAACCCGCCTGTCCGGAGTAAGCTACTCAAGTCTGCATCGGGTAGTAGTTGGGCTAGCGTGCGGGTCATTGATTGGGATGATCAGAATGATATCAGATTCAATCTTCTACCCATTGAAGACCATTGTCGGTATATGTTCCTCGCGCATACGGAGGGCAGGAGCTTCTCTGGTCGTGGGAAGTATCTTCTCAACTGTCGTTCGGTTGTTATCTCCCATGCGCTTGAATGGCGTGAGGCTCACCACGCCGCGCTTATCTCCACTGGGCCTGATGCGAACTATATTGAGGTTGATCGGGATTGGTCGGATCTATCGCGGAAGATCGATTATTTGATTGATAACCCCGAGATTGCCGAGCGCATTGCGAATAATGCGGTGCGCACTTTCCGGGACAGGTATCTTACTCCTGCGGCGGAGTCGTGTTATTGGCGTCAGTTGATAAGACAGTACTCTGCAGCTTGTGATTTCGAGCCCGTCTTGTTCTCGACGGGTCGGGATGGGAAGACACTGTCGAGGGGTGTTCCATATGATACTTGGTTGCTTATGCATTGATGAGGTCTGAATCAGGTGCCATGTTATGATTGTGATTTTATTGCATATTGGTGTTTCTTTTTGCGATATTCCCGGTTGGCGTTTAAGAGTGATGAAGCCTGATATTTTCCCCCATGTACATGAAATATGGATTGACTGTTTATGATTGACCACAATGCACATTTTATTCTATGAAACAACTGACGTTTCTTTGTATTCATATATAGTCTATTTTAAACAGAAGGATTCAGGGCTAAATATACATCCACACTTCGCAACGCAGTCGTCAAATCAGGATGGAAAAACGGCCGACCCGCATTGTCCGGCGTCGATGATACAGACATTTCCATACCCTTCTCAGTATCCGAGGAAGATCCTTCAGAACCTGGCTCTCCACCCTTTTCATTCGCACCCTCCTGAGGTAACGGCCAAGAACCAAAGCCCGCCGCACTTAGCGCACGCTTCGTCCATCGATTCTTAATACAGGCAAAATGCCACTGCACAACAACAGGCGTCGACCGACGATCCAGTTGCGTGCGTGTATCCATCAAATTCTGGATACAGGTCACGTCGACATTATTGACAGCCGAGAAGTCAAGAATGACAGCTTGCAGAATCGGCAGATGGGAATCATCTGCACTGGAAGAGACCGGCTCATTCCAGGGGCGATCGCCCTTTTTCGTGTATATCTCCGCGTTCGTCCCACGGGTATGCTTGTAGATTGTTTGGACGAGGTCATCGAAGTAGTGGCTTGCGTTGGGGTAGTTGAAGCCCTCGGCGAAACGGTAGACGAAGACGCCTGGACGGGGTCTCTCGATTTTGAGGTTTGGGTCGGCTTTTGGTTCGTCCATGGGTAGGTAGAGAGGGATTTGGTTGTTTTCGTCGTTTATCCAGGTTTGGCCGAGGAATTGGCCTGGGGCTTTTGCGTGGCGGAATAATAGGACGGCTACGGAGATGCAGACGGTTGCGTAGATGCTGTTTGGGACTGTGCTGAACAATGCGACAATCAGGCCCACTGCGAAGATGACCGCGTCGAGGGGTGAGATGAGCCAGAATTGGTAGATGGTGTTGGGTGGGACGATCAGGTCTCCGACTGCGTGGATGATGACGGCTGATAGGGTTGCTTTGGGGATGTAGTAGAGGCCGGAGGTCAAGGTGTACATGGCGATCAGGACGACGATGGCGGTGATGATACCGGTGAAGGGGGAGCGTGCCCCGGACTTGGATTGAATGGCCGAGCGAGAGAAAGCACCTGTCGCTGGGAAGGCACCGAGGAAGGGACCGAGGATGTTGGTGATGCCAATGGCGATAAGCTCTTGTGAGGGATCAATCGTGTAGTTGTTAACACGGCCGAATGTTTTTGAGACTGCAATGTGCTCGATGAGGAGACAGATCACGCAGGCGGGTAATTGGGAGACGATGAGCTTGATTACACTGCCTCTGAGTACAGGGACACCCGCTTTGTCGAAACCCTTTGGCACGTTTCCAACCAAAGCAAAGGCGGGATTGTCGCGGCGATGTTGGTTCACGCCAAGACTGATAAGGGCGTAAAGAGCGATGATGAGCACTGTCCGCAAGGCGCCAAGGAAGAAGAAGAGCTTGGCAAAGCGTGGCTTCTTGGCTGCACTATAGTTGAAGCCTGATCGGAGGCCGTATAAAGCGAACAGCGCGGTAAGGCCCATGGCAGCATCGTATCCTTGCGCGGTGGGAAGATACCTCAGCGTGTCGATGATTATTCGGTAGGTTGGAGTGCTCGTTTCAAAGTCCCCTGTCTGACCCAGCAGTCCCTTGACTTGTCCCGTGCAGATACTTAAAGCAGAACCGACCATGAAGGCTGTAATTGCAGGAACCGGAATAAAGTCGATGATGAAACCTAGCCGTGCGAAGCCCATGAATGCAATGATGCATCCGCAAAGCATGGCGACTGATAGGGCGATTTCCGGGCCTCCAATATCGGGGTGGTCTTTTTGAATATCGGTGATAATGCCGCCGAGAACTGTTGATATGGTAGCTACAGGCTGCCCAGTTGATTAGCCCATGCAAACACCGGATGAAACACTACCTGGGTAGCTTACCCCAATCGTGATATCTTTGGATGTTGCAAAAAACCAGTAGATAACAACACCAATGAAAGAAGTATACAGTCCATATTGCACCGGAAGATTTGCTAGTTTGGCGTATCCCATACTCTGGGGAACCACAACAGCTCCAACCGTTATTCCTAGGACAGTCAAGTTAGCAGGAGCTGGGACTCGAGTTCATGAAGGCACCTACCTGCAACCAAATCTCCCAGAAACCATTGAAGGTTATAGTGTTGGATCCAATTTAAGAAGGGCAACAGCCTCACGAAGTATTGTCCGGCCTGCTGTCTGGAGGGAATGCCATCGCTTAACCATTCCCGAACAGTCGGATCTGTGTCGTGAGGGAGGGCCGTTTTATTGTGTTGATTGGGAGGATCTTGCAAGCCAAGCACCTTCTTGACAAGGGCCGACTTCATGTTGATAGACGCAAAAATATCAAGCAAAATGGCAAAAAAGGTAAAACCCTCTTGGTACAGCAGAAATCACTATCGGCACACTGGTCTAATCCCTTTAGGGTTAACATTCCTTGACATCCACTTTTCAATACAGGTGCCATTTATCTCAGTATATATTAAAATGACGTAGCCTACTTCCACACTTCCAGCTGTAGCTACATGGTTCTTTTCTGAGAATCCCCTTATGTTAATGCATTTTATAGGCAATAGTCAACTAACCTGTATAGAGTCAAATCATGAGGGTTGACCGAGCACTGTGTTATTTACTGTGGTGGACTGATAAATGGCACTTGTATTGAAAAGTAGATGCCAAGGAACACTATCCCCAAAGAGGTTAGCCCGCCGTGCCAATAGTGAAATCACGCGTGCTAACAATAGCCTTTACCAGAACCGGTGGTTAACAGCCACGAGACAAGACTTGGCTAAGCTTATTTTGTATGCTAAGAAGGAAAATATATATCCGATTGATTTTTCAGCCAATCTAGGCAAATCAGCTGCAAGGTTGCACCAATTCAATGTCGTGCAGCTTGACATGCAGAGTGGAATGTGGTTAGATCATCTTGTTGGGGTAACCGAGGACTGCTCGCGTGACCATTAGTATGTTTTGGGAAGCGGAAGCCCACAAATGATGCCAAGCACTCGCTAGTCCAGGGGAGGGAATTGGCACGGTGGAGCCGTATCATTGAGACAAAGGTGTCGACAAGGGGCGTATTGCAGCATAGCCCCTTGCACTGGGCTCAAATACTACTTGCCAGGCTCACGAGATATTGTACTTAACGAGACATTGAAAAGTCAGGACACCTGTATCTGCCCAGGTGGGATAGATATGCATGACATAACATTCCGAGAATTGTGCTTTGCCAAGCATCGATCCCGAGCCTCACGTGACCGACACGTGCTCAGATTCTTGGCACGTGCTCTTCTGGCTTCGGGATTACGGGCCGTCTTTGAGCATTGCCACTAACAAGAGTGTTGGAACAGATCAGTGCGAAGAAAAAAAGGCTAATAAATTGATCAATGCTATAAGCAGATCGAAAATGCCAGGCAGAAAAACGGACAATCTTCAACGCCGCTAGCGGATTGCATTTAGAGACGACAGTGGGCTATTTTATCGAAGCACCCTCGATCACGAAATGTGTTGCTGCATAAATGCCGTTCAAATATCAGACCGTGGCCTACCTTCCCTACCTGCTACATGCCTACATACACCATCTCCTCAGGAAGATACCCACTTGCCAAGATTTGGTAGAGATAAACATCTGCTGATCCATGGATGGATCGGCCATCTTGGCACAATCACTGACTCTATCTATATCAACCTCTTTGATGACCGAAATTGTCCGGAAAAATAGTCATATAGCCTTTGTTTGCCGGCCTTTAACTGGGTTTAGCCAGGGCTGAGCCAAGCTACACCCATTACTCCGTATAGCCGTGATGAATTTCCCCGCATTTGCTTCTGTGCCTGTGGCTGGATTCTTCAACGTTCTTGTTTTCACTTGGCGACGAAGTTTAGCCGCTTCAAGAGTCCAGGCCTAAGCCCCCTTAACTTAAATCACTGATAAATTGGATTTTAGGCTGGTTGAATTGTAGAGGGGTTTAGTCGAGGATGTGATGGACTCTGCCGCTAAGACTTGATAGGAAACGGATCGTGGTCCGTGTACAGACTATGGCTAGTGCAATTGGGAGTGGTGAGTATGTATGGGATAAATGGGTCGCTGGGTAAATTGAAATCTAAGACATCCGGCAGATGAAACTTTTCAGAAACACCCGTTGACGCCCCACATCCTCCTATCAATATAAAAGGAAGGCCTTCTCCTGAAGAAACCCCCTGCCACAAAACAATCCATTCCAATCTATTCCATTTCCTCAATTACCAAAGGCATCTGATCCTTCATCATGGTCTCTTTCTCAAGCCTCTTTGTGGCTGCCTGTGCCGCTGTAACTGCCTTTGCGCTTCCCAGCGAGGTGGAAAAGCGCGCGATCACCACGAGCCAGCAAGGAACTAGCAACGGCTACTTCTATTCTTTCTGGACCAACGGAGGAGGCAGTGTTTCCTACAACAACGGTGCTGCGGGTCAATACAGCGTCGACTGGACCAACTGCGGATCTTTCACCTCTGGCAAGGGCTGGGCTACTGGAAGTTCCCGGTAAGTCAGGCCTCTTTTTCTCCCGATAATATACTTATAAGTACAGAAATATCAACTTCTCCGGGTCTTTTAACCCCTCCGGAAATGCTTACCTCGCTGTCTACGGCTGGACCACTAGCCCCCTCGTCGAATACTATATTATGGAAAGCTATGGCGAATACAACCCCGGTAGCAGCATGACCTTCAAGGGAACCGTGACTACCGATGGATCCGTCTATGACATCTATACCCACCAGCAGGTGAACCAACCTTCTATCTCAGGAACTGCTACCTTCGACCAGTACTGGTCCATCCGCCGCTCCAAGCGCTCCAGCGGAACTGTCACCACTGCTAACCACTTCAACGCTTGGGCTTCTCTTGGAATGAGTCTCGGCTCGCACAACTACCAGATTGTCAGCACTGAGGGATACCAGAGCAGTGGATCCTCCTCCATCACTGTTTCATAAGCATTTGAAAGCCCTGCAGTGGCTTCATGCTGAATGTCTACTTGGCTTTTGGCAAAGTTTGTTGGAAGGGCTATTGTTATGGGCCTGTTGAATCTCTTTCGAGCAAAAATGTGTAACGATACTTTGCCGATACTTTGCTTGGGATCTGGGTCATCGGGCCTTTAGCTTGTTAGCTTCTTGGATAGTTGCTTTTTAGGGAATCAACTCATTCTTATGCGTCAAATCTAGACTCCGTCAAACCCAGTAAAACTCGGACAAAAAAGAAAATTAAGGCCACAGTTGTCGCAGATGCCCAGTAGTCATCTTTTGGTCGTTTGTACATTATATAAAAGATATCACAATGGACCTGCCAATGGCGACATTTGGCCGCAGACCACAAGAGCGCAGGCAAAACAGAGTACCTGTAGCTAAACAGCGAAATCGTGATGTCACTTAAACCCGTGGCCGAGTCTGCTAGGGTTCGTGCAAGATTTGTGATATTCTGAAACTGATCCAGGTGATCATCGTAAACCATCTCATCTGGTCGCTGGCTTCTAGCGACAGCCATCTTAATTTCTATCACATCGATCAATAATGAGAAGACCTGGAGGAATAAATATCATTGGCCCATATAACTCTCACCAAAGAGTCACGTCTCTTGGCATCTGCGAATCGCCATATTTGTGAACACGAGTAGGAGCCTTGCTTTTTTTTTTAAGTGAAGTGACGACTTGTATGGTTTAACTCAGCATTCACATGCGTCATAAATGCGACGCGTAGAGACCTGGGCAAAATGCGGAGCAAGGTAGGGTAGATTCGCAATCTCAGCCGTAATCTCAGCCGCAATCTCGCACTTATTTCCTGAACAAGAAGAAGCAACGACGATCTTCGCGTTTGGCTTTGATTGTCGTTACTGGGCGCTTCAATCCGCGGCCCGGATTTCATAATGCTCAACCGCATGAATTTGTCTATAAGCTATCTACCATTCTCAACAGAGGCTAGGGTTATTCATCGAGTACCATTCTCTTTGCCTTTGTATGGTAAACGGGGTATGATCGGAATACTAGCGTCGTAACACGGTAGGAACGGCTCCTGAGATCTGACAACGCTTCAACAGCGAGATCCAGCTAGAATATATATCAATGCATCTCAATGGAACACCTCAATACTAGCACATACCAGTATCCATCAATCCGACAGGATATCCTCGTGCGCATGTAAGCGGATAAGTGAGGTGATGTATCAGCAGGCAACTCCAGTGGTGCATAGGTACCTCCTCCGTATTACCTATACCTCGTTGTATGGTTGGCGTAACATAGAAAGTAAGGAGGGTTACGAATTTATATTTTTGATGTTTTTAGTGGTTTAGATCTTATCAAATAAGACCAAGCATCTAATGCTTTGCTTACTACGGAGTAAGATATACGCTGTTTGCATCTTTTGCTTGCTTGCCCATCGACATGGACTTCTATTATGGTTAACCTAGTTAGTTGAATTCCCTCTCTTCTCAGCCTACCTCATTCAACCAACTTAACAATTCATCTCCTACTGACCTGGTGTATAGCACTTTGACTTCTAGGCCAAAGACGCCTTGATCTACAGAGCTGTAACTAAGTGGGCTTCGAACATATTTACTTGTAGGGGGCGGCCCCCTGACGCGTCGCCCTTTGCTGTAGGCTACACTTCACCATATCAGAAAACACATGCCGGGAGCTTTGCTAATGCATGGCTGCCACACTTTTTCTATAGGGCTGGATAGTCACCAAATTCCAAATCGCAAGGACAATTTTGCACTCTAGTTATTAGGTCCCCGATGGCTGAGACCCAAAATACCAGTACCAAGAGCCGCGTTGACTTGCATCTCAAGCAATGACCTCCAAGTACCTTCAGCTTCGCCCTACTTACCCAATACAGAATCAATATGTTGGGTCTCCCGCCTTTTCACAATGCATATGAGCTGTTATTCTTCAAAAAGACAAGATTTTCAAGAAGCAGAGCCCAGTTCACCCAGGTGTGTCTTCGCAGTAAGTCCGGGCCACTTTCTTTACCACTTGATTAGTTGGTTCTCTCAGACCGCAGAAATCGAATGGCCCCTCGATAGGCTTCACAGCCGACGATCAACCAGCCAAATGCGAAGATTTCGACTCCATTGATATGGTGAAGTCCGTCAAAGGCGAACCAAAGGGAGACTGGCAGATTACCTGGTATGTCGAACCTGGCTGTAATGAGGACGGGCAACATTGGACCCAGGGTGGAAAAGGTGGAGCAGCACCTGGCTGTCTCTCCAACGACAGGGGTGATACCCCTTATTACAGCTCCTATAAGGTATTGTTGTGTTCTTTTCCTTGTTCCGCGAGGTAGAATCAGATTTCTAATGCTTTCGTAGGTTCATAAGAAATGAGCTATTCGACGGGGTGGGGGCAAGGACTAGGTGCTTCTACAGGTTGCCTCTCAGGTATGAAGCGCGCGCATTTGATGGCTGCCATTCTTGACAAGAGATGATGAACCACCAGAGTCATTGACTGTCATTTTCAGATAAAGAAAAGTAATCAAAGTCCTGCTTGTTTTATTTGTGCTATTTGGTTAGGAAATTCCGTGGAATTCTTTATCTCTTATATATTAAGATAGAGACTTAAATTAGTTTAGGGGATTGGTACAGGGACCCCCCCCTCCCTCCAGTAATGGGACCCGGTACATATATCAATTCCCCTAGTTTAAGCGCTAGCCTGTACCTAGGTAGTTTTCTTGGGCGTGACGGCCCCATCCGAGCCCCTTCTGGGGCGCACCCTAGGGCCTAGCCGAGGGGTCAGTGCATCTTGTCAGATGACCCTTAACCGGCAATTAATTTCGACATCTCAACCCGAAAGGGTTTTTAGGTACCACGGCATATTTTTATATCATATTTTACAAATCTATTACATAGAACACCTAATGTGACATGGTCCGGCATCGGAGCGGTATGCTCTATGTCTCCGGAAATTCACCTAAATAAGAATAACAGCACCAACCACAGCTCCAGCAACCGCCATCAATGGACCACCATGGGTCCCGGCAATATTGGTCGAGACTGGCTGAGCAGAGCTACTCGAGTTAGCCGAGCCAGTTTCAGTCTCCGAGCTCGTCGACTGAGTTGGAGCCTCTGTAGTCGAAGGAGCACTGGTAGTGCCTGAAATACTGTGCGAGGAAGTCTCCGCGGCCGCCTTAGTGGATGATAGAACACTGGTATTAGCCGTGGCAGTGGCAGATGCAGAGGTAGTTTCAGCAGAGCTAGCGGACGCAATTGTGGAGGAAGCAGCGACGGTTGAAGGCGACCAGCATGAGAGAGTAGAGGTGGTGGAAACACAGGGCTCTGTGCCCCTGTAGGCAGCGCAGCAGGGCTCGTCGTATTTGACAGGAGCGCGACCACCACCGCAATCGATCGGATCGCAGACTTGTCCGTTTGTCGGATCGTACCAGTGGACGATCGTGTCGGCGCAAGTGGTGTAGCTGATGCTTTCACACGCGGCAAAGACAGTCGTTGCCAGCATCAGCAGGGATGCGGCAGTGGGAAGGGTTGTGTTGACCATTTTTTTATGTTGGGATTATCGGTCAGGGTAGTTATTCTGTACTTGTAGGGTTGAGTAAGATTGTAGAGTCGTGGTTCAAGAGAAACGAGGAAAATCAGGAGACGCGCTAGTTATACGGGTTGAAACAATGAGTCAAGAATACTACTAATGAGCGCCACGAAATTAGGGATCAAAAGATTCAGGGTTAGGGTCCAATAACTAGTTACTAGTCAGTTATTTTATCCTCGTTTACCTAAAAGAGGGCCCCGGGGTACCTGCATGGATCCTATTTGAGCCGAATTCTAACTGGTCAGGTTCCAGGGCTCGGCCACAGACCTAATTTCCCGTACCGGCCCCCACCTACATTGCCCCGTGGCCAAGACTCAATGTTGGATTGGGTTGTGGGATAGTCGTCCTTGAAAAAGAAGAATCCCAGAGAGACCTGCGGCTTTCGTTTTGGTGATGAATCATCTTGGTAGCAATGTATGACTTTCTAGCCTCCGGGTTTCCAGACATCGACAGGACTGGTTTCTTTTCGTCGACCCAATCGATGAACTCGGTTTCCTCCCGTATCCAGTCCCCAATTTGCGGTACGCGGTTATGATTCATTGTGCTGTATCGATGTTCGGGGCTGGTGGAAGGCTGTAGTAAACGCCGTAGGTTCGCATTTATGCGTTTTTGGCGGGTCATCTCAGTCTGCATCCTTGTTTCTCCCATTTGCCGAGAGATTTTCCTCATATCCGAATTCACGCGCGCAAATCCTCCCTTCAGTTCTGTCAGTGTCTCGGCGCCAACCAATGCACTCTCCGCCTCGACAAGCATGGCGAATTTGGCCAATGCCTCTTTTGCACCGCCACTGCCAGACAGCAGACTTTTTCCATATGAATTAAGCTTGGGGCCGGTGTCAAGGTTGACGTTCCACAATCCCATGGGTAAATGAAAAATAAACTCGGGTCAGCCGCAGCCACGCGACGTCAATGTGGGGTAATTTGTCCACTTGATTCAGCCGCATAATTGAGATAGAAGTGAAATTGTTTAGACGGGGGTCCTGGTGCACTTGCTTACTATTTCTAGTTTATTCAAGGAGTTTGAGAGCGATCAGTAGTATAATAATTAATCATTATTCCTGTTGGGGTTTGGGCATAGGTGGTAGGCATAGATGAGACTGTTCCTTTCATGGATCTCTACTTCCTCTTCCTCTTCTCCTTTCTACATATCCAACATTTTACTTTAGATTGTCCCCTGCTCCTTCTTTGCTACGTATTGCGTAGCTCTTTGCCCTCTCTAAGGCTCCAGGGGGTTTAGGTAACTAGCAGCCCTGGGGAAATCACCCGTTCACAAATACCTTCTCTTTAACTCCCTAGGCGGTTTTAGTCAGTGCAAATTGCATCAGTCCGAGTCAAAGTAGCATACCTGTGACACAACCCCGGTCTTACCTGTGAGATCGTGTCCGGACCTAAATCTGGACGGGGACCAGACCAGGGGAAAGGGAACCTTGCACTTTAAGTAGCAGGGGTCTAGATAAGGATTGATGTTACGTAGTCGTCTAGTATAATGATGATTGACACCGCCTGACGGAGTCCGTTATTAGGCTTCTATATGAACCCTGAGCATCATAAGCATCGTAAGCACTGATAAGCATTAATAAGGTCTATAAACGCCAATGTACAAGCTGATAGAGATACTAAATAATCATTGGCCCAATAGGCCGGCTCCGTGGAAACCGTACACGTATCTAGAAGCCTATCTGCAGACGCCAACGTAAATCACATGTTGAAAGTATTTTCATCCTCTACGACAGTTTATTCAAGTTGCTTTCTCACCATAAAAACTGTCGACAGAAGCCTTTGTTCTTTAGCCATGAAAGTCACCTTGACACTAAAGCGAGTCCCCTCCACTGACGACATCTCTTACATCGAAACCTCGCTCAGAGAGATCCATCCCGATATCACTCAAACCTCACGAGAAAACCTCTCCGTCAGCCTTGCAGCCCCTACGACTGAAGTTGGCGCATTTGGTGATCTGTTCAAATCATGGCTTAGCTCACCGGAATCGATCATGGAGGGCTACTCCATGGTGGCAGAAATTTGATTTATTTCATCCTCGCCTCCAGCGCACTCGTTGGCATCGCTCATACATCTCCGTTGCCAGAGCTGTCATACAACATTACCAGCGGGGATACTTCAGACTCTCCCTTGCTGCAGACCTCGTGGTCCTTCGAATGTTATTCTGCCTCGAAAGCATGCAGAGGAACCGGTGACACATCTGCTGGAAGCCATAGCAAGCAAGGATGCACATCGATTACGGCAGCGGGATGCACTCGGTACACGTATAATGGGGGGAGAGTTCAAACCGTGTCTTTTTAGGGCCGCCAACTGTGGTGGGAATTTGCTCACGAGTGTTAATGGGGGCAGAGTTACCTGTATTGATGAGAGTAGCCCTCAGAGTTATAAGATTGTGCCTTACGCTAGTGCCTGCTAGAGTACTGGTTTTCAATTGAATTAGTCAAGCTGCATCTAAGATTGCAATGTTGCAGTCAGCCCTGTTTCAATTCTCATTTTTTGTCTTGTTGTTCGAAAGTGATATATATGCTACATCAGCTATATTTGAGAACAAAACAGTGGCCCCAAAGCTCAAGAACCAAGGCGCTTGACGCTTGTCGAAACTACATGAATAAATTCATCGCGGCCACTGTCGACCCGGAACTCAAGCCATACAAATGGGCCATCTTGACTCTTGTGAGACTGAAGAGGGCTAGCTGTGGGACAAAATAGTGCCCGATAAATCTACAAGGCTAGTGTATAAAAAATACAGCCTATATTGCCACTAGCCCACACTAAATACCATAGTCTCTAATTATGGCGTAGAGGGGGCTATATCTGTTCGTTTAGATATTTCACGGCTAGTCCCAATCTAGTGGCCACAGTTTAGTTTGTTTGTCACGGGGCTTCCACGACAACATTTCCCCCCTCTCTCCACCATCCACAGCTTATCCCAAAGGATGCCTAAGATCGGAAACCTACCAACAGAGCTGATCCTCCTAATTACCTCATACTTGCCATCTGAATCGTCTCTCGCTGCCTTGGTCTTGTCAAACCGTCGCCTCTACGGAATCTGCAACCCTTGCCTTTACCAGTACAATGTGCTCAATGGCAACAGCTCTGCTTTAGACTGGGCGGCGGAAAATGGTGAGATGGATACACTACAGAAGGTGCTAGACGCTGGAGCCCCTCTACTGAAGGAACAGCCGAAGGGTAAATTGAGACGGCAAAGTGGACGCTTCCCCCAATTCGGCCTTCAAGCTCGGTGCACCTTTCGAGAATTCCAGCCGCACCCAATCTCGCTGGCTGCAAGTGCCGGTCATAAAAATATTGTCCGATACATGATTGACCGCGGGGTGAGTGCTAATATAAGTAACCCGGAGGGACATACGCTGCTGGCGCTGGCTGCTATCCATGGCCATGCTTCCCTATCAAAGTATTTACTGGACGTCGGAGCCTGGCAAGGCACCAGGAGCTTTGTGGGCCACCGGCCTGTGTGGATAGCGGCGTTTGAAGGGCATGCGGATGTGGTTGATGTGCTTCTGTCGGCTCCGAAGCGAACTGCGAACGAGCCCGACAAAGAAGAGCTGATGACAGACGCCTTATTCGCGGCGGTTCTTGCCGCCCAGATCCCGGTGCTCCAGTTATTATTCACACATGGAGTGCAAGTCGACGTTCTCGCTCGTTTTGATGATACTCCTCTTTTGAGGCCTGTGAACGACGGAAATAGCGATTGTTTGCCGCTACAAATTGTTGCGCCCGGTGAAGAGCCGAACTTGATTTTGGATCAGCATCGGCCACAGCCATACGCACCCTTGATGATGGCGGCGAGGCAGGGACATGAACAACTTGTCCGGATGTTAATCCCTGGAACTGCGAGTCTCAACCGCACCAAAGCGTTGGCCTACGCAGTTCTATGCCGGAATAGAGGAATTGTGGAGATATTACTTCAAGGTGGCGCATCCCCTCAGTTCTGTTTATCCGATATACCGGACTCCTCGGAGTACCGCGAGGAATGGGTGCAGCCTCTTCTGTCAGCCGTGCAGAGGAATGATCCAAAATCCGTGGGATTGCTTCTGGATTATGGGGCGGATATAAATGTCCGGTCTCCCCAGCAACATATTCAGAGAATTGACAGACCTTTTGAGCACGCCCTGCTCTGGGCTGTGGATGAAGCCAAGGAATCGATGGTCAATTTGCTACTAGAACGTGGCGCAGATCCGGATATCACTGATATGTTAGGACAGCCTGCGCTGACGTATGCCATTTTCGGCCAAAATGAGGCCATAGTTCGCTCCCTGCTAGATCATGGGGCGAATCCTTACGAGGCAAAGGATGATTGTGGGAGGAAACTTACGGGGTTTTGGCCAATGAGCGAATCTACCTGGAGGCTGCTCCAAGAGGCAGAAATGAAATGGACTAAGGAGCATCCGTGCTGATTGTTGGCGATCACCCGATGTTCCTTTTGATTCATTTTCTTTTAGGCCTGTCATCTATAGATGTCGCATGGTCAGACGCATTGGTATGTACATAAGAGGCTGAAGGACCACACTAACTAAAACATCGCGGGGAACGGATTCAACCCTCATTCTAGTCTAAGCCCCTTCCACAAAGTCATTTTGAATTGCTCTTGTCCTATCGGCCAATCTAACCCCACTTAATGCTTACCAAGGAATCAGCCCCGGGCGTTCATCACCCGCCGTGCTCAGCCTACTCAAATGTATATATAGACCCTTGATTTCCCCGCTTTGCTTCCATGCCAGTAGCAGTGATCATACGAATCGCATAAACCACCCATGCAATTTTCTTGATCGCAGAACATTGTTCAATCAACCAACATGGCCGAAGGTGGGTATGCCCCCGGTTGGGAACAGCACACATGGCATGACCAAATCACCCGCTCCGCCGGCTCGCAAATTGGACATCCCGATGCCGCGGCCCTTGCCCATCTCTCACGTGCGCTGTATATCCCTCGTCACGAGAGAAATACGACGCATCTCGCCGTTCATGACATCAGCGCCCAGTATGCAGCTGCTAAGGGTACCCTTCCCATCGGGTGTACTAAATACGCGGTAGCCATAGGAGTCATGCCGAAACCGCAAGGCGATGGGCTAGACGATATTACCGTCGCGTACGATGTCGATTTTAATCGTCAAAAAGACGAAGGAGCGGTAGTGGGATTGGTGAAATGCCGAGCAACGTCATCCTTGGCAGCTGAGGTAGAATTGTGCGTTGCATTTCCCCTGAACTTCCGTAAAAAGTGATACTCATCCCGGCAGGGCGATATCCACCATCAAAGAGGAAGCTGCCATCTTAGCCACAGACGGCGCAAATAAAACCGAGATATTCCTTGATGTGGCATACCCTATTCCCCCCTCCTCAACGCGCAATGGCATTGTCAATCACCCCTTCTTCAGCTTCCAGGTCCCAGATGCCGACGGTGGATCAATAACCTATCAATGGCAGATCCACCCCAGCCGGAATGGGCGCCTGCGGTATACACTTGTCCGCAACCCTGCACCACAGGAGGCGCAGCAGGAACCCAGCGATGCTGATATCCAGGCTGTATACTACCATATCGGGCTCGACGACTCGTTGTGGCTGTCATACAGTGAAGGGCTTCTTCTTCTCCCTTCTGGTCAGAGTTCCGTTGGAGAAAGCATCGTGGTTGGTAGTGCGCTCGGGATGCTATGGCGGCTGCGGGAGCTTCATAGGGGAAAGGGTAAGGTTGGCAAGGCGGTCGAGAAGAAATCGCGGTTAGGGTCGATTAAGCGAGTGTTTGGAAGTAAGGAGTAAATATACGAAATTATCAGCCTTGGGATCGGCGTCAAGGTTTACAAGTAAAGATATCAAGGTACACGGTAGAATGTAAGAATTAACATTAATTTCTCGCATCGCTGGACTACCTAGCGGGAGTTGTTGAACTCCATTTAAATCTCCAGCCCAAGAGCTGGCGCTAGATTGGCAAGTGTTTAACGAGCCAACACAAAACAAACATCAAAACGGAAACGTAGTAAAAAGATGCGGTATCAGACAATCCATCAAGCCTGGCGCTCACTTGGAAGTTTGTGATTCTCCCCGGTCCCCAACTCTGAACGCACAGATAGCTTCTCTCCCCTCTCTCTCTCTCTCTCTTTTCTTCTCTCTCCGTCCAACAATAATATTTCATCCAAGTACATATTGCTTCCAATAAGCAGTGTATTAGGTTATGAGCCTCTTCTGCTAGTAGGACCACTAGCATCTCTTTTCTCTGAAGTCTTCCAAGGTTCATCTGGAATTTTGACGATCTCCCGCAGTGAATCCACTTCTGTGCGTGGTACACACTGCGTTGATTCAGCCAATCATTTCCAGGGAATCCTTCAAGCCCCGCCGGTTAAAGCTCCCGAGCTTTACATTTACCATCCAATCATGGCCGACGTTGAGACGGATAACGAGGGGGACGCCAACCCTTACCCTTCCGACGCATCAACCAATCCATTGGGCCCCGACGCGATCCCATCCTTACACTACCCGATCCGCTTCACACAAGACCAAAGCGACAGTGATGATGATGAGGATAAGAAGCCGTCCCACCAGGGACATGGTCTGCCAGCGATTGCAATGACCAACATTCAGAAGGTCAGGACGTTGGAACACAATGACATTGACCCGAGTGGATGGAAACTATCACTAGCCTACCGGTTGATTCCATACGAGCTGGAATGGCTGCTTGACAGTGACATTCCTCGACCTGCCAAAACACACACGTCGTACGAAAGATGGAAGTACTGGTCTCGCCTGGTGGCAAGCTGGATGTACAACCAAATTGACGTGACGCTCCAGAACGAGCTGCGTAACCTGTCGAAGATGCCGAAGTACGCCGACCAGTTGTATGATCAACTCAGGTCAATGACGCAGGGCAGTGATTGGATGCAAACTGCATTCCTCGAGATACGGAAGTTCGATAAGATGAAACGATCGGACTACAACTCGGCAAGCGAGTACATCGAGGAGTACCGGCGACAGTACCACGTTCTTGGCCGATTGAAAGCAGCACCCCACCCAGTACACGCCTTATCCCAGGTTCTGCAAAACTTGGAGCTGGAAGTGAAGATGGTACAGTTTGTCATGGATGAGGTTGCAAGCCTGGAGCCTATCAAGCTCAATCTCGACAAAGTGGAGGAATACTGGAGAGTCCTCCAAGCAGCAGCTGACATAGAAGGTGTCACAAACGCTGTTTACAACAATGCCGGCCGAGGTGGCCGAGGAGGAAACCCAGGTGGCCGAGGCGGCTACAACAGCGGTAACCACAACAACGACAACACCGTCACCGCTGCTAATAGGAAGAAGATGGGTCTTCGCAATCAACCTGCCCACGGCAAGGACATTCACGAATACGTACGGGAAATGCGCAACGGCGCACAAAAGGATGACCACAACATGTGTTCCTTCTGCGGCTTTGGGCCGCACCCTGCCAAGAGATGCGCCTATCTCAGTGGCCATCCACCAGCTTCGTGGGAGCCGTCAGGCAATCTGTGGGCCTACTCGAAGGCTATCCTGAGAGCTCAGCGACAAGAAGGCCAGATTTACATGTTCTGAAGGGAGCGCGACGTTCCCACAGAGCCTATGCAACAGATGCAAGTGCTATTATCCCAAGTGGAACCGCGACGCCAAGCCCGATGATGGTCTTATGTAGGGGAATGGACCGACCATTGGACGAGACTGGTGTGGATGTGTTTCTTTCCAGTACTATCTAAACCATCGTTTCCGATAGTAGATGTTTCTGGCATGTTGATATCTACGATAAGCTATGCTGAGATACCCTAGAATAGTATTAGCATCGGGCTAGGAGAGACATTAACAATTAACCATACCATGTGGTCTGACAAACATGCTTGAAATATATTAGAGCCATCTTGTACATACAGACGGCATCATCTGGATGATACCACACTCTGCGAACACACTGTAGTTAGGTCTTCGTAGTAGAAGTATCATGACTGTTCACTTCGTATATTGGTGGTGTGGTATGAGTTCCAAACGTATGGGGCATACTTCCAGGCCATGTCTGGTGTATCCCAGCCAGTTGAGGTTGCGTCCCCTAACTCGGCCATGACATCACGGATGTTTGGCAAAGCTGCTTTGACGACTAGTCGTACCGCCCTACGCAACATGATTGGGACCACTTCGGGCAATTCAGAGGAGTTTACATTCAATACTGTCGAGCTCGTTGGGGGTGGAAAGGTCCTCACTGACGCATCTGACAAATACTCCAGTGTGAATCCTGCCTGGCGGTCAATCTACATTGTCGGCATTGTGGCCAGATCTTGGACTAATCATTCATCTGCTGAAAGTGTCAAAAACGACATCACTAATATCAAGAGAGGGGCTATGAAAGCGCTCGACGCACTCCTCGGGAGCTATATGAATGAGGCATGGAGATTCTTCCTTTGATGTGAATTAACAACCTGACTAACTGCAACAAAGGCCGATCGCAACGATCCCTTGTAGGCGACGAACTTTTACGGTACAAACTATGTGCCGTTAGCTCTCATAAAGAAAAAGTATGATCCGAGAAGTACATTCTACTGCCCGACGTATGTGGGCAGCTCATCGTGGTTTCAGCGACATCTGGATGGAGCCGCCTACGGCCCACTTTGTCCCACTGGGCTGTGATGTGCGATACTGAATGAGATGACATTGGGATTACTTTCAAATCATTGTCGATGGAATTCCATGGACGAAGGTTTTTGTTTTTGCTTTCGTTGCTGGATAGTTGTGTTGGATCGTCTGAAGGAAGTAATGTATGTGTACCTATCCCGAAATATATAACTCATAAAACCCATGTTAACCATGAAATAGTTTGACAGTACCAAAAATCACTGTGACACCCATTTGCTGTACCAATTCCCATCTCTATCATGATATCTGATGTGACTTTTGGTGTTGAATTTCGAAAGGTTGGGATATTCCGCGATGTACGCTAGGGGGACACGAGCGGACTCGGGTATACTCTCTCCCGGTGGAATCCCTGCAGACTCAAAATCGTAGACGGTCTGTAATAGGAGAATAGCTTCGGCGGTACAAAACATTCCCTCTCGTCGATTGTACTTTCTGAAGATAGCCAACACCTTCTGCCGAACCGTCCAGTCCCGACATTTGAGCCCACAAAGCATGAGGCTTCCTAGAAATCCTTCCTTGACAGAAAAGAATGGGTCGGGCAAGTCGTTGAAACTACTCAACAACATTTCTGCTTTATCGACAACGCTCTTAAAATGGGGAAAGAGAATATCCCATTCTGTTTCAGAGCCTGTGAATGTTGTTGAGACGAGAATAACTTCCATCATATCAATCTGTATCTGGAGGACCATGAAGGCACGGAGGTCTGTGGCAGAGCCGGTATTTCTGTGAAGAGCATTACACTCTTCGACTTGTGTTTTAAATCGATGGACCTTGTTCGAAGGAGTGTCCCATGTAAATCCTCGTGACAAATTGGTGTGCTGCGGGTCAAACGACACCGGATCACTGAGCATTAACGCCCAACATTGGACAGACACTAGCAGAGTCGCTTTTGACGGTTCATCGGCATGTGCAGAGATATCCACGAGGTTATCATGGATAAGTTCTTGAAGATAGGGATAGCCTCCTTCCACATAATCCTGGAGTCTTGTAGCGCTCGCCCAATGAATATGGAGCTGTACAAATGTATGTAATAAAACCGAAGCAGCCGGGCTTTTGGGATTTCCCTTCCTCCACTCCCAGAGGAGTTTAGTGCCGGCTTGCAGATGGCAGCGAACGGCATCAACATCGCCTTGGAACAGAGCGAATGTAACTAAAACAACACAGGTTACCAGGATCTTCTCTGTGGCCGCGGGATCCGATTGATGGCTCTTCGTCATCGCCTTGCGAAAACAAGCAATGGCCTTTGTGGACTGTCGGATTGGGAAAATATCATTCCGGTTGGAACCAGGGTTGGAAAATTTACGATGTAAGGCACCGATGCCAATAGCTGCATGGCGGACCTCGGGGCAAGATTCACTGACTTGATGGACAAGGACCTGCCAGAATGGGTCGAAGTGATATCCAGCACACTGGCCAGCAGTATAGGAGCGAAATGAAAACAAATAATCACGTTCCATCCGCGACAACCCAACTTGACTCCCATCACGCACATAGACCAAACCAGCGGACTGGGCTTGTTGCTGAACAACATGTACAATGTTTAGAGCACCACCATTTTTCTTTGCGGTGCGCGCATCTCGCACTTCACGTGTTCGCTTATCGGGTGGCGCCGTATATCCTTGACACACACGTCCACCCCGAGTGCACATAAGACAAGCGGGTCGCGTTTCGTCACATTTCTTATGTCGGGATCTTTAAACGGGTGTTAGCTCCGGCCTTATCGCCCAAGTGAGATCGTATGACCGGGTAGATCGCTGCGTTGTGTTTACGCGGTGCGGATCTCCTCGTCCACTAAGAGCTCACCTGGCACGAGACACTAGATTTTGGGCGTTGTACTGGGCGTTGTACTTACTTGCAGGTCACACACCCCGTCCGGACCTTCGACGTGCTGATCCGCTTTTTCTTCTGCCGATCGCGATCGCGTATCACCAAGGTTGATTGGCTCCAAGGCGAAAGGGTAGGTGGATCTGACATAATTGGTGTGGAATTTCGTATGAATGAACGCCGTGGAAAAGGAGGAATTATGGATGTCAGGGGGGTCGCGTAAAAGCCCCCGCCTTGCAGGATTTCAGCTGCATCACAAGGATCCTCTGTTGCTGACCTGCGATGTTGGTCTTTGTCCAATCGTGGGTCGGCGATGTTGTTGGGTGGGGTCGGTGTATGTGCCTCAGGCAGAGATATCAACTTTATTTCACGACAGGACGCAGTTATCTCGATTTCCATCTCGATAGCTATGGTTCAAGACCACTTCCTCCCCAATTGTCCTGTTGTTATTTTGAAGCTGGTTAGGGGTTAAGCCGAAGGCCAGATTGGTAGGCTTTCAGTGATTGTTTACTTCTTGGCCCCAACTGTGGGGCCGGACCTATGTGGGGGTTCTCTCTGCATCACAATCCATTTTCAATATCATACCAAGCTTTCTCCCTCAGAGTATTGACAAGGGGTCCGCGATCCAAGGCACGGTCCGCTCTTGCTACAGTCCGTCTATGCCTGGGGCATACCCCAAAATTTCAAAGGCTATTATTGATATATATCTATGGCTTTAATCATGCTTTTTCTACTCCGTACGAAGTACCTACTTCACTGTTCGCATACTACCGGATTTAGCGGCATTAGTAGCCAAACTCCGCTCCGTTTGCCTCCGAAATGGCAGGGATAACCTGTTTACTATTTAGCCTTGAATTCCGAGCAACACTCTTTGCCTTCGATGTGAATTACCCAAATTCTTTTTGCCGTACCGAATTCCCCCACACTGCATTTCCGCAAGACCACTCCGAGAGAGTTCACTAGACTCAATATGGCATTCAAAACCTGGCTTGTCACTGGTGCATCTTCTGGTCTCGGAGCCGCAATCGCCGAGGCAGCCCTCCAAGCCGGTCATACAGTGATCGCCACGGCCCGCAACCCTACTAAGGCAGCCGAAGCCAACCCCCAGATCTCAAAACTCGGTGGGATCTGGATTCAGCTTGATGTGACAAGCTCCAGCACTGCCAAAGCCGTGGAAGATGCGGTTAATAAGTCTGGTGGGGTTATTGATGTGGTTGTCAATAATGCCGGGTATTCGTTACTAGGTAGTATCGAAGATATGAGCGAGGCTGAAATCGACGCTCAATTTAACACGAATGTTTACGGCCCTGTTCGTGTGTTGAAGGGTGTTCTTCCGTTTATGCGGGCGAGGAAGTCCGGCACTATTGTTAATATTAGCAGTAGTGCTGGGATTGATGGATTGCCCACATGCGCGATGTATGCTGGGACTAAGTTTGCTCTTGAAGGTGAGTTTACGTTGTTTTACAAAAGCTCCTTATCCAATTATAGGCATCTATTTAGGGGAATGACTTGCTTACACGAAATGAGCAGGTATGTCTGAAAGCCTCGCAAAAGAGCTAGCACCATTCAATATTCGAGTGCTCGTCGTCGAGCCGGGGGCACTCCGGACCAACTTTTGGTCCGCCTATGTCGAGCCTGCCGCTGGCATGAACAAGGACTATACTGGGACCCCCTTGGAACATGTTCTCCAGGCGTTCAAGTCAAACACAGGCGCCCAGCCAGGCGATGCTGTTAAATGTGCCAAGAGGGTTCTGGAAGTCGTAGACGATACCGGCATGGGTGCTGGGAAAGGAGACCTATTCCGCCTGCCGCTTGGCTCGGATTGCTATGCACGCTTCCAAACTAAAATTGAGAAGCTGCAGGACAACTTGCTGCAAGCGAAGGACATTGCCCACTCAACTAGTTACTGATGACTCACTTGTGTGCTGGATTGGCCCACATTCCAAATAAACTAATTTGGAATGAATGATCACTTGGTACAGATTCTTTTTTAACAACATCATTTTAATAGCAAAGAGACTGCTGGGGTTATTTATGTATGCGCAATAGTTTGGTGGGTGTGGCCCGGGTGAGAAATGGGTGAGTATATTATTCACTTGTGAGATAAGCTGTGCCGGACTTGTAAACGAGACGCCTCTAGCCTGTATCTGGCTTGTAGTTGGACAACTCGGCCGTGGCACCGGCGACGCCATTTTTGGTGTCATTTAACGCCGATTCTGACAGCTTCGGGCCAAATCGAAAGTTGTATATAGCGATAATATCGCATTACTATATTAATAAACCGTTAACGCATATTAAATTATTAAAAAGACTGAGAATAACCTGGGAAATTTTGGTAGATTTAAGTAATTTATTGTATGTAATTCGAATACCATTAATAATCACTCATACGCGGGCGAGCTGCTAAAATCACATGTTTTTAGCGGATCAGCGGGTTTCAAGCTTCAGACCTTCGTATCTCCATTGAGTGAACCATTTGAAACCCACATCAATCCAGATGAGCTCAGCGCCCAGAGATGCACTGGAATTTCCAGAGTCAGACAGGGGCTTCTTAGAGCCTCATCTACCGCCCCAGGATGGCTCGGCACCAAAATCAGATCTCCCCTTCACAACACTCACATTCGCGACCTCCCTTGATTCTTCTCTGGCTCTGTCACCTGGTGCACGTACAGTGCTTTCCGGCCCCCAGTCTAAGGCAATGACTCACTATCTACGATCCCGCCATGACGGGATTGTCATTGGCGTCGGTACGGCAGTGGCAGACGATCCCGGTCTCAACTGTCGAATCACAGGAGTTGGGGGTTATGGCCAGGAAGGCCTGGCTGGCCAGCCTAGACCAGTGGTGATAGATCCCACAGCCAGGTGGGAGTTTTCAGACAACAGCAAGCTATTCCAGCTTTGCAGAGAGGGGCGTGGCCTTGCCCCATGGATTATCACCGCAGTTGAGCACCCAAATGCCCAGAAGCAAGCCTTGCTGGAAAGGTACGGCGGAAGATTTGTCTCAGTTAAAATGATTAGAACGCATACCGGCCGACATCAGATTGACTGGCCTGATCTCCTCGTCACCCTGAAATCTAACGGTCTTGAAAGCGTCATGATAGAGGGTGGTGGCCAGGTCATCAAGTCCCTTTTGAGTCCCCCTTACATGTCCTTGCTGGACAGTGTCATTGTTACTATTGCTCCCACGTGGCTGGGTGAAGGTGGTGTCGTCGTCACCCCTGCTAGGCGCTTTGACGAGGGCGGAAATGCGATCTCCGCCGCGAGATTGAAGAATGTCAAATGGTACCCATTTGGGGAAGATGTTGTCCTCTGTGGGCAGATCAAGCTCTCTGACTAAGAGAACAGCCTGAATCTGTTTACCTACTGACTGGCCAAATACCCCTGCCAAATACATGTTCCTGAGATGTACATCCTCGGAACGACCCCAGCACAGAGCGTGCAACAATAGACAAACCATGTTTTACCTGGTGGTCCGGCTGTGCCAAATTGAAAATAGGCTATTCCACTACTTCATGCGCCAAGTCATGTTCTCACTCCCCAGGCGTACGTTTCATTGAAAGTGTCCCGTTGACTCCATTCATCCACTGCAAGCCAACACTCATGTATCAAAAACTACGGAATGGCGTCTTGTGCCAAATGATACGAGGGAGGACTTGCTAGCGCGTTATGAGTAGACTGCATAATTATGCACCACTGTGGCAATCCGCCTTACCATAACAAGTTAAATCCTCCAAAATCAATATAATGTGGTAATCATCCACTTCTCACAACTTTGTACCTCGAGAGCTATGATGGCTGCTTTGGCCCAAATACTAGCCCTGGCAACCAAACCCATTTTTCTGGCGCCACTGTTCTGAAAGCACGCGTCCTCTAGCCAACGGATCCAACCTCATGTTTTAATTCTCGTGTTGACCGGTGATTTTTCTTCATTTCATTCAAGCCTTGAGCAGGCTTTGTCGGCTCGCTTTGTTTCATATCGGAAGAGTTGGACGTTCCTCGCATGGCCGAACCCGCAAGCAGTGGTATTGTATCATTGTGTCCTTTGTCTCTCCCCAACAATGGCCTTTGTTTCCGGACGATCCATTTTCCAACTAATTGCAGAACCAGGAAATAATAAATAGTCCCTACCCCCACATCATCGGGGCTTCATCAGCAGCGATAACCCCGTCTCTGACTGATCCACGCTCGCATCCTGGAACCCATCTGCCATGCCTAGGTAAGTACTGCCTAACCACTACATATACTGACATTCTTTAGGACACCGATCTACAGACAATGCCGCCACTTAATGACGTCGAGCAACACGAGCGTATGCTCACGACTCTCAAGCGCCGAATTCGCGACCTCCGGTCCAACCCAGAGAACCGCTCACTGGTAATTGCAAGGCTGAACGCTATTTCTCGTCTAGCACGCATCTGTGCACAGTTCGGGAAGGATGCTCGTTTTACGCAACTTTGTGATACACTTCAGAGGGCTTTGCCGGGACAAATCGGACTGCTCAAGAGTGACATAAACAGTAGTGTTATAGTCGCGGATGCCCTCGACCGGATGATTCTTGAATCTTTCTTGTTTCCTGCTGATAAACCCAATGAGCAGGTTGACCAGGATGCTGATGCAGAATGTAGTGACGACGAAGGCGAGATGGATCCCAGCGATGATAACTATATCGCAAGGTTGCTCCTTGGTTCGAAATGGGCTAAAGAGATAGTTGATTTGCCCGAGGTGCCATATAGGGAGAGTGATGCTAATGACACGGAGAGTGAGATCGATCCCAGTGAGGATGACTATATCGCACGCCTGCTCCTTGGGCCGAGCTGGGCTACCCCAGTAGCTGATTTTGTCGAGGAACCATACGGGGGGAAAGAGGCGTTGGGTAAGTGATTATGTATCATCTATTTTGATGGTTCTCGGGCGAATCGTCCTCTCTACAGTAATGGTTAGTTGAATCAATATTTCTTGGAGTATCGTATTGAATTCCGAGTACGGGATGAAAATGTAAAGAATTTGGATAAATTACATAGTTTCTAAATTCTATTAAAGTGCTAAGGTCGCTTTTTACCATCGGGAGCAAGTCCGAGGGTCGTTCAATATTTGTAGGCCAAGGCAAAAGACGGCCCAGTGCTATCTCGGCCTGTATCTGGTCTGTCGGCCTTCGACCGTGACATCTCGCGGCTGATGATATTGACCAAATCCGCTTGGTCTGCTGTCGTGCCGGTACCTCGTCTTTGCATACCCCTTGGCTCATCCTCGCTGTCCGATGTTCCACTTCCTTCGACATCATGGATCGTTTCCCGTCTGACCAGTTGAGCCTCTTGCTGCTCACGCAGGATGGTGGTGACTCGCTCCTCAGAAGCTTTTTCGTCCATTTCTTGTTTGATGCACGCGTAATGAGCCCTTCTATAAACACCGATAGAGCTCAATACGATACCGAGAACCTCGTAGACGAAGAGAACAGGTAGCGAGAAATAGAGTTGGGGGTTGCAACCGGAAGACCAGATGTCGATGAGAACCTGGAAGATAGAATGTGCTGGTAAGGCGAAGCCCACTTTGAAGAACGCAGGCGACAGCTCGAATGGGAGAATAATGGAAGTGACATTCAAGATGACCCACGATATCAGTGCCATCGGTACGTAGGGAGGTGGAATCCAGATGGTGAAGACGTCTAGGACGAGGAAGTTCAAATGCGCAAAGAGCCACAATGCCAGCCAAGTGAGGGCGAACTGGTTTCCGTTGACATCCCAGCCACTTCGGAATGCCCAGATTGCACCTGCTGTACACATGGCTCCGACGAGTGTGTAGATCAAAGAAATTATTTGGCGCACGATGACGATGCGATGGGGTGATACCGATGTGTAGATTTTGAATTGAGCGTATAACCCATTGACAGTGCCCAGGTAGAAGAATTCCTGGATGAGGATCAAAATGATAACTAACGTATTGTAAATTGCCCTTGATCCTTGTGATGTGACTAGAATATTGTGGTCGGCCAATGTCCAAGGGTCATAAAACGCTGCAAGTGCGGCGGGATCAGAGCTGTTAACACTCTGCAGGGCGTCTTTCGCATTAGCCTGCGAGTACGCAACACGCGCCGTTTCCGAGAGCAATTTGATGCTTTGTGCAACGGCTGAGTCAACGACTGTCGGGTAGCGCACTTCGTTCCACACCATGGTGAGAACATTGGTCTTATCGTACGAAGAGGCAGCTGACCCACCCGCAAACGCGGCGCTCAATGCGTTCGACGCATTTGCTGTGGTGTACAACGCTCCCCAATATTCAATGTCGCACACTGCACCTTCAATCGAACCAGACTGAGGGTACACGGAGGCAGATCGCTCAACAAAGGTTGGAAAGCTGGGTCCTTGGAGCTTTTGATAGGCGACACGGGCCGCATCGCCTATCGCGCCGCCATCGTAATCAACGAACAAAATATTGATGTTGTGGATGTGTCCAGATTGCTGGAAGAGAGCGCCAAATATGTAACAGAATAGACCCAAAAATAAAAACTGGAGGAGTAGAAGATTGACAGTAGCTGCCTTTAGAAGACCAAGTCGAAGCGGCCGAACAGCTGGGTGGTGGATGCTAGGCCGCTGTTGTCGCGCTTTGGGGTAGAACTGCATGTAACCTGCTGGGGCAATAGCTCTGTAACAGGTCGAGAACGATGATTGAATTTCGCACAATATATAGAGGAAATCTGCGATGAAATTTTTGATCTTTCAGGTAAAAAAAGAATAATTAATAAATCAGCATAGAAACAGTCCCCGAAGGCCGAAGTGTTTCCGGATATACGGCTACGCCCCATGAGATTGGTTAGGTCATCGATGACAAAGGGGGAAATTGACACCTGAATAATCAGGCCTGATGTCCATCTTTTGGCCATGCGATCCATTCTCTCTCAAAATGCGATTGGCACACCTCAGATCTCTGTCCATATGGAAGGTCCCTAGGGTTTTTGTTGCTGATTAGCATGGCATAAGCTCGTATCCAGGAGCCCCGGGGCATTTCCGGGATCGCCAAGGTGGATGTTGAGATAAGGGGGTAACCCGAAATCGGAGGCGAATGAGTCAGACCGGATAAGCGGCTGCTAGCAAACAACACATGATTGATTATGGTTCAGCTTCTCTGCAGATCGCTTGTTATATCCGACCTTCAACCTGATGTTGTAATCTGCACATTCTAAGCGCTCCTCGTATTTGTTTCCAACGAACATTCCAGAAACATGACCAAACCCATATTCAACTGTCCCCTGTGCATATGTATCGACGCCAATCCGTTCTAATGGACGGCCGATCATCTTCCTAACCCCATCATATGAATTAATCATCCGATTTTCAAACCCCACCAAACACCGATCCCACATTTCTGGGGTGTGTCTCGCGGGATCGATGATTACTCTCCGTGCGAGTGGCATCCCTTCTGTATCTGGCTCCATAACCGCTATGAATGTCTAGCTCTACTGGGACCAGTGATCTGCGGAGCCCGGGATAGGGGTGATAATGGAACTTTGGAGGGTCGCCTAAACCCAACGGCCGGGTGGTAGTGCCCGGTGCTGATGAGAAAAATATTGATTCGTCTTTTTCTCTGCACATGGTAAAAAAGGCATGCCTAAGCCAGAGGCTCCTTTCATGGAATGGGGACCAAGTAACAAGTTTATGTATATGTATGGCAAAGGTGAGTCTGAAGTGTATGTCACCAATACGCTAAGCGTTGCCACATATTCCCAAATTTAATTTCTATTCCACCAATATATGACTCAACAAGCCAAATATAAATCTCAACAAACCAGTGACCATTTCACCTCTCAAGAAAAAAATGCACGGGCAGGTTGCAGGTTGAATAATCCAGTGTTGAATAATCAAAAAGTCCCTCCTCTCCAACCAATCAGATGCTCTTATTCTCGGTATCCCCGCTTTACCCATCTAAAAGGGCCTTTCAAGGGTTGCTTTTGGGCAATGGACGCGGCGTGGCAGATACTGGAAACCATATAACCTCGGCCTGGGGTATGTAGAAGGGTTAACGAACAGTAATCTCTGGTCTCGCAATAGTCACGAATTACCGATTACTCTATCGTTATATTCTATCATTCTTCATAAGAGAGGATTGTCAGATATGTACCTCTCTAAGGTTTCCACTCACATCCCAAATTTTTAACATGGCACAACTAGAAGACGGCCTCGGGGTCGATATACACGGCACCGTGGAGGTTTTACAATCATCATCCAAAGATACCCTTGAGAATGCACTCGGCACAACTGCAGAGAAACTCGATCACAGTGAAACATGGAATTGGGACGATGATCCGAGCAATCCTTACAACTGGCCGACAAGTCGAAAGGTTCTGCAAGTGGCGATGATTGGTTGGTCGGCATTTACAACGTTGGTTATTCCTTCCATGATCCCACGCAATGTGAAGATGACTTGAAATCTGACATCTAATCTAGCACCGTTGGGGTGTCTATACTATCACCTGCCCACTCGCAGTTCATGGAAGAATTTGGGGTTAGCAGCACCGTCGCCATACTACCCTTGTCGCTCTACGTTTTCGCCCTAGCCCTTGGCCCTATCGTCGGCGGGCCTCTCTCTGAAACTGTGGGGAGATACCCAGTCTACATAGGGGCGATAAGTCTAGGCACTTTATTTACTCTAGGTGTTGGATTTTGTCCCACCTTTGCTGGGATTTGCGTTTTACGCTTCTTGGCTGGTTTCTGCTACGCACCAACACTGGCGATTGCGGCTGGAACTCTCAATGAGACCTTCAACCCAGTTCAACGCGCTCTTCCCTCAGCTATCTTTATCCTCACGCCCTTTTTGGGTCCCGGTCTAGGGTTAATACTCCTTGAATCAACGTTGTTGGCAAGTTCTCCGTCGTACTGACTATTTCCTAGGCCTGTCATTGGAAGTTTCATTGTCAACCGGAAAGGCTGGCGTTGGACGCAGTGGGCAACGATCTTCTTCGCCATCTTCACTGGTATCACAGTGGCAATTACCAAAGAGACCTTCCACCCTATCATCAAGCGTCGTCGTGCCAAGGAACTCGGATTAGAGCTTCCCCCATCACTCCCTCTCTCTTCGAAGATACGCTTATTTGTAACCATTTCTCTCCTTCGCCCTATCCACATGCTCCTAACCGAACCCATCGTTGGTTTCATTTGCCTTTACATTGCTTGCGAATTTGCGACTCTCTTCTCATTCTTCGCAGCCTTCCCATTGATCTTTCAAGGTATCTATCATTTCAACATAGAGGACTCTGGCCTCGTCTTCTTGGCTACTGTCGTCGGAAGCATACTAGGAACTGTCACTGTCATATTATGTAACGTCTTCCTTTACCTCCCAAAAGTCTCAAAGCATCCAGACGGGCAAGTACCACCCGAATATCGCCTCTACCCAGCACTAATAGGTAGTGTTGGACTGCCGATCGCATTGTTCTGGTTTGCATGGACTACCAGAGCTGACATCTCCTGGGCGAGTCCGGTTGTTGCAATCGTCGTTTTTGCATGGGGAAATTTATGTGTCTTCGTGAGCACAACGCAGTACCTTGTGGATACTTATCATGGTCTCACTGTCGCAAGTGCGATGAGCGCCAATGGTTTGGCACGTTATGGACTCGCAGCTGCTTTCCCTCTGTTTACCGTGCAAAGTGAGTATCTACCTTATTGGGATGACATTGAAAAACATATCCTTACGTGTCTTATAGTGTACACCAGGCTCGGTACAGGATGGGCCTCTAGCTTGCTTGGGTTTATTGCAGTGGCACTTTTGCCTGTTCCGTGGGTCCTTTTCAAGGGTGGAAAGAGATTGAGGGCTCTGAGTAAATATGAAACTGCGGAGAGTAGTCCTAAGTGACGGTACATTCTGTGTCCATGACATGCTTTATGATCCCGGGCGGTAGTAAATAGTTATCTTCATTGGTATAACGCATGCTCAGCCAATAGATTTAGCGCGACACAATCAACAAGATGATTTGTCTCTCTTGTATTGCTATAATCCTTATCCGCGAGACATTTCAATTCGGGGGTTTAACCTGATTGATTGTGCCCCAGTATCCGAAATGCCCCTTCCCAACAAGGAGAACAACAAAGGTTGAGTCACAGGCTCCGGAAACCTTCCCACCCGAGCCTAAATTTAATCGACGTTTGATGTTGAGATCCGAAAATTTGTTGGGAGCAGCTTCAAAGATTGTACCTGAATCCCGGGACCCCGAATATGAATAATCAAAAAATAACGTCGTGGACTATACAAAGAGCTCCATCCCAGCGTCCTGATCCAGGTGTATTCCAACTCTATCGCCGAACAATACTATTCCAATCATGTCCGCTCCTCAAATAACCTTTTATTTCGACATTGGCAGTCCCTTCGCCTGTATCGCGTTCCATGCATTGAGGGTCAGTCAAATATTCTAAAGCACGTGAGAATGGAAATTAGCTAACGATTTTCCATAGACGTCCCCTGTCTTTGCGAAATGTGATATTCACTATGTCCCCGTCTCCCTGCGAGACCTGTTTCAGACATGCCAAAACACACCTCCTCTGGCGGTCAAGAGTAGGTCACTTTTCTTTCTTTCTTCTTCCAAAGTTATCTATTACCTATTCTACGTCTGAAGTATGCTAATTCCCTGTTATAGACAAGTTTCAATGGATCAACCGAGAGCGGATTTACTGGGCTCGTCGCTTCCAGGTTCCCATGTCGGAAGCCATCCCAGAGGGATTTCCTGCACCCACTTCTGACGTTCAGCTCGCACTCTCCCTTCTGGCTACACAATTTCCCGATAACTTAGTTCCTATCGTGGATAGACTCTATCGCGGGTTCTGGGAAGAGGGAAACTCGAAGGTTCTCACTGAGTCCGGTTTCGCTGCTGTCTTTGAAAGTGAGCTTGGCGCCGAGAACGCTAAGCAAATTTTGGATCAGGTACGTTTGCTCTTGTCTACGTGACATGTTTTCTCCTCTCTAATCTTCTTCTACAGTTTAAAGGTACTAAGGCGAAAGCCATTTTGGATGGAAATACACGACAGGTTTTCACTTCCGGCGCCTTCGGTTTGCCTTGGTTTGATTGCGTAAACGCTCAGGGGGAAAAGGAAGGGTTCTGGGGGATTGACCATTTGGGACGACTTGTGGACTTTCTGCAACTAGACGCCAGTCTAGACAAGTCTTTCCGCGTCTTACTCTGACATCTAGCACCACATGTTGAAATTGGATTTCGGATCTCTGTCAATATCGACTATCCTCCACAACCGTTCGGATAGGCGTCAGACCGGCGTATGAGACGCAGGTTAGTTTGCATTTGGGGGCAAAATCGTGTTAGAGCAATGTATAGAGACGTATAGCATACCAAATTTATATGTCGCATCTGTTACTAAAAGTTTAATTCGCTCCCATCATGTGATAGGCATTCACACACATTGCATCGTTGATCTGTGACATACTTCTTACTCCTCGCTTTTTCCGAGTAAATTGGCCGATACCCCAACACCCTAAAGATGATTATGATTACTCAATTATATTATGCTGTATATGCAAACAATGTGTCTAACAGAGGGGCAAAAGTCAGTACTTGACCTCTGTGGTGACGCGATCCCGCATCGAATGACAACATGTTGTTAAATCAAGGCTTGGCCCTAGCTAAATATATCGGGCATTCCGCGTGTTGCGCAGTCTTCCTACGCGATCTTTTAGCACTAACATTAGCTTGCATGGGCCCCTCCATCTAACCGCATTTGCTCTCCCCATGCAGACCGAACACACACTAGGCATTGAATTCATCATCAGAGGCCCAAATGTCACCTTTTAAGCATAAAGTTCCATTGGATTTTCTCCGCGGCACGGCTGCACAGTGCAAGCCAGCATTGAATTGACATGCCCTACGAACATTGCGCAATCCTCGGCGTAGGGCACGAGTGGCAATATCTATCCTGTATAAAAAGACCCAAATCCAAATCATGGGAGTTATCAACCGCACTTAAGATCAACAATGTCGGGCAAAAGCTCCGTGTCGTCGCTTGACTCGAAGCAGCCGGCTGTCACAATTGTTCAGCAGACGTCAATCCCCACCCAAAATTACGATGGAACAAGTGGGGTGTTGGCTGGGGGTGGCTCACTGGAGTTCTATGAGCCCATACCGGAGTACGAAGGGCGACATCGATATGACCCACTTGCCGAATGGACGGAAAAGGAAGAGAAGCAATTAGTCCGAAGGGTAATCAAGACCCTTCCCCGAATTTCCATACTGTGGATCGATTGACTGACATTTGACGAAAATATAGCTCGACTACAGGATCTGTTCTTGGGTCTGTCTTATGTTCTTCGCCCTTCAGCTCGATCGCGGAAATATCGGACAAGCATTATCCGACGGAATGCTTGATGACCTCGGGTTATCAACTAACCAGTATAACTATGGAATGACGATATTCTATCTTTGCTTCCTGTGCGCAGAAGTGCCTTCCCAAATGATCTCGAAAAAGCTTGGCCCGGACGTATGGATTCCCATTCAGATGGTTCTTTGGAGTGTAGTCGGGATCTGTCAGGGCCTAGTCAGCGGCGAGCACGGCTTCTATGCCACTCGCGCACTGCTTGGTTTGATTGAAGGTGGCTTCATTCCCGATGCACTCCTTTACCTTTCCTACTTCTATACGAATAAGGAGCTCCCTATGCGGGTCGCCTTTTTCTACTGTTGCTCCAACGGTACTGCTATCGTCGCAGCGTTCTTGGCATTTGGAATTCTGCGCATGCGATCCATTGGCGACTGGGAAGGTTGGAGGTGGCTGTTTGTTCTCGAGGGCGGTTTGACTCTGATTATTGGTGTCATCTCTTGGTTTTATCTACCTCCTGGACCAACTCAGACTGCAAGCTGGTTCCGTGGAAAGGACGGTTGGTTCTCGGAAAGGGAAGAAATCATCATGGTCAATCGAGTCCTGCGGGATGATCCAGGAAAGGTACGCATAAAGCGGGTTTGTTTTCGAAATTTACTCACACAGACTAACTCTGGACCATAGGGTGGCATGCATAATCGTCAAGGTCTCACACCAAAACTTCTGTGGGACGCTTTAATGGACTATGATCTTTGGCCAATGTATCTGATCAGCCTCACGCTGCTGGTTCCTACCAATCCCGAATCAGCATACCTGACCCTCTTTTTAAAGTCACTTGGCTTCGATACATTCGAAGTCAATCTTCTCACCATTCCTGCAACCGTGTTGTTCTTGATCCAACTGATCTTTTGGTCTTGGGTCTCCGAGAAAATCAACAACCGCATGGCTATTGTGCTGTTTTATTCTTTCTGGGTTTTCCCTCTTTTGATGGCACTCGAGCTGATGCCGGCAACTGCAAGTCCTTGGAGCTGGTACGCAGTTACAGTGCTGGTTATTGGTTTCCCCTACGTCCATTCTATCAACGGTTCGTACTAATATCCTCCAACAATATCTGGCATTCTCTAACACAGTTCTTCTTATAGTTAGCTTAATCTCGCGCAATGCTGGTTCTGTGCGCACGCGCACTGTGGGAAGTGCAGTATACAATATGATTTGCCAAGCAGGTGCTATCATTTCATCCAACGTACGTTCTTTAATACCCCCAGTGTCACTTTCCATACTGTCTCTTGGGTTTGTGACTAACATATCTTCTTTTTCAGATCTACCGAACGGACGATAAACCCTACTACCGAAAGGGAAACAAGATTCTTCTTGCAATTGTGGCATGGAACGTTGTGGTCACCGTCTTCATTAAGGTCTACTATACACGGAGAAACAAGACACGTGAACAGGCTTGGAATGCTATGAGCCCCGAGCAGAAACACCATTACCTGAGCACAACGAAAGATGAGGGCAACAAAAGATTGGACTTCCGATTTGCCCACTAGTTCTCGGCGAATAATGATGATGGCTGCACCTTGCATATTTGTCTTCGCAGTCGACGATTCACCAAGTCTTCGGAGATCAGCACATAAATATATTCTTACAAGTGGTTGTTCAAACCCAGGCGTCACCTGGATCGAACTGGTTGCAGTGTATATATGACCTGAACGAAAAGGAGTTTTCCATGTTTTCCAGAGTATTTTCTATGGCCATAAAAATATATAATTTTTTTTCTACTCATGTTCAAAATTTTTAATGATATTCATGGTTCTCTTTTGTCTTCCAAGGGTTGACAACCGTATTATGTCTTGTCAATGCTGTTGGATATGATGTCTGCAACGATGTTTGATAGCTGCAGACTCTTCGCTATTTTCTTTGGCTTGCAATAGTTACTTTTTTAGACGGCCTATGTCTGTTTATAGAGAACGCAGACCCTTCTTGCCTCTTGAGCTTTGTTTTTGAATGGCGCAAGCGAGATAGTCGGTTCACTTTTCACATTTTGGCAGAGATGTTTTATTGGGTATTGCACCCTGAATCGACAAGTCAGAGCGAGTTAGGCCACATGGCGGGCTACAGGAGTGAGTATCGAAATGCGATTTGAATTTCTCAGGCATATCCTCTCTTTGATCCGCTTGCTCTGGTTGATGAATATGGCGAGTCACACCGCGGGGGATCTGCAACCTCGGTGTATTAAAACTATAGGGAAGTGTAAATAGAAGTGTAGATAGAACTTGCTACCAGCGAAATTACAATCCACTACTCCAAAGTCAGGCGACATTTCCCTCGCCCGACAGATTTAGTGCGACATCGTGAAAACCCGGGTTCTCAGTGATGTCTGATCCCTGTCATGTTTCCAACGCCGATCGAAACTACAATATAGTCGACGCATGGCCCCCGGTGACATCATAAGAGTGGAAAGTCCTCACCGACTCGGCACTTGGTCATCTCAGCCGCTACAATGCGGGGTAAAGAGAGATACCAGGACAAGCTTGATATTGTATGCCTTGTGCCAATGAGAGGGATCTTTTTTTCGATCTGATGTTGATGGTCGCGGTCCTGAAATGGTAAACGATCGGTCGATCGGACTTGTTTCACTGAGAATACTTAGAATGTCGCTATATTTCTAGTTTCTTGGGGAGTCCACAACATCGGGAATTACGTTCTAGGATGGTGTTTTTCTTTGAGATTTCTGTTTGCTAAGTTCTGGCATATAAAGAATATAACTTCAGATCATACAAATAATCCATGTATGACCACGGAGCCATGTGTCTGTTCCCTGATGACCACGAGTGCCAGCACATAAAATCCATGCGCCTCGTGTGACCCAACTTGGGGCCTGGGGTGGCTTATTCTCTATTCTCCCAATTCTCCCGGCCTATCATCTTGGCGAAAAATATATCGGCTAGGGGTAAATTGTCTGAGGTATCATTTCTGGGCTGCATATTTCCGGGTTATTTTCTTGTCTTGGGGTCGCACTTTCCACTACTTTTTTTGCGCCCTTGCATAATGCCCTTTCTAGTTTTCCCTTTCCCCAAGGTGAAATTTAGTGAAAATGCTAGATTCAAGGCACATTTGGTCATGTTACTAGACTTTCGAAGCTTTGAATTTGATCAACAACCCTAAGCCCCTAGTCTGAAGTGCCTTGCCGCATCTGGTCCAGCTTGGCGATTTTATCTACCTAAATTCTAGTCCCCCTAGTCAACTCCACATGAAAATTAACTCTGACCCATAGAAGATCTTCCGGTTTATTATATATCTACGCTGTGGATTTACAGCACAGCCCAACTGAGGCTGACTGGAAAACGATGGACTTATTACATATTACATGCAGCCATACTTGCGACTTCTAATCGTCTCAAACTACGCCCAGCAACGTGGATACACTGGCATTCACCCAATTATCGTGCAGTTATCTAGGGATGCCCAGTCCTTTTAAGAATCAGAAGTCTAGACTCAAACAAAACAATAGCCCGAGGCTGACCAAACCCAATATCCTTTGTGCCCTCGGGATATATTCAGGGTCCTCAATGGTGGGGATATTTGAAAGAAAAATATATTTCCACGGTTCTTGTTACAGTCTAAGTTTGCTTCATCTTGACTTCTTTGTTTCTTTTGTTCCCTTCATTTTTTTTTGTCCCCTAGTGATCCAGGTGAGAAAGCCCTTCATTCACCTACAAGCCATCAAAACGCCTTCCAGGTCCCTCCCGAGGTCCTTACCTTTTAGTTTTCAAGTAATCCATAACGCAGCCCTATAATTGGGCTCCACTGAAAGGAATACATAAAATATGAAAGAAAATAAAAAATAAAAAATAAAAACACGAAGTGCCAGCACAAACTCGCCCATGAGTGGATGGCCCAAATTACTCTTCGCCGAGCCCTAATGCCACCTGATGGATCCCCACATCAGGCGTTGCGGATGCTTTTCAATAACTCTCCTCTCTACTGCTCGGAGTAATTAAACCCCTCGGAGCCAAGCAGACGCCGAGCATGTGGTCTTACTTTAGTTCCCTTGGTATCCTAACTCCAATGCGGACCCTGTTCCCCTACCTCCAGACAATGGCGGTCAAATCTACATATAAGAAGGGCTTGCCTCCCCTGTCCTGGTTAATTTAGATCTACATGATCAGCGAGTTTATCCTTTCAGACTTCCACCCCCGGATCAATCATCCAATATGCGATCCTCTTTCATCAAATCTACTTCCACATGGGCTCTACTAACCCTATCCCTCCTCCCCGGCGCCCTGAGCTCACCTCTATTTGAAAAGCGAGCAACGGGTGCCTGGCTGGGTCTCAATACCAATTTCCCAGATCCTAGCTTCATGAAAGCGGCCGACAACAGATGGTACGCATTCGGCACCAACGGTAACGGAAAGCGAGTCCAAGTTGCCGTTTCGGATGACTTCAAATCATGGACACTACTCGATGTAGAAGCCCTCCCCACATTATCAACATGGGAAACCGAGAATGATCATTGGGCGCCAGATGTTGTGATGAGAGTATGTTTCCTCGGTGTCCGAAAAAAGAAAGAAAAAAGGGAAAAGAATACCCAACTAATTACCTCCCAGGACGACGGAAAATACGTTATGTATTACTCCGGCGAAGCAAAATCAAATCTCAGACACCACTGCGTTGGCACAGCTGTCGCAGACCACCCAGCAGGACCCTACGTCCCAAGCAACACGCCCCTATCATGCCGCCTCGATCGAGGCGGGTCAATCGACCCAGCAGGCTTCAAAGACAAAGACGGCAGCCGCTACGTCGTCTTCAAAGTCGACGGTAACAGCGTCGGCAACGGCGGCGATTGCAACAACGGCGTCGAGCCGCTTGTTTCCACGCCGATCTTGCTGCAGAAAGTTGGCGCTGATGGTGTCACGCCTATCGGGGATGCGGTGCAAATCCTCGATCGCAATACTGCTGATGGTGATGGTCCGCTTGTCGAGGCGCCCAATCTGATTCTGCATGGTGATACGTACTTTTTGTTTTATTCGACTCATTGCTTTACCGACCCGCTTTATGATGTGCGCTATGCTACGGCGCAGAGTATTACCGGGCCTTATACTAAGACCAATGTTCCTATGATTAATGCGCAGAAGACCGGGCTTATTTCGCCTGGTGGGGGGAATGTTTGTGGTTGTGGGGATCGTATGTTGTTCCATGCGTTCTGTACTCAGGAGAGGACTGATAGGTGTATGTACGTGGCTGATGTGATTATTGATGGGAAGACGGCATCGATTGCTTGAGGGTTTTGTTGTTTTTCTTTTTGGTTTTTGCTGCAGCTTTGGCTTTGCGTCGGACTTTTATTAAGTCTGGTCGCTTTCGATGATATATACCCCGGGTTTTGAGGGCTTGCATGTGATATGTGATAGCAATGAGATACACTTTTTGCAATTTTGGGAACATTGATACTTTTGGAGTTGTCTAGAGCATAGTACTATGCTATTATTTGAATCTTTGAACAAAAGAGCTGTATCGAAGGGTGACATTTGAAAAAAGTAAGTGAATATACACGAGGTACAGACGGGTTTGACCAATATCCGATCTGCACATACATGTACTCCAATTATAAGTATATTATTTAGAGATGAAATCCCGTATCTCGTATCGTCGTATCGTTCTAGGCATGCCTGCATGCACCTAAGCTTCATCCTGTTCCTCTCCCTTTTCCTCTTCCTCCGTCGCTCCCTCCGTCGCTCCCTCTGCCTCTTGCTCAGTAGCACGCTTCTTCTCCCGCGCCGTTTGCACCCACTCCGCTGCACCCTTAATGGCTAACTCGGGTGTCTCCTTATAATTAAGGAGATATCCCTGGATCTCCGCAGCAGTAAACTCGCCACTGGGAACAACACCACCAAACTCAGCCGCCAAGTCGGTGATGCGGGATCGGAGGGACACAAGACGCTGCAGGTCTTCCTTCTTACCCTTCTCCACTTTCCCATTACTCTCCTGGGAGTTTTGGACAATCTCGCCGTTTGTCTTGGCATTACCAACACTGGTAGTTGTGGTCGACTTGACTGAACCATTGGTACCATTGCTGTGGATTGCTGGGGCCCCGCGGCGCGCAATATCGTTGTCCTTCGCCCCGTAGATCGAGATGAAAAGCTCCTTGATATCTGCTTCACTGGTGTACCCGAAACTTATCTTCATGTCCACACGACCAGGACGGAGGAGAGCTGGGTCGAGCCTTTCCACGTGGTTGGTAGTCATAATGAGGATGCGGCCCTCACTGGCGGCAACACCATCGATAACATTCAGAAGTGCTGAAAGCGTGATTCCACCTTTCTTGGTATTTTCTTTGGTGCCTGTACTATCCGCTGCGGCGGTGCCATCCTTAGCGGTGGTGTCACTCGCGGGGTTATCCGAAGTAGACGTAGATGCAGCTGCGGAGGTCCGAGTCTTTGTAATACCAGCTGAGTCGATATCTTCAAGTAGGATGATGCATCGGCGGGGTAGTTCCGAGAACAGTGACAACAGAGCCTCCTCGTCCAAGGCCGTAGAATTCAAATCAAGCAAGTAGAGCTTCAGTCCAAGGATTCCAGCCGCTGCAAAGCACAGACTCGTCTTTCCAGTTCCCGGTGGACCGTGTAGAAGATATCCACGCCGATACGGGATTCCACGGTTAGTGTACCAGCGGCGCGTGCGAGGGTGCAGGTACTCCTTGATATCATCAAGGAAGTCTTCCTTTTGTTCTTGGTCAAGAATAACGGTAGAAAGGGGACGTGGTACACGTGCCATACACCGATACCAGTTGAAAGATTGGCCAGCGGCAATCCGTGAGCCACGGTAGATTACCGTGCGGTTCCTGTCGCGCTCAACATACGCCTGCTGTGCCTCGGCTAGCAGTGTTTTCAAAATTGCCGGATTCCGACCGAGACACGAGAGGAAGATCCGCTCGTTGTTCATTACATGCCACATCCCCCCGTCCCGGTGTTCGCGCTCGAGCATGAGCGGACGGTTCTTGTACCAGAAGTAATGGCTGCCTTCCGACGGAGTAAATTGCATCTTCTTGTACTTGTCCCGGGTGGTGACCTTGGCCCAGTACGAATCGAAAGAGGCGTCTTTTTCATTGTTAAAGGCCTCTTCGTCGTCGTCCTCGTCTTGTTCGAGGTCCTCCTCGTCTGTTTCGTCTTGGCTCCAGTAGCTATTGGTTTTGAGACCTGCGACGAATCGATTTGTATTTTTCATATGCGGCTGGCGGGAGATCCAGAACATTAAATAATGGAATATCTCGTCGTCCAGGCGAATCTCGGCTCTTGACACGAATAACTCATTAAAGTGCTCCCAAATAACAAATAAAGCGTATCGAGCAGTTGCGCCAAAGACGGCAATGCTGACTAGGATTTGCAGGTAGGCGCTGACATCAAAATTAAGGTAGGACATCAATATGCGTGAGATGAAGCCGTAGCCAGGGACTAGGACCTCCAACATGGCCGTGTCTGTCGTGGACAACGGCCCCGTTGTGGTGGGGATGGTTTGGTTGGCCTCCATGATCGACAGACCACAAAATCTCAGAATTTCGATCGGATGGTCAGGTAATAATATGAGAGGGAAAGAGAGGACCCTGAAGAACAAAACCAAAACACACTGCACTCTTTTATAGGTCCTGGGCAACCTAGCTGAAGAGCCTCATGTGTTGGCCTCTCCCGCTCGGACACAGGATGCACTGAGCTGAGCCTGAGTCGCGCCTGACCCACCTGCGAAGTTCGCCTCGCAGGATTCATCGGCGTTTGATTGGATTGGAGGGGATGGGGTGGGATTCAGTTGGGCTGCCTAGATGCGTCTGCCTGGACCTGACTCATATTGCTGCAGATCGCTGGGGTGCCATGCCTCCCACATCATGGGCAAGGATTGGAACAAAAACAGAGTCAACCTAAGGTTAAGCGCTAGATGCACATCAAATTATAACTAAGAGCAGAGTAATAAAAAAAAATTAAGAGCCAAAAGAAATCTCTCCCTCGGGGAATCGAACCCCGGTCTCCCGCGCTTATCGGTTTTAATGACAAGCGGAAATCATCACCACTAGACCAAGGAAGATGTGATGGTCGAGTTACTGCTCGACCACTTGGCTGGTTGATGAAAGTACTTGGCCATTTGGACTACATAAGTCAAATCCCACAACATTAACTATATTCCTGAACACAACCCTAATCTGTAGTCATCTATAACACACAACCCTCTATAAGTTCATGCAAGCTACATTGGTTTACTTATTCCTTGCTTTATTTTGGTCTGTCAATATTTCCATCATATTGTAGCAGCAAATATATGTTTACCCACAATGCCCACAGCAACATATTTTCTCATTCTGAAGTCAAGCTCTAGGTTTCGATCTCACTTTCTTTGCCGTATACCCCCACCATCTATCTAGTCGTGAAAGAGGAAGTGATATCCAGCGTAAATCTGAAAGAACTACATAGGTACACAAAACTTGAGGGGTTATACAAGCACGCCAAACAATAGGAATTTGTTTGCCTACATTCGTGGCTCAACAGGCACAAATTCACTAAGTATATCTATCAACCTCTCACGGAGTATACTCTTACCTTCACTTCATCATCCATCTCCCTCTCCTCCTGGTTCCCAAGCCACCTGACCTATTAATCACTCAACCACTGTCTATCTCCATCTTTATCTCCTTTTGGTTCATACCCAACTTTGGGAGTCAGCCACGTCACCTATCCCCTTGATAAACAAACCCCTCTGAACAAAAACAATGCTAACAATGAAAAAAGGACGGCCCACAATGTCCTTGAATTAGGATGATTCTCAGCTCACCACAAGTACAATGGCTCCAAAGCACACCTTTGAGGAAATGTTCGATACAGCTGATCGTGGTATTAACAGAAATGATTGTGAAATAGGCTTAGTTAGACACGATAAAAACTTCATTTTTCCTTCCCCTTCCTTTGCTTTCAGGCTCACATCTGGTAGCACGTCCCTGGACACTACCAGTACATTGTTCGACGACAGAGCGCTTCGCCTGTTAGTAAATCTTTCAAGTTATTGCAGTCCGGGGGCAAACTATGTGGTTGCAACATTGCCCCCGGCTTTACAAGGAATTTAATGAAGGCAGAGATGATGTATCTTGAATTCTCCTTATAGTTTTCCTTTATAGTATTGAAGTGCTTATCATTGTTGTTCTGTCCTTTAATTCCCAGTTTGTGCTCGATAGTCGCTCATTTGACGGTTCTGTGCACGCCTGATATGGCCGGACTGGCTGACGGAATCCTCGACTGGCGCAGCTCGTAGTTCTTCGCGAAGAGCCCGCCTCCAAGCTGGATTGCCTCTGACATCCACTCGTGTGCTCGGGCGAATACAGGCGAGTATCGCCTCCTATAGACAGTAAATTTGTAGCATGGGATTAAAGCTGATAGGGGTGTGTGAATGTGAGTGTAATCACACAGGAGAACGACCCGTGTGGGTGTGATGTTGGGGGGAAGAGTTGAGAAGATGGATGGGAGGTGAAGCGAAGGATGAATGAGAGAACCACAGGACATGCTTTCGTCTGTGGATAGAGATTCTAGAAGCAGCCATCTAGGATATCAGAATCCCCACTGCCTCCACATCCTCCTTGGGTTCGAATGTCATTCCCACGGTCCTGGATAATCTCACAGGCCAGGCGCATTTTGGCAGTCAGTCGGTCCACCTGGCGTTGTTTCTAAGCAAGGGTATTCATGGCAACACTGACGATACTTCATGCTGTATTCACTTCCGTCAGTCCCACGTCGGTGCGGTTGTATTGATCGTCCGCATTGTACACTCCCACTGGCAAACCAAGCCGATTAATCACAGGCCCCACCTTGGGACTCTCAAATAGTGTCTCAGGCAGTAGGAAATATGATATGTGTGCTGTTCGGCCCCCAATGTTGGGTCGAGTCTCTTCCGGCTCGGTGAGTCTCTCTGGTTCGTTTCATCCATCCGTGTCCGAGTCTGACTGCATCAACAAGCGGAAAGGCAAATTGGCACGTAGTTGCTCATCAAACCGATCGACTCCCGGGCCCAGTAGAATCACCAGCTCTGCGTCTAGTTAATAGTGGGCATGACAGCAGCGCGAACGTAGGCTCAGTACTGTTCTGTCTTGAGGGGTCACGGTCTTCTTTGCCCCGGTAGCATGGTACCGCTGACAGTTTGCGTGCCATGTGTGAGTGGCAAGGCTCTTGCCTTTTTTGACCAGGGAAGGCAGTCTGTCCACTTCTTGTATGTTTCTAAAAGTGTGCCCATTGGTTTGGATCTGGATAGAAAGATTGCTGTGATAAGGGGACTCTCGGTAAAGTTAATATCAATGTTACAATTTTCTGCTCGGGTGAGGGCCAGAGGAAGGCGAAGGAGGGATAGGAAGAAAGAGGAAGCCAAGACAGCCGAGAAGGGCCCTGAGGACCCCGAACAGAGTCACAGTTACTCCAAAACTCCTCAGCCCACGACAAACAGGCGAGAAGTTCGTACCTGTTCCCCTCAAAACCTTCAGGCACCTAGGTTCTGTCAGCACGAACAGACGCCGAACTGAGACAGCATCGATAACGAAAACATACCGACTCACAGGGCTTGTGAAGCCCGTTGCAATGACGACAGTTTTTCCCGTCATAGGTTTCCGCGAAGCAGCGCACGGAAAACGGGCGCAACGCCACCGGGCTGCCCTCACTCCACTCCTCGATCGACACGCGCAAATCTTGGTATCTCTCGGGAGACTTTTCCTTTGTCGATCGAGGTAAACGTTGTACGGTGGGGGAGGTAGGTGCAATCGATTCGGATCGTTCCGTCGGACGAGATCTTTCGGTTGGGAGAAAACGCTCTGGCGGGTCCAATCGTGCAGGGTTTGGCGTACTTGCCTGTCGTGGAGCAGGTGTCTCACGCTCAATTGTACGTCTTGCCAGATCAATCTGGCTTTGTTGGTGAGATTGGTGTACAGCTGCACTAGGTGATGGAGTGGGTGACGGAGTGACAGTCTCTGTGATCTTCGTAATCCGTGGATAGTGTACTTCCTCTGAATAGTGCACTTGTTGCTGGTGATAGTGTCCACTTTGTGGTGGAGACACTTGTTATGCTGGACGTGCTGGTGTCTCAGGCTGACGCTGTCGTAAAGCCTGTACTCTGTTTTCCAGCGTCTCTTGTTCTTCTTCGATTTCATGGAATTGATCGGCATCATCTGTTGTAAATGACTGTCCTTCCGAGATCAGTCAATGCACCACGTTAACTCACGTAAAACGGGTCGTCGCAGCTTGTGCGGGGAGCTTCGAACAGGAGTCATTGCAAAGAAAGCACGTCCGATAGACGAAAAGGAGCACAAGTGCAGCATAGAATGCTGGTGCAAGGCATAGAGATATCCTGGAAGCTGCGCTTCCGAGCTGTGGTATTCAGTGTAGCCTGAGGAAGGTCTTGCAAGGACCTACGGAGTTTCCGGGCTGTCTGATTGTCATAGTCAGCACTGTTTCGGCCCCAGATGACTGTTGAACAATTGAGGATGGGTGAGGCTTGTCGTGGCTGACTCACAGGGGTGGTGTATGATGAAGAAGAACCTTGGGGATAGATACGAATGCTAGATAAATATGGAGATGACAATAATGAGGAGGCTGAGTTGATCACTGGGACAAAGTGAGGATTAATGGAAGAAAGAAATAGAGATAAAGAATGAAGTGAAGGATGAAGTGAAGGTTGAGTGACTTCTAGCTCAGATGTTTGCATTGGCTCTTCGAATCTTGAGCTGTTTGTTGTCTATGTGTTCTACGCAGTCTATAGCCTGCCTCTCTCTCTTAACCTCCTAACACCAGACGATTATATCATATACCCTCCCTTTGAGTGCGGTGGAACTTTACATACAAATCCAACATCATTATAATCTCAAATAGCACTTATTACTAACTATAGAGAGGGTCTTATTTCTGTATCAACTCCTCGTCGAAAGTCATCAAACTGAAGAATGTCTGAGCTGAGGAGAAGCCTATTCTGGGTAGAATAGAGGCGAGTGTCGATAATATACTGGTTCCCATCTCATCTACATTCCTCTAGCATACCACGGGGAATACATGCGTAGCCTGGAGGGCAGGGAAAGGGGGTTCAAAGCTGTTAAAATAGAGAGCTATGATTCAATATATCACCCGGGTGTTGTAAACTTAGTTTCCAGAGATAGCTTCTTCTCATAGTCCTACATATCACTGGTTTCTCATCATATCGTCTCATCAAAGCCTTGCCCTACTCTCTTTGGTAATTGCATAGCAGCCATATCTTTAACGGAGGCTGCTGCAAGATGCCGTTTGCTATGGAACTAATTACCTGTGTTGTTATATCCTTCTGGTCATTTCCATATCGGCTCTACTAGATGGTCTCGTACCTTGCTGGGGTTGAAGTTTGAGCTCGAATTAGAGGTGTATATATAAGGCTTTGCCAATTGGTACCTATATAGGTATACCTACTGACTTTACAATTTGTAATACGACATCTCTGATTTTATACTGACAAGGCCAGGGCAACGACAGTATGGGAACAAGAGTTCTAAACATCTAACGTGACGACTATGGAAACTGATATGCTTGGAGACAGCAGCATTATCGAATGGTCTTTGAATATATGAATCTTGATTTAAAATCTACGTAGCATTCCAGAGCCTGATAGTCTGGTCCATAGACCCAGATGCCACCAATCTACCATCTGGTGAGAATGCCACGGAAGTCACCCATCCAGAATGGCCCTCGAGTGTTTTGCGTAGAGCGCCCGTCTTAGTATTCCAGAGTTTGACTGTGCTGTCATCAGATCCAGATGCCACCGATTTACCATTGTGCGAGAATGCCACGGAAGTCACCCCTCCAGAATGGCCCTCGAGTGTTTTATGCACAGCACCCGTCATGGTATTCCATAATTTGACTGTGTTGTCCTCAGCTCCAGACGCCACCAATGTACCACCAGGTGAAAATGCCACAGAGTTAATATGAGCAGAATGGCCATCAAGCCTTTTATGTATATCGCCCGTGGTAGTATTCCAAAGTTTGACTGTGTTGTCATCAGATCCAGATGCCAACAATATCCCATCAGGTGAGAATGCCACGGAGTTGACGACCTTAAGATAGCCGTCAATCATTCGTTGTATCTCGCCAGTTGTAGTATTCCAGAGTGTGATATCTTCAGCCGCAGATGCTAGAAATACACCATCAGGTGAGAATGCCGTAGAAGTCACCCATTGGGAATAGCCACTATTGCTCTCACGCATATCGCCCTCAAGCTTTCTATGGATATCGCCTGTCTGAATATTCCAGACATTGACTGTAGAGTCGCGGGATCCAGATGCCACGAATTTACTATCGGGTGAGAATGCCACAGAAGTCACCCATCTGGAATGGCCCTCAAGTGTTTTGCGTAGAGCGCCCGTGATAGTATTCCAGACTTTGACGCTCTGGTCCGTAGACCCAGATGCCACTAATTTACCATCAGGTGAGAATGCCACAGAGGTCACTCGTCCATAGTGACCCTCAAGCGTCTTAGGAAGTATCGTGCGAACAGTATTGGCACTTTTACGTCTTTCGTGTTGCACTGGCCGAAACTTCACAGTTTCGCTGGCAGAAGTATAGAGAGAAGATGTTTTCAATTCCTCTGTTTTTGGAATAAAAGCCTCGAATGCCTCTGGAGGTTTGATAGTGTTCGACGACGCAGACTTTCCTATCATTGAGTTAGGTGCTGATGCAGTAGGGGACTCTGGAGACTTGATAGTGTTCCATGATGCCAATTGCTCTGTCACTGAGTCGAGCGATGATGTAGAATGTGCCTCTTTGTACGCAAGTGGAGCTGATTGGCGATTATAGGGCAATGGTTGATCAATCCAGCTGTGCTGTAAAGCATCTTTTGCAGATATCCTGCCTGCCGGGGTAGGGTGCATAAGAGACAAAACGAACTCAACTCCAGGTTGACTGACCTCGTTGACCAAAAGTTGATCGGAAGGAAATATGTTAGGCGTTTGGACGTAGTTGAAGACCAATCCAGGATGCTTGAATGTGGGTTGCTTGGTCAAAATTTGGAACATAATCTCTCCAGCCGCCCAAATGTCAACGGCATATAGAGTGCCCTTTGGAGTGAATCCAAAGAGTTCAGGGGCAATATATCCGAATGTACCCTTCATGGTCGTTGATTTTCCAAGGCCATCCTCGATACGTTTGCTGATCCCAAAGTCTGCGATCTTTACCCACCAATCATTTGGTGGACATGATCTCAAAAGGATATTCTAAGTATGGTTTGAGCTCCCGACCAGTTGAGTAGTCGATTTTCATTGTGCAACTGACTCACATTGGGTTTCAAATCACGATGTGCATAGCCATTCTCGTGCATTAAATCAAGGCCCTCCAGAATCTGGGACATGATGCACTGCGCCTCAAATTCCGGCAGCGGCTGGCTCTGGTCGAGCACATAATCTTGTAGATCCCCAAGCTCAAGATATTCCATCGCAATAAATAAGCTGACTTCAGTCTGGTACCACCCAAAAGACTTGACAAAACAGCGCTCGTACTGCTGATCTGTTAGAAGTGTTCATTGCGTTGGATAGCTGGAAGACAAGCCTTTGTGTGCGAGAATTTCGCAATGGCCTCGAGCTCACGGCCGTAGTCTACCTGGCGGCGCACTTCCATTTGCTTTATTGCACGGACGTCATGACCATGACTGTTTCCTTTTGTGCATCTCTCCAACCACACCTCTCCAAACCCACCATCGCCAATCTTCTTCTCGCGCTGCCAGTGTTCTGATTTTTTAATTGGCCGCTGGGAAAGGGATTCCTGCTCATAGTAGGTATGCACTGTCTCGTATTTGCTACCAGGTGGGAAATGTGTCTCAAGCTTAGAATCGAGAACCCAGTCTGGAATTGTCGGCATCTGGAAATAAGGGAGGAAGGAGCGAGAGAAGAAGCGAAGATATATTGAGAGAATGACCTAGCCGAGGTTTTGCAGTTGGATTTATGTATAAAATAGTAGAAGGATCAAATAATTGAGCTTGGAAATCCCTCGAGTCTCAGGAGAGGCTGAGAATGGAGATGAGGGGTTTGTTTCTGCGGTAATCGTGCCAAGCGCCTAACACTAAGTGGGCACCTTGCATCAACTTTCCTAGTCGCTAAAATTAGTGTGTGAATTTGCAGCTCAATATCAAAGTCTACGCGTAGGACCTCTAGCGCCACGGAAAGGTGAAAAAGTTGTAGATGAGGCTGGAGTTGACAGGATTGTATAACACATCGCGGGTGTGATATGTTAACTGAGCCAACACCGCGGAGAGTAAAAAGCATTTAAACATTAAATACGTGAATATGGGTATCTATCGAAATGCAAGGCCAAATGGACAAAATGGAGCAAAATTATCAACTCTCAGACTCTGGGTGCTTGCCCTGAACAGCATCAGCAACGCCGCCAGCCCAGTTCTTCAGGTCATCAAATTTGTGCCAAAATGTGCCCCACCACGTCGAGCCCTTTTCGTCGTCACTTTGATGGTCTGTGGCGGGGGGTGCTTCAGCTGCTGGGGTGGGTTTCGATGCTGGTTGTACTGGTTTTGGCTGTACTGGTTTTGGCTGCACTGGTTTTGGCTGCACTGGTTTTGGCTGTGGAGGCGATGGCTGCGGAGGCGATGGCTCCGGGGGTGACGGCTGCGGGGGTCCGGCTGTTGCTGAAGTTTGAGCTGGGGGATCCGGAGGCGTGTCCAAGACCGGTGTGTTCTCATCCGAGTGGAGGCCAACTGGCTTCAGCGGGAGTCGCAGTGTGCCATTGCTTGGAAGGGGATCGACTCCCAAAGAGTCACAGACAATGTTATATACCTCAATGTTTTCTATACAAATTCGTTAGGTCAAATCTCGATCAACGGTTGGGAGTAGGCACTTACGAAAAACTTCCACGCGACTGTTTGGCTTATGCGGGAAGGCTGGCCCGCGAGCAATAAAGATTGCACGCATCAATGGATGCTCATGGTCATATCCGTGAATACCATTAGGATGGTATTGCTTCCCGGTCTTCAAAGCCTCTTTGACGTCGAACTCTCCCCGATTAACGATAGCCCACCCCGTCTTAGGGATCACCCACAACGGCGCAATGCGTTCATTGTTCGAGAAGTGATACCGTTCAGGCATTGTCTCCCGTGTGTAGAATTCAAACGCATGCTCGTAATCTGGAGCTACCTTCTCCAATTGTTTTCGGAGGGTATCCAGATCCTCGGGGCGCTTGGGGCGTAGACCAGCAGATGGCCAGCCATCAATATGTTCAATCAGATCATAATCAATCAAATCATCCAACTGGATTAACCTTTCCGTAGAGGTAGTGGCCATTCCGTGGTCTGAGACAACCACGATGTTAACGACTTCTGTGAGATTGCGTCGCTCAAGACCAGTCATAATGCTGGCGATCATGTTATCGGCTTCGGAAATCGTCTTTCGAATCTCAGTGCTGTTAGGGCCAAATTTATGCCCATCCTGATCGACGTTAGGAACGTAAGCCACGATAAACTGCGGCCGCTCAGGTGTTATCCGCGATTCATCCTCGAGACCTGGGAGATCCAAAAACTCAAGGACCCGGTCCACCTTGCGAGACAAGACTTCCGTCCCGTTGTATTTGTCCAAAAAGGTTGGCTCCTTGTCACCAATGTGCGCCTCAGACCCCGGCCACATATGGATGGCGGTCTTCACACGCTGCTTTTCTGCTGTGACCCAGAGGGGTTCCGCCATCCACCACTTGGGTTGCATGCTCACAGTGGGATGGGTATAGTAGAATTCCTCCTTCATACTCGGGTCCCAAAATGTGTTGCCCACAATCCCATGACTTTCGGGATAGAGTCCGGTCATAAGTGTGAAGTGATTTGGGAATGTGACGCTCGGGAAGCTGGGATTCATGTATTGCGGGGAAACGCCATTGGCGACGAGGGAGTTCAGCGCAGGGGTCAGGCCACGGTCGAGAAAGTCGGCTCTGAAACCATCGAGCGAGATAAATATAGTGGTTGGCGCAAAGAGAGCTGTGCCGTTCGAGAGCAGGGGTGGAGGGTGGGCCCGTGAAGCCCGGAAACCGCTCGAGGCTTTATACGCCCCAAGGAGGAGGATAACGAAGAGAATGGCGACCAGAGCAATTATAAACAAGATTTTGCGCCACGAAGGCCGTGGAGGCTAAGCAGCGGACGTGTTAGCGGAAAGCGTAGAAACCAGCCATGGTACGTCTTACCGGCTCATATGTGTATTCGCCTTTGCGGTCCAAATCTAACGATGATCCGCTCAAAAGGGATGCATTATCATCACCAATCCCCTCTTCCATCTCATACATCAGCTCCCCATCCTCGCTCACTCTTTCACGACGTGACCCCCTCCGCTGTCGCCGCTGCTTCTTCGTCTTCCCGATCTTCACACTGCTACCATTTGGGCTGAAGATCCTCCGCAGACCCTGCCCAGTACCGCGGCGTATCAAAAGATTCTCCAGCTCCTCTTCATCTTCTAGCACTGCCCGGTCGTGCTCTGCGATTTCCAGGGTGCTGCGGTTCTGATCGAGGAGGGCGTCATCGTCGGAATCAGAGTCCTGTTCGGAGGGCGACCGCAACGAAGATGCATCGTTATCGTAGTTTGCAGGCGAAAGAAGGGAATGACTAGTATCTGGGCGGCGCATTGCTAGCCTGATGAAGACATGGAAAAAGAGCTGAGATGGAGAAGGGGAGATCGAAGGAATGCCAAGACCCGGCAATCATTTGCGATAAGCCGATCTATGAGAAATTGCTGGTTGTTAGTTCTTGTTTAGCTTCAATTATTAGTATGGACTGTTTATTTAGGGTATTTTGTTCATTTTAAAAATTCAAAATAATGAGATTATTTTTTGGGGCTATCAAACTCGCCAAGTTAGAGCTATAATCCTTGGTTGTTTGTGGGTTTGTGTACAGCTTGCCTATTACGGCTCAACACCTAGATGTTATTCCAGCAAGTCCGGTAGTGCTCGACTGGTTTGGCTGAAATTCAAGTGCATCTCAAATATCTCCATTTCATAAAGGGGCGATGTAAGCAAAGCCAGGTCAGGTGAATAGTGACCGGGGTCCGGGGGCTGTTATTTAAGGGCCCTCTGCTATTCCTTCACACGTTCATTCCCTCCCCGAAACAAATTGTATTCGCTCTTGGGCACATTCATCTCTACCATGTCCAATGCTCTTGGACTTGCCAGACTTTCTTTATCAATTAATTCAAAACATACCCCGAACAATCGCGCCCCATTAGCCCGCGCTAATGTTTCTAATACCACCGTTGATAATGCCAATGCCGCTCCCGCGTGCGCAACCTCTAGGTCCGGCGAGCAGGGTACAGAGTCTCCTCGTCTGACCAACGCCAACATCGCCTGGACCATGATGTCGCTCTGTCTATCCGTGCTCCTCTCTGCCCTCGATTTAACAATCGTGACTCCCGCAATTCCCGCCATAGTCGGCTCGCTCAAGTCTGCCGCTGGTTATACTTGGGTGGGGAGCGCCTATACCCTAGCCTACGCAGCGATAACTCCGGTGTGGGGGTCCGTCTCCGACATATGGGGCCGGAAGCCGATCATGCTGATCGCGGTAGCCATTTTTTTGGTCGGAAGTCTTGTCTGTGCACTTGCACCGAAAATGGACGTTTTGATCGTGGGTCGTGCTATTCAGGGAGTGGGGGGCTCGGGTATGGGGATAATGGTCAATATTGTTGTTAGTGATATGTTCTCACTGCGGGATCGAGGGCTGTATCTCGCCATCACCTCACTGGTTTGGGCGGTTGGAAGTGCCATAGGACCGGTGTTGGGCGGTGTTTTTACAGAGAGGCTGAGGCAGGTACGGCTCCATTTGGAATAACAACAAGGCTGACCGTTGTTTAGCTGGCGATGGTGTTTTTGGATCAATCGTGAGGCCTTCCACTTCATGTGATGGCCCTAAGCTAACTCAACCTGTAGTACCGGTCGGGGCCGTCTCCTTTCTCGTCTTACTATTCTTCTTGAGAGTCCAAAGCCCCCGAACCCCAATCGCCGCCGGTCTAAAAGTCATCGACTGGACAGGCAGCGTTCTAATTGTAGGGGGCGCTCTGATGGTCCTCCTAGCCCTCGAGTTTGGCGACGTCGTCTACTCCTGGTCTTCCGCAACAGTGATTTGTCTATTAATCTTCGGAGCAGCCGTTATGGCGCTGTTCGTAGTCAATGAGTGGAAGATGGCCAAGAATCCCATTCTCCCTCTTTGGCTATTTTCCTCGCCGACCAACGCAGCGCCGTACATTGTCTTCGCGTGCAACTCATACGTCTTCATCGGGCAAGCATTTTACCTACCCTTATACGCGCAGTCTGTCCTAGGCGCGACAGCCTTGATGTCAGGATTGTACCTCCTTCCACTCATCATCTCATGTGCCCTGGCCGCAGCCGCAGCGGGGATTTTCATGCAGCGAACGGGGAAATATCTGCCCGTGATGTATATTGCGCAGGGCTTTTTGGTCCTTGGCTCAGGACTGCTAATCGGTCTCAAATTTGAATCCAACATAACTAAATTAATTATCTTCCAGATTCTGGTCGGGGTCGGTGTGGGCATGAACATCGAAGCCCCTATCCTAGCGGCTCAAGCTGCTACAAGTGTTCGTGATACGGCTGCCGTCACTGCGACAATGGGGTTTGTCCGGTCGCTTGCCACCGCTATCTCAGTTGTCGTCGGTGGCGTGGTCTTTCAGAATGAGATGAATAGGAAGAACGAGGAGTTGTCAAGCCGGCTCGGGTCGAATTCATCTCTAGCCAGCATATTCAATGGCGACAATGCTGCTTCGAGTATGACGGAGATTCGCACCATTGGACTGAATGCAGATCAACAAGTCTTGGTTAGGAAGACGTACTTTGAGGCGTTGAGGATGGTGTGGGTCATGGTAGGTCTCCTCGTCCTTAGAACACGTTACAATGCTGTCTTATAACCCTGTGGGGGAACCTATACTAATGGAATGTTCTGGTCGCTATTAGTATGTTGCCTTTGCCGGATTAGCCACCATTCTTAATCTGTTTGTGCGGGGCCGTAAGCTCCGGAGTGAAAATGAGGGTGCCGTGCTGGGAGTTGACCGGTCACGGCAAGAAGGAAGCCCTAATAATGGGGTCGCGGAAATGGAGTTACAGCGTGGTCAACATGATTAACGTTGGCTGTGCCTGTTGACTCGAAAACGCTCACTTTTTATTATATCCCGAAGATGTCGCATCGAAGATCTGTATAGAATCCCTACAGCTACATCCCTATATCACATAAGTCGTAGAAGCAAAAGTCGGATACACATCAATATGTACACTCTATTCTAAACTTCAATATATTCAATCCATCATGTTACAACCCATACACGGGAAAATTATTGATAATATTAGGGAAAGAGGTTGAGAGGCGGTTTGCAGTTCTGTCGATGTTAGTTTGGTTGCAAGTGATGCTGTTGTCTCCAACATCTGCGAGAAATTACTCCCTATGTTACTTAAAAGCCGGTATCAGCTTTCTTGCTTTTGCATTCATTCCCACAAACTACATCGACCTCCATGGCAGCGTGTGAACAAAGCTTGTCAGGGTACCATCGGTTCTGCAGGAACATACATTCCAAACCCAGTGCGTGGCAGCCACATTCCTCAGGTTGCTCGCGAATGAGAGATCAGAGATTATGGGCTTGACGTGAACGCCGCTGACGTTTCCTGAGGACAGACACTTGTGAGATTGTAACCGACGGGTATTTGAACATACTCGAGTGAAATTTCTGATGGTAGGTGAGCTTCTTTGATGTAAGCTCATTAAATGCCGGATGCAGTTGCTAGAAGATCGACGAAGCGATCAGCCCTGCACAGGGATCGGCGTGAAGGATTTTCGGTGCGCGAGTAGCTGTTGAAGGCTCCTATAATGCCTTGACAGGAAAAAAACCAAGAAATAATTGTCAAGTAATCTTTTGTGGCCGATTCTAGAACCCAAGACTCAAGAGTGCTCTACCAGATATCAAGTGAGATCCACCTGTCGTACAGCTCGGGGAAGCAGCGAGCCTCACGACCCAGCAGTAACTAAGTGGAGTGCTACAAAGGTACTTTACCAACTGCTCTTTTTAGCTACTTCGCGCATCGAGAAAGCTATGGAGGCTCTCCACCCATTGTATCCCCCCATGCCTTCAGACAACGTGTCTTCGGCATATAATCCTGAAAGCAGGCCATCCACAAAGAGAATCCACTTGATGTTCATTGTGGCAGATCTGAAGTGGATCTCTGTGGAATTCCACGGTGGTGGAGTGTTCGGCATCGATGTCCGCTTGCGAGAGCAGCGCCTTCCTAATCGGGATGTTATATCACGTGACCATGTCCCAACCGAGCCGTGTCTCCACCGTTCGGACGAACAGCCAGTTTGGAAGATCATGACGAGATGGGCGTCGGGCTAAACCGCTCGTGGGTTTAGTGTGGAGTCCAGATCTGAGCAAGGTGACATTCACTCCGGATGCGGAAGTCACCAAATCTCGTTTCCACTTTACCAAGGGTCCCATCGAGGGCAGAGAGGAACATCAAGGGCCAGAGGAACGTCGAAAGGCACAAATTTCAAATTGAAAAAAAGAAATTTTCTTTCTAATTGTTCATGGCATCACCAATTAACCTTAATTAATCTATATTCCGGATATGGACACCTCGTCGGATCTATAAGAATGGCATCCTCGTCGCTTCAAACTCCTGCTAGATTTTCATCTCCATCGCATCGGAATTATCACCCTAGGTAAGTCCTGAGTCCTGACACCACAATGAACAACATATACTAACCCCAATCCCAGCTTCGTCGCTCGTTAAGACAGCAAGCCACATCTCATTTCTTCATCCAATCGCTTTATCATTAATAAAAATGCACTTCACCGCCCCCTCCGTGGCCCTGCTGGCTCTCGCAGCCGGCGTCCAGGCCGGTGGCGCCAAACAGCAGCATGAACCCCCCGTCCGCGGCGGAAAGGGTATTGGCAAGCACCAACCTAGCGGTGGCACTGGTACCGGTGTTGTTCCTACCGGTGTCCAGACTGGCACTCACCCTATTGCGACTGGCGGCCACCACAACGGTACCGGTATTCAAACTGGTAGCCACCCCATCGTGACTGGCACCCACGGCAACGGTACCCACACCGGCGGCAAGAACAGCACCATCATCCTCACTGGTACTGCACCCTGCTTCAGCTGCCACGGTAGCGCGACTATCCCAGTCGACGTCCCTACCAAGACTAACAACCCCGCTACTTCTGGTGTTGGTGGTGGTGTTGTCGGTGGTGGCTCCGGCTCTGGATCCGGCTCTGGATCTGGTAGCAACGGCTCCGGCTCTGGCACTGGTTCTGGATCCGAGTCTGGTTCCGGCTCCGGCTCTGGCAGCAACGGCTCTGGCTCTGGCTCTGGAGGTTCCTCCTCCGGCGGTGGTGTTGTCGGTGGTGGTGCTGTCGGTGGCTCCGGCTCTGGATCCGAGTCTGGCTCTGGCTCTGGCTCTGGTAGCAACGGCTCCGGCTCCGGCACTGGTTCTGGTTCCGAGTCTGGTTCCGGCTCCAGCTCTGGCTCCGGCTCTGGCAACAACGGCTCCGGCTCTGGATCCGAGTCTGGCTCTGGCTCTGGCTCTGGTAGCACCGGCTCTGGCTCTGGCAGCAACGGCTCTGGCTCTGGCTCTGGCTCTGGCTCTGGCTCTGGCTCTGGCTCTGGCTCTGGCTCTGGCACTGGCACTGGCTCTGGCACTGGCACTGGCTCTGGCACTTCATCTGGCACTGGCTCCGGCTCCGGTTCTGGAACCGAAGGCTCAGCCTCCCCCAGCTCGAGCGACTACGCCCCCTCCAGCCCCGGCTCCAAGGTCACCGCACCCCAAGTCGGAGTTCTCAGCGCTGTTATTGGCAGCATTGTCTACGGTGCCGTTATGCTTCTTGCATAAACGTCTCGCAATTACTTAATGTTCACGAGGCTGTCCCTTAATGTCGTTTGTTAGATTGCTGGGTATCTCTTTTGTTTCTTTCTGATATCTGACCCTGGAACTAGCTTTGGCTAGCGACTTGATTCACTTGGAGGTTGGAGTACTGGGATATCTAGACTGGCGTTGGGGGATATAATGTTTGGCTTTTTGATTTTTTGGAGTTCATTGGTGGGTTATTTGGTAATATATCAATACTTAATTTAATTCTAATTCAAAGAAAAGCGTTTTTGGATAATACTCTATATGAACATATCAAGACGAAAGATTAACAGATAGATCCAACAATACCTTCATAAACGGGATATAATTTTCCTCACACCAAGCCAAATCCACGTCTTACTTACTTCCAAATACTCCATCGGAATAAAACTCAGACTCGTTGACTAAAGTCTAATGCCCCAGTGGCAAAAATGCAACCCTAGGTATACAGCTAATAATAGAAGCCCGGAACGCAGTCCAGCTGTCCCTGCAGGGTCGAGTGGCGAGCGTCTGCTAGCCGTTTACCAGCCCGTTGGCTTTGCATTAAGGGTTGTCTGTAAATATGGATGGAGATTGGCTCGATTAAGGTTTCAGATTGACTTCTCTGTCCTTGATGCAACGTGAGCCTCGCCGTGTGGGGTTGTGAGAGTCATCCATGGTCGTTATTTTCTTGATATTACGAGATATCAACAGATTCTGCGTGATCATGGGTTGTAGGTTTACTAGTTTACAAGCTGATGAAGGATTTGCAATTTAAATTTGTATTGTAACTTTGATTTTGATTTTGAATTTTAGAGTAACTAGATACAGAGTTGCTATAGAAATGAAATGGCATGTATACATGTACTCTTTTACGAGATTCGTCATCATTCGCCATTCGCAAGAAAAATGAAGCAAAAGAACCAACCCCCCAAACACCAGAAGAATCACGCAATGCAACGCACATAACGAGGCAAAAAGAAAATGCCACCCTTTAAAACAAAAACATTATCCGTAAAACTCTGTCCCTACACACCCGAAATCCAATTCACCCACTGACACCCACACCCGCCATCACCACCATCAACACCCCCAGCATCCTCAACGGTAGCATTCTTCGTCTCGCCAAGACCCTTAAAAAGCCCCGTAGCAGGATTAACAAGCTCACCCCCAATAGCACGGTCCTCGAGCTGTAGCTGCACAGCCGTGATATTGTAATGGCCGTCGTCTTCAAGCGGGTAGCAGTAGACCATTTTCTTTTTCTCGGCGCCGCCGTGGCGGTCAACCGTTATTGTTACCGGGTATGGGAATGAGCCTGGGCGGACGAAATCTGTTGCAGAGGATGAGGAGGTAGGTTCGGTTGTTGATGTTGTTGTTGCGGCCGAGGAGGTGGTGGTGCTTGTTGCTGTGTTGTTTGATTTTGGGAGAAGATGGCGGTTGATTTTGTCTGGTTGCGTCCAGATTTGGATTAGGAGACGGGTTTGGGACCATGTGCATCGGTATTTCGCGTCGGATTTTGAGGTTCCGCCGTTAGTGTCGGCGGTGGAGGGTTTGGTTTGCGAGGTTAGGAAGATAGATTTGTCGAAGTAGCTGTAGAAACCGTAGTGCTCGGTTGCAAGACCGCGGTTGTAGAGGCGGATTGGTTGGGATGAGGGGAGGGGGTAGAGCATTGCTGCGGATGGGGTTCCGTCGGCGTTTTCTTCTGGTGCAGGGATTATGGATGAGATGTTGGGGTATGCCGTGCCGTTGGAGGTAGCTGAGCGGCGGTAGATGCTTGCCGAGGAGAGTGACACTGGTGAGAGGAGGGACATGTAGAAGGGTGTTTCTTCACCGGCATAGGGTGTAGTGTTGTTATCTGTGTATTGACCGAGGAAGCTCTGTTCTGCGTCTGTTGGTGCTGCAGGCGATGGGTTGAAAAGGTCGTCGCTCCTGACACGTAATTTCGAGCTAGCAGTGGTGCTGTTATCGTATGTACCATTTCGGAAGCTGATGGAAACACGGAAACTGGGCTGGTTCGCATTGTACGGCTCGTTAGCATCCTGCTGGTCCTTGGGCAAAGCACAACTCCACATTGACGAAGGAGTGATACACGTCGATTTTTCAACCTGCGGCTGGGTCCCAACAACTGTTGCAATTCCAGTCGGTATGGGCGGATAGCCTGTGAGGTTTAACCACTGCGATTGAACGGGAGTATTGTGTCCTTTCTTTGTCAGTGTGATTGCTAGAATGGTGGCTAGCGTCACGATGATGAAGAAGAAAATGCAGATCACGAAATACCATCTCCGTCGAGTACGACCCTCGCGTCCGGGTCGTCCGCTCTTCTTGCTGAATAGACCCCGGCCACGCCAGGGATTGCACACCCTTCGGCCAGTGGCGTCTTCCTTTTCGAGTCTGCGGCGTCGGGCCTCATAAGGACCTATCGCGCCGCTTGGGTTGACGCTCGAAACTCCAGCTGCAGGGTCATGATCGTAATGAGGCTGTGTATCATAACGAGATGGGAGAGGAGCTTCTCTAGAATATTGCGTGTACGCAGGAGCCGGTGCCTGCATATCGGACATTGGGATCGAACCAGGTCCACCAGCGGCGCGCTGGAAACCGGGAGAGATAGGCTCAGAAGGTTGTAAATGTCCCCGAGGGGCAAGGTCCGGCTCTTGGGGCAGTGCCCGTTCTGTTTGACGCTCTTCAGATCCAGACTCTCGATCCTGAGCCATAGACACTTGAGATTGCTCTTGTTGATGCTGAACCTCCGCTCCGGTGGACTGGGTTTGTGGTAGAGGCGGCACAGGCGGTGCATTCGAGTGAGGGTGGGCGGTTAAACCAAATGGCCACCCAGAGCCAGATTGCCGTCCCTGGACAACAAGCGGCCCTCGAGGCTGGGTTGCCTGACCATAAGTTGCCTGTCGTGTCTGGGGAGGAGCCTGTCCATATGCGACTTGGGATTGTTGAGGTGATGTTTGTGTAACAGGATGTTCTTGCGGTTGTCCATGTGGTTGTCCATGTGGTTGTTCTTGCGGTTGTCCATGCGGTTGTCCTTGTGGTTGTTCTGGCTGGTCATAAGCCCACTCAAACCCGGAGAAATGTCCTTGGGTAGCTGGCTGTTGAGCCTTTGGTTGCCCTTGTGGCTGTCCCCATGGCCATTCTGACCTCGGCGTTGCTACTTGAGGAGCTGGCACAGGCTGGACCATCGGCGGTTCCGAGATTTCTCGCGACATTTCCTCTGGTCGCGGCTGTTGCATTATCGGCTCCATTGGCTGTGCAGCCTGAGGAGCGAAGACTGGCACATATTGCACCGTCGGCTGCAGAGGTTGTACCTGAGGCTGCGGGGGAGGCGCAGTGTAATGGAAATTAGTAACCGGGGGCGAGATGTTAGTGATTATCTGCGGAGCCGGAGCCGGAGCGGGAGTTGGCTCGGGCATTTGAATAGGAGCAGCAGGAGCTGGCTCAGGCATAGGAACAGGAACTGGCGCTGGCGCAGGTGCAGACGGTTCCAAACCCTGTCTGTCACCTGCCTCCACAGACGGCACAACAGCAGGAATAGGAACAGGAATAGGAGGCGAAGCAGCACGCTGAGACCTAGATTCCGAAACACCACCCCGAGTCCCATGCGCGACCACCGAACCCTTCTCCTTCTCATCCTCATCAGCAACAGACGAATCCCACGTATGAGAACTGAACTCCGACGAGGGTGACAACACCTGCACTTCCTTCGCACGCACCGCATATCCAGCCGGAATCGACGTCGTCGTCTCGGGACGAGGCGAATCGATATCAATGAGCAGCCCAGCATTCTTAGTCGACGTCGTTGACGGACCTGGATTCTGGGTTTCATTTTCATTTGCACGCGTCCCTTCAAGATCGGATACCCCAGACTCCCCAGCTGCAACAATCGCAAGTCCCCGACCACCCTCTGCAGACGGGTTTATAGCTCCTGCTGGCACAGAAACGGGGTTGACAGGCGTGATCGAGCAAACGTGATTAACGCACTCGAAATACGGCGTCTTGCTGAATAACTCGTGCGCGCAGGCTTGGTAGTACTCAGCTGCTTCGCCCTGGATTGTCTGGTTGTTGCTAAACATGAAGGACATGGTATTTTGTCTACTTGAGACATTTGAGACGTATGCCGGTGGTGGGGATTGGTGGCGTTCGGGGCCTTGGTATTGGTCTGTCTCGAAAGAGCGGGATATCTCGAATGCTTTTTCGTCCATTGGTGCTGCGGTCTCTGGTGTATCTGGTGAGAAGCAGGAGATTTCTTTCTCGCGTGGTATCCATTGTTTTCGCTCAGGTGGGCGGGTTGTGGTTGTTGTTGTTGATGGGGTTGAAGGTGATTCTTGTGGGAAGGATGGGCTGAGTGGGGATTTTATGGATCGGCCAAGCAGTGGGGAGAGGAGGTATGTCCACCAGCCTTGGGAATGGGGTCTGTCTGGGTCTGCTTGGGTGTTGACGCTGAGACGGCCCTGTTGCTGGGCTTTTAGGGTTGGGCGGATTGTTTCTGGTGACCGGGGTGGACTGTCGTCTTCCCAGATTGAGGCTGTTGAGAGGGCGCGCACGTTCCTTTCTACGCCTGTGTTCTGGTATCCAGCCTCTGAGGCAGGAGTTTTGGTAGCAGCTGAGTGTTGTGCGGGAATGGCTGGCACGGGTGGGACATCGGTTTCATATTGCCAGAGACGGGGTGTTGGCTGTGAGTAGATACTTGATGTTGCTCTTGGACGGAGCATCTCTGTGCTCGAGTTTGAGTGTGCGTTCCATGGTGCCTCGCCTCGTGCTGGAGTGACGATAATCGATGGTGTGAGCGGGGTGCCTGCGCTGTCGAGCTCTTGTGATCTCTCGACTGACTCGCTGCGAGGCACAGTGAGTCCGATCATGACATGGCGGTCTGAGGGTGAGATAGCATGCTCGTGTCTATCGTGGAACGGATTTTCATCTCTGGCGGTTAGAAACGAAGTTCCAGTTCCATTTTGGTTGTTTGTCTCGGGTAACCGCTGAAACCCCCGTGAAACCCTCCTCTTGAATGTATCCTTTGATTTCTGAGCAGTGCGTTCCTTCTCTCGTACTTTTGAAAGGAGCTTCAGATCATTCAGATCGACGAACGGCGCAGCCGCATTTGGTTCTACTGGAATCGACTGTTTCCTCGGCGCCGGCGCTAAGGTGAAATCCGTAACGAGGTTCAGACCGACTGGTTTCCCGACGCTTTTACGCTTCTTGGTGATGCGGATATTCAGTCTCGAGGATTCGCGGGTGGAAATTGGCGAGCGGTTCCCATCTTTGGCCTTCGCTTCAAGCTGCTGTCGTGTTGCTTTGGATAGAAATGCAAAGGGTCGGTCTCGTTCTTCCTGGTCTTCCGAGGAGCATGAGGGACTTGAGATCTCTTCGCTGATAGGCGATGATAAAGGGAAGTTGGGTACTGGGACCTGGAGGTCTTGGGGTTTTCGTTTGAGCATGATGGTTTAGTAGACTTGACTGTGTCGAGATGTTAGTCTGCAGAGATGACAAGTTTTGATAGTTCTGCATACCATGTGTCAGGAAAGCATGAAAGAAGGAAAAAGCAAGGAAAAGGCGAAACGAAACAAAGAGTCGTCTATTAATATTATAGCAAGTAAAACAATGGGAGAAGGCAACAATAGACAATAGCGAGACAAATGCAAAACAAAAGACAAAAGAAAAGGACAAAAGATAAAAAGAAATAAGAAAAGCCCCGAGACTTTAAGTCTCTCTTCTGCATCTGCATTTCTGCCGTTTCTGCATCATCACCGTGCAGATGCCAGAGAGTCCAGGCCGGTCACTGTACAGGACATAGCTCAAGCTATAAACAACCCGGCCAATAATCATCGTCTGTGGTGAATTTCTGCAGCGATCTCAGACAGCCCGCTGCAACTAGCTTCATGCTTCTTCTTGAAGGTCCGTTATTGGATGACTGGCAGAGAGATCACCAGGGGAAGCAGAAATGAAGGTGATGGATTGGATGCCAAGGTCAGACTGAGGCCGATCGTTACGCGCCGGACCGGGGGGCGGGCGCTTCGAGAGGCCAATTAGTGGAGGGACAGAAATAGATTCGGATTCTGATACTTAGTATAATTGTTATAATAAAAATTGATTTAAAGGACCTGTCTATCTGAAACAAGATGTTTTCGTGTTACTGTTTATATGATCAATTGGGTTTCATTCCAGAGATGTTATGTTGTACTATGAGAAAGTGATGCTTTTGAATTGAAACATGAATATCATAATTCAGCTATTCCATATTCCATATTCCCTCCTATCGTATTCCATGTAGAGTGGTCCAGAAAGACAAAAAAGCAAAGCAATTGCGGGTATGAATAACAAAACAGAAAACAGAGACCACTCCAATAAGATCAAACAAAAGGAAATTCAGTATAAACCAATCCCCAAGTCAAAAAATCGACCCGGGAATCGCATCTATAAGAGGGGATATAATGATATCAAGAGAATAAAGTCCAAAAGTCGTCGATGATAGGTTTTGCGTGACTAGTCATATCTCATACACAGCTTAGGCTTCCTCGCACCGTACACCAACTACCGTCGCTCATATTCAATGCCCTGCATAGCCGCACTCGAGCCATTCATAAGGGGCGGTAACGTGCGCGGCTGCTCCTGGGTCACGCCATTGCCGAACCCACTAAAGACAGGACCTTGGCCATTCACCTGGTTGGAGCTCATTTGGTGGTGCTCAAAGATGGATGGGGGCCGGGAGGCGTTGGCTTGCTGGTTGAGTTGGGCGCGCATCTCATCCATCTCGGACTGCATGACCGCCCGGTCGCGCTGGGATTGCGCAACGGTTTTCTCCAACATGGCTATATAATCAATTGCCCGGGTGAGCGTTTCCCATTTGCTGGATTTGTTGGTTTGACCTGGTGGTAGACGCAGTCGGAGGGCTTCAAAACAGTCTTTCATTTCGCTGCGCCGTTTGCGCTCGGCGAGTTTGTGCGTTACGCGTAGTTCGGGCGTGCGGCTGTACGGGGTGCTGCCGGGCGGTCCATCTTCTTCGCCGATCAACTCCCGCACGGCCTTGTGTTGGAGGGAATGGTGGTGGTGTACATTTTGGGGTAGGTCTGGGGGATTGTTAGTATTGCCCGTGCAGTTTGTGTCGTATCTGGGCGGCATCATACCATGTTGTCCTCGTGGCATCCGTTCCGAGTACATGCTGTTCATAGACTCCGCCATGCTGCCTTTTCGGGAGAACGGGGGATTGGACTCTCCCTTCGACGAGACGGAGCTGGAGCGTGCCATGTCCGGGTCGGGGAAGGCATAGGCCATACCCGCCGTGGGCGCTTCAGCGTTGTAAATCTCCGACCGAGGATTCGAGGAAATAGCCGGAGCAGTGCGACCGGCTGCGAAACTCCGCTGTTGGTCGGTGGCGCGAGGGCCCAACGGAGAGAGTGGTTGGCTGCCTCCTGAGTACCGTGGTCCCCGGTATGAATTCATGTCGGTCGGAATCCCTCGTTCCCTTTGTAGACTTGAGACGATCGACGATTGGGACGCATTGGTGCTGTGGTAGGGCGAGGCTGGGTTGATGGCGAGAGAACTGATTCCTTGGTTCATGCGACTGTCGACACTGCTGCGCCGGGATTCAGTCGTCTCGGCCACACTCGTTCGTTGGGAGGGCGCTTCGTAGTTCTGGTTGATGGAGGGGAGGGCGGAGTTCGGCTGGCCGAAGTTTGGAGAGGGTTGTTGAGTGCCAGCGGAGGAAGGCGTGGTGGATTGATCGTGGGGGTAAGGGGAGCGATCAACAGCCGGGTGTCCGCGACTCGGGGAGGGTTGCGACGAGGATATGAAGCTGAGAGAGGGATAATTGTTGCCAGTGCCATTGGTCGCCGTGGAGTAGGTGGACGATCCTACATGGTCAGCACCGCGCCGCTCCCATTCCGTACTAGGTGAAGGTCTCCTACTTGTGCTTTGCGGCATTGACCAGTTCCCCGAGTCACGCTCGATCGTGTTCAGTGAGCCGTTCCCGGGGGATTTCTCCGAGGCTCCGGTACTAGGCATATTCGCGGTGAGGGTCGAGATAGAAGGGAGGGTTTGCGTTGAGCCTGCAGCAGACTGAGGCCCTGAGACTGCCTCCCATGGGCGATGTGCGACAGAGGGATCCATGGTGGGAGAGTCTGAATCAGGCGGGGGAAACAGTGTAGAAGAACTCGAAAATCAACCCGCTCTTTTTCTTTCCCCCACACTATCGCATATTCCAAATCGAGAGGGTAGAGATATCAATTCGAGAAACGATTCACCGTGAAACCGTTTCGTTGTAAAGTTTCGAGGTTCGCGCAACTTCGAGGTCAAAAGGAAGGCTAGATCAAAGGTTAGAGGTAAAGAGGTGGAAGGCAACACAGATCAAGCTTACCGAAAGGAACGTGGCACGGAAGTGTAAGTGTATTATATAGAGTATTATGAAGGAAGTAGAGAGAGTTAAGAGAGAGAGTAGAGAGTGTAGAGAGTGTAGAGAGTGTAGTCGAGAGTGTAGTCGAGAGTGTAGTCGAGAGTGAGAGAGTCGAGAGATTAAAGAATAGAAAATTGGAGAGTCGAAACCCTCGAGTCTCTGAAACTCCTCTTTTTCTTTTTTTTTTTCTTTTTTATTTTAACCTTCTTTTTTGGCATCCCCTTTCTTAGGATTAAAATTAAAACAGAAATAAAATATATAAAATATAGAGAAAAGAAAAGAAAAATGAAATAAAAAGGAAATTCCCAAGAATGTACTGGTATTACCGCCAAGCCCTTCCTGCAACTGTGTGTGCCACGAGGCTGACCCTGGGGAGTAAGGACTATACTAATACCTTTTAGGTATACAGTCTCTTCACACTATTAACACTATGAACTTGCTGTTTTCTTATTAATGATCGCTATTCTCTATATTTCCATGCCTATAAACTACAGATTCAGACATATACATATACATGAATAAGGGACATTCCTGAAGAAAGATCCCTAGAAAAAGCAAGGAGAACACGTTTCGTTGCATTCAAGTCTTCACGTCACTCTTTTTTGGGTGGATTTCATGAATTTATGAATTTATGAATTTTTATATATACTAAAATACTAGATAGAATACTAGAATACTATTGTTACAATACACCTGCACGTGGCTCTCTCCCTTGCAGTCTCTCCCTCCTTATTGGAGTCTCCTTCTCTTTCCATCCAGTCAAGCTGCATTCGCGACCGGGGCTCACTGCACAATCCCGTTTGGGAGATTAAGTACGGTAAGTACGAGTACGGACAGTATAAACAGATATATATATAAATATAAATATGTTGACGTTGGACACATGGCAGGAGGATGCAGGGTTGATCGGCAGTCTCGGGGGCCAAATAGTAGCAAATACATTCTCTTCTTTTCTGTTTGTTCGGGAAATTGGGCAAATTACCAAGTACCTAGTACAAGAAGTCCATCCCTGTCAGTTTAATCCTTGTCCTCCATGCGAAAATGTCTTTTCTTCAGTCCCACACATGGCATTAGGGTCTCCTTTACTCGCCGAGGGGTATGTTTGACCACCACATATATATATACCTAACGTATATTTATATATTTCTTCATCTTCCAAGGTTATAATCCTTATATTATATTTCCCCCCAAAGTTAATTCTTAATTCTAGTATATTTATATATTACCCTCTAGCTAAAACATGATCCACTTTTCTCCCCTACATATTTTCTGTTTGTAACACCTCGGACACAGACAGACTAGTGTCACGGATCACCCACGCTTCCATGAGCTTGAGCTTCATACCGTAGACCTGCAACCACCCGTCCCTGCCGCCCAAATCATCACATGTTGACCTGTCAGAGTCAGAGTCATGGGTAGTACAGAGTACTATGTCGCGCGGCTAATTTCACCTATTCACGGGGTTGAGGGTAATATCCCGGTTCCGAACAGTCCAGTGTAACCTTGGACTCTTGGCGAATATGACCAAGCTTATTTTTGTTTTGGTTTTTTTTATGGATCTGGATCTGCCCGATATATTGATTCACCTACGTACTAAGGTATCAAGTACTATCCTATAGTATTCCATAGTACAATATAGTTCCATTGTCTATTTCTGGAAAGATAGTCATTGAGACGGGGATATTTACCCAAGGGGGTCTACGCCACTATAATCGCGGAACTTGCCTGAACAGGTGGCTTTGGTTGATGTGTCGATTTGATCTTTCCGTTTGATCGGGTGTTCGTCCAGAAATAGATCTAGACTGTAACGTGTAAATATAAAATACATTAAAATACACTAAGAGACACTAAAATACACTAAACCCCAAATTTACCAAAATGAAATGCAAAAATCGGCCAACCCGACGGTCTAGCCGACACCGCCACACTGTGGCTGCAATAACACGTCCCTTCATCCACCTGGCCTATCCACTGCACCCAACCTTAGAAGGCCAAAGCAATTTAGGCAGAAATTCAATATAACCATATGCATGTCAAGTACCACCGTCCATCATCTTCCCCTTCCAGCATGCCACATGGCACCATCGTCGCCTTGCAGAATGTCTCGAAGATCGCCACCCGATCTACGGCACATTCCTCGAACCTCTCACACCGTAGCACTTCTCCATATTTGACGAAAGGACACTGCTTACCTGAGACTCCAAGCGCAATCTTTGCCAAACAGCTGCTTCCCCGGGTAAAAAAAAAGGTCCAAAAAAAAACGGTCCACAACGGGAATTCCACTGAGTACGACTCTATCTCTACAACGTTGTACACCCTCGCCAGCCTGCTTAATCTCGATCAAGGGATAGACATCATCAATGGTCAAGCTTAGAGTTCGTTATGTCAATAGTGCGTGGCGAATGCGAATCCCTTCTTTTCTCATGGCTCATGGCTCGCCCATGGCAATCCCCCATGCTCTCCCATCCCATCTGTTCGGTCCCATCATGGCAATACCGTGGCCCTTACCCATTCCTGCATCCACGCCTCTTTTGAGGGTCGTGCTCGTGGACCGTGCCTTGCTGCCCTTTCCCAATAGTCTGTCTTGACACACGGGTCGTACCGTGCAGGGATGTAGGTACTTTTTTCTTTTTTCCTTTCTCTTTTCCTTTTCCATTTGCCTCTCCCAAATTCCATTTCTAGCTCATGTTCCCTCGCATGGAAGTAGCCCCTTCGTGCAAATAATGGTCTACAATATGACTTCGTTTAAATAGTATCCTCATAGTCTTCAGAAAAAGTCTCCAGCATGTGATCCGATCCCGTGCCTCGATGCGTTCTGCACTACTACCCACTACTTAGTTATACATATGTATACAACCTACGGAGTACATTGCATACTTGCCTATTTGCATATGTATGTACGGTGCACTGGACGGAGTACCTCAACCAACTCAAAGTCCCCTGCCGACGATCCTCGCACCGGCTCCCGTTCCCCGAAGCTGGGGAGCGCACAGCCAAAGCTTAGAGGTTACATGCGGAAAAAGTTGGGAAATATCATACCGGGATTTTTCAACTAGAATGTGAGCACGGATTCAATAATTGATTATCCTCTAAGATATCCACTGAGGCTAGAAACTTCCCGTTTTGTCCATCCGTAACTTCCGCCGCCCCCCAACCACCGCCGTAACACAACTATTTTGTACCCATCTGGGCATCAAGTAGTTTGTTAGCTACCCCTACTGAAACAATATTGTTGCTCGGCAATCGAGATGATGTTGTTTCAGCTCCACCAGTGAACTAAAATAACATCAAAATGGCTTCCCACAATGTTCAAAATTGGTTCCGTCTAATATCGCCCAACCCCGTCCATATAAAATACCCCATCTCCCTCCACCCTCCTCCCTCCTTACACATGATATCACCATAATCAACTTAGGCCTTCCATATAACCATGTATAATCTCAACCCTGACTCCCACAACTCCTCACAACCGTCCGCCTCCCCAAACTCTTATTCCTTAGCGCGAGGTTCCTCGCCTCGACTTCAATATCATCCACACTGCAAGTGAGCATGATATAACCTTCGTCGTCTAGCAGAAAAAGAGCTTCCTTGAGCCATACCCGACAAGTGATTTTCTCGCGAAATCGCACTGAATCGACGATTGGGATTTGACGAAGACGTTCGAGAAAAGGCGCATGGAGCGTAGGGCCTAACACTCCTATCTTAAGGGCCCCGAGAAGCAATGGATCGAAGACAACCGTCTGGTTGGATAGATGTTCGAGGCGCCAGATGGTTGAGTCGAGGTCGTTTAGTAGATGGTAGATCGAGCCTGATGTTGTATTCTGGTGTAGATAGAGGCGCCAGTGGAATGTGTAGCTCTTATCGCCGCGGTTTGATAGGAGGATGTATAGGCCGTTTATTTCAAAGGAGAGATGTAATGCGTCTATGTTGGACTGACTGGTGGGCTCTACTGTCGACATATCGGGTGGCTATGGTAGTTGTGTGTTAGGATGGTAAAAGTAATGGGTTGGATATAATAATATTGGGTGGACAGAAACATGACATGTCCTATATGTGTTTGCCTGGCCCAACCGCTTTCTCGTTCGTTGCCATGACGCTTCTTCTACATGTAGCGCTTATTCCGAGTAGTTCATTGATATGGTGTAATCTTGGGTGTTTCGCGTTTAAGTTGAGCTCCCAGGGCGTCAAATCGGATGACTAGATGAGCACCACTCACAGCGTAGAATATCCATTAGCCTAATAATGTAATACATAATAAGAGGAATTATAAGAATTCAAACACAACCCTGTTGGTACCACCCGTGATCCCAATGTAGTCAGGCTCCCAGGTGTCGATGGATCCATAGCCCCTCCTCGGACCACTTTTCTCCAACCTCGGCCCATCCCGTCGAACAGTTCATTGGACATATCATCCTCAAAAATAAATTGAGAATACTACCACAATATAGAGAATAGAGACAAAAGTCAGGATCGACACGATGATCTGGCTTGAATTCACCCGGTCGCAACTGACTCCATTTTGCTGACCCCCTCCGGATGAGGTCACTAATCTGGAATATGGTACTCACTCAGCTATTATAGGAAAGGATCCACGCCCCAACGGCTATTCAGCACCTCCTGCAAGCCCTACAAGTTCAAATTCAGCCGGAGGCAAAATACTCCACCTAACCGCCAGCGGAAGCTGAGCCTACAGTTGCCTCAGCTAACCCATCTGACACCCTAGTCAAGAACCGCAACGATCCACGGTACTTTATGTTATATCAGAAGCCTTCAGCTATTCATCCACCTATGTCTGGATGATCCTACCATTAGTACTTCGCACCTTCACCCCCGATAACCAGGTGTGATTGGCAGATCATTCCACGATCTCCCTCCCCTTGAAATCATCGTGGCAAACCCCTTGCCTTGCCAAAGCTCCACCCGGATCCATCCTATTCTCGTTCTCGGTTTAGCTGCTGTCGCGTGTCGAATGTCAAAAAGACCCTGTATTCTGTAGGAAGGGGGTGAACTTAATATCCCCAGTGGAGTAGAGTTGCCATACCGTCCCAAACATGTCTTGTCTTGCATCTTGAGAATTCCACGGGGAATCGTCGCCGCTTCCAAGGTTACCTCCTTACTGGATATGCGGATATGTGGATATGTTTTGCGCCATGTGTAGCTCTCCTTTTTTTTCCTAGGTCGAGGTACGGAACACATACATGCATCGTACATGTGCACTACGACATAATGCGACATCATGTAGAGGGGCTAAGAGCCTCCACTTGTGTACATATTTTGGGGTTTTGCTTTTGCTTTTGGATTTGCTTTTTTATATTTTCCGTCGAAACACTCCCCACTTCCACCTGGGCAAGATTGGCTGTAACATAATATTTATGTTTTGTTTTTTTTGTATCGGAAATCATCGGAAATAGTCGTTAATAGTCCTTAATTAATACTCAATTATTCCTTGCTGTGTCTCAGATCATTTCGCCTGAGGTCCATTTATTCCGCCATGTGCTTGTTTCAGTTCGCGCCGGGCGGGATCGTCCCGCGTGTTGTTATGGGTTTCAATTGCCGCTATGAGTGATGCCAGTGTTTATTTGTAGAATCCATTATGGTTTCGCCTTGTTGCTAGGCGCTGGAGATTTGAGATTTTAACATGCATCGTCGAATATTGTAGCGTAGCTGTATATTAAATGTTGAACTCAACAAATTGGTTGGAAATACGATTATATATTTGTGGAGATATTGGTCCACTCACATTGTCGCAATCATGATGCAGCTCCTACGACTTTTCAGGGGAAGGTTTACTTGAAGGTGAAAGAATTTACCAGTTCCTTTATTCTTTTACCCTTTCCCCTACTTTCTGCCTACTTGTTCATCCCCTGGATAGAGTATGTAATATAGGGACCTGCGATTTACTACATCCGGTTAGTTTTGCCGTCCCCGGCCTAGCCCTAATACACCCCCCATCGCTCCGACATAAAAGACGAGGCCTGCCCTCTCAACCTCTTGTTCCCTCTCTCTCCCTCCCTTCAACTAGCTCGGACGAGTGGGGCGATCCTACTTATGAGGTGGATCTGACGGAGCCGGACGATGCCCCGAGCTCCCGAAAACGTCTTCGTTTGGACGAGAACTGCCCTGCCTTAGGGATTTTCCAACGACCTGGGTGAATTCTAGGACGATCCACTAGATAGTGATGGAATTGGTCTCTTCGAGATCCCCGAGTATATTGACAACGCTCCCGGTACGCTTAAATGACGAGCGCATTGAGGGCTAACATCGAAGTAGTTCCGGAATGGCGCGATTGTCATAATCCAATGCTGCCCTTGCTTGAGCATGGCGCCATTGGGGCAGATGTAAAGCCCCTGTACAGAGCGTCGAAGGAATCGTCCCACTTTGTATCAAAGGGGACGTCTTCCAAGTCTTCTCTACACGCGTTTTCTTTCGCATAGTTAAGGGGTGTCTTGCCAAGTGCGTCTTTGGAATGCATATCCAAGAAGTCTCTTCGTTGAAGGAACTCTACAAGTTCCTTGGTAAACGCACCATGAATGGCCCCGTGGTGCATGAAGGTCCTCCCGTTATAATCTTGAGCTGCTGGATCCGGGCCATAATTAAATAGATGCTCGAGAATCTCAGTGTCTGCTCCCATATAGTGCATGAGGAGGTGGGCCAAATTTTCTCCGCGTCCATTAACCCACCGTAGATCAGCACCTTTATTCATCAGTAGAACGAATATGTCTCTCTGAACTCCTAGGTGGAATGATCCCAAGTACAGGCCAAGGGATGAGTTTCCTTTCGCATCATACTGATTGACGTCGCAGCCAATCCGTATCAGGAAGTCAACCATGTCGCAGTTGGAGACGATGGACGAGACATGATGGTGTAATGGATTTTTGCCGTGATGATCTATCGAGTACCAGAGCTTCGAAAGCGCGCCGTCACATGCTGTTGTCAGACAATGCAGGACATCTAAGCGACTATAGCGCAATGCGTAGTGGAACGGGCTCAATCCGTCGCGGTCTTCCAACAAGATATCGAGGCCTTCATCCACAAGTTTTTGGACCACCTCCACGTTCCCTTGCTTGCTGGCAAGGTGGAGACATGTCTGTTGACGCCCGTTCAATCGTGAGCTAACTGCTCCTTTCTCTATGAGGTTGCATAAAATCGACAGCGAATAATGCTCGCGAAAGTCTATCACGTGCTGAGGGCAATCCCCATTAGCATTAGCGATGTTGACGTCAATGGTTTCGCTCGCGAGGAGCGTGTCAACAATGTGTGTTCTAGCTTGATCGATGGCTCGATAGATATCAGAAGCTTCCTCACTTTCGTAGTCCGTGATCAAGTCTCTTAAGGCCTCGATGGTGTAATCACCGGTCTTCCATACATCGTCGTATTCACGGCCCAGGATGCGGCTCCTGATCGCAAGATGGAGTGGAGTATCGCCAAAATCAGATTGAGCATTTGGATCGGCCCCGTGTTGGAGTAAAAAGGCGGTCATCTTTGTGCATGCGTTCAAGGAAGAGAAATGTAGCGCTGTGAGGCCGGATTCTAGATTCACGCCAGCACTTTCTCTCTCGTCCTTGAACCTCCTGTGTGTGAACATGCTCACAGTTGTGCGTCCAGGCCATGATAGTCTTCGAATTTCGAATGTCAGATCGAGACTCCTCTGAAGAAAGACTTGTGCAAGTTCTTCATCGAGTTTTCCAACTGCGTAAAGGAATGGTGTCATGTTGTACTTATCACAGTCATATGGAGGGATTCCAGCGTCAAGCAGGAAATTGACAATTTTGCAGCCACTTCCACGACCATTCTTGCAAATAGTATGGAGGACGTTTTGGTGGTCGTTATTTACCGCTCTCACGCACGCTCCAGACTCAACTAGAAGTTTTATGGCTTCAAACTGGGAGTATTGGGCAGCAATGAGCAAAGGTGTTCGTCCCTGTGCATCTTTGACTTCCAGTCCATGCTGAGGGAAGGACGAGATTAACGGAATAATCCCCCAACGAGCGGCAACATGAATAGCAGAGATGCCCGTGTCCAAATCAGCCCCTGAGAATTTTCCCAGGTGGTTGTAACTCTCGAGCCACCATTTCCACGTCGCTAATCGGCCTTGAAAAAATGCCTCGTGCTCCTTCGGAATGTTGAAGTCTGTTTGAGCTAACCTTGCATGCTCTGGCCAGTGCAGCACTGAATAACCAAGGAATCCATGGCTAGGCTTCAAAGTTGATGTATCTATTTTTGGCTGGCAATGTTGGAGAATGACTTCGATGCAGCGATACGTCAGTGTATAGTTTGCTGCAGAAGAATTGATCTCCTGCATCTCCATCATTAAGAATTCTTGCACCGATCTGTGCAACATTCGCACATGGCCATTGTCAACAACAACCAACAAATGGCACAAGTCTATAATCTCTCGCGTGAATTGGAGGCGACTACTGGAATCCGTGTCAAGATATAGGCGACATGCTTCAGCCACTTCCCCTATTGTGAGTGGTCGCAATGCGAATGCAACAGTCTCCAAAATCTTTTTAATCAGCGGGTAATCGTCTGGGCCGCATGTTGCTGCATCGAGCAGCAGCTTCCGATACAATTTGTATAACCCTCCTGGAAGATCTTGTAGCTTCTGGACTACTTTCCTCGACTGCACCGATATCAATTCATTATGAGCTATCCCGACCCAGAGGAAGGTACCCTCAGCCTTCTTTTCAAGAATTTGGCTTACTTTCTGGGCGACGGGATGAGTGTAGTCGTTCCTTCTCGCGAGGTCCTTCACTGTATCCTTGATCATAGATTGAAGATCCTTCTTTACCTCTTCAAATGAGCCTAGATCAACATAGGTGAAGGACGATAGGTAACTCTTGAGCTCATGATTCGGACGGCTGATAATTAAAAAGTGCAACCTGGGTGTGTCTAAGCGGGTCGTGCCTGCTTTGCTGAACGACTGGGAAATTTGATGAGACAAGGTTTGCTGTGACTTGCGGTCGCATTCGTCCAATGCATCGATGATGCAGTATATCTCAGGGCTAGTAGTTGCTTGTCCAATATCCATCAGCAACGCCCACAAGGAATCAAATGAGGCGAAAAGTGCGTCTCCTCGAACGCGATATTTTGACAAGACCCGTTTCAAGACTGGGGGGTGCTGAGTAATGATCTGATATATAAGACTTCTCAGTATCGACGTTGCCTCTCTCCGGCGTTCCGAGTCAGCTTCGCAAAAAAAGAAAGTTAGGACATTATTCCCGTCGGCAAAATAATCACTATGCGGTATTTCCTCCACAAGTGTCACGGCCATCGTCGACTTGCCAATTCCGGGGTTACCATACAGCCACAAAATGTTTCGCTCCAGCTCATCATTGCCCTTGTCTCGCTGAAACCAAGACTTGAGTTTGTCTGACTCTAAAAACCAGCTGCAAGTTCCTGGAGTACGATTCCCTTTTGTCCGTTTTAATGAGTTCATATCTTCATTAGGATCGGTGATGAACAGATTTACGAGACAAGCTTTTTCCACCTCCCCAAAATCGGCTTCTATAAGATGATCAGTTGATGGGGATACTGCAAGGTGATGACCACATACCTTGATCTGACTTCTTCATGCCTTTCACTGGTGGAAGAAATGATAATAGTGCCTTCGCATAAGCAGCTGCAGCAAGAGCTGCATAGCCCTGCCACCCTTTGTGCTTATGGGAGTCGCAATAGTCGCAGATTCCTCGTATGACCAGACATTGAAGCTGATCCATGAGTCCGGCTGCTTCCATCTCGAAACAAAGTACAGGGATATCTTCTGCAATAGAGTCTCGCATCACAGAATCCTTTATAACTTGATTGCCAGACGCAATCAGACCATAATGAATTTGTGGTTCGCCATTCATGCGTGATTCACGCGAGACAAGCTGGCTTTTGTCACATAACGAGCAGTCTCCACTGCCTCCTCGGTGTGCGTATGCCGAGAGAAACAGCCAGTCTTCACCTGGAGGGGAAAATTGCTTCTGGTGACGCCGCAAAACACCAGACATTATCTTGCCAAGCGGCAACTCCTGCAGCATATGGTCGCAACGTATCTGGGAGAGAGCGGCCAGCAGAGACACATGTGGCTTATTGAGTGATCCCGTGCGCTGGAAGCGGCCCTGCTGAGACGCTTTCCCATAGTCGTACTGGACCACGCCACCAGATGTTTCCATAGGTGTGCTAACGACCACATCTCCTAGACGAATATCAACATTCTTGGTAGGTACTCCCCCTCCCACTCCGACCATCAACCCGAACTTTACGGAAGGGAAGGTTTGCTTCAGTTGAGTCACCACGGATGTAGCAGAAGTTGTCCCATAAACACCGGACGGTAAGCAGACGACCACTATATTATGTCCATTCAGACTCCCAAGCGTGTAGATATTGTCGTCAGTCTCAGGTTTAGGAAGCGAATTGTGAACGTGGTCGAGCAAACATTTCGCAGCCGCCAACTCTATCGGCAATGCGCATATCCACGCGACCGTATAATCATGCAGTAATACACGTCGCGGCCTTTCAGACATAGTGAAAGCAAATGCAGATTTTCGGTCGGCTTTTGTGGTAGAGTCGGTGTTGTGACAAGAAGAGGTAGGTATGATGTTTGAGGGTCGTCAGTTAGGACAAGAGGGGGTGGTTGTAGCGGCCATACAAAGCAGTGCAAATCACATCAGCGCCTAAGCACCCACAGGCTTTTCAGATCTAGTCAAATCAGCGTCGAGCATCCCAGGCGAGGCGAGTCACATGTACGTCGTTCGTAGCCTCACCATAAGGCAGCTGAACAAGCTACCCTCATACACGAATCTGCCATTATACAATTCTGATGTAGCCCCTGAACTATCGCCTCTTAAGCGCCAAGGAATCTTTTTTTTTTTTCAAGAGCCGTTTTACACCTACGCTACAGGAAAATCTAGACGTACCGCAAAGACAAAAAGGGGGGGTGATACGGAAGTACCTTGCTAATCAGACAGCTCATAATCAGCAGGGATTCGTTCCCATTGGGCTCTGCATAAGGCGGGCAGAGACCCCGCTGCTTACACTGCAAACAGGTAAGGCGCCTACGCCGAACGACAGTGGTGTTACCTGGTCCGCATATCCATCTAAAGTATATTAAGATCTCATCTAGTCCCAAGAGTGCCTTTCTTTTGGTCTCTCATATTACTTTGGGACTCGCACAATGAACTGTGAACCGCATATTGCTGCAGTGGTTTGTGCGGAGAATATTGCTCTCAATTACTTGCTGCATGAAGTTCCTGAGCCACCGCAACAAAAGCCCACCGAACGTTTTCGAGGCTCTGAAAAGCAGTACATACTTTCTTTCTCTAAAGAAAAGGAACTTGTGGAGGTCCTCTCCTTTCTTGCCAAAACTAAAGATGGATCGGATTATATCCCTGCCATGTGTGTCGAGCAGGACCCCAATGGTGCAGCAATGAGGTCTCTGCTGGCGATCAATAAAAAAACATATTCAGATGGGGATGGCTTACTTCAAAGTTTGAAAACTGGATTTGAGAACATTTTTAAAGTACTTCAAAAATCACTATATGGTTCGTTAGTCTCTGCCATTTGTTGTAGCGTCTGATTCGAATTTAGCCAGAACGAGGCAGCTCCACGGAGATCACGAAACAACTTCTAGAGATGATTGTGCAAATGTGCTCTTCTCGAATCGCTTCTAGATTGCGGCTCACTGGCAAAAAATGGAAGAACTCCAAAGTGTCTATCAAAGACATTCTGCAAAAAGCAACAGAAGGCACTCGGCAAATACTTCCCCAGAAGCTAATTCAGTTCAACCTAGAAGAAAGCCTGTCGATATTCAGAGCAGAATCCAAAAGCGTGATCCAGTCCGTCAACGAATGGTCCAATCATCGTGTTTTGCATCGTCTCAATGACATCGTGGAAAAGATATATCGATTAAACAACATACATGGCTTGCAGCAACTCCTCCATCTGATTCCCTCTGGTCCCACAAAGGTGATCAAGGAGGCTACCTTCACAGCTAGTCTGCTCAACATCATTCGAAAAGTGTCCAGATATAAAGAAGCCGCTCAGGTGCTTCATCGCATTGCTAAGAAGTTTCCTCTTGTCCGAAACATTGAGATTCAACTAGCAACCCTTCCCCGAGAGGCTTTCGATCGACCCCATCATCCGACGTACTCGCCGAGTCTTCCAGCCGTGCTGTCTCGTATGGGGAAGATCAATGGTAAACAGTATAATATCTCCCAGATCTCCCGATTCATGAAAAATGGCAAGACCAAGAATCCGGATTACCAGTTCTCTGAGCAAACGAATAGAATTCTCCAAGAAGCCAAGATCCATGCGGAGATCCAGCTAATCGCCTACTGCGAAATTCAATCGCCTCCGCTGTTCCCGCGTGCTATCGCTTCCAGCAAGGATGCTTGTTTCTTATGCCATGCATTCATCCAAAATCATGCCAAGATGCACACATCACGCACACATGGAAGATTGTACCCTGGTTGGCGTCTGCCAAAGCTTTTGTCTTTCAAGACGCTGGAGCACCGATTCAATGAAATCCTTGTGGACCACGCTCGACAGACTATCAGAGCTCGAGACAAAGGTCAAATGGGTGCTCACCCCCACCCGAATGAGAGTACATTACTTCCTATGTTGGTCTCGGCGTCGACAATGAGCGCTGTACAAGCTCCGGTCGAAATCACTACGGGAGCGGTGTCGCTTTCTGGTGTCTCTCCAGGCTCCGGAACCGTGGAAACAGCGGTCTCAACTGCAAATCCGCCTGGGGATTCTAAAGTATTCAGTGGCTGTGTTCTAGCGCCCAGCGACCGGTTGACTGGCATCATAACTCCGACGGCGCCATCGCCGTACTTCCTGGCTGGCCCTCTACATATCCACCTCGAGATGGAAGGAAGTTCGACTTCCGAATCCATAACGAGGGGTCTTTCGCTCTCTATTGAAAGAACGGACGTCAAGCAGATCATAAAACTTCCTACTGGGTCTCTAATGGTGGACGTGGTGGAACTAGAGAGGGATATGACATATGCCCTCCCGGCGGACGGATCGTTCTGCCTCACAGCTCACGGTATCGCAGTGAAAATTGAGTGCAAGCAATGGAACGGGTTATACACCAGCCTTCACGAGAGGTGATTCTTTTGCTGAAGTTAAGAAGGGACGAGCAACGGCCGTGGTCCGAGGCGGATCTAAAACGGAGCATAAGTTCAAGGAGCTCTATTGCCTGTCTTATTGTTTTTGTTTCCTCGGCTTTGTTTGCTTTCCCTCCTGTTGCTGCGCTCTTACTGTATATAGGCGACTGAGGAAATACTGTTTAGTAAATCTTACTACGCACCAATTGGAAATAAACCAGTCTGAATTGTTATAATGTCCCTAGCTGGCAATTTAACTAAGTTAGTTAACTTAACTAACGTAGTTCCTAGCCGATCGGGCCACCCCATTTGAAATCGCGTATTTCTAGCCAACTACCAATAGACTACGACTCCCATAGGAGTTGGCAAGGTCTAGGAGCAATATAGGCGCTATAAAGTGAACTCGGATACGGAGGCAAAGGTTTAAATTCTCTGATAAATGACCTTAGAACAAGTATATCAAGGGCCATCAAGGCAGCGGGATCGGGATAAAGGGAGGAGGGTATCAAAAGACCCCGGAAGAGAGGGCGGATAAGGTATCTTATAGGCGCTCGATTAGGTTGGCCGAGAAGGAGGGGGCCCTAAATTATGATGCAGAGGGGAGCCATTTTCGGCGTTGTTTGGTCGCTAGTGGAAATAGGGGGAACAATCATTGAAGTCGAGCGTCAACAGCTAGACAAGAGGATAATAACTAACAGTGCTGGTTGGGTACAGAATAGGAAGCAGTAGAATGGAGCATCAAGCAACGGCTCGCCGTCCAAAGTTACGGGTGGAAAGGCGGCCGGCTGTCATTTTCGGCGTCGATTTCACAGGTCCCTATATTCTAGATGTAAAATATATACGACAATGGCTCGCTACATAGTCTTTAATCGCCCGACTTCAACCGCAATGTTGGATCGCAATGTCTTGAGAGAGCGTCAACGTTATGACACGACCTGACCGACAGAGTATTCCCACACAAACTCCCGCCCCTGCTTCGTATGTAGCGAATAAAGATGGAACGGCCGGGCGATACTCTGAGGGAAGCCACATGAGCCTTTTTCCTCGATATGTTATCCAGGCGATGTCGTCACTCAGGCCATATCCAATTTGCTGTTCCACAGCAGGGGGTAGATTGGGAGGGGAGGTTGATATGAGCGTATCATTGATCAAATCGAATGTGCCAGCGACAGTATGCAGGCGATTCGGAGTGTTTTTATCAAATTCGAGAAATGTGGGCAGGCCTTCACCAGCAGACATTTCATCGAAAGATTGCACGACAGGCAATTGAACATCAATCGATGAGACGTATTGTCCAGTGGCTGAATCCCGAACTGTGATGGCCAGGTCCCACACTTTGAGATCCTCATCTTTACGTCTGTGTGTCATTGAGGCGAGCCAACGTCCATCCAGAGACCAGGAAATAGATAGCACTTCACCGCCACTGTCACCTAGGTCTGCTGTACATTGTCTGGTCTCCGGGTTCCAGATTCTGATTGTCCGGTCATCTGCCCCCGACGCTAGTCTTCCATCCTGCGACCAGCGCAAGTGAAAAACTGGTCTGTCATGGCCCTCGAGAGTTGATATGCGTTCTCTAGTGACTGGATCCCAGACCGACACTTCTCCACCGTATGACCCTGATGCGAGCTGCTGGCTATCATGAGACCAGCCAATTGACGTAACATAACGGCTATCGAGGAGCATTGATGCGAAGCTGGTTACCTGATCCCAGAGTCTTACTCCATCAAAGTATTCCGACGATGCAAGCCAGGCTCCATTTGGCGACCAGGAGAAGTTCCCCCCCGAGGTTCCCTCTATGAGCCCGTCAAACTTTTGAAAGGTTGATTTGGGCTTGTTGATGCTTGGATCCCAGATTCTAATTGCTCGTCCAGCTAATGCGATATGTCTTCCATCCGGCGACCAGGCAAGTGAGGATCCACCTGAGCGATGCAACTCAAAAAATGACAAACAATCTCCAGTGGCTGCATCCCAGATTCGAACAGTGTTATCATCCAAACTTGCTGACCTTGTCGCAACTCGATTTCCATCCGGTGACCAGGCAATTGATAAAATGCTGCCACCATGTTCCTCAACCCCCGATACACAATCTCCAGTGGTCAGGTCCCAGATTTTGATCGTACTGTCAGCAGATGCCAGTCGGCTTCCATCTGGAGACCAGACAGTTGCATGAGCAGAACCGCTATGTCCGCCCAGGATTGACGGACAAGCCTCATTGCTTGGGTCCCAGACTCTCACAGTTCCATCGTTCGATGCTGAAGCGAGCCGACTCGCCTCTCGCGACCAGGAAATGGACCACACCACTCTGCTGTGATCCCGGAGATCGCAAATACATTGGCAGCTGACTGTATCCCATATTCGGATACTACTATCTTCTGAAAATGAGGCAAGTCGCCTACTAGGCGGCAACCAAGACACCGAGGTAACGCCATGTTCATGCTCAAGGACAGTTGAGCACTGTCCGGTGTTTGGATCCCAAACTCTAACTGTGTTATCAAATGATCCTGATGCAAGTTGCATGAAATCTGGTGACCAGGCAATAGTATGTATTTCACTGTCATGTCCGCGGAGAGTTGATATACATTGGCCGGTGACCGGGTTCCAAATTCGGATAGACTTATCGTCTGATGCCGAGGCGAGTCGCTCATCATGTTGTATCCAGGCCATAGAGCGCAGTTCATCTTCGTGTCCTCGAAGAACCGATATGCATTGCCCTGTGATTGAGTCCCATATTCTCGCGGTTTTATCTTTTGATGCTGATGCGAGGCGCCGGCCATCTTGGGACCAAGCAATACATGGGACGTCCAAATCATGACCTTCAAGTGTTTGAATGCATGCGCTCCAGTCATCTTCGACTGATGGCTCATGGATAATCTAGTCTACTCTCTCCTTTTGGTAGCAAAGGTTGGTCATGCTCTGGGCTGGGCTGAATATCAGAGACGAACTGTATACCTGTAACGGGCCGCTCTCAATTCCGACTTTGTGGTATCGGATAAATCGAGAAGCGTCGTGGACTCGTTGAAAGAAAGTTGATGATTTCTGGTTTTCCTATTATAATGTTGTGCATTTAGTAAGATGAGATGCTCAATTCCAACTCAAGGTGACCCCGAACCTTAAATAAACCCTCAAGCTTAAGCATTGCCTCTATGCCTCTTGGAACGTTTCTTATCAGACAAAGCGCTTCAATCCAGTGGAGGTATTTCTGCTGTAGAAAGGTATCCACGGACTGGAGATGGTGGGGCTCAATATCTGCGCTCTCACTGCAATATCCATCTTGAAGATGATGAGCCCAGTACAGACAAGAGTAGTGTGCTGCTGCTAATGGGTCTAGACTAGGGTGTGTAACTTGGTCGATTTGTACCCCTGGGAATGTGATGCCATAGACATTACGACGAAGTAACCTAGTCATAACATCTATGGAGCGGGAAAAGATTTCGTGGTGCTCGGCGGGTATACCTTCTGGGAAGACTTCATCCAGGGCCTTAGTAGTCAGGAAATCCTTTGCAGATTGATGAACAAAAAAGACGATGTTCTCGCGTAATGTAAGAAATGAGCCACACAGTCTTATAATTTCCGAGAGAAAGTCGTCCGGTGGGAAGTCGTCGTCATCTGTCGAGATCCCGTCAGGCATATCGACCAAGGCCACTAGTTCATTCAATGTGATAGGTCGGTAAACAGTTGAAGCCACACTGAGTATCCTGTTGCAAAGCTCTGCATCCTCGGAGTCCCGAATTTGTTGCAGCATTCGCCTATAGAGGGAATCAAGTCCGGGCGGAAAGGAAGTCAATAGCTTAGGAGTGTTCCAAGGCCTGGCCTTGGCGAGCTCTTCATACACCAATGCTACCCAAAGAAAGGTGTCTTGGGAGTCCAACATAAGATGACTAGCGGCGATGTCTCGCACGGCAGGCTTATACCTCTTTTTCTCTGCCAATTGCTGAACTTTAAACTGAATGTAGATAGCAACGGCCTCGGAAATAGAGGTTGCATTTAATTCCAGCGAAAGACTTGTTTTTTGAGTTGCGCCCCCAAAATAATCTTCGATGATCGGCCAGTTTCGACTAGACACAATCCACTTCACGCGTGCGTTACCAGAAGACGATGCTTCGACTATGAGATCAAGGAGGAGAGAAAGATCTCCGGTACATTCGTCCAGTGCATCGATGATGAAATAGGTGTCTTTCAGAGTCGAGTCCTCCAGAATGTCCGACAAGATGCCTGACAAGGCCTGCCACGCATTTGCATCCTCGAACAGTTGCTTTCCCGTCTGATCGTACCGTTTTCGTATATGGTGGATAATAGAAGGCTGCTCGCAAGCAAGCATGAAGATCAAGCCGCGCAGAACCGCAATGGCATTATTGATGCGCTCATCAGTTGCCTGGCAGAAGAAGAACGACACATTCAGCGCCGTGTTGTCAGTCGAGTTTCTTAACTCGTCAATAATGCCACAGAGGAGCATAGTCTTTCCTTTTCCGGGATCACCCTGAATCCAGAGAAGACGGACCTCCTCGTCCACGCGCCACTTTTGGAAATCATTGTTCTGCAGCACCCAGCAATACGAATCTTTGAGGAGTCCTCCCTTGGCTTTCTCAATGCGGGTCTTATCATCGCGCGGGTTGGTCGTTTGTAGATCCCGTAGACAATTCTGATCTGCTGATGTTTCTGATTGTCCTACGCGGTGGGAAGTGGAAAATAATTAGCTTGATCTAGAATTTATCGGACCTTTCATTTTTAACCAACCTGGAGGCAGATATATATTATTGGTAATCTGGCCGCTATTGTAGCCTATCTGAGCTCAGAGTTTGGACCACTAAAATATGCCGCCGAAGCCATCATGGGTGCCCGGCCTTATGGGCAAGAGTGGTTGTGATAATATAAACATCCATGTGGCTGGCCCCCGGGACGAGCGCCATCAGTTCTACCCCTCATCAGGTGACTGCGTTGAACCCTAAAAGGGGTTAGACACTGTTCTAGCCGTGATTTTGCTGTGCCAATACACGATCTGCATTTGCTACATGGTTTCACGTGCATATGTCATGTTCCATAGAGCTCGTTCTCTCTTCCTTTGTTTGTTTACGTAGGAGAAGGTTAGAACTTCACGCCGGGTTTTTCTTGGTCGCCCATTTAGTCAGTACATGCTTTTGTCCAACTTTTCAGCAAATAGATTGAACTTCCCATTAGTACACCTTGCTACTAAGTAACTCGGTGCTAAATATATATAGTCATAGTATTATCCTCCCTTTGTTCCCTTGATGTCTGACCAACCGATCCTACTCCCCGGCATGTCAGCTGTCCAACAGCCGGAAAATGTGTATTACTTTCGCCCCTACAGTTTTTACTGACCTCGGGTATTCATCTTCGTTGGTGCATTTGATTGTTCCGCCTTGACTGGGTCCGTGGACAGTGGCATTAGTATCATTCTTTGGACTGTGTGCTGGGTGGTCTTGGCGTAAGCCCTAGCCCCCTCAACGTCTTCACTTCGGTGCTGTTCGTCTTACTCCCTCGAGGGTATGTCGTTCAATGCACTTGTAGTTGATCTCTATAGGAGCCAATGTAATTATGTTGCCGTCGTCTATAGCAAGTGTCGACCAGCTAAGTAGGACCTCAAGATCGAGAGAAGCCCTTCACTGATGAATACATATGTGGTTCACCGAGACTGTTATCAAAGTCTGTCTCTGAGCCTGCGTCCAGAAGATACTTGACAAGCGCCGAATGCCTATGTTCCGCAGCACAAAAGATCGGGTGCTCCAGACGACATGAACATGAGGCTCGATGTCTTAACTCGGGTTCTGGTGGGTGTTCTGCATGGATAGGTCGGCCTCCCACAGGGTATCCCCCTTCGATGAATTGGGTTACCGCAGGGATTGATCGTAACTTGGCTACCTGAGGAATGCCATCCCCATTATGACGGCGAAGGCTGTATCGATACAACAGGTGCTTTAGCAGATGATAGAAGCGGGAGTTAACTTCTACCAATGCGTTGAGATCTTTTTGGGATTGTAATTGTTGCGAAATTAGGGATATGACTCTATTCGACACGGTCAAAATGAACATTTCGAATAAAGGCTCAGGACCCGCGTGTTGGCAAGGGACATAGATGCAAGGGGAGGAAATAATATGGACTGGGGCTTTTAAGGGTACAATTTTACTGTCAGATCGAAACCCCTATTAGGCCCCCACGACAGCCTAGTATTATATAAAATGTTAGTCTTAACTAACTAGCATTTATAACCTGATAAATCATCAAATTAAAGAACTATCTTTTGCACTTATCCCACTTTATCTATTAATTATTACTATACTATCGCTAAAATGATCAAGTAATATTATAAAACTACGATAAATCTAAAGCTAATAAGTTTTAGATCTATTAATTATTAATAAAAGAAACCAGTATTTATTAAAGAATTAGGAAAATGATAGTTGATATATTCGACAAGAATCCTTGCGTGTGCATGATTGGTCTCTAGATCGATGCGGACATGTTCGATCAGTGATCTTCGTTCAATGTGTAACTACCCCTTCATTAACTATGTGGTGCCTGGGAAATGTTCCACCACTTCGAGCCACAATACTCACGAAATCGAGCTAAGATGAATGATTCCATCGAGCAATGAGAAAAGATCCGCTAATATTCGATCATACTCCAAAGTGGTCGTTGGCTGCTGTTACCGTAGATCTTGCAGGGTACTACAGTTACATGATCCCAGACGCAGGAAAACCTAGTATCTGGTCACATTCAACCTTATTCCACTCTACTGGTTGTCTGATATTACACATCACCGAACACGGAAGCCAGAACGAGCAATTGAACCAATGTTATGGGGAGAAGATCAGTGGAGTAGGTGACGTCCTCTCAAGTCAGTCATGAAAAGAGTTACATTCAATAGTTTGTTTCCGTGTCATAAAAGTTGATCACGGCCAATACCACGAGTCCCCGAAAGGCGCCAGCTGCTGAATCTCCCTGAAGTTATATAGATCTTCTTTCTGTCAGCCACATACTCTCTGTCAACACTTCTGGCACCATGTAACAGCCTATCTGCCATAGGATCGATGCATTCGCCTCTTGAATCCAGAATAGCTCTAGACCGGACACCGACAGAAATTAGCGTGCATTGAATATCATGTAACATTGAAACAGTAGTCTGCTCATCATGTCACATTATCCTATACTTGGCTCGGCCTAGGCGTGGGTAAATAGACTTTATGATGCTTTTGTTTTATGAATGCACTGTAAAATTTCCCTAGAGTAAACGTCATATATTTCTACATCTTCGAGCCATTTGAGTCACTTCATGACGGGTGAAGTTCTCGATATGTCTATCCAAGGGGGCAAGTCACAATATAAATATCTCGGGGCAGTCCCCGTCTCACAGTCGGAGCAACACTCCTTGATACTCTCAATACAAAGTCCCATTAGTCTGCCTTGACTTTCAAAACTTGCAACAATGAGCCACATGGTACCCCCAACCTACAACTCCAGAGAGGGACTTGTTCTCGATCTGAAGAACTTCATCTGTCGCTGCCCAAATCGAGTGATGAAGTTCAATATCGCGATTGAATCTGCCGTCCATGACGGACCAGAAGATATGAAGGCTGAAGGGATTACAACCCTAGACTCTTATCTCCAGTATTGTGAGAAACTTTTGCGATGGGTGCCCAATGTGGACACAACTGGCGATGAACTGCTGCGCAGGATTTTGGTCTTCTACTGGGTCTTCGACCAGCCGTCTGTTCTCGAGTACCAAACTGCGATCTCGCCTGAAACCTCCAACGACGACCTATCCTGGCTTTCATACTGGCTCGTCTCCTTTGCAAGACAACAGGGAATCTTCCTGAGTACCCCGGAGTCCGCAGGGCTTCTCTACACCTTCTATCTGAATTCGAAATACAATCAAGAAGCGGAGCTGTGGGAAAAGCCAGAATCCGGTTGGAAGTCTTTCAATCACTGGTTTTCGCGTGAGTGGGAAAACATCAATTACGCGCGGCCCACTGCTCATCCCTTGAATGACAATGTGATCACGATGCCCGCTGAATCGACTTATGCTGGAAATTGGCAGATCACGAACGGGAGAATCAAACTCCAGATCAAGGGTGTGGACTATTACAACTGGCCCGTCAAAGACCTGTTGCAGACCGAAGCAGATACCTGGAATGAGGGCCACTTCACCCACTCTTTCCTGGGACCCTCTGACTATCACCGTCAACATGCACCAGTGACTGGGGAGGTTATTGAGGCAAGAGTTATCCAGAACCAGGTGTATTTGCAGGTGGCGAAGAACACTGCTACCGGCAAGATCTATGCGGATCGCGCTATTGTTCGTGCCCCAGCTGAAGTCAAGCGCCGACGAGGTGTGCGTGTTCAATACGAGTCCGAAGGTGAAGAAGGTGAAGGTGGTGAAGATGGCGGCCCTCGAGCCTCCAGCAAGAAGCAGGATCTCGATGCCCCGGATGATGCTGGCTACCAGTGGTGTCAGACTCGGGGATTGATTGTGATCCAAACCAAGGAGTACGGCAAGGTAGCCATTCTGCCTATCGGAATGGCTCAAGTGTCATCGGTTGTGTTGACCGTGAAAAAAGGCGACAACGTCGAGAAAGGGCAAAACATTTCATACTTCCAGTTCGGCGGATCTGACTGTGTGATGGTTTTCGAAAGAAGAGTCAATTTCCAAGCGGAACCAAAAGAGAAGGTGAAGGTGCGAGAGCAAGTCGCTACTTTTGAAGACTTGCCGTTTTCTGGTGGCCCTTCAAGGCGCTGAGCAAGTCTTCCTGAAGTAGGGACCATCATTTGAACCTTTGCTGTTGAATATTGCTGTACTTGCTTTTGATTTGTGTTCCTGGTGATTGTTTCGTGTCGTGTATCCAAAAGTTTCCTACCTAATTATAGTTGCAATGGAATTGGCTTTCCCTGTTCATGCTTGTCCGAAAACATCAAATACCAACAGCAAAATTGCGGCTTGGATGAGACATGCTTATTAGAACAATGTAGGTGAATGGGCCCAAGCAGACCTGGAATGAGGAGCCAAGACCTCGCAAAATTCGAATCCGCGGCGCGGCGGGTGTGGTCAATATGACCAGATTGCACACTAACTAGTAAAAGAAGGAAGTACCTGAATGATCTCGGAGACCAGGCCTTATTAAAAGCGAGTGAGCAAAGACTTCAGTAAGGTGCCCTGGAAAAGATCAGGGACGAAAACAGAATAAAGGAGAACGAGTGGAGGCAATTGACTGCGGACCGCATTCCCGCTAGCCGCAGTTACACGACATCCAAGGTGTCAAGGCATATGGTAAGATCGATATGTGTCCCTTGTATGTAGGTGACTCTAGCATAGAAGAGATTCACGGCAATCTGACATTTCATGTCTGAATCTTTCATGATATTATATGATCTCTTAATCCATAGTATTACTAGCTTAGAATCTCTTTCCTCCCTTGCCTATACAACTCCATACAATACAATATTGTCGCTTCATGATTTCTTTTCCTAGCTTCTAGATCTCAACACTTCATAAACCAGGTGATCGGCATACAACCACGCCTTGGACTAAGCTAAACCACGCTGTTTTCGTCAGGCCAAGTAGCCTTTCGTTCCTTGGGTGGTTTTATGGATTATCCTTAGCATAACAGGAGAGATTGGGATGGCACTAGTGGACTAAAGGGCGTCTACAAGATTATATTCACGTATGTCCTTTCAGTACGTCGTATCTCAGTAAATAATGCCTGGTACATTGTTTTTTAGAATCACTTCTTTCTAACCATATTTGGACCAGTGCCTTAATGTGCCAAAATCCCTCCAGAACCGGGCCGCAGCACGGCCTCGGCACGGAACGTGAGCTCCTTACGTCCTATGGAATGCATAGCGCACAGTCCACACATAATCCCCTTGATCTGCCACTAAGACATTGACTTCATTCATCCGCTTTTCAATACCAAGCGGCTGCAAATGGGGGTTTAATTCAGTTTCAATTGGGATTCAAGCCCCAGCCTAGCGTAGAAACCTCGGCAAACATGGTTCAAAAGATGGCCAAGTCCTATGCTAGCTAGGTATAGTGCGGACAAGGATACCGACAGGATTCTCTTTGTTAAGGTTGTAGATCCCTTGACTAGACCTAATCGGGTGATAATACGGGTTCGAGTCAACGGCCAAGACTACTTTGTAATCGCATGCTTCTCACGAGAAGAACTAGTCCAGACCTCTAATGTGTAGTGTCCCATGTACCATGCGTACCATGTTGAGTCTGTGAACAAACACCGGGCTTTCTTGATATGATATCTTTCTGAGGCGGGATATTCAGAAGACGCAACCTGGCCTTGCTTTTGTTTTTGCACTGGTGTTCTAGGTTCTAGTAAGCCACCAGTCACCGGTTCTCGAAGGGAGTTCATATTGGGATTCTAATAAGTTAGATAGCGTCAGTGGTTGGGCAAGAAAGGATTTGGGAGGGGGGCTAGTTTGGTTTTATCAAAATGGCGCTTAAAGAGAGGAGTGTCGGGTCTAATGTCACGCTGGAGGTAGGGATCCCAGGTCAGAGTGTCTGATATACATCTTATGTCAACCTCTCTGGGCATAACATAACCTTTAGAATCAAATTCGGTGTTCGGACACAAGTAATATATCATCAAGTCAATTCAAGTCGTATATGCGCCATATATAATATCTACAATCTTTTTTGAAACATATGCACTGCAATCATGCTGCCATCATGATTAAGATTTACTCTTCATCCTCGTCCTCACCCTCACCCTCATCACCCTCTTCATCTTCATCATCCTCCTCAAACTCAACCCCAATCTCACCAGTGATATCCCACCGATCACCCTTCGCCGCAGCACTGACATACTTGACGAACTTGAGAGTGCCGCTGTCCCTCAGCACAATGCTGAGCCGGTTCCATCCCGCTTGCGTGCTGAAGAGAATACCATCATCCTCGTCGGCACCCGCAGACCGGTAGACAGCCGGATCGGCCTTGGTCTTCTTCCGACCCAGGACTTGGTCAGCGTTCTCAGCGTCCTCCTCCTCGTCATCATCTTCATCATCATCGCCAGCCATGTAGATCTCATAGCCGCCTAGAGCAGGACCTTCCACAGCGTCATCGTTTGTCTGCTCCTTCGGCTTGGATGCCTTAGAAGACGAGCCATTGGCCTCTCCATCCTCGTTCTCATCTTCATCCTCATCTTCCTCTTCTTCCTGCTTCTCCCACCCAGTGCTCGGGGTAAGACAAAGTGTGAACTCGAGGCGAGGCTCCTCGCCCTCGTACGCACTAGCAAGAGTATAGTCCGCACCGCGGCGGAACCGTCTTGCAAGCAGATTGTGGCTCGTGAGGTGGTCCACACCAGTAACAAGTCCAAGCCACTTCCGGAAAGGCTGCGACGGGAACAGGACGTTCAGCAACTCCTGAATCGGGTTCTCGGTATCCGTCTCGCCGGAGGCATGCTGGTACAGGTATCGATGCTTGTGGGGAGGACGAGCAACCGTCCACCCGCGCTGTGCCTGGATCTCATCCGCAGAAGCGGGGAGGGCCTGTCTCTCCTGCTCCTCGATGTACGCGCTCACGCGCGATCCAAACTTATCACTCAGGAACCGCTCCAGGCTGAGTGAGGACTCGGCTGAGAACGCGTCTGACATCTCCTCGGCGATATCGGGCGTCAGGTAGGAAGGCGCAATGTATTGAAGTAGGAAAGCTAGGTCGCTCTCCGTGAACTCGTCCTCATTGTGCTCTTCCACTTTCCCCTTGCCCTTGCCTTCGACTTCGGGCTCTTCCCAGGACACCGGCTGTGGCTGCGGCAGGTCGTAAATATCCCCGCGGCCCTGCAGCTGTGCAAGACTGCTGCGCTCGGCGAGCTTCTCTTCCAGTCCTTCCTCGTAGCCGTCTTCGCCTTCTTGCGGGATGTGGAACCAACCGCTGATCGCCATGCGCACGCGCTTCTTGGTCTTGTCTTCGCCTTCGCGTGGGTGGTACACTTCCTCGACATCGTGGAAGCTCTCACCCGGTTGAACGGTGAAGAAGCTCAGCTGGTTGAAGGCGGGAGGGATGGAGAGGCTGTAATCCGGGCTGGGGATCTTGACGTCCTCGCCTTTGGCGTCCTTCTCGGTCGTTGTTGGGAACAGACGCAGGGCACCGCCCCACTCGGCTTGCCAGGGTGTGTCGGGGTCGGTCAGGTAGAGGATGTAGCTGAGGCGACGGCTGCCGATGACATCGTCGTGGCACAGGAGGTGGCAACCCTCGGTGTAGACGTTAATGGCCATGTCGGTCTTCTGACCGCTCAGCTTGCCGGAGCCAGTCACGGAGGACAGGTACTCGCGGAACCGTGCTGAGTACATCGCGTCACGTAGCTTCAGTACGGACGGCAGCTTCGAGAGGGAGGAGTCATCCAGTCCATCGAGGTTGGCGAGATCGCCAGACTGGAAGATCTTGTAGATGTCTGTTTCCTTTTCGGTGAAAGACACTTGGGTTTCGATCTCATCACGGACGGAGCGGAGGAGAGTGGGTTCGATCAGAGGGTGAATGACGCCGTGGAGGTAGCTAGAGATTCAGACATGTCAGTTTTTTGTCATTGGAATATTTTCCAGTGTATACATACGGAGAAGACTTGGCGTATTCACCGGTGTACTTCTGCTGCTCCGCGGTGTCGAACAAGCCGTCGCGGAAGCGGGCAGCAGCTTCCTCGCTGGAGAGAGCCCGTTTCTTGGACTGGGGCATGGCATTGCCATCGAGGGAGGCCCTTGCGTCTGTCTTGCGCTTCATTTTTGAGGTTTGTAGAGGAATGGGAGCTTCACCAGCGAGTGGTCTGATGTTTCATAGATTTTTCCGGGCGGTGAGAGCGCACGATGAGGCGGTCAACTGTGTTCGTGTTACATCTCCAGCTCTAAGATAGAAGATCACAGTTCGTCTAAGGTTCAAATCTATTGTTGTACAAATCTTCCATATATAGTCTAAATTTAGTTTAAATTTCAATCAATGTTGTATTTCACCTGTATTATAGGAGGGTTGTCTCTCTTCGTAGATCAGTGGCGCATAGCCGATACGATCATCCCTATCCGAAGGCAAACTAATTCCTGCACGTCTTTTCTTCATTTTCAAAATCTGAAATAGCAAAATTCCCGTCAATATCAGCGCCAGTCTTTGTTTTGAAGCCATCGCACGTTGCACATGTGATTGCGGCAAATCCAGGCACCGCTGTCGTCATAACCCGCATTTCCCGCCTTATCACCGGAAAGACCTCGATTATCCCCCCACTTACGGACTTGCTTGATCCTCTTCCACTCCGTCGAATCTCATCATGCAGCAACAAGGGGCTGAAGCCCCAATCCCAGATCAGCCGGGAACTCCACCTCGTCCGCCTTATTCCCCGGTGACGCCCGTGTTTGCTCATCTCGCGCCAGTCGCTTCCAACGAGCCATCAATCGTACCGCCACCTGCATCTCCCTCTCCAACATCACATCTCCCTCAACATTCATATGCCAACCATTCACATGCCCCGCCTCCTCCGCCTAATCCTCCCGTCTTCAAACCCCGACCGCCCCCTGTCCCTATCTCCGAGAGCGAGAATCCAGATGCCATCGCGCTCCGTTCCGCCATCTCGATCCTGCAAATGCAGAAGCAACAAAGCCTGCGCGACATCCAGGCATTAGACCGCATGAAAGAGGCCGCCGCTGCTGATCCGGAGGGGTTTGCGCATGAGCTGGCGGCAGGTCGGTTGAAGACCGAAGACCACGGTGCTGTCATCCAGTTCTCCGAGGATGACGCAAGGGACAACGATGAGGATGAAGAAGGTTCAAAACGAACGAATCCAGACGGATCACCGGCTTCGAACTTCGGCCATATCCCCGTTCCGCAGAATATCGTCCGTATGCCCCCAATCAACTGGGCCAAGTATCAGGTTGTTGGAGAACCGCTTGATCGCATGCACGAGGAGCAATTACATCGCCCAAGCTCCGGGGAACCGAGACGAACGCGCGCGCCGGAGCATGTTTTGGCGTCGCCATATCGGCCGTTGGTAGATCAGTTAGAGGGACCGCCGAGACTTGGTCGTCCCAGTAAGGCGAAAAAGACTTGAGCCTGCAAAGTGGATTTGATGATTATGGGATTATGGACTTTTACGAAGTTATGTACTTTACAACTTACGAACAGAGCTGGACTTGTGTGTTTCATTGACTATTTCACATGGTTCCTCGTGTTTATGCACTTTACTGGATATAAAAAGACAGAGAAAGGAAAGATTCCTCGTTTCAAAATTACTGATGATTATGTTGGAAAAGGCTTAGAACATATATATCTCAATCACCAAGTTACATATATTTTTGAAGCTCTATCAACAGACAATATATTACCTAAAGAAGTGTTAAGTTATAAGTAAATTTCGGTATAGACTACCGTTGTTGAGATGCTGAGATATGAAGCTGTAATTCATCGCATTTACTATGTCTCGGTACTCGTTACCGGATTTTCCCTAGCGGGTGGTTTTCCTATTTGGGCCGCAGCGCTCAGAGTAGATATCAGTTCAGTCACGTGCACGATGACTATAAATCCATGGATGGTCCGTGGATGCTCACTGCTCAGTGACACTAACTACACCTAGGTATGTAGGGAACTCCGATCACTTAGACCACCGCAGACTATCCCTTTAATAGAAGACCCTGATAGGGTCCTTTATACTATGATATTCCTACCAGATGCCTCGTTTTCTTTTCCTGTTGGTAACGTTCATATATTCTGTTTCCTGCTGTCCTCATTCGCAATAGACTACATAAATTGTACATAAAAATGCTATCATACTGCCAATGAGAACTTCACACCGAATGATGCATGGATGTGATCCTTAACCTGTGGAAACACGCTGACATTGAAATTTGAGGTTGAATCCTGGAGATATCTGCAGGCGGCATTTGACTTCCGCCTCGGGCCGCATACCTTTAAGCTTTAAGGGTTGCCAGCATTCCGGCCGATCGAGATCTTCCGTTCGAGGAATGAAAGTCTCCACAATTCAGCTGTGACAAGTCCAGCTACTGATGCAGGTTGATGAAGCCAGAGTCAGAGCCACCGCTGCCAGTGACGTCAGAGTCAAAATCACCACTGATCGGGGCCCCTGTGGGACAGAACTGATACTCCACGCACGTGCCACTTCCCAGCACGCAGCTACCATTCTTGTAGACCTGGCCCTCACCGCACTTGGGGTTCTCCACCGAGACACATTCACGAGTGCTACGCTCGAACCTGGTGCCGTCGGGACAAGATGGCGGTCGGGTCGAAATGCGCCGGTTATTGTGGAGACGCAATCCATTGGGGCATTCGGGAGAAGAGTCAGACACGCAATCATCTCCTTCCAAGCGTGTTCCAGAGGGGCAGGCTGGGTGTTCTTTCGACACGCAACTGTTCCCACTGAGCACCATGTCATCCCGACAGTCAGGTTCAGTCAAGGAAACACATTCGCCATTGTTGAAAACATATCCGGCCTTGCAGTCCTGACGCTCACTGGTGCGCTTGCATCGTCCGTTCCTTGATATGAATCCTGCCTCACAATCCGGACGGGTAAGGGACTCGCACTTGTCATTGACGAGGTGTGAACCATCGTCGCAATTTGGAATATGGACCGTGACACATTTGCCATTCTTGAACCTGCCAGTTGAGCATCGCGGGTGAATGGTAGTTATGCAATTCCCATTTTTATCGAGAACCGCTGGCGCTTCACATCTTGGAGGCGTATTCGAAACACAGACGTCGCCACCAAAGTGTGTACCATGATGACAGATAGGCGTGGTGGTAGTCATGCAATCGTTGCCATTCCGAACCCCTTCGCGACAATCCGGTGTCATCGTCGACCACGCAGTGAGAACCATGCCACCTGCCGCGTCGGCATGTCGGAGGAATGTTGCTCACGCAAAGATTCCCTTCCAGTCTGGTGTTTGACGGGCACTCGGCCTCCTGTTTGAACACACACTCGTTTCCAACAGGCAAAAAGCGACTCGGGCACTTAGGGGTTGTTGTAGTGACACAATTTCCATCACTATAGGAACCCTCGGCACACTTTGGCTTCGATAGCCAAACACACCGGCCGTTCTGCAACTTAAATCCGGCGGGACACTCAGGCTCCGGTGTAACATGGCTGTCACACCAACCCTTGACTGGAGGTTGTCCATCAGGGCAGGTATCATCGACGGGGCGGGTCCGGCAAACACGACCATTCCAACCCATTCCTTTGGGACAGCATCGAGCGGTATGGTCGGATGGGTTGAAAGAGTACACAAGATTCTTCTGTGCGCACACGGGTCCTTCATTGTAGACACATTTGTCGCCTCTCAGTTGAGAGAAGTCAGGACAATCGGGTACTTGAACGATGCGCTCGCAGGAACCGGTGTATGGATTGTACTTGCTGCCGTCACATACAGGACCAATCTCAGCGATACATTGACCATTCTTTGGGGTGCTCCCAGTTGGACAGTGTGGCTTGGATGGAGAGCGACATTTGTTGATCGTTTTGTCAAGTTCTGCTCCCTCGCCACACACAGGAGTTTCCAAGTCGACGCAAACGCCGTTCTCGAACCTGGCAGATCCGTGGCATTCGGGAGATTGGTTACTGACGCAGTGCCCCTGATGATTGTAATATTCGTTGGGTCGACATGTGGGGGCCTTGGGCGACACACAGACATTGCCTTTCTTGATCAAGTCGTCGGGACACACAGCCCCCTTTCCAGTCACACAGTGATCACCATGTAGTACGGTGTCACCATCGCAGACTGGACGCTCGATTGTGACGCAGAGACCGTTGTCAAACTCCAGTCCCTCGCCACAGAAAGGTTTCAGCCGCGAGATACAACGATCATGCTCACGGAATGTGTTGTCCGGGCACTTAGGGGCAGACAAGACGCAGGTTATCCCATCAAACTCTGTTACATCAGGGCAACAGCCGGTCTTTCCTGACTCCGCGTCTCTGAGAGGCTTGATATGATCAATTCCCCATTTCTCCGGGTTCTGGCAAGGGGGTGTGATAGAGCACCGCTGTGCAACTGTGAATGAGGTTGCCAGAATCACTGCCAGAGCCCCGGGTTTGGTCCACATCATCACTTGAGAATTTGTGACGGATGTGAGATGGAGAATTATAATGGGTTCGGACGAAATTGAACATTATGGTCTCGAAAGTACTGCTTTATACCCAGATCAATCATTACAGTGAGTTGTAAGCGGGCCTTGGGTATGGTCGGGTTGTCACTCGATTACATGTTGAGCTATTGCTACCGTTTCAGCAGATACCTTGGAGCCTCGTGAGATTTGGCCGAGGTGCAAGTATGTTGTGGGTCGAGTACTGTTCTAAGGAAACTTTTGTCGGGCAACAGATAGCTGATGTTGGGTGCAGGCTGCAATTGATGCACGAGATACTTTCAAAGAGACAAAGGAGATGTTCAAGGGAAGTGGTGATTCTATTGTGCTCGAGATTGGAAACTGGAGATTGGGGGAGGAGAATAGAGAAGAGAGAAGGGAAGCTAGCTACACTGCGGCTCTGTACCCTGGAAGGAGCGCTTCTGACAGATACCAGAAAGACAAAATCAAGATAACTTGTAGCTTGATTCCCTTAATTTATTCCTGTATACGTCAACAATCAAAATATTAAGGGCGAGTGTGTCAGTGATTCCCTAAATGCCCTGGCTCCCCACAATTGTCGTACGGGGGCCCCTCTTCGTCCTCTTTTCCTCCCTCTTCTTCCCCCTCCCCCCTTTTTCTCCCGCACTTTTTCACAAATTACCGGCTGACACAGGAAGGGGAAGAAGTGAAGAGAAAGAAAACGAGGGTAAATTATCATGGCAGAAAGCAATTCTCCTACCTTGAACCATTTGGAGCTTCCGGAATCCCCTTCTCAAATCATTGGCAAACGCAGAAATCGCCTCGTGAGCATCATCAAGCAAAATAATATTTCTCTCCTCCGTCAGTTTATTGCCTCGTGCTCTCCCGATGATGTGATTGCTCCTGGGACAGCCTACTTGGATGATACCTTGTTCAGTGCAGCCTCTTACGGTAGCCCCGAGGCTCTTCGCATCCTCTTGGGGGTGTATACTGCTGCCCCAGAAATTGTTAAAAAGTTCAATCCCAATTTCCGACTGTTGCTAGACGCATGTGGAACAGCGAATATTGATATCGTGCGTTTCATCTTGGATAGCCATAACGATCCAGAGAATCCGTTACCGCTCGGATCAGTGGATTTGCATCAGAGAGATGACTTCGGAGATACGCCGATTCTGGCCGCTGCGAGGTCGCTGATATATCCCGATGAAGATGCCAACGAAGTGGAGGATGAGGGCCTTGATCGGAATGAGTGGATTTGGAACCGGATTACGCGAAGCCATCAGTTGATCAATCTTCTTCTCGACCGGGGCTGTTCAGCGACAGATATCAATCCCCCTTTACCAAATGATCTCTCCCCTTGGGAAAATCAGGTTCAAGACAGTGTGATTGGACTTTCTGTGTCAAGGGGTACTGGTCCATTAATTCAACGGCTCGTTGATTCCGGTGCCGATATCTATCTCAAACATCAATATCTTCATGACCCAAGAGTACCACTTCAGTCTAATACCACAAACACTCGCGTGTATAACGTGACCACGCTCCATCTGGCAAGCTTATTCTATAATTCAGATGCTGTTAAATTGCTCTTGAATTATCAAAATCATGAGGCTAATGGCAATCCTGACCTGACTTCCTCCTATGACAGCGAAGGGCGGTTTCCATTACACTGGGCAGCTAGCGGCAGTGCCGAGTCTGATTGCAGAATCCTGTATAAGCAGCTTAAAATCAGAGAAACCCTTCGGTTGCTCCTTGACCACGATTCTACTGGTATCAACCTTGTTGATAAAACTGGATCCACGCCCCTACACTATGCTGCTAGCAGCCACGCTAGATGCGGTTACACCCAGTATGCTGAGCTTGCTATCCGAAATTTACTCGAATACAAGGCTGACCCTCGAATCCCCGATGGCTCGGGCCGTACCATCCTACATCTACTAGGATACAACTCCCATCAAGGCGACCCCATCAATACCACGCTCCTGGAATCAATCTTGTCACACGGTGCCAATATCAACCATACAGATAACAACGGGAAAACAGCATTGCACATCTTTACTCAGAATCTGCGACAGGTCTCAGCGGCAAAGTTCCTAATTGAGCATGGAGCGGATTTCAGAGCTCGAAACACTCTTCGCGAAACGCCCTTTCATACGGCAGCGCGAGGGTTTTTGAGTGATCATGTACGCCGTGATGGGAGAGATGCGGAAGTGACAACCGCGAACAAGATCAGACTTCAGGATGAGATTATACTTGCTCTGAAAAATGCTGCTGGGGAAGATGCCGCTATGTTGATGAACCAACCAAATGCGGAGGGTAAAACGCCGCGAGGCTTGTTGGAGGAGACAAGAAATAGGTGGCAAAGGATAGCGCAGCCTATATCCGGTCCTGGGACAGGCAAAAGTAGAGGCAGAGGGCAGCCAGTAGGAGCATACTCATAGATGAAGCATATCTAATAAAAGTGGCTATCGTAGCACTTCTTACAATTCTTCTCTCATATCTGATTTAGTATGCCCAATTCACGAATACTAAATGCTCTCTTGTTTAAACTTGGAATTTGCGCCAGATTTCAAGACTTTGAGTCAAGGATGCTGGGCAAAGCTCTTTTATAGGAAGCCCCACCCGGCAGAGGAAATATGGTACGTACAGCTACCTAGGAACTAGACCTAACCCAGACCCAACCTAGTCTGGGTTGGGTTTTGGGTAGAGCCGTTCAACCTAGCAATATGTCTAGGTTAGCCTAGGTAACCTAGTACTACATCTATGGCGCTAAGTCTCAGTCGGTTGGCAGAGACAGGGGATACAGAAAACCATAATTTATTTCATCTTAAGATATTCCTGTAAATCTTCAGGTAAAACCAACGGAGTCTCCTCAGGCAAACAACCCTTGGCAGCTTGCACATCCCCAATCTTAAGATATCCATCGATCAACCTCATCGTAGCAGTCACATCCGTAATCGAAACAATCCACTCATCAATATATCTCCCAACAGCCTCCCCACTCAACCCAATTTGAATACTTCGATAACTCAAAGATCGCATGGAAATATCCCGCTCGGGATCCCACTGAACGCGCACTGGACTAGCACGCAGCTTCTTCTGCCACTCCTCCTTTCTTGTCTCCTCGCCAGACGTATAGTGACTCAAACAGGAATGGCGCAATGCCCATTCGAATCCCTCGTGGGTAATCTCTATTGCCAAGACACGCTCCTGTCGGGACTTTGTTGCCCAACCTGATCGGTATGCCATCCATAGGAAAGAGGGCTTGATCCAGGTCATTCTCTCGCGTGAAAATGGAGGAACAAACTTTTGGGCTTTGATTGCTGGTTCGGCTATCTCGGGGGAATAGGCTTGGTACACTGTGATTGTACTTGGGGTTTGTTTGGCTCGGATGGCTCTGTAGTTATTTGAGGCCATTGTTGGATGTGTTCGATGTTGAAGAGCTGTGGAGGTTCGTAATGGAGGTGGATACAGAATATTTATGTGCGGGGAATCGGAATTATGCGATGATGTAGTGAGGTCTTGTAGTAAGTGTAGGAAATGGGACTTGGACCTTAAGGTGCCTATAGAAGTACCTTTACCTTTGAACAAATAAGTACCTATATATATGTAGGTATCTAGGTAGACTTCATAGTACTGACTCATAAAATCAAGTCCACACCAAACCTAATCGGGACCCCGAAATACACGAGTAAACCTTGTTGCGTCCACCACGAAGGAAATTTGAGGTTCTGTAAAGATCGGATAGTTTCTATTATATATTACTACCAAGGTACATGTGTGTAGTTACTACCATAATATAGTGCTGTAATTTAAATTTAGTTAACGGTATAGTCCCAGGATGGGTATGGACCTAAATTCTCTCAAACCAAATCGTTTCACCTGCCATTGCTCTCTCCCAGGGAACTCCTGGGGTCCTCTATCGGTAGAATAAATTAGAGTAGAATGATTTGTACTTGTTGACCAGACAATTCGTTGTCTTAAAGAAACCGTTTATAGTGTGGGTGGGTCCCCATCTGCATTCCCGCACCACGTGGAACCATAAAAGTTTAAATTAAAGAAACTATGGCGTCAACACCGAGACTAATGGCGAGCTTTGTATAGGGTCTACAGGAATAAGAACATTCATTTGCGACATATAGACACACCCATAATTTGTCCAAGAAACTGTCTACAAACTTATCAGGAATGGCTTTCAATCAAAATATCACTGTCGGGAATCTGAAGACAGAGTTGGCCCAGAATTGCTCGGCCCAGCTCAAGACAGACAAAAGTTCGTAACGATTGCCCTCAAGGCCTTCGGGGACCTAAGGAACACGCGAGATTAGTCCGAATCACACCCGGGGTCAGACCGAAACGGCGCCGAGAACATACCGGCTCGCACACTTTGTGCAGATGATTGCAATGAAGGCAGTTTTTGCCATCATAAGTGGCGGCGTGACACTTCACAGCGAAAGGACGGAACGTGGCCATACTCTCCTCATCCCACTCTTTCACAGAGACACTGAGGCACGTCATACACCACGTATGCTTTCGCAGAATGGGTGTACGCAGCGTGTTGGGAGAGGGTTTTGGCGGCATAATGAGTGCTGAAACAACAACGAGACGCCAAATGGCAATGGTGGCTTTAACCAACTTCATGAACAGAATAGAAGAGACAAGATTTAGCGAAGATCATACGACTAGTCCTCATCCGGGGGCGATCGTGCCCAGGTGACGGAAAGCCAAAGCCAAAATAAGGTAGTTGGGCATTCGCGGCCCCTAAAGACGCTTTCCAATTTCATTGTCACCTCCTCCAATTGCCGCCCAGTATCGCATATGGGCCTCCTGAGCATTCTTTTCGTCCGTCTCGGCATTGTCCTGGGGTGCTCCTTGGGTCTCGGTTTGCTCCAAGAGGGAGGCATCCAAGGTGCGATCGGTACACAGCTTGGTAACAACACCAGAGTCGACCAGGCGCTCGGTGTTCTCCCTGACCCGTTCCTGGGCGACGGGGTCGTCTGGCTTGCATGTGATTAGGATTTCGTTCCCCCAGCCGCGTTAACGGGCGGGTGGTTGAGGGAGTCTAGGTTGCCCGAGTCAGTAAAGGACTGGGGAGATATGAGCTAGAATAAGTATCTTACGGTGGGGGAATCAGATGGAGGAGTGGTCCTTGTGGTCAGGACACTCTCACCGAGGGGGATCTCAGCACTGGTGTTGGCCAGGGTGGTGGGATCTGCGTCTCCACCACGCTGCTGGTTGTACTGGATTACCGCTTGTCTCCAGGCCTCGTACTCGGTAAGACCCTCAGAATCCGGAAGGGCCATAATCTCCTCAAAGGAGAGTGGGATAAGGCTCTTATCTAGATTCGCGCCTTTGGTCCTCTTGGGCCTGTTTCCTCCAGACTTGGTCTGCCATTTCTTCCAGATCCTGATGACTGACAACGAAGTCAGTGTCGCGTGGCCCTTTGGGCCTTAGGTGAATCTCATCAAAGGGGATTCGCATGCTCCCCCGGACTTTCTCACATTTCGGTGCTGGCTTCCTGGTTATCTCCAGTCTCTGAACGGGGACTGGAGCCCGGCCGCCCATCTTCCATTGCTCGATGGAGATCCTTCCGCGCGTATGTAGATTGACCGTAAGCACGACATTAACCTTTCCAGAAGATTGGGTTAACCAGAAAGCGACGTCTCTTATCATCTTCGGCCGGGTCTCAGAGTAGGCGACCTCGACGACGATACTGGGCCACTTTCTGTCGAGGCCTCCATTTTTGTAAGTCTTGGTGGGTGGCTTGGTGGGGTGGCTTTATGGTGTTAGCTTAGATGGATGAAGGTGAGGATGGATGAAGGTGAAGATAAAAGGTAGGAAATGAAGGATACTTACTAAAGGAAGTGATGAATTGGAGATGAGGAATAGGAGGGAGCTCAGTCTAAGTGAGAAAGTGAGAGATCTTAATTCTGGCAGGGCCAAAGACGTTTGCTTCCAGGATTGACTGCTTGGAAGAAGAATATCTCGGTATTTGAAAGAGATAAAAAGGTCAAGCAATGGTTGGTATGGTCTGAAACATTTTGACAAGCCAATTTTGAGGGACTGAGATCTGATGAAAAAGTGAGAGAGGTCTAAAAGAGGTGTTATATTCAGGGATAACTAGTTGATGCTGCGTGTGTCAAGCACATTTTCAATTGACATAATACCAATCGATTCGTCCCAAATAGAAGTGGAAGGAGTGATGGCCATGTCTACTAGTCACTATTATGGGTACCTAAGGTTAGATATAATTTTTGGAGGAAAGTACGACCAGTTCATTTTCTGTTTGATATTGTATTATCGTAGCAGAAAGGCCAACCGTTTAGTGAGGGAAAGTAAATGCAGGATTCAAGGTCCAGTGAACGAAATATCAAGGTATTATAAAGCGATTATGAAAGGGCAATGTGTGCTGTCGTGTCTCTGAGGATCTGCGGCTTAGAGGGATAACATTATCCAGGGCTACATCTAAACAATGGTCATAGTGTGAGCCATAAGTCAGGATAAGACGAAATTTTCCAAATGAGCCTGAGCATAACTCTTTTTCTGGCAGCTTCAGGTTGGTTATGTACAATTTGTAGCTAATTATGGACCCCGGTCCTAGGAAATGCAATCCGAAGGCCAGGTTATATGCGGATTAATGGACCAATATAAGAGTAGTCCTTCCTTGATTCAGATACAGGAACTGAAACCCCCCTGCCCCCCTCCCCCCAGCCCAAGAGGCCGAGCGAGCACTTGGTTTAAATAATTGAACCAAGGTAGTTAGGACGAACGATGAAATTCCTCATAGTTGTCATAGCTTTTGTTACGGCGGCGGCTGGTGAGTGATGGCCCATGATAATATTTGTTCTCGTCTTATCCTGACTTCCATATTCTGATTAGGCCTCGCCTATGGTGGCCACAATGAGACCGGGTATATACCAAGGTCATACCCTGGCATCCTGCCCAAGTCAGAGGTCATTGACTTGATATCCACAACTTCTGGTAGTGAGATGTTCTTTGATACCGAAGAGATTTTTACTTCAGACAATGATGGGGATGTTAAGATGGAAGATGTCTCCGCCCATATGCACAATGTGGATGGCTAGTTATATGTACACACTTGAATATGATATCAACAAAAGAATCAGAGACCTTCTACACTCCAGCCACTCAAAGCTTCGCTTTCCCATTCTTCTCAAACTGTTGTACAGCCTCCAACGCTCTTTCCCGAACGACGTTGTTCTTATCTTCGACCTTCTCCCGCCACTGCAAGTTTCCAGCATGATCATCCAAGCCGCTCAAAACCCGAGAATACATCTCCTCTTTCATGGTACCATAGATACCCGTCGCGGCTTTGGTCTGAAGCTTGCGGGTCTGAATAAGCGCAAGCGCTTCCTCGGCTCCACCAACGGCATCAACAATACCAGCCTGGAGGGCATTGCGTCCACCAAAACGATGAGCTTCTAGAACCACGCTCCGGAAAGTGACTGGCGTCAGCTTCTCGCGGAAGATGGCCATCATGGGGGTTTGAAGCGGGACGCCGAATTCCAGCTCGTTGACACAGAGGAAACCACGGTCTGGGTTCATGATTCGGTAGTCATGGTACATGGCCAACATGAAGCCACCGGCAAAAGCATGTCCGTTTAGTAGACATACGGTTGGCATGGGGTATCTGGAGCGGGTCAGTATTTCTTTTTTTCCACTTTTTGTAAATTATGCGTGACTGGACTGTATCCTCAAACTGAAAATGCGAGATAAAAACATACGTCAAAAGTCGTCGGAACAAGCGCCACAGCCAGTTCTCAAGGAACCCTTCGGTTTTCCCGACAAGATCGAGATCAAGCCCATTGCTGTAGAACTTCACAATTCCACTAGTAGTCACTACGACACCCTTAGGGTAACGGTGTTCAATAATGTCCAAGGCAAGCAGGAGAGCATCAATAAAAATGGGTGTCAGTCGGTTGTCCGGGGGTGAAGTAAAGGTGAGCACATAGATGGTTTCATGCTCTTTCGCTGTACTAGGGTTTGTGCAGATGATCGAGCCTCCGGTAGAGCTGATCGGTACAGTGAAAAGGGTCGTCATGATGAGGATGTTTGGAATAAGAAAGTTGCGGAGAAAACACGAGAACCATCTTCAATATTTTGATCGGCTATTTGAATACTAATCAGACCTCGGCGTCATCACATGCTGCCGCAAATGATGTCATCACGTGACGATAGAAGCATTCAGATTTGTTCGTAAGGAGAAATGACTGCTCGGGGTATTTAGTATCTCGGAAGATTTTCCATTTCAAACTCTACTGAAGACAACTATTGGTGTCCAGGTTTCCTTGGACGGAGATGGCTGCCAAGTGCTGTACTGCACTAAGCGTTAACGAAATATATAACTGAACGAGCTTGTACACATTCCAAAAAGAGATATACTTTAAAACTTTCAATAAAAGAACAATGTCAGGAAAGACTCTTCAAGCTCATCGAAGACTTTAGTTTCACAAGGTACTCTATACGCCGTGAACGGGCCTGTGAACTCGCCAAAGTGATTGGACATAGATCCGGGAGTAAAGGTTAGGCATAGATAACCAATAGTGCAGGACGGTCTGAATTGGTCACATATGCTCTTCGCTGAACGAGTACAAAAGAAGTCAGTCGCACATACGGTCACTATCCCTAACGACGTAAGACTTGAATGATCCTATTTACCTGGCTCATAGTTATGTATGATAACATTTTTTTTCAATGTCTTTTTGGGTGTTCTTTTTAGACCTTTTGTCAATTAATTTTGGTTGTGTTTAGCTGAAAAGATATGTAATCATAGGCTGTAGAAGTGCCACCAGAAATGGGAATAATATCACAAAGTACTCCGTAGTCGCCACCTACTTGCCGATATCCTGACCGAAGAGAATCAATTACCTCGGCAACCCGATCCTCATTCTCTACTCGACCAAAATGCATCACAAACTAGGCCTAAACATCGCTGCTTTCTATAGAAAAAGAAAAAAAAAGCGGGGTGTAAGTGTAATAAACTATTGGGAGTATTGACCACATCGCATCTAACGCTCCTTAACACTAAACGACGTTCTCGGAAACTACTCGCATCAATGGCAAATCCGACACCAACTCTACAACAAGCCGCCGTGGTGCAAAACCCAGGAGAAAATGCAAAAATCACTCTTCAAAATGACATGCCTGTCGCAAGTCCCGGACAAAACGAAGTTCTCATCAAATTAACCTGCACCGGTCTATGGTAAGCACTTACTTCTCAAAACCGAATTCAACACCACAAACTAACTAATACCCACCAAAAAGCCGCTCAGAACTCCGTGCCGTATTAGCCTGGGGCGCATACAACTCTATCATCGGCCACGAAGGAGTCGGAACCGTAGTAAAAGCCGGACCCGAAGTCTCGGAATCCCTCCTCGGCGAGCGCGTCGGCGTCAAATGGCTCTACAGCGCATGCAACGAATGCTCAGTGTGCAAACGAGGATTCCCGCATAATTGTGCGCAACAGCTCAATACAAGTCGCCATGTGCCTGGAACATTGCAGCAATATGTTATTGCCGATGCACGGTTCCTGACACTGATCCCCGAGGGTGTTGCAGATGAAGTTGCGGCACCTTTACTATGCGCTGGACTTACGATGGTTGGTGCTTTGTCGAAACTTGATACTGAACTGCGGGCCGGGGATTTTGTTGTTATTTCGGGGTCTGGTGGTGGGTTGGGTCACATTGGTGTGCAGATTGCGGCGAGGATGAAAGGTTTGCGGGTTATTGCTGTTGATAGTGGGGATGATAAGAGAGCGTTGAGTTTGGAGTCTGGAGCGGAGGTTTTCTTTGATTATAAGACTGAAGATGTTATTGCTCGGGTGCGTGAGTTTACTGGAGAGGGTGCGCATGCGACAATCGTTGTCCCAGGCACGAAGGAAGCGTTGAAGATGGCACCTAACCTGGTGAGGAATATGGGGTTTGTTGTGAATGTTGGCTTGCCGCCGAATGATTTGGATATTCCCCTTTCGGCTACGCTTTGCACAGCAAGAGGTAAGATGAGGGTGTGGTCTCATGATCAAAATCATATACTAACCCTCGGAACGTTAGGTCTCAGCTGGATAGGCTCGTCTGTGGGCACCGAAGCTCAATTGGCCGAATTACTGCAAGCAGCAGCTGTTGGTACGATATCGCCGTCGATTGAAGTTTTTGATTTCTCGGCTGTGCCGACTTTAATCGAGAAACTGAGGGAGGATGGTATTACAGGAAGAGCAGTGGTCACATTACCACAGTAATTGGACATTTCATACTATACATACGAATATAGAAAGTAAGAAAGTAACTTATTAGGAGGCGAATTAATTCCCCTCCACCCGTAACCAAAATAAAGCAAATCCCAAGCCCACAACCTAACTCTTCCCAACCATCATCCACCAGCCATGACCCAAACAACAAAACCCAAAAAGCCAGCTCCAAGCCCCGAGCTATCAGAAACAACACGTGCGGCAATTATCAAAGCCCTTGAAAATGGCGATTCAGCCATCAAAATCGCACAAGATCTACGCGTCGCGCGATCCACTGTTTACCGCACGAAAACGCGTTTTCAAGAACGCAAAGATATGGCCTCAAAGCCCAGATCAGGCCGTCCTTCTACGTTGAGTGACCAGACTATGCGTTATATTGCGCGCTTGGCGAGGAAAGATGATCGACCTAGCTGGGCTGCTATTGCTGCCAGTGTCGATGGGGGACTCTCGAGGTCAACAGTGAGACGTGTTGCGCGCGGTCAATATGCCCAAAAGAGGATTCAACAAAAAACTCCAAAAAAGATATCAAATAGGACTCAAGACGAAGGTTCAACACCTACAGTTAAGAAATCCACCAAGAGGATAGTTCGTGGAAAGGGTTCGGAAACTGCAGAATGAGAGAATGGCACCTCTTTTGCACTATTGTTTGGCTCAAGCGAAACTTGAAAAAAAGATATTTCTTGTTCATGCATATGTACTTGCGAGATTAATGAATTCTGTCGGATGAAAAATGGAACGCTACAACGAAGACAACCTCTTCCGAGACACCTCAAGTCCCTGTGCAATGCTCTCCTCCAACGAAGTCCACCCTTCCCGTCCACAGAATTCCCGCAAAAGCCTTTCCGCTTCCTTGGCGGGGATAACTTCACTCAGATCACGTCCATCGTCAGCAGGAGGTTCCGGAATGAGAGTATTATTAGGTCTGAGCTTTCGAACGACTGAGATCAGATCAGTGAGGTTCACTGAAGCAGCAAATCCAAAGAGTCGCCGTGAGACCGTATTTGCGTCGAGAAGGGCCGCTACGTGGAGACGCGCTATGTCGATAACATCGCAGAAGTATTCTGTTTTTGTATGTCAGTTATGATCAAACGCCAATCCAACATCAGTGGGTGTGCACTTACGTGGCACAAATGTCTCAAAAATACGCGTATCCCCCTTGGCTAGGCCGGAGACCCAGGCTGATGTCGAGCCGGGGATTTCTTCGTGTAGGATTCTCCCGAGCTATTCCGAGTCAATATCGTACGTTTGAATAGCAGGCAATCGGGCTATGAAACTCACGGTAAAATCAGGCAACACGGTATTGAATTGGAAGCCCGGTTTGTTCTTCTCCATCCATCTCCAGGCTGCTTTCTCTCCCTCGGTCTTGGAGGCAGCATAGACGAACAAACCCTTCATTTGCTCTGGAGCATCTGCATTATATGCTTGTTTGATAGCCTCGTCATTCCAGGAATCTAAGTACAGTGTCAGCCAAGATATACTTCTCTTTTTTTCTCTAGGAACTGGTCTCTCACCTTCACGAACAACAATCCCCTCCTTATTCGACTCTGGAAACAATACCGCGACCGCAGAAGAGGTCATGACAACCCGTCGGATATCACGATGTCTGGATGCAGCCTCGAGCACATTATCAGTAGCTCTCAATACCCACGGCACAACCTCTTCCGGATTGGAGCTGAACGTGACATCTGATGCCTATACATCCCAGTTTCGTTAGCACAGAGTCTCATCCTTGAATCCCATTTCCCCTAGCAAACACATACCACATGCGCCACCCCAGATACACCATCCATAACCCCAACCAGAGCATCCACATCCTCAAAGTTAGCCAGAACAACAGACTCATACGAGTCCCGCCCGAACTTCTCCCGGAACATCTCATCGAGCCATGGTTTGCTCGAACGGACAGTTCCGCGCACCCGGAACCCTAGTTCAAGCAGACTGTGGACAACATTACTCCCGATGAAGCCATTGGCGCCGGTCACTAGGATCCGCGAGCCGCGAGGCAGATAGTAGGTTTGTGTAGCCATGGAGTAGATATATTGATGGGTGTTTTCTGTTCACCCTGGGAAAATAGGGAAAAGAACCAGAACCATCGTGTGTAAGCGAGTGGTCAGACTGTGGAGTCGAATAAACTTCCCCCTAATTCACCCTCGGACGTTGAACTGGGTTAGGCGGGATTGAGTGGGTTGGGTGACATACTCCCGGGCCCCGTTGGTCGGTTTGATTAGTTGGTGGACTGGGAGTTAGTCTACATTGAAAAGGATGTGGTGCCGCTAGGGCGGGGATAGACGGGATGGTATATTGCTGTTGACCTCAGGAGCTTTCAGGAGTCCCGGCAGTTTGGGTCAACCCGACGATCTGTGCGGAACGAGGCGTTGACTTGGAAAGTGGACTTGGTAGCCTTGATGGGTCGCATTTGTTGATTTAGTACGAATTAATGAGTAATTTGTCATTCACATAGAGGATCTTCCATAGACTCTACCTAAAAAAGGTCGACCTTGTTAGACCTTGGAAGTAAACACCCGGACATTGGCATTGTACTTTCCCTGTTCTCATTGGTCAAGACCACTGACGTCACAAGTGGATACATAGCTGTCACTATAACTGTCACTTTCTTCAGCCGTTGACATCTGTTGAACATATTCCCATTATACTCCAAGTCTTATAAAATCCATTTCATCACATCACATCACCATGCAAACCCGCTCACAAACCCAAGACCAACCCTCCCAACCCCCCAAACAAGCCGCCTACGCCCAATCCTCGAATCCCGTCACACACACGCCACAAGAGCAACGAGCAACCGAACCGGTTCGACACCATGGCGACACAATCGGGACAATTAAACGCACAGCGGAGTCAAACCCATCCAGCGATGAAGAACGCGCCCGTCTGAGCGCACAACATCAAGAACACGAACAACAACTGCACAATGCACCCGACGTCGATCTGGAATACGGGGTAGAACAGCAGCCGGCGGAGGGGTATATTGCGGATGCTGTTCAGCGTAAGGGGATGGGGATGCAGCGTGCGCAGGCTGGGGCGCATGCGGGTCCGGTTGGGAGTGCGGGTGGGCCTGGTCATCCTGGTTTTGGGGAAGCGGATGACCTGGCGGCGAATTTGGGGGCGAAGAGGGTTGAGCATGATCGGATTCTTGGTGATAGGGTTGGGAGGAGTCCGCCGGAGCCTGAGGGGGAGGTTGCGGAAAGGGAGGCTGCTAGACGACGGAAGTTGGAACAGGATGAGAAGTTGGATGTGGAGGGGGCGGTTAAACAGGCTACTGGTGATCCCGTGGTAGGTAAATAGGTAATGAAAGTGTTCTCGGCGATATATTTGGATTTGAATGTTGGAATGGGGCTGGAAGGAGCGTAGTTTACGTAGTGTGAAGATTTGGACGTAACTTTCATTAAGTATTTCGAGCTAGCTAAGTGCTGCTTGTATCAACATGGAAACCGGACTCGCTCTCGGTCAGACAAACTGGGTATGATTATTGAAACGGTAACGCCGAAAAATTCCAACATTGAACATGAAAATGCGAAGAGAATGGGAGATCAGATATCGTCCCCGGCTGGCATGCCCATAGAGACCTTCTTCAGTTGTAGGTCCTTCTTCAGTTCCTGGATACGTCGGCCCATCTTGTTGCGCAGAATGTGATTTTGCACCTTCTCCCACTGTGCAGTTTCGGTTCGGATGAGAGCTTCTAGCTCGGCGACTTCCTCGCGCTGTTGCTGGAGCTGTTGTTGCTGCTCAATTTGATCGTCATCCAGCTCATCTTCTTCGTCCTCGTCGGATATGTTGCTCTCATCGGCAGAGGTGTCGCCGCGTTCGGTTGGTCCTCCAGCTGGTGTGAAAGGCTGCATGGAGGGAGTGTCCACCTGCTCTGGTCCTGGCCCGGGTGCCTCATCATCCCCGGCAGCCAAGGCGGCTTCCATCTCAGCAGCAAGGGCATCCTCGAAGTCATCCATCATCTCTTCTTCGGCTTCGCCGTATGCATCCTGCTCATCATCGTATTCATCTTCGTATTCTCCCGATTGCACCAAGCCCTCAACGCGATTCAGGGATGTGCTGTCCACCAACTCAAACTTGGGAGGGAAAATCGAAGTTTCGTCTTGGGCCATGAGTTCTTCCACAGCCTTCTCAACTTGTTCAATTGTGCGTGTGCTAACACGGTCGCGGAATCGCCGCTTGCGAACCCAGCGGAGGGGTGGTGCAACACCGTGTGCGTATTGAAGTGTCTTTTCATCGGGGGAGTCAACGCCCGGGGGAAGTGGGTATTCCAAAGCTTCTTGGTCACTGTTAACGCGTCCCAGCACCAAGAGCATTTGACATATGTCTGCCGACTTGTACCAGCCTCGTCGGTCCCAACTCTTCATGCCCTCGATGATACAGGGTAGATCCACTAGAGCTGCCGCATATTGGTGACCCCGAACATTCAAGATGGAACGCCGGCCCTCACGTGTGAGAGGTTTCAGCCCGACCTCGCCAGTCTTGAATGTCCTATCACTGATTGATTTCCTTACAATATCGCAGTCCTCTCCTGGGAGCATTCGTAGGATAAATTGTTCTTCGATGGCAGGATCATTTTCGGTGTCGGAGGCTTCGGAGTCATATCCAACGCCCACTGGTCGGTTGGGAACGATTCCCTTGTTTTTGATGCGGATTGACTGTAGGGCAGGTTTCTTAGATGGGATGAGCTTTATTCGCTTGGGGCCTGGTAGGCTCGTCTCGGGTTCCGGCTCCGGCTCGAGCTCGGGCAGCGCGACACTTTCGGCCGGTCGCTTTTTTGTTGATTTCTTTTTCTTTGGTTTCTCTTCACTCGGCTCGGGTTGTGATTTTCGGGCGATCTTAAGTGTGATCTTGCGCGGCGGTTGAGGAGTTTCGGCCACTGGGGGCGCAGGCGCAGGCGCAGGTACAGGCGCGGGTGGAGGTACGGGTGTTGGTGCTTCTGCTGGCGGGGGGTCTGGTCTCCTTGAGAATTTGATCTTTAATGGCATGATGACGATATGAGAGCCACCTGCGCATGTGAGAGTAAGAAGTGAATGAAGACTGAGAGGCGAAAGAGGATGTGCGGAGGAAGGAGGAAAAGGTCGGAGAGCGGAAAGGTTTCTTCCGACCTCTAGTAGTTAAATTGAACCCCCCACACTATGTCTGCAATGGATTCCATCTCCTCAGCGCCCAGCACAAAATCCGATCCGTTCTTTGGCCTTTTTTGAGTGTGTATCTTCTCGTAGGGTACTCGGAAGCTCCCTGAAACTCTCGAACAATTTGGTGCCGGATGACGTACAATTTCAATTTTTTGACGAGGGACAGCTCGATTTGGTCCCCTTGACCTCCATTCCTCAATGGAGATTCTGCCTCGGCTGTGAACAGTTACTGTAACCGCAACGTTCACTTGACCACGGGATTCAGTCAACCAGAACTTCACATCCTCTTCTACCTGCACTCGTCTCTCATTCCAGACAACTTCGATGACTATCGTCGGCCAGTCCGTTGTCCTACCACCTGCAGAATATTTAGGGCGCCACCCTGCATCTGGGTGTTGGTTTCTTTTCGAGCCTCGGAAATTTGCACTTCCTGTAGGGAGCAGCCTCGGATTCTTTCGGGCCCAAATTAGAAATTGTTCCTCGAACGCGACTTTGGCTGACTCATGAATGTCACTTATCGGCATTTCGATAAATAGGTGGTTGGTTGAAGGTTCATACAACTTCCATGATTTTCTGAGTAGGCTTTCTCCGCCGTTCTCAAAACACTCCAGGAAAGACTGACCATCAATAATAAAGATAATCCACGGGTTCATTATACCCGTATACCCCTCATATTGTTCGCATTGGCGATCTAAAATCTGGAGACAATCTTGGATTCCCCTAAACTCGTATTTGGGGGTATTCGAAGGAAGAACATCTTCATACATGATGCCGATAAACCAAGTGAGAAGGCTATACGGAGTACACCTACAGATATATTGGAAAAATGTAACAATCTGTATGAGGTTCTTTCTCGAGTGACAAAAATATGACCAAATAGGATCATCATGTACCGACCTAGGTAGCTCATCTCCTTAATGCTATGATATCTTTTCCGCCTCGAAGGGTCTGTAATTTGAGTCCAAAAATTCCAGTGAGCTAAATGACGCTCTTATTTTGTCATTTCTCATTTTTGCCAATAAAAGCCTACATTTTCCTATGCCTAGACATAGCGTATACTGGTCTAACTTGTTTTATCGGCATCATGTCCTACGCAGACGTTCTTCCTTCTGCACCAAAATATGAGTTTAAGGGAATCCAGCATATGTTGCAGCTTGTGGAGGGGCCAGAGCCAGATGATATGGATCCAGGTGACCCATATGTTATTTATACTATTGATGAGCGTACCTTCAATGATTGTTATGCGACCTCTGATGAAAGCTCCCTTCGAAAAGCTTTTGAGGCTCATGACCCTTCTACCAACGAGCTTCTCATGAATATCATGGAGTCCAGACCTCATGCAGTAGGAGGCAGTGCTTTCACGGAGTTATTCGTCTTATGGTTAGGACGACCCAACCTAAATGATCCGCTTGTCGGCACAGGAAGAACGGTATATCAAGGTACTTCAAACATGAAGAAAAGTGCCGATTGTTCATGGACGCTGGATCATAGGGAGTGGCCGACTATCGTAGTCGAGGTCGTGTACTCAGAGACCCCGGCGAAGATGATGAAAGACGTCCGTTTCTGGTTGACCGAATGTTCTGGACAGGTCAGCATCGTGCTCACAATCAACATACTTGAGCGCGGAAGGATATCCATTGAACAATGGAAGATGGGCGCCCGCGCTCCGGTCCCTGTTCAGAAAATGGAGATCACAAGGAACCCGGCACCGAAATGTGAGAAAATCCAGGGAAGGATGCGACTCTTCTACGAAGATATCTACCTCAGGCCCAAAGGCCCAGATAACACTGACTTTATTGTCAGTCATGAAGATCTAGAGCTTCTCGCAGATCAAGTCTGGGGGCAACAGGACGATGAGGATGAGGGTAGATAAGGGCCTGTCCGCCTCCGCCTTGGATCCCGCCGCTCCGCCTCTTCAAAACATTCGTTCACTTCTTCCTTCGCGACCTCGTTTTACCTCTCTTCACACGTACTAATCGCCACTGCTTTCATCCCATTAACAAAATCGTGTGCTTTTTTTTTTCTCCTTCTTTTTTTGCCTCTGCTTCTCTGCCATAATGTCGGGCCCAAACCTGCACAACGCTCTCCTCCGCCCTCCGATCATCCAAATTCTCCGCGCTCAAGGCTTCCACTCGACACGCCCTTCAGTCTTGGAATCTATTCAGGACCTGACCGGCCGGTATCTGATCATTCTCGCCTCATCTGCAGCTGAGCATGCCGCAAACTCACACCCATCCGACCCAGTTCCGGATCTCGAAGACATCTACCAAGCTCTGCAGGATGCAGGAGCCATACGGCCACAATTACGTGAATGGGAAGAGGAATGGCAGGGAGAAGAAGATATGCGTGGTCTTGATGCTTTCCTCGGTTGGATCACTGGCCCTGCCCACCGTGAGATTCGACGTGTTGCCGGTTTTTTGCCCAGCGAGGGTGACATGGTGGACCCTGACGCCGTTGAGAAGGAGGATTACTTGACCGCATTGAAGAAGAAACACAGCAAGACGGGCGAGGAGTCCCGATACGCCGGAACTGTCCTGGGAAAACATGCTGAGGAACACCCTGTCGTCATTGAAGGTGGCGCCCCCAGCATCCAAGACTGGGGTGCACAGGTTCGTGCCCGGGCTTTAGAGGCAATGGATAGCGACAGTTCGGGTGTAAGCAGCGCACCGAGTCATCTCTCCGATGACGAAGCGATGGGGGCGTGAAGGGGTCCACATGGCCTCATGAATTGCTTGGCTTTTGAATGAGTCGCAAAGCTTGAATCTCTACCTCACCAATGTGCCCAGACCTGAGCTGACATGTCACCCTTCCGGTTGTTCTTCTACTCGGATTGTCTTTCATCTTTACTCCCCTATTTGAAATACAAACAGCCCACCACCATCTACTGGGACAGTCAAATCCCGTCCTTACCAGTGGTCGCCGACATCGTTCCCAACTTGACTCGAACCATGATCATCGCCCCCACTTCACTGTTCAAAGGAGACAATCCTCTTTGAATAACTCAACCACCAGGACTATACCTACATGCCCCACGATATCTGATGGGATGGGTATGAAAGCCCGATGTGGAGTTGCAAGCGGATTCAGTTCGTTTAGCAGGTGCAAATTGCCAGGGTTTCGTTTAATCGGGGATTAACATGGGATTTTCAAATTTGTTTGCATCTGAGTATTCCAGCGGATATCCTATCCTGCGTGGAATTCTGATGTGGTATTTCTCTGCCTGTCCTAGGAGCTCACGAGAAACGCGTCATATGATCTGCACGTTCCCTAGTTGTGTCTAATAGCAGAAGATGCTCCAAGAAATATCAGTTATTGGAGTGGCGAATAGCAAACTCTATAAGTATCTGCAAGAATATTCGGCGATTTATACGGCCTTTCCATGGCTGTTTAGTAGTGCTTTCGGTAGTCTTTTGTGTATTTTTAGGCAGACAGAAGAAAAGGCCTTAACAAGTGTAGACGAGTTTGCAATATGTAACCTTCAACATAGTATATACAAGAAGTGAAACAACAAATTATACATGACCGAAATATAGTACACAGATGAAGCCGGTTAAGGAACTGGCTGGTAGCTTCCTTTACTACGCAATTCACTTTGCCTCCATCTCAACTTCGACTGCTCCAACGTCGTGAGCTCTGCGCTATATTGACCATCGTTCAAGGCCTGTTGTAGACGGCCGCTCCGACGTTGCTTCAAACAATAGAATAAAAATGCACCGATGAGAAGCGCGCCAACAACAGCGGCACCGCAGTATACACCGATATGAGCCCCCTGGCCAAGATCATCCCATTTCTCGGATAGCGTCTTGGCTGGTTTCTTGTTGATTTGCGTTATGGCGGTTGAGTTTCCACTGCGAATTGAAATTAGTCCCCCAAATCATTGAATCCTGGGTTTCAAAACAAAACTCACCTGACCACTTCAATACTATCACTGGTGCCCGTGGTTCCATTGTACTTGTACTCCTTCCCAGTGTGGAAATCCTGAACACGGACCTTCGATACACTCATAGTGAACGGAACATCGGACCAGTCAACCAAACCACCACCCCAATCGAGATTGCCTTGCGACTGTCCCTTGACTCCAACCGGCCAATTGCTAATCTTGACCTGACACGGTGTTTGGGGGTAGTTTTTGCCGTACACAGTCAACGGCTCGGAGTAGTTCACTGTCCGCACCAAGTCGCCATCAATCCACCATTCAAGACGGTCTTTATCCCAGTATGAGGTGTAGTTGTGGAACTCGGTATCGGCATTTGCAACATAATGATTTCCGCCCCGGTCACTCGTGGTTGTGTTTCCCTTGCCGAAGAAATCGGATTGCACCCCGCTCGTGTTGTATCCAACCCATTCCCAGTCGATCTCGTCCAGGTCGTCGGATTGCAGGATAACACTGCTGATCACGCCGCCTCCTTTCGCCATCTTGACGTGTGCTTCCATCACACCGTAGAAAATGTAGAAGTTGGATACGAGGAGAGTTGACGAGTTTTCGGTCTTCATCGAGAAGTCCGCGCCTTCGGAGGTGTAGTCCAGCGTTCCGGTCTTCATCGTCCAGAGGTCGGTGTCGAGAGTTGAGTTGAAGAGCCATGTGTGCTCCGTTCCAAGGGCAGGATCCGCACTACATGTCGTGTTCGTGAGGGGGTTGCAATCCGTTCCGGTGTATTCGGCATTGGCATTGGCGACCCCGACGATGATAGTCAGAGGCAGAAGCAAGAAGGAAAACCAGGATCTCATGATGTCGGAATTCTGTATGGACGCGGTATGCTCAGTCCGATCCTAGTACCCACACAATACCGCTTTATATTGCAATTTCTGCAGCGGAAGTACCACGATAGCTGGAGGGGATCGATGTGAAGATCTCAACATCAAAGAAATTCATCCGCGAAAGGAGGTAAGGGAGTCCGTGGATGTGAGTTTAATTGGAAAAATCGCCATGATTGCGAGCAAAATCAAGATTAGGGAGGTCAATAAGCGAGATAGCTAAAGGCATCGACCATTGCTGTAATTAGAACCTTGCCCATACTTAGTCGAGCTTAGCGTCGAAAAGTGTCGCAGACGACTCATCCAGTTGAGATTGAAGTTATGGAGACTAATGTTATCTCCGAGTCCGAAAGGAAAGCTTTTTCGAAGCTTGTCACTGCACTATATACTAGTTAGCTTGTTAGCGTAAATTAAATGGCCTCATTGCGTTAGTCGCCTGTTAACGGCCCACTGGCAGCGTAATCCACTGTGTCGTTCTCATGCCGATTGGCCACGGGATTCTATTTAAGCCCACTAACATCCGCTCTCAGGAACAGATCAGGAACAATATCCGACCATTGGCTATGCTGGTCCATAAGGAGAAGTTGAGGAAATTAAAAGGTGGAAAAAGGGAAAATTTGAAAAAGACGCAGTGGATTATTATCAAAAGCCACGAAACAGCCCTGGTGAGTATTTAACAAACCAGCTCGCCTCTTCGGCTTCTATTATTCGTGACTTTCTCTTTTGCTGAGGAAGCTTATATTTGGCTCATTTGTGTCATTATTTTGTTGGAATGAAGGTAAACGGAGCTACTAATCAATTATTGTTCTAACAATATTCGCACAATATAGGCCCATCCTAGTACCGATGGGGAACCAACTTAGATCGAGGCCAACTACTTTGACAAGCACTTCATTTCCCTGGTCCATCTGCAGTTATGTCTATTGAAAGTATTCACTTGCTTTAGAATTAGCTCCAGGAAATGGCAGGCAAGTGATGTCCTTGCCAAAGTAGTTGGACTCGCTCTATATTGAGGCCCTGTTAGACCTGGATAGAGACAGTTCCGCCTCTTTTATACAAGCCCAATCATATTTTTTCTGCTTACTATCTTGCGTTTTAATAGTTATATCCAACTACATATTTTGCTTACCAAACCAAACAAAAATGCTGATGGAAGACCGGAGCCCTTAGGCACGAGCACAGCATTTGCATCAACTCTTACTACTTTCGGAAGTCCTCGCAAAGCAAACACTTTCACGGATTTTAAACAGCAGACTCTTAGTCTTTCCGATCGGAGGGCCTCTTGTTTTGTTCTTTCCTCTTTCTCTCACAAACCCTCATCCGCTTGTTTTGTTTACCTATTGCTCGTCAATTTGTCACTCCTCGTTTCGTCCCTCTTGTCGACGAGACGCGTCCGTTCCACACTCCAACTGATCCATATCAACCATGCAGTATCGGCTCCTTTTTGCAGCCCTCGCTGCCGCAATCACCCTCGTTCTTGCTCAACAAGCACCAGACTGCAATGCCTTCGAGAAAACCTGCCCATCTAACAAGGGCAACACCAAAGGCCATATCAAATACGACTTGACGCAGACTTCGGCTTTGAATGATTGGACCACACTTGGTGGAGCAGTAGTCACTGGCCCTGATGGTGCAGAATTTACGATCCACGAACAACAAGATGCCCCGACAATTGTAACTGACTACTACATCTTCTATGGCGAGGTATCCGTTGAGATGAAGGCTTCTCCTGGTACTGGTATTGTCAGTGCGGTTTACATGCTGTCAGACGCCAATGACGAGATTGACTGGGTGAGCTCTACCTTTCATTACCTCCCCTTGGAAACAAATCTGCTAATGGTTATACAGGAAGCACTGGGTGGCTCCACCGACAAATTGCAGACAAATTACTACGGCAAGGGTGATAACAGTGATGATTACGATCGCTGGACCTGGCAGCCAGTGACGACCCCACAGGAAGTGTTCCATAAATACACTTGGATTTGGTCGAAGGAGAAACTGTCCTGGGCGATCGATGGCACCGTTGTCCGGACAGTCGACTATGCTGATGCCAAAGATGGAACTCGCTTCCCACAGACGCCGATGCGCGTGAGAATTGGTATCTGGGCAGGAGGTGATCCGAGCAGAATCAAGGGCACAATCGACTGGGCTGGTGGCGAAACTGATTACTCCAAGGCACCCTTCACGATGTATGTCAAGTCGGTTGAGATTGTCAACTACACGCCTGCGGAGAGCTATGTCTATTCCGATAAATCTGGGTCGTCGGACAGTATTGAGATCAATGGTGCCGTCTCCTCAGGCGAGACTTCGAGTTCGACCAGTTCCGTTATTCCGACTACTACCGATACTGCTTCGTTGACTTCGTCTTCTACCGTTTTATCTACTACAACCTCATCCGTCACCTCGAGTTCAGCCGAATCGGAAACTTCAACCACCATTGGTATTGCCATATCTACCTCGTCTGCTACGAATTTGTCGTCTTCACTTTCATCCTCGAGACTTTCGGCCACTACCTCCAATTCTTCTAGTTCCGCCAGCTCCCTCATCACGACCTCGTCTGCTGAGCCGCAAAGCACTGCCCTGGGTTCCAATTCGACTTCACCAGCGAGCCCCGTGAACACAGGTAGCTCGTCTTCCAACTCGGGCACTGGTGCTGTCGCCTCGGCCACGAGTTCTTTCAACTCTGCTTGTACCTTGGGTTTGGGTTATCTCACCCTTCTGACACTGTTCGTGGTATTTATCCAGACGTGGACTTGGGTTCCCTGACTTTGCACGTAGTCCAAGGAATCGCGACGTCAAGTGTTCCGGATATGGCTCTCATATCTATGAATAGTTTGCAGTTACCAGAATCTGCTCGTGTCTCTCTATGAATCTTTGAATTCAACGCCCACTGGGATTTTAAAAAGCGCTATGGCAGCGTGGACTTTCTTACCACGTAGACTAAAAATACTACAGAGTGAGATTAAAGTACGCAAAATAGGTCATTTATGGCAGTATTTACGAACATGCTTGGTCGAGACGAATGTGTCACAAATACTCAGCAGTGAATTCAATTCCGCTGATATATTATATGGAAATCAATTCTCTGAACAACCCATATCAAAGATACCAGTCAGTTGACTGTGCAGCGACAAGTGTCTCCTTGAGGATACAAACCGCCGTGTATTCAATCACATCCTCTCTCTCCCAGTCGAAGGTCCGGCTATTTATCTCATAACTAGTCCAGTCACTCGCTAGGACAAGGATTGCCTCGGGTAAACAAAGTCTGAGTGTCATGGAGAAACGTTGGAATTGCGCATATCCACGAAGATGACTGCGAGGCTTGCGTTCATCACAGGTTGCTTGGAATACCAGCTCGCGACAAAGAGCTTCCAGTTTCTCGATCACTTCGTGGCGTCGCCATGCTTTGTATGTCAGCGTTTCAATCTGTGTCTCCACAATCTGGACTATCTTTGTGTAGTCCGCCTCAAGGGCTGGTCCAAACACGGGCGTCCGGGACATTGCTGTGGATATGATGTTAGTAATGTAAATGTATGCAGTTTCCTAGTCTTAATTGTCAGTTCAGCTGAAAGTTAGCACTAGGGGATAGATCGTGTAGTAAATCTAAATACAGAATTAGATGAGAAAGGATCGAACAAGAATACTTATCACTACCTAAAGATGTATGCTTTCAGAGATGTTACCTGGCTAGAAAGAGAGAGTGAAAGTGATTGAAGTTCTTTGGTTTGGAATTTCCTTTGGGATTTCCTTTGTTATTTTCACGTACTCGAGGTTTTGATCCTCAATGAACCAGATTGCCTCGTTGTTGCCTTTGTCTGTGACAGATATCCGAAACTGGTGAGAGAGAATATCTGACTTCCAAGTGAGAGGCAAGACAGCAGGGGAGTTCAATAAAGGCTTACATCAAACTATCAAGTTACAGCATGACAGCTACACTCCCTTTTCGATTCAATTTGTACGAACATTGATCGCATGGTGGGGCACTCCTTCTTACGGGTAGCATTGAACCTCGAGGAGAGACGGTATGGCTCTATTTATGTGGCGGTAGAAGACTGTCTATACGTATCTCTCGTTCTTTTTCGACTTGGATAAATACTACGTGAAGAGAAAAAAAAAAGAAGAGAAAAAAAAAAGACCGACACCAACTATAGCTATTTCCATCGGACATCATGGATGTTTATCGCTAATGGTACATTGGAGACCAATAATGGTTTTGAGTCTGTTGGGAATAAAGTTGAGTCTTACAAAGACCGTACAAGGTCAGTTCAAATGTTGCGATGTTATTCCAGATTACAAGGCGCGGATGAAGGGTGACATTTTCCCTGGAGCTGGGCAAATTGAAGACAAAGACATGAGTTACTAGTGTAGAATTATCAGAATCGTTGGCTGCGTATACAGTTTCTGTAAGTCTTCAATAATTCGATCTATTCGGCTTGAGGATATTAGGGACATTATATGTAAGAACGTACTACCGTGTTTTTGCTTGGTCTTTTTAGATGCCTTTTCGATGGCGTTTGGAAATGATCTTTTAAGAGAGTCTTTCTAGAGTGCTTTCCTAGCGACATCGCCGAATAAAGCGACCACTCTCTCATTTTCTAAAAGGACGGCCAAGGTGACCCACGGAATCCTCTCATGAAATGCGAGGAACTAAATAAAGATCCTGAAGCTCAAGTCTTTGACAGACTATGGCTTGTAGACCTGTTGAAATTTGGGCTTCTTTTACTTCGAACAGTGTGGTTTTGGTTTCGAGTTGGGGTTCTTTGTTAGGATTAACTACTCAGGCACGCTTTCTAGTTTGACCAAATGATCAGAGGACCCGAATTTCTTATTTTCTTTCATGCAAATCCAACTGTACACTCGAAGAATTTCTTTGATGTTCGAAGTATTGCGTTTTTGGACTTGGGGGGCTTTTCCTCAATCTGATCTTCTTTGTTTGTGCATGGTAGTATGTAACTTGTAGTCCCGAATACAAATATCTTTCTCACCCGACTTCAAACATCTCTCGATTATCTCATGCTGCACTGAGCTTCCACACCTTCCGCATTTCATACTGTTCCTATTATCTCGCTCTTCAAAATGAATCGTCCTCGGCGAGCCGCGGCTGCAAAGCCAAAGGGCCACTATGCACCCACCTCTCAAAAGAGGAAGGCCAGTGACACTGGCAGTGGTTCAGCGCGGAAAAAGGGCAAAAAGCCAGCTCAGCCCCAGGTCGACGGAATGGGCTTGCCTATCCCTGTTCCTGCTCCTGCTGATGCTGCCGTCCCCATCCCTGTTATTCAACCAACACCTTTGGATCCGGCCGCACTTGCATTGGATCTGAATAAATCCTATGAAGGTGAAATTCCACCACCGACACGGCCAAAACGGCAGACAAGATGGCAACAGCCGGCAGCGAATCCAATTATGAGACTACAGCATACGCCAAAAGGTTGGAATGACCAAGAACCCGATCTTGATCCTGAGTGCGTCTTTCCCGCTCACTATACCCACATTTGTAGATACTAATATATACTATATAGTGATTTGGATGCTCAGATTGCAAGGTGTCGTGAGCGGATCAGTGATAATATCATGACCCGGACATTTGAGTCCAGGTTGAGGGAGTTATTGCAAGAGCAGAAAAGTCGCGTGTGAGTATTTCCAGGATCCTTGTTCGTCACACGGTTTAACTAAATGATTAGTGCAATGATGGCGTTGCAGCCGGCTGGATTGAGTTGGCCTGTCGTCCAGCGCTTGGATACCCTCCAGGGGACTTTGGAATGGCTCCAAAAAGGGAATGACGAGTATGAACTGGTTGCCAATGTGACAAACATCATGGCAGCGTACCGAGCAGGCCAATTGAGATGGAATCCAGGTCTTGTTACCTACTGGTCTAGAGGCGCACAACTCTGCAATCCGAGGCCATTCAGGTGGGATGAATTTAAGATCATCAATGCCCAATATGCCGGTCACACAGGCTTTTGGGTAGAAGGGGTATGTCTCCTCCAACACTGAGGCTAGTCGGAAACTAACATGCATAGCTTGACGGACCGGGTCCAGGAGCCCAAAGAGCAGAATGGGTAGCTACGCCGTATCCTGGAAAATGGCAATGTACTACTTTCGTGAGTTCAGATGCCAACAAGGATGCTTTTGTATCTAACATAATTTCAAGATGAACATCTCCATACAACTTCCAGAGTCGACGATTGTGCCTACGGGTGCATTTAACCCCGCCCCCGGACAGACATCCATGCCCAATAGCCTTGTCTTCGTGGATGACACTGGGGCTGATATCATGCAGATAAACAAAAGTGACATGCGGGATCTCATGAGTAACAATCGTGACCCCAATGGAATTGACCCCCCTTTTCCACCACTGATAGGCACCCTGCCCATGCTGATGGCAAATGGAGCAAGCGAGCACTTCATCTGCAGGCAATTTGAGGTTAACATGTACGATCTTGTGAACCAGGAGTTCTTCTCCCCGTTGTGGCATCCAGTGCAAGTCCTCGTTTATGATGACACCTTCACTAAAGCACAAGGTCGATTGAATGGTCCGTGGCCACGACACAGGCTGTATTCAGCATCGGCTCCGGATGGCTCGAGCTATACCTATTTTGGCGACGTACACTCAAGCCTCCTGAGTGTGCCCTACGTAGGTCCGGCTCAAATTCCCGCAAGATTACCGGACCTTCCACTACATCGAGTGCCGGGAGCAAAAACAGCAGGAGGAAAGGCAGCAGGAGGACAGGTAGCAGGAGGACAGGCAGCAGGAGGACAGGTAGCAGGAGGACAGGCAGCAGGAGGAAAGGCAGCAGGAGGAAAAGCAGTCCCCTGATAGGCAAGGTCTTTTCTTCTTCAAGTACAATGTGGCGAGTATCTTGCGTTCTACTATATATTTGGCTTTTGCGTTGGTTTTGTTGGATTGTTGATTTAAACTCTAGAATCGTTTGTTTTCTTGGTATATCTATTCTTTTGAAATTTGTAACTTTTGCATCTAAGCGTGTAAATCAGAACTGTCAAAGTGATTCTTATATAGTATAAGAATAGTTGGCCGCTTGTACCTTGGCGTATCTTTCTAGCAGTCTTGTTAGATGTTCTATTAGATGTTCCTTTTTTTTTTTTTTTTTTTTGGAGCAATGTCAGGCTTCATAGTTAGTATCTGATAGGGAAAAAAAACACATACAAATTCAAATTATGCAACAAGCTTTCTTATATATAATGTTTATGAGGTTGGATATATATCTGTTGTCCAAAGCCCTGGAGGGTCTTGGCAGTGACATCAGTTCCGATTCCCGCCTCCCTTCTCCAACTCCGACCAGTTCACCACTTCACCATGGTCTACGCATTTATCCTCCCAACCACCTCGCCTCTGTCATTTCAATCATTCATATGCTCAACCACTCACCCATCCCTCCCCCAATCAGCATCAACAGCTCGCCATGCTCTCCGCCTCGCACTGAAAGCCCAGAAGCGCTTACCCCGCGGCGCGCGCCAGGATGCCCACCTACCCACAGTTCTGTCCGCCTTGAATGAATACATCCCCTTTTTATTCGCAATCTCAAATGGACTGAATGGTCGCTCTGTTCCAACCGATGCATATTCTTCTGCCTTCCAAGATGGCTATACTTCAGGGGGCACGAATCTCCGCACCGGCGAAAGAGTCGACATCACGATCCGCGCGGAGATAGAGTCGGCATGGAGATGTACATTGTCAACCTCAAGCGGAAATGGTATCCGCACGCGGAATGGACGAGTCTCCGGCCGGGGCATCCACTTCGAATTGGCGTTTACTCTCACAACTCTGGGGTATGTACTGAGTAGGATGGCGCGCGCAGGAGTCGTCGCTGCGCTATACGCATCGTCTACCCCGTCTGCAGAGGTCCGTACTGCTGCTGTGCAGACCGCAACGCGGTATCTACTACAGGCTAGCTCGGTGCATAATCTGCTCGCGTCGTCGCCCACTTTCACCACAGCTACTGTGTCAACAGTACCGGATCTCGAGGCTGCTACGCAGTCAGCTCTGTCATCGTTGGCTATGGCGGAGGCAACGTTACTTGCTGTTCTTAAAGATGATGCGTATGTTGCGGCTTGTATACAATCGCGCAATCCGAATGATAAAGAGTGGATGGTCCATGCACCTTCCATCCCGAAAGTACGCGCTCTGCTATTTGCAAGACTCTGCGTTCGTGCCGCAGAGTACGCCGAACAAGGGGCTGCAGGTCTAGGTGCTGTTGGATCTACTTCTGGTCGTGCAGGCCGTGTGGATGAGGATTTGGTCCGCTATACAGGAGTTTTGGCTCGCGTTGCTCGGGCACGCGCCTGTCGATTCTTTGGTGTAGATGCTGAGATGTCTGGCAAAGTGGGTGAGGGTATTGCGTGGTTGCGAGCTGCACGCACTCCACTTGGACTACGTGGAGCAGGGTCTTCGCAGGAAGAAGCTACTGGGTCGGGAGGTTCTGCAAAGGGCGGCCTGTCCCGTTTAAAGCGCGAGTGGACAGAGCGACGTGAAGATCGTCGAGTCACTAAGGATTCTGGCGGTAGCCGCAGCCAAAAAGGTCCATTGGATGCGGGGGATGATGCTGGTCGTGACGAGGAGGGAAGAGTCCTTGCAATGCTTGAGACTAAATGGGCGAAAGTGAATGACACAGTGAGTTTGAATTCTTTATGTCCTCCATGATCCAGGCTGGTCTCAATATGCATGGCTTACTAACTCAATGCAGATGAACACACAGCCCATTCCACCCTCTGCACCATTACTCTCTAACCTCCCTTCTGGTCGAGATATTCACTCTCCCCCAGCACCATACCAACCCCCTTCTTTAGATGAGGACCAACTCATGCGGATGCGTGCTCCACCAGATGAGAGAGATGATGTTCTGTTTGGAAGTGATGACGATAGTGAAGACGATGCAGGACAGCCTGATGGCCGTGGACCTCCGGGTACATTCCCGGACCGAAGTGCGACAGCCTCGAGCGTTTATTATTGAATGATACCAACATATAAGTAAATATGTAGAACATGGGATGCGGGTGACATATACCGAATGGATCATTCAATCGCCCCTCGAAGGACAAGCACAAGGGCCCGGTAAAGATACAAGGTAAAGACACAAGGACCGATGGAGTGTGGGCCACTACAATCTCTCTGAACTGCACTGCAACATCGTATAAAAAAAGGAATAGTGATCAAACAAAGTGATATTATGTACAGTACAAACAGACAAGAGCACAAAGAAGGTAATCTCTAGACCCTCTTCTGCCATCTCTTTTCGTCTCCCTCGACACGGACCCGATCTGGGTGGCTATAAGATCCAATTTGGACAAGATTGAATGAAAACCGCGGGGGTTCAGTCCAAAGCCGACCATTTCATCTCGACATCAAAATTGTCCATTCCCCGCGGTATCGATATCAACCATCAAACCCGAGCCTCGAAACGCAATCGCATAGCTGAACACGCAAGAAAAGACGTAAAACGCTTATGCCGACTCTCCACCAAAGCGGTTCTTCTCCTGTCCGAGGTAACCCTTAATCTTGCTGTCCTTAAGGAGCTCGAAGTACTTCTCTGCATGGAATATATAGGTTAGTACAACGCATCGCAATCATAATCACAATCAATCCACATAGCCCTCAATCCATTCAAATCCGGTTAATGCAGAGACAGACACCCGCAGACCCTTCAATAACCTTCACTCTCCTGGATATGTGGCGTGGATACATGTAGGAAATAGAGAAAACAACGCACCTCGGTAAACACCACACTTCTCGAGGTGGTTCACGCCCTCGCGCGCATAGCACTTGCCCAATTCCTCGCCAACCAGACGCGCCATCATGCTGCGGACCCATTGCTCGCGGATAATGGCGTCGCGGGCGTTGTGGACTGCGACGTTGTCCTCGAAGTCGACGCCGTCGTAGGTCGGGGCGACGGTGGGCTTTTTGGCGAGGAAGGCGGCGGACTCGGCGGTTGGCATTGTGGGTGGTTGGTTTGTGTGGTTTGGTGAGAGGTGAGGGTTTGGTTGAGCTGGTTTCTTGCTCGGGCGGAGGACAATGGCAGCAAGGGTTGGTGGGAGGAGTCGGCTTTTGGAGGCTGCTTGATGCGGTCGTCTGGATCGTTGATCTTGAAGGTTGGATTACCTGGCTTGTGATTGGGTGGGACGAGGGCGGTCTGTGGTGCTTTAGTGAGGGAGACGGAGGGGGCCCTTTGTGCAGATCTGTGTGGTCACGTGGATCTATACAAGCCGAAAACGGCAGGTCAGACAGGGAAGTTTTGATTACTCGGTAGTATATTTTTATCTGATTGAGAGCAAGTGAAACCTATTTTGCTGGAGAAGAAATCTTGAAAAATATCATATTTTCAATGACCGTGGTTGTTCACACCAGCTACCGTACGCCCCGATCAAGGCAATGTGAACTAAAGCAATATACATACAAAGCATAACTTTCAACAAAAAACCTCCCATAATGCGAGGAATAATCACAACAATGTAAACATGCTGTAAACAAGCATAATCAATGTAAAGAGCATAAAACAGTGTAGATCAATCATCCTCATCCTTAACTTTTCCGGTCATTCGGTCGTATACATCGGTGACACCATCCCTGAAGCGCTCCCAACCAGAGCGGCTGAGCCAATTGCTCAGCTCGCGGTAGTAATAGATTTCAGACCAGCAATCACGACCGAACATACACCCAGCCATGTTGACGACGAAATCGTGTGCGTTCTGTTGATAGTGAACTGCTGGATTATCTCCGTCGCCGCATGCGCCAGGTGGGAAGGCATTGATGCTGCGTTGTGGTAAAAAGCCAACACTGCTCCGAACCCACGGTTGACTCTGATAAATGTACTCCAGGGCATCCTGTTCTTTATGTTCCCATTCCATATGCATCTGCTCGTACATGACCGGATCCCACCAGGTATCGAGCAGGCGGTCTGTCCAATCAGATCGGCGCACGAAGAAAGATCCGAGATTGAATCCGGCGCAGTCTTGTGTCAGAAGCATATTCAATGAATCTGCCTTGCCATCGCCCTCGAGGGAACGACCTAGCTCGTCGAGCCAGAACTCGGGTAGTGGGTGGGTGATGTTGAGAGGGTTATAGGCGGTAATATCACGGTAAACGTGGGACTCGAGGTCATTGAATAGATGGTGTTGGAGGGATGTGCCGTATTCCATAACCCATGTGTTCAAGTCGAGCCACCAGAACCACTCTGCATCTGGATACTTACGCATGGCTTCGCGGATCACATCGCCCTTCTCCCAGCTCTCGCGCCATTCATGTGAATATCGCTTCTTGGCCAGCAGGTTCGCCAGTTCGAGCTCGTAACCCCATTTTTGTGTATATCTCTTTTTGTTCCATATGCTGTTGCGTTCAATGGCCCATTCTCGTGCTCCCTTCCATTCCATCACGCCGCCCTCCACGTTCGATCCGAGTATGATGACGAACTTGTTCCCGCCGCCTATGGGTGATCTTCGGTATGTTTGGATAATGCCTGGAATGTTGTTAGAATAACAGGTCGAAATAATGATCGTAGTGGAAACCACTTACTCGTCCAGAAAAATAGATACCCAACCCACACCAGCAACAATGCCAACAGCAGCCGGAACCGGCCCCGGCGCACTGGTATCCGTAAGGCACCTAGCAGGCCACAACCACTGCCCGAACGCTTCCATTCCCTGCCAAAATCATCCTTATCGACGTATTCACGCGAGGAAAGCCTTCGAACGCTATGAAACCGAGTCGAGATCTTGTGTCGTTGGCGAGAGAAGAAGCCGCCATTGCGTGTCGAGAATGATGGATACCCGCGTACCTCGTCGCTTTTCGCCTTGGCTGCTGCCCACGAAATGCCGCCTGGTGTACCTGGGGATATTGAACCGGGCGATGGACCGTTTGGTGATACAGTGCCGCTAGCCGGAACAAGTCCCGGGCTGGACCACCCCCCGCCCGGGTGGGGAGAGGGTGATCGCGATAAGGTCATCGCAGTGATCGGCGCTAAACAGCGAGTAGCTAGAAAGTGATTGTTGTGAAATCTTGAGTATGTTGGAGGGAAAGTACGAGCGAAGGGATGGTGTTGTGAGGTCAGATAGATGTAACGAGTGACGTGAAGTTAGGAAAGGAAGAAAAGTAGTTAAGACACAAACATCATTAAACGTGTGTTGCACATTATGTGCCGGATTCGAGATGCGAAGGAACTTGAGGCCGAATGCGGGTGCCAATACCACGGTCTTGGAGTAGGTGCGATTTAGGTTTCGATCCTTCCCTTGGTTAATCTCCAATTAGCCTCAATACTTTAAATCCAGGGATTTTGTATCTCGGATCACTACATGGACAATACTGTGAAGTTGAAAATTAGTCCAGTGGACATTATAGTCCAGTTTAGCCTAATTAACCTATGAACTACTACACACTCCAGGATAGATCGATTGGCGGAGATCTCTACTCAGCTGCTTGCAGACAAAGACCATTGTGGAGCATAGAAATAATGTAACGATTAATTCCCACCGGACCACGCAACTCCTATCAACCTACGTCCAAAGCGGAAAGACTAATAACACCAGATCTCAATCTAATCCCGATCCTTGTATTGGGGCCGAATCGGCATTCGGTTCGCCGCCCCGCCAGCCTTGGCCATAAGAGCCTGTCGCACCATAAATCCGGCTTCGTGTCCCGGGCGAGGCTGGGCGCTGTCGCCATGGGTGAAGTCGCACTGGAGCTTGAGGAACTTTGTTCGCTCTTTGTTTTGGTACACAGTGATGATGTCGCCCGTGTAGAGCTTCCCAAATTGTAAAGCCTCGGGACCATCCTCAGTCATAGAGCCACGGCGCAACAGTGTGTCGTTTACCCATATGCCAGAACGCGCTTTGGTGGAGAGAATGGCCATCACACCTGGAATTTCAAGCCAGCTTTCACCTGCTGCGATCCTCGCCTCGATTCCTGGAGTCCAGAATGTCACCTCTAGGGCATAGGCAGGAATCCTTGTGTCCATGGGGTCCGCATGCTTGACAGTTGCTAACGGGCCTCGACCCCATGAGGTGAGCCTATCCTCAAGGTAGATTGTCAAGTCGAATATCGAACCGGGGAGACTCTTCAACTTTCCATATCGCTTTGGTGGTTTGGCGAACTCGGAATCTGACAGCGTGGAGGGAATAGACGGGGAGTTGGGTCGATGAACAATCGGTTCTGACGGATCTGATTCCTCCGCATTCATCTGCTCCAAGATAGCTTGGCCTGTCTGCGCATCAAGCGTAGTGGCAAACTCGGCGTCGTATTGTGATTTGGAGGGGAGAGAGGGGTCGTTGGGGGCAGTGCCGCGGCGGCTGTTGTGGGCACTATTATCGCTAGATGCCTCGCTGGCTGTGTCGGGGATTGCAAGAGCAAGGTCAATCCGACGTGTGAACTTTGCTTTTGGGGTTGGCTCCTGGGGACTCGAGACAGGTTGTTCTTTAGGGCTCGAAGTCGGCGGCACAGAATCCCTATTGAGTGTACTAGGTGGCATCCCGTCCTTGATGTGCCCAGGAGTGGTCTGCCGCAAGGAGGATTTGTTAACCGGGCCACCCTTGAGTTGCAGAGCGGGGTTCAAGGAATTCATGTTGAGTTGCCCAACGAGTTTCTCTGCACCCATCAAACTGGGCGCAGTGCCACCGAAGGGAACCGCCGGGAGGGAAATAATCGACTCGTTGGGATTGTCGCTCATCATCGACTCACCGGAAGAGAAAAAGTCAACGTGGAAATTGTTTGCGTCGTATGCATCCATATTGCCGAGTGCGTGGGAGCTGCGCAGAGCTGAGGCAGAAACTTCGCCAAACAAACGTTTGGCATGATTGTCCACCACCGCTTGCCCATCTTGGAAGCTCTCAATATTGGGAAGACTGGGATAGCGAACATCGGTGGGAATGTACTCAATGCGAGGCCGTTTGGAGATTTCTTCATTGCTGCTACCTTCTTCACCGTCGGCTTCATGTACGTACCCCGGACCCTCAGCGATAGACAATTGTGAAGCGTCTAGCTCGTCCTCAGCGTCCTCGCCAATGATTGAAAGCCCATCTTGGCGGTCATATAGCAAGTCGTCATCATCCTCATACTCATCCACATCAGGGACCTCCGCAATCCAAGGGTGCTGGAAACACTCCTTCTCTGTCGGACGAGAGAAAGGGTCCCGGTTGAGAAGCTGGGCGACAAAGTCAATTCCAGATTCCGACACGCCTACGTTGCGCAAGGCATCGAAATCAGCATCACTTGTCATAATAGTACGAAGCATTTGGACACCTCGATCTTCTGCACGCCCTGAGTATGGTGGAACGCCAGACAGGATATGGAAAAGAACTGCCCCTAACGACCACATGTCAACGGATTGGCTGTAAGGAGATGTTTTGGGCGGACTTTGAATATCAGCAGAGGCTTCCCAAGAGAAAAAGAAATTAGTGACTTACGGGTCTCCAACGCGACGCCTCTTTCGGAGCTCGCCACGGCGGTATTGATCATAGTCCGGGTACACCTCCGGCGCACAGTAGAGAAGCGTTCCACAAAAAGTCTTTAAAAAGGTTTCCTGCTCCACCACTTTCGACAACCCAAAGTCGGATAATTTGATTCTGAGCGGGTCCAGCGAGGCAATCAGGATGTTGTCCGGTTTGATATCCCGATGGGTGATGCGGCGTTTATGCAAATAGTGAAGTGCTCGTAACGTTTGTCGTGCAATCGTTCTCACCATCTCCTCGGCAATTCTTCCCTGGGTCTGCAAGTATGTCGACAACTCGCCGCCTGGCACATACTCCATGATGATGTAGATCCATCGATCATGCTCGTGGTGATTGATGTATTGAACGATATTCGGCTGCTACGCGTTAGTTGTGTCGTGACAAGGCAAACTGGAAAACATCGCTTACATGTGTGAGATCCCTCATGATTTTCATCTCATTATCGACCTTTTGATCAAGGATACCGTTTTTCATAAAGCGGCGCTTGTCGAGTTCCTTTGCAGCGTAGATGGCGCCATGTTGCTTGGTTGCAATCTTGTACACAGTAGCGAAGGCACCCTTTCCAATCTGTCCAGTCACGTTGTACTCGGCACCACCGGTCCAATGCATGCCATATGCATTGGCGGACGACCACGCCAAGGCAGATGGGCTTGGGCCCTGTCGTTCTTTATGCGCTGGGGTATGTGCATGAACTCGTTGGAAATAGCGAAACAAGTTCTGGTGATATTGGACAGCGAATCCTTCTCGTGCCGGAATTCGAACCACGAAGCGGACCTCGTCGGAAGTTTGGGATCCGGTGATGACTTGAATGACAGATCCATTTGTGAGCATTCGACTATTCCCGTCCTTCTGAGATTTTCGCAGGCGGCAATTGTCCACGATAGTACCATTTGTCGACGTATCCTGGAGCATGAGAATGCCGTCCTCGGTTAGAAATATGCGAAAGTGGGTGTTGGACACTCGTTTAGCATCGTCGTCAACACTGAGAAGAACATCACAGCGAGAGCGATTGCGACCGAAGCAGAAACCAAGCCCCAGGTTGTGAACTTTTGACGAGAGCCTCAATGCCAAATCTAATGCTGCCGTGTGAGAGGATTCGTGCTCCAGTATGTCCCTTTGGAGTATATGCTGAGCACATATTCCTCCAGTGGCACCAACAGCATCATGGGCAGCATGCGAATTTGGATGGAGGATACAGATGATGTCGGCCAAGTCTGAATCTTGGATGCCAGAGTTATTCATTCCCATTCGGCGAGGATCAGCACATGGCTGGGTGGATTCCTGAGTGGCTTCCATTATGAGGATGAATGCAAATGCAGATGAAGGTGCTAGGAGAATGAACAGAGAGATGAACTACAGGTACAGATCCGATGTGGTAGGGTATATGTGATGCGAGGCCAGCAAAGGAAATGTGCATAAAAGGTCATTAACGTCGTAGACTGGAGATATAATATGTCAGTAAGGTTGCCCCAAGAAGCAAGGGCCAGGGAGAGTTTGTATATATACCTCGAGGGGAATGGGTACTGGGGCCGAGGAACCGCGCACCCGGGCAAAAGTTGGGCAAGGTAATGATATGTATGTTTCAAGACCAATGACACATTCACCAGGGTGTCGCTTGATCAAAGGATTGATCACAAATGTTTGGCTCAGTGATTGTAAGGAGCGGAATAGGCAATGGGTGAGCGATAAGTGAACCGTGTGCCTTGCAGAGTGGGGTGTCCCTCCTCAACTCTCCTCAAAGGCAATGTTGGTCAACGGGGATGACGACGCTGCCCAGGGAGTTAGAAGTGAGTCTATCCAACTCTTGTCCCCAAGCCATAAGAATACAGAGCTCGATTCTGGTATTAAAGATGTGTACCGGCGGAGGGATACCGGGCCGTCAAGATGCCGTTATGCTACCCAATGGTGTTGCCGGATTAACAATGCTCGAATTAAGGAAGGGAGTGTATGCTGCGGTTTCGAGTGGGCCAGAAGGTATGTCTGTGAAATTTCGTTCCAACAAATTAGCAAACGTCTTTCGGAAGCTTGAAGAGGCCTTTGTTTAGCATCGACTCGAGATCGAGGATGAACTTACACAGCTTGAAAGATTTCCTATCAACCTGTTCACAGCTAGTAATCTTGAGACAGTAGACAGATAAAAATGGGGACGCTGGGACGCAAAGTCGCACTCCTTGGAAGGTCGTCGTCCGAGGAACAAGACCAAGAACGAGCCGCAACAATCGTGACTCGGTACCTAAGGCAACGACGCGTTCCTAAGGCGCGTAAATTGCTTACTTATCAGGCGGCAGGCGCGTTGATTGGTCAAGCGGGATATAGCGGGGGGCTAACCGTGGAATCGTCTCGAGTTCGATCTATGAAAAACAGAAAAATACATACATCTCTACATAGCAAAGCAAGGCTTTCATATATGTACATCCGGACGTACACTAGATTCAGTAATTATTTTCTTCCAACTACTTACTCCCATACGGCTTGCTAACATCTTCACTCCGTTTGAAATCACCCTTCAGTGCAGTATCGAACACTTGTTCCAGTCGTGCGAGCGCTTCATCCGATACCTCTGTGACAGGTCAGATTTTGAGTCATGCATTCCCGGCCCCAAGGCAGATTAAGGAACCACTTACGGTAATGGACCACGACGCGGCCACCCATCAATCTCAGCCCTTTTTGCTGTCCAATCTCTGCCAGGTCATTTGGACCCACTCCTGATGCCTCGAGATCCAACCAAACCATGTTGGTGTGCAGGGGGTACTCCAGCTTCCCACCGCGACTGGTCCACATATCGGCTACGCGCTTCGCCTTTTTATGTGTTGCTGCAAGCTTTCCGGTCTGGCCTTTGGGGTCTGTGCCAAAAGTTTCATTGAGTGCAACCCGGGCCGCAGCTGCAATCACGCCCGTCTGTCGAGCACCGCCGCCGATAGATTTGCGGAACCAGCGCGCTTTCTTGATAAGCTCTCGGGAGCCCACAATGATACTTCCAATGGGTGCCCCCAGGCCCTTCGAGAAGCAAAGACTAACGCTATCAAATAGGCTTGTATATTCAGGCAAGCTCCCAGCACCGGACACGACGGCCTCCCACAACCGGGCACCGTCCAAGTGAACTTTGATGTCATTAGCATGAGCCCATTCCACAATGCGCTTCGCCTCAGCAAGCGGCATAATCATCCCATCCAGGGTATTCTCCAAACTAATCAATTTAGTCGGACAATAATGAATATTATCACTAAGCACTGCATGCTTTTTGATATCTTCCAACGTCAAATGCACCCCATTTTTGGGAATAACAGGGCTCACGGTCGCGCCAGTCCAAGCGCTCACACCACCAGCTTCATAACAAATTATGTGTGATCTATGATCGCACAACACTGAATGAGGTGGCTGCGCGAGATGCGAGCGAATGGCCACCTGGTTTCCCATTGTCCCAGAAAGGACCAACAGACTATCCTCATGTTTGGTAATCTCGGCGACATAGCTTTGTAGCTCGTTGGTGACTGGATCCTCCTCGAACACATCATCCAGAAGAGTTGTTTGGCAGATCGCTTCGAGCATCGACGGTGTAGGCTTCGTCATTGTATCGCCTGACTCAAATCAGCTTCAATTCCATCATTCTCTTTCCCGGTTGAGTCATACTTCGGAGGTCGAACTCGGCAGCTCCAGCCCCATGCCAGGCTGTGGGCTTCTTGTCAGAGGTGCCAATGACTGCCGAGGCACGAGCCAGGGCATCAGTAGAGAGTTGTGCCATGGCGACCGGGAGGATTATTTTTCGTCCGCGTGGGGCTATTACTCGAAGTGCCGAGGAAGACCGACAGAACGGATGCAACAAGCGATTCATGGATGAGTTTTGCGACAGCAAGATAACTCGGGGGAATTGGGGGAAAGAGGGGAGCCGACACGTGATCTGGGGACAGAATGGATGCTACATTGTGGAACCGCGCAATATAGATATCTTCGATGTGCCGCAGATCACATTGGTGATCGGGGGATAAGCATACAATTTATCCCAGTCCAGGTCCACAACCTAAACGTCGTGTTTCACCTATCAGAAGTGTTAATCTGTAACTCAAGGCCTCCGCGGCTATGACGCCACTGCAAGTGCTCCTTATCGATAACCAAATTAGGACTAGTGCGTCCAACGGACGGCCTCGACCGCTGAGTCAGCTTTGGCTGGCCGCGGGCGGGCAATGCGCTTCAGTGGTTCAAGCCCGCACAATCTTACGGACTCTCGAACTTCTCACACTGGTCGCGCAAAGATGGATCTATCCCATCTCACACGGCCTGGCATTCTGTGTCAGTGTGCTCGGTGCTCCAGCTCGCTGGCTGCACTAGAGAATGAGTGGGCCAAACTATCTAATGCCTACTCAATCCCAACGGCGTGGCTCAGTGTCGACCTCCATCGCATCGCCGTTTCTTCAGAGCGGAAGCAAATCCCTCAGACATCGGATATGACACTGTTACGTGGCCGTGTCATCCAAGAAGTGTCATGTAAACTCTGTCAGCAACGGATGGGAGTACTATGTCCACTTGACAACGGGTAAGTGGCTATGGACCAAGACTGGCGCTTCTCACTGCTAATCTGTGCTTAGGATGAATATTCTGTGGAAAATTTCGAAAGTTGCTTTTAGGGAGATTGTCACCATGCGAACGGTGGAGCCCGTCTTCAAACAGGGGGCCCTTGAACGACTAATTTGTCCCCCAAAAGAACCTCCGCGTCGAAACCTCGACCTCGTCCAGGGCAGCGCACTAGTGCCAGCTGGCTGCACAGACCCCACCACGCTCGATCCCTCTATGCAAAAGCAAATGCTCCACCAGGGTAGAAGCATTGATCAGATTTCCAACTCAGTGAACAACCTCCAAGACACAATGTCAGATCTCAAACATTCATTTACAGCACTTCGGATTGAGTTGAATGGACCCGGTCGAAATCTGGGGGAAGGCTCCATACTGCAGGGACAGGACTTTGACATGATTGCTATGGTGCTGAAGGAGCTAAAGTCCAAGTCCGACGAGATCGAGAAACTGAAGTTGGAGATTGAAGCGCTGAAACTGAAGAATCGCTACATGGGAGTGAACCTGCCACAACAGCAAGATTCATTGTCGATAATGAACATGAACGCTGCGCTGCCCGAAGTTCGGAGCCCCGGCTTGCTTCAAGCGGGCCGGAAACGTAACTGGCCCGACGCATTCCCGGGCGATCGCAGTCAGGCAACCGCGGACTCGTTTGACGAAGACGATATGGTGGACGAAATGTCGCTATCAGATCCGCCGACGTATAGCTCTCGCGTTCCTCTCAATGACGAACGTCAAGCTGCAATTACCAACGGGCCGCCGGCACAAGAGCAATTGAGATCCCTAGAGGTGCATATGCCTGCTCGAGAGCCCGAAAACACCTCTAACTCCCTTCAATCCCAATCATATACCCTACAGCAAACCATAGCCAAACGCCCACGTCTGGGTGCGCCGGTTGAAAATAGCCCCCAAACAGTCCCTCCAGAGCCCCAAGCTGTTCCTCAGAGAAGACAGCCTGGCAGACCGAGGAAATCGATCAGCCACCCTACCATCCCCGATTCCACCGGATCTCCCAGTACCGCTCCTTCTAGCACGCAGGAGGATGTGGAATCAAACGGCCAACAAAACACAGTGCGGCGTCGCACGTCCCGTCGCAGCCTGCGTGCACAATCCCTTGGTCCAAATATCAACCGTGAACTTAGTCAAGACGACCAGCAGAAGTCACAAGAATTGACCAAGGTCCCTCCTGAGACCCAGACGGCACCCAACAAAAAGAGCAAGCGGAACACTGGCTCTCCCAATGGGAAACGAACTGGTGGTCCAGATGATGATGGAGACGAGGCCGCTATGAATGAGAAGCGGAAAGCTAAGGTCGCGGCGCGGGACGTCATGGCCAAGATGGCTTTACAGCACGAGGAGGCATTGGAGGCCGAGAATGCACGATAAATTATCGCCGATTATCATCCACATACTTGTACAATAGAGAATAAATAAGACACAACTATATTACAACCAAAGCTCCAAACGAAAACGACCGGCAGCTGCGAGTAGTTCCTGGCCACTTCCCTCGGTCCCTGGTTATACATCGAAAGTTGCTCTGTTTGGTTTATTCTTTTTATATGCATCTAAAAATATCTAAAGAAAACATGTCGGTGAAACACCCGACGCTTGGTTTCACCATCTTGCATGTAAAACAAAACTTGCAATGGAGTATCCCTCAGTCTGTCAGGCTCGGTCACGGTGGCTTGTATACAGTGCGGATATATATATATATAGGTTGTTTCCATCCATAGATAATTCACGGACGATTTGTATTTTTGTACCTATTTCATACTGCATACTCCGTACTGTAAGTCTTAATATCACTCTCTGTGAGTTTGACGTCCGCCGTGCTTTGGATACTAGTTCCACAATTCAAACATTACCCAGTAATGCAATATGCTCGTCTACTCCGGCATAATATCAAATGCGGAAGAGGCCTACTCCATTTTTGGTACTGCAGAAGGCCATCTACAGTTTTATCGCTATAAGGACAAAATATATCTCAGCAGAGTAAGTGGAAATTGGATTCCTAAGTTATGAGGTAATATATCCTAATGCACTATCATATCTCATTAAAAATCATTATTTTCACTCCGTAATGTCCACAAAGCAACACCGCGAGAGTCACTAGCGAGTCGGGATGAACTTCTGCGAATCGGACTCTTGTTGGCTGGATGACTGAGGGAATGCTGCGAGCCCACCAATGATGCCAATAGCCATAAAAGCAAGGGAGATGAGAGACCAGATGACTCCCCAGCACTGGGAAGATCCACCATACCTCTTCGCAAAAACACTGGCATCGGAGCTGTTTACTTTGCGAAGGATGAGATCGTCACACTAGAGCACAGGTTATTAGCAAGATAAATTAAGAGAGTGTAACTGGTACTTACAATATCCCAAACACTGTACAAAGCAGACATGACACCAATAAACAACTGTAGAGAAAAGTTGATAAGTATAAGTCGACAACGGAGGGAATCGAAATATCAGACATACCACGACCCAACGCAAGGCTTCACCATGGACAATGAACCAGCATGCCACCAACAACCCGACTGCAAGAAGAACAGTCACGATGGTCAACCAGTCTCTCCGTGCCCACCAAAGGGTGAGCAGAAAGCAGACACCGAGGATGATGCTGGCAACCTTGCTGGCGACGATATTAAATCCAGCGAAGATCAATAGAGCGCCGATAATCGATGATCCCAGGTACCCAGCAGGCAGAGTGATAGCACTCATACCGCCCTGCATGACAGTAACACCACCTTCATGTGGATCCAGCGAGATAGACTTGACTTTTCCACCGGTACAGCAGGCAGTAATCGCATGGCCGAATTCATGGAATGCAATCACCAGCATCTATCAAAGGGTTAGTCGCAGTCTGTCAATATAGGGGCTCAAAGATTATTTACCTTGAAGGGCCATAGTACCCAGCGGACATATGGTAGATTCCATAGTAGGGCGATGATCACAACATATGCTGCCATCACCCCTAAGGTGACGCCTTGGGTGTGGTTGACACTCAAGCCACGCCGGGCCAGTTGGTGTGGGGCCGTTTCCACTGCGCTTTGGGCTAGCGCTGCATATAGGGCTGGCATGGTGTGCGATAAACAGGGTCGGCAAATCGAGAAATGGAAAAGTTCAAACGTGCAAAATGGGCGAGAAAGTGCAAGTGGAGTTTATTTAAACTCTTAGAGAGATCATCCACGCGTCCCTATAGGGACGCGCATGCCACTTGTTGTTTTTCGTGGCACAGGTGGCTGATCTGCCGCTATTTTTAGTGGCTTGGCCCGCTTGGCGCTTGCTTGGCCTGTTAGGCTGAAGGGTTTCGTACTCTTTCACCTGTCTACAAGATTTTCGGCTGCCCCAGGGCATCCTCTTATCTTTCCACGATTTTCACGATGCTATAGTTAAACATAAATGGATCAATCTAAAGGATAAACATAGGACTAAAGTACTAAGAACCCCAGCACAAAATCCGTAGGGTATCTTGCCGCTCAAGTGATGAGATAGATAGGCCCAATAAATACGTTTTGTAGGGATATCTGAGATACTATATGAGTTAAACAAAAGTGAAGGTCAATAAGAAAGGCCCTATACACATCCATGGATAGTCCTAATAGCCCTGAGGCACTGGGGAAATAGATAAATTTGATGGGGTATGTCCGGCAGAACTACCCGCAGGCGGTAAAATAGAATTGGACCAATGAAACAACACAAAAGGCCACGAAAGCGGTCTGCAGACTAATACGTCTATTCATCCTTGAGTGATCAAAATGCTGTTACTTACAGATAAATGCCGAACTTTAGAAATTCAATATGATATTTGATTCTCATTATACATAATATCATCTCAAAATGTAATATGCAGGTTACATACACCTGCCAACTGTCCTGGATTATAGTAATTAGCATATGATATATTCTGCTAGCAAATAGGTTTGCATCTTTAACTGCTTTGTATCGTTTCACTCACTATTCAATCTCAACCACTAATACTGTTAAGAAACCAAGTTAAGTCGTCCTAATTAACATGTCTTTGGTTCTGTTCAACGCTAAACCCTAATTGATTTCATGCATACGTCGCTTCTTGCACGAATCTTACATACCAAGACCTCAGGACTCCTACAGAATCTGGACCAGCGCCTCTGTCACATATTCCTCTATACAAATTCGAGGATCCTGAAATCATAAGATAGCATTGAAATTCGGACTGCTTCAAACATATAGTAGCCTTCTCTATGCATAGACGAACCATAGAAGTCGAGTATAACGTAGCACTTAACACTATCACCGCTTATTTACTATCTTCTTTCTATTTCTCTTATTACAAATGGAATATAAACAGTGAGAGGAAGATGAATCTACAGGGGTGGAAAAGAAGGCATAAATATGGCTTCATTTCCATGTATAAAGAGATTAACTAGACAGTTTTACAATTACATTTTTGATTCTTACTTTTGTGAAAGATTTCCAAGTTACTACATGCCGTTTAGTATATTACTTCTGCAGTTATATTATTCAACAAATACAACCCATGCTTCCACCAAATAAGAGACAAGATGAGCTCTCTGGGACGTACAGGATTAAAATGGTGGTTTACGGTGCTGAATCTTCAATGGCAGCCACATGCGGCGTGGCATCAAGACAGACTTTGAGAGGAACTATGCGAGCGTCGACTTGTAGTGAAAAGTTGGGAAGAGCTTAGCGAGACGTCAAATGTTCTGTTCTTAATCACCTGGGCCCAATATGATGGATTTCCGACACGGAATCCTCCCGGCCTGCGCTCCGGCCCGGTCTATACGTATATGTTGGCCAAATACACGTCGCGAGGGTCATTTTACACAGTGGCCGCTCCCTTTTGTAATGTCCGGGACTGGAACATGGTAAATGATGTAGGCGACCCACGACCAGGGTTGCTTGGACACTTGGTCAATTTACCGGACTGTACTTTGTCGCCCTTCGTTTTTCAGCCAACCAAGTCACCGCCACTGGGATTTCCGATACTGCTAATAGGTTGTTCAACACAGTGAATATGGATTGATGGGGTTGCTTTCTACGGCAAGTGCTGTCTCTGTGGTTTCTCATGGATGAAGCTCATGGTTTGGTCTTTGCCTTTACTTTTCGAATTGTCCACTTTTCAAAATTTCAGATTGAGATGAGGGTTGTTATGTAACTATCTTCATTAAAATCGATGTCCTGTTTGATTCGGATTGTGTAACTCCCCAGGGCTTGAGCCGCCAAGTAACAAGACCCCTTTTAAGCAAAATGAACATAGTAGATCCCTGAAAATGGTAAGGAGTAGTTTCAAAAGTCTCCAATGAAAAAGGAATGTTGCTGCTACCTGCTAGTACTACCAAACCCCGCATTTCGGGGCTTGGGATCAACTTCGCCATTGCGACGTTGGATCTACAAAGAGGGATCCAGGGAAATGCGGGGAGAACCTATCTCCTACCAACGCTCCTCCATCACCATGCTCTGCGTGCTCCCACTCCTAGCAGGACTTGCAGGCGGTACATACTCCCAGCCAACTACGGAGGCGAAGACAGACACAACCTACCACAACAATGCCGGTGTTCTCAAATTTGTTAACCCCCTCATCGGCACCTATGGAACAACACCAAATGGAAATGGCGGCATGATCCCATCGGTCAGCCCTCCCTTCGGCATGACCCGCTGGACTCCGCAGACCCGCGAGAACTTCATCTCGCAAGTCCCCTACGGCGACAGCGACCGTCTCATCCATGGATTCCAGGCTACGCATCAACCGGCTATTTGGATGGGCGAGGCCGGTCAGGTTGTACTGACACCGGGAATCGGCGAAGTGCAGCCGCTATTTCAGAACCGAGGACTGCAGTTCCGGAAGAAGGATGAGAGGTGTACGCCATATGTTTATGAGGTTCTTGTTGATGCTACTCAGCTCTTGGACCGTGACTGGAATGCTACGGCTGAGGCTGTAGGCGATGGGCCTGTTCCCGGGGGTGCGGGCTCCGTGCCGCATGAGGTGAAGGAGGGTGCCAATGGGCGGACGCGCAAACGGCAGATTGAGTCTGTGCTTCGTGATACAGATGATGAGGAATATGGGCAATCAATTCAGGTATCTGTTCGCTTTTCCTAATTCTCCTGAATTTCTTCTGATGGCTTTCAGGTTGCCATGTCCGCAGATTCCCACGTGGGCCATCTTCGATTTGACTTCCAACACGCCTCTACCAATTTCGGTGGCGAAGGACAACCATGGGTATTTATTCAAGCTTCGCGTCGGAACTGGACAGGTCAAGTCCATGTTGATGCGAATAGTCGGGAGGTCTACGGCTATAACACCGAGCGTCAGGATTACCTCCTCGGACCGGACAAAGCACCGTCGTTCAAAGGATATTTCGTATCCCGCTTTTCCGAGTCGTTTACTGCATTCGGTGTAGCAGATGGAGGCTCGGTTATAAAGGATGAGATCCACCGACACGGGAATTTCACTGGTGCATATGTGAAATTTGCCAACTCGACATCCCGCGTCGAAGTGCGCACCGGTGTTTCTTACATCAGTGTCGCACAGGCACGGAAGAACCTTGAGATCCAGGCTCCGGATGAGCACACCTTCGAGAATACTGTTGAAAAGGTGAAGTCAGCCTGGCTTGAGAAGCTGGGGAGGGTATCCATCAAGGGCATCAACAAGACTCATCCGGATAACGACCCGCGCACTATTTGGTATACTGGCCTGTTTCATGCACTCCAGTATCCAAGCGACTTCTCCGAGCCAACATCGAAGGTGGATGGTGCACCGCGTATCTTCTACTCGGGCTATACCGATAGTGTTCACACCGAGAACGACTCATATTACCAGTCCTGGTCAATTTGGGATACATACAGAGCCGAGCACTCTCTCCTAACCCTATTCGCACCAGAGCGTGTGAACAGCATGATGCGCTCCTTGCTACGTATCTTCGATTGGTCTGGTTGGTTGCCAATGTGGGCCAACCTGGTCGAGACAAATATCATGATCGCGACGAATGCAGACGTGGTCCTTGCCAACGCTCTAGAGCGAGGGTTTAGGGGCTTTGATATTGGCAAGGCTTGGCAAGCAGTCAAGAAGGACGCATACACTCCGCCTGATCACGATACCTATACCCTGTACTATGACCGTGAGCCCGGTACTTCATATGAGGCCCGTGCTGGACTCACATCATACATGAAGCAGGGATGGGTGTCTAATGACGGGTGGTCCGAGGCTGGTAGCCGCACCTTGGACTACGCATTCAATGATTACGCCTGCTCAGTTGTCGCTGCCCATGCGGGAGAAGACAACGCCACCGTGCAAGTGCTCAAGAAGCGGAGCGGAAACTATGCGTATCTTTGGAACAACGAGACTCAGTTTATGCAAGCTCGAAACGCGAACGGGACTTGGGCTAATAACACCTTTGGATGGACCGAAGGCGATGACTGGGTCTACACGTTTGATGTGATGCATGATGTGAAAGGACTGGCTGACCTCTTTGGTGGCCGTCAAGCCTTCCGCGACAAGTTGGACGCCCATTTCCAGGGTGGTCACAATGACCATACCAATGAGCCAAGTCACCATGTACCCTATTTGTATTCTGCTCTCGGTTATCCTAACCAAGCAGCTGAGATAATCAGGGATATTGCTTGGGGGAACTACAACACAACCAGTGGGGGATTGGGCGGAAATGAAGACTTGGGACAGATGAGTGCTTGGTATGTCTTCTCCGCGTTGGGGTTCTATCCCGTCAACCCTGCTAGTGACGAGTATATTGTCGGGGCACCGTTCTTTGAGGAATTGTCTATCCGTCTTCCTAGTGGAGCGAGAACTGGTGGAGCCATCGCCAATGGTAGAGAGAGGAGGCTTGAAATTAGCGCTCCGGGGGCATCCACGAAGCCATACATTGGTGGTTTGAAGATTGATGGGAAACCTGTCAACGCCCCTATTTTGAAGCATAGTCAAATCGTGCATGCGGCAAGAATCGAGTTTGAAATGAGTGCTACACCTACTTCCTGGGGAACTCGCCCCTTATGGGAAACCTGATACTAGGAGCGCGTGCAAAAACAGCTGGGAAATCAAGGCTCGAGATGCCTACTGGAGGTAGCGCTCAACGGTTCTAATAACTGAAAGATCTATTCGTATTCCAATTGTTCTTGGGTGTGAATCTGTTGGTCGAGTACCTTTTTCCGAGGTCCATTTCCCGCGTTCATCCATCGACTTTCTACTCTGTTGGGATTCATCAATCGCCACATATTCCCTGCTAGTTTGATCCTTCAGCATACCCATGTCGATTCTGCGTTTGATTCAAATGTATAATTGGATGTGACGATCATTTCCGGAACCCCTCATCGATTTTGTATCACCTCATTCTCATGATCTGTTGCAAACTATTGCGCCATAGTACATGCCATCTCGCAACTGAACACATAATTCCTTGGCCATTGATAAAGTTCTCCCCCATCAACTTTCTAACTGGTCGCCAAATTACTCCTACGTTTTTTTATTGCATCCTCGCGATGTCATTTAACTATATCCGCTGGAAGCTACCATGCACGATACCCAACAAGGATTAGATTGCGCATCAGGGCAATACCAACCGACGCTAGAATTTAACATAAACGCCACAAGGGCCAGAATTCCTGTCGGTCATTCCGTCTTATCATGGTATTATAGTTTCTGGGCAGATGAGACCTGCCCCTCCCCTGACCGCGCCCCAGTTATTTCGGGGGGCCCAAGTTGAACAAGAGTATATATACATCCCATGTCTCGCCATGTGTTTCATGAAGATCCCAGTTCTCCTTGACATTCTTCCTGTCTACAAACATGGGGATTCCCTCTCCCGTACGGGAACATACAGAGCAGCTCCCCCAATACGACAGCAGCGATAATGATAGTCTGCAATTTACTACCGAAATCGGTGGAAACACCTCCAAGGCCACATACCAGGAGGCATCGGGAGCGCCCGTTGAGGTTAATTCTCCCCTGGGGTATTCGGTCGGTTGGGTTACTGTGATTTTCTTGAATTTGAGTAAAATGATTGGAACGGGAGTGTTTTCGACGCGTACGTACAGCTGAACAGTGACTGGATTGTTTGAAAATATGCTCATATACAATAGCATCGACTGTTCTCAAAGGTGCCGGCTCTGTTGGTCTCACATTGTTCTACTGGGTGATTGGATATTTGATGGCATCTAGCTCTCTGTCGGTCTACATGGAATTCGCATCGTCTTTCCCCAGTCGGTCTGGTTCCGAGGTTGTGTACTTGGAACAGTCGTATCCCCGACCCAAGTACTTTTTCCCTACTGTCTTTGCGATGCAGACGGTGCTTTTCTCGTTTAGTAGCAGTAATGCTGTTGGTATGATTGCATTTCTGATGTATGGCGAACTGACAATGTACTGACGTTATCTAGTACTGGCCCAGTATCTCTTCAAACTTGCGGATTCGGAGGCTACTCCGTGGAAGTTGAAGGGAGTCGCTGTAGCTTGCTATAGCGTCGCAGTACTGGGTGAGTGATAATTCTTATTTCTGTGTGATACGGGCTAATGATCTCGCCGCAGTTCTTGCGTTTCACACCAGATGGTCTTTGAGACTGGCAAATGCCATCGGGTTCGTCAAGCTATTGACGTTGGTATTGTACGTGTTCACCCGCAATATATTTCCGAGACAGGTATATTTAACTGGCAGAGCTGACCGAACTCAGTATCGGGATAACTGGCTTGGTGGTTCTCGCAGGTCATACCTCAGTGAAAGACCCCAAGGCAAATTTTAGGAATGCCTTTGAAGGTACAAGCGGCGCAACAGCCTACGGAGCAACCAATGCATTGACCAAGGTTTGGTTCTCCTTTGCGGGCTATGAGAATGCTTTCAATGTTGTCAATGAAGTCCGGGTATGTCTTTCACATCAGAATTTGACAACCTTTTTTTCTAACTCGCATTAGAATCCTACCAAAACCTTGAAGTGGAGTGCTCCGCTCTCATTGGGAGTGACGGCAGTTCTATATGTGTTAGCCAACATTGCCTATTTTAGTGCTGCGACCAAGGAGGAAATTCTAAACTCGAAGGTCGTTGCGGCTGGTGTATTTTTCGAGAAAGTATTTGGAACTGGTGGCGCCTCCAAGGCGTTGAATTTCCTTATCTGCATGAGTGCTTTTGGAAATCTCCTTGCTGTCCTTATTGGACAGTCTCGTATGCTGAGGGAGTGTGGAAGGTTAGTGATGAACCCGTTTATATATTTTGGAAGTGACCTTAACCCGTTGTTTGGATATAGACAAGGTGTTTTGCCTTTCACTTCATTTTGGACATCGACAAGACCGTTTGGAACACCGCTCGGTCCCTACTTTGTGAAATGGAGCTTAACGGTTATAATGATATTGGGGCCGCCCGCTGGTGATGCATTCAGTTTCGGTACATCCTGGTCTCCTTTGTGATCTCCTGTGTAATGACTGCGCGGGAACTAAAAAGACCGTGTGCTAATTTTGGGAAATAGTTGTGGACCTCGGAGTTTACGCATCAAGCTTCTTTGGCTCAATACTCACAATTGGCCTGGTGGTCACTCGAATTCGTCGTGCACGCCTCAATCTCCCGCCACCGGACTACCAAGCCTGGCACGTTACCGTGGCATTTGCAATTCTCTCTAACCTGTACATGGTCGTGATGCCGTGGTATCCGCCCAGTACTGGCGCCAATGGAGGCGATGTGAGCTTCTGGTATGCCACATATTGCGCGGTTGCTCTTGGAATGTAAGTTCTTCCTGTCCTTGCTCATTGTTGGTATATATCGCTGACTTGACCCATAGTATCGGGGTGTGTGGAGTATACTATTATGTCTGGATCAAACTTCTTCCTAAAATTCAAGGATTCAAGTGGGAGCAAACGGTTCTTAAATTGGATGATGGTGCCCTGGCACATCGGCTTGTGAGAGTTCCTAAGAGGAATGCCTGACCCCTGAGAGATGTAACCCGGTGACCCCAACAAGTGGCGCATATCATTAACATACTAGCCGAGTACTCTGTACATTCATATTATCACTGTTCCAAGGCAATGCCACCCTATCTACTCCGTATGTAGGGTTATATCATTTGGGGATTGATCCAGACACTTAGGATAGGGGCACACCCCCCTGGCTGATTTTTTGGTACCGCCTTCTTGATTCGGTGCGGCCAGCATTCCTGCCTTAGTTTCTGCTACTCTATATTTATACTGCCATATATTCTGCCACCACTATAATAATTCTGGTTTATATACGGAGTAGTGAAAAAGATGTGTTTTGATCAGAAAAAAACGTACTCTACAAATTCATAGTCCTCTTACTCAGGCACCTCCCCTCCCGCGTCTCCAGCCACGTCTACGTCCTCCAGTCTCGGTTAACAAAACCGACTTCATTTTGTTAGGGGTTTATATACAAATTGTAGGTACCTACTGTCTTGCTCCAAATGTATAACTAGGGAGTTTGACACGAAGGCGGTATATAAAATTAGAAGGCGGTATAGAGCACGGTAAACCTGCCCAGGTGAGTACAACATAGGTCTCGAAGTACAAGCGGTACCCAATTAGGAAGGTGGTCCTGACTTTTCGGGGGGATGTGTTATTATCCATGGGGGCCTATCTTTTTAGCGTTTAAGACGTGGTGGATCTCAGAACGTGTGGAGTCGGCCCCACTTCCCCTCAAAGGCCGCGGGGCCGACCGTTCCCTTTCCAGCCACATCAGGGACCTCGGCAGAACAAATATCTACACCTCATAGCCTCCAGTTGGAAGGCTATCCGTATTCGTGTGACCTATCAAGGGGCTGAAGTTCATCCAATCCCCGAATTCTATCCCAGTAATGTCCGTTGCCGATGGGACGTTCCGCGATGAGCCGACGGGCTATCGGCTGTGGAGCCTATTTCTCCGTGAGCTTTTGGTATCGCCAACTCAGGGTATGAAATTAGCTGATCACTATTAGCAACGTAGATGGTATCGTATTGATTGGCTCAAAGCTGCACACTGCGGACCGATAACTCTTGGCACGAATACACCAAGTGGGACAGACACCTCCTCGGACGTCATTTAAGGACTCTGCAGACTCTACTAGTATGGAGACCGGAAGGCTTTATAAGCTGGGCGATCGCCACATGGACCCTGCTTACTCCGATCACAGTCTCATTCCAACATGCGTGCTCCTAGTCTTTGGCTTTGGGCATCACTTGCAGCTCCATGCGTTGCGGTCCATGCTCCATGGCACCTAGGAAACGGCTTCGAACTCAAGGTTAATGAACGTGCCAACTATCTATCTATTTCCCATCGTGGCCGGTCAATTTGGGAGACTGTGCCAGGCCAGCCATTTCTCAGTGCCAGCGCAGGAGATGACGAGGTGATCGCCGCCAACGGTAACTTCAAGATCAATGAAGTGGACCAAAACAAGTGTACCGGTCAGAAGATTAGTGATGTTGCTCTTCGGCCATGGCAAGAAAGTTCAAATGACCATGCTGCGGTAATTCAGGGTCAACTTACCGGATGTGGTGATCCCACTCATTTCTCTGTCGCCTTCTGGGTTCCGTCGCAGTTCCCCAATCGCATTGCTTTCAGCGTCAAGGTAGACCCTGGAAGTGGGCATGATGCGGCAACGAAGCTGTTCCTAACATACCGTTCTTCGCCATCGGAAGACTTCTACGGACTAGGCGCGCAGGGATCCTTCGCCTCTTTCAAAAACCAGACTGTCCCCATATTCTCGCGCGAGCAAGGTGTGGGTCGCGGTGACCAGCCTACAACTCGCCTTCAAAGCGAGGACAGCTTCTTCGCCGGTGGAGACCATTTTACAACGTACACTGCAATCCCGCAGTATATCAGCTCCAAATCTCGGGTGTTCCACCTGACACAGGAGAGCTCTGCCTACACTAGCTTTGATTTCACCCATCCTAATGCCGTTACTGTGCGATATGATGGCCTGGCCGTGGACGGCTACTTTATGCAAGCGGAAAACATGCTTAACAGTATTTCCATGCTCACAGAGTATACCGGCAAGATGGTTGCGTTACCAGAGTGGGTTGACACCGGTGCAGTGCTTGCTATTCAAGGTGGACAGAGCAAGGTGAACCGGATTGTCAACCAAGGAATTGAACTTGAGTGTCCCATTGGTGCCGTTTGGCTTCAAGATTGGTCTGGAACACACTCACAAAGCGTATCCTACATGTCGCTGAATGTATCTCGTCTTTGGTGGAACTGGGAATCTGATACCACACTCTACCCGACATGGAAGGAATTCGTGCAGTCTCTGCGGGATCAACACAACGTCCGTACCCTGGCATACATCAACCCCTTCCTGGCAAATGTCAGCACAAAGCCTAATGGCTACCGCACCAACCTATACGACGAGGCCAGCCGGGGTCGTTACATGATCCAAAACTCCACTACCAATAGCACATCCGTGATTTCCAGTGGTCCCGGCCTTGACGCCGGTATTCTAGATCTCACCAACCCTGATGGACGATCCTGGTTCAAGGAGGTCATGCTCGATCAAGTCTGGAGTGCTAATATCTCTGGATTTATGACTGATTTCGGCGAATACACTCCTATCTACGCGGACACCCAGTTCGCCAACAGGAGCATTGATCCCTTCTTCTACCACAACGCTTATCCTCGCGAGTGGGCCGCTCTCCACCAGTGGATTGGGAAAAATGTATCTTCGTTCTCCGACGCCATCCTTTTTCACCGTTCATCCTCCATGGCAGCAAACCGGCACATGAACCTTTACTGGGCAGGCGATCAGAACACAAATTGGGGCGTCAACGACGGTATCAAAGCTGCCGTGACCGTTATTGGCCACATGGGTCTGTCAGGATATGCTCACGGTCACATGGAGATTGGCGGATACACCACTACCTGGGATAGCAATGGTGTTGTGAACCGCTCTTCTGAATTGCTCGGTCGATGGGGCGAACTTGCAGCGGTCTCGAGCGTGGTCTTTCGTACCCACGAGGGCAACGTCCCTGAGGTCAATGCCCAGTTCTATACCAACTCCACCACATACTCTTGGTTCGGTTATAACGCGCGCTTGTTTGCAAGTCTTGCCAAGTATCGCCGTCGCATCTTGGAAACCGAAAGCAAGATCTTGGGCTGGCCATTGCTTCGCATGCCCGTCATCTACCACCCGGAAGACGAGGTCGCCAAGGCAATCAGCTACCAGAGCTTCTATCTAGGCTCAGATTTGTACGTCGCACCAGTGCTGGACCCTGGTCGTACTAGCGTGAAGGTCTACTTTCCTGGCAAGAATCAAACTTTCACCCATGTTTGGTCTGGAAAGAAGTACCAAGCTAGCCAGACTGCACGCGTCTCCGCACCGTACGGGAAACCCGCGGTTTTTGTCGTTGGTACGCCAAACAACAGTGACTTGGATGACTTCCTCCAATTCGTCCGCCAGGAGAATAACACCGTTATCCACTTCTAACCGCCACAGCAGCTGTCTGTGAGGATTCTCGATGAACAAAAGCCCCAATTCCAGTTTCTCGAAACATCCCAACCAAGCAGGGTGTGTAGTTAGAAGCTCTTCATGTCAATTTGCTTCCATCACAGGAAAGAGCCCACCAGGGCCTCCGATTTTCACTCACTTCCGAGGCCGCTCGCATCACACTTGGAGATAGTCCACATATGCCTAGAGATACAACATTGTACATGGTAGAGTAATAACCCCGATATGCCTACTCTATGTTAGTATTAACATTGCGGTGCAATATCCGGAGCTAATAAATATACTTCTACATAGAACACCAAGAAAGATATATATCGAAGACATCTGAATGTTCTGACATATAACGTCTTGAAATATGCTGAATCAGTTAAGTTAGACTTCCAGACTCGTACCTCGTCAAGGACAGAGGCTGCATACAGTGGCGATTGCCATTGAGCACCCATACGGGACAGTTGGATTCCCGCGATTAGGAGTGCAGTTACGTGAACGCGGCTCTTGCATATTGGTTCATTCCCATCGTGCCATTAGCATTTACCATTCATGCGCGGATGGAGCGATGGATGATAAGAGCGTAATCAATAAGGTCCAGGACGTTAATAAAAATACATACACGAAGGCCTCGCCGATTCTCGATCTCATGTCCAGTTTGAATGGATTCATGGAACTCGATGGTGAAGGCCAAATGATAGCCGAGGCTACTTTGGCACACCACAGAGCATCATACTAAAACTATTGCGTATGGCATCAAAATCCGTTTGCCCACTGCAAGCTGTGGGGCACGAACGGGGGACCTTCCCGAAGTTTGTTTGTTGACCCCACCCTTTCTGATATTAATTTTCTCACTTCTTCACCATTTTCCCAACACATTACAACACTTGAAACCACTTTGCCGTGAGTTTTATCAATATATCTTGAGAAAGGCGTTTTCGAATAGCTAACATTGGGACATGTCCTAGGGACCCCGGTCTCAACCCTACAAGCAAAGTCAAGACTCTCATCCACCACCAAAATGCCAGCAACTGATGCACTTCGTACATCCACCCTTTTCTTTTGACATTTAATGCAATGTGGACTTTCTGGCTGACCTTTCTGCAATAGAACCCCCTCTCACCCCCGCCGAGCGGGCCATCGTTAAATCTTACGGCGGCTGGACATCCTTCATGCAAAGCTTTGGGCTTAAGCCCTGGGAGGCCGATGACGCTGAAGAAGGAAAGAGAATCCTGGAGGCCTTTGTTAAGGACTCTGAATGAGACACTTACGACTGGTCTCTGGATAGAACAGAAGGATTGAGATACAGGGCATGGATGTCGAGCATACGCTATTGAGATCTTCCTTCTGACTTTCACGATGTGATACAACCGATAACTTTCATTCTTGGCAATTCGAGCATACGTTATTGAGATTCTCCTTCTGACTTTCACGATGTGATACTGTCGGATTCTTAGTCTCGTTCTTGGCTTCTAGAACTTAACTCTCTATTCCATCAATTTCATATTGCACCATGCACTCCGACGTCCAGCACGTAGACCTCTCCTAACGGGTTATGAGCCCATAGAAGCTATATTCAACCATCCTCATCATCGTCAGCTTCATCCTCCGCCGGCCCCTCTATTGATACCGCCATCACCATCGTCACCGTCGACATCACCGGCCAGGGCACTCACAAACACCTACAAACGGTATCACCTACCTCCATACAAACACTCTCAATATACCCTAACCGAGGGCGTCTCGCACAGAGTTCTCATCCCACAAGAAACGTGCCTCTCCTAGGACACACCTCTCCATCCGCTAGCCGCGAGGCCAGTACCTCTCCTACGACGTACACAGCAACCATACATAACAACAATCCGCTAGCCACGCGGCTAAGTACCCCTCCTACGATGTACCTCTCTATCCGCTACCTACACATACCTCTCCATTCAACATACACCTTCAAAATGCTTTCAGCAACCAGCTTCGCGGAGCCCAAAGCTCTCAGAGCTTGTCCCTACCCTTACCAGCCAATATAACTTCGCCTCGTGGTCCACCGCACTCAAGTACGCTCTCGCCACTCGGAACCCAGCTAACACCAACACCAACACCAACGCTAACGCTGCCAAGTCAGCTAACGCGGTCAACAATCCGGCTCTCACTAGTACCCCGAAGACAACCTATGCCATCACCAGCTACCCACCGTACGCTACAACCGCCTATTCAATAACTAGGTAAGCAACATGGGGGGGGGCTCAGTTCCATGGTTCCATGTTCGTTGGGGGTGTCGGATTTCTTAGTCTCGTTCTTAGCTTCTACAACTACTCAATCAATCTCACATTGCAACATGCACTTAGACGTCCACCACGTAGACCTCTCCTAACAGATACAACCGATAGCTTGCATTCCTGGCGATTGCCAGTTCTGCTTGTGTACCGAGTAGGCCATTCTCATAACTATCTTTGTCTACCCAGACTCCCCATACAACGAAGCCAGATGTGAAGCCATAGACAAATGGGTGAGGCTAGAGCATATAGTTAGTCTATTGCATTGCCCCCAACATGAATTTGTTCAAGCTCCAAGGTGAATTATCTATGTGAAAACTCCACGTACTCCTTCAATATTTATCAGTGTGATAAACCTTTACCCTACTGCGACTTTATACCACAGGCAGGCTAGCTATCTTCTTACAGTATATACAGTGGGGCAGTGTGATGAATACCGTGCCAAACCCACTAACACGTACACAGACCCGGTGTTGGTGCTTCCCTTCCTTTCTATAACTAAGCCACCCACTTCTCGGAACAACGTTCCCCCGACTTAAAGCGGCGATCGGTTAACCCGATTGGCAACTCCACAACCGGAATATACTTAATCCTAGCCGGCGTTTGCCTGCCTGTATAGGGCCCAGAGAGAAATATAAATACCTGGTCCCGGCCTCCGAACTTCCTCTTCTTCTTTTTCCCCTCCATCTTAGTGCACGGGTCTTACACGCATCAGTGAGGAATTATCCGAGATCGTGTTATTGCTGGTTGAAAACTACCACCGTGACCACTTCAAGTGGGCCTCATCGCCTGCTTGGGAATTTTTGAAGCTACATTGCCTTAACTCCTTGGCTCTTGAGCCCTCGAGTTGAATTTGTTTCTTCGATGGGAGACTTCGAGTCACCCTCCAGTATCTTGAGTCTTTTCACTACTTGCTACCCATGCTGGTGGCTCTTAGAGAAGAGAATCTCTGCAGATACCTAGGTACCTATGATGAAACCCAATGAAGAGCTCTTCCAAACATGAACCTCTTCTGGAAGCTGATATCGCGTCTCATGTCTCGCGTCTCAATGTTGTGATAGGTGGTCTGAGATACCTGTTGTGCGATCACATGCTGGGTGGTGCCTGGGGTATCAGTGCTGGGTGCAGGTCTCGCCTAGCTAACTAGTTATTTAGGTAGCTACATGTTTATTTGAAGAATTAAACCCTCTTCTGCTCCCTGGTCTCTGCATCGATAACATTGCAAGCACTTGCGAGATACGATTGCAAAATTTGAACTTCTTCCATTACTGACATTGAACACATACTACGTCACATGCATCAAGAGCGCGAGAAACCAGCTCCGATAGAATCAAAACCCAACCGACCATGACCAAAGAACAAAAGACTAATCCATAACCCATTCAACACCTTCCCGAACCAAAGAAACAAGATCCGTAATCTAGAGCGTGTTGCCCGCTGGCTCACCGAGGAACCAGTCCGCGAAGCCCTTGAAAACCATCGACGTGATTGTCCGCTCAGATAACTCGTAAAGATCAGAAGAGCGCAGAACAAGGCTTTCACCATCAAAGTAGGACTCCAACAGACGCGCATTCTTGCCCATAAACGAGACAACCAGGATCTGCAGAATAACCAGTCAGCAGCCTACAAAAATCGACAGGGAGTTGGGGAAATCAAAGACTTACCGGTGCGACGTTATGGTGAAGTAACCGCACCTTTCTCAACTGGCTCAACATCAGGCGAAGGATGATCAATAGCTCTCCACGGCACAATGTGCTATCCTCTCCCTCCAAGCCATGGTATATGACTGCTTTCATATGTGGGGATTCCTTTCCGGGAATGTCCATGATCTTGAACACGCCAAAATCTGGCTTGTCATACTTGTACAAATGCTTGAAAGGGTTGTAATCACCGACGCTATCGAGGGCAGTTAGAGACTAGGAACCGGTATAACAACTACTTATCTCAAACATAATGATAGATGATACTGACTCCATCGAACGCCAGAGCTCGTTTTCACATGTGAACTTTGTGTCGGAGAAAGCATAATCACTCCAATCTCTTTCAAAGTGATGTGCTCGAGACATTGCATCTGTAAAAGCATCCTTGTTATTGAGGTGCTCGACCGTTTTGCGAATCAGTTTTTTAGAAGGTCGTGGGAGGTTGGATTGCGGCGCGAAGAAGTGGGGCTTAAGGTCCGAGTCTTTGTTAAGAGCCATAGGCTGGCGCTTGATGTTCAATTCATCCAGTTGCGACGCGTCGAGTGTGTGCACTTTCAGAGCATCGATGGCAGCCTCGAGCTTGATTAGAGTCTTGCGCTGCTCCAAATGGTCTCTTGATTCCTTGGGAGTTGTGTTCGACATGTTTGGCGGTCTCACGGTAATGCTGGCTTGGATGAGAGTTTTCAGACTTTGGACGGGCGTGACTGGGACATTTTGGGGGTTTTATGTTGAAGGACCACAGTAGGTGTCTTAGGAGGGAACCATGGAAGAGGAACGAGTGGATGATCAACAGAGTGGAGAGTGCTTGTTAACAAAAAGTGATGTTGGAGATGTGAGTGGGTCCGTTGCCGGGCCACACCCGCGGACGCTAAGACTAGCGGCGGGTATATATTGGACTAACCATAAACAGATATCACTCCGCACTATGTTGTAGGTGTCAAGCCTTCACGTATGTTTGTTTAGTCTTGTAAACGTCTTTTTGGTGACTATTCTTGGAGATATTTTACCCTCCTCCTCAAATTAATAGCTAGATGGCAGCAAAATGCAGGAAAAGGCTTCATCTGCCAACCGGACGTTTGTACATGTAACCTTTGACTTGTAAGTAAGGATGGTTGGTTCGACGGTTTCGTAGTTTCGTGGTTTCTCGGTCTTTTCAAAAAACATTATGCCATTTCAATTGGATGTTATTTATTTTGACAAATCAAAATGGAAAACAGATGAAAATACCATCCATTTGGGTGGGAAGTGAAATGGGTATGACGCGCGACAAGCCACACGATATAAAGGATACAAGGCGCCGAACAAGAAAACACTCCGGTTATACGAAGGCCTGTCGAAGCCGCAATAACTCGAAGCTAAACGCCGAGCTAGGAGCATATAGTGCTTCTAGAGAGTATACAGATGCTGATTGTAAAGAGTGCGGAATCAGCCTATTCCTGTAGTAACCTGTAAATCCAAACCCATCCAAACCTATGCATAAGAAATTGTCATATAATGATTGTTGTGGAGTGCACCCTCCACCTCCCATCTGTCACTTCTATCTCTTACTTCTGTCTCTTACCTCTCTCTCTCTATAAACCCCCCTACCTCAGATGCTTACTTCCCAACCAATTACCGCCTGAAACCATCCATACTGTCCATCTACCGTTAACCGCTAACCATCATCCTTCAGCTACAAGTACGTATACAGCCTATGACTTCCCACCAACAAGCAGCGGCTTCTGATTGAACTTAAGCTATCACGGGGTGTTTTGGAACAGGGTCGCTCTTCTCCAACCATTTACCGCCCATAAAGGTCTGATTGAATCAAAAAGGCACCCTCAAAGAAGATCACAAAAGTACGGCTTGGGAGCATGAAAAGGCCATTGCTGTCCGCGCCATCCAGAAACCCAGCAACCGCCCGGTTCCTTCAGAACGAAAGACGCGTATCGATCCACTCATCTCTCAATATGTCAAATAAAAACCTCAAGAAAAAGGAAGCGCCAGAAACCCCTCGAGAATGGAGAACTCAGGTGAAGGCCCATCTTTTTGAGGAGACAACAATCCACAGTACCACTCTTGCATCCGCTTCAAAGTTCGAGTTCGAGCAATTCCTTCTCCTACGGGTCCTGTGGAAGGCACACCATACAGTTGAGATTCTTCCTGTGGCAGGCATGAAGGGCTGGGTAGCACAGGCTGCCGAAAGGCTTGCTCAATACAAGTCGTGGGCTACGTACTGTGAGAGCTTTGGGTCCCACGAGGATTTACCAGAAGGTACATTTGCCATCGCGCAGTACTATCATATGGTATATGGAAAGGCCGAAGGGTCGTTTTATAGAACTGTGTCTTGGTTAAGGGCTGACTATCCTAAACAGACATTTATAGCCATCGCAAAACACATCCCAAAGTTATTATGTCCCAAAACATTTGAATGACATCTGCTGAAAGGACATTGAAAAGAAGTTGTAGTTATAACGTCCGGAATATCAACTTAAACCTACTTGATATTCAGATCATCTAACTACTATACCATGAATTATCGCAGTCGTATAAATTCAGAATGTGCGGAACGTAGGGAGGCGACATCACCACCGCTGTCCGTCTTCGTCGAAGGCCGTAAAGGGGAATGGACAAGTACCACACACCACTCGCGACGTGTTGGGTGATTCCAACGCGCGACAGACTGTCGGCTGTGACTGCATGGACAATATCATTAAAAAGCAACAACTATCGTGGATGAAGACGTTAAGTTAGATACTGCTTATGCCCGTCGGTACTACAACTGAGCAAGAATTTGCTCCACGACCATGAAGAATACATCGACACGATTACAGAAATGTCTGTTTGTCTTCAAATATGAAAATGTGAGAGTAGGCATAGACAAGGGGCGAAGACTAATTTTTTATATCGAAGGGCATTACGGGGAAGCTATAAAATAAATCGACGACTGACTCCGACTCGACAAAAGCTCCATTTAGAACACATTTAAGTGCCAACATGACTTCAGGTAGGTCCTATGTGAACACTTTAGAGACTAAAACAAATGAACGAGCACGTGTAGTAGCTTAACCTTTCTCCTCGTGATATGGGATGACTTCTGCAGTGTCAAGCGGGTATTTGGCAACGACAAACAACCTTCAATCGAAAATATACTGACCTTGGAGAAGAGCAACTGATCAAACTTGCAGCTTACCTTATTATCCAATCTCTTTCGTCTCCCCAACGTCCACTTATTCTCCCTCCTCATTGACACTTCTCTTCGACGTCCCTCTTGCCCTTCAGCACCACCTCTCTGTGGTTACCTGTGAGTTCATGATGTTTCAACCCTTCTCCTCGGCCAGCCATTTACCCTGTGTTCATCCCAGCGCACGACGACCCTACCTCCCTAGCAGTACTGTGCGTTGACAGCACTGTCATCGACGAGTGAGCTCCCCAGTGTCGTGTTTCGTTCTTTTGATTGCATGTCACTAACCGCGTGCTATTCTCTAGAGCGTGACAACCCTGCATGCATCACTGGGACCACAATGAGTTTGTTTCGACCCCAAAACAAGCGTGTCGCTTCCCCGGCATCTGATACTACAACATCAGAGAAGGTAAAAACACTGACGCATAAGCCACATTGAGAGCACATTCTGACAGCTTATCATTATTTACAGGCACCAGTGGCCCCGAAATCACTGAGGCCAGCACGACCCACCAAGGCAACCAATTTCCAGCCCGTCGAAATAAATGGGAAGAATTGGGCGAAGCTGGAAGATCACGAGGCTCAGTTGGCAGCATATCTCGGATTTCAGAATACCTCAGACCTCCGCGAATTTGCTATCTCGTGGCCTACCTTGCTTGCCGAAAAGCACTTCGCGCCAGCGGCTCAAAAGATGACAAAAGTTGGTGCTTTCAACTTTTTATCGAATCCAGGATTGATAAGCGAAATCGCGGCCGTGGCCGTGGACTCATCTCCTGAGTTGGTATGGACCTGGCAGTCGGGAGATCCTCCACATCACCAAACCATCCAGAAACGTAAAATCGTGGCTTGGACTTTAAGGAAGATGGTATTGAACATCAAGCAATACAAGGATACAAGTGTTGCAGAGAATCTTTCGCGGACGCAGATTGAACAGGCGGAGTTTTTAAAACGCCATGCATCCAACAGACTCGGCCGTGTCTTATCCTTCCCCGAAACTATGGACAACTTCCCATGCCCCGAGCTTGGTCCCCTGACGGACAAGGGGGAGAACGAACTTGAAACTTACAATCGTTGCTGGGAAGTACTCCGATATCTTGGCAGTGGATTTCACAAGGGAAACTGGAAGCGTCGATTTGCAAATTTGGAGGTCATGAAAAATGGCCGCACTGTGAACAACTCGCACGCCCCGTCGTGGATGCAGACGATCACAAAGCCTTTACTCCCTGACCCATCACGACCCATTGAGGTCGAGATACACTGGGTGCACAACGAAGACGTTGCGATGTACCACGCAACGGAGCTTGCTATCGAGGAAGCGAAGAGCAAACAAGTGGCTGTGCCGGATTCCCAATTTGCATTCCCCTGGGACCCCCGAGTTTTCCCCAATGTCGAGCAGTTCCGTGATAACATTCGGCGTTGCCTAAACTGCGAAGCATTAGGTCTAGATTTGCAAAGCCTTCGGGTCCACTGTTATGATGCGGATGAAGATCGTCATGAACAAGCAGATGCTTTCACCCAGGATTGGGCGATGCTAAAAGCTTTCTTTGAAAATCCTCACTACTCGAAATTCTTCCTGGCGGTTCGCCTGCAACCTTTCTACTTTGATCCATTGTCTCTTTATGAGGATGGCGGTGTTCCAATTGACCCGCTCCTCTACCTTGCCACCCCGAATTCCGAAATCAGCGTCGAAAGGCAAACTGCCGACAACAACTAAAACACTAGGAGACTGGCCCCATCCCAGAGACATCCGCTGAGCTTTGGGAGATGCTAGCGAAGAAGCAGACTTGTGGTGTCTCTGGAGAACACTTTATTGGCTCCACTGCTTTGTCATGTTAGGCTCTTGCAACTTTCGATGAAACTGAACATTTCGCTTTACCCTAGGAGCATTTTCTATCTACCACTGCAGGGAGGGTTCCTTCTCCGTAAAATCTATAATTCCGATTGAATTCCAATCAATGAATGGGAACACGAGAGAAGGGACAGACAAGCAGCAAGCACGGGGCTCGCAGGGGGAGTCCCATGGTTCGTGATAATTGTGAGACCCTTCATGTAGACGATGATTGTTTGGTGTACTGTCACATAGAATTTCAGATTCTTAGTGATATTGAACCCATATAGGCCGGTGAATATCTCAATCCCCTGCCACGCTAGTTTGGCGTAGACAGATGACATCTGTGTGTATATTGATAGAGGTCCGAATCAAAGATATAAGATCTAGAGATGTACTTACTACTTGAAATGATTTACACAACCACATTGCCAACCTGCCTAAGAAGCCTACAATTGCGCCATACTACCCTATTGCGGTCAATAATATAGTGAGACTTTCAACCTGGTCAAGGATCCAGAAATCCGATTTTGCGTCGGGGTATTTCATTGAGATTGGGAAGTCGCACGAGTTCAGTCTATTGAGTTTTGTTTGTGAGGCGTTGGTTGCCCAGTTTAGGAGGGATTCAGAAATGAATTGAATCTCAGGTCTCCGGAATTCAGATGACATTAGATTTGGATGGGTCTTCTTTTCGGGGCATGTTCAACCTGTGAGGTGTCACTTCGAATCCTTCGGGCTTGAACCAGCGGTTCCTCTCCAAGCTTCCTAGAAGCGATGGACCTCAGTACGAACGCCATTTCCAGTGGATGAGCCTTCTCCGTGCCCGCCAACTCGCCGCTGCGTATTCATCTCAGCCCCGTTCCAAGGTTCTTCGCGATCCGCACCTTCCTCTGATGCTGCCGCTGACGGTCCATATTCGGTGTCCTCGCTCCTTCTCGACTGGCTGGTTTCCTCTTTCTTCCTCCATCCTCCTTCCTCCGCTGCCCTTATGTTGTTTCTGTTACTTTCTGGCTCTGCCCTTTTTTGTGAGTGACGATATTATACATGCCATTTTGGGTACTTGTCGGCTCGAAGCAACCAACGAGCCTCGTGGGGAGGCAAGCTGTCAGTGTGGACATGTCCACTGCCTGAGCCTGTTTCCTCGCATCTGGAGCTGCCATCGTGGCTTCCGGCTTACAGAGCAAGGGAGAGCGGGGAAGAAATCTCTGACATTCAATCTAGGTAGAAGAGTCGATCAACATCAGCTTTGGCGATTTCAAAGCAGCCGGGGCAGCGTACGACTTGGTTCGTGACGCTGCCATGCTCATGAACAGCAGCACTCGCAGCCTTTATTTAAAGGCTGTTGGAGAGCTGAAGGTTCCTTGGTTGCCTAAACACAGGTTGGCTAGGGGGTTTATTGGAGCAGAAGATGACCAGGGCACTAATCGGGCAGACGGCAGAGTACATGCACGACCTCAAAGTCAAGTACGGTTGGCTCTCAAACTATGACGAAACCGTCTTCCTGCGACAGGTCAAGACCGGGAGTATATCGTACTTGAATACTCACCAGTTGCGAAAGGGGCAATGAGCCATGCAGAAGGGGATGCTACCCCATCGTTAAGACAATGCTTTTTCCACCTCGCATCTGTGGCACAGCCCCGGGCCAGGTGACAAACACCACTCCAAAGAGGTAGTGGGTCCAGTAAAAAGGCCGATCAAACCACGGAGGATTATAATATTAGTTATATAATTATATCTAGTTATATTAAAGAGCCGAATAGATTCATTGAGAGAATTAATCTTATATTATTTAATAAAGTAAGGGTTGTGCTTATTTAGTTTAATAGTCCTAATTATTTATAGGGTGAAGTATTAATTGACCGCTAAACGAAGTAGAGGGTTGGACTTGGCCCAAAATATATGACTGTTTCTGAGATATTGCTCGAATTGGAAATGGAAAATGTGGTACAGTACTTCCCGAAACTGGTGTCACCACCTACACTCTTCGATCGTTTCTCGAACCCTAATGCCAAGATATATTACACCATATTAGGGATAGACTCGGAATATTAATATTCCTGCAAGATTACCCATACAGTATTTTACTCTCAAGAATACCTGAGTTCATGTATCGTTACTGTATAGAGTAAACCATTATAGCTGGAACTTTTCATATGGACGCAAACAAGTCGACACGAGGAGCTGGAGTGTAGACTTCGGCACAACCCATTCTAACCCGGACCCAACCCAACCCAAAGTGGGTTTTGGGTCCATTGCTTCGACCCAACGATGGGTTTTGGGTTATAGCTAATAACCCAAAACCCATTGGGTAACCCATTGGGGCCCCAATATTATGCAAACAAAACAAACAAAAAGATTATATGGTTGAAATCCAAAGATTTGAATATATATATATATATCTAGCATAGTAACTCAATTATAAAACATAAACAAATTTATATAAAAAGCATTTTATACTACTAAAAAAGTATGTTTAAAAATGCCAAGACTTAGATTTTATGAATTTTATGAATTCTTATGCAAAAATGGGTTCAAATGGGTTATTATTGGGTTATTGGGTTTAACCCATTGGGTTTTGGGTTAGGTTGGGTTTTGGGTCGGAGTCTCCGACCCAAAATGGGTTCTGCCGAAGTCTACTGGAGTGGGCCCCTCCATTTCAACCTTGGCACTTCGAGGGTCTGCTGTGCATCGTGGGCTACTCTAAGCATGCTTGTTCAATAACTTTTGACTTTTATTTTCTGATCGCCGATGACAGCAAGAATGATATTCTCACATGATGACTACACGGTCGCGTGGATCTGCGCCTTGCCACTAGAAATGATAGCGGCTAAGACGATGCTGGACAAGCTCTACTATCCACTATCATAGTCCAAATCCGACCACAACGCTTACACACTTGGTAGCGTGTGTGGACACAATGTAGTGATAGCCTGCCTACTATCAGGCGTTTACGGAACCACCTCTGCAGTAGTCGTGCTTGCTTATATGCTTTAGACATTCCCGTCTATTCGATTTAGGTTGTTGGTGGGTATCGGGGGCGGTGTACCGAGTAAAGATGCCGATATTCGCCTGGGCGACATGGTTGTTAGTACGCTAACTGCGAATTCTAGAGGCGTGGTCTAGTATAACTATAGGAAGATACTTCGTAATGGATTTTTCGAACACACTAGGTCGCTTAATAAGCCACTGTAATATTTGCTAACTGCAATATCTTAAATACACAGTAATATCAAGGGCGGAAATATATTGATTGAAGAAATTGTATTAGAGATACATTAGAGACACGAAAAACTCTAAGAACAATTTTCACGCCTAGATAAAGATTGGCTATTCTAGGCGAGTTATGAGTATGAAGGTAGGAGTATAGACTGCTCAAAGTATGAATCGGATCACCTAGTTGCGCGTACGATACGAGAAGCTAAGGGGCCTATTATTTATTACGGCCTGATTGTGTCTAGGAACCAAGTCATGAAGAGTGCTATAACACAAGATGCTGTTACCCGAGAGCTGAATATCCTCTGTTTTGAAATAGAAGCCGCTGGGCTAGTGGACTAGTTGCCATATCTAGTCATTAGAGGAGTTTGTGACTATTGCGACTCGTATAAGTATAAACAATGGTAGGGATACGCTGCTCTTACTATCGCTGCTTACAGTAGAGCTCTTCTAAAGATAGTCCTACTATACGGCTATAGCTAGAGCAGTTATATAAAAGAAACGCGCTACTAGATGGTACCCTTTACTCGAAATTCTTGATTTGTTAGCCGTCAAAATGAGATCGATTACCTCGAAAAGTTTATTATTTATACAATAAACCCGACCAAGGTTGCTATTTATGGACTAGATGGGATTAGGAAAACACAAATCGCCCTAGAGCTGGCCTACTGCTTGCGAGAAAAGATCCCTAAATACTCTATATTTTGGATTCTATATATCAGCTATAAAAGCGTCCAATAAGCCTATATAAACATTGTCTCGGCCCTCGGAATTGCGGATATAGAGCCAGCGAAGATAAAAGAATAAGTTAAAGCTTATCTTAATCAATCTAGTGCCGGAAAGTGGCTTCTGATTTTCGACAATGTAGACAATATGGAAATGTAGACCAAAGGGAGCGCAACTACACCACCGCTCAAAGATATTCTCCCTCACAGTAAGAATAGTCATATTCTCTTTACCTCTTATAATCGAAAGCTAGCTATGAGAGTAGCATCACCTAATGTTCTATCTATTCTTGATATCGATTAAATCACTGCTATAAAAATACTAGAAAATTCACTTATCTAAGAGGGTCTACTGTATAATAGCTATACAGCTACCGCTCTCCTTAAGTAGCTTGGATTTCTACCGCTTGTAATAAACCAAGCCGCTATCTATATAAATAAAAATAAGATCGAATTATCTGACTATCTATCACTAATTAAAGAGCGAGAGACAGATATAGCCGAGCTATTAAGTAAGGAATTTGAGGTTAATAGACAATACCCCGAGATACAGAACCTAGTGCTTACTACTTAGATAATCTCTTTCTAGCAGATCTAGGATTTAGATTAATTAGTAGCAGACTATTTGTTATTTATAGCCTATATTAACCTACGAGATATCCCGCAGTCGATTCTTCCACCTCCAAACTCAGACAAAAAGAGGATTGATACACTAGGTCTTTTGAACACATATTCCTTTATTAGCGAACACGCCTATAGTAATTCATTCAGTCTTTATCGACTTATACATCTTGCTATGCGGAATTAGATAAGGAGAACTAGGTTCTTTAATCATTGGGTCCGCAGGGCAACTCAACAATTAGATAATATCTTCCCTAATAATGATTACAACAACCAAGGGTTATAGAGGGATTATCTACCGCACGCAATCTATTTAATAAAGAGCGAAGAGTTCCATAATATTCACTATAAGTACATTAGATTTTCTTCAAGGGTAGGAAGATCTCTGCAGAGTGATAGGAGATATAGTGAGGCAAAAGTTTTGCTTATTGATTGTCTAGAAGTCCGCGAGAAAATTCTCGGACCAGAGCATCCCGACACTCTTATCAGTATTAGCAATCTTGGTTTAGTGCTTCGAAAACAAGGCAAGTACAAAGAGGCCAAAGCTATATATCGTCGAGTGGTTAAAGGCAGAGAGAAGGCTCTAGGACTAGAGCATCCTAACACTCTTAATAGTGTTAGTGACCTTAGGTTAGTGCTTCGACGACAGGGCAAATATAAAGAGGCCGAAGCTATGCACCACTAAGTATTTGAAGGCAGAGAGAAGACTCTAGGACTAGAGCATCCTAACACTCTTGATAGTATTAGTAAAATTGGCTTAGTACTTAGATAATAAGGCAAATACCAAGAGGCCAAGGCGATACACTACCGAGTACTAGAAGGTAGAGAGAAAGCTCTAGGACTAGAGCATCCCTACACTCTTACCAGTATCAACAATCTTGGTTCAGTGCTTATTCGATAGGGCTAGTACAAAGAGGCCGAAGCCATACACCGCCGAGCACTAGAAGGCAGAGAGAAAGCTCTAGGACTAGAGCATCCCTACACTCTTACTAGTATCGACAATCTTAGTTCAGTCCTTAGTCGACAGGGCTAGTACAAAGAGGCCGAAGCCATACACCGCCGAGCACTAGAAGGCAGAGAGAAAGCTCTAGAACTAGAGCATCCCTACACCCTCGCTACTATTAGTAATCTTGGTTTAGTGCTTAAACAATAGGGCCAGTACAAAGAGGCTGAAGCTATACACCGTCAAGCACTAGAAGGTAGAGAGAAAACTCTAGGACTAGAGCATCCCAACACTCTTACTAGTGTTGACAATCTTGGTTCAGTACTTAGTCGACAGGGCCAGTACAAAGAGGCCGAAGCCATACACCGCCGAGCACTAGAAGGAAGAGAGAAAGCTCTAGGACTAGAGCATCCTGATACTCTCGCTAGCAAAGAACGCATTGCCCTAAATTATGTCCACAAAGAACCAAGAACCTCTGCAGAAACGTTTCTTCACAATCACCCTCTTTTCAGATCCTTTCTTAGTGCTTCCTCTGTGCCTCCGCGTTATGACTTGAGCGAGATTGATTGAAGAAGTATGTCTAATCCAGTGGTTGTTTCACAACTTTTAGGGGCAAAAGAAATTCAACGTTAGAGTGATAAACTCACAAATGAATGTTGAGCTTGATTTTAATCAACTATCCAGCAATAAGTCTCTATATATCGAACCTGGGCGTCTGATCGCTCTTTTAATTGATGAAAACAGTAACTGTATCTTCGGATCTCACAGGATGGTGGCGAGCAAATTTACATCCGTTCTCTCCTACCGATTTCCTTAAATCCTGTCCCACTATTATATCTCGATTCATCAACATACACAGCAGGGTAGAAATATAACTGTGAGATAAAGTGCAAGTATCCATCGCAGAGGTCCCAGATTACACTTATTGTAGCCAGCAGCCTTTGCCATTTGTAATACAGATAGCTCTCCATTACGGATCACATCATAAGTAAGCTTATGCTTTAGAGTGGTTAGGATAGGCACTGCTCTAGTTTGACCACTTGTGACTGTCATGATCTGCCCCTACCAAGGGACGAAGGCTTCCAAAGTGGGGGTATCGAGGTGCCAGATGTATCATATTACAAGATAATACACCCCGCTAAATATCCAGATTACTCTACGTAAGAAACGATACAGGGCCCACCAAGCAATCTCCGCTTGATAACCCCTTCAAAAGCCGGAACGTTGGCTGCGAAGCTCTCGCCCTTGTACATATCTCTGACTGTGCTACTATTGACCTTAGTGGGGACTTCGAATTCCTTGACTAGGGTGTCCAGTAAACAATGCCATGTATTGTGTATTCCCAAGCAATTAATGAACATCTGTTTATCGGCTGCCTGCAACTTCATCATTACACCGTAATGCCATGTATTCAAAGACCTCATATTTTCTCATTTATCTGCAAACCCTCCAAGCCCGCTATCAAGCTATCTAAATGGCAATCAGATCGTATCCCTGATAGGGTCCTTCTCAGCATCTTCGATCTTTTTCAAAAATTCCTCCGCAGCTTTAGCATCGCCGGGGAAAATATTCTCAGCAATCATTCGGCGCGGTGAGCTACCAAGCCATTGGAACAGAGAGAAATCCCGGAATCGATTCGCGCGGAAGATTTCCAAAACCTCTAGCGGTTCATCGTCACTCAGGTTCTCGACAAAGTGTCCCATATTCCGAGGGACAATGCCGACGTCACCGGCCATGTAGTTGAATGTTCTGGCGTTTCCTTCCGCGGCAAAGATTGTAACTCGCGCACGACCTTTCTTGAAATATGTCCATTCGTCGGCGTTGGGGTGCCAGTGCATCTCGCGTAGGGCGCCCGGGGCGATCTCTAGATGAGCGGCTGCTACGGTTTTGGAAATTGGGAAGTTGGAGGAGTCGGTAATACGCACACGACCGCCGCTGGTTTCAAGGGGTTCTTGGGCATGCATATGGTGTGTGAAGTTTGTCTTTGACTTCTTGAACGTGCGCGGCTTTTCCTGGTCAATGCTTCCGGGGTTTGAGCCTTGGAATATGTACTTCTCGGATGTCGGGATATTGTCGAATTTTTCAGGGGACATCCGGAAGTTCTCTCCTAGAACTGCTTTGGGGGTGTGAGCTGGAGACAGCGTTAGTATATATATTTCATGGATTGGGATAGACAAGTTAACATACCCAACCAATCAGTCAAGACGAAAGTGGACTCTTCAGAGAAGTTCCCATCATCGAAGATCAGAAGGAACTCTGTCCCATTTTCGCCGAGACCTTGGAGCGAATGTGGATGACCAGCGGGGAAATACCACAGATCTCCTGCCTCCAAGTCGTCCATAAAAGTGGCGCCTTCTAAGTCCAGCGCAGTGACTCGTACTTTTCCAGCCAGAACGTAGGCCCATTCAGCTTCAGTGTGCCAATGCAGTTCACGGATGACCCCTTGATCTAGACGCATGTTCACACCGGCGAGTTCACGGCTAGTGGGTAGCTCGCGGATAGTTGTTTGTCGAGTCCATCCGCCTTCCTATACAGACATGTTTAGATAACGGTGTACGACATCGATGTCTCATATGACAATGACCATACCTCAATCCGAATATGTGAATCTGCAAAACTCCATCGCATATTAGGCATACTGCCATGATCGGTACTCGGCGGACGAACAAGATCAGGGTTCTGGCGTTCGCGATCTCGGTTCCGAGGTCCCATCACGGTTGTACCATCTCCATTACGGAACGGCAGTGGCTGTCGCTCATCGCCAACAGAGTCGACCTTGTGATCATACGGGTCCCGATGTCCCGGAGAGAAAGGCGGGTGTCGTGAAATAGGCTGTTGACCGAACCATTCTGCGGGATGGCCAGCTGGTACTTGGAGTAGCTTCTGTAGGCTGTGATCCGGGGCAGGGATAGCCCATGTAGCCTGGAGACATGCCAGGTTTAACAGCAGGTGTGTAATCTGCATGTTGAGCTTGAAAATGAACTCGTTACATGGAGGAGAAAAGAGGAAGTTCAAACTTCTAAGAAGGTAAATGCACCGCGTGTAAACTCAGAAAATGTTGTTCTCCGCATCGACGTCACGACATTGCGCATATCCCGGTCGCATGTCATGTCTCCAACTGTTTACTCCAACACATTTGCCGATTCTATTGCGCACTCTGATCATCTCCTAAAGGGTTGGGTGTGATGCAGGTTCATTCTTTGCCGAGATCGAGTTCCTACACCGCGGGCTCCACATAAAACAACTTTCCCCTTAACTTCAATCAGTCCACCACCTCACTTCACCATCAATGTCTGGCGAAACAGATGCCCTGTTGGGCAACCACAGACCCTCTAAACCGACTCGGTTGTCCCGGGTATCCAAACACCTGCGCAGCGACCTCGACCCTACATACGGCGACCTGGTCCTAATATTCTGTTACGTCATCACCGGCCTCCTGGATAGCTCCGCGGTGCTCATATGGGGCTCCTTCGTGAGCATGCAAACCGGAAACACTGTATATTTTGGCCTGGGTCTCGTTGGCACCGAAGACGATCGCTGGATCAAATCCGGCGTCTCCATTGCGGGGTTCTGCCTAGGTTCACTCTGCTTCGCCACCTTCCACCGTGTCTTCCCGGCGAGACGGAGATGGGTGCTCTGTGCGTCGTTCCTTGCTCAAACCTTATGTGTCTGTCTTGCCGCTTTGATCGTTACGATTTATCGGCCGACTCGCGGTGCGCCCTTGAGTTGGTTGGTCCTCGTCCCGGTTGCGCTCATCGCTTTCCAGAGTAGTGGGCAGGCTGTGACGAGTCGTGTTTTGAACTTCAGTGGCTTGACTAGTGTTGTTCTTACTAGTACTTATTGCGATTTGTTCTCGCATCCGGATTTCCTATCGAGGAAGGTGGTCGGTCATGCGGAGGAGATGCGGCGCATTGGCGCAGTCTTGTCTTTGTTGCTCGGCGTGGTCTTGGGCGGTCTCTGGGCTCATAGCTCCGTGGGCATGATGGGGGCTTTGTGGACCGCGGCGGGTTTGAAGTTATTGATTGTTGGCACTTGGTTGGCTTGGAATGGAAAGAGTGAGGAGGATACCGAATGAGTCTTATAAGATAGGTGGATGATCACGGTGCTACATAGATTGTGTACTGATGTTGATGTTGGGTTGATATAGATGATACTGGACTATACTATTTCAGCTGTATGTAATGGTGCTCGTTCCCCCTACTATGAAATTGGTTAGACCTTCTTCCCATGTTGAAATGATCATGTTAATCCATTGAACCCCAGCCTATTCCAATTCAGGGGAAGAAGATGCAGGATGTGCCGAGGTCGTTGTCTCCAGAGCCGTGGTTCCACTCTGTCTCTACCTCTCTGGTGATAGATCATGTTGGAGAAATTGGAGAAATCGGAGTATTGGAGTATTGGAGTAGGTCCTTTCAAGAACATGCAATCGGAATCGCGCGAGGCCGGGAACGCGAGGGATGGTCTTGTCCCTTGCCTTTCATATATATTATTACAAAGTAATGGGAAATGCCCATATGTCTGGATATAGCGATACGGATGATTCTCGGAAGTCCCTTTCTCAAATTAATGAAATATTCTAGACTAGGCTTGTTTTTCCTTTCTTTTCCTTTTTTTCCCTCTCCCTCTCGTTTTCTTGGGGCAGCAATATCAATGGTAGACTGGACATGTAGCACTCGCAATAAACAGAAGCAGAACCATCACAGCGAAAATAAAGACTTCCCCGAAATTCCCACACTGGACATGAACGTGATTGCAGAAGAAACGGAAGTCCAAGCATGGATAACGTCCATGGGGACTAACTCGGTGTACAATCACTTCTCAACGTCAAAGGATTTCTCTCCTTTTCCCCTGGCTGTGCGGGACTTCTTGGATGTTGCAGGTTTCTCTTCCTCTGCCTCCTTTTTCAAATCAGAATCAACAATTTTGACATCCTTCTTGTCGATTTCCTCAACCTTCACAACAGCCTCAACAGCAGTTTCCTTTGTATCTTCCACATCTGTATCAGAGGCAACAACAACTGGATCTCCTTCATCTTCCTCTGTATCTTCACCAGACTCCAGCTGATTTGCTTTGGATAGGGTGCTGAAAAGTCGATCCATGTCTTGCACCACACGGTCGTAAACGGAGTGGATCGACTCAAGTGCCTGCCGCTTCTCCCCAAATTTTCCTTTACCTTTGATGTTGGGCTGCTCAAGTGGTGACTGGTAGTATGTGCTATCATATTCTAGAACTCTCTTGCGCTTTTTTTCTTGCAGGTATTGAAGGGAAGAGTGACTAGGACCCTAGTTTTGTCTGTTGTTAGATCCTTCTATGTTCATGTTGCGCACTGCATCACTAGAAAGCTCTAAAGGGGGTCAGAATCAAGCATGGAGAACTCACAGTAGTCCCTTCGCCATTATCCGTGCGTTTGACGCCATTCTCCGTGCGTTTGACGGCCCCTAGCACGGAACGTTATTAGAACGTAGTATATCTTGAGAAGATCCCAACTTACATAGCGAACATTTGCGCTTACGCGGTAGTTTGAAATAACAGTTCATACAACAACCGCCATCAAGATATGAGCTGCCGGTGAAAACCGAAAGAACGACACAACTTCTAAAGGCGCCATGCCCATGCTTGCAAAGGTCGCAGGATTCTTCAGGTGTCATAACATCTCCACAGCGTTGAGCATGGGCAGCAATAGCCTGTATGTTGTAGTGGAGAGTGGTCTGATCCGGTCGAGATGTTGCCCAATCAACATCTCGAAGAGGTTTGAGTGTAGATATGATGTTGCACAAGCGAGTGTTGTTTGCAAGGTCCACAACTTTGACATTCTTCCTAGAGTCCAAATGGAACGTGTAGGAAGCTGTCAAGCCTGAGTGTCAGCACCACCTCAGATGACTATTGCACAGATTTGGTCAAGAACTGGGTAACTGACCATGAGCGCTCATCTTAATATAAAACCCTGTATCCAACTGTGTTCATCGACAGATGCTACAACACTCAATATTATGATACGCGGAGGCTGTTAACTGATGCAGGCAGATGAAGAAAGATATCCAGTGTTGGTGGATGAAGAGGAGAAGAGGTTTCAGGGAATCAATCCCCTATTTATATGCCGCCAATCCACAGGGATACAAACACAAACATGGCCTCAGGTGACAACCTTTGGCCCGCGTAGCGATTATTCATACTATATGTGGATCCTACAAAGCTCGGATCATGATCAGATATTTGTTTTTTTGGAGACTCCATTCCACAACTTCTGATGATCCCAGTTGAAATTCATATATTCATTGCACGGTCATCATCTCGTACCTAGGGGATAGTGTTGCTATGTAAGTAGGGCTGATAAGAAAGCCAAAGCCAACCCCAATATCAATCGCTCCGCTGGACCGTCACAACAGGGCCAACATAATGCCTTCTGCCCTGGAACGCGTACATCAAAAGACTAACGATAAACACACCAACGAAGATGACCACACTCCAATTGAAATCTCGCGCCGAAGGGGAAGGACTGGGAGGCCAGAAAGACCAAAACAGCGCAAAAGCAACATAAAGCAGCCCAATTATATTTATTACAAGACCGAAAGTACCAAGGCTCCAACGTCGGGGAGGCAACGTTTCGGGACAGGCGATCTTCCGGTAAATTACGCAGCTGATCGACACCGCGTATGTGTACATTAGTGCCGCAACATTGAGAGATATGATAGCGTTGAATGCAATTTGCGAGCCGATATTGATTAGCGACAACAATCCGCTGATCGTGCACGACAGTGCGATGGCTCGCACTGGGATTCGCCGATGCGGGTCAACTCGCGAGATCCAGTCTGCGAATGGTAGACCGCGATCCCGTGCGAATGCATATGTTTGACGTGCGGTTGACGCATTGAAGAGGATGTTACTGAATATAACCGGAACGAGGATTATTGCCGTGAGGCCGTTGACCCCCGAGGTAGAGAGGAATTGGCGGAATACGTAGATGAAGGGGAACCCGGTGCTGTCGTTTAGTGCGTCGGGTACGGAGGGTAGAGCGAAAAGGAATCCAACGATTACTATCAATGCGAGGATTCCGTTACCGAAGTATCCCCATGCAATGGCTATCGGTACGTATCGACCTGCGTCCGTGACTTCTTCGGACATGTGTGCAGTAGCGTCGGAGCCTGTAAGTAGTGCTTTTGTGTTAGCGTTGTGCCTTGAAGAGTGATCCAGTAATATACATACTGAGAGAGCCGTATATAGCTGTGATTTGACCAATCATTAGACTGATACCCATAGTAGACCAATTTCCACCATTGTGGAACGAGGTAAATACGGTTTTTGCGGAGTTGTGAGGAGCCATGGCGAATAAGACAACCACGATGACGACCCAGCATATCAAATGTAGGGCGAGAAGGATGTTCTGGATCCGTGGCATCCAGCTTGCTGCGTAGACATTGAAAAAGTATATCACAGCTATCATCGCGAATACAAATAGTGTTCCATGCCAATTTTGCGGCTCATAGCTCGGGTCACGGAGGGAGATGAGACCTTGGATGATGGTCCCGGTTAGAAATGAGCCAGATGCAGCACCTGCCTGCCAGGCTAGTACGGACATCCACCCTGCATCGCACCGGTTAACGATTGACTGGGGCCATTATACGAGGAATCTCACCAGTGGTGTAACTCAAGAACTTCTGGTAACGAGGTGAGGAAAACTCCGATACCCAATGATATTGGCCTCCTGACGTGGGTGCCCTAATGCATGGAACAAGGGTATGTGAGAAATCTCCGATCATGAAAGACATGGATGAATAGAACTCACATCGAGGCCATCTCGGCTAGCGAAACAATGATGAAGCCAAACCCCACGAAGGTCCACATGTAAGACCAAAATACACCAGCGAGGCCACCATTTTCGAGACCTTGCGTGTTTGAGCTGTTACGAGCGGATTAGTGGATTATGTGATGCCGGTGGAAGAGACTCCCTCTTACATGAGTATGAACTCCCAGGTAGCTTGAAGAACCGCTGAAAAGCTCAATGCTGCAAGGGGTCGAAAGTTGCGCTGCAAACATATCAGTTCACGATCTCAAATTCGCATCAAGGAGAACGAATATCACCTTCAATTCCTGGATTTTTCCCATACGTGTCATGTCATCCTGATCCTGTGGGGTTCCTTCCATCTCTGGTCGACCTTTCGCGGGGTGTTCTTCTTCCATCGTGTGAACCGTATCAAAGGAAGTGATACGATCGTGCGGTTGAGGGCTTTCCGGTGGCATTTTGACAATTGAGGTCGGCCAAAGGGGGCGTTAACATATCGAGACTGTTTGGTTACAGAGGAGCTGACCTCAAATGGTAGATATTAATCAAAGATGAAACAGACATCTAAGATTGGAGATACAAAAACACGACAAAGACTCAACTTTGTCAAGTCTGGGCAATCTCGGCTGTTCCGCTGCAGGCATCCCCTAGAGTGATACAGCAAGTCGACTTTGAAGCCGAATTTCACCCCACCTATATGTTATATACCCCTTGACGGACGATAAAATCTACCGATAATGCGCACAAGGCCACATGGCAAGGCCTTCAAGGATAGTCGGACCGGAATCGGCAGAATCTTTTGTGAACGTTGGGGGTATTTTGAAGTGACATGGCGCCTGTGAATCCATATCTGGTGGGGAGGGGCCTCTCGTCCTCGGGTGGGCTAGTACTTTATCCCTGCCAACCACCGTGCCCATGTTGACTGGGATCAGCTCTTCCGTGTATCCTTGCAAACAAAGAAAATCCAACACCAAGCCCAATTCCTCGGGTTGTGGCACGTAAATTGGTGTCTCAACTAAATTCACCAAACCTATCAAAACGCCACTCGAGGGTTGCTGCCGCTCTGGTCATCTCTCCTTCCGTTGAGGGCGTTAATTTCATTCCGTATGTCGGCTTCCATCTGCATGTTCCCGTGTGGACGTAAGACCGATCAAATTCCGGGGTTGTACAAAGAAATTTGATATGGAAGTTGTTCCGAGAAGGGTCAACCATACCACTGGGGATAAGTCTGGGGCAATTGAAAACGAGTGTGCCTCGAAGAAAATCAAATGGGAGTTGAAAATAGTGACATAAAGAAATCTGCGAGGTTCCTATCGCGGTATATCTCTATTTTTAGCGTCCTACCTGCACATAATGTCATCCCCGTGTACCCTGTCAGTTGCGATTGCAATTACGCAAACGAGAATTAGCTACACACGTACTCCCTATGAAGTACTCCATATTTTAGTGCAAAATCATTCTACGGTAAGCTACTGGACATCATTTCACTTTGTTGTATTCGGCACAATGTAAATGCAACAATGCAACTAAACCCTCCGAGTCACCATAACCCACCGAGTACATACCCGACTCCCTATATGGAAAATTAACGCAACTTCGCACTCACTTTGAATGAATTATCGAGAACTTTATGTGCTCCTAAAGCTACGGTATGCCGCATTAGGGAGAAACCCCATTTTGTGCTTGCTGGAACATTAAGCGCCCAAGTGATCTACAACATGGTATGTCAGACAAACCCAATACATTCGTCCCCATGACTCGGTACAGAGTACGTCGATATATGGTTCCACCAATAGACACAATTGGTTTGAATGTGTCGGAATATTCCGTGGGGCTTGTCAATCCATATACGGACGGCCAAGGATCATGATATCTCACAAAAAAGCAAACCACCTATTCCCAAAATCCAAAATCAAGCTGGAGACGCGCAATAACAAGCCCAACGGTATATCCACATCCCATGTCCCGGCCGATCAGCTAATGCGCCAAGGTCAAACCTCAGTTTGCATCCAGGCTGAGAGTGGATGGAGATCTGCGATTCGTGATTAGGATGCCCTGCACCACGGTGTGAATTTTCTGAGTCAGCCAAGTTGTTTGGCTCGAGCTGAATATATCCTCCATCAAGTCCCTAGGAGGAGATTAGGATATGTTTCTTTCTTTTGGCCATGGCGACTCCTTCCCCAGTGCCACCGGGCATGACACCTCCGCTGACAGTGGATACCGAAATAAACCATAATGGAGTAATTACAGTCATCGCATCTTTCTCGTTATTTCTGATACTGGGGTCGCTGGGGATTCGTGTGTATTCTGCATACAGTAGAAGAGTCCGTCAGTTGGATGATTTGATTTTCGCGGCGCCTGTGGTATGTCTTTCCGTCTCAACTAATGCGCACTCTTCCAGAAGATCTGGAGACTGATGTTAGATAAAACTAGATTCTTGCCTTGGCACAGATATCTGCGGTCTTTGTGCAGATCCACTTTGGCTGGGGAAAGTCAAAGTCGCTGATCGCCGGTGAGGATTGGGACTCGATCGAGAAGGTTAGTGGCTGCGATCAGGATGCGATATTATTTCTGACATCTCCTTCTAGGCTGGTTACAGTGCAGATATCCTTTACATTGCAGTGTTATCCTCATCAAAGGCATCAACGGCTCTTTTTTACCGGATCATTACTCTACGTAGCTCGCAATGGATGAGCTATGCCCTTCTCGGAGTTACTCTACTCTGTGCCCCTGTTACTATAGTCCTATTGTCAGTCCGCTGTGATCGGCATCCATGGCATGATATTAACAAACAATGCTCCGTTTTGGTAGGTCATGGTAATTTTCAATACTATATATTCGTTCACTCATATTCGTCTAGTTCCCTCACTGGCAGGCCGTCACAGTATTGGATATATTTTTTGAATCTATGCTGTTACTCTATCCTATCCGGGCAATCATGCGACTGCAGACGACACTAAGCAACAAAGTCGTTGTAATTCTGGTGCTCGGCAGTCGGTTTTTGTACGCTCAAGCTCTCCGTTAACTAGTTTGATAGATCAATACTAACATTAACCCGGCATACTTACAGCCTCATACCTATCTCCGCGATCCACCTCCATTACATGAGTCAACAAGTCAATTCGCCAGATCCAACACTCGAAGGGAGCTTTGCTACCGTTGTGGCGGAAATTCACGTGGCACTCAGCGTTCTTGTGCTCACGGCGCCATTAATGAAACCTTTCATCGCGGCCTATGTTGACGAGAACGGGCTCGCCTATACCGACGATGCGTCGAATTCACGAACCAATCATAAAGTCACACCACACTCTGGCCGATCGAATGAAACATATCCCGGGTCGCGCATGAGTAATTCTCCAGCGACACCCGGAATTTTGAAGAGTATTGAAATATCGGTGGATCGCGACGATGTGGAGCTTTTGGAGAGACGATGACGCCCTCAAACGGGAGGCCCGGAATAATATGCACTTAATGAACACACCTGATAGGAAGCACTCACCCCACATTATTCTCAATATGGGCGACCAGGATGGTCGGAATATTTTAACCTCCAATTTGGGCTGGGATGTTCATGAACCTTTCGTGTAGAGTTGAATCAACACCCATTTCCGCACGAGTGATAAACAGATATATATCCCTTTGAGATGCGCTTGACCCAACATCGGATACAATCGGACAATATCGCATGCGAAATTCAGCAACACCAAGGCTCCAGAGGTATCATTTGTGACACTACGAGCGGATCATCGTTTCGAACACGAGGCTGAACCACGAAAGCCATCATATACAGGACATGATCTCCATATTGGGCTATTAGGTGGCGGAACCAAGCGATCAATTGCGGTACACTTGGAAGATTCCAGCGCCCCCCGTTCGTCTGAACGCTCATGTCAGCTATAGATCTTCACCTTCCAAATTACAGAAGTTCAATTCCCAACTCTTATCCTTGCGGATTGCCAACTCCGTAAAGCTTTCCCCACACTATGACATCATCAATTTACAGCTAAAATCGACCTTATTGACCAAAATATTTTGTTTTGGCATTGCTACGCATTTGCTTTGTATCTCTCTCCCTTATAATCTCCGAAAGTGGCCGCGATTGCTGCAGAGCCCTCAACAACGACCCTGGTCACTGCCATGGCAGATTCTCACCATCTCGGTACTTCAAGTCGTGACATTGACAGAAGGAGTTATTCAATAGAAAAAGAACAGAGAAAACGATCGGAAGATGACCATATCTCTCATCTTGCAGACCCATTCGGGGATGAAGAATTTGCTCAAGTCAAGTATCGGACCTTACAATGGTGGCAATGCGGCATGATCATGATCGCAGAAACCATCTCCCTAGGTATTCTGTCTCTTCCATCGGCTATGGCAGTGCTAGGCCTCGTCCCGTACGTTCGCTACTACTTCCCGTTAACTCCCCGTCTGACAATATTCTAACTGATTCCCAGCGCACTCATTCTCATTGTCGGACTTGGTATACTCTCAACCTATACTGGATATGTGATTGGCCAATTCAAACTCCGATACCCACAAGTACATAGTATGGGAGACGCTGGGGAGGTGATGTTCCATCCCATGGGCCTAGCTCGCTTGGGTAGGGAGTTTTTGGGCACGGCTCAGCTACTTTTCCTTATCTTCGTCATGGGCAGTCATATCTTGACGTTTAGTGTCATGATGGATACAATCACAGATCATGGGACTTGCTCGATTGTATTTGGGATCGTTGGTTTGATCGTCTCGTTCATCTTTGCCATGCCTCGAACTCTTCGCAAGGTCTCCTGGTTCTCGTTTGCTTGTAGGTATATTGATACCTCTTCTGCATTGAGCTCCTTGCTAATAACGATAGCCTTCGCAAGTATCCTTGGCGCCCTTTTGATTACTATGATTGCCATTGCTATCCAGCGCCCGGGTGACGGCAAGATAGACGCGACTACAACAGTCAGTCTTTCAAAGGGGTTTCTAGCCGTGACAAATATTGTATTTGCTTATGGTGAGTGCCAACACTAATCGGCTACCCGAACCTTCCAACTAATTGGTACCTAGCTGGCCATGTGGCTTTCTTCGGCTTTATTTCCGAAATGGAGACTCCAACGGACTATCCCAAGACACTATACCTGCTTCAGGTAACCGATACAAGTATGTATGTGATAGCTGCCGTTGTTATATACATCTACGGTGGGAAAGACGTGGCTTCACCCGCTCTAAGTTCGACAAAGCCGATAACAGCAAAGCTTGCATATGGAATTGCTATTCCTACGGTACGAGATATCTGGCAAATGTCTCTACTTCAGTTAAGAGATTTCTAACTTCATCTTGTAGATCGTCGTATCAGGTGTCATCAATGGGCATGTTGCGGCAAAATATATTTACGTCCGCCTTTTCCGGGGTACTGATCACATGAAGAAGCGCACATTTCTCTCCATCGGGTCCTGGATAGGGATCACTTTTGTGTTATGGGTGATAGCCTGGATTATCTCCGAGGCAATCCCTGTGTTCAATACGTTGCTTAGTCTGATCGTGAGTGTGGCTGGGAATTGAAAGTGAGACAACTACTGACATGGATTCACGGAGTAGACTTCGCTTTTTGCTAGTTGGTTTACCTGTGAGTGATATTCGGTCTACATCAAACGTTGATAGTGCTAACTCGAATAAAAGACGGCCTGAGTGGTATATTCTGGTTGTTCCTAAATCGAGGCCAGTACGTGGCTTCCTGGAAAAAGATGGCTCTAACTGCTATCAACCTGGTGATTGTCGCGATTGGTGCCTGCTTGGTATGTCAAACCTCCTAATACTGTGCTATGTATGACAATGTTAATTTTGATATAGTGTGGCATGGGTCTCTGGGTGTCTGGTAAGGCAATTCACGATGATACGAGTGGTGCCAGCTTTTCATGTGGTGCCACAGGCGGATGAAGCCCGGCGCCGGAGTGTACAAAGTCCCATGTATGTGTATCCAACCACCTGAACAGATATAGTTCCCCTTTCTTTCTAGTCAATATGTATCAGCAATCCCAACATCTGGGGTCATCCTTTGCTTGCTTTAGCTTCGAACCGTGGGGAATACGTAACGATGTCGTTATACCACGCGTCACTCAGCCCATCGCAGATGGAGGATCCATGAATCGATGCCATGACGTGTTGCAAGATCACCCGCGGTTCAACAAAAAAAACACAAATGGCTTGGGATAATCGGGGTATACCTCCTGGAGTGCTTGCAACGCGTATATGTACCGGCTCACGGCGCCAACCTACTCAGTGCCAACAGTTGGTACATCACAAACGAATCACCCGCCCTCAATTATCATTCTCCACGACTCTCGATAATGGCGACCAAAGAGACCCAAACTTCCCCGTCTCCGCCCAGTACCTGGGAAGCAGCGCATGATTCAACGAGCTTACGGACCATGTTCGACGATGGCGACACATACGATGCGCCCGATGCGTTAGAAAGCAACATGGGCTCTGCAGAAAGCAAACCCGATAAAGAGAAAGAAAGCCTAATCGTGGACTGGGACGGCCCAAAGGATCCGGCATGGCATCCGATTTCCCTCCTTCGTGTATGTACAGGTCTAACACAATTATAGGAGATGCCGAAGAATTTCCCCGCATGGAGGAAGTGGGTAATCACTATAATGCTAGGCCTCATGACGATCTGCGTTACTTTCGGCTCGTCAGTCTTCAGCACGGCAACAAAACAAACAGCGAAAAAGTTTGGCGTCTCCCCAGACGTGATGGTTTTAGGTGTCAGTTTGTTCGTGCTCGGCTTTGCCTTTGGCCCTATTATCTTCGGCCCCCTGTCTGAGCTGTACGGTCGGAAGCGTCCACTGTTTGTGGGAATGTTTATTTTCGCAATCTTCCAGATCCCCGTCGCGGTAGCCCAGAACCTGCAGACTATCTTCATATGTCGCTTTCTTGGCGGACTTTTTGCCAGTGCACCGCTTGCTATTGTAAGTCTGCTTCATCCTTTCCAACTCCGCATTGACCGTCGCTCATTGGAATTCGATCCCTGCTTAGGTATCCGGTATCTTGGCCGATATGTTCGACCCGGTAGAGAGAGGCATTGCAATGGCCATCTTCGCTGCGGCGACCTTCATCGGCCCGGTAGCTGGACCAATCGTCGGCGGGTTCGTAACAATATCATACCTGGGCTGGCGGTGGACGGAGTACATCACAGCTATCTGGGCGTTTGCTATGACTGGCATCGGAATCCTAGTGATCCCCGAGACCTTTGAGGGGACACTACTCAGGCAACGCGCTAGGCGACTTCGCACCAAAACCAAGAACTGGGCTCTCCATGCAAAGATAGAAGAGAAGGTTGTGAGTCCTCGAGATATTGCGGTACGATACCTTCTGCGCCCTTTTCAAATGCTCGTACAGGAACCCATTCTTCTTCTTATTACCCTCTACGTCGGCGTCATCTATGGGTTTCTGTACCTATGTTTCGTGGCCTATCCGATCTCCTTCCAAGAACAGCGTGGCTGGAATGATGGCGTTGGAGCATTGCCGTTTGTCGCTGTCATTTGTGGTGTTTTTTGCGCCTGTCTAATTATAATTGCATTTTCATTGACGAGGTATCGAACGTTCATGATCCGCAATGGTCGAGTTCAGCCAGAGGAGCGATTACTGCCTATGATCATTGGAGGTATCATATTGCCTGCGGGCATGTTTTGGTTTGGCTGGACGTCAAATCCCCACATCACTTGGATTCCACAGGTTATATCTGGGGCCTTCTTGGGCTCAGGAGTACTATTAATCTTCTTGCAGGTATCGTTATTACCATTGGGGAATCCCGGCTATTTCACAAATACTAACGATGATTGACAGGGCCTGAACTATATCGTGGATGTTTATCCCACGTATGCAAATTCTGCGATGGCAGCTAATTCCCTCTTTCGTTCTTGGCTAGGGGCTGGGTTTCCCATGTTCGCGACGGCAATGGTGAGCTTTGTATTTTTTCCTGGTACTGCAACAATTAGACTAATCACCATCCAACATAGTTCCACAACCTCGGCGTCAATTGGGCGATGACTTTGCTAGGATGTCTAACCGCCGCTTTGTTCCCTGTGCCTATTGTGTTTTTCATCTATGGGCCGAAGATACGGTCATGGAGTAGGTTTACTGTAAAGGAAGAATGAAAGCCGATATGTGAGAAGGGTCCGTGGAGCAAAAGCTAAGCGGAATCGTTATAATTTCATTCGATATATAGTGATATCAGTAATTTTGACCGAAATGGTATATTGGTATGAACTGATCTAGTATTATCAAGTGGAATATGCATATTTTACGACATCGTGGTATTATTAGCACGAGCCCGTTGTTCTAGACCGAGGCCTGGGGAAATCACTTTCTTTGGTGTTTATCGTCTAGTTTTTATGCAATTGCAATGACCACAGCTAGGGAGCCATTACATCGGTTATCGGCTAGCAGTTCGAAAATTCACCAAAAGACAAATATCAATGACACGTCGTTCGTCTTATCGTGGCCGAGGCACAAATCATCGCCAAAATCTCCATCGGCCAGGTCCGATGTGGAGCAAACCGTCATGTATGAGAAACCACCATGCCCGCTGCGCGGTCTAACCAATCCCCTAGTAGAGTGCAGCTTACCCCAGCTTTTCACTAGGACCTGGGTTCAGTTAAGCTTCCCGGGGTAACGTATGTCGCTTGAATCAGGCATCACAACCTCCCGCGAGGGGAGAAATCCGGGGAAACCAAGACTTTTAGCTAATATTATCTTCCTGTTTGATGGCTCTCGAGCACTTCTACTCCACTCTTGTGCAAGACTTGTCCGGATATGTCTTCGGTTCCACACCTTCGCCAATGGGAGTTGCGACTCATTGCTCCGGGGTATGCCGCCCCACGTACTACTCGGCTCCACCAGCATCAAGATCGTCCGGTAGGCGGCGTTCGCCGTCTAACACCCAGATGAGTGCATATATGATCTTTATATCCAACTTCATATCGATTTGGCGGGGCAATCGGTGTGGTATGATCTCGAAGCTCTAGATCTTGAATTCGCCTCTTCTCAATACCAGTATTGCACCATGGCGCCGTATTTTGGCCTCCGTGGCCCTTCCCTGAATAGGGCTATCATGTGGTTGGTCGTCTGTCCAGCCTTTTTGACTTATGGATACAATCAAGGTGTGATGGGAGGTCTGTTGACCCTGGAATCCTTCGCCGAGACCTTCCCACAAATGAACACTCTCACTGCAACCGATGCAGAGAAGACCTACAACTCGACTATTCAAGGTAAGCCCAATCACTAAACCCGGGGTGCAGATCAATCCCACATGGTTGGTGTCCCCACCGCTTGGCTCACTTCTCATGCTTTATTCTTCCAGGCACGGTCGTCGCACTATATACCGTTGGCGGAATATTTGGTTCGCTGTCATGTATTCAATTCGGTGACAGGCTCGGCCGCCGGAAGGTCATCCTGTTCACCTCCTTCATCTCGATTATTGGGGCAATCTTGATGGCAACGTCCTTCTCCCTTCCACAATTCATCGTTGCACGACTCGTCCTCGGATATGGCACGGGTGGTTACGTCGCTACAGTACCCGTCTGGCAGTCCGAGATCTCGAAGCCCAACAAGCGTGGTGCGCACGTAGTAACAGACGGTATATTTATCGGTGCCGGTATCACCTTCTCTCTCTGGGTCGACTTCGGCTTCTACTTTGTTAAGACCAACTCGGTTTCCTGGCGATTCCCCTTGGCTTTCCAGGTCTTGCTATCACTGATGGTCATGTGCTTTGTGATGCTCTTCCCCGAATCCCCTAGGTGGCTGGTGAAAAGAGGTCGCACCGAGGAGGCGCGGGAGATTCTGGCGGCGCTGGATGACGTCGATCCTCAGTCGGAACAGATCACCCTCGATATTCGCGATATCGAGACCTCCCTAGCCCTTTCTGGGACGGGTTCCTGGAAGGATATGTTGAAGATGGGCGAGCAGCGACTATTCCATCGCACAGTGCTAGCCTGTATGGGTCAAATGTTCCAGCAGATGTGTGGAATCAATCTGATCACGTTCTATGCCACCACAATCTTCGAACAGTATCTCGGGCTCGATCCTGTCCAGTCTCGTATCCTCGCTGCATCCATGTGCCTAACACAGCCGCTGGGCGGCCTCCTGGCTTATTTCACCATCGACCGTCTCGGTCGTCGTGTGCTAATGTTGTGGAGTGCTGCCGGGATGTCAATCTCGATGGCAATCCTAGCTGGCACCACCTCCCTGCAAAATAATACCGGCAGCTTGGTCTGCGCCGTGGTATTCCTTTTCGTCTTCGAATTCATCTTCACGGTCGGATACTCCGGCTTGACCTTCTTATACGCCACAGAAGTCGCTCCACTCCAATGCCGAGCATCTATTAGCGCCGTCTCCGCTGCGGCCGTGTGGACGTTCAACTTCCTCCTTGCTGAGGTCACGCCCGTCGGTTTCGCTACCATCGACTGGCAGTACTATATTATCTTCGCCGTGTTGAACGCTGCCATCGTGCCGACTGTGTACTTCCTCTTCCCAGAGACGAACGGCCGCACTCTGGAGGAGATCGATGAGATCTTCTTGCAGTCGCGCACTATCTTCGATCCGCCCCGTATTGCTCGCTCGCTTCCACGCATGCACGTGGCTGAGGCCCATAGTGTGGATATCGATGCCAAGGAGGTTGGAAGTGGCGATGAGGCCGTCGGCGAAAAGCCCAAGGTGTAAATCATTCACGAAGATATGAAATAAGGGTCCTGCTGGTTTATCGGGATATGTAAATAGGATTTTCCAACCGTGTCCCTTGAGCGACCGGTTATTATGAATTTATCAAACGAAGCATTGTTTTGGTTTCAGATTATTTTCCTGTTTCGATTGAAATTGGCGGGTAAATTGGTAGATTGGTGGTGGCATGTCGGTCCGATGATGCGAGCAAATGTCTCACTTATACTTGGCGCCGTTTCAGGCTATGCTGCAGAGTTTCATCTTGCCAAGCATCCTTATTTCCTTGACTTATTTGGAGACCCGCCCGTCGATCACTTGCGGGATGGCGATTCCCCCTATCGGGGTGTCACGTTGAACAAAGTGCAGAGAGTGAAGAAAAGTGAAAACAATGCACTATGCCCGTGATGTTTACTCTTCGGTCGCGGAATTACGATGAACAGGGGACGTTAATAGTGGCTGAAGTGAACTCTGAAGGAATATCTCCGGTTGAGAATGTCTTACTTCAAACAATCCTGCAGGGTTTCATGGTCTCCATAAGTAGTCTCCGTGTTATATCCGGCGCAGCCGGTCTTACCTGGGGGTGCAGGTATATATAACAGCCTTTGGAATGGAGGCCTCGCAGATTGGAAAGAACACAACCACACCTCTAAACTGCCGAGTATAACTCAAACGCACAATCATCTGACCAAAATGCGCTCTCTTGCATGGCTCGTCTCCCTTCCCATGGTGGCAGAAGCGGGTGAAGTCCTATGGAGTGGACGATTCAACGCCTCCGCAACGGTTGCCGACATCGATAAATGTAAGTGACTCTCGGGAGTTGCTATTGATTAGTACTGACATATGAGAAGGGTCGTGGTCTAACCAAGTCGGCGCTTGGCAGTGGTATATTCACGGGAATGCATCCACAGATAAGTACCTCGGTCTCTCGCCTGACCACAAGAACCCGGCGGATACCAGTGATGCACAGGGGATTCGAATCACAATTGTAGGTTATATCCCAACCTCAAGGGAACTGGAAGCTGATAGTATTCAGGACGGCACATCGTTCTGGCATGGACAAGACATGGAACGCTCCGAGCTCATCCCCCAGACCAAAGCGGATCTCGGGAGCGGGCATCTGTTCTACCACTTCTCGCTGAAGACAGAAGACACCAATGCACCGAACCCGAGCTTCGAGCACCAGATCGCGTTCTTCGAGGTAACAACACCCTGCCCAATGTATGCAACAAAGCAACAGCTAACATGTATATCCACCACAGAGCCATTTCACAGAGCTGAAGTATGGCACCGCGAGCGGCGCTTCGGGCAAAGACAACACCCTCCGCTGGTGCGTTGGTGGAGACTCCCACTGGGAAACTCAGTTGAAAGCAGGAAATTGGTACAACTTCGCCTATGACATCGATTTCGACGCGAAAACTATTGGATTGTGGGCATCGAATGGGTCCGATAACCTAAAGCAGGTTGTATCGGCTGTCAAAGCGTCGACATCGACGAACTCGGCGGATTGGCATATCGGCGAGCTGCGACTCCCTAATGGAGGCGTGAATCCGGCCGCGGAGGATTGGTTTTGGTCTGGTGTCTTTGTGGAGAAGGGACCGATCACGGCTGCTATTGCGGGTCCTGCTTGAGACATAACTTCATTGTTGTTTGTAAAGCGCTGGGGAGTTGTTCGATAAATGGGGTCAGGCCTCCTGTTTAGAAGACAAACAGCTTGCAAACTTGGCAAACATCGCATCCACTCTAGAGAAGTCCATGACGTCATATGTCAAAACAAGATACACTGATACAAGTCTTGGAATAGCTCAGGAATAGCTCAGGAACCAAGACTTCGAGTCAAAATATGTAAAATTTGAATATATGTAAAATTCAAAACTATGTAGTCATTTAAATTCGTGCAATATAACAAGAGAATTATCTACCGCACGGTGTATCCGCCGTCAATGAGCAAATCGTTGCCGGTCATGTAAGTGCTAGCATCGCTGACCAAGTAAACATAAGCACCCTTAAGTTCCTTCGCATCACCGTTGCGACCCATGGGGATCATTGAGTTCCAAAGGTCCTGAACATCCTTCGCAACGAAATCGGACAACCCGGTGTCAATGTAACCAGGGGAAATGCTGTTCACGCGAGCAAAGTCGCGCCATTCGTTGGCCAGCGACCGGGCAAGGTGAATTGTGCCGGCCTTAGCAACGTTGTATGAGGTCTGTTCCTGGGGGAAGTTGGCAATGTGGCCGGACATCGAGGCGGTAATGACAAAGCTACCGCTTCCCCGCTCCTTGAAGTGCGCGCCAACAGCCTTGGCGCAGTGGAAGGTACCAGTCAAATCGGTGTTGATGACTTCGTTCCAGTCGTCGACCGATCCATCAAGGATGCCGCTGTCGGCTGTGCGTCCAGCGTTCGCAATGAAGGCGTCGATCTTGCCGAAGTCTCGGATCACGTCTTTCACGAGAGTGTCCACGCTCTCCCAGTTGCCTACGTCGCACTTGTAGGGTCGGACTGTCACGCCGTATTCTTCGGAGAGTTCCTTGGCGTTCTTCTCGCCGCCCTCACGGCGGGAGGAGTATGTGATGGCCAGGTCGGCGCCCATCTCGGCGCAACCGCGGGCGGCTTCGATTCCCATGCCACGGGCTCCGGAGGCTCCGGTTACAATGACAACCTTGCCCTTGAGGCTAAGGAGGTCGAGGAGGCGGTCGGCTTTGGGGACAGGGATAGGCATTATGGTCGAGGTTTAGTTTTGAAGGGGTTGGGAGTCGAGAGAGTGTGTATGTTTAAACGGAGAGGTTGAGGGTATAGGTGAGAAGAGTGTGAGGAGAACGTTATTGGATTATAGTCCAACTTCTGGGCATGAAGGTGGCTTAAATATGTCGACGCCCCTCATATGACTTCATGGTTGGCTCCCCGAATCATCCTAGCGCTGACATCAGACCCCCAAAGTAGGTATAGATAGCTGTGGACCTTCTGCGACCGGCTTGAACAGGTTATGGCCTCTGTTGCTCCAGCCCAACTTGGCAGATCCAGTAAGAAGATCGAATCACTTCAGGTCAATCGCAGTGGAGACGGATGGCGGGGCAGTGACATCATGACCTGAACTGCCAACTTGTTGATTCATTGAATATCATCGGCTTTGAGATTATGTTATAGATGATCTTGGAACTCTTGAAGGTAATTTCCTGATGATTCTAGAAGCTTCCTACGTTGTTCTATGTTCTCTCCATGTTCCATCAGAACATGTCCAAGCTATCAGCACTGGACGCGGGGGATCACCCCACTAGTCACCCCACTTCGATGCGCTAAGGAGAAGTATACAATTGACGGGTAGGAGGGGGTTCGAGCCTTCTCACCCATTTTGTATGCAACAAATATCCCCTGGCAATCCATGGGAGTGCTATGGGGTATTATATCTTATAAAATGGTAGAGAAAGGTAAAACTAAAGACCCTAGAACCCTAAAAAGTGATGACGGAAACATCGAGTCATTGACTCTATATCAGGAACAAAAGAAATCCCCCGGCCACTTCTAGCACATGTATCCAATACCGTTTTATTTTCATTGCAAATATGGCAGATCAAGCCGAAGGAATCCCTCCTACTCAGCCAATCCGAGAAGGCGGACGTACACATCGATCGTCCACAGGGAGTTCCCTCCACCATAACCAGTTTAAAGATTCATTTTTCTCACGGTGCGCACAGGGAATCTACCTGAGGAAATTTGGTACTCAACTGACAATATTGTAGAACCCATTCCTTCTTCCGTCGAGACAGTCACATAGGTCATGTCGGGCGACACCCTTTACGTGGTAGCCAGGATATCGAGCTACATACCTGGGATGGCCCGGATGATCCGGATAACCCGTAAGACACGAGAAAAGGATAATCAGAGGCTTTTCACTGACAACTCAGGTTCAATTGGAGTAAAACCTATAAATGGGTGCTCACTTTAACTATTTGTTTCATGTCAGTGTCCGATCATTCCCCATTTGGCTGAAACAATACTAACCGAGTATAGTTCAATCCTCACAGGCCTTCCGGCTGGCTCCTATGGCGCGGGAAACAAATACATGGAGCAACAATTTCATATCCAAAATGAGCCTTTTCCTAACCTTGCATGGGCCACCGCGTCTTGGAATATGGGTGCTGCATTCTGGCCCCTGATCTTTGTTCCATTAACCGAATCCTCGGGACGTATGCCCGGGTACTTTATTGCATATTTCATTCTCGTCGTATCTCTATTTCCTTCGGCTTTTGCGCAAAACTTTGCCACATTGGTCGTTACCCGATTCTTTGGCGGAGGCGCATCTTCGGTGTCGATCAACATTGTCGGAGGTAGCATCAGTGATGTCTGGTATGGCCCCAAAGCTCGGAGCTTACCAATGTCTTTGTTTGGATTTACGAGTGTGGTTGGGATAGCTTTGGGTCCATTTATCGGAGCAGCGATTCAACAGATCCATAAAAGCAGCCCATGGAGATGGTAGGTTTTGCATCCAGATGTTTCAATCAATGTGTGGAACACTACTGATAAAGATGCAGGATCTTCTATATTCAGATCATTTATAATGCTGGATTAATCCCCGTCTTCTGGTTCATTCTTCGCGAGACCCGTGCAGATGTGATATTAAAAAGACGTGCCAAAAAGCTCCGCAATGAGACTGGTCGCTCTATATACGCTGAAGCCGATTTGGACACCACCAGCGTCTGGAAGCTTGTGCAGATTTCATTCGAGCGCCCTACACGGATGCTCCTCACTGAGCCTGTGGTCATCTTTTTTACCCTGTGGGTCAGCTTCGCCTGGGGAATTCTCTTCCTCTTCTTCTCCAGTGTTGCCCAGACCTTCAGTTCAAACTATGGCTGGGGCACGTTCCAGACCGGTCTAGTTCAGCTAGCCATATCGGTCGGAGCCGTGATTGGGACACTTCTCAACCCTATCCAAGATTGGATCTACCTCAAATCCGCAAGCCGAAATCGTGAGCATCCGGGTAAACCTATCCCAGAAGCCCGGTTGTATACTTCTATACCTGGCAGTCTGTTGTTCGCGGGTGGGCTCTTCTGGTATGGCTGGGCCAGTGTTGGGGACGGTTCTGTCTCTTGGATTGTGCCAGCCCTGGGGATTGGTTGTACTGGCGTGGGGATCTACTCCATTTACATGGCCGTTGTCAACTATCTGACTGACGCATACGAGAAGTACGCTGCTTCGGCGTTATCAGCTGCTTCATTAGGTCGCAATACCTTTGGCGCTTTTTTGCCTCTTGCCTCTTTCCAGCTTTTCCAGAACCTGGGCTATGGTTGGGCTGGGTCGTTACTCGGTTTTGTCGGACTCGCCTTGTCGGTTGTGCCTGTCGTGCTCGTACTCAAGGGGCCGGCTATTCGTCGGCAAAGTCCATTCATGCGTGAGGCCATGTTCGCGCCTGATGATGACAGTGAAAAGGACGGTGTCTCAAGTGAAAATGATGGTGTCGCACAAAAGACGGAAGTGTGATAGGCCACTTTTTTAGACTAGACTAGTTGGTGGACACGCGTCATCACTAAATGCCGGTAGATGAAACAAAAAGATAGTGGAATGAGATATATGAGATCTATTTGAGCTAGATGCTTAGTTGAGCCTATTAACTGTCGTGGATTAAATTTCAATCACTATTAATTACATGCGAAACTGAGTAGTATTGGTGGGGATATATCTTGTTGAAATTGGTGATATATATTTGACGGGTGCGAGTAAAATCCGACTTGTCGCAGGACTTCGGCTCATAGGGTGTATATATTGCTACTTCCACTAGTATATACTATATCTCATTTGCTAAACTTGGCAACTGCAGCCCATCCATGTAGTTGGTGGACAGTATTGGTGCCACCTGCAAATTTAAGCTCGATATGCAAAGGATCATCTCAGCCCCACAAGCTTCGTTGCGCCAAGGCAACCATTGCGTTGGACGTGATAGCACTTTCTTTTCACGCAGTCTTCGACCCTCAAGATATATCCCACTGGTAGGTTTCCCCGTTCAACGCGATACAGCATCTACCTAACTACACCCAAGCGATACTTAAGAGCCCAACCGGGAAGATTGCCCTTATTGGGGGACTCCCCACGCCTTAGGTGGAGGGCTCGGAGCCCCGGGGCCTGACGCTCCGCTTAATCAGCCATCACCACCTATATTGGGAAGGAAGGAGACTTGTTTCCAATTAATGGACGGCCATTCGTCAAGCTTGGCCGATCTTTCCTAAGCGGAATAAGCTCGTGGAGTACGGATTGCCCGCCATCAGTTTTCGTGAAGTGTTGACGCGGCGCCAAGCAAGCTTGTGTAGGAGATGCCCCAGATGTCCTGCCACTCAGGTCTAAGCCATTGAACATTTGGCTAGGCCGGTAATCCCGCTTGTTGAAAGCGCTGTTTCCATTCTAGAAGAACACGCGTCCGAGGAAAAGAATTATTGCGAAGACATATAAATCCAGGCTCTCGCAGCTATGAGGTCCAGTCGTCGGAAAACAGCCTATACGATTCTACCTTATTCAAAATGGTCCAGCTTTCCAAATTTGTCGCTGTTGCAGCTGCATGCCTGGTGGCTCCTGGAATCGCCCACCCGGGAGAGAAACATGATCCCCACGTCCTGAAGCGTGAGATCCTCACCCGGGATGCCATGGCCGCCCACGCTAAGCGATCCCTGAATGCTTGCGAGAGCAGTCCCGCCGCGCGCCAGTTGAACAAGCGTAGCATCGCCCGTCGCTCGAATACTGTCCAGCAACTCCGCCAGAAGCGCGGAATCACTGCTAGTAAGCTACATCCATGGTCGTATCACCCACCCATCAAACACTAGCTGACGTGCATCAAGGTTCCCAGAAATGGCGCCGTGACCTCGCTGCTCTCGAGAAGTGGGAGGCTATCGACCACAACCGCACTGGCATCCTCGATTACAGCCCCGCGACTCCGGAGTCAGTCGTCTTTGGTGCTAACACCAGCTTTGTGCTGACACCCACTGTCACTGACGGTCCCTACTATGTCTGGGGTGAGGTCGTGCGTCAGAATGTCAAGGAAGAGCAGTACTCGGAAGGCGTGGATGTCTTCCTCGAGGTTCAGTACATCGACGTCAACACCTGCAAGCCCGTGCCTGGAGCCATCGTCGATATTTGGCAAGCCAATGCCACTGGTGTCTACAGGTAAGTTTCCAATGCCCATCGACGGGTCTAAACATTGTCATTGAAACTGAATCACATATCTAACCACCCTTATCATGAACAGTGGAATCTCGGTGTCAGGCAACTACGCCGCAGACGGCTGGGACTCCACCTACTTGCGTGGCATCCAGCAGACGGACCGCGACGGCGTCGCAACCTTCGAAAGCATCTTCCCAGGCCACTACGATGGCCGAGCCACCCACACCCACCTCCTCACCCACCTGAACGCAACCCTCCTCCCCAACAAGACCCTCAAGGCTGACACCGGAAGCGTCGCACACATCGGACAACTGTTCTGGAATGAGGTGCTCCGTACTGCTGTTGAAGACACCTCCCCCTACAACACCAACACCCAGGCTGTCACCTCTAACGCCGAGGATATGTGGAGTATCTTGCAGGCTGATAGCGCTTACGATCCCTTCCCTGAGTACATTTACCTCGGTGACGACATCGATGATGGATTGTTCGCTTGGATTCAGATTGGAATCAACACCACCGCTGATTACACCGACAACTCGTACTATAGTATTGCCGCTTACCACTATGCTGATGGTGGCTACCAGAATTCTGATAGCTCGTTTGGTGGTGGTAGCGCTGGTGGTGCCTCTGGTGCTGCTCCTAGTGGTACTGCTATGCCTAGTGCATCTGCCCCGTCTGCTTAAGGAATTGGATGAATGAGGGAATGTACTCAATCAGTGATCTGAAGATGGCGATAGCGGGTGGCTCCAGGGAAGTGAAGACCGCAGTCCATCTGTTTGCTAGACACTGTATGTAAATGTTATCCTGTTATGTACAAACCAATAGCTAGACGTTGTATATAAGGCCAGTAAACACATTTCATACCGACATTTTCTATAGACCTCAGCATAGCCCATAAAGCCCATAGCCCAACCCAACTCAACCCAACCCAACCCACCAATGGGTTGGGCTTTGGGCCCATAATATGCCCCCATTATTAACCAAATAATACAAATATGCCAATTTATCGCAGCTGCATAACGAATGCATTTTTTCCTCTTTTTATAAGAGGTACATATTTTTATTAGGGGTTTGGATAGTAAGTTGGGGGACCGTAAGTGTTACTACAATTAACTAGAGAAAGTGGTATCAATCCTCTATAGAAAATATATATCTCTTCAAGGTACGAATTCATAGTCAAATTGGACCCTTTTGGGGTGTTTTTGTATGAAATTCTGCATGAAATCTGGCATCATGATGCTAAAATCAGTATAATATCTACTCCATCCATACTTCTTACTACAATGATATAATGATACTGAAGATATAGGTTGGAACATGCGTAAAATTCAGCCATTAATCAGCTACTTTATATATGCCAAGACTGTATTTGTTCACAGAAATTGGCTTTCGATGGGCTTTGATGGGTCCCCATTAATGGGCTGCGGGTTGGGGTTTGGGCCGGGGGTCTGGGCCCATTTATGGGCTATGCAGAGGTCTAATTTTCTATGTGGAACTTGCTCCCCCCTTCTAAGGAAGTTCCCTGTGGTTTCTACGAGTATGATGAAATCCGGCACCTGAGTTAGGACTCAACAGATGTTTACCGAACACGAACAATTGACCACTCAGCGAACTAAAAAGTGGTTATGGCGGGCATTTCGTGTAAATAGCCGCGCACGGACGGCAAGATTTTGGAGATTGTGGAAATCATCGAATTTGGGAGGACAGGAAAGTTTTCATGTTTTTTTTATTGAGCCAAGCCCCGGCAATTATGGTAGATCATTGGTGTCATGCGCAGAGTTTTCCGAGATCAGGCAGAACTTTTCTCGAAGTTACAGTACTCTACCCCTCGAGCCTTAGGTTGTACGTCTAGGTAAATGGGTATAATTCCCGGGGTTTGTACAAAGTAGCGCGGCTTCGATGTCGCATATGATAAGCGACTGAGTTTAACCGTCGAGAAGTTGCAGAAACCTTAATTCACTATCAACCAAGGTTCCAGGGCTGCATACTCCAAGGCTGTTCCACGGTTGAAGGGGTTTAAGGTGGAAAAGCAATTAGAGTTCAAGCCATATGGAATCGACACGCCCACGCATGTACTGCATGTACCGAGTTCATTAAGGTTGGACGTGAAACATCGAATCATCAACCTTGGAAATCTCCATTTTACAAACCCGAGAACCCTGCACCGCGACCAATGCGGATACCTACCCTCGGTTCCAGGGTTATATTTGGCCGTTACTGCACGGGCGGCGCCGGAATCCTGAAGAGGAGGGAAGCCGTCACGGCGAAACTCAATGCACGTCGTGCCAAAACATTTATTTCCCCGCTCTAACCGTGCCAAGTGCCCAGGTGTGCGAACACGCACCCAGTGTTCGTGCGGCCCAATACAAATTATGTCATACAAAGGATACCCATTTCCACAATTTGCGCTTGGTGATAACCCTGGAATTTTGTGTTCATTCAATAGCACCACGGTCGACACGGGTAATGACTCAAATTTCGGTAGAAAACAACTCTGCTGCGGATAGGTGACCCCAAATCTGCCGGCCGTTTGGGGTGGTCTCGTGTGGCGATCTATTGAAAATAGACTTGATCCGAAGATGCGGTACCCATATTGCCCCCACCTGGGCACTAGCGAGATATGATTCACTGGTTGATCCCCTTAGCGATGGCCCCATGTCCTTTTTTCCAGGACTGATGCCCGCTTTGGGGATCTTTGTTGGGAATAGAAAAGGGCCTAGAGCCTATAATAAAGAAATCGCGATTCATTGAAGCCAGAATAGCGGGCCGGAGGATCTTCGAATATAACCATGAAGGATTTCCCCAACTTTGTCTGATTTCTTTTGGCATTTTTTGTCTATAGATACGGAGGGGATCCTCATGCCCTCTACTCTCTCATTATGGATGCTAAAACTGACCCGGTTGAGGGGGTCGACCTCGACGACAACCGCAACAAGGCTATTTTGATCGTTACTTCTGTCTTCTTCGGTATTTCCCTAGTGAGCGTTATGCTAAGATGTTTCGTTCGCACCCAAGTCGTTCGCGCTTGGGGCTGGGATGATGGAACTATGGTAATAGCTATGGTGAGCTACCCTGCATCTTCCACATAGCGAACAGCTACTAATGCAACCATTCCCATACAGGCGCTCAACACGGCCTTCGCCATCTGTGGAATCGTCGGATGTAAATACGGCCTCGGGATGGAACTGTCTTACTTCACCCTACACCCAGACGACCTCCCCCGCGCACTGCTGGTACGATCCCAGGCTCCGGCCCTAGCATCCCGAACTCAAGCTTACATACTCCCAACAGTGCTGGTGGGTAGGCCAACTCTTCTACGTATTAACCTGCGTCGTCGCCAAGCTCTCCATCATCATCGCCCTCCTCCGAATCACCATCTCTCGTATCCACGCCAACATCCTCTACGCCGCTATGACCCTAGCCACCGTCATTGGCCTCATCTTCTTCTTCTTCACCATCTTCCAATGCTCACCCGCCAACTACTTCTGGAACCGCATGCAGCCACACGCCCATGGCTCGTGCATCAATAGAAGCCCCCTCACGGCTGTCGCGTACGTGTATAGTGTCGGCGCCGCTATAACCGACCTGACTATTGGATTGCTTCCGGTGGCATTGATCTGGGACTTGCGCATGAATCGCCGCACTAAGATTGCCATTATCGCTATTTTGAGCATCGGTTGCATGTTCGTGACTCCAAAACACTTGGCTTTAATTAATTTGGTGGCAAATGCTAACATCCCTGCAGTGCGAGTGCTGCGGTTATTATTCGCATCCCCTACATCCCCACCTACAAAGATCCAGACTTCCTATGTACGCACGGCCCTTCTTTTTCTCCATCTCAATGCCCCCAATTTCAATATAGGCATTCCCACTAACACCCACCAGACGCCACTTACCAACTCTCTATATGGTCGAACGTCGAAGCAGGAATCGGCATCACGGCCGGCTGTCTAACAACCTTCCGACCCTTAGTCCGCTTTTTCCGCGATGGCTCCTCGGATGCCACACCAAACTCCTTTCCTCTACCCAGCAACATCGCCGGCGGCTTCCACCGCTCTGCGCCATCCAAGCAGATGTCCCGTGATGACTCGAACCAGCTCTGGACTGGTAGAGGGAGTGACGAATACCACGGCGTCACCACCACTATCTCCGGAGCTCACCAAAAACAACTTAGTTCCAGCGAGGAGGCCCTGACTCCATATAGTAACGACCCCGATGCTCCGGGGTGGGCGGTGGAGAGGTCCGTTCGCGTGTCCGTGCAACATTCATGACTTCCCGGGGGCCTCGGCCCTCCAGAGGGCTCTGTATATAATTTACTTTATAATCTTACGTATAAGTTTACGACAATTCAGTATTTCGATTCAAGATCTGTGCATTGTCCTTTCTTCCAAACGCTACTATCGAAACGTGCTACTTTCTTATGCAGGGGTGACCCGTTTGTCCGGCTATTGCAGGATCAACAGCCGATCGCGATGTGCCGTTTAAACGAGCCGGTACCAAACCTTGGAAGCTAACCAACGTACGTTTCACCTCCATCATTAGACCGTCCAGACTCCAAGCCGCTATATTGCCACTACCACTCACATGGGATGTCTGAGACATACCAATTCGAAGGGGATAACTACGTCAAATACTAAGTTGATTACATGGTTGAACCGGGTATTATACCACGAACGTCATGTGGCTTCTAGTACCAGGCATACCATACAAAAGTGTACCTAGGTACTCCGTAGTTAGCTATACGAACCATATATATACGCGAGTTCTACGGCTCTTGGGAGGGTCGCGGTCAACTAGAAAGCAGGGTAAATAGAGGATTTTCTATCGAGAAAGGGATTTTCTATCGAGAAAGCCTTAAGTCTGTATGGTGCTTGGAGGAGGTATTCGGGGGAGCTGTGTTGCCGTATAAGGTCTTCGGCTCCGCGGAGAAAAGTGATTAGCTATCCCTATTTAGTCTTTCCGATCCCAGGTCCCCGAGGAAGATGATCTTAGCGAGAACGGTATCGGTCAGATCCTTGAGCAACAGGATGCTGATTAGAGGATGAATAACGGGCTTTTACCGCGGCTCGGGGAACATGTTGCTTCATCCGTTGACACATTCACTTCAACGAATCAGCTGGTCGATCTAAATGATTATTAGTACTTGACTACCGTAGAACAAGAGAGACCGAGGCTGCAAGAACGCCTGCGTCCAAATGAATTGGGACTACACATGAGCTCTCCAAGTCGACTCTAAAAAGTCCCGGACAGTCCTCGGTTTAAAACCGGGGAATCTGTTTCCGATCCGCCCTTCATCTGGCAACTGAAAGCCCCTTGCAAGGTAAAGTTGATACCCGAATACACTGTAGTCTAAAAGTTCATTTGGCTGAATGCCACTTCCGTCGGGAACCTCGAGTATAGGAATATTGCCTTTTTCGACCTCCTCGGCCTTCAGATAGGTGACTCTAAACTTTTCACCTTTATATAGCATATGTTAGTTGGAACAAACTGCATATCGTTCCAGAAAAGAGTTCTTACCGCAGACTTCCTCCGCTATCCTTAAAACCTCACTTAGCGTAGTGTCATCCCCATTGCAGAAGCTGAATTCAGACCATTCATCGACTTCTAACAGCTTGGCAACCAATGTCGCAGCATCATAGCTGTAAATCATAGTGATAGGGGTATTTCCATCCCCAGGAATGCAAGCTTCTCGATTGAGAACGTCAACGACAATGTTCATTGGGGCAATATTTGATCGAGCGTATGGCATTCCCAGGAAATCCATGAATGCGCCACAAGCAGGGCGAGTATAGGTCAACTTGCTGTGTTTAAGAAGATTTGCAGCCTCCAAGAACCAGTCCACCCCTGGATCAATATGCCGTCTCCTGCAGGTGTGTGTAAGCTTCAGGTTCAAAAACAGCAGTATAACCGGAGGGAGGGCCAGGGAGGCGATACTCTTCACGTGTGAAATAGCCAAACTCGCTCGTTATGAACCTTTCTACCGTGCTTGCCTCGTCGGCAGCTTTGATCAAACTGATTTGGGCTTGTGAACAGTCATCTCCTAACATGCCAATCGCACAGATCACCGTCTGTATTGCATGGCGCTCTAGTTGTTGCACAAGTGTTGTGTGATCATCATAGTCTGTTTGTACATATTGTACGTTACTGACTGGTGATTCGACGTGTCCCTAGTTCAGTTGTCAACCGGTATGCTCTGAGGAATCAGGATGGTTTGCTTTACTGTAACATACCCTTCGTGTCAGAGCCACCACCGAAAATTTGTTCTCATTCAGTATCTGTTCAACGATTGTTTTTCCTACGGCACCAGTTGCGCCGGCCACTGCAACTGTCAAGGCCATGGGGGGTTGCTGCAGGGAAAAAGCAAAACAAGATCGAAGATCGAGGTTCCAAGGTTGGTCTTCTGCGGGCGATCCAATGACACGTGACTATTATCCGGGAGACCACCTTCCCGAAGCAGAGTGGTGAAGTGGGGCTGCCAAGCTCCCGGGGTCCGGGAGCCTGGGTTCTCACGATCGCATACTATTGCCGGGAAGCCCTGGAGAAGGAGAGCTCTGAAGGCAGGCAAACAAGCGCACATGATGGCGATTTGGGTTTCGATCACGGACCAGTGGACGAGGGGGTACAGACCGAGGGTCTGATTGACGCCCCAGCGGTTTTTCCAGAAGACGACGACTCGGATTTTAGCGATGATCGTTAGACTGTGATATAAGTACGTCATAGGTGATAGTTACATAAGCCAGGCTGGGAACCTTGGAATTGCATACACAAAACCCACGATAAACATCAAGGCCACGGTTAGCTTCTTCCGCAGAGGCAATTGCAACTTGGTCACTTCATACACCGGTGTCACGATCATGAGAGAGTCGACAAAGATATTCACCAGACAGTTGACGAAGGTTAAGTTGATGAAATTGATGCATTGCCCAGATTCCTCATTTGTCCAGCCGGTCCATGCCAGTCGGGTTGGCAAACAGCGGAAATAATCCACCAAAGCCCAGATGATACCGATGGCGGCGTTGATACCGATGAGCGTGTATGTGAGATAGCGGAATGTACTCGATTGGAAGATGCGGAGTAGGAAGAGGCATACGGAGATCTTTGCGAGGGAAATTTGAATCTTACATATCACAAGCGACCAAAGGAGGCAGAGGAACTGTTTGTACAGATCATTGAGGCGAACAAAGCCTCCGCCGACCTAGATGTTCCTCATCTTTTGTTGGATATGGCCCGCCTAGCCTGGATCTTCTATGAACAGAAGCGGTTTCACGAGACAGAAGGGCTACGAGTTGAGATACTGGAGCGGACCAAACTTCCTCACGGCCCAGAGCACCCGGAAGCCCTGTTAGCAATGGATCAATTGGGGGTCATGATATGGCATCAGGGACGGTTTCAAGAGGCCGAAACCGTATTTACTCCACTGGTGGAATCTTGCAAAAGGGTCCTGCCTCTAGGTGATCTACGCACGATACAAAGTTCATCAAACTTGGGGGCTGCCTTGGATAACCTGGGGCGGTTTCGGGAAGCAGAGACCCAACTTGTGTTTCTGTTGCAGATGGGACAAGGAACAGACGAGGCAAAGGATGTGATGATGTTCAGCATTTCCCGCCTTGCTAAAATACGAGAAAAGGCAGGATTATCAGCAGAGGCGAACGAGTTGGTGATGCAATTTGCCCGGGGTGAAAGCGAGGATTCAAGCCCGTCAGAGGAGTCGGAGGTTGTCGAAGATCTAATGGAGGTGGACAGCATGACTGGGATACAAACAGACAACAATGCTACTTTGAAGAGAAAAAGGGTCTAAGGAGTCATGGATGTAGTATCCCGTGCCTAGATAGTTGAATGAAATGTTCCCATACTGGATCGAGCCCGCTCTCCAATGCTGTAGCTGAACATTCTTTCCAAAATGAGACACGTCCAAGGGAAATCGTGACGGAGTAACTTTCTCACGCTCTGCAGGCGTACCACTCACCTAGCCAGCGGATGCAATATCCCCAGGTAATAAAGATAAAATGTGGGAAGCAAGGACATATAATAATGATAAGGAAGAGGACTTCCAAAAAAGGACATGATGAGGCCGCATAAGCCGCCGGCTATTGTTCTACTAAGTAGTAACCTTGGAAGTCAACTGTTCATTAAATTCGCTAATTGTTGAAAGACATAAAGTCAATTCACACATGGCATCATATACAACCGCCCCGGTAGTGGCCCCAATGCGTATTAATTATCTCACTGGTTGGTATCCTGCGTCTTCTCGCGCACAAGACCCTCCTGCGACTCAGTAGGCCGAACCGCATAGGGATCGACGACAGTCGACGAGAACTTGCTCGCCTTGATCTTGCTAGCAAACAGGATATCCAGCTCGGCGTAGGTGCGGTCTTTGGCCTCGGGAAGACGGAAGAATGCCCAGACAAAGGCAACAAGTGCGGTGGCACCCCAGAAGAATCCGGTCTTGCCGGACGCGTTCCACGCGGTCGGGTTCATGAAGTACGGCTCCAGAACCTGCGATACCACGTTGGTGATCTGGTATGCTGTGCGCGCGACACAGACTGTCAGAGGACGTAGACGCACGGACGATGTCTCTGAGACGATGGCGTAGGCAATGGGACCGACGGTTAGGGAATAGGTCAAGAGCCAGAAGAAGCACAGTCCGGCTTGGGCCCACATGATGCCATTTGCAGAGGAGGATACGTCCAGGATACCGATTAGGAAGAGTGTTGCGCAGAGCATTCCCTGGCCCACTACGTATAGCGTGCGCCGGCCGAATCCTGTGATCAGCCACCAGGAGAAACAGGTTCCAACAAAGGCAATCGCGGTGCATCCGACGCCGAGCTGGAAGGAGCGAGTGACGGGAAGGCCAGCTTGGGTGAAGAAATAGGTAGGTGAGTAGGCGAATGTACTACCGGATAGAATCTGGCCGGCGAAGGCCATACAGCAGATCTCGGTGCGGCGAAGGTCAACGCCCTTGAAACAGTCGTAGTAGGTGGTGCCGGCTTCGATCTCGCATTCGAGCTTGATCGTGTGCACCATCATCGCGAGTTGTCCGTTGATCTGGTCTTCGGTCTTGCTGCCGCCCAGTCGGCGAATGCTGCGCTTGGCATCTTCCAGGCGATCGTGGCGGACGAGCCACCAGGGACTCTCGGGTGCGAGCCAGCAAATCACCATCAGAGGAACAGGCCAGATCCACTGTAGGCCAAAGGGAATACGGTAGCCCCATTGGTCCTTTCGGTCGACGAGTCCGTAGAGAACGCCGGAGGCGATCAGCTGGCCGATAGCCCAGCACAAGTTGACGTAGATGGTGAGGTAACCGCGCAGCACAGTGGGGCATACTTCAGATGCGTACGCCGGTCCGATGGTGGCGAACACTCCCCATGAGAGTCCGCAAAGGACCTGGCCGGTCAGAAGGACTGCTGCGGAGTTGGCGAAGAATGTGATGAAAATCAAAGCAGTGAGGAACCCAAGGGCGACGAACATCACAAGTCGGTAACCGTACTTGGACGCACAGTACCCGTTCAAGATACCGCCTGTGACCATGTCAGTCTTTGTCCCGCTGTGGCGATCGGTAGGAAGACTCACCGAAGATACATCCAACCGTACTAGCCATGTTCAGACCCGTTTGCCAAGGTGCAGACACCTGCCATCCGATGTCACCACCATAATCCTGTCCATACTTCTGATTGAACGTGGGGTAGGCGAAGAAGTTGCCCATCAGGATAGTATCGTATCCCTCCATGATGATGGACATGGAGATCAAAACAGACCACATAACAGCCTTGCGGTTCTCACGCAAGGCTTGCATCAGCGTCTGCGAGTGCTCGTCGTCGGTGGCCTGCTTGGCCTCATTGATCGCGCCGTGGCCCAGGGTATCTTCGACATGGTTGGCGGCAGACTTTTCCACCGCAAGTACAGTATCAACAGTGGTCGCCATAGTGAATGAAGGGGCTGGTATTGACTGCTGTGATACAAGATCCCACTGGATCTCAAACTCGAGGGGGAGCTCGCCGTCTATATATGTTAATTATCGCGACATCCAAACTGCTATGATCCACTCTGCATTAGCGTGTATTCGTTATTTGTGGAGAAAGAAAAAGGCGATTTGGCACCGGATCCCCAGACTGCAATCAGACCATCTCGGTATTCAGGCTAATTGTCGTGCTGGGTAGAGTGTGGGAAGAAGACATGTTTGAGTCGTACAATATGCTTGGTCACCGAGTCTAGACCAACTCTGGAATGTCCGGCATGATAGTCTGAAATTTTACACCTATCGGCAGGGAGAATATGGACAAGTGGGAATTGTTAGAATCAATTCAACCGCCAGTATATGTTAGGGTCTGGGGAAGCGAGGTTGGGGAAATACGGGGAGGCCATGTGATTGGACCTAGCCGCGTAGCATTAACGCCCCCGGAATGTATGAAATAAAGCTATCCCTTTCCTGTAACGGGAAGCAGACCGGACATTTAATTGGGAATAGGTGCCCAGATCGGAATTGTGGATCCAGTCAGGAGTTTTTTCGCCTATTGGAACAAGACCCACGTCATGTGTCCTCGAATATGTTGTATCGATCACGGCGTTTCGGACCGCCCTGGGTAATGTGGAACATCCCCAGATTCCCGACATGCGATGTTGGAATGGCTTTTTCCACTCCAATGGGATCTGGGGTAGAATCTGGGGCCAGAATTTGGGGTTTTCGCACTTGCTGGGGTGCTTGTCTTACTTTGCACAGGGATCGGTGCTGTGCTCTCAACTTAAAACTCGCTGCGTCCCATGCGGTAAGGGGCAATCCATTTCTTATAAGGCCGTCACTCTAATGAATCTTCAGTTCTCTTGATCTGTCTCACAAGGAATAATGTATTGGGCTTTACAGCCAATCACACCACTTTGGTGGTCCAAACCAAGTGGCCTTCCACGGGTAGATGCATAGAAGTGGTTTGTCCAGGAACACCCCCGGGCCCCTATGATAGGGTTTCCGGGAAGCCGTGGAAATAAGGTGGATCCGATGGGTGCACAGAGTATGCAGAGACTTGACTTTTGATGAACAGTATTGGAATGGCAATTGGCTTAGGTGATGGACCTCGGGATGACTGCTCAGTTGTCTAAGCTTTCAACATGGGACAGGAAAGCACGATGGGCAATAACATCCCTTCCCTCCGCCCTCTACACTCTCTCTTGACTTTTCGCAGCAGGACTCCTTCCCATCTCCTATTCGAATACACACCTGGGCACCGGATTCCACCGATCTGTGTCGCACCTGGTGTGGTTCTCCTTACTGGTCACCTTCACACATCATGGGCAACCTCAGACTTAAAGGCCAAGCCGTGATATGGCCAACTAGCGCTGTCAACCACTTTCTGCGACAGATCACGAGTCACCTATACTGCGTTCTCCAACCGATCTTCGGGTCGGCGCTTTCGGCCACTACCACGACACCTGGCCCATCTGACTCCTCAAACTCCCTAAACTCTTGGCATCATGCTGGCATTTAGGTCTGCCGCTTGATGTGACTGTTGGAGTGCCTCCCATGCATGCACTGTATGTTTGCTCAGTGCATGTTTGCTTGTTTGCCAGATTGAGCCTTTCTTCGGATGCTTTTACGGGGTATATAAACCCTGCATTTCTAGCTTCTAGTTGATAATGATTCTTCTTCTGCTTTCTCCCCTTCATAGTGGTAGCAGTAGTCCTCCAACAGTGACTATCCTCACAGCCCCTCCCACATGGGCCTTCACATAGCCCTCGGCATCGTCGAAGAAAGGCCTCCAACATCCGCTCACTCGCCCCCGATATCTGCAAGCCCGATGCATTGGCCATGCCTCTTCAGGAGCTCTCATGACCGCCCCCCCATGGCGGAAGTACTTCGAGCATCCTCTCATCAATCCTAATACTCGTTGGGGATAACACCATGGATTAATGGAATCTGAAAAGGCTTCCAAAGCGAATCAAGATCCTTAATAGCAATCCTTGGGCGACTACCAACGATCTACGTCCCCCGCTCTCACGCAGAACGCTAGGAAGTCTCACCCTGAACACCGACTGAGCAGTCAAGAGCACCGCGAGCATGTTCAGCATGTGGCCAATGGTCGCGTCCGCTTCGGTCATCAACATAACCCGTACCGTAACTCGGCGGTACCTTACACACGAGTCTCTTTTATGCGAGAAGGTCAAGTTCCATGGCTAAGTCGAGAAATGCGGCGATATATATCACTCCTCTTGCTGCAATAATTCACCATCTGTGAATTCTTCGATTGCCAAATCACAGGCAGGCTCCACGGGTCAGGATGCTCCTCAAATTGGTTGGCACAACTGTTCCCCGTCCGCGTCTCCAAGGGGATTTTTTTGCGACCATGCCTCAATGAAAGTTTCATCTGGCTCAACTTTACCATATATCTTTTTGGCATATGCTCTCGCGCAAAATCAAATGGTCGTGCCCCTTAGCCAAAGAAACAGGGTGCAAAATGGAATTCACGGATCAAAGCAATGCCAAACGTCATACGAGGACCGCCCATAGAAATAAGACAAAGCCAGGTCGGAAGGAGGTTCCTTGCCCGCGTGAGAAAGAGGACAATTGCAAAAAATTGTTCTTTGACTTCGGCGCTGCGAGAGCACATGCCAAGGTGATACATGGCAAAGTTGAGCCAGATGAAACCTTCATGCGGCATGGTCGCAACAAGTTCCCCTTAGAGACGCGGACGGGGAAAAAATACCTGCGAAGAACAGCAGCCGGAGCTCAGTTGTGCCAACCACGTTGAGGAGCATCCTGACCCTGCCTGTGATTTGGTAATCCAAGGGGCACAACCATTTGATTTCGTCGTGGAGATCTTTCGACTCGTGGCGAAGTTCCTCTCACATTTGAGATCCTTTGCGCGTGGGCAAGGGAATCCGGACACCGGGTTCAATCAAATCCCGACGATACGCGAGCAAAGCGAATATCACCCGCAGCAGAAAGGCTGCACAATCTCCCCCTTCACGGTCCCATGGTTGCAGATGGTAACGGATTTGGGAAAACCAAGCAATGTCTGCTAGCCGCTATCTTGCTTCGGTGGGTTGGATAATGGTGGGTCGAAAACGACCAGAGCAACATAATGCGGATTTACGAAACTTTTATACAGTAAATTTCAATCGTGCTCTCAGGTTTCCCTTCCCTCTTAGTCTTACCTTACCTTGATCATACGTATTGATCCCTTGGCTTTATCCAAGATTTACTTATATCCCATTGTTACTCTTGGATACCGCCCATACCGCTACCAGAACTTCTAACGACTTATAGTAAGGGTGCGTAGTAAGGACTATAGATTCCGTAGTCTTGCTCCTTTGCTGGTTAAGCAAAGCATGGGTGTTTACATTGTTTATTCAAGCGATGTTCTAGACAGCAACGGTGAATGCGACGATAACTCATAACCTGCAGGGCGACAGCCGACATTCGCCACTATCGAACAAGGACAACTCTCACACGACCTGTTTCTCCATTTGTCGACACCTTTCAATCCGTTGTCGAAATTAAGTACGCACACAACGGCACAACAAAACGTGGACACGGTGGATACTAAAGTTGCAAATGCGAACAGGTGCATCATGTCCTTTCCGGCTGTATTTGCGCGGCGTGTATGGCCGCATATAAGTACTATACGGCTGATGAAGTATGCGATCAGGCCTAGATAGCATAGCTTTGGTGCGGAAAGAGTGCTATGGCTATGTTCATCTTTTTTACTTCAGGCGCCAGTATATTTCTTTTTTTAGCAATACTTATTTTTGATAATTGTTTTTCCTGGAATCAAAACCGGTACACGGGGAAAATCCAGAAATGGTGTAGTCGAAGTGGAAACCCCCGAAGATGTTCCGAATGTTGATCTTCCCTTGGAAAAGTAAAAAAACCCTGAAGGTGTTCCACTATAACAAGTTTGGTTGACTAGCTACTCAGAAAGGCACTAGAAATCACACTAAGAAGAAGTTTTACCTGGGAAGATTTTATTTAGATTGCTCGAATATATTAGGACAAAGTAACACACTATTGATGTTTCCCAAGGCTTTTACCTTCCCTACTGGTATACGGTATATATATATAGAGACCACTACATCCATGGACCATTTCCGGTTATCTTACAAATCCCTCCTCATTTACATCTCTCAATGTATGCCATGAAATTGAAACAGTGTTAGAAACGTTTGCTATGTAGTGTAAAGGATGGACGCAGCACCACCAGTATGCATAAATGGGGGTATAACAACAGGAAACAAAATAACAACGGCTATGCAACAAAACAATGGAACAACAAAGTCAGCTCCCATCAATCCGCATCAACGTCCTAAACTCATTCTCCCGAATACTCGTCTCGGGAATCATCAATCGTGGTACCCAATACGTCTTCATATCCATAATGCTCACATCCCTCCCCGCTGAATGGATTGACCAATTCGACTCATTGTTCGATCCGAGGAAGAGTCCGTCGACGGGTACACCGTGACGGTAGTGTTTGTATACCTGTACAGGTTGGGCATCGGGTTTGCCCCAAACCAGTCGCCCCGTGCTGGGGTGGTGGTCGATTCCGACAGAGTGCCAGTCCAGGGCGCCCGCGCCGGGACCAGATAGGACGTATGCTTCGATTGTGTTTAGGATGCCGTTGCAGCGGAGCGGGGTTTTGATGTTGTTGTTGTCGCTGACGATCGTGATCTGCATCGCTGTTAGTCATCTTGGTCTTCTGTATTGGTGTTTGTATGTATTCATGGATGGACAAGGCCCATCGATGAATACATCCGATACTAAGGGTAAGAACCTACAAATCCATGCTCGATCGTATCAGGTTCATCGTCCCGCTGCCGTGTGATATCGCTGCTAGACTCGAAGCCCTCGATGCTGCATAATCCTTGAGGCCCGGTTCCATTGTAGCAGTTGTCAACCTTGATTGTCCACGGCCCGGCGATCTTTGTGTCATTGTTGTACGATGGGAGCTGGGAGCAGTCTGTGACGGGCTCGATAAAGTGACCTTGATTCCCTGACTTCGCACTAGCGAGTAGGAACAGAGATGCGAAGACAGCACTGGTGAGCATGATGAAGATTGTGGTGGAGGAGAATACGAAAGAGCGCTCAGTTTTTGCCATCGTGTCGACCAGAGAGCGCGGGAAACTTTATATTTATGCCTTTGGACCCGGGGGCCATGTTTCATACAATCGGAACTTTGCCTTTAAAAGCCTCATTTTTCTTTTCCTCGGGGTCCGATTCAGTCAAGGGTCCTTTGTAAATTGGGGGTCCTCTCTTTCTAGGCTGCAACAAACGACCGCTGTTATGAATCCACTTAGTCGGGCAAGCTAGAGGATTTCGTCGTTTGTCATTGGTGGAGAGATGAGCTTGGAGGGCTTCCTTTTTCTCCAGGGGATGTTTCATTGGACATGTATATCACCACCCCACATAGTGTATCCCGCACTACCGACTAAAAGGCTTGACTTAGAGCCAAACTTGAAAAGACCCTGCCGTGTCTTTGATCTATTTTAGACCCTGAAATTACCCTGAAATTGAGAAAATTTAGAAAGTTGAAAATTAGTTAAAATAAGCGTGGATGGCTTACCAATGAGGTCTGTCTCTCTGTCCACGGGTCACACGCTTAATTGATAACCTTGTTTTGTTTCATGTCTCACTTTTTGCCTCCTAAATTCGTATATATTCATAATCTCTCCAAATATCTCACGCTATGCTCTAGCATCTAATATATCCTAATATATATTGTAGTCTAGTCATCTAGTCATCTACTAGCAAGAAGCCCTTCGGCTTCTTCGGCATACTCAGCAGGCCCACCATGTGACTTGTCCAGGGACTCAGCCATAGCCAAACCTTCACGACGCCCCTTGTCCGCATTAACCATCCACACAAGCGGAATAGGCAGAATGATAATCACCGCGATGAAGAAAAACCCACTCCGCACTTGACCGGTCGCATCAACAAGGGCACCCACAATAGCCGGTCCAATGAACGAACTCCCCTTGTCAGTAGCCGCATAAAGAGCATAGAACGCAGCCTCACTGCCAGGCGGAATTAAAAGTCCAAAGAATGATCGGCAGTATGATGCGAGTCCCCCAGATACTACCCCGTGCACAACGGCTAGCGGGAATATCTCCCACGGCCGTTGTAACCCAAACACCCCCCAGTTTTTGATGAACGGGATGTAAGCAAGCAACCCGTACAGTGGGATTAACTCAAAAAGGACAATGCACAGGATGATGGTGTGATTGGGCTGTAGGTGGAAATACCGAGACACGTGTGGCCAGAGGAATGCGCCCGTCATGCCGGATACCGTGGCAGTGATGGAGAGGAGTCCAATCAGCGGCGTGCTCAGTTTGAGTTCCGTGCGCGCAAACAGGATCGCGGTTCCAGAAACAGTGGCCATGGCATCGGAGAGTAAGAACCATGCTACGAGGAAGATGAGGACTTCACGCAGTTTGCTGGCGACTTTGACAGTCTCCCATAGTGATTTCCACGCAAAACCGACTAGTCGTAGCCAGGCCCGCCATCTTCCGGTGCCCTTGGTGGAGACAGTATCCAGGGGTGGCCCCGGCCGTGTCTTGAGCAAATTACGAGTGACCAAGGTGAATGCGCCCCACCAGATGCCGACCAGGAGCAAAACAAAGCGCATGGGGAGAGTGGCAGACACTTTTGCAAGGGAGGTCTTGGATAAGGTGATGAGCATGATAATACTGATGATTTGGACAAAAACAGCTGCACAATATCCAAGACCGATCCCCCTGGAGGAGATTTTGGTCGATAGCTGCAGCTCCGGCGAAGACGAGGGCGGGGCCTTGGATCCCATTCCACCTTCTAGTGAGCTCTGCGGCTGCCCTGATGGCTGAAGTCCATCTAAACTATCGTCGTCGGCATCATCGTTACCCCAGGCATTCCATCCCGAGTTACCTCCGTCTCGGTCAAAGCTCGACATTTCCGCGCCGTCATCGGCCTTCCCCTCTTGCAGTGATGGGTCATTGGCGACAAGCACAGGCAGGTAAGAGTTGAGCACAACAAAGGAAGAACCGAGACAGGTCACACCGACGACTACCAGTATCGATCCGAGAACGAAGACGGGCGGTGCAATGAATACGAACAACATGCTGGCGAGCGCACCGGCGAATCCGAATACCATAAGCAATGTCTTGCGATTGTTCTCTAAACATCCAGACGACGTTAACTCCTATCCTTTTGTTTTTTTTTCGCACGATACATTCTCAGTCCGGCGTGCCGCAACCATACCGTAATCCGCCAGCGCGCTGAACGATATCAGTGTCAGCGCCTGGATAAGTACTGCCAGTGAGAAGGTGTACATGGCGAAGCTGGCTGTGTTGACCTCCAGGCCAAAGACCGGGACCACACATGGGCCATTTTCAGCATTATTCGTGCTGTTCCCTGCAGCTGATCCGACACAGGGAAGGCGGCTCGTTTGTAGGGTCCCGCGCTCTCGGGCTAATTGTTCCAAGGTGAGGGGTAGAAATGAGCCTGGTATAGTAAGTATTTTGATGTTTGATTTTTTTTTTTTTTGGGAATATGTCTTTACGAACCTACACCACAGACCGCGAACACTTCAGCCGCAATCCCATACGAATACCATCCTAAGATCTCCCGGCGGCTTGTTGGCGTGGTATCTTCACCGGCATACCGTGGAGGTCGCTGCTGTACGCCTTCGTCCGGGGACTGGAAGGCAGCAGATATGTAGGATAGCATCGGGAAGGTGTTGAAGTTCTACCAAGGGATCCAGAAATTCGGGGAACCAAAGGTACACACACGTACACACCGACACGGATGCGGGCGGAAGCAACAACATTGCTGGTGACGTCATCCGATCGGCAGGGTCTGCACCTTTTTGGGAATAGCTTCATCTTCACGACTAGAAATATATAATCAGTGAAAGCATTAAGGTAAAGATAACTGAATTGCAAAGATAAAACACAACACTAATTCATAAACCACTACCTTACCCATTATGGGTGAATTTAGCCTGCTAATGGTTCTGTATACCTCTGGCTATGTACTCCGGGTTGATTGTATTATTATCCTTTTTCTCAGAGTATCGAAGCGTAGCCTCTCAAACCCTAACATAACTTGCTCTGGCCATAGATTTCAGGAAGGTCCATTGGTGTGGCTCTGCTTTTAAACAGGTGGCATTGCTTTAAACTGCGGCACTCCATCAAGAGGACATACCCAGCTCCCGCGGCTTCTGACGTACAATTCCACGGCCGGCTTCCTCTCCAAAAGCTCCAGATCATCAAATATCCCTGCTCGGGTAATCACTAGATTATCCCACTCGCCAGATGGGAACTTGTACGCGTAAAGAGGTGTTCCTAAGACCAAATACCATCAGTTCAGTTTAGTTCAGTTCTTCGCATCTCATCTTTCTTTCTTTTCTTTCTCTCTTCAAGTCAGCCACGCACCGCAATCTGAACAGAAATAATTCTCGATAATATTGCCGCTCTCTGCTGGTTTTGTGATCTTTTTCGGATTCCCACTGATCTTGATTTCAGCGCTTTTAAAGATGAGGCTGTATGTGTAGAGCGTTCCTGTGAGTTTGCGGCAGTCGGTGCAGTGGCAGATTCCCTGAACAGAAGACAAGGTGAGTTTCAATGAAGAGAAAGAACAAGTGGTTGGGTTTATAAGGACTGACCGTTGCAATCGGCTCTCCGGTAGACTCAATGCGGATCTTTCCGCAGAAGCAAGTGCCGATGGCCATTTTGGATTTCAGATGGAGGAAATAAAATGGTATTATGTTGTGGGATGCAATGGGAGGGTCTGCTGATGAACAAGATTTATTCCTTCCACGAGGATATCATCAATATATACGAGGGTCATAGATCACACTCACTCTCACGGGCGCAACTGTTGCTCTCCAAGCTTGGGGATCAGGAATCAAACACAGTGTGTAATCATAGTCAATATAGAATACAAACCCCAGGCTCCGGAGAATTAACAAGCTGCACTGGGTCCACCCGGAACTCCGGAGAATTTACCAGCTGCACTAGGTCCACCCGGACCTCCGGTTCATAGACCTGACAACCACTAAGAAATCAGACACATGGCATCTACCATGGGGTGTGTCCACTATCAATTGCTTGGTACGTTTGATCTCCCCGAGAACGAATCTCTCCAGGCTTATCAAGCTCGGGTGATGCAAACGTTTGAAGTGTTTAGGTTGTTTGATCACTCTAGGATAGTCATCTCTTTCCATGCTTATCAAGCTCAGCTGAATACATTTGTATCTAGAAAGTAATATAAATAAGAACATCTCGCAGGGAAATAGAGTATTATTTTGAGCACCATCACTCTTATAAGCGCACCCCAGGGCAATCTTTGTTTACACAGCATTCACACAAGCAACTCCTTCAAGCAGCCATGACCTCCCCTGACTCCTACGCCCTGAAGGTTGGCGAGCGTATCCTTGTCACCGGCGCAAATGGGTTCATCGGCTCCCATGTTGTTGATGTCCTATTATCTCAAGGATATATTGTCCGTGGTACTGTTCGCTCTGAGAAGCCATGGCTTAACGAGCTGTTTGAGTCCAAGTATGGAGCTGGGAAATTTGAAACAGTCAATCTTCCAACCTTGGATGACAAGGACGCTCTAGCTGCAGTCTTGAATAGTGTCAGTGGTATTGTCCATGTGGTATGTAAAATTGATCATCTCTCTGGTTGTTGTGAGGTCCTAATTTTAGAAATACAGGCTTCGGATACATCTTTCGGCCCCGACCCTAACATTATCAATTACGTTGTGGCCGCCACAGAGGCTGTTCTGGAAGCTGCTGCTCAAGTACCATCAATCAAGAGGGTTGTTCTTACCTCATCCTCTGTTGCAGCCGTGGCTCGCTACCCAGGTGAGGGCAGCATTGAACTGACTCAAGGTAAGCCCTGTTTCTTCTTCCTGAATGGATGTTGCGGTATGGCTAAAGTACATAGATACATGGAACGAGACCGCTATTAACGCAGCGTGGGACAAAAATACTCCTGAAGAGGCCAGGGGCTTCCTTGTTTACGTCGCATCCAAGGCTGAAGGCGAACGCGCTGCCTATAACTGGGTTAAGAAGAATAAGCCTTCCTTTACTTTCAACTCCGTGCTCCCAGATTTCACAGTAAGCTTATTTATTTTCTACTATGACACATAATCATCTAACGTCTATATAGATGGGAGAGATTCTGCACAAGAATATTGGTTCGACTGGAGCTCTGACTCTCCAGCTATTGGAAGGAAATGACATGGTCATTAACGCAGTTGTTTCCCGTAAGTACCGCCTCTCTTCACCTTGTTATTTTCCTGTTAGCAACGAGGCAGCATTCATTTATTCTATACTATCTATCGGCTGAAGATGCTGATCCTCTTAACAGAGTACTATGTCGACGTCAAAGATCTCGCTCGGCTCCATGCAATCGCCCTCCTCGACCCCAGTGTCAAGTCTGAGCGTATCTTCGGGCTAGCTGCACCACTTATCTGGAAGGAGGTTATCGACCGCCTCCGCGAGCTTCGCCCAGCATCCAGCGACAAACTTGTCAAGAACCCCCCAGGTGCGCGTGGGGGTTATGTCAACATTGTGGCGCCAACCAGGTCCAAGGAGTTGCTTAACTCGTTCTTCGGCCAGGCTGATTGGACTAGTCTGAAGGAATCTTTATATGCTGGCATCACTAGCGCGGGACTTTAGGAATATTGGAAGTATGGCTTTTGCATAGTCATTTTTTAGAGCAGACGTCGCTTCAATATACTTATTTATTATGGATGAGTGGAACTCTTCAACTCGTAACCTGCCATACTCTCTAACTATTGGAATCTCGGTCGTTCTTTGGATATGCATACACTATAATAGGCCGAACAGTAGCAGAGTTGTTCCCAGATTTGAAAAAAAAAAAAATGGAACTACGTGGATATGGAATATTTAGTTGGCATGAAACTCTTAGTATTCATCCTTTATATAAGGATCGACAGTGCGGCCCCGGGGCCCAGGTTTTAGACGCCATCGCGCCAACCCATATAATTTGTTTACCGCCTATTTTATTATACTCAACCCTATGTATGATTCCTCGGCTTAGGTATAGAATATTAATTTATTATCAACAAGAATAGTCGGCCGCTTATACGGCCTTGTAATGTCTTTTGGATGCTCTTTCAGATCTCTTTCAGATGCTCTTTTAGATGCTCTTTTTAGATGCTCTTAGGTATATACGAAGGCAGAGACATTTCTATATATAACCTTTTTAATTTTCTGCCTGGCAAAAACCCCGGTTGGCGCGACGGCGGTTAAAACCTGCCCGCTCAACTAATTATAAGCTATACTTTGAACTTTGACTCCCCATTCTAATTGCCATCTTCACATTTCATCAATTATCCATCATGTCATCACCCGAATTCCTCACCCGCCTCGAGGGCACCACGGTTACCACCAACCCATCGCCAGATTCCCCGTTACATGTTGGCCCTACGAGATGGGAAATTGTTAGCAAGGTAGAGGAGCGCGCCCATATTGTGACCCAGCGAGACGCCACCAATGGCCTTGGCCCAGCATACGCGGCTGGGAAGTTTCTTTGTCGCCCTGCTGACAGTGACAACCCAAATCCACTCTCGTTTATGCGAATGTATAAACAGATACCTATTGCCGGCAACGAGTTTGAGAAGGCTCCAATCCGGGCAGCGCAGGCTGCCAACGCGGATGAGCCTACAGAGTTAACCGCTTTTAAATTCCTCGAGCAGAAGGGCTGCGATGTTATCCCTCGCCTGCTTGGATATCACCATGACCAACAAGACCGAGACGATACCGTCCCCGGGGGTTTATCACGTATGTGATATGGGCGAAGGTAGCAGGCGACTCCCTCGATTGGGAAGCGTTCTGGAGTTCTTCGTTCTCTCAGAGACAGGAGATTCGACTCCAGTTCGACAAGGTCTACGAGTATGTTCTCCGGGTACCTTGATTATAATAACGGACCTAGAGCTAACAAACGAGAATCAGGAAGGTTAAAGCGTGCGGCTACGACCCGGGTACTGGTATGCGCAAGATCATATACGACTGGCCTACCAAAACGATGTATGTCCTATACTACTATTAAATATTGAACGAGCTAATACTTCTTAGGCACCTATCGGGATTATCCGACTGGACTCCTGCCACCGAGGGCACTAAATGGTCGGATAGTATTTACGTGAACTATGGTCTTGTTCGGCCACCTACGGCAATGGACCAGTTCTTTCCTATCCGCAGCGTGGATTTGGAGTATGACGACAAGGGTTGGAGAGGGTAGGAGGATGGATTGCGCTACAGGAGGCAGTATAGAGAAGAGTTACTATATTGTCTGCTCCTTTGGTGATCTCCCTTGGTCACTTCTTTTAACAAGGATAGCTACTACTAATAAAAGGAGGCTATGGCTTTTATGCTCTTGAAATCAAATGGATTGTACCGTAGTAAGCTCGATCAGGAGACGGCGTGGAACTCCTTTGCACTACTTCCAACATGAACTCGGTTACGTTGAATCGAATGCGAAGATCAGACCTTCACAGCAAAGAAGAAGAGAGTTGAGAGTCACCCTTGCCGATTACGGACCGGTAAAGGGCAGCTTCCCAATCGGACCGCACCTACCCTTCCCCGAAAGTCAGCATCTCGACTTTTGTTCTTCCTTCATCTTCAAAAAGAATTCCCATTCACATTTCTGTCAAATCCATGTACCATGGCGATTCTACCTTATCTCGAATACATCATCGGCCGACTGCTATACCCAATCCGTGGCCATGATTCTCGCCAGATCATTCACTACCCGGCCTTCAAAGACCTTCCCGAGCCCAACATGACCCTTGAATCACCTGAAGCCGGCCCCTCGGGCTCTAAGTTACCTCTCCACTGTACCTGCAAGGCCACCGATGGCAAGGGTTGTCTTCCTGAGCTAGTCTGGACTGCTCCAAACTGTCACGAAGAAGTCAAGGAGTATGTACTCCTCTGTGAAGACCTCGATCCACCGATCCCATTCTTCGTCTTCCACCACGGCCTCCTCTGGGCAATTCCAGCCTCGACTACCAAGGCAGAAGCGGCCAATGTCCACCCCGATGAACACGCCAAGATTTCTCGCCTGACTGTTGCTGGTTGGCGCTTTGTGCCCAACATGCTCGGACTGCCGTATGTCGGTGCTGGTGCACCCCTCGGCCATGGAAAACATCGCTACGTCTTCACCATTATCGCCCTCAATGAGTCGCTCAAGTTCAAGGTTCCTGAGAAGGCGACCAAGAAGGATATCAAGCGCGCTATGATGGGCAAGGTTATCGGATGGGCGCAGTGGACTGGAACCTTTGAAAAACCCTGGCCCAACTAGGTCATATCATCATCAACTCAATTTACCTTACACGAGCACAACCAGCGTGGGACAGAGATGGGAGTGGGTTTTACAAATGGGCCCAAGGTGCTTCAGCAGCGGGTGTGTACTTCGTTCCCTTACATTCACCAGGGTCCTTCATGTAAGTATCATTATGGAACTAAAGTCCTAATAACAACACATCTCTTGACATCCTCGTACTCAATTCTATTTTGTATTTTATAACTAATTTGTGCAATCATCACTAGTAGTAGCCCAAGGCCCCCAGGCTAGTTCAAAATACCGTGGATGATATCTCACGTCAGATCGGAGTTGCACATTTTGTTCTCATCTGGCGTGGAAAAGGCTTTCCCCCAAATGAACGTTTACATGACTTCGTTTGGTCGATAACGTGGACTAAAAGAGCCGATCTGCCATGATACTCGAGATATCCTCCTCCGATGTTGTAATCAAAGCAATGTTCCAAGGTTTCCAGGTTTCGGTCCAGAAATCCACCGAAAGCTTGTCCCTTCCGGCAAAGCCCTTTTTTTTCGGCATATTCCAGAGATGAAAAATCCTCGTCGATACAAAAGTTCGATGCTAGTACATGACCTGGCTATAGACAAGGACAAAGATGAAACCTGCCGCCGCTGGAGACTAGTGTTTCCGCGTGGTATTTACACCCATGATACCTGTTGGCGTCATCTCTTTTAAAAATGTTGCGCTCGAAAAGCGCCCTAAAATGGTCAGTCGAGAAATTCCTGCTTGACTTAAACTTTTCCGTGCGAGGCAGCTGACACGACGACTATTGCCAGTGCAACACAACTCATCCCGGGGAGTTGGATTTGTCTATTCTCACTCAGATTACTGGTCAGATGCTTTCATGGTAATCCAATGCGTTGCCGGATAGTTTGACGTGCACGGTATCTCTCAGCTCGGTGATTTATTAATGTTTCTGGCTTCCTTACAAGAACGAGCTTTACAGCTTCGATTGAACTATCTAAATTATCACCCGCGTCCCCAACTAATTACTACTGATGAAGCATTGAACAATTTAGAAAACCCCATGAGCTCTCGGGTTCCATTCCGCCTCGACTATGTACACACATTTTCAACCAGCGATCACTCGAAGATTCGAATAATCGACTGCAGCCGACGATCTGTCTCGTCCGCCATCACTAGGTGCCATTTTGAAGGCGAGGCACACTGGAGGTCTTGGTGGATGAAACGGACGATTATTGACAAATGAGATAGGCAACGGCGCATCTGGCTGATGTCCTCCTCTCCCCACACGGAATGAACCCCCCCTTGCACCGAGGTAGTGGCCAATTTGGCCCTCACCTTCAACGCCCGTGCCGCCTTCTCAATCGCCATGACTAATAAAGTGAGAATGTTAGCCCTGGCGTTTGAAGCACAGCACACTGGACATTGAAGGATGACCACTCCCTGTTGCTGCACCCTTTCCAGGTGGAGCAATAGACTGTTTGACCCTTGCCCCTCGTCGGGCCGAACGACTTCACTGAACGCTTGGGCATAGCAATTGCAGTGAAGGGAAGAAGCATCTTCCGGAAGTGTCTCGAAATCAATCTCTCCTGGCTCGAGAGATTGATTGGAATCAGTTTCCGTTGGTTCGTCCCAGATATCATTGGAGGGCAATTCCATGATTCTGGCCGGATCCTGGACTGTTCCGGAGACCTGAATTGCGTTCGGTGCGAGGCTAAAGGGGTAGATTGCACCACCTTGAAAGAGTGACCCGGACTGAGTGCCCGGCGCAGCGGTGTGGATAAATCCTCCAATGGGGGGTTCATCGACCATCAAACCGATCTGGGGAGCATAACACTGTGTAGCATAGTCAACACGCGGTTCAGGAAAACGGGGACCCCTAAAACCTCCGAATCCGTCAGTTCGTCCAAACGAGCTGGCCAGGATAGTATCGGCGAATCCTGTATCGATGTTGGTATAGGCCTCGTTTGCACTGACGACATCCTGGTCCTGGATCCCTTCTCCAATTGTGTTGTTTTCTGGGCATTCCAATGGTCATTTATCGACACCTATATACTCCACGAACTAGGTCTGTGCTCACCTGGAACCTCCGAGAACAACGCTGTGAAACTCGGCCACTGAAAGTCTTCCTCCGGTGGTGTGACCTCAGTGCCGGCCCTAGAGTCGCTCTTGTGCGACTCCTCCCTCGAATCAGGACCCGAGCCCGATGCTGTTATTGGACTCGGGACCCGACTCGGGACCCTGCGCGCCCTCTGCGCCCTCGCTGCTGGGGTTGGCCTCGGTGCCCTCCCCGCACTCCGCCGAGTCGGACGGTCAACTACCTCCGCCTCCCCCCTGCGCGCCTTTACGACCGCCCCCGTTGCTGCCGGCCGGGTCGTCTTTCTCTTCGCCGGCCGGCCCAGCGGTTGCGAGATCGAATAGACACACTCATACCCGTGACTCTCGCATCGGTCACATGGGTAGGTGTGGCTACATCGAATCTTCGCTTGTTGGCAGGCGTTACAGGTTGTGCGCATCTTTTGGTTGGGAAGGAGTTGACCGTTGGACTGGGGAGACCTCCTGGCAGAGGTCTCAGCCATGTGTCAATCGTTGAAAAGAAGTGGAAATGTTTGTGTTGAACTCCACGATCAACGACTCTGGTCTTCCTTGGTCTTGGGCTGATTTGAGGTATTTATATTTCATCTCCTGATCACTTCCCCCGCCTTCTAGTTGATAATCTCTACTGTCCAACAACAATAACACAGGACCACGTTTGATTGCACTCCTGCATTCATCACAAAAGGCGACACTGTTTACCCACACCATGAGGAGCGTCCATGACAGCATTTGCCGAAAGCACGAAAATTTACATGGATCGTGAACTTTACTACTGACAAATAGTTTTGTCCTACCCTCCTTGGGACCTGCGTGCGAGTACCTCACTTGTAGTTTGTGGGGCCCCTGGCTGTTCAAGGATCACCAACTTTATCTTACCATCCATCAATCACAATTTACGGGGTCAAGTATACTTGATGCTGGTCTTTTTCAATGCTAATTAATTTCAGTAACGCCGTCGTATGGTATTCACATTTCATGGAGCCCGTATACTTCATTACGCCAGACTGTCCGATTCATTGTTGCACATGAAAATCGCTATTTCTTCCCTCGAGCAACATCCTATTGTAGTTGATAACCCCACGAACAAAATCAGATGGAATTGCAAGGCTGTAATTCGACAACTGCACGTGAATCCGGACTTCAATGTCTGCCCGTTGACCGAGAAGCTCCCCCATACCAATGGCATCCGTCCATCAATCTGTCGACCTTTCGCTCTATGCTGCTCATAGCCGGAGTATCTTTTCAGCCGGTAGGACAGTTGCCTGCTTATGCTTATCCAGCGGCAACAATTGGTGCCTTATCACCCCCTGAAAAACACATTGATTATTTCTAATATGATCGTTTCACTAGATCGAATGTCGAACTAGCAATCATTTTTCGATGTACTATTCAAATTGCGTTGCAATGTCTGCCCCGAGATTAGGACTGTCCGACATCATCTCATTTCCTCATGACCAAGTCTCATCCGATGTTACTAGCACACATGTGGTGGCAGCGTGGTTGCCCTGGACGGCGACTACGATTTGACTTTTGGACTGAAACCTTGGATGATTGGATGGATGTATTAGTTTTTGTTGCGAGCATCTTTGTTGGCATCGTGATTCTTATGTATGTGCCACTTGCTACGCCTTCAATACGGAAGCAATTCGACAATCCCAATGTTTGGCGCTTCTCTATAGCCAAGAGATCTTCGTTTCAATATCTACTACTATTGGCTTTACTCCCTTAAACTCCACATGGTATAGCACCCGGATTTATGATATCACCTTAAAGGTAATCTAAAAGCCAAGCGCCAGAAAGGCTATGCGAAAGCCATGGCTATTACACCCACTCCGAATTTACGCAAGGTTCGGATAGACGCACTTTACTAATTGATTGAAATGCTTTAAGTAGTTCCCTAGACTTTGTAACACTGATATTTGCCTTATAGATATATCCACCACCTCCCCACCACTCTTCCAGACCAGCCTTGACTGGTTCCAGTAGTCCCTTGCCCGGTCACTACTGGAACTAATCACAAGGGCCCATTGCACCAGTTACAGACAGTAATCGATGCATCTCATGACAACGCAGATGATCCCTGCGACATGAATTCCATACTCCAGGGAAAGTCGTGTCATACCACACTCCATCTTCTTCAAGGCTAGGATCGAATTGAAGAAATAACATATTAAATATTACATACCATAATGGCACCCCAAATATCATAGAGAAATGGTGTTGGACGACGCAATACAACCATCAATCAACACATGTACGTAGGCTTTCAGATCTTTGGAGATTTCAGAACTATACCCAGGCAGCGTGCTTACTTAAATTCATGATTCCAAATAACGGAGGGTTTCAACAATAGTGTACTACATAAACGTCATATTTCCTGGTCTCCCTAAACCCTACTACCTAAAAATATGACCCAACCAAAGCCTCCGTTTCCCCCACGCGGTCCCTAGCTCATGACACCAAGCCCGCCGTTCTCGTGGGACAATCTATGGAACGGAACGAGGTCGTTGTCGCACTCTGAGGCATGGTAGTTGTCTCGCCTTCGGCAGGTTCATGTCTACCAATGAAATAGTTCATGCTAATTGGAGGGTCCAACCCTGCTGCCTGCACAAATTCCCTAATATCGAATCCGGCGCGGGCGCTAACAGTCTCCGGGAACACATGTGAGAAGCACTCAGGAAAGTGATAGGCTGGAGGCTGCGCAAAAAGGAGATATACGTAACGGTGGTGAGTATTTGGTGGTGCACGAGGAGCTATGTACGAGGCTGCCAGACCATGCTTGTTCCCGTCGTGTGGGCCAGGAACGATTGTGGAAGGTGGTGATGGCTTTGTGCAATCTATCATGAGATTGGGTTGGTACCAGTGTAGAATCACTGATTGGATACGAGTTCCTAGTAGGATGGCGTCGAGGTCGATGAAGAGGATGAGGTATCTTTTGTTGCATTGGAGGTTGATGCTACTAATCTCCGGAACCATCCTCGTCTCTGGGCTAATGTTAAACTGTTTGTTTTAATCCCTTTGTCATTCACATACCTCGAATGTCCAATTCCATACCAGGAGTCATCCATTGGCCACCGGCATACCGTATTTGCAGTTGCTGGCCAGGGGTCCAAGGGAAGACCTGGATTATCGGAGTTAGAACACCAAAAAAGAGTTTAAGTAGTGAAATCATATTGTGTTATCGTGGAATCAACCGAGGAGAGGAGGATTCCACTAAGCATTTTAATTCAAAATTCGAGAGCTAGATCAATGTCTTCGCGATTCAATTTATAGACCTGTTTGTCCTGCTCCACTTGCCCTACTTGGTACTATGGTCTCTCGTGTACAGTTCGCAGTTGTGCATCAGTTTCGGCTTGTTTCTTGCGCCATTCCCAGCCCTGAAGGTAAACAATGCTTAGAATCGGGGTAACTAAAATAATTGCTCCCGATACTGAACAATATGTCCATTGCACACCAATTAGCTTGATCAGAGGGTTAACTACTGCTGCAGCACCAGCGCCCAAGAAACATCGGACAAGATTGTTAGCGGCCATAGCAGTAGCGGGCGTCTCATAGTACAAGTCGACGATGAGAATATTCATCACGTTGTATGCTGCTGTAATACAAAAGCAAATTATAAAGACCGCAATAAGCGCAATCAATAGTGGGGGCTGTAAGGGTATCAGTACTCCATAGACCCCTATCGAAACAGCTGCAAGTACCTAAAAAGGAAAATGAAAGTCAACTAATAGAACGGGTCAAGTACAAGAATGTGTTAGGGGAACGTACTGTCATTGGTAGACCAATCTGCAACCTCGCTTGTTCGATGGGAAATCCAATGATATCCTGCTTTTGGTTCTTGTGTACCGTCTGACCAGCGTTGCGTCGAGTCCGTCGGTAGTTCCAGTCAACTAATACTCCGTTGGCAGTTGCACTGAGTAATGACCCCAGTCCTGCAGGAATGAAGCAGAGTCCAATCTCCAAGTCGTCCAGATCATAGATTCTGTGGAAGAGTGCGGGAATTCCAGCTGTGACGGCATAGTAGCTGCTGAATATAACTCCATTTGCCAAAAGGACTAGTCCCACAGGTCGGTGGAAAAGCAGACGCAGACTTGACAAGGGGCTGGGAACATTCACGAGCCTCCTCGGTACAGTCGATGCAGGCGGGGTCGCTGCGGTGGTGGTCTGGAAATAACTCCAAATGGCTAGACTCCATCCAACTGCAGGAGTGGAGCCATTTCCCACAATCCCACGGCATGTTTCGGGGAAAAAGAGCAACAGCGGGACGAAGAAGGTACCAGCTGCAATAGCCAGGAACCAGAATATTGCTTCCCAGCCCAGATACTTACTCAAAACACCACCAAGAATAGGCCCGATGGATGGAGCAAGAATGTTTCCTAGAGATGTGAAGCCCATGTACATACCTCGCTCGGCAGATGTGATAATGTCGGCTGCCACGGCGGATGCGAGGGCCACAGTCCCGCTACTACCACAGCTTTGAACGGCACGAAGAGCTAGGAGTGCTGAAAAACTGTGTTGTAGAGCCAAAGCAATGTTTCCAACTATGTATATCACGAAGCAAAGGATGTAAGCGGGTCTGCGGCCAGCCTGGTCTGCCAATGACCCTGTCAACATTGGAGCGAGGCCTTGACATATCTTCAAAACCAGAGATATCAGTATCTTCGACCAGGTTGGAGAAGGTTGCTTTATAACATACCATGTATGTCGTGATCGTCAGATTAATCTGGGATGGACTGACTCGCAAGTCTTTTGCAATGGAATTCAATGCCGGGTAGTAGATATTGGCAGATAGAGGCGAGAAGCTCGAAGCTAGTGCTGCTGTCAGAATAATGAGGCGTTTCTGTGTGGATGTGAACACAGAATACGGCTCGGTGGTAGGAGGATGTAGCAAAGGCGTTTCTTCATTGACCTCGCCATCCTGCCGCTGCACTTGGTGATCGATATCTTGGTTGTTCATGTTGGTTTAGGTAGAAGACCAAACGAAACACTGACAGGATTCCTTGTGGGCTTGATGGCGAATAAATCCCGGGCCTTTTTGGTCGTTAAATCAACCGTGAACCCAATATTACTGCATGTCGGCAAAGAGCCAATCACTCTTCGAATATATAAGTATCCAATGTGCTTTACAGAGGCCAAGGACATTATTTATCAATAGATCCCGTACTACACAGAGCTTTCACTGGTTTTTCGCAGGAAGGAGCGGCTAACAATATCGGAGGAATAAACACTCCTTCGCTATAATCTCAACCTCTAGATCTTTGGCCTTGGGTCCGAACTCAGTTCCGCGCGACCCGTATACAGATGAATTGGTCGAAACAGCTTGCCACGATTTACTATAAACCGTCAGCCAGGTTACCAATCCTGCAGTAAACATTTTCCTTACCCGTGTACTCTCTCCAATGCGCCATGATACCCATAATGCGATGAGCAAGCATAGCCGGGGCAATCATATCAGGCTCAAAGCCACTAAATCAGTGTATTGGAACCCGCGGTTACAATCAAAATATAGCGGCGGCACTTACATTCCAGTAAACACGAAATTACCATAAAAGTCCGCATTAGGATACAACCCCCGTGCAGTGAAGTACTCATCTTTCGCAGCAGCCTCCTCGATCGCTTCGGCGACTTTCAATAGCGGTTGATGAACATCTGACAAATCCTTCAGGATACTTTGGATAGGACGCACGCGTGGGTCCAGTCCTTTATAAGTACGATGGCCGTAGCCGAATAATTTTCGCTTTCCGGATTTGATTTCTTCAATGAAGGCTGGGACATTCTTTGGGTCTCCGATATAGTGGAGAGCGCGTTGTGCGGACTCTGTTGCGCCGAAGTGTAAGGGTCCGTGGGCGGCTGCCACAGCAGATATCAGACAGGACACTGGGTCAGTCAGGGATGAGGCGGTCACTAAGGTTGAGAATACTGTTAAGGCCATGCCGTGCTCGGCGTTGAGGTTGCCAAAGCGGCGGAAGCAGGATATGCGTGTAGGATCTGGGCGGTTTGTCTCTGGGTCTACGAGACCGGCCATCGTGAATAGATTCTCGTAGTAGGTCTGGTGGAGACACGGAGACTGCCAGGTAATGCCTAGTCGGTGGCATCGCACTGCTCCGAAGACAACTGCGTAGGCGGCGACAGTTTGTAGGATGATTTGGTCGGCCCGTTTGATGTCTGTTTGGTAGATCGTCGCATTTGTGGTTGCTGGGATCACATCGGGTATGCATGCCAGGTAGGCTGAAAGCCCTGCTAGAATTAACGGCAGCGGGCTGGTTGCCTTTCTGTTTATTTCAATGTTAGTTAGAAAGACAAGACGGCAGATACACCACAAAGGGGAGCGTCATACGGGAGATTAAAGATGGTCTGGTGCACAATATCAGGGACTTCTTGCATATACTGCGCCAGTTGCTGGCGTAGTTCTTCGCGCTGACTCGCTGTAGGATATATCCCCCATAGTAGGAGATGGAACATTTCTTCAAAGTCGGATCCCCAGAGTTGCTCCAGGGTATACCCTCGATATAGCAGTAGATTGTGCTCATGATCACTAGGTAACAATTAGCCAGACTGCACCAGCACCTTTATGGAGTTCTCACGAGAAACTGATAGCCGATGCTGTCACGGCCGTGTTCTGCAAGCCGGGATCATAGACTCGCAATCCATGGGCAACTTGATCTGCGCGATTGGTGTTGAACGAAGGCGTCCGGATACTTTGAAGGTCGGTCGCGCGTACTGCATTTCGGTTAATGGGGATTTCATAGTTAGCATTAGTGCGCGAGTCGCGGATGAATAGAGTGCCAGTCGACATTTTGGAGCAGAAGACTACAATGAAAAAATGAGCGCGCAAAATCTTTTTGACTCAAGACAGTTCTTTTTCGCCGGTTGCAAATATTCGTCGCTATTCACTGTCACCGTGAAAATAATATGCCCAAAGACACCGAATAAATTGTCTCACCTCAACTCGCCCACAAAGATACCTCGTACTATTGCCTTCTAATCTCGTCTGTGATTGGCCTACAATATGGATCTACTATGGACATCCTGATTGGTGATGCATGCAAGTCATATTAGACTATATCGTTGTATTCGTCATTCTCACTCATTATAGGCTCCATAAAAAGATCTCCTCCCTTTTTTAAAATATGGAGAATGCAGGATTTACTCCGGCATGTTCTTGAAAGGGTGGGCAAGGGATTCCTGGCAGAAAGGAAGCTTGCTAACGGTCCAGATCTCGGTGTCCTACATAGAACAAGGGGTCAGTTACACTCCAGTGAAGGTTAAATCAAGCCCTAATTTGTGACACTTACGGGCTTCAGGGTCTTCTTAATCTCAGCATCCAGAGTGCCGGCCTTGATAGCAATGATCTCGGGGGCGGCATCGGGGTCGTGGGCAATCGGCGAGCCACACTCAGAGCAGAAGACGCGGTGGACGGCGAGGCCGGAGGAACCCTTGCCAGCCCAGCTCTTGGTAGGACCGTTGATGGTCAGCTTGTCCTTAGGGACGACAGCGACGAGAGCTATAACCAAGTTAATAATTGTAATTTCCATCAGGTATTACCGCAACTAACAGTAGGTCGAGCCACTCTGGCGTTGGCAGTCATCGCAGTGATCGTAGGCAGTGATCAGAGGGGCGTCAACGTCGACGGTGTACGTGACGGCTTTGCAAAGGCAGTGTCCGGAGAGAGGCATTGTGGATATAATTGGATGTAATTGATGTAATTGATTCTTTCAAGGTCCTTGAGAATGAGTACCTTTGGAGAGGGGGGACAGAAAGGTATTTAAGAGATAATGGACCCCAACAACTGACAGTTGAGCTAGTCATTGCTGGTCATTGTCGATGATTGTCCATGGGATGTGTCCAAAAGTCTCGAGTACTTCCTTCTCCGCTTCGTCAATGCCGGTGAAACAGGTACCCAGTACCTCCCGTACGTCATCGCTTCGTGTTTTTGTTGAGCTTTTTGACACAACTTCTCCACCAAATTCGATCAACTTCTCTTTCAATTCCAGTTTAACCCGGTTTAGCCCATGTTAGCCCAGTTCAGGTAATTGGAATTCCAAATAGACGTTCCTGGAGAATTTCAAATCAGCTAGTGCTGATTATTCGTCCACTCTGTCCCCCAAAATCTGCAAGGCAATTCCAAATTATTGTGCCCCGCCAGAGCTCCATACAGGGATCAGAGCCATTTACCCCTCCAAACCTTTTGAGACGTGCCCAGTCATGTCGACTGGTTGATCGGACTCCGTGCAATTAACCTTGGAGCTCCGCTTTCGGCTGCGCCTTATCTGTCAACGCATTCTCTGACCCCTCTCCGATTGGACCACCCGATGATTCCAGATGTGAACGTGTGAACGTCCGCGCATAAGATGGGTCTGGAAGCCACGAGGTGTCTTACTATTCAAGCTGTCAGACCAAAAAAATACCTTGGGGACCACAATGCGATCGGCCACATCATCCACAACTCTGGAGGGGGAGGATCAGCCCACACGTCCGCTAGCAATTGGCACGGCCGAAAGTGGGTCGCCCCAAGTTTCAATTCAATCCCTCCATTATCGTGAGTTTTGGACCTACAACATAGTGAGTGGGTTGAAGCAGGGAGTAGGCTGAGGCATCAAAAGTCTATTCTGCGATCTGCGTTGTGATCAGTCCCTCACCCGCACAGCGGTGCAGAACATCAGCATCAGTAACAAGCTGGAATCATAACCCGGTGACCCGGTACATATTTGTCACGTTATGCAAGCTGTCCACAAAGCTGAAATCCCGAGAATTCAAAGAGAGTTAGTTGGATATCTTGGCTGCAGGCTCTACGTGTCAATTCAATGCACGGCGGAACAGCGGGTCAGGGCATTTTTGGTCTTCCACCCCCTCAAAAGTAGATGATAGCTCGAGGGATATTCATTAGCCAATTCCAATTGAGCTTTCGACCCTGCCCATGATATCTTTCTATATCTGATGGCATTAGTTCAAGGTAGGTATGTTCAAAGTGGGCGATGCCAGCATATGTTCCCTGTTGGTACAATATATATCTTGGTATGTTCGGTATGCCTATTTTACACAAAGTTGTTAATAGCTGCCATAACTGCCTCGTCGGGCATTGTCGATCTTGTCCGCTGCACTCTAGACACGCGACTGTCAGCTACCGTCGTGACAAAGCTCACTCTACCCACTTACCTGCATCTGAGCTGCCATTCCTCCCCGAGGGTTCTGACCGCCATAAACAGTGGCTTCGGCATGTTGTGCGTCCCGGGCATCATCCTTGGTGATATATGCCGGCACATTAGCTGTAGCTGTAAGTCCCAACGCATCGTTACTATCAGCGATCGACCGAACCTGCGCGGATATGTAGCCGACTCCGGGTGGTTGGTTAAAGGCACGTCCCTATGGGAACCTCGCGTTAGTTATTTGAGACTATGTTGAACTTTTCACGGGGATTCCCTGACCTCTGTGGCTTGGATTTCCTCTGCATCTTCCAGCGAGATCGCGCTCGATGGTTTCCGCGATACCTCTGCGACCTTATTTTCGAAATTCATCTGCCGCATGGAAAGACTCTGGGCCGTTGCTATATTCGATCAGTGATCTGTCGCTTGCAGATAGAATTTAAATCGTACTCACCAGCTGGTCCACCTCGAGAAGGTCCGCGTCCAGTCAGCGCGCTCTCAGCCTGCGAGATGGCCGAAACATCATCCTGCGTGATGCGCTGCCCCCGCTCAGCAGCGAGCTGGATCTCGGCGACGGTAGGAAGATCAAAACTCATGACTTGACGCTGATTCATGACATGCTTTGTTGAATTTCGCTTGATCACATCTTGTTGTTCTGCTATATACTTCGGCTTCAGGGTCGGTGATGTCACGGTGAGGGCATATCAAATCGACCGAACTTTGCCTTCCCTCGTCAGTGGTGGGGGCGTTGGCTATATCCAGACTTGAATAGAATATTCGACGCTTCGATCAAACCAAAATTTGGGGGGGATGCGCGATACCCTGAATTTGCCATGTTGTCTGGAGGAAGATCCCCCCCCTACCACATCATTCCAAATCATCACCACCCGGTGAAACGATATCAGGAGTAAAGTTAACGACCATACACACTTCGTACAACGCAGTTGAGATTATCTGGAGATCTCCAAGGCAGAACAGATTGCTCCAGTCTCGTTGACTGGTCAAGTTTTAGTGGTTGACCCATTGGCAACGGGGTACCTAGGTATGGCAGCTTCCCAGCATCGTTCCATGGATATCCCACTGCAGATTGCCCCTGTCAGTGCCACCGCAACCAAACCCAAAAAGGAAAAAGGAAAGAACAGGTGTCGAATGAAAACCCTCAGAACGAACCATCTTCCATCTCGCGTCGTCATCGACCGCTCCGGCCGAACGACGGCAACCGAATATCCAACGAGATCTGGTGAGCTCCACGTTGCGTGACATAGTATGACAATGCACTGGACCTCTGTCACGAGTAAGAACGCCTCCTTGAGTCTATTGAGTTTCATGCTTATGGGTGGTGCAAGATGCATGGCTACGAGCCCAGGTCACGGCAATGTACCCTCGCCGAAGGTTCACACCCTCTTTCAGGGTCTTTTAGATTTCCACTTGGGAGAGTTTATACCCAGGAGCCCTCTGAAACCATACCACAGTCACTGATACAAGACCATCTGTCGTATGAGACGGTAGCGTATTGTCAATCCAAATGTTTTGTAATTTCTTAGGTTTCACTTCATGATATACGTTTTTTTGTCTCACTCTAAGAGTTCCTTTTGACGAAATGGTCCTTTGGAGTATATGCCACTATTCGAGTGTGTCAAATCCGGGTCCGAAAAGGTTTCAGAAGCCAACATCGTGACCTCGGGACCTCAGGACAATTTCGCCGGAGATGGCAATGCTAACCAAAATACTCTAGAAATATATTTAGACTGAACTTATACATATTAGCTATTTGGGAATTTTTAGATATATAGTACTTGTACTGTGTGAACCTATACCAGCTGTCCTAAACTCACGGGATCAGGAAGTTTGACCCCTGGACTTGGGGTTGAAACCCAAATCTTCCGTCGTCCTCATGCAGTGTAGTTAGCTTCGATGCTGTTGGTTAGTACGGAGGAGACATGTCGGGCATATCACTTTAACATGCACAATACGCAGGACCTTTCTATGCGTAGACAGACTAGGGATTAAACACTATGGGGCCGGTCGAAGACGGAAAGTCCCTTTCATAGCGAACGTAGGATGCGATGATCACGGAATATTCGCAGGCAGTTGGACGAGCCCCAATAAGAGAAATGTGTACAGGGGAAATTGAAAATATATAGAAACGTCCACGCCGGCCCCATGTGTTCCAGGCTACATTTGATAAGTCGCAGGAGGCCCATCAACAAGAAACTCGGAAGACATCCACCAAGACGAGGCCGAACAAGACAAAGCACAAAAAGGCAAGCCGTATGAAGCTACAACGTCTGTTAAATCGAGGCTCCAAGGCGTTGACTCGGTGGGCGTCGTCTTCTGTTGTGGCGCCGCACACCTAGCTTGGTCATTTCCAAAATCTATTTTATTCGCACATAATAGGTTTGGTTTATGTTCTTAATGCGCTTTAGTTCATGGCAGTTCGCTAAACTTCCAGCCTCGGCAGGACCTCGGGAAAATCCATCTTTCATATCTGGTCACGTGGTATAACATAACCGTCACTGATACCTGAGGCAACGTGGCAGTAATGTGATTCGGAAAGCGGTGTGAGTTCACAATAGGTGAACGTCACATGACCCCTGTTCCCCAACCCTTCTCGTTGGACCAATCACAAACCCGCCATCATCCCGTTACCGGGATTGAGCCCTACCACTCTGCCTTTCCCCTGTTCTATTATCAAAAAAACAAATTATCAAGTGAAGACGATAAACAGGGAGTTCGATCACATACTCCGCTTTACTTGTTACCTACCAGTTACGATACCAGATCTGGTTCGTCCAAAGCTCAGAAAATGGAAGTGTATGAGCATCCATTGTTCTCCATCTACAGAAGCATGCTAACGTGACTATGAACAGATTACCAAAAAAAGGAAAGAAGGCATGTACTATGTGCCGTCAGCAAAAGGTATGTACCAATGAATTTCCCTTTACAAAAAAACCATATTGACTCTAGTAGGCCAGATGCGATGTCTGGCGGGATGAGAGTGTACCGTGTTCCCGATGCCGCAAGCGCAACCTCGAGTGCACCATAGATGATAGCTTCACAAGAGAGCACAAGCGTCGGTAAGAGCACGAAGCCGAGTAAGAGGGAAGGAATCGACTTCTTACTTATATTTCTCCAAAGCCGATACATCGCACTAGAACACGAGAATGAGCAGTGGCGCCAACAACTGCAGACCTCCCAGCAGTTGAACCCCGATTCCGTGCCGATTGCGTTATCCACAGCGGCAACGGATCTAGTGGTGCCGGCTGTGCTGAAGTCGGATGCTCAGTTGGACGATTCGCAGGGTTTGTCGCTGGCCTATCCCCAATATCATCTTGCACCAGCCAGCTCCACACCGGGTTCGATGATGGGAGGAAATGATCCCACAAAGCCCCGTTCACTGAAGAGTGTTACCGTTACAGGCCCAGAGATCGACGACCTGTACCAATTGTATATGTTCCTCGGAGCTTCTTATCAGCATTGTTCTAACATCTTCCAGGTTCTTCGGTCACTATGCCTCGTTCCTCCCGATCCTCGATGCGCAGACCAAACCCAATTCGTACTACGCGCAGTCTCCATTCCTGTTCTGGGCCGTCATCGGCGTCTCCAGTCGGTCATACTCCCGAAACCCGACTTTGCAGACGGCACTAGCCAAGGAGGTCACGGAAATGGCTCTCCTATCCGTCTTATCGACGTGCGCGCCGTGGTACACCATACAGGGACTGTTGCTCCTGCTAACGTGGCCGTTTCCAAAGGAGAATCGCCCAGATGTGACATTCCCTCTAAGCGGAATGCTTTTGCATGTAGCGATGCAACATGGGTTCCATATCCCGATGTCGAGCCATGAATTTTCCCGAGTGAAGATCCCAGTCTCATCGGACTTAGATATGGTTCGACGTTCTGAACTCTGGGCTCATTGTGTCCTAGTCTACCAACGGTGGGTTTCTGTGTTTCGACGTGTGGCCAAGCCGGATTACCATGCTGATTCATCGTAGGTCTTGTGTGATCAAAGGGCAGTCCCCCCGAAATCTGGTCAGCTTAGCACACGATACCATCCAACGCCAGGTGCTATTTGATAAAATTGCTCCACACTTGGTTCAGAAACTCAGATGCCAGGAGGTCGTTGGGAAATGCAGCGAGGCAGTTCTGGAGAATGGAGTTCGTGCCATGTCTCTGGATCAGGAGCTGGCTTTGGACGTTGTGCTGCGGAAGTTTGAAGGAGAGGTAGACGATATTGCATTGCAGGCAGTAATCGGTTTGTTTCCAACATGGATCCCCTCGGCAATAGTCCCTCCACTAATGCTTGTTTCTTTGTTGCAGACGACGAGAGGTATCACCTTATCCTTTGCCGAATGGCAATTCAAAGCTTCCACTTCTATAAAAACCAAACACTTGTCTCCAGTGGATGTCTTCCACGTCTTATCGTCACCGCTTGCAACTTGATAGACTTTGTTCAAGCGTTGGCGGATCGTATGGGATCTCTCTTCATGGCACCTGTTCAAATAAGCTTCGGTCTCCTCCTGGCTTCGATATCGCTGTTGCGGATTCTCAAAAGCGATTATGCCACCAGCGGACTCGATACAAGCCGTGCCCAGGCCTCTTTCTTCGCTACCATCAATTTGGCCAAGCAAATGTCCACCGATAGAAGCGATACAGCCGCTAAAATGATCACGGTCTTGAATCAACTCTGGAATAGCAGCAAGGCATTCCGCAAAACCGATGGCTCCGAATACACGGCGCTTCGAATTCGCAGTCGCTTGATCCTCAGTCAGATCTTGGATGCTGTCTGGTGGTGGCGTGATGAATATGACCCCAATGCGCGCACCAGAATTCAAGGGACCGAGTACGTTGAGGGGCCCTCTTTCCAACCCAATATGCATTCGGGCATCGAGGCAGGGCGCGCTATCATGGGAACAGATCCCGCTCGGGAGCCCGCGGGTGGAATTCTTCAGAATGCGGGTCCTCTGCAAGGGGAATTCCAGATCAACGAGGATTACTTTACCAACTTTGAGTGGCTGAGTGATGAAATTTTCTCATTTCCCCCGGATTCGTCGTTAGCAAACAATCTACCGTGAGCGCACCAGTTGACTCATACTAAAAGGTCGACTTTCCTGATACATTTCCGTTCCACGGTTGAATCTGAACGCGAAGCGCGTATCCGGATCAGGGATTACGCCCTCCGTGATCCCAACTACATAGCTATGGAAAAGCCACTCTCAGGGCCCAGCATCGCCCACATCTGCCAATCGGCAATTTCGCTGCTGTGTGGCTGAACCTTTCCAGCGACATTCCCATATGCCCACGAACCGCAGGTCCCGCCTCGAGATGTCAAAACAATGATCTCACCAGCAAAAACAACCAAGGCTAGGTAAATATGGGAGCAATGCCCTGTAGATTGCGCTGTGCGCGTAGCCTTGCATCCCGGGGCTTATGCATCCCTTTCTAGCACTCCGCTTGGCGCTATCCACTATCTCCTTGCCTGATCGAGAGATTGCACCATGTCTCGGAATCCTGGATCGCAGGATCTAGTAGCTAGGGAGTCCACTATTCTTAATTGACCAGCATTGCTCCATACGGAATATACAATACCTATGTCATTCTTAATGCAACTTGCCAAGCATAACATTGTTAACTACCTGATTATTGAACAATTGCCTCCGGAACAGTTTATATTGGAGGCGGTCAACAGTACCTGGGTACATCCGACTCTGGTATCCTTCAAGCGTTCATTCCTCTTGGTTACAGAAATTATTTCCATAGGTCAAAATGCTCGTGTTTGTGCAATTTACCCCGTGTTCAGGAGCTAATGTGATTGCAGTTCTAAGCAAAACCCACGTTAGTACGGAGTACGGCGGCGCAACCCTGGATTGTTTCATTCATCTTCACATAACATAATGTTAATGCAATCTCTAGGTGGCAACCATTGATTCCTCCTATCCCGCTATGTACCACCCATGACTTAACATGTCTCTCGGCTTTGCATGAAACAATATGGACTGCTGCTTCTAAACGCCCTATCCCTGCAAGTCCCTGGCCTGCGGTTTGAGACTTGCGAGATTCGAATCCACTCATGCCGCACCGACATTAACACTTTCGGATGGTATCCAGTTCAATCATGCGCGCTACAGAAGCCCGCTAGAAAAGTATCCTGGGCCAAATGGATGGCTCAACGTTACACAGCGCTTGCTTTGCCCTACATGAGCTGTCAATCTCTGTCGGCTGCCAACAATCCAATCGGGAACTCCGAGGGATTTCCAGAGTCTCAGACTTGCTTAAGATGGGCTTCAACATTTGACTTGAATTCCACTATTACCCCAGCACGGCCATCGCCTATAGTGCCAAGGTTGACTGTTGCCAATAGATGAGAGGCTACAGCTGTTCTTGTCATTGGCAGGGACAGAACCCTTGGCACATATCAATTCCCCAAGACTAATAACTTCGGAAATGGGCCAACCAGGCTTGAATCCGCCATATTGGTTGGTTGGTCACCATTATAGCTGCAAGTTAAGTCAATGACAGCACGCTTATCCTTTCCCCTCACTAATAAGCTCTAAACAAATTACTGGTGTAGACCATGTACTCCATCCATGCAACAGTAAACACTCTACAAATGCTATCTCGAGACAAGAGATACTATACAATACACTATGCTACACTGTGTCCTAACTGTCTAGCTATTTTCCCTGTCATAGATTCCTCTAATTCTCCGTCCTGAAGCCTGAAACATCACGAAGTATCTAGATGCTTGTGCATAAAATGTATGCATAAACGGTGTGTGAGGTATCAGACCAAAGCAAGGCCAAATCGCAATATGAGAGATGACATTGGCTGTGGTTCCGCCTTGCAGCAACTGCTTCCTCTCTCCTCCAATCTCACTCTTCACTTCATGCGCTCTCCCTTCCTCCACTTTCTCCTTTCCCATCCAATCAATTGTTTACCTTCCCAATCAGTTTCACCTCCGTCTGTTACATCCACCTCGGCATAAGTCTGAGATATCTATCCTCTTTAGGCAATCAAGCGGACTTCCGACGGCCTCGCCTTCGAGCACGAGCTTTGAATCATATTCAATTTCCCCCTGTTCATGCTTTCCCTTCCTCATTTCAAATCTGCCTGTGGATTTGACACCTGAGCTCCATACCCTTCCTTTTCCATGGCGAAGGACGAGTCTTTTGCCGTTACCACAGGTGCGATGGTCGACGAGACTGCCCCTGATGAGAAGCTCAAGCAGCTGCGCGACCTCAAGAACCACCACCACTGGGATCCTAACATGCCAGAGGATGTTATCAAGGAACTCGATGAAGCCTTGCACACATCCGACAAGCATACCCAGGAGGTCATCGCCCAGGAGCTCCTGGAAAACTCTCCTTACCCCGAGGTTCGCTCCGCCGTGTCCAACATCGATGAGGGTGGATCTGTCAACACTATTCGCGCCTGGGTGATTGGTCTTCTATTTGCGACCATCGGTTCCTCTCTCAACATGCTGTTCTCCATGCGCCAGCCCTACATTATCATCCCCTCATACATTGCACAGGTTGCCGCCTACCCAGTAGGAAAGGCATGGGAAGCATGGATGCCCAAATACACCTTCAACTTCTTTGGCTACAAAGCTGAACTGAACCCAGGCGCATTCACCAAGAAGGAACATACAATAACCGTTATTATGGCAAACGCCACATTCGGTGGTGGCGCCGCCTACGCGACAGATATCCTCTTAGCTCAACGTGCGTTCTATGGACAAAACTTCGGTTGGGGTTTCGAAATCCTCATGTGTATCTCCACTCAGATGCTGGGCTTCGGTATGGCTGGATTCTTCACCCGCTTCCTGGTACAGCCCTCCGCCATGATCTGGCCCTCCACGTTGATCAATACCTCACTCTTTACTGCGCTGCACGATCGCACCAAGCCTGATCCCAAAAGTGTCGCTGGCTGGAGGATCGGCAAATATCAGATGTTCCTGTACGCCATGATTGGCTCTTTCTGTTGGTACTGGTTCCCCGGATATATTGCGCCATTCCTGAGTGTCTTTGCCTGGGTCACCTGGATCAAGCCCCAGAACGTGGTCATCAATCAGCTCTTTGGTGGAGTGACCGGCCTTTCGCTCATCCCTATGACATTCGACTGGACTCAGATCTCTGGATTCAACTGGAGCCCCCTTATTGCTCCTTGGTATGCGATCTCCAATACGATGATCGGCATGTTCATCTGGTTCTGGGTTGTCACCCCTGCTATTCAGTACTCCAATCTGTTCTACGGTCAGCACATACCCATAAGCGACTCTAACAGTTACGACAACACCGGTAAAGTATACCAGGTCGCCAAAATTCTTACTCCGGAGTTTACCTTCGACAACGCGAAATACTCGAACTACTCCCCCCTTTTCCTGTCAACGACCTTTATGCTGGCTTATGGCTTGTCATTTGCCAGCATCATTGCTGTGCTCGTTGAGACCGGTCTTTTTCACGGTCCGGATATCTGGGATCGATTCCGCCACGTAGGAAAGGAGGAGGAAGATATCCATGGCCGTCTTATGAGTCGCTATGCTACGGTTCCCATCTGGTGGTACTTGGGTGTGCTTTTGGCCATGACCGCAATGGGCTTTGGTGTTATCTTGGGCTACCCCACGCATATGAGCTGGTGGTCCTTCATAATTGCCCTTCTCATTTCCGCTGTTTGGTTTGTTCCTATTGGCATCGTCAAGGCTGCCACCAACGTCGACATCGGCCTCAACACTATCACCGAGTTCATCATCGGTTATATGCAGCCTGGTAGACCCATGGCCATGATGCTATTCAAGACTTACGGTTATATCAGCATGTACCAGGGAATATACTTCACAATGGATTTGAAAATTGGTAAGTCCCGACGTTGTCTTCTAGTGTCGATTTGTTATACTAACCTATTCGATTAGGTCACTACATGAAAATTCCTCCCCGCGTTACTTTTATGGCCCAGATGGTCGCTTGCCTGTGGTCATCCCTAGTCCAAATCGCCACCATGAACTGGGCTCTAGGCGCAATCAAGGATGTGTGCAAGCAATCCCAGCCTAACAATTTTGTCTGCCCTAACGGTCGTGTTTTCTTCAACGCCTCCATTATCTGGGGCGTCATCGGACCCACCCGGATGTTCTCTGTTGGCCAGTTGTACTCGCCTCTCATGTTCTTCTTCCTCGCCGGCGGTATTCTCCCCGTCCTGATCTACCTCGGCGCCCGTTTCTTCCCCAAGAGCCCCATCAAGTATCTCAGTGCCGCCATCATCTTCGGCGGTGCCGGTATGATTCCTCCCGCTACCCCTCTGAACTATCTCTCCTGGGGTATTGTCGGGTTCGTCTTCAACAAGTATATTCGTGACCGCTGGCGTGGGTGGTGGATGCAATACAACTACGTCCTGTCCGCTGGCCTGGATGTCGGTCTCGCTCTGTGCACCATTCTCATCTTCTTGACCCTCAACTTGACCAAGACTGACTTCCCCGAATGGTGGGGCACCAGGATCACGACCAACACCCTGGACATGTCTCATTCCGCCATTCGGGACCCTGTTCCTGAGGGCAAGACCTTTGGTCCCGCCACGTGGTAGAACATCGGACCTGTTACCTGTTACTTTGGCTTCATTTGCTACTTGGGGGCCAACTGCAGTCGGGGCCGGGTCATGCTACAATTCTACGGATTTCATGTCAGCCACGAATCGTCACGATACCATAGTAATACCTTTCATTTTTCATTTGTCAAACTCTAAGTATGTAATATAGCCAGTTCATCCATCTAGCGCCCAACGAGCACGTATGATACAGCAAAGGAACCGAATCCTGAGCAATATGTTGTATATCTTTTCTCACTTCTGACCACCTTCACTCCTTGTCTTACCTCTCTCTATTCTTCATACCAGCATGCAGAAGTTCCTTTTAAAACCGGAAGATATTCTCATTGCAAAAATATATAAGAATATGACATATATACACGCTCATCAGATTCCCGATATGCGACTGACAGCCACAAAGACCAAAAACCAAATCCGAAATCGACAAGCCCAAAAAAAAAAGCAAAGTCATCAGCGACTGCGCGGTAACATGCTTACCCTAAGGCAAGCACAGAACCAACCCAGCCATTCTCATCGAATCATGACAAAAGATGGTAACCCAAGATCCCATTCAATTCCACCCTAGGTCCAAACAATTTCAATCCTGAACCCCTTTTTACAAAGGTATATGCTTTTCTATGTTGCAAAATGGAATTCCAAACCCAGACCCCTCAAACCCGACGACGACGCATACCAACCTGCAAAGCAAGCGGCTTGCGCAGGAATCCCTCACGAGTCTCCATAGGTCCGTCCTGGTGCATCTCGAACTCGAAGAGACGGAACACAGTAGCACAAATAACAAGCAGTTCCATCTCGGCGACGTTGCGACCGACACAGGCGCGGGGACCGTGGCTGAAGGGGATGAAGGCGGCCTTTTGGCGGGCGGTCAGACGTTCGGGACTCCAGCGCTCGGGGACGAACTTTTCAGCGTCGGCACCCCAGATCTCCTTTGAGCGGTGGATCGTGTAGCTGGGGACGGAGAGAACGTCGCCGGCTTTGAAGGTGTGGCCGCTGATTACGACGGGAGGAGAACCGGCCGGGATCTCGCGGGGAAGACCCATTGAGGAGGTGCTGTGGATGCGCATTGTTTCCCAGATTACCCATTGGAGGCTATGGAGTTGTTAGTTTGGGCGTATTTTTTGCGTGGGGTGGTGAGATAGGACTTACTAGGGGATTTCCTTGACCATAGCGTGTGAGGGAACTTCGATGTCCTTGGGAAGGGCGTCATCCAGAGTCTTGTGCAGCTTGGGGAGAACGTGCGGGGTGGTCATGCACCAATAGAGGATAGCACAGGTAGTGTTGGAGGTGGTGTCGGAGCCGGCGATCAGTTGGGTGAGGGCCTCGGCGGTCAATTCGGCGCGTTCAAGTTGGTTACCGTTTCCGTCCTTGCCTTCCATGAGACGGGCGAGAAGATCCACACGGGTGTTGTTGGCCATAACTTCCGGCTTGAGACGCTCGCTGACACGGGCGATGGCGATACCAGCAAGGTTCTCAACGGCTTCCAAGCCTTCGGAGAAGAAGCGGTCCGGAATGTACTTGGCGAAGGGTTTGAGAGATGGCATGCAGCCCAGGGTGGCAGAGACCTCGCCACGACGGTTCAGAACTTCGACGGCGGCGACATACTTGGGAGGGTCCTTGGGGTCCAGACGCATCTCGGCAATATCCTGGCCCTTCTCCAGCATGCCGAAGGGAGCACCGAAAGCCAAGTCACCGATGATATCGAAGGCGAGGTAGTTGAACCAGTTGAGGGCATCCAGGCTGACATAGCCGGTCTTGGGGTTACCCTGGAGATCGGAGAGACGGTTCCATTGCTTGACGAACTCCTCAATGTTGCCGTGGATATACTGCTCGAATTGGCCAATGGACTTGGCACTGAAAGTGTGGGAGACGGTCTTGCGCTTGCGGGAGTGCTCGGCACGGTCACGGGTGTTGAACAAGCCACGGCGGATAGAAACAAAGGCATCGTAGAAGTCCCTAGGATATTGTCAGTTTCGGTGTAGTTTTTCTGGGCTGCAGGAGTGACGTACGCTTTCAAGAAACCATTGCCGTGTCCGTAGACGCTCTGGATAGCCTCATCGTCGGCAATAGAGACCTGGGTAGGTGAAATGCGAACAAGCTTTCCATATTTCTTGTGGGCCTCGTCGATCGTGCGGTACTTTTGACCCCCACGCGCCTGCAGCAGTAGCCAAACATTGGTGAAGGCGGAGTACCCGGCCGAGGGAATGTCGCGCAGGTGGGATTTCTGCACGTACGGCACCAGGTAATAAGCCACGGCCAGGCCGAGAAGAATCAACGGAACGTTCTCGAGTGTCACAAACATGGTGAAGTGTTGTATAGGAGTGTTGGACAAAACAACCCGGGGAAAAAGGTACCAGCCCGATGCAGCAAGGAGAATGCCAATCAATAAATATAGAATGTACGGTTAAATGAGAGGAATCAGTTCAGATCCATGACCAAATGCGAGAATGCAAATTATTTATGAAAAGATCGATGCGTGGTCATCAAATCGTCCCCGAGGGTAATGCAAGGCAACGGGAAGCAATTTCGGTAGTGTGGAGTTCAGACATTGGCGGCGAAGATCCGTGGAGAGTGCCGTCTCAAGTCTCCGAACGTCCGGCACACCGGTTTCGGTTATTGGGGAGGGGTTTAGGCAAATCACCGGTCGCATATTGGTGATGGTTTGCCTCCATTCTCTCGTAAAATCATTGGTTCTTGATTTGTTGGAGAAGAGTGTGGGGGAGGGAAAACGGCACGAGGCGGTGTTGACGCCTGGTCTATAAGGCCAAAACATGCGTCATCATTAGCTAACCAGCAGCCTTTGAAATCAGGCAGAACATCCATATATTACATAATATTCATAATCCGACTCGTATAAATTGCATAACCCGATGAGTCATATCTGTACATACTACCTACCTAGTTAGGTATTTATGCGATGATACCCCGTGTGCGAAGGTGTATAGTGGCCTCTATTCAGTTTCAATGAAAATATGCATTGCCTTATTTAACTCCAGAAAATTAAGATACCTGAAATACCAATACAGAGCCCATATATCAAAACTGGGTCAAACTTTTCATACAGGCAGTCTGGCCCAATGGCAAGGCGCTTCACCTGCTTTATCTCCTCTTTCACCGGTGCCCTTAATTGACTTATCATGGCGAACAGTACGCTCTGAAGGCGTACCCTCATCAGCTAGTAGATAAATGATGTCATTCGTACTGAAGTTTGTATGGTACGAATAGCTTCAATTTGATGATTTGACGAAAACGATGATTTGTGGCTTTTGAATGCTCTTTTGGATGCTCTTTTTGGGTATATACATATTCTGCGAGACTTTTCTATATGTAACCTTTTAATTTTCTGCCTGGCAAAAGCCCAGTTGGCCCGATGATATCTAAAACCTGCCGTAAGGGATATACTCAATTTGATGATTTGTGTGATGGGAATAGTTTCATAATTGAAACTGAACAGAGGCCGCTACACACCTTCGCACCCGTCGACAGAACCACATCCACTCTTCAAGCCCAAGTGAAATCTTAGCAATTCTGCAGTCTTAGGCTTAAATGAAAGATATTGATTTGATGCGGAAGCTGAGAGCCTATCTTCATAAATGGGAAAGCACTGGGGCATATAAGCAAAAGGCGAGTAGGATGTAAATGGCTGAATATTGAATCTCAGCACCTTCCAAGGTTAAGGCTTTAAGGCTCAGATGTAGTCATCAACGACTGATATTTTGCTCCTCTCTCTCTCTCTCTACTTTCTCTTTCCTCGCTTCTCTTTCTCTCTCTCTCTCTCCCTCGAACACCATCAATATCCTTTCTCTCAACCTTTCATCATGACACCCCCAGTTCCTCCTAGTAACGAGAGTTATCAGTGTCAACAGAGTGGCGCCAATGGACGCGACACTAGAGACGTAAGTCTATACAGTGGCGGTCTGTTGTATCCGTTTCACCTGGTTTACGAGGTTCCTACCTACTCTTTATGACTGATTTATGTTATCGTGTATCTTGGCCTTAAAGCTACCCATGTCTATTACCATACACAACGCCATCTTACCTATACATTATCTCTATGAGATGAAACCAATGACTAACATGATATATGGATCTCTATAGGAAGCGCCAGCGAATTGCGATATCTGCACAAGTAGCAATCATACTACTTCGAAATGCCTCAGAAATGGCCCAATGACTTTCTGGGTAGGATAAAAGTCCTTACCAGAACCCAACGCCCCTGATCCTTTGTTGGTGAGGATGCCGACCGCCCCTTGTGAACTGCCTTCATTCGACGGCCTACCAACAGTCCAGGTCATGTTTCGCCGCTCATTCCAGCCCCGTAATGTGCCCCCTGAATATTATCAGCACCCATGTTTCCGCCTCCCCTGCTTCCGGTGTGTGTACGGAATGGCCTATGCCGGTGCCGACATCAGTAGTTGTGACTTCCTCCGATGAGCACTAAACACAATTGGTAAGATTTATTACTCGTGATCTAGTAGAAGGGCGCTAATATGGAGCAAGTGTTGATAGTGGTGAGAGCGAGGACTTCAAGGAAGTGAATGATTCGACCAAGAACCTTACCACTTGGATCTTCACTTTTCTTTAAGGAAACATCATTATCGTCAACACCTGCTGTGAGATTAGTACCCTGGAGTAGGCAATGAAGTTTGGTTTGAGGTTGAGTGGAAACTGACATCCTATTATCAACCAGGTCCCCAGCCAACCTCATCAAAGACCATACTCATTGACCTCTGCTCTGCTACATCTTCATTCTCTATTCACCTGGGCGACAATAACACTCACAATCATGGTAAGCTGTTTCAGTTTATCCGTTATGCCATGCTTATAGTATTGTGGGCTTTTGCTTGTGATCCTCGATTGTGGATGGGCACGCCTTAACCATCAAAGGGCAGCCCATATGCATCGGGAGAAACTGCCATACAGACTTAATACAGACATTCAGTCATGGTTGATCTCGCGACTGACCTCATCTGTGTACGTCTATAGGAAGCAAAACGTCCATGTCAAGCTTGCGGGTGATCCGACCACCTGCTAAGGGACTGTCCATTCGCGACTTCTACGGCCCAGGCCAGCAAAAGGCCTCCCTGGCCGGAGTAGGTTTATCTCGTTGAAAGTCGCCCCCACTCCATATTAGCGAGAACCACACCAAATCATCAGCCTTGCATCCAATTTACTTCGTCGGGCCTTTAGGACCATGGGGTAATTTCGTACGCGACGTCTAGAACTTTGACGCGAGTCAAGTGTGGTCGAGGGTTGTGATTGACCACGAGTTAGTCTCGCGGGACCTCCACCGTGAGAAGGTGTTCGGCGACGAGCATGGCCTCCAAGGCCGTTTCCAGCAATCAGGGGGGCAGATTGTTGTTCCATGGGTGCAAGGGCACGACTTGTGGGACTGTTATAGCGATGATAGTCGTATGCGGAAGGTCCTAGCCCAGCCCATCCAGTATATGGTGGAACTGGATGTAAAGTATGGATGGATCTCGACCTATGAATACTCAATCTTCCTGCGTCAGACGTACACGAACAATGTATGGGGAATAGAGTATTCCCCCGTAATCGACTCTACGACAAGATATACTCCGACGAATGGTGGTGGAGCCCTTCTGCAAAGCAGTGTTACTTTTTTCTGTAGCGCAGCCCATCCAGTATATGCTGGAACTCGACGTGATGTATGCTCTTCGTATATACTGATCACTATTGAATAGTACTAATTACTATTGAATAGTCCGGGATCCTGAAACGCCTACCACTAGGACGCCGGGAACTCACATGCCCAGGTGTGCCGAATGGCTGACACGAAACGGCAGCGAGGACACCCACTTCGATCCCGTGAATTCGAGAAACCGAAATCGTCACCACTTGCTATGTACTCTGAGACGGCGGGCTCCAGCGAGAATGCCGTTGAGAATACTCCGGTCACGGAGTCGATGCCCTGATTCAGTTTTAAACATTTGATCAATTTTACAACCCCCAAGTCACCGTCCACATGCACGTCTCTGTAATTATATTAGATTAGCTGGACTGGCTTCCGGCGTCATCGTATGTCGTCAAATTTGACATTTTCCGGATTCAATCCTTCAACTTCACATTCTTCACTCTGAATCCAATTCTCTGTCGTCAAATCTGACATTTTCGCCATGTCGTCTTCTTCAGTTGCAGCGACTTCATTGGGTGGAAGACATGTGGGTTATGCAGCCGTTCATATTCCTTCGTTGCTCTGACCGGCCGGATCCCGCCCAACGCCCTTTTACCATATCGGGCTGCTTAGCCTTCTGAAGTGAGCGCTCATTCAATGGGCTTTTGCTCAACATCATCTACCTCCTCTCCGTTCGATGACCCCGTCATTGTTGATAACATGGGGTTTCTACAGTCCGCACTCCGCGCTGGAGGCCCCTACTTATACTCACTACCAGCTCGTACGATTACAACTGGCCCTCATTATGATACCGACAATGTGCCACAGATCGAAGGATATGCAACACAAGTCTTGCGGGATCTTCATCTGCAGTATCATGGTATTCGGCTTGTGGGAAGAAACCCTAAGATTGACCCTGAGCCCGAAACAGTTACAACTGTGCTTGTCCGAATGCCAAACCGACCACAGCCAGAATTGTGGTACCGAGCTGCAAAAGAGATCAACAAGCTGCTACTGAGCCACCATCATGATGGACTCTCGGTTGAGATCATTGAAACAGACTTGTTCAATGTAATCTATTGTTCGCCAGTTGAGTCAAGAGTTAATGTTACCGTAGTCCGATGAGTCCATTCGTGGGGCAATAAGACTAATTCATTAGTCTCACTTCGAGTATCCGGAAACGTAAATCCAAGAAGTGGCAGAGGAAATCAAGTACATAGGTAGTATAGGTAGTATGTGCATGGTTATGAATTGTTCAAAATATAGATGTATAATAAATGTACACGAATCAAAAATCAGGCCACCTTACTTCCTCCACCGTTTACTGGTGATGACGGGCATGATCATGATGATGACTCTTGCTCAATAGGCCTTGAGCCCCCAAAAAGTCATTAATCTGCTTATAAGCCGCGGTGGCATTGTAGTGCAGATTGATAGCATGGCCAGTGTTGGGGTGGACATAGGCAGAGAAAGCACTGGTCTTTGGGAAGATCACCTTAACCGCAGCAGGAATAGGAGTCGATTTCCCACCCATGTGCAAACAGTCGCCTCCACAAAATGGTACGTCGTTCGCGCCATCAATGACATAGACAGGTCCGGTGAAGTTGCTCTGCGCCGGGAGACCGGTGATAGTCAGGAGTTCACCAATAGTCATCGGTTGCTTGTTCTCTTCGGCAAATTCCAGAAGACCGGTGTCGAAATGCGGCGGATAGAAGAAGAGATATACATTGCTGCCCAGGTCCGCACTCTTCAAGTACCCAGCTGTGTAGTCGGAGTTCTTGCCGTTGAGTCGGGCTTGTTGGAAGTTGGCTCCGCTGAGGAACATCGGCATGTAGTCCGCGCTTGTCGTATACCCGGTGAGCACGAGCGCATCGGAGAGATCTGGGTACATCGCGGACAGAGCAACTGTCTGGGCAGACCCAAATGAATGTCCGACGTGGATGACCTTGGCGGGAGTCTTGATATTAGCCAACTTGCCGCTGCGCACCATGCGGGTCAACTGGGCAAGAGCTTCGATCTCTAGGAATGCCTGGATCTCGTTCTTGGCGTCGCCATGTGAGGATTTGCCCAGGCCCAGTCGGTCGTAGGAAAGTGTGTGATATCCCCGAGACAAGACGTAATCCACGTAGGAGTAGGTATAGTTGTTGTATGGTAGATCCCAGTATCTATATTCTTATGTTAGTCCGCTGAATAGAGAGATCAATCAAGTCTCACAACTCACGACTTGTCAAAGCCCATTCCATGTGTGAGGATCTGAAGGGTGTAGGCCGAGTTCCCTGCGTTCTTCGGCATACAGTATTGGGTCGAGATATTGTAGTGGCCCGACACAGTGGCATAGCCCGACAAGGCTGCTTCTGACAGATTTCTACCCTGTCTGGTGGCGGAAAGGACGAAAGAAGTAGCGTCAAAGTTCGTCTGGGGTGTGTTGATGTTGTCGAACACGCCGTTGCGAGCTGTGACAGGGATTTCAACTGTGACATTATAACAGGTCTTTGCAGCAGCAGCCCCAGCCGTTAAAGCCCAAAGTCCAATTGTTGAAGTACGCATGATGAATGAATTTTGTGTGTGATATTTCCGCACTCCGTTCGAACAAGCGTAAAAGGGGTTGTCTTCCCTTATATGTAATTTCTAATTTCCACCAGAAAGCTTCGCCCGCGGCAAAATAACCTACAATAGATCCCAAAATCCCGCAAGTCTATTTCGAAAATCTCGACCCCAAAATGATTTGTCAAGAGCCCTGCGATTGGAGTGGAACCCGACTAACGCATATATCGATAGTGCACGCCCATCAAAGGTTGTTCTCCGGTGCTCAGCCCTGGACCTGAAAGCGCCTTGGACGTTGGAGGATCTTGTTGACAATCGACATGGTCTAGCCCTAACGGCACCAATCATCATTTACATTTGATCAGATACCTCCGTCTGAAGAACAAAAACAGGTATAAGTTTTCAGTTGTTGCTGCATACTGTCGATCCGAATCTAAATAGGAACGAATTACCGTTCACGATCTCTGAGCCTGCCGATCCACCTGGTCCGAGAGCCCTAAAAATGAGAACACATTCAACACAAATAAACGGATCACTGCCGAGTTGGATCAACACAGGTTAGTTGTATATTGTAGATAATACCTCGGATGCAGCGGAACTAGGGCTGAGATTCAAAATTGGGACTGCAGGTATGAATATTCGGGGATATAGTACGGAGTACCTTGCAAAGCCACATGCTAATTTTGACCTTAGGGGCAATTGGAGTTCATGGGAAAAAAGTCCCCTGACAGGTGCATTAGCGAGAATATAGATCCAACTGTTGCGATATCTAAAATCCAAGGCAACGATCCACAATCCTTCGGTTTTCGTGTAGTGAGGTGGAGTACTCCACGGGGTCTTGAAACCACTAAAAACGCAAGAAAAGAGGATCAGAACGAGAGCGAGAAGAACACCAGCCGTGCGAATCCAAAAATTAAACAATCAATGCGCTATGGAATTGCAATGCGATAAATATGTATACTCGGTAGAATCATAATATCCATATATTGTACAGAGTATATGCAACCCGTTGATCACCACCGATCGCCAGTGACAGGAAACAACCCATTCTTCTTCTTTTCCGCATCCCACCGCTCCATCCAAACCTTCATCTGGTCTCGACTCTTCTGGCTCCCAACATTCACCGTCGGGATGACCCGCCCGATACGCAAAGCGCAACAGAACATGGTCAACTCGCGGAAGGAACTGTGTTCACTGTAGGGCACACCAAAGCAGGCACTTTCCCGTGTGCTGCCGCGCTGCGGGGTGAGGTCTCGGCTGGTGAATGGTGACTTCCAGTGTTCGCCGTGTAGCACAGTGGAGACTGGTGGATTTTGTACCAGTCGCCCGGCCGGTGGGCGATAGGTCCAGCCGGTCGGGCGAAAGCCGACGACTCGGGAGAAGTGCGGTTTGAGGCCATCGAGGTAGTCTGCCAGTGTGTCGGCGCGGATCTCGAAGAGGGTTTGCATATGTACTTGGGCTTCGTGGGGATTGCTAGTTAGCATCGCGGAGAGCTCGGGGTCTTCCAAGCAGGCACAAATTCGTTGTTTCGGTGGAGTCGCGAAGATTTTTGACCCAAGTGCTCGGGCGATCCCCATACATATCCGTTCTTTTCCAATACTGTAAGTACCAATCACTACCAGCAGTCGGCCTCCGGTATTCGAGGTTTTGTCTTGTACTTTGTTGCTCCCCGTGGCGGCGGAGATAAATTTGCCCATCAAACCACCTGTACCGTTCTTTCCTGCATCAGGTCCGACGCCAGCTTCTTCGTTCAGGCGCACACATAGCTCTGAACACGCTGTGATCACATCCTCCTGAGCGGGAAATCCATATTTTGGGCTCAGGTATGTGGTGTCGAGATAACATTTGTCGATATGTTGCTGTCTCGGCTTACCGGTGACCGGGTTGGTCACATTAGGGCGTAGAAGCGGATGTTGCACCTGAGCGGGAGACGCACGAAAGTCACCACAATGCAACATCCGTTGGTTATGGGCATTGGGACCATTCCCAGAACTCTTTTCGAAAAGAAAAAGTGAGCTACCGGGGCAATGATTTGCGTGTATCATGGTGACCCGCACCCCTCCCGTGTCCGGTACTTCAGTGGTAGATTCAAACTCGAGATCAACTACCCACTTGGGATCAACGCGAAGCTGCTGGCGGACAAGATTGGCAGTCGGTCGACTGCAGTAAATGGGCCCATGGCACCAGGACTTGCTGAGCCCTATATAGTGATCGCTGTGAAAATGACTGAGAAAGTAGGCGTTACACCCTTCGACGGCCCCGTATCGGAAGGCATCAACGCATATGGAAAACCCCGGAAGAATTTTGTAAAATGGACAAGTCCGTTGGTAGGCTTGCTTGCCGCGAGAAGACATCTCGTTTGCGGCTGCAGTAGCCCAAGCAGTATCTTCTGCATTTCCGGCCATCATCTTGGAGAATGCGGAGCCTCCGATGGGTTTGCTCTGTGAGTAAGGATCACCTTGCGCAGGCCGGGCAATAGCAGCACGCTCCGCGCACGTCAACCCTTTCTCGATGTTGGCTGGCTTGGGAGTCGGCTTCACTATGGGCTTAAGAGCGGGTGTGGCCGGGGTAGGATTGGATTTTCCATCGAGGCAGTCGTTGACATGCACTGCAATTGCCTATGCTGGGAATCAGCATTTCGATGGATGGAAAGGCAGTAATGGGCACTTACCGTTTCATTAAGATCCTTCAGCACCATTTGGCAGACAGGACAGGTGCTCACTTCCCCCTCAATGTCTTCTACACCTGAACAGTCGTTTAAATCCTTGTCATGATCTACCTCAAGGTCGATCTGATGCTCTTGTTCCTCGCCTTCCCAAGGCCGATTTCGAAACTCTTCCCCTATAAGCTCGTCTTCATCTTCTATATCGTCAAAATTCGCGTATTCATCATTATCGGCATTATTCGTGGCGGCTCTTACCAGTGGCGGAGGTGTAGATTCGGAAGTGCGTTCTGTAGCCACTATTTTATCCATATGCAATGTCTCGTTCGTCATATCGCTCGTGGCGGGTGTGATTTCATGAAGCTCCCGATATGCTTCCATATCATCCTCGCTGTCGGACTCATCAATAAATGGTCCGCTCCTTTTCTGGGTCTTTGCAGGTGCCAGATTGGGTGCTTTTTCAGTCTTCGATTCGGTGTCTGCTTGTTGTGTTTCGTTGGCCGGACTGCCCGGTGAGTCGACCTTCCGGCGCTTGACCGCTGTATCGCTCTCGTTGTATCGTTTGGCATCCGGTTTCAAGAACTCATCATCGTCGCCCCAAAAATCAGGCGTCAGCGATCGCGCTCTTTCGCTCGTCACCGTCGCTCGTTCAATCTTTGCGAGACCCTTTCTATCTTCCAAGAAAAGTCCACCGGCAGCATCATTTCTTGAACTGTTGCCCCGTTGGAAAGCCTGGGTCCCCCGGCCGCTGCTCGGTGAACGTGAGGTCGCCGTTGCAAATTGGGTGATTCGAGCCTGGCGAGAAGTGGCACCCGGTGGGGTGTCGGTCTTCTGAAAGAAACTCAGGATGCTCGAATTGCGCTTTATTGAGGATTGTCTGGTCCCGGACGATCCCTTGGAAGGCGTAACCCCCTTCTTCGCGTAGGATCCGGCCATTGTGGCTCGGTCACAGAGGGGTGGAAGTCCGTTGCACCGAGTGCGAGAATCGGGTCGTGACGAGGGTATAAGAGAGTTCGCAGCTGTTCCAAGGTAGTTTTAGGTCAGATGAAACGCAAAGAGTCTGATTAGATGTACAATATGTCCATAATATGTGCACGGTCGCCAGTGAAAATGTCCAGGATTAGTTGGGTCGAGAGGCGCGAAGAAACAGGATCGCGACACGCGGTCACGTGGTCGGTATTACTCGGCTCCAGCTGGGGCTACATTTGATCTTGGTACATTTAGAGCATTGTGATATAGTCAAATGACCAAAAAAAAAAGTTGCTGTTCATTATTGCAAAAAAAAATGTCTAACGAGGTATCATGAACAACGCAGTCCAGGTGCCAGCGTGAGCTAGAGGCGGGTAATCTCTGATGAAATTGCTTTTGCGGCGTATCAGCAGGATTCATGAGTGGCGATCCAAGGTCCATTTGGTATATTGGGTGCACTCGACTGGTATGGGAGTTTGGAACATCCTTCGTCGCATGAACCCGTCTCCCCGGCCATCAATTGGGTCATCTCAATATTGGGAAACCACCTGAAACCCCAGACTTTTGGCCATATAGTTATTTTCTTTGCTGGAGACCACCTGGTGGGAACAACGGTATTGAAGAGCGCGATGCGTGATTTGTCGTAAAATTGAGGCCATGATCGCTTAGCGAGCTTTGCCAGCCTGGTTGGCAGCCTCTGTATGAGTCTATTAGTATTGATTCGAATGGCAATTCCGGTCGCAATCTTCGTAGATGCTTTAAGAGAGGCGAGAACATAGACTGAGATCAAGGACTCAGCTCGGGGAATGAAGCGCAACTCACCTCGCCGTGTGGCATCCTCCAACAGCCCCACGTCAACCTCCGACCGAGGCAACATCACATAACGCACCACACTGCCTCGGATGAACATGTTCTTTACCGAAGACAGGTGAGGGTACTTGACCAGATCCAATACTTCGATATCGTCGAGCTTGATGTTTAGGTACTGGTCGACGGATTTCAGGATTCCACGAATGCGGATGTCATTCTTGAGCTCAATGGTGACCGTCTGGTTGGTCAGAGTCTTGAAGAAGCTGTAATGAAGCATCTATTAGTATTCACCTTCGCGGAATGAGTGTGCGCTTTGCGCCATAGCATACCTGAAGAAAAGCATGGTTGCGGTGGATAAGAAAGCTTGGAGGGGTGCTTGGGTGAGAAGACGTGCGCTGGACCAGAGCGGTGGTTTTTATTCTGCAAATGCCTGACGATACTGCAGGTTGGATATGAAGGGTTTGAATTAATGGAACAAGATTTAGAGACAGGAATGTCGACAGCGCTTGAGAGTTGGTAAGGCAAGGTGCAAAAGAGAAGCCGTCGGAGGTGGTCACGTGCACGTCCCCATATAAGCAGCCGATGACTTCCAAGAACTCAACGCTTGGCCATATTTGCTCGAGTGTGGATGACCATAGGTCAGAAACTGTTGGAGGCTTGTTCTAGATCAACTAGCACACATCTTTATGGAATAAATGGCTTCATCTTCTGATCATTTCCTATTTCTCACACAGACTATAAACAGCCTTCAAACATGCTTTAGCCCATTTTCCCGTTGAACAAGCCTCAAGCCCTATCACGCCCATCTAGTCCTACAATGAACTTGAATGTTCACACTTCGGCAACTATGTTCCCTGATTGGATGTTTTGCGTAAAGCAGGTTGGCTGACCGTGTCTGAACGCACGAATAGCACCACGAATAGCACCACGGGTGCATCTCTGGAGTGCCTATCGCTTTATATCGACAATCGGAAAAAAAAGTCTCGCATGACACTAAACCTAACGAGATTTGCAACAAGATTCAGGCACAGAGCAGCGATATTTGGCAACATCCAAAACAGCAGCACAACTGTGAAAAATCGGAGTTCCACGTCGAAGGGCCTTCCATTAATCTGCATGATTTCCCCATGTATATAACTATCGTTCAATCAAATCCCTCTGGCAACCACGATGTTTATACATCCTGGAGGGTCGATGAAGGAACCAAATGGAAAGCAATCGACCCTATCTTGCCCGACGACACTGGTTCCATGAAGGCGTTATTCAGACACTGCGATAAAGCTGATTTTGACAAGCATCGCAAGATGGATATCAACATCTCGCTTGGTGACCACGCATTTGGCATCAACTTGACCCTAGACACCGGGAGCTTCCGGGTGTATCAGAGTGAACCAAATGCGATCGATTACAAGAAATACAAAAAGGGCATGGCGGGTATCTGGACCTCGGCGCCCAATGTCAAGATCTCGGGCATCAGCATAGGGTTCTTGTGCACTACCAAAATCCATACCCCAGATGCGCGCGTCATCTATTTCAACGAGGAAATCGGTCTCAGGGCCCCTAAGGATGTTATCTTGGTTGGTGATGGGTTGTAATACCGAGGTTTGCGATACTTGGAATGGTTTTGTTGGAGCCACACTATGTTTACCATGACTCGTCAGTTGAACTAATTCCATTGCCGTGTCCATCAAGATATACGGAGATGAATCAATTTCAGTTACTTTAGATATATATTTTATCCAGTCTCTTTCAGTCGTCCTTTGAGCTTGCGACCACCTACTTGGGTATAAAATATCCCAATGCATATTGTGCCGTTGGTCTGAAACGTAATTGTCTACATACACAATATATGTAAAGTCACTCCTAATCTCGGAGGGTGGCCTAAACCCATCCATCCTGCATTAGCTACATGTGCATGATTCTGATAACTAGAGTGTCAGATATATATTGCTGAGACCGGCATAACTCTAGACTAGTTGTGCGTGGAGTCTTTTGCTTCACAAAAAGGTACTTTTTATCCAAATTATAATTTAATAGAGACATTTATAGAGTTATTGCCATCTGCACACATCATGATGTTGGGTTCCCATGGCGTTGAGTGATGACTTCTCAACTCCTACAGTAGCGCCAATTTCTGAAAGGTATAACCTGGTAAGAGGGGAAAGTGTATGACAATGGTTCAAACCAACATGAGCAAGATTGTATGATTTGTATGTGTTGAACTGGACTCCGGGACTCTACGCGCCTTTAGGGTCACATCGGTGTAAGCAAGGAGTGTAGATTTCAGTAGTACATGGTCACCGATACTAAGAAGAGAGGGGAAAGTGTGACAATGAGGTCAATTAGCACATAATTTCTATTATTATTCCTTGCTAAGAGACTTTGTACTTCTCTAGCGTGCAGTAGTATAGAGTGTACTCCATACAACATATGTACTGGGTTGGACTTGGCAACCATTTCCCCTCTTTGCCCTCAATTTTTCCCCTTCACTGCCCGATGATCGCCACTTCATCTTACCCTTTTCTATAATACGACACTAATTATGTTGACTTCCTGCCTGTTTATGTGCCGGAAAAGTGCATAATTGCCGTTCCATCCACCTCCAAAGGTCACTAATTTGGCTAAAGATAGTAGCCCGGCGCCTACACTCGACCAATCATCAGCCTCTTCACACTGCATCTCACTCTCATCCCACCCCCCAGGCGGTTCATCACACTATCTATGAACCTCATTCGTCCATTTTCCCATTTTTGGTCCTCGTTTACTCGATTCTTGCTCAAAAAATGGTCTTGGCTCGGTGCTCACGGGTGAACCCCCTGTCCAGCGCGACGCGCCCATTGCCTCACGGCCAATGATATCAATGTCCGCTACCCTCCAGACCAGGGTTATTGGATGGATTGTGCCCAATGCTGCAGTAGTCTCTGTAACGGAGTGACTCTTTCTGAAGAGGGATCGGCTGGTCACTGCACGTACCCCGTGGCTGGTGGAAAGCACCCAATTGACTATAAACCCTTCCCAACTGCCACAACTTCTGTGAAGGCTAGCGTTCTTCGTTTCGTTGACTTCATTCTCTTATGCTCGGTGCCTATAGCTCTGGTAGCTTTGCATCTTGTTTTTATTTCTTATTGTTATCTTGTTATCTTGCTTTCTATCGTTCACTTCACAGACCCGTTGATCGGTGTCGCCATTTCCTACGAGTCGAGATACCCATAGATATTTTCGTGAGCGAGTCACGCAAAACCAACATCCAACAGTTCGAACAGTTCTTCAAGATGACCGACACACTCCGCATCTCGACTGTACGATTTCCGCCCCTTCGGCAGGCCCGGGGGACGGTGCTTAATACTATAATGGAGGATACGCGCGAATCTCATTTCGCTCAAACAAGTCCCAAGGCCTCAGCTCCTTCCAGACCTACACCGGCAGCTATCAGTCCCAAGTTGAAGTTGCAGACCAGCGGGTTCGCGGTACCAACACACGCCCGGCTCGCCCGCCTAATGTCGCCCCTCTCAGCCGGGACTACCTCATCATGCTCAGATACAGAATGGCAGTCTCAAATGCAAGACTTCCGAGGATACGACGACTTGTATGATGCCACAGATGATGATAGTGACGACAATGGGACTGAAATTAGCGATTCATGCTTTTCCCCCGATACGCGGCCATCGAGCTTAATTACACCAATCACCCGAAACTCGGTGACCTCAACTGGCAGTCGGAAGCGCCCTCTAAGCTCTCTGACACTTGAGATTCCCGCTTCTACATTCTGGCCGTCAATTAACGGGTCCCTCAAGGGATCTCCAGTGCCGCCGACACCTCCATCGAAGATCCCAGTCTCGCCAGCAGCGCTGTCGATGCTCAGTCGTTCTGTACCTGCATCATATGCCCCGCCTTCGCTGGATGGTAGTATGACTTCGGACCAAGAATCAATCAACAGTGCACTGGCTACACCAGACTCCCAATCTCTGCCAGACACCAACTGGGATGCACATGATATACATGTTCGCCGAGATCTGGATGGAAGTGAAAGCGACCTAGACAATGTGGATGCCAATTCAGATATTCAGACTGTACCCATTACTATTGAGAACCCACATGAGGACTGGCGTCATGTGCTGGGAAATTTCCCCCGGATTCCCACCGCTGCCCAGGCATATTCACCCCCGCTCTCGCCGTCGCCGTCGCCGTCCTTTCATCTGAATAATGAGCCAGTTCACGAATATGATGACTTATACGATGCTCCACAACCTATTGATCAACGTGACTTTCTGCCTAACTCAGCACTGGCAATGCTACACCACATTCACTTGGATGAGACACCCGACTCGTGGTCTGAGACCTCGGAGGATAAGGGTGAGATGTGGCAACTCCAGGCGCCTCCCACCCGCCCGAGGAGTGCCGACGGGGTCACGCCCGCATCTGAGCTGTCTGGATACAGTTTCAGTGACCTGAGTATTCCATCTCCTGGTGGCTTCTTTGCCTCTTTGGCACCCCGGGCGCGCCACACGTGGTCAATCCCCAACACCAATTACCAGCCGTCATCGGCGGCTGCAGAGGGGTTTTACAACCTCCCTTGGCGTCGGGATGAAGGAGAGATTGTGGAGCAGGTAGTGGAGTGGCCTGAGCGCCCTGTTGATGAAGATCCAGTCACAGCGGTTCGTGATGAAGAGGCCCCGCTTACTGCCGTTCGACTTCCCTGTGACACACCTACTCGTCGGTCTATCTACCAGGATAGCCCCATGAGTGCTGCGTTTGACGCAGTTCAGGTTCAGGAGATCCCCCGTTCTGGGAACGGATATGAATACGATGAGTGCTATGACCAGGAGTTGCAGGAGCGTGCAGTTGCAAGCCACGATCGGACCAATATCTGGCTGTCTGCCCAAGCATCTTACCTCTCTGCTCTTAGTGAGACAAATCCCGTGAATGACATTGAGCCTATCGAATCATTCGAGGAGTGTGATGAGGTCGAGGCTGAAGTCAAAGACACCACAGAAGATTCTTCCAAGAAGATGGTGCGATTCGCCGAAGGCGTTCCCGAGTCCCCCTGTCCTCAACCCCCGGTCCTTGCGAGCAAGGATTCAATTTACTGGCAAGGGTTCCAGTCTATTCGGGAACGGTCGACCAAGACCGACGGGTTCATGCACCGCAACATGCGCTACGATGCCGTGCAATCCATGCGCCTCGCCATGAACGACCTTCACATCAACTGCTTGCTGGGCAAGTACGAGCTTGTTCGCCCTGAGCGCCCTGCATACAGGGGTCCTTTCGCCAAGGCACCCCGCAACTCGGTGATTACCACCGAGCTGGCTGAGAAGGCCCAATTTGACAAGGTGGAGAAGGAACAGCTGGTTCTTGCCCAGCTGTCCCAGCCCATGTGGGCCATGGATGCTCTCCGGTCTCTCAACGGCGGCAATCTGCTCACAAGTCCTGCCCGGCGCATTCTTGCACGAGCCTCACCAAAGCCCAAGACCACGCAGGGACCACGCAAGCGCAGCTTCCGCATCCTGGACCTTGGTGGCCACTCCTCCTGCGACTGGGCGTGGCAAGCCGCGCATGAGTTCCCAAACGTCAAGGTCTACACTGTCACCTCCAAGAACCAGACGGTAAACAACGCCATCAAGGGCCCTCCCAACCACCGCCAAGTGACCGTGGCCAACCTCTGGGAGCTGCCCTTTGGCAACAACCAGTTCGACGTCATCTCCGCGCGCTCCTTGCATGCACTGCTGAAGATTGAATGTCCCGTAGGCAAGGATCGCGACGAGTATGACCTCGTTCTGAAGGAATGCATGCGATGCCTCAAGCCAGGCGGCTACCTCGAGTTCCAAGTTCTCGACGCCGAGATCTCGCAGGCCGGGCCGTACGCCAGCGCAGCGTCAGTGGAGTTTGCCTTCAATCTGCGTAACCGCGGGTACGACCCACTAGCATCCAAGAGCTTTGTCGGCCGTCTCCGCAACACTGGATTCGTCGACACGCAGCGCGCGTGGATGTTCCTCCCGATGGGCACCGAGCCCGTCGAGCAGGAGCCGATGCGCGAGACTCCTGCACCACGCGTGCAGAGCCATATTGAAGATTACGAGGCGGTGCAGGGGCCGATTGGTAGCACTGCGGATATTGCTAGTATGACTGGATTGATTGGAGGGTGGATGTGGGAGCAGTGGTTACTGAAATTGCGAGTAGAGATGGGTCGCGAGCGATCTATGTTGCTTGAGGGTCTTGGTGCATTGTTTGATGAGGGGAGGAAGAGTGGCGCGGGCTGGACCTGCCTCTCTGGATGGGCTATGAAGCCAAAGCGGAAGAGTTCTGTCTCTTTCGCTAAGGTTGGGTCTATCTAGAGACACTGGTCTATTATTTTTATATTTAGCCTTGGCCCTGGTGGCTCGCAATTAATGTAATCAATGGTTTATGTCTGAGATGTTTTACTTCACTAAATTCCAATATAAAGTAAAGGGTTCCTTCCTTCAACCACTCTATCCCAACCTCCTAGGAAGGCTCCTCTTCAAGGCTATAATGCAGTGAGAGGATGATTCGAAGTAGATCACCGCCAAACATAGAATAAGACTCGAGACGGGCCGTTTCCGGTAAAGCCTTGAAATAGCGGCGACTCTCCCGCATCTGAATTGGGAATGAAGACGTAGAATACAGGTCAAGTCAATGATGAGACAGTGATCATTTCAAGAGGCATGACCAAGTGCTTCTGGGGGTCTACCGATAGATGCAAAGTACTTCGGTCTATTTTGCGGATTTCTAATCCGTGTCGATAGCATTCGCAGATTGAATATGATGGCGAGTCATGTCGACCTACCCCACTATGTCTCCGGTCTACTCCAGCTGTTCTATATATCTTCAATCAAAATCGAATTTGAGAACTAGCCTTAAAGTAAAGAATTACATCGGCATAATAATCCAAGCCTATTGATAAGAATATTAGCGTAACAAATTTGGGCTATACAAAAGTGTCGATACTCCGGAGCAGTGTGCCCCGCTACCAGCACAGACAATGGCCCACTTTCTAAGCACGACATATCTCTTTGGGCATCGCTATCCTAACGGCTATTGGGATACCGGCAACTCGATTGGAATATTTGTACCCGATCTTCGAGTTAAGAAGGATGTGTTGTACGATCGGCGAACGGGAGATTAGAATGCGTTGTACAGTCAGACTGATCATCAAGCCACTAGTAAGACAATATATAACGTGGTACAACCAGCAGTCCCCCCAAGTCAAAATTCAAGACATATACATGCAAGACTGCACAGGAATAGCTAAGACCGGGATTCCAATCTTGGAATGTTGAAAGGTAAACCTATACGAAGAATACCTTCCTGATTGGCTGCAGCTCTGACTTCCGCAGCTTCGACGCAGATTCCAGGCGATGCCTATTTGATCTTAGATCGGATAATCCTAGTAAACCCCTGTCTATCAAGGTCAGCAGACTGACGACATTTTTTTTCCGGCATCACCTAAATAGGTTATCCAGGCCAATGCAAGGTCTTGAATATGCCGATCGTCACTGAGGAGATTGAACATCTTGGAGATACTAAGAAGTCAAGATCGGAGATCAAGAGACACGTGAGAGTCAGAACCCTTATCAGTTGCATCATGACATTTCAAAAGGAGAGGGTGTTGACTGTAAAGAAGAAAAGAAGAAAAGAAGAAAAGGATAAAAAAATAAAAACATAAGAGATCTGAGTACTTCGTACTCCGTACTCCATAGTCCAAGTATATTTCTGGATTTACGGTGAACCCGATATCCACTCTTCGCCACTGATGTAAACACCGGAGAGCTTCAGATAACCTATTTTTTTTTTTTTCTTTATAAACCCCCCTCCACCCCTCCAGGTTCTCTCCAATTACTCCCCCCACTCTCTTCCCCCTATACATCATGGCCCCTCCAGCTATCATCGCCCCCTCCATTCTCAGCGCGAACTTCGCCAATCTGGGCCATGACTGCTCCAAGAAGATGGAGCAAGGCGCCGACTGGCTACACGTCGACATTATGGACGGTCACTTCGTGCCAAACATGACCATCGGCTGCCCCGTCGTATCTCAAATCCGAGGCTGTGTCGACCGTCCCTCCGAACCCTGCGGTCGTGGCACTTTCGATTGCCACATGATGATTATGGAGGTGAGTTAATAGACTTTCTCCCCGAATTACCCGCGTCATTCCGAGACGTCATGAGAGCTCTCCCCAGCTGACCATTACTTCGCTGTGTTATAGCCGCATAAATGGGTCGGAGAGTTTAAGAAGGCCGGTTGCGATCTCTACTGCTTCCACTATGAGGCTGCTGTTTCCTCCGTCGCCGCAACCGATCCTACCGATAAAGAAACTACCGCTCGGACTAGCCCCAAGCAATTGATTCGTTATATCCACGAGGAGGGTATGCAGGCTGGTATCGCCATTAAGCCCGATACCCCCGTCGATGTGTTGTGGGATATTATTGAGAGCGAAGACCCCGCCGAACGACCAGACGTGAGTCATTCTCTTTTTTTTGTGGCCGGATTTTCCTTTCTTGTGCACCGGTTTGTTCCCAATTGCAATCGTACTAACTGCCTTTCACAGATGGTTCTGGTCATGACCGTGCACCCCGGTTTCGGAGGTCAGAAATTCATGGCCTCTGAGCTCCCCAAGGTCGCCGCCCTGCGCGAACGCTACCCCGATCTGAACATTGAAGTTGACGGTGGTCTCGGTCTCGGTACAATTGAACAGGCTGCTGATGCAGGCGCCAATGTGATCGTTGCGGGCTCAGCGGTCTTCGGCGCACAAGACCCCGCCGACGTCATCGCGAAGCTGCGCCAGGCTGTCCAGAAGCGTCGCGGCGCGGAGCTGTAGAGACGAAATGGGTACATAGCACAAAAGGGGTTTGGGGTGTTTTTATCTTTGGCCTCATTTTAAGAGGTGTTCGCTTGAATTTTTTAATTTCTTTTTTTTATATCATACATTCTTAATCACGAGTTATGAATGGCATTTACATGTGGAAGTCAACTGTCCACGCTTTCGAAGTTATTTACATTTTCATACTAAATGTACGAAAAAAATCGATTGTTAACCTTGTCAGGCATTCTTGATGTACAGATGTCATAATCATCGAATTCGTGAACAGCAACTTCCCCAAATCCTCGTCGCCTACTCCGCGGACTTGTTTGTGGGAGTCCCTGCCTTGGTATCATCCTTCACATCTTCCGTCTTCTTGGCCTCCTCCTTCTTAGGCTCCGGCTTGAGTGCTTGAGGCGCAACAGCCGTCGCAATCATTTCAGCGATAGCATTGCCCTTGGGTTCATTCGGTTCCATAAGCTCTTCCTTATTCTCCACGGCCACATCAACGATCGGACTCGGCGCCTCCTCAATCGGCTCGGACTTCGCCTTCTCTGCGGCCTCTTTGCGCAAAGCATCAAGGTTGCCCGTGGGCTCTGCAGAGATGGACTGTCTGATCTCATGCACTGCCTTGTCTTGATCCGCGTTCTCGAGCGTAGACACCCTGGACGAGCGATGGTGTCCAACCAATCCGAGCACCTCTGCATTATCCACGTGGAAGTTTGCCGACGATACGGCCGCTTGTTCGGGAACTAGGGTTGGGCGTTTCGTGGCCTTTGGTGAATCGGGAGCGGTGTCGGGCAATTCGGGGGCCACTGAGCCACGGTGCGCACGGCTGGCAACAGGTACCTCTGCAGCCTGTTCTTTCGGCTCTTTCTTATCATCTGTCTTGGCCTTCGCCTTGGTGGCAGCCTCTGAGCTAGCTTGGCGCAACGCCAGCACAGCTGTATCGTCCTTCTTGTCTTCGGGCTTGGTAACGGGAGGGTTTTGGATCTTGATCGTGGAGGGTTTCGGGGTGGTGGGTGTCGGCTGGGTTTTGGTCTCGGTCGCGGCTGGGGCAGGATAACTGGTGGCAGGCATTCCCCCTAGGTCTTGCACGCTGTTTACTACCATACGTAATTCGCCAAACTCGTTCCATTCTTCGACTTCTTCTAGATCCTACAAGTCGGTGGGGTTAGCACTGTGAATCCAGGTACAACAGAGCTGCGTTGGATTCTGGCATTCATGCAAGGGGAACTGTCACATACTCCCACAATATCGCCGTATTTCACCAGTCCTGGAAGCTTCTTGCCCTTGGAGCGTCGGCCCCAGAGCTTCCGGGCAGCTTCATCGGTGGCAACATCAATGGCGCGGAAGGGCAGTTTGTTTGCTTTGAGGATTGTCTCAATTCGGGAGGTCGCGGTGATGATGTGCGATGACCCCGCCGTTAGGGAAGTGTAGAGGTAGAGGGTTGAGTCTGGCATGGTGTGGTGTTGAAGATGGAATTAATGGGGGGTTAAGGATGAGAGAAAGGGTCTTTGGAGGAAGTTTCAATTCATTCAGGGGTTAGTCTTGTCTTGTTTGATTAAAACATCTATAGGAGAAAAATAAATTATTTCCCCCCTGGAGAATTTATTATGACGTGGCTTGGGTATCACGTGCAGTTGAATGCTTTATCTCACGGCAAGATTCTCCCCTTTTATATCGCATCATTATGTCCCATACCTGGTCGATGATGTATACTAATTCCTATCATTGCCATCTCCCCACAATACGAGCCGTTCCATGTGTCTAACGGCTATCTGCCCTGGAAAATGGGCCCCAGTTGTGGCAACTTGACGTCAGATCCAGAGTTGCACATAACCTGGAATATTCTGGTGAATTTCATCTTCAGTTTCAGTCTGAAACGTGTGCCTATTAATATAGGTACTATGTACTATATAGTGAACATATGGCCCGACATCCCCAAAGAATATACGCCACGGATATAGCTAAGCTATAACTGTCACATGTCCACTATCAAGCATCATTATCCGGACTAAGCTCTGAGTGCATGATAAGCATGTCTACTCACTATGTATAAGCACTTACGAAGCATTGGGTAATAAGTAGATCTTTGAACGGCACCTAGAAATAGTCCTTGGGCACTTGTAGTACTTCAGTCACTTTCACTATTGGCTATTATATATATGGTGGTTCACGAGGTCCTTATAGATCTAGTAATCCAATCCTGGGAGTGCTATTGATAGCGTTTTGGACTGAAACAATTACCGACATACATCGATGCTACTTCGAATCGTATAGCAAGAAGACCTTTATTCACTGCCCGAGAGTACCCAACAACCGGATGTACTTTGTGCACTTTGTGTCTTGTTAGTATAGTTAATGATATCACACGCACACACAAGATATATAGTATGCACCTATAATAGATTCTTGTCTCGGCTGGAAACAAACAGGCATCAGACCAAATCAACACCAGGTGTCCCTGTGTTATAGCAGGAATGTATTACCTTCTAGAGGAAGGTCCGAAGAGCCTCAAAGGACGCGCCCTAGACTGGAGGCGCAGTTACATACATAGCCAAGCAAACCAATCTACAAGCAGACAAGGAAAATTAACCTACTGACTCAAACATCCAGCCTACTTGGAAACTGGGCCATAGAACTTGCATGGCATATTGATCTGTGCTGACATGCGCTTTCCACGAGTCATGAAACACTGCAGCTCGACTGAATCGGCGTCTGGGATCTATTGCCATTGGAACCAGCTCACTTCTTCTATCGCTTGTCGGCAAATTGGCTAAGCTGTCCCATGTCACGCGATCAGCATAGGGAAGTAGGCTGCATTTGCATGCGTTTAAATACCGGGGAGGGCTGGCAGTTGCGAGGTATTGCAGAAGTATACGAACTGGCAAAACACCGACATGGAAGATATAGATTCTCAAACGGCTCTATCCCCAGCCCAATATGCCAATATGCCTGCGAGCTCGGGGAGTCAATACCATCAGCTGAGGTTTGGGCATGAGGAGCATACTGATACTCAATCAATATATGTTGTAGGTTTCCCGTTCCAGTGCCATGCATTGGAATGACTTCTGCCTGTGCACACACCCTAGGAATTTACAGCCTATCATCCAAGGTGGCTCAAAGGTGGCTTCATCTTGGAGGTTTGCAAGTCTCACATGTGACCTATCCTATTCAAGACAACCTCTAACTGCAGGTATCAGCTCAGAAGCTCTGAGCATTAATGCAGGGGCAGACTTATCAGCGTCTGGGCTATGTAACGCCTGCAGTCCTCGACGAGCTTTTGACATGGATGATGCGCTGGATCGACACAGGGACTCCGTATTCTGTTTCTCCATTTTCACCGTAAAATGATGAAATCTGTCAAAACCGGTCAGGGGACGAGGGTGTGAGTTAACGGTCAGAGCCAAATTTGTGTTGAATGTTGGGAGGACCCGGTGGGCGATAGATCACCAAACTGAGATTCGCCCATTCGACGGGAGACATTATCCCGCTTGTCTTGGGACGGAAAGGATGATACATCGTACATCGAAATTGTCAACTACAGTGAATGATCCTCCCGTTAGGTGTGAGTATGTCCAGCCCGGCGATCCCCACTGACTACCCCGTACTTTGTGTTCACCCTTATGGAATCTTATCCCGAAACAGAGATTGACGTGATGGGATCACCTCTACTTACAACGTGGTTGCGGTAGTCCGTACTTTGTCTCTTTTTTATGATGCCGAGATTACCGCTCAGTCCCCAGGAATCTAATGTCAGTAGTTGTCAACGCCCAGGATCATCATCATAATGGAGCCATAAACGTCCAACCATTATCCGATCAGGAGACTGATCCACCCAAGACCGTGGAGCCTCTGTACTAGTATCGCACCAGTAAACCCTCATTTCTCCCAAATAGTCTCCGTACAGCCCATCACGTGGAGTGGATGATCTATCACTAGTTAGTGTGTCGCAGACCCTCAGGGGTTGAAAGAGACCATTATTGGGCAATTTGAGTACTCCGCATGCCGAAAATAACTCCCGAGGACCTTGAACAAACAGAAGCAAACTGGTTTTATAGGCCATCCCTGAACAGCCACAAGCATAAAAGGTAAAAGGGGGGGGGGAACCGTGGGACTGCGGCGGGAGTGACCCACGGTAACACGTGAATTGAACCGTTCTTGTACGACTCACTCTATTTCCTCGGGGATTTCGATATTACTTCATTAATAAGTGTGCTATTATTGTTTGACATCTCTGGTTGGGCATTGGGCGCTGAACTGGGGAGCCAAACAGCGTCTGCAGGATGCCCCCGGCTGCCACACCAGACGACGTGGCAGTCTGTCGCCCGAGCGATCTTGGTCCGACCGTAGTAAATGGACCCCCTAGGGAGGGTCTCGGGGTATGGCTGTGCTAGACGGAAAAAAAAATGGGTTGATTTTGCGGTTTCTTTCGGGCTTCCGCTGTAGGCGCTTGCTCCTCCTCGAGGGAAAAGTGACTTGTTTATGTATTGTGCCATGTACCCCCAGGGTCGACATGTATCGGGTCACCTTTTCGTAAGCAAGGACACATTTGCTGGCTCGGGTCACTCTCGGGGTGATCCGGTTCGCTGCCTCACTTTAATTCTTTTTTTCTCGGCCGTCTGCAGTTTCTCACACAGCAGGATTCCGCTTTTAGGAGTAGTCGGCTCTGTCACCCGGGGTATGCCTTTGGGGGGGGGAGATGGCTTGCTGATGGCTGACCTCGACACGGATAAAGTTTCAGGCTATAGAATGGAGGAAATAGGAGAGAAAATAGGGAAAAGAGGAAATACATCAGTACCCAAACATCTTAGGGTCCAGACCGATGATCGACTTCCATGTTTCTTGGAATATTGTAGTTGTCTCTCTACTAAGTGCCAATTCTCGTATCTCATTGTGGGGGAGTGTGTCCTTCATCGTCGATCTGAACTTTTGTTCCTTTCTTTTATCTACTCGTCTGCCCAATCTGCATCTATTTCTTCTCCCAACTCGCGATACTATCTTCCCCGATCCTTTACTATACAAAGTACATTTATCTCAACGCAGATCTTCTCCATCTTGATTGCATTGATAAGATCTGCCATTCCACCTGCCATCAGCTTCGATTTAATTTTCATTTTTCTATTGCGCTCCAAATCTACGTACGTCTTTCTCACCGGTTCTCACAAACCATGCGCTAACTATTCACAGAAATTCAACCAACACCTCTCTCCATCCATTTGACTACTGATAGACAGTTACTTCCCCGGCCATTGTGACGAGGAACCAATCACCATGACTGTCAATTTGGATGACGAACTGTTCACCAGTGCCATCTCCGGATACTACGAAGCTTTTTTGGTTGAACACTCCCACCTCCCGGAATCTGAACGAAATCAGCTATGGATTGAAAGGCTAAGTCAGTTCATCCCGGCCTCCAATGACGGGGATTCCAACTGGCAGCACGCTGGAAGCCTGGGGAAACGGACTCGACGGGATGCGACACCACGGACGTTGCCATATTCTGATTCCGGTCTTCCTCAGGCAAAACGGAGAGCCACCGTACGTGTGACCTTGGTTACTTGCTCCAATCTTATCTGCTCCGCCCCTCCTGAGCTCTCGTCTCCTAATCCCAACCGCCATTCGTCCTTGGATTGACAATTGGCAGACCCCGGATCTATCACTCGACCCAATATACGATATCTCCCACGCCTCCTTCCCCGACATACCTCGGAGCGGCGCTGCCTTCTCGGGACAAGGCTCCTATCGACATACGGCCATGGTGCGCTCCCAGAGCCAGCAAATTCCGGTCTCCCACCAGCACCAGCTAGCGGGTCCCGTCATAGGTAAACGCCAATCCGTCGGCCCGGTACGGACCCATCATCGCCTCGACCATGTCGACGAATTCTCGCCATCCGAGTATGCGAAGTATTTGGACGCTTCTCCTAGCCAACCCTTTGACTCCGCCTTGACTTTGGGACTTGCAAATCATGGACAAGCCGGACCATCGTTCCCTCAATACCCTGACCGGACATCCCCCTGGATCGACCAGGCCCCAGCAGTTGCGCCGGAGATGTCCCGCAGCACGACTACCGACTCCCTGATCGGCGGAATCAACATGTTCCGCTTCGACTCAACTGGACCACCCAACTATCAAGAACCGACCAGCTCCGTCCCGCCAGAGTGGGTGCCAACATCCACCTCCGGCCTGCCGTATCAAGACCCCTTTCTTTCCCCCGTGTACCCTGACCTAGATCCCGCATCCTCTTCCCCATTCTCCCACCGTTCTCTCTTCTCCAACTCGTCATTCTCGGCATCCGCTCCCCCAACCACCTCCTTCCGCTACCCAATGCCCCATAATCGCCTCCCCATCGATTCCATTGACGGCAATAACTTGGCAACACAGCGCTCCCGCGCGGCGCGCCGTACTAAAGAGCAAATCGCCCAGGCTGCGCGGCCCATTGCTCCAAAAGTCGAGTCCGTCGAGAGCAGCATGTCCCAAATCGACCCCCACAGGATGCTCCGCATCTCCTCAGCAAACGGCACAACAAAGGAAGTCGCCGCTATCCCCAAGGCCTCAATACGCCGACCCCCGCGACCAAAGACATACTGTCGCATCTGCACAGACCATCCAGATGGTTTCCACGGCGAGCACGAGCTGCGCCGCCATATCGAGCGTGTACACGCTTCCGTCCGCACGGTCTGGGTCTGCAAGGATATCTCACCTGGCAAGTACTTCCTTGCGAACTGCAAAGCTTGTCGCAATGGGAAGCGCTACGGCGCCAATTATAATGCTGCTGCGCATCTGCGTCGCACGCATTTCAACCCCTGTGAGCGGGGCCGTGGCGGGCGTGGGAAAGATAGTGAAAAGCGCGGTGGGAAGGGGGGAGGTAACCAGCCTGGCATGGATGTGTTGAAACATTGGATGATTGCCGCTGAGGAAGTCACCGATGAGGCGGCTGGCGGTGGCTCAACTTCGAGGCTTCTGATTCGGAATCCTAGCCGTGTTTCGACTAGGGACCCTGGGTATCAGCTTGCTGTTGCTGCTTGTCGTCTGGTGGAGGGTCAGCCTCCCTATATTGTGCAGTCAGCTCTGCTGAAGGAGTCTGACCAATTCCCCGAGTTTCCTGATGCGCCGTTTGAGTTTGATTTTGAGCTGGACCTTGGAAATGACCTCGACATTGAGGACTCGATGAGTTCCCAGTTCTCGGGTTCGCAGTCATCCTGTCAGCCTGATATTGATTCGTATGTCAAGTGAGCGATCGTAGTCTGTTTCGTCTTTTGTCTGTTGTGTGTTCTTTTGCGACTGTTTGGCCAGAGCACCGTTTCATCGGGTTCGTGTACTGTACTTTAGGATGTGGTTAATGGTCGGTCTCCGGGTTAGTGGGGGATTGGATCTTTTTGACTTGGATATATTTTTCTTTGGCGATATATTATATTTGTGGACATGAGATAATATTGGAGACTAGTTGTGAACTAGGGTGTACTGACAGTGAGAAGCTCGAACTAATCTTTGATAATGGAACTTGAAGGTGTCACAAGGTTGCAATGAGAAGTATTTCAAGCTCGGTATTCCTTGTACATGGTAGCTGGTACAAGGACCCGAGTCTTCCATGGTATGAGGGCCCAAGTACCAGGTACTGCCCAGGCAGCAACAATCTCGGCGGTCAAGTGCCAAGAGGCCTGGGTAGTGGACCAATGCTGTGAGTGGCTGAACACCTCCGGTAGTGGGGTCCCGTGTGACCCGGTGGCTGCTCCCCAACCAATGGAATGCCACCCAAGGGATGTAATTCGTGGCTGACTGCGTTAGTCAACGATAGGGCTGGAAAACTGTGGCTGACAGAACTTTGGAGGTAATACTGTGGCCTAACCTTGGAAGTACACAGCGGGTACTAGGGGTTTCTTCATGGGATCCAGTTTAGGGTACTGCTGTGAGATGTAACTCTTCCTATGGTCTGTTAGTATGAAAATAAATGTATTGGCTTGTAAATGACTTATGAACGAAAAGAAAAGTAAAAAAAATTAAGCTAGGATCAATATTTACTAACGAATTGGGCCAATGTGGAGAAGAAGGGGAAAGGGGGAAAGATGAAAGGTACTTCGGAGGTACCTCAGCCCTGAGGTCTTGGCAGACAGAATCTCCTATCGGGCGCACCGGCAAAGTACCTCTCAGGTACCCCAACAATTTCCTCTGCAATAACAATCTCCAGGTGAGCTAACTTTTCTCTCCTTCTTTCTTTCACTCTTACACTCTTAACCTCCCATCTTCATCAACCTCAGCTTTCATCTTCTTTCCATCGCTTCACTCACTTATCCCGGTCGCTCATCACAGCCTCCCCCTTTCGACCAATCTCCGTCTTTGCCTTGTCCCAGGTACGTGGATTTAACCGCTGTGGCGGCCATCCCTCCTTTGTGACCATAGTCGCATCACATCAAGGCGCCACAACGCCCTATAGTTTTGGTTGTTATCAAGTTGCTAATTCGTTCTCCTTCGACTTCAGACGATCATCTCCCGTCGCCATGTCCTATCAGCAGCAGCCGCCTCCCCAAGGATATCCCCAGCCGGGGTAAGTCATATCGATCAGCACAATATTCGATTTTACCCGTCCTGCTCGCACCAATCATTAAATATGCGAAAGCTGAGATTGGTCAACTTCCGTGCGCTTTGCGACCGTGGAAGCTCTAGCCTGGTCTACAGCGAGCTTGTATCTTAGACGTTCAACATGATTCTGATCAATTTATAAATACAGATACGGCTACCCGCAAGAAGGCTATCCTCAGCAGGGGTACCCTCAGCAGGGATATCCTCCGCAGGGCTACCCTCCCCAGCAGCAGGTTAGTCTTGATATCAACCCACGCATTCTACGCGCCATACTTATCGATTTATAGATGGGCTACCCCCAGCAGCCACCTCCAGCACCAGCGCCAGAGCAGAAGAGCGACAAGGGATGTCTCATGGGTTGGTAAGTATCCATATTGTCATCGAAAGTTGGAAACAATGCTAATGTGAGCTCTTTCTTTTAGTCTGGCCGCGATGTGCTGTTGCTTCTTGTGCGAGGAGAGTTGTGAATGCTGCGTAGATTGCTGCGAAATGTGCTGCTAAGTTCTATGATCAATGACATCGACGATACCTTTCTTCTTGCTGGCGTTGGAATTTCTCGATACGCCCCACAGCGTTCTGGGACAGACTACTGCACTCTTTCAATTGCAATAATTTATTTTCGTCTCTGTTACATTGCGCTTTGCTTTTTCTGGACAGAATACTTCAGGCTCAATCAATTTAGCTCCAATATCCGATGATCCCATTCAAGTTTTGTTTGATTGACTTTTGAAATTCTGCGTCCATTGCTCGGACACATGTGCATATATGTATTGATTGAATGTATGAAAATATGGCTCGATCAAGGCACCCCATTATGACATTATCTAGAAATAATGTTACACCGCATCTCGGCGAGCTTTAACTCGAATCTCTATATTAATACCAAAACCGCAGACCTCAACTCCTTGATATTTTGCCACGCATTAAACTTGACAAACTACTACGTATGTAATCGTTTCACTCTGGACTTCTATTATTTCGAGACGCAAAACATCCATCCTGGGTTTATTTATGGAAAATTAATAATATGGAGGCGCATCGCTTGGTCTAAGCTAGCCAGTCTCGGGAGTGATTGGCAGAGAGCCAGTCTCCGTCCTGTCCCTAAGCGCCTTCTATGCATTGCTGTCTAGTCTAAGGAAAAATTGCCTGAAATATTAAACCACAGTAGCCCCCGGCAATATTGATATTCTTGAACCTGTTATTGTGCTGTCTCATCTGGTGTCTGATCATTTGTTAGCTCAGGGAACCTCAACATATATATTCACTGCGTTATGGCTACAGAGATTGGACCGAGTCCACTTGACACTAATGGATTATGCCTTTTATCCCTTGATGGTGGTGGTGTGAGAGGGCTGTCAAGTCTTCTGATATTAAAGGATGTTATGACACAACTCAATTCAGAGCGTGAGGATAACCAACGGCTCAAACCTTGTGATGTCTTCGACCTGATCGGAGGTACAAGTACGGGAGGGTGTGTATTAGTAAAAGATTTAGCAAAAGCTGGGCTGACATATGACACATATTTAGACTGATCGCTATAATGCTCGGACGGCTGGAAATGGGCGTCGAGCAGTGCATCCTTGCATACACCGAATTGATGGAATCGGTCTTCAGCGAGAAAATCAACAATGTACCTGTCGATTGGTCCGGGAATATTGTATCGCAGTACGACAGCAAGAAGCTCAAAAAGGCCATCGAAAACGTGATCCTTCGTGCTGGGTTGTTGCCAACCGACCTGATGAACGATGGGAAGCCTCGTCACTCTAAAACGTTTGTCTGCACAACCTCCAAGGATACATTTCAAGTCACACGACTTCGAAGCTATTCTGTGTCGAATGAGATTGCGCTACAAGCAACGATTTGTGAGGCAGCATTGGCAACATCCGCTGCGACCAGATTTTTTGATTCGGTTTCGATTGGCAATCACAAATTCGTGGACGGTGCATTCGGTGCCAACAACCCCATCGAGGAAGTAGAAGAAGAAGCTGCCGATATATGGTGCACCACGAGCCGGGACCTGAAACCATTAGTTAAATGTTTGGTGTCTGTTGGAACTGGCAATCCCGCACAAGTCCCCATGGATGACAATGTACTGAAATTTCTTTCAAAGACATTGGTCAGAATGGCAACTAAACCTGAGAGTACTGAGCGTCGCTTCATGGCTCGATGGAGCAATGAAGTAAAAGGAAAACGTTACTTTCGCTTCAACGTCGAGCAAGGACTGCAGCAAGTCCAAATGACCGAGTTTGAGAAGCAAAATGTGATCGAGTCTGCGACATACGCCTATCTGCATCATTCCTCGCAAAAGGTTCGAGTTCGTGACTGCATTATGAATCTCTCAGGAAAGGAAGGTAAGATTTGAGCCCGAGAAACTCCTACTTTGTTGTCATGAGATGCTGACAGCTTGCAGGGAAGACAAGCATTGATTTTGAAACAATTATACGTGTAAGTTATGAATATTAATTACTCAAGAGGCTCACCTCCTTGGCGTGTCGAATACTAACGCTCCGTTAGGAGCATGGAGCTCGAATCGACCGCCATCGAATTCTCCAAACCATCAATGCATCAGAGAATAACTTTGGCCACAGAAAGGCCGCAGGCTGGTTTGTTCCACTCGAGAGGAATCCTAGATATGTCGATCGTGAAGTCGTGGGCAAGGTAAAACGCAGATTATTTCTCAACAACCGAGCCGAAAGAATAGCTATTTTTGGCCTTGGGGGAATAGGCAAGACACAAATTGCCCTGGAGCTTGCTTATCAAACACGAGAAATATATCCGGATTGTGCCATTTTCTGGCTCCCTGCTGTTGATATGGAAAGTCTCCAACAGGCATACCAAACGGTGGCCGATCAGCTTGGAATCGGCCTCGATGATACGAAGGAGGACCTGAAGACCCGTGTCAAAGATCACCTGAGCAAACCAAGCAGCGGACGTTGGTTGCTGATTTTTGACAACGCTGACGAGATTGATATGTGGACTGAGAGCGAAGATTTCACATATGGAGGACTGAAAGGCTACCTTCCCACAAGTGACCAAGGCGCCATTCTCTTTACCACTCGAAGCAACAAAGTGGCCCAATACCTTGCCACAACAGACATTATAAAAATTCCAGAACTGGACGAGAACAAGGCTATTCATGTCTTGCGAAACTCGTTGGTTGACAAGGAAGTCCTCCACGACACTGAGAGCACTCTCAAGCTTCTCAGCCGGTTGACCTTTCTCCCTTTAGCCATTGTGCAAGCTGCGTCGTTTATCAACGAAAATGGAACCACCTTGGCAGGTTATGTTGAGCTTTTGGATGGACAAGAGCAGAGCGCCATCGATTTGTTGAGTGAGGATTTTGAAGACAAAGGCCGATACAAAAGCATTCGAAACCCTGTGGCAACTACATGGCTTACATCCTTTGAGCAAATTCGACGACAGAGTCCCCTTGCTGCCGACCATCTCTGTTTTATGGCCTGTATGCAAGAAAAGGATATATTGGTTTCGCTCCTTCCCCCACATCCGAATGTCGAACAGCAGAAAGCGATCGGTTTGCTCAGCTCCTATTCATTTGTACGCCTAAGGCATGAAGACTCTCGCCTCGACATGCATCGTTTAGTTCATCTGGCAACAAGAAATTGGCTACAGTCAATAGGTTCCCTCCGGCAATGGCAATCGTATGTGTTGCTTTGGTTAAATGCGCGCTTTCCCGATATTGATGTCATGTATCGGAGCCAATGGCGAGCTACAGTACCTCATGCCCTCCGGGTCCTCACTCTGACACAAAAAGAAGATCCCGCCCCCGAAAGAGTCTATTTGTTACTTAAGGTAGCCATGTGTCAAATGAATGATGCGAGGGGCAAAGAAGCCGAAGCCATTTATGGTGAAGCCGTCGAAATCTCGGAGACAATGCCTGATCTTGACAGTGGATGGACAATTTTGGCTCTTAGGGGACTGGTAGATATCTACATGGACCAAGGCAAGACAGAGAAAGCGCTCAGATTGCTGGGGGAGATAATAGAGACCCAAAAACGACTTCATGGTTCGGATAGCCTTGAAGTGAACCGAGTTCTTGCTCACTTATCGACTTGCTGCTTTATAGCCCGTGACTTCGAGAAGGCTCAAGCTCTTTACAAGGAGGTCATTCCATACCTTCTCAAGACACTTGGCCCCGCTCACTGGGAGACAATGGATTTGATATCTCGCTTGACCATGGCCTACCTCTACAATGGACAGCTCTCAGATGCGACCGAATTATCTGAGCAGTTGTTGCAACTCACCAAAAGGATATTCGGATCGGATCATCCTCGAACATCTAGGGTTATGACTAGGATGGGCATAATATACTTGGAGCGATGGCAACTGAAAAAAGCCGAAGCGTTGTTTACAGCAGCACTGGAGATTGATAAACGCATCTGTGGGCCGGAACATCCCAACACAATCGCAGTAATGGGGTGGCTAGCTACTACATGGAAACATCAGGGACGAACCAAGAGCGCAATAGCCTTGAAGACGGAGTGTGTCTCCTTGAGTGGTCGAGTCAATGGTTTAGATCATTCGTGGACCAAACTTGAATACTCACATTTGGAGGCATGGACTAATCCCAAGTAAGTTTTTCATTACTGCACTGGAATTGATGATGCATGCGCTGACATTATCGTACAAGAACATTCCACTCCTACCTGGTCAACAATCTCTGTTATGCTCAGCGTGGATATATAATTCTAGAACGGAGGACCCATTATCCAAAAGTCCAAGTATTGGGTCGCTGGGTTTCGCGACCGGCAAAAACCGACCCTTTGCTTCGCGAAATCCAGGAAGCAGTGAAAGGTCTGACCATACCCAGGTAGGTTACGAGTGGCGCAGTCACATTAGTTGATGGCCAGACAGCCGAAAAGGCTCCTTTGACAGGGTGATTTCAACACCATCCCAATCAGCTGTTTGAGGTCCCAAATTCTTTCAAGCTCAGGGGCTTTCTCCATACTACTTTGATATATTCCCACCTTGGTCCAAATTGAACCTCATCTTGTATATAGTTGAAGATAAAAATGTGAATATGAAGCGCGCTACATATTTAGTCATTGAAGTGCCCTTCGAGTAATCTGTGATAGGGCCCGCAAGGAGTTACGTGTGCGTCTAGAGACCCCGTGCTCTTGAGTTCTGCCTGCCGCATACCAAAACCATACTTATTACCCCCAAATATTGAGGGCAAACGAAATCCTTGCCCATTAGCAATAACACTAGAACCAATGGAGTAATCTCGACCCGTTTGCAGAGGAGTTCGCTATGACCGCGTCTCCACCCGCGAGCCTTCGGACAAAACGATAATAAGTGGTTAGCCCGTCGTCCGAAATTATTGCCCAAACGGGGCTGCCCCGTGCGCTTTGCTATATTAGCTTGTCATGTCATGCAGGACACCCGAAGAAATCTTCCTTTGCGCGAATCCCAATTGCGATTCATGGGGATATTCCTAATTCATAAGATGGGCCGATGAACTAATAAGTAGTAGTGATAGTTATATCTCGACTATGACTTCTGAAATAATGGATTCTCTAGAGCAAGCTCAAGAGACACGGGCTGATCAGACGGATATCTCGGTTGGTTATACCTGGGTCCGGTCCAAATCAGATAAGAAGAGAATTTTCCTGGAATCCATCCCGGTTCCTGGATTTCTTGCTCGCAAGCGAGACAATTGAGGGAATTCCATGATTGATGACCGGAAAAACGACAAAGTACTATCCACAGTTAATATGGAACTCTGGAAGCCAAGAGGCCAAGCGAAGCTTGAGACTAACGATACAAAGCTTATTGTGGACGACGCTTACCTGTTATGGCCTAGCGCTCGCTTGATAAGATGAGGGCGACATCTGATTAGATCTGCTCTTGTCGCTGTTGTTTCTTGGTGGATCCAGCATCAGGCTAGCAGCACTGGCATTTGCCGAGTGGATAAAACAATTACACCAAAGCACCAGTGGCCGCGAAAAGCACCCGATTTTGCTATGTGGGTCATAACACCGCGTAGTCCTTTACGACCTTTTTCGGTCTCCCATCCGAACTCTGCCGATTTCGGGGGTTTTTGCGATATAAGTGCCACCGGTGTCCCTTATTTCCAAGCTTGCGTAGAGTTCTTGTTTAATTCTACCTTGTTTTGACCATGGGTGTCCGTCTTTTGGTCCGAAGGGCCCGAACGGTCTTTAGTCGCGTAGCGGCTTCTGACGCTGCAAGCTCAGTTGACACACCTGCAGTGGATGGAACCACCGCCGAGGAAAGCAAGAGAGATCCTACTACCGATACTGAAGTTCAGCAGCCGCAAAGGCCGGCGGAAGACCTTCAGCATGGTGTCAGGGATATCGAGGCCATCACCATGACCTGGTCCAAGCGAACTTTGATTATGGTTTTTCTCAAGTGGGTTCTTTTCTTATGCAATTAATTTAGGCAGTTTCTAATACCGTTGATTATAGTATCTGGTTCCTATACTTCGTCAACGCCTTCCAATCCACGGTTTTCTCCAGCTTGAGCCCCTATGTCTCCAGTTCCTTCACGGCCCACTCGCTGTCTGGTGTGCCTACTGCGCTTGCTGATGCTTTCTCGGCGGCAATTTACATTCCCGTCGGAAAGATGATGGACACTTGGGGCCGTGCGGAGGGATTCTTGCTGATGACATGCTTCGCTACCCTGGGATTGATTCTCTTGGCCGCTTGCAACAGCTTTGCCATCTACTGCACTGCATATGTAAGACTACCATCGACGCTTATCATGACGCCCCGGAAAGGTTTCTTTGTAAATTCTTACACTTCGGTTAGGTCTTTTATTCGATCGGTTTCAGTGGCATGGAATATGCCATTGATGTAATGACGGCGGATGCCTCCAAATTGAAGAACCGAGGCCTGGCATTTGCCTTCACCTCTTCACCATACATCATCACCGCTTTTGCCGGACCCAAGGTCGCAGATGAGTTCTACTATCGGGTCAGCTGGCGATGGGGCCTGGGCTGTTGGGCTATTATCTTCCCTATCGTGGCGGCGCCTTTGTACATCATGCTCAAGACCAATCTTCGCAAAGCCGAAAGGGAAGGTCATCGGGTCCAGGAAAAGAGTGATCGCACATTTTTGCAAAGTGTCTGGTATTGGATCATCCAGTTTGATTGTGAGTGACATGTTTCCCTATCATTTCGGCACCGCACATATCGCGTCGGTCGGACACTATCGACATGACTTGCCAATTTCAACCGTTTAGTTCTTCAAACAACGACTAATCTGGAATAGTGCCTGGCGTTGTCATGTTTACCGTTGGCCTGGTCCTCTTCGAACTTCCTTTCGATATCGCGACTGAAGCGCCCAACGGTTGGGCCTCGGGTTATATCATCGCTATGCTCGTGGTCGGGTTCTCGATGCTCTTTTTCTTTGCTATCTACGAAAAATGGGTGGCCCCTGTGCCTTTGCTCAATATCATCATCCTCACCGACCGAACCGTTGTCGGTGCCTGTCTTTTGGATGCTACATACCAGCTATCTTACTACTGCTGGAACAATTACTATACGTCCTTCCTACAGGTAGTCAATGGCTTGACAATCGCCGAGGCTGGATATGTGAGCAACACATTCGATGTCGTGTCCGGTGTGTTACTTCTCATCGTGGGCTGGATTATCCGAAGGACCGGCCGTTTCAAGTGGCTGTTATACATCTCTGTTCCGCTTTACATCTTCGCCCAGGGATTGATGATCTATTTCCGCAAGCCTGGTATGGGAGTCGGATACCAGATCATGTGCCAGATTTTCATTTCGATCGGCGGTTCGATTTTCATTCTCGTCGAGCAGATTGCCATTTTAGCCGCTGTCGATCACCAACACGTTGCGGCTGCGTTGGGCTTATTGAATGTGGTTGGTACTATCGGCGATTCCGCTGGTTATACTATCTGCACAGCTATTTGGACCAATACCTTCCCCAAGGCTCTTGCAAATTATCTCCCCGAGTCGGCTATGTCAAACTTTGATAACATTTACGAGGATATCACAGTGCAGACTGGCTATCCCATGGGAAGTGAGGTAAGACTGGCTATTCAGGCGGCCTACGGCTATGCTGAAGTCCGTATGCTTTCAGCTGGTTTGGGTGTCATGGCTTTGGCCATTGCCTGGACCATCATGATCCGAGATATTGATCTCAAGAAGACCGCCCAAGTCAAGGGTACTGTCTTCTAAGAATCATCGGGCAGCATAGCTATGGTGTCTGGTTGGATTTCTGACTACGTGCATCGTGCTGCTCATGTTCTCCCAAGCACATTGGGAGGATCCAATCATGGTAAAAAGTCACTTATTGTGGTATGTTCTCTGCTGTTTCTTGCTGTCCATTTGTTGGCTCTTTCATCTGTTGATATCTACTCCTAACATATATATTACGGAAAGACATGAATAGTAATAATTTCTCCATATACCCAATTATGATTTTAATGTTTTACAACCCTGGATGTGAGACATATCTTTGAGTTTAACTAATTTTTCTTCATATTTTCTCCAATTTTCAGGGATGTCTTGGTCACATAAGAGTCCGGGACGGTCGCCAAGTGGAGGATCTGCAGCGGAGAAGCGTGGATTTACCCGTCAATCACAACTCACATCCCCTGTCATCGCGTTGACCAACTACCCCTCAACGCCCAGCCAAGGGAAAGGCACCACTTGAAGTGCGGCGCCAATTCTCAAATCAGCGTGATGAATCTGAAATTGCTCGCTGATATAAGGCTTGGCACCTTTCCCGCCAAGATGCTGCTCCAGTGTTGCATGACCTAGCGCAAGGAGCAGACCATTTGCAATATAGGCCGGCCTTGCTTGTGCCGAGGTTTCCCCACACGGCGATGACTTGCAGGGGTTCCTCCTTGGTACATGCACCCCTCATGGGGATTTACCTAATTAGGATTGAAGTGTTGCTATTGCGGTCGCTGTCACCAGATTGTTCTGCCCAGGCGCCTAAAGGACGATAGGAAGGTATTGTCCTCGTACCCCTCATGGAGATTTACCCAATTGGGAATAAATGTCGGTATGACGGCCACTGTCGGCAGGTTGTCCTGCAAAAAGGAAGGGATCGTGTTATGATCTTCGAACCCCTCAGACGTCACCTCGATCCATCCGGGTCAATTGGAGCACAATGAGGAGCACAACTAATTATCCGGCATGGCACTCGTTGGGTCATGAGTTACTTTTGCTTGCATATAAATATCCACTACCGCGCGCCTTTCAGTCATATTCCCTGCATTCTTACCAGCATTGGCGAGCTGAAACAGCCAGTTTGGGACTGATCACACCAAAATGCTGCACAAATACCTTCTTTTGCCGCTTTTGGCGTCATATGGTGCCGCTGTCACCATCTCAGTAGCAAAGTCTGGAGGCAATGCCACATCAGGTCTACAATATGGAGCCATGGAAGAGGTATGTTGAGCTTCTTGTGTATTGCTGTGATGTATCTAATTTAAGTTGCAGGAAATCAACCACTGTGCTGAAGGAGGTCTCTATGCCGAATTGATCCGCAACAGAGCGTTCCAGGGGAGCACGAAGTTCCCTTCGTCACTGGAGGCCTGGTCTGGTGTTGAGGGCTCATCGCTGTCCCTGAAGAACCTCACTGATCCATTGTCAACTGCCCTTCCAACTTCAGTCAATGTCAAGGGCACTGGCGGCACAGCTGGGTTGACTAATGCGGGTTTCTGGGGAATTGACGTCCGTCCTCAGAAGTATACCGGATCATTCTATGTGAAGGGAGCTTACAAAGGCTCTTTCACCGCATCTCTCCTTTCTTCCAGCGGCAAAGTTTTGGCCACTACCAAGGTTGCCTCAAAGAGTGTTGCGAACGACTGGGTGCAACATGAGTTCGTTCTTACTCCCAAAGAAAAGGCTTCCGATACCAAGAACAAGTTCTCGCTGACCTTTGACGGCTCGGTAAGATTTGACATGGAATTTGCCACGAGCCTCGGCTAATTGTTTCTAGAAAGCATCGAGTGGCTCGCTTGATTTCAATCTGATCAGCCTGTTCCCACCCACGTGGAATGATCGCCCCAATGGCATGCGGAAAGACTTGATGCAAGCCATGGCTGATATGGGTCCTGTAAGTTGAAGTTTACCTATTGCTCTGAATATCATCGATGATGAATGATGCTAATAAGCTTGGTAGACATTCCTTCGCTTCCCTGGAGGAAACAACCTCGAGGGCGACAGCATCGAGGGCCGCTGGAAGTGGAACGAGACCATTGGACCACTCACCGACCGACCTGGGCGTGCAACCACCTGGCAATACCAAGAGACCCTTGGACTGGGTTTGATTGAGTATATGGAGTGGTGTGACGATCTTGGCATGGAACCCAGTGAGTAGATCATTCTGCGACATTTTGTTTTACCAAGCTGACAAGCCCTGTTTAGTCCTGGCGGTCTATGCTGGACTTGCTCTGAACGGGGACGTTGTCCCGGAGGCCGACCTCGATTTCTATGTGCAGGATGCCCTCAACGAGATCGAGTTCTTGACCGGCTCTGTGGACACCGAATACGGTGCTTTACGTGCCAAGGTTGGACACCCGGAGCCATGGACAATTCGGTATGTTGAGGTTGGAAACGAGGATATGCTGAGCGACGGTCTGCCCACATACAAGTCCTACCGGTTCTCGGCATTTTACAAGGCTATCACGGCCAAGTACCCCGATATCCAGGTCCTTGCGTCTACTATCGATATGACAATTCCTGGAACTGCAGGTGGTGATTATCATTTGTATGATACCCCAGACAACTTCGTCAGCAAGTTCGACATGTTTGATAATTTCACGCGCGAGCATCCTATCCTGCTCGGTAAGTAACTCGATACAATTGCGAGACCGTAACTAACACACGTCTAGGTGAGATTGCCGCCACTTCGCCATTAAACGGACAGGATATTGACTGGTCTGATACCCATTTCTCTCTGTATCCATGGTGGATCGGCTCTGTTGCCGAGGCTGTGTTCCTTATTGGTGCCGAGCGCAACGCAGACAAGATCATTGGAACTACCTACGTTAGTTGTATCAACTTACACTCTCCTTGGTTGGAACTGACAAAGTAATAGGCTCCCTTCTTGATGAACCTGGACAGCTACCAATGGTCCCCAACTATCTTGTCCTTCAACTCCGATCCTGACCAGACCGCTCGGTCTACGAGCTGGCACGTGTGGAGCGTATGTTCTACTACCATCAGACCCCGAAAGTAAACTATACTGACATACAAACTGAATATAGTTGTTCAATCACAACATCATGACAAACACCCTCCCCGCCACTTCCTCTGACGCCTTCGGTCCTTTGTACTATGCGACAGGTTTAAACAGCAAGACCGACTCCCACATCTTCAAGGCAGCAGTCTACAACAGCACATCCGATGTGCCTGTATCACTGACATTCGAGGGTGTCGGCCGTGGCGCCAAGGCAGACTTGACGATCCTGACTGCCCCGGATCCATTTTCGATGAACGAGGTGGGCGGAGCGAACCTCGTCAACAGCAAGACTACCCAGATTAAGGCTGGCAAGAAGGGCGAGTTCTCTTTCAAGCTGCCGAATCTGAGTATTGCAGTGCTCACTACCAAGTAATGTATCGTGAATAGTATGCATTAGTCTTAGGAAGCCTTGCACATGCATAGCATGACTCAAATCAAATACATTGCCTCCCAGTTTCATAAATACTTCCTTCGATCCCTGTCGCTCTGATCCCTATCCGCCCTTCACTCCTACCAGACCTAAACCGGACAAGGCTCAAGCATCCTGGACCCGAAATTTCTCCGGTGTATCCCCCTGATTCCGCCAATCCGCAGCCTTGAAAGCCTCCAGTTCCTTGAGAGCAGAATGGACGCGCTTGAGGTTAGGCACGAAATCCAAATCCATTCGGTATAACAAAGCCTGGTCAACCGTGGGGACTAGCACCACATCCGCCATAGAGACACTCTCGCCAAAGGAATATATCCCCCTTCCGCCTTGTTTCACTAACAGGCTCTCGTAGGCTTGGAATCCGTCGGTAAAGGCCTGTTTGGCAAATTTGTCCCTATCCTCGTTACTTTCACGAATACCCTTCACCCGCTCTACGATACGGGAGTTGGTGGTAGGTTGCGTATCGATTGCGATGATATTGACCAGATCACGCACTTGCACGCGATCCTGTAATCCACGAGGGAGGAGCGGAGATGTATCTGGGAACCTTTCCTCGAAATAATCCAAGATGGTCATGGATTGGCGGATGATGGTGTTTTCACCCTTGCCGCTTGTCACTACCAAGGTGGGCACGCTGGCGCTGGGGTTTGAGTCTTTGTATTCGTCTGTTGTGTGCGCTTTCGTGCCGAGGTCGATGTAGGTGTATTCAAGAGGGATACCCTTCAGGTGAGCGGCGATTATGATTCGTTGACAGCATGAGGAGCAGAAGTATGAGTAGAGGTGGAAGGTATCAGTAGGCATTTTGTTTGAACTGCTTTGTCTGTGTACTGAATTGAGTAGAATGGAATGGAGGAGGTGGCAGGTTGGTATCATCTAGAAATTGGAGGTTACCTTGAGTGGGATCAGCACTAGCACTGATACAGTCAAGTGTGTTCCCGCACTTGACAGTTTACTATGGAGTGTTTTCATAGAGGAAGCAGACATTCATGAGACTGAACGAATCGGCCTTACTATTTCTATTCCCAATTCACCAACTTCTATATTCTAAGCTATATCCTGCCAATATACACAACCTGTCACATTGAGCATCGGCGCTCTGGACTATGCGATCGCTTTATCTACTTCCACCGGCCACCTCAATATATTTCGGTGAGGGGTTTCTTTTTTTCGACCCAGGCGGATTTGGGGGCTGCGCATCACTCCATCGGGTCTGCGCGAGACGTGGGTTGACCTCACCATAAACACCACGTCTATCCCCTATACCTCGGGGGCGCGAAGTCGAGGCTCCTTATTTGCCGCCCGCGCGCTCTAGCCCCTTTCCACGGGTGAAGATAGCAGCGACGGTCGCGATAAATGCAAAGATCGCGGAGGCCATGAAGGAGAGTCTAATCCCGCGGTAGTACACCAGCCGAGCGGCCATTTGCACATCCGGAGGGAGATCATAAATCGCCGAGACTGAGTGGCGGATCTCATCAATCACCTAAGAGGAAACGAGTGTTTAGGTCAGCAAGGCTTGTTCAAGTGCTCGTTATCATCGAACGGCGAAGGAATTGTACTTTCCATTTATCTGGTATTCCACTCAAGGCCTCCCCGAGGCCTGAGTTAAGTGTATTCTGCATGATGGTGGAGGTCACTGCGACGCCCCAAACGGTTCCGAGAGAGCGGATGAGGTAGACGGTTGAGGCGGAAACGGCGTGATCTGCACGACATTGTTAGCAGGTTGGCTTGGCAAAACGCCTCGGTCGCTCGCGGATTTGGGTGATGGCCCTGGCGACGATTGACACGGAAAGAGAGAAAAGCTGGCTTACCGGTGTGGTCGAAGGCTGCTAGGAATGTGAACAGAATTCCTGGGTATACCATCCCCTGACCTAGGTTGGCGGGAATGACATAGACGAAGTACTTCCATGCCGAGTCGTTGAATCGAAGGAGCATGACGAGCAGATTTCCGACGAACATTAGGGCTGCACCGATTCGCACAATGGAGGCCAGCTTGCCCCAGCGTGACATGACGATTCCCGCGACAAGACCACCAAGTGGGGTAAATAGACAGGGAATCACTAGTCGGGTACCAGCCTTGCTGGGCGAGTCGAGGAGAATCACCTGGAACATGAGAGGCAGGGTAAAGAGGTACTAAATGCATCGTGTTAGCCGTCGTCATGATTAAACAACCCGTGGAAGAGGTGAGCTTACTGCGTATGCTGCCATCCCAACACAAACATTGGCAATTTGTGTGGATACAGCGAGCTGTCCTCGTAACATCTTCAATGGAATCAAAGGTGCAGCGGTGGTTTTCGCTTCAACAGCGACAAATGTGACCAGCAATACCACACTAGAGACCAATGGCAGAATCACCCACAAGTGAGTCCAAGGCAGAATGTTGCCACCCAGACTGAGTCCGACCAGTTGCGCCGAGAGAGCTAGAATGAGCAGACAAGCACCCATGACATCGATTTGATGCCAAATTCCTCCTTTCTGCCCATCTGGGGAAGAATTGGTGCTTCGTGCTGGGAACTTCAGCACGATATAGCCCATGACCAAAGCAAACAAAGAGACTGGAACCTGCAGCAGGAAGCACCAGCGCCATCCGATCGAGTCAACGATGGCACCTCCGAAAGAAGCACCACAGATGGCTCCGAAGCCGTATGAAACGTTCTGGATTGCCTGATACATACCGCGCTGGCGGAAGGGAATGAGATCCGAGTTGATGATTGTTGCTAGGATACTTGTTAGTGATTGATATGTCAATCGAAAGATTGTTGACTTACCCATAGTCATCAATCCTCCGCCGCCAATTCCCGTTAAGGCGCGCATGATGTTCAAAAAGACTACATCGCGGGCCACGGCACACCCCAGACAACCAATCATGAAGGTAATGGTTGCAGTGAAGAAACAAGACCGGCGACCGAGTATATCGGAGAATCGGCCATAGAGAGGCTGGAATGCCGTGCTTGTGATCAAGTACGAGGTGGTCAACCACGAAGCAGTATTCGCGGCGTTGAACTCGGAGCTGATCACAGCATAAGTCGAGGCAGTGATAGTGCCGTCAAACCCGCCAAGAAATACATTGGCCATGATTGCTATGAAATTGTCAAAACTTGCTCTAACTTCTATGTAATTGGATTTCACTTACCGATTTGGATCAGTAGAAATCCTGGTGGTGGGCTCCAAGTCGTAGGAACTGGATCCGATCGCAGTAAAGGTTGCTCTTCGATTTCTTGTGCCGATCTTTCGGCTTCATTCTCGTGTGTTGGCATTACGCCTGCAACACTTTCACTCGGATCTAATGCCATTGTCGATTTCGAATGTTTCGAATGTTCAGATCCCAAATTTGCGATTCAGATCACGAAAGAACAGGCTGAAAATCGAAAATTTCAGAAATTTCAAAGTGCCGAGCGGAGCGGGCACTGCGGGCACTGCGGGCACTCGATGAGGAAATGCCAGCGGATTATCTTCCCCCGCCAAGTGCCAAGCACGACATCATCCTCCACTATGACATTATATCCAAAGGCAACTATTTAACGAGATGTGATATGTGCCGTCTCCTTCGTTTTCATTTCGTTTCACACAATTCAAACCAAATAAGAAGTCAAAGAGACTCAGTGCAGAGTACCCATCTAAGGTTAATGTACCCTATCATGAACATAATGACTAGCATCATGGAAACTGATCGCTGGACCAGTACTTATCATGAAGTTCCTTGAAACCATCGCCTGCACCGCAGCGCTGTTGCCGCTCGCCGCGGCAGATTGGCAGTTCAAATCTCGAACCGACCTGGCCCCGCCTCGTCTGAATATCACCATCCCGGCCGCAAAGGATGTCGAGAAGGGTTACCTCTTCATCGCGCCTTTCCCGGGCCAGTGGGCTGAGCCGCAGTTCCATGGTCCACGCCAGGAAGCTCCATATATTGTTCGCGATGACGGTGAGCTTGTATGGTCGGGCTATACCTACTTCTCCACCTGGGCTGCCAACTTCCAGAAGGCCAGATGGAATGGTCACGATGTGCTCTTCAGCTTTGAGGGTGATCATAACCCGGCTTATGGACATGGTCATGGTCATGCCACCATTTTGAATCAGCACTATGAGACCATTCGAGAGCTCCGAGCTGGCAACCACAAACTCATGGATAAGCATGAATTCCATGTCGTTGACGAGAAGACTGCATTGCTTCAGGTCTATCAGCCTGTGCCCCTGGACCTCTCTCGCTGGGGTGCTAGTGCTGAGCAGCAGTGGATTGTCGATGCCATATTCCAGGGTATGTGGGTTCTCAAATACATTGAAAAGCTAATGCTAATTCGCAGTAGAGTTGGACCTTGAAACTGGAGAACTGCTATTTGAGTGGTCTAGCCTCGAACATGTCTCTCCTGATGGTAAGTCAATTTAGTTACCTTTAACGCTTATAATGGACTAGTCTGACATCGTGCAGAGGCCGTTCTCCCTCTCAACCCGGGACAAGCGGGTGCAGGCTACAACTCATCCGACGCATGGGATTACTTCCATATCAACTCTGTGGACAAGGATGCCGAAGGCAATTACCTGATTTCCGCACGGGATGCTTGCGCAGTCCACAAGATCAATGGCACCACTGGTGAAATCATCTGGCGGTTGGGTGGTCTCCGCTCAGACTTTGACCTCGGTCCCAACGTCAAGTTCTGCTTCCAGCATCACGCGCGCTTTGTTGAACAGGGTGATGATGAGGAGATCATCTCCCTTTTCGATAACTCTGCTCACGGAACCGAGAATCACCGCGGCAAAGAGGTCCACACCCATCCTTTCTCGCAGGGCAAGGTCATTTCCGTCAACACTGCCACCTGGACTGCGGACATTGTTTCAGCCTTCCAGCCTCCTGATGGACTCCTCGCGAAGTCCCAAGGCAGCACCCAGCTTCTGCCCAACGGCAATGCCTTGGTCAATTGGGGCTCTGAGGGAGCTTTGACCGAATTCCGGGCGGACGGCACCCCTATCTTCCACGCTTACATGGACTCAGGTTTGCTGGGCGAGGGTGTCCAGAACTATCGGGCATTCCGGTACAACTGGACCGGCCTTCCCACAGAAGAACCCGCCATTGTGGCTGAGCAGACTTCCTCGGGGACCGAGGTCTTTGTTTCGTGGAATGGCGATACCGAGACGGCTGTTTGGCGATTCTATGCCGTTACGGATGCATTTGGGTCCCGGGAGTTCTTGGGCGAGACTACACGCGATGGATTCGAAACTTCCTTCTCTCTGCCTGGTTACTCATACCAAGGCTTGGCGGCTGAGGCGGTCTCAGCTCGTGGTCGTGTCTTGACTACAACTCGCGTTGCTCATATCCAGAACACGGTGCTGTCTTACAGTACTGTTACTGCGGGTTCCGAGGATTGCGTCTCTTGGAGACAGTTGATCTTGCAGGCATAGATGAAGGCATGTCTGTGAACTAGGTTCTATGTAGAGGGGAATGGAATGTGGTGAGGGGTTGATATGACAAGGTGTAAAGGGATGTGCTGGTTCATGTGGGTTGAAATAGTGTCTACAGCAGGTCGAACTGCTAGTACGCCCTATAAGAATTTTGTCTGCGTATAGTTTAAATTCTCCATCTGAACTTGAAGGTTATATGTGGAAAACTCAGTATAAGTACCGCCTGGTTAATTCTTCGTATCGTTCTAGCAATACTCATCAGGGGAAAACATCTAAAGGGAATTTCCGAAAAGATACTAAAAAAGCCTACTAAGACACGATAAGACTATTGTTGTTCTCTGTACTTTTGATCCTCGATACTATAATAGCTTAGTAGTGAAGTATATAGTTTTTAGTAAGCTATAAGCAATGAAACCCCCCGCCGACACTGAGCCGGTGTCACATTCGATAATCCTTTTACCGGACCATTTGCGGTCCGGATGTCTGACCTTTGGGTTTTCTGTCAACTCAATAGACTCTCGGATCCTCGCAATCCCGAGTCCACTGTCTGTGATATTGGCCGAATTCGGAAGTTGCTGTGAATATAAGACGTGGGGGGTGAGGGGACACGATGCTCATACGCAGCCAATCAAAAGGTTGCAAAACACCTTAATATATAGGGTACGTGATGCAGTCTTATACTCTATAATGCAACATTATTTCATTCCAATATTCAAATAATACATACATCTGTATGGGTATATATCCAGCTGATACTGAGACAGTAATGTACATAAAATCTGCATGTCCCGTTTAGGAAAGAGCTGTGACGGTGCACCCATGGGTGTTGACTTCCCTTCTTTCCCTTTTTGAAGCTTCTCGGATCTCTCACTTTCCGGTTTCCGTTCTTTTCTTCTTACCTTCTTCTCTTACTCCCTTCTTCTCTTATGTTCCTTCCTTCCTCCTTTCCAGACCAGTCACGTCTCACCTCGTTCTTTTCCCTTCTGTCAACAACTATTGTTTACCTCCTTTACCGTGTTTCCGTGTTTCCTTCATGGCTTCACATCTTCGTCCTTCTTTAGGCTTCTCGCCGACTCCTCTCGTGCCAGACCGAGTGGAAAACATGCCTGACAATGGTGCCGTTGATACCCCCGGCTCGGAGACCCCAGTATCTGAGTCCGGAGAGGATCGCGACAGACAAATCACCAATCTTGCACGTTCTCTCTCTCAAATCTCACGACAGAATAGCCTCAGAGGAACCACTGAAGCCACAGAGGGTGTCAACACCTTCCTCGACTCTAGTGACCCAGAGCTAGATCCCAATAGTGACCAGTTTAAATCGCACAAATGGGTGAAGAACCTCATCCAGATGACCTCTCGCGATCCAGAAAGATACCCGCCTCGCACAGCAGGAGTCTCCTTTCGCAACCTCAATGTTTTCGGCTACGGCACCGCGGCTGATTATCAGACGGACTTTGCCAACTTCTGGCTCAAAGGTGCAGGATGGTTCCGCAGGGTTTTTGGTTTGCAGAAGAAAGTACGCATTGATATCCTGCGGGACTTCGAAGGCATTGTCCACAGTGGTGAGATGCTAGTTGTACTAGGTCGCCCGGGAAGGTATGTGAATCGACACTCTCCCCGCCAAAGACCAATCACTAACGATCAGCAGCGGATGCTCTACCTTGCTCAAAACCATTGCCGGAGAGACACATGGCCTCTACCTCGACAAGGCGAAAGGGTCTGAAGTGCAGTACGATGGCATGTCCTACAACGACATGCACAGCCGTTTCCGTGGCGAAGTCATCTACCAAGCCGAAACCGAGACTCACTTCCCTCAGCTGACTGTCGGTGATACACTTCTGTTTGCCGCTCACGCTCGAGCGCCGAGTACCCGACTTCCCGGTGTTACACGCGACCAGTATGCGACGCATATGCGGGATGTGGTAATGTCGATGCTTGGCTTGACTCATACCATGAAAACCAAGGTGGGCAATGAATTCATTCGAGGTGTATCCGGTGGGGAAAGAAAGCGGGTCAGTATCGCCGAAACCACTCTCTGTCGATGCCCTTTGCAGTGTTGGGACAACAGCACTCGTGGACTCGATAGCTCAACGGCGCTGGAATTTGTCAAAAACATTCGCCTTTCCACTGACTATAGTGGATCCACCGCTATTGTCGCAATCTACCAAGCGAGTCAGTCCATTTACGACCTGTTTGACAAAGCAATTGTCCTCTACGAAGGACGCCAGATCTATTTCGGCAGTGCGTCCAATGCACGGCGCTTCTTCATCAAGATGGGGTTCCATTGTCCAGAGAGACAAACCACCGCGGACTTCCTCACTTCCCTCACCAGTCCTTCAGAACGCGTTGTTCGCCCCGGGTTTGAAGACTCCGTTCCACGTACACCCGATGAGTTTGCAGCACGCTGGAAAGAGAGCCCGGAGCGTAAGCAACTTCTTGCTGAGATTCAAGCCAATGAAGCCGGGAACAATCTTGGAGAAACAAAGTTTGAGCAATTCAGGCTCTCTCGTGCAGCCGACAAGCCCAGGTTTACTCGTGCAGCCTCTCCATACACACTCTCATTTCCGATGCAAGTCCGTCTGTGCCTTTGGCGAGGCTTCTTGCGCCTCAAGGCAGACTGGGCTATGACGCTTGCCACGCTGCTTGGAAATATCAGCATGGCTCTGATCATTTCAAGTATCTTCTACGACACACCGGACGACACCGACAGCTTCTACAAGCGTGGATGTCTGCTCTTCTTCGCCATCATGATCAGTGCCTTCTCCAGCTCACTTGAAATCATGATAATGTGGCAGCAGCGGCCAATCGTGGAAAAGCATCGCAAGTACGCACTATACCATCCCTTGGCGGAAGCTATTAGTGCATACATCGTGGAGCTTCCCTCAAAAATCGTGCTATCTGTGGTGTTCAATTTGATATTCTACTTCCTACCTCATCTTCGGCGCACTCCGGGCCATTTCTTCATATTTTTCCTCTTTTCGATAACGACGACCCTTGTGATGTCCAATATCTTCCGGTTCATCGGCGCAATCTCGCGGTCGGTGGCCCAAGCCATGCCTCCTGCTTCGGTCTTCATGCTTGTCTTAGTCATTTACACCGGGTTTACTATTCCTGTCCGAGACATGCACCCATGGTTCCGGTGGCTCAACTACGTGAACCCGATTGCTGTAAATGATAACTTAGTTTGTGTGCGGTCACACCAGAATATGCTAACACGAAATAGTACGCCTTTGAGGCGCTGATGATCAATGAGTTCGGCGGACGGATCTTCCCTTGCTCGAATTTTATCCCAGGTGGCGTGGACGTTTACAAAGATGCTCCTATCAGCTCCAAAATCTGTTCGCAGAAGGGTGCTGTGGCAGGGCAAGATTTTATTGATGGAGAGACATACATCAACACGACTTACCAATACTACAGCCCGCATTTGTGGCGAAATTTCGGCATTCTTTGCGCTTTCTTCGTCGTCTTCTTTGGGTTGTACGCCTTCTGCAGCGAACTCATCCGGGCCAAACCATCCAAAGGTGAGATTCTGGTGTTTCCGCGCGGCAAGATTCCGGCTTTTGCCAAGGATGCTCGAAAAGATGATCCAGAGGAGGTCATTGCATCAGAGAAAGGTGCAGTTGCTGGTGAACCCAAAGACTCGACTGGAGCAATTGTTCGCCAAACTTCTATCTTCCACTGGGAGAATGTGTGTTATGACATCAAGGTCAATGGGACTGCGCGACGCATCCTGAACAGCGTGGATGGTTGGGTCAAGCCCGGAACTCTGACGGCCTTGATGGGTGTCACTGGTGCAGGAAAGACATCTTTGCTCGACGTGTTGGCCGATCGTGTCACTATTGGCGTTGTCTCTGGCGAGATGCTTATTGATGGGCGGCTACGCGACGATTCTTTCCAGCGGAAGACGGGTTACGTGCAGCAACAGGACCTACATCTGGAGACTAGCACTGTTCGTGAAGCTCTGGTTTTTAGCGCTCTCCTACGGCAGCCTACCACCATTCCTCGCCAAGAAAAGATTGCATACGCCGAAGAGGTCATTCACATGCTCGGTATGGAAGAATATGCAGATGCCGTGGTCGGAGTTGTCGGCGAGGGTCTCAATGTGGAGCAGCGCAAGCGGTTGACTATCGGCGTGGAATTGGTTGCTAAGCCAGATTTGCTGCTGTTCTTTGATGAACCGACTTCGGGTCTGGATAGTCAAACTGCTTGGTCAATCTGTACCCTGATGCGCAACTTGGCCGACCACGGTCAGGCTGTACTGTGTACCATCCATCAACCTTCGGCAATGCTGATGCAGCAGTTCGACCGCCTATTGTTCCTTGCCAAAGGAGGACGCACAGTGTACTTTGGGGACCTTGGCCCGAACATGGAAACATTGATCAAATACTTCGAAGACAAAGGGTCACTCAAGTGCCCACCAAATGCAAACCCGGCCGAATGGATGCTCGAGGTCATTGGTGCTGCTCCGGGCTCTCATGCGGATAGAGATTGGGCTGAACAATGGACCAACAGTGCCGAGCGCGCAGAGGTTCACAGAGAATTGGCTGAAATGAAAAATGAATTGTCTAACCGGCCTGCACCCCTGCGAGCTGCAGGATTCGGTGAATTCGCCATGCCACTCTGGTATCAGTTCCTCGTTTGTACTCAACGCACGTTCCAACAGTACTGGAGATCTCCGTCGTATCTGTACGCCAAAGTCCTCACTTGCACTATCCCGGTAAGATATCTTCCCCCCTTTTATTTCATTAGACTAACAGATATAGCCACTGTTCCTCGGATTTACCTTCTGGCACATGCCTAACAGTCTTCAAGGGCTGCAGAATCAAATGTTTGCAATCTTCATGATCCTCGTCATCTTCCCGGGTCTGGTCCAGCAGATGATGCCGTCCTTCGTCACCCAGCGTGCTTTGTATGAGGTACGCGAACGGCCTTCGAAGGCCTACTCATGGAAGGCATTTATGATGGGCAGCATCCTCGTGGAGCTGACGTGGAATACCCTGATGTCCGTGCCAATCTTTTTCTGCTGGTACTACCCAATCGGGTTCTATCATAATGCAGAGCCCACAAACGCGGTCCTCGAACGAAGCGGCATCATGTACCTGTTGATTTTACAGTTCATGATGTTCACGTCGACCTTCAGCTCCATGATGATTGCTGGAATTGAGGAGCCCGACACTGGCAGCAACATTGCCCAGTTTATGTTCTCGCTTTGCTTGGTCTTTAACGGGTAAGTTATCTACAGGTGTTTCGTAGTTAATTGGTAATAGTGCTGACTGAACCTGTAGCGTACTCGCTAATTCCTCTGAAATGCCTCATTTCTGGATCTGGATGAACCGCGTTTCACCATTCACCTACTTTGTGTCCTCCGTGCTCTCCACGGGCCTGACTGGGACTTCGGTGGAATGTTCCAGTATTGAATGGCTCACTGTCTCTCCTCCAGATGGCCAGACCTGCGGCCGTTATCTGGACCCTTACATTCAGGCCGTGAAGGGCAAATTGCTCAATCCTGAGGCCTCAGTGGATTGCAAGATCTGCCCAATGTCGAGCACAGACCAGTTCCTCGCAAGTCTCCACATGTCGTACTCGGATGTTGGGCGCAACATCGGTTTGCTGTTTGTCTACATCGGGTTCAATGTTTTCGCGGCCCTCTTCATGTACTGGCTCTGTCGCGTGCCCAAGAATTGGTCGCGCAAATCCAAGCAGACCTAAAAAGGTCGTCTTCTTTCTTTTTTTCGGGTTATGGGGTGGTTTGTTGCAGTTGATTTTGTTCCTGGAGGATTCCGTGCGTTTCTGCTTGGGGTTTATCCAAAATATTCTCTTGCTTTGTCAATCCTGGCACAGAGTATTATCTTGTCAAATGTATCTCCTTGAGTGTAGCTTATTTTAATCAATGTTATATGTACTATTTTGTAACCTTTTTCACGTCTAAGTATCCAGTATGGGCGAGGAATCCAACCGCCCATCGTCCAGGTTCCAAATAGGTGATGGTACTGACCAGCTACACAACATCAGCACTATCTGTTCGAACACTTTAAACTATATTGTCTTTGTCTAAAGAGAGCAGAACCAGTAAGACGCTTTCGCTGTTCTTTCAGCACACCAGGCGTGGAAGTATCCTCCAAGTCACTCCTGAATTCTTCCAAGCTCGGGCATGGAAAGAAGCTAATCGAGGTGTGCCACGACTAATGGGCCTTGCTATCCCCATCATACACAACCTTTCGATAATGGTGCCTGGCATTTTGCCGCTGTGGTCTGCCTTACATTTGGCAATCCATTTCTCGAAAACTTGATTCCTAAACTGCCTGTTCCTTTGCTGCTTGGAGCGGCCCAAACACATGAAATTTGCGTGGATGTCAAGGAATCTCACAAGTCCGTTGCGGTATCGGACCAGGAGATGGCATAGTAACTTGAGAATGCCTATTCCCATTTGCTGGTTCCACATGTCTCTTCTTCAGGCATCTGCGGGGGTGTCATTGATATTCGCGAGGATATTTCCCCCATCAGCAACGGCAAGAAATATCAAGGGTAAATGGGGAGGAGGTTTCACAAATGAAAGTAAAGCAAGAGTGCTAGGGAAAGCTTTTGGACAATGAACTCGAGGAGATAAAACCCAAATTCTCTCGTCGATCATCTTGTACACGAGCATATCTGCAGTATAGTTAGCATCATAAAAGACGTATCCCTCAGCAATCTCGAAACGACATACTCTAACATCAGCCGGAACATATAGACATCCATATCATCATTCCGAAGTGTCTCAGCAGCCCACGACTGCCCTTCCTCACCAATGGTTCGAGCAATCTCCTGTCCAGCGGGATCCTGCTCGAAGAAACGCACAATCTCAGCAATTTCATTGGTATCCTTGTTAAGCGGCACGTAGTGAACCCATGGGATGAGCACGTTCTCGTGCCATTCTCGGAAAAATGTCAGCTTGAGCGGAACACTCTTACTACGCATAAAGGCATAGAATCGCCCGCTGTAAGCGTGACCATCCATGTCCAGTAAGTAGCGGTATTTCCACGCCTCGTTCTCATCCTCTCGATCCAGGACATGAAAAAACGTCCTCTCGTCATAACAGTCTTGTCCCTCACAGCCGGTAATGTCAACAAAATGGGCGTTGAAGTATTCGCCGAGCTCTGTTTGATTTCCCTTGCGAACCTCTCATCCTTCCTCGCCACCGATGCTGCAAGTAGACTCCGCCTTGCGTTCCAAGATATCATGCTCCGATTTCCGTTCTAGCGATGCAACCACTCGTTGTCGTTGTAGATTGTGCCAGGATCCATCGTGACTGGATCCACCGCTGGTCGTTCCTCGCCAGTAGATTTGCCCTTTCCTTGATTCCCATGGGATATCGGCTTCCGGCTTATAGCCTCCAACCCCCTCGTAATACCATGGTGAAGGGACAGGGATATCTTGAAACGAAGATAGGCGTGACATTGAGAACATAGGGACTAGCTCGTTCGTGAGTTTGAGGGCATTGGGCCGCTCAAAAATCCCAAGGCTATGCTGCAGCGAGGGACTATTGCAAATATCGCTAGCTGCGGATTGATTAAACACGAATCCCAAAGGCTCGATGGCGAAAGCACTAGTATTGTCTGGGGCATTGCCATCGAGGTCCATGGCTGGGCTGTGTGGTGGGCACGATAGTCGAGAATAAAGCCAGGTTTCTTGCCGTGCGAGATTAAGATATCTGCCTGAGAAGACTTCCGGGATTGGTTCCGTGGAGATATTATTGGTCGAAAAAATAATTTGATAATGAATTGCCGTTCAAGCACCCTTGAGCTTTATATCCTTTTGTTACCAGTCTGTGTAACTCCTCGTGAGGAACAACGACCCGCGGCTCATCGTGAACGTTGAATTCGAGATCCATATCAGGCAGCCATTCAGCAAATTTGTTGAACTGCTTCATCGTGGCGTTCCGTTGGAATTCTCCCTGGCCATTGCCTAGGTGAATAGGCTCGCCATTTCGGATAGAGATGCCCATCACCACGTTGTCGAAGCCTAGGTCCTCTCTCACACGCGACCGAATTGTACTCGGGGAATTTCCCCAAAAGGGGAGTAAAGAATGATATATCGTGTCGTACTCGTCAATCAACATCGTGTTCCGCTGCTTCGCAAACGCGTACCACTTATCGAAGTGGGGAGGTGGTGGCATGTTATATCGTCGACGGTATTCTGTGACTGCCTCTTCCAATGACTTCGATTGGCCTGTCAAGGTTTTGTTAAATGCCCGTGAGGCATTGGACGCAAGTATAGAGATTGGATGGTCGCACAAACGCTCATTGGGCATGCGTTTGAAGTTTGCTGGGAGCAACGGGAAACACCAAAAGAAGAAAATCACTGTCGCTACCGAAAAGGCAGTGGTCAAAGTCCTCATCCTCTTTGTCGTGCGGCCAAAGTAGTGGTATGATTTCTCTCGAGCTCCCTCAAGAAGCTGGTAGTTGTGTTTGGTCCAGGACCCTGGCCGAAGAGTATCGAGGTTAGCCATAGTGCTGGCTTGTAATGACTTTAACAATGTCATAGACCACAGTCGAGTTTGACGGGCAGTGGGCAGTATTATATTAAGAGTATCTAGGAAGAGGGAATCGAATTAAATGGGCTTTTAGGTTGGACCCTGAGGGGATCAGCCATGGCTTAGCGTCGGCGCTTGAATTAGCATCACCATCACAGCATTGGAACATTGCGAGATGGGGCCGAATTTCAAAGGCTTAGTTTACTTAAATTTCTCTCTTTTGTAGCACTTCGTCTTTTTTCTTTCTTTCTATAACGTAGTACAAAAGATCTAACGCATTCGGATAGAACAATGCACTACTTTCCCAACTCAAAAGGATTCAAATACTTCGAATCGTAACGGAGCCAAAGTACGTTGCTCCACTTACCCTGCATAATGTGTGGACGCTACTGCAGCCCGGCTATCGTTATATCACACAGGTGCGTGAGGCTGACTCGTGTCAGCGGCTAATGAGTGCTTTAATAACAAACCAGCAACTGCGGTCCGGTCCGGTAATAAGTTTTATATAGTGTAGCACGATAGTGCTCACGCAGAATTGAAGGGAGCTCTATGTAAGATAAGTGCGGTTTCGTCTATTAAATAGTCGTATCTTCGAGCGTCTGTCTAATGCAAATTTATATAGAATTGGCTATGAAAATTGGCAATAACGGTACCCTTATTCCCAGACGATCACGGCCTCCCTGCGAGATTTTGACAAATTACTTCGGGGATCACCGAAGGTTAACCTTCGAGCACCTTAAAAGTACCAATCGTATCATTCTAAAAGAATGCTCCGCTTAATCAAGGACCTAGTTTCCAAGGTCAAGCCATACAAAACCAACGGGTTGAAGAAGGAACAGAACAACACTTGCAAGGCACAACGTTTAATATTTGACTTAACACGAGACCAGTAGATTAAGGATTAGCAATATCTCTCAGATAGTTCCGAAGGTGTAGGTGGCCAGATTCACGGCAGGGGGCGTCTCGGGAGAGTAGATAACATTGGATCGCTGGCCCCATTGAGGGTTGTTGACAGAATCAATCCAGCCCTCGGGTTCAATCGCCAGACAACCATATTTCTCAACAAATCCAGCAGCTTCCTTATTTTTCGAGTTGCGCTTGACCTGAGAAGGCTTCACCGGAATTGTTCCATCCATGTTCAGACAGGTGAAAAACTGCAAAGCAGGCTGGTTCGTGGCAACTTCCATGCTAATTCCAGTGGTTCGGGAGTTCAATCGGAGAGCAGGAACAAGTGAGTCGTGGGCCGAGGACGTCGGGTCGCGATCAACGATGAAGCAATTGTCATATCCCACGTCACTACCAACAAGACCTTGAGTATATTGGATGTCACGGCCGATAATCTTGCCGGTAGTAAAGTCCATGGTTTGGTGATCGGTATCCTCAACGGTAGAGATGGCGCCATTGGGGACTTGAAGACTGTCCGTAGCGATGAATCGCTCAGAGAGAGGCAGTTGCAGCCAGGTGTCATTCAGCAGAGTTGACTCCTTGAACCCATTCAGGTTCCAGTAGATATGATTGGAGAGCATGATGGGAGTGGGGTGAGTGAGAGCCTGCGAAACCAACTTGGTCATCAGCCGGGGACGTCCCTGCGGGTTCCCTGCTGTGACCTCGGTGTCGACACTGTATGTAGCCTGCGTAACGACGTCGCCTGGGAAGCCTTCGAATGCGGCGTCGTAGAGCTGGAAGGTAACGGAGGAAGGTGTGGATGCAAGCACAGTCCAGTTCCGCTGATCATAGCCAATGTCTCCACCATGCAGCGTATACAAGCCCTTTTGATTCTTGGGAATGTGGTACTCGGTACCATCTAGGGAGAAAGTGCCATTTTTGATACGGTTGGCAATCCGACCAAGGACGGCACCGAAATAGGTATGACTGGTCTGGGTGTCTTCCAGATACTGACGCGGATCGTCGTAGCCGACGACAACGTCTTGCACATTGTTATTGCTGTCTGGGACGAGCAGGGAGATCAATCGCGCCCCATACGGAATGAACTTGGCCGTGATATTGTCGGCGGAGATTGTGAAGACCTTAAAGGGATCCACAGAGGATGCAGTGGGATGTGACTGACTGAGAGCGATCGGAATAAAAAGACATGTTGCAATGCACTGCTTGAGATACATGTTGCGATATTTGAAAGAATGTTCAGCAGGAATGGCACATGTAAACAAAGGTAAAAGAAAGAATTTCGAAAGGCGAAGGAACTCCCTTTTGAATGTTTTTAAATCTACAGACCGTTCTCGTCATGTTGGAAACGGAAGCGAAAGGATCAGCGACACGTTGTCGTTGTCGGCATCCCGAGTTGATCCTTCGAGAGGGACCCAAGGTCCACAATGGCTTCATTGGTTAAAGCTGAACTTTCTTCAGGTGTCAGATCAAATTTCACCGAGATTGTACCTTGTTATTTTCCATTCCGTGCGTTTGGCAGTATCGTCGATCAAAAGGACATTCGGGCATTCTCTGGAGGCTTTTCGGAGGCAGTGTCAAGGCAAATACTAACCTCTTCTTAGCTAGTGTTGCACAGTTTATGCAGTAATCTCACATTTTCCCCCTTCGGCCAAAAGGTTCCGGGTTCCAGGCGAGGGAGACTGGCCGAGATGCAAAAGTCGAGTTACCGGATTAGGAAGGCTTACCAATCAGGAAGATGACACCTGTATAACATCACCTCTACAATCTTATATTCTCTATCATAAAGCACCGGCACAGAATTGAGCTGTGGCCCAGCACATTAACTTTAACTCATGATCTTGATGAACTAAACATATATACTAGCAATCGTACTTATTTGATCGGTTTGATGCCTAATCTAGAATCACTATATAGATTCTCAACCCGGTTCTATACAAATTTAGCTTATATATTAGCGATTCAAACGTGTAGAAAGTGATCTCGCATACTGATTTCTATTGTCTCCACACAATCAAGGGAGTGTGGGCCTTTGAGGTCATGTAGACAGCAGCCTTTCCCTCTGAAGTATCTTGTATCACCTCTTAAACCTCCACTTAGAAGGTAATACGGAACCCTAACTAGCCCCTTCTAGCTAGTGATTAGTAACTTGCCCCTGTCTTCATAATAGACCGACCTCGACCTTTAGCTAACGTAAGGATGTTGTGGCGTCCACCTCCCAAAGTAGTAAATACAAATCAGTCTTTTCCTAAGGAAAGCAAAGGTTCAAATCTGAATAAACGTTGGCTTCAAAATCAAACATTTTTGGTATTCGTTCGTTTAGAAAATGAACAGCAAAGTATATATAAATGACATGGCGATAGGGCCTGAATAGCTTAGAGTCGCAACTTCTCAATACCCCGTTTGGTTGGTCCTAGATCACAGATCACACTAACAAGTGTGGTTAGTCACCTAAGTGAGGCTGTCAAAAGCAGAATATTGGCAGATATTATATATTTTATGGCTACATGTGGACGGCTGTCTTTTCCTCACAGTGTGGCCCATTCAGTGCCATCATCTCCCGGGCCTTTCATCAAGTTATCCAAGAAAGCCAAGTCAAGATCTTTGAATGGATCATCCTCAATTATAGCTGCCGTCCCGGGATATTCAAACTGCTGCTTGGGGTCATCTGAGAGAACTTCCGAGAGTAGAGGCGCAAATAGGGCAGTTACGTCATTGTTGCTGTAGTTTCCGCCGCTGTTGTTTATTTCTTTATGGTTATGCTTGATAGAGATATCTGAAGGTATTGATGTTGCGAGGGAGCTGGGCTGTGCTTGCGTCTCTGCCTCCGTCCCGGCTCGCATGGCGACTGTTTGGGAACTCATTCCGTCAGCCCGACCAATGCCCCCAGTTTTAATGACCCCGAAATACGGGATATATTCGTGTTTGTCAGGGGTTGTCATGTCATGAGATTGTGATTCTCCAGTCCCCGCCCCTTGTACGCTTACGCTTTGGGCGCTTTGGAGGTCGCCCCCAGCTGCCTTGGCCTCGATGGCGAGCAACCGTGCCAACAGTTGAGCACTCCGTGCATTCAAGGTGTCAGGGTTCAGACGGTTGAGCTCCTCCATATTGTCTTGTGCCTGCTCAATCATAGCACGGTCGCCCATATACTGGGCGATGAGAAAGTTGTCGGCCATTGGGGAGCGGTGGCTATCCAAATGAGCTAATAGCAGGGTCATGGCCGCCATTAGAGCCGTGAAGTCGATAGTGCGGCAACTAAAGGCTACTTGGTTCCAGCGGCGGAGCATGATGAAGCGGGATAGGATCTCTCGACAGGAGTTGACACAGGTGATTCGGGAGTATTCGAATTTACGTTCAACCGACTCGCAAAGCATGTACGGAAGATGGAGCTGGTTCAGAAGGTTGTAGTGAAACAACTGTTCTTGCAGTCGCCGCATTTCCCAGAACAAAGCCTGTGAGTCTTTTATCTGGCTGCTGAGGTTCGGGACTAGCCACCATCGGTTTGGCAAGCTCTGGGCCGCTCGATGTAGCTCCTTGTCGACGTCCTGCGTCCAGATGTAATTATAGCTGGCCGAGTCAGATTCGTTGCGCTCCAGAATTCGTGATGCGATGACACAGTGGATTCGTTCAAGGCGACCGCTAGCCGAATCTTTAGCGAACATTGGATCTAACACCATACTTCGATCTGTAGTCCCCTGTGGCATACCAAGCATAAGACAAAGTTGTCTGTCGTAGAATACGATGCGGAACCACATAAACTGCGGGCACGCTTTGGTCTCCGAGTGAAGGACCGTGTAATGAGCCTCTGCCCCCGACGGATGAAAGCCCATGGACTGGGCAATAGTCATGGCTCGCCGCGCTGTCCTCCAGCTTCGGCGTAGATATCCACAATTGGCTTGATACAGGCTCTCGAGCATAATACATTCTAGGAATTCAATGCTGCCCACGAAACCGTCATTTGTGGTGACCAAATTGACCGCTTTATCTGCTAGTCGTTGGCGTATGACTAGTGGTGACTCCGAGAGACCCCGAAGCTCTTCACCAAGATCCGAGTGCAGGTGCTGGAGGAAGCTTGCTAAACGCAGCATGTGCCGTGCTATTAGAACCGGGTGGTCGTTCCGACTCGGGATCTCGAGCAGTTGACTTTGCAACTGAAGACCATGCCGGTCGAGAATGGCATAAGGAGTTGTTAGGATTTCATGGAATGGGATTTCATGGTGACCACTGGCATTGTAGATCCTGGCAGTATCTTGCCGCGAGGGCAATGAATTGAAGAGATCCTGAGACAGTGGATTGACCTCGGAAGCACCGCCAGCAAGGGCAGAGAATGAAGATTTGTCGAGATTGGGATGGTCATGGGGATTTTCGTCCCCGGCCGGGATATGGATCGGCTGATGCGATATAGGAGACGTGTAATTTGAGGAATCTTTGTATGTCGAGGCTGGGGTTGGGATGCCGAGGTACAGATGTCGGTTTAGGTGGTCTTCAGCCTTTGTTTGGCCATCATCACCCACAGCAAGAAATCGGTCAAGTCGGGACTCCACTCTTCGCAGGCGATCCCGTAATTGGCCGTTGTCCAAGGGGGTGGACATTTCCTCCGGAAATTGCTGACCCACGCATTTAGTCCAACGTCTATCGCAGCCAACGCAGACTGCGTCGTCTGGACTATCGAATACGCGTTTCATCTTTCGTCGCTTGCATTCCCAGCAACTGCGTGTTCCTCTTCGAAGTTTCTTACGTTTGGACGGCGGCGCTGAATCCCGATCATCTAGGTCGATAGCGGGATTCCTGCGACCTGGTCCCATTCCCTGAGCAGGGGTAGCGTCCATGATACGTCTGGTCTATCTGGTATTTGCACGTGGATGTACACCAGTAGTTCATATAGTCCAGCAACCCGTTTGTCGCAGGCAAATGATTCACGTATGATCGAAACAAAAGGGGTAAATTATTCGAACACGGGGGTATGAGCATATCAGCATGGTGGGAACGGAAGGCAACGGTTGCTCCGGAGAGGCGTCGGGGGAGTTCTGTCACATCGGGATGTGACCGTACATTACAAATATTTCGGTAATATTGAAGTCAAAATGGGCCAAGATGACCGTCAGTTCTGTTTCAGAATTGTAATATTCCGCCGTGATATCGGGGGAACAACTTGCTATTGCATTATTTGTGATATTTGTGATATTCATCCGCCGTAATGGACTCAGGGTGGCTACATAAATATAGTCTACCCTCCGACAAGTTGTAAAATGGCTCATAGGTTGAGCATTCATCTACTCTCGCCAGACAGCACCGTGCAATATGTCGACACCCGCCTCCCATCCAGAGTTCAGCAAGAACGAAACAGGCAATCCGCCTGACAGTACCAGACCCAGAAACAAGGAGCGAGGAAGCGATGATACTGAGGGGAGTGATGACTTGAACCAGGACCTGAACCAGGAATTAAACCTGGAGTATGCGACATCCTTCCGCTTGATCATTATCATGGCCACTTTGAGTCTCAGTACTCTGATCGCAGCTTTAGACCTGGTCAGTATTATGGATACCCAGAGGACTGTACTATTTGAGTATCGTACGCCGTTAACATGATCAATTCCATTTATAGGGTATCGTTGCCACGGCTATTCCGAAAGTTACTAGCGACTTTCATGCACTGAGCGATATCGGATGGTACAGCGGTGCTTGTTTCCTTCTCGTCGGTACAACTTCCGCCCCGTGGGGTAAGATGTACAAATACTTCTCAGCTCAATGGACGTATATGACAGCACTTGCCTTGTACCTGATTGGGAGTATCGTGGCCGCCACCGCACCTAACAGCATTGCGCTGATCGTAGGTCGAGCCCTGCAGGGCTGGGGATGTGCAGGCACCCTCGGTGGCTCTGTTCTGATCATCAACTTCACGGCACACCCTAAGGCTCGCCCCCTGCTTATCGGCCTATGGATGGGTGTCTTTATGATCGCCACAACCATTGGCCCTCTGATAGGAGGCGTGTTCACCACTGAAGTTACATGGAGGTGGTGCTTTTGGGTGAACCTTCCGGTGGGAGGCACAGCTCTGATACTGCAATTTCTGTTTTTGAGAATGCCGAAACACATCAAGCCCACCCCCGCGTCGTGGAAAGAGATTCTACTGCACCTCGATTTTTCCGGGTGGAGTTTGCTTTTTGTATCAGTGATCTGCTTAACCTTGGCTCTAGAATGGGGTGGCATGGGGAAGCTATGGAGTGATGGCTCTGTCATCGCCACCCTGACTATGTGGGTTGCCTTGACGATTGCATTTATAGTCGTCGAGTGGTTCCAGGGCGAGTACGCTATAATGCCCCTTGAAATGCTGTCAGCCCGTGCCACATGGTCCCAGCTCCTATACGCGTTCATGTGAGTATAATTTATATTTCCTTTACCCGCAAGACGTATCTGCTTTGGCTTTGGAGCTAATGTGCGATCTTGCTTTTAAGTGCAAACCTAGCCAACTTTCAAATACTGTTCTATCTTCCCATTTACTTCCAGGCTGTTCATGGCATGACTGCTATCAAAAGTGGCGTCTACTGTCTTCCGTTCATGGCTTTCTATACATTCGGGGCAATCGTTAGCGGTGGGATCGTTGGAAAGACCCGCCTCCTACAGCCTGTTGAGTTTATTAGCGGGTTAATAGCCGTCCTAGGCGCCGCCCTGATCTACTGCATTGATGTCGACACCTCGAAGGCTTGGTATATCGGCGCTCAGATACCCTTGGGGCTCGGGATTGGTCTAGGGAACCAGGTTCCGGTGACGGCGTTGCAGGGCTTCGCGACGCCAAAAACTGTGGCAGCAACCATGGGAGTAGCCTTTAGTAAGCACTAGAATATCCCATTAGTATTGGTGCTCCCCGCTAACTTCGTCTGTTAGTGGCCCAATCTATCAGTGGAGCTTACTTTGTTTCGGCTGCGAATTCTATCTTCGATAACTACCTGCTGCAGACCCTGGCACGAATTGCTCCCCAAATCGATGCGGCCGAGATATTGTACATTGGAGTGTCAGAAGTTGCGAGCGTGTACAAAGGTGAGCAGCTCACTTTGGTTCGAGAGGCATATATGGCTGGTATCAAGGATGTCTTTGCCTTCGCCCTGGCCGGTACTGCTCTTACTGTGGTCCTGGCCCTTTTGATCCCCTTCAAAAGACTTCCTTCTCATGAGACCAAGGAGGCTGAGGACAAGGAGGCAGCAGTCAAGGGCCCTTGAACTTATGCACGCAAAACACATGAATAGGGTATCGGGCACAAGGCCAACGGTGGTCAACTCAGAACATGTAGTCATAGGGCTTACTGGGGGTGGTTTGGATACATAGATTAATAGTCATTTTATTTCAAAAGTCAATGCTGCATAGATGCCTAGGCATAGCATTGAACCTCAAAATTGCCCGGGTTCCGATATTCCCTGTACCGAGCTTTTAGTCGGGAATTTATATTAGCTACTCCGTACAAACAATATATTTTCCCTTAGGAACCTTGGAATTTACATTGCAAGTGGGTCCGACTAAGTGGGTCCCAAGCCCTATTCCAAGGGTCCAGGTTAAGTAAGCAAGATCCATCCATGGATGGGGGATTTATATAAAGTCAAGGTTATTATAGGCAATAACCTGGGGTAGTGCAGTAGTTAAGAGCAATGTCAAACTTGCAAGGTTGCCCTCTTAACGAGCCACAGGCCTGGGTTCGATCCCCCTTGGAACCAGAGTTCGCGGTCAGATGGTCATCTGGGCGATGTATCGCTGGGGATCACCTCTTCTTTTTGTCTCTGTTTTTCTTCTTTTTTTATTTTTATTTTTTTTCATTTTCTGCTACATTGAAATAAAATATTGCAAAGAGGAAATGCTAGGTTACTCAAGGATGTGCTTAGATTTACCCGGTGATCAAAAAGCGGCAAGAGGTGAGCACTTAAACGGAAAGGGAAAGAACATGTACACAGCCTCCTAGTTATAGTACAGAGACAGCCCTGCGAAAGCTGGCTATATGTGGATTTTTGTTCTTTTTTTTTACTTTTGTTGGAATTTCCAGCCATTCATCGCACCTGTTTTGCATCTTATGTGGCGCTATTGCCTTCATCCTACCTCATCACCCTTGTGCGTCTTTATGGGACTGGTTGGCATTTCCACCCTTTAGGCGTGTGGAAGCATTGATAACTGCTCAGGTGCACTCAAGAAATCTGCCTTGACAGACTCCGAACAAATCAGATTCCGCTAAAGTGCCATTATATAAGCGCCTGCATCACGACACGTCAATGGCGCTAGTAAATTCATCCTCAATGCGCCCTCGGGCACCCGGGTGAGAAAGCCCATGGTCATCCTAGTCCTAAAAGGAATACAATCCTCCACCCTGTTTGGCATATTCCCTTCCAGCAAATATTTTCAGAATAGGTCGTTGACCAACGCAGTCATTTCCATCATGGCTCTAGCCCTAGCATCCGCCGCCCAGCTGAAGCCTGACATTCGATTAGCCCAGGCCGTTTCGGATTTTGAAGCGGACCTTTCGACCGACCAGAAAGCTATTTTTCGGGAACATAAATCGAGTGTGCTCACATCACTTCCAAAGATGCAAGATGTCATGCGTCTCACTGCCGAGTTTGATAGAACTTGCGCCAAGGGTGGGCGCTGCTTTGGGCCGAGACTAGTAAACATGGCACAAGCTGTTCAACAATTCACTGCCCTAGGTGATATAATTGTTGGAGGATCACAAAACCTCGTCGCTTGTGGCATTTGGACGGTATTTCGTATGTCTTTGCTAGTAAGTATCGGAGTTCGCGTCATGGAGACACCTTTGCCTAAGATATGATTCTAAAACTACATTGGGATATTGACAGCTGCTGACCACAAACTCCTCCTATTTGGAGAGTATGTCAACCCTTATTATGAATGTCGGTCGATCTGCTCCGCGCTTTGAAAACTTGGCCCTGTTGTATCCCCGTTCTCGCGATTTACGAATATCACTTGACGAGTACTTTATTGTGGTAGTTCGCCTCTGCCATGATATTCTGAAATTTACAAGGAAAACAACTTTAGGGAAGGTTGGATCATCCCTGTCCGACTCGAATGTCAAAAAGTACCGCGCAGACCTGGACTCTTGGGGGAATGCAATCAAGGACGAAGTGAGGGTTTTGTTGGCGACTCAGGTTGGAGACGAAGCTAGGATGAACCATCAGTTCAGAGAAATCTCTACTAAGTTCTTTAAAGCTACTTCAAAGCAACACAGCGATGATGTTCGATGGCGAATCTTAGATTTCTGCTCCGAATTTGATCATCTGACAACGTGGAAGCAGATCAGAAAAGCAGGCAATACAAGTCTCTTTTCTCACTGTCAGGATTACTTGATGTGGAGGCAAAGGCCAGACTCCAACACGCTCATCTACTCGGGAAAGCTTGGGGCGGGCAAGTCTGTCATGCTTGCTAACATGGTCGATGATTTATGTCTTTGGGCACGAGATACGGCTGTTTCATTCTTTTTCTCATGTCATGATATATCTGAAAGCTTGAAAGCCGAGACCATCATTGGCTCTATAGCCCGACAGCTACTTGGTAGGTCTTTCGATTCGACTACGGAACCAGCCATTCTTGAGCAGTGCGAAAGTATTGAGAAAAGCTCCCATCTGGACCGATTTACAAAGATTCTTCATTTACTCAAATTGAGTAATTCCACTGGCGAGCGAGCTTTTGCACTTGTCGATGGATTTGATGAGCTCGAAGAAACCGAAAGGGACACACTACTTCGGTATCTCTCTGAACTGCAACAGACACTTACACTATCCATCTGCATCACACTTCGCCATGACCCAAATAGTCCGTTGAAAATCAAACCGAGCATGGGGACTACGATCACACCCATGCCTGATAATGCATGTGAAATCGAAACCTTCGTTGCACAAGAGTTGATGAGATGCGTGGAGTCCAGGAAGCTTGTTGTTCGTGATATCACATTGCTTTCTGACATACGAAATGCCCTCCAAATGGACTCGCAAGGGATGTTTCTCTGGGCAGTTCTTCAAATAGAGTCGCTGTGCTCTATGGAAACCGACAACGCAATTCGTTTGGCGCTTGAGAACCTCCCAAAAGGTCTTCCCGAAACATTTGAGCGTATTCTACAGAGGTCAAAGAAGACCGGATCGTCACCTTCTTACCAGCGGCCAATATTGGAATTGCTCTCTGTGGCTCAACGTCCACTCACGGTGGATGAACTCCGTGAAGCGTTGAGTGTACTTCCTGGTGATACGAACTGGGACCCTTCACGCCTTCTGAATAACATAATGAAGATTTTGGCATGTTGTGGAAGTCTTGTGTGCATCGATGAGGAGGAGTTGACTCTACGCCTTGTACACCATAGCGTGAAGCAATATCTTCTTGGCGGGCTTGTTCAAACCCAAAATGATCGCATATCGAATGGGAATCATTCAATAGCTGAAAAGTCCGCTCATGATAGGATGTCCGGGATCATCATCACCTACCTCAATTACTCGGTATTCGATCGTCAGCTGGTGCGAGGGGCCGTTCCTGATATCAAGGCGGGACAAGTCTTAAACCAAGCTATTCACTTATCGCAGTTCTCGTTAAAAGCGACCAATCTTGCTTTGAAGTTTCTTCGGGATCATGGAACTTCCGATTTTAACATGGCCGGGGTCCTTGCCGAGGCAAATCGACTTCGGTCCAAATCCGAGAACCAATTCAAGTTTCGGGACTATGCAAATGCCCATTGGTCATTTCACGTTGCTCGATCCCTCCCATTTGAAACGACACTGGATGCTTTGTTTCGAAAACTGTGCAGCCAAGGTAGAGTATCTCCCATTATAATGGATGAAGATGCGACTTTGCTTCTTTTGCGTGCTGTGCAAACCGGATGCGATGAGGCGCTTGAACACGTTTTGAGATCATCCAACGTGCCCGTCAATTCTCCTTTAGACAGGAATGGGCGAACAGCCCTACACTTGGCTACGATGGGCACGTTCAAGGGTCCAGTTCTACGTCTCCTTGAATCCGATGATATCAATGTGGCCGCTCGAGATGTCGACCTGAAGACACCTTTGGTTCTTGCATTTGAGAGACGGAATTTTCCCGTGGTGCAAGCCTTTTTGGACTTCAAACCAGTGTCTAACAAAACCAATCCTTTAATCATTGAGCTTCTACCACAAGCTGTTCAAGTATTGAATGCCCAATACTCTCAATTTGCCCTCAAGATCCTACATTTGGCAGTGATCAATGATGATGAGGCGCTAGTTAGCATTTTTGCAGCCAGCCCAGTCAATATCACTTCAAACACAGAGGTTTGGAGTATTATTCACGCAGCAGTAATCCGCGGGAACAGGACAATCATTCAACTCCTCTTCGATCCTGCCAGAACACCCTGCCTCGATGATAACACAACACTCATGTATGATCCACTCCATTTAGTCGCCGAGGCTGGCGATGAATATCTTACCAAGTTCTTCCTTGACTCTGGAAAGATAAATGCGAAGTCCCGTGACGGACGTGGCCAGACACCCCTTCACAGGGTCACCAAGCGATATAGCGGGAGAAGTGAACATATGTTTATCAAGCACTTCCTCCTCCTGGAGGCACCAGAGGCCGCCAACCAGAGGGACCTTTGTGGCCGGACGCCGTTACACATAGCTACTCTGAAGGGTGACCTAGGAACTGTCCGTCTTTTGTTGCATTACGGCGCACAACCTCGGTTGGCCGATGATCAAGGATGTATACCCCTACATTACGCAGTCATGAACGGCTATCTCGACGTGGTCCGCTCTCTTATCCGCTTTGATGAGATATCCGTGAATAGACGTAACTCACAGAGGAGGACTCCTCTACATATTGCCTGTATCAAGGGCTTGGTCGGCATTGTGTCCGAAATCTTGAATGTTCCGAATGTAGAAGTTGAAGCCTCGGATTTCGAGCGTGGTACTCCTTTATCATATGCCATAGAGCTCCGTCACGCGTCTATTGCAAAGTTGCTGTATGATTGCGGGGCAAAGAGGCCTAGAGTGCCCGATATTCGGATATGTGAATGTTCTTGAATTAAATTAGCACCGATTAAGCACTCTTGCTGGATTTTATACCCATCCACTCAATATATATTTTGTGGAATAATATGCTACAGAAGTAGTATACTAAACAGCATGTAGTAACTTGGAAAATCTTTCACAAAATGTGTATGTCAAAATGTAATTGTAAAACTATCTAATTCTTTATATATAGAAATGAAGCCGTATTTATGCCTTTCCTTTCTATCCCTATAGAAATAAAACTTGCACAGGAACACAGTTCGGTAGCTGCTGTTCAACAAGTGGCTATTGTGGAAGTACGAATGATTATTGCAGCCCGCCAAACTGCTACTCTGGAGCCTGTTTGATATCAGGGTATACTTCCCCTAATGGTGAGTGTGGCCCTAATTTCTCAGGCAACATGACATCTCCTGGGCCCTTGTTCGGGGATTGTTGCTCTGTGTTCATGCGCTTCTCTTCAAATCTCACCAGGATGGGGGAATCCAGTAATCCTCCCAGGCGCCATGATCTGCATCCTGGAACATATCAATCCCTCCCCCAACGCCATTTTCGCCCACTGTCCACACGCCACTTTCGATCAATTCAGTCCATCGATCAAACAGCCTCTCCAATCTCTGCGCCCGGTGCTCTCCGCCAAACGGGTGAAAAATGCCATGCTGGAAAAGCTGCGTGGATGAGCCAGATGGCACTAGTGTTCCATCACTCCGCCTAGCTCCATCCCCGTCTGCAAGATTCGGTCGTAGTGCGAATGGCAGTAGAAGGTGGAATCCAGTTTCTTCAGAATCGTATTCGAATCGATTGACCGTTGCACTATATAATCCTGTGGGAACAGGATCACCTTCGTTGAATGGCACATCATTTCTCGATCCAAAGAACAAACGATGAATTTCTTCGTTGAAACTGATCTTGCGGCTATCATCCGCAGATGCAAAGAGTAGGAATGATGGCACATCCCTGCCCTGACCTTCCGCGTTAAACATCTGACGCGATGCGAAGGCTTCCTTGTCATGCGGAACCTCCAGGCCGGGCGCAATTAGCCTAAAACGTGGGGTCTTTACTCGGGTCAGAAACGAGCGAATAAAGCATTCCTTTGGCACTAAAGCCGCATCGAGCTCTGCATTGGTAAAACAAGGTGCATCCCGGGATATTGGCAAAAGAGACTGCATGCGTGATTCGACCGCGTCCGTGTAGCGGTCCATCGCAGCAACCGTACTAGCAATCTGAGCAGCGCAGTATGGGTGCCAACACCATATCCCAATCTGATGTCGCGAATTCGCTTCTTCATCGGATAAGTCTCTCTTGTTCCGTGGATCGACCGTGATTTTTCCCATTCGGAGCATATGGATCCATTGGGTTAGAATCGTCTCTAGAGGAAACCACATATCCCAATGTTCAGCAACGGGCTCGATACTGTCTGAATTCTCGATGGTCAATGGGAATGAGGCACGATGGTTCAGCTGGTCATAGAGAACACCGAGACAGTGGGAGCCTAGATCGGGGGTTGTGTCGTAAATGACCACAAACCGCTCTTTATCCTCGAAATCGTTGTCTTCGAGCGGGAAAGACTCGTCGACAAGTTCCATTCGAAGCCTGCTCAACCAGTAGAAGAATCCCGGGGTCGGATCATAGATTACATCAAGGAATGAGTTTAATGATGGGTCAAGCCGAGCGCGAATCGCCTCAATATTCTCGTTCGGCTGGTTGAAGAACCATGACTCACTGGCTAAGGCGTCGAGATCAGGGGTATTTGTTCCATTGCGGGCCATGTAGGCATATGCGACCAGGTAGTTGTGCAATCTGGCGCAGCGTTGAAAATCGAGTGTATCTTCATCGCGCGCTGGATTCTCGTCTGAAACGAGAGCATCTTCGATGTCAACAATCTGTGGCGTGGTCATGATGAGGGGCAAGAAAACAGTCTGAAACAGTAGAGTATGGATGCCTGGTTTTATATTCTATAAAATATATCTGTAAAATATATCCAAGTATACAAAGTACAAAGTAGACAACCGACCCCGATTGGGGTTGCGCTTATCGATGCGGAATCAACAACCTCCGAACCTCCTCCAATCCCCGCGAACTCCATGCCAACACCTACTTTTGGTAATTTAAACAACGTGAATGATACAGCTTATCCACACAATTGGAACACATTGAGGCACATCAATAGCGCTCTCCACCCCTTGCTTCTCCGGCCACGCTGTCCGTTTCAGCGCCACGCTCACCATGTACGCTCCCATCTGCTCGTTGAATCGCACAGCAACTAACATGCCTTCCAATACCAGGGGTGTCTTCTCTCTGATCATTATCAACAAAGCCGGTGGTCTGATCTACCAGCGTGAGTTCCAGTCTGGCCTGCGCAACCTCTCAACAAATGACTACCTCGTCCTAGCTGGCACCTTTCATGGGTAAGCTGCCAACACCGTCTCTCTCCTGGAATAACCCATTTGACGTGGATTCTACAGCGTTCACGCAATCACTCGCTCTATCACACCGAAAATTCCCATCTCCCAACCAGCTCCCTCCCCCGCAACCTCTTCAACGGGAATCACTGCTCCTGCGGCGTCCAGTTACTCCTACCCAAACCCCGGTGTACCAGTCTCCGGCTTGGATTACCTCGAGACCGACAAGTTTCGATTGACCTGTTTCCAGACCCTGACGGGGACGAAATTCTTGTTGTTTACGGACCCCTTGACTGGTAGCGTGGACACAATCATCCAGAAAATCTACGAGCTTTATGCGGACTATGTGATGAAGAATCCATTCTATCAGATTGAAATGCCAGTGCGATGCGAGGCATTCGATCGGCATCTGGGGGCGTGGTTGAGGGGGAGGGCATAGCCCCGACCCGACTATGGGACCACGCGGAAAGGGGATAGACATCATGACTTTACGAACTAGATACGTTTTGTTCCTGTACTTGTGTCCGGATATCACTCCGTCTCGTATAATACCAAATCACATAATTTATTGCCCTTGCACACACTGTAGAACGTACCCGAAGGTTCGACTCTCGAGAATACAGGACAAAAGCACAAGTAAACGCCGGGTATGCATCAGTCATATTCGAATATCCGGACCTTTACGCAGTGTCCATCTTGTCCTCGTCCTTCTTATCTTTGTCACCGCTGGACTCGCCATGGCCCTCCTCGGGGATATTGCCCAGTTGCGTCTTGCCCTCTTGTTCTTCCCGGTCGCGCTTCTCCTTCTCCTGTCGGTTCTTCTCATCCTCCATCGATAAACGCAGGGCGAATGCCAGCTCGGGGTCGTTTTCGGCGGCGTCATCGAATCCAAATCCACCAGCCTCGCCCTCGCCGCCGCCTCCGCCGACCTCGGCATCCTCGCCAGCTAGGATCGGGGTCAGCTGCAGCTGATCGCTGAGAAGATGGGGTCCGGGTGGGATGATAGCGAGGTGGGAACCATCACCGCTCTTGACATTCTCAACGAAAGCTTCGAGCTTCTTGGTCTGATCGGATTCCAAATCTCCGAAAGCTACCACATCGATCGACACATTGTTCTTCTTCATCTTCTTTGCGAGCTTCACGAGGGTCTTTTCATCTTCTTCGATGGGCGAGCAGGAGAATACGATGATGCGTTGACGCTGGGACTTTTCCATACGGTGCTTGAGTGCCAACTAAAATACCATAGATATTAGTTATTGAGAGCCTGGGCCTCGGATATTGGCTGGAAGAACGTACCGCTGCAACCTGGATGGTCGAGCTGAGATGAGATGTGCCGTGGATCTTTGTTCGGTGCAAACCAGCGAGGATTGCGCCAAACTCGGGTGTGAAGGTTGACAACACCTCGGGGCCCTTTCCGCCCATGCTCATAAGGCCGACAGCTGACTGGGCGTTTACACGCATCTTTGCATTGTGGATGATGCTAACGGCATCGACTTGAGATTGCCACCGGGTTGTTCTGTGATCATTAGATGCCATCCACAGATGCACATATAGTACCATCGGATATACTCACGTGTAGTCTCCATTGCGACTGCTTTCGCTGTTGTCGACACTGTAGCTTGGAGTCAGCAGAGTAAGCTAATATAGAGGATGAGCAATGACGGACATAATCATAGTAGCTTCTAGCGTCATGATGGCGGAATCTAAAGGAATTAACGATGTAAAAAAGGGCAGAACAGCAAGTGATTAGGAGATCAGCGTATGGGAGATGAAGACGGATGACGAAGGCGAGGTGGAAGCTCTGTATTCTGCCAGTGTTCTCCGCCCGGTCACGCTGTTTGTTGTGGTCCCTTCCTTGCTCCGCACCTTAACTTTAGCCCTTGTACTTCGACACATCTCAAGTCTATATCCCTTGAACTCCCGCACAATGCCTGCTGTTAAACGCAAGTCGGACGCTATGGACGTCACCCCTACAGGTAGTCCTACTAAAAAGATGCGCTTGACACAGCATCAGAAACAGGCGTTGATGGACAATCTACAACTTGAAAGTGGGTGGAATTGTAGGGTTACAGAGTGAAACCAGCACTAATTTTTTTGCCACAGTCACTGAGCGGGCACGTAAGCTTCGTGCTCAATATGCCCTTCAAGCAAATGACCTCCGGGCGCGCATTGAGCGACGCGTCAATCGGATCCCAGTCTCGCTACGCAAGGCCAACATCGGCGAGCTCCTCGAAAAGCACAATGTGGCCACGAACAAACAACATGTTGCGTCGCCTTCTCGGAAATATTCGCCCATCAAGGTGTCGCGTAATATCACAAGCATCTCCGTAGACCCAGAAACCTCTACCACACGCGACGGTAGAGCTCGGAGGGGAAGGTACGATATACCGCAAACCCAATTTATTACTCTGACTGACAAAATGTGTAGCCATGATGGCCACTTCTCTGACAAGGAGAATGCCCCTGCCGGTCGCGAGCCCGAACTCAAGAACCCCAAGCGTCGCGTGAAGCCAGCCGGACCAGGCGGGGCCTCACGCATGGCATCTCAGGAAGTACGGGGCAACGAGAACCGCATTCTGTCTCCCAAGTCCAACAATTCCCGAACATACCCTCACTCGCCCTTCCGTGCATCCCCCGAGAAGGGTCAGCCCTCCTATCTGGCGCGTCCCACCTCGCCCTTAAAACCGTCCAGTCCGTTGCGGTCACGCGGCCACACTGTGTCTGCAGTCAAGGACCAACGGCCTCCTTCGCAGGCTCAGAGGACTGCGACCCGTGCCGCTACAGGACCCAAGACCATTCGGTCACCTTTGTCGCGACCGGCGACCCGACAGGGCGAGCGCAAGAATAGCACAGGGTCCACTGCGTCTTCGGGCACAACAGTAACCAAGTCTACACGGACTGGTACTGGCGCAAGAAAGGCCACCACGGCATCTGCTGCGGCTGCCAAGAGGCCGGCTTCTCGTGCGCAGGCGGCATCAATGGCTGTCAAGAATCCCCCCACTACTGCTGCAATGCGTAAGACTACCGCTCCGGCTGCGACTGAAACGGCGCCTCGGACTCGAGCGCTGCGCAAGCGGATTTAGGACAGTTTACATGAACGCATTGATACGTGTCTGCTGTTTTGGAGTCGGTTGGGTTTCTGTTTCTTTGAGCGTGGGTGATTGTAGACTCTGCAATGAACAATTTGAGCCTGGGTGCTGTCTTTCATGTTTGATTCTTCGGCGTGATATCATAATAGGTGTTTTTCCTTCTCGAGTGGGGTATACATTCATGGCTTTGTCCGGGATATCTGAATGAATTTCTTTTCAAACCAATACTCGCCGTACAACAATCATAGCCCGTCTTCATCGGTCTGTGTGTAACCAGTCCGAAACAAGGTTAGGGGCAGAGGCGACACCCTTGTCGCCCTGGCGCCAATTAATTGGACTACTTTTGCCCATCACACCATATCGAGAGCACTAGTCTTAGTCCTTCCAGAATGGAGATTATCCGGGAGAGTGAGATAGTAGAAACTGTTGACGGCAAACTCAAGTTTTGGAAGAATTTCGTCATACGACAAGACCGCATCGTATCCTACGGGACATGGAACGATCGATCATCGAAACCTACCGATATGGGTAGTTTAAGAAGGACAATCAACACAAACGAAAGAGGCCCCAAAGTCCAGGAAACACGAGCTGTGGCATCACAGGAAGATTGTTACCTGAAAGCGCCACGCTTAACCGATCTCATGTTTTCAGAGCTAGAGGACGATATTCAACGCGATCTTGAAGTGTGAAGTTATATATACATATCGAGGGGAAATGCGAAGTGAGTGTATTATTGAGAACTTATCCACGAATATGCAAGGCTCTACAGTACAAGTACCTCCCTCAGACAACTACAAGCACAGATATCATAGCAATCGTGTTGATTGAACAGATAAGAAAGGAAATAAAAGTTCCCTGGCTCTTGTTAAGCAAAAGGCCAGGGGAGAGAAGAATCAGAGAAGAAAGGAAAAAAAGGGTCTAGGTATAGCCGTAGCCTGGCCCACAAAAAAAGAATGAGCATGCTCAGAAATCAAAAGCGAGAGAGAATGGCAAAGAAAACAGGACATTTATGCCCAGAGGGACAGGTATGGGTATGGCTGATCCCTCGAATCAGATGCAAATGAACAAAGATAAAAAAAAAGGTGAGGCATCCCAGCCGCTATAGAGATAGAGAGAAAACAGAAACCGATCAATAGCGACCAAGGTGCTTGTTGATCACTTTTGGGGGATTTTCATGGAAGGGGAAAAGAAAAAGGGTAAACTCCGTCAACCAGCCCTGTCACTCGACAACAAAAAAAAGAAAAGGAACAGAACGCTAAGAAGGTCCCAAGAAACAAGAAACGAAAACACTCCACAGAGATTGAATCAGACGGATGGATGCATGTCGAGGTCGGATGATGATGATTATCGCAGTATTGCAGCTGTGCAGGAGTATAAGGAGATCCAGTCTACCCAGTAACACCCATGGCACCTGCACTCGGTCGCGGCCTGTAAGCCACATTTGAGGATTGACCATCAGGTGCCGCTGCAATTGGCTGGCTACTGTTGCTGGTGCTGCGGTCACGGTGGTATGCTGCTGGGGGAGGAGGACCGAAATCAGGTCCAGCCTGGGGGTTGGTGCTTGTCGAGTGAGAGTGTCCGCCGGGCCCGGGCACATGGCGAACCGAACTTTGCATCTGCCAGGCTGCATCCTGAGATGGATCGGTCTCGATACGCGCGGAAGTTGGAGTGCTGTTGGTTCGGTTGGGGGTGGTGATCGTGAATGTCTCGCCACCGTTCTCCGGTCTCTGTGAGAAGCTGCCTCGAGCAATATCGCCATATCGTTTAAGGATTTCCTTGGTGGTCACTTCGGCATTCTCCCTGAAGAGAGTTGGATCACCTAAGACCGATTGTAGGTCTTCTGGGATCTATTGATAGAGTTAGTATGAGTATGGGAGACATCAACCTGGGCGACTTACCTCGCAGAATGCGTCGTTATACGCGATCAAGGCATTGACGGCTTCAATGGACAAGAAGCTCTCCTCCACTGTGCTGTTTTTGGCATTGGGGTAAAGGATATTAGGCGTGATGACAGTTGCAAGATTGTGAATGTCCATCTTGCTTCCGGACTCTTCATCTACATGCGAGAAGGATGATGTCCAGTTTAAGAAGGCAAACAGGACTTCCATCGTATCACGGTGGGCTTTGGGAAGCAGACAACATGTCAAGTGAAGTAGCCGCCTCTGTTTCTCCGCGTCATCCATTTCTGCAACACAGGTTAGCATTGCACGAGCAGACCGATAACCATAACATCAAAACTTACTTTGTGAGATGACAAATAGTCTGTGTAGCTTGAAAGTCAAGAGCGGGTCGGGCATCTCGCGGAGGAACTTTTTCAAGAGAGCTGCGATCTGCACAGGAGTTTCCTTTGTCAGATCAACTTGCTCATACTTGGTGTCAATTAGCTCCGCGGTATCCTTCAATCGGCGGATGTTGCCGTTCTTTCGGAAGACACCCTCGACAGACATGTCCATCTGCCGCATAGCGCAAACAGAATCATCGACCAACGTCGGGATGCGAAGCGCACCAGGGCCAACACCATGACTTGACTCTGTGCCCTCCTTCTCGACTAAATAGTCGAGACCGACACCGAAGACACCCTTCTTCTTATTATTTTTCTTGTTGTCTTTGAAGGCACGACCGAAGATGTTCCAAATGGTAGGTTTACGAGACTCAATAAGAGAAAGTAGCTCCTCCATGCTGAAATAACCCTCTACCAAGGGTTCCATCTGTAGCACAGCAACGTGGCGAACGATGAAATATTCCAAAGCAGTTAGTTCCGAGAAGTACCGCTTGGTTCGAGTTGGCTCCATAAGGGCCTCCAAATTTCCACTTGATACTCCCCGTTGGTGACCATGGTTGTACCTGGGCATCGGCTCTGTCCCCCCAATGAGCTTCGTACCAGCATGCCTGTAGGCATTAGGTCGCTGCTCCTTGGCTTGCTCAGCCGCAACAATACGGGGAATGTCATCTAGCGTCAAAGCATCCTGAGCCCCGAAAGTCAGATCCGTAACGGTTTCGCCATTGGCATCCCGTTCTTCGACAATCTGGAAACCGTGTCCCCTCGGGTCACTGCCATCATTGCCAGATGACCCCGGTCGGGCACTTCTGCCTTCTGGTCCGTTGATGATTCTGGATGCGCGGGCGTGTTTGTATGTTGTGGATAGGGTTCGCTCGTTGCGAATAGAGCGTAGCCGACGCATCTCGCCGACGGTCTGCTCAAGGGATGTTTCTTCGAAGCCATCTCGCGGGGCACCGGCATATGACTGTCGAACCTGGCGTGACATTCGACGGCCGTCTTTGTTGTCATGATCATTAAGGTTGGGGTCGTCTGGGGCGAAGCAAGTTAGACAAACTGCCGGCGGGATGGGGGTAAGGTAAAAGTGTCCTACCTGAAGGATGAGGCAAGGTTCCCCCGGATCGAAGGACGGCGAGAAGCCGTGCGAGGGCCACTTTCAATAAGAAAACAAATTGTTGCAATTTTGAAACTTGAGTGAAACCACCCGTCACAGCAGGGCCAAGTTGCATCTGATGGGCGCAAGTGCCGCAGTAGACTTGTTCCTCGCTGCCGTTCCACAATGCGTCTTGGACATCAGCGGTCAAGTCCTTCTCACATGATTTACATGAAAGATGAGGCGGCTTGATGTGCCAACGGCTCTGTCCCAATTGAACACATTCGTCGTCAATCGGTTCTTTGCAGGCGATGCAACAATCTGAGAGTTGATCAGCCAAACCTTCCACTCCGGCCATCAGATCGACGGGTGTATCATCATCTTCGCGCCCGGCTAATGACTCCAGATCACGGAGGTGTTCCAGGAAGTTTTGCAACCCGTCTGGCGCAGACTTCTCGCGTTCAAGTTTAAGTGCACCTTGTAGACCAATGCGGATAAGGAGTTTGAGGTAGTGGGCGAGACCAGTCACCAGGGACAGAAGTTCCTGGGTGACGCCGAGTTTGCGTACTCCGGTTTCCTGGGTTTTCGATAGGAGGGCGAAGAAAGCGACAATCTTTTTGCAGAGAAGTTTGGCTTCGCGGCCATAGGAAAGTTCTGGTTTGGAAGAATTAGCGATCACCCCCGACAATATGAAATCAGCTACGCGAGACTTACCTTTTAACTCGTGCGATTTGATATAATCCGCTAACTGGTCAACTGCACCGAAGAGGATTTCCACATGTTCAATGAAGCGCTTGGCCACGAGAACACCATCGATGTAAGCGCCATTGCTCACATGAAGCAGCATATCTGAGATGCAAGCGGCGGATGATTCTTCGAAGGTGGAGAGAGTGTTCCAAATATTAAAGACCTTCTCTTCCATAATATCTTCTTCGTCGCGGATATGCTTGCGCTCCTCTTCGCTGGCATCCTCATCCACCGGCGGAGGCTCCCAGGTTTGACCGGCAGGGGATAACCGGACATTCCAGAACTTGTGGATCATATAACACTCGGGGTGCCAGTGTTGATTTTGACCGTTGCGGAATATCTCGACAAATTGTTTTAGGATTGCAGTGTGACACCCATGGCACCTCTGGGCAAACTGGGTTGAATAGTGAAAGTGGCAGTAGACCTTACTCTCGTGCTCATAGTAAGAGTCCTGAGCACCGAAGACGGTCGGACAAACGGAGCAGGTAAAGTGCTCAATATGATACTTCCGATCTAACGCTGTAATGTATGATCCACGTAGTGCGCCGCCGCACTCATGGCATAGGAGGCTGAGTCGTCTAAAGTAATCGGTTTCGCAAAGTGGAAATTGGCAACTTGAATCTTCTGAATCGACGGGGAAAAACTTCGAAGCAACGATCTCGCCGCAGTCCTGATAGAAGTATCAAAGTTAGAAAAGACCCCTAAAAGGTTAGCCAGAAGAAGCAACTTACTTCGCACTTGAAACACTCCAGATGAAAAGTACCGCCCAACGCTCGCACAAACTGGCCAGTGAGAGATTCACCACACTTTTGACACAGGCGGGATGAGCCGCCTGGGGACTTATTTGAACGCCCGTTCACTCGCGAGCGATCTCGGGGTGTTGAACGGTCGCGGAAGCCAGCCTGGTCAGGACCCAGGGCACGACTCGAGCGCCCACCATCCTCCTGGTTCACCGGAGTGATTGGGCTTGGGCCTCCCGTTCTCGTTGAGGGTGAATCGAACGGAATCAAACTGTCTTCGGGAGATGTGGGAGTGTTTTTCGTGTAGTTAGCCCCGTAGCCAGAGGTGTCAACGGTGGGACGGCCGCTGGGGTTGCCTGCGACCAGGCTGGCTGGGAGTCCACCGGGGGGCATCTTGGTCCCCCGTCAGCAGAAATATGGTGGGGTTTGTTGGGTTGAATCACGCCGAACGCTGCATGCAAATATTTGATAGTAAGGAACGGGAGAGGCGACGTGGTAAACGAGATTGATGTGAAGAGTTAAATCGAAGATGCAACGCGGTTACAGATTGGCGGGAAATTGATGGTAGGCTGGGCGCGTACGGTCGAGAGTCTGATTCTTAAATTAGAATCCCATGCCTAGGGTGGTTTACCCGGGGTCACTGTTGTTCCCTAGAGTATACTCACTCTCACGCCATGTAAAGACACGTGGGGGTGGCCGATGCAGTAGTCACGGAAATTGCGCGCCGAATCACCGGGATCGAATTGGGAAGGTATAGAGGAAGGTTGCTCTGAACGAAGGGTCTGAAAGCGCGCAGGCTAGAGGACGCGGGGGCCGGTTTTCGAGGGGATTGAGAGCTTTCAAGGTGAGACCAACAGAGGGCGCGGATTATCGGGCGACAATCATCCCAAACTGAACCGGCAAATTCCAGGACTCCAAGAACCAGATAGGAAAAAAAAATTAAGGTGCAAGGGCGAGGGGAAAAGAAGTGGGCTGGGGAGGAATGGAGATGGAGATGATGGCTTGGGCATTTGTTGCCCCCCCCTAATATTAGTTCGGGACCCTGAGGTCACGTGGTCTATGCTATTTCTATTTCTACTGGTATATGGAGGGATTACTGGGGTATTTGGGATATTTTGGATGCCATTAGAGGATATTTAAGATTCAATTAGATCGGTTTAAATCAAAGTATCTGGGAAATATCACCATTGCACGGTGTACTATGTGCATGTACAAAGTAGGCACAGCTTATGGTGTACTCCGTACCGCCCCCATGTCAGTGTGCTTTTTATAGCACATTCTGCAGACTAGTCTCTTGATTTTCGTATTCATCTGCTTTAAGAAGTGATATTTCATTTGTATGGAGGTATATTTTCCCCTCGTGTGTTATAGTCGTAATAGATGCAACCTTAAATAGCATCAAAGGTCTATGTATTATATATATTGTAGTGGGATTTTCTGTTAGCCGGTATGGTCACAGGTTTGATATCTGCAGGATATAAAATACATGAAATACTCAGAAAGATCCAATACACCAGGTACACACATAGTTAACTATAGACTCATCATATATAGATAGTATCTATGTATAGTATCTATAAGTACAAAACAATTGGATTGTTTTGTAAAATTCTCAAAGTTTCCAGGGAGATCCATGGAATCAGCATCTCATCAGACTGATCATTACATTTATTTATGTAGGCTAACATACCTACATATAGTTATGTAGGATGTTGATGTGATTACCCGTACAAGTGGAAAGTGGGAGGCTGGCAAGATGACATGACGTGGGTAAACAAAAACCAACAAAAACCAACAAAAAAAGAGAAGATATATGATATGAATATTAGAAATTGAATAAATTCCTAGAAGAAAGAGAAAAGAAAAGAAAAGATAGAAATCAGAAAAACAAAAACGAAAAAAAAGAACAAGACAAAGGTTGAAGAGACAAACTTGTCCTTGCGGGTTGATTCCTGGGGTTTGCCTTCTTTACCTCTTCCTTCTTTAAGGACACCCTGCTTTTGATAAACTTCCATTTTCCAAAGCTCCTCCTACTCTCTTCCTTCTACAGTACACGTGTGGACGCATGATCGGCTCACCCTACAACATAGACGTTGCAAGATGGGTGACCAGTGTACTCTACGCCTTGTCCGAGTAGGTGTCTAACTATCCATTTGGGCAAATCACCCGGACCAATCACTAATCTCCGCATTTCTTCATCCAGGAACTGAGACAGGTTGAGCGGAGTGAGCAACTTGGTATGAGATCTCCGTACCCGGGCTCTTTGACACTTGAAGCCACTCTACAGACACTCACATGCTGACCTGACCTCGTTACAGCTTTCACTGTCCGTTATGAAGAAAGCAACATTCGTGACATACAGGCCCTCATCATGGGACCTCCAGGCACCCCATACGAACTGGGCTTCTATGAGGTAGGATCCACCCATCCAAGACTGGCCCGAGCTCGCTTCTTTGAACTATGGCTAACCAATTGTAATCGTCTACCAGTTCTCGATCAAAATCCCGTCAGGTAAGATGTGATGGTCTTCTGTCTCGCAGCAGGCACTTGCTAAATTACAGCGACATAGATTACCCAGCAAATCCCCCGGTAGTGAAAATCCGGACCACCAACAGGGGCCGAACTCGCTTTGGTCCTAATCTGTATGCCAATGGCAAGGTCTGCTTGTGAGTGCGCCCTGGGGACTATTCGAATTCTGCAGAACCTGACACTAACATCTTCCAGGTCGATCTTGGGGTAAGCTTGTCTAACAAAATGGATGGCATTTATGGAGTGCTGAACATCGCAACAGAACTTGGCATGGTTCTCGAGGTGAGCAATGGTCGCCTGCGCAAGGACTCGAATCCGTTATGCTCTCAATTCAGAGCCTCTTATCATCAAACCCGTATACACTGGAACCCGGGTTTGAGGGCAACGAAAGGGCCAACGACACGGAAAACATGGAGATCTACAAATCCAAGGTGAGATCCGATCTTTCCAGAATAAGCTTTGCAATGCTCACGTTTATACCAGATCCGCCATGAAAATTTACGACTAGCAGTCATCACACCTCTTGAACAAGCCTTTCAGACTCCGTCCCCTCGTCGAGTGGTGCTAAGGGTCTGTCACGAATCGAGCGCGGAAGAAGATAGTGATATGGAACTGGAAACCGAAGCTGCATTGCTCGCTCAAAGCAAGTTCCACGACTTCTGCAAGCGACGCTTCCTGTGGTACTTTGAGTTCTACCAGAACGCTATTGAGAAAGGTATCGCGGACGAGGCACGCAGACAAGGCACGCCATTTATCCAAATGCCGTTTGAAGGCTATGGCAATACGATGAGCGGAGAATGGAACTACATCGACCTGCAAACCCGTCTGTTGGCTCTTCGAGACGGATTGATGGAAGAGACACACAAGTGGCCCGTCGAGGGTCTTGCTCTGGTCAAGGAGGATGCCGGGATTGCGGTCAAACTGGCGGGTCAGCATGAACAGATTTCTGCAGAAATGAAGTCTTGTCCTCAAGTCATTGATCTGTCGCTAATCGATGACAACCCGTTTGTCTGGAGACTCACCTATGTTGGTCGCAACGAGTCCAGACTGGAGGGTGGCATTATTAAGATAAAGATTTACATCAGTCCTCGACACCCAGAAGAACAACCTCGGGTCTTCGTCGAGTCACCTTTGTACCACATTTGTGTCTCCAAGCTGGGTGTGTTGATGTACCTTCCTTCGCATGCTGAAGAAATCGGCCAACACATTGAGGGCATCATCAACACGCTGGAAGACGACAACCCTCCATACAACCCCCTCATGACAGTCAACCCAGAGGCAAGCGCTCTGTGCTGGGGTTCGGAAACAGATCGCAGGCTCTACAGGCGCAAGCTTCGAGCATCTCTGGAAGAATCCTGAGGTGAGCTAGCTCAGGAATGTGCATATTTGCTGAGCAATGTGTCATACAGCAGGCTACATGACAGTATTCGGTTATCATTATCAACCCAACCTCGCTTGAACTGTATCATTTCCCTGCCATCACTATGTCTTACCTTCCTTGAATGATGTCCCCCGAGATGGCAGAGAGACGGGTATTGTGGGGCATGTGGCTTCGAATGACATTTAACACATGAAAATCAATATTGATACCAAACAGCATTCATAGATAAAAAGGACATTCGTAACTTCTTGTGATAAAACATAATTCCTGTATACTGAGTACGTACAACACGTGGATGAGACAATAACAGAAGACAGCACGAGGTATAACTCCATAGCTAGGATGCATGAGATGAACAGAACACCATCCTTTGACTGTAACCATATATATGGTCTATGCCAAGTTCATCCAGTCTGGTACAACTGGTGGATGTTCGTCCCACAAAGGGGCTTGATTTTCCAAGGTTAGCCAAAGTACAAAGTGAGGGTTGGAATAGCCATACCAGGAATCTCATTCACAGTTCGATAGCAATCACGAATGGTAGAGTGCCCATAGCTGACGGGAGGCCTCGGACGGAACAGAAATATAGGGATCATGGTGCCACAGACCAATCCAGTAATCACAAATTCTTTGAATCTGTCGGCGCTGCGGGCGATTCTTCGGCCTCCGCCACTTGCCAAGTGTGCGAACATTTGCCCGGATGTTGAATATATCGATCATGTTGGTTTCAACCATTGCCAGCCCATTCAGCACTTGGCATTCATCCCAGGACACTGAATAATGGTCTTTGAACACGCCTTTCCAACGCCGAATCTTCTTTTGGTCCGCAAGGCTCTCGGTAATCACCTTAAGATCTGCCAAGATATTTGCACCTGGAGTCATGTGGCTTTGTGCTTGTGTTAGAAGGCCGGCGTGATCTGACCTTTTGTTGGAGAATTTGGGGGGTATGGTGGAGGAATCTTGTCTGGAATATCGGGAGCCCATCTCCAAGCCATCAAGCCTGTGTTTGTGCTTGTCAAGCTCTGCTGTCAGGGTATCAAGGCGTTTCTTGACGAGTGACGTGGAAGTATCCTCAGTAGGAACTGTTTCGGCTACCTTACGGTCCTTTCGAGAGACGTGAGGGGCGGCGCCAGTGGTGTCTGGAGTGTCAAACCATGTAAACTTTCGATTCCAGTAGTTCTCCATGTTGAAGGTGTCAAGATTCTGGTGAATGTGAATAAAGGACAAGTGAAAGCAGGGAAGAAGGTGGTCAAGGATTACCAAGGTTGGAGGTTCTGCCCAGGTGAGCTCAGAGTCGTTCCTTCCTTGGCCTATCTCAGATATTATCTTCCAGTCATTTTCGACTCCACGGGACATTTGTGAAATGGTTTTCCACAGTTCATGCTCTTCATCCCGACCTGGTAATTTTCGACGACATACCAGGCATACGATAACATTTCAAGTCGGTCAGCCGTATCACTATCGACGTAGCTTCGGACAATTCCACATTCTTACTTTCCGCATTTTCCGCAAGCCCAGTACCGAGCGTAATATTAACTGTTTCCCCCGCCAAATCGACTTTCATGGTGTCTTCCTCCTCTGCCCCTCCGTGATCGTAATTTAAGTACTTCACCCACGACACTCGCACTCATGCCTCCGCTATCCGCCACAGCAAGATCTGGCTCCAATTGAATCACAGAAGTCCGCCAGACGTATTGCATTGAGCGCTTCCTCTCTGGTCGCCACATCTCCTTCTCCGGCGGACTCGTGAAAGCTACGATGAGCCTACTTGAGCTCCTTCCCTCGACCTTTAGATCCTCTCCCCGGATAAGCATCACGTGGAACCAGTCCTGGGCCGCTATGATATTGTGTAGTTTCTCGACACTAAGCTCAGGCGTCGTGGCGAGATTAGCGACCAAGGTGGAGGCTTGTAGATCGTGCTGGAATAGGGACTCATTTCGATGAAAGCGGTAATCTGGCAGTTTTCCACTTAGGAAGTGGGCAACATTTAGGAAGGATGGAATGTTTGTGGTGCTGATTGAGAGAGAAGACTTGCCCTTATCACGAAGAGCTTGCGGTACGGTGGTAGGTGTGAATATGGTGGCCCAGAGCTGGAAGAAAGAGAAGATGAATGAAGGCTATCCAGAAATGAGTCAGGTTATATCGATATGGAAACACTAGGGAGATGCTTACAACTTCCAAGCAAAAGGCTTTGAACTGCTCCCATGTCATATAATCATCGGTACCCGGGAATTGATAAGCCAAAAAGGCAGATACAAGTTCGGAAGCTCGTGATACTTCGTCCGGATCGGAAATGAGACGAGAGAACATAATGTCTCCGGAGCGTTGGTACATATTATGATAGGACAGCCCAGCTCTCCAGCGTCTATCTTCTACACGTTGTAATAAGAAGAGCTGAATCAAAATCTGCAAATCAGCTTTGCTTACTGCAATACATGACCTCTGACTGTCAACTGCTTCTTGTCAGCAAGTAGAAGGCGATATGCAGCGGCTTCAAACTCCCCATCGGCTACCGTAGCTCGTCCATATCGCATATCCTCATTTATAATTGGTTGCGTAAAAGCAATAGTATCTTTGATATCTTGAAGCTGGAGCAATTCCTGCGGATCCTGAGATTGGGTCCCTGATTGCGGCCAAGGAGTGCTCAAGCTCCTGAAGACGATACGTGCGAGTCGCGGCACCTTGTCGGTGTAGAACCTTTCTGTGATTGTGGAAAAAGGCCTGCCATTTGACTTGGCTCCTAAAAGCTCATAACCGCGTGAAACAATAAATGCAACTGCTCTCCTGAACGCTTTGACATCGATTTCTGGTTCGTTTGACGGTGCCGAGAAAGGAAAGTAGGCGCCAATAGAGAAAGTGCACCAGAGTAGTGGTACGCACATAGCCACTGTTGGGTTTTCGGGTAGCCTGGCGTCAATGTATCTAGCAAAGCTGTCTCTGTTCCACATGAGTTTGCCGCTGGGATCATTCGTTGCATAGTTTGAGAAAGTCTGCTCGACATCTTTGACACCATCCAGCAGTTGACCAAGTGCTTTATCCAGATGGTTTAGGCAAGAAGCAGAACTGATGTCTTCGAGATATCGCCGCGTCGCTCGCTCAGCGGATGCCTTGCTGTGGCTGATCTGGAATATGTCGCGCCAGGCCATTTTCTGCCGTTAAGACCTATTTTCTTTGCTTATAGCGTCAAATACCGAAGATATGTTAGGTTGTAGGACTAAATTTTTACTACTCCGTAGTTAGTTCGAATTTTGAAGGACTCTGTATTTAAAAACTTACATTTACCGGTATGTCTATGTCAGTAAGAAAAGGGAGACCGCGCAGCGCGCGGCCAAACCTTGTAAATAATTCATCCCAATGTGAAGTAGAAGAAGGGGAAGAAGAGAGGAGTGCCAAGTTGGGGTCGAGCCCATAGCACGCACGGATCACCTGATTATCTCCGCCAACTTCCCCGGCCCCTTTTCACTCAACTCCCATCCCCCCATCTACAAAAAGAAATCACATTATGTCGGCAAAAAAGCGCACATTAGAGTTGGGCAATGTCCTGGTGGTCGGAGGCTGCGGCTTCTTGGGGTGGCACATTGTTGATCACCTGCTGAACTTCCCCTCCGAGACCGACCCCAGTTACGCTCTGCCGAAGCCCGTCGGCGATGCGCGTTTCGAGTACCCGACTCTAGGATCGCGCTACCCGGATTACCACTCGACTGTCTCTGTCGTTGACTTGCGCACCACTAACAACCGTCTTCCCGGCGCTAAGTACTTCGATGGCGATATCACCTCCGTCGAGTCCATGTTGGAGGTTTTCCGCGCCGTCAAGCCTGATCTTGTTATTCACACTGCGTCTCCATCTATGATTGAGGGCAACAAGCCTCTGCTACACAAGGTTAATGTGGAGGGAACACGGACACTCCTCGAGGTCGCTGGTGGTGAGCATGGCGATTGGGGCGGTAAGTGCAAGGCGTTCGTCTACACTAGCTCCAGCTCCGTGGTCCACGACACACAAAGTGATCTGAAGAATGTCAACGAGGAATGGCCATACATCCGGGGTCCTGCGCAGAAGGAGTACTACTCCGAGACTAAGGTGTGTTTTGATTATTGTTATCAAACATAGTTTAATCGGGATCAATCACTAATCAGACCCCTTGCGTCTATCAAGGCCGATGCCGAGGAACTCGTCCTGAAGTACAACAAAACGTCCCCCAACCAGATGCTCACAGCTGCTATCCGCCCGGCCGGAATCCACGGAGAGAAGGATACAACAGTCACACACAAGATCCTGGAGCATGGCTCCCAGGCTTCGGACAGAGTGTTACGGATGCAGCTCGGTGATAACGACAACCTGTTCGATTTCACGTATGTCGGCAACGTGGCTTACGGTCACCTGCTTGCTGCGCACCGGCTTCTCGCGAGCTATGACCTTCACGCGGCTGGCAAGGGCGGGCCCCTCGACTACGAGCGCGTGGACGGCGAGGCTTTCAACATCACCAACGATTCCCCTGTTTATTTCTGGGATGTCACCCGTGCCATGTGGGCTCTTATCAACCGTGTCGTTGAACCGGAACAGGTCTGGGCTCTGCCTGAGGGTCTCCTTGAGACTGTCGGTGGTCTCGCTGAGACTGTTATGGGATTGTTTGGCAAGACCCCGCGTCTCACTGCCCGGACAGTGCGATACTCATGCATGACTCGCTACTACTCGACTGAGAAGGCCAAGTACCGCCTGGCTTACTTGCCTGTTGTGCCCTTGGATGAGGGAATTGCCCGTGCTGTTGGATACATTGTTGCCCAGCAACAAGCGGACGCAGGAAAGAAGGCATTGTAATCGGAAATTAGATCATGAGATTGAAAAAGGCATCTTACGCTATATTAATATGACTGTTTGCCCCAAAGAGGAAGAAAAGCCGTCAATACTATGATCGTACACCAACAACCTTGGTTATAGTCCTAGTTCCAGGACTATAAGATGAAAACTTCAAAAAGACACCAACAAATACATGGTTAATTTTATAGATCAGCGAAAGATAATGATGGTGATTCCTAAATCTATCGCGAGCTATCTACATACGTATGTACTTGGCAGGGGTCACTCGTGTGACATATGTCGACTTGGTGTACTCCGTAGTTACAGTAGGAATGGGTTAGCTGGCCGGATGGATTATCTGTAAGGGATATTGCTGGTACCGTTTGACGCAGTGATATGTTTGTGTCCCTGTTTGTCCTATTGGAACATAAATTGAAGTGTGCATGCCTCAGTTTCTGGGGAATGGACCTATGGTCAAGCTGGCGACATGGCGCTGTCACGAGCGACACGGCGCCGCTTACCACTGGACCCCCCCTATATATATACCTATCTCTCTCTCCACAATGTTCTTTTTGTCGCAAGGTCGCCGTTCGTTTGGGGTAGCGATGGCATTATTTTTATTTGCTCTGTCTTTGTCTCTCCACCTTTGTTTGCCCTGCAAGACGTTATGTGTCACATAACATCTCTATACTCCACGCTGCCATTCTTAACTCTGGGTATCGGAATTGGTCTATCAACGACATTTCCGAAGATAGTATCGGTGTCGTTATCTTTGCCAGAGCGCCATGGCTTAGGTTGCCGCAGTTGTTGTCTTGCTCGTGCTTGGTGTATGGGCACCTCTCAGTTAAACGGCGTTTTTGACTGTGCAGACCAAGTTGAAGGCCTGTCTCTCTTAGACTCAACAGGCCATTGCTACTAGTGATGCTATTAGCGATTTTGCGCACGGTGAGTTAGGTAAATCTGCCCACTAACTCCTCAAGCTGTACACGAGAGACAAATAGGTTCTATAGCAACGGCGTGGTCTGTCACCTCTGCGGTTACCCGTTTCTTTGCCGATACTATCACACACCGGGCTCCCTACCACCACTAATGTTGACGCCACCCTATGCCTATCGACGATACTTGAGCCTTGGCAAGTGACAGGAGTGACCAGGATATACGAGTTATCCGGGGCAGAATCTTTGCTAATGCTTGTGTTCTGGGAAAAGAAAAAAAACCTCTCATTTGGCGCGGTGTAGACCCTGGGATGTCTCGTATCGCCGGATGGTATCCATCACCTGGCACTGACCCTTGTCTCATCGCCCCAGGTACGATAGCCAGTTTATATCATCTTCTGGCCTCCGTCGCGCCCCGGATAAGATCCTCCCATCTTCCAGCAAAATCCGCTCGCTCAAACCGCCATCTCGTCCAGCCCCGCGCTGATCGTCCTCTCTATCGAAGGCCAACGTCGGGATTTCAAGGTGGTGGCGGGGACAAAGTGGATGGCCAGCCTCTACCCTTGGACGACCTGTAGGCGCTCACCGCAACCCGTCAGATCAGCCTCGTTATCTCCCTTTGATGCTGCCTTGGTGAACGCTCGGATTTCCGCAAACCCAGACGCGCAACGATCCTATATACCCGGTACCCACCTTCCTCATAATGTGGCAGGTGACCGGTGTCTCCTATATGCTGCAAGAGGAAGCCTGTCCCTCCATGTCGGCATTCTCGATGACGCGTGTGGTCTCGGGAATACGCCAATCAGGTACGTATGTTGTACTGTTGGCCAGAATGGGTCATTCATTTATCATTACTGTTTGCATTGTTTGTCAGCGGCCACTTTTACGTTCGGTAAACCAATAGGGGGACCTCGGGATAGATATGTAGATGTCAGCCAGATCAGATTGTTGAAAATATTAGTATATAGATATGTAATATAATAACCCTGACCTTTTGAAAGAAACGATTACTAGTAATAAAGGTGTTATACACGAGGTCCTGGATACATAGATGGTACAAAGTCACGTGGTCGCCATGATGGGAAAGTGGCCCATTATCCACCCATGGATGAGCCTGGGCACTTTCCATGGTTCTGTTCTGTCAAAAATGTGGTTCGTGGTGTTAATTGGTCACGTGGAAGTGGATCGGGCTTGCATGGATGTTGTACTAGTACTGCAACCCGACAAGACATTTCACAAATTTTGATTCACTAGCAAGCAGTTCTCCTATTTCCCCCTGCAACTCATCAGATCTCAAATCTCAAATCGCTGTGGCAATGTCCGACCCTGAGAAACAGTGCTCCGGGACCGATTGCGACAATGAAGCTGGGACATTGCAATGCCCGACCTGTCTGAAGCTGGGTATCAAAGGCAGCTACTTCTGCGATCAAGACTGCTTCAAAAGGAATTGGGTGTGTTACATATGTATGGATATTTCTATGACTGAGAATCTAACATTGAGCGTACCTAGGCCACACACAAGGTGTGCACAAGACACAAAATGGTAGCCACTATGCACCGGTTATTCATAGCTCTGTTCTCTAATCGTGATATAGCTGGCAGATTGTATGACCCCTTTCCAGCATACCCATACACTGGCTCTGTCAGACCCGTATACCCACTCTCCCCGCGACGACCTGTTCCCAAAACAATCAAGCACCCCGACTGGGCCAAGACTGGCATTCCACAGCGTGAAATGCGTCTGAGCAGGTCGAAAGTCGATTTGTTGGATATAAAGGGCCAGGAGGCTATGCGCAAGGTGTGTAGGCTGGCTCGAGAAGTACTCGACATAACTGCCGCAGCAATGAAGCCTGGCGTGACCACAGATTACCTGGATGAAATCTGCCACAATGCTTGCGTCGAGCGAGAGGTAAGTGGAGTCCACTCTTACTCCTATATGAAGTATGCTAGGCCTTTTGCTAAACCGCGAGCTAGTCATATCCTTCTCCACTTAACTATAACCACTTTCCCAAGTCATTGTGTACATCTCCAAATGAGGTTGTATGCCACGGAATCCCTGATCAGCGAGTCCTTCTTGATGGCGATATTCTTAACCTCGATATCTCTCTGTATCACGGCGGATATCATGCCGATGTCAACGAGACGTACTATATTGGCGAAAAGGCCAAAGCGGATCCGGACTCGATCAGACTTATCGAAACGACCCGGCAAGCCTTGGATATGGCTATCGAGATAATCAAACCAGGTGTGCCAATTCGAGAGTTTGGCAAGATCATTGAGAAGCACGCCGCCTCTAGGGGTCTTGTCGTTGTCAAGACTTGGGGCGGCCACGGTATCAACTCGGAATTCCACCCTCCTCCTTGGATCCCCCACTACGCGAAGAACAAGGCTGTGGGAACATGTAAACCTGGGATGACATTCACCATTGAACCTATCCTGGCTTTGGGCGGCAGCCGAGAGGTATATTGGCCGGATGACTGGACAAACGTTACGGTGGACGGCAAACGGACAGCACAATTCGGTGCGTATCGAGCTTTCCGAGGCCTGTTGTTGTAAGCTCTAGATACTAACCTGGAAATCGATAGAACATACTATGCTGGTCACAGAAACAGGTGTCGAGGTGTTGACGGCGAGACTGGAGAACTCTCCAGGGGGGCCAATTCCTATACCGGAGGTTGCAAATGGAGATGCAATTGGGGAGGCAATGAAATAATTGTATGGGCGAGTAGAGACCGGTCACATATGGACTACTGACTTGGAAAAACTCCAAACTCGGTGTATCAGCAGATTCAGCACCCATATTCTTGTATTATGACTTTTATCGCTTGAAAATGACCGTGTATGCAAGTCTAATTTACACAATCTCGGCTGATCAAGCAATAAAGCACAAATTTGGAACTATCCTAACATGTAGATGTCTCTTTAGATATCTGTTTAGATAGAGACTTTAGTCTTAGGTTATGCCGCGAACTACAACTACCGTAAATATTCCGCTGAAGCCATACTATCCCACAACTATACTGTCATAACTACACCTATCTTATTAAAGAATGATAGGGAAAGATAAGAACGGATTCATATGTAGGCCGAAAGATCTGGCTATCTACAGTTGACCTATATAAGGATCGTCTCTTCCCTATATGTATTTAAATTCCCGCATTTCCGCACACGGATCTAACACCGCGATGCTGATCAATCAGAGTTGCAGACACATCTGATTGGATTGTGAGCCTGACCTCTCCTTGAGAATGAGTCAAAGTAGTCACGTCTACCCCGTATTGATATTGATTAGTAGCTTGGATCCCAGTTCCCCGCACGATGGTGTCTATTTAATCTCCGAATCTTCCATTCGGATATTTACAACATTCCAAAGAATAGGAGATATTGCTCTCTTGATCACATCATGTCACTCTTACATGCCCTTCGACATGAAACTAAGCCCGTTGCATCGTCTACTGTACCCCGCGAGCTAGATCTGACCCCCGCAACCCCAGTCGAACATGTTCCAGACACGCGGGTTTCTGTAGAAGACAATTCGACTCCTAGAGATGGCCAACCTGTCTTTGAACGGACGCTGCCCAGTCGGACGACTAAATCGCGTCGAGTGGTTATTACTGCACTTCTTGTTTTGGCTAATCTTGTACAGGTACAGTCGGGGCCATCAACTGTCTTCATTAAAAGAAATCCCCCAATACTGACAAAAGTAGATGACAGTTAATTTTGCAGGCATTGCCGGAGGCAGCGCCCTGAGTGAATCATTGGGTGCTAAAGACACCTACGCCTCATGGATTGCTGCTAGTTATGCGTAAGGCACAGGGTATCGAGACATTCACAATAGACTTATCTCACTAACTTAATATAGTCTAACCCAAGGTACCTTCGTGTTGGTTAGTGGTCGATTGGGAGATGTTTATGGCCACCGAGAACTCGTCCTAGTCGGGGGTGCTTGGCTCACCATCTGCACTCTAGCCAATGCCTTTTGTAACAACTTCTTCGCCTTTGTCACGATGCGGGCTTTAGCTGGTCTTGGAGGGGCATTAATCATGCCTAATGCAGTGGCTATGATATCCAGTACCAATCCCCCCGGGCGTGTGCGAAATTTGAGTCTGGGTCTCTTTGGTGCATCGGCCCCAGTAGGAGGATACTTTGGGGCCTTGTTCTTGGGTGCTTTTCTACAGCGGACAGAATGGAAGTGGTTTTTCGTCTTCATGTAAGTGATACATTCTGTGGACCCGGACCAGAAGTACTAATATTATCCCTCGTAACACAGTGCCTGTCTTGGTGTTATCACATTCACTCCGCTCTGGGCTTTGAGTCCGCGAGAACCTCCGGTCGATCGTCATGGAAAGATCGACTGTATAGGATCGGCTCTTGGAACAAGCTCATTGATTCTGTTCAACTTTGTTTGGAAGTAAGTAGTTGATACCAACCTGATCCATTGCATGTTAACACTCCCACAGTCAAGCACCGAGTGTCGGTTGGTCGACCTCCTATGAGATTGTTCTCCTGATCAGCTCAATTATCCTATTCGGGGGCTTCTTGCTTTGGGAAAGAAACTACGCCGCGGAGCCCATCATGCCACTCGAAATCTTCAAAGCCCCATCCTTCCTCATGCTACTCTTGGTCGTGCTTCTCAATTATATGGCCGTAGGGACCTTGATCTGGTACCAGGTCCTATGGCTCCAAAAGGTCTGGCATTGGTCCCCCCTCCAATTTGCCGTGGGATGGACCCCATTCGTGATTTGCGCCACGGGCGCTGCCTGTCTCGCAGCATGGATGATCCCCCGGATGGCAGCACAGTGGATCTTAGCCATTGGAACGGTCACGATCTTAATTTCTAATGTGCTCATGGCGACCGTGCCAATCCACCAATCCTACTGGCCCCAGATTTTTCCTTCTGTGGTTCTGTTCTCATTCTGCCCGGACTTCGTGTACACGGCTGGTCAAATCATTGCCAGCAACTCTGTCCGTCGAAATCAGCAGGGGATTGCTGCGTCCGTCATTGGCACCCTGAATCTATATGGAAACAGTCTCGGACTCGGGTTTGCATCCACTATTGAGGTACAAATTGCCCGCCGCTCGGGTAGCCAAATCATGGGGTATCGAGCGGCACTTTTCTTCGGGGTTGCCATCAGTGTCCTAGCGCTTATACTTGATGTCTGCTTTGTCCGACTAGTCAAGGATGATCGGGAGGGATGGCATGAGGATGACCACATGGAGGAGATTGAGCTGACGGAGCAGGCCGAAGCTACCGGTATCCATCTACCGAATGTAAACCACTAAAAAGCTGAACACGACATATCGGCACTAGACTGGGACTGGGAAAACCGGGAAAATATCGGCAGACGGAACGTGGGGTGTCGGGAAAATGCCGGGTTGAGCTTGGAGTGGAAAAAGCCTCACTAAGTGGATAGAAGGTCAAGAATCTATTTGTCAAGGTTTTCTTTTCGGGTGACGTCCATGATACCCTCGACCGTATGTCCCGTTTCCATATACGGAGTACAACATAGTACAATCTGTTGCGTATGGCTTTCCCCACGTTATGTTGGACTGGCATGGTGGCTTTGCGGGGGATATGATCTCATTAAACACTCGGTGAGAGAAAGGAGCGAGTTTTTTTTCCAAAACCCAAAAAGAAAACTGCGGAGAGGCGGGGAAGTAGGGGTAGGGGATTGGCTATATGCCGTATGCCGAACCTGGATTCCGAGTGGGGGTCGGCTTTTCTGGCTTTTCTGGCTCTTCTGACTCTTCCTGCTCTCTTTTTGTTGGCCGGTTTCTTCCGTTTCGTTTAGTCTTTGTCTCTTGTGGGGTTCTGTTCTTTTCTTGTGGCCCGTGATGTCCGAGAACCGGTCAAATCCCGTGACCGCGTGACCCCTAAAAAATTTCCCGGGCCGAGACAACGGGAGGTTGCCTGTGATCCTCCATAGCTCTTTAATTGTAATTATTTTAGGAACTCAGGGAGTCACTTTATATTGATCCTCTTTACTCTTGTCATATAACATGCCTCAATCTCCGGCTTGCACCGGGGATCGTCACATACCCCATGTCATGTACATGGACGTTATTCGTTGAAAGCCGAATTCCCCTTCGGAACGCTTGCTGTTCTCGGATGCCCAGTCGGACGGCTCCACTATGACCCCCCGCGTAAAACATACATACGATTTTCGGCGTGGGGGTACCGGGGAAGTCCATAAAAAAATACTAGCGCGGGGGGGAAACCATGAGAAGGGTTTTTGTTTCATCTTAAATAAGAGAACCTGCTCTTGTCTGATCCCCGGATTATTTGGTTTTCCTCACGATCACAAACACACACACATATACAAATAATGGCAGACGATATCTCACGGGAAAACCGTGACCGGATAGAGATTGACGCCGAGAAAGAACGCGTTGAAAATGTCGAACATATTGCCTCTCCACAGCAAAATGGCACTCCTCAGATGGATCCTGCTCGCCGGATAGTCGTCGAGAAGAAGCTCAAGCGCAAGCTCGATGCCCGTTGCAGTCTTTTTGTCGCGATCTACAGTGAGTACTCCTCGCCGCCCCCCAAACCTCCGCAACCTCCACAGGCGAGCTATACATCAACTTCACATGACTGACACGACTCCTCGCGGACAGTTATGAACTATTTGGATAGAAATAACATGGCTGCTGCTCGTCTGAAGGGTCTGGAGGAAGATCTGGGCCTCACCAGCACCGAGTACTCAACATGCCTGAGTATCCTCTACGTCGGCTACATTATCATGCAGGTTCCTTCCAACATGTTCATCAACCGCATCAGCCGGCCCTCGCTCTACATTGCCGTTGCTATGTTATTGTGGGGCCTTATCTCCACCTTGTCTGGAAATACCAAGAACTTTGGTGACATGGTGGCTGTCCGTTTCCTGCTGGGCTTCATCGAGGCGGCATTCCTGCCCGGCGCCCTGCTCATCCTCTCCAAGTGGTACACGCGCCGCGAATTGACTACCAGGAACGCCATCTTGTTCTGTGGTAACCTTATCTCCAATGCATTCTCTGCTCTCGTTGGTGCCGGTGTGCTATCCAACATGCAAGGCGTCATGGGCCACGCCGCGTGGCGCTGGCTCTTCTGGATCGAGGGCGCTGTGACTATGTTCCTTGCCATTCTTGCCGCGTTTATCTTGCCTGATCTGCCGCACAATGCACGCGGCTTCACTGAGGAAGAGCGCCAAGTTGCGCAACTTCGCATGATCGAGGACGTCGGCGAGGCTGACACCGACGGTGAAGAACTTGGTGCCTTTGGAGGACTTCTCATGGCTCTAAAAGACATGAAGATCTACGTGATGATGCTGACCTTCACGGCTTATGTTGTCGGACTCAGCTTTAATGCTTTCTTCGTACGTCGTTTCATATCAAAATCCAATTGGGACCCTTTAACTGACTCGTTTCACAGCCTACCCTCACTGGTACTCTCGGATTCGGATATGTCCCGACTTTGCTGATGAGCGCTCCTCCCTGGGTTTTCTCCTGTATTGTCTCGGTGATCAACGCATGGCATGCAGACAAGACACAAGAGAAAGTCTGGCACATCTTCGGCCCGATCGCCATGGGAGCGGTTGGCTTCGTCATCTGCATGGCCACCGACAACGTCGCAGCTCGCTACGTCGCTCTATTCCTGCAGGCTGGTTCTTATGCAGGATTCATCGTATTCTACTCATGGATCAGTTCCTCCTTCCCCCGTCCTCCTGCCAAGCGAGCCGTTGCCATTGCCATGATCAACGCCTTCAGTCAACTCGGCAACGTCGCTGGCTCGTACGTCTGGGACTTGGAAGATAATGGGTACCGCTCAAGCTACGGAATTGTGCTGGCCATGTTCGGTGTGACAGTCGGTGGATGCTGGTATTTCCGCACGATGCTGGTCGGCTTGAACCACCAGCTCGAAGAGGGTGAGCTTGCCGATATTGCTAGAGGAGAGTCTACTGAGAACGATATCATCGATAGCCCAGATGAGTCGCTGCGTATGCGCAAAGGTTTCAGGTATCTGGTTTAAGTGTTCTCGGGTCTTTGTTAGAATACCATGCTCGGCACAGGAACTTAGGTTCATCAACAATCCAATTCCTCTTCAATGCAAATATGCAGTTAGGCGTCTCATATTATCTATGTTAGGACTGTATTTCCCGGTTAAAAATAGATATTGTCGAGTATAGTCGTTCTTGGTAGAACTGCCAGAAGGATTATATCCTGTAACGATAGATTCACCAAGAAGCCAGTTAATCTGTTTATTGATTTGAAGTATATCCGAGCATCAGATATGGACAGTGACGCTGCAAAAGGAGAAGGGTGATGGAATTACGTGTACTTGATGCTGCCTATATACGAGATCCTATCCATGGAAGGGGCTCTATTCCCTAATTCTATTCCACTCTAACTCTGGTTCTATCGGTCTTCACGAGTCAAATTTCGGTACTGGTTATTAGGATCCTGCTCCTCTTCCTCCGCCGATGGGATTGTCTTCTTCACGCGGCAAGGAGTGCCAACGGCGACCGAGAATGGCGGGATATCCTTGGTGACAACAGATCCGGCTCCGATCGTTGAGCCCTGGCCGATTCGCACTCCAGGAAGAATAATCACGTTACTTCCAATCCAGCAGTCGTCTTCGATAAAGATCGGATGACCAAACTCGACGAACTTGCGGCGAGAAAGTATGCTGGTATCATGGCCAGCAGTGATGATACTAACTCCAGTGCCGATCTGCACGCGGTCACCAATGACAACTAGGCTCGTATCTAGTATAGTAACGCTGGGAATTGTTGGTAAGTTTTCATAGGTCATGGCGAGAAGGCAGACTCACTTCCAGTTGAAGAAGCAGTCCTTTCCGATGATAGTATTGCATCCATAGTCAGGCAAAAAGGGTGGCTCGATGAATGTTCCATCTCCAACTTTGCCGACGAGTTTCCGCAATAACTCAAGACGCTTATCACCTATCTTGTCATATGTCACGGTCTTGGTGTCCAGGTTGTTGAAGTCTGCGGCAAGCCCTCGGCACAGATGCCGTGCTTCTAACAGTTTCGGGACATTGGGGTTGTACCTGACCAGTTAATAAACCATCCCATAAGGGTGTAAGTATATTGTGAATGATACATACATCATTCCGGATATCATACGCTCATAGTCCTCGCACAGGGGCACTCCTGCCAGTCCCCGCGCAAGCTCGATGATCTCAGGGCGTTTCTCAGTGGCAGCCATTTTTAATAAAATATTGGATAAAATAAAGAAAATAAGGATCGTAGAATAGAACAGGATACCACGAGATATATGGACTGGGGTCATCAAGCGGGGGTGATTTGCCGACAATTCGCCGCTGACGAGGTGGAGAACGCCAAGAGCTGGCGGGCCTTCCTATTTGGGTATAACAGCCAATTCATTCGATCAGCCAATTGTCAAGTGGGAGACATTGACAAGTGTCTGCAATTGTTCAAAATATCAGACCGCAGACCACCTGAGCACATGTGCATAACCACTGTTTTATCATACATCAAACTTGCGAATACGCCTCACAACCTCCTCCACATCCCCCCAGATCCGCTGTCGATTCTGCAACCCCTTAAGCCTGTCCCAATTCAGTTGAATTTGTAAAAGTACCCGACGCCAGTCAGTGTTCATTCGAGGCAATTTCACTTGGTCCGGTATGATCACCGATAGAGGAAATCGGTACTCAGCAACTCTCTCAGCGGCATGCTCTGTATAGCCATCTTCGCACAAGGCCTTGGCATAGGTACTCCGTGCTCTGACAACAGACTTGATCTCAGCTGTTGTTACATTTGTCCAGAGTAAAGGGCTGTGCTTGCATTCGGATTCATCCCAGGCTTCCCATAACCAGGGCATTTCCCTGCGCACTAGCCTGTACCACACACTGTTTGGGAGTTCAGTGAATGCCCTAGAAGCAATGCTTAAACTAGTGATATCACTAGAGCCTAAATAGTCGATAATCATGAGCTGAATTTCCGCCGGAAGGACGGAGAAGAAGTCAGCCTGGCTATTGTGAGATGGGGCATGGCGATTCGTCGCGGATTGAGACGACCTAGTTTCATCATATGGGTCACATGGGGCACCCAACCCTCCGTCTTTGACCGCGGAGAGAAGGATTTCCGGTAGCCCGGGCACGTAAAGGGGATTGGAAACCAGATACTCGGTACCAGGCTTATGGGACCACCATTGCTCCTGTGAGGCTTTAACCTCTTTGGCTCGAGGAAATGATCCAAAGGCAGCCCAATCAAACTCGGCATTCCGCCAGGTCATCAGTCCGGAAACATTGATGCGCTGAAACTGGATTTTCGATTGTCGGCAGAAGATATCAAAGCACCACGGATGGAAGGGCATGGCTATATCATCCGGTGATGTGTCTTGCACCTTCCCATTGTCAGCTTCGGGTTGTGCCTCCGAGACGTTCCAAGAACACATTTGGTAGATAAACCTACCCCATCGTTCACATTGTCTGTCTCTACATCTCCTATCCCATTTCGCGCGGGCCACACTGTCGGGATGCTCGTATCACGCGACGGGGTTCCATCACATATCCCGGATAAAGACCAATCCCCGTCAATCTCCCAGGGCTCATGTAGCTGGTCAGCTTGCCATTGATCACTCGGTGCAGTTTTATGCACCAGGAACTGGGCGGTGCGACAGCCTCTCGCCTCTTCGGGTGAGATAGCATCAGCCGAGTAGCCCGACATTGGACTATCAAAATATCCGACCCGCAGTTGGGGATCTCCCCTCGTGGCGCTTCTCGGGTCAAAAGTTTGCAACACCCAATTGTAATACCTTTGACGCTCGGAGACAGTATTTGCATCACTACTGCTGCCTTCACTGTCCTCCTTCTCATGCGCATCTTCGTCAAGGCTCATGCCGCCGGTAGATTCGTGATCAGAGTCATATTCATATGGATCATTCTCTTCATAATCCCTTTGGAATAGATAATCAGGATCTTGAGCCGTGTGGTCATCATCCGTATAATTAATTGGGTCTGTCCCATCCCATTGGCCGTCTTGAGGACCAGGCACGTCTAGCTCCCCAGATTTGAGGCGAAAGATGATATTGAAGCTCACCCCACAAAAATGGCAGTAGAACTAGAAAACTGTTAGATTCGTTGTATACGTATAAATGCAAAAATGTACCTCAGAATAGCCTACCCACCATTGTCAGTTGCATCCACAGGATTATTTTGCACTAGAAAACATAAATGTCCACTTACCCATTATTTCTTTTCCCAAATAACTAACAATTTAAATGAACTTGCACTCCGGACTCCCCTTCCTATCAATTCACAGAAGAGAGAGAAGAAAAAGAGAAGTGCAAAGTGGTCAGTTCTTCCTCGTATCCGCTGCCCCGATTTAGACTAGAGCGATCCTGACATCTGTGATTGGTCAATCTGAGGTTATCTACCAAAAAGGCCATGGTGTTTAGAATGTTCGAATCTGTTGGTGATTTTGGGCATTGGAATCTCTTCTCGATCTGATATACCCTCAAGGGTAGTCCACGGACTTGTTATGTACATTAACTTCGTCCACATCGAGCGTTTCGCGCCGGACAGCATCAACATCAAATGCAGCCTTACTGTGAAATATAGTTTCCATCTCTTCAAGACTTTTCCCTTTTGTCTCTTTGACAAAGAAGAAGACAATGATCGCCATGATGATATCTAAGATTGCATAGAAAAGGAAAACATAACTGCCCCAGGAATTCATCATGTAGCGAGTCACCAGGGAGAAAAGGAAGTTGAAAAGCCACTGTGTTGATACTGCGACCGAGGTTCCAATCTCCCGAATTCGTGTTGGGAAGATCTAGCATGCTAATTAGGGGTTGAACTGAAGATAAAGGAGTGCTGTATAGCTTACCTCGGCAGTGTACGGCCACGGCAATGGGCCCCAACTGAATTGGTAGATCGAGTTCGTCAGGAAGATCATAGCCACCATGCCGATACCAGCCGGGGTTGCTTTTGCATCGGGCTCTGGTGTGGTTTCCTTGACGACTGTCACAATAATGAAGCACCCGGCCATCAACAGAGCTGAAATCCAAAGGGTCGGCTTCCGTCCCCACATCTCGGAGAAGAACAAGATATAGATGCCAACAGTGATGAACTTTTCGGCTCCAAAGAGGCCAGTGATGAGAAGGGACTGATTAGTATTGTTTCCGACTAGCAGTTTGAAGAACTGCGGGCCGAAGTAAGCTAGCGCGGTCATGCCAGTACATTGCTGACCGCAAAACATGAAAACGACGAGAAGCAGTCTATAGCGATTTGCGGGCTCGAGGAGCTCGCGCTTATTAAAGCCCTCGGTTGCTCGTAACTCTTCCTCAAGTCCGACTCTGATTTCGTTGAACTCTGCCTTCACTTCAGGGCCTATTGACATGGATTACTGGTTAGCCCTATGTCCCGATATGGCTTTCTGGGGAATGTTTCCTTCCTTACCTTCGCTAGCTCGCATCCATTTCAAGCTCTCCCATGCTTCGTCAAAACGGCCCTTCTTGGCCAACCAGCGTACACTTTCGGGCATACCAAAGAGGCCGAGTGCAAGAACTCCAGCTGGCACCATCTGGAGACCAACGGGAATCTGCCACTGCTTTGAAGACACAGGTAGTGTGATCTTGACGGCATAGTCAATCCAGTAGCTCAGCATCACACCTAGTGCGAAGAACCATTGCATCCCTGACCCGAGCTTGCCGCGAATTTCCTTGGGTGCCATTTCAGCGTTATATGCCGGGACGACCGCCGTGCCTGCACCGAGACCGAGACCAGCGACAAACCGCCCGATATAGAAACAAACAAGTGAATGGGACGGAACCACCTGCAACACCACACCGAGACAGAACACGGCCATCGCTGCCTGGATTGTTTTCTTTCGCCCGCACCGTTCAGACACCCAGAAGATCCCCAAGGCTGATATAAATGCGCCTACATTTTGCAAGCTTACCATCACAGCACTCACGGTTGTCTGATCCTTGTAGCCAAAATCATTGATGTAGGACTTGAACTCGAGGATACCACCTATCCATCAAGACTGTTAGTGATGATCACTAACCAAACGGGGCTTCTTCCTCACTTACCAACGATTCCAGTATCATATCCAAACAAGAAACCGGCTGTACAGATGAAGTATCCAAAGAAATACGCTCGGAAGGCCCCGAGCCTGGTTCCTGGTAAACCCATGCTGTGCGACGTAGTACACACAGACTACGTAGACGATGAAAGACGCAATGAGAATCTTGGAAGGGAAAAAAAGCTTGAGGCACACCTCCATGCTTTTAAATCTATAAGCTCTCCAATGCTTAATTACCCGATCCGCATTACAGCTGAGATACAGCACGCAACCTGTAGTGTCGGATACGCCATAGCACGCCATATCACCGTTCTGTCTGTTCATCACCAACAGAGGCCTAAGCTGAGCCAAGAATATGCCACAAAACAAGAAATGCCATGTGGACAATTTGAATGCTGGAATTTTCCTATAAACATACTACATCCACTCAGCATGGTCTATAAATTCAGGGCAATTCCAAGTTGAGTGTCTCCGCATTTTGCCAAGACCCCCCTTCCCACCCCCGGATCACCCCTTTCGGCCTGTCGCTTCGGTCGTCTCGACCCGAATATCTGTCCTATTATAACATACACTATTAGATTCATTATTTTTGATGACGCCTTTGGGTAAGAAAACAAGGTAAGAAAGGAGGTAAGCAAAAAAGAACACCCTCATAGGCCACAGCTTGAGACTAGGAAATGGTGTGCCGCTTTACACCCTGATCACCTTCTGACATTAGGCAGAACGCGCGTCTTCCATACATCTTACCACATGTGTCGAAGTCACACGTGAGGCTCGTCGACCTGGACAGTGCGAGTCAGGAAAGCTAAAATGGCCCCCGCGTCGTTTAGTCCGTTATTTGGTTGTCTAGTGGCTGGGCGATATCCCTTACCGCCGCACGGCGAAGATCGTGGTGAGGCAGAGGTCACACTGAGATGCACCGGGCCAATATCACCTGTGGGGATCTCGGTATCGTCTTGCTGGTTTATCCGCGCTGGGACCGGTCGATCATATGTCTTGCAACCGCCATCTGGTAGGAACATGTAATATCCATATCATTCTGCAGCATGAGCTCAGTCACCTCCTCAGGCTTCGGCTTTGGTGACTTAGATGGCCTTGCTGCGGTGGTTGGTTCCCGTATGTCCCACGTATGTCCCACGGAAAGATCATGTAGCATACGAAGGTTCTAGAAGTCCTCCTGGATCCCCCCAGCATACTGCTCTGTGACTCCGGCATCTGCTGCTTGGCGTGAGTGACCAGTCGATGGCCAAAGCGGCCACTTTCTCGTAATTGTCAAATGCGGCCCAAATATCACAGTGGAGCTTATACTTATGATAGAGGTTTGATAGTAGCTTTTCGTTTCCTGGGGTTTCTTTTTTTAGAGCCAGAGGCTTGCCGACCTATTCGAAGACAGCTCCCTGTAGACCAGCTCCGATTTGGTTCAGTTGTTGCAAGTCGGGGGGAGAACGCGCAGTTTGAAAAGGTCGGCTGAAGGAAGATGTCGTCGAAATAACAGGTTTTAGGCTAAGAGATTGGATCGTTGGAGAATGTCTGAGTCTGTCATCTGTCGGAGATTTGTTGCTAGAAGGAGTCGGGGTAGTGGGCTGAATAAAAGCTCTGAATTCGCCAATTCATTGCTTTTGGATCCCTTTTGGGCCATGATAACCACTGACAGATGGGTTGTTATTAACTGTGATGGTTGCCGGTATGTAGATACCTGGCTGCGACGTCCACGGGCCACGGACCAGTCTGCCTTCCAAGGTTACTCGAGTCCATGCATAAACTATATGTATAGTTATATATATATATATATATATATATGTACATATGTTGTAGTAGTACTTCCCACAATCCCATTCATGATGTATTGGTATCAATCATAATGGCAGATGGTCCCAGTACAGACATGAAGATATGGTCAAACGCCTTCCGTTTGCTCCCCGGCCCATACAAAACTTTTCTCGGACTTGACCTCTTACTTTCTCTTCACTATTTTTCTCTCTTTCTCTTCGTCTGCCACTCCTTTCTTACCCTCCAACACCCTATCTTCCCCTCTCTCTATTCTAGACCAACACCTAACCAACACCTCTATTGCCTTCTGTGTCGTTAACAAAGATACCGAAAGGTACATTCCCACACTTTATATGGATGGACTAAGCTAACCGACGTTGTCATCTTTAGACCACCACTACGATGATGGTCCCGATGGCTCCCTCGGAGCATCCTAACCAGCTTCTACAGAAGCTCGGCGCCGAGTATGACCCGGGCCTGCCTATCAGCATTGCTTTTGGTTTCGTCGGCCTGCAACGAGGCTGGAAACCCGGCTCCAAGACCTGGAAGCGGAATTGGAATGCTTGTATGAATTACGAGTATGACCGGCTGATTGGCTGCCGGGTGACCAGCCTCGAAACCTGGCAACAGCTATGTGCCAAAGTCGGAATTAATGGTTCCTTCAGGTCAATCAACCAGTGCAAGAAGGTACGCTAAACTCTTAAGCAGTTTAATATCACTCGCTTACTAGTTTAGGCTCTAGCTCGTGTCCACGTGAATATCGTTGACGTCCTCGATTCGTGGGACTCCGACACCACCCCAATCCAATTCAAGAACAAGGAGGCTCTGGCTACGTACACTAAGTCCCACCAGAAGTTCTTCGGCCGACACATCGCGAAGCAAGACAAGGTCCTCCGAGTCCTATTGCGCAAGCTGCTTTAAAAAATCATTCATTCCAGCGTAAACTACAATAATCTTGAAATTCACCGCGATAGGATGGGAGGTGTTTTTTTCTTTCTTTTAGCATAATTGAGATATTCGACAATTTGAGTCATTGAAAGGGTCAGCCTGAGTGTCTACATAGTATAGAATATTGTTATAGGCGCTTAATGTCTTCCCCAGTGAGGTTGGAGCGTCTTCATTTTCATCTCCTTTTGTTCTTCAAACGGCACTCACTCTTTTCTCACTTCACCTTTCTCTCACCTGTCACCTTCACTTACTGTCCTTCTCTTACCATCCTCAACATCTTCTCATCTCTCTCTCTCTCTCTCTCTCTCAATTTATCATCTCTGTCACTTTCTTCATCATTTGATCAACAAACGTAAAGGCAAATCCCTTTCCTACTAATTAGCAAGCTAACCTGTTTTGTCGACTTTAGACCACCGTCTTCCAACATGTTTATCCCGCTTTCTCCTGCGATTCCCCCTCCAGCTGGTTCCCCAGGCGCTGCTCTGCAGCATCCGAATAACCATCTGCGAAAGCTTGGCGCCGCCTACAACCCAGAGCTTCCTATCAGCGTTGCCTTTGGACTTATCAGTCTGCAGCGAGGCTGGAAGCCAGGATCTAAGACCTGGAAAAGGAACTGGAATGCCTGCATGAATGACGAATATGACCGCCTGATTGGCTACCGTGTAGCCAACCTGGAAACATGGCAGGAGCTGTGTGCCAAGGTTGGCATCAACGATTCGTTCACTTCTATCAACCAGTGCAAGAAGGTAAGGTCCCCGCCCCAGGTGATTTGATAACCACCCACTCACTGTTGTAGGCTCTGGTGCGCGTGCACGTCAACCTTGTTGATCTTCTTGACTGTTGGGACGCGGACCACACCCCAACTCTATTCAAGAGCAAGAAGGCCCTTGCAACATACACCGAGACACATGACAAGTTCTTTGGTCGTCACATCGCCAAACAGGACAAGGTCCTCCGAGTCCTCCTGCGAAAGCTTCTCTAAAGCCGTACAATGGTATGTCTCCTTGGAGACGCGGGATTCCCAGGGGTGCACTAGGTGCATCCGGTACAGCTGGAAACAAGGAGATCATCTTGGGGTGCACAGATAGTGAGAGAAACGAGGCCAACATATTCAATATTTTACATTGTACCTGTAACTCTAGTATGCAGCCATTTTGAGGGTCTACCTACATAGTCTCGATTAGATATTGTCGCACCTTCCCCTTCAACTGCGCCTTGGGTGTCCCTTTCCAAGTGTAAATCAACTGTCGCAACTTTCTTTTCCGATCATCAGATACTCACCTCAAGACAAGCTGACAAAAATGATTGCCACCAACCTCATTTCCAATAGATCAAAGTGAGTATTCCTATTTTTCCTACGTATGAAACACAGAGTATGATGGAAGCCTTTTCCAATGACAACAGAAGCCCGGATTTGCGCAATAATTTTTCAAGTATCACCATATATCTTCTAAATACATTTGATTCAATGTATCAAACATGTTGTAATCACTGGGTAGACAATTGGCCGAGAATGCAAAGCCGAGGTTGTTGATAAACAGCTCATCCGGGTTAGGGGCTGCCGCCAGTCCAATCACGCCGTTGTTGTTATCGTGATGATAAGTATTACTCGAAGCAGGAACATCAAACCAATTAGAATTCGGAACTGGAGGGGCCAAAGGGGTTTCTTGAAAATGCAGGTCTTTGGAGTTGGACAGACCTTGGAGTGGTTCAGTCGGGCCCATGGGCCCTACATATAGATCCAAGTCTGCCGGTTGACATGCAGTTGTGCAAATGCCATTGCATTCCAATGGAGGGGCAGGCGGCATATGATCAATATCACAGTTCAGTCGTTCGCAATATAATTTCTCAAGATTCCGTCCGATACGCTTTGCAATATCCCAGGACGTTGAGAGTTCCCGCAGAACCTGAAGGCAGAGCCCCACAGCTGCCTGTGGTGACGGGCCTCGTGAGGCCTGGTTGCCTGTACCAGATCTCATGGCGTAATCCACGCAGCATTTTTCTATGATGAGCGATGCCGCTGATAGCATGCAGTGTGTGGCTGTTATAGGGCTCAGCTTGAAGCTGCCAAATGTCTGTCTATATTTCTGGGCCACAATGCACATTCCTCGGGCTGAGTTGCTGCATATTGTCGTAATTTTCTGTCTACAGGCAGACTCCGGATCATTATTGCTGCTGTTCTGTTGTGTCTGTGGGTCAGTGTGGTTGCCAACATCTTGACTGGCAGACTGATTGCTCAGAAAGGGCACGCAAAGTAGAATGCACACAGTATGGTATAACATGCATAAAGTATAGGCGTGAGGAAATCGGGAGGGACCAGATGGACGCTCAACTTTGAGCTCTGGAGCAAGATCGTAGTACCATGTCTTGAGTTCAAGCACACAGGAGTCAAAAAATGCAAAGCGATGTTTGGGTTGTAGGAGTGGCTTTGGAGACCAACTTGGGTGATATATGTCAGTGAGACAGACAGATGTGAGAGATGATACGATAGACCCACAATGAAAGGAGAACTTTCTCGAATATACGACACAGGTCAATCATTGCCCTATGCAACTGTACCACGTCTCTTTGAGAAGCAGCCCTTAATTGTCCATTGCCAGTTGCTGAAGGCAAATAGACATTCGAGGCACATAAGGGGAATGGTTTGTTGACGATACCCTGGGAGTCCTGTGTGACAAATGAAAGTGAGTACGATGTGATGCCAAAAAAAAAGAGAAAAAGATTCTTCGTGGTACAGCATACCAGTAACGTGCACACCCTGCCTGTGTAGCTTGCTGACAGTTTGTCGTGGCAATAAAGAGCCCAATAGATCTGCCTTCGCAGCTCAATTTCAATGGGTGGAAGAGCAACTGTCCCGGAAAGGACCGAAGGATCCATGTTGAAACCCATATCCAGGGCCAGTCGATTGGCCATACCTTGATGAAGCCACCCTGCAGCATCAGATCCCATTGCCTGTCAGATGTTAGTCTATTGGCTTTTGGGGGAAAGGTCTGTGGTATAAGACTCACAATATAGGCCATGCCCATAATTGCCAATGACTGGATTGTTGTGATCTTGGGCCACCTGAGATCATTTTGAATCAATCTTTCCGCCCTCTCGAGGAATATCTTGCCGGCTGTGTTTGAATCATTGGGGTCTGATCTGACTTCTATGCGATCGCAGTACCGTGACCCTAAAGCGAGGATACAATTTAAAAGAAGGGGGCTAAAGTATCGCCCGCCACTTCTCATGGAATCTCGAAACAGTTCCTCGTTCACCACCTGAAGCCATGGCTGTTCCCACTCAAAATACAGGTCGATCAAATGAGATTGAAGCCCGTGTTCCGGTGTCAAACTTTCTTCTACCGCCTCATTGTTCCCATTCAGCGGTGTTTCGCCAGTTCGCATGAAAGGGAAGGGCTGATATGCCTCTTCGTTGAGCGAATCTAGAAACTATTAGCAAACCTCTATTCTGGAATGAGGGAAGGGCTACTACAGCTTGCCTTTTGATGAAGATTGAAACAGCAATCGCCCACTTGTCGGTCCAAAATACCGTACTTCACCATCTTGATCGAAATTTAATGACTCGTCAAGCGTCAGTGCGCCGTCAAATGTAGTACACAAGTCATCAACATTCGAGTAAGCTGGGGCCCACTCGGTGTCAGGCTCATTTTCCGTCATCAGTTGCATGGCGGCATCAGGATCAATGCCATGGGTTTGCAGTACACGCTCCAAGAGTTCAATTCGATTGCGCAGCATGACTACATAAGACTTGGGCGCTGGCTGGCGCCCGTCCTCTGCTGTAGAGTACTCGCATTGAACGCCACGGTCAAGGCAGCGAGAGCAAGACGGTCGACTACCATCACACTGTTTTGATGTTAGCACCGACTTGGGGTGATGAATTATAGAACACTATCATCTTACCTTAGCTCGTCGTTGTCGACATGTCTCACAGGCTCGGGATGTATACTTTCTACCCGGTCGCTTGCGCCTAGCAGGGTCATCTGCCGGTGTCGCGGGCATAGCTGAATGATATGCGAAAATAGATGGAATTGCTTTCGTCCAGTAGACTCTAGTATTATGGTATCATTACTCCGTAGGATTAGAGGTCTTCAGCTATTTGGGATGGAATGTTTGCCATCGGTGGACTCAATCTGACATTACAAAGCAAAGGCTTTCACGCCTTACTGCCTCAGGCGCCAAGGCACAGTTAGGCCTTAACATTCAGGCCACAATATCTATTGCCACAGATATAATCACCCAACGTCTTGTTGGTATCTAAGCTATCGCTGGATAGACTCAACGAATATGGATTTTATATTTGATCCAGGGGAGGTTTTCCCGAAAGAAAAAAAAAATTTCAAATGCGGATATATATTGTGAGAATAATAGCAGTTACTTAATAGAATATCCCACAATTCACGAAGATCCAAAGGTTGCTATACATAAGCAGTTGGACACGCTATACGTAATTACCTCTCGTCATAGACTAGTAGAGTTTCATGCTAGACACGCATGACCCCATAGGAAGCAGATCAGTGCGGGCTACATGGGAAGGGGGAAGAGTAAAGTTTACTCGGGGAGTATCTACTGTTAGCTCCAGTGAAATGGAGATTGGACTATGCATATCTATAGTCCAAGCTTGTTTTATATTGTAATACTAAAACAAAAAATAGCAATGGAAGATCATCGCCAGAAACGATGAAGTCAACCAGCTGACTACCCCGCAGATCCGAGATGAAGAAAAAAAAGGCGGAGCAACTTTGAATGCCGAACATTCCGGGCCTATTCTTAGGATGTTTTAGGATAATTTTTTTATTATTCTTCTTCTTCTTTTACTGTGTATGCATCTGTAGTTAACAACGTAGAACTTGGATTTATCTGGTTCAAGATGATATAAGGGATGTTGTATGTCACCTGGGCAGATAACACTCCAATGCCCTTTGAGATGTGGTTTTTAGATCCTTTTTCTTGGTGCTCTAGAAAAAAATAATATTTTGACTATGTAACAAAATATCAGGAATGGAAATATAATAATAGGAATACATGTAGCATGTAGGACAGAGTAAAGTAAACTCTACGACGTACAATATACGAAGGTAAAAAGCATAAACAGTATAGAGGACTTCCCCATGTTTACAAATGTATAACTCGGAATTTGCGCTCCAAAGCGGGATCCTGTGGAATTGGAGTCATGTACGGAGTAGGTAGAATATCTCCAATTGTGGTGATATAATGCCACATTACTGGCCCTCAGGCTTGATATGGATCTCACGCCAGTAAGGGACGGTATATCAACGATTTCTTTTTTTTTTCCTCCCAGGCATTTGTGGAACAAGTGTTCCGGTGCGACAAATGGTGTAATATAAGGAGCATTCCATACCTAGTCGAATATTTTACTGATAATATCATAACATTGTAATATCACAATATCACAATATGCAAGTGGTGCAGTTGGAGAGGAAATCCAACTTCTCATTGTATGGGGAATTAGGAACCACATCCGGTGGCGTCCAATGAAATTGGAGGAATCTTTTCTTTTTCTCTTTTTTGGTTTCCTGTTTTTGGTAGAAAGATGGTCTGGCATGAAGGGATCTGGAAATGAACTCCCTATTATGGTACATCCATGGATAGGACATGGGTTGGATCCTTGTAGGCTAAAAAGTACTAAATCCAGCAGCCCTTATCTATTGAATACTATAGTGCTTATAGATTCAATGTCATGACGTTGAGTTACAAACATGGGATGTATATATCTACGGGAGCTCTATAGGATATCTCTCCCCCGTAGACGTGATCAATATAGTATAAGATTCCAACTCTAGATACATATTAATACATGTTACATGTAGTTATATTGTATATAACTATAAAATAATCAAGATATCACATAAAGACCAGGTAAATACTTAAAAAAAAAAGGAAAAGAACCAAAAAAAAAGAGAGAGGTGGGAAAGTACGTGGTGCAGGAAAACGCACAGCTCACCAATCACCGCCCTCGACTCCTTCGATTCCCCCGCCCATCACGACTCTTCCTCTTAAAACATTCTACCTTTTCGCTTTTACCCATTTCTGTGACCCTCAGGTCTCAATTTTGATCAAGTTTCGTTCCCTTTCTCGGGTCAGCCCTGGGGTTGACGTTGTCGATCCAGCGCGTCACTGTCGCGCCATTCCCCGCAGAGACACGGCTTCCGTTATCCTCCGTCTAACGTTTCGTGTTTCAGCCTGTTGTCTCGACACCTCTGAACACAGAAATTTAACGGTGCATTGGTCAACTGCCACCACTCTGGAGCTCTTGAATTGATCAGTTCCCGAGTCTTACGATTTCGCTATGGACGGTTGATGCTACGGATGAATCAATAACCTCGATTAAGGGCACCCGCGCTGCCCAGCAGACGGTTCTGCTTGGCTGGAACAATATTATTGTTTTGTTCAATTTAACTTGATCTATCGCACCGTCCCCTCCCTACCCCTTGAACCTCGAATCCCACTCGGTCGCCCGAGCGTGTCAGTATGGCCAGCAATGATTCCCCCAAACCTCAATTCCTCGCGCCTCCTGCCGTCACAGCGCTGCGGCAGGAGGCTCGGAATATCGATCCGAAGATGGTTCGAACATTGAGCGATAATATGCGAGAGGAACGTGAGGATTTGAAGGAAGCGGCTGAACAGACATTGAACATCATTGTGGATATGGACTTGGAGGGTTGCGTCAAATGGGTCAGCCCATCGTGGAGGCAGGTGGTCGGCTCATCCCCTGAGTCAGTTGAGGGCCGTATGATATCGGAGATTCTGTTGGGAAACAAGGATGTGTTCCGTGATGCCATCGAATCAATGAGGCAGGATGATTCACGGAGTCGTTTCATTCGCTTTGCCCTCCAGATGGGACCGGATTCTGTTCTGAAGTACGCGCCTGAACCACCCCCGGCAGCTACAGAGAATCAGGCAAAGACAGAGGAGGGCGATGAGAAGTCCCAGGAGGAAGAGCATGATCGCAATGTGCTCAACATGGAGGGACAGGGAATCATGGTCTATGACCGGACAGACGATGAAGCTGGCCATGTGCGTACCTCAATGTTCTGGCGCCTACCGCCGTTTATCCCGCTGACACCTTCTGAATACAGACCATGTGGATGTTACGACCGCTTACCGAGCCAAGAGAAGTGACAATCGATCTGCCCCCCCTGCTGGTGGAGTCTTTGGGTGTTGGAGCGGAGGTGTTGGCAAATTATTTGACCGAATTGGCTGAGGCTGCAGCGACAGAACCCGATCCTTCCAAGCATCCTGCCCCGACCCCCGTCTTGTGTCGCATCTGCGAACGCCAGATTACGCCATGGTGGTTTGAGAAACACTCAGATCTGTGTCTGCAAGAACATCGGGCTGAGATGGATGTTCAAATGGCACAGGAAAACCTCAATGAGCATCGGCATGTCATCGTCAAGGTTTTGGATGCTTTAGAGGCCCGACAAGGCAGACCTTTCATCGCGAGCGACGGAAATCCAATGCCCCACCCTCAAGCGGAGTACAAGGGATTGGCCATCGGCCCGTCGTCTGCTAGCTCTACTCCGTCGTCCGGTCTGGTATCAAGCAGCAATTCAGCGCCCGGCACGCCGCCTCGGTCGCGAGAACATTCTGCATCTGGTGCTATTCCAAACCGTCCCCGCTCATTCACAGTGCGGAGACCACTAGCCCGCATCGTGGAACTTGTTCTTGACCTGTGCGACACTTCGCTAGAGATTAGTATGCCGATGATCAAGGAATCTTCCCGGACAGACGCAGAGGACTTCCGGACGCTATCACCACAATCTGAATCGCGGATATCCCAGGTTCTTCAGTGGCAGTCCCCCAGCGCTAACACCTTGGAACAAGAACAGGGTCTGGCCGCCTTGTCGGCAGACACTGAACAAGTTGCCAAGGCAAAAGTTGATGCCGTTGTACGTCATCGCAAGATTGTCGAATACGCCGAACGAATTCGTATAGAATACACAGTGCTAGTCGAGGAATGCATTGGCGCAGCGCTAAGCAAAGCGGAGCGCATAGCTGCTGGTCAACTCAGCGATTCCTCGTGCTCATCCGATGAAGAAGTGACGCCCGAGAGCACTGTCGACAGCAATGTTGCTCTGGGCGATAGGAATAGCATTGCCGAGGAAGAGTCCCTCTCACAAGTCATGAGCCACGAATTGCAACAAAAGCCGTATCCAGCGGCAGCCTCTCCGCGGCGACCGACATCTGCGCTGACTCTGTCAATGCGCAATTCACCAGATCGGTCATTGCTCTCACAATCGGAACGCAGACCATCCTCGGCAGCAGTATCCACGGGTTCTAACAGCCCATTGGAATGTCCTACCCCGCGATCTCATAAGAGTGCTGCAGGGCTTCTGGGTACATCACAACCCTCTCGACTAGGGCTTTCCATAGCGGACATTGATGCTGGTGACAGTAGCGATAGCAGTCTGCCGTCTTCTGTCTTCCCGGGAGCTGTAAGAACAGACTCACCCTCATCCGAGAGGAGCTTCGATCGAAAGCGCCGGAGCCTGGTACTCCCCGGACTTTCAAGTTCTCCTCGTCGGCAGCCTTCTCCCGCTCGAGTTTCAGGCCCGCATTCCCCGTTGCGCATGCCGAAACCCCGTATGTCTAGCGGCGGTGAAAGCCTGCCGTCCCCAATGGCATCTCCATCTGCATACGCAAGTGAACTGGCCCTCCATCACTGCCGCCACCATCGTCGGCAGTCCTCGGCAACTTCTTCGGATGTTACGAAGCCACCACCCTCCCCACGCTTGCCTTCGATGAGCCAACAACAGCCTCGGCCTGCTCCATTATCTATTCGCGATTTTGAAATAATCAAACCAATTAGCAAAGGTGCTTTCGGCAGTGTCTACTTGGTGAAAAAGAAGGCCACTGGCGAGTATTATGCGATGAAGGTTCTGAAGAAGGCCGACATGATTGCCAAGAATCAGGTCACCAACGTCAAAGCCGAACGTGCCATTATGATGTGGCAAGGGGAGAGTGACTTTGTTGCCAAGCTTTATTGGACATTTTCTAGTAAAGATTATCTTTATTTGGTGATGGAATATCTCAACGGAGGTGATTGTTCATCACTTGTTAAGGTTCTTGGAGGTCTGCCCGAGGATTGGGCTAAGAAGTACATTGGCGAGGTGGTGCTTGGAGTTGAACACCTTCACAGCCGAGGCATTGTGCATCGCGATCTAAAGCCCGATAACCTTCTTATCGACCAAACTGGTCATTTGAAGCTCACTGACTTTGGACTTTCACGCATGGGGTTGGTCGGTCGTCAGAAACGGGTGTTGAAGAACCCCGATGAGTCTGCTCCTGATCTGCTGAAACAAAATTCATTCCCCCGTGCGATATCGATTGCATCTTCTCGATCGGCCTCATTCGACTTCCAGGCAAGCTCATCACCCGGCTCTACTCCACTTATTACCCCGGAGGTGTCCGCCAATGCCATTCAGCCATCCTACTTCAGCCTCAACCAGAGTGGTTTGAGTCGGCAAAGCTCTCGTCGAGCTTCGGGATACCGCAGCGATAGCATGGGCAGCGATGGTCTCAATGGAATGTTTAGGACATTCTCGCTCAACGACAATTCCCACGAACCTCCTGCGTCATCGCCGAGCATGTTTTCAACCAGCATGGTTGAAGAGGAGGGTCAAAGCGAAGCTGGCGAGTCTCCTCGCCTTCAGCCCCTGCAGCCAACATTCAGCAACCCAATGGCGCAGAATACCCCTCCCCAGCAGAGTATGATGCCTCCCGTAATGGCTCTTTTTGATCCTGAAGATCACGATCGCCGTTTTGTCGGTACCCCTGACTATCTAGCCCCGGAAACTATCAACGGCGTTGGGCAAGATGAGATCAGTGATTGGTGGTCATTGGGATGCATCATGTTCGAGTTCATTTTTGGGTACCCACCTTTCAATGCGGATACCCCAGATCAGGTGTTCGAAAACATTCTCCATCGCAGGATCAATTGGCCCGACGACCCAGAAGAATTGACTTCGCCAGAGTCGTTGGATCTCATGAACAAGCTCATGACTCTCAACCCTCGTGACAGAATTGGAGCCAACGTGGAAGAGAAGTTTCCAAACGGCGGTGCAGAGATTTGTAGTCATCATTGGTTGTCTGACATTAACTGGGATACACTGCTAGAGGATAAAGCACAATTTGTTCCCAACATCGAGAACCCGGAGGACACAGAGTACTTTGACGCCCGTGGCGCGACTCTACAATCTTTTGCAGAAGAGTTAGAAGACGAGAACTCGCCGCAACCGTCAGTTGCCGCTGGCCCCGACCGGCCTCATGATGCACTGTTCAAGGTCCGCTCCCAGGTCAACTCATCGAAACGACCGCTGATGCCGCTGCACATTCCTCCTCACGTTCGTGATGCTCGGGATTCACGAAGTCGACGACTTAGCGAACCGGCGTTGGCCGATGATTTTGGCAGCTTCAACTTCAAGAATCTTCCGATGCTGGAGAAGGCCAACAAAGATGTGATCCAGAAGATGCGCCAGGAGGCTCTGCAGGCGCAGCACCGACAACCCAATCCATCGTCTGCCGCTCAGACGTCCGTCACTTCATCTCAGCCCTCATTGGAAGGCAGCGCACTGCCCATGTCACTCCAACGGACTTTGTCACAAAACAAAGGCAATAATCGACCTTCTTCCCCATCAGCCTTGAGTCAGACAAACTCATCTCCCAGCAGGCCATCGCAGCCATCTTCTCCCCTATTAGTCCAGTTCAGCACTGGGACTAACCAAGAACGGCGCAAGACGTCGGGCTCTTCGTCAGCCTCCTACCAATCAAGTGGGACATTCCAGCCTTCCTCTGCCGACCAGGGGCGCATGCCAAATCTTCGACTGGGTTCAGTGGCATCCTCTCCAGTCAGACCCAACCGAATTCCAGCCCATTCCCCGGACAAGGTGGGGAATAACCAACGCCATGGCAGCGTGCCAGCAAGCCGCACCCGATCGCACACTATTGGCTCCCAGGATGGAGATGTTCCCTCGTTCCCGAAAGAACCCTTCGTGCCCCATCATCACAAGCGCCGGAGTCAACTCTTTGATATATCACCTTCCTCTTCTGATAACGAGGATCCACGCACCAAAGCACTCTTGAAGGTCCAACGTCGGCGACAAAGCTCTCGCCGGTTATCGCAAATCAATATCCTAGAAGGGCCCTTTTTCCGGCCATTGGATGTGCTCATTTGTGAAGATCATCCTGTCTCGCGGCTAGTGATGGAACGCCTATTCGAAAAACTTCGCTGCCGGACTATTACCGTTACAAATGGCGCGGAAGCTGTCAGATACGCCCTCAGTGAGGTTCAGTTCGATATAATTATGACTGAATATCGACTTCCCCAAGTCAACGGGGTTGATTTTGCTCGAATGGTGCGGGAGACGCGTAGCGCTAACAGGCATACTCCAATAATTGCTGTTACGGGCTACTTGAAAGACCTGCCGGAGAATCACAACTTCGATGCCCTGATCCAAAAGCCTCCGACCCTACCAAAGCTCACCGAGGCCCTTTCCCAGTGGTGCATGTGGAAACCTCCTCCAACGGACTACGTTCCCTCCCAACCTGTTCCTGTTCCGGGCTCTGGGGCTCGGTCTAGCGCCGTGACAAACGAGGATAGCCCCAGTTCCGCATCCTCTGGATTTGTCCTCAATCCCCCCAGCTCTTACCGAGGATCCAGCCGCGATGATTCGCTCAGCAGCAGTGTCTTCGGAGATATGGAGTCTTTCAAGCCCGAGGAGATCCCGGTAATCATAAATCGAAATTCTGATGCTTGGGATCAAGGCCACGGTGGATTGGGCATATCTGAAGAACCAGCGGAACACCCTGGGAGCCCAAGCCCCAACGCTGTACCTGTGCCTCACCTTCTCCATGCTGCCTCAGCACCCGCGGCCATGGATACACCCGGTGGGCTCACGCCTCGGAGGCAACGGTCAAGTGAAGCCATCCGTGCCAAAAAGGAATCCCTTGAGCAGAAGCGGTATGAGGGCGCCGAATCGGGTGACGATGAAGACGAAGAGCTTGGCAATTCCCAAACCCGCCGCAGCCCACCCTCTCGAAATCGCCGTCCTGGTTCTAAACTGGGGATTGAGATGATGAGGACCAATAGTCGGGGCAGCGTTGTCAGTGGCAGTGAAGAACTCTTGAAGAAGGAGAGGGAAGCTCTTCGGAACCAAGCCGCGGAGTCCGCCAATAACGAAGACAGCGATGGCTCTTTAGGTTCCCCGGCCAGTACGAGCCTGGATGATCGGTTCGAGGCCCTCAGCATTCCCGAGGAATCGGAAGGCGAAGAACCACCCAGTCCTCGTACGTCCCCTTCACGGTTTGCAGCATCTGCCTCTCAACACCACCGGCCATCTCTGGGGCATCAGGATACCTCGATCTACTCCGGACATTCCCAGTGTTATACATCGACGACTAGTCCAGCAATGTTGAGTCAGGGTCAAACCACACCCCCGTGGGACTTACCCCAGAGCACTCTCACCCATTCCACTGCCCCGCCAATCACCCCTGAAGTCAAGATCTCCGGCAGCGCGCTGACCCGCGATGCTGATTCGAGTGTGGATGCTGACTGTAGTCCCACCCCGGACGCTGAAGCTACACCACGACCTCTTCACCCTTCCCCCAACCTTGATCCGGAGGAGACGCCTCGTCCAGCGGAGCGACATCGCTCTGACTTGAGCTTGACACTCAAAAAATAGATGCCGTGTTCCCTTCTTTCCGGCAAAAGTTACCAGAGATTTTGTGATATCTCTCTATTCTGTTCTACATATTGTTGCACACCCACTTTGTCTTCCCTGTAAACTTTTTCCTGTGTTTATCACCTCCCGGGGATACTTTGTACCCCCGTGGATGCATTGTCATATCCACTCTTTCACGTCTCTTATGTCTGAATGTTTTCTTTCTCGGAGCAAGGTGTTCCGGTCTTTTCTTTCTACTTGCCATGTTTTTTTTTTTTTTTCCTTTTCTTTTCCCTTTTCAGCGACGTTAGTGTCTTTTTTCATCTTTCTCACCATGTGATTGAAATTCCAACATCAGCTTGACGCTGTTTTCTTTTTTTTTTCTATATATACATATATATAGGGTACCTCTCATGAGGCTTCCGATATTTACCTATGTATTTTGTACTCCATTGTAGTCCCCTTAGAAGGGTGCAAGTGCTTCACGGCCACCCGTGGACCTCCGGAATCTCCGATGATCGTTCCGCTCCAGAACTCTGATTGGACACAGCCTTCATTACTCGCAGGTCCTAAGAGCTCGGCTATACTGATCTGTCAAATGTCTATGTTGTGGATTCATACTTGTTCTCTGGTAAATGATGATCGCAACCGTGCATATATATATAGTTTAACCCCAATTAATTAAAAACGAGAAGGATGAGACATTCAATTTAGAGTGACCACGCCACTTGAATAATAGGCCTATTTTATATGTTTTATGTTTATAGGCAACATGGCTGTATCACATGGTATCAGATATCTTAATCTTTGATGTTCACCCAAAGTGACCTTTATCTGCACAAAAGTATTATGACCTCAATATGCATCAAGCCCATTTTTCATTAGTGAAACCCTTTTGCCACCGGGTGGATCAGCAAAACGTTGGCCGTGGGAGGATTTCCAAGGTCATTGGCCGCTGGGTTATGCTGAAATACTTGATTTGGTTTTGAATGAAATAGTTTTGAAAGGGCGTAGTTATATAAGTTATAAGTTATATGTTATATGTGATATGTTATATAGTTGGACCCCTATAATATACTATTTCACCAGATCCCGCTACTAATACAATTGAAATTACTATGAAACCGATCTCCCATAAATAGAATACTTTATAACACCGAGATCATCGTAAAATCGGACTAATCGGGAGACACCAGGTCCAGACTCTGCATTGTTATGGGTCTCCTCAATTCCATAACTCCACTCGACAATTTCTCTTCTCTCTCTCTCCCTCTCTCTGTCGCTCTCTTCTCCTCTTCCTCTCTGTCTCTACATTTTCTTTTCTTTTCTTTTCTTTCCTTCCCTTTTGGTCTTATCGAATCACCTAATTATACACATCCCTCACATTCCAAATCCTCCCGCCTGGACCAAATTCCCCTCCTTATACTTGGCCCGGTGCCATTATGTCGTCCCCCGTGGAGGAACGAAAAACCTATACCGAACCAAAGGACAAGCGCAAGGAGTCCGACTTCTCCCCCACCTCCGACGATGGAACCTATGTGACCGAGCCCGACACTGATCGCGACGCGGGTCGCTTGAAGGTTGACACTACGCGTTATGATCATGATGATGATGAGCATCCGCCCCTGCGCACGCCATCCGCTCGTAGGGAGGAGGCTACTCGTCTGGAAGATGATTTGATGCTCCTGCAAGCCGAGCGTTTGACCTCGCAGTCGACCGGCGCACCAGACGATGAACATGACCACAATTCTATCAAACGCTCCCGTTCGCGTCGCTCGGAAGCGGTGGATGAGTTCGATGAAGCTACAAACCCGCTGCACGAAAAGACCGCAATTTACAAGCTTCCCGAGAAACCAAATACCCAGGTTGCCGTCTTTGTGAAGAAGCTGCACCAGTCGAGTTTCCTCGTACGCTACTTGTCCTACATTTCCCCCGTCGTCCTCCTCCTCTTGATCCCGTTGCTGGTCGGTGCTCTCAGGTATCCCAATGCTAGTGTGGGTGGTGTCGAATTGATGTGGTTTTCGATTTGGTTGGAGATTGTCTGGTTGACTCTCTGGGCAGGACGGGTGAGTGCCAGTGAATCGTTATTCCCCGTCAAGAAGCTGTACTGATATTTTTTTTTCCTTCCGTTTTTCTTAGCTTGTTAGCAAGTGCGTCCCTCCAATTGTCGGAGTTTTTGCGAGTGTATTCACCAATAACGCGAAGAAGTGGCGCGACATGGCCAAGCAGCTCGAGCTCCACGCAGCGCTCTTTTTCTGGTTCCTCGGTGTGGAGATCTCCTTCCTGCCCACAATGAAAAACCATCATGTGGATGGTAATAAGAGTACCAGGGGTTGGGAAGTCACTCTTAACAAAATCATCATTGCCATCTTTGTGTGGACTATCCTGAATTTCATCGAGAAGATCCTCATCCAGCTGATTGCCATCAGCTTCCATATGCGGACCTATGCGGACCGCATTGAAATCAACAAGTTCCAGATTGGCAGTTTGACCAAGCTGTACGACTGGTCTCGATCCACTCTCGGTGAGAAAAATGATGCGTTTGAGGAGAAGAACGAGGAATCGACTCCTTCTGGAGTCAAGACCCCATTGCACTACGCTGGCTTGGCCCAACGCAAAGCTAAGGGTGCCCTGAACAAAGTTGGAAACCGGGTTGGCGATGTCGCAGGCGCAGTAGTGGCTGATGTCACGGGCCGCGCGGCTACTCGCAGCACAGATGCCTACCAGGTCATTTTGGCACTCTTGCGAACCACTGGAGGCTGTCAGGTCTTGGCACGTCGTCTCTATCGCACTTTTGTGCGGGACGGCTTTGAGACTGTTTTTGGTGGTGACCTGAAAGCCGCATTTGAGGATGGCGAGGAAGCCGAGGCGGCCTTTGCCATGTTTGATCGCGACATGAATGGTGATATTTCCATGGAGGAGCTCGAGGCCGTTTGCGTTGACATTGGCCGTGAGCGCAAGTCTATCACTGCATCCCTAAAGGATTTGGATTCAGTTGTATCGAAATTGGATAATGTGTTCATGTTCTTCGTGTTTGTGATCGTGCTGATTGTGTTCTTGTCGCTCATCTCGACCTCGGCCGCCGGTGTGCTCACCTCCGCGGGCTCTACTATTCTGGCCCTGTCTTGGTTGTTCTCTGCTACCGCTCAGGAGTTCCTTCAGTCGGTCATCTTCGTCTTTGTCAAGCACCCCTTCGATGTGGGTGACCGTGTGACCATCTACGGCAACGCTGGTGATTCCGGTCTTGGTGATGATTACTTTGTGAAGGAGATTACTCTCCTTTACACCGAATTCAAGAAGATGCAAGGCCATGTCGTGCAGGCGCCAAACAGCTACCTCAATGGGCTCTTCATCCTCAACCAGCGCCGTTCGGGCGCACTTGCCGAGGCAGTTCCAATCATTATCAAGTATGGCACCAGTATTGACCAACTGGACAGCCTGCGACAGCGCCTCTTGGAGTTTGTGCGCAGCGAGAAACGCGACTTCCAGAACAACATCCTCACCGAAATGCGTGCCGTCACCGAGAACTTCTCGCTCACACTCAACATCGTCTTCTTTTACAAGTCCAACTGGCAGAACGAGGGTCTACGTCTGCAGCGCCGCAACAAGTTCATATGTATGCTCATGGTCGCCCTCCAGGAGATCGGCATCGAGGGCCCACGCATGAACCTCCAGGGTGCCAAGTTCGACATTCCGTTCCACGTCAACTATGGCAATACACGCTCGACCGAGCGACAAACACCCATCGACGCCGAGGAGGTCCCGATCTCAGAAGAGTCCCACCACCTGCCAGAGAATACCGGAACCAGCAGCGGCAGCGCTATCCGTCACCCATCCATTCTCCGCAAGGGTATGCACACTGCCAACGCCCGTGCCCGCGGCCCGTCTGTCTCACAGCGCAAGCATGTCGACTTTTCCTTGGGCATGTCCAACATGGCATCCAACGATGTTATGGGAGATGTGTTTGAGGATCGGGGTGTGGTCGTCCATGATGTCGTCCGTACCGCCAACCGCGATGCTGCAGAGCGCCGCATCCAGGAAGAGAACGAGGACGACGAGGAGCGCCGGAGCCGCACATCTTCTTCCCGGCATCGTCGCCCCTCCAACATGAGCATGAGCGCTCCCCCCAATAATGACAACGGTCGCCGGTCGACCGACGCTCACAGCTTCCGTAGTGGCCGATCATCGCTGAGTCACAACCGGTTCTTCCAACACCGCAGCAGCGTGAGCCACGATCGTGATGACTTGATGGAGCAGGGCCGCTTCGATGAGCCTACTTCACCTCCGCCGGCTACTGTCCCTGGTTTCAAGGAGCACCCCAATTGATTTTGAGATGTGATCATTTTCAATCTTGTCATCTTGGTCATCTTCGTCATCTTCCCATCTTCATTCACTGAACATACACTATTGTCATATATTTTCTTTTTCTTCCCCTTTTTATACTTCGTGACGTGCCGTGTCTCGACAGATCTATACCTTTTCTTTCTACGATACATATATCCCCATATCGGCCTTGAAGCTCTTGTTCATTATTTTCCGGCGGCTTATTGATCATGTATAGCATTCATGTCGAGTCTTGGTGACGAGACCCATAGAAACGTTCATTTTCTACCTGTTTTAGTGCATTACATCTATATTTATTTCCACAAGAGTAGTCGGCCTCTGTCTTCGACGGCGTAGAAATTCAACAATCCAATGTATCTGCCCAGGTGGTAGATCATATATAAGATCACTCTTCCACACTAGGAGACTTAACGTCGGGTTGCTACGAATGAATTGAATTACGAAGTGGTTTTTATTCAAGTAGATGTCAATGTCATTCCACAGGAACCGTTCTTCCTTCCTAGAACCCTGAGGTTCAACATAGACTGCGGTTCCACCACCGGCCCCATTTCAGATGCATGTCTCATAAAAAGGCTAACAGTGAAGAGGCCTCAATCAGCCGCTTTTGATTTTGAAGTAGGCGAGCACCAGCTTCTGGTCTGGTACATGGGTTGGGTGATAAAAAGATCGGTATTAGACGAAGCAACCAGCAGGTATACTGGGATATCCGACTATTCTCCGGATGATATTGTTGACTCATGCTATATTCTAATGTGGACTAGGAACAGAACATGATGCAAGCCATAATTGAGCGGGAGTGTGCATCTCAAACCATCTCCACTGTGCATTGCTGTCTATGGATTTGACCCTATCGCCTTGAAGTAGGTCCAATCTTAGACATCGTTAGCCACGCGATCTGAGTTCAGGCCGGATGACGGGGTTTCAGGTTCCTGTGGCCTGCTGTATGCTGGTGATATATATGAGATTCTGAGACCCAATGTGAGGATTTGAGACCATGTTAAATGGTCATACCAGATCCTAGAATTCTGCATGAATTGAGAGACAAGTTTGATGGAAATATCCTGAATAGTTAGCCGGGTCATGGTAAGTCTGTAAGCCTGTAAGTCTGACCTGAGTTGCTTCCACGTCTTGTGCTCTCCCCCCGGCATCTTCTCTTACACATCTCTCCCCATCACTTTCCCCCCCAGTCCTCATTCCTATTTTTATCCTAACACCACTTGTCAGTCCATTCCACCATGCGAGGCGAGGTATGTCTGATGCTCGAATATTCCGCTGGACTGCTGTTTTGTCTACGGTGTCGACCTGTCTATACACTTCCCCCTCCCCACGCCAAGCTACTCTGGCTCTCATCCACTCAACACCCAAGACGGAACCAAAGGAAGAAACACTCACATTAACTTGAACCTACCAGATCTGTCATATACACATTGGCCAGGCCGGCACACAGCTTGGCAATGCTGCCTGGGAATTGTAAGTCTGTTCATTGTCTAGTATCCCCGATATCCCTGCTGATCAAGATGCAACACAGGTATCTACTTGAACACGGTCTGAAGCCTGATGGCTTTATCGATCCTGATGTTACCGACGGGGCCGCAAAAGACGGATCTTACGAGACTTTCTTTACTGAAACCTCTAGCGGCAAATATGTTCCTCGTTCCATCTTCGTCGATCTTGACCCATCGGTATGTGACGGACCACAAAGTTGTTATGCCCACCAGCTAAATGAATTGTGCTAGCCCATCGATGAGATCCGCACTGGTATCTACCGTGATCTTTTCCGTCCCCAGAATCTGATCAGTGGCAACGAAGATGCTGCCAACAACTGTACGAATAAAACAACTGGGAGATGAAAGCTGGCAATGGAGAAGCTAATATGCAGCAGATGCTCGGGGCCATTACACTGTCGGGAGGGAGATTTCCGGATCTGTGATTGACAGCATTCGTTATGTGGCTGGTACGAACCTGCTACCTCGAGCCTCAACCTGATAGCTTTCAGCTAATGCCCTTCATAGAGAACTGCGGCTCCCTGCAGGGATTCTTGATTTTCCACTCCTTTGGTGGTGGTACAGGGTCTGGCTTTGGTTCATTGCTGTTGGATCATCTGACAACCATGTATGGGCGCAAGTCCAAGCTGGAATTCTCAATCTACCCTTCTCCACGTACATCGACTGCTGTGGTAGAGCCCTACAATGCCGTCCTCTCAACCCACAGCACCATTGAGAACTCCGACTGTACCTTCCTAGTTGACAACGACGCCGTGTACAATATCTGCCGACGGAACCTGGATATTCCCCGTCCTGGATATGAGCATCTCAACCGTCTTATTGCTCAGGTAGTGAGCTCCATCACATCCAGCTTGCGGTTTGATGGTGCACTCAATGTCGATTTGGCTGAGTTCCAGACCAACCTTGTCCCGTACCCACGTATCCACTATCCATTGATTTCGTATGCCCCGGTGATCAATCGCCAGCGCAGCTCTCACGAGAGTTTCAAGGTTCAGGATCTCACCTTCCAGTGTTCGTGGATACTCTTCCGATATGGTGTATTTCTTTCTTCTGACTCAGTCATAGGCTTTGAACCCAACAATCAGATGGTGAACTGCGATCCACGAAAGGGCAAGTACATGGCCGTGGCTTTACTCTACAAGGGTGACGTTGTACCTCATGACTGCACTATGGCTGTCCATGCCCTTAAGACTCGGGGTACTTTCAGTATGGTTGAGTGGTGCCCTACCGGATTCAAGTTAGGCATCAACTACCAAAAGCCTGTGCGTCGTCCTGACGATGAGCTTGCGTGTGTCGACCGTTCGGTTAGTATGCTGTCTAATACTACCGCCATTGCTGAGGCATGGGGTCGCCTTGATCACAACTTCGATCTTATGTACTCGAAGCGTGCGTTCGTCCACTGGTATGTTGGTGAAGGGATGGAAGAAGGTGAATTCTCTGAAGCCCGTGAGGATCTTGCGGCTCTCGAGAAAGATTATGAGGAGGTGGCTGAGGACAGCGGCCCAGAAGGGGTTGAGTACTGACTTTGACTCGGTACTTGTCTGGTTGCTCCTTTCAGCACAGCACACATTCGAAGGAAGGACGGAGAATGTTATCAAAACTGAGAAAGATTCAAAACTGAGAAAGATCCAAAAAAAAAACAACCAAATCAAATCAAACGAATGAGTACAAGAATAGCCGACCACTTATGTGGGTTGATGCCTTCGTAGTCTTTTTTTCCTTTCGATACTTCCTGCGTCATTGGTGTAGTGGCAAGAATGTAGGCGAAAATGGCTTAAAACGTGGAAATCGACATTTCTATTTGTGAGGCTTTTCGCCTCATTGTATAACCAACTTTTTCAACCCCTCTAGTGATGACGCCATCAAATGATCCCATGCAAAATTATTACTGTTGATACAAGTTGAAGAATCCCCTTCAACTGTCAGTTGCGACATTCAGCTCTTGAAGGACTTTCAATGCGTGCTCATAAGTCCACATTGTCACTGCACTTGCCGGCGCCGCCTTGAGTAAACTGACTGTCAAGCCGCGGTACAGACCACGTACGCCCTGGGTACGGAGAATCATGGCAATACTTTGGAGAACTCCCTTGTACTCCGGGATATTGCGATGAACGTAGCGGGTCCTTGTTGGACCCTGGACTTGCAAGCGTTTACGCACGAGGTCTAGTGGGAAAACACCCGTCTTAGCCAGGACACTGGCCACCACACCGGCTGCGGCATCCCCTGTACCCAACGGCAGAACATCCCAGGTCATGACAGGCCTGAGTGCCTCATATGCTGTGAAAAACAGTCCCATGTATGGCACAATTTGCGCCACGGCCGCAGAACATCCCCGGAAGAATCCCGGTGCGCCCTCGTGTCGAGCGATTTCCACAATTGAGGCTCGTAGCGAGCCATACACGCGGTCCGGGCCCTGTGCGGCGAATCGCGTGCGGAGAAGGTCAAGCGGGTATGTTGCTCCCGTGGCACATCCTCCTGCCAATGCACCCGAGAGGAAGGATTCGACGGGTTGAGGGAGTCGGTAGGAGCCGAGTTGAGCGAGGGCTTGGGTTGTTCCCCGATACGCGGTGAATTGAATGGCTCCGTAGCAGACATACATCATTTCAGCAGGAATATTGCCTTTCCAGAGGCCCTGTGGGAAGAAATCCGGGTTAGGGTATTGTCATTGACATTGAGAAGTGAGGTAACCTTTTCAACGTACTGTGATTCCTTCTTGCCTCATGATCGTGCGCATGGTGGACAATGTCCCCTTATAAATAGGCCCTTTGACACTGTTATGGGACGCAGGGTCTGATAAGGAATGGATTTGCAACTGCAACCTGATCTTAACGACGTCCAGCGGTGCAATACAGAACCGTGAGATTAGCCCTGCAATGCCGCCGGCCAAGACGACCTGTCGCTTGGTGCCTTCATCTTTGAGATGCTCGCCCCCGGCCGACATGAGTTGAGAGGGATTTATCTTACAGACTAAAGATGTCTGTATGGTTGGGTTAAGTTAAGAAAACTGAAACATGAAGATCCATGTTGATTCATTGACTCTGCCTTGGAATGATAAAAAAAACAAACACCACGTCAAGGCAATTTACGTAAGTTCCGGGTTGGTCCCGGGGGAATGTCATTGCGCGAAGAATGATATTCCTGCCTGAGGTGCCATCAAGAGCCTGAGGTGGCACTGGAAGCCTGAGGTAGAAATGTAATGCCTCAGGCCTCACAGAATCGCATTGAAGCCGAGGTTAACTTAGAGCTCCCCTCCATTTGTCCCGCATGTTCCTTAATGTAGATTTTGCCCTGCCTCCCTACCCTTTCACTAATCATCTCTACTTCTGAACTGGTTCATAGGCCCTTCATGCATCGGCTCCGAACTTCAGCTACCCTCCGGCAATTGCCACGAGCGTTGTCATACTCTATCCCGCGCCGTAACTTGATAGCTCCCTCCAGTAGGTTCAACAGCCCTGTAGAGCCAGACTCTCACGACATATTGGAACCTGTTACCCCAAAAATCGACCATCCATTGCCTATATCACAAGAATCCAGAAACTCCACGGGTGATGTGCGGAACTCCACCACTGACGTGGTTAGAAGAAAAGCCCGTGTTGGTGGTATCCTAAAAGTGGGCAAAAAAGAGTCGATCTGGGCTGGAAAAGAGGAATTGTACTTGCGTTTGGATAAAAACACAACAATCAAACTGCCATATACTTATCTGCGCGATTGCTGCCAGTGTGGAGTGTGCAAGGATCAACACTCGAAGCAGCGCTCGTTCCGCACAAGTGACATTCCCAAGGACATTGCTCCAAGCTGGGTCAACTGGGACGGGGCCAAGCTTTCAATTAGGTGGGCCAAAGACATTGGGGGGTATACGACTGAGCATGAATCAACCTGGGACCGTGACTTCCTGAAAACCCCCATTTTCAACACCCATCGTCAACATTGGAGCGCGAACTGCAACCCGATCATATGGGGACGGGCTCAAATGGACAGAAGTCAACATTGGGTGTCTTACCCGGACTATATCGCCGACGAGTCCAAATTTGCCTCGGCGATGCAGCAGTTGCAGCGTTTGGGCCTTATCTTCGTGAAGGACGTTCCAGACTCACGATCGATGGTTGAAGCCATTGCAACACGTATGGGTCCACTGCGGAACACCTTCTACGGGTCAACATTCGACGTGCGCACCGTTCCACAGGCCACAAATGTCGCATATACAAACCAATTCCTTGGCTTTCACATGGATTTGATGTATATGAACGAGCCACCGGGATATCAGCTCCTCCACTGTCTGGAGAACTCATGCTCGGGGGGCGAGTCGCTGTTCGCAGACACATTTTCGGCTGCGAAACTCATGAAGGACCGATACCCAGAAGAGTATAAAGTGCTTCGCGAGCAGCGGCTGGGATACGAGTATAGGCACAAGGATCACATCTATTACAACGAACGACCCGTCTTTCAGCATGATTCCTACACAGACGAGCTGCGCCACGTCAATTACTCGCCTCCTTTTCAGTCCCCCCTCCCATCACGCGACGGGAAAGGCCATGATGCTGAGCATGTGAACAAGCTACGAGATGCCCTTGCCAGGTTCACTTCAATCATTGATAATCAGAAGCGCATCTTTGAGCTCAAGCTTAACCCGGGCGATTGCGTCATCTTTGATAACAGACGAATCGTTCATGCCCGCCGCCAATTCAATGCCAGCGTAGGATCTCGCTGGTTAGCAGGCGCCTATGTGGATACTGATGCTCTGCTATCCCGCTTTGCTGTCTGTAAGAATCAGCATCCATATGTTTGGACGAAGAAAGCCAAGAAAGACTTGGCGGCCAACAACAGTGAGGCCAACAACAGTGACAATAACTAGGAAAGAAGCCAACCATAGGAAGAACCAAGAGGCTAAGAGAGTAGCTGAAAAGGAACGGGAAACAGAGTGAGGGTGAACGAGAGTTTGATCGGCTTCACGGGAACAACAGAGAAGAGATTACAGTTCCCAAGATGAAGATCGGTTAGCCCAATGTCTGAATGTGGCTAACACTCGGCATCATCCCCATGTCTCTTAGCAGTCGACTGAATATACGAATGTGACGTATTGTTAGCCTGAACTGTTTCGAGCTCTTGATCAATGATCCATTGCCTACATATGTATATCCAAACGTTGTAAATATAATGTATTCGTTGAAACCCGAGAGCAGCTTTAGTGCAAACACAGTTTGGGGTACAAGGTAGGTTGAACCACCAGTGCCAGGCTCCGAGGATGCCTTGAATCTGTCATGGTCAACAGGGATGATCTGTGACAATGGATTGCTTTGATTCGATGCTGCTTATTTCAAATTAAAGCAAGGGCGCGTCCCGCAAGAATGAGACGGATACGATAGAATCAGACATGCATATAAGCCGTATCAAGACAAAAACATTTATCATTATGTTAGACTTATAGCATCTAGCCCCAGAGACAGGGGGGTCATGGGTATCGTGCAACGACCAACCAACCACTCAAGCAGCCGTAGTGGGCTTGCTGACCGAGTGGTCAGTGAGGAAATCGGGGTCGCTGTTGATTTCCTCGCGGACCTGTACCATTGAGTTAGTAATCGAATTAAATGATCAGTATGGATTGAAAAACGTACAATATCCAAGCCACCGACCAATTCTCCATTCACCCACAATTGGGGGAAAGTTGGCCACTCAGCATACTCCTTCAGACCCTGGCGCACATCCTCATCGGCCAAGATATTGAAGAAGCCATACTTTACACTACGCTCGCGTAGAATGCCAACCAGCTGCCGACTGAATCCACATTGTGGGCTGCTCGGGGTGCCTTTCATGAACAACATGACGGATGCTGCCTTGACTAGTTGTTCGAGGCGGGCAAATAGTGCCTCCCGGGATTGTTCGGGTGTCAGAGCGGGGGCAGATGTGACGGCGGTTGCGTTAGCCGCATCAGCGGAAGGCGGCTCAGAAGCGGTGACGGGAGCCTGAGTAGCAGTGAAGGGAGCATCCTCACGAGGAACAGCAGACAGCGGCGGGGGGATGTTGGCTTTCACACCTTCCATCGAACCGACGCCACCCGCAACATTTCCGCGGCCAGCGTGGCGCTCGACAGCGTCACGAACCTTGACGGCATCACTTCCACTGATTGATTCCAAAATTTGGCCGCTACGTAGGCACACAACGAAGGGCACGGCAGAAACGTCATACTCCTCCGAGATATCAGGTAGCTCCTCGGCGTTGATGCTGACAAACGAGATGGTGGGCGGGGTGGTGGCGGGGTACTGCGAAGCGAGGGCTGAAAGCACTGCGCCCATCTGCGCGCACGGAGCAGCCCATGGAGTGTGGAAGTATAGGACGACCAATGCAGAAGGTGATAGAGAAGAGAGATGCGACGAAAAGTCGGCCTCAGATGTGATTTCGGTGAGTGTCGACATGGTGGAGCGTGTGTGAAACGATGAGACGACTGGAACTGATGGCAAACCCCGGAATCGAAACGGTGAGAGGTAGGTATTCTGTGAAAGGTCCAACAAATGTGCAGGTGAGGTCAAAATCGAGAGGCGAAGAAGACGTGTTAGAGCAGTGGCGTGATGGATACCAAAATAAGCCCCCCTGCACGGCGATCCCAGATTTCCAATCTTCCGGTTATCAGATCGTTTGGCGTCTCTGGCGTCTCTGGCGTGCCGTTTGTTGTAGGTAAGCCGGAAAGGTCAGCAGCACGTGACTGTAATCTTTTGAAGCACGTGACCTTATCGCGTATCATCCTGAATTTCCATGCCGCGAGTCCAGCGAGGAAACTACAAACCCAAAGACAACAACATGGGAAGAGATAGAAAGAGAAAGCTCAGCTCGGACGACCCGACTGGTCACCTTACACCTCAGCCATTCGCTGTGGCCGATACCTTGTCCCGTCTCCAGAGCGATAACCCGAGCAGCGAAGGGTCGAACGTTAGCCATGCGTCAAAAAAGCGCAAAAGAGTTGATGGCGAGAAAGCGAAGTACCCAGATCTCACATACGTCGATGGAAAATTAGTGTCCCCTATCCGAATCTCCGATCTACAGGGGTTGCTCCTCTATTGCTTCGCCGATGGTATCGCACCACAATGGATTTCCATGAAGCATTCTGGCCATGTGCGCAAGGTGGTTGTACTGATGGTACCTGGCCTAGAGATGGGCATGTTTGATGGCACAATCTCTGTGCAACGAGAATCAGCCACCGAGGAACAAGAGACGCACCATCCCAAGATGGATGCGCAGGGAGCCACCGATGAGGCACCCAAAGACGAACATGCTGCTGATTACGAGCGATGGAAACAGGGCCTCCCATTGCCGGACCGCTCACATCGCTTCAATCCTCGATCTATCACGCGTGAAACCCTCCCTGAACCACTTCAGCCCCTGGCCGACATGTTCCCCCATATCTGGCCCGTGAAGGCCCCTGGCGACAACAAATACAACAAGGTTCATTCGCCACTACAGGCAATCCTTATGTCCTCGCCCCCCAAAACCAAAAATGATGACTCCCGTGTGAAGGGCGCACGGCCCGCAAAAGTCGAGAAAGGCTTCATCCCGAAACGAACACCAATCACAGCATTTGTCACTTCACGCGAGGATCTACTGGAAAACGACTTTATCTTACATCCTGTTTTCTTTTCTTCCGATAACGAAAAATCTTGCCAGATGGAGGCTCGTCAGCGAGGTGGACAATCTGTGGAAGATGGATGGGTGGATACTCATGTTCCAACCCTGGAGTCTGCTCAACCACCTGATGCCGAAATTGAAAGTGGCAGTGTTACTGATGGTCGAGATGTTTTTGCGCTGGACTGTGAGATGTGCATTACCGAGGGTGGTCAGTCCGAACTCACACGCATCAGCATGGTCGGCTGGGACGGCGAGGTGGTCCTTGATGAACTGGTCAAACCAGCACGGCCGGTGATCAACTATCTTACACGTTACTCTGGAATCACCCCAGAGATGCTTGAGCCTGTTACCACGACCCTTCATGATATTCAGCAACGCCTCCTGACTCTCCTCACCCCACGTGCGATACTTGTGGGACACTCCCTTAATTCTGATCTTACCGCACTCAAACTTGTCCACCCGTTCATTGTCGACACGAGCATCATTTACCCACACCCACGTGGTCCCCCACTCAAATGTAGCCTGAAATGGCTTACCCAGAAATACCAGAACAAACAGATACAAAACGGCATGGCTGGGCATGACTCCATTGAGGATGCCCGTGCTGTTCTTGAACTTGTGAAGTTGAAGTGCGAGAAAGGCGAGCGATGGGGCACGAGCGATGTTTCCAACGAGAGCATATTCCGTCGACTATCGCGCTCTACCCGACCGAGTCATCTCCCTCGGGCCGGCGAGGAACGAACAGGAGCTGTGGTTGACTGGGGCAACCCAGAACGTGGGTTTGGTGCCCAGGCAACTGTCTCGATTGGATGCCGGGATGACGATGAAGTCGTCACTGGTGTCTCAGCGGTAATCAATGGGGACGAGTCCAACCCCTCCATTCCTGGAGGCGGGGTTGATTTTGCCTGGGCTCGCATCCGTGATCTCGAACATCTTCGTGGTTGGTGTAGCCGTCTACCCGATCCGAACAACGCCAACGAATCTACCACCATTTTCCCTCCCCCTGAAGAGACCACACCGACCACAACCACTGGCAATGGGCACTCGACAGATCTACCCCAGCCTGACGTCTTAGCCGACACAGTATCCCGAACTGTCTCTAATATTTCGCGCATTTATGACTGCCTCCCTCCGTGTACGCTTTTCGTTGTTTATTCCGGAACAGGCGATCCACGTGAAGTGGGCCGTTTACAATCCATCCACAAGAAGCATCGCGAGGAGTTCCGCTCTGGCAAGCCCTGGGATGAGCTGACATACAAATGGACCGACGTTGAGGAGCAGGCTCTAAAGAAGGCCTGTGAGCGTGCTCGCGAAGGTTGCGGTTTCATGTGTATCAAATGATTTGGCTCAGGGTACATATGCCCATACTTCCATGTAAAAGCAGCCCTAGAAAGAGGAATTGATAAAATCCACATTTCATATATCAAGTGAACAATCACCAACGTAACCCGAAGTACAGCCTCGAAAGTCCTCTAACACTTTCGTTCATCTATAAGTTGCCAAGTCACCCTATCTGATTCTTATTCAACGCGTATTCCGTATATATTATGTTGTACATTATGTTGAAAATATCGGTTATCGTTGTAAAAGACCCCACCGGAATTGGTGGGGCGGAAGTGGGAGTCCCCTGGAGATTTCTCCCGACAACCGAGACCAAACCTCTCACACTATGAATCCCTTCACACGGGCAACAGCAGCCTGGCACTTGGTTGGCCTTGCATCCGAGTTCCCCAGCATCGATGATGACAACCGGATTGTGCCAAGATGCAAGGCTTTCAATATTCCCAAGACAAATGGCGCCATAGAGCCAGTCGAAGACATTGACCTACCAGGAGAACTAAAGGACCAAGTCCTCGTATTCAAATACAAGGGCAAATACCATGCCATTGATCATGTGAGTTAGAGGTTTCTTCTATTCCTTCTATTTCTTCTAATCGGAAGGGTTGGGCTCATCCTTTCTAGCAATGCCCCCACTCGTCGTTCCCACTTTCTCGGGGCAACCTCTTTGATATTGAAGACTTTGGCATCGTTCTCAGCGCAGGTCTCACGTGTCCCAAGCATGGGTGGTCATTTGATATATTTTCTGGACGTGCTGATCGCGGCAACTACACACTCAAGGTGTGGGAGGTGCAGCTGCGCGACTCATCAGCACCTGAGAGTACAGACCAAGAGGTTTGGGTGAGGCGGAAACAAAGAATTGGTTAACAATAGCCACCCTTTGTTGGTGTATCACAGGAAGTGCACCTAGGCTGGGTTGACCTGAGTAGGGTCCTAGCTATAGTTTGACACCACTGTTTCTCCTCGCCTAAAGATATCTTGGAACTGCCCCAACAACCACAGGGATCCCCCTCAAGTGATGAAATCCAAGATATTCAAGCTACCCAACGTGTTGTCTATCCAACTAGCCAAGTGAAAATATTCATATGGGTAGCCTTTCAATTCCTGATTAAGATTTTGGCTTGAATTCGGCCCACATATCAACTTTGTGTTGTTCCGACAACTTTCCTCTTTCGATGATTGGAAAAACCTTAAACTCCTTTTACAGGGAAAGCTGAAGAGGGGAGCAGAGAACATGAAGCTGGTGTTGGATATAGCATCCATTTGTGTGGTTATTTGTGTCTGTTTGTTTAGGCCTCATGTGGGGCCTATAAAGGCCCATTTGTTCACAAATCGAAGAAACATTACTATCCCTCTCTCTCCTGCACTTAGTTGCTCAAGAGTACGTCGTTTGGGGCCTTGTTGGGGTGGCTTGTTGCTCGGAATAGTGACGAAGTGGTTGGGTGATGCATCTAGGGCTTCATATCACACACTTTCTTTTTTCCAGTCCTTTCCCAACCCTTTTTACATTATTTTTTTTTCTGCTTCGCTTTCATTCGTCCTCTGCCAAGTCTATTTTGAGCATTCTACAAGTTTCTTCATGTTCCACGTGGAGAATGGCGCCCACATTCCAACTGCCTGCCAGGCAACCTCCACCCTACTAGTGGGGGGTTGATACATAATATGCAGTAAATCTAGCAGAATTCCCGACCAAATTCCAGCTAAACCTTGTATCTTGCACCTACTTGGTAATCTGTTTATGTTGTACAAATAAACTCTACCGTCTCTGGATGTATCCCCCTCCTTCAATCACTCGAGTCTCTTTTTCAGACAACCATAATGCTTCTCTCACTCATGGGGTGGGCAATTATTTGCCTTACTGCAGTGGATGCGAAGAACCAAGATGGCTCAGCCTCATATGATTTTGTTATTGTTGGCGGGGGTACTAGCGGATTGGTCGTTGCTAACAGACTCTCAGAGATGAGAGATTTCACCGTCGCAGTGATCGAAGCTGGAGATTCAGTCCTCAATAATATTAACGTTTCTGCCGTGGCGGGCTATGGTCGAGCATTTGGGACGGATATTGACTGGGCCTACCAAACCGAAGACCAAACATACGCAGGAGGATCGAAGCAGACTATCCGTGCTGGAAAGGCTATTGGTGGTACAAGCACTATAAACGGTAATCTGACCACCTAATCTTGGCCGTTCAGTGGAACGAACCTGTGCAAATCTATTGCGCCCATGCTAACCTGTCGTCACATAGGGATGTCGTACACTCGAGCGCAAAAAGTTCAAATTGATACCTGGGAGCGAGTCGGAAACAAGGGCTGGAACTGGAATAACCTTTTTACATATTATAAGAAATCAGAAGAGTTCCAGGTGCCCACTTCCGAACAAACCTCTCGTGGGGCGGATTATTACCTCGCCTATCATGGGGAACATGGCCCGCTCAAAGTCGGCTGGCCTCGAGCAATGACAAACGGCAGTGTGTTACCTGCGGTTGATGAGACGTTCCAGCAACTGGGCCTTCCGTATAATAGGGATTGCAATGGTGGTAGCATGGTGGGACTTACGGTCCATCCAAACACCGTCGACAGCGAGGCTAATGTTCGCCATGATGCAGCCAGAGCTTACTATTGGCCTTACGAAACTCGTTCTAATCTCAAGATTATCTCCAACAGTCATGCCAATAAGATCATCTGGGCAAACGATTCCAGCAGCGAGGCTGTTGCTATTGGAGTTGAAATTACCGGGATCAATGGCGTTGAGACGATATACGCTTCAAAGGAAGTAATTATATCGGCTGGGTCCCTCGGATCGCCTATGCTTCTGGAGCTGTCTGGTATTGGAAATCCTGATATTCTCCGTCGGTTTGACATTCCTGTACAAGTCAACATTTCCACTGTTGGTGAGAACCTGCAGGATCAGACCAACAATGGGTTCTCTTATGACGGGAACGAGTTCTGGCTTGGCTCGCCGACCCTTTCTGCTCTACCATCAGCCGGTCACATATTCGGTGACAATGTTCTTGCTGTTGCGTCTCTTGTCAACTCAAGTCTCGCAGAATATGCAAAACAAGTGTCGGCAAACTCCCACGGTGCAGTCGAAGAAGACCATCTTCTAGCTGCTTTTCAACTCCAGCACGATCTAATATTCAAATCTCAAGTTCCATACGCGGAGATTGTGTTGCTTCCCATCGGACACTCGTTTTCCAGTGAATATTGGCCTCTTCTCCCTTTCTCGAGAGGAAGTGTCCACATAAACTCCACTGACGGCTCCCAACCGGCTTCTATCAATCCCAACTACTTTATGTTTGGACAGGATCTGAAAGCCCATGCTGAGGTGGGTCGATATATCCGCAAGGCATTCAGTACTGCCCCCCTGAGCAACCTCGTTGGGGAAGAAGTGGCGCCAGGACAGCAGCATGTTCCAGAAAATGCGTCGGACTCTACATGGGAGAGCTGGGTAAAATCAACATGTCAGTATTGCTTCTTCGCATCAAGCTAGAGCTCGCGAAGATTGACCCCCTTCAGATAGATCAAACTTCCACCCAGTTGGCACTGCCAGCATGCTGCCTCGGGACAAAGGCGGTGTTGTCAACTCCGAGCTCAGGGTTTACGGTACCCAAAATGTCCGAGTTGTTGACGCTTCTGTCCTGCCCTTCCAAATTTCTGGCCACTTGACCAGCACCCTTTATGCCGTCGCCGAGAGAGCGTCTGACCTGATTAAAAAGGGCTACATTTTTTAGGTGGACTTTTGAATACAACAGGGGATGACCGAGTGTCACGGCGCAGATCGATCATTTAAGTAAATTGCTTTTGAAGTACCTTGGTTTGGTTTCATTTGCTGGGTGTTGGTGGCTTTACAGGCTACCGTCCTGGATTTGTACGTTTAGTGAAATAGAATCTTTTGTTAAGGCCATGTCATTATAATTTACAGGATTCGGGTTTAGAGGTGTGCTCTCGTCCACATATAGTGCATACTAAAGCAAAGGGTGAGCAGCGTTGAGAAATATATCGATCATGATGATCTGGCTGAGATCAGTCTGACGACAATTCAAAAGAGCCCTCGAAATCAGAAGAACTTCGTCTCAGTCTTTAGTTATTGTCATACATAAACACGCTATGTGGGATGATCGGCGTCGACTAACTATATACATAGATGTATAATAAATGGGTAAGTATTCGTTATATCAAGATTTTCATTCAACCCAGGTCCCTTATTATATATCTCTCTCTCTCGTTTATAAACTCCTCTCAAAAGGCCCTAGTAGTATTCATTTCTATAAATTTAGCCTTCTCCGCTCAAGAATCCCCTCAGATTTTTATGCAAGCTTTATGATTGGTTAATTTCCCTAAGAGGGTCACTATCGGAGAGTGACCCTGTGAGGGATGGTCCGAGGTTTGAAGAAGTAACTAGTTACATATAGGTAACCGACCTTGAATTTTGTATGGGAGGAAATTTGAAATAAAGGGTGCATCGTTATTACTATGGATTAGTTGAAGCACCGGTATCAGTCCCTCATAACCACAGGTCCGTTGGCCGAGTTTTACTATAATATACGTATTAACATAAATCATGTAATCGGCACTAAGTTGCCTCGCTACTAGCTGCGGTTGATTTGGGTAAGTTGTACACGTCGGAAAACAGCGCTAAAACCTTTTCTTTTAAGACACATCGGCTATGTAAAGTGATCAAACTCATTAGTATATTCAAAGGTGTAACGATTCTTCGACCCACTAAGTATAAATCCCTAAGTTACAGGTTATTATTGCGAAAGATTACTGTTTACCACCTCGAACGGGGAGCTTCTTGGGTTCACTCTCTTCCCCCAGCGGACATTTGTTGAGCATCCAGGCGCGGAAGTTCTTGCACATCTCGGGGGTCCACAGGGGGTGGGCAGGGTCGGGGTTCTGCTGGGTAGCCGGGGGCATCTGGAGCGGCATGCGGCCACTAACCGTGGCTTCATAGATGTTGGCGTGGTGGTAAACGACATCCTCGTACTGCCCGAGGTTGTAGCCATACTCGCTGCGCATGCACGCGATGCCCTGTTCCTTGAAGTAGTGCTTGATGGTGTTGTGCCAGGTGACTTCGGTTGGGGGTATGACCGCCTTGGGGTTGCGCCAGTTGTAGGTGCGGAAGATCTTGAATTCACTGCTAGTGAGGAAGGGGTACTCCTGGTTGTCTGGGGCGATGATGGAGGCCAGCGAGATCTTGCCCGTTTTGGCTAGCGTGAGCTGCCGCCATGCGCGGTCGAAGGGATAACCCATGCCACGCGGGTCCGGATAGGTCTGGTCCTTGACGTTAGCACCGCAGAAGCCGATCGACGGGGTCGGGACGTTATCTGTGTCCAGCGTGTCGTCAGTGGCCATGCAGAAGGCCACGAACGGCATCCCCTCCGTCCGCCCTGCCGGAAGCATCAGGTTCTGCGGCCACCCGCAGCGACACCACGACGAGGCGTGCTCCGGGTCTGGCTCTCTGTACTTCCCCATCTTCCGCGCCACCAATGAGTCCCTGTCTAGCCGCACCTTAGTTGTGGCCGAACGGTCGGTCAGCGTTACGGTGACCTTGTCCATCTCCATCCAGTGGTGGTAGTGGTTGACCAGCTCCTTGGCCGCGATAAACAACCGCAGCGTCACATGTTGAGGACTCTCTTTGGAAGGGGATTTGGTGCTGGCGATATCCACACTCCATTCATACGGCTCATGGTCTAGTTTCGCCTTGGTCTCGTGCATGTCCGTGGCCGGGGGCCCGAGGACACTGACCACCCCGCCGTCGCTGTAAAGAGGGTGGTTTTTGTCCTGCGGCCGCAGTACCAAATTGGACAAAGTGACATCAGCACGATACTGGTTGATGTCCTGCGGGTAACGGGCACCTGCCAACCGGCCGAAATCCTGCATATGCTTGGTCCAGAGGTAGAAACAGGGGTCGCGGGCGGCACCGAAGTTGGAGATCATGAGGCCGTAGTGCCCGTCGTCGGCGGCGCGGTACGACATCTCGGCGAACTTTCCCAGCCCGTAGTTGTAGAGGATACCGTAGAGGCTCTGGTCAATCTCAAAGCCATCGTCCATCTTGTCAAAAAACTTGTACTCCGCGTCCAGCAGGCCCCCGATGTAGTTCAGAATATTTTCGCCGGTCAGCACCAAGGGCTTGAACTGGGTCCCGTACTAGGTCACTTTCTTGGTCGTAATGACGCCCGTTTTAATCGCCTCGTAGATGTTGTCGCGCCACTCCTCCATATCGCTGACGCCGATGGTTACCCCGGGGACACCAGCCATGTCAGGGTTGCGGATGCGGTACCAGGAGGAGAAAGGCTCATAGCCCGAGTAGTATTCTCGCAATGCGGGCACCGGCTGATATCCCCACTGCAGCAACTCGTCGTACAGGTTCCAAGAACGAACGAGCGGCTGGCCCCAGCAGAGACCTTCAGTCTCGTAGCGGGCCAACATCTGCGAATAGATGTACAGGAATAACTCCCCCTGTCGATTGATGGTGCGGGTGTTGACCGCGTTGTCGCCGCCGGCACCGCGGTAAACGATGTGCCAGTGGTAGTGGGCATCGTTCATGTCATAGTCGTCGCGCCAGTACGACAGCAATCCGGAGCCCTGTAGGGTGTCGGCGGTGACAATTTCACCGGAAAGCGTGGTTGGCACTGGGTCCGCCGCTTTGGACGCAGCCTGAGTCTTGTGATGTTTGAAGGCGGCATGCTCCTTTAGAGCCGGTGCGTGGATGTGGCGCTTCTGCGCGTCCGACGAATGAGTGAGGTAGATACTCATCGCCTCACGCAGTAGGTCGGGGTTCAAGCCGGTTTCGAGCTGCTCCTTGGCCTCGACGAGTGCATCCTCGACCTTGGGTCCAGACTCCTGCAGCTTCGCGATAATATCCTCTAGTATATCATGGTGATTATGCGCCGTGTGGATGTATGGCTGATCGGCGCTTGTTTGCGAGTACACTTCTTGGAGGTTCTTATTAACATCTATATTGGATTTGCCGGCTTCACCTGAGCCATGAGCACTCACGGGGCACTGCTTGTCGCCCGTGGACCCCGGAGGGCATCCATCACAGTTGGACATTGTGATTTGGCGGTCGAAGACTTCCAGCAGATATGCTGAAGATAGAAGGAATAATCTGACGCTATTCGATGAATCGTACTCGAACTTTGGACATCACTGGAGGGCTTTATATATTGATTTGGATGGCAAAAACCCCCAGTCCGGTTACATCGAGACACTCATTTATCCGAACTTTCACGGAAAAAGTGTAGATCTCTGCATTAGTACTTCAGTGCGATCTCGATGGTTGCAGTGACCCAGTCATCAACTGGCCAGGGTGACAGTCAGACCTCAACATTGACGTGCACGAATCGGTCATCACTAGCTTTTCTTCTCCTCTGGCTTCCCTGAGCAATAGAATGGGGTGATATTCTATGGATAACGTCTTTCTTTCACTTATCCCTGACGGATGGGTTGAGGTTGCACGTAGTCGTCATCATCAGCCGACATCGCGCTATGTATGCTTTGAGATTGAACGAATCTACAGATTAACAGATTGAATCACTGAAGTGATAACTCGGAGTGTGCCTACACACGCTTCAGGCTATTTTCGGAACGGCTGGTGGTACTGGACGATGTCCATAGCTCTACATGTCTCTGTTATCTCCTCTTCTTGACAGTATAGTGCTCGGAAATAGTGGTTGGAGCAGCCTTGTTGAAGCGAAGGTGTTCTAGCCACACCGTAGTGTTTCATCTAGACTCCCCATACCATATGAGGTATTACTATTAAGACATATCTTACGAAGGTTTAGTTGGGATAGATTCAAACGGTTGATTATTAATTAAGCGTGAGGCTTGACCGGCCCCGTACCCTAATTATACTACTATGTAGTGTTACATGGCGCAGCCTCGGGACCTTTCTCAGCGCGACCCTAAATAGTAGTATTTCGCCGAGGCCCTGTTCCTCGGCAGAGCTTCCAAAACCACCATTAACGGAAGCGCAAACGCATTTCAAATCTCGCCTGAATGTAAAATATCCCGAATTAGCACCGTAGGGGCTGCCGACAACAGCTGCACCGTCTCTAGGATGTGGGTGGCTAACGCAAAAGCGTCCTCTGCGCCCAGAACTGCGCCAGAAGCTTGGACTTGGATGCAGGCGTTCACTTTGTTGTCCGTAGTCGTGGAAGTGGTCGACCGCACGAAGACCTGATTCTGGGGGTGGATGCGGACATCCGTTGACTCCCATGTCACACCAAGATCCTCAGTTAAAGAGAAGGACGGGGTCGCGGTGTCGGCGGGGAGATGCGTAATGAATGGGGTCTCTTTCAGGAGTTGGTCTGCGCCCGAAGCGGTGGAGGAAGAAAGACGAAGCCAGTCGGTACAGTTCTCGACCACATCAGGTAATTCCAGGTGTCCCTCGCCCGAAACACGAGCTTGGTCGCTGCGCAGCCGGCGACAGAATTCTAGAGCTGAGGAGTTTGTTGCGGCTTCAGGAAGCTGGACGCGGAGAAGGGTGCGGTTGATACACGGACCAAGGAGGAGATCAGCTTGTTGGGGCTCGGGGGAGGCGGCGGTGGTGAGAACATCGCGCGAGCTCATTACGCAGACGAAGGCAATGTCGTTGGTCTGGGTGAGATTGGCCAGAGAGAGGGCGATGGCGGCGTTGACGAGGGTGGGGAAGGTGATGTCTGATGATAGAGGAGGGAGTGCACCGATGGCTTCTTGGATGCTGTTGACGGGTGAATGACTGTTCGTCACTACCGGACCGGTGGAAGAAGGGACGGCTGTCAACCCGGACGAGCCGGCTAAGTAGTCCTTCCAGAAGCCGAGGGAGCTGTCTGTGCGAGAGACGCGAGATGCATATAAGTAGTGGGAGAAGGGCACGGTGCTGGTCAGCGGCGGAGATGATGGGGCCCTGTACATGGAGGCGATATCCGACAGAATGGAGAACAAAGAGGGCCCATCGTACTGTGCGTGGCAGAGTTGCAAGGTGAATAGATGCTCGTTTGTCCCCAGATCAGAGCTGAGGGTGAACCGGGTCATCAACGGGGCCGGGGATAACGCTCCCCTCTTGTCAACGGTGCAGCCTGGATCCAGGACGCGGTTGGTGGTCTCGTGCGTGAAAGGCGCGTCAATTGATTCACAAATGACCTGGACCAGGCGCCCCTGTAGGGTGGTAAACACAGTGCGTAAGATTGAATGCTGCCGCACCACCGTCTGACAGGCAGACCGGAACCGAGCGACGTCGAGATCTCCATAGATTTTAAAGGAGTGTGACACTAAGCTCCACTCCCTCAAAAACCAAGCCTGACACTCGGTGACCGGGGAGATATCAATGATGACAACGCCAGAGGGTAGCTGCATCTCGGACAAGTGGGATGAATTGAGTGCCTGGACCGAAGTGAGGCTACTGTCATCTAGCAGAGAGAACGGCGTGTAGGTGTTGGTGACGGCAACGCTAGACGGAGGAACTCCGGACCCTTGCACACGCTGGCCCAGACGAGTGATTGTAGGATACTGGAAGAGCTCACTTACGCGTAGAGTCGATCCCAGTCGCTTGTTAATCCTGGAAACCAGTTTGACGGCCATCAAGGAGTGGCCACCGAGGTCGAAAAAACTATCTTCGATCCCCACCTCCACCCCAAGCACGCTCGTGAACTCTTCCCACAAAGCTCGGTCGACCTCATTTGAAAACCAAGAGGGTGCTCGTCCGGAGAGCGATTCTGATTTCGTGGCACCGGCAGGCGTGGAACCCAGGTCGTTCCGTTGTGCGAGAGCCTTTCTGTCCACTTTGCCGACATTATTCACTGGCATCTGGTCCAGAACACGGACCAACTGGGGAACCATGTAGTACGGAAGCTTGGCACGGAGATTTTCTAGGAGCTGGCTTTCGATCAGTTGATTCCGCCGCTGTTTCAACGGGTTATTACTGAAGATGTCGACGGGACCAGGCTTGTGGCGATCAGTTGGGAATCGGAATAGCACACGGTTTGTCTTCTGAGTGGTGGTAGGACGATGGAAGACCGCGTCCAGCCCCCCGTGCTGCGAGCCTTGTCTTGCCCAACTGATCTCTACCTGCCACCCTGTCTGCTGCGCAAGATCCAGTAAATCAGCCGCCGCTAGGGCCGGGTAAGCGTGGGCTCGCTTGCAGGCATCCGAACTCCACCCCGCGCTACTGGTTCCCGGTATCGAGCATTGAAGAGCGTGGATCAAGAATCGCTCTTCAACCGTCTTTTTGTAAGGGATGTTGCTAACGGCGAGAATGGAAGGATTTTCGCGTGTTGTCAGCAGCTGCGCCAGGGATCGGGAGTCCAATCCCTGCATTTCAAAGTCAATCCATGAGCTCCGGTCGACCTCTCGAATATCCAACGGTGGTTGATCAGAGCGTTTGACATGTAGGATTGCTGTGTATCGATAGCAGCTGAGTTCATTGGTGACTTTCATTTGCTTGGGAAGGATCTCGACGTGCTCAATCAGGTCTGGCAGTTCCGCGGCCAGCGCAATAAAGAAAGCTGGATCAACCAAAAGCTCTCGCTCAGAGCGGGCGGTCTCCTCCATTCGCCTCCGGAATTCCGGCGCGGTCAGGGTGTGGCCGTAGAGATGTCGCACATTGCTGGCTTGGAACTGCTGGTGGAGGGCATACGAGCGGATATCACCGAAGAAGATACACTTGACATCTTGCGTGTGGATAAGATCCAATATCACCGTGCGCAGATAAAGTACCGAGGGGAAGTACTGCACCACGGAGTTTATGATGGCGAGATCCAAGGGCCCTGCCTCCTTCACAGCGGCCAGATCGGCTGCGGTGCCGACCTGCACATTGACCTTCTTCGCTGCCCCATCAACCCAACCCACTGCCTCCCGAACAAAGCGAACTGCTTGACTGGACAGGTCCAGGCCAAAATACTGTTCTAGACTGCCAATAAGATTGAACAGAATCATTCCCGTGCCCGTTCCAATCTCCAGAACCCGACTGGGCTCCAACCGGCGGATGGCGGCAATAGTATCATTCAGCCACTCATTCATCTCCGCTTCCCCAATCGGCTCGCCGGTGTACATGGAGACCCAGCCCAGGAAGTCTCGACCCAGAGTCTCCGGTTTGATGGTATCAACGCCGCCGTAGTGATCATCCGCATCCGCTTTATCCCTCCAGGCGTCGACATGGCCGTTCTGAATACCGGCCTCCAAGCGGGAGAAATGCTGGGCCGAGTCCTGCACAGTAACAAAGCTGACCAGCTCTGGCTCTGTCTGCGCGGCTCGTTTCTGCACCACCGTCACAGCCGTGGTGATGAAGTCGTCGCCAAGTAAGATATTGTCAATCTCTGCAGGCTCGATGCGGTGGCTGCGAATCTTGACCTGCTGGTCCATGCGGCCGAAGAACTCCATCTGTTTGTCACTCGGCCGGTATCGAACCAGGTCCCCAGTGCGGTAGGCGCGAACGGGGCGTCCGCCGATATCGATGGACACGAAGCGGTTGAGATCGTGCTCAGGGTTGACATACCCGCGGGCCAGTCCCAATCCGGTAACCACCAGCTCGCCCAGGACACCAATGGGGGCCAAGCGCAGGTTGCGGTCCATCACGTACGCGCCCGAGTCGACTATTGCGCGGCCGATCGGGATGCCATTGACGCCGGCCTCGCCATCGGGGACGGCGTACCGTGTGCTGATGACCGAGTTCTCGGTGGGTCCGTAGCAATTGAAGATCCGCAGGTTGCCCCTATAGCCCCGCGCCTTGTCGACGTCGGCCGGTGTAAGTTTGTCGCCCCCGACGTATAGGATATCCAGTCCACTCATTATGCCCGGGGCGGAGACGAGGCACTGGCTCAGCATGGCAGGAGTCATTACGGCCCGCCGTACCCTGTTCTTGACGAAGGTCTCTTCCAGCGCGGCATAGTCCCAGACGGCCTGTCGTTCAATGCACACCAGTGTGCCACCGTTCAACAAGGCGGGGTAGATATCGAACCCAGATGCGTCAAACACGGGGTTGAGCATGTACGACGACACCTTAGAGGCGGCGACGTGGGCCACGATCTCGGGATCTTTGGCGAGTCTAACGATGCCATACTGTTCCATCATCACTCCCTTGGGCTTTCCGGTCGTACCGGATGTGAATAGTATACAGGCCAGACTGGTCGGACGGGTGATGGGCGTGGTGCTCAAAAATGTCCGGACATCCTGCGCCGTCGCCTCACCCAATGAGTCCGCGATATAAGGAAATTTGAGACTCGGCGCAGAGATAGTAGGTGGTATTTGATGCGAGCCCAATAGGACAATTTGACACGCGGGGAGGCAGGATAGAATAGTTCCAATGCGTTCCATCGGAGCATCGACATCCAAGGGGACGTAAGTCAGCCCTGCCTTCATGATACCGAAATTAGCGACAATACCCTCACATGATCGAGGAGCGTAGACCCCGACCGGAGTTTCCAATGGCAACGAGTATCGCTTTGCCAACCAGGCGGCCAGAAAGGACGATTTCTGATCGAGCTCAGAATAGGTGAGCTGAGTCTTGATATCTCGGACCGCGATTTCATCTGGGTGAGCAGCAACTTGCTCAAGGAACATGTGGATAATGCTCGATACGGGAGAAGGAGGCTTAGGGTCTGGATAGATCAATCCTTGCGCATTCAACGTGCCATAACCGTCGGTCAAGGGCAGGGAGCCAACATCAATGTCTGGCCCACGGAGGCCTTCCCTGAGAACATCATAGAATACCGAGAGCATTCCCTGCATCGTTTGCGCATTGAACAGGTCCACGGAATAGTGGATATCTCCTCGAAGGCAGTCATCTGCAGGATACAGATGGAATTCGAGATCGAGTCTTGAGACTTGTGGAAGACGTAGTTGTTCCACTTGGAGGCCGTCCAGTCGTAGCTGACCAAAGTTGGTTTGCGGATGGAGAATAAACGTAACCTGAGCCAAAGGATGGCGAGAGACATCACGGTCCTTCATCAGCCGGGAAACAATCTTGTCAAATGGTACATCTTGGTTCTCAAAAGCAGCAGTTGTGACTGATTGGACCTGATCCACGAGTTGGCGGAAGGACTGATCTCGACTTTCAACCTTAGTCCTGATGCACTGAACGTTGCCAAAATAGCCGATCAGGTCTTCCAGCTCGGTGCACGTGCGAGCAGCAGCAGGAATGCCAATTGTCGCGTCACCGGCCCCAGTGAGGCGAAAATGAGTCGCCCGGAAGGCAGCCAACAGGACCGAAAAAGGGGTGACCTGGTAAGAGCGACAAAAACGCTGCAGGTCCCGGTATAGAGACCTGTCGACCTCCACCGGCAGCCAACCAGCCTTACCAGAGAGCATGGCGGGTCGGGGTTTATCACACAGAAACTCTAGCGGCTGGCTGCCGTCCAGCTGGCGTTCCCAGTAAGCGAGCTGCTCATCATGGACACTAGTCTTCTCATGTCGCTGCCAGACAGTGAAGTCTCGATACTGGATTGAAAGAGGCGCATCGATATCGAGCGGAGACTGTCCTCGCACGGCCGCATTATAATATTTTCCTAACGATTTCACGAAGATATCGAAGGACCAGCCGTCAGCGATGATGTGGTGTAGGACAATTGAGAGCACGTGGTCTGTGGGGGATAGTCGGAAGAGGGTGACACGCCAACACTCTTTAGTCAGGTCCATAGGCGTATTTTGCTGCTGGTGGATGCGGCCCATAAGCTCGTCGTTCGATGTAGAGTTCACATCTACAACTTTCAAGGATGGAGGCCGAAATGGGGAGATGACTTGCCACACCACCCCATTGCGGCTCGTAAAGGTGGTTCGCAGGGCTTCCTGGCGTTCGACCACCGTGGAAAGGGCCGCGTTTAGGGCTTCGAGCTGGAATGCTCCCCGGAAGCGCGTGGCGTGAGGGAGGAGCAGCCACGTCGAGTCTGTATGCATCTCTTGTAGGAACCACATCCGCGCCTGCGAAAACGACTGCTCAATAGGACCGCGGTGAACAAGCCTGGGGATAGTGACACAGCTGTTTGTTTCAGCGTGGCTCTTCAACTGCCCGTCGACTGGGAGATTCTTCTCCCACCCTTCATCGTCAGCAGCGCTAGTCCGTGGTTGGAGCAGCGAAGCGATATCGGACAGGGTTTGTGCGCTTAGGAGTGCCCCGACAGTGACCCTGTAGCTATGCTTCGCCAATCTATTAACCAACAGCATAGCCGTGACGGAATCACCACCAAGGCTGACAAAGTTGTGGCCCAGACCAAAGGAGAGTGGCTCTAAACGAAGCACCTCTGTGACTAACTGCAGTGTCAGTCGTTCGGCATCAGTCTGCGGGCAGACTATTGACGTCGAGCCGGACTGTTCCCTCTCCAGCTCTTTGCGTGTCGACGTGAGGATAGTCTCCTTGAGAGCCCTTCTGTCAACCTTTCTTGATATTGTCACGGGGACTGAGTCTAACGGGACATAAATGCTGGGGCGCATATAATCTGCAAGCGTCAACGCTAATGAATTCTTGATTTTCTTAATCGTGTTCAAGAAGGTCTGTCCCGATAACTCGTTCGGGTTTCCCGAATGCAAAAACGCGACGAGAACAGGAACCCCATTGGAATCCTTCGGGGGTGCGGCTTCGACAATGGCTTGATCAAGCTGGGTACATGCTTGGCGGATCTGATATTCCACCTCAGCCAGTTCAACACGCATACCCCTGATCTTGACTTGACTGTCCTTTCGCGAAATATACCGCAGGTCTCCATTGGAGGTGTATTGGACCAAGTCGCCGGATCGGTATAAAGCGCTATCAGTGGCCAACGGTGGCAACCAGGGCAGATCTTTCAGGAATACTGCGGCTGTTTGCTCGGGCTGTCCTAAATACCCGTCTGCCAGGGCCGGACCTTGAACCAGCAGCTCAGCTACTCCGCCGACTGGGGCCAGTTTATTGCTGTCGTTAGGATCGACGAGCCATAAACGCGCAGTCGGCGCCCGGCCAATGACTCGTCTATCAGAGTCCAAGGTAATTCGTTGCGACACGCAGCAGATTCCACCCCATTCAGTTAGTCCAAACGCCTGGATGAGCTCAACCTTCTCCGCCAAATCGTGGACACGGTCGAGCGTCAAGGTCTCACCTGCAACGACTAATGTCTGTAGGCAGTCCACCGACTCCGTAATTGACAACGTTGTCGAAGGGGTCAGGATGGCCCATGTCGTCCGCATGGATTGGATAACACTGCTCAACGCATTCAGTCTTTCGTCGTCTGATGGTATACATATCGTGGCTCCAGCCGACAGTGTACAATATATCTCAATCAGAGACATTCCGTAGGTGTATGAAGCGAATTGCAGGACCCGACTGACAGGCGCAATTTTCAGTGCTGGAGTTTGATGTATGACGTCGCTCAGAGCCTTATAGCTGACTACACATCCCTTGGGACGCCCCGTACTTCCAGATGTGAAGAGAACATAAGCCGTGCGATCAAATGTGGGGGGTGTCAGAGTACCTAGGCAGGGCACAGGTAGAGCTGTTGTCGTCTCATCTGATATTGGAATAGCGGTGGCCACGAGGTTCGATAACTTATCGACATGGCTGCTACAGGAAACAGCAATCTTGGCATTACTTTGTTGGACAATATCCTCCAGTCTGGCTACTGGCTGTGCCGGATCCAATGGCACAAAGGCGCCCCCGGCCTTCATGATGGCGATTTCCGCCACGGCCGCCCACTTAGAATGGTCCATCATGAGCGGGACCAGGCATTCAGGTCCGACTCCCTGGATCTGGAGATAGGTGGCCCACCGTGTCGAAATTTCTTCTAGTTGCGCGTACGATAGTGTCCCGTCCGTAGCGCAAATGGCTGCGTGATCGGGGCGGGATTTTGCATGTCCACGGATCACCTCGAGCAAAGACGCCTGTTGTTGTGTATTTCTCTTACATTCAGAGACGGCGGTTTGGGGTAACGGGCTGACAATTTTGATTTCGCCAATGGGGCTGTTGGGGTGCGGCGGGAGATGTTTGATGACATGTGTGATGTTGGAAGATAGACTCTCATCTTTTCTGCTGTCACCACATAGCTCGGGTAACAGGTCATAGTTGTCGGCTAAAGGCTTCATTGTGAAATTAAGGACAGTCTCAAACCAGGGCTCTGTGTTTGCCGAATGAGAGGAGTCAGAAAAATGGGGACCGGAATCCTGCTATTGTTTCAAAAAGGAGTATTCAAAAGGCTGTTCCGCTGCCTCGGATCGTCTATATCAAAATATATAGGAGGAGATCATGGCCGGAGAAGGCATGGCTCTTTTCCGATATGACCGGTCCGAACCGAACAGGCAAGAGAACCACATCATTCCGCACCTTGAGGCTGAGCTGAAAGTGAAACCCATGTGTCCGGATCAGCGGTGAAAAGTCACCTCAGCTTTTTCAAGCCTCATTCTTGCTGGTATAGGTATGGTAGGCGTGGCAGCAAGGGGGGCCTGAGTTCCTGTGTAACCAACACACGAAAATCCATCTGCCAGGGAGCGACATTCGTCCACGGCAAGAAATAGATCTACAAAGAAAGATCAGCGGCTGACCTAGTCCTTTCATCACCGCCATTCTTCATACTAGCAGTGCAAAGCGTATGGCAGTTTCACTCCCATCCTTAAGAAGTACAGTCCAGAGAAGGTAGGATTGCAGCTGCACAGATCGACATTGTCGTACAACGAGACTCCAAAATTGAATGACAAGGGCAAATCAAAGTAGTCGTCGAATCCTCCCAGGTGGTATGCGAACCTTGCGGTGAGCATTCTAGAGTTGAAGTTACAACAGAGACCTCGGGAATAGCGGGAGGGTCCGTCTTCGCTCCCGAGGTCGGGACCGGCCCAACCTAATTTGCACGCACGGCCTTAGTGCCTTAATTTGATACGGCAGAAAAATCAAGATACCTGAATTACAATTACAGAGACCTTAAACAGCATCTAGCCCTATGAATATGAAGCTATTTCTACCGTACAAATCCATACACCGCATGATTTTTAGGCGGTTTGAACCTGAATTCAGTCATAACCCTACAAAACTCGACAACTGCCTTGTCACTTTACTCCACTAATAATATAAGCACGATAGATTTGATTTTTATTGTATTAAATAGAGAATTGGTAGTTTATCCAACATGAGAGGGCTTTATATTTTTAAGAGATAGGTTTTGCGGTACAATATACACTGGAATAAGGATCAAGATGAGGCATAAGGTGTTAAACCTTGGAAGAAGTTGTTCGTCCGGCGTATTAGTTATTCCGTGACGAAAGCTTTACAATACATTGTATCCCAGGATCTAAAAGCGGTCAGGATTAAGGCCAACATTGGGCGAAAGTTATAAGGCTGAATTAAGACACTTAAGGCCGCAATGCATTGCATTGCATTAAATCCGGAAGTAACCCTGTCCAGTATGCCCCTAGGTATGTATATCCTACCTATGTACATACCTAACTATAGGAAGTACCTAGGCAAGGTGGTATTGAATATATATTTCTACAATTTTGTACAATTTTGTACAACACTAGGAAGTTTATTTTCCCATATTTTTGTATGAAATCCAGAATATCAAGACGTAATTAATAATACACCAGCATTATGACGTTTAATAACAGAAAGTTTTGTGACAATTTCGCCTGAGAACCAAGAGAGAGTAAACCTTCACCGGTAGATCTCCTAAGTAACTGTATCTTATTTGGAATGAGAAATAAGTTTCCTGGGGCGCTATTAACTTGGTACAGCGGTGATAAAGTGGGTTTATATATATTGGATGGGAGACTTTGACCCTAGGGCGTATAAACTGCCGTACGGTGTGGGTGAGATTGGTGCGGATTACTTGAGCTGTATTCCTCACTATTGTTTTCTGCAGGTCTAATCTATGTAGTTATCGTGGTGAATGGGGGCTCTATCAAGTATCATTGTCTTCGTAGACAGAATGATCCTTATCTAGCACCACCATTCTATCCAATCTTCCCTGAGATTGAGACCCAGCTAGATCTTCAGACCGAGTTATTTTCTTCGAGTGGTTGCTCAGATTTCAAGCCCATCACGTTCTGAATCGACTTTCCTCTGATGGTCAGCAACCCGATATCCTTAGGGACGGAGGATCTTTGACTGCCCCAACCCACAAGTCTCTGGGCCAAAGGGGTCATGCTCTCAATGATTGGACGAGGAACGGTGAAGTTGCTCTCCAACGGAGTAAGCTGACTGATACCCGTGGTGAGAGACAGGACCCGCCGGATCTCAGTGCCTGTGATATCGGCACCTCCACAATGAACCGTACTGTCCGTGATCAACAGGGCGTCACCCGGATTCATGATAGCGCGAACGGTCTGATCCATGGTAGCCTGACTGAGATCAGTCCACTTATGGCTCCCGAGAATGACATGGGTGGCGCCATTGTCGGCAGTAAATGGGGTCAGGGCAATGAGCAGATTGATCGAAGTGGGGGGCGCATCGTGCTTAAGATAATCGACGATGGGGTGGCTGTAGCGCATATCGCGATGGAGCGGTTGGGCTGGATTGCTCGGGGCGAGTTCCATCACCGCGCCCATCAGCATCCAGTAGTCTCCGTACACCTTGAAGGCTTCCTCGGAGATGTCATTCAGAACTTTGTTGTTCAAGATGTCCTCGCGGTAAGTCTTGGACAACTCGGCGAGCACATTCATGATTCGAGTCGTGGTGGACAAAACATGATTGGGACGGTCCTTGGTTCGTGCGGCCGGTACCGTTTCGATCTTCACGTGAGGGTCCATCTCCTGGTTGAATCGATGCACCACATCCGAGGGAAGGAAGTCCTTGATTATTGCGGCGCCATGCTCTTGGACGGTAGGCCATATCTTGCCAGGTTCACTGATGGCAGAAACACGGGGGATCTCTTGCCTAGTCATGGTTGTGGTGATTGTGGCGGTGGTTATGGTGGTTGTGTTGGATGTGATACCGAGAAAAAGCACAGAGAGGATCGTTAGCCTCTTGAACAAGCTGAAGCCAGGTCTAGCACTGCATCAAAGCCATCCGGCAGTTTCCGGGCATGATGGCGATCTATGCAAGGGGGTTGGGTGGATTCATTCTACCGACGGCACTCCTTGTAAAAGTCATGTTGGCAGCGACATGCCTTTGACTCGTGCGTGCCTAAACCAAAAATTTTACATAAACAAGGACTTTAGGAAAGAGTACACGTCATCCAACCCCCGTGTTGGTCGTAAGGCGCCCGTCCTATGCGCTTCTCAAAGCCACTCTGCGGTGTAGATACAACATAACGATGGTATGCGAGGATGGGCCTCTTGCGTCGGGGTAAGCGCATACATGGCTGATGTGACTAGGTCCGTGTGCCCTCGAAGCCTGCAGGCTGTAACCTCAGTTCCCGAAGATCCCGACAGTGTGAGCTCAGGAGACCAATACAGTATGCAAACACGGCAATGTAATATCTGACAGTCTGGCCCAACGACTTGTCGTAGCTGCCTTGCTCGTCCGTTTCCGAGGATCAAATTCGATAGAGTAGCAAGGTGCTCGAATTCACTAAAGCAACCGTGACATGATAGGCACTATCAATTTTGGGAATCCAGAGGCGAAGAGCAACAGCACCATCACTACCACCTCCGGCTTAGCAGAAACCTTCGACATGATCGTCAGCACAGGCGGGGCGTCCTGGACGGCGCAGGGGGCGATCCGTTCCGCGCCCGAACTGGTCTACAATGGAATCGATCTACAGTCGCGTTTGCTGGCTAGCATTCTACACACCCCACCTAGCAGCCAAGAACCCGGACCTCGACCAGATGATCGGTAGAGGCACATTTGCGGCCGGGAGTGACGGGAGTCTGATGCGCACGGTGCGAGGGTTCCAGGGCACAGCAGAGCTGTGCTTCTTTCATTCGACCTGTTAAACAGCGATGCAGACGACCGCAAGCCACGACCGAGGCGCTGAGTCCAACCTCAATCTTGATGCGAATCGCCTGTTCGATGCCATCCCGGCCTCGTATCTGCAGCTGCGCGAGGATTCAAGACGGATCCACCCTTCTTTGTCTCGTTGCTCGACGATAACATGCGGTTCCTAAGGGCTGCCTTGGAACGTCAACCTCGCGAAAAGATGATCTGGACCCGTCTCGCGGACATGTTGCCACTCGCACCGTTCCCGCATCCGCATGAGAAGGCCATCGCCCTGGCCTGGAACGCGGCGTATTTGACAAGCATATTTGCCTGGAAAGGTCATCCACGTTGCCACGGTAGATAGCCCGAGTGTTTCGTAGCAGTTGAATGATCTGGTGGCTGCCTCCTCATTGTCATTTCCAGTTACTTTCAAGCAGGAGGTGGATAAGGCGATCCTGGCTTCTAAAAAGGTAGCCCACCTCCCACCAACGATGCAATTTACCTGTCACAATTTGCCCACGTCCTTTGGCGAGCATGGGCCGGAACGCTTCGGTCACTTATAGCGGGGATGATATACCGAAGGAAGTCCAGTTGGCAGATGAGGAAATGATGGGTAGCCCCCCTAGCTTTCGACATTTAGTGCCGTAAAATCTCACGGATATTTTCATACACAGTGTGATTACTCCGAGTGTCGGTCATAGTTATAGTATGTGTGAAACCCGTCAATATAATCTCTAGTCATTGATTGTATTGAACAACATCGTCCTAGTTTCCCTCGTGCTTTAAGACAGAATACATCCGGACTTCTTCTCCTTACACTGCCCGATGATCACTTCATTCCGGCCCAACTCTCTCCCTCTCTCAATGACGTCTTCGCAACACTGATATTCAATTGGAATTATCCACAGACTAACACGAGCCAAGAAGGGGCTTCACCGTTATCTGGAATGTGAGAGGTCAGGAATCATCGGCAAGGGCGCACGCAAGAACAACCGTCAATGTAACGTGGACCCTTGTATAGTACAGCACACCACTACTATTCGAGCAACCGATAGAAGAGACGGCATACGGCCATCAAAACTTGGAGATCAAGTCGGAGAACCCCCTTCTGAATTTATCCCAATTCTCAATTCACGACCGACGTCTATTTAATCGGGATGCCGGTCAGTCTGACGGCGCAAGCGGCGCTTGCCTTGTGCCTTATTTACTATTTGTACAGCATCATACACGCCTTATATTTCCATCCCCTACGACGGATCCCTGGCCCAAAATGGTGGATTGCCTTCCCCGTTCTCCGGCACATATCCGCCATTCGGGGCCTGGTGGACCTCGACATCCCCCAGTTTCATCTCAAGTATGGCCCTATCGTGCGCTTCGGACGGGACGAAGTCTCGTTCATTGACCCCGAAGCGTGGAAGGATATCTACGGTCACAACAACAAGCACGGCCAGTTGCCGAAAGTGAAAAACTCGGCCAGCAACCCGCTGGACATAGTCAGCTCGAATGATGTTGACCACAGCCGCTACCGCAAGTCGCTCTCGCATGCGTTCTCTGCCAAAGGACTGCAGACGCAGGAACCGTACATCAACAACTATGTGGACCAGCTGCTCGCCCGACTGAAAGACGTGGCGCAGTCTCAGACACCAACAGACATGAGCAAATGGTACGAATTGACGACCTTCGACATCGTCGGCGATCTCGCCTTCGGGGAGCCGTTCGGGGGTTTAGTAAGCTCCGAGTACCACGACACGGTGAAGACTATCTTCGAGTCGATCAAGCTCTTTCCCTTCGTCAAGATGCGCGACGATTACCCTATCCTCTTTAGCTTTATCTCGCTCATGATACCGAAACGGCTTCTGGAAGCCCAGAGACAGCAGAACGCCCACACACGTGCTGCAGTGATGAAACGCCTAGCAAACACCTCGGCCTACAACCGCGGCGATTTTATGGATTCAATGACACGCAACCGCGGCGACAAGGACGGCCTGACCGACGATGAGCTTGTCGCCAATGCGAACATTCTTATTGTCGCTGGCAGTGAGACAACTGCCACCCTCCTCGCAGGTGTTACCTACTTCCTCCTCCGGAACCCAGAGACACTTAGGAAAGTCGTCACCGAGGTGCGATCCGTTATGCAAACTGAATCGGACATCACCCCTACCTCCGCCAGTGCCAACCACCCTTATCCCTACATGTGGGCTTGTATCCAGGAAGCGTTCCGACTCTACCCACCCGTACCAACAGGACTGCAACGCGTGACCCTCGAGTCGATGTTGATCGCGGGACATGAAATTCCACCAGGCGTAGGTTCCCTCCTTCTTCAGACTACAAGTATTCTGCTTCACCCTCGTGACATGGAACTGATTCTCTATGTTAAATCCAGACAAAGGTATCAGTTCACCCACTAGGCGCCTCCTGGTCACCGGTGAATTTCCACGCCCCGGAGCGCTTCCTTCCGGAACGATGGCTGCCAGAGGCCAGAACTGACCCAGCTTCGCCCTTCTTCCTCGACAAACGGGATGTTGTCCAGCCATTTTCTGCCGGCCCACGCAACTGTATTGGCCGAAATGTGGCCTACATTGAGATGCGCTTGATTCTGACCCGTCTCTTGTGGAACTTTGACATCGGGCTCTGTGAGGAGTCTTCAGCCTGGTATAATCAGACGGCGTATACCGCGTGGGAAAAGCCTCCTTTGATGTGCAGGTTGACTTTGAAGGAGAATTAGGTGTGTGGGAGAGTATGAATGAAACTGAGGCGTCCAAAGTATTGTCGAGGATAGGGAATGCCTGAACTATATCTTGAGTCGAAAAGTAATATATTTGAGCAACATTAAATCACAAAAACGAAGTGAATCAGTAACATATTTCACACGAGAGTAGCGCACACAAGCGAGCAGCACAGTCCAAAACGCATCGTAAATGTTCTATGTTTTTCACTTATATCTAACTTTTCGTCATTTTGTCGACACAAAATATAGTCAAGTGTGAAGTCAGTTCGAATTATAGGGGCTTTCCATTCCTTTTGGCAAATCCCACAACCCGCAACCCCCGAGGTCGGGGTTACATGCGGGGGAAAAGTTACGCTTGGGTAATGTCGGGGGAACGGATGACTATTTTATCCGCGCTGAATCGGGGAACTTGTAAGCCCTGGCATAATAAGGCACTCAGGCAGAAATAGCCAGGACATACCATGCTCCCTAGGGGCATACGCTACTAACGCAACGCCAAGCTCGCGAGCCGTTTTCAATAAACTATACTGGGGACTTTCAACTTCCAGCGCAAAAGGCGAATATTCCATCTGAACTACGGCAATGGGGTGGACTTTGTGAGCTCGTCGAAAAGACTCCGCACTGCATTCACTTAAACCAAGATATTTGATTTTGCCGTTCTTCTAAAGTTAAGCTAGGGCCTCTACTATCTTTTCGATCAGTATCTTTCCGTCTAAACGGTAACAGTAATATAGGTTAATAGAGGGTACTCCTAGATAGGAGTAGACCTGGCAGTGACCCTCCGGGTGGTCCATGATCTTGGACCCTCCACCCGCCCCTCCGAGGGTCAGGGTCCCTCATAAGGGACCCTGACCCGACCCTGACCCTCCGAGGGTCGCTCGCGGGTGACCCTCTACGACCCGTAGCGACCCTCGGATATATAAATTCATAGCGCTAAGCCTACTTTAGGTGGATAAATCTACTTATCTATCCTGATAAAATACTATTATTTATATACGTCTTGTCTACTAGACTATAAATACTGACTTATAACTATTAAAGTTGTTAAATATTATAAAATTATTTGATAATATTATATTTTGATTATAGTTCTCTTTATTCTATATATATTTTATACTATATAATTGTAGGAAAGAGGTACTAAGTAATATTGAACTATTTAGTATATATTATAGTAGAGATATATATTAATAATATATATATTTAATATCTATTACTAAATAATAAAATAACTTAATATACTACTATCTTTTTAATATATATTAGAAAAGTAAGATTTAGAAGGCTTTATATAATAATTACTATAACTTAAATATACTACTATTTTTCTAATAAGTATTAGGAAATTGAGCTCTTAAGGGCTTAATACTTTAGAAATACTACTACTTTTCTAATACTTATAAGGTTTAGCTAGAGAGATATAATAGACCCTAAAATAGTTAAAAGGGGAGGTTTGCTATAGGTTAATACAGATTACTAAGGTTTGTTAAGAGTCTAAATAAGGATTGCTAAGGTTTATTAAGATTTATTAAGGATTATTAAGAGTCTAAATAAGGATTACTAAAGGTTACTAAGAGTAACTCTTATAAACTAACTAATAGTATTTATTATAATAAGTTAAGAGATTAACTTTATAAATTATAAATATTAGTCCTTTATATCTTAATTATAGAAAGTAATTTACTATAAATCCTCTACTCTTTACTATATTTATATTTATATATCTATATTAAATATATTCTAATTTTCTAATACTTATATTTCCTTAACCTATAAGAGAGTAATATTAGATACTCTTTAATATATTCTTTCTATTAATATATTATTTATAATCTTTTATATATCAGAAAGTTAATAAATCTTAATATTAGTATATAATAGTTATCTATTTACTTTAAGCTCTCTATAATATCTATCTCTACCTTCTTATCTTATAATACTTAATCCTAACTATATTAATTCTTTTATTCTATATTATAATATAATAAGTAAGGAATTTATTAAATAATAGCTTTAGATAGAATTTAGGAAGTCTAAATATATTAACTAGGATATATACTATTAAGTAGTATACTAGAATAGTTTTGACTAAGTAGTAAATACTAAGGATAGGAAACTAGATATAATATATAAGTAATATTAGAAGATTCTTAATTATCTAGTAGCTATTTATATTAGTATCTTATCTATAAATAAATATAGGAAAGGGATTAATTATACTAGATCTATATTAGGAAGACTAAATATTAGGAATTTATTAGAGAAAGCTATATATTATATTTTTATATATTATCTTCTTTACTAACTTATCTATAAGTAGTAAATATACTAGCTTAGGCTCCTATCTTCTTATAGGATATTTAGGAGTAGAAGCTACTAAATCTTATTATTATATTATATCTTCTATTTTTATTCCTTAAATACTAGGAGTTTACTAATATAATTAAATATATATACCTTACTCTAGCTATACTAACTATTCTTTTATAATAAACTATTTGTAAGCGGTTAAAGATATTTATTAATAAATACTAAGAAAGACTTCTCTAGAGTCTACTATTAAATAGAAAGCTTTTTTTTATACTAGACTATTAGATATTGCTATTTTAGTAGGTATTTATAGTAGTAATAAGCTACTTTTTTAATAAAGATTAGGAGTATTAAGAGATTCTTCTTAGCTTTAAGTCACTCTTTAGTATATATTCTAGATTAAATCTTAGTAAGATTGTTATCTGTATATTATAAAAGTATAATATTTTTAATTAAGTACTTATAATTACTATTAATAATATCTTAAACAATATAATATTGGTTTAGGCTATAAATAACTTAGTAAAGACTATCTAATTAAGTATTGATTCTATAATTATTTTTATATCTTATATTGCTTATATTATTCAAATTAGTCTTATAGATTTACTTAGGAAGATAAAGGCTTCTCTAAGTAATAATACTATTAAGTTATACTAGTCTAATAATTATATAAAGGTATTATATATATATTAAAGAAAGTATAAGATTATAGATATACTTAATAAGATAGGCTATATTCCTAATATTATTTCTATATATTAATATCTCTTCTAGGTTCAGAATCTTACTATTTATATTAATATAAGCCTATAGTAGTAGGATATATTTTATACTTTCTAGGATAAAGAGTCTAAACTTATTCTAATTTAAGATATTAAGATATAGTAGAATTTAACCTTTCTAATACTTTAGCGAGTAAAGAGACTATAACTAGTATTTAATACCTTTTATTTATAGTATAAGTAGCCTTACTTTATATTAAGTCTAGAAGAATAGAGGTAGATTAAATATCTACTCTTTATCCTTAAACTATTTTATAAGTTTATAAGTCTTATATCTAAGACTAAAGACTTAAGTATTTATCTTATCTTTAGTATATATAATTATCTTTTTAACTATCTTAAGAAGGCTATTATTATATTTAGATAAAAGAAGATTCCTTAGAAATAGCTTATATAATCTATCTTTAAAGCTATATTAGAGAAGCTTTTAAAATACTATAAAGATATAGATAGTATTAAGAGATATCTTTATACTATTAGTACAATTTTATCTCTATCTTAAAAGCTTTAGTTCTTCTTATTAAAGGAATAGGAATCTAAGAATCCTAATAAAGCTAGTTAGAAGGATATTTACTAAGGTAGTCTTAAGACTTAAATTAAGTACTATAAGAAGTAGCTTAATATTAGGGAAAGTTAGTTATTACTAAGTAGTCTTTTATCTAGGATTAGGATATCTAAGCTTAAATCTATATTAGAGATAAATAACTTCTAGTAGTCTATTACTTTATAGAAGGATAAGCTAACTTAATATCTCTATTCCGGTAAGTCTAACTACCTATCTTAAAGCTTTATATTAAACTGATATATATCTAGTATTATAGTATTTATTATCTCGTACTTTCTAGAAAGAAAACTAATATAAATAGCCTATTCTTTTAAGTATTATCTATAATATTATATCTATTTTGGCTATTAGTATAGGTATAGAGTGACTATTTAACTCTATATATAATATTTATTATTACTAGTAAGATTTACTTAAGCTAAAGATAATCTAGGATATTATAATATTTATATATATTATAAGATTTAATCTATAGGAGAATTAGTGGCTAATTCTCTAAGAGTATCTATCTTCCTAAGAGATTGTAGCTTTAATAGAGATAAGTAGTATAGAGACTATATTATTTAAACCAATTAGTAATACTAAGAAAGATATAATTAAATAGACTTAGTCCTAACTAACTTTATAACTATTATCTAATACTATACTTAGGAGGAGACAAAGAAGTGGCTTACTAAGTGAAGGTAATAATATATAATCTAATCCTAAAGAGAGTATAGATAAAGATAGTAAAATTCCTCTCCTTTACTTATCTAGAAGAGTTTAGAAGATATTAAAAAGACTTAATAGATATATAGTAGATAGAAACTAGGTTTAATAATATATATTAGAAGTTATTACAATAATATATTACTAAATTAATTCCTTAAGAAGCTCGGATATATAATTAGGATACTTAAAATTATAGAGGAAATCTGTATAAATTATATATATCACGAGATTTGCCTATTTATACTATTTGACAACCCTTAGGGTCACCCGCGGGTGACCCTCGGAGGGTCCAACCTTAGGGTGACAACCCTCAGGGTCGGAAGGTTAGACCCTCGGACCACCCTAGTGGCAGGGCGGGTGGAGGGTCGTGAGGGTCACCCGCAGGTCACTGCCAGGTCTAGATAGGAGAGTGATTTTAAGTAGGCCTCGATAATATATTCTGGGGATAAGTCAGCGACAATCGAGCGGTTTTCGGAGATTATATTAGCAAATTTCGGTATGAGGAAAATATCCTTACGCTTTTTAGGATTTGCCTTAAACTAACTTCTAAGAAGCTCTTCACTATCGCTATAAATATCGGCTATATTCTTAGAGAATAGTTAGCTAGGAAGTACTATTTGCGATAGAAGGATTTAAAGAAATAAAGTAAGCCTACTAGTATCCTAGAAAGTCTCCCTAAGCTTATACGCTGTATCTAACAGAGCAATTCTTTCGTTACTAGGCTTAGGTTTGCTGTAAAATACACTTAAGCCTATTAAGCCTAAACTAAGACGAGGGACGTCAGGGCCGAACCGCCCGAGTAGACTTCCGCACGACCCAGTTTGGGTCGAAGGTCTCGACCCAGAACCCAACCCAGTCTGGGTCTGGGTCGAAACCTTATAACCTAGGCCCAACCTAGATCCAGTGACTAGGGCTCCAGAAAACCTAGTATAGCCCTAGTTCGACCTAGTTTCTGTATAAATTATGGTATAAATATTTAAATAATATACTGTTATTTTCCCCTATTATGGTTTCTATATCGAAATGCTACACTCTATACTAACAAGGCAAAGGAAATTTTAAGAAATAACCTCGTTCTTCATTGCAATATATCTGGTTTAAGATTAATTACTTCTTCGAATGCTTTACTTTATATAGAAAGGTTGTATGTGTTGGCTGCTGGTTTTCTTAAGCGTAGGATAGTATTCTATTTAAAATACAAAGTATATCCTAAGTTATAGATATATATATTTAATATATATTAAAATAATATATATTTTTATCTATAGAGTAAAATAATTTTTGGAATTTATTTATTTCTCTTCTTCTGTTTAATTTTAGAGCTTATATAACTATAGATAGATATCTAGTAAACTTTTATATTTAAAACTACTTACTACCTCTTAATCTACTTGGTATATATGACTTAAAGGAAGGGTAGGAAGAAATATTTTAAGAAGGATTAATAGAACTAGGGTAGGAATTAGGGTTTGACTAGGGTTTAACTAGGTTTACTAGGTTCTTATTAGATTAAATAGGTTTTTATTAGGTTCTTACTAGGTTAAATAGGTCTTGACTAGGTCTTAACTAGGTTATCTTAGAGGTATTTCTTTGGATCTATATAATTTTAGTATAATAGACTAATTAATAAGAGTAGGATAATTTACTATATTTAATATATTAATATTCCTAGACACTTTTATAACTTTAGTATATTTCTATCTTTATATATTAAAGAATTTCTTCTCTTATATCTCTTTGTATATATTATATATTATTCTTATATTATATCTTAAAGCTAACTTTCTAACTTTATATTGTCACTCTATAGTAGTAATCTTGATAATCTCTTATATATTTTAACTAGATAAGTCATACTATCTGTAAGTTAATATATAATTAACTTAAACTTCCGAAGACTAAATAATCTCTTTCTAATCCCCTCTTTATTAAAATATATTAGACCTAACTATAGGAAAGGGTTTATTCTATACAATATAATATCATATAATGATTTTATAGACTAGTAGTTAAAGACTAACTATAGGAGGAAAAGTAAGCTTAAATAAGATTTGAACTGCTATATAGAGATCTAGAATAGCTATTACCAGCTACCTGTAAGCGACCACCGGGGGTAGAGGTATGTACAGGTGATGATTTGCTGAGCGAAGCAGAAGCAAATTCGGTCTATATTTAACTCTCTATGGCCTACAGCCGGCTTTCGGGAGATATAGCTCGGTTTTATTGCCCGGAATTGGGGTATATAGTCTGTAATTAAGTTGGGATTTTATATATAGCTAGGGTGGGCTAATTTGTAGACTATATATACGGAATTAATTGTGTAGAGAAGGATGATAGTAGTAAAGAACTAAGATTAGTAGTTATACGGAAGTTAGGGAATATAGATTATATATAGTATAACTAATTATATATAGTCCGGAGTAGAGTAGACCTAAATAACTATATATTTAGAGTAATAAGTATAATTATAGAATCAGAAAGGTGATTCGGTTATAAAGGCTGTTATTCGACGAGTTATTTGTAGAAGATATAGGATAAAGAGTGCTACTAGGCTAGGTTAGAGAGGTAATAGATAGAGACTATTAGATATAGTATAAGATAGCGAGTTTTATAGCAATATCGGCTTTAAAGAAATATAGGATATTACGAGTTAAGTATATTATGATTGGATAGTAAAGAGAATTAGCTTATAAGTCTTAAAATAGAGGCTCTAAGGCGGATAAGTTTAAAGAAAAGCAGCTTTTAAATAAAGAAAGATTGTCTTAGGGTAGTAGATAGTTATATATAAGTTTCTTTGATACCTATAGGGCTGATTATAGTATAATAAGAGCTAAAAGGATTTATACTCTTACTATAAATATAGTAAATAAGCTAGAAAATAATATAAAAGGGCGGAAATCCTAATTATACTATATAAGAGTATATATTAGCTTAAGATTAAGTAAGACTTACAAATTTGATATAATAAGATTAGAGGCTATAAATAGATCCTCCTACTCGAGCCCTTTTTTAGAACTATATATACTAGTTACTCTCGGATTTATAACTAGAGTAGGTATATATAAAGGGATCCTATTCTATAATAGTAAGCTTTAGGGCTAACGGACTATAATAACTGATAGGAGTAGGAGGTATAGAAGGAGCTACTAGAATAGATACTAGGGGAGGTCTAAGTATAATAATCCTCTCTCTTAAGATAGGTAGTGATAATAATCCCGGAGATCTAGATATATAGGCTAGGTATATAATAGGTTTCTTATAGGTAGATCTAAAGGATAGAGATATTCTTAAGGGTATAACTATAAGATAGCTTAAAAAGCTGATTACTAAATATAAATCTTATATATATAAGATTGTAGTCCTAGATCTATATATAAAAATAGGAAAAACTATAACTAACTTAGAGGCTATAATAGCCTAGGTAGTAGGGAATAATATAGATAAGAAGTATAAGGAGTATATAAGAGATTTTAGGCTATTTATAATATATATAACTATTAAGAAGGAGCTAAAGGATATATATACTAATTGTTATTAGGTTAGTTAGGGCTATAAGTATAGCTTTAGTATATTATCTTAGAAGTTATTATGATTAAAAGGGTATATTAAAACTAATAGTATCTAGGAAAGGCGGCTATAGTAGTAATTATAACTATAATAGTAGTAGATAAGAATATTAGTAAGATTATATAGCTAAAGTAAGGAGTTAAGACTACTAAAAAACCTATAGGGAAGGATAAAGAGCTAGTAAAGACTATCCCGGCTAAAAAGACTATAAGACTAGTAAAGATAGCTAAGAAAGCTATTTAGGCTAAATCTATAATTAAGAAATAAGGATCTATAAACCGGAAATAGAGGCTAAATAATATTATCTAGTAAGATAATATAATATAGTAGGATTTAAGAGCTATTATAGATATAGGAAATATAATTAAGACTAAGATAGAGAGCTTAGGTATAGAGCTAAGGCTAATAGTAATAAATATTAAGGGCTAGTAGAAGAATACAATTAGGTTATAGGCTATAGTATAGGGATTTATAGGGGAGGCAATAAAAAGTAAAGAGGAAGAAGATAAGAGTAATAAGAAGTACGAGGATAAGAAGAAGTAAGGAGTATTAGGATATCTTAAAGGATATACTTAGACTATAGATAGGTTTATTATTAATAGGTTAGAAGGTACTAGATTGAATAAGCTAGTAGATTGATTGTTTAGAATAAGATATATATATAAGACTATAAAGATAATAAATATAGACTGAGCTAGTTATATTTACTAAAAAAATAAAGTTAAATAGAAAAGGAAAAGTGTTAGTATAGTAGTAATAATAATAATAAGTAAGTGATATATAAGGAAAGATATTAAGGATAGATATAGATTAGCTTAAAGACTAGGATAAATAATATAGGATTATTAAGCCTTAGCTAGTTAATAGTAGAGTGTGGAGACTATAGGAAATAAAGTATATAAAGAAGATTAATAAAGGAAAAATAAAAAAACTATAATATAACTATAGTATCTAGTATAGTAAGGATAGTATATAGATTATATATAATATAAGAGAGCTATTTCTCTCTAATAGTACTGTTTATCTACTTATAGTACTATTTATAACTATAAATCTAAGTCTCTAGTTATTTATCTATAGACTCCTTAATTCTCTTTATATTAAACTACTAGAGATAGGCTATAAGTTTATTATATTTATATTCTAGTTAGGTAAGGGTAGCTAAGGTCTTCTTATAGTAGATATAGTAGGCCTTTAAAGTTATAAAGGCGGTATTATTAAGAAGGATATAATATATAATAGGAGATATAAGTAGGGGGGTAATATTAGACTAGATTTTGTACTAGTCCTAAGATATCTTATCTTAGTATATTGTCTTAGAGTATACTATTGTATACTTAGCTAAATAGTAAAAGGGGTTAGTAATATTATTAGAATAGTATAAAGTGAGGTTAATAGACCGGAAGCTAAGAGGGGCTTACTCTTTATAAATATGATTTTATTTTTAATAGATATATTAGGAGACTAAGAAGATAGCTATATAAGTAAAATAATAGTTAGTATAGGGTATATAGGATAATTAGGGTAGCTAAGACTATATTAGAGATAGAGATACTAATAAGGTAGGTTTTAGGGGTAGCTTAGTACTAAGATAGAGGACCTTATCTTTAGTATTAGACTAGATAAGCTAGTAGTACTTAGTCTTATAAGATAGACTAACTATAGAAGTGTTCGCTAGCTATATTATATTAGAATAAGATAACTAAAGGTTTGTAAGACTTATAGTAAAGATATAATAATATAGAAGTAGGTAAGTAAGTAAGGAGAGAGGTTAATAAGTAACTAAAATAAATATAGGAATATATAGTATATAGGAGTAGAAGGGTATTTAGTATATAAATAAGGCTATTAGTATCTAGAGCTTTATAACTAGAGTCTCTCTTACTTTATTATATCCTATTGTTAATAAAGATTTTTATAATATTACTAGAAACGGCTAAGAGCTCCTTAATAAGTTATACTTTTATAAAGAAATTAGAGATAGAAGACTTCCTACTAAGTAACCTACTTATAGAGGATAAAGTAATAGTAATAGTAAGGGTATAGGATCTAGTAGGATAGTATAATTTACTTATAGTAAAGTCACTATAGATAAATAGTTAGCTCTAGTAGAGCTAGTATTAGGGAAATTTGCTAACTAATATTTAGTAGAAGAGATCTATCTTAATACTAATAGAAATCCTAATAGATATAAGCTAATCTAGAGTCTATATAAGAAGACCTATTATAATATAGTCTATTTAATAAGTCTAAATATAGACTAGAAGTATAATAGTAAGGATATAGTAAAGATAGTGATTCTAGTATATTATACTAATATTAAGGCCTTATATAGCTAGTAAGTTAGAGTATCTATATCTAAGGGGCAGGAGTATAAGTAGTACTAGACTAGTATAGTATTATTTAAGTTATATAAGATAGCTATAAATAAGAAGAGGGAGCTAGTATTATAGGATTTATATATAGGATATAGTTTTAATCTTAAGGACTATACCTATAGTTTCGGTATATTGAAACCCTAAGTTATAGAGTATATTAGCTAATATTAGTAAATAATATAGACTCGGCTAGTATTTATAACTACTATATTTAAATAGGGAGCTAATACTATAATAGATAGTATAGTAGATTAAGGACCTAGAGGCTTATAGAATAACTATAGGACTAAGTAGAGAGATAGTAGAGAGTTATAGAAAGAGAATATATTAATAGAGATAAAATTGTAGTTTTTATTATAATAGTTACTAGGATATTATTAGAAGCTATATTGTAAGGTAAGTATAGAGTATAAGAAGCTAGATAGAATAAGATATTGACTTGTTTTAGACTATATATATTTATATACTAGTTAAGTATAGTGATAGGTAAGATAAGAGCGAACTATTTGAACTAATAAAGGTCCTATTATATACTATAAGGATAGAGGACTAGCTAGAGGGTTAATTTAATATTGTCTTTATAGCTAGAGAAGATTATAAAGAAGATACTAAGGAGAATATAGATAGGGATACTAAGAAGAATACTTATAGGAATACTGAGAAGTAAGGTATATTATAGGTATAGACCTAATCTAGAGCTTTTATAAAGTGCTAATAATATATATAGTGAATATCTATAAACTTTTACCTAATAGAAACCTAAGTATAAGGCTATAGGGTTTAGGGTTAGGGTTTAGGGTTTAGGGTTTAGGGTTTAGGGTTTAGGGTTTAGGGTTTGGGTTTAGGGTTTTAGTTTAGGTTTAGGGTTTAGGGTTTAGGGCTTATGTTAGGGCTAACAATGTAACGGGGTGGGGTACTGAAGG